>WARS01000026.1:5960833-8810000 GCA_008933995.1 Datnioides undecimradiatus
TGCAGTTCAAATTGGCTGATATTTTTTCTCTCTTTTTCTTTTTTTTTCATTTATAAACAAAAACAATGTCTGTGGACACATATTCAACAACAAGAGGGTGTGTTGGCAAAGCAGCTACAGGAGCTGACAATCCGACATCAGGTCTGATTTAAGCAGTGGTATGATACATGAATGGAAAGGCTTACCAGTGAGATAAACACGCCCTCTGGTTTTTGTTTATTTATCTTTTTACAGTCGGAGCTGCTTACACAATCAAAGAAAAGCCTCATTCATACTTTTAAAGTTGAGAAATACATATATTTTGTCTCCATTTCAACTTCATTAAATAAAACATATAACAACTTTCATACTGGGTGAGTGTAAATATACAATTTATATAAATGACGCAATGAAAAGCATGATTCAAATTTCTGAATGTATACATGGTTCATATAGATGTAACATATAAATAACAGATTTAGTCTCTATAAATATTAAAGCTTAAGTTTTCCCAAGTTCCATAGTGTCAATTCACAAAGAGCATATTTATAAATGGAAAATGAGTTCAGAATGCTCGCCAAGTTAATTAGATTACAATGTACGTTTTTTAGTGCACGTGTGCATGCCTATCAGTGCATGTACATCCATGCGTTTGTGTTAATAATTAGATTACATTGGCCTCTGAGATGGCACCATTCGTTATGAATCGTAAACAGAGAGCAAATTAAAATTCTGTTTAAGAGCCTGCCAAGAAAATTAGCATTGAGAGAAAGGAAGGCACGCATGCTCGACCACTACTGTCTTCTCGCTCCTCAACCCGGTTTTCTATTCTGTTCGCTTTCTGCTACAACACCATCCCACCCCTCCTCTCATTTACTGCCACACCAGTTCTGCCTAATTACATCAAGGTGAGACAACAGTTCAACATGTCTGGAGGCAAATATTTATGTCTCTCTTTTGAGATATAGGTAAACGTATATTTATTTTGTTTGCAAGTGTTTGTGTGGATGCGTGCGTGTGTGTGTGCGCGCGCACATGACTTGAATGATCAATGGCAACCCCCTGAAGAGCTTGACTCCTCTTACACACTGATGCCCATCCCTGTAATCATAACCCCTGAGACCAGCTGGGGAAAAGAAAGAAAGAAGAGACAGAGCAGCATGAAACTCATCCATGTGTGCATATTCAAGTCCGTGGTTTATCTGAAGTTCAGCACAGAGTTGAGACTGAACTTTCTGCACAGGATTGCAAACTACTGTTACAAATTTTTACTAAAATTACAACATAAAGCAGAGGTTGAGGGTTTTTTTTTTTCTTAGAATTAGCTGGCGTGTCGAACAACAGAACAATAAACACACAATAAACATGAAGACAAACATGTGCTTGTAACAGCTGAAACTATAGTGAATAGTGAACTAATTTCAGCCGGCCTCTGTTTTGTTGTTATGCTGCTCATGCATGGATTAAATGCCTCACCTTCAGCAGAACTGTACAGGCCTCTAAACATAATAGGCCGTGCAGAAGAACCCATTTATTTTGTTTCTTATCTCTCTGCAGGACATCATCGTTTGTCAGTAACATCTGAAATAATATACAGTTGTACAAATAAAACTGTTTGCTGATCTGACACCACTGGGGTTAAGCTTGGGTTGAGTTTAAGCAATAAAAGGTTAGGTTAGGAAAACAGTTAGTGTTAAAAATAACACTTCATTCAGCAGTCGTCTCTGCCATGGGAGTACAGCGAAAACATTGCTAAAACAACATTTACACCATTTAACTTAAATTGATGTGGTGACATTGTTAGCGGATATTTATTTACACATCCAGTAATTATGGAGTAACATTATCTGCTGAAAGCTAAACTATGTTCACCTGCTAGCGGCTAACTCTTTCTAACTCTTCCTGTCTAATGTTTGGTGCTGAGCAGGTAGTGTACAGTGGGTTTTTCCAGACCTTTTTCACTGAAAACAGTCCCCTGCTACAGCTAAAAACGCCACTATGAGAGAGGTGAGGGTGAACCAAAACAATAAACTTGTGGATCAGACAGATAAACAGAGAGCAGAGGGGAGCGTCAGATTCTGGTGATGAATCTCTGCAGGCTCAGGAGGACGAGCAACCCCTTTCTTGTTGTAATTTGAAAAATTATTCTAAAATATGTATCACAGTTAAAATACTAGCTACTTGGTTGAGGTTAGGTGCTTAAAAACAATGCTGACTGTGACTAGAGGGCCTTACTTCAATATATATTGCTTTTGGCTCTTTGTTAAGCAGTAGGAGCAGTGAGAGGTATTTGTGTGTGTAACCTGAAGTACAAGAAAAATGTGACATTTGGTGTTTGTGTGTCCTGACAGAACTGAAGGAGTCAATCAAAATTAAAACATCAGCCACCTAACTTGCCTCTTTTTACAAAAATACCACCCAAGTGCAGACTGCAGACGAGGGCTGATCTACACAACGCTCACACACGCTGTCCTATCACACAGCATCCCTCAGCTCAGAGTCCCTGAGCGAGTGAGTGACCACAATTGGAAAGTGTTTGCTCACAGCGGCGGTTCCTGCTCACGATGTGACAAAAATAAATAGTGAAAGAGAGAGGAAGAAAGACTGGGATCTGGCTCACCGGAATTTAGATTTGAAAAGAAAAACAAAATACTGCGGAGGTCCACACAGAGGGGATCATCCCTGTCAGAGTGAGGCTTGCCAAAAATCTCCCCAAACCCATTTAGATACGCTCGTCAGCCTGCGCAGAAACCAAAAAGCAGCCTCAAATCCATCAGATTCTCATAACATCTCTTTCTGATTGTGTGCACTCTTCCTTCCCTTTGCTTCAGTCATGCTACCGGCCCGCTTTCACCCTAACAAGGTGACAATTGTGTCATTAAAGATGTGACGAACTGCCTGTTGAACTTCTCCATCTGTAACTTGCCCCCTCGCCCACCTTCCAATCCCCCCCATCACTGTATTAATCATCCTCCCTGAAATCAGAACAGCTTGTGCTACGTTGTCTCCTGCTCCCCCCAAAACCACGCCTCTGGTTCCCCGTCACTGATCTCCATGCTGTTTTAATGCAGCACAGATGAGAGAATTATCTCCCTACACCTCTTACACCACCACCGCCGCCGACATCTTCCTGCTACATCATAGCTTAGCTCATGTGACAGGGTGGGCCTGGTGATACATGCCGTGTCCTGACATACCAGTAGCCACCGCCGCCACCATCGCTATCAGCTCACAGCAGACGATTTGTACTAATTTGCGCCGCAGGCAGAGATATTAGGGGTAGTGAATTGGGTATAAATTGTTAATATGCTCAGATATATTAACATAGCATTACCACTCAGCCATTAACCTGTGTGTGTGTGTGCATGTGCATGCGTGCATGTGAGGCCCTCATGTTTTAAACCCTCCGTTAATTGTTAACTGCTGACTGGAGGTGACTTTTCACAAGCCCTTGGGGAATGTCCAGGTCTCCTTACTCATCTGTATTTCTGTCTCCCTCCCTCCCCTCCCCTTCCTCTCTCTCTCTCTCTTTCTCTGAAGTTGGAAACCTGTCCAATGCACGAGAGTGTTCGAGTGCATCGTTTTTCCCCTTCTACAGCGTTTTTTTCTAATGTGCATTGTTGTGGGGGGAGCTCAGAGCCATGCCAGCCTCTTTTCATTTCTCTGACTGAAGCTGGTGGCTCTCTCTTTGTTTCTCTGCCTCTCAGTCTCTCTGTCTCCCTGTGTCATTCTGGCAGACCAGTATAGAGACAGAAACACAATGATTGTGTCCAGTCCAAACACCTCCCCCCTCCTCCTCCGGTTTTCTCTTCTGTCAGTCAGCGAACACAGTGGAGAGGAGAGATCTATAGCACAGCAGCCATGTTGATGATGATTTCATTCTGTCTGAATTCTCTTCCTGTCAAAGGAATGAGGACGGACACTCGTAAACGTCAAGCTCTGCATATTTCACTTTAACAGGTTGCTGTGTGTTTGTGTGAGGGCGTGCGTGTTTGTGTGTGTGAGTTATGGTTGTTGTTTATGTCACTCTGTTGTAGTGGTGTCATTTCACAGATTTAGATAAATGGCTTGCTATCACCCTGTTTACTCTCTGTGAAAGACTGGACAGTCCCATATGTTACGCCACACACCACAACTCAACTCAGAGCACATGATGCTGCTGTTATTGCCAAACATTGTAGGTCCAATGTTTGAGAGTTTTACTGCTTTTAACTGAAGGTTTACATAAGGTTACAAAGTTCAAGATTAAGGAGTTACACACATTTTTTTAATTGTTTTTTTCAGATAATGATTTTTAGCAGACAAAGCCTTTGTGTATCATACTGTGGTTAATGAAAGAAACAGTGTGTGACTGCAAAAAAAAACTATTATTGTCAGTTTCATGTTTTGTGGGACCACCACCATGCAGGGACATTTTGCCAGATTTAAACTTTTAGGCCAACAGAATAATAATAATAAATTTAGCTGCCTCAGTCTCCTGACAACAGATATAATTCTTACTGTTTTCTGCTTAGTCATAAACACATTCTGATCACAGTGAGGGCTCCATGTCATCATCACATATAACTAGGACATTTTGGACCAAAGCAAGCTAATATCATTTGAATCACTGCAATCAGTGGCTGACATATTTTGGTGAACTTTGACTTTCAACTTTGCAACAACTGTAAAACTTCTTTTGACCTTTGAGGAAACAGAGCAAAACTTTCAATACCAAGGAAGAGGTCATATTAGGAATGTTGCACCATCTAAGTGTAATTCCACAGCTCTGTTGAATGAAAAGCAGCACCAGCAGAGGCTGTTACTTATTAACCGCCTAGTTAATATGGAGTATTTTGCCATTTTGTCCTTCTCTTCTTAACTTATTCCACTTTAATGTGCATGTGACCAGAAAGAGCACAGCCCCCCTTGTTGGCTGCCTACAGGAGAAAAATGAGTGTCCCTGTTCTCCTCTCAGCTGAAAGTAAAAACATATTGTTCCTGATTAGAGGTAAAATATGTAGAAATAAATAAATCATAATACATATTGAATCAGCCCCTTAAAAATCGAAGAGTGATATTGTATAATGAGGTTCCCTGCCAATTTCTGCCCCTAACGTTTACAGTCTTGTATAGATTGGATGTCACCTGCATTAATAAAACTAATTGAAGCACTCTTCTCACAGACACCCAATCATCACTGTATTATCCTCCTCAACAGATAAGTTCTTAAAACGTTTATGTTTATACCTGAGAGCCACAACAGGAGAGCACAACAAATATCTGAATGCTAATCCTTAATTATGTTGGAACATAATTACTCAATTAATTTCCTTGATAAAGATGCTCAGTTCATATTTCAAACACCTTCACTGGCCATTGAACATTGATGGCTCATCTGATGAGCTCTGTGATTGGTGCATTCAACCCATCTCTGCTTAAAGCCTCTCTTCCATCGCGTCAGCACTTTCGCTCTAACTGCATTCATCAGGACAGATCATTACATCCTTCCACTCCTCTCCTCTCTTGCCTCTCTCAGTCTCTCATCCCATCCCTCACTACCAAATGAAAGGGAAACCCTGGTGTGTCTGAGGCTGGCTGGCAGCAGAGCTAGAGGTGGAAAGATGAGAAGAGAGAGGGAGGGGAGATGAAGGCAAAGAGGAGGAATGAGAAAAGAGGGGGAGAGGAGAAAAAGCACAGCCTGCTCTGACTGTAAATGATGTGAGAGAAGAGGAGAGTTTGTGTTGGAGGGATGATTGGTGTCTGTTAGGACTCTGTGGGAAGGAATCTGAAGAACCACCATAGTTGGGCTATTAGTACGCAGCGGGATAAACCTTAAGCTCTAAGTCTGTCTGCGGCAACTTTCAAAATCAAACAGAAAACATTACTATACAGTACAGTACTGTACTCAGTGCTATTATGTTCTGTTGATTTGGGCATCTGCATTTAGCTTTGGATTAAAAAATCTTAATTTCTCTGAAACCCTTTTTTTTGACTATCTACAACATATTTTCTCATCTGGCCTGCTTACAATAAATCGAGATGGTTTACTGAATTTTTGTCAATTACAAAAGTAAAAATATGGACATTTTGCTCTTTTTATTTTTGAATTCACAAGTTTAGAAAGTTAAAATCATTGTAATAACTGTCCAAAAGCATGGACCTGGCTTTACATTGCATTTTGTCATGTGGAGCTCCTCTCAAGGTGCGGTCAGACTTGATTTTGCTGTAGATTGCCACACTCAACAACAGCTCAGTAGCTCAGTTGTTGTTGAGTGTTAGCTCAGTAGTCATGCAAACCCTGCTCCAGCAGTTAAGGATTGTGATTATACTTTGCTTTCCTGTCTTGCTTTGCTTTTCTCCACATTCTGCATGAGATCTGAATTTGGCATAAAACTGTTTTGTCTCCATCAGTGGTTACCTTAGTAATGTGTTTTCTCTGTCCATCAAGCAGCACCTCTTCTTCCTATTGATCTGATACACCCTTACACCCCCGATCTACCCACACAGATGCTTTCACTCATGTTCCCTAATGAGACCTCTTCTCAGAAATGTGCATGCATGTACAAACTTTGACTGATTGACATCTTCCTAAATCTACAGTTAGAGATAGGAAAGCAGATTGGACTCTGCTGGACATTCCCACAGCATGAATTTTGTCATGTCATATCAGGAGAATGTAAAAACATTAAAATAACGGTCTTCTACTTTGACGAGCCAGTTTCAGCCTCCTACTATCATACATGCTGACCCACTGGCAGAGCTTACTGGGACACTCGATGGAACAGGGCCATCGTTTCACCTGCACTTAAATGTTTGATATGAAAAAACTTAAGTTGGAAAGGACAGCTTCCACCTCTATCGTACGTAATGGTACATAGGTTTTGGCGACATCAAGAGTACCCAGCATAGGTACCTCCACCCAACTTTGACCTCACTGGAGGTCTAATTAACCAGGATGATTGAAAACACCTGTGTGGGTGTGCAGGTGCAGGTCCTTTAGAGGCCCTACAGGTTCACAGGACACCCACACTTTTTTTTAACTCACCTTTGTCTGATTAGATCTCTCTGGAGGACTGTGTGGGCACATAGTGCCTGACTGACAAATCCCTGTCTCTTCTGCTGCGCCTTAAGGTGTCGCAGCTTTGTATACCATCATAGCTCCACCCAACATCAACTCAAGCAGAGGTTGATCAGCACACTGACTGGAAACACCCGTGTGGGTGTGAACAGTCTTGATGTGATGTGGCCCCACATGCTTTTTCTTTTTGCATATCCCTTAAGCTCTGGCAGCCTCACAACACCGGAGGATGCTAACATTTTGTTTTTTTGTTAAAGGAAATCACACCAAAGTTGTTGTAGCACAGCAAATATTCTGTATTTGCTTGAGGCAGCGTGTATAATTCACTTCAGACCCACCAGGGGAGATATTAAAGAACTCAGTGGCAGAGTTTCATTTTGAGAAGAAAAATACAAAAACACTCATTTGTTTGATACACATTTCACAGTTTCTTCAGTTTTCTTAACAAAAAGATTTGTATTTGTAGGAAGCCAGTGTCTGCAAACATTGCTGCAGATCTAAAGGAAAGCAGTGGAGAGCATTGTGTACACATTAACTCTATGTTTGTCCTTACACTTTTCCTAGCCACATTTTATTTACACATACAACAAGGGAAATGTTATAATATTTCAAGATTTGTGAGCAACATCTTCAACATCTTGGCTGATTTTGCCAACGTAATTTTTGTATCTTGTGTCTTTTGTATCGTTTTTAATCATCTGATGTAATATCTGAAATTTAAATTCCACAAGAGCAATTCCTTGATGAAAAAATTGAAGAGGCAACTTTTTTCTTAATTAGCAAGGAGGCATTTCCTGATTAATTAGGTGTCCTTGCACTTCTCGTATCCTTGAAATTACACTTTCTGCACATGGCTGGCATACAACCCAACTGAAGCCCAAATGTCGCTGAGTCAAGGAGAAGTTCACCTTCATTGGTATTTCAGGATGATATTTGTTTAGTTAGTAGAATAACAACAGACAACACGTATCGGTAGGGAGAAGCAGACCCCTGTACAACATGCGGAAAAGGAGCTGAAGGTATTAATTTAGGTTAATTACAATGCAACACAAAAACAAGACACACAATTAGGCTAAATGAGATGTGAGACTCAGGTTGAGTCAGGTGGGGATCTGTAAAGCAGATGAAGAAGAAGCGCAAATGTGAATCATCTTCCTTGATGATACATCACACACTTTAAAGCAGCCCACGCAACCCTCAGAGTAGACCAGCAGTATCTACAGTATCTTGACCCATGTGCAAAGTGGCACCTTTACCAGTCATCACAGAATCATTTCTTTGAGTGTCTGTCTGTCTCAAGCATGCAGACTCCTGTATTGATTCTCACAGGGAGTGCTGTATGTGCTGGCTGAAGCACACTTCAGTGCAAAGATACTTTAAAAATACACACACACGCGCACACACACACAAAAGACCACACAGAAAATATTGAACGCCCAAGAGGAAGTCCAGTTATTTCTGGGACATCTCTCTTGTAGATGAAAAATAGAAAAATTTCTATTAATCTGAACCAAAATAAGCATAAAACACTCAGTGAGGGATTGAGTGATTTGTGCTTTAATGCAGCCCACAGAGTATTTACAGTGGTGTTCTGCTAGGATTAGTTGTGTGAGAGGATTAGTGAAGCTGCATTACTGCTGTTTTATTTAACTCACAACAGCAAAAGACTAAAAATAAAAGCCTCTTAACCACATTTAGGCAACATGAGAGGCCAAGCTGGACAGTTAGACAAACATGTTTGTGTCCTCTTTAAAGACCTGTGCTGGACAGGGCTGTGCAAATACTGCACACACACAAGCACATGCACACACTTTGTCACACACTTAACTTTCGGTACTTAATCTATAATCTAGTAATCTGCTGAAAGTTGCCCTGTGCAGCATATGCTACGCAAGGAAACACTGTGTCATATCTGTTAAGGCGATGATGTTAGTGAGAGTGCAGCATATGCAGATACTGGCAGGATCAACTGAGTGGGAAACTCACTGAGAGAGGAGAGGATTAATGCAAAAAGACTGAGAGAGAGAGAGGAGACAGTGAGAGGGAGATTTGCAGCGGCAGCAAATCTCACTCTCTCACACTGTCTCTCTCTCTTGCTCCCTCTCTCTCCCCTGCCACACTCTCTTTCCTTGCATCAGCATTGATCACAGTACATCAGTAAAGTAAAGAGCACCCCATCCATCAGTGCATGGCTCTGGAGCTGCTGTAAAGAATACTAAAGCTGCTCTACACAGTGCACACACCCACAGAAGCATAATCATATATGCATACTGTTTACGCTAATCAACATTAGCACTAACCCGACCAAAACTGAGGCACTGGTAATCCACTAAAAAATCCACATTGGGATTGCACACAACATTTACCCAAATAGCAAAATTTTCCCTAATCATATTTTATTGAAGCAATCATGCCGGTGCCAATTTGACATTGAGCTGTGTGTTCTGTGTGTGATTTTGGTTCGACTATTGTGCTCATCTTTATTGTGTTTTCAGCACATGTTCAAACAACTGCTGGTTTGTCTACGATTAATCCTTTCTATTTTGAGCATTTCTCCTGCATCAGTGGCTATTTGCTAATTTGATGGTCCATTATCTCTGCAGGAACCAAATGGAAATACCTCTGAATGTCTGTAAATGACTGTTTTGGAGAATAGAGTATGGCTGCATTTTCCCCTGCCCACATATACAAAGTTCCTATATAGGATAAGTGTGTTCCATTCATTATTTACATAGCATCAAGCATGCCAGCTCAACTGAGAAAACTGGAAAGAGGCTATTCTACCTAAGATTCAGCCAACAGAAGATAAGCAACACTGGGGTAACACAAACGCGATGCCAAAGAAGCTATTTGTAAAGAACATTGTTTTGGGGTTATGATATACAATGTAATAGCACTAATCCATCCGAATCACACTTGGGTGCAAATATACACATGGCACAGAAAACAAAAGCTTTGGATGGATTCCCGCCTCTCCTGAAAACCTCTCTCAAATATCTAAATGGTTCAAAAGGTAACATCCAGCCATTTGTTTCACTGCCAAACATCTGGTCATTTGTCGAATCTCGTGAGACTGAATCAGAAACTGTCTGCATGGGGAATGAAATGGGAAGGAAATGGGGGCAAACGGACCCCAAGGAGGCAGAGCAAAACACTTTGATATGCTTAGAGCATGACTGTTTGCAAATTATACAGTACCATTCAGGGAGTTGTGTTCTTATGCCTCCGTGCTGGCAGCAGCAGTGGCCAGAAGCTTTATGTTTTTGGTTTGACCACTCATCTGTATGTGAGTTTTTCCATCCCATTTTGGTGAACATGATATCTAAGAAACAAAACAAGGGAATTCTTACAAATTAGGTCAAAGGTCACCTTCACAGTGCGATCATAATGTTCTGCAATGTTGACATTATTCCACGCCATATCTCAGGAACAGAATGGCAGCTTGTGACTTCAATTGGATACTTGGACACTAATTTCTGGTGCCCACCATGAAACTGCTGAACACAGAGTTTATTTGCTCTGCTGGGTTGAAAATGTGTATGATGCATCCATGTTTTAGAACCTGTAGCTTCTTATCAGCAACATCCATATTGTAAGCATTGTAATCCACCACCAGACTACCTCTGTGGCTTAGAAGCAGAGTGGATCGTCCACAAGATTGGTGGTTCTACCCCCGGCTTCCCTTGGCTGCATGTTGAAGTGTGCTGGGGCAAGATACGAAACCCCAATTTGCTCTTGATGGCTTTTCCATCGATGTATGGTATGGAGTATGAGTGCTTAGTTTATGTTATGGTCTGTTATTAGTGTGAGAACCAGTGAATGCTGATGTAGTGTAGAGCCCTTGGTTCAAGACTGAACTGGAAGATAAGAAACAGCTATATAAATGAACATAGTCATTGGTTTTACTTTATTTAAAGTCATCTTACTGTCATTGACCCTTGTGATGAGTGTCTGTATTGTCCTTTTTCCTTCACTGTAAAAATAAGTGAAGCATGTTGCTCACTACACATGACATTATGGTGATAACTTTGATTTTGGCCAAAAATACACTAAAGTCCTTCAAAGTCTTCAGTACGTATACATTACATGAGTCTGGACAGACATGGGTATAAAGTACAACTGGACTGGCAGACAGAGGCGAACAAAGCAGTAATTCTAGTTAAGTTACTTGGTGAACTATATACCTCTACGGATTGTCTTTGTAAAGAGCTCTCTGTTGTGGTTTCTTCTCACAGTCCACATTCATGGAGATTAGGTGGATTTTAATATAAAATTGCCTGTAGGTGTGAATATGAGTATAAATGAGTGTCATATGTGTTGTTGTTGTGTAATAGATTGGCTGGTCCAGGGTGTTCTCTGCTTCATGCCCTTCAAACAGATTGTTAAATCCCTTGAGGCAAATTTGTGATATTGGGCTTTATGAATTAAGTGGACTTAACTCTGACTTGCTCAGAGCAGGATGGGATAGACTCCAGCACCCCACAGCCCTTGGCAGGATAAGCAGGTTAGACAATGAATCAGTAAGATAAGACATCTGAATGGCAACAGCAGGAAACAACAGATATCTCTGTCTATCTGCTCCAAACTAAGTTATCCTCTTCTTCTTTTCCTAGAGTATTACTGTCTTGCTCAAGTCTGCATGTCCAGCAAAAGCAAGCATAGATATCAGATATTACTCGGGGATTAAGGTTGACATAGCCTATAGTGAAATATCTTTTCCATCAGGAGGTTATTTACTTCTAAAAAAAAAAGCATTTAGATAGTAGAGTTGGACAGATCAATCAGGTTGATATACTGATATTATTTTATTGGATTTACTTTTGTTTTAGCATCAGGTCAGCTGCCAGGTAACAAGAAATTGCAATACAGAAATGTTAAAGTGGGTTTGAGGCGATTTAGAAACAGTGTCTCCATTAAGTAATTTGTTAGAGTTTGATCAGTTTGTTAATGTTAAAAATTTTTCTCCCAAAAAAATTACAAATCATCAGATCTTTAGCAGATTTTCTAAACTCCATAATGTTGATATTGGTATTGGCCTCAAAAATTGAGTATCAGTCTGACAATAAGGAACATAATGAACAAACTCAAGAAAGCACGACCACATTAAAACCTGCCACATAAACACAAAACACGTCGTTATACATTTTATATTAATAATCTTGATAAAAATCATATGTACTTCATTTAGATTATAGTGATCACTTTCACGTCAGGCTGTCTGAGAGAGCAAATATGAAACAAAGGACTTCTCACTATTATTTTTTTTAGCAGTAATACAAAGTGAAAGTAAAAAGGCAGGCAGCGATTGAGACCTGGCATTCTGTGGGGAGCGACGATGCAGTAACTTTACAACCATGTCTCATGTATTAATTCAGGAGTATTTAACATGCTGATAAATTATCTCAGTAGTTTGGAGATGATATAACTCACAGATTTGCTTAGTGATTTTTTTGTTTTTAGATTTTAGTACAATCTCTTTCTTTGTATTTTTATCTGTGGAGAATAAAATTTTGACCCTGCAGCCAGGAAGGAACTTGTATTCCTCCCCGGCTGCAGGAGTTGACAACAACGCCAATAAAAGAAGGACAGCTTGCTTCAATGTATGGTTTTCTGTCCGAGGGGTGCGATTAACCAACAACCTTCAAGTCCCAAAGTAAGCTCCTCTGGTCATCCTTGACTCTAATAAAAGGAAATGGTATGTATTGGTTATACATATTTCAGAGCATCTCTCCTCGGTTACCAAGAGCTCACTTGAAAGAGCGATTCCCATCTCAATGTGACTTTCATGTAAAATAAAGCCAACAGAATTGCAGACGGAGAATTGGAAATTCAAATGCATGTATCCGTAAGACTGTGTTTCTATGAATACCAAAGGCGAGTATTGTACAAACACATAAGAACAAAACCACTGCGCCACCCACCAGGCAAATACTTCTGGAGGACAAATTGGAAATTGAATCATAAACTATAAAGAGCCAAGGTTGAGTTCAGCTGCGGAAGAAAAGAGAGACGAGATGGAGGTGGAGAGGAGAAAAAAAGAACGGCTGCATTAAATAAAAGTTCACTCTTTCTCTCCTGCCCCTGCAGAAATTCATGCTGTGCTACCTGATTGAAATTTCCTGGTTTAATAGCTGTGAAATAAAGTAAAAGTTGGGAAGAGGAGGAAAGAGAGAATATGAAACAGAGGGCAAAAAAGAAGAATGGAGTGGTAGCGTAACAGCAAAGGGAGACTTGGAAACTGGACCAAAAGATGCATGGATTTAATGGAAAGTGAATTACTTTATGACTTGTAAAAAAAAAAAACTGCAATCGAGGCTAATTAGTCATTCCTGTTTTAAACATGTCTCCCTGTAGTTCTCTTGCCAAAATGTTAATCCACAGCACTGTTGTTGCTATCCAAAGTTCCACATAGTGGCTTAACCAAAGGCAGAGAGTCAATAGAGGCTTTAGTTTTGCTTAAGACACCAAACTGATGCACCAGGCTGGGTCTATGCAGGGTTGGCTGGTGAGCTAACAGGTAACGATTAGCACTAATGAATGCAATGAGAGGGCCCCAATGAGGTAATCTCACCGTGCAGCCAGAGGAAACTTTCCATTTACACCAATTACAGCAAACATGTAGTCAGACAGTGACCATAGCACCCAGACAAATACTGTAAATGCTTTTATTGTTCACTCTGAGGGTTAAACGGTCTGTGTGGGTGCTTTGTATGACTCTCTTCCTCTGCATCTTCCTCAGGACTTTTCTCAGGTTCTCTGTTGTTGTGTTTGTCAATAAAATGTTCTTGCGGCGTGTTTCTGAGTGAGATTCTTTCTGTGTCATTTGACCTACTCATGTCTTTATAGAAATATACATCTCTCAGGACCTCCATAGAGCAATGCACAAGAACTTCTTAAGTGTGTTTTATGTTTTTCCACAGGAGCATTTTTAACCATACTAGTGATGTTACTCCCAGAGTAGCCAGAATATGTCAGCCTGTTGGTATTATGGTCGGTCCACCATGATGTTTTAAGAAATAGCTCAACCATAGAGATTCCTTTGCTTTTCCTCTAGTGGCACCTTAAATTTAAATTTTTTTGTGAAACAACTCAAGTTGGATTGTACTAACATCTGGGACATTCACATTTCCTCAGGTATAATTGCAATACGTTTTCCCCCTGAAACATCTTGATATATCTCTACAAATGGATTGCGAGGAATTGAAATTCAGGGTTCCCAGATGATGAATCTGTTCAGCTTTGGTGAACTTCTGGCTCTACTGGTGCCACCATTAGCTAAAAATTTTAATCATCTGATGCTTTGGTTCATGGCTAAATACCTGCAAATCTAGTGACTATCCCATCAGCCTCAGAGATATTTCATGTTATTTGCTGACTAGCAATATTAGCATGCTTATTTACTGAATATGGAAAACATTAGACCTGCTAAAGCTCTAATGCTGTTGATCATTATTTTTTATGAAAAATTGTTTTTTGCAGTACAGGATGAACCTAAAACAGTGAAAGGCACACATAAATAGCAAATGCTGCAGACACATTTACATAGTTAGATATATTCACAGCACATGGCTGGTCCTTGGTAACCCAATCACACCCTCACAGTCCGCTTTTGTTTATCTGTCGACCTGGTTCTTCAGGCAGAGGCCATGAATCACTCTGCTGGGAGGCAGAGTGCATCTAGCTGTCTGGAATCACCTTTCTACTTTCATAGATATTCATTTTCTGCACTTGGTGGAAAATAACAGCTATAAACACACTTCCCCCCTGGTAGAAAGGCCATTTCGGCTGCTTTGTGACCCTCTTGTTCAATATTTCAGCAAACAGACAGCCTGCTTGACAGACATTAGAAAATGTATTTCTCATCACATCCCTTGAATATGTGATGGAATCATGTCTGAGTAGGAATAAACGCAGAAGATTATCCTGTGATAGACTACAAAAGGCCAGGGTGCCTGTAGCCAGTTATCAAATATACTCCTGGCACCTTAATAACTGAATACATCATGGTTAAAACAACACATGCGTTACCAAGGACACACTGATTGGCGAAGGTTAGTGTATGCAAATTTAGTTCCTTGGAATTTGTCAACACCAATTGAAGAGGAGAGAGAGAGAGCCACAGGCTATATAACACCCATAATGATGAACAAATGGACGGATTATAATTAACAGGTGTCTTGGTGGCTGTAAGGCAATGGAACAAAGATCACAATGTCTTCAATGGGAGCCAGTATGATTTGCTACGAGCAAAATGGTCATTTTTAAACCTGTCTTGACCTGCATGGACTGAAAACAGCACTGAAATTACCTGAAAATGTACCTGTAAGTGTGCAACATTGATGCAATATTGATGTTTCAAAAAAACTGAACCATAGTGGCACCAGTGATGTATTCACATCCTTCACTTATTGTAAATTAAAGTCCCAATGCAACAATATAAGATACTTTGTTTCAGGTTAATCCCGCTTTTAAAATACTACTTAAAAAGTACATAAATATCATTATCAAAATGCACCCTAACTATCACAATTTAAAGTACTCTGACCCCTGTTACTGATATATGTAAAATGCATGACATTATGAATGAATTATGTTTATTAATATTCATTAATAATGTAGCAGCAAGCAGTATTTTGCCATTGTTGCTGGTCAATGTGGGACTTTTTTTTTAACCACTTTAAACACAATTAGGTAGTGTTTCCCAACCTGGATCCTCCAGGGCATGTGAAATGATTAATGGTGTCATGCACAAATCATTTGCTTTTCAAGACTTACAGGCCAAAAGAGGAACCATAAAATGCTGTATTGTCTAATCTTATCACATGTGTTTTGAATATAAATTGGACATAAAGTAACCAGTAACTAGAAAATAAATAGAGTGGAGTGAAATCCAGTGGAGTAGAAATATAATAAATACTCTAGTAAAGTTCATGTACCTCAAAGTGTTCCTTTCAACACTGTTTTGTATATTTTAATTCTTTTAGTATAGCAGTTATTTAATTCTTGTGTTTTACTGAAAATGTAATATAGTTAAATGTTTAAATGGCTAAATGTCAACATGTTTTTCAGTGTAGTGAAACACTATTAAAACTGCACAATAAATTATCAATCACATGAAGAAATATTGCCCTAGGGTGCCCTAAGGACGGGCCACAGGTGACACAACAGCCACGCTGGGAACACTGCAATACATCATAAATAAAAAAAATGTTTTCACAATGAGAAAAGTTCACAATGAGAACAATTTTGTTGAAAAAGAAATGCCTCATTGATCTTTATATTGTCACAAAGCAGCAGATACTCGTGTCTCCTTTCTAAATGTATCTATAAATCTACAATTGTAATTTTTAGTAATTAGAAATTGTTTACCATATGTAGCCACTAATTTTTGAAAAGATTCACAGTGCTTATGTCCACATTTGAAATGAAATAGTGTGTTGTACCAACCGGCAGAGTCTGTGCTTTTTTACACACTCACACAGCAACAACATGAGTGTTGTCATTCAAATGTCACAGCCATGAAAATCACAAAAAGCAGAACAGTTCAAAATGCCGACAGTAACAGAAGGAAACACCTGCAACCAGGGTGCCATTGTATCTCGTTGTTATTATCAGACAAGAGCATGGATGTTCTGCAAAAACCCTCCCTTAGATTCAACAGTGGGTTTTTTTATTAAATTATATTGAGTTACCATTAATTAAAAGGTGAACATAATGTGACAAATGAATTAAAGTGGCATTTGCCGCACACTTATCCACCATCCCGATTTCTACATGCTTACTCGCCACTTTGCTGCATAAAGGACACACTTATTCCTGTACTAACACTAAGCACTGCATTCAACCAAAGTGAAGTATTGCAAAATACGAAATGATCATAAATTGTGTACTTATTCATCTGTCATGCACCTAATAATTATTTGCCCTCTCTTTCTCACATTAATGACATAAACATGCTCTATTCATCTCTTGACCAGTGAATCAAAAGTGGTAGGGAATGCAGGGATGTTTTCGGCATGAAAAATTTCACATTTATAATTTTCAGCTTGAATTTTTCACAAGCCATATGGAGCCGTGTTGTAGACCAAGCATGGAGTGCAACTTTACTGTGGAGCGGCCTCTAAGGAGGGCAGACAGCCTGTCTCTGCACATAACATTAGAGAGCCTCTTTGAGTGTGCATGCATGGAGGTGTGTGCGCACGCGTTTGTGTGTGTCTTTCCATGTGCATTTACTGCAGGCCTGCGTGTCTGACCGAATGCACATGTCCCTCTGAGCTTGTGTGAGAGTGGTTAAGCACATGCATCTTAGCATCAACATACATCTTTGTCCTTATATCTCTGTTTCCTCTTCATGGCAGACAGGCTGCCTTTCAGAGTAAGTTAAATTCTTAGTAGCCTCTAATCAGTGGCGATGTATGGAGATTGCAGCCTATAGACTGAGAATCAATGACTCAACAGTGTGTGGTGAAGTGATCAGCATAATCGCTGTTCCGCTTTACTTCAAAATCCAAGCCAAGCTGTTTCTTCAGGACTATTGGCAAACTCACTGAGACATTTAACCGAGGCCCAGACTTTGTCTACAAATAAGATCTCTTCATCGCAGGAGATCTGTAGTCCAGTAAGAGTCTTAGAGCTCTGTGGCCTGGGTATAAAGCCTGCAACTTTCACACTGTTCTGTAGTGATGTGGATAATAAAGCATGTGAATAAGAGAAAAAGACAGGAGGATGGATGGTTTAGCAGATGGAGAGGCACCCATGGCAAAGGAGAGGCATCTTTTTCTGTTCTGCCCTCAGAGATAAAAGAGAATAAAAGGTGAACAGAAGCTAGGCAGGCATGCACACACATTCTCACACACATTCTCTATCTCTCACTCAGACACACACACACGCACACACTTTCATATATATATATATATACACACACACACACACGCATGCTGAGAGGTCTTGTGCCACTTCTCAACCCCTTTGAATCTCCTCCTGAGGTTGCCACAGCTGTCTTGTAAGCACATGCCTCTTGAGCTGGTGGCAAGAGCACAAATACACACATACTGACACACATACACACATTAGTGCTGGGAAAGATGGCAAAAATCAAATCAAACAAATCTTTATGTGTATTTTTTCAGTTTAGGTGTGATTTTGATTTTAATCACAAAAGGGGGAAAACTAAAACATAATGGACACAAACAATTTTTAGGACTTCATGTGCAATATAGCACACAGTGAAACTATTCAAATTAAAGTTTATGATTAATGCTTTGTGCACATTGTAATGGCTCAATTTTAAAACGTGGACATTTAAACATAATGCAAAACACATGATTTATAACTAATTAATATCAGCCAGCCATTCAAAACACACTCACTTCCTCTGACATAACCACAGTTACTTATAGGAAAGGAGGAGGTGATCACAGCAACAATCATGAAGTCGAGTTACCATGACTTCAGTCACTCCCACAGCCGGAAGATATTACAATCAAGTTTTGTTTACATGCTACCATATATGTATGTATGTATGAGTGTGTGTGTGTGTGTGTGCGTGTGTGTGTGTGTGTGTGTGTGTCTTTCAGTCTATAAAATGTGTGTGTAAGAGAAAGACACTGTGACAGCGTCAACCTTGAAGTGACCTAAGGGATTGTATTCAGTAATTATCTGATTACTCGTCTGTTTTCCCCTCTCAGACAACCTGCAACTGGATAATGCTGTAACTCCCTGATTACGACTTACTCCACAATCAATCACCCATTAACAGGAGCACACAGGCGGTACACATGCCCACGCACACACGCACACTCTAAAATGCCCGCACCATCAATGCACTTTTTCAGAGCATAGTATGATAAATTAACTGACAGAGCCCTCAAAAACACAAAACTACAACTACTTAAGTTTTATCTTGTGACTTTGCCATTCATCTCTCACTCGATGTTTCACTGTTTTCCATGCTCGGTGCAAACCTCAGCACTTAACTGAAAGCCCTGCGCTGCTCCACAATAAGAGAGCATCTCTGTCTTTTCACCATCTTTCCATTTATGAAAATGTTTGCCCTTGCCTTGTCAAGACTGGCTAGTGGCTGCTGCCAGGGAACAGCAGAGTCAATCTTACACACAAACAGGAACAATACACACACTCACTGCGTACACACACTTAAATTCACACAAGCAACCTTGTGGTTTTGAAGAAGTGATAACATTATGAGAAATTTTCAATTACATAGAAGGCCAAAGGACGAATGTATTAGTATCTGTTGAAGAAGCTGTGTTTCCTTTAAAAAATTAAAGACTCAGGCTCATCAATCATTTTCCCTTTCAGTCATCCACTAATGGAACATCCGCACAAGGCAGATGTTTGGACATACAATACACTGACTGCAGTATAAATATCCTGAGCAGCCGTGACGTTAGACACACAGTAACAACTATGACAAAGACAACTGGTACAAATGAAGGGCAGCTGTAGCATGCCAATTCATCATGACATGAAAGCCAAAGGCAGAGCTTAACATTTTCAAGGCACCACCGCCCATCACATGTAGTCAAACAAAAGACAAAATCCACTATCTTCACTTCTTGGTTTTATCCAGAGGTGATTTTGTCATTGTTAGTTATTTATTTTGGACAGATATGCTTTTTAATGTGTTAGTCACATCCCTGGTTTGGTCTTCTTTTTGCTGGACACCAGAGGAGCAATCTTAAAATAACATTTGCTGTCATAGTGATCATGTCCGTAACACCAGCATCAACCTTTTTAAACCTGCAGGGTGACACCTTGCAAACACTGGAGTCCCAGAGATCTGCATCTTTGTTGTTGCCACCAAAGTACAGACCTAGAGGATCATGTAGCTTCAGGTGCCATTTGGGCTGAAGACAC
This sequence comes from Datnioides undecimradiatus, assembly GCA_008933995.1. Taxonomy (NCBI): domain Eukaryota; kingdom Metazoa; phylum Chordata; class Actinopteri; order Lobotiformes; family Datnioididae; genus Datnioides; species Datnioides undecimradiatus. The sequence goes on from WARS01000026.1 coordinate 5,980,749, forward strand.
ATTGATCTTATCTGGCCTAATGACACAATATGGATCAATAAATAATTGTTTTAGCATAATGTACTTAACACAAAAAACACTACTTCATTTGCATATACATATTTTCAGGTTGTAACTAAAGGTTGTAAGAACCCTGGGTGTAAGTTTCATGAAGGTACACTAGGTTTGTTGCACTGCATTGGATGTTGCTTCTACGGCCGACAAGATAATCATTGGGCGTCACCTCTGACACCTTTTAAGTGAAATCTAAACACTAAAGGCTTCACAAAGATACTCAGAGATGTTCATTTTAAGATTTCCAACCCAAGAGTGTATGTAAGTGAACGGCATGACCTCAGGCACACAGAAAGCTCTTATTCCTATACAGGTACAGTAGCAGGTAAGATGTGCGCTCTATTAAAGCTTTTTTTTCCTTGAGGTAGGTAATTTTCTGTGTCACACACAGCTGATCATTGAGAACCGCAGTGGCAAAGATACCTAACCTTCACATGAGAAATGAACTGGAAAGTAGCAAGGGGCCTCAGGGCTCAATCATGCTAGTGACTCAGCGACTTGGCCCACATGGGAGGGGTATCACACATCCAGGGATTTCTAATCCATAGGGCTCACTGCCTGCTGTCTCTGCTGTAACCTACAGGCATTATGGGGAGTCGCCTGACTCTGATCGGCCTGCAAAGATGTGAAAGCCCCTGAACTAAGAAGACCTTTCTTGTAGGATTACTTGTGTTCCCCTTCCTTTTATTAAAGAACTTTTTGTGTGTTCTTCTTGGCAACCGGCCTCTGTGGTCTCGTATTTCATTGTGAATCCGACCTCTGCATTCCCTCGGGTGGCGCACGGCCTATTCACTCTAACTTTACAACATGTGAAAAGAAATTGGCTGCAGAGGCTGCCTGCAGTAGTAATCCACAATAGATCCAATACCGTAAATGCTGTACACAGACAGTGACCAAGTGACAGGAACCTCACACCCTCGCACACATGAATGGACACAACCGTACATATACACACGTTACCTACCTGTGTGGCTCCTGTGTGCATGTGTGAGGGAGGCCAGACAGAGGGACAGCAGCAGACTCCACACACCTACTCCACAAATGCAAGGACCCCGTTCTCGCATTCTGCCAGAAAAAAAGGGAAAAAACATACATAATCCATTAGAGACCACACATAGAACAAAAGTATTAAAATTACTGTACAGTGCATAACTAAGATTATAACTATGTAAATGGTCAAAATCAAATTTTTCTTTTTATGACCAAATACCTGCTAAGAACAAAAACCTTTTTCTGTTTTCGTGCTAATTATTAAATGTTAGCATGATACCAAACTAAACTAACATTAGATTAACATTTCAATCTGCTTAGCATCACCATGTCAGCATAGTTATGTTAGCGTTTAGCTTTCACAGCCTCACAGAGCCGCTAGCATAGCTGAGCCTGCTTGCGGCTAGTGTGTGCTGTGTTGAGCACACAATCATAAAATGTAAACAACTTTCCAAAATAACTGTAAAATATATAGACACAGTCACACACACCGTACAGTACCTTTCTGCTTTGTTAAAGAACAGAATTTTTTTTTAATGCAAATACATTCAAGCAGAAGGGAGTGGATGAATGACACAGGGAGGGAGAGACAGGGAGAGGGAAACAAAAAGATTAAAGACAGAAGTAGGAAGACTATCACTACTTGTAGATTTGGAAACTCTCTGTTTAAGTCTGCATCTTGGTAGCCAGCAATGAGCCAAGTTCTGTTAATACAATCCACATTCTCGCTGTCCAGTGATTAACCACGTGTTTGTAAATTTGGATGGTTGCAAATAGATGGCATCTGTTGTTGCTGAGTGAAGACTATTGTAATCCAAACTAAAGCAGTCCAAAGCTTTTACAGCCTACTCAGGTCTGACAAATGTCTGCTTGGAACATGCACACACACTCACTAACAAGGAAATAAAACCTCTAATAAAAATTACAATTTTCTAACAATCAAGGCTAACAAATAAATGCACTCTGATATAGACCAAAAGCAAGCGTTATCTATTAATTAGCTAGTAATAATTTTTTTAAAAAATGATGTTATTGTGGGAATAATGTAAACAATAAGCGATCACTCCAAAACACACAAAATCTCCTGTTGTGTTCGTCATTCCTGCACCTCTCTCTGTCTGTCCAAATGCTTACAGGTGTTTTTATTGAAGTGGTGTGCAGGGATGCATATGATTAAAGCACTTTATATTCTGAGCACTGAGCGGCATGGAAACTTCCACAATATGCAAACAAACTCTCTTTCTCCACCAGGGAAACTGTGTTTTGTAAGTGGGCTTGAACACGTGTGTGTCAGTGTGTGAATAAATAACTGCAGGAGGCAAGCAAATCAAAAGCAAACGTATGAGGCTAAGATACAACATACAACCATTATACCTCGAACACACTGTGCTGGGATAAAAATAAACAGGAAGTGGGTGTATCTGAGTTGTCATGAGGATGTAGATTTGCCCCAAACACTTTAACTCTGTAAACTACACGACTACTGTCATCTGCACACTCTTTATCTTTTAGCAGCTCCCAACCCTCCACACCTTCAAGAGTTCATTTTTGTATTTATATCACTTGACAAGTGAGCTTTTACTCAGATAGGAGTGAACATGATGTTGCTTTGTTGTTTTCATGTTCAAAAGTGCAGCAATACTCATCCTCATACTTGCAATAAACACTGTATACTGGGGCCATAATCCAATGGTAATATGATGAAGTATGCATAGAATTTATTTCCTGTGTTAAGTTTCAATACTTGTGATGAAAATGGATCTACTTTTCTAGTAAGCTAGCAAATGTGCAGCAGGGGAAAAAATAAAGGAATCTTGTAAAATACTTTGGAGCCAATATGTGATGATGTAAGTAAAACAAACCAAACTTTCCAGGTTTGTGTGAGAGTCTGCGCAGATTAGCTCAGTACAGATGAGATTATGCACATGCACACACACACACACACACACACACACACACACACACACACACAGTTGGGCATTGGTATGTGCTTATATGTTTCTTTATGCACATGCATTTGGGCATATATCTGTGTGCATGTATGTTAGTGTTTTGCCATGAGAAGGTGTGCGTGTGTGTGTGTGTGTGTGTGTGTGTGTGTTAAGCCCTGGCTTGAGTTCTGAGCTGGGTGTGTGAGTCATCTGGCTATGCAACCAGGCATTTCTAGAGCTGGGAGAAGCTGCAAAGCCAGACAGGCTGAGCCAAGGCTTTCTCTGGTTAGAGGGCATCACACACACCCACACACAGGCACACACACACACACAAGCACACACAATCATACACATATAGGATTTATTGTCGCTTTTCGTCTTTTCTCCCATTCATCTCTTGTTGTCTCCTTTGGTCTACTTCCCTCCTTCCTCCTCTTATCCCTCCTTCCTCCTGTCCACACCTATGCGCTGCTTGTAGTAAATAATTAGGAAACAAAGCAGAGACGCTGCCTGCTTCCTCTCCAGCTCATTTAGACACACAGCAGTGTTTGTGATGATGCAGTGCCACTTCATTTTGGCTGGTTGTTTGGTCTGTCTGCCGCAGAATGAGTGGGTGTGTAATATAGAAATGGATTCAGAAAGGAGCCGGGGGGGGGGGGCAATGAAAGGAGGAGGTGGAGGAAGCTCTGTGTGAGAGAGAGACAGAGAGAGAGAGAGAGAGAGACTGAGCTCAGGAACACGGGGTTCTGATCAATAGCATCTAAATAGCTTGACTCTCCATCAGAATCAAACCCAGCAGCCAATGGTGACTCGTGCACACACACACACAGAAGCACAAGCTGAGTTTGTGAATTTTCTGATTGTGTGCTAACTACTTGTAAACATTTGTGTTTACACTTGCTTGCATCTGCATGTTGTTTCCATGCATATGTGTTAATAAATGTTTTCCAGAAGCCCCCACAGGTCCTGTAGATGTCTGATAGAAATACCTAATCTCCTCTGATCAAATCCACCGATATGAATAGTGCTTTAAAAAAAAGCCACATTTGGATCCTCTAACCCTGGATGATGTAGCTTTCATTAACCGAACACAGAGGAGCAAAACAGAAAGGAAGCGCGAGAGGAGAAAGAGATAGAGTTGGAGAAAGAGTGGTGGTCTCAGATGAGTTCTGCAGTCTGTTCCATCCCTTTAATTAGTCCCATTGGAATGCCCTCCCTGCTCCATGCGGCTGATCAGCTTCCCCTCTATATCTCCAGTCTGTATTTGTGCGTGTGTGCACGTGGGCGCGAGTTTGTATGCATCTTAGCTAAAGCCGGACAGACATCTCACGGGCATATGAGTGCTGGTTGATCTCCCAACGGTCGGGGAGAAAAATGTAGTGGAAATACATTAATATTCAAGGAGTTTCCATTCCCTGAGATATCCACCATTTGGAAAATTGGATGCCTGTACTCTCTACATCAGTTACTGCAGCAATTAACATAAAGTGATTTTGCGATCACAAAATATATAGTGGCACTCCTTTAGTTCTTGGCCAGAAAAAAAATTAATTGGTGTTTTTAAGTATTGAGAAATGTTTTAAATTGGTGTCTGTGCAGCTATAGTAGAAACCACATTTAAGGTGCTTTCACATGTTACTGGTTTGGCTCAGTTAAAGCAAACTCTGGAGCATTTGCCCATTTAGTGAGCTCATCTGTTGTGGACTAAACACAGACCACTTGAAAAGAAGAGTCAGGGTGGTTTCAGGTGCTTACAGTGTGAAAGAACAGATTTTTTTTAAAGTAAGCGTGTGATTTAAACATGACTTCAGAAGCTAAACCACTGGTTTTTGATCTGTAGGCAGTGAGTAACGAGAGTCAATCAGAAGCTCGTCCATATAAATAGATTCTGCATGTGCAACAGTACACGATTTGGTACTAGAAGCATTCTGGTTTCCATTTGTTGTCCCTTTGTTGACCCATCATGTTTGAGCGGGCTTTGGTTGCTCACAGCTAAACAGAGGCACAACACACTGGGCAAAACGCAGTCTTGGAAGCCATTAGCTATTGTTTTTCAACAATTTAGCTTTTACATCTCAATCATCTCTTCAGACCAATAGAATATGGGTTCTGAGATTGGTCAAAAGCAGGTCAAACAGACACTGGAAACCCATTTCATATTTTTAATTTAAGTTAGTTAGTCACCAAAACTGTCCAATCAATGAGTTACTTACTCTCTGTGTAACTTATGCTAAATCCATATAGTCCAAAGCACGAGCATGAGCAAAACCAGAAGACAGTGCAGTGTTGTGTTATGTTGTGTTGAGAGTAAATTTGTCATTAAATGAGAGAAAAGACTTTTAGTGGTAATATTGTTGATCCCTCCAAGCTTGTTTGTGTTTTTTTTCTCTATCTTTGCGCATAAATTAACTGGCATTTCCCTCACACAAAGTTAACTGGCATTTGCTTGACTATGTATTGGGAACAATAGATATGGATCTTTATTCATGCTGAGAATTTAACAGAGCGATGACTATCTCGGTCTCCTGTGGAGCAGCACCGTGGCTTAGGTCATCAGGATACTCACAGTAGCTTGCTGTGCAATTCAAAGTCACGGTATCAAAAGAAAATGGAAGATATTGTCTGATATTGTCAAGGGGCAGCAAAGAGGAACGGAAAGGACACAGAGATGATAGGAAGGAAAGATGAAAGGTAAGGAGACGAGTGCACAGAAGCGAAATAAAGAACAAAAGAAAACAGTAAAAGGATGAAGGAGATTGAAGCAAACAAAGGTTCCCAATAAGCCCATGAAAGCCACTGGTATCATGAGTTCAGGAAATATTTGGCTGACGCAGCAGTTAATATTTAATATTTTACCAGTAAAATTGATGTATTGGGACCAACATACAAAACCCAATTGTCTAAAATTGGTAAGGGCTCCACCTCCAAATAGCTGATGGTGAGTTATTTTTGCCTCACTTTATCCATCTTATATTAGCATTATATTACTTTCCAGGAATAATTCTTGGATTATTATGATGTCACTTTAGTTTAAGAATCAAAGCTTTGAGCCAAAGAACATTTGCATTACAGAGAACTTACAGATGTATGTGTGAAATTGTGTTTCAGTTAGCCTCTCTACAGTTAATGTAAAAACTGACCAATCAAATGAGGTGTGTGACCTGCAGGTTATTTTGTGCAAAGTTACAGTGTACCTGGCAGCTTACACAGCTGCAAGTATAACTCTAGATTCTTTGTCTTGTTAAAATGCTGATGCATCTGTTTCTGAACTTGTAAATGTTTTTTAAGCAAAGTTAAATCTGTCCATCCATGCCCATTCATCCCTTGCAAGGTTGCAGGTGCATGAAGCTTATCCTGGCTCAGAAGGGACGAGACAAACACTTGCAAACACGCATCGTATAAACATAACCCAGTGTTGCCAAACAGGAAATGGCTTCAAGGTCAAAACCTTGGATAACTCGAAGAAAATAGAAGCAAATAACTAAGAAAATTACTCAGAAAAGAGATGAAAATAAGCCTTGAGAGGTTGCAGGTGTATCACTTGTACCACTGTAGAGATGAAGTACAATAAGTGTGTGCTGGCTGAGTTAGCGCACAGCAGGAGATGAATGTGAATGTGATGGGAGACAATAGTGTAATGGTCTGTCAGAAGAAATCTATGTATTCTTGTGACTCAACGAAAGGGTTTGTTTTGTAGCTGGACTGTGACTCTCCAGACCTAATTGCAACCTCAGGAGATTTCAGCTTGATTAGGCCTCCGTGATCCTGCCAGGAGCATTGTGTGTGTGTGTGTGTGTGTGTGAGAGAGAGAGAGAGAGTGTGTGTTTCATGTGTGTTTCATTAATGATATCCAGGGTTTGGCCTTTGTGGATAAATTCACTCCATGTGACCTGTGGAGAAAGCCTGCAGCTCCAAATTAAGCCTCCAATTTAAGAGGCATTGTGGAAACTCAACTGTGTGTGTGTGTGTGTGTGTGTGTGTGTGTGTGTTAGGGGAAAAGGGGAGAAAAACGGAAAGAACAGGGAGAGAGAATGAGGAGTGGGAAGCTTTTGGCCCTTTCCACTGCCTCTTATCACTGTTCGCTCTATTCTATGACTGTAGCAGCAGTGCACATCACAGACTTGACATTCCCATCTTTCAAATCAGCTTTTGCCTGCTGCTGCTACACGTGTGTCCCCAACACATCCCAAAAGCTTGATTCGACCCAAAGGTGTCACACTCCATCTATCTCCCTTCCCTCTCCCTCCTTTGCTCTGCCTTCGTCTGCCGCTCGCTGTGCTAACCTGGAGAGCGCGTTGCACCGCAAGGTACGATCCTGATGTCACTACAAATCCATCGACCACACACGACACAGCCACCCCTGAAACATCCTCAGGTCAAACACAAACAAAGACACACACACAGAGACAACACACTATAGCGGTGTGTCTGCTGACAGTGCAGATCTAGGTGGTAAAAGCAGTTATGTTGTCTGAGCCTTTCTATCACCCACAAGTCCGACAGCATCAGACAATAAAAGAAGCAAGGAATTGCCAGCCCTCACCTACAGGCGCGGGCTACACCATAGCTATAAGCTGGCTTAACACTGCAAAAATAACATCAAAGTCCCTCTCTCCATAGACTACGCAGCACACCACTTTCATATTTATCTATCACATTTTGACTACACTTCAATTTTCTGCAAGGTTCTTGGGCAATAACAGAAAAAATACTTTGAACTAAATAAACAAATGCAAAGTGGGGATCTCTTGAAGCTTTGGAATTTAGGAAATATATTAAAGCAAAATGCAAATGGCCTCCACAGTACGGTCCCTGAGTGAGGATAGCGTCAGGCATGGGAGAGCACGGACGAGAAAATAATCCAGGGGGAGGAAATGGCTTCTTTAATTCAATTTCAGTCCAGTTTTTTGTGATTTTTGTGGCATCTTGGCTGGGATTATTTAAGTGCTAGATGAGTAAAGTGTAAATCCACCCAACACCGTAAGCCTTTGTGGCTGCTCTGCAGAGTAAGAGTAACAGATAGAAGTGAACAGTTTTATTACAAAGAACTGACAATGTTGCTGAACAAGCAACATCAGGATCTGAGGTAGTTCGGCGAGAGTCTCATCAAAAGATATAAACAATAAAGAACGGTCGAGCCTCAGATGTTTTAAGATAACCACCAGGACTGTGAAGCTACCTGAGGCTGAAAAAAGGCTGCAGCCAGTGCAGAAAGAATGCAGGTCCTGCTTCTCTAGTGCACTTTAATAGGAGTCTGATTTCATCCGTCCATCTTCCAGACAGACAGGTGAAAGTGACCAGCAGTAAAAGCACTTTCTCTCTCTGTCTCTCCCTCCCTCCCCTCCTCTCTCTTTCTCTCTCTGTGTGCTCTCCCCTCTCCTGTGCCTTCCAACTTAATTTTTCATCACACTGTGGTTTTCAGAGGACCGGCACTTTTTCTCCTCTCCACCGCCCTCAGCTGGTATATTTAGATTGTGTCTCTCCTCCCCTTCTGTTTCTGTCTTTCTCTTTTCTGCCACTACCACTTATTAATGTGTCCATCATTGACATCTATGCTTTGCCTGTCACTTCCTTAACATGTCAGTTTATATTGATGTTAGTCGATCAAATGATTTTAAGTCATTTTTCAAGCAAAAACACCAAACATCTTTTGGGTCTAACTGCTCCAATGTAAGAATATTTGCTTTTTCCCTAGTTTTTGAAAATTGCCTTCGAACCTAGAAAGTTGATCATATAAGTGTTTTAGTACAAGTTCAAACAAATCTCTAACCTCAAACATTTAAACTGAACTGACTACAATGAATCATTATTGTAAGTGAATGATTCAGTAGCTATTAGCAGTGGAGCTCTGCACAGCTGTGGCTGAGAGTGTGAACATAATGTGATGCACAGTAATGTGTGGTACTTCCTTGTTAAAAGCTGACTGAAACATTTCAAAACCCACAGAAACAATTGTAATGTTAGAACTTTGGTGGAAATACTAAGCCGCTGAACGATTAACCACATGTGCAAAGCTTGTAGTAGCTGACGCGACAGCCTGAACCATCAACATAGTTAATATATATCTGGACTCAGAGCAGAACGATGATAAACAATGATGTGCTCACTTAATATCGAACAAAGTGAAGTACATTTGAAAGGTGATGCCACTGCTTAGCTCTGGGAAAAAAGTGAACAAATTACAAAGTCAGTGACCACAAATCTTTAAAGAGGAGGGAGCGATTTATGATTGTACCTCTGTGATTTGTATTTTTATGATCGTTTATAGACAAAAGAATTACTCAAGAGAGTAGCTGGTCATTGTAAGTAATAGCCTTAATTTATATACTGGAAGTTCATGGGATAACAGCAGCATACAGTTTTATGCATTTTGAACCCTGGATGTTTTGGCTCATTTTACTTGCTATTCAGTTATCTTATTGCATTGTCACCTGTCTTTGCAAGTCTCTTATTGTTTTAACCTTGTAAATAAGTACGGCTGCTGGGAAATGGCATCATCTGGCAGGTCAGTGGGGCTCTGCGTGTTCTGGGACAGTTTTTATGGAAACAAAAATGTGCATGATCTAAAATGTTTGGATTCTCTGCCGTTGCTTATTTGATTTTCATTGGTGATGAGTAGACCTGCGTATTGAACAAGCTTGTCGAGTGATGCACAAATGAGGTATGATGTTACCATGGAGTCAGCAAGTTATTCCTATTTGCATTTATATTTCGCCGAGATACGACTCTGACAAGAAGTGATGTGATTTTTGATGAAAATGCTTCAGTCAGGGTGCTAAAGGCTAAACGCACACAAAAACACATGGCTTGCCTAGAGGAAACCTCTCATGTTACTCACTGGAGATTACTAACTGAAGTGGCCTATAAGGACCACGCACACACACATACACACTGATACTCTCAGATACTATGAAACCAACACCTTCTACTGAGGAAAACACACACGCACACTTAAAAGCATTGAGTGTGACGGCCTCACGTGCAACATTTTGTTTAAAATCAGTCATGTTAGGTTTAAAGAGATGCTGCTGCCAGTTGGGAACCTCAAGGACGTTCAATCTGTGCATGAAAATCCTCATCCAGACCTGGGCTCATCCATGTGTGTCTGGGACTGCCAACACTGCCGGTTATAATTTAATGTAGAAAAAATGTGGTTGAGAGAGAGAGAAAGCAATGGAGCAGGGTAAAAGTATATTAGAGGAGTCAACAATCCACTTTCCCTTCTTTTTCTTTTTTCCATTTTAGAGGGACTGTGATCGCAGAGAAAGGGAAAGAGATGATGATCAGTGATGTGAGTAGATGAGAGGCAGGAGGTAATGATTAGTGTTCAAGCTGCCCTTAGAAACTTCTGCCTCGGTTTAATGAATACTTAAAGATGGGGAAAAGAGCCAAAGAGATGGTAAAAGGGCAGTGGTGTATCTGTATCTTCTCTCCCTGCCTTTCTTTTTTCCCTTCTTTGTCTCACCTTCTCTGACAGATTAACACACAGGGCAAGAGTTTCCAAAGAACGGTGTAGGGATCACAATGGGATGTCCTCACTCATGGCTTCAGCCCTCACTGGTCTCATTCTGTAGACTCTCTTAAACTCCCCCAGTTCAGACCTATTTCTCTGCCCTAAATGCATAATTTTGTAAATGAAGCATCTGCTTGGGTGGTCCCAGAAGGCCAATGTGTATCAGTGTATCAGAGCACACACACACACACACACACAAAGCCAAACGCACCATTACTCAAAAATAGTTTTGCTAACAGTCCCCAAAAATATGTAGCACCTAGGAAGTATCTTTTAGGGAAATGACATTTTTTTTCAGTCTTTCACCTTCACATGTTAGCTTTTGTGATTTTTGTGTCTCTGATGACTGCTAAATAATAAAAACAGTGGAGTGTTAGATATAATCTGATAACAAATGTTGATTCCTGCCTGCAAGATGAATAATGACATTAAGAAGGTGGGTTGCTGTGCGAACAGAAACAAAGCCTGTATTTAGGTTCTCGCCTGAATTAGGACAGACCTTTATCAAGAGCACATTTGCTCTGTGCAAGTCTGGTCTCGGAGCCATACAGATAAACAACACATCGGAAGCTTTAAGGAAAATAATAAACAGTAAATACTGCAGAGAACAGTGAAGAAAGAGTTGTCGATATTTATCCGTTTCAAGATCACCATTAGGGTGGAGTCGCTGTCTCTATAGTAACATAAACCTTGGTGTATTGACATGACAGCAGAAATTATATTCAATAACAGAGAATTGCATTGAATTGCACTGCTGTAAAAAACATGTCTGTTATATTGTAAACACTACGTTTAAAGTATTCATCTTTACACAGCATGTTAAAACTTAAAAATAACAGGATAATCTGAACAGTGTCTCTATAAATAATAGTTGCTATGAAGCTTCATGACTGAGCAATGATATCAGTAACTTGAGGTGTTAGACGCTCGTTAGTGGGGATGTTGGCTGCATGGATGCACAGATGCATCTACTTCGGTCAACTGATGGATTATAATGAAGTCTTGCAGGGATGTTCGCAACATTTCTTGATAACAAAAAGCAACAAAAAGAATAAAGCAGAGGGTCTCATGCATTACCCAAAGTTCACCCCTTTTCTTTTCTTTGTCTCTCGTCCCCAGATCTTTCCCGGTTGCTTTCCTATTTCACCTCACAGCCTGGTACACATAACTTATGCATGCTGTTTTCATACAGGTTGCCATGATTTTCTGTAGGCCTGTGTGAGTGTGTGTGTGTGTGTGTGTGTCTGTGTGTGTGTGTGTGTGTGTGTGTTGTGTTTGCCAACCAGCAGCCACAGATAGCAGCAGAGCAGTAATGGTGTATAACTCATCCTAATGATGCAACAGTGAAGCAGCAGCTAAGGTCAACACGAGACACTGTGGTGGAAGGTGAACAGCCCAGACGCCTCACACACAGGCAGGCACACACACACACACACACACATGCAAAGACACGCGCACACACAGACACATGGACAGACTCATGAATGAATCAATCCAGCAAACACACCTGCAGGCCCATAAACATGTAGCCTGCCAATCTCTATATCACTTCCCATCCACTCTCTCCCATGTTTGCTTGCAGCCCATTATTTTTGCGCCTGTCCTTTTTCTTTTCTCCATCCCTCCACCCGTGCTTCTCTCTTCCCTCCAGCCTTCATCCCTCATCTTCTCCTCCCTCCCTCCATCCCTTTGTCTCATGGTGATACTGTTGGAGGTCAGTCGACGCCCTGAGGAAGAGGGCTGATGAATAGATCCATGATCACTGGCTGTAATTACAGTGTCAAATGAACTGTTAGCTGTCCACTATGTGGAGGTTCAGTGTGCGTGTGTGTCTGCGTGTGTTATTTCCTAATGTGCTAGTCAGCTCCCCACAGATGCAGTTGCCATATCAGCACACACAACAACAGATGGGCTCGAGTTTCACACACACACATACACACATGCAAATCCACACACAGGCATGCAAAACCACTGTCTCACGTATCATTTATCATGGTCTGCAATGACAAAAAATAAAAGTAGCACGTCCAATTAGAATATTTATAACTGCAGTTGTGTTTGTGTGCATGAATGGAGAGCATGATGCTTTTGTCCTCATCCCAATCAGACCATATCTCTACAGGGTCATATGGGAACAGGCAGGTTAGCATCTAAACATTCAACCACAATACATCCTGTCATAGCAAATTTGACTCAGCAGGACCCTCTTTACACCGCCAGTTAGTCTGGCAGATGTGAAGTTTTGGCACACACAATCACACACACACCAAAACTCCCATCACAAGTTATTGCCAACAGATCAGGGTGAGCTATTGACTTGTCCACACATCCCTCCACCAGACATGATAATGGAGAAGTGAAGCCGCTGGGGCAGGCAGATCAGCAGCTGGGCTGGCAAGAATCAGAGGCAGACAGACGGACAAACAGAGAGTTTAGTTTTCCCGGTGGCTGGAATTATGTCTCTTTTTGTTTCCCTCTAACTGGCAGAGGGGAAAAAGAAAGAAATCAGTCGACCAAGAGGCTCCTGAAAGTGTTCCAATCCACTTTCTGTTATCATTCAAATTAGAAGTTATTCACATACAGCAAAGCTTAGGGTTCAGGCTGACATAAGGCTTGTAACCACTTAAAATAATTGAGTTTTTGGACATACAATGTTGGTTGAATTGATTAAATAATTAAACATATATTAATCTAAAATACCATGTAATTTAATATAGTGAGCTTGATAACTAATAGTTGCCCATGAAACACATCTGACAGTTCCAGTTAAACATCCCTGTTCATTTGTACTTGTGTTTTTGGACACCTGGTGAATATTAATCCAATATGCACTCTTTTTTTTAGCTCTGTTTTGGTCTCCACCAACTCCCAAGGGGAATATAAAGCTTTTTAGCATCAAATGCCCTGTTGAACAGCTAGCTGAAAGAGCTTTTTCACCAAAAACAGCTGCCTGCTGTGTCAAAGAATTATGCTACGAAGCTGAAACTCATTATAAAGCTCAGACTCTTTACTGCGAGCAAACCCTTTTACACTGTCACATTGTTTTTGCATTGCCATGTATACATTGTTATTATAAAAATATTGATTGTGGTTTCCTAAAACACTGCCGTCTGCCAGTTTGTGCGCATTAGAAGCAGAATGAGGAGGCATAGAGAGAGTTGGACTATTTCTGCGTCTGAGTTTGAGGGTGATTTGATTTTCTTCATCCTGTTCTGTCTGGGCAGACATTTTCCTGCACTGTCACTGTAAGTTGAGTAAATCATTTATACTGCTCGGCCTCATGCAACCATATGCCTGCAAGACAAACACACACAAACACACTCTCTCTTACACACACACACACACACACACGCACACACACTTCAACATGCAATCCACTGTTTCCATGGATGCGTTATATGCACAAGAAGAAAACATTTACATTGCTAAAGCGAGGCACCTAATCAAATTCAGAGCTACATCTAGAGGAAGAGGAAACATGGATACAAATTCATGCCATGTGTATGTGTGTGTGTGTCAGAAAGAAAGACAGAACAAGGAGAGAGAGAGAAAAAGTGTGTGTGTGTGTCTGTGTGTGTGTGTGTGTGTCTGTGTGTCTAGTTGGTATTCCAAGGTGGCTTGTTGTGAGTGTGGTTTCCCACAATTCTTATCAGAGTTGTGATCACAGAAAACTGGTCTCCTCAAATGGAACACATCCCTCCCTTGCACTATCAGGGACGCACACACACATTCACAGACACACAGTCATCCCTGTGTTTCTCTGCTCGTGATTCCCCTCCTCGAGTCTAATTCAATCTTCAACGTATAACCCCTTGCCGAAACACGCACACCAAACACGAATGCAATTTGGAACAATCTGAGGTGAGTACGTCTGTCTTATGAATCCATGAGAGTGTCTCCTATGGAAGTCCTGCTCAGAAGCAGCAGAGGCATTCTGCCTGGGGCGGGATAAAACAATTACTGGCTTAGAAAAATTGAAAACAAAGAAGAAAAAGATTCTCCAACAAATACAAAAAGGAAGAAGAAGACATTTAATATTCAGTGGGAGAAGTACAGAGGTCGACATTTTGTGGATTGGTGGTGGTGTGGGGGACAAAGGTGGTGGTGGTGGGGGCAAAGCAAATGGCTGCCAGGTTGTACTTAAGTTAGCTCCTTTCACCCTGCAGTTTACTTCCTGAGATTGAAATGCTCAAGAAATGGTCTAATTGACAAGCCAGTGATGTCGTATAGTAACTCAAAGTACATAAGCGCTCACATTAAAGCAAAGCAGCGCTTTGGCAGCAGTGAGGTATTTCTGCATGCTGATATGCTGAGGATGCAGCATCACACGGGGCGGTTCATGCAGAGGTAAAAAAGTGACAAGGAAAAATACTGAGATAAGAAGAATCTTGTTCAAAATCTGGCTTTGCTTCATTCTGGGAAATGTGTCCCAGTTAGCATCCTGCTGCTCCGTGTACACAAGTGCACGCACACACACACACACACACACACACACACACACACACACAGTAGCAGCATGCACACTCACACATACACACACATTCCTATGCCACTAATGAACAGGCTGCTTTCTCACTCGGGATTTCTCTCCCTATATGTTTCTTTCTCTCCAGCTTCACTTCATCCCTCCATCCCTCCTCCACTTCTCTCTGTATTCTCATGACAGCTTCTCCTCTCCAGGGTTTAGACGTTTGACGTGTGTCACTCATACATACTGAGACTGGCAAGTTGTGAACCCAAACACATACACACATACACACACACGTGTGTGCAAATAACACACAAAATTACAAAGCATCTTTCCCAAAAAAAAACAAGCCATCTCAAATGTAATCAAACACACACACACACAAACACACACCTGTGATCTGAGGTAGTCTTCAGTCAGTGAATACATTAGCACAAGACAGTGTGACACCTCTTGTAAGTGACTGTGTTGTCATCTGCAAATTGGATGAACAAATAAATCTGTAATTCTCAAACATCACAGGCTATTTGAAATGCGTTAATCCCCCGATCTGTAATGTATTCATGTTATTCATCTTCACGCTTGACATACACAACCCCTCTTATTCAAATATTTGTTTTCACATCGTTTTAATCAAATTTGCATGGACTGATTTTCAGCATGTTTAAAGCATTGAGTCTCCTGCCTATAGATAGCTCGGTAATCTGTTTGAAGACCCAGAGATACACTTAACGCAACGCTAGTTTTACATTGTATTGTGTGGTAATTGGAGCAACTAGTTATTTCTCATCTTTTGTTGCAGGTCACAGTTATGTTTCATCAAAGACTTACAGCTGTGAGCCACAGTGTCAAACAGCCCTACATTTTGAGGCAGAACTTCAATCAGTTCATTTTTAGGCAATCATATAAGCTGTTTTACTCGGAGGCGTTGTTCAAGCCAGGTTGAAAACCTTTGAAAATTATCTGGTGCATGCAGATGTGTGTTACAGAAATAGAGAGGAAATGGTGAGAAAAGACTGGATCATCATCGATGTCAGTTAACACAAAACACAAAGTAAAAACAGGTGCCAAAAGGGTTTATCTCATCTTTACCTCAGTGACTCTCTGAAATAGGGAACCCTAGGATGTATATGTTTACCTTTAACCACCTTCTGTTCAGCCTGCAGGATGCAAGCACTATTCAGAAGTTAAGAGCATGTCATATGTGCAGTGATATTTAAAGTCTGGTGTTTTAGTTTATTATAGTCACTCTCAAAAAGGGAGGTGTAAAAATAATCCAGGTACAAGGCACAGCAGTCTCCCAACCTTCAAAGCAATCCGTCAGCCCGACAATGTTATAAATCCTTAAAATCATTTTCCAAAATCATTCCAAAGTATTTCCAGGATCTTTGTTGTGGCATTTTATTTGTACCTTCAGTTTTTTCTTTGTTTAAGTGTTAGGCCTTGTGCAGGGCAAACTAGCAGGATGTGACGTTCGTGTGATATAGAAGCTCCTTCCATGTTGTATGTTACGTGAAGCTAATAATTTGTGTATGAAATCATGTTTGAGACAGAAGTCTTCATTGTACTGGTCAGTATCAGCTGTGACAGCAGTGCTGGTATTGTTTTCACTTTATGAGTCTTTGTGTGTGTACTATTTTGTCATCATCTCATGCTAGTCCTCTAATTTGAAAAAGTGTTTTATGAAGGATGTTGTATACACTGTGGAACTGCGGTGTCATGAAAAAAGAGGGTCCAGATACTGAAATAAACTCACTCTTTTTACCTCAGTGTATTTTGAGAAAAAAATAGTGAGCTCCCCAAACACAAAATGGGGCTCAGTGATTGGTTTTTAGGTAAGCACATTCAGAGCTCGCTCATATGTCTGTGTGGCAGATGATTGGTCAGCTGAACGTACTGCTGCTCTCCTCCACTTACTGAGCACAGTCAGCTGGGAGAGTCACAGCCACACTGGTGCATTTTTACTGAGAAGCAGTGACGGTTCAGAGCCAGCGCATACAGAGCTCCACAGAGTATGTGTCAGTCTTACTGCATCACTATCTGACGACTAGTTTGTTTTTGGCGGTGGATGTTAAAGGGTTACGCAGAGAAATAACACCATATGTGTTGTGTTTGTGCCGAAGGACCCACGTTAGAAACCAGACACCTAAAGGAATTCTCTGTGGTGCCAATAAATGATAGTGCTGCATTTGCCCCCTCACTGGTTTTACAATCTAGCAGCTGTAGTTAGCTGTAGGGTGCTATCTCACAGACAAGGCTACATGAAAAACACCAGCGGACAAACAATTAAGCGATCACAGAGATATAAGAATTACAAGAGCAGTCTGTTATTCAGCTGACAAAAAGCCTTTGGATATAGTATGGAGGATTTTTACACAGTGGAAGAGAGCTTGTGGTCTTTGTGTGTGTAGGTGTGTGTGTTTAGCGGTTGGTGGGTCAATGATTGAACCTGATTCCTGGTGAACTTACCAACTAACTTGACACACATACACACACAGTGTCTGCACTCCCATTCACACCACCTGATTATGCCTGATTACAGTCTGCTGTCTTCTGGGTGTGACAGCGATTCAGATGTACAACTCAGCAGACACACCAGCCCACCAGCAGCACAGCCCCTTCTGCACACACATACGTGAAAACACACACACACACACACACACACACATCCAGTGTCCCACCGCCCCTGAGAGCATATTGCCAAAATAAACAGCATCAGCCCTGTCAACACAGAAATCTCTCACTGCGAGCAAGAGACTCAGACATACACCTGGTCGTCACACACACCTACACAAACATAAATCCATGAGTGCGTGCACACACACACACACACACACACACACACACACACACACACACACACACACACACACACTATAAACACATCTGGCAATCAGAGATGTGCAGAAACTCACACAGCAGGGAGAACAGGATCAGTGGGGTATTGATATTACAAACACACATGCAGATACCTGGTCTCTCTCTGTCTCTCTCTCAAACACACACACACACACACCACCCCTGACAGAGATTCAGACTGTTACTGACAGGCTGGAGGACAAGTGATTTCCTGGCAGCCATCGTCTCCTTGCCTCTTAATCCAAGCTGTGGGAGGCAGGCAGTGTTGACATCTGAGACCAGTGTATGGGATCCTCTCATATCTGACCTTTAACACAGCCAGACCAGAGCAGGTAAAGGTCTACAGCTCCCCAGTGACTTGCATAGATTTGATACTGCACACAAGAGCAAAAGCAGGAGAGAAGGAGAGAGAGAGCGAGCGAGAGAGAAAAGGGATAGCGCTCTGGAAAAAAAAAGCCCATGAATAAAAACCTATTAGCTACAAAGTAAAGTACATCCCTCACTCTTTCTTTTCAAGATCTCATTCAAATTCCAATTTTTATCAATAGAGCTTTGTGCCCATGAGACGATATTAGCAAAAGCTTTAAACTGTATGACACTCTCTCAGCATCAGCATATTCAATGGACTATTTTCTTTATCTCTGGTTTGAATTTATATCCATAAACACAGAATAAGGTCCTCAAAGGGTTTGAATAGGTTGCTTTGCTCTGGGTCACATTTAAAGCCACAACACAATATGTGATTGCATCATTCACACAGCATCATTGTGAAAATAAGCCTAGCAAACCTATGAGGTACATTCATGTTGGACAGTGCAGAACAAGCAGTATACGTCCATGCTGACAAAGCTACAGTACAGTGAAACTGTAGCTAGTGACGCTTCAAGCTACTCTTCATTAGAAATAGCCACAGAAACAATGCACTTTAGTTGAAAGTGACAGTACAAGCTGCTCAGACAAAGCAGCCTTGTAACAATGAAGCTATTTCACATCAAGTAACATCTGTTGGTAACTAATATATAGCAATGAACAAATGTGCTTATTACTTTGTGGTGCAGTTATTTCCAATGCCAACATCAAAGGAATAGTTCAACATTTTGGTAAACACACCTGTGATCTCTGTGCTGAGAGGTCGAGGGGAATGGATATCCGAAGAATATCAACACCACTCTGAAATCTGTGTTTTAAAAGTGAGGTTTAATGTTTTCCCTGGAGTCTCGTGAGAGACTGGAGATTAAACAAACAAGCTATGACATGTGAGTTAGTGAATTCAGGACATGAATTTTGTTACCTTGGGACAGAGACAGACTAACTGTTTCCTGTTTCCAGCCTCTGTGCTAAACTAAGCTTACTGTCTTCTGGCAGTAGCTACATGCTTGCCATATACACATGAGGGTAGCATCCATCTGACCTGATCTAACCCTCCACCAGAGGGTAAAAAAACGGTTTATTCCCAGAATGTCAATCAGTTTCTCAAACTACACTTTAACCTTTCTATATTGCCATGCATGTATATTGTAGAAATACATGTTTGCATCCAGTATCAAAAGCATGTGATTGAATGTAATCCGGGATTATGACGAATTGTACAATATCTTCCTGTCTAGAAATAGGATTGCAATAAGACTTTAGTCTGGGAAAGTTGCTTTGATGTGGCATGGGATTATGGCAAGCGTTAATCATCGGGCAGCTTCACCAAACGACCTCCCACATCCACAGCTCACCCCAGCCAGGAGAGCAGAGATAAGGGCAGGCTTTGACCTGCCACCCGTACCCACGACACCTGCTACATGGGTCAATCAGCCAGGGGTGCCACGTCTGTCAGGGCCAGGGTGAGCTGGGTAGCTGGTCACCAAGCAGTTTAATCTCCAACAGATTCCCACCACCTGGCTCCGCTGGCACCACACCAAGCCCTGCGGCCCTCCAATCTGGCAACACCTACTGTCATGTTACAGTGGGTTCAACAGGAGCTCAACTGGAAATAGATGGATGAATGGATAGATGGATGAATGGATGAGTGCATGGAAGGATGGTTGGAGCACATAAGTGTAGGTCAGGCATGGAGTCTGTTTTTGAATCTCCATTTCTTAAAGAAAACTGTTTGAACACACCATCTACTGTACCCCCCTGAACAGCCCTGGTGTGTACTGGACACAGTTGGAGCCACCCAGTTGGAGCCATGGGTGGCCCGCAGGCTATAGTGCTACATAAGTGTATGTGAATACATGAATGTTTGCCTCAGGGGAGGATTTGCTCTTGGGTCTTTGATTACCGGTTTTTTCAGGCTTTTCAAAATGACACAATTCTTAGATTCCCCTTCAGCAATACAGCTTGTGGCTTGCAGTTAAATCTCCCATCTGTTGGATGACGACTTAGCATTTTGGCTTGGCTGTCCACTTCTTTGTTATAAATGTGTACTGCAGAATTGTTTTATGTCTCTGAATGTGGAATGAGGTCAACCATTTATGGCTTTGTTCCAAACAGAGGCTGATGAAAAGAAAAGAAATGCCTTTCTTAGTTTTGTAGAATAATAAAGAGGATCATATTTTGTCTCAGAGGTATAACTGGCTGCACTGGATTGCGTAACCGTCCAGAATCTGTGACAAAATTTGGACGCAGCAGCTTCATTTCCCTATCCTCCAAATCCTTTGCTCAGCACATTATCAGCCTTTGTGCACACAGAAAAAACAAAGATCCAGATACTGCCCACATGCACAGACACACACATCTTTGCAAGAGATGTCACTAAAGGATGCATCTGTCTTCTGTGTTAACACACAGTTCCTGTGTATAGTTTACATCACTTCACATTTCTGCCAGTCAACCAGAACACAGGAAGTAATGTTGCATGCAGTCGAGCAAACAGTTAGCATGAATCAGTCAAATAGTGTACATCTGTTGTGTTGGTTGTGAGAACAAAGAGGAATCAAAATAAAACTTCTTCCACTGTCAGCACACACTGACACACACATGCAGATATGGGTAAAAGCAGTTTGATTAGGGTTCAAACTAATAACTAATGGCTAGTTTCTTTATTGATCAGTCAAATATTATTTTAGTTCAGAAAACACAGACAATAGTGATATAGTATATAGCTAGAGTTCGATTTTCCAAATATTAATATTCAACACATATAATCTATAATTGCAATCTTGTTTCAAGCTTAGGAAACACTCTTCATTAACATTCATACCAATAAATCACACGGAATTGAATTAAACTAAATTGAGTTGATTTAAATTGAGACACGTGGTGCAGAAACAGGAGAGGCATGTCTTTCAGCACCCAGAGCCTGAGGGGAAAACACAAACTGCTTCGTCTGATCCAGTCACACTTCTGTTTCCCACTCTATTCTGTTTCCCTCATTTAGGTGACTAATAATAGTCTACACAGTTCCATGAATCATGGTTATTAAGCGCAGTAAGAGAAAATTTTTCACCTAAGTCTCCGGGCTGCTTATTTTTCACAGTCTCATTGAGCAGAGCAAGTTAAGAGCCACAGGCACCGAGCACTCGCTCATCATACCAACAAAACAGCATCTCCATGACTCAACATGATAACACAGTTAAGCAAATGAAGA
Organism: Datnioides undecimradiatus; assembly: GCA_008933995.1. Classification (NCBI taxonomy): domain Eukaryota; kingdom Metazoa; phylum Chordata; class Actinopteri; order Lobotiformes; family Datnioididae; genus Datnioides; species Datnioides undecimradiatus. The sequence goes on from WARS01000026.1 coordinate 6,002,144, forward strand.
GCTTGTATTTGTGCTGCACTCATCCACCACTTGAAAACAGAAGCGCAGACTCAGAGACATGGAGAAGCCAGATTGAAATAGATGAGTGTAAGACAAGAAAAGAAGCCAAGAGTCACGGAGAGAGGAAGAGAGAGACGGAGAAAGAGAGAGCAATGGTTAGTAGGTGGGGACCTTGAAGAGCTTTTGTTCTCTGAACATGGAGGGTTAGTGAGGCAGCACTTGGCAGTTGGTTCAAAGCAACAAACTCTAAATCAATCCTTTACAGCTTGTCCAAACAGACTCACACAGACACATACACACGGGCCTAAAAAAAGGACATACACACAGAAGCAACCACAAACAAGCAGACAATTCCAGACACTTTGTAGCAGCCCTGTGTTGTAAGAAAGGGAAAAAAAGGTTTTCACTTCCTATGCATTGTGTGCTTGAAACAGAAGAGTCTGGCCTGATACAGACACTTTGTGCGTGTGTCTGTATGAAAGTGTTGGTTAGTGTGTGGCCAATGCTGTGTTTCTTTAATGAGCTCGGTTTACACACTTCGTTAATTGGCTGGCACAGCAAAGGACCGTCCAAGATCTACAGACCAGTTTACACAAACACACACACACACACACACACACACACACACACACACACACACACATCTCCATTTCACTGTGCTTATTTATTCATGTATTAGTTAGTTTGTTCCACTAGGTTCACTTGCAGGCTGCTGTAGTAATTGCCACTATATTCTCTGCATTGATTTCTACTCCGACTGCAACACTCAAACACACACACACGCACTTACACTCATGCATAGGCAGTTGGCGACTCCCTGGAAGCACCTTCTCTTTGCAAATCTGCCTTTGCCAGAGACAAAGCAAGTGCAAATTGTATTCTCACTCAATTTATCTATCCGTTTATCCATTTACCTGTATTTCCCTAACATGTATTCATTTGTGGTAACAAAGAGACAGGTGAGACAGCAAGAACTGCAAGCATCTAATTAAAGTATCTGGGAGGGGAAGAGAGCTGAGCTTTCTTTCAGCACACCCCTCATCACACCAGCTGTAAAAATAGCATCAACCCCACAATCCCAGGCAATGTTCTGTCTGCTTGCAGCTCAGGGCTTGTATCTGGTGAGCAATAGGAGGTACAGTGGAGAGATTTTGCTGTTGCTGCACAACAAATACAGAGCGGCCAGACTCCGCATAGGCATTCTGTTTGAGCTGGGTGTGATAGTCCATTCAGACTGGACTGTGTATGTGTGTGAGAGAGCCATGCTAAACATGATTACAGATGGGAATGTTGTATGTGTGTGTTGGTGTGTGTGTGTGTATGTTTGTGGATATGTGGGCAGGCAGGACAGGAGGTCTGCTGGGAGAGATAACTGCTCAAATCTGTCCTCTCCTTCTCACTCACACCCTTCTGCTCAGACCTCTAAAAGCTTACCCCTAGGCTTACCCTGCACACACACACGAGCACACAACCCACACACATATGTACACACACACACACACACACACACACACACACACACACACACACAGGATCCTCATATCAACCCTATCCCCAACTCCCATTTCAGTCTTCACAGTTCTCCCAACCCATAGCAGTTGTAGTTGATTTGAGTGAGATGGACGAGACGAGAAAAAAGAGGGTTGGACAACAAATGCATTAGCACAGCTCTGTCCAGCTGGGGTTATCATCTATTAATGAGGTACAAGTTCACACATGCATACACATACACATGTGCACATATGCACTCACTTGCACTTGCAAGCACACATACACATTCACAGAGAGAAAGAAAGTTGGAGAAAGGTTGTTTAATATTTAAACGGGATGCTTTAAAGTTGAAATTGAATTAGAATAGCACGAGGAGAGTTGAGTTCCCCTTGAAAAATATTAAAGTCCCTTGCCTGCTGCAGGTAGTTATTCAGCATGAAAGTCAAAGTGAAAACACATAATGCACCCTTTACAAAACTCCATCTTTTGTTTATCCCCCATGTGCTCACTTTCAAGCATTCCTTTCAGTTGCGGTGACCGGTTGCCCTCTTCTCCCCCCTCTCCCTCCATGAACAAACAAAGTGTATGTCAGACGGATTTTCTCTACACCATGCCTGATTGCATTATCTCCTCTTTCTCTAACACCTTTGGGGGTGAGAGGGACCAGTCTATGTCAAGGGGATTCTTAAGATTAGCATCTCTCAAAAGTCTCAACTGTGAACAAATCTGTCCTTAAAGTATCAGAGCACTTCCTCACCTCTGCCTCGGACAGGCAAGCGGAGGGCAGCACTGTCATGGTGTGGATGGCACATTCACAGAGAGAAATGGCTGTGGTCTGATGAATTCATGTCAGGCATACTAAGTGGGTTACAGTGGCCACTGTAAACATCTTTGTTTGTTCCTAGCTGCAAATCATCCCTGCAGCACCACGGACAGTTCCCTCACCGACTCCTGCACTGGCCAGGACCACAGACAGCACCCTACTGCATAAGGTGCATTCAGGGTGACACAGGACTGGGTTTGTTGTTGGGGTTTTTTAAAGGTCCAAGGGCCTTAAGTGTATAAAGGTTTAAAGATTGTACAGAGTATTCTCACCTCTCAGAATACTCACAGCTCAGCATAGTGTAAACATGAATGCTGAAGTCTTGCCTGATTTCTCAGCTTTTAAAGAAACTATCAGTTGTATTCCCACCTTTCCAGTTAGAAAGCTTAATGACAGCCTCTGTCTAACAGGATTATAACAAGCATAGTCATCCCATGGCATAGTCATGGTGCTGAGATTTAATGACTAAACACTCAGTTCCCATACTCTCAACTGTGACTCCCAAGCTTATCCACTGCTATAATCTCTAAGTAAAATGCATATTAATGTCATGTACATTTTTTGTTGCCCATTTAAAAAACACGATTCACATGGTAGATCTTTAACATCAAAAGGGTGATTATTGATGAAGACGCTTGAAAAACAAGACTAATATTTTGCAGACATGTTAGCAGCTCTGTGAAGATAAACAGGGCTCAACAGCAGTGCTTTTAGCTAAATGCTAACACCAGCATGCTAAGAATGACAATCCTAACATGCTGATATTAAGCAGGTATAATGTTTACATATTAGTTTAGCATTTTATTAAGTTAACATGTGCAATATTAATTGGGATTGTCATTAGTATTATAGGTTATAAGCCAACACAATAGACATTGTTACCAGATTATGATATTTAAGCGACAAAGATGCTAGATGAAAAGTCATGAGATCAAGTTCTTTCGTCTTGAGACAATTCATCATCAGGGGATCACCAAAATCATTAGGATTTATCCTCTGTGGGTCATGAACATCTGAACAAACATGACGGCTGAGCATCTAACAGTTGTTTAGACACAGTGGTGGACCCACAGGTCAACATTGCCATCTATAGAGCCACTAACATTGGAAAAAATTGAACTTTGATGCAGTCTTATATTCACATAATAGCACAGACATGCTTAATAGATCCAAGCCAACAAATTTCTATGTGAGATAAGACCAAAAAACATGCAGAAAACATATTGACAAAAAAATAATTGACAATGTAATTCCTTGTGACCGAAAGCCCTAAAGCCATCGGCATCTCAAATTAAGCTCCTCTTTGTGCCCTTCTCTGCCACAGCTGCAGCCTGGGAGAGGACACAAGGCCGGCTCAGCCTCATCACATAAAGGCAGGCGGAATGCTAATAAAGTTGGATTCAATCAAATTGAAAGCAGTCTTTTGGTAATTCATGGCTTTAAAATTAGAATTCTTGTTCGGCATTCAGAGCCTCTCTCTGTCTCTCCCACACAGCCTGAGTCTTATCCCAGCTCAAACTGAGAGAATGTTGTGTTATCTGCTCACAAGATGGACGTGTGAGGCATTTTTTTTCTTTAAAAAATGAAAAAAAGAAAGTGTAAACACCCGAAAATGCTTAGATTCTGACTACAATCCCGTTTTGCTTATTGTAATTTAATCTTTGTTGCTCAGACACTGCTGATGTTTACATTTCCTATAGTGGTTTTAGTAGCTACTGTTGCTTTTTTCTCACGTTATTTGTTGATCAGGGCTCATTGTACAGTGGCCCAGAGAGCTCAACACACTAAAACTCTTGCAAATAGACAAAGCACAAGCAAATTAGGAAAAAAAAAATCTACAGCACAAGGTTTCCTGAAGTTGCAGTGCTTGGGTCTCTCTCTGCCATCATATTGTTGTCAGTAGGCACTGACACGTACTGTATCTTTGACTCTTCGGCCTTGGGACCTATCACAGCACATTCCTGTAATGAACAACTGTGGCTGCTGGCAGAAATATACATGGCATCGTTATCTGTCCACCAAATGGTTTTCTCCAGAAATGACCAAACCAGCACCAGATGTTTAAGATGACAAATAGCAAGTGAAAAAAGCTACATAGACGTGCTCAGTCATACGCAGAACACTAAACCGGCTGTTTATTTGTATGAAAACATTGCACATTTATAATTTATTAAGACCTACTCAAATGCCATTGTTAGTGTTTGCATGCATGCACACATATATGGCTATAGTTTTCTCTCTGTGCGTGCCCTCAGAGTGCTGTGGCTAATGGCAGTGTCATAATATTAGTCATATTAGGAGGGGATTAGTAAGAGAAACCGTCTTAAGGATGTGATCCCTGGGAGGGGGTGCCAGATACTGCTTGTATTACTGTCAGCCCTGTCTCACACACACACTGGGAGCCTAGCAGCCTCGCCTGCTTTCCTCAATAGGATCTGTAGAGAAAACATGACACGCTGAAGCGTACCACCTACTGTAGCTCATTCCCCTCTTCCACTGTGTTTTTTATCTCATCTATTGAAGTGCTGGTGTGAAACTTGTCTCGTAGAAAAACAGAAATGCTCTGGCTGTGTTGGAAGGTTGAAGCATACGGATTAGGAGAAAGAGTACTACGCTTTTGAGCTTCTTAACAAGACGTTCCCTCTCACTGGGCAGACCGTGTCATTTATGGTTGAAGCCAAAGTGACAAACTTCTCAGTGACTAAAGTGTGTGACTTAGGTTAGAGTAGGTTTCTGAAAAGGCAGATACAGGTGATGGCTGTCCAGTGTCCTAGCCACAAAGCATAAATTCTATGTCAGCAAGATTAATAAATAATTTAAAACATTTGAAAAAAGCAAGTAAATTAGTTTTTACTTTTTTTGACACTACTTCAAGTGAAGCTATACAGTATGAAATTAACTGCAAGGATGATGATATACAGTACTACTCGGAAAATTAGAATATCCTGAAAAAGTGCATGCATTTCTGTAACTCAACTTTAAAGGTGACTTTTTAAAGGCTCAGGACCCTTTTGCAGGTGTTTTGGATTACTTACCTGATTAGTGTGTGACACTTTGAGCCTACAACACTGAAGCTTTTCACAGTATTCTAATTTTCTGAGTTTTTGGGTTTGAGGTTTTAATAAGCTGTAAATCATAATCAGCAAAATTACAACAAAAAATGCTTGAGATATCTCACTTTGCATGTAATGAGTCTATAAAATGTATTGGTTTCACCTTTTATGTTGGATTGCCTGAATAAAACAACTTTTACACGATATTCTAATTTTCCGAGTAGTACTGTATTTTCCCTTCCCTAATGAGTATCTCACACCCGTGTAGTGCACACTGATTTAACACCCGCTTCCTCCTGATCCAGCCTTCATCTACCACAAGTAAATGGGTGTGAACAGGATGCAGAAGACCGCTGCTAACGCAAATAAAATAAAGGGACTATTCAGTGATTGGCCCAGTTGAGACCTTTAGCCACTTTGTTTCCCTCTATCAAAAATAAGTCTTTAAATGAGGTCTAATATCTGTGTTTGACTGGGTCACATTGCAGTACTTCTTCAGCCTCATCCTGTCAGCTGTAGTACAGCAGCCTCCATAGGACCCATTCACATGTAGCTGTTACCAAAATACAAGCCAATTCCAGCTCCAATGGTCCAGTCAGATGGCTGCAACGCACCAAAAAAGAAGCTATAAATGGCAAGAAAGCATAGTAGTCCAAACTATGGCCCAGTACCACTACCATCTGCAGTATTACATATTGAAAAGGCTGTAATAGAAGCATTAGGCATTGCATAGAATATGAGTATCAAGTCAGGAAAATATTTTATTATGTTTATGAAGCGCAGGAATGAAAGTACATTCAGGATAAATGTTGAATTAAAATGTTTAAATTTAAATAGGTTTTTTTTCCAAGTCCAAGTTTTGTTTTGTTTTCCGAAAGATCCCAATGCTCTGCAAGAAGAGAATATAGATAAAGTAGGTAGCCAAACTGAACTCTTGAATGGTGTGTGTGTGTGTGTGTGTGTGTGTGTGTGTGTGTGTGTGTGTATGTGTGTGTGTATGTACTAACACACAGCACAACCCCCACAAAACTGCACTAATTACTGCTGTGTATGTGCTCCAGCTCAAACATACCAATCTACAGTATATAAAGCTTCATACTGAATTCATAATTGCATAATTAGATATAATTGCATTTGCTGTGGGCTTGCCTGACAACCTAATGAGGCAGCCATAAAATAGCTAGTGGTCCCACTTATAAGAACATAATCAAAGACTACAAGATAAAAGGGCATACACAGATAAACACAGCCAGGAGGGCAGGCCCAGAGCTACACACACACCCCAAAAAAGAGTGGAAATTATTAAAGGAAAGAAAAGAGTGAGTGAGCGAATTTACTACTCTCATTATACTCTGTCAACAGTGGCACAGTTCCTCAAGGACTGTGAGTCTCTCTGCGGTTCCTGTGTCACAGCCTTTGGGACGTCATTTGCTCCTTACCTTTCTTCTCTCTACACCATTGCCGAAGGAGTGACCAAGGCAAGATAAACATGCCTCAGGAGAGCAGAGATGTGACACACGTATACACAAGGCCGGGCCTAATTATGCCGGCCTAATGACCACAGTGATCGCTGTCTCATTGTTGTTGATGAAGAAAGCAGCCGGATCTGGGGGGTTGTATGTGTGGTGCAGCTCTGACTTCTGGTGAACAGCTCCTCTTTGCCGTCGGCCATAATGAGTCAGCCCTGACACCGCCAAAGCTACAGTGTCTGTCTTGGTCTGTTTATAACTGCTGCTGAAAGTGATACCACATCACTGGTGGACAGTCCTGTCACTGCAGACTCATTAGCAGAAGCTACAGCCGCGCCAAAAGCAACAAATCAAATTGCTTTCTTAATAAGTTGCAATGTGTCTCCGTGACTTGTCTGCTACTCCAGCAACTGGAGCGGTAGTTAACCTACACGCTATGAATTTAGCTACCATAGTACTGCAGTGCCCGAGACATTCTAGATGAAATACTGGCAATTAAACCTCAAAGAACCTGCAAGTTTTACAATTTTGGTGTCAATCAAACAACTTTTTAAAGTGCAAATTACTTCTTTTTCAATCAAAGTAAAACACAGCTTCATAAATGCAGTTGATTGAAATTTCTTTCATTCTGAGCAACATTGAGGCAGAAAAACACATTGACATATGGTTTCAATCAGTTTGTAACAAGTGTATGTAGTGTGCACAGTTAGCATCTTTACTGAATAGATAGAGGTGTACAGCACAGCATCACCATAACATGTTAACATGCAGTTCTCCATCTCTGTGTTACTGAGTGTCACAGAGAAGAGGGGTATTTTAAAGAGGCTCACTGCAGTACAACTGATAGTTCCAACATTACTTTTAATTATTCACTTGCTGGTTGACATATTATTAATTGTCCTTTTTATATACAACACTATAAGTGATGTCCAAGCCTTTTGGTCTTTCCTGAGAAATTTATATTTGTTATTTAACAAATAGCGTGAGAAACCTAGATCCTGCTCTAGTTGTTCTGTATATGATTATAATTATCCCAATAATTCAAGTACACATGCAAAGAAATGTTGCCGAATCTTCATTGAGCTAGCTTTTAGGCCCAGAGCTCTTGTAAATGTGGCACTTTACTTCCTGGTTAAAAACCAGTGGCATTGTCACTATAGTAACTCCAGATGTTTGTGACTTGAACTGTAGGTATCAAATGACCGACAGTAAGACAAGACAGCAGAGAGTTTGGTCAAGAGAGATGGCCATTAAAAGTGTAAATGAAGGGAAACATGTAATGACAGTACCCCAGAGTCACTGATGAGGGTGATGGATGGCTTTCCACTCAAATACGTGGCAGTTCATCACTCACTTCGGACATAAACACACACACACACTTGTCATTACAGTGCATTTTCACACACAGAATCGCACACTCACTCATGCTCTCTCTCATTCTCTCCCTTATTAACCTTCTGCACATCCACTTACGCATAACACTGCTATTCAGCATTGTTTTCCTGGCATTGCAAGCATACATATAGCCTTGGAAAAACACTCATGTATAGACGAACACACACACAGAGCATCACTCACCATTGCCCTCTCACATACCCTCATTAGTCAAAGAAGGAGAGTGCTGCCACACAGTATTCCCCTGTCATCTCTGTCTTCTCTGTCGGTCTCTTTGCCACAAACGATAACCATTATCTACTAATCACTTATTATTTTCAATAAATTAATTTATAATTTAGCATACAAAGTGTCAAAAATAATAAGTAGCATCCCCTTAATAATAGCGCTCAACAGAATGCCTTAAAATTGCTTATTATATTTGACCAAAAGTCCAAAAATATTCCAAACATGTTCAAATTAATACAGTATGGCTCTAACTAACTTTTACTCACACATAATAATAATTCATTTATGGCAGCAACTACTGGTGGATATTATTTTTGTAGATTAATCTTTAGTGTTGACTAATCTTAGTGTTTTACTAATTGCAGCCTCAAAATTGAGCCTCAACCCCAATTCTCAATGAATCGGTCGGTTTAATCATTAAGTCTACAAAATGTCTTTAAATTGCTTGTTTTATTCAATTAACATTGATGTAAAACATAATAGGCAGCTAATTCTCATATATATCCAGATTTGTTTTTGCATTATTGCTTGCCCTGACCAATTACTCAGTCAACAGAACTTGAAATTACCATTACAGAGTTCAATATAATGTCTTGAAATTGTTTATTTTGTCTAACCAAGCATCCAAAAAAATCAAGTTCAAATTAATACACTATATGCAATATTTTTATTTTTACTATTTCTAAACAATAAATTCAGGTCTGCAACTACAAAATATTTTTATTGTTGATAAATCATTTAATCCATAAAAACCCTTAATATTGCTTGTTTTGGTCACACAACAACAACACAAAGATATTGAATTAGCTGCAGTTGAATTAGGCGTATTTAGTTTAGGAATGATGGAGTCCTTACACTGTTACTGTCTTGTCTTTTGCATTTGTTTTGTTTTGTCTGGGCATCTGATTGTGTTCTGTTGCACCACACGTCAACACATTCACTGCGTGTACTTGTATATGGATACGCTGACGATGAAGTCTTCTGTGTAAATGATGACTGTTTTCAATAGTGCTGTCATTAACTGTCTGACAATCAAAGTATAGATGAATAATTAATGTTCTCTAATTTGATTACTGTATTAATCAACTAATTGTTTCAGCATTACTCACAGCTCCACTGAAAGATAAGCATCATGTTCTACCCTCATGCAGCTTCCCACTTCTCCCTCTGGTCCTCACCTCTTCCTTGCTCTGTAGTCAAGGGACACAGTGTGTGTGGGGCACAGAGGTCCTGGGCAAACAGTGGTTCTGCAAAGTGCTTTTTCCCAGGCTGTGTATACCTGGGTAATAGAGGCAGTAATGGAGTTTGTTCAGGCTAAGGTAATCCTGGACCTGTGAGCGCAGCATCTGCCGCTGTTTCTCTCAGACGCACGTCTGTTCCACAGCAGGTACTGTTGTTGTTGTAGCTGTCACCGTTACTGTCCCACACAAGCCATTTGGGAAGCAAAGCAATGTGTGTATATTTGTGTGAATGTGAAAAAAGTGTGTATGTGTGTGTCAAAAAATGTGTGTGCGTGTGTGTGTGTGTGTGTGTGTGTGTGTGTGTGTGTGTGTGTGTGTGTGTGTGTGTGTATGTGCATTCTGAGCAGAGACTGCACACAGAGAAAGTGAGATTCTGCTGAAAGATGTGTGTCTGTGGGGGAGGGAAGGTGTCTGGATATGTGCGTGCTTGGTGGAGAAGCCTGTGTGTGTGTATGTGTGTGTGTGTGTGTGTGTGTGGAGGGAAAGAATCTAAAAAATATATGTGTTTGGATGTTATAGCTCACCTTTGGGAGGTGGGATAAGAACAGGGCTGGCGGCTAGGAATGAATTTACGGGGCCCGATCTCCCAGAAACAATTTCTTTATGTGGGTTACACACATTTAGAGTGGCGACTCGTCCCCCCTGGGCCTCAGCACACCACACACGGCTACTGGAGATGGCCAATGAAATACAGAACACCTTTTATAGGACACATGCTTTTTATTTATTTTTATTTATCCCCTGTAGCTTTCTCTCTCTCTCTAGGTCTCTACGTCTTTCTCGTTGCTGTTTCTCATTCTTGCTCCTTCTTTTTTCATTCTCTCCTATTCTGCTCTCATCTCGCACAACTACAGGAGGTGGGAAATGAAAAAAGAGATCACCTTTTATAGGACACATACTGTACTTTTTATTTCTTTCTGGTTGCTCTCTTTGTCTTTGTCTGTCTCTCCGTCTCTTTCTCTGGACAGAAGCTTTGACATTATTCTCATGGCCCAGAGGGCTTATTGGTAGACGAGGAGGATAAAGGAAGTGAGTGAGAGAAATGCAGGAAGAGCGTGTGTGTGTGTGTGTGTGTGTGTGTGTGTGTGTGTTAAAGGTGCACAGGGAGACAGTAAGTAGTTGTGGGATATGGAGACATGAAAGCTTTATTTTTGAGTATGACTCTGTGTGTGTGTGTGTGTGTGTGTGTGTGTGTGTGTGTCTTGTGGCCTGCAGTGTACTCCAGTATTTCAATTCAGGAGCATGACTAAGGTACTCAAATACTGAAATACAGGGAATAACATTATACTTGGAAAACAATGCACACATGGAATTTGAGTATGCTACTAGTTTGCAAAGCAGTGTATTATCCCCTACACTGCTCTTCACACACAGTCATTAATTTTCCAAAAGCAAACATACACTAGGGCGTCCCTGTGGCTCAAGGATTAAGACTCCTGCCATGGCCTCAGTGACGTCTCTCCCTCCCCTGTTTCCGGCAATCTTTCCACTAATCACTAAAAAATAAAGCCATGAATGGCAAAAAAGAAAACAGCTGCAATACACATTTGTCTTCACATGGATGCATGAAAACAAGTCTTAACCTAAAATTTCCTTGTAGGGACCAGTCCCCTATAACATAATTAATCAAGTACACGACCTTTGGTACATCTCTGCTTGTGAAGGCCCTCTTTGACAAAACGTTGCTTTATCTAATCTCACCAAAAAGTGACCCTCCCAAAAGAAGAACAAGTGCATAAACACACAAATCAGTCTTCTTTACCCTTTTGTCCTCTCACTCAGTCTCTCGTGTTGCTTGTTTTTAGGGAGATACAACGAGATTCAGCCAACATGGCAGTTCATATTTAAGTGACATGAGGAAAGTATTATGTGTTGTGTTCTGTTTATTGGAGCAGGTGCACAGCCTGTTGCAGGATTACAGATTTGTTACATTTTTCCCTACCATCTCCTCTCTTTGTCACACCTATGTGCCTGTGATTAGTGATTTGAAACCAAAAAGTGTTTGTTGAATAAACCGGTGATGTCACAGCTTTTCATGATGTATTCAACAGCCTGTGGCAATATTAAAAATAGATTTGAAGGCCAGTCCAGGAGCAACTAATCAGTGACCGCACAGCACTCTTGTATCTCCAATCTTCCTGCGTGCTCTACTCTACTCTCATCTGCCTGCATCTTTCTCTCCTGTCTATCATGTCTCACTGTCAGTTCTCTTCCTCCTTATTTCTTGTAACTCCCTCGCTCCGCTACTCTGCAGAGTCTCTTCTGTGTTCTTCACAGAGGCCCATGAAAGCAGAGGGAGAGTGAGAGACAGATGGAGCAGGGGCATGTCAGATATATACTCACAGTTGGGATGACCATCTTTGTTTTAACTCAAATCAGCTTGTTCAGGCACACACGGATTTATTAAGAACGCAGGCTTATGAAAAAGCCAGGAGCAGACAAATAACATGATCAGGAGACACAAATGTTCTCTTGTTACCTCCAACCATGCATGTTAACATATCCAGAGTGAAAAGTGACACCTTCGGCACCTCACAGCATCTGCTCTGCTAACAAACTGATGCACTACTGTCACCAATAAAGGTCATCTTATGCATCACCATCTACAGTACGTCAGGTGATCCATGGTCCTGCGCAGAAGACGCCCAACAATGAGTACAGGCTCACATGTTACCATTTTTATTATATGTAAAATCAGCGCAGTTTACGCTCCTGTCGCGCGAAGACAATACAACCACTGTGCGACTATTTTCGAATCTAAGTATTGCGAAGGGAAAGGGTCCTTATGCGTTCTTTCTCCGTGAAATGAGGCGACAACATACTTCTCATTTAGAGCCTCTGGTGATATCACAGCTCCTAGAATCAGTCATGAAGAAGTGAGGCTGCTGTTTGCCACCGCTAAACACCAGCTCTACCTAAAATAGCGCACTGAACCCGGCGCCATATGCCCATATACGCACAGCTAAGACCTGTGTGGCCCGGTGTGTGTGTGCGCGCGCGCGTGTGCGTGTGTGGGTGTGTGTGTCTGAGAGAGAGGAGGAAACAGACAGAGAGACAGAAAGGGAGAGAGGGGGAAGCCTGGGTAGGCTGTGCAACACCTGAAACAACCGCAATCATTTGTCTTTGCTATAAAACCACAACCGTGATAATAAAGCTGATACCACAGCAGAGCAGGCAAATGAGCATGTGCGATCTTTCTGCATAACTCTCATGCCTTCATAAAATCAGATCCTTGTCTACTCCCTAAAATGGAACAGATGATAATCCATTCTGTGCGTAAAATGGGTTTCAGAGACGATGTAACCGGTGAACTGTTAAATAATCATATTTATGCGTGGCAGGTGTGCTACTAATTTACTTTTTATCACGTACACTTTACATACAGTTGAAGAAAGCGAATTAAAAACCATGGGGTACAGCCGGCGGTTCTGTGCAGGTGTAAAGGCTGTCCGGTGATCCATACCTGTTGGTGCAGTGTGGTCTTGTTCTCAGCCCAGCAGGTGAACCTCTCTCCTCATACCCGCTCCGCTATCCGAGACGGAGGAGAGGCTCGCATCCCCTCGCCAGCACCATAAAACGGCTACGCTCAGGTTCGACTGGAGCGGAAAAGTTATACCATACCATCCACCACCGCAGCCGAGCTAGAGGGGAACGCAGCCGGTGGCAGATGTGACCTCCTGGATTAAAACCAACGCGCTGCCCTCGCCGTTACTCCGGTCCAAGGAAGAGTGCCCTGAAAGTTCCGCTCCTTTCCTCCTCTTTTGCTCAGCGGGTGAGGCAGGAAACTTAGTTATTAAGACATACCAACAAGGAGGAAACATCCAACTTAAACCTCCCCAGTCATGCGATTATTTCGGCCGAGAATCCCCTCTTCATCCTCTTCCAAAGTAGCGATGAGAAAGTAACCCTGCGTGGCGGGACAGAGGTGCGATGCGGTCGGGGAGTCAGGCAGACTGTTGTTGCGCTCCTGTCTGTCCGCCTGGAAGACGGAGAGCGCTGCTTGACTGTCAGCTGTGAAGTGGAGCAGCGCTCCCTAGCGGCCTCTGCAGGGAACAGCTGACCGGAGGGGCGCATGCAATAAACGTAAATGATACTGTACAGTAATGTGACGAGGGCCATATGGGCTGCGCCAAGACCTGTTGGATATATGATATTAGTCGTCTCTTGTCAGCATAAACTGGCAGACAAACAGAAAGAGGCATGGATTAATGTATCAGCACGTGCGTGCGCATACACACACAACACAACTCCAGATGCGTCAGCAGTGCCTCTCAGGGGGATGAATGCTGGACAAGGGGAAAGTCTGAAATGTTTGTGTCACTTCAAGTAGGACAAAACAATATTGGCTCCCACACCCACTCAATCCCTCCCCATCTCTCCCTCTCTCTCTCTCTCTCTCTCAACTGTGTGAAGTTCAAATTAAATTGAACTCACTTTAGCTGAGCTATGGGCATTTCCCAGAAGACTACACCAACAGGAGCAGAGGGGTGATCGACACTGTGCCCGGCCAAACTGACCTGTGCGTGGGTGTGTGTGCGTGTGTGTCAGTCTCTTCCACTGCCTGAAATGACCTGAGCTGCCCAAAGAAGTTTACTCACAACAAATGACTTTGTCCAGACTCAGTCAGTCTGACCAGTGCAGTTCATTTGAGGAAGCAGCCCCCACTGGCTCTGGAGTGTGACTGTGTGTGACCATTCACGTATGTGTGTGTGCACACAGTGAGCGAAGTGTGCACTTTCTCCTTTGGCTGCAAGAAAAACAGATAGACAGTAATAGGTATTAAAGCCACCAAAATCAGGCAGTAGAGAAATTTGGTCGTAAAACATTTGACACACAAACACAGCTTACTCAATGAAAGTACATCTGACGTTCTAGTGGTGTGCACACTATATGTAGGAGTCAGCACACAAGTGCCACACTTTGTGTGTGCTGGATGTGTGTGCAAGATGTAATCGAGGTGATGATGTATGGTTGCACACATGGATGACAGGGTAATTGATCCATAGTGGGGGTGTGACTGTGCGCGTGTGCATGTGAGGAGGTCCAGTGCCAGTCATATATCATTTCACCCAGTGAGCTAATCTGTTACTCTGACAAAGAGTTCAGATTACTGATCTCTCCTCTCCTTTTCGTACTCCTTCTTGAGTCTTCAACACTCTCCTCTTTTACACTTTTTTCTCTTTTTCCACCTTATGGGAGCTCCTGGGTTTTCATTTCTCATTCTTCGATTGCTCCATATTATCTTCTTAATATACCAAAGCATTTTCCTTCTGACTGTCATTCTTTCCTTCTCTCTTTCCCTCTCTTTCTCTCTCTCCAGTAACACGAGTGAATCATGCATAACCTAGCCATGGGATTTGTCTTCTGCACCGTTCTCTGGCAGCACGGTTAAACTCAGCATGTGGACTGCAAGATAACAAATAGAGACACACATGCATGCACGATCCCAGGGCTGCTTGGAAACACTCAAAAATCAACCTAATTCCTCTGGGATCTGTGACATTTGCACACATGCATCTGCACCCACATACACACGCACACACACATACATGTACACAATCCTGTTTGTGTCCTCCCAATGACACAGAGGTGGATATAATATGTGTCAATCAAAGACATAGGTGCATTACTGTCAAAGAATAGATAGTCAATTCCCATAGAGAGAAGCTTTGCAGGCCACACAACAGCCTTGGAAAGACATGCTGTGTGTAAATGGAACAGCACATACTAGTACACACACACATATACATGACTGTGTGCACAAACACAACCACATGGACATACTATTAGAGCAGCTCAAAATAGTCTAATCACATCAATTTGTCACACATTTCCTTCAATCACGAGCTGAATGGTAAATCAGCTCAACAAACCAGCAGTGGAGACACACACTGCTGGACTATATGAGATAATCTATACAGCCATGAGGAGTTTGCCACATGGTCCTGTGCACTCTCATAATAATCAGAACTGTTGAACCAATGTAGACAATGAACAACTGGGCAGCTGCTGTTTAAAAAACCCGATAGGGAAACAGTTACATTTTGAAGTTTTAAAGGTTGAGACTGCCAGTATTCCACGTTGTCATGAGAAGACTAAAATCACTGTCTTGGTTCATGTCTCCAAGCTACACAACCTCATCTGTGGCTTTCATTCTTTAGCCCATTTGTTGCTGCTAAAAAAAGCGACTTTTTAAAGACGCTATAATCAATGCTGTTAAAACAGCAATGTATCTAATGACAGTGTGAAAACAATGTGTCTAGCAGCTCAATATACAAGAGCATTTGTCAGTGACAAAGCAGATATCTCCATTAGAAGTTAGTAGAGACCAAAAATATGGTTAATAGAAGGTGTATATTGTATTTCATTCACAAGGTTGACGGAAATGAGACTCCAGATGAACAATGATGTTGATTCGTAAAGGTCGGATGTAGAAATCAGAAGAAGGGTCAGTTTGCACCATTATTTACATTGTTAAAAAATGTTAAGTCGAGAATAAGTTTTTGTTCTTGCTCCTATAGTTTGATGTTCGAGTGTCACCTTGCATACTGATGCACTGTAACTCATCTGGAAATCAATCCTAGTCCAAATGAAAGTTATACATACAGTAAATATGTAGGAATTTGAAGCCACCTGTGCACATAAACTCACCTTTATAGTAGAGTAAGTGCACGGCTGAGGATTCACAGCAGTTGAACAGTCTATGTAGGATGGATAATAAACCAGACGTCAGTGTTTGTTGTAATGAAGGAATATGTCATCAAGCACAAACATCGCTCTTTTAATTTTCTGCATTAGTATTTTATGCGATAATGAAAGTCAAATGTGGTGACTTATTAACAGTATACCAAGCTTTTACTCAACAGGCAAAACTTGTTAGTTGGATCATTTAATTGTTGGTTTTGGTCTTTTCATGGGATTTCTTGGCAGTATATTCTGGCTGGCATCACCAAACCTGCCCAGTACAATACGCTATAACATTTAATTTTCATGTAAAAACATCAAAGTAAAGATGAAAGCTTTATACGCAGTATTATGTGAGCACATGTGCATGTGTTTCAAAGCCTTGCCAGATGACTCTTATTACCAATACCATGTGGCACGGAGTCCTGAGTGCACTGCTTCATTCGGAGTAAACACTCACAAACACACATGCACACACAAAAAACACACACATTGTCTTCTGTGTTGCGCTGGCAGGCAGTAATACCAGCATTAGCATATGAAAGACAACAGCTGGAAGGTGTAGCTGTCACTGTTGTTGCTGCTTGTTGCTTGTTGTGTTATCCATTTGGATGGCAGCTCTTCTGTTCTCGCTAACCCTCGCCTTACTAACGTTCACTGTTGCACTCCCTCCTGTCTTTCTGTGTGCCTCCCTCCGTCTGTCAGCCCGTCTCCTTCTTTTTCCCCCCGGGACTCATGTGTGACTAATCACATCCCTCAGAGAATATAAGGGACATGGAGTCCATGTATGCATGAGGAGTGGACACTCATTACAGACAGCTCTGACAAAAATGGCACAAACGTGTGTTGGTTATCGCATTCTGTTTCATTTTCCTTGACAGAAGTTCAAACATATGCTGACTTTTAGGAAATCTTAAAAGTTATTTCCTAAAAATTTCCCTAATCTAGAAATCTCTGCATTCATTTGTAAAAATTGAAACAGCTGAAGAAGCCATTTTTTTTCACTCGTGCGGTGCTTCTTAGAACTCAGAATAATGCGAGTTTTGGTGTTAAAAAAAAGTTACAGTAGATCACTTATCAAAGGCTGTAAGTTGAGTTGAAAGACAGAGCTGCCGTCGGCAAAGAACACTTTATCTCAGATAGCAGCAGGGTGCAACCTACCAACTCAACTCTCTCTCCTCTTGTCTCTTTCTCTATTTCTCTCACCCAGAGATGTAAATGTTCAAACGGACTAATTCCTTCAGAGCTACGATGAGCATGAAAGACCAGTCCCCGCCCTCATTGCTAATTGATGGCCTTGCATCGCAGCATGAAAGCTAGATGAGCCTTGCTTGAGACTCTCATTAGCGGTAACTACACTACAGTTAGCTCCATTAAAATTACATTACAGACATCCTAGACACACCTTACACTGATCTCCTTTCAGTCTAATTCTTTCACTTTAAATGCCACTTACAGTGCAAGGAACTGAACTGAATGATTTCATTGTACTAAAAGAGGAAGGATAGCCCAACTGCCCAACTATACTTAAGTGTGAAATAACTGAGATGTTCAAACTTTATCATCCCCTCTAGCTGACTTCCACACCTGTCTAGTGTAGCTGCAGGTATCTGCATCATGCCCCACCTTTCCCTGTGACTTCTTAAAACATTGGAGCATGCTTCTTTTTCAGGCAAAGCTTTTTCCTCCTGGGAAAGCCAGTAGATTTTAGCATGTGACCATAGGCAGTTGTTGAACCTCAGTCTCAAGATCAACATGACAGGGTGACTGACAACATTTCCCAGCTGTTTTGGCAGCACCTGGAGCTTCTCCAGGGAGAGCTGGAGGACCCTACATCAGAAATGAACATCTCTGATGCTCAGTTTGCTCTGTTGACATAAAATGCTGTTTATTAATTGCGTTTTCACTTCATTTGTAGATTAATTTGTTAAACAATTATACAACAATGCAAAATACAGAGAATCACTCACCCAAACTCACTGCTCATCTACCTGGGTGCTGTGTTTATTCTGCTGTCAATTAGAGCTTGGGCTGACATGTTGAAAACAGGCATATGGTGGACAGGGAGAGACTCACATACTCACATTATTTCTTCAGATTGCAAATATTTTATTATGCATTATACATACACACACACACACACACACACACATATATCATATTAAATCTATTATGGTTATGTGTGATATATCGCACCTTTAAACACACCTTTGATCACTATTGCAAATCTCTTATGTGACCTTCAAGTGAATTCTTTAAAATTACAATACTTTACAATATAATTCATATAACAAGAGATAAATATCTTCTCCTATTGTCCATAACAGTGATGTCAAGGAACCAAGAGGCAACAGCTCCAAGAATCCCCTTTGTACATATAAACACACACACAGGCTTGAGGACATTCATGACAGCAGCGTCCTCACATCCAGTTCACTTAGATAAACACAGCACGGAGGAAATGAGGAGAATTGTGTCACTATTTGATGTTCTGTTCTCAAAACGTCAATTCCTTATGTTTTCTCGGGCTGTACACAGCATAGACTCAACAAGAGTGCAACAGGGACACCTCAGCAGGAACAATACAACATTGTTTTTTGGATCCAATGTACGAATCACAACTTGAACTAGGGTGACATTTTCAATTAATTTGACTTTTGACACTGACTGGTTCTCTCTAATCTTATTATCAATTTGATTTAACCAAGCATAACCATACATTAACCACAGTAGTAAGTAGAGAACAAAAGGCTCATGTGTGTTGTTTAGGAATGCATGTGACACCTATTTTGTCACACATGGGCCACTCTGGAACAAGGAGAGGAGTCAGCGCGATGATCCTTTAACTTATCAGATATCCACATGTCATGGGAGTCAGTTATCCCATACATGGAGGATGATATGCACACCAGCTGGAAAGCTCTCTCGGTGCAACAAGAGAGGGCGCATGACACGTGTTTCCATGGCTTTCTGAAATATTCAGTGGTAAAGTGGCGAAGATGATGGCACAGGTGCACAAGGCATTCAGGGTTGGACAGTGCAAATAAAAGCTCTGTTTGTTTTGTTTTTACAGTGACTGGGGACTAATGATGATAACAAACAAAATGTTTCAGTTATTAAAAGAACATTAGACAGAATTCAAGAAGCTTAAAACTCACTTTTCCTCTGATTCTTTCTTCAGAGCTCACTCCTTGTGTCTTGACCTCTCAGCTCCACTCATCTGAGCAGCAGGGCCATGGGGTCACGTTTATAATCTCCTGAGTACAATGAGAGACAGGCGTTATAATGCAGCAGCCACTCATAATCCAAAATCTTTTCAGGAAAAACAACGGGCATAAAAATCCAGGATTATGTTGTTCCACGCTAGTGGTTCTAGGACAGGAATATCTGTCCCTCCTTCTGTCTTTCTTTTTTTAATCCTCTCTCATTCTCAGTTTTTCCCTCTTGCAGCCCTTCTCTCCCTCCCTCTCTGGCTCGCTCTCTTTCTCTCTCTCCTTTCCTAAATCTCGTAAACAGCTTTAGTTCTTATCAGGATGGGATCAGACAGAAAAGGCTCTATTTGGAGCCTAAAGAGAAAAAGTTTTCTGCAAATGCATTTGTCAGATTTATATTGTCCCATTGTAACAGTTAAGATAGAGTACAGAGAATCACAGAGAAAGAGAGAGGCAGAGAGCATATAGTTTCTTAGGGTTTAAAGATTGTTCTTCTTCCACTTGCGTTGAAGAGTATTAGCAGATATTGTGCCCTTAACCCATCCCTGCATCCAAAACCCTGCTACACTGTGGCTCCGTGTACATAAGCTGGATTAGAGGTTCTGACACAAACACCAGCGTGAATGCACGCCTTTAGCTTTACATATTTGAGCAGCACAGCTGGATATCTGGCACAAGTGAAATGGGATTAAACTTTTACTGTCTCCCAAATTCCTGGTTTTTATGTTTGCATTGGCTCACTCATCCCTGTAAAGCCTTACAAGGAGGAGGCAATTGTTTTCTAACTCCTTGTGAACATGGTCTGCTAAACAAAACTCTGCACAGCCCGGATTCACATTCATACAGGTTTAAATTGCCCGATAGTAGCTCGACATCCCATCCATACAGATGTGTGTCTATAAACCCCATAGAGGCATCACTGTGCAGAGCACGGCCACTGAAAGCAATTCAGTCCATTCGTATATGCTGCCAGTGGGACTACACTGCATTGATTCATCCATCTCACCCCACCCTCACTCTTCTTCCCCACCTGCTTCCCCCTTTCCCCTCACTTCTTTCCTCTGACCTCCTCGTTTTCCCCTGTTGACAACACCTACACGTGATTAATGATAATCCATGGCTGCCATTGGCTGTGATTTGGGAGCATTTTATATGAGAGGCAGCAGGGGGAATTTTCACTCACTCTTTCTCTGTTCCCAGCAGTGTCTTTTACTCAACTGACTCCAGCTTACTGAGGAAAAAGACACCAGAGGGAGCCAAGATAAAAGACACTTTGGAGAGGAGAGAACCAGTGAGCCCACATTCTCTGCTACTAATAGCACTATTTTGAAGAAAAATCAGCTCCGAGCATGAGTAGGAGGAAGCAGACGAGGTCGGTGGTTATAAATGTCATCCGGTGGAGAAATACGATTCTTTTTATTTGGTTTTGGCCTAGTTTGAAAAACCTTAAACTTATCTTCTGAAGGGGTGAATGGGCATGAACAGTAGGCAGCGGTAGTACACGGTTTATGTCAATGCTGGTAAAATTAGTCTTTTAAAACACCGTATATAAAAAAAGGCTTATTACACAATCACAAAGAAAGAAAAGCACACAGACCACTGTAGTGGTGTCAAAATGTGTGTGATTTTAGGGCCCTCTAGTGGTCAGATCTGTGTGCACGTTAACATTTACCAGCAGTTACATGTTGATTAATGAATAATCTCCTAAAAAGATGATAATTAGTTTTTTATTAAAGCGTTTGTGATGATGACTTTTATTTAAAGCACACCTGGCAGACAGCTGAATTTGAACATAAAATCATATTTTGGCTATGTGTCCTCATCAGGCATCATATACACAATATAAAACAGATCTTTAATCTTAATCTCAAACATGATACTATTAACAGATCAATAATGAGCTTTTTTGGTTTGATTGGTTTGACAGATTACATTCTTAGCCTCATGTATAGTTTTGTTTGGCTCATTATTTGATATTTCCAGACAAATATTTCCATTATTATGTCTTTCTTCCATGTTGTTTGAATTAATATATATTGCATATATTCCCAACATTGAAAGTTTTAACTTGATATATTATGAAACATAGTTTTAGATTTCCTTAATAGCATTTGATTCTATTGCCCTTGTATGCAAGTTACCAAATTATTTCCTCAATTACCTAAATAAACACTCATCTGTAAAATGTCAAATGTACAAAGTTTCCAGAGCCCTGTTGTCTGATTAATCTCTTCAGTATGATAACAGATAGAAAAGAGAAAACAGAAGCTGTAACCACTGAGACTAAGCGCAAACAACACAATATTTATCAAATAGTTGCTGATTCAATGAATTTTTCTGTAAATTGATCACTTGATTTTGTAGAGTCGTCAATTAATCATCTAAACTAGCTGTTTTTGATTGCTTATTTTGCATTGCCAATCCAGTCTTTTATTTTTATGAAAAACTGACTTTTTTCTATTTTTGTTTGAAATTTCAGTTTGTAATCTATATATTTTGACACATATTGTTTGTTTCACTTTTCATTTTTTGGCTGCTTTTTCTAGGGAGGGGGGGTTTCTTAGTCTGTGGCTTTAGTATGTTTTGATTCACATTGTGAATTTTACAGAGATCACATCCAAAGTGTTGTTGCTTTATTAAATTCAGTCCTGACCCTTTGCTAGAATTTTAGTTTAATTTCTTTCCATATTGTTACCAGAGTACCTGGAACAAACCAGTGATGTTCAGGCAAGCTGTACAATGTGCGCAACACCACTAAGTGTCACTGTGGCTTCACATTTAAGCACGTTTCTAGAGTGAGGGTGAAGTGAGGACATGGAGCCCACCTCCACTCTCTCGAGTAAACTTCCTTGGGGACATGATGGGTGACTCAGTAGTTCACCACAGCGTCCAGCTTCTTCTCTTGTTTTCTCTGTTCACTGATCCATAATGACAAGGGTGGGAAAAAGATGAGACATGCTGACTCTGGATTTCACAGAGTTGATATTTTAGTGTTGTGTCCTGAGGGTGAAGTACTGTTTAAGGACAATAATAAATTACATGAGCGTTGATAAATCAATGAAAGGCTTAAGTCATTGTATGTGCAACTTTTTAAACTTTTGATGTGCTTCTCGTTTCTCCTGGTGTTGGTGCTGTAACACTTAAGGTAAAGAAGCTAAAACTGTATTTATAAGTTTTTAAACAGGGGCAATATCCCTGTTTTTATTGCTTCTGTATCTTTGCTGATTATAAGCTTATCCTTTTTACAGTTTCATGTGCTGCACTGGCCACTGTGATGTAAGTCAGTGTAGTCTGCGACGCTGCATTAGACTGTAACCTTTAAACCCAGTGGTACAAGATATCATTTGTTGATCAGACAAATGTCACATTGCCACTGTCCACAGATGTGTGTGCACAATGATAGTGTCTATTTAATGAGGTTAATAATCTTTGTTGAAACCAGTGCATGGATTTTAACTTCAGTTTTTATACCTTGTGACGTGTGTGCTACTAAACATTTTATATATGGATTTGTTAATACAAATATTAATTGATTTCACTAAACTTTCATGCAGGTGTAACCTGGAAAGATAAGTAAAGGGACTGTCCATGGTGTAGTTCTCATAGTCAGCCTTCAGTGATGTAAAGGCAGACATCTGCATTATGATTCAGTCAGTAGTGATAACAGTTTAGACTGCACTGTTTGAAATAAACTCATTAGGTTGAATCACCTTCCAGATGGATTAAATGGATGATACAACTTTATCTAACAGTAATATAGAAAATAGAAGTTCTAAAACAGAGAAAAAGTTCAGCACTGGTGCAAAATGCTGGAAAAAGTACTCTGCAGTTCTATTTAAATCAGGTGAATTTAAGAGGCTCTAAGATTCAAAACCACCAGAAAATCTGTAAATTTGACTCAGTGTGCACTGATTCAGGAAAATATTTTAAGTTCTCAACACTATAGATATCTCCCTGCAACCCAAGCATCTAAATCCAGAGAATCACTGGATGCAGCACACAACATAGAGTCAAAATGGCAGTTTATAGACATAGAGGGATTTATAAATCCATAAGTTGGGTTGCTTTCCCTTTGAACTGTAGCTACACTTCAAACGCTCATCTTTCTCCAGTCAACAGACATCAGCCAGCAGCTCCCCCTCCCAGACTGCTTACAGAAATAGCATCAGCAATCTATGGGACTGGGAGGTGCCACAGTGCACCGTTTTATCAGAAACTACAGTATGTGGGTATTACCATGGAAACTGCAGAGAACTGTCCAAATTGCTGTCAAAGAGCCAGAATACAGAAAAATAAAATACATCCAGTTTGTTGGGGGAGCTTGTGCTTGGAGCCCCTCAACAGCAAAGTCTTTGTTTTGTCTCTTTTTTTCACCCATGAGAAGAGAAACCAAAGCACTAGAAATGTGCCACTAGGTATGTCTTTGGCTATAATAAAACTTTCTTATTTGACTTTTAAAGAATTATATGTTGATAAGAGATGTTAGCGCTTATAATAGGCTACTGTGGGCTGATAATATGCCTATTGTAGGTTATGAAATATTCGTTTCATCTTGGAGCTGCTGTGTTTTTACAGTGCACTGCACTCCAGGGCGAATAAACTTATGACCTCATTGAACGAGTGGCATTTTAAAAAGCTCAAATCCCAGTTGTGTGATTTCCTGTTTCACTGTGGGAGAAAAGCACTTTCGGTCCAAGTGTATTTTTGCACAAGGAGGAATAATAAAGAATGTAATGATACGCATTTATTTCAGATTTCGCAAAACTTTAATTAATACTGAAACACTGCTCACAAAGCCACAGAAATACCGACCGATGCTGACAATTTAAATGACAGACCACCTCTCAATACAAATGATGTCATTATTCTTTAACCGTAAAGGGGAGGGACTTTGTAACGGTTAAATCCTGTCAGCCAATAGAGTGCAGGCGCTGGAATCTCAAACGTCGTGCTGCATTCACAATACAGTCGGGAATTTTTGTACTCACATATGGGCGCAAAAAAGTGGATAGTATGCATTAGACCCTCTGTGGAAAATATACAGTTTACTTTTACAGAGTCCGTGAATTCAGTGTGTATGGAACTGGTGAAATGGCAATGAAAATCATTACATTTGTGATTGTAGAATTGATCGAGTGTTTCTTGTTCCTGGGTGTAAACAAGAGTGCAGTGTTTGCTAGAGGTGTAAAAAATTTACATCAATAACTTTCTAAAGCTGGTCAGTAATTCCTTGTATACTAACTTTGATGTCACATGTTGTATACATATTGCATAGTGTGGACACAAAGCAAAATTATTTTTTGCCTTAGCATGAGGCTAGAGCAAAATCTATAAACTTAGTTTTGTTTATAAATTCTTAAAAATCTACATTTTTCAATTGTCAAAACACCAACACAGACCAGAGATGGAAAGATGTTGCATTATTTGTTCAAGAAAGCTGGTGGTATACTGGTTACTATGAGAGCTGAAACAAGTTATTAATTAATAGTGTACAGAAAGTAATGCTTTATGAGTTCATTAACCGGCTAATAATGCATTCGTTTTTCAAGCAAACTCTCTAAACATTTCCTGGCTGCATCTTCATAAATGTGAAGAATGTATTCTCTTCCTTGTCATATATGATAGTAAATTCAATAAGGTTAGGGTTGGGGGTGTCGGATAAAATGAGATAGGCTATTTGAATAAATTGTCATAAAATAAATGTTAATCATTTTCTAGTAGTATGTATACAAAACAAGTAAAATTATCAGCACATTAATCGCTGATTTTTTTTTTAAAAAAAAGATTTATTGCAGCGCTAATACTACTGTGATGCGGAAACAGGATCGGTAAGCTTTGATATTACATTTCCGAGGAGTCAGTGAACGCTGCATTATGGGAGGGTCTTAGGAGTATCAGCTTGTCCGCTTCCTCGGCCCTTCACTCTGGTTACAGCTGCTTCTCGGGAAGGGCAACAGCGAGAGGGAAAAATACGGAGGTCTTCGGTATTTGAGATCATACTGTGGGGAAGGTAAGAAAACAAATTGTTCTTTTCGACTGCTACTTTCATTTCACAGCGCATTTCCGAGTCCATGAAGCTTGAGTTTGGTAGAGGTGTGGCGGAAAACTAACTGACCACCGCTCTCAGAAGATACGTTAACCAGCCCATAAACCCCTGAGCAGCTCGGCGAGTTGAAACCTGTTACTTGTTCAGAAGTTAGTTTTTTTGTTTGTTTGTTTGTTTGATAGAAACGTGAGAGAAAAGCACGATAAACTCGGGACACTCCTGTTTGTTCCCTGTCGCTGATATGGATCATATCAGCATTCCTACCACACAAACCCAGCCCTGTCTCTACCCATAATATACTTCATTACGTAATTTAATTATGTGGACTTGAGCTGTGGAGGCAGGCGGGCTGATCTTCACTCGCTCTAAAAACTTTATCGTCTCTTTCCCTTTGGAAACCTGTTTGGTCGGTAATCCAGAGCTGCTTAGTATCGGATGTTTTTTTCTCTCTAGAGAGGACTTACTGAAGAGCAAATAATTAAAAAATGAAACACTTTAAGGCTACCCCAGTGACTGACTTTTTCATTTGGTTGTGTGATCCAAAACTCTGCGTTCTTGCCCCCGAGTAACTGCTTAAACGTGAGTCTGTCCCGAGGAAATTCCTCTGTGCCAGTCACCACACCCTTGTTGTGCTGCTCGGCTACTGTAGCGCAGACCCTCATCTCTCACACAGGCTTGTTCCCTCGTCTTGGCTTGTTCCCCATAACAGAACTATGTGCTTCTGGTGGGAACCAATGCAAACCCTTGATAACACCGTGGTGCGTCAGCCGGCATGTTCTCATTTGTGTTTTAACACTGTCTCAAAAGCTCAGGGTGTTTAAAGGCAAACACAAAGACGGATATATATACAAGAGTGCTTTACATGTTATCCCACATCTTCACCAGCCTGTGTGCATGAAAAATGTTTGTGTTTGTGAGGCTACTACAGGAGAAAGTATGATGTCATTGTAGCTGAACAGCTGACTGCTGACCAAGCTGTTTGCAGGTAGCGGTCAAAAGTGGAAGTGGCGCGTGTGCACATAGCGCGCGCGCCACAAATCAGTGCCCAATGCAGCGGAAGGAAATGTGTGTGTGGAAATCCCCAATCTCGATTTCATTAATGTAAAAGCAGAAGTCACCTGCTGACATCACAGTATGGTTTTGACTGTCACTGATGTAATCCTGAGCAGCTGTATGTGAACTGGGCTGTACTCTGTTGGAGATGCAGTAGTATATTAGTATAACTTGTACATACAAATATGTTCTGGTATGCCGACAAGAAGAAAAGGGCTCAAACACACACACACAGGAATCATTGAAAAAAAAAATTTAATTAGAGAAATGATGAAGTTGAATTTCCTCGATCAAAACATTGACTAATTAAATCTTGTAGTGCATAAACAAGAAAGACCTAATTAAATATATTTCTTGCCAAAAACCATCTGTCAGTAATGGAACAATATTGTTTAAACACTGCAAAATGCAGAAAATAAAAGGCTGCAGCTATGATTAGTGGCATTTCTATTGCTGATCTGACAAGTAATTTTTCAGTAAATCATTTCATCCATAAAATGCTAATCGCAGTCCCGTAGAGGCTAAGGTGATGTCTTCATATGTCTAGTTTTGTCCAACCAGCCGTCTTTAATATACTCAATTTAGAGTCATTTTACAAACTACAAAGAAAACCAGCAAATCGCCGCATTGTAGAAGCTCAAACCAGAGAGTAATTGGTGAAAATAAATATTACAGAATAAATATTGACATTATGACAACACATTGTTTATCCGTAGCGTGTGACCTCTTACTCTTGTCTTCTCGCTCTATTGAGGTCATCTCAGAGCCAGCTGAATGGCTCAGTGGGTTAGTGCGAAAGCCTCCATGGCAAACTATTATGGATCAAAAGCTCCATATACTGGATGCTACGATCGCCAGA
Source organism: Datnioides undecimradiatus (assembly GCA_008933995.1). Lineage (NCBI taxonomy): Eukaryota > Metazoa > Chordata > Actinopteri > Lobotiformes > Datnioididae > Datnioides > Datnioides undecimradiatus. The sequence goes on from WARS01000026.1 coordinate 6,029,698, forward strand.
GGCCATTTCATCCTGGTGCTGCACCTCGTTTTGTTTTCCTCGGCATGGTCTCTACCACTGACCTACAATGAGTGTTTTGCTTTTCATCTTATTGTACGTGCCAGCCTGAGCTTCAGGGATGCCGAAGTACACTTACAGTTGTCCTCCCAGGCAGACATTTAGGAAGTAGTGCAAGGACAGGGGTGAGGGGGGCGGGATTGCTCAGATGGCAGTTTTTCCATCATTCCAGCTCACACTCACTCTATTGTTAAGCTATAGGTGCTTATCAGAGCAGCTTTTCAAACACAATGCTTCACAGTATCCTGTCTAAGATTAGTCTGTACAACTTTCCATCAGTGGTGATTTCCAAGGAGGTCTGTGTCGACCTGAAAGTTAATTTGACTGTGGTTTTATTTTACATGAGATCACAGGAAAATGCTGAATTTAGGCTTCTCACTGTTTCTATTGCCTAATCATCTGATGGCGACAGAGAAACATGTCCACATGGAAAATCATGTCTGTAGGCTGTGAGGCTGTGTTTGTGTGTGTCTGTGTCTGTGTGTGTGTGTCTGTGTCTGTGTCTGTGTGTGTGTGTGTGTGTGTGTGTGTGTGTGTGTCTGTGTCTGTGTCTGTGTGTATCATGCTCAGAGAGAAAATCCTCCAGGGAAAACAGTTAATCTCTGGGAGAGTTTCCTGTTTGGATCTTGGTGCTCACAGTTTCAGGAACTCCCTAAAAGGACAATTTAGGAGGCTAAACATTTTCTTCTGGGTTACATTAACAGCCAAGCCCTGGGGGATGGGTCGTGATAGCCAGTTTCTGTTTCAGATCCAGTTTCCTGTTGGCAAAATGCATGGATTAGTAAGGCAGATGCTGACAAAACTCCCACCAAGTTAAACTTTAATCCATCATATTAACATATTCATCTGACCGACTTCATAGTTCAGAGTGGACCTTCAATATTTTGTGGGCCACAGCTGTGAATTGTATGTGTGTATGAGACACATCAACAAGGCTGCCACTAAAAACTACTCGTGTCTGAAATTGCAGTTATTTTAGCCTTTAGTTATTGGCGATTTAAAGATTCGTTAAAATTCCATCGCACCTCATCTCTAACCGTCAAGATGTCGCAGATTGAGTGGACGAGAGACAGGCTGTGGAGGTGTTGGAAGGTGGCAACCCAATTCAGACTAGCTTTCATTTGTGCTGTGTTAGTTGGAAAGGAGGAATGCAGCACCCTAAGGATACGCCACATTAGCTCCCTGATGGTGACATCACACTGCAACACAGGAAGAGAGGGATAGAGAGAAACAAGTGAAGGAATGAGGACAGAGTGAGAACAAGAGCCTGGAGGAGGATGGGTAGAAGAGAAGGAGCCAAGGGAGCAAGGAATGAGTGAGGAAGAAACAGTGTGCAGCAGAGATGGCGTGTGCCCATAAATGTAACATCGGGCTCAGGAAGACTCAGGAAACAGAACCACATTCTCTCTTTCTAAACAAATCCTGATTATCTCTGTTCCCAATCCACACCATGACTACTTCATTTGATTTTTAAAATTTTACTCTCATAGAATATAAATCGAAGGCTTGCTTATTACACTTTGGTGTGTTTTCATGTTTCTTCATATCTGTTTCTTGTGCTCTAACACACTCATGTTAGTTTTGACCACCACCCCTCTCCTTCCTCCTGTTCCTCCCTCTGTGCGACTTCTCAGTCTGTTTGTACCAGGAGCCGAGGCTCAGGGGTGGATGAACGGATGAATTCTGCGTGATATTTCTCTGTGTCGTCCTCTGCTCTGAGCTGAGCTGTGTGCAATGTGATAAATTGGGCTGGGGGAGTCTCAATGGCTCTGTCCTATTTTGGGCTCCAGCTAGGTTCTCTGACTTTAGCCGCTTCCCTGGCCTGGATCCTGAGCAGCCACTTCTGGTCTCAAGTGTGATTCAACCTTGAAAAATTGAGCTTGGCTTCAACTTCTCTACCAGAGTTTCTGCAATCCAACCTCAGGCAAAAGTCTGTGTTTACTAAGGAGAGGATGAAAAACTCTGAACGTGGCCAGAGTTTCAAAAACATCCTCATCCTCAAGTTTTAGTCCACCCCCAGTTTCAATCAGAGTTCGATCCAAATATATTTTAATCATGCATTTAATTTGTTTTCCCTACGTTATACAGCTCCACGGTGCACACTTGGACTTAAGTAGGTCTACATTAACATTAATAAAACAGGCTGAGTAGGTTTGTCAACTGAATAGCTCTGCATTGAGAGAGAACAGCCAGCGTCTCCTTAAATGGTTTCCTTTAAAGGGAAATGTCACCCATTTTTACTCGTTAAAATCATCAGCCAAACCCGTTTGGTAGATTAGCATATCACGATAGAGTGTTGTTGTTTTGTAAATAAACTTTTCAGATTTTGGGGTTCCTCTTTTCAAATACAGCTTCAACATATATGAACAAAACATATAACTTCAGATATCCATTTAACAATACAATAAAAAAAAACAACATAAATTGCACTGGGGACTCACTATAATGAAAACCTGTCAGCATCTCTGAGTGAGCTTCATACAAAATCCTGTCCTCAACACTTCCCCAGGAGAGACAGCGGCACTAGTAGAGTCGGTGGGAGATGTTGTGTGTTGAGAATAAAGGGTGGGGGACATTGAAAGTCGGTGAGACATTCCTCACTGCTCACATCCTCCCACATTTTTTGAGATGTGTGTGAGCATTCAGTGACCTGTTATTAATCATCCAGTGGAATGCATTTTGTTGCTGTGACCAATCAGTGTGTCACTCACTGTTAACACTGTGTTCATATTTGTGTGCTTTGCTCATACGTCACATTCAAGTGCACAGCTATAGGTTCGCCAGAGAGAGAGGTAGAATTCTCGTTGTATGTATCCAGACCCTTTCTTCAGTTCTGTACTGAGCCACTCAGTGTTTTTAGTTTTTCAAAATCCTTAAAAGTTGCTGCAGCAGAAAATATTTTCCTGCATTGTCACTATGGTCAGGAGCTAAACAGTAGAAATGTGCTGTTCATGTTACAGAATAATCTCCAAGGAATGTGCGCTTGCATGTATTGAGTTGATCACACAGCAGCACCTTGCTGGATCACGTCATGTTAAGTTGGAGCAAAAGTTTGGCCAGGTTTGTCTGAACGCCCTGCATCAGCACCCCTGCTGCTTTTCCAGACTGGCCTCATTTACACAAATGAGCAGCTGTGGGTTTTTTCCAGAGTTGCTCTGAGCACAGCCTGAGCCAGGTAATGAGGGTTTACATGGTTGAGATCAGATGTAACATTCAGATCAAAAGGTAAATTCCATAAATATTTTGTATATTGTCCTGCTGTGTGCCTGTGAAGTGTCACATTGGTGGTGGCAGGAACGTTGGTCAGCTTCCCACCCAAGAACCAAATGCAGCTGTTAACAGCAGCACTTTAAGGGTTTGGTTTACCTGCAAAAAGCTCCTGAAACAAACTTTTTTCTGCTCTGATTGCCTAGCTTGCTGCTGCACTTATCATTAATTGAAACAGCTGCTCTCCACACACAGTTCAGTCTGTGCGGTTCCACTGTTTTAACAGAGCACAGCAGGGCATTCTTCACCAGCTGGCACACCCAGAACAAACCAAGACAAAAGCTGGAAATGAACTGGGCCGCGAAACAGTCAGCATACTTAGGTCTTTATAATGTAACAAGTAAGGCACGTTGAGTTAACTGTATGGATACATGTCGGTATCATCTTTTGAACTTTTGAGTGTCTTCAGCTTTTTGATAAGTCACATATCTTGAAGGCATCTGATTAGACCAGACCTAAACTTTATGGCTTCTCACCTTGAGCTCCTTCTGTCGAGGTGGGTCTTTATGTGAAAGGAGTTTTATCACCTGGGGAATTTTTGTCGCCGAGGTGAAAATACAAATATCAAGGAATTTACTCCAATGATTATGCTTGTGTTGCATTTAATAATAAGGCTTTTATGGCTTGCACTTACATTTAATCAAATGGGTCACTAAGTGCTGGGTTGTTGTAAATACCTTGAGTCTGCTGAGCCATGTGATTAGAAATCTGGTTGATACTCAAAGAGGAAAACGTCTCTATCTCCCATACCACTTCCAGTGAACAGGCCTGGCTAATGTGTTACCACTGCAGGGGTGAGTCAAAACCTGCCAGGGAGAAATGAGGGAGAATAAGCGTCTGTGCTGAATGTGCTAGGAATGAGAACTTTGTCCTTTGCTACCCCACACACGGGCAAACATTATGCAAGACACCATCATTCATCATGAGCCACGTGTGAACACAGTCCCCTGCTCATTTCAAATTACACACAAATGATTTGTATGACCTGTCTCCTCAAGGGCTGTGTGTGTGTGCCTGCTTGTGTGTGAGGGTACTGCTTGTTTCAGCATGTACATTATGTCTCAACGCTTTAGCATTTTAGGGTTTTTCAGTTGTTTGGTTTTGTTTTTTAAACTCTGAGATTTATACTGTTGTAATTGTCATGTGACCAACAGGGCTTACAGCTCGTATCTCTCCCTTTCATTCCTGCTTCTATGTATAATTTTGACACCGCGCTGATAGCTGTCCATATTTAAATTGTTTATGAGCACATTTGGACTGTTTTTCTACTCTTAAATCCAACACTAACAGAGAACCCTACTTACCACAACATGAAATCCAGGGCACGCTCAATTATTGATTGTTGAAAATAACACAAAGTAAGAGTGTCTTAATACAAAAGCAAATGGCAAAGCAATGAATAGCTGCAGGCACTGTATATACTCTCTGGTGCATATGATTTGCTTTTAATGAGCTTGATGTAGCCTTTTTAAAATAATAAATCACATTTAAGCACCATTTTAGGCTGCAGTTAAACTCTCTTGCAGGTAGTTTTGTTTTCTTCTTGTTAAGATGACAATTGGAATCCCACACTGAGTCTTGAGCTGAATGACTTGAGGAAAGAGAAGAAGAGGAACTGGTTGTGCTGAACTCTTCCCTGTGCTCATAAAGATTATTTGAAGTGACCCGAGGGGAAAAACTAAAGGAGGAAGAAAATGACAAAATGGCTGAATTCCAGTTGTCCTTCCTGTTGCTCAGTTTCTCTCCTCCATCACTGCTGTTTACATCTTACCAGAAAGCAAAGAAAGGAAGTGAGGGAGGCAAATAAGGACAGAAATGACAATCCACTAAAACACCCAACAAATCCTTTGTTGTTCAGTGAACCTGTGATGATCTGAGGAACTTCTGCAGAATAGTGTAAGAAAGGTGTTCCATTGCCTTCACAAAAAAACTTTTTACTGTGAGCCACCTGCAGAAAGTGTTAACACAACTTACTTTGTAAGTTAATTGTAAATGCACTGAAATGTTTACACCTCCTGCTCACCTCTACACTGGCAGGAAGCAGGTTTTCTTACACCTGAAAGTCACTGAGTGTGGGTTAGAATCTAAACTAAACCAAGTTTTCAGCGCTAAAAGTAATGCATTCTTCTTTTTGCACTTCCTAATTTCATATTTAAGGTCCAAATAGTTTTTGTCTTCCTTGTCCATCTTGATTAACTTATTTTTCCTTTTGATTTATAATTTGTCAGGCAACAGTACAAATTGCTGCATCATACAGCCTAAGGGGACATGTTGTCTAATGGCTGTATTTGTCTTACTCCCTCAAACAGTGTTGGTCAAGATGTAAAACAAAGAATGGTCTCTGTGACAGAATTGTGCATTTGCTTTTTTTGACAAGTAAATCAACTGAAAACACTAATGGCCTATTTTGTGTGAATGTTATATAACCAAGTTGTAAGAATGTTAAAGTGGATTATTTAATGCCTTATTTTAACTGTAGCAAAACACCTTATAATCGTCTCTTCTTAAGAGGAAGAAGTCCTTGGATTGCACGTTCCCATTCTTTTACTGGCACAGTGTGCACACATTAATGCAAAAGGAAGGGGCCATTATCCCCACTAAGTACCATGTGCTGCCGCCGTCACAGTAGGCAGCATGCTGTGAGAGCTATCGTCGTCAATAAGCTGCATTATTTCGTCACTGCACAAGATTTGCAGGGCTAGATCAGTTTTTCAGAAGCTTTCTGGGGCTTCATGTTAGCTACCAGTTGTGTGTGTGTGTGTGTGTGTGTGTGTGTGTGTGTGTGTGTGTGTGTCTACCCTCTGGCAGTGACAGTATGATGTATGGAGTCGCAGCAGCCTGCTATCACAGAGAACAGGTGGCTCTCTCCAGAGACAAACTGACAACACACTGGCCCGATTTAATGCGTGGGAGAGAAAAGCAAACTGAACAATTGTCTTTTTATTCTTGTGGTGAAAATGACTGGGGCCAATACAAGCTGGTGGAATCAAAGGACGGAAGTGGAGATTTCATCCTTGAACACCTGGGTCTGCTTGGTTATTTTTAGGGCTCATTGTCTGGGGAAAATTGAACATGTCCTGCAGGGTTTCTCTTAAAGGACAGAATAAATAGTTTTGGTCACTCTGCTTGAATCGGCTGCCGTGCTTCTTATTTTCTATAAACATTTTGTAGCAACAGGAGCTTCCCAGCCCACCCACAGACCTTTTCAGTGGAACCAACTGTTTAAACACATAAGTGCAGCAAAACTCTGTTTACCAGCCCACATCACATAATTACTAGTACAGATGTTCACGCTATTAGTTTTTTCTGTTTAGCTGTACTGATGAAGCCCTTGTTGATGTTTTGCTTTCTTGGGTCTGTTCTTGTCTTTTTTTAAACTTCACATGAAAAGTTGTTTTCATGGAAGACTCCCTAAACCCATAATAACATTTCGACAACTTGACAGGAGAAACAAGCTGTGAGCTCAGCACTGACATACATTATCACATTTTCAGGTTGTAGTGATGAACTTGCAGTCGGAAATTCAAGCATCCAGTAGATACATAGATCTACAAAGCAACATTTTCTAATGTTGCTCAATCTCTTTGAGCTCTGGTGTTGGTCTCTACCAACCCCAGTCATTTTCTTAGATCTTAGATCTTAGTTTTTGGTCCAGGTACCCTTAGACCTGGCAGGCAGCCAGCACGTTGTCTCATCACCCACTGCCTTCTCTCTATTATAGTCAGCTTGTGGGAGATGGCTATTGATCTGTGTGTGTGTGTGTGTGTGTGTGCGCGTGTGTGTGTGTGTGTGTGTGTGTGTGCTCATACCATCTAAGTTACATTTACACACCTGTCAGGGATACAAGTATAGAGACTGGGAGTGAATTTGTGTGCAATACAGAAGGTGTCAACAAAAGCCTGTTAGAGCTGTTGATCACGTGGCCACAGGGATGTAGAAGTGACACAATAAGGGTCATGTTTAATGTGATCCTGTCAGAGGTTATGCATGTGCAGCAGTGTGTGGAGCAACTGAGGCTGCAGCCCAGCACCTCCTGATCCCTTCCCTCCCACTGCTTTTCCAGACTAGTGCTGAGCTCTCGGCCCGACTTTGTTTTCCACCTCACATGCAGGACGCAGCCCAGGAAAAGGAAAGGGTGCGGCTCTAAAACAGACTTCGATCATCTTTTTTTTTTTCTTCCCCCACTCTTAATATTTCTGGTTTCATTGTTTCACCCCCCTGTCTGAAGAGGCCCGTTTCTTACCAGTTTACTGATTGTTATACACTTTAGTGCGTCTTAATCCTGAATATGTAAACTAACAGTGTTTTCTCTTGGTAGATGGCTGCTATCAGGAAGAAGTTGGTGATAGTTGGGGATGGTGCTTGTGGGAAGACCTGTCTGCTCATTGTCTTCAGTAAGGACCAGTTCCCAGAGGTCTACGTCCCCACTGTATTTGAGAACTACATCGCTGACATTGAAGTGGATGGGAAACAGGTACCTCATTTTAAAAATGTTTATTTAAATAGTAGCTAAAGGTGGATGCACCTTGACAAGCTTTAACAGTGAAAAGCTTCTTAAACACTGTCCATTACTAGTAATCTAATGATGTCATCTATACTAATCAGTCTGTCACAGGAGGCATTTTAATGTAGAATAAGTTTTTAATATTAATATTGACAGTACATTTTCCTGATAATATACTGAAGCGGGATTTAAAAGGAATTTGACATTGTTGTGTTGCTTATTTTTACTTGAGTGAGGGATTTGAGCCATGTTGTAACACTGATGATGAGTCCTCAGATCAGGCAGGTTTCTGTGACACTGAAACTGCTGCTGCCATGTTAAAAATGTGACCCTGTTGACCCTGTCGGTTGAGAACCACATGCCGTCGAGGCTGACAGGGCTACGTGTTTGTTGTAAGCAAAGCTTGGGTCTCTTTTCATTGTTGCAAAGCAGCAGACCCCCGGCCAACAACAGGAAACGGATCAGTGCCACCTTCCTGCTCATATATCATGAGAAATGTCCCATTTCCAGTTCCTGTTTCCTGGACAGTATAATACAAAGCTGACTGTGCTCCAAGCTTCTCAACTGCGGTGTACAGATTTAAAAACAAACTATATACTGCAGTGAAATATTACAAATCAGTGTCACTGTTGAAGTTGCTGGCCCCAGATGAGGCTCCTGAGAGACACCTAGTGGTAAAATTATTTTAAAGGAGCACAAATAACCACAGGCTCATCTCAGTGTGGTGCTGCTGCTGACTTTCTTCAGACAGAAGCTGTGGTACAGCTCAGCCTACCGCCTCATATACTACGGAAAATGTCCTGTCAGTGCTAGACTATAAGTCAAAAGACAGTGTAGCTAGCCAGTCTTGCCAAGGTAAGCAGTTTGTCCGCCAACAAACAAGACTCGGTAAGACACGAGTGCAAACAGACGTCAGAAAAGTCCAGATGAACTGCTAAAGTACTGTGAAGCTGCTCTCTGGGGGGCAGTGAGGGCTGTTGTCCAGTAACTGTGAACTTGCTGTTGAATTAAGTCAGTGCAATACAGGACGAGGTAGGTCAAGTTTAAGTCAAGTTCAAGTGAAGAGACTGCAGCCATTTCCGAGATTTTCAGAAACTGCTTGACTGTGGTGATGCATCGATGACACTTCAAGGCTACTGTGCATAAAATGTTCCTATATAGTGCTTTGGTGCATTAAAGCATTTGCTACAGCTCAGGCAAATGATTATTTTCTGGGCATTTGTTTTATCAGGAACAGGTCAGGCACTCTGGGATTGCCATCAGTTTGATTAACAACATGACTAAAGCCTATGGGAGCCATCTCCACCTCGAGGGAGTTGCTTTTTAGGCCCGATATCGCAGGAACGAGTGGCGTTTAAATCCTCTTTATCCTGCCTCTGCCTCTGTTCATGCCCATATTTCCTTCTCCATCCTGCAGCCAATGAGGTGGACGTATCCAACCTGTTTTGAAACACATTTCAAATTTTTTGCTCTTTCTCTTGATCTTTCTCAGGTGGAGTTAGCATTATGGGATACCGCAGGTCAGGAGGACTATGACAGACTGAGGCCTCTCTCCTACCCTGACACAGACGTCATCCTCATGTGTTTCTCCATAGATAGCCCCGACAGTTTAGGTAAGGCTTATCTGCTTGGCAAGACTGTATGAAACATTTTAGAGCATTTTACTGAAATCAAACAACAAAACACATCAGCACAGAGTTTCAGTGACCCTGATCTCATGAGACATGACACAGAGAAAAGTATGTAAATCTGAATAATTTCTAAATCAGATATTTGCAATCTTCATGTTTTGCACCTTTTGTACTATTTCAAGGAAGCTACTTATGTTTCCTCAGTGTAGACAGAGTTTAAAATGTTTTGTAGCGTCTGAGAAGAAGCCAGAAACAGGTGTCACACTACTCAGTAAAGGAAAATTATACCTGGTAGGGAGCTCCCCCTGTGTATCTTTGCTATGAAAAAGCTGTAATCAATTTGTATGCAAACAGGAGGTCATTTTTGTAAAATGTTCCATTAAATGTCCCCATTTTCCACCAAAGACGGCTTGTCTGTCAGCGTCAGTGGTACTGATCCTTCTTTACAGGTTTTTCCTTTCCGGCAATTTATGCATTTTTCATCACGATTCCCGATTTGCTGCTTTTATGCGGACTTGATGCAATCAATGATCTTCTTCATGAAAGCACAACGCTTATGGTGTTTCTTCATGGGTGTGATTAAAAGTAAATTAGATATTTCCACACGACTGTTTCTCAGCTACAGCAATTTGAAGCAATCGTAGGAAAGTTGTAGCTAATGCAGCAAAAAATACCAATATCAGAAGCTGATTGAGCAACCTGTAGTCATTGATCAATCCCTCTGTAATAGAGATAAATGTGGGTTTTAATTTAGGTTGATTCAGATTATAATATAGCTGCTGTCATGTGGGGCACAAAGATGATAAAATTACACATTTTCCAGGAATATCTCGCATGTGTTTCAGTGTGTTCTTGGCCCTGAAAAACCATCTCAGACAGATGAAGAAAATGTCTTGTTTAGTCAGACTTCAGCCCCAGGGCTTTCTCCCACAGTGCTCTGGTAGGGGCAATGCCACAGATGGTATGCCCACTCTTATCACAGCACGGCATCTCCCCCTAGATTGCGCAGACTTTGGCCAGCAGAACTGACCGTGTATCAGGGAGGGGTCAGTAACCTCTCAATGTTTATGTCTGCACAGTCACAAGGGAATGACATGGCCTCTCCCAACTGTCCTTGTAGGGGAAAAGGTCTGTAATTTACTGCACAGTGATTTGAATTGTTGTTTTTTTTTTTCATTCTTGCAGAGAATATTCCTGAGAAATGGACGCCAGAAGTGAAACACTTTTGTCCCAATGTCCCAATCATTCTTGTGGGTAACAAGAAGGACCTTAGGAATGATGAACACACACGCAGGGAGCTGGCCAAGATGAAACAGGTGCGTATCCGTTTCTAATCTCCATGTGTAGCATCTAAACCACCGTGTTATTTTAACTCAGCATCTGTACTCTGAACCTCCAGGAGCCGGTTAAGTCTGAGGAGGGCAGAGACATGGCCAACCGCATCAGTGCCTTTGGCTACCTCGAGTGCTCTGCCAAGACTAAGGACGGCGTGCGAGAGGTGTTTGAGATGGCAACCAGAGCAGCGCTGCAGGTCCGCAAGCGTAAGAGGAGAGGTGGCTGCCAGCTACTGTGAGGGGATGGAGGTTGTTGACCCGAGGGAGGACTGCCCCCTCACACCTAGAGAAACCTTAAATCAATGGCTTCCTTGGACTATACTTACTTCACAGATGCAGATATGCCACAGGAGAATATGAAAGACTGACACACCTGTTTAAAAGCAAAACAAATCAGCCTTTTTTTTAAAAAAAAAAAAACCTCTGCTACTCACACACAGTCAGTTTCTGTTTGTTTGCTGTTTTTTCCTCCACCAGCCTGTTTGCGTGAAGGACCTGCCCCCTTCCTCCTATATGAATGTATGTTTGTATTTATATGTGCATATACTTTACAAATACATCATGCGTCTGCCTGTGTTTGATTGTTTACAAAGAAGAGTCTTGTTCTTGTGTGCCCTCAGTTATAGTTATGCTCTAAATAGTCTGAAACCTGCATGTACCACTTCAGTCATCATCTGTCTGTTTGTCATTCCATATTCATTTTACACACTTATAAGTCCTGTTTCACCAAATGCTGAAACAGCAGAGCTCTGTTTTTCCCCAGCTTTGTCTTCTGATATAAAGGACTAAAATTAGAGTGCACTCACACTGCATTATTCCACTGAAACCTACATAAACTGAAGCAGCACCTTGCTCAGTCTCTCCACCACGGCGATAGCTTAAACTGGCACTGGAGACAGTGGTCCATTGTCACAGACACAATACGCTCAGTCACGCTCACACTGACGACCAAGACGTCACCAACGCCTCCCCCAATCCAGCCTCCTGTCTGAACTCTGTACTGTTGCTTCAGATCCAGTATACAAACCCTGTGTGCTTGATTTTCAGAGGAAAAAGGGCACGCTGTAGTCTACAGGTTGGATAGACACACACACTGTATACAGCCATACTAATATTCAGACAAATTACAATTCTTAATATAAAATTTTCAGTGAATTTACCAACTGAGGACTTGATTTACCGATGTGCCACCTTCTTGGCGCAGCTTTCCAAAATCAGCAGTTCTCTTGATTATTTGAAATTGTTGGTACTGTAGAACTGTAACACAACACACTAGAGACATTCCATGAAATGTGATTGGAAAGACGACGACACCTGAGTGCAGTAGCCAGTCTCTGGTCAAAAGTTTTCTTATACAGATCACTGAAATGGGACCAGATCATAACCAGCCAGTGTATTTGCCTGCCTACAGTTATGTTTAGGCTCAACGCTGACATAATAAAGGTCCATAATGAAGAAGATTTAAATAAAGCCGGAAAGGTCACTTTGTCAATGGCTGCACATACAATTTAGACTTCGGTCATTTTCTCCAGATGTGTACTCTCATTACTGACAGAACCATTAGACCCCTTCATCTTTCATACAGCACTCTCATACGGTCATGTTGTTCTGCATCACGGAGCTGGAGGAAAGAGACTCATTTTGCATAACAGGTCCTGTCATGAAAGAGCCTTGAACACACCATATGACAGAAGTCTTATTTAATCTCTGCACCGATTCTACCAGCATGTGCTACAACTGTGGTGATTTTTCTTATATCCCGCACATTCAGATCTATATCGATCGGAATGTGGTGGGCTCAGGCTAATTCCTGGACAGTGCCTCTACATCTGTAATGTCAAACATCGCAGCTCAAGAGAAAATGTTGATTGTGATGACGCTTTACAAACAGGAATGGGATGTGTTGATTGTCTGGATTAGACAAACATTAATAAAGTATTTTTGAAATACTATTTAGTCTTAACTGGTTTATTTTTTAATAAATTAATTTAGAAAACATGTCTTATTAGAATAAGGATTTCTATTTTACAAGTCACATGTGAATAGTATTTTTTCCGCTGTTTAAGGCAGCAATTTCCCAGTGGCAATAAAAACTATATTTGCAATTAAACAGCAAAATCCCAAGCCCACTGACATCACACCAAACCAACAAATGCTAAATGATCCAGAGCATTCCCAGCTATGGATGGATTATTATTATTTTAATTTAGAGAACAGACCATAAAGATATTTTTATTTGGTAAGAATAAGAATCTGTATTGAGTCACAATGATTTAAAAAATATTCCACATACTTCATACATGGATGGATGCCATTTGGTCTGTAAAACTTATTTTAAATAACAAAAGATTCAAGTCTCCAAATCATTTGTTGTGGTTTTAACTGCGTAAAAGGAACATGGATGCAATCCACTGAGGTAGCCGAAGATAAAAACTGTCTGCTCTAAACAGGAATCAGCTCTCTCTGTCCTGTCCGCTAATGTTATAAAGATAATAACCTGAAATTATAGAGATGATTTGGAATCTTATTTTTATCTTGTGGGTAGTGGCTGTGTACCATTTAAACCCATTTTATAGAATTTCAGTACAAATGTAAAAAAAAGCTCTGATCCTTTAGTTTCAGGTGAACGCTGGGCGCTTCTTTTCCTTCACAGGTCGCCCCTCCACTCCGGGTCCAGGTGCTGCTGAACAGCGCTCTCTGCAGTCTCCTCTGGTAAGACAATCTCAATTTTACCATCGGTTCAAAATGTTACTACTTATCTACTTTAAGGGCAAACAGGAATAAAAATAAAGACATGACTCTGTCACCTTTAGCCTCAATGCTGATGTAGAGGGCAGAGAGTCTTGACACCACATCCTCATCTTCCTCTGCCTGAGTGAAACCAGTGTAGCCTTCTTCATCGTTACAGTACTGGATGAACCTGCAGACAAGAACAAAGTTAAAGGCACTGTGATCTTGAATTTAAAATTCTGCTTAAATGTTTATACATGTATGCTGACGGCAGAGAGCAGGAGAAGCCGTGGGACACGTACCGGGACCAGGTAGAATCTTTGTTCAACACTCTGGGGTTTCCCACCACTATCAGCAGGGCTTTAGCTCGAGTCATGGCTACATTGAATCTCTGGATGTGAGAAGAGTGTATCAGAACAATGTTTTGTAAATGTGTAGTGTCCATGCATGTGTTTGTGTTTGTGTACCTTCTTGTTACTGACAAAGCCGAGGTTGAAGTTTTTGTCTATCTCTACGTAATCGGGGCTGCTGCGAACTGTTGACACCAGGATCACTCTCTTCTCCTGACCTTGGAACTCCTCCACTGAACCAACCTGACACCCACACATACACACACGCTCTTAAAAGACTGTTTCTGCTGTGTGTTTCTCATTACCGTAGTCTGAAATATTTAGATACCTTAAGACTGTTCATGTCCATGGATTTAAGGGCTTTCCCAACACTGTTCAGAGCCTTACAGATTTTCTGCACCTGTGTGACACCCAGAAAAAACAAAAAACAAAAACCTGCTTAAACGTTTGAGCCACATATAACTGTATAATGACATGTTGTATTCAGTGTGTGTGTTGCATTGAATTTATTCAGACCTGTTTCCTGTAGGGGGCAATGATGCCTATGTCTTTGGGTGAGATTGTGGCCAGGCCTCTCTTTCCGTGTGGCTGCAGCAGCTTCTTCACGTAGTCCATCAGCACCTCCACCTCCGCTATGTTGAAGAATGAAGGACTGCTGGCCTCACGCTCGTCAACACCGGTCACCCCATGGAAGATCACCGGGAAGCCCTAAGAAATATGTGAGACATATTTTATATTTCAGAATATAAATGTACTATTACACTGACTTCTTGTCTGTTTGGATATTGATTTTAAAATACTGTTATTGGTTTATGAAGTACTAAATGCTTTAGGGCCTCACATATGTTGAACAAACTCACACAAAACTGCAAATCATTTAAATGAAGGCTGACAACTTTTGTGTTTGTTGCCTTTTACTAAATCAGAACTGAGCCTTTTTTAATATCTTACACTGCATTGTAACGTTTATTCCTCTGTTTATTCTATTATAGTCAATCATTGAGTGAAGTTTTTTAAACTACTTTATGTATAAACAAAATAGAAAAACGCTGCATTTCTCTTAGTATATAGATTGAGAGATACCATTTGCTGGCTCCACACTGTTTGTTTGTGTGTTGTGTGTTGTCCAAAAGTGTATGGTCTTGGCACACACTTCAATAGCTAACCCTCAACTTAAACTTCACACTGAGTTCTTTTGAGTGTCTGGTTGAAGTCTTCAAGTCAAGCAATAGAGGTCTTCAGTGATGAGCAAAGTCAGCAGAGTCTGGTGTAAAAGATTAATTATGGACACAACAGATAAACACAATAAATGAGTACCAGTCCAAAAGAACTACACTCACACTGGCTGTGCTAGGCCTTTTATACCCATTTTAGAATCAGGGTGTCTCGGGGGTAAAGGCATGTGTTTTTACTGTGTTCATTATCTGTTAGCCTGCCAACTGTTTTCTTGATTCGCCACTGAATTTGGTAAAATAGTTTGAAAAAATCATGCTTTCTCAAAATCCAAGTTAATATCTTCAAATTGTTTGTTTTTTTTGTTACCAAAATTTATATTAATATAAGTTAGATAAACTCAGCAAATCCTTATCTGGTGATACTGGAGCCAGTAAATGCATTAAAAATGAAATGATTAATTGATTATTAAAACAGGTGGCAATTAATGTTCAACAACCAACTAATAGACTGATCAACGGTAATATTTCTGATAGAGAATGAGGATTAAATGGCTAAGTTATATGTTGACAAAGAGTGTGTGTTTACCTTCTTTGGGAGGTATTCCCAGTTGCAGTATGAGTTGCGTAAAATCTCATCTGCTTTAACCTCCAGCTGTCCATCATAGAAGAGCTCGTTGGGAATCTTCAGTATGGCAGGATGGGACCTGAAAAGGTCAAACACAGGACAAAAAGTCAAAGATGTGGAAAATCAAACACATCATTCCTGTGAAGGAGTGATAAACAACAATCCCTGCTACCATACCTGTAGTTGTGCAGCAGTTTCGTGACAAAGCGCTTGTTGAACACACCCTCGTCCTGCTTGTACAAAGAGACATCATTCATCATGCGCTCCAAGAAGGACACTCCTGCAAACAGCAGAGCATTGTAAGTCCAGAAAAACACACACACAAGTAGAGTAGGATGTTGTTTTCAATAAAGTCTATGTGTAACAAAAATCAAGCTGCATAACTAAGAAAGTACCTCACTGATATTAACAAATATGTGTGTGTGTATGGGAGAGTGTCTGAACTCACCGAAGCCATATTTTAGAGCAAATGGGGATCTGAGAATGGGTCCAAGCTGCTTGGGATCTCCAGCCAGAACAACCTGACCAGACTCTGCACAGAGCAGGCCTTTGTTCCACAGGTAAGAGAAATCAAGCAATTAATACATAAAACAAATTCAATGCAACCTCAAGAGAAACGTTTTTTTCCCTTTACCTGCCAGTGGGATTATACATTCAGTCTCCACGGCATGTCCAGCCTCGTCCACAAACACGTGAGTAAAATGACCTTCAGGAATGTTTCCTGTGACCAGCCTACATGTACACGCACATACATGTTAGCGTCTTACTCCCACAGATGCACAGATATGGCAGAGAATATAAATAGGATGTGTTAACTGAATCATGCAACAGCCACATGCAACTTTTATTTTAGTGTCATGCAGCTGCACTGGCAAAGTCATTCACTACCTTCCAGCGGTGAACAGTGTGGTGACAATGATCCTGTACTCCATCAGCTTCTCTTTAGCAGGATAAATATAACACTCCCCAAGCAGGTTAGAGCATGCCTATGAAATTAGAACAATGTTCATGTACACAAGAGTAAACAACAGAGGAACAGTATCAAACATTTAAAGCACCAGGAAGTGCAGCAGTAGTGAAAAGGCGTAGATTATCTAACAGTGACCAACTGAGTGATTGTGTCAATGAATCACTTAGTTACTTTCTGCATCTATGACATGCTTTACATCTAAAACAAACAAACCAACCTTTAGGTCTTCAGGGACACATTTCGGATCCCGGCTGCTGGCATACATGCGAAACACCTTATGCCCGCCCACATGGTCCAGAATCTTGGTGCAGAGCAGATCAGCAGCACTGTTGGAGGGAGCGCAGGCCAGGATGTGGCTGGAGGCCTGGTTCTTTTCTATCTGCTTGATGGCCTCCACCAGAGTCACAGTTTTACCTAAACAGACAAAGAAGAAATAAAGTCAAGTGTAATGAATTTCTATTTGTGGGTAGTTGGTAGGATAACAACGTCAAATAGCCTCAACAGTGAAGACAAAGTGATATGTTGGTACTTGCTGTACCTGTTCCAGGTGGGCCAAACACCAGGTAAGGGGCAGGTTTGGATGAGCCAGCAACAATGTGTTGTACAGCCTGATACTGCTCTGGGTTTCTCTCCAGCTTTGAGTCAAACAGCCTATGGAAGAAAGAGGACCAGGTGTTATGTTGGAGATGTTAGATGTTAGAGGTAGAGAGAGTCAGCCATTATAGGATCACATGCACAATCACATACTCTCATCAGATAACACAAGTACCATGTTGTGATAGGCATTGAGTCTATGAGAAACCTTTTTTTGAATGTCTTCATTAATATGAAAAATCCTTCCGTTCTGACTGAATATACACCAGATAAGTGGGACCTTCAATATTTGTAAATGTAGTTAGGCAATTACAAAGCAGGTTCCATCTTTCTCCTGAAATTTTATTTAGGAAAATGTTATGTAGGCTTCATGGTTTCATGCTATTTTAAGCCTGGAACATGAATTTTCCATGTGCACTGGGGTCAAGAGTCATTGCTCGCTGGCATGGATTTTTGAGTTTTGAACAATTCTGTGCTTTTTCTTTGTACATATATCCAAACACCAGTTGGATAAACCAATCTTCCCTGCATCGACCTGCAGAGATGTTTATGTGTATCATTGGGGAACCATAATTTCAGCCTTTGTTGACTTTGACTGTGACATGTGTGCTGCTCAGTTATTTAATCATACAGTACCTGAGGTGGGGAAGCTCAGTTTGCAGAAAGGGAAAGGCGGGTGCAGCAGGAAACAACACCTCTCTCAGTTGGTGTTTAACTGCTAGATCAGCTGCTCTGTGCTGAAGACGCAAGGTCAGCCGGCTGACAGTGAACTCAACATTGAAGCTCATGTTATCTACAAAACGATCGAGCAATCTGCAAACAAATCCACAGTCGAACAGTGTGAACTTGGACACCAACAAACATTTTACTTTATTGTATCTGATGGTAATGCCTTGATCTTACTGGGAGCTGAAGCCAAGTTTGACACTGTCGAGCTGAACGCTGTGGACGTAGCCGCGGTACTTCACCTTCTTCTCTCCTGTGGGGTAGGCCAGCAGTGCATCCCCGCGCAGCACAGAGGGGCGGTTCTCAGACACACCAGGTACCTGGCAGGTGAACATGATAAGTTTACTTTGCTTCCTGTCCAGGCTCTTCAGATGCTATTAAGGAAGCTACCTAGTGCAGATTTTATGAAAGAAAAATCAACAAGTGAAGGAATGATTGATTTTTTGAGAGATGAATGAGCACATACTCACCTCAAGAACGAGAAGCTTCTTGTTGAACTGGTCTCTGCACATGACGGCTTTTTCTCTTTCATTGTTGGGGATGTTGTATCGCTTGATGTCTGCCTCCATCTGGTGCTCTTCCAGATGTAGCAGCAGGTGAAACTTCTCGGAGTAGTTCTCCCAGCTCAAGGGACTTTCCAGCAGGGCCTTTCTGTACAAACCAAAGGAAAAGAAACAAACTGAGGGCAGTGTTTCTACTGTTAAAAAGAAGCTGGAGTCTTTGTTCCCACTAACTGTGCCTCCAAGAAATTACACTTTTATGTTACAATATTACTAAGGTAAACACTGAGACTTTTTTTGGTATTGTACCAAGATTTCAATCTTCCTTTAACTTTAGCCAAGTGCTGCCACTGTCTGAACATAACCATAAAACTGTGTAAACAGATTGTCAAAAAAAGAAATATAATAAACAAAAGAAATATGTTGTCAACATTAACATTTCAACCATACATTCACAGACACTCCTGTTGCACCTTGACAGATTAACAAAATTTCCTCCTTATGTTGATAGAAGATGTAATCCAGTCTACATCATGTTTGTCTGCTGCTGCAAAGCACTTGAACATAAATGTAATTTGTACTGGCTAAACTATTTAAAATGTTGCCCAATAGCTCAACATGAAAAAAGCAAAGTGACTTTACCTTGGGTCAGATGAATAACACTGCTTCAGCGAAGTGATTAGCTGGTTCATGTATGGCGGCATCCGATACTGTCCTAGCTCAACCTCATATTGTAGCTGCATCATGGAGAGACTGGTACAAAGAGGCAAAATGTTGTGTTGGATTTGTCTCAAGGAGACATGTAACATTTCAACTGATACATTTGCAGCATATTTAAAAATGCATTGAGTGAATACCCCTCAGGTCGCTGCCCGTCCACAATACTGTAGTCAACCTCAGGAGTCCAAGCAGGGATGGAGCGAGGTTTGTAGGGTGCGATGGGCGCCAGCTCCCGTCCTAAGGCAGTTATATACTGAACCTCAATAAAACGCACAATGTGGAACGCAGTGGAGGAGGGCTGCAGGTCTGGTTTGAATTCAAAGGCCAACGTAGCTGGATAGAAACCAACCATACTGCAGCTGAAATGAACCTGGATTTCATAGCTGTCACCTGAGATTAAAACATAACAGGACATTAGGTTTTGCTGTACTCAATGAGGTTTATTGTGTCCTTAAACTCTTGACGTGATATTTATATTACCTGGTTCTAGACACAGAGGGTTTGCACTGGTCACTCTTTGCTCATCTATCAGAGCGAAGTATTTGAGCCAGTGTAGTGGAGTGTAGTAGGTGAAATACACAGTTTCTGCTCCTGTGTTTTCCACCATCAGCTTCATTACGTACTGTTTTGAAAAGAAATTAAAAAAAAGAGAGATGTACCACCAGCAGTGGATGATCATCAGAGAACAGTGCAGTTTCATAACGTTTATACCTCACACTCATCCACAAGCAAGTGAAGTTTCCCGTTGTCAAACTGATGGTCAGAGTTGATGCAGATGCCATATTTGTCAGAGATGAAATGAGCCCTGTGGGTGCAAAATGGAAATTATGTTTCACTGATGTAATGCAGCAGAGTGGTGTGTGACAAATTTCAAACGCACATTTTTTACCTCAGCATCAAAGGCTTTTATGTGCATGATAATCTTTTACCTATCTGCCTTCAGTTTGTTCATCAGAAGACTGGCCAGTCTCCTTCGGGCTCGAACTCCTGTCACTGCTTCATCTCCAGATGTGGTGGGTTGTGCTGTCTGCACGAAACTAGCAGCTCCGCTCCGGATATGCTCTGGCTGATGGCTCCTGTGTGAATGCCACTGGTCCACATAAAGACCTGTGACCTGTGTGGAGGATTGCTTCATGTCAGTTTCGTCTTTTCCACTATCAAGTGGGTGAAAGTCATGATTTGTTAGAAGTTATGATTTGTTATTGGCAGAATATGTTATATGTTATTGACATGAATATGACATCAATACATTATTATTACAGAAAGTCTGAAGATATTCAAAAAGGATTTTTGTTATATTGGAAATCTCCCAGAAAACAACATCAATCTGTACTCCCACAAACACTGAATCATTGTAATTAACCAAAAAGACACTGTCACAAGGATCATGCCTTCAGACTGACATATTTCTGACTTCTGTGGTAACAAATAATTTCTTATTTAGGTGTGTGTGTGTATAAATATATATATATATAAATATATGTGTGTGTGTGTTTATACAATCTCTATATATGTGTGTGTGTTTATACACACACACACATATATAGAGATTTATTTATATATATATATACGCACACATTACGGAATTTGGGGAAACTAGGTTACTTTGAAGCCAATTCATTGTAAATGTTCAACTTATCACTTTTAAGTCTGGGCAGGTCCTATTTTATGACCCAGTGGCCGGGTGCGCACGGACTTTAGCATAGATTCTTCAGTTCTCTGTGCACAGATTTTAAAATTCACTGCATTAATATAGGTTTAAATCATACAGCATGATACTGATTATGGGACAAAGTTTTTTTTTAAATTTGTTTTGAGACAATAATCTGACCACACCTACACCTGTCTACCAGTTATTTATCATGGTCAGATGTATAACAAATTTCAACACGGCAAAGGGTAATTTAATTCTGAGGTTACATTTGAAATGCTATTTCGGAAACAGTACGGCTATTTCAACCAACGACTGGGTTTTTTAATATCTGTGGCCTGGTTAAATTTTGTTTCATTATACTGACATAATATACAGTTTTTGATGATTGTGCCTATAAAAACTTGAACCAACTTAATTTTTCTATTTCCGCTTCATTACCGGTGGTGCTGGACTAAGCGTGATTTCCAAAAAAAACCCATTGATGCGGAAATGAAGCGCACTGTATTTAAATAATACTGAAATATGCTGTGGTGGCTGAAAATCGCTCATGTCTAAGTGGATACCGTAGGGTTGAAGCGAATTTTGTCTCTTCGTCTTGTTATTTTGTTGCTCGTTTTCAGGGCATAGAGCACTGAACCAAAGTTTGGATCTTTGGTCCCCGTATTTCTGAAATAAAAACAACACATAAATCAATGCTGGAAACATTCATAACATTTTTGTACATTTGTCTGTCGTAATCATAATACTTATAAATAAAATAAAAAATGATAAACCACTCGCCTGGTCCTGAACTCCTCGTTGTAAATTTGTTTGAGTTCATCTTTGCTTGTGATGGACGCTCGATTGGTCTCCTTCAAAAACTCAAAGAAGTCTAGTCCGATCTGACAGCGGACACTTAATTTCATATTAACCATGGTAAAGAAATATAAACGGTGCGAGTAAAACAAGAAAACGCCTCGTTTCGACTGAATACGGAAAACTTGTCGGCAAACGGATTTATTCGTGTCTCACCATAAAATCCCGGTGAGAGCGCGTTGCCTTTCAACTCCCGGACGGTCTACGTGGGCGGTGTCTCCTGTCTCTCTTGTTGCGGAGCTGCTACCGTGATAAACAGTCCAGCTTGTAATGTCAAAGCAGCTGCACCTTACATGGTCCGTCAGCCCGGAGAAACGAAACTTAACAGAGATGAAACCCGGAGACGAATTAGCAAGGCGGAACTGTAAATACAGTTACTCAGCAAATAGTTTCAAGGGTGGTCCACCAGTTGACCTGGCAACAACTTTACGTGACCGAGTAAACTGGAGACTGATTAAACATCCAGAGAGGAGACTTCCACTCTACATGACAAACTTTGGTAAATTTTACCGAATCACATTACAAACCATATTACACTCGTGTCTCCCCGCAACGACCTTCATCAGTAACCTCATTACTACAGTATTAATATAGTTTATGTACCACAGAACAAACCCTCCACTGAAGTAATTTGCAACTTTTGTTTTGGTAATAAAGTAATTAATACTTATTACTACTTAATACTCATTCATTATTCCTGCTTATGACTCTGAAAAATTACTTAATCAGCGTGCAGTAACACGGAGAACATCTGAGCGCTCCAGACGTCCCTTTCCCGGCGTCACCTTCTCCAAGCTCCGGGGGGTGGGGGGGTGCTTCAGTGTAAGACAATTACACATATTGATGTACAACGTCATTTTCAGGCCCTTATCAGTGTCATAGTATCGTGTATAATTAATTAAACAGGGGTTTTAACTTATTAGGCTGATTTTATTTACAAAGCACATCATTAATGTAGCTATCAGAAGCACAAGTCATTTGGAAGTGCTCCACATGCTTTCACAATTACATATGCACTAAATGGGAATTGTCAAAATTCATGGATGTTCAGGTTTCTGGATGTTAATAGACTCTGCAACAATTTGGGGCAGATTGTGTAAGAACAGACAAACATGAAACAATGTCAATCTGAGGGCCAAGAGGAATATATTTTAGGAATTTACACATATTTTTATTTGATGTGAGGTGGAGAATCTCTCTTGGCTCACAGCTTTCATGTCCATCTTCAGGCGGCGTCTCTTTCAAGGTTTCTGGCACGTTCTGTTATGTCTTGCTTTTGTTTCACTCCTCTTGTCCTTGGCAGAGCGAATGCATGGGTGATGCAAGAAGTAAAGTGGGTTAGAGGTGAAAATCTTTACCTCTCAATAGTCAAGGCAAAGTCGATTCCATCGCCATCTTAAAAAAGTTTCAACTGCCATTTAAGTGCACTGAAAGGAGTTTAGAAGCTTTGAAGGTGTTCAGCTGCAAGAGTCTGCTGAATCTCTTAACTTCTCTTCTGACTGGTGGTAGAAGGCCACTGATAAACACCTCAGTATTCACCTCTGATTGGAAAGTGATGCAGTTGTTATACTTATATTGATTCTATATAATTGTTTGAGCAGCAGATAGAGGTCTAGGCCTCATCCTGAGGTTCTGTTATCTTGTCATAGGCAAGATTGTCTCCATGTGCAGTTGTCTGTACAGGTGTTTCCTGTGATCTAGTTTCTGCTGCTTGACTCTACCTTAGCCAACGGCAGCTTCTGCTATTTTTTACACCTCTCCAAGGCAACCGTTTTGGTTTTAAGAGAGGGATATAGGGAGTTCTCCCTGAGGTTCTGGGCTCTCTCTAAAGCTGCTTGTTGTAGGACATGCACAAGCTTTCTCCTGACTGTAACACTTTGACTTCAGAGAAGACTTGGCTTTACAAGAAACTAATTATGACTGCTACTTTGCACACTTTAAAAACTAGTGAAAAAGCGAGGCGGCTTGACACCGCTGTCATATAGACAACTGAGTTACTAGAGATTCCTGCCATACTCTGAATCAAAGGGCTTTGTGAGTAATCAACGTCAACCAGTTTCCAAATTTAGAATTTAATAGTAGAAAGAGAAACATGTAAGTTGACTAATATTTAGGTCACAGGAATGTAAAACCGCACCAGACAAGTTCACATCCTTTTTTTAAATGCAGTACTGGCACTGTTGTCAGATACTGAGGGAATAAAACCCACCTAAAAAACACCTGTGTGTTTCTGGGGAGTTGCTGGGCACCGCTCATGTCAGGCCAATGGTAGAATCATATAAGGGGGCCCCTTCCACCCACCACCCCTCTCCCCTTCCTGCTTTTGCTTAAACGCATTGCTCATGGGTTTGCTTTAGGTAAGGGACATAGCTAGTGAGCAAGGGTGGCTGAGTAGGGGCCAACTGTAGTAAACGAACGCAGGACAGAGAAACTAGCTGTATTCTTTCCTCAGGGCTACAGGCCCAATAGCAGAGTGTGTTGATCAGTGAGTGCTACAGGTGGCAGAATAATGAATGTGCATTTTTCACTGCTGTGCCCTATTAAACACAGGGGTTGATGTGGGACTCTCTGGATTTCAGTGTGGGCAAGCCAGTGCCCTGGTTAGGTATTGTTTAGGTGTAAGACAAATAAAAGTTTGGTATACACATATTTTATGTCTCAGCTACAGTTTTTTTATTTCATTGTTCAACATCATAAAATGGAAATGATACTTTCCAATGAACTGTACGTAGTTCACTTAATATGTTTCTCAACGGGCTGAGCTCTTACCGCTTTCATTTCCGGTTCCACAACATTTCTCAGCAAACCACAAAGTGACTCAGTGCATACTCTTTTTAATTTTCAGATACACCAGTTGCTACTATGGAAATGTAGCTCATGTCTCTGATTGAATTATCTCACTGATTTACATTTTTTGCATAATTATTTATTTAAATTTCTGAGATAAATCTGAGATGTGGGTGGTGACTCAAACAGGCAACATTTAAGATGGCATTTTTTACGCTTGCACATTAGCCAGTCTATGTTTTTTGTGAAATAATCTTGTTCACATAAGGATAGTCAGAAGAAAATAAAATAATAATCCCTACAGTCCAGTTTTTGAATTAGTTCTATAATTAAGTTCAGGGTATGCAATCAAATGAAATTAGGTGGGAATGTTACAAAAACTACTAATTTTGGTAGGTTTGTTATATATGAGGTACTTTCAAAGTCAACCCAGGAGGAAACTTATCACTCTAATTCTAGTAAACTACAATTCACAATGTTGAACCTAGAGGCTTCCATATATCAAATAATATGCTGGTGTGTTTTGTGTCTGTCCTGGAAGACTTTACACTTAGTTTTCAGTTTTTCATTCTGTTTTTTATTTTTTTAGCGTTTCATAGTGGAGCTCAAGATGAGTGTGTGAGGTCTGTTGGTTCCTTCAACGGGGCTCCAGCTGTTGCTGAATCACTCACCACTGTAGGGTGGGGATCAAAGGTGAACAGAAAACCCAAACATGCCTTAGTTTTCAAGATTATTCAAGAATTTTAGAACAAGAGAAGGACATACAGTACTAAATATGAGTAAATATGTATAAATATGAATCTTACCAGAAGTTGGGTGAATGTACATTAGTCATTGTATCTTCCTCTTTCTCCACATCAAAGACTGTAATGCCTCGGTAAGCCCCTTCTTTGTAGCAGTGATGGATAAATCTAAGAAGAAAGCTCAGTGAATGAGATTTTTATGAAGTGTCTGCTCAAACCACCCAGCTTTAAAGAAAGCAACTAGACTGATGTGGATTTGTAGCCTTACTTGTTCCAGATTTGGTCAGTTTTCAAAGCTCTCGGGTCTCCAACCACAACCAGTAAGGCTTTGGCTCGGGTCAATGCTACGTTGAATCTCTGAGGAGAGTTTCAGTTAGTGTGTGCATAAAAATTAATGAATGTGAACTTGTCAACAGGTTCTGTCTTTGTGCATATTAGTAGGTTTATGGAAAATTTTTGTAATCATTTGCAGCAAGGTTTTCTTAAAAATTTATTTTTAAAATTTTTATGATCTTGCACAATATTTTTCTTGAGTTATTATGTTTGTGTGTGCGTGTAATGTTTCTAACCTTCGCATCATTAACAAAGCCTAGGGTGAATCGTTGCTGTTGTGCAGTCAGTTTGGGACTGCTGCGAACTGTGGACACCAGAATCACGTTGAACTCTTTACCCTGAAACTGCTCCACTGAGCCAACCTATGGAAATATATATGTGAGGTGTGTTAGTGTAGTTCCAAAATCTCTCTCAACAACAGACAAACATACATTAGATGTATCTCCACACCAAGATATTCTCCAACTTTTCCTTTCTGAGTTCTTTGTCCATCTGAAGGGCGCTCCTGATTTTCTCCACCTGTCAGTGCACAAAATAGGGCAGCGTCAACAAGGTTACACTCCGCCACATGTGATGTTAGTCATCACAGTGCTCGATCAAACTCATACACTACTATCACTTAAGAAATAATGTATTTCTAAAGTAAAAAGCTGCATGGATATTGCAAATAACCAAATGCAAATTGGCTAGCAGAGCCAAAGCCCTGGGTCCAGAAGACATCCACTCAATAAAATGTAAGTTGAACACCCTGCACATTTGACAAACAGTGTCCGCTTTAGTATCTCTTTCCCCAGTTTCACCTGTTTGTCCCATAGACTTTACACTAAAGAGATATTGTGTAAATACAAACAGCTTGTTCATGCTCTGGGGATGCCTTATTAATATCATAGTAAATGTTGTAATACAAGGATTAATAATAATAAATAAATAATAATTGACCATATTTGAAGCTGTCACTGGTTTTACCAATGTGTTTTTATAATGGTAGTCTATTATGGACATTCTTTGTGGTATCACAGCTCTCCTCTGGGAAAAAATGGTAACAAAGTTGACTCACAGTACAAACGCATTATAACGTACTCACTTGTTTTCTGTACGGGGCGATGATGCCAATTTCTCCTGGTTCAATTTCAGTCCCACCGATTTTGTGAAAATGGTCAACAAAGGCTTTTAAGTACTCCTTCAACACCTCCACCTCTGCTATGTTGTAAACAGATGGACTGTTGGGATCACGTTCATCAGTGCCTGCCACTCCATGGAAGATCAAAGGGAACCCCTAAGACATGGAAAGAAACATGAGAATATAGAGAGAGTGGGGCAGAGAAAATTGACCCCGTGCGTCTACATTACTTTTTTGGGCAGTAGTTCCCAGTTGCAGTATAAACTGCATTTCTCTTTATGAGCATGAGTTTGAAGTTCTCCTTTATAAAAAAGCTCATTGGGGATTTTCAGAATCACAGGATGGGACCTGAAAGAAAGGGAAGAGATAAATAAAGCCATGGAAAATGTGATTTAAAAGTAACATTGATAAAGGATAAAGTGAGTAAAGTGAGAAACTTAAACATCACCACTTCACCTGTAGTTCCTCAGTAATTTGGTAATAAAGCGGTTGTTGAACCCATATATCTCATGTGACTTGTAAAGGTTCATGTCCTGCATTAGACGCTCCAGCAAGGATACACCTGCAGAAAGTAGATGAAGTGCAGGCTATAATAAACAGCATTCAGAAGGCACTGAAGTCAGAGTTCAATGGTTGTTGAGTTGGTAGCTCAATAAATCTTTAACTTTCACTATTTTCAAATCTAGATTATTCAGAAATGTCGCACTCTAACAGTGTTTAGCCATATGTTTATAAGGTATATGCAGTGCTCACCCATGCCATGTTCCTCTGCTATTTTGGATGTGATGACGGGGCCTAACTGTTTAGGGTCTCCAGCCAGCACTACCTGGCATATCTGTGGTTTCAGTAAACCTGGGGAACAAACAGAAATATGAAGGGCACACGCTATACAGACTGAATCATTACACACACTGTCAAATATCTAGTGCGGAACATTGTGTGCATGTTGTGTGCATTGTGTCCCTCTTTTCTCTGAGTCACTTATTACTGTTACCCTGTCTCACTGTCCCTTGTGTGTGTGTGTGTCACTCAAGGGGGATGACAGTAATAATATGACACCTTGCTTTGTCACCTGCTAGAGGGATGATACACTCTGTTTCTGCAGCCTGGCCTGCCTCATCCACAAAGATATAAGTGTAATGTCCTGGAGGAATCCCCATTGTCACCAGCCTGAAGAGAAAGAGAGACCAAATCAGCTCAGTGTTTGCTGACGTTAGCCAGGTCAGAGGGAACACTAAGTCACTTTTTTGAGCCAGCATAAACATAATACTTTGTGTGTGTTCAGGCATTAATAATGTTATTAATTATATATTTTTGTTATGTGTCTAAATATCCCAGTATTTTGCTAAATATATTAATCTTCTAACATTATTCTGTCAGTTTGTGTATAATTTATTCAAAATCAAATAATAATTCAGTGCTTTTGATAACGAACCTTCCAGCAGTTAGCAGGGTGGTGACAAGAACCTTATATTTCATCAGCTCCATTCTGGAGGGGATTCTAAGTGTTGTTTCACTGATCAGGTTGGAGCAAGACTATGGACAAACAGAAAGTACATATGAACAAACAGATACACAGTAAACATACAGGAATTAAGCTCAATAGGATTAAACTAAACCTAACATAGTCAGGATTTACTTAAAAAAATCAAATAATAGGATGTCAGATAGAGAAAGGTGTTATTTGGAATGGATAATGGATGTGAAGCAGCAGAACTCTTCAAAATAAAAAATAAATATACATTTGTGGACGTCTATAAACAGTCCTCATCAGAAATTGTAGTATATGTGACTTCTTTACAAATATTTGTGTTGCCTAAGGTCTTGGTGTGTTTATTCTTGAGCAACAGTGTCAAAGAACACAAAATTCACACCTTCAAACTTTCAGGAATATTTCTCACGGGGCAGCTCAGGGCGTACATGCGAAACACCCTGAAACTGTCTATCTTTCCTTCCAGAATCTTTTCACAGAGGTGATCAGTTGCACTGTTGGAAGGAGCACAAGCCAGGATCTTGCACGAAGCCTGAGTATTCACTATCTGCTTGATGGCTTCCACCAAAGTTACAGTTTTTCCTGAACATCGCATGCAAAAATACATTAGTCTCAATGTTAATAAAATTAACACTCACACATCAATTCACATAGACATGTCAACATAGTACCTGTGCCAGGGGGGCCAAAAACCAGGTATGGGGCAGGTTTTGCAGAAGCAGCAACAATGTGCTGAATGGCCTTTCGCTGCTCTGGGTTACTCTGGGTTACATCTAACAGCCTGAAAAAAGAGAGACAGGGGTTGAAGGAATGATAGCAAAGCACAGCACAGTTAAGGGAGTCAGCGTTTACATGCAGGTATGTTTACATGCGCAGAGAAAACAGAATTTTAGGGACAGATGAGATAAAAGGCATAAAGAATCAGTAGGATAGTACCAGTATGACCCTGACTGTATGATTTGTTTTGATTGTTTTCCTTGGATTCTTGACCCAAAAAAGGTCTGACCTGTATAGATGTGAGCGGTGGGAAGAGGGTTGTCCAGTAGGGAACAGCACTTCCTTCAGTTTGTGCCTGTACACCAAAGCTGCTGCCCTATGCTGCATACGCAGAGACAGACGGTTGAGAGTGAAGTTAACGCTGATCCTCATGCCCTCCTTGAAACGACTCATGAACCTGTGTTCAAAGTCACATGGAGTCATATGTGGTATCATGGACTCTCAAGCTGAATAGGTAAGTATTATATTTTAATAGTACATCTACATTATTATATAATAAAAGAAAACAGAAAGTGAACTTAAAACACTGAAACCAAGTAGCATTTTGATGACCTGATTTTAAATAATAGGACTATAACCCCCCTTTCCTATTACACCTTTGCAGAGATGCAGTGATCATCTGTGATGTTATAATCAGTATTTTCCTTTTGACTACATTTCATTACACAGACAACCCAGCACAACAATGAACTTATCTCAAGCCTGTAAGCTGCAGCAGAAAAATTGTTTCAATTTTTAAATTAAACCTGTAACTTGGACTGAAGCAATAGCAGCAAGTGACTTCATTGGTATCTCTATCTCTTGATGATTTTCTACTGTGTCTGTTCTAAAATTACATATCTCTCATTTATTTGGTTGATTTCCTTTTACAGAAATACAAGGATGGGTCATTTTATACATTTAGTTAAAATTATGGAAATACTCCAATTTTATCCCATGTGACTAATTCTTGACTTTATAGAATTGTCTGTTCTTACTCTTCAGAGAACTGCAGGTAGATCTGCTCTGTATCCACATGATGGACCAAGCCTTTGTAAACTTTACGTCCATGTTCTCCTGACTGGTCTAAAGGGGTCACCAGCACCATGTTCCCAGACAGCTTCACTGACAAGTCCACAGAGCCACCTGCAATCTGATGACACGAAATTTACTGTCGCATTCTGAATTGGTGAGGTGAAAGTCCCTCCCAATGTCTGCTTGTGTGTGAGAGTGTGTGTGTGTGTGTGTGTGTGTGTGTGTGTGTGTGTGTGTGTGTGTGTGTGTGTGTGTGTGTGTGTGAGGCACATTACCTGCAGAACAAAAATCTCTGGGTGTCTTTTGTGTCTAAACATGGGAACGTCATCCTGGATGTATTTTTCCATTTCTGTCCTCAGATGGAGCTCCTCCAGATGCAGCAGCAAGTGGAACTTCTGGGAGTAGTTCTTCCAGAGTAGAGGTCTCTGCAGGGACCTGAAGAGACAGATAGACAGCGTCATTAAGACCCCTTCTCTAGGTAAGGCATACAAGTGCAGTCCTAACAATTGGGGCGCCCTTCCCTGCAGTCGTATGACTCTATATGGCATTTGCATTTCACGTCATCCTGAATCTGTAACTTTTTCTTATAACTTAATCTTTTATCTTTTGTAACACTCTGACCAGTGCAAAGAAAGTTATCTGTAATGATAAAAATAGCTGTGTAGAAAAAAACACACTCATACAGTGAATCACCAGATAAATACTTCAGTGAGTTATTTAGAGAACTGGTCAATTTTATTTTCCCAATCATATCAGCACTGTGTTGTTTTATGCAATGTTAACAGTTCTTTACCAAATAGTCAGAAATTAGACTATTTTAAAGATAAATCAGTGTTTAATGACTAATTTTCATGATATGAGATGTGTTGTGCAGGTTAATGGAGTTCAATATTTACTGGGCAAAAACCTGAAGTGGTTTACATCAATACTCTAAATTATATCTACACATTAATCTCACCTTCGCTTTAATGATGTGTGTTTGCATGCTAAAATACATACATGGTGGTTTTCCGTTGGTCTTTTATACTGTCTGGCATTCCATAGTTCTTCAAAGGCACTACGAATATAACCCCGGACATTGTAGACCTGGGAATAGAAGAAAAAAACAGACAGAACACAGGATAACACAGGAGAGTGATCACTTAGATGGCTAAAATTACTGGAACAAACAGTAAACATGTTGCAAGAGTATTACTTTAGGTATTCAATTGTTATACCTTTTAGCAGGGGCCCACATCAAGCTTTGGGAGTCGCACAATGAATTTGTGCTTGTGGGGAGGACCTCCTCACTAGAAGATGTCCGACGTATGACTTCCAAGAGGCGCATGATCTCAAATTTATCTGAGGATTCTTGGCATGTTTTAAACTTAAAGACCAGTAACTGTTCATAGAAGCCTGCGTGGTGAGAGTGGAAATGGACTTTGATATTATATGCCTCTCCTAAAAACAACACAAGAGAAAAAAGGTCAGGAAATTACTTAAATATTGCAGTGACTTCAAATGTGACTTAAAATAGCAGATTATTCAAAGCTTTTGTTACATACATAAATATAGCATTTGTTAAGCACCAAATGAAATCACAATAACGGTAATGTTTCTGATTTACATGTTGGATTCACCATTTTTGTGGTCAAACCCTGTGTAGGTTGTAAGATGAAGCATTTTTTAAATTAATCCTGGGCACTGTTCTTTTTCTGTTAAAAACACAGTCGTCCTGCAGTTTTTTTTTAACTAGCATTTGAATTTGGCAACAGTCTTATTGCATAATCATGAGTGATGAGGCTTCACACACTAATCATCACGTGCTTCCTGCTATTGTACACCAAAAGCTGCCTGTGCTGAGCTGAACTTAAAACATGACTGCCTGGGAGGATTTGAAAAGGGATCATGAACAGTAATTTGTCTCAACTGGACAGAAAATGACACTTACTTTATTTATGCATATTAAGTACAGTGAATAGTTCCAGATATCAGCAATGTAATTTTGAATATTCAATAATAATATAACAAATATATAATACTAAGTACAAATAATGTGTGAAACGTCAGATAAGTACAACTGCACTTTTTCTGTAAAAAATCAAATTGTAGAGATCTGTGTACATATTTTAAATATACATAATGATATTAAATGATATTTTTAATAAGGGCCATATATATTTTTTAAGGATTAACTAGTACAATTAAAGCTGAAGATGTCTTGAAATCAGATTTCCACTAGTAAAACTGAAATTGTAAGTATTTCTGATTCCCATTCTGACTGATAAGAATGCAGTCTTGACTAGTTGCTATGTTATTGTGGATATCTAAAATGTGATTATGGACAAGAATCTGTTTTGATTAATTACATTACAGTAACTGCTTCAGTGTGCACATGACATGGACTATTGCTGTAAATTGCTCATTTGTCACTGGTATTGCCAGTAACACCAACAACCAGTGGAAACTGTACAGACCCTCTGGCAGATGGGACACACTATTGTGCGTGTCTTCTCCATACCTGGTCTAAGAGCATGTTGCCTGACAGTCTTGATAATGTTTCCATGACAATCTCTCACGCTGAAAATGTTCTTTATGAGCTCAGATGCCCGAAAAGTTAAATAAACTGTTGTGACACCAGAGTTCTTCACAGTAAGCGGCACAATTTTCTGTCGGGCACAAAATATGTTAGATGCAAACCAATCAGTATACCCCAAACACACAACGGTAATAATCACAATAACATGCATGTTCTTGGATGTTTTGATAAGAACCTACAACACAAAAGGTGTGTAAATTCTGCATAGAGTTCTCACATCAAAACACAAGGCCTTAGTGAGGCTCAGTGAGTAGTGAGTTGGTAAAAGCTGTTGTGTTTGCACTGGTGAAACCTAAATAGTAATGCGACAAAAGCTGTATTAATCTACACTATGTGCTTTAACTCAGGTATAGTACGCATGTTTAAAAGTGTAGAATTTTTGTACTTTTAATTAAAAGTCTCACAGGCTCCTGGTAAGTCATAAAAAGGCAGAGCTTATTAGTCCTAGTCATCATAGTCCCACCTTGTTTTCATACACAATAAGGCAGATCTTCTCCTCTGTTGACACAGGGTCTGAGGTTACAGTGACACCATAGTTATTGGAGATCAGCTGAGCCCTGTTATGGTGGATGACAAGTTATACAACAAGGCTAGTTTGAAATGGTATCATACATAAAGTAGGCTAAGAAACACATATAGTATATCCGTCTGAAAACGTTGATAGTGCTTTAGATTTTAGGGTGTAGGGCCATTTGTGCCTTCGGTGATAAACCAAGATCAGCTAAAGAAATGCAGTCTGGAGAGGAGTTTGAATCAGTGAAAATGACCGCAAGGGTGGCACCTGTCTTCACAGCCCCTAACTCCATTATTAGAAGGCTGGTTAGGCTGGTTGGTACAACTGTTGTTTGAAAATCAGCTTCTAAGTAACCTCACTCATGTCAGGAGAAGTTACTTAGAGCAGTTACTGAACATTGTGTAAATCTGTAAAAAATAATTTTATATGGAACATATACATATTCATCTCTGCTTTACAACAGTCAAATGCATTTAGACAGGGATGAACATATAAAGAAGATAAAGAAGAAATGGGTTACCAAGTCAAGTGTCTCAATGATTTCTATCTTTGACATTTTGAAATGTACCTCACAATAATTATACATTCCAGCATTGTGATGCTTTGCCAGTAACCACTTCAGATTTGTTATCATTTTCTGATAACTAAAGGCATTTATTACTCTTAACGTTTGTCCTGATATTAAGTAATACAACTCTTAAATATCAGTTAATACAACTCTGTCTCATCTGAACGTTAGAATTCAAATTGAAGGTTTTCTCACCGGTAACGCTGGAAGACCTTTGCCATTTTCAAACGAGCTCGAATCTTTCGGCGGGCCTGCTGAGCCATCTGTGCTTCGACATCAGATGTATTTTGCGGCTCATTCAGGTAACCGGATTTTCTTGGTCTGGCTTTCCGGACGGGCCGTGCTGCAGACAACCTCCGAGGCTGCTGTCGGTGCTGGTGGGGTAAACTCATTTGTTCCCGATGGTACTGGAAATAAGTACCAAAAAAGATCAGCTTTTTATTGATTTGTGTTTAATGACATCTAAAACTTTCAATCAAAACACCTAGAACCTTCATACAATCATACAACCTTCATACATTCATACAATCTCGTGTAATGTAACTCTTAAATTAGGAAATGCCAGTGAAGGTACAGAGCAGAGATACTGCAAGTCGTTGTATGCATATAAATTATTCTTGCTGACAGAAATACTATGATACCTCACTACCTGCAATCAGTCAGTAGCTAGTTAACCAGGTAGTTATTACATGAATGAAATTAAAAAAACAAGAACGAAGCTGTAAATAATCACATAAGCGACATAAAAATAACGGAGCTTGTGGTAGCTAGCCAGTGAAGCTGTTGATTTATGTTGCTATTTAAATTAAACATTTAGTAAATATCTGTAAATAGCCAGCATATTAACTTTTACTAACACTGATTAGCCCTAGCTAACCTTGATCTCAACCACACGAAATGACAGTAACGTCAGTTAACTATTTAGCAAATATAACAATATGTAATTTCACTTACTTGTTGGTGGAAAGGGAACAGCGTGAGAAACTAGGAAGACAAAGTGATTAGTGATTCGTAATTTAAATATAGACAGATCGCGAGATTATGTGTATCCTAGCAACAGCAAGTGACGCTGCTTGTGTTCTCTAAAGGGGTTTTGCGCCCAAAGGTTTTTCACTAACTCCTAGATAGTTGCATTCTGAGTTCACGAGATTAATTAAACTAGTTAATGTTGCAGATACAACCGGTTGAAGTATGACTAGCTTGGTGAAGAGAGACACGAATCGACGGTGTTCAACACAACTTCAATTTACTAATGCTAATTTACTAATTTAAATGCAGCGGCCTAATTGTACCGCGCAAGCGCGTGAGAGTGGCTAGCCGGCAGTGACCCAGTGGTGATCTTCGCCCAAACCCTGCGAAGTTACGACACTGTCGCTTCAAAATAGGGGGCATCGTCTCTACGTTTGAACAGAGTTGGAGCAGGAAACTTCACTTAAACCCCTAAAAGTCCAAAACCGAGGTTGGTGTATTTTTGTTTTTCAGTCTCATTACTGGAAGGTTCTAGAGAAAGAACTACAAATAGGGCCGTTTTTGTAGTTCTGTTCCGTTGCAGACATTGCATTAAACATCTGGTCAAATTAAACAAAAAATGTGAAGTTTGTGTTCGTTTTAATTCGCTGAGCTTTTCAGTTTCAGTTGAAGGTCTTGTCGTTGGCCCATGCCCCTCAAAGTCTGGGAGAGATCCAGACCCAGTAGGGATCACAAACACGATAAGAGGAGGAAAGTCGTTCGAACATGTCGATTTGTCATTGGGCAGAAAGACACCTGGAACCAAATGACTCTCTCTGAAACTGTTGGTTTATGTTTGATTATGTTTGGTTTACATTCGACCTTTGGCCACTAGGGGGCAACGTAGACTAATTGAAGCTCAGTCTGTATTAGTGGCCGTGCTGACAGTCCAATTTTTCAGAGTGATGAAAGTAGTTATATAATTCAAACAAACATATTCAAACAAGCTGTGCATTATAGTAGCCTCTGTTTTCTAATGTATTTGTAAGGTTATTTAATTGCAGTGTTGAAAGGTGGTGTATAAATTAACTCTCATTTGATTGAACTTTGCCTATTTACTCTTTATACAGTAGCTTTTCTGTGAGAACTTAATGTGCAGTATAGCTGCAATGCCTTGTGAGATATCATACTTGACAATCATATTTTTATGGTAGCTCTACTATATATATATGTACAAGTTCTCAGATTTTTTTGGTGTGAGATATTCATAAGTTAAGTTTTGTCTTTGATACTATAAAGAGACAATAATCAGGTGCTGGTGGAACTTTTGTACATTAAGTAGTAAAATCTGCCACATAAAATAAAGAGCCTCCTAATAAAACTGCCAATAAATAAAAATACATCATAGCCCATCTGATATGGGATTAGTGAGTCCGAGACTGACCATAGAGAGACTTATTACTGACATTGCAGCTAATATATGGAATTTTGTGCTGATATGAAAATAGACTTTTGGTTATTAGAGATTAGATTAGATAAAATCATTGTGTACAGTATGCTCATTAGCTCTTTATGCGCAACAATAGAGGGTTTTGTAAGTCTTCATGCTGGTTCTGAGTTTGGCAGTTTAGGAAGAGTAAGTCTGTGTGTGTGTGTGTGTGTGTGTGTGTGTGTGTGTGTGTGTGTATCCGAGCGTAGGAGATGTCTGCTGATGACTTTGAAGAGAGTTTGGAAATGGCCAAATGAGCATTAGCGGAAAAGGAGGTTGGGTTTGTTTGACACAAAATCTTCAGAACAACCAGAGGTGTTTGTTTATCCTGGTCAGTGTTAGTGCTGTGCACATGTCTGTGTGTGTCTTTCTGTCAGCTGTCTATCCGTCTGCCTAGCCATGTTTGTGTTTGACGCCATGTTCTGTCAGACTACGTGATGACTCAGCCAACCAGATCCTCTTACTGTACAGTCTGTCATCTGTCTTGCTGCATCTACAGTGACTCAGCGATCACTTTGCTGTCCTGCCGGTTATGACCCGAGATGAGCCAGAATCACACCCAGACCACAGTGCTTGTGTGTTTCTGCATGTCTGCATGTATTTGTGTGTGCAAGAGAGAGACTTAGTCCTCCTGATAGTGGTGTGCATGTTTAACTGTTTATCAGAAGACATGTCGGTGCATTGTTTATTTGTGTGCGTGTGTGTGTCAATGACCCAGTAAGACAGCAGGGCCAAGAAATAACTTAAACGGCCACAGCTGCATCACCATGGCAACAGGGTGTTTAATGGAGGGACATTATGGGCTAGAGAGCAGGGTAATGACCGCTCTGGCCGTCGGAATGCCTTGATCTTATCACCATGGCGAGAGGGGATGCTCCCACTTTCTGATGGTCTAATAGCCCCTGCTCTAATAGACATGCAGCCTGGGCCACTGAGGTCACCCGGAAACATAGGACCAGTGCTCCTACACACTGCTGGTTTTCTCACCTTAACAGTGTCCAGTTTTCTGGCGATGTGCCATGTATCTGGTTAAGGGCTCTTAACTATTAAAACACTGCCTTTCTAACAAATGTGCTGAATTCTAGTAAGTCTACTTGTGATGGAAATGTAATCAGACATCATTTCATCCAGGAGAGGAAGAAACAAGGCAATGGATGAGGAGAGAGCAGAAGAGAGATAAAAGCTTGTTGAAAACCTGTTTGTAGAAGAATGGCCTGTCACTGTTTTGGCATCCTCGCACACTCTTGTACTCGCATACCCTCTCGAGTCTCACACAGCACAGCGGAGTGTATACATGGACAAATCCTATAAGTCCATTTGAATACCGCAACAGTCTTCTTCTAATCTGTTTGTTTGAAGTTTGTGATGAATCGGCAATTTTCAGCAGAACCATCGCAGGCCTTATCCACACCTATTTGTCCATGTTAAGGGTTGAGTTATTTCTCAACACAATTGGTGGGATGCCATTGTAGGAGTTTGTGTGTGTGTGTGTGTGTGAATGTTCCTCTTTATCTCACTCAATGACTGAGTGGAGGTTGGCTGTAAGGCTATCTGTCCCTCTCAGACACCCAATCTGTCTCTGTCACTGTGCTTGCAGCTTGCACACACACATGCACACTGAGTGACGTTACCTTGGTGAGATGCTGATATTGCACCAGTGCCACGTTATTGTGCATGTGACACTAGGCAGGCCAGAAATGACAGTAATGACACACTGAAGTGAGTTGGTTTTTTAGCTGGACTAAGTTTTAAGTTTAAATTTCAAATTAAGTGTCTTGATCCAAGTTGAATTTTTCAAAGCTCCTCTCTCTCTGTCCATCTCTGCCCTGACAGGTGGACAGACAGTGCTCAGGGTGAGAGCTGCGCCTGTACTGAAGTGTCCCATTGAGTCTGCTGAAGTGGTCATATCTCCTAACATCCCTCCCTGCACCTCACTCTCTCCTGAATCCAGACAGGAGCTGAGCGCCACACTCATCCTGTCCTCCTCACACTAGAGAGGCCTCTCTCTTCTGGGCTCAGTCCCGCACTTTAGACCCCCTCAACCACAAATCCTCTCTACAGTTGTCAGAGTGCTACGGTAATGATCTTGTGTCATGAGGACTGGACAGTTAATGGTGAGTTGTCACTTAAAGAAAATGAGGAATCAGGAAATCAGGGAGAAAGAGATGCAACAAGGGTCCCAGCCCGGATTCAAATCAGAGATATTGCAGAGAATCATAAACAAAACACCTTTTTGAGTAGAAATCTACTTTAGGAAAGACAGTCTGGTGCATCAGACCATCTGCACATGCTGCACAGCACCACTGTCAGGTTTATGTTGTAATAACACAGAGAAACTATACTATATAGACTGGCGAATCTACTCCTTTCTCCATCTGGCTGCTAAAAAGTTTCATATTACTCCATGTTCTGTCTAAGTTAGTGGTCACAAGTGCAGCATACCACGTCACACTTTATAAAGCTGACTTGACGGGATGTCCTCTCCTCATTTATTGCATCTTCTTCTCCCTCACTTGGCATTTGTGCCTTACTCTTTCCCCACTTGCACATAGGACACGAGGAACAGATGCAAGAATGAATATGAGAAATCCACACAACACCTATCTGTCAAGCAGTGCGCATATTGCTCAAGTGGTGTCATTTTGAATCAGTTATCAGTGTACTTAAAATCTGTTGGGCAGATGTATAACCTTCTTGAGTTTGTTGCTTTTAGTTTTATGTACACTTCTTGATGTTCCTGCTGAGCTTCGTGTCACACTGATAATGTCACGTATGGATTTTTGCATACTATTCATAGAGTGGTCCAAAAGGTCCGCTGTGTTGTCTATGTCCAACAGTCTTTCATTATTTTTATCAGTATTTAATGTTTAAGATTGCCTTGCTGTTTGGATTAATAAAGCCAGGAAAATGTTTGATATTGGCCTATACTGATAAAACTGATGTGACTGGCTGCTGGTGGTGGCCACAGTGAGCCACAGTGAGCCTCTGCTGTGGCTGTATCAGACTAGATAGACAACAAGAAGAGCAAGTTAACCAAACTCCCTACTCTGTATCATTTTAACCTGTTACTGCTGTGTTTTGATTATGACTGTAGCCATGGGATGATAGCATTGGCTGATCGTGCCATTGCATTGTATGATTATGGCTGTGACACAAACTACATCCAGGCGTTGTAGTTTTTGTGGAGCATTGTGTGCTGTGTGTGTGTGTGTGTGTGTGTTGTTTGTGCAATGAAATGACATGGTTGTTACTGGCTGAGCGTATTCTTTCACTCCTGTGGTGTGTTGATAACACATCTGTCATATCTGATGTAAGCACCTTGGATTCAAACCCTGTGTGCCTAAATGAGGCTTTCTTGGCTAACGCTAATTGAAGCAGGAAAGAGTTGTCACAATTAAACTACCGTAGTTGTATCGATAACACTGCAGCCTCAGCCACCACTGCCAAGCAGAGAGGCTGTGGCTGTACAAACGGCGGCTGCATATGGTCAGAGCTTGGCCTTTTGAACCTAATAACAATAAACAGAATAATATAAAATGGCACCTCCTCCGTCTTCTCTATAGTACCTGTAGTACCTCTGTAGTGTTTCCATAAACTGGCAGCAACTGGTCTAACCAAACAAATGAACAGTTCCCTCAGGGCAAATGCAATCAAAACACTTAAACTATGAACCACTACAGCCAGTATGCAACAGTAATGAACTAAAGAACCTATGCACTTCAAATTTAACATGGGTATAAATATAATAATGAAAAAAACATATCTGAAAGCAGCAATACATGAGGTCTGCTCAGGGGAAAAATAGATGTTTGAAATACTGTGGCTGTCCAGCTCTACTATGCACACACATACTTTATACAAACACTAAAACAAGTACATCAGATTAAACAAATGAGATTAAATAGCACATCAAATGTTATTTCATCCCATTTGTTTGAAGAAATGAGGTTGCCAAGCAACAAGTGGTAACTCCCTGATGTTACTTCATCCACCGAAGACATAGTCCATACAGGAAACTCACATAAAACCATATTTTGTTTGCACCCTGCTTTTTTACAGTTTAAACCAAGGAGATATAACAGGTTGACTGGTCAGCTTCAAAGGTGCTGGGATAAGGATTTTGTTACCTCTGGACGGAACCAGGCAGACTGTTTTTCCGGTTTAGCTTCACATTCTCTGTACAGATGCAACAGTAGTATCGCACTTCCCATCTTACTTTTGACAAGAAAGTAAATGAGCATATTTAAAACTGAGCAATTTCTTTAACAAACTTGTTTTTTAACAATTTTCCGATCATGGCTTGGACATTGACATGGATGCATATAGCAAAGATTAATTTTCTGTTCCAGATGAAGGTGTATACATAAACATTAGGATCAGACACACAAACAGTGTTGATAGTGAAGTTGTGCAAACCTAAATAGTGAATGCTAGAATCATCCAGTGTAGTATGCAAAGTGCGTCAGACTGCATGTGCTGTTGTTCCTGGGGATGCTGTTTCTGTGTGAGGACAAACTGACAAGTTACAGTGTTTCATCTGTTTGTGGCAAAGAACTCACACGAAGCTGCTTGCAGTTGTATTTTTTCATTTTGTTGCCATCCTCACATGTATATATTTTCTAACTTATTTTTAGATATTTTTATATATCTTTTATATTTCAATTCTTACACTTGCTTATTTTTATTTCTTTCTCCTAACGGCATCTGTAAGTGGAAGGCAAAGGCAGAAAGTGATTTGTTGTGTGTACTGTGCATATGACAATAAAGGTTTGAATTTGTTTTAGTAATTCATTCATCTCTCTTTCTGAATCTTTGCTCAAAGAGGGAAAAGCCTTATTTAATATTTATAAAGTTACTGTGGGCTATACCTAATGAACTTATAATCAGTTTGTGTGTGGAGTCCATCATTGTGATGACATTGCTGCATGTATATTCACAGTGGTTAATAGTACTGCAGCTCTCCCTGCGTGTATAACAGCACGCAGTTTAGTCTGGCACGGTGTATTGTTGTGA
The DNA here is from genome assembly GCA_008933995.1 of Datnioides undecimradiatus. Lineage (NCBI taxonomy): Eukaryota > Metazoa > Chordata > Actinopteri > Lobotiformes > Datnioididae > Datnioides > Datnioides undecimradiatus. The sequence goes on from WARS01000026.1 coordinate 6,070,766, forward strand.
AGTAGAATCATGTTTATTGATTCGTTTATCAGGGTTGGAAGGCTTTTCAAGCATAAACAACTTTCATTCTCTCTCCCTCACTCTCACTATTTGACTCTAAACTATAGAGTGCATTGCAGCGGCTGGGTTTCCTGTGCAGGGTGGCCATATTGTCATGATTCCCCCAACCAATCCATGTAACCCCCACCCCTTCAGCATCACCTTCCCTTACAGCATGTAACTCTGACAGATTACATGCTCCTCGTGCTGTTGTTGTTGTATGCGACTTGGCTCTCTGTGTGGTAAACAGCTGTTGGTGTGTGCTTTAGTGTTTGATAAACACATTAGACTGTTGTTTACTCTCCCCTAAACTATCCCGGTTCAAGCACTTAATAGAGCTGGAGATCCATGCCAATAATGGAGATGTGAGCATCATTATAGTTCTGTTAATAGTGAGAACAAGATCACACTGGCCAAATGACACATTTTGTACACATACATAAGCATGCCTATAAGTCATGTATGTTTTTGACATATATCAGTACTAGGTAGCCAGGATTAACCATTTTCTCTGCACTGTATATATTTATTTTTAATTTCCAACATCTCTTACCTTTATGCTCAGGTATTTATCATGTAGAGCATTAAACTAGCATCTGATGAGCTTATTTTAGTGTTTGCATGCAGTCCATGTCCAGTCTTTGCATAATTGTCGCTCACTAACACAAAATTAGCTCTTGTCTGCACAAGAGGTGTCGTGAGACCATGACCATCTGAGTTTGATTTATGCTTTTGCTCTCTCTGTTTATGAGAGTACCTGGTGTGAATGGATGTTTGCATGTAGATTGTACATGCGTGTGCATATACTTTCAAATATGTTCACATGTTATGGATGGATGATCTAATGTACTCCTAGCACAGTGATGTTGGTGCTGCTGCCTGCCCTCACAGTCTCTGCACGAGAGGTGCAGTTTTCCGGTCCGAGGTGAATCAAAACACTGTCAGCCGCTGGCTTTAGTTACTGGAGGAGGATGTGGACACAGCATGGTATTGCCAAAACAAGGTGTGGTGTTCCCCAGCCTCTATAGATTATAGATAACAGTGGTTATAATTAAAATACCACAATTCTTTCAGGCATTGGGGCACCAATGTGATGTGACTGCCTCCCTTTCCTCCTGAGCTTTAGTATAATTTTTGCATAATTGTTTTACATACTATGGCAACATGTAACATGTTACATTCATGCATCTATCCTTTTTGGTGAGAATTTTATATTGTGTCACATTTTTATCTGTTCTGTTCTATTATAGTATCCTTAAGGCCAATTGCACTGCACATAGTACAATTTATAAAAAATAATAATAAAAAATTAAATACTGTATGTACAAAAATTACATTTGCTTCACATTTCACATAATTTATACAGTGTCTTTCTCTAATTGTAAGCCATTAGTAGAAATTTACCATATAACAAGATGAAAGGTCAAATCTGTGTTAACAAAATGCAGATATATTAAGATATAATAATAGAAACAGTAAATCCTCTCATCTATTGATGTGGGAACATAATATAATTCTAGATATATGAGATCAGACTCCATATTTGAGTCTTGTAGCATTAGCATTAAAGCTGGGTTAAGCCTGTGTGAAAGCTCTATTATACTTGATTGAATTATCTCCTTACAGAGAGTAGGAGGCCGAAGCATAAACAACTCTGAATGGAGAGAGGGACCGATGAGTTTCCCTCTGTTATTTTTGTTACACCAGCACTTTATTGTAAAACTGAAATGATATTGTTCCCGTGGCAGCTCTGTGTAAATGTTTTGTGCACAGTATTCCTCCATTTCATGCCGAGCGCTTGCTCTGTTTACCACTGTTTACTGAGCGACTGAGGCTACTGTACTGTGTCCTTGCTCTCGATCAGCTGTCTCAGAACTGGTAGAAGGTGAAGGCCAGGCGTGGGTAGTGCTGAGGCTTATTGCTGCTGGGAAGATGAGCAGGAAAGTGAAAATAAGAGAAAGCGGCACCTCAAAACACAAACAAGACAGTGTCCTACATTCCACATGGAGAGTGTTTGTTTGTGTGGTGTGAGTTTGGGATTCGCTGTACGAGTGAATTTATGGGTATCTTTAGTGGTTTGTGTTTTTAAAGTTAGCAGTTAGCAGACTGGGGATGGGACACTGGCTCCAGTGATGTGGTAAACACGCCTACTCCACTTCAAGTGACAATAAACACACAGTTGTGAACATGTTCAAGCACAGGTAGAGACTCCATTAGATGATTTCACCTTTCCTCCATTTTCCACTTAAGAGGCTTCAGACTTACGTTATTTTTTGTTCACTGTTTAAACCTTTTTTTAAAGTTGCATGTGGCTATAGCAGAGATTGGAGGAGATGGCCTGTTACCACAGTATGTGCTGATTAAAAGAGTTTTGGTTTGATTGTGTGTGCACACTGGGATGGCTTAGTGCTATCTATCAATGTCACTCAGGTAGTCATGGTATCACTGTTAGTGTCAGCATCACTGTGTGTCAGCTGGTATCACTCACTGGTATCTATGTCTGTGAGGCCTACACAATTTGACCCTGACCCTGTATCTCTCCTGTTTCCCACACCTCTGTCTCTCGTTGTCTGTGTGTGTCAGTGTGTATTGTCAGCCCAAACCCCCAGATTCCCTGGTATGTTGGTGGAATTTCGACTATTTTTCCAGGTCACTGTTGTTTGTGCCTTGCGAGGTGTGTCTGTAAATTCCCACACAGGGAGGGAGATAAACAGACTCACACTGCCACACACATATACAAACGTCATCACATGGTAGCCCCACACCTTGTACGGTGAAGAATTCACTGCAGCTAACTGTCTAAATGTCCTGCTCAGATCTAGGACCAACACTCTTTGTCCCTTTAACCCCACACAGTGGTTGTATGTGTGTGAGCCGGACCTGCATGATATTCAATGCCAAGCTCAATTCCTGGCCTCGCAAGTGAGTGAGTTATATCACAAATAAATTAGGGATTACAAATTGGTGCTATGTCAGGTCACACCGGCTTTTATACTCGCGGAAAATTCATTGAGGTCAACCTGCATGTTGTTCTATGTGTCAGTGGTTGGAGCAATCATAGAAGCACTGGAAATGTTTTACATGGAAACGGTGGGTGAATGAATATAGCTCTGCCAGTGAAGGGGAATTGTTAGGAAAATTACAGTTTTATCCAATGCCAGATCAAAGTTTTGATTTGGCAGCCAGCTCCCTGTTGGATCAGCGTTTTGAGTTATTGGAGAAGTGAGGTACAATAGGAGTGCTACTATGGTGGTTATCATAAGGAACCATTTTAGGAAATGACAGAGCTAAGGGGGCAGCTAGTGAAGGTCGATGGACTAGGGGGTAAGGGCTGGAGATTTTTTTCTTCTAGCTCTAGTGGGTAAGTGTTTTGTGTTGTAATTCCCTTTTTCCCTCAATGAAGAAGCTGCCATTTATACCCACACTTTCTCTCCCTCTCAGTGTATCCACCCCTCGGGTCCTGGCAGGTCACGTAAATATTAGTCTGAGCTCCCTAATAAATCTGTACCTCCTGCTGCTTCCACAGCCTCCCGTCCTGAACCTGTTTCCAACAAAGCTGCACAACCTAATACCTAATGGCTGATGCCCACCCCATTAGATACAGGCAGACAGGAAGGATGAAAGATGGATGGAGGAGGTGACACACCAGGCAGCTACACTGTAGGCCAGATTTTAATCCAGCAGAGCAGGTGTGCCTCTGACTAAGCTCACCTCTTTGCCAGCCAGCCAGAGACAAGCTTAGTTACATGAGCAAACTGTTAATGTTTAGGAGGTGTCAACAGACGATGGATCAGTGGTGGTCTTTCGTAGTGCAGAAGATTCTATGATGATACACCTAAACTTTATGACCCCTGACCTCACCAGCCCTCCCTCTCACCTCCAGGAGAAATACATGACCCAGCCTCTACTGGCCCTCAGGGGCAAACACATCATGCCACACACACATGCTTGTGTGTTTGTATTCACCCTCTGGTCACAAACAGTGAGTGACAGAGTGAAAGGTGCACTAACATACTGAGGGTTTTACCCGACAGGTGATAGGTGAGCTCAGGGGGCACTGCACTCCCAGCCTGCAGGTATGTACCTTTGAATGTGTACGAAACAAATTGCATGTCTGACACCTGGACCACCCCAAGATGAATATTACTGGGCACTTGTTGGTGGGGTTTCTGGCTGGATTCCCCACAAACTGAGGGTCTGTATCGAGGCAAGGAGCAGGCATGACATGGAGGGAGGCGATCAGAGGAAGGGGGCAGGTGGGACAAGTAATGATGATGAATTGTGGGGAACATGGTTCTTTCTGTTCAGATTAGGATCCACTGATAGCCATGCCTGCTAGGTCTCTAAGTAACCCTAGACATTTCTCTCTCACCTTCATCCATGCACTTGATTCACTGTTTTCCTTTTTTCTGTCTCACACACACCTCTCCTTTATTTTCTCTTGATCGAAACTAAGGCTACATGTGTGAGTCAACTCTCACACAGTCTTGGTGTGAGGCCCAGTCCTGTCAGAGTGAAGTTCATCTTCTATTCTCAGGCTTGTCATTTGGCAGCCAGAGCTCAGACTGACATGCATTATAGCCTGGACATAAGACTGATAAATCTACATAACTGTCAGTACTGAGATTCAGGGGGGGAGGGAAGAGAAACACAGTTGAGAATAACGGTGATGATGTTAAATAAATGATTGGAGCCATGTACACTGTCTGCATTGCTAACGCTCCAAAGATACTATGGCAACACAGGTTGCAGTTTGTACACAACTGGGCACTACTTTTACTTTTCAATAGAAAATACAGAACCACAGTTTGATCTGAACTACTTGTGCCACAAAGCTGCCCTCTGAGCCACCATCCCAGTCAGATTACTTGGCTCTGTTGTGGAATTAAACCATGATTCAGATTTATTGGGTCTTACTTTGTACCTGTGTTTTTGCTTGTTATGATAACATTTTATCAAGCAAATTGCCTGAGGAACAGCAAAAGTGAAGGGAATTTGGAACAGCCAAGATATCATAAGACAGTTTGTGAACAAGCCAGTAGGTTATTTGAATAAAAAAAAACAACTTAGTGCAACTGTAATATCCCTTTTAAATAATAATCCCTCTTTCAACAAATTCAAATTCAGTTCTACTGCAAGTGCTGCAGGTCGAAGGTGAATCACAAAGTCAGCCCGTTACAAATGTTGGATGATACTTGGCTTACATTTTCAAATAACTTTCAGATCTCACTCTGCGATCTGTTTAAAACGTCCGTGATCGTCTGAGTGCTTGTGTTTCTTGCCCAGTTCTTTGTAGTCATGTCACCACTCACATTCCCACATCTCAGTAATTAATTTGGTGAGAATGATGTTATCATGACCAATACAGTTGATCCAAGTTGTGATAAACTGGAGTTATCCCTTAAACCTCCACCCCCATTTCTGTGCCCTTGCTAAGTAGACTCTCCCTCTCCAACAGCGCTGCCTGCCAGCTGTGAAGACTAATGGTTTGCCTGTTATATACTCTGCAGCAGGAATGCTCTCAGCCTGGCATCCAGGACGCAGACAGATCTGCCACAGGAAGCTGGCACTAGAATAGTCTCAATGACTGGAATTACTTGATAATATTACCCTGCGGGACAATAAAGCTTATCTTATCTAACGATATGGGCCTCCCGTGGCTATTAAAAGACCACTTCTAGGATGTTGAAGGCTGTTTTTGGGGCAGATGAGGTTGGTAGACTGAGAGGTGACTCATCAGTCATCTGCTGTTAGTACATTAAACACTTTGATTGTAAAGAAGTAGAGGAGATCATATGGATGCAAAGACCAAGGGGAGCAACTTTGTTTTTACTGTACATCTCAGCCGCTGTATCTGAGTTTGTGTCTGCTTCCTGCATGAAGTTATCTCCAGGGCAGATGTCCTGCATTTCCTGTGTCATGGACTGTATCCAATCAGGCCTGAACATGCCTGCATCCTGTCCAAAACCTGGGCAAAGAGAGATGATCTTATCACCAGCACACATTGACTAACATAGTGCATAGGATTAGAGAAATAAAAACAGAAAACTGTAAAAAGGGTAATTAATTAATGCCAATGCAGTTGTGTTTGCACGCTGTTTTTGTCTTTAGTTTGAGCTTGTGTGTGATATCCTTTTGAATTTACTTCATCGGGAGTCTCTCGTGCTCTAATGTAACAGAGACTGGACTGGACTGAGAGACTGGGGAGCAGGAGGGGGCCGGAGCAGAGAAGATTGCTGGAAAGTATTCCCTTTGATAACCCGGCCAAGAAGCCTTTGATTAAATGTGGTCCCAGCAGGAGCCCACACTAGGTCCTCTGTGGCACGACCATGTCCAATCACCAGCTATCAACAGCCCTGCGTAATTACAGCCATCTAGTCATTAGCCCGGGACCCACCTGGAATTCCACATAGTGAGGGGTGGGATGAGGCCAGCAGGGGATGGGGTTTAGGTTGGGCCTTTAATCAAACACTTCCCTCCCCTTGACTGATAGAGGGCACCCCACCCCAACTCACACTGAATCAGCCTTTGTTACCCATATAGATTGTATTATTACTGTGCCAGTGTCTCTCAATTCATGCCGGTGTGGGGCAGCAATTGCGCATGAATGTGTGTGTGTGTGCGGGTGTGTGATATAAGAATAATATGGCAGGTTATGACAGCAGGATAACGGAACTTTCTCACTATCCCTGCTTGGTCACACTGATTAGTTTTCCTTTGATGGTCTTATCTAGTCTCTTTCTTGCCTTCAACCTCCATATTTGTCAGTCTGAACAAAAAACAAAGATTCCAGTGTCATACTAATGCACCATATATTTCATATGAACATCTGTTTAGATAAGGCAATATACACAATGTTATACAAGCAAGCTGGAGAGCAGAGAAGTGAAATCTGTCTGATGTTGTGGTTATGTGTGACTGAATGAACATCCGGACCTTCTTCTTCTTCTCCTCCTTCTTTTTCTCTTCCTTCTTCTTCTTGTCACCAGTTTGTTGTCTTTCACACTGTATAGTCACTAAAATGGGAGTGCTCTTCTCTCTTCTCGCATCAGCCAATGTAGTGCAGTCCCATTCATAGATGAGAAATTAAACACTTTACATTTTAAATAAATCACATTGAACATCTTTTTTCTTTTCTTTTTTTTTAGATGCATTCAAAGTTCAAATGACGCACCCGTCCGTTTATTCATCTGATGTCCATCTCCCTGGCCTCCCTTGTAGTCCTCTGCCTGGACTTCTGTTTGGCCACACAGAGCCACGTGTACGCTTAGATGTCCACTTCTCAAAGTGCACTTGTCAAGCTACTTCCCAAAGTCCAACCAAGTATTTGTTTTTGGTAGATAAAAGTGTATTTCCCCAGAACAGCAAAGAAATTTATATGAGTATATGATGTTGTTGTATTAATACTGGATACGTTTGAAGGCTCAGTTAATGTAAAAATGTGTCTTTAAAGCATCATGAAAGCAGCAAACCATGTTTAACCCAGAACCACACGCTAGAAAAAAAGGCCGTCAGGACTGGATCTTTGATTAAAGCCCAATCCATGCGAACCCCAAAGTGTTCACTGGTTTCACTGTTCATCGTCTGATCCCAGTTCAGTCACAGGGCCATTCACAAACAGGGGGCAATAGTTATTAATTCATATTGTTGGGTATTGAATTCTAGTGCTTTCACAGAGACAGGTAGAAAAGCCATGCAATGATGAACCAAGGTGGGGGCAGGGGAGGGCGGAGACGCAGAGCACTTTCAGACAAACTTTCCCAGAATGCCATGTTCCACAGGATGTCCTGTAAAGGGGAAAGGGGTAGGGTTGCATTGCAGGGGGCAGATGGGGCATATCTTCAGGTCTGGTCCAACCATTCAGCTCGTTTAGGGGCTTTGCACGTGTGTATGTCCACAGCTTCCTCACAGTCCTTACACTCCACGGCGCAGCACCATTTGAACTTGCACTCGCACTTGGTGATCTGCTTGACTCTAGTGGTGTCGTAGCCCCGCCCACAGCACATGACCTCACAGCCATCTGTGCCACGTGATGTCTTATTGCAGACCCTCCCAGCCGTGCCCAGGGAGCCTGCACAAGCGTACAAAAAAGTTAGCTCTAAGTTCATATAGATCTGCATTTATACTCTACTTCTCTGCCAGTTTATGGTTTTTATGCAAATTTTTTACTAGAGCTGAAAAGATAATTTGATTAATGGATTTGATTAATTGATTAGTTTATCAAACAAAATTAATTGGAAAACCTCTGATAAAACTTTTTAAATTCATTTTTTGATTTTAAATTGGCTGGACAAATTAAACTAATTTAAAGATGTTATCTTGCACTTTAGGAAATCGTGATGGACATTTTTCTCCAAATCTGATATTTCATAGACTTAAGCTTTCACTCAGGCTTTTTTCAAAAAAAGTGCCATGCATTCCTGGGTTTTGTCAAATGTCTGTTTTTGATTGAGGGCTGTAACAGAACCGAGGTGATTTAGCTTTACTTTATGTCTCTGTTTGGTTCGATATTTCAACGGCAGAAGCTTGCTGGTCACCGTTGTGTTTAGCAGTCTGGCTATTACCTAGTGCAGTGTCATATTGTCTGTGTCTTATGTGAATGTCATCCCCGCAGAGACTAGTGCTGCTACTTCGTGTGAGAAGCTCCCTGTTTGAACTGCTACCTATCACAACAAGCTACCCATAGAACAACAGACCCACACACACAACTATGCAGTGTTGGTAGAGTGGCCTATAGTTACACTGCCTTTCCCAAGCCACTGCTCCCTTTGAAGCCACTCTATGTGTGTGTGTGTGTGTGTCTGTGTGTGTGTGTGTTTGTGTGTGTGAGGGTTAAATGGACAGTGGAGCGTGACAGACAGACAGGCTCTCACACTCTGAGGCCCACTCTGCCCTCCAGCTATGCTTAGTTCAGACAGACAGAGAGGGAGAGACTGTGACAGACAGAAAGAAGTGATTTTTTTTCAAATTAGCTGCTTGTGTCCCTAGGCTGTGGATTCCACTGGGAAGGTGAAAAAGAGGGGGTGGATGGACAGAGGGACGAAAGAGAGAGGCAGACAAAGGGAGGAAGGATGAGAAATAACTGGACAGATTGCTGACTGGTGGAGATGTTCCAGCCATCAGAAACAGTCATAACTGTGAACTGTATAAAAGCTGATCAACCCTACCTCTGACTCAGTGTGTGTGTGTGTGTGTGTGTGTGTGTGTGTGTGTGTTGACAGAGACTGATAGAGGTCAGGTGGTCACAGAACGACCATGTCCCCAGGGTACAAGGATATTAGCTTCCACAGACATCACACGGGAGGCCTGCTGTGTTATCTGACTACCATTACACACACATACGCACACACACACACACACACACACACACACACACACACACACACTGACATTCACACACACAAACACACTAGTCATGCATGAACATATATGCACAACATACACATAACACTCCTGAAACAAAACACAGTCAGGGCAATCCATCAACATCCATGAGAGACAGGCTCTCTGCGACTTTTAGGCCAGTCCACTTTCTTCTTCTCCGCATTTGCCATCTTACCTGCTGATTTGTCTTGCAGGCAGTAATCCGGAGAGTTCTCAAAGTAGACAAGGTCGTTCTTGGTGGCCTTCCTGAAGGCTTTGTTAGCTACAGCGAAGCCTGTCCCATCCTGATTCATTGTCACCTCGATGGCCCCATTGTATTTCCTCCTCAGGTAGTCACCGGTCTTCCTGAAGTCTGACATGGCCATCCAGCATGTCCGCAGTGTGCATGAGCCACTCACGCCATGGCATTTACACTCCAGCTTCATGAACCGCTTCACTGCCTAAATGGAGAGACAGAGGTGGGGATCCTTTTTGGTATTTTAGCCATCTTGAAACTGTGTTTCACTGCCTAATAATTTATACAGCATGAAAAACGGGACAAGACGTGGTGGTTGCAGATTGATTCCCACCTTTTTGCTTTGTGCAGAATCCAACAAACTCCAACACATGAAATCACAAAGGTCTGCATTGTCGGGGCAGTTTGGTATTCATCTTGCTGTTGTTCACTTCCCATCCTAGCTTCCATAGTCTTCACAACTCTATTCACACTTTTTTCACATCCCTTGAGCTTTTTGCCTCAACACATAAGTAAGTAATTCGGGGGGCCTCCACTGCCCAACCTGAGCGCTAATTTAGTGTTTCATGCAATTGGGTTTTGCAAACAGTGCATTGCACTGCTGGAATACGTATACACTAGTACAATGACAATTTTGAAATATGAATATATATTTGATATTCAATCATTTCTCACACTCAAAAGCTAGTTTGAATTTCAAATTAAAAGTGACAGATTGAGGTGATCTGGCTAAATTAATGTTTCATCTTCCTCTAGTTTGACTTCTCCCTGTACCTGAATTGTATCTTCACAATCACAATGCAGACAGAATAAGGATAACGCAAAAACTTTCTAGGTGTCAGTGTACCATTCCACATTATTATCTAAATAATGTTGCAAGACACAGATTGCACGTTGATGCCAAGTGTAAATGGGGCCCAAGATGCAGAGCTACCACAACAAAAAACTAAAAGTTTGAATTCTAAATGCACTGTGAACGAGAAAATGTGCTTTTTTCATTATTTGTGTTGTACTTATTCTGTGTGTACTCTGCCAAATGGCATTGTAGAATTGTAGTTTTAGAAATGACACTGGTGTAATTACACTTACTGTTCTGCCACAGCGGTTGTTGTGTAGATTCATTAGCGCCCGAGCATCTCGGACGGTCCTCTCTTTGGCATCTATGAAGGCTTTGGCAAACTTTATCCCATAGTTGATATTGTCACTACAACCACCCCAGTCAAACTCTCCCCTCTCGTCGTTAGCCCTTCCACGCTTGTGTGGGTCGCAATTACACGTCTTCAGCTCCCCCTGGCTACAGGCACGAGTGAGCGCATACACCACTCCTGCTGAGGAGATAGCGTAGACGAAGGCTGCTTCACGGCTGCCTGAAAAAGAGACACGCAGAGAGAGAAAGCACAAAAGCATAAAAAGCAGTGAGGTTAGACAGTAACTCACATCATGCAATACAGCAGATTCTCCAAGACTTCAGAACTTGCAGCTCTAAACGGCACAGCTCTAATGTTAACATGTATACACAGATACAGATAATGCCATAACCAGGCATGGGCTTCAGCCATCAGGACGTGAAGGTGCAGCTGACGGGGGCATATCAGGCCTGATGTGGAGTATAGGACAGCTCTGTTTAAATATTATCATGGAAATAATCCTAGCTGCGGAGCTCTCCTCTGCTCACATAAATTGTTTAAATACAGACACAGTGATACCCCATTAATCAGCGCCAGGGTGATGTCATGACAGCATTTTCTGCCATTGCAGTGCCTTTCTGGACTCCTTAGTTCCTTTGAATATGACTCATCTATTGTGTGGCCAAAGATACATAAAGAATTAGATATAGTGTTTGGTCACAGTTGCTCTTTGCAGCGCCCGTGGGAATGAAAGCCCCAGTAGGCAGCAAGAGGCAGAAGAACTTGTCCACTCTAATGTAACCGACTTAAACATGTTTCATATATAACATTATCAAGATTTTCACTGTGTTGTTATTAATGTCAAATCTCCAGTAGTGGAGAACAGCATTTTTAATGATTTTGTTCACTCCCTGGCCTCCTGATGATGAGCTGGAACCAATGCTTTGAAACGTGACAAATCATCTCACAAACTGTTGGCAGAATTTCTCTTACATTTGCTGTGGATTTTCATGGTTCCCAGTGCATAAATCCTTTTGTTTGGTGACCATGCAACCTTTTCCTCTTGTACTACAAGCACACCAATTTTTACACACACACAGAAAGCTCATTTTGATTATGTAATCAAACATTGCCATGAAATGTCTGTAGCATTTTCATGCTTCCTAGAGGATTAACTCTTTCTATCGCCTGTCCCACAAGCTAAAATATCAGCTCTGCACACACATGATCACATCATGTAATGGGTAGGTTGTCTGTCATTTTCTAAGCATGTCCAGCTCCCAAGAGGTTAAACCATTTTTTAAAGGCTTCGTCGATATAGGATGTGTTTCAGTTCAGTTCTCCGTAGACACTAGTGGAGGACTGAAACTGCTTTGCTGCAGTTTGTTGCTTTCGCCATGAAGCGATCTGTGTAAACAGGATGTGAGACTTTTAATCTTGTTTTATATTAGTTTGGCTCGCAGTTGCATGTTAACAAAGGATGCATAGGACATTTGTTTCTTGGAATGAACTGTCTCTGTTCCGAACCACGCTCACAGCCATAATTGTTTAAGTCTGATCACAAAAGTATTTTAAAAGTATTTAATACTGTAGCAAACTATTTCATAACATGCCAACTAGGATAAAGAATAATGAATTACATTTGTTTACATGTATTATTTATTATTTAAAACCACTATTGTCAGGTTCAGAAATACTTCCTTGTTGTGGAGTTGAAGGGTAAAGTCTCATGAAATGGAACTAGTTAAGTTACAGCACTTAAAAATAACAACACAAAACTCATATAACACTGATTATATATGACTAACAATGGGGCACTTCAGTGTCAGAAAACAAGATCTGAAACGTTCACCCTGGAAACCGATATGAACCAGCGCTGGTCAGGAGAATGTGTGATTCAACCTGTATGCTCTGTATTCAATGGAATGTCCCATTCCATCTCTGGGGTGAGGAGAAGGGGGCAGTGGGTGTTGTTAAAGGGGTGTATGTGGGGGAGGATGGAGGAGGGCATTGCTGATCATCATTCAAACCTGTGCTGTTTGTCTGACAGTGAGAATATCTCTCTAAATATTTACATCTGCATTACTGTTTATTCCTTTCCGCCACACACACACAGCCTCTATCTCCATATCTGCTACTTTTTTCCATGCGTCGGTTGGCCCCCACACATGCTTTGGATGGCTGTAAGAGGGACAGTAACAAGCCAAGGAGAGTCAGTGACGTCAAGTCTGCTCTGACAAGCATCTTATTTTGTCCAGATGCACTACAATGGATGCTCCAAACATGATATTTATTATTCCGACTTCCCCAAAAAGCTAAAAAATCAAGAGAAAGCTTAGAAAGCATCAAGTGTCTCTCTTTGCACTGCATGCAACATTGACCCACAAGTGCGTCACTGAATCTGTGATCTGCGTTCAGAATGCAGCAATAATAGTCTGGCTACTGTGGTAGCCTGATCATCTGCACAACTTGGAAACAACTTATCATGTAATGCTTCATGTAATGTTTCAGACCAAGCTGCCCTTTAAAATTCATTATTCACACTGTGTTGAGTGTAAAACCCATCAAAAGGATGAACATGCCTTGGCTGCAAAGATATATGCAAAATATGTCTGTTAACATGCATGCCCCCCATGTACACATGCACGTAGGCATGAGTCTCTTACAAAGCAGAGAGGTCTGGCAGGAGTGGAAAATCGAAACGATCACAAGCCCATGCCTCGAAGCCCAAGTGTTTATTGACAAGGCGTAAAGCATTGCAACAGTCCATTAGCGACTGTAAACATGGAGCACCAGCATATGTGAGTATGAGAAGGAAAGATCGGAGAAAGAGCAGAGCAAGGGGAGAGAGGCGGACAGGAGAAAGGAGAGATAAGGCAGTAAAAGTAAAGCAGGATGGTAAGAATGATGAGTAAGATAGTAGCAGATGAAGCACAGTGGTTAAAGCTCAGTGTCTATACGCTGTGACCACACAGACAATAATCAGACCAGTGTGCATGTAGACACACACATTGACTTACTCCGTTGCAAGACTCGTCCAAACACAGTGTGGTCGCGATCCAATGTGCTACAGTTCCAGCGATGGTGTCTGAACTGGTGCTGGCACTCTCTGATCCACTCCTTGGTGCCCTCACCGATGGCCTGCATGATATCTGGGTGGCGCTGGCAGAGTTGCCGTTGTTTGTTCACTAAGCCCGGGATGTTGTCACAGATCACACGGGCGCCCAAAGCACCAATGTACCTGATGATGCAAAAAACTTCAAGTTTTGAACTGAATCCACACTAACTTGTGTCATTTAGAAGGTTTTATACACAAAATAAAAAAGCACAACAGTGACTGATGGTTAAGTGCAATTGATTAGTACATATAGGTGCCCTCATATGGTAGATGTATACACATGTGGCTACACACAGGCTCAAAGGTGGCAATGGCATGAAGGAGGGCTGCAGTAACAGTCCTCTGTGAGTCAGAGTTCACTACACTTAACAGTTTAAGGTTTGCAAGAAGGAGGGGAGTGGAAGCCATTTACTCAGCTCTCCAAATAAATAAGCACTTAACCTCTCCCCACAAGACCTGCATGTGTATGTGTGTTTAAATGTTTCCCAATGGGATAGTTGAAATCATGTCGTTACAAATCAGAGCACACAGTCCTGGGGCCTCCAATAACCCTGTCAAACCCAGACCCCATTTACTCACTTTACTCCGCTCTGTCTCCTGCCTGTTCACTTTCATTCTTATCTCACTCACAGTTCTTCTGCATGCATCTTCTAGTCATTCTAAAGTCTAATAAAACAGATTTGTATTCTATCAAGACATATGCTGCACTGCGCAAGCCCAAAATAAGCTCTAATCGCGATGTGTCCGTGTGTGTGTGTGTGTGTGTGTGTGCATGCTTGTTGGCATGAGACCTCTTGCAGCTCGGTGGCTGCAGGGCTTTGGCAGGTCAGCGAGGGGAGGTCAGGGTGTGTAGCTGTGTGGTCGTGTTTTACGAGGCCGGGCCAGAGGATGGAGACTGGAGGATCTCTACTCCCCAGAGTGGGATTAGAGAGGAGGAATAAGAACAGAGTGCTCATCAAAGGAGAGAGTCAGAGCAGCAATTCACACTTAATTCTCTCTCTTTCCCTAAGAGTTAGGGGGACTGGTTTTTATGGGATAGTAAATCATTATCCACAGGTCTAAAACAACATGCTGTAAAGCCGTGTGACTCTCCTGTGAATCACAGAAGAAAGTCAAGTGGGAGACTAATTGGGAAGCCTTCAATTGACGTCTGATGTCACAGCCACAACTCCTCCTATTTCACATTAGTCTCTTGCTGCCATGTCATCTTCTCAAGCCCATTTGGATTATTGGAAAACACAGAGAAAGCTTAATATTCTGATCATTTTCTCCAGCCTCATCAGTAATAAATCCTGTCATTTTAGTCTCATTGGGATTTGCCAGATAAATTTGCAGAAGATGCAGCATAAACGGCAACTTAATGCTCATTAAAATCAATTTACTTTTATGTAATGGATTAAAAGGAAACACATCACAACATATGGCAAAGCTATGGCACAGACATGCATGGTGATTGTTCCCGTTCAGTCAATGACCTTTGACAAATACTTGGAAACTGTGTGTTTTTAATATTTCACCAAAAAATGATCCTGGTTATGAAATGTATGCACTGTGATGTATTTATATTACCTTACACACACTTTTTTTCCACACGTCTCAAATGGCTGGAACATCCCACAATCATTTTTGCGACCCTCCCCTGGGCTTTTAAAGCCCCATATCACCACTTACTGCACACCCTCCGAAATTTGATAAACAGTTAAATACTGTATCTCCTACACTAAATTCCCCTCAAAGCCAATAATGCCCAGCTAAAGCCTCTACACACACTCTTCCCACCACTCCCCATAACTGCTTTTAATCTACACAAACTATTAGGCATTCCATCGCCCCCATACCCGCCCACACACAGACACTTCTCCTATAAACACACTCACACACATGGACATTTTCACGTATGTTATTGCGCAGGCAATGAGATATTTTTTCACCCCTCACCTATGCTCTAGATGGCTGGTTTTGGGGTATTTTAGTGAAGTCATTTCTGTGTGTGTGGTACCTGGTGAATTAATGACTGCTCTGCCTTGTTGAATACAGGCTCCAGCTGAGCTGAACACGCGCTCAGCCAACAGCGCCGACATAAATTACATTTATCGCTCTATTATTATTGCTCAATATGGCAGGCCAACAAACTGACACGAAGAAAATTTAGAAACAAAATCCTAAAGAAGCTTGAATCTAGCTCACTAACTCATAATTTAGGTTATTTTCGCTGCGTATTAATGCTCCATAATTTCTTCTTACTCCCTTTTATTCAGGAGCAAATCATTTTGACTTCAATTAAATGATGACAGAAAAACACATTTAGAGTTTTTCTTCGCCGTCATGTTCCCATAAAAATCACAAGGCAGTGCACTCATTCGTGACAAATAATAGCCTAGGAGACGTTTTCTAAGAAACCCCAGTCCGTTTAGATTATTTGCAGCAAACAGGGAACATATAAGACGAGAAGTGATCAAGTTTAAAATGTTGCAGGCAACAGCAACATTGCTGAGAAAAGCACCGTTGGCTATACAGCGAGTCCGCGATAATAAATTAACTGGTACAAACCCTCATAATGGCCTTGTCTGTCTGCTGTTGGAAAACCGCTGCATGTGATTTAATTGGAACTGCTTTTGCTTTTGGAAAGAGGTTATTAAAATAGTCATCATAAGTTAAATTCGTTGGCAGTTTGGATCCCTTAAGTCTTCTAACAAAAGATCCCAACCTACAGGCTTTGGTCTGAGCTGCGTTTCAAATCATGAAGATGAATAATACATGTTCAAATCATGCCATCAATTTTGTTAATAACAATAAAAAATATATAATTATTATAATAATTATAATAATAATATGTTTATTTTACCTAATCATTCTTCTTGAAAGAATATTCTAATTCACCTCCCATAAATCTTGCTGGCAGGCAGGTAGGCCTGTAGGTGTGATGGATGCAGACAAAACTCACCACCACGAAGAGTCCGCCCGCGGCGTCACCAGCAGCAGCAGCAACAGACACACACAGTAAATCCTCGAACTGGCACCGTGATTGTGGCACGAAGGAGACCGGGATGAGAGCCTGGATCCCGGGGAACCACAGCTCCGAATCCCGGCTGTCCGGAGACTCAGAATCCTGTTTAAACCCAGCATGGCTCTGCGCTTTTTATAACAACAAAAGTCCACCCCCCACAAAAAACAAAAGTTTTCAGAAGAAAATGCCCAACTTTAACAGACAAGGTTTGAAGCAGTGGGTAAGCAGTGGGGGGTAGGCCTCATGATCCAATGTGTGGTTCCATATTAATTAGCGCGACTGTCAGGAGTGTGAGGAGCGTGTTTTCGGTGCCATGTGCGCACCAGACTCTCCTCTGAGCACCTCTGGCTGCCGACAGGACGTTTACCTGACGAGACGAGCAACAAGTGTCGGCTCTTTTACCTCTTCAGTGAGCTCCCCAAACACCTATCCTGGCTTAGTTCAGGGGCAGAAATAGGATCCGAATCACAGCTGGAGCCAAAGTTTGGCAGATGCGAGACTCGCTGCAGTTCTGTCGGCTGTGTGAGTCTGTACTGGGTCGGATGCTCGCACCGGACCTCTCCTTTATCAGTGCGCCGTGGACAGAGTCAGAGCTGAGTGAGGGGGGGGGGGGAGAGGGACAGGGGGAGAGAGAGAGAGAGAGAGAGAGAGGGATGAGGGAGGGCTCGCTGCTGACAGCTCTTCTCGCCCATTGGGCAGATGCAGGGGTTACAGAGTTTAACTAGGAAGGAGATATTAAAAAGGGATGGATGGAGAGAGGTGCGTTTCTGTGTGAGTGTGTTTGTGCGTGCACATTGGTGCTGGGGCGAATGGTGATGATGCTGTCCTAATGTGAAGAGTTCATCGGTAACCACAGACAGAAATCATTATAATCAGTGACGGCGCCTTCATTTTACAACCCAGTTAAACAGGATAATTGAATCACCAGAAAATGTGTTTTTTCTTATTATGAACGATTTTTGAAACATTTTATCTGAATAGAAAACGTTGCAAAATGCAGTCATTTAGATGATTATTAGATCATTAAATAATAAAGCTGTTGATGGATGTGCAACAATATGTTAGAAATGCAGTTATCATTATTTTGTTTATCCATTGTTAATGTCAATCAGTAATAAATAGCTTCAGTGTTGTGATTGTACTTCTTCTGCCCCCCATGCTGTTCCTCACATACACCCTTCACTTGTTACTGCATGACAGACTTTAAAGTAAATACCAACCTGCCCAAAATCTTTTGATTAAATATGGCACACTTAGATCAACTTAAATTAATTAAGGTGTGCTTTCCCTGATAAATATATAGATTCAAGTGAATCTGTGACACTTATTAAGTTATTATTATAAACAATTACTTATTTCCTTAGATCAACTTAAATTAATTAAGGTGTGCTTTCCCTGATAAATATATAGATTCAAGTGAATCTGTGACGCTTATTAAGTCATTCTTATAAACAATTACTTATTTATTTTACTGTGTTTTTACTTATATTACTTATATATTTGTCATGCCTGCAGCCACACAACAGAAATGAAAGTCAGAGAAGAAAGCAGGGAATGTGGGACTGAGAGAACAGTGCCAAAATCGTCCAGGGGAACAGCACTATGGCTTAAATACAAACCACATGTGTAAGAGAGCGAGCGCTGAGACAGTGTTCAAATACAGCATGCACACACACACAGTACGATTGTCCCTGGAGAGCGACCATCCCTACCTTTCTTCTTGTGTGTGTCTTCAGGTTGTCTTTAGGCTTGGCGCTGAGCTGTCATTCATCATCAAATCTCTGATATTTCTCTTTGTCCTTAAATGGCTCCTTAAAAATTAAAACCCACTTTTAAATTTCCAAAAGCCTTTCATGAACTCAAAAAAACAACTGCTTGACTTGTTTAAAGACACCAATTCACGCTGTTTTTATCAGCAGTAGACTTGAACTCCTCTGGGGAGTTTGTGATACTGGATTAAGAATACCACAGTTGATTCAGCTGACCCAGTAATACTAACAAACAAGTAAACAAATCAGGAAAATCCCTATCGGAATTGAAACTATTAGAATTAGCTTTAGCTGTTGCAAACTGTTATTTCATCAAACGCTTAAGAAAACAACACTAGTGTTTATGCCAAAGCTGCTGTTGAAGCTAAGCTCCTTTTAGAAACATTTGTATTTCTGCTTAGGCCGCTGTCAGAATGGGACACACGCATGCAACTCTAAATGTTTTCAGAGACACAGGCACATGCAAAAACATACTGACTCCAGCGGGTACAGGTTTGTGAAAGGCCGCAAGGTGAGGCAAAGAAGCTAAGCTCTGGTGAATATTTGTGTGCTCCAGCTTAGCTCACAATTTTCTGCTAAATCAAAAGGAATTAGGGAAGCACAAACAGGGCTGAGTTATGCTCTCTCTCATGGGGCTGGAGTTGGAACAGACTTTCTCTCTCTCTCTCTCTCTGTCTCTCTCCCAGCCTGTGAACTTGACCCCAGCTTTCTCCTCATAAACAATAACAGAGTCAAGCGCCTTCTTGTCAGTTGGAGGAAAAGTTTGCCCTGATGTACGAGGTCCAATCTGGCAACCATCTCCTCAGAGGAAAAGTACTGACAGCGGTTGCTATGTTTAAACGTTGCACTGGGGTGAAGGAGGGATAAAGGTGAGATTTACAGAGGCAGTGGTTTTGGGCTAATCCAATTGATTTCTGTGTTGATACATTATAATCACTCAGGATTATTTCTAAAAAGGAAAGTTGCAGGGAGAAAAAGAGAGGGGGCTGAATGAATGAACCAAGGGCAAGCCAGAGGCTTGCACCAAAGGTGGAAGACTTGGACTAATGGCCCAGTATTGTGTCCCCTGTGGGGATTATGCTGTGGGCTGTCACCAGTCAGGCAGTCCTGGGATGAGCTCAGTGTGTATTCCCATCCCCTGGCAGGCTGGAGGGGAGAGGACAGCCTGTCGTCAGTACCTGGCTGAGTTCCCATCCTGATGGGACACACAGGGGCAAACTCAGCACTGCAGGTCCAAGGGAATATGAACAAGTGACAGGTGGAAGAAGGACAAAGACAAAGAGGAGATCAGCTAAAGCAAGTTAGGGAAATCCAAATTCACATCCTGAGAATAGACAGTGTCGTTTGCTGTACAGATTGTAAAGCCACTGGGGGCAAATTAGTGTTTTTGATATTGGGCTAAACCAACAAAGCTGACAAACATCTCATCTTCCAATATAATCCCATCATGTATTTTTACCTCATAAAACAGTCCATATGAACTTTTTATGACCTTTTCCTATCAGCAGGACAAGTGGTTCTTAGAGCCTCCTAGTATATTTAAAAATATTATTATTATAATATATTATAATTATATATTTCTGGCCTATGGTTAAGGTCAAGTTTCAGACCAACATTAGGAGCACATTTATTTGAATGGAGCCAGTCACAGCAGCACAGAGATGTCAAAGCCAGTGGCTCCAGCAAAAGGATGCAGGGTCCTCTGGTGAAAAAGTTGAACCATGCCCAACTTTTTGCTTTAATGTGATGTCACCTGGCAAGGAGTTGGATCACAAATGCACATTCCCGGTAAATTTCTCTCTGATGTAAATATAATGTTTTCACTGTCCTTCACAATCATTACTGAAAAATAATGCTCCTGTGATATCTTATTAAAACTAGAATAGGTGGATTGTGATGTCAACAACATGATGCCACCAGCGCAGGCCCCTGTGCTGTTTTAAATCAGGGCTATTTTCTGCTTCCTGACTAATTCAGCCAATTAAAACCACTTGGTTGGACTAGCTGACCAATCAGCTCCACTGGCAGAGTACTTAATTTACAAAGACTGAGTTTCAGCTTCCAATGACAGTTTCAGCCCCCGCCGCTTTTAGACCGATAACTTTGCTGCATGTCATTCTCTCTCTCGTTCTATCTCTTTCTCTCTCCTCCATCATTCTCTCTCTCTCTCTCTCCCTCCCTAACCTTTTCAGCCTCTTTAGCTGTCACTATCCAATCAAGGCAAAAGCCAGGAAAAAAAACAACAAATGAAAAACTAATTGATCAAGATAGGTCACATGAAGGTCAGGGTCAAAGTAACCAAATTTTCTTTTCGTTGTCATTTCACTGACAGGGAAAAAAATTGGACAACCTTGTAACCCCATCTTCTCCGCACATTGCCTGTAAGAGGTTTTCCAACATTATAACGTCACTTTACTTCCCTATTTGCTTCTCAGAGACAACTGTCCCAACTTGAATGGCAACAAGAGTTAATAAGGAAAACATAAACACAGCTCAAGCGTTTGAACAAATGACTGAAATTAAATTCTTGCAGGATGACTTCCTGTAGATGGATGTGATACTGCCATAATTCTTGCATGTTACATAGTCGTGAGGATAAAAGGACCAGGCCTGAGTGGCTGTTTAGATAACAATCAGCTGAAAATCCAGTAGCATTATCTATAAAGCTAATGAAAGGTCAGAATACAACACAGACCCTAAAAATACACCGTCCTCCGGGGACAGACAAGCCACAGTGTGCGTGTGCATGTGTGAGCACACGTACGTGGGTGTGAGCCAGAGAACCAGATCTGTGATAATTTATTGTCCTGTAAATTTAGATCCGCCGACAGAGATGAACTGCCTTGAACAAACACAGCGGCGCTGGAACTCCAGAAGCTTCTGAAACGTTTGGCTGGCTCTCAGAGAAGGTGTTGGGGCCTGTTGTCAACCACTTTTCCCTGATGCAAAGGGTGCAACGCAAGGCACGTACATTGAGAAGAGGTTTGTGCTTGTGCAGGTGCAAAAAAAATGCTTGCTATCTTTCTCACACACACACACACACACACACACACACACACACACCCAGACACATCCATAGATGTTGCTACAATTTTCACCCAGATGTTACGTCATGGTTGGCCTCTACTGCATACCCTTTCTTTCTTTATCCCCATGGCCTGTCATTAATAGATTTTATAGCTCCTGTGAACACACTAAGTATCCGTAGATGTGATGGTGATAACTCTATAATAGCATGTTTACTGGGTCACCAGAGGATGCCGTCATGCTGGACAAATTCAGGGCATGCACATACATGAACACACACACATAGACACACACTCTGTAGCAGGTGATACAGATGACATCAAAGGGATATACGGGGCAGCATGGCCTCTTTGACGTTTAACACATTTCAGACACTTCTTAGGAAAAAACAGACATGCCTTGCTGGCAATGCATAGACTGGGACAATAATAAATGCAGACTAACAGTCACACGGACAGAAATAATCAGGCATACATCATCCTTATTAGATGGGACACACTGGGGTAAACGTTAATCCAACTGTTCTAACTCTTTTTTCCAACTACAGCATTGAAATTTTAAAGAGTGTAATGCTTTAAAAGTATCCAAATTGAAATTTACCTTTCTGGATGCTGGTCATTTTCACAGCACAGTGTCTCCTTGCTCCCTCTTGGTGGAACTGAGTTTGTGCTGAGTAGTTTCCTGTTTTAGTAGGGAACTGTCTGTGTGACGTACACTGCAGGTCATGGGCAGCTGGTCACATGGTGGCTGGCTGAGGTAGCATAGTGAACAGTGAATCAGTGAATTGAACTCTGAAACAGTGAATCCTTCTCCTCTGTCTTTTTACCTCTGACATAGAATAAGGCCTGATTCATCCTGTAAACCAAGACTGAAATCATCATTCATCATTTTAATCATTTATTTATTGAGAAGCTAAGTGGAAAAAGTCATGTAAGCAGCATAATCAGTTCATGCTGGATATGTTTCTCATGTTGTAGGCTACACCAAAACATGCAAGACTAAAAATGAATCCACACAAGGTTGACTAATTATTTTAGGATTAAGAGACTGGTGCATCTTGTGTGTGCGTAGTTGTGTTTAATGATGTGTGCGTAAGATAAAAGAAAAATTAAAATTAAAAAAATGTTACTGTTGCCAGGATAATTGTAATAGTCATTACAGTCTGTCAGAAAAATATTCTCAAAAATGCAGCACAGTAGATACCACGCCAATAGATTTACAGATAGTTTGCATCATTTTAGAAATCTCCTTTTCCATGCAGACCCATTCAGACTTAACAATGGTCTTTTCTATATTTTTGGACTAATAATGAATCATTATTATGACCACAAACCAACAAAGTATTTAGATCAGACTGTGACGTTCCCCTCATCTATAGTGACATTTGCCTCATTGTTTTACTGCCTGATTTTGCCTCACAAAATCAAAACCAAAAAAAATACACTCACTGAACACCTGGTGAACACACACACACACACACACACACACACACACACACACACACACACACGAACTAGCTGGTGAACACAATGTAGTATTAATAGCAGCAGGCAGCAGCAGCAGCTAAAGAGCCAGATATTTCCCTGTGGACTTGTCAAAGAGCAGATAGCATGACTTAAAATGAAAGGTAATGTTGCTCTCTCTCTACTCGGTGTGTAAATAGGCAACGGCTTGCAAACACGTTCGCCACAACAACTATACAAGGTGATGATAATTCAGTGTTTACAGCCTGTATGCACCCCAAGTGATCAAACAAACTCTATTTATTGAGGTTTAGCCAAAGGAGCATATAAAATATATCAGAGGGAAAAAAAGAAGTTTTACTTTTGTCCAGATGGTTAAAACAGAGTGGCAGCTTGTTGGTGATCTTAGCAAAGAGGACTTAAGTGCTGATGATTTCTGTACATAGCACCTACAGGAAAATGTGGTGTGGATTAAATTCTAAGCCTCTTTGTTGTTTGTTCAGTCTCATAAACCATACTTCACTTTCACATTTAAACAGCAGACTGAGTGGAGTTGGTGTCTGCTGCATGAGCTCAGCTTTTACTTGAAAAATAAATATGTGACATCTTGGTCATTCAGACCTGATATTAAAATAACACTCAGGTAATGAAATGAACTCAAGACTGGGAGAAGAATATCCATGCAACGTATGAAAATATGAATTACTATCAGGTGACAACACTCATACTGCAGGCTCAACAGTCAGTGTACTATCCTGTAAGATCCCAAAATGGTGCTTACTCCTGTTTCTATTGGTCATCCCATTAATCAAATGAAACTGTTTTATTATCATGGTGTTTTCTAATTCTTTCAGTTCTGGAGATTTTGGGTGTTTTCCATAACACAAAGTGTTATTCCTAACAGCCACTTTGATGCCCACTCTGATAACCTAAAACTACTCATATATGAATAATAAATTCTCCATATATTGTTTTTACACTATTAGAAATTACTTATTAAACATTACACAGGCCAAAACACTTCCTGAATGGCCCTCTCTGTGACTAATTTGTATGTGTTTCCAGGTCAATAAAAACCTCAGTTTAGACCATATTGTATTGGTTATATGAGCCCTGTGTGACCTGTGACTGGGGTGGCATATTCCTCGTAGTTGGGGCTGCAGGAACCCCACTGTGGATGTTCTGTGAGCTCTCACACCGTGTGATTGGCGTTCAGTTGTATGGGCTACCTGGTGTTTCAAGTTGAATTCTTGAGAGCAGGCCATTATGGCCCTTTGGCAAAAGGCTTTGTGGTGAGGGCTCTAAGTTGTAGGAGAGGTCCTTCCACGCCCTGAGTGATGAGAGCAGGGTTTAACCGGCTGCAGGTGCGCTCGAGACAGGCGGGTAGGGTCTTTGAAGTGGAAGCCAACTGGGACCTGGGCCCATCTCTGACCAGCAGCCAGCAAAGACACATTCGCTTTCAATTAACACTCTCCCTTCTTTCTCGATCACTGCCCTTTTGCTTTTGCATTCTGTCTTTTTCAATACTCATACATGTATGTGTTTAGAGGAGAACAGCCTGAAAACTGTGTGGAAATTATTTAATATCCTGTTTGTGATGAGCTGATGAATTTGCTACGTTCATGATGCCAGGATTATTTTTCAGAGGGATTTTGACCTTTGTGTGTGATGGTGATGCCTTGCTCTTAGACTTTATGTCTCAGGACTAAGTTGAGCACCCAGAGAACTACAAGTCCTTAGAGCTTTGACACCCTGATCTATTATTTCTCATTTATTTTCATGTGATGAAATCATGAATCTCCTCACGCTCATGCCCTATCATCTGAATAGGATTCGTCAATGTGCTAAACAAGACAATTAAGTCATACCAGCTTTATAGCCTGAAATATTGCAAACACTGCTGTGGCCTACTGGCTGCTTTTATCTGAACAACATATATATACACACATGCAAGTATGTATGTAAGCATGCATGCACACATCTCATTAAAGAGAGTGAAAAAGAGGAATAAATGGCTGTTACGATGGTAAACTCCCTGGAGGCAGCTACATCTGGCTCCTGTTAGCCACAAGCGTATAAAAATCAAATGTGGTTTAGTCCCAGGCATTCTCTCTACTACAGACACACACACACACACACTGGGAGGTAGGACTCCAGCATGGTGGTCACCCCCACCAGTCCAAGTCTCTCCAGTACCAACCCTAGTGAACTCAGCAGACATCAAGGGGCTCAGACAGGGACTAGTACTCCTGGCACAAACAGTAACAACAACCCATATACAGTCTCTATACAAAATATTAAATTGGATACCTGTCTGCTGGGCCTCTACTAATATGTCTGGGTGAGGGTGGGGGGTGTCAGTAATAGAAAGAGTTAGAAAAAAGTCATAGTTCTTTCTGTGTTAATACTATATTTGGATTGTGTTAGTGCAATTATATTAATATTATATATTGTATATTAATTATATTATATTAGTTTTTTCCAGGGAAAACTGTATGTGACCTGAGTAGCACCTAGCAGAAAATATATGTGAACGTGAATAAGAAAATGAACTTAACTTACTGTAAGTTATGCCATCCTTAATAAACACACTAAACCTATCTCAAATACTTAATACTAACTAAGAACTATTGTGATAATTAATTAATAATTTTATTTATTTGTCAAGCAACAAGACAGTGAGCTACATGCTAACATCAGCATGCTCACGTACACATTAACAATGCTTACGTCATGCTATGCTGATATGATATTTATATACCATGCCCAAGATCTTAGTCTAGCACATTAACATTTGCTAGTATGCAATTATTAACATGCTAACAAAGTTAACAAAGTACAACTGAGGCTATTTGGATTGTTATCAGTCTTTCAACACATTGAAATAGAAGGTTGGGACACACTGTTGTCAGGTTTGAATTGAAGGTGGCACTAGATGTCAGGGCATCATCAGAGTCAGTGGGATTTACCTTTATGATTAGACTATGAAAGATAAGATATTTTAAAATATTTTCTAGTTCCAGTTTGAGGATTTGATGTTTTTCCTTTTCGTATATCACTGTAAAATTAACAAGCTGACTGAATTCTTAACCTTAAGCTCTGAGAAAATTATTAATAGACTATAAAATTAGTATAAGTTATACCTGAGACGTCACATCTCTAAAAGTTGAATGTAAACCCTTAACAGACAGTAAATTCGTCATTTTATAAATAAAATCATGCAATTTCCTTTGTCTCTTTGACACTCTGTATTGTACGTTGAGCCCTCAATGCTACATTCAAATGATGTGAATGCATGCTACTGTAGAAAACCAGGATGTATGATGAGTTCATCAACAGGATGTACAAGATAGTTTACACCACATAAACAGACACTCACAGTCAAGCAAGTGACTGGACTACCTCGACATCCCAGACGTCCAAACAAATCAGCATACACTTGGTGACACATGGCTGTACAATGCTTCAGTGAAATTATGACTCATTGATCGGACAGCCTTTACCCTTGTTGCTGCTGATAGTGAGATTGCTGACACACACTTGAAGCATGTTGTCTGTGTGTGTAATTCATGTAGCGGCTGAAAACATCCTAGGAAATAAACTCTTTAAAATGTTCAGAAAAGGAAATGAATTCGTGAGGTTTTTGTTTACAAGTTGAGCATCCTTTCTACAAATTTCTAATGCTCTTGCTTCAATGTCACCGAGGTCAATGCTAGCTCATCCTGTGTGTTCCTCCAAGCCCAGCAGGCATGTCTGAAAGACTCTGCAGCCCACTGAGTCTGTCTCTGGCTTTCAATTTCCTGCCATGTTAAATCCTGGACAAAGCAGCTACCTTGATTTCAGCTTGTGTCATGGTTTGAGCTTGACTTCTGTTGTTTTGATAATTTCCTGCTTTATTTTGTAGAATTTTGTCCTCCTGTGTCTGTGTTCCTGTTTCCAGTTCCCTCCCGCCTCTCATATGAGTGCTATCACTTGTGTCTTGTTGACATCACCTCCCATGTCTGTATGTTGTTTGTCACTACCTTTGTCTGTGTCAGATGTCTCTGTGTATCTTAGTGTCTTCCTGCATTTTTGGATCTTTGTTTTTGGATTGTGTGGACTGCCTCTGCATTTTTCAGTATGTTTTTGCTTTTTTTTTTTGTTAATAAAACAATTTGAACTGCCAGCCGTGCATCAGTTGACTGCATTTTGGGTCCTACCTCCTAGTATTCCCTATTCCCTTTTCCCTCATTTGGCAACAAAACGTAACAGCTTGGGTGGGATGGACAGCACTTCAATAACCTCATATTATTGATATTAGCATGTAATGTCAGAGTAATATCAGTGCTCACATGTCACAGGCGAGCGTATGTTCTTTAGTCATGAATGCTTGAGCACTGGCTTTAGTTGCACACACTTTCCTGCATGAAACTGCTACACCAGTTCACCACCTTTATATATAAGCATTTGTGATTGCCAAGCTGATGTCAAAAAGCTGCGAGAGACTGTCGGCATCAAAATGAACACATTTTCTTGGTGAAGAACACCAGATTCCTCGCCATATTTTAACAATAGCTGCGTTGTGGTCGGCTGCAGCAGTCCAGTAAAAACTGGCATATCCTTGGCAGCAGACTGGCACTTGTCCTGGACTGTCAGAGTGAAATGTTGCCCTAATGTCAGCTCTCGGTAAACTCTACTATCTTCAACTGTGATGGACGGGCCCTCTCATGGTCTCTGGAGATCTGACTCACATCTAGATACACCAAGGCTTAGATCAGCCTCTGGACTGCTTGAAGGGCCTGGAAGCAGCTGGGTTGCTGCTGCCAGTTTTCAGCAGAGGGTGAGGATCAGAGAGCTGGTTTGTTTGCCTTGTTGCAATGTACTCTAGGCAGCTGTGGAAGAAGCATTCAGATCCTTAATTTAAGAAAAGTACCATGACAATGATTTAAAAATACTCTATTACAAGTAAACGTCTGCAAAAAGTGTTATTAGCTATATGTACCTAAAAAGTCAAAAGAACTCATTCTCCAGAAAAATGGACCCTGGGACCAATGGCATTGTGTACATTAAATTGTTATTGATAATACTGATAATACTACTGAGCATCAATTTACTGTTACTAGTTGGTAGAGGTGTATCTATAAATGTGGCTACTTTCTCTGCTATTAAATGGTAATGTCCAAGACAACTGATGGGGAAGAAGTGAAAAAAAAACAAACAAGGATCTGCTCCACAAATTTGTGATTATTTAATTGCAAAATTTTCTAATATTTTTGTTTTTCGGGAAATGTTAGATAATTCAATTTCTTTGACTCTTAAAAGATAATATAGATGAAGTCTTTGAGATGTTTGGAGGGGAAATATTTGAAAGAAAACACAAGTCACAACGCAAAGAGTTTTAAAGTGTCAGATCACAATATGTAGTTATTTTAAATAATATACCCATGGCACAAACAACTCAGTGATACTTTCTGGTATATAAACTACATTTTGGTGATGGTGTTTCTAGGTTTACTAAGCTTATCATGTTTTATTACCAAAGATCTTAATTTGACAATGTGTGTAATTTGTAGCTGTTGCTGTCATATAAATGTAGAGGAGTAAAAAGTATAACATGAGAACAAGCAGTAGCAGCTGAGAGCTCAAACTGTGAGTTTGTAACCGAAGTACAAACAGCTTGAACACTTTGGTTCTTCATCATAGCACATCACATCAAAAACACACAGGGTTTTGTCACTTGAACCAAACCTGCTTGCTGGATTTGGCAACAGTGCCTTCAACCTCCTCCAAAATGACAGGTCCAGACAACATACAGCCCTCTTCTTCTTCTCCTGTGTCACTATCACTGACAGTCACTGTCTTACGTTGACTTTTTTATCCAGCTCCAAGCCACATTGTTGCAATACATTTGTTTGATCTTGGTTCTTTTCAAAGAATATATTTTAACTGGATGAAGGAACTTAAGACTTTGGATCTGCATATTGTGCTTTTAAGTACTGAAGCAGATTTACTAAATTACATTTAACATCTACCTACAAGTTCACGTGGTGTTGGCTTGTTGTTGTTGCTTACAATTTGAAACTAAACCTATGGATAACTTCCCCTGTCACTACTGCAGCAGATATCTAAGCCTGTCCTCCCCTGGGAGTCTTGTGATGCACATCTGACCTTCTCTGCCAACTCTGGTCTTCACACACAAATGTTGCAATGCCTCTATGTCTCACCATGTGCTTCCAATCCAGCTCCAAGCTCCTCTTTGGTGGTCCCACTCTAAGCTCTCTCACTCAGACTCCTTTAGCATCCTGCCCTCCTCACTTAACCCCCACCATGGTCCAAAACCCGAGTCATTCATCTAGCTCGTCCCCAGCACATGTATTGTACTGACAATAATTAAATTCTTTCTTTAGCGCACTTCACCAAGATATAACATTGCAACTGGATGATTGCTGATTTCTGGTCAGCTTTCTATTACATCAGTTCTAGATTTACCCAAATATTTACTCAGATTTGCTAAAATGATTCAAAATGAGGGAACTGCGTTAGTTAAAAGAAATATTAATTTTTGCTTTATTGTTGGACATGAACATCAGTTGCAGATAATTTTTTGTGTTAATCATTTTGTCAATAAAATTTGACAGAATATTGAAGGATAGCTGTCATTCACAGTCCAAACCGCAAATATATTCAATTTAGCATCTTACAAGACAAGCAAAGGTGCAGAAAGTCATCACACTGGAGAAGCTGAAACCTGTTAAATGTTTGATATAGCTCAATTTTTGTTGTCATTTGTTGTCAATTTTTAAATAATGGAGAGTCAGTTAAAGAGCTTTAGAGGTGCTGATGGTTGGATTGTGTTACCTGCAGACAGAACCAGGCTGTGTCCTGTAACTGCATCCTGGCATTAGATTTAACAGAGAGAGATGTGAGAGTATTACATTTCTCATCTCAGAAAGAAAGTAAACAAGGAACATTCCCAGAATGTCAAAGGATTTCTTGAACTCTCACTCATCATATATCCAAAACTGGGCAGATGGGGAGTAAAATGCTTGGTGTCAGTTTTCAGCATATAAAATATGAGTACGAATGTTTCTCAAAGCATGATTTCTGAATGATTTACAAAGTTTTCCTTTTTCATATTTTTCCATCTTTTTCAAGTCAGATGAGCATCAGGAGGAGACAGAATTTACATGCCGTTGCATGAGCGACACATTAAAGGTCTTGTAAATCCTGCAGACTGCCTTATCAGCCTTCTCTCAGTGGGATTTGAAACAGACGCTCATTCAGTGTGTGCGTGCACATTTGTGCCCTGTAGCAGACTGTTAGCAGGGGAAACACATGTCCACATTAAGCAGTTTCACTGATCAAGCTGATATGACTAGAGATGAAAGAACAGAGCAGGAACTCATCCCCCCCAAGCTCGCACTGCTTCTGCCGTGAGCTGTCAGCAACAATACTCACTGAGTTTGCTCATGTAATCATTAAAACTGTATGTCAATTAAACACTTCTCCTTACAAGGCAGAATAAAATACAATAGAGAGACAATCAGAGTAGATGTCACTGATTTGTGCAGTTTTTGAAGCACATGATATTAATCTGGTTTTCAACACGAGGAGTTTCACAAGGTTTTGCTTTGTCTCCGGAATGAGAACAATGAACAGGAAAGAAAGGGAAGGAGGAGAGTCGAGGAGTGACTGATTGCATGGCATCAGACCAAATGGGAACCAGAGACTGTGAGATGTCAGAACTTCTATAGATTTATATTTTACCTGCTCCCCTGAGATCTGCCACACATACACCCGGTCTGAGCATATCAAAAGAGGGGGGAGAGATACGAAAAAGTATGGGCACCAAGTCATAGGTCAAATGGTGCAAGAGGATTAGTAAAAGAGGCCTATAAAGATGAGTGCGAGATGGAGGACCGGAGAGCAAGTGGGCTGGGTCTGCAGAGAAAACAGCAACATCAGCTGGGTCTTATTTAGATCAACCTTTTGTACTCTCAAAGGAGCCCTGTGTGCGCGTGCCTGTACATCTGCCCTCCGCATGTTGGACTGCAATGGGTGGGCTGCCCTTTTCTGCCTTGCCCTCTCCTCATACTACCCTATATCTTTCTCCAGGGTACAGGAGTGGTCAGACACCTTTGTATGTAGCCCACTGAGACCGAAATGGTACTTTAAGGGATGGTATTGATTCTGATAGCAATGATTCAATGCGGATGACTTTCTTCAGAATTTTTTTCTCAATAAGTGCAATAATGCACAAAAATTCCTATTCCTCAGTGAAAGTCAAAGTAATTAACTAAGGAAATGATTAAGTTGTTAACTTTATGGTTGTGCAACCCATTTTGACCATTCAGAGGAAGCTCTGCATCATTGTTGATGTATTTGCTCAGTCAAATAGGCTCCTGGGACTGACCCTGGAAGACACAAGTTCTTCATTAGCCGCCACGGCACGGCACTGCTTCCCCACCAGTAATACACTTTGACAACATCAGTCTTGAGAATGTGGATCCCTACCTTGGCAGCTTCCTTTCCTCCAGAGCTGACATTCACAAAGAAATACATCATCATGTCAGCTGTGCCAGTGAGGCCTTTGTAAAATTCAGGAGAGAAGTGAAAACCAGGACATGCAACAGAGAACCAAACTGCCTTTTCACAGTTGTTCTTCCCTCTCTGCTGTATGAAGCACACAAACCTAATACACCTGTAAAGATCCATAAGCCATGAAGAACTATCACAGGAGATGCCTCCTGACCATCATTTGGAAAGCTCAGAGAAAGCAGACATCGACTGCATTGCCCTTATCTTTAAACATTAATTCAACTGGCCCTGACACAGAATGACAGACTCATGCCTTCTTAAACAGATCACCTACTCCCAAAAAGCAGGCCAGCAGACATCTTGAGGTCTGAAGAAGAGGTGTAAGGACAATATATAGAGCAATGTCAAATGTTCCCACATCCCACAACACAAGGGCATGGCTTAAAACAGAGCAACTTTGAGAAACAGCATCCCTGCAGAAGCTGAACTTAAGGAAGAGGATCAGCCTCTTCAGCCATGTCAAGACTCACAAATAGGACAGCTTAGGAAGACAACCATACTCATCCCTGACTGATCACCAATGAAGAAGGGCAATAATTAACGCCAGACACAGTCACCTGCACCCATACACACCAGTGTTTACAAAAAACCTCTCACAAATGTGTAAATGACTCACTGTGCACGTAAAACTCATTGCATTCAATTTTCTAGACTTCGTTCACATCATATAATAAAAGTCTTTACCCCTCTGTTATTTCCAGTGGTGGTAGACTAGTCCTACATCCTTGAGCCATTGTCTAGTGGGCAATTTTGCACCACCCAAATACAGCCTGTTTCTGATTGACATAGCTTGTCCTACCATAGACAGCTTGTTGAGAGCACTGCGTGAAACCGCCAAATGCAACTGACAGACACACATGACATCT
Source organism: Datnioides undecimradiatus (assembly GCA_008933995.1). Classification (NCBI taxonomy): domain Eukaryota; kingdom Metazoa; phylum Chordata; class Actinopteri; order Lobotiformes; family Datnioididae; genus Datnioides; species Datnioides undecimradiatus. Next base: position 6,103,378 of record WARS01000026.1, read on the forward strand.
AACAGACTGCGGCGCTGCTAACTGTTACTTTGACTGGAGACTGGTCTGAATTAGAGCCCCTTCGCCCCCTCCATGGACTTCAGACCCTGATCCAAATCTAACTCCTGTGTAAATCACAGCTGGCCAGGTGATTTTTGACTCCTGACGTTTGTTTCTTTTCCGTGGCCAACTTAGCCTATCTCTCACTCTTTCTTACCCTCTCTGCCCCTCCTGATCTCTCTCTTGGCCTCATGATGAGGTAACTCGCTTTTCAAGAAGAGATGCATGCTGGATGTGCCTCACCTGTGCAGAGTTAACTCTGAACAGCTGATGCATTGCTAGGTTAAGCCTCCATGCCTAACAGATGAGGTCTCTCCTAAACACAGCTGTAAAATCTTTATGGATATGTCAACCAATCTTTAACATCAAACCCAGTTAAAGTCTGCATCTACATAGATGCTGTTTGTACTGTTTACTCTGACAGTAGATCAGTAGTGGAGACAATAGTTGCTTAATATTCACAGATAATCTTCTGCAGATATCTTACAGAAGACACCACATGTATTTATCATCTGCAGGAATTCGTGCACATTATAGCGTGCAAGTGGACATGAGCAGGTGGCAGGCGTGTGTGCTTGTATGGTGGGATACACCAGCTGAATGGTCTAACTGGCTTTATCTAAAAGTGCTTAGATGGTATTAAAAGGTCACTTGGAACACCAGACTGTGTGTGTAGGTACAACTGTTTGAGGGGAAGCACATCCAGATGTGTGCTAGTATGCATGCGTGCGGAGGCCTAATGGCCCACAGTGACTGTGAGATCACACAACACACACAGTATACACACACACGCACACACCATGGTAAAAGAATACATGAAAGCTCTGTCAAAAGAAACTCCTCTGGCCCCCCTCACAGGAAGACCCCATTACAGCATGTGCTTCGATAAAAACGGTCCCCCCATCTGCCCCGTGGCTTCTGATAGCCATCTCCTCCCCTCAGTGGGTTCCTACTCAGGCTGCGCAGGTCCAACTGTATAACTGCCCCCCAGAGAAACAACATAATGGAGTTAACTCTGTTTGTGCTCCAGATAAAACAAATTCACCCCTACTTAATGCCAGATTCCCCATATTGCTGGTGGGCACCCATACACATGAGCCTGCTTTGTTCCAAATGCGTTCAGTAGTGGTAAAATAGTGGAACACAACAGATTTAGTAATTTCAAATGATTGCCACACACCAGGGAACGAGAATCTGTTTTTACAACATCAGAGGTTAGATGTAAGGAACCTTAATAGGAATTCACATTATATATTTATTTAATGTAGAAGACAAATGCATAATCACAGACTGCATTTTTTGTGCAAATTCTACTGTTGCATATGAAGCCAAATTTATGTTTTATCAATAAAAACATAAAATGACTTATAACCACTAAATATAACTACGTTTTTGTGATAAAAATAAGGGACGACAGATAGTATGAGATCCAATTTCCATGTCTACCATGGAAAACAAAAATGTAGTGAACATAGTGTTAATACATACAGGACATTTCATTCATAGAAATACATGCAGAAACAAGGGAATTACATGCAGTTTACATGTGTGGAAATCTAGGCACCATTTAATTTGTTACAAAGCCGAAGAAATGAAAGGATGAACCAGATGCATCCATGTACTGTATGTTTCTATACAACTATTAAAAATATAAAGTATGAATGGGACAAACGACAAATAAAATAGAATGAACTCTATCAAAGAGTGCATCACACTGAAAATAGTAGATTGTAACTACAGCAATATCAGTTAACAACAGTTTTTTTGAGTTTCAGGTATATGGCATTTGTGCATGATAATAATTCCAGCGATGAAACAGAAGTTTGTCCTATCAGTATGTTGCCATAAAGGAAGTTAGAGTTATTGACTGCGGTAGCTTGAGCAATGGAATGTTCCCTCTCTCTGACTTTGAAAGGGGGTATTGATCATATATTTTTAAAAACAGTCAACGCAGACCACGTTTCGCAGTTAACATTGGGCTTAACAGTTTTAGGAGAACACAACTGAAATGTGCATGTAACACTGCATCTGCCACATAAGGATGCAATACTATGATGTCTTGTTACCCTGGGAGTTAAACTGGGAGCCTGTGTTTTCACTTGCAGTTGAAGTAATCTCATCATGACATTATAATGTAGATGAATAGCCCTGACCTGGCAGACTCACTTCCATCCTTGCTAATGGAAGAGAAAAGTCATACTTCACTGCTTGTGCAACTCTGCTGGCAATCAGTCTGAACAGCAAGGCAACTCACCAAGACAGGCTTTGTTTTTTATTGATCGGTTTTAAAGCAACACTCATACGACAGTGATAGATATAATATGCCATAATATAGGGGAGTGATACCTTTCATCCTTTTATTATGGCTGTAATCAGCGTCAGGATCAGCCTTGATCCCCACTTGACCTGAAAACTTAATATACTTCCTCTGGACTGGTGTGCTGGTAAAGCACAGCATTCGCAAAAGAAGACCTCACATCATGGTAGGAAATGACGTTCAATATCTACGATAACAAGGTTTATGGTCAAAGCTGTTAATGCTGCTTGATGGTTGGGTTGGGGCCACAGAAGCTCAAATTTGACATTTAAATTTTGAACTGCGGAATCTTTAATGAGGTACCATGATTCTTTACTTTATCCAGTTTGTCTAATCTACTAGTACAGCTGAGTGTGGGAACCACTTAGAATAAAGCTTCTGCCTTCACACTGAGTTTACATGGTGAAGTCGGACCCTGTTGTCAGTGTCTCCCACCATAAACAACAAACAGCCCGGAGGGAGTAAAACCAGCTACAGTTAAAGTGCTCAACGGACTCACACATACATGCTCGGACAACATAATGTGCAGCGCTCCCTCTCACTGTGAGGGATAAACACCCTGTCGTGTGGCCCGATCTGTTTACGAGTTAGCCTCTGGCCTGCCAGGGTCGTGGAGGTTGTGTGTGTATGTGTGTGTGTTACTGTCTGAGAGTGTTAGGGAATGTGTGTGATGGAGGGATTACAGGCGAGCTGACCACCGCTTTCATGAGAAAAAAACAAACACAAACACAGGCAGAATGTTATACAAGCTCAATGTTTAGAGTTTTGGGGGGGGGGGTAGTTTGCCTACAAAGCAGCCTGCTATCTATTCCTATTAAGACGATGGTGACCATATCATACCTTAAAAGAAAAATTCTATCAGTTTATCACCTTCTCACTCTCAGCCAGTAAATTGTGTTGATAGTCTGCGGTGGGATTGACATTCTCAGTTAGTTACGCTGTGTGATCCTGCTGGTGGTTGGTCCATCTTAATCCTCGTGGGAAAAGTCTCCACCCAAATCCCCATCCTATCTATCTATCTATCTATCTATCTATCTATCTATCTATCTATCTATCTATCTATCTATCTATCTATCTATCTATCTTCCCTTTGTTCTGATCTTTTATCTGTGCGTCTTCTGTCTGGCACAGTTCTTCACTTTGATCACCTGTCTTACTCCACCTTTTCCCTGAATGACGCATGTTGAACCCCTCAGAGAGGGTAGCAGAGGTCGTACCAACCCTCCAAGCGGTGTAAAGCCCTGGCTACTGAAGTTGCAGCTGTTCCCTGGACCTGACTACTTGGCAGGTTGCAACGCCCTTCTGGCGAACATCGAGCGGTCCACGAGCCCTGGGATACATGCTTCTGAACTTACCCACCGGGATGTTTCACAAGAGGCCAGCTGGGAAGTCGGAGGGAGCCAAGAGGAAGGTGAGGGGGTTGAAGGGAGATGGTCTACAGGAGAAGCTGAGGAGAAAGAGATGATATTGGTAACACATGGAGACGGATTAAAGAAGTGAAGGTTCTGGTTTGTGTGTGAGAAAGATGGAAAAGGCAGTTATTGAACGAAATGGTGGGACAGAATGGGGTTTCCTTAAGAAGGATGACTGTGAGATGTCAATAGTCATACTGTAAGAGAAAGACTTTGACTGTAAAGGAGAAAACCACAAATGAAAAAGTTGTATCATTGTCAAATTCGCACAAATATTGTTTATTGATAGACTTTTATATTGGTTTGCACTACACTGGCTTTGATCCATTTCCTTGCGATAACAAGTAAAGAATCAAAAGTCCTATTTTTCAGTTTATTTACTCAATGCCTTTCTGTCACATATATTTCCAAATGTTAAAATGTCGTGTTTAAAACAGTTTTGTGGTCAGTTTTACTTCTACAAGTTCAGTTGAGGACTAGTCCAATATTCTCTCTTATTCACTCCAGATAAAACATATTTTTCCTTTTCTTTCGTCCATATTTGGCTCCGGCTGAGTGCATGTGTGCACGGCATGTTTAGGAGTGACTGTTTGCTACAATCACTGTGATACAAATCTTACAAAGCTACTGGAGGACATTTTAAAATAACTAGTTGTTATATCACAAAGCCAGTGATAATACACTGCACACTTGGTGTAAGTGTACATGTTATGTATGCTGGGAAGACAGTCAGGCCTGCAATGCATACTGCATAGTATATGGTTGTGAAAGTATAATTACCAGCACATAATTACAGTTTCTGAATCTGTATTCACTGAAATTAAGCTTGTGGGTCCTGTTTTCATGTCTGTGCACCTGTTTATTCATGTGAGTGATGGAAACCTATATGCTCTGTTGAAAGAGCTGCTTGTCTTATCTTTTTACATTTCAGGCTGGCTGTAATTAAAAGTTTCTTCTTCTTTACCTCTGTCTATGAAAACCTAATTTTTAAAAATTATAATATTTCATAGCCTATAGTTAAAAAACATAAGCAAACTTTGATATGTTGATATGGATCCCTGAGTGCAAAAATAAAGGTGTCAGTCCTCTCTGGTGGAAAAAACATGAAATGGACATGTGCCGGGTCTCAAGCATGGTCCCGAAATGTATAAAGTTGCGTAACAGTAAAAACCCAACACACTGACAATTAACCGCTTGTTTTTCAGTATCATTTAGCAAGGTGTTATCATGATACTTTCCTTCTCTTTGGACACTACCAAGTCTTTATAGTTGTAGGGGACTATGCATCCCACCTGACCTTCTGAAAGCGGTAACCTTCAGTTTGTGAACGCAGTGTCGCGGGGCTTTTCAGCGCTTTTTATGCTCTTTATAAGTCTGATCTTTAGATCACGGCTATTTACCGCCGCCTGTTGACATCAAATAGTATGACAGGGCATAAAATGATAAACCTTAATATTACTGATGCAGATTTATTCTCAACAGAAAGAACTAACCTTAAAAATGAATACCTAACAAATGTTAGGGAACTACAATTAACTAATAAAATTCACTTTTTGTGAGTATCACTTAGATGTTGTTTACAGTCTATATTAGCTCAAGCTGATTAGGCATTTTGCACTTTTGTTATCAGCAGACATATCACCAATCCAACTGTGGTACAAAGCCAGTACTATTTTACAGGCAAAAATAAGTTTGCATAAGTTTTTATTGTCTTTATGTGATTGTTTTGCAATGTAAGGACAGCTATGACTAAACTTGAAATTAGCAAGAAGAACATCTGATTTTAATAAAAACTTCCTAAACATTTTCATATGAAGTCTTCCATGGGATTCAACTCAGTATACCTCCTGCTAAAACATGCATGATTCCTCCTAATCAGAGATGCAATTTCACTAGTGTTGCAAATGTGTTGCCTCATCTCATACTCGTCACAGGTCAAATAAGCCTCATGTAAGAGGGCAGATTGCACGTCAGATGACCTACTTCCTTTCTGTTTCCATCTCTGTTTCTCTCTCCGTCATACCTACACACATACACAGAGTCGGCTGCCCAATGTGGTATTCCTCTGATAGATATAATGGTTTCTAGTGCTCACAAGATAGAGCTCTAACTCACACTGACAGGACAAATTAACACACAGGCCTTAAGATGAGCAGTACAAGTCAAAGGTCAATACACAGACAGAGGTGCTATGCTGTGTGTTTGTTTATGTGTTCGCCAGTAAATGTGTAGAAAGGTTCAATATCATTTTCTGAATTTTGTATTGTACAGTTTAACAGATGAAATGCAGAATATATTGTGGTAAATTTTGACAAGCCTGGACTGTATCTTTTTATTATTATTTACCAAGCACCAATTTAATTTTTATATATATATATAATTTTTTAAAATGCATTACATTTATGTTTTTGAGATTGACTGTGTTTAATGTTCTCAGAAATCAAAATGACAAGGCAACTAATAGGCGAAATCCCAACAGTTTGTGGTTAGTAGTAGCAAAGAAGATATATTTGTCCGTATAATTATAGCGATATGAAGTATTAGATCCTAATTATGTAATAAAACTATATTTCATATTAACATACTATAGTATATCTCTGTAAAACAAACAAACAATATTTTAGGGGCAGAGATCAACTCCCCATCTTTACAATCATCTTTCACATCTTTACAATCATCTTTGTCTTTGTCTCCACCTCCTGGAAGAAAGGAGCAGTACCTCACAGAGAGCTGATACATAATATGGTTCAGAAAAAAATTCAGGATGAAATATGCAATAGTTTAAATATAATTTCAGTACAAATGTAACACGAATAAGATAAGATATATGTGATTATTTTACCTATGCGTAAAAAGTTGGAAGGCAAATACACCAAAAATATATATCTGTACCCAGCATAAAATAGAGTGACATCATTTCCCGGTACGGTACATGGCGCTAATGCGCCTACGAGCCAACTTCACATCCGCCATTGTACAGAAAGAAGTAGAAGAAGAACGAAAATGTGACGAAGAAGAAGAGAAAATTTATTTAGTTCGTTAGTCTCTGATCAATAGCTAGCTACCACTTAATGTCAGCACTGTGTATAAGGTGAGATATATGGGCTTTCTTATTACATTTCACTAACACTCTACTGTAAGACTGTATACAAAAATGATATTAATTTGCTTTGATTCGAGCTGTCGCGGTTTCATCTAAAGCCTGCTTATTTCTAAGTCGCTATGTTACCAACGTAAAACATCGTAAATGTTATACATTATGTTTAGGTGAGCACTAGCCGTAGTATTAATGAATGTTGTAACGTCCATCACATAAAGTGACTTTCCCTGTTGTTTCGAAAAAAAATCCTGTAAAATAACGTTAATAACCGTCATTAGCTTAGCGACACTTAATATAACAACAGCTAAATTGTTGCTGCTAATGCAACGGCTCAGCCAGTTTGCCATTAATGATTTTGTATCTTGGACTATTCTTTAAGTCAAAGACCTGGTTTCAATTACTAACATACTAAGTATGTTTGTGAAGCACACTGATATTAAAACACAAAACACTGGTACTTGTTCACACGCAGAAGTATATCGTTAGTTGTAAGACGCGTCACTAAATGTTAAGTACAAGCAAAGTAATAAAAGAGAAAGAGCACGGATAAAATCTCCTTTCTAACCATGTTGAGTGTTACCCATTAAATAAAACGTACTTAGTGAATGCACGGCATCAAGATTACACTCCTTGGATGACATGTTAGTAGGCTTTTATTGTAGCTCTGCTTGGGACTGCTTTCACATGGCTCCTTTTTAATACCTTACATTTATCATCATATGCATTCAAGCAGCTGTTATTTATCAGTGGATGTGATTTCTCTTTTTAATCCAGAGATGGATGGACTGATGTATCACCCCTCAAAAACACTCCATAGTAACAGTGATCATGATGCTGTTAATGTCAGCTCCTGGGTGTCAGTGTGTCCCAGCGGCCTCTGGAAAGTTCAGCAAAAGCGAATAAGCGACGGGAGTCAAGTGGCTTCTTGTAACCATGGTGATGATGCGTGTATGGTGCTTTATTCCTCAAAATAAACAATTCTGGTTCAGTCTGTTTACTCAGAATAGAAATACATGAAAAATTGTGTAATCTCGCTCACATAATGTCTATATTTGTTCCTTCCAGCATCCAGTTACTGTCCAAGGCTGGGGTCACTGTGTCAAGTCAGAGTGCGTCTTAAAGCTGACATGGATGAAGAAGAGGGTTTAGTGTCTGAAAAGGGAACTAAGAAGCTGTCAGTCCAACCTGACCAGTCAGTTGCTGAGGCCACAACCTTCATAAGGTGTCAGGACTCTGTGTTGCAGGTCCCACTGGATGACTGGATAACACTCAGGCTAGGGGAGGGTCAGTGTGATATCACCGAGGCATGCGTGGAGGGAATGAGAGCAGGAGAGAAACGTGAGGTAAGATATAACCAGGAAGTAATGAAACTATTGAATTGTAACAATTTTAACAAAATCTATAGAATTTGGAAATAAAATGGACAAAGTCAATATTTGTTGTCTTTGTTTTACTTATGTGAAGAATATATAATCTTTGTAATACAATGCCATAGTATTAACAGTTTAGGGGCACAGGTTCAAGAACAGTTTCCCTCTGAATAGTTTCTGTAGCATAATGTTGGATGGACTTTACATAAGCTATACTTTGAGACTGTCACCTGAATGTTTTGATATCAAGGATAGTAAAATATTAAAATGTTATTCTTAGTGCAGTGATCACTAATTAGTTGATATAGTGACTGGTTAAGTTTGTGAGGATGGTAATTTTGACAAAGAGCACAAATGTGACGTGGACTAGATGCTTAAAAAGAGGTGGGAGTGAGTTTTTAAAAAGGCAAAGCCAAGATTATAAAATTCGGATGTTTTAAATCATGTTAGGTAGCAATTTGTTAGTGCTCCCTGACATGATAATAAAATTTCATGCACATAGATTTCAGGCTAATGAGTTCCACGTTTTGTTGTCTTTTTTTCAGGAAAATATACAGCCAGTCTAATGATCATGTTTTGCTTCTCAGATTCTGATTTCTCCAGCAGAAAATGGACCAGGTGTCTCTGCTGCATATCCTACTAAGAAAAGTCTGCCTTTATGCGCCACAGTCGAACTTAAGGCTTTCACAACAGGCAAGGAATCCTGGGAAATGTCTCCTGGGGAAAAGTGGAATTGGGTGAAGTCACACAAAGAGAGAGGTGGAGTGAGATTCAGGAGTGGAGATGTGTGGGGAGCAGCAGACAGCTATAGTCGGGCCCTCAAACTTCTCATCTCTCTTTATGGCTACATTAGAGAGGTGACGAAAAAAGGACAAGCGCAGGAAGCTGAGGAACAGAGAGACAGAAACACTGGTGATGAAACACAGCATCTTCCTTCGGCCACTGAATTCAATACTACAAAAGCAGAGCTCTACTCAAATCTGTCCTTGTGCCAGTTGAAACTGAACCAACCAGTGCATGCTAAGGCCAGTGCAGCTAAAGCTACTGAGCTGGACCCTGGAGGGGCTAAAGCCTGGTACCGGTTGGGCCAAGCCTGCCAAATGGTAAATGAGCTGGAGGAGGCCCGGCAGGCATTTGGGAAACTGCTGGAGATACAGCCTGAATCACCTGCTGCTTTGAAGGCACTTAAAAACATAGCAAGTAGAGAAAAGGAGACAAATGCACAGTTGGGACTTAGACTCAGCAAAATGTTCAGCTAAAGATCCAATAGTCAGATATTATCTGTAGCATCGGTATGTTCTCATGTTTTACCATTTAAAAGAACTGCATCTAGGGCTATTGTCTCCCCTACAAGAGTAAAGACATTAATCTGTGGATGTGTCTTTTTCTAACAAATCCATGCTGCCTGTGAGTGACATTCCTGAATGTAACATAAAAGTAAAAGACATGTTGTGTCAAAAATGTAATATTGGAGTAATTCATGTACTGACTTTGAAGTGGGGAATACATGGAATTATGATGGTATTGTGCACAATAGATGAAACAATCACAAACATATAAATGTAGCACTTTAGTCGACCACAAGCTGTCAGGCTTTGTCCAACAATCCCTTTTTTCCCCATTTTTAAGTAGGCTACATTAGAATAAGTGAAAAGTGCTTTCAAGCAGAACACAAAGCAAGGCAAAAAATATTTCAAATAAGATCACTTTCTAAATACATTCAAGTATTGCAAGAAGAGCTACAACAATATACACATTAATATCAGAAATGACTGTGTTTAAGTAAGCTTGCTATGCATATTAAAACAAACAAAAACATAAAGCAAAGAACAAGAATATGTATCATGGGTTGAATTTTGAGAGTTCAGAGTATTCACTTTCTCATCAGCTTAAGCCACTCCTCTGCTAACAGTTTAAGTGTTTGGGAACATATTTTGCCCTTGTATTGGTTATGGCCAGTCTCGTGTGCAAAACTGTTTGCTCTTGAAAGTAGGTTAAAACCAAAATGTGGCATTATATCACTGAGTATTACATGGTATAAAAAATATTCAACCACTCTCACAACTAAATGCTGGTAACTAAAAATTCTTCTCAATATTAGTTAAACTAAGAACTCTAGCATCTGGCCTTTTCTCTCTCTCTGTGTGTAGCATGATATACTACAACATAACTACATTGCACTATGGTATGGAGTCAGCTTAACGGATGAAGGGTGCCTGAAAGATAAACACAAGATAAACACATAAAGTTGCTAATATGCTTTCAATGTAAGGAGTAAATTTCACATTGGAAACATTCATTTGACATTACATTTAGATTTTAGTGCAGTTACCTTGTAAGAGTGAAATCCACACAGGCACATCTGTGGCTCTCTCAACAGGGTCCTCTGACCCTTCATCTGCAGTGGGCACTTTTCTATCTGTAACCATAAAGAATACATCACTCTTGTCTTACAAAACATCATTAACTAATGATATTGTTATCAACATACTATTCCTGTATAGTACCTATTGTCAGGTTCCTCCAAGAATTATATTTAGATTCTTAACTTTTTTTTGTCCTACATGTTTGTACTCACCTTCTCTCTGCCTATGCCCTCCTAGAAAATGAAAACATGGTCTGCACCAAAAAAGCCTCAACTTAGCTAAGGTTATTTTTGACTTATCATTTTACCTTTTGATAAAGTGTATGCCACCGTTTTTGCCTCGGAGTAGGCCTGTTGCCTGCACTCGATGACCATGCACCTGTACTGGCTGATGTCGTCCATAACCTTGTGTGTCTTCTTGGATGCCATTTTCTGAAAAAAGAAAAAAAAAACCTACAATGAATGCACATCTATGAGGGAGCAGAATGTGTAATACCAACAATGGCAATTGAATCTCCATTGCAGTCCACGAAATTAAACGACATTGTTCACTACCGCAACCAGCCAAACTGCTTTAACAAAATGTGAAATCCAGTGCAATGAATGAAAGCATGGAGACCCGAGGGAGATGGGGATATTGTGGTTATTTTGGGTGGCGTTTTTAAATGTCTGGATCAACACGTGTAACATACATAAATGGGACACATTTACATCATTTTTACACATGGCACTCCCCCCCCCCCCAACTGGTTAAATGGGACACGTGGTGAACTTGGTCTGCAATAGTTAGTGATTTGACGTTTGGTAAAGTTAGATCGGAGACGTAACTAGTTGCAAAGTTAACGTTGTAAACTTAACAATTACCCTTATGAGGCGGGGAAATTTACATGAAAGGCATCTATTGGTGATAATAACATGCAATTAAATTCCGACAAAAACTATGAGATTTTAGTTTACGTCCATCACAAAGGTCACCGATGTCCAGCACCCTCCGGCAGCGGGAGAATAGCTGCTTGCTTTTGCGAGTGGGCGGTGACATCCTCGAGTTGGAAACTTGTGATTGGTGGTTCAAAAATGGACTTCGTGAATTCTGCACAATGAACCACATAATTGGCCTTTACAAAGATGGACTACGCATCGCGGTTGGTTTATTATGGACTTCAACGTTTGATTTGCTGTTAAAAGATGGATTAGCCTACATAATTGTTTTTCAAATGATGGTGCGGCCTACGCGATTGGCTGTCAAAAGATGGAATAAGCGACGTGATTTGAGGAGTCTGTTCTCCGGAGTAATATTGGAGTAATTCATGTGAAGTGAGGCGTAAATGGAATTATGATGGTATTGTACACAATAGATCAAACAACCACGAACTTATAAATGATGTAGTTCTTTAGTCGACCACAAGCTGTCGGGCTTTGTCCAACAATCCCTTAATGCCGGTAGCAATCGACCCTGGTACATGTGTTGAACTGTGTTCGAACAAAATGCCGAAACCCGGGATCGAACCAGGGACCTTTAGATCTTCAGTCTAACGCTCTCCCAACTGAGCTATTTCGGCGTGGAGACACACAGAGAAACAGCCCTAAAATGACAATTGCCTGACGCAAACGCCATTGTAGGGTATTTTTTCAAATAATTTAATTTTACATGTAGTGCAAAAAGCATGCATAGAAATACAAATAAGTTATTTCACAAATCATAACTGTAGACGTCTTCGTTTTCGTTTATTCGATTTTTAATCGTAGTTACAGTGGTATTCCGAGTTGATTTGAAAGAGCCTATTGCATGCAAAGACCACGTGCTATTGATGTGTCAGAGGGTTGGTTTTCACAGCTACCATCAAGAATGAAAATGGTCAGCAACAACGTAAAGTTTGTTTCTTTCGTCACGCCCCTCAGGCACTCCTGGTCCACATCCGATCAGCTCCTCTTAGATTTAACTGACTTTGTGTTGTCTGTGTACGTCTGGGCTGCTGACAGCTGTCTCCATGCATCCACAATGAGCACCAGCGGTATGACGACCCACAGCACGTTCATAAACACAAAGTAGAACCAGAAGTAGATAGGGTGTCCCAGTTCACTGTGGGCGTAACCATCTCTGTGCTCCGTGAAGAAGTAAAGCACCACTCCGTACAGTTGACCTGGGGTCGGATTATGCAACAAGACTCATCATATAATTATGACAAATAAATTCTAAGAACCTTCTTATACAGGTGAAACGTCAGTCTTACCTAAAGAGATGATGAGCTGCAGAACAAATCTGTAGGGCTTGTTAGTTAAGAAGGCAAACACTGCCCAAAAGCTGAAAGGCCCCCATAACCATGCAGTCACAGTCTCCATACAGACAGTGAAGTTATCCGCTCTAGATAAACAAACAAACAAACAAAAACAACAAATGTAGTTATCGCTTTGCTCTTTCTGTTCAAGCAAAAGTTATACATAATACTGTCCAATGATTAACTCACATCATGTATCTACTGTCTCCTTTGGAATATTCTTTCCCTGTAACACAGAAGAAAACTCATTAACTGATATAAAATGACTGCAGACAGCACACACAAACACACACACGCACACACACACGTACACACGTGTATGCTTTTCTTGTACTCACAAAGCTGTGACAGGAAGCTCTGGTCTCCTGGAATTATATCATAATACAGTGAGAACCAGCCCTCGATGATACCGTGGATGAAACCACAAACCGTAAACCAGCTCACAGCCAGACGCCTCCATGTCCCTAGCCTGCCTTCGGCCCCTTTCCTGCCGGTGATCAGCCAGGTCACAAGCAGTAATACCCCGGACGAAGAGAACAGGAAAAGTAGGATCTGTGACATGGATCTGTCATTGGCAACATAGGTGGGAATCAAAAGGTCCCTTGGCCAGTAGGGGTGAAGAATTGCACTTGCTGGCGTGGCATCCATTATTTGTCTGGAAAAGATGGTCAACAGTCTTAAAAAAAGGCATACTCATTAGGTGTAAAAACATGTCAGATTAACTGACGAATGATCACTCTCTGTTGTACTTCACGCCACTGCACCATTACAAAACAAAAGTCAAAATTGTTAAAAAGAACAGTAATACATGTATCTTTTGTCCTTACCAAACAAAGTCGTTTTTAAATAGCAATACAAAACATTAACATCCAATAGGGCCAGTAATCCAGCTGTGCAACAACTATGCATGCCATATTAGCGGAGATAAACTTCAACGCGGAACTCATTACTGTAGGGGGCGGATACTTGTGCTTTCAAAGACCAATCGGATGGCTGAATGCATAGAGCTAGGAGCACAGGCGATCTGCTGGCCCGTTGATTGGCTGTTTGACTCGGAACATGGATGTTGTTGTTGACAGCCACCAATAAGAATGTGTCTCTTACTCCCCGGGACCGTCCTATTTCTTTCATGTGCGTAGCTGTAAAATATTTCATCACTCGGTGAAGGTTGAATTATGGCATGTTATTTACGTATTTTGCGTTTCATAACGAATGATTTGACATAAAACGTTTTGCCTAGTCTAGTAAATATCAAGGTGTTCCCCATCTGTGTTCAAAAATATCAAAACAAGAAACCATACAGACATTGAAACAAATACAACAAACAAAACATGAACAGAAACATGCAAACTGAAGTACACAGGCAACGAACAAGTAATGAGATTGAAAAGCAATTTAAGTATAAAGAAATAAAACAGGGTCGGAGAAATTTGGAGAAACCTGGAGTCAGACAATAGCACTGCTAAACAACCTTGTTAAATAATACTGGCAATAATGTCGCTGGCCAATAGACAATAATTTTAACGTCATCGTCGCTTTGAACGAGCCAAAACTTGTCAACATTCAGCATTCACACCCAAAATTTATTCCGAAATTGTCATCTTTTCCCATTGACTGTGTGCTACACCTATCAAGATGCTTTTAACTCCTTATTTAAATAAGTCAGATTTCCACCAATGTTGCAAAAGGTCTGCTGTGTTGTCTTTCTCTTATTTGTGAGTAAGAGGAGGAAAAGAACAAAAACAGACTCCCATACCGTGTCAGGGATTTATCCCTGCCGTGACCCGGATTCGAACCGGGGTTGCTGCGGCCACAACGCAGAGTACTAACCACTATACGATCACGGCGAGCTACTGGGAAGCATGCTCCAACACCGCTCCGAAGGCTTTATGAAGCCGCGTGGAGGGGAGACGTTTTACAGGGTAATATGGTCAGAAAATGCATGTACCAAAACCCCATCAGCAAAAGCGGGGTATACAATGTCCCAGTGGCGCGCTAAAAACCACCATAGCACCAATGCAAAACGTAGGTTAGTTAGCAAGCTAATGTTACATTAGTGGTAATTGGAGAACAGTCTAGCTAACTATCGGTAACTAAACTTCGCTGATGGTTGAATGCATTGGCTAACGTCGACGGCACAGTCTAGAGCGTTCCTTTGAAGTGCATGTAACATTAAACTTAAGTTAGTTTCAAGTTTACTCCAACATAAGCAGAGTTAAATTATCGTATATATCAAGATAAATATACAATTTATGTATGTTGGTCCTTCGGTTATAAAAAACATAATATACAAGTTATGAACTGCACAGTCCCATATGGTCTAGCGGTTAGGATTCCTGGTTTTCACCCAGGCGGCCCGGGTTCGACTCCCGGTATGGGAACTAGATTTTCTTTTTTTACATAAGTAAATATTCATTTACCAATACAAAGAAATCACATCAAAAGTACTCCGGTTAAGCGATTCATACATGTACCAATGCATCAATTCGCTGAAAGGCTTAACTGAAACGTAAGGGCACGTGACAATATCACGTGATTGGGTGTCACATGATGCTACACGGAAGCTGAAAGTGTCGACTCTATTTCGCATTGGAAAGACGCGGTCTGTTTTTACAAGGACTGGTTGATTCTGAGTAGAAACGTCGGCGGTTAAGTTTCCATCAGAAAATACTTGAGCTTTTACAAGAAGTAGATATGGGTGTGTCAGAGCTGGAGGAATCTTCTCTGTTACTGGACGGAAAGCTGCTCCGTTTCATGGATCAGCTGGAGTTACTGGAGGAGAAACGAGCCACGCTTAACTCCCTCATAGAGCAGGTAGCCCGGAAAGCCTATAATTTTTATTATCTATTCTGTTATCTATGTTATTATCTAAGTTTTACCACGCTTCTAACCCTCTGAAGTTTATATTTTATTTATAGTTTATTTATAGTTATATTATACGTTTGAAAGCTTTTATTTTATGTTGTATCACAGCTATGTGTAATACGTTACCCTATTGTGTTACCACAGGGATGGTTTTCCATATCCAAGGCTCGATACTCCATGGGAAACAAATACGTTTCTGCACTACAGTATGCAAGTGAGATGGAGCCACTGGTCTGTGTACATACTAGGTGAGGAATGAGACATGTTTCACAGTAATGGATGCATCCACATAAATTGGTACGCACTGGAACTGAACAACTGTCAATTAATTTTTTTATGACTTGGATTTGTGTGTTACAGAACACATGACAATGGTGAGGTGGATTTCTGTGCAGAAAGGGTTAAACAAAAGTGTAGTAATGAAACTGGAAAAGATGCAAGGACAATAGAGGATATTGGACCTCAGGAAGAAGGTGAGTCTGCAAAAATAAATGTGGTGCTGAGAAAAGAAATGTTAGTGTAATAATCATTTTATTAAATGATGCTGTTCCATAGGTGTTAGGAGAAGAATCAAAACAAAAAAGGATTTCACAGAGAGAGAGGCAAGTGAAGCAACAAATAGTGGCAAAGCCCCTGAAATGAATCCAGGAGAAAAAAGTGACCAAAATCCACAGCAAGATCCACTGAAATGGTTTGGGATTCTGGTGCCACAATCTCTTAAACAGGCACAGGCATCATTCAAGCAAGGTATGATTTTGTTGTTTAATGTGTGAATGCATTTCAGGTTTAACAGAGATTTCATCCTGTTTTCAATGTATATTTATATTTACTTAATACTGCTAAGGATAGATCTTCTTTTCATCAATATACCAATATATCTTCTTTTCTGTAATATACCAAAACAACATTTCAACAGCTGTACATGCACCTCATATTACATCAAGCCCTATTGAAATGTGTAAATGAGTGCATATGTATCCTCTATGCATATGTGGCCATGAATGTAATAACCATGAATTTAGATATATAGATGTTGAAGATCTAATCTTATTATAAATCACTGAACCACACAAACATTTAAAAACAATTAACATCCAATGAAATGTATTTAATTAATGAGCAGCTACTTCTGTAAGTGTACATAAATCCCAACCTAGATATGACATAACTCTTCTACTTCAGCTATAGAACATTGTAACTTTTTTAGTATTTTAATGCCTGTGTGCAACTTGAAGCTCGAAACTCCTCTGGCACGGTTCTCAGCATACTATCAGTAAATCCTTTTCCCTGTCTTTCTCCTCTCCCCTTTTTGTGTCATATTACAGTAATACAGCTGTCAGCTGAGATTGCGGCCCTTCAGACTGCAGTGTTGAACACCAGACAGGAGCTGAAGCACAGCATGAAAGACAAACACAGTCCCCAGGAGAAAGTCTCAGCAGCCCAGCTGGACAGTGTGGCGGACTAAATAACTCTCATCAGTTCACTCTGGAGATGATCTGAGAAGAGCCTGTTGCCACACAGAGTGACAATGTGGAGTCAGTAAATTATACCTCAGGACTAACTGATCCTACTGGTGGATTTTGTAGTGTAGATAACAGATTTAGAAGTCCTTACTTGATGATCAGTTGCTAACAGATTGTGTTTGATCTTGTGCCGTTTTGACTGTCTTGGTGATAAATGTGGGGCCTGTGCAAAACGGATGTGAAAGCTCTCTTGGAGGATTTACTTGGAACTCAATAAAATTTGTGTTGTAGTCTGTAAACATTAATTTATCAGTTTATACAGAACCTGTTGGAATCTTTTTAATAAATAGTGTGTACCACTTTCTGATATGTCACCCTTTATTAGGGGTTCATAATAATATAATTATTGTCTGTATTATGAATTAAGTACAAGCCAATAAAAAAAAACAGTTGTGAGTTGCCAGGTTTTCAAGAACAGATTTTTTTAATTGACTAAGTCTGTTATTCATTTTGATAATTGATGTGGAAATATAGGGTGGTCCAGTACCACTGAAGCCCTTTTCTTAAAAGAATTGGTCCAGCATATTAATTAACATACCAATAAATATATCCTAACTTTACTGGCATGTAAATCAGTGTCAAATAACGTTAATAATATATTGTTTTTGTGTTTGTGCACTAGCGTGTGCCTGCCCACTTTAGTGTTTTGTTTACATGTTTTGTGCAACACAATTTGTTCTATCGTTTTTGAGCAGCGCTGCACAAACAAATCAGCATTTTTCCCAACCTGCCAACCCAAACCTTTGCCTAAATGGTTTATAACTGATTTATAGAGCACTGAAAAAATGATATATTGACCATCAGTAAAGCCATTACTTATTGCTTCTGATCTTTTATTAAATGAATGATGTATTTTATTGTTGTTTATGCAGTGTATGTGCTATGTTATATTCCTGAAGAATGTAATAATAGTAAAAATATGAATAAATAATTTCAGTGTTTAATTTTTAATAGCTGCCACACGAGACAGAAATATTTGTATTCGAGACAGAAATCCTGTCTTAATTCTAAATCCTACTCAAAGTATTACATCAAGGGAAACCGGCCTCCTCTTCTCACAGCGACACCAACATAATTGAAAACATTTGACCGAGCGCCACCACCCTCAGATCCAAGCAGCTTGACTGGGGACAGCCGAACATTACCGGGAACTGTCGAAACGGGAAACGAAACTCCCGTTTATTGTGTGTACTTCCTGCTCCAATTATCATACTGTCTGTTAGCGTCCATGAAACACAACAGCTCTGCCTCCTCTCCACTTGCGCCCGAACGACGGATGGGAGCGCAGGAACAACGGATGTAGCCTCGATCATATTATTGATGTTTCCAGACATCCGCAGCAGCCCCGTGTAGCCTGATTGTGGCCGATTTCGGACGTGCAAGCGACGCAACTCCTGCTTGGAATAAAATGTTCTTTTGTCTGTGCAACTGGCTGGAACATATTTATTTTTTTTGTGTGTGATCGGGGATTAGGAAGTAAACACGCCGGCCTGCGCTCATGATCAGAGGCGAGGTGGTATTGATACCTCAGACTCAGATTGTCCTTGATCGCAACTTGATTTCACTTCGGAGCGGAGGGACCGTGGGCTCCAATGGCGTCAGTTTCGAAGGTGTCTATTCTGGATTACTTTAACATTGTGTTTGAAGGTGAAAATGGCAAAATCGAGTCCAACTGCAAGGCTTGTGGAACCAGGATTCAGGCGAAGCGGAGTGTCACGTCCAACTTCGTAACGCACCTCAAGGTAATGATTTCAAAATAAAACGTTGTGTATCCTCGTTAACATGGAGGGAGGATTCATCAAGTCTTCATTTATTCACAGTTATATGTTTCTGGCAGCGGAAGCAGCTGCCCCTACAGCATATTTTTATTATGTATACAACAGTGTTGGCTATAAAAACCAGACCTGACTGACTGTTGCTTCTCTTTAAAGAGGAATTTACCCTTTCTGCATTTCCTTGATTTGTATATACACCTAAGCACTGAATTAACTGTTCTGCTTGTCAACTAATAACATTGTTGTTTCCCATAATGTCTCTCTCCCATTCAGCGGAAGCACCAGGCTATGTATGATGACTTTGTGAAAAGGAAGGATATGAAGAGAGAGGGTTACTCCTCAGGTTCCCTGCATAGTCTCACCACCAATGGGGGGAATGCCCGTTACACTCTTCCCATCAGTGCTGGAGTGGGAGGAGGAGGTGGTGGAGCAATGGGAACTATTGATGGAGGAGTTGGAGGAGGTTCTGGAGGAGGGGTGACTAAGTTTGACAGACATGACCCACGACAGGTGTGTGTCACAGTCCCATGGTTGCATGAGATGCAAGTTATTGAGTGACTGTATCTAAGATCCTACAAGTATTCCTCTGTCTGTATTGTGGTATTACAATAAAAGTCATTCATGTTGGTTTTTGTTGCCATAGGTTTTGATCTCTGAGGCCATAGCTAAGATGATTGTGCGGGATCTGCAGCCAGTGTCCATTGTCGAAAATCAAGGCTTCAGAGAGCTGTTACAGCTCCTGGAGCCCCGTTACACCCCAGAGCGCCAGCACTACATTCAGAGCCAGCTCCTCCCAGCCTACGCCTACCAGGCTCAGCTAGCAACCCGTCAGGCCCTTGCCTCAACGCATGCTCTCAGTCTCAGCCTTGATCTCTGGAGGGGCTTAAATGGAGCCACTTCAGGGTAAGGAGGTAAAATCAACCAAAAGCAACATGATCCCCACTTGGTTTGATTCCCTCACTGATGAGTCCACTTCGCTCCCTCTCTCTGTAGGTACCTTGGCGTTACCTGTCATTTTCTCACATCTGATTGGCAGATGCGTTCAGCTCTCCTGGCATGTCTGCCCTTGACTGGGGGCAGCTCTGGGACTCGTGTGCTTTCAGAGTTTGATGAAGTATGTCACTCCCATGGTGTGTCAGGGAGGGCTTTTCGCGTTGTTGCCGACCCTTTCCTACCAACATCATCAGTAAAACAATGTTGTCTTCCTGGTTTCCTTGTTTCACCTCCTCATTCTCAAAACGATGACGGTGAAGACGAGGTGGACAGTGCCAACAATGTGGAGGAAAGGATCAGGAATGGCCATGGTGATGGTGGAGAGGAAGAATGGGAGGACTCATGGGAGCAGGGTCTGGGTGTGTGTCGGGTGGACTGTTTCTCTCGCTCCCTTGAACAGTGTGTCAGTGAGGGGTTAAACTCATGTCCACAGCTCTCATCCTCACTGGCCAAGGCTGCCTGTTTCTATAACTACATTACCTCTGCTGTCCCACCTGAGAAACTTACTCAGGTGTTTGATGGTGCTGGGTTGATCATGGGGGGACCAGGAAATGCGCCCCCTGCAGCGAGAGACTGGGCAGCTCAACTTAAGGTATATTGTCTAAATACTGGTAACATTTTCTAATGTTTCTTAATGTATGTTTAAAAAATGAACAAAGGCATATTTTATATGATTAAAACTATATATTGTTATATTGTATTACATAGACAATCACCAATTGCACTAGAGGTATCAAAAGAGGAGTTATAGTGGCAAATAGCCTTGTAAATAACATCCCAATGTCTGCTTGCAACTACAGTATAATGTTTTACAAGGTATTTATTGGTTGTTTAGGAGTTAATGCTTAAAAATACTAAATAGGGAAGTTAGTATAAAGTGTTATCATTAGTAATATGTGTCCATAATAGCACTGATTTAGTCTGGAGCGTTATCATATGGCAGTATATCTGTGGAGATTCTCATTTATCCAGGTCATGTTGATTAAAAGTGCTAAGTTGTAGGCAACTGGACTTCTTTTTGGTAGCTTGAAGATGTTTCACCTTCCATCCAAAAGGCTTCTTCAGTTCTGGCAGGATCGTAGGGAACCAGGAGTTAAATCTCTGGATCACTGGGGGTGGAGCTGTGAGCCACACCCATCGTCACACGAGTCTCCCCTCAAGGTGCGAATTGGAGTGAGAGTTGTTGTGGTCACATGATCCCGAGGCTGAAACTGCTCTGATGGTGAAGAGCAGTTGAACTTCCTGGGAAACTGATTTACAACCTGGTTCCCTACCATCCTGCCAGAACTGAAGAAGCCTTTCGGATGGAAGGTGAAACGTCTTCAAGCTACCAAAAAGAAGTCCAGTTGCCTACAACTTAGCACTTTTAATTATCATATGGCAGTTTTTGAAATGTTTGATATAGTACTGCTAAATGTAAAGACAATTAATAATTTCTTTCATTTTTGTTGCAGGTGCTTCGGCGGTTGCTTGACTCTGTAGATTTCCTGGAGGAGATGAGCGGTCCAGGGGAGTTGGCACTGGGTGGATCAGAGAGAGCCCTGCTGAGGGAGCTTACTGACACTCTGGAGCCCTTCACCGAGGCCTGGGACATGGTACATGGGGACAGACAAGCAGACACACAGACAGACAGACATGTTTCCATCAGTCTGGCTCTGCCTTGTGTTCTGGGCCTCCGTAAGCACCTATCTGAGACCTCAACCCCAAACTGCCCCTCCCTCTTGGTGGGCCTCAGCCAGGCTTTAGAGAGTCGGCTGGCCCCCATCCTGGAGGATCCTCTCTACATCACTGCCACCACCCTGGACCCCCAATTCAAGCTCACTTGGAGCAGCAACCCTGACTGGCACAGACAAGTTCTCATAGAGGAATTATCCAAATATTCATCCTCCTTCAGCCCCATAGACTCCAACACAGAGCTACATCCTCAATCACAGACACCTCCTGCCCCAGCTCCATCACCAGTCTCTTCACTCTCACGGCCCTGTAAGCTTTTCTCTTTCATCAAGCAAAGACCTGCAACACAGGCGAAGAGCCTCGAGCAGGAGCTGGCCATCTACCTAAGAGAGGAACCCACAGATGAGGAGGCTCTGCATTACTGGAGGCGTAAAGCCATTGACTTTCCTCTTCTCGCCCAGGTGGCCAAGAGGGCTTTCACCATACCTGCTTGTGGCACTGTTGTGGAGAGCATTTTCACTTCTGCTGGGCGCTGTCTGCGGCCAGAGAGAGGCCGTGTTCTACCAAAGAACCTGGAGACGCTCATCTACCTCAAAGCCAACTACAGATTATTATGGACTTAAAGCTGAACAAGCATTCTTTTATCTAAATAGCAACTGAAGGCTTTATACCGGCAGTAAAAATGCTTATTGGATACTAACCTCTGTTCCTCTCTGAGGGAACTGTGCTAGCAAGATAACATAGTTCTCATACTACACATCATTTGACATAAGATGGAATGAATTACCAACAGTTTCAGATCCTATGTTTTGTCTCTGTTCTTGAAAAGGGTTTTATAGACTGCAGTAGGTCTGTATTACTGTCTGTTAACCATCTGGCCTGCATACGGACTATCATACCACATACTGTGGACTGAGGGGGGACTAGAAGCAGATCAATACTAAAGCATTTACTTTTGACTTTGTTTTGCCCGATTAGGGTCTTCGGACAACCACAAGACCACAAAGCCCCCCCTCTTTATGCTCTCACCCCTGAAAGACAGCTTATGTCTGTACCAGCCAACACTGACATACCAACAGCAACCAAATGGTCAATAATTGCATATTGTAGCATATGATTTACTTTCAGTGATATACAATGAGACTAGAGGTTGTTTTGAAAGAATGCATCAGCCGCTACAGAATATGTCATCGCATCATCCACTTACACTTTCATCTCTGTGTATGTATGGCTCATCCCTGGGACATGATAATAAATGAGTGCCACTCCCGAACACAGAGGTGTGTACAACTGGCAGAAGTGAGCGCATTCATTCATGTGTGCACATAGAGCACCATTCTATTTGCCAAAGGGGCAACATGGAAATCTGCTTCATATATCTCGTTTTTAGACCCTAATTCATTTATATTTTCCTCTGCCAGTCCTTTATAACTCCATGCGTGCTCTTTCAGAGTGGAGGTCAATTTCATTTCATTTTCTTTATCAGTGCTTTTTTTCCTCTTTCAATTTCATGTCCAATTTTACTTCTGAACTTTTAGGAATTGAAATGGGTTTGACCCTGCTTCCACCCCAGAGGACGTGTGCATGAGGCACAACAGAGGCTTTTGCTTGGTCTGACCTGACTGAACTATTTTGGAAACCACTTTGCAGGGCTTTGCTTTTAAAGAAGAAACTGTGAATGTTGTCGTGTTTGTCTTTCGTCAGGGATGCTGCTACTCTGTGGCTGGGTCATTGGGGAGGCAGGGTAATTGCATGTAATTCCATTACAGTTAAATTTGAGTCAGCAGGAAGGCAGCAGCCACATCCTACACAGTCTTTTTCTCCAGCACCAACTAGGCTCACAAAACCATATTACTGATGTACTTAGAAATAAATGGCAGGAAATGATATGCAGCTACTGTATTGTCGTTCTCTAACGCTACATCCGAAGGCAGGCACTGCTTCAATGCATTGATGAATGTTTTGTGATTAATAGGGAACAGTAAGACAACAACATCAATCAATTTGAAGATGAGTGGCTGTAAAGGAATTGCAGTAGATCTGATTATGAGGACTGTTACAAGGATTACATCTATTTTTCATCAACTACGAAACAGCTTCATCCCAGTGTTACTGTTTTTGTTGTTCTTGAAAACCACTTCAGAGGAAGTGCATTAATCTGATACAATGAGATTTCCCTCATAGATCATAATTATCAAAGATTGCTGTGATCTTAATGATTATCACCCCAGGATGTCTCCATGGATTTAGATGTGTTGCTAGATATCTGCGTGGATGTGCCAGTGTGTTAATCTTTGAAAAGTGTGTTTTTGCTCATCCCCATGGGGTGTGTTGTTGTTCATGAGTGTATGTGGAGCAGCTTGAAGCATCTCCCCCTCTCTCCCCTGGCTGTGACAGCTCATCCATATGAGTTAGACGAGCAGGCTGGGCTGCAGTCCTATTGGTAATTGCCTCTGAAATGAATTACTTGGCAGAGAGTGAGACTGAGGGAGGGGAGGAAATTGTAATTGAACTGCCCCCTCCCTCCAGCCCTCTCCCTTATGCCTCAAGTTATTACATCTGCAGTGCAGAAAGCCATTTTCTGTCCGCACATAGACACACATACACAGAAAAACACACACACTCTTACAAAACCAATTTCCCCCTCCCCCATGCAATGGCCTCAGCAGAGCACCATATTGATGCAGGGTGATTTCATAGATTGATTGTTCACAGGCACAGCACAGTGGGCCACACTTCACTCCTGCACTCATAGCACAGAGACAAATACTCTCTTATACATCTTGTTTGTGTATATATTTGTTTCTGCTGCACTGGTCCCAGTCTTCCTCTGTTTGGGGTGCCCTTTAGCTGGCCTTGGTGTATTCCAAAGGTCTAATAGGCCGCAGGACATTGAAGTTGGCACAAACAAAAGTGGTGTTTAGTATCATGAGAGCCCTAGTTACCCCATACACACAGACACACACACAGCCAAGCATCGTTATTAATAACCTGCCTGCTGCTGGCCTGATGACAGTTAAAGCTGGAAGGATTAAAGATCTCCCTCTCATGTTCGACGTCAGACACACAGAATATGGTAGTTTCCTTTCTTAATTTGGTGACTGTGTTAAGTGTGTAACAGATATATGCCCTGACTTCTTCATGCAACATATGGGAACTTACTTTTGTGTTGTCCTTTGGCCTTTTAACAACCAGGGCATGGAAACGGGGGTGGGGGGTGGGGCAGTGAGTTAAATGAGCCACCTATCCCTGCGCCAGCCAGACATGCACATGTTGTGACTCCAACTATAGCACACAATGGGATCTATTTCTGTAAATGCACTAGGGTTATCACTCCACTTACACTGAGCCCTCTCTCTCTCTCCCTCCCTCTCTTTATCTAACACTCTCACCCACTTACACAAAATCATGGCTGACAGAAACAGCCGGTTCAGTGTTAAGAAGAAAGAGAAGAAGGTGGAAAACAAAACAAATAATGAGAAGGACAAAGAAAAAGACAAGGCGAAGGAGAAGATTGTAAAAAAGCCTGACAAACCTGTGAAAAAGCCAGAGAAGACCCCAGAGCAGCTCAAGGATGAAGCTCAAGATGAAGAGAAGAGGAATGGGGAAAGTGGTGGTGCAACAGGAGCAGAGCCAGTTAACAGTGAAGAAAATGGAGAGTTTCAGCCCATAGAGCTGCCACCATTTGAGATTGTCACAGGGTGCGTACGATTTAATACATGTATAAGTCAATGAGTCAGTATGTCATACTTACACACTTCTGCTCTTTAATGCACCCACTTTTTGATTTTGTTTAGTTGAAGTAGTTTTTAATATCTGTCTCTTGTTCCTAATGCATGTTCTTTAGTTGATTTTAGGTAGAAAGATACTAATGACTTACACCTGCTATCCTCACTAACCCAGCAGTAAGAATAGGAATGAGTCACAGACACAGACACAGACGCCGGCCCCTGCTGAAGAACTACAGCTAGCATCTGTTCCCCACTCTCTGTCCTGTGAGTATTAGCTTTTTGATATCAAAGCTATAAGAGATCTTTTTGAGTAAACCAGGTGGATGGTCATGCACAATAAATTTATACAGAAAGACAGGAGGGGTGTGCGTTCTGTATAGTTACTAAATCATGAAGAGATCAGCCACAAATCTTAAGATGACGTGAAAGCCAAAAATATTTATAGAAACATCAGTGTACACAGTGGTAGTCTTATTAATATTCTATTCACGGTGTCACCAGAGTCTATGTTGAGGACTCACTTTCATCAGTCTTTTACTGTCTTGGATGGTTGACAAATTCATCACAGAATGAGTGACTCATGCTCTCATGCTCTCTTTCCAGTCACACCATCATACGCCACCACCACCATTTAAACTGACAGATAACTCTGACACTACCGTTCATATATACATCATGCTGATTGTTTCTTTACTCTTTCATGCCAATCTAACACTCATGCATTAAAAAAGACCCACTAACGTTGACATCTAACGAGTATGAAATTCAAAACTAGTATGGCTTTGGTACCCCCTGAAAACAGGCTACTTAATAGCAGATTTATGTAAACTCTCCCTTTTAATCTCTGGCAGGGAACAGATGAGCCCATTCTACTTCAAGTTTCAGTTCAGGAACGTTGAGTACTCATCAGGGAGGAACAAGACCCTACTGTGCTTCAGAGTGGATACACCAGGAGGCAGCACGGAGCCTCTGAAAGGTTATATGGAGGATGAACATGCCACAGCTCATGCTGAAGAGGCCTTCTTTCAACAGGTACCTCACACCTCACGCCTTTTTATTTTGAGGAGTCATGTAAGACACATGTGAATATCACGTTATATCTGATTTCTCAGTTTGCAAGCATTTTCTCTTGTAGTAATGTTATATATAACATGATAATAGGCTTTTTCTCCTTTACACCTCCATGAATCCCTTACTCTTTCCTTTGCAGGTGCTTCCTAACACTTCTCAAGAGTATGATGTTACATGGTATGTATCATCAAGTCCCTGTGTTTCCTGTGCAGCCAAGTTGGTCAGCATACTCCAGCAGCGCAGAAAGGTCCGTCTCTGCATATTCTGCTCCCGTCTTTTTGAGTGGGAGCAGCCTGAGATAGGAGAAGGGCTCCGTGCTCTGGTGAGTGCCGGCTGCAAACTGCGTATGATGAAGCCGTCTGACTTCCTGCATGTTTGGGAGACGTATGTAGAGAAGGAGGACCAGAGCTTTACACCCTGGGAGGATTGTCAGGAGAATTATGACTACTACGTGGAGAAACTGGCTGATATCCTCAAGTAGTTGTGAGTCAGTGAGTATTGTTTATTGTTGCATACCTTCTTTCGGTCAATAAAATACTTTGTCTGGATAGTGACTGTCAATTGTCCCGTCTTGTTACAGGTGCACATGATGGACAAGATCTCCTCACGAAATTAACCACAAATTGGTTAAGTTGTGAAAATCTCACTAGTTGAACGTGTGTTTTTGCACACATCCAATGGTGCAGATTAATATTAGTTTGAATGAACACTCAAAGCAACATTTTGTACTTTTTATTTTGACAAATTCAAAAAGAGACACAAAATGCTTGAATGGCATTTCTCTAGCATTACTGACTGTAGATATAAATATATTATACTGGTTACCCTTCACAATCACTGCTGAACTATTTTAACACATTAAATAAGCTTTGGTATATCTACTGACATCTTGTGTTTGTTTACAAGAATCGACAAGTTCTCCATGGATCATCACCAATTCATTACACATGTAGGTGTTAAAATATGTTATACAGTTATCAACAGTATTGTGCCGTGCAGAAAATATATGTACAGATTAAATGGCAACATCTGTAAGTCAGCATGTTCAGGTCAAAGCACAGCTGAAGCCGGTCATCTATTTAGAGCTGAGCTAGAGAATATGAGTCTCTTATGACTTATGGCACTGTACACAGCTTGGCCATTTCCCAATGCCACTCTTTGGCCAATCTCTGTTTTTTTTCTGCCTGAAATGAAACTAGTGCAGCTTTGGTGACTCATTGTTTAAAGGATGCCAGCCCACCACCATTTTCTGTAGCATTTTGACTTTCGGTTGTCTCAGCTAGAAAAACATCAAAAAGAAGAGGAAACTTGGATTAAAAAAAACATTTTTGTCACAATAAATGTGTGATTATTAAAATGACACTATCGTCCACAGTAAAATATATATTAAAATAGTAATATATATATATATTTTAATACCTTGGTCCTCCTGCGAGGTTATTGGTAATGGTGCTGTTTCACTGCAAATGGTGCCATTTTCATCCCCTTCTGGCATCCAAGAAAAGACATAATGATATAAACGATAACATGTTATATAGTTTTAGTGTGATGTTTTTTACTCATCTTCTTTACCTTTACACGAAGAATTGAGTGCTGCATCAGTGATGTACTGAACCAGTGGACAGGGTGCATCTGCATAAGGGAGGAAGGAACTTTTATCACAAGAACACCAACGGTGCAAACTCAAGGTGTCAGTGGACAGTTTCACAAAGCAGTAATTTCAAAAATAACTCTGAAATGAATCACTGGTGGGGCTGGATCTGCAGCATACGAGGAAATGACAACCAAAACCACAAGCCATGAGGGGTGGTGTCAACCTACCATCACGGTCCTTCAGCTGAGCCATGCTGAGAAATAGGTCTGCCTCGTCTGGCTTGTACTCACTACGAGCTATGTGGTAAGAAATGATGTTAGGTCACACCACAGCTCATTTTGACCGTTGTTAATATGAGATGGAATATGTTCTCTAGGTAGCGGAAACTGGTGTTCACATGGTGACATTTTTAGCTAATATTCACTTAATTACATTACACATCTGGGAGTTATGGAGCAACATGATCATGCATTAGAAGTTTCTAGTCATATAATGAATGCAAATGTCAATATTTTAGCTCTGGTTCTGGTCTCTACCAACTCTTAATGGAAATATTTGAGTCTTTATCTGCCAAATGCTCCAGTCGGTTCACCAGCTAATAGCTAACTGCTACTTTTTAGGCGCTCAACAGGGTGCGTACATTGAATTTTTAGGGCTTTTCGCTGAAAACAGCTGACTGCTGCAGCTGAAAACAACACTATGAGAGTAGTGAGAGTCACCCAAACCTGGTTTGCGGAAGAATCTGAGGAAAATGCATCCAAGGAACACAACAATGATGCAACATAGGATAAAGCCAGAGACGGCAAGAAGCACTCTCCTCTTCAAAACTATGGACCAAAAATAACAAAACAGAGAATTGAAGTGAGACAAAATGTTTGCAGGGTAAAAACTCCTAACTTCATCAGCTCAGCTCTACTTACGAAGGTTCTTGGTTGTGAAATGATCACTGTGTTTTGAATAAAATGGCCTCTCAGTGCGAATGCCTCGGCAAGTGTACTGGCTCTGGTCATCCTGTGTTGTCACTACATGTTTTTCAGAAGGCGGCTGATCGATTGGTTGGTCCTCTTTGAACCTGTTCATTTGTTTGTATGTTTGAATTATCAGAAAGGGGAGAACCCACATAGTAAATATCAAAGATACGAAGGCATGTTATTAATTGTTTATGATGTGCATTACCATGTGTAATTCCACATATCCTGACTTTCTTGCACCCCACATTTCAGCACCAATTGGTCTGCAGAGAAGACCTCTGACCAGCCAGTTAAAAGGATTATAGCCGCCTTCGGGCGCTCTGTTGACGCACAATCAACACTGTGCTAAATACATTAAATACATACACATAGAGATAAATGTTAGAGGGAAGTCAACAAAAACTTACCTTTAACGTCAAGTCTAACAGCCTGACTCTGGCTGGAGTAAAAGACTGAATTCCTTCCTCTTTTAGTTTGGCATTTATATGAGCCAGTGTTTTTTGTCAAAACAGAGCTGATAGTATGATTGTTACGGGATTCTTCAAGTGGACTGTTGTCTTTGTACCACAGGTATTCCCATCCAGAGGACATATTAATGTGACAGCTAAAGGAGACTGAATCTTCAGTGTGCATCACATTGTAACTTGGATCCTGTATCAGTGACACTTGGGGTACTTTATCTGAGGAGTGATAATAATGCCACTGTTTAGTATAACCACATTTTAATGTACGCCACAATGCAAAGAGAAGCTGGCCTTTAATTAGATGAAATAATTGGACATTGTGTTGAATAAATTTGTTTGTTTACGATAAATTTGTTGTATGTAAAAAAAGTTTCCGCATGTCCTTTTTGTTTTATGCGTATCAACACCTAAAAAACAACAAATTGTAGTTTAATGGCAGGTTATGTGTATTTATGATTTTGCTTATTATTGAATTCCCACATATCACCTCCCCCAGTGTGAAGTGTCAAAATAAAACAATGAACAACAGTAACTTCAAAAAGATGTCCAAGAAAGATCAAAAGAAAGTTACCGTAGACCTGAAGAGTAAGTCCAGGACTGTTGCCACTGCTGACAGACCTTCTCTTAAGTGATCCTGAGCAGCTGTATTGTCCACAGTGTAAGGCTGAAGCAGAGCTGATGGAAAGAGTAGCTGCATCCGAGTCAAAAGAAACAGTTTTATCAGCCAGGACCTTCTGTCCATCTCTGTACCATGTATATGTCCAGTCAGAGCTGCTGTCCATCCCACAGCCCAACTTCACACTCTCAGCGGGGAACACATCTGACCATGGTGTTGTTAGGGTCAAAGAGGGAACAGGGATTTCTAAAGAGAAGGAGTCACATCAGCACCTTTCTCATACTCTTAGAGGTATCCTCCTTGATTTTAATCAGAATTTCATAGCATGAAATCCCAAATCACAGATCACAGTCTGCATTATTTCTTAAAATTACACACATTACAACACATCAACACAAAGTAATTTTCTTAGGCTCACCAGAAATGCGCAAGACCCGCTCTTTACTCTCCTCTGTACTGTAATTTGTTTTGCTTCTTTGGGCGATGCACTTATACATCCCATTGCTTGATGAATTGGCATTAGGAATGTTAAAGCTGCTGCCCCTGACAGGAAGTTGGTGGCCATCTTTGCGCCAGAAATAGTCCCAATGGGACGAGAGTTCAACTTTACAATGGAAAGACAATGTTTCTCCAGTGTACATCTTGTCATCATCTGGCTGTTGAGTCATCATAGGTGTAGGCTTTTTGTCTAAATACACAAAAAATAATTGTTTCTGTGAGTAGTTTGTGACGAGTTGTTGGTATTAAATTGTTCATTAAACCATAAGAAACGCAACTGTTAAACACATTTAACACCTGCAAAAAAACAAATACATGTTGTAGAGGTAGTCAGCAGAAACTTACCTCCAACTTCAAGGCGTATAGCTGAGCTAAAGGTAGTTTGGAATACTTGATTCATGCCTCTTTTTGCTCCACATTTATATGACCCCCTATGTGTTGTCCCAACAGCACTGATTGTATACATATTGTCAGGTACACTAAGTGGACTGCTGTCTTTGTACCAAAGGTACTCCCATTCTGTGGTGACATTAATATGACAGCTAAAAGAGACTGACTCCCCAGGAAACATCAGTTTGTAGTCTGGATCCTGCGTCAGTGTGACAGTCGGTGTCTTATCTGAGGGTAAGAAAACATGCCTTTGCTATCAGTGTTTTAAAATACATCTAGTGCAAAAAGAAGCTAAACTTTAATCAGATGTGACCATATTAACACATTGCACCTAAAATTAGTAAAATAATTAAAATAATTGCAGATTATTTTTAGATCACATAGATTTAGATATAGTGTTTTTACTTTAATGTGGATTTAAAAAGGAAATCTTACCATAGACATTAAGAGTGAGTCTAGAACTGTTGCCACTGCTGACAGGCCTGTTCTTTAGACTTCCTGAGCAGCTGTATTGTCCACGGTGTAAGGCTGAAGCAGAGCTGATGGAAAGAGTAGCTGCATCCGAGTCAAAAGAAACAGTTTTATCAGCCAGGACCACCTGTCCATCTCTGTACCATGTATATGTCCAGTCAGAGCTGTTGTCCATCCCACAGCCCAACTTCACACTCTCAGTGGGGAACACATCTGACCATGGTGTTGTTAGGGTCAAAGAGGGAACAGGGATTTCTAAAGAGAAGGAGTCACATCAGCACCTTTTCATAATATTTTAAAATACACTATAAGCATAAGGTCGATACAAAAAAGCATGATTGTTGCCTCTCCTTTTATCACACACAGCAAAACCTAACACAGTCAAGCTCACGTTAAAGAACATTCAACTGCAAAATGTCAGCTTTTTTAAGCACAGATGAATAAATCTGTATTGTGTGAAGCAGGAAGCCAGTCAGTCTGAGAACACTGACTCAAACCATAAGGTTTTAATGAAACAATCAAAAACACTGACTTTATCAAGGATTAGCTTAAGGGGGGAAAAAATAAAGCAAAACTAAAATTGCATTATCAATATTTTGTATGTTCAGGCAGTTTTAGTTTGGATTTTTTATTTTTATTTGGACTGAGCTCATAAACAGCATGTGAGAAATGTTGTCCTCTAAACACTAAAAAACTTTTCCACTTTGTTTGCTAACACTCTTTTACTAAACTGTATCTAGCTGAGTGATATGCAACTGCTGTGTACATATACACAGCTCTGAGCCATCCCTCCCTGAGTTGGGCTACACCACAACATCCTGCTTCAACAGAAAATGCATAAAATAACGGAAGCAAGACGCCCTGAAAATGCTGTTTTAATCAATTCAATAGCAGACACGAGAGGTCACATCAGGAAAACACAAATTCTCTTCGGCATAATGCATGTTTTATGATATTTTCTGTGTTTTAAATTCATTGTGGCTATTTACAATGAAGAAATTTACATCTTCTTATTGGAGCACAGTGCTTCAGTAATGTTATTTTGCTGTTTTCACCTACCAAGAACATCTTGTTGTATTTCATCACTCCTGTATGTTGATGTTTCACTTCTTTTGGCTGTGCATGAGTATTTCCCCTTTTTAGAAAGATCAAGTGGGATGCTGATTTTTTGGTTGGTTCCGGGGAAATAATTTCCATCTCTGTACCACTGATACTCCCAGCCCGAGGACACATCAACACTGCATGTGAAGATCACCGTTTCTCCAGTGTACATCTGGTTAAAACCAGGATCCTTCCTTATTGTTGGCTTTGGTATGTTGTCTAAAACAGAAAGGCAGTTCACGCTGCATCACTGCTGCACCCAAAACAGCTGTATAAATCATCAATTCTTAGAAGACTCAAAAAAGTTCAATATTAAAATAAAAAAAGTAAAAGCTGTTTTTAAAAGTGTGCTTATGCACTTTCTTGATGAGAGCTGAGATGCTCGGCGCCATTGTCATGTCTGTCTTTCAGGTATAAAGCTATTGCCTGTTAGCTAATTAGTTAGTTAGCATGAAGACCAAAAACAAGGAGGAACTATGGATGTATCCTGAGGCCAAGAATGGTTTGCAATTAATTTTTATTACTGTTCTTTAAAGATGATGAGTTCATTATGAGTAATTAATAATTTTGTTATCTCAAAATAACAATCTCATTTTTTTGTGAAAATGGGTTAATTAATCTGTTATCTCGACAAAACAAAAAGGCAAATTCTCGTGAGAATGAAATAAATTTTGTAGAAAAGGACCTGATAATATTCATAAGGGTAAACGGGGACAAATGTCACTGCTCTGTGTAGGTTTAAGCTTATTATGAACGTTTGCCATTGGTTATCGTAATATTTACCCAAAAATTAGGTTATTTTAATTACAACAGCTGACCTGACTCTGTCCAAATTTTACAGAACTTAACAAACAGCCTGACAACTTCATAGTGGAGACAAAAAACACTGCTTCACTCACCATAAACTGTGACATTAATTGTGTTGCTGAATCCAGAGGTGACTTTTCTAGATTCAAGGTGAGCTTTGCAAGCATAGCCACCCTGATAGGCTTGAGTGATCGGGGTGATGTTGAACAATGGTTCCTCTTCATCAAAGATGATCTGGTCCAAATTATCTTGGAGCTGCTCTTGATTTTTGTACCAGGTGACCATCCAGTTGTCATTGCTGTCAACTTCACATTTAAACTCCACTGTCTCGTTTTCAAACACGTCTGTCCAGGGACTCAACAGCTTTAGGGTTGGTTTAGGTGGGTCTGAAAACACACATCGCAGAAGAAAAACTGAATCAACCAATCTAAAAATACTTATAGCATCAGAGAGAAACAGAGATGTTGAGTGCGTCATCCAAATTTACATTTTCACAGATGAAAGGACTGTAGCTGTATGCTCATATATGTAGATACATGCTCACACTAACTGAAGTGGAGTTCGACCCGAAGCAATGACACAGCTGTGTATGCTTACCAGAGACCAGCAGAGTTGTTTTACTCTCTACTGTGTAAGAAGGTTCTTTTCCTCTCTTGGCTTTGCAGACATACTCTCCGCTGGTAGGATGATCTATACGACTTATGACATAAGTGCTAGATGCTTTAACTTCAGTTCCATTATGATACCATATATATTCCCATCCGGTAGACACATCGACCTTGCAGGTGAAGGTGACAGACTCTCCAGGGAACTTCTTATCAAAGTTTTGCACAGTGGGTGTTGGCTTGGATGCTAATGGGAGAGAAGAAGTAAAAAGGTACAATTTCATTTATTCTATGCTGTATGCTACATAGACTTTCAGAAAAAATGTGGGTGATGGCACATACCATAAACTATGAGTTTGCTTGGCTGGCTAGCTGCAGTCGTAACACCGTTTGTTTTGTGACGACCTTTACAGGTATAGTTTCCAGAATATATTTGAGATGCTGCAGTAATTGTAATCATTGACCCCTCATGAGACAAAGACACATTTGGATCTGAATCTTGTACTTCCTTCTCATCCCTGGACCAGGTGAAGGTCCAGTCAGTGCTGCCAGGGACAGTACATTTGAACTCCACTTTCTCAGAAGGGAACACATCCGCCCAGGTTGACAGGCGCTCCAGAGAAGGCGTGGGAGGCTCTGAAAGTTTATAAATAAAATATTATCAGAATCATATAATTAAAGCAAGTATTCAGTCAATTCAAATAGCTGGAAATATGAAGTTCAATGGCATTACTCTCAAAGTTCGCATTCCTCTTTTTGGCTTCAGGTGCAGTTAGCATGAACCACATGATGGTCCAAAATTCAAATAAATACAATCTGATAAGAAATTCAACAGTCTTATTTTGCATTGCCTTTTAGACTTCTTGTAAAAAGGCAGAGAGTGGTATTGTGATGATGTCATTTATACAAACAAGCACTGACAGTAAAAGAAATCTAAATGTGACAGACTTTTCTGACAACCACATCGAGTTCACATGTGATATTTCCCAATTCACAGGTTGCTGTCAAAGTGTTATTTTCATGTAATTTGTCAGCACTGCTTTCTCACGTGTCTGTACTTAAATACTACTTAGAGATATGAAACATTAAACATATTGATTATGGCTGAATTTTCTCCTTTAGGCCTTACAAACGTGCTTTCCTAAACTCTAAAAATCTACAGGATTTAAAAATAAAACTCTTTAGAAATCTAATGACAATGTATGATTATACTTTTGGATTTATGCATTTGTGAACTTTAAATCTCACCAGTTGGCGCTGCTTTTGACAGTTGCGTTCCCACAGTGGTGGTGTCTGATGCATGAGAGGAGAGGTGGGAAGAACAGAATTAATTTCTGAACAGCCAGTATATGAGATTTATCTGGTGGAAATTTAAACAACCAGAGCAGTAATAACAAACATAGAACAGCAATGATAAACATTTCAGTAATTTTTCAAGCAAAAATATCAAACATGCACTGGTTCCAGCTCCTCAAAAGTAAAGATTTGTTTCTTTTGGCTTGGACTGTTGGTTGAACAAAACAAATAAAGCACATTTTTTCAATTTGTGAGAATTATAACAGGAATTTTTCTCAACTTTCTGCCAAAGCATTCAATCAATCGATCAGTTAATCAATCAATCAATCAATCAATCAATCAATCAATCACATTTTTGTTAGCTACCACGTTGGATGAGCTGCTGTTGTCCTGTATGACAACACCAACACGACCACCAGCAAAACAACAGAGACATTACAGTTTAGCAAACCTCCTGATGTAAAAACATGAAGTTAGAGCAACAAAATGGTGAAACTTGCACTTGCGTCTAATTGCAGGAACTGCCAGACTGACGACAACAAAGTACTTCTTGTTCCCCATGTTAACTTTCCTCATGTTCTACCTCCTAAACAATGAAACACTGTTTTGGTCCCTTTCTGATTCAATGTAAACCAAAAAAACGAATAAATTAATTCCATTCAGCTTAGTTTACAATCACACAGGTTAACATAAGTCTGTCTGACTGATATCTGGCTGAATGGTAATAATGTTTTGTTTTTGTTTTTTTGTTGTTTTCTTTTAAAAAAGAAAAACAGCATTAAACATTTTTTTAAACCAGTGCAATATGCAGGAAACATGTAATAGTTTGCCAGTGTGTCAAGCACGTTTCTTACCAATATGCTGAGCTGCACAGAAAGCACAGAAATCTGTGGAGTTAAATTTAAGACGAATGTTCAGTGACATTTACATGTGAAGGCACATGAAAAAATTTGATACATTCCAGAAAATAAATTATAGTTGTCTAAAAACTTACATATGACCGTGAAGACCTTGATAAGCCACATTTTCCATTGAGCTGCACATGTACAGGCTGTGCTGCTGAATTGAGTCATATACTGCTGTGTAGTGAAGTTCAGTAAAGGAAACAGGCAGCAGGAAGAACTGATGGGCGTGTGTGACATGTTCATATTTACACTTGCCTCACAGCAGCTTTTCTGACATTAGTTTTTGTTTTTTTGTTTTCTGTTTCTGTATAAGTGACAGGAAATGTGTTGGTCAACCACGCTGAGATGTTTGTTCTCACAACATGAATTTAGATTTGCTGATTTCTGCTGAAAAGCAATAAAAGGTTTAGAGAATTGAGAAAATTGAGACAAAATGCCAGAACTTAAATGTGTGGACAAGACCAAACAATCATTTTGCGTTGTTAGTATAATAAGTATAGGTTGAGGATTTTGAGGATTTAAAGAGGTAAAAGTAGGAAAATGGAAGAAAAATCATAAGCAGAAGTAAAAGCAAAACTTTTTTTTTGTTCTTAGTGGAGCTTTTTTTAACCTGTAGGTGTGATGAGATTTTGGGGACATGAGCGGAAGCTGCTGTGTGTTTGGGTTTTTAACACATCTACATTGCCAGTTTAAGAATAACAAACATCACATCCTTTTGTCTAGAGCTGAAAGTTGCCCATGCTAGACATGCAAATGGCATGAATAACATTTAAACTCATGAAGACAAATACACAATTTGAAATATGTCAGTGCTGATGTGTTAGGGGTTTTTGCAATAAGTATAACATCCCCTTTGTGGTAAAGTTTGACTTCCGTTACAGCTGAGAAGTTGAGAAGTATCAGGACGTTTTTGTCTTTCTGTCGGGGGGTTGGTCTCACCATAAGATGTCAGTATAACACAGTTAATCACATTATCTCCAATCATACCTCTGATCCTGGGCAACCTGCAGACTGCATGGCTGACAAATCACTTCACTGTTGCAGTCTCACACAAACTGACATCATTTCAGTGGTGGTTCATTTGAATTGTGTTGATTTTTTAGATTAATGTTACATGTCATATGACTGTCTTGGTTTTAATCATGGTTTAAGTTGTCCATTTATCCATTTATCCCTTGGATTTTGTAGATTTGTTTTTTGCAAAGAATCAGTACCTGTTAATATTTGTTTAACCCAAATCTGCACGACATCCCGGGTGAGCACAAACCAAAGCCCCTGGATCTGCAGGTTTTCTATCATACTGTGTTTTATACAGATGAGTCTTCATTTAAAAGGGTGCTTTCATCCAGTCAAACAAAAATAAAACATCACTGCTGGTGTCTGTCCATTCAGGTAGCTTTGATTTAATATGCTGATGTTGAGAGATTAAGTGAGCTATTCCTACGTGGCCTTATGTTGATTTAGTGCATTGTTAAATAAAAATTAATGTTCTGATATCATTTCTCAATGATTTGAGCAACTCAGAGTAAAGACAGATACGCCGAATCATCATCCCCTTACATCCCTTCAATCACAAAGCCACTCCTTGTGTTTTAATTGTCATAACCAATTGTTTTATTCAGCCTAAATGTGTAGTATGTTATGTAATCATCATACAGTATCTTTAAGTCTGTGTAGAAATCCACATAATACATAATAAAATACAATTTTTATTACACATGGATACAGTCATTGCAATAGCATGTCAAAGGATTCAGTGCTTTATTAGGTAGTACATATGTATGTATGTATGCATGTATATGTATATATACACACACACTATAATAAACACAGAACATAGGCACAGGCAGAAAAGCAACATGGTAAATATGGCCTAACATACATGTCACCAGCTAAAATAACTTAATACACAACATTTGGCGAACTGGGAGAGGTGGGATGGTGTGGGTCTTCCCCATATACTGGGGAGGAGTGCATGGGACAAAGATGGAAATGGATTTAGAGATGTTGGTATGTTGTTTATTTTCCCGTTTTTCATTATGTACACACTGCTGCACAGCCAGCCGCAACTTTTCTTTACACTTTCTCAAACATTCTGCACAACATGAGAGAGAAAGATACAAAAAGTGTTAGGGGGATTTATAATGTGTAGGTATGCATGCACACACACACACACACACACACATACGCACACACACACACAAACTCACCTCAAAACATAAGACCTGGACTTCTGCTGGTCCTTTTAAGGCACTGGTGATAAGATAATTAAAGCAAGAAGAGGATTAAATAGGTTCACGAGGCGTGAATACACATTTCAGCCAAAAATGCTTTGGGAGAAAGTTTGTGAGTAAATTTATGTAACGATTTGGGAGTGTGCTTATGTGTGTGCACGTGCAACAGAGAGATCCACTCTGTATTTTCCATCGAGGATTATCTGGCTAGGTTTCTGCCCTCTTAGCCCATTCTCCCCTGTTCGCACAGTACTCCCCTCAGCCTGTTGACTCATGGTAATGTGAAGAGTTTGGCTGTGTGTCAAATCATCTGGAGTAATTTTTAGAAGCTGTGGAGTGTGGCACTGACATCACCCCTACAGCCCCTCCTCGCCTAAAGGCACTCCCTGGCTAATCCATCGTTTTCCCCATTGAGGGGCCCTCCCATATATGGCTGTGCCTTACGGGACCGCATCCCGACACCCTGCACAGGTTCACAAGCATGATCACGTCATGTTTAGGGTGCACTTTACACTCGGTATGAAAAACGCTCCTTTGGTAATCTGATCACAAGTGGACAGCTGTAAATACAGGTGTGAATGCATCCGAGCACATCGAGGATGCATTAAGATCTGATTACTCGAGTCACATCAGCGGGGGGTGGGGGGGAGTTCAGACAGGCATGCAACACCATTTGCAGTATAGTGTGAACACACGTGTCCCTGCCCGCGCTGAAGGTCAACTTTGTACTGTGTATGAGGCACGGCAATTGCATCCAGTTTATGTGCTTATGTCAAACTACTAAGACAAAGAACTGAGGCCTTTATTCAAGGTCAGGTGCCATACTGACACACAGTCTCCCCCCAAATGTACACCTTAGCTGAATATTGTTACATGGTGGTCATATTTGTGCCAAGTATGAGAGAAATTTTTCAACTAATCCAACGAAAATACAAAAAACACCAATGTATTTATTAATTTAACACATATTGCCTGTGGCTAATCATTCCCCACTTTGTTTTTGTGGTTATCTAATTACTGAACTCTCCATGTAAACAGAAATGGTGCCATTGTTTCTCAAGTTCATGATATAGAAAAAAATCCACCTACAACATTAAGACTCTTGTTAGAGAAACATCAGCATTTGGTTATACATTGCTGATGTATAACCAAATTTTGGCTTTGGATTATACATAATCCAAAGCCAAAATGTGCTTTGTGGGCATTTGTCCAAATCTAGGCTTTAAACAAAACTCCACATATTTTAAACTTAACGCTACTGAACAGCAGTTTAAACTCAAAAGCACAACTTTCTCTTTAATTCAAAGCTGGCCACATCCACAGCCCAAAAGTACCAGAACAAAACCTGCATTTTATTCTTTAATAATTACTATAACTGCATATTAAAGTGGGGATAGTGTAGAAAAGTAAATTATGACTGACCTGCTAGCACACTGTAGTCATAGACTAATCACACTAAAAGCAGCAAATAAAAATGTGCTATTTAACTAATTACTTTCAGTTAAGTACTACACATTTTAATCTTTTTGAGGCCAAGGCAGATTCTAGTCCAATTTATGCCACATAGTTGGTCAATAAGCTAAATGTGGAAAAGAGGGAGGAGATATATTTAAAAATATTAAATAATGTAATTGTCCCCTTGCTCACATGCTCTGAATGTACAGCGGGCATGGAAAGTGCTAGTGTTTCACAGTGCTGTAAAAAGACCCAGTGGTATGTCCTTTACAGTAAGAGAAAACCATTATCATTCACTCTATAACTCTTTTACAGCCTTCAGCTATCCTGCGCATCCCTTCACCAGCATGTTCAGTCATCTGTCTCATCTTCCTTCTCTGCTCAAATGTCCTTTTCTTCTGCTGCTTTCAGTTTCTTCGCCCATCCTTTTTGTCTCTTGCCACTTCATATTTTTTAATACTTTAATGGAGCTTCACTTGCCAGCAGTTGAAATGACACTGTGATCGAAGCCTCCTGACACTTCTTGAAAGGCTACACCACTCAAGCATTTAAAAAGCTTAAAGGGAAGTGCCTATACCAAAACCTGAACACAGCTGCCAAACAGTAAGCTTATAAATAGAAATGTTAAAGCTGTAAAAACATCAAATTCGGTATTTCCATTTAACTGACAGTAATCTTTGCCGCATTACCACATCCAAAAGTGGGACTTGTAATGTACAAGATGTACAGAGGGAGACGGGAGGGTGGAGAGGAGGGGGGAGCAGTTGGGTGACACTTATGAAAAGGAAAGAAGAGGGCAAGAGGGAAGGACAAATGTGTTGTTATTGGTTTTAATTTGAAGCTTTGAGTTTAAGGATGCTGTGATTCATGCCTGGTCAGTATTATTACTTGCACACAGGATTTATATGTGTGAGAGTAGTTCTGAGCAGTGTCATAGTGTCGATGTTAGTGATGCTAGTAGTGTTTTTATAGTGCTTTTATAATACATTTCATTCATGAGGAGATATAGAGCTAGAAAAGTGCTCAGACAAGAGACACGTTTGGTGTTGACAGAACAGCAAAGTCTTGCTTGCACAGCAGTGAATATTCCTCTGTGTTCCTTACCTCTAGAGTTTTGGGTGTCACTTTATTTGCCCCTCTCCTTGTCAGCCTCTGAAAGAATAATCTCTGTTGGGAGACAAATACATTAAAATCATTTATATCTCATACAGAGATTTGGTTTTTGGAGTCATGATAACTAGAATCGTAAACTGCCACCACTAACAGATTAAAACAACAAGCCAACATTTAGGGGCATAGTTTGACATTTTGGGAAATTTTAAGATGATGATCAAAACTGTTTTCATGTCTGCACACCAAGTATGAAATTAGAACCAGCAGCTGGTTAGCTTAGCTTGGCATAAAGACTGGAAACAAGGGGAAAACTGGCCACTCATATTTCAAAACATGTTCTCTTTATATTTGTTTTTCCCCCACACAGAATAATTAACAAGGTATAACTTGTTAATCAGTGAAATTTAGATGTGCTGGTAGGAGCTGTTTTCTCCTGTTTCCTTTCTTTATGCTAAGCTAAGGTAGAGAGCTGCTGGTTTTAGCTTCATATTTAGAGCACATAAGAGTGGTATCAACTGAAAAATGTCAAACCTCAGGCAGAAAGCATATTTTCCAACATCTTAATCGTTTACCTTTAAGGAGGATTTTGTAAACTCAATAGCTTTGGACCATGCTCACTAAAAATGGTATTTTATGTGTTTGTAGACACGCACGTTTGACCTCCAGCTTGCAGGAGACAGTGGCCTCTCCCTGGGCGTTCTTGGCTCTGCAGGTGTACACACCACCATCGAAGCTGCAGGGCTTACGGATCTCAAGGGAACAAATGCCTTGGTTAGAGATCTGACGGAACTTGGGGTCGTCACCAATGACCATCTGGTTCTTCAACCATTCGATCTTCGGCTGAAAGGATGAAGGGAGATATTTATAAACTCACCAGCCAATCTATTGTATTTCTCAGATTGTATTTCTCAAATAAGATTACATGGGACATTGGATGATATATTGTATCTTTTACTTTACAAAACCCTGCAATGGGTGGATGGAGTCATTAAAAGGTCCTTTTATGTTTTAGCCTCTGGTGTTTCAAGGAACGCAAATTCCCTAAGTTTGCTTTAAAAAAAGCTTTTATCTGAGCTGCTGTCTCCAAACTGATTGATCCATTTGTCATTAGCACATTGACTTGCAGTCTGTCCTGTCACACATTAAACATCCAAATTAATCACTGTAGTTCCTTCCTTTCCTACGTTGAAGACACTGCCAATATCACCCAGTCATCACATCAATACTGTTGCTCAGGCTTGCTTGTGTTTTGGGGTGAGCTGAATATTTAAGTAAACTGGGCTACTCTGTCTACCTGTGAGTTTAGACAGTTTGTGCTGAGAGTGACAGTTGGAGTAGAAATGGAGTAAGTCTTTTTCCTCACCTCAGGTATGTGCTGCACTGGGTTTCAGTGACACTCTCCGTGCATGAATTTCCCTACAGTCCAGCTTCATGCAAGGGGACTCTAGCTATCCAATTTCACCTCAGCTGATGTATTTTAGCACATTTTGTTTCAACCCCTCTGCAGTGATGCATAAAACATATTTAGGTCTGCGTTGCTGCTTACGACAAGTTTTATAAATAGGTGTTTCTTCTATTTTTATAATATTGATGACTCATGTATGAGTATGTAGGTTAATTTTTAATCAGGTCATAACTCCAGCCTTGTTTTTAACATGCACAGACAATTGAATTGAATTAATTGAACTAACTAATGGAAAAAAATCTTATTATAGGTGAATTCATTGGGTTATTATAAAATGGATTTGATATTGTAAAATTATTTAGCAGTTTGAAATGTTATGCATGTACCAGAATGTGGAGAGACAGGGTGTAAATGCTACAAGGTTTAACTTTTTAGTCCAGCTTAGTTAAACTTTACCTGAAATAAAGATTTTTAATTAATAAATGATTTTTCATGCAACTGTCTTCAATGTGACCGCCTCCAACACACTTACTAATTCAGACTACAGTAGAAATTGTTCATGGATTTGTTAAAACAACATGTTTTATGTGCACATAAGCATAGGGGTTTCTGTGGTTATTTTGCAACAGTGTGGTGCATAGAAACATGAAAATGTGGCTTGGCTGTGT
The DNA here is from genome assembly GCA_008933995.1 of Datnioides undecimradiatus. NCBI lineage: Eukaryota > Metazoa > Chordata > Actinopteri > Lobotiformes > Datnioididae > Datnioides > Datnioides undecimradiatus. The sequence goes on from WARS01000026.1 coordinate 6,146,482, forward strand.
GCAACATCACCAAAAAGATTACAGGACGGGTAAGAATCAGACAGAAAAACTTCAATGTCTGCAGGATCATCACCAACATCAAACTGGTTAAAAAATGTAGAATAAAATAGAATAAAAGTGCAAAATCAATGAAAAAAGGTGTTTGTGGGATTTTAGTAAGTTTATATGAGTGTGACTTCACCAGCTGTCTGCAAAAGACACACTTATTCTTGGCACCAAGACTGCAGGACACTGCTGCATTGATGCTGCCACTCCCTCAACCACACCTCCCTTCCCCCTGGGCATACCAGTATGCGAGGTGTGACACTGCATCCCACATCCTGTGCATACATTAGACTAGAGCTATTAGTCTTGTTGTAACTGACAGTGATAAGAGACCAAGACAAAGATAATGTACATCTGCCCACTTGTCTCATCTGCTCTTTAACAGATTATTTTCCTTTCCTGTCCCATCATATTTCTGCCTTTGGACATCCATGGCAGTCACACTGATAACAGTATTGCAGTGGCAAAAATAGTACCTTCTGTGATACACCAACATCTCCACTTAACAACTGCAGGACAACAGGCTATACTACTTATCATTGTCTCTTCTTTGTCTTCCCTGCTTATCTGCCCTCTCTCCCACATGTCCTCTCTGCCTCTATATACCACCGCTCTTTATCAGACAGCAGCACCACTTATCACACTACATGCCTTTCTGCTGGACCTCTGCTGCAGTTCCTAATGGGCAGTGGAGTGTGAGCCTGAGAAGAGAAAGTGGCTAACAAACACATGCCGTAGCACACTAACAGCCCGCGTGTGAAATAATGTGATTTAAATAAGTTATAATAAAATCTGAGAGATGAAAAACAAGAAAAAGAGGATGAGTGTGCACGAATAAATGACCTTTAATTTAATGCAAGTTAAGTGTAATTATATGTAAATACCTTGCTTAAAGAAATGTGTGAGGAGATACATTTAAGTGCCTTTGAATGTTGTTAACCTGTGACAGCAGTTTCATAATCATGAGGTCAAACATGGGTTGATACAAGAGTATTAGGAGTATGTGGGTTCCCTGTATGAAGGAGGTACCCAGTGCCCATCTTTCCTCAGTACCTTACAGATGATGAGTGGATACGCTTCCACACAGCTGCAACGAATCGCAGAACTCAAGCCTGCTGGTCCACAGGGACAACAATGAAGGCCTCATTTAGACACACAGCTGGTCAACGTTTATAGATCCAAATTTCAGGGCGTGAATCAGCAACTGGGTCCTTATTCTCAAACACAGGCATCCACTCAGTGATGATCCAGGGTATCTCTATATAAGCCATAAACATACTTTAAAAAACAGATGTTTCTGGACCCTCTCAGCTGTCTCTGAAACGTGAATGTCTAGTGGCAGCAGTCCCTCTTCCTTTGGTTCCTTCAAATTCAGGCATGCCAAATACAGCCAGAGGCTACATCAGTTCTCGTTTAATTTTGCTCAACTACACTGGCTTCCAACCATCGCTGTCCTTGGTGAAGGAAGCCAAGGAAGCCAAGGATGTCTAGGACGCGTAATCAACTGCACTTCCAGCATGGCCTGCCACCTAAGCCGTCTGCGTCAGCCAGACAACTGTAAAGATATGTTTAACCAGCGCAGCAGCCGCCAAGAACAGTGAGAGACATGTTGAAACTTCACATAGGCATACCAGTGAAAGCCCTGCCCCAGTTCTACAGTGGATCTTTATAGCTGTGACATTAATACCTCATTTGAAGCAGTGGACCACACACTCAAATGATTTATCGAGGCTGCCCAGTTGGAAGAAAACTGTTATAGATATAGAAAAACACAGCATTCGTCCCTCTGTAGCATGAAACATATCCAGATCAGATGTTTCCACAGTGAGAAAGCATTTCAAACAACCAATCACAGGATAAAGGATTAGTTACATTGATAAGACTTTACTCACCTTGGGACATCCACGGACAGAGCACAGCAGCTTGGTGGTGTATCCCACAGTGGCGGCACGGTCACTGAGTGGGGTGGTGAACTTAGGTGCCTCACTGAAGTCGTGCTCTTGGTACTCAGGAGGCTTGTAGACAATACCTGTGAACACATGAAGCAAAGTTAACATTTCACTGGCGACTACATCTTGGAAGCGTTTGTAAAATTAAAATACCTGGCCTGGGTTGGTAATTGTTGACAGGAACGTGTCACATACATGGAAGTGGTGGTTAATCATGTTTTCAAATCATTTTTTTGGCCATTGTGGCTACATAAACTAGTGATGCTAAATGCTAAATAAATGTGATGAGGCCTTTGTGAAATTCAATACATAAATCTTTCCCATCTCATTTTTTTCTGTTGGGAGCACCTGCTGACTTACTGCTCCAATGATCTAACCATCAGTTAGTCGCTGGACGCTGTTCCTTACACATCACTGTGTTTCTGCTATTCTGGCTTTCAGATTTCGGATTACACAACCCACCAACTCCCCGTCACCACTTCGTCCCTCAGAATGATCTGAGAGGTTTCATCTTCCATATCTTGGCTTTACTTCGCTACCGCCATCACCAGTGTCTGGACTCTGGGGGATACCACCTATCTCTTATCCTCACAGGCCCGATGCTTAATGAAGATTCATCACGTCGGTGGAGTGTGAAGCTGACTTAAATAAATGTTTGTCATTTAATCTCGTTATTGAAACAGTAGCAGAAGTGAGGGAGCCAAGTGACCCAGTATTGGTCAATATACAGAAATATTTGCTTAAAACTTGCTCACATGAGCTACCATAAGCTACTGGTTATATCAGACAATGTGGAAATGTATGCATGCCCCTGCTCTGACTTTTGGTAAAAAGACAATTGTGCGTGTGATGTATAGAAAAATACAAAATACACTGTATCTCTTTAGTTTGTGGGGGGAGCAAACTTAAAATTTAGGATTTTTACAGCATTTTTAAAGCTGTAATAAACTCTTTTAAAATTGCAAGATATTTACTTAACAAGACACATTAAATTGGCTGATCTCTTGACCTTTCTGGTTTATTTATCTAGCTTGAAGTATTTTCCACACAAAAAAGTTGAAGTTTCATCTTTCCTCTGGTTGATAATACAGACACACTGTGAGACTGAGGGTAAGGTTATGTTTGATCAGAACTAGTTTAAATCACGTGATGTCTGGCCTCATCAGAAAGCATATGTGTTCATATTTGTTCTAAACTGTGACTCTGGAGATTGGAGAGGCAGAGAAGCACAAGATGCAATAATCGTGTAAGTATGGGAACAGTTTCACACAGTCTCTCCTACTGTTGCACCTTCATATCATTAAAGGGAAAGAAAAAGAGAAATGGCAAGAAGACACACACACACACATGCATGTACAAATATGAACATGTGTACAAACACTTTGAGTGAGAACACAAATCACCAGATTTAGCGCACTGACCTACATAACCAATTAACATTTCTTACAGGGACATCGGCAGGTAAATACTGTATAAACAGCCACACACAAACACATACAAACGCACACACACAGGAAGAACAACATTTGCCTGGGCAGCTGTCTTAATGTTGTCGGTGCCTCTTAAAATGTATTTGAGTCATAGCTGAGCGCTGGCCAAGAGAGCTGCCCACTTATGATTAGAGCACTGCCAAGGCCATTTCCACTCCTCAAGTCCGTACTTTAAACACTTACATCCAAGACTCTCACAGACTTACTGCAGCTCATTAAACTATAAGTACCCACTTGTACTGAAACCCCTACGGCTAAACTCTTTACTACATAAACAAACTGACCCCAGGAGAATAAATGAATAAAGCACCTGTTTTCTGGATGGTGGCCACCTCCTTGGTAACAGCGCTGGACTCACTGGTGCCTACTTGGTTCTGAGCAAACACTCTGAAGCTGTACGAGTTGCCCATGATGAGGTCTGACACAGTGGCGGTGAGCCTGTGGTAGTTCTCCAGCACTGCGAACCATTCCTGCAGGCGGACATGCACAGATGGCCAGTTTCATTATGGACAGAAAACTGTACTAGCACATTGGATTGGTTACCAGTGAGCTTCATATAATATTGTGCATTTTTACAGCCACTGTGACTGACCCAATCTGTTCTCCTGGTCCTCTTGGTTTTCTCCCTACCTTTTACTTTGTAACTTATACTCCATCACTCCTGGATTATACCCCTGTCTTTTTGTCCATCCTATTCAGACATCTACTGACGTGTCCTCACCAGTTTATGTGTTCATAATGACTATGAAGCCTATATTAAGCCTTCTCTCTCCACCACCATGTATAAGAGAAAGACAGAGAAAGATGAAGGGTGATACAGTACACGTATGCCCTCACCTTTGAATGTCCTGGACTGTATTATAGGCTCTGGTGGTGTGTGGTTAATCATGTCAGCGCTCGCTGGCAGCAGTTCCCTCTCTTGTCTTTGCCAGGTCTTCTTTAAGAACCGTGACTCACAACTTTAAAAAGACCTTGTAGCATTTTCATAGACTGTAAACCCCGAGAGAGGAGACAATCTAATCCAGATTATCTAACTGTAGACAGTTTTATTCATATTGTAAGCAGGTGAAAAGGGGTGTTTAAATGCTGCGTATACCTAAAAACATAGAGACAAATATCAAAACAGAAACATGAAGTTTCTGCTCGGTGATTTCCTGCTTTATTTTATAGGGTGCTTCGTGTACTTACCTTCTGTCTTGTTCCCTGTTTCATTTCCCTTGTTTCTTACCAGGTTAGGTTTCCTTGTTTCTTTGGACTTTGGCTGGTTTCATGAACTTTGATCATGCCAGCCCCCCTCTGGGCCTGGTTGCCTCTTTTGGACTGATTCTGGTTTCTGCCTGCCTTAACCGTTCTCAAGCCTTTGCCATTTTGGGTTTAATAAACCCATTGAACTGTTTTGGCTACATGTTTAGTGTCTGCATTCGGGTCAATCCTCATGTGTTGTCCTGTTTCTTGTGTGGCACAATCATGACAGTTTTCTGTTACAGGTAAATCAACTTGAAACAGTGACTTTAATCACTGATAAACATCCAAAATGGTGATACGACTGCAGCTGAAGAAATAAATTTATTCTGCATCACAGAGATTGAAACAATGCAAATATGGTGACTATAACAGAAGAATCCCATATTAAGAAATTAAGTATCTGTTTACTAAGTGAATGAAAGAATGTAAACACAGTTACAACAAGGAATATAATTAAAGCATGAGTACTGACAATATACTGTATCTTTTCAATGTGGTGCTCAGCATCATTGGCAGAAATCAGACTCTAAACTATAAATCATAAACCTACTCCACCAATATGTGCAGCAGGATTCCTGTTAACTCTACAGAATTCGATTTATGTCTGTGACTTCAAGCAGTCTGACAACATTACTGGCCTGGTGTGTTTGTATGTGAACTTCTGCCATACCCCGGTCTTCCTGTCAGCCTTCTGGACAATGTATCCAGTGATCTCCGTGTTGCCATTATCCTTGGGAGGGGTCCACTCCAGGGCGGCGTTAAATCCCCAGGTGTCCACCAGCTTCACACTGGCAGGAGGGCCAGGCAGCTCTGAGGGGACACATTAATGTATTTATAAGGGGTTAAAATCACTGATCGTCTTAAAGCATGAAAGGTGTCTGCTCCCAACCAAGTTAGATCAAAGTTGGACCATATATTTGTTCGGTAATGCCTCCACACATTTTAACAGCAGCAGCTGACAGCGGGGTCAAACGCTCGGGGGTCAAAGGGCATCATTGTTAGAGGTGTGATAAATGTTGGCTAGTGCTTTGAATTTCTGTCAGAGCAAGTCACGAATCTCAGGAACCACGAGTCAACGAGTCAGCTGCACAAACAGCTGAGCAGATTCAACTGGGAAATCTGAAATATGTCAGCGTTTAGACGTCTCACACAATGCACATGTGCATTCATGTGTGTGTGACTCACCCACAATCTGAAGGGTGAGGGTGGCTTTATCTTCAAAGCTGTCCACTTTAACAGTCATCTCGTAAACACCAGAGTCCTCCCTCTGAGCCGTGCGGATAAATATGATGCTGTCCTTGTCACTGTTCCTGATGTTGACCCTCTTTGTATCCAAAGGCTGACCGTCCTTAAGCCAGGACACCACCGGTTTGGGCTTTCCCTGAAAACATGGTGAGAAGATGCAAGGTGCAGTGAGATTTCTGCTAGCTGTATGAGGTATTCTTATGCTTATACAGGTGGGGTGTGTGTGTGCTGCCTTACAAGAAATGGCAACACCAGGTTGATCTGCTCTCCAACCCGCTTGACATAACGCGATCTCAGGGCTCGGGGCACGCGGATTTTTGGACGGTCTGGAAAAACAACAGGTCAATCATTTCTATCACGTTTTCCATTTTAATTAACTGATCGGTTGTTAAACTCAGTTTGAGTGACATGACAATATGAACTGACATCACCAGCTACCACTGAAGAGTATGTTTACTTCATGTTTGTGCCTTTAAAGTAGGTTCATGTATGCTCAAAATGACAGGTCAACAAGACCTAAATAGACCAGCCACTGGTGGGCAAAGCTGACAAGAGGACATGACTGAAGGAGCTAAAATTAAACCCAAAGTCAGTTCAAACTGTCCAATGATTCAGACTTATCACAAAAACCTCCATTTTAATAGTTTTGATTGTAAAATTGTCCATGAAAAGTGCATTAATAAAGATTAAGTGTTGCATAATTAGCTGCATAATTGATGAGTCAATCATACTCATCTGCAACTATATAATAATAATAATAATTAATAATTAATAATTGATTTTATTCATAGCCAAATTTTCCATGGTTTTAGCTTTTAAAATGTTACTACTTGCTTCTTTTCTTTGCAATATAAATGATAGATTGGATTTATGACTCTGGGCAAATAAATCAAATTGAAGACACCAGTGGGTCTTTTCTGCAATTTTAACGTTGTTTTTTTTTTTAATTAAAAAAAAATCTCATTTAAAATGTAATATAGACTTAACAATCAGTCAAAGTCAAAATAATCATTAGTTGCCATTCTAGTACATTTAACAGATCAATTTTAATTTGACACTTTATTGTAATTATACAATTTATTGCACTTCCATCAAGATATAAGCACTGATAAAGACCACAGAATAAGCATGACAAATGTTATGCAAAAAAAATAGTATTTATGATTAATAAATTGATACAGGTGTTTCCAGTGATACTTACACCACACAGTTTTGGAAATTCAAAAAACAACACAGGAAATCAAGCTGGAGAAGGTTTTGGTGTATGTTTGAGAGAAAAGGTAGAGTATCTGGGTAGAGAACTGTAAAAGAGGAAGACCCTCCATCTAGAGGCTCTTAAAATAGCTATGAAGAAGAGACACTCGGATGAACCCTGACACGTGTTCCCTCATGTCATGCACAAAGGAAACAGCAGGAGGATATCATCACTTTCAACTGACTGGAGTGGTCAAACATCACATTGAGAAGCACAACAGACTGAAAACCCTGGACACCCAAATCAAGTGCGATTGCTGCCCGTGTGCTCTAGCTGTGATTAATATAATATGGATTGAATTGCACCGTAGTTGGGACTTTGTGACTTAGCCACTATGCGCAATGGTTTCGCTCAGGCCTGGTGCTAAGTATCAGGAACAGCATCCCTTGCATGTTTCTGCATAAGCAGCAAATGTCTGAAAATCTCTTAGGGCTTACGGGACACATGAGGCAACCAAGCTGCTGCCTTCCATCACCTCTCTTCACCCTTCTCATCCACCCAAAATGGCCTCTTATTTCACTCCACATCAACCTCCTGCCCCTCTTTTTGTCACTCTCTCCCTCTGCTGCTCCCCATCTAACCTGGTTTCTTGCCCATCGTGTCTGATCTTCCTTGTCCCAACATTTGTCATCACAACGCTGCTGCGCATGCTGGGATCCGGCTCCTGGAACCATCATTCCCCATGAGGATCACGTCTGCCTCCAGATTTGGCTCAAACAGTAATCCGTGCTAATCAGCACACTTCCCAGCAATGCCCAGAAGTGTTGCTGGTATTACAGCATCCTGCAGGCAGCAAGTCCTCCTGCAAACAATCTATAATCTGTCTTTGTCTCTGGATAAAGTGTCTTTGTGGGGGGCTTTCAGCATATGTAGGACAGTGTGTCTTTAGCAGCAGCTTGTACATGTAGATTGGGTGTCTGGTCAGGACAGCGTGTGACTGACACACAGCTGAATTTACCCACAACAAGCCACCCAAAATCCATCAATTAGGTTCATGTTTCATTCCCTTAGTTGACCAGCGGTTCTGGTTGCATAACTGCATTTCTCCACTAACGTTTCCTGTTTGCTCGCAGCAGTTTGAATGCCGATCAGGAAATACCCTCAGAGCCTGTAAGCTGTCCTTCTGAAAATGGATAACTGGGTCATGTCAGCTCAGGTGTACACTGCACCTCAATGTGACTCATTGTGAAGGCTGATGGAAAATCAGGACTCCAGTAATGAAACTGTCACTTTAAATAAACAAAGAGATGGAAAGTGTCACTTTAGCACTTCTTTTTAGTATTTTTATGGCAAACAGTATTAGAGCAATAATAGTAAATGAAGCGCCACGTGTGTTTTAAAGCTGTTTAGTGAACATTTCTAATCACATAAAAATCCAGATTAAAACAGCATACGGATCAGAATAACACATAATGTCCAGTTCTGATCAGTCATTTTCCAACAATGTATGTTTTAAATTATTTAATGTGTAAAATACAGTAGGGCTCAGTACTGAACCTAAATACTATAATAATATTAAGTACTGATGCATCTAAATGCATCTAAAACATCAAACATGGAAACTGTCAAGTATTGAAAGAGTTCTTGTATAACTTTTTGTAGTTAGAAAACATTAAATGTAGGCCTAAGGCTTGTTTTCTGATGGAGAGAACAACACACTGTCATTAAAATACAAATGCTGAGAACTTGTAATATAATGGAGCAGTTGTTAATTTTAATAATATTCATTAACTGATATCTGTGCTGGAAAACAGAACAGCTCAGAGTGTCACTGCCATAAATTTAAGGGAGGAAGTGACAGTGACAGGGTTGAAGTCAGTGAAAAATATGGCTGCCAGATGGCTCATTAGCCAAATGTTTTCCTTTGCCTGAGTCAGTCTTTAATTAAATCATCTTTAAGACTGATGCAGCAGAAACCAGCAGACTAGATGTTGCAGGGGTGCGACAGATCCTGTCTACAGTATCAGAGGAAAGGTCTTTTTATCCTGGTCTGATTATTCTTTGATCTTTGGTCAAGTGTTCCTTTATGTCTGCGTCCTTAATATAAAATGTCATTTAATCAATTGAACTGCAGTTTAACTGTCTAAATTAAAATGATTAATGTTCAAGTTGCCATAGAAAACACAGTTTTCAGGTTATTAAAGTTGGACTCACAAAGAAAGCCACCCTTTTCTTTATATTAATATGTGTATTAGTATGTAACTGTACGCAGATATTTATGTTGTATTTTATTTCTGAATTTTCCATATTGTGCTTTCCTTGTCTCCAAAATGTTTTTACATGTCTTGTTCTGTTTTATGCTATCATTATTATTATTATTATTGTTAGCTTATTGCTAGGACCCACTAGAGACACAGGTCCACTGGCTGTTGCTACTCATTTGAGAAAATAAAAATGCAAGTAGAACATTTGTGAGCACTTGACCTTGTTAATTTCTTATTTGTCAATCCTGCAGTAACAACTGAAGGAGTGTACACAAGTGAAGCATGATTTACAGCTAATGATAGGTCTTGTCAGCACCTGCGGGATTTATGTGCACACATCTGCGCAGTCCATCAGAGGCTGCGACAGTTAATGCTGCCTCTACCTCCCTAGTAGCAACGCAAGTATTTTAAGGATAGGTCATAAGTTACAACTATCAGGGAGCTCCTGATGAAGAATTTTGAGACAGGCATTTTAAAAGTTGTTTTTGCACAGCTAAATTCTCAAATAACAACCTTATATTTTGTGGGTAATTTTGTTTTGACTTTAGGAATTTTGCAGGTAGTTTTTTTTTTGGGGCACTTTGTACACTTTTGAACCAGGCATCTCCCCTAATTGTACTAACTCAGATATTCCTCCAACTTATTTGGTTGTTTCTCCAAGTTGAATAATCTCATTGAGTTGCAAGGGTTTCTATGAAGACAAGCTTACAGTTACAGTTGGAGCTGTTTGGAGTTTCCCTTGTGAGTGGACTGTTTGAGAAATGACACTGGCTGGTACTCACCAACAATCTCACGGATCGGCACAGGCTCAGCAAGTGAACCAGGTTCACTGCGGCCACCAGGGTTTACAGCCACCACGCGAACATGCAGCAGGTCACCGGCTGTCAGATTCTTGATGCAATAGCGGTTGGTGGTAGTCAGCTCCTCCTGAGCTACAACCCAGTCTGTTGCTGCAGGGAAACCCATTGTTTGTGTTAATAAAAACGAAAAACGAAAAATTAAGTTGCGTGTATTGTTAAGGTTGTTGCATCTTTTTTTCAAGACACATTCATCCTTTTTTTTCACCTCAAAAGTGTAAAACGATCCTTAACGGGCCATGTTAAGTGGTTTATCGTCCGTCGACACAAGTTTACAAACAACCTGCCCATAAAAAGTACACTTTGGCTGTCATGACGAAATCTCAGAAGGCATGCTGTCATCTGAGCAAACGAGTGAAGCTAAAAGTGGTGTCAGGAGATACAGTGACAGCCGGTGAAAAGCTGCCTGCCGTATACGGCCTGGACCCAGCTATGAGTCTATCTGCCCTCTGACACTCTGGGGACAGGTGCAGCCCCACATACACACACATACAGTAACTTACTTCCATCCTTGCGGTACTCAATGATGTATCCGTCCAGGCCGGAGTCTCCAATGGTCTCTGGTGTCTTCCATTTAATGGTGAGGCTAGCGTCGTTCACATCTTCCACAGATACGTCCAGAGGAGCGCTGGTGGGGACTGGAGGAGGATTAAATACTGAAGATTAACAAAGAGCTGAGGTAGACAGCAGAAAACTGAGATGACACACAAAATGAAATGGACACTTGCATCTCCTCCATTCTACAACATGATTTAGGCCTGCAGCTGATTATCATTCATTGCCTTGACTAAACGATGAATAGTTCAGAAAATGGTGAAATATTTCCATCTCAATTTCCTAAAACTCAAGGTGACTTTAAATGTCTTGTTTTGTCCAACCAAAGGTCCAAAACTCATAAAGACTCAGTAAATCTCCATAACTGCGAAGCTGAATTATCAAAATAGCTGCAGATTATTTTTCCATTTGATAGACAAATCAATTATTTGAAAATTGTTTCAGTTGGATTTACGTGACAGTGGCTCTGTTCTGCATATCCATCCCAACACTGATTAATCTCTTGAAATAGAACAGCAAAATTTAGGTTATTAATTGATTAACAGAGGGTTAATCTGTAGCTAATATGATAATCGAATAATGGTTTTAGTCTCTTATAAGAATGTTAAATATTCTGTGCACAAATTTGAAAAGTTTTCTTTTTTATAAACGATCGTAAACCTGATACCTTTTGGGTTATGAAGTGAAATATGTTCCTCTATAAACATCTGACATTGACCTTGACTGGGCGTTCAAAGGATGGTGCTAAGAGCAAAAATATTGGCGTTACCTGCAGGAGGAGGGGGGGTAGGGGCCTTTGGCGGCTCCTCAACTACGGCAGCTTCTGCTGGAGCAGCTGGCATCAAACAAGCAGGAGGTTAATGTCGTTTTAAACAAACAAACCAGCAGTGGGGACCTGATAATTATCATCCAGAGCATCTTTTCCCATAGAGTGGCATTTCAAACCTATCAACCACTGTGGATTTTTAATGGAAAAGATATGAGGATGTTTAATGTGCTGTTGAGGATCCACTGGTCCTCAGAGCTGGTGAAAAGCATAATGTATAGCACTGGTTTGATTAGATTTTCAATAAAGCAGTTATCACTGTTGGCTTCTTATTCTGTAGTTGAGTGGTATTGTTGTCATCTGTGTGGTGGTATTTTTACCGTCCGCGGGAGCATCTGTAGCGGGGGCAGCGGCACCATCCTCAGCAGCAAGCTCAGCAGCTAGCGTTAAAATGCCATTAGGAAAGCTAATGAGTGACTTACATTATAACATGACTCATGCTGGGAATCAATCAGTTTCAAGCTGATTTGATCAAGACACACTCCACTGAAGCAAGCAGCAGGAAAGAGCGATGGAGATCAAGCTTTCTGTATTCACAGTGACAGGAACAGACGGTTTTACAGCCCAAAGTCTGACTCCTGAACACATTTTGACGACACTGTAAGACATTTGCACGCAGCAGAAGTCCTCAAAGAGAAACCTCACATATCAACTGAACATTTACACAAGAAGAAGTTCACAGACAGAAATACCAGTGAACACAACAGATCATGAGAAACATACACCACCAGCACCACCACAGTGTATTGTTCACAGTGGGACATGAACACACACTTCCTGCATCACAGCTTGTGTGTGTGAGAGTGTGTGGACTGCCTGTGGTGTGTGTTTACCCTCAGCAGGAGTTTTTGACTCAGCTCGTCCCTTGGTGGTTGAGTTAGCAGGCAAAAATAAAGAGAGTCACAGAGACCACAGCACACAGTACAGACTACATCCACCACTGATGTACACCACTGAAGAAACGGGGGAGCTACTAAAAGGTGATGAAACTGGTTTATCTATCTTGGGTTTAATAGGCAAGATTATGTATCACTGATGGTTGCAGCTAATTAACCATCATATACTGTAGGTCTTGAGCTTTTTTATGATGCTGCTTGTTCTCTTAATTCTCCTGTTTCTATATCAGATATAGAAAGTGAATTACCTTCAGCAGCAAGTGTATTAGTTGTTAGATTGGGGCTGCCCAAAACAGGGCCAGTGGGCCAAAGCTGGGCCACTAAAGGTTTTTGAGGGGGCCTTCCAAAAATGTTTTTGGTAGAGTTATGAGAATTTTACAATTTTGTCCTGTAGTTTTAATATTGGCCTAATTTTCAAAGCAGCAAAGAATCAACTGCTAACACTGGCAGTAAGAGTCCATAGTCTTTTTTACTGAAGATGGAAGACATCCAAGCTATTAAAATCTTCACAGTTTTAACTCCACCATGAATAAGGGCTACATGATGAGGGATGATTTCAGCAATGAACGTTTTGGTTTTAAGAGTGATGGAGGTTACAGCTGCTGCAGCAGCAGCAAATGTTTCCATTGTTAACGTCTGGTGGCTTCTTCGCTGCATCTGCTGTGGTGTCAGTATTACGGCATCTCAAATTCATAAAGAGCATAAAAAATAAAACAAAGAGTATACTTTATATAAAGTTTGTTTTCGTGTTTTTAAATTGTTGCTTGCTTGCTGCGGGATCTCAGGTCGGGTATTAATAATAAGTGAAAAGAGGAAAATTGTCATTCCTATTGGAACACCAAGCTAAAACTGACGCAGTCTGGTACAACAGTCCTGCTTTAAATCGTACTGTGGGGAAGGCTATAAGTTTCATTTATATTGTTATTTTGCAGGCTGCTCTTTGTGGAGCTGTCGAACTGTAACCTACCTTATTTACATGAACGGGGTGCCACAATAATAGAAACCCTCGCCTCTATAATAAAATACAATTTAGCAGCAGCACGAACTGACCGCAACCTCCAAAGTGACAATAAGGTTGTATCAAAGCCTGAGTAAAACATTTTCAAAGCAGTTTTTAACTTAAATTGGGATGTCACTAAATGTACTTCTGTGCTCCCAAATTCCAGTCACCTATTAATAAAATCAGTATTAGCCACTTTAGGCTACTTAGCACTTCATCCCAGAGTGATTTTCTCGGTCACCGAGGTGCCTTCAGGTACCTGGGGCGCTTCCTTCAGCAGCCGGGGTGTCCTCAGTAGGGGCGGCAGGAGATGCTTCAGCCTGGGCTGCAGGTGCTGCCTCGGCCGGTGCCTCAGCGGCTGGAGTTGCCTCGGGTGGAGCAGCTTCCACAGGTGCAGCCTCCGCAGGTGGAACCTCCATGGGGGCGGGTGCAGGCTCCGGGGCAGGCTCCGGTGCCTTCTCGGCAGCCTTCTTGGCTGGGGACTTCTTGATGGGAGCAGGTTTGCCTGGCATCGCGCTGACGGACGGCCAGTCTTCTGAATAAAGGACTCAGAAGGGTCCTGGGTGATATATATAGCGTGAGAGTCGGTGGGCTTAAAAACAACTCCACCCATTCCCTGACTTTAATATCCACCTCCCGTCGATATACCCCCCCTCCTTCAGTCACATCCTCATCTCTGTCTATCCCCGGTTTATACGAATACTAACGTTGTCTATGATTTAAACTTTATTTATGTAGAAACAAATACCTATGAATGGCGTAAAGGTCCATATGCAGATAAAATGGTACACACAGCCTGATAAAGGAATGTATTAGCGCCCTGTAGTGGATCACACAATATACACGAAGACTGGTAGTGATTTGAAGAATGGCATGACTTTATTGTGTCCATTGCTCAATGTTAGACATACGGGATTCGATGTGGTTATAGAGACATGCCATACAACCGTCGTTAGGCCCCTAATTAAGCCAAGTGCTCCTTCCTATTGCAGGAAGACAAATAAAACCATCGAGGACGCCCGCTCTCTGCATACAGGGGCCATGCCTTCTTTTAGATCTCTGCACGTTTCAATGATTGTTGTCGCAGATGCACTGACTATTTACAGTGTTTACAATAGTGATGTCATGTACAAAAGAGAAAGAAACCTTTACAAATATTTGCATAAGAAAAAACAAATGTCTGCTCTTAAAAACAATGTGAAAAGAGGAAGATATCCAGTTATTAAAAATCCCTCCCATGATAAGGTTAAGCGTGGTAGGTCCAATGAGACAAAACTTTGGGAAACACACCAGGGGTCCATGCGTCGACCTTACATCTACACGCTGATATCTGTTCTTACACTGCTCCCAACTCTCAGGAAACTCCTCAAAGATGTCAAGTCACACTCAAGAGTTCAAAATGGTGTCACTCATGCAGCCTGGTCATGATACACACTCAAATCTATTTCAGAGTTAACTGACACACACAAAATAGTTGTCTTAACTAACAGCTTATCACCATGACTACCAGCATAAGGTCAAAATTGATATCCCACTCTTCCACCCAAATCTGGGCGTCAAGGTGACAACCTTAAAGTGACATCAGAGTAGGTGAGAGGAAGTGATGACGTCTCCTCTAAATCGAGGCCTCCGTGTGGTAGATTAAAGCAGCTTAAAAGCAGCTTCAGGCCAAATTGTGTTTCAGGCACAGATAGACTTAGGCATCATGTCTCTACTTTACGCCAGCACCCTGTTTTGGAAAGTAGAGGAACATCTGAACAGAATATGGCAGTCTGAGGTACTTCAGGGTCAAGGGGCACATGGCTGAGAGGTTTAAGGAAATCTCTACGACCTACAGTTTCCTCCTCCGACATGTCTTTTTATGCTTTCTGTGTTCATCACAAGGAACAGTCAAGATGTGAGCAATAAATACTCTCTGTAATCTAGTACTCTAACATATATTATGTGCAAACAAATGAAGGGAAGGAACAAGAGGAAGCCTCTTCTAATTGAGTTTCAACCAGTCTTACTCTCAGCCCTTACTCTTACTCCTAAAACAACTTGTGAGACGGAAACTGAGTTAAACTGTTTGAAAAAAGGTACATTATCAAAGACATAGAGAGCAACTGTGATGAGGAGGGAAAATGCATGTTTTTGTACAGGTTCCCATCAATCGATGGCAGTTTTTTGATGATGTTCTCCATTTTCCTCAATGTGGAATGATGACAGTGACGACAGAAGCTCATCTCCTCTACACTGTCTGACATGGTCTAATGACATGTTAGGAATACACAGGTGTTAGCTGCTGTATATGGACGACTGTTGAAGATGACTCAGTATAAAATCCTACAAAATCAAGATTTTCAAAGCTGTAATCCTCATCTATCACAAGAGAAGTTTTGTGTTTTAAAACCGATATCTAAATACAGAGTATATGCAAGCATAGCCAGAAATGGTAGGCTGTTTTGGCAGACTAGACAAACAAGCAGTTTTTGTTTTTTGTTTACAATACAGTGTGTTGAACAACGTTTGTGTCTGTGGTTATGATATCAGTATATTACTGGGGGAAACTGGTGTCTACTGAGTCCACTGATGAAAACATTTTCCTGTCAGACGGACCCAAAAACCGATTGTTCCATTCGTTGTTCGCCCATGCATGTTACTCACACACTTCACAGCCACTGATATTCGATCCATAAATGACATAATGGCTGAACTGAAAAGGAAAAAAACATTCAAGGCCATTTTCATTATTTGTGTTGTTGAGCGTGTGTTATTTTCTATACTGAGCACCTTTGATAAGTCAGAGAGTGCACCAGGAAAGCACTGAGGCAGGAAAAGGAGGATACTGCCATCTAGAGGAATTATTAACAAACTGCATGATTTGGCCCAGCTGACAGCCCCTTAGTTGACCAGGTCACTGACACAGCCTCCAAAAATCCAATTATCACAAGTAGAAAATAAAGTGCATTTTTGGCTGTGGTCGGTGACAATCATACATTTGAGGAAATCAGGGCTACTTCTGAATTTCTTTGCAAGATGAAGCATGCGCCTTCAAAGAAAACCTGTCCAGTGAGCACCAATAGTTGTGGTGAGAGCTGTGCCAGTCAAAAGCAAAAATATGAAAATGAATGGGATCATTAGGATTATAGGTAATATTTTGCATCATACTATTCCAGTTACCATGCACTTGCAGATTCAACAACCCATCTGGAGCAAATTGAGGGCAGAGAAGAGACAAGTCAATCTTTTCCCTGACATCATCATCACAGCTTTCTATGAAAGCAGTTTAATTGTCTCTCCAAAGTTCTGATAGCAGGGCAGAGCAAACCCTTCGTCCATAATCTCCCTCTGTGGATCCTTTACATTTAGCTTTGTACCTGCTCACTGAGCACACACTTAATAGAGTCTTTAAAGTCTCACTGGGACTGCACTTGCTGTGTCTGCTGTAAGAGTCTATAGTTCCATATCTTGACTAACGGTCTCCTGTTATCCTCAGAGTGTGGCCTGCAGAGTGGGATCCAGACAGCCCTCCCGCTCTGGAGACTCGATGTAGTTGGCTGACTCCTGCAGCTTCAGCAGCATGGCCATCTGGGGAGCAGGAGGAGACAGAGAGGCAAGAGTGAGTTCATATTTACAGCCCGTTTTGCTTTAAGCATAGATTGTTAACCTGCATCTGACAAGTGGATGATTAAGTATCATGACAATTAAGGATTAATGTTCTAATCTTTTAACTTTGTTGTCAAACATTTCTATGAATAGTGAGAACTTCTTTTGGCTTTTAAAGGTAAGAAAATTACAAAAACAGCTCATTGCAATTCTTTCAGAGCTCGAAGAAATTTGGTGTATTGTCAAAACAAAGGCGCGCTGTGAAACAAATATAAATTTACACTGATATAACACTGGAAAAAGGCAGTAAATCCTCACATTTGAGAAGTTAGTCCGCGTATAGATACTGTCTGTATGCAGACTGTCATTGTCACTGTCTGCATGATTCATTTCACAGTGTTCTGAACCCTCTGTGAGACATTAAAGCTGAGGAAAAATGCATTTCCAAGCAGGAGGCCACTGCTGGAAACAGACAGGTTAAGTCACAGCATTTCCTCTTGCATGCCTATAAACACCCATTTGCTGTATGTGTTTGATAAAATAACACTGCAGACTTTACACCTGCTTTTTCCACACATTTAAAACAAGCTTCAACCACAATATCCTCTGCTGAAGTGCTATATCTGTAGTTATATATTATGAAATCAGGTGCAATGGCTATTAGTGTGAATTTCCTGTACTTGTTTCCGTATTTTGTGCCTAAAATACTATTTCATGGAGCCCAAACACTGCAGGAAGAGCTCTAACAACTAAAGTGCACCCATGCCACCTTTGCAACCACTATACCATTAACTAGTTCCCCATCTCAACCTCAAACTCTTACCAGTGGGTCTGACTCCAGTGTGCTGGGGGGAGCTGTATCTTTGGGGGGCTTCTTCTCCTCACTGGACGGACCTATGCTGGGAGGAGGTAGGTGGAAGAGCCTAGACTGGTCCTGCTGTGCATTGGGCCAAGGGAGAGTCCCTCTCACCCACTCCACCGGATCCTCCCAAACGGACTTCTGTCCGTGCACCTGCCAGAAACAATGGCAGGTATAAAATGACAGTTGGAGGAAGTAAAAGAAGGAACTTCTTTTCTTTACCATTAATGTTACTTGTTTGTGTGCGTGTTTGTGAGTTCGTGTTCACCTTGATGCCATCTTTTGCTCCCTCCTGCAGATACGGTATGATGGAGTGGTTCCACAGGTCAATGAACCACTGCCTGAACTCTGCCACTGATACTGGGCACGACAGGAAGAAACAGGGACCTGCAGGAGGCAGCGCTTCACTTTAACATTTCCTGTTCCAGTTTCAATAACCACATCCATATTCCCTGATTGTGTGTTCACTGTCTCTCACCTATGAGGAAGTCTGAAGTGCTGTGCTTCTCCAGGAAAGTGTGCAGGTGGTACCAGAGCTGGGGAACCCAATCTAGTACACAAAGAAGAGCCTGGTGGCGTGCTGAGTCCTGCTCCTTGTCCTGGTAGGCTTCCACGGCTTTACGGTGCAGATACCTCAGCAAGAACCCGTTAGCTGGTTCCACATTGTTGGAGAACATCACCATCCTGTGGTCATACACAAGAAATGTTACTTTTACTCTGTCTGATCAAGATTATTTTGTATTAAGCCATGAAACAAATTAAGAGTTAATTAAGGAGTTGCTTACCTGAAGCTAAGGTGTAGCCCGTGGTTGGATGTCATCTTCACAGGCTGATTGGTTGTTCCAATGATGTAAGGACTGAAACATCAACAGAGGCAATGATGTAGTTTCATGAATCAAATCACACTTTTATTCTTCTGTGAAATACTATGATTGTTTGAAGTGACTTACCATTTGTGATACTTGCAGGTGAGTGCTCCGTTAACCAGCTCAGTGATGGCTGTTGAGTCACTGATGTCATCAATAATAACGACCAGCGGCAATTCTCCTCCACTCTCTCTGTCAATCTGATTTGCTAGATCAGACAGATACAACTGCAACTCCTGTGAAAACAAAGGCAGCCAAGTTTAGATCTGTGTTAGATCTGTGTTTACACCTATATTTATATTTTTGCAGAAAAAAGGGACTTTGAGATAACTGGCTTATTCAGGATCAAGTGTTACCTTTGGCGACTGACGATGCATGTTAAAGGTGACGGCGGCACTGCGACCAAGCACACAGGTCTCATGGTCAGCCTCGGATGAGTCAGTCCGGCTGCGCTGCAGGAGGTAGTGGGCTAAGCGCTGAGCCAGGTAAGTCTTTCCTGTCCCACTGGGCCCAGACAGAACCAGACGCCTGTGCTTCAGCAGCAAGCTGATGTAGTGCTGCATCATTGGCTTGGGAATCATGGTCTCAAACACCAGTGAGTCAACACATTTTTCTCTAAGACCTACAGACAGGCAGACACATGGGTGAGGGAGTTTTATTAAAGACTTATAAATACAGTACGTGAAAACAGGTGAGAGCTTATGTTTAAGCGATTTATTTACAAATTACTTGTTGCTTTACATGAAATCAAAAGACTAACATCAATTTTTAAAATTTTACCTACTCACTCAAAATTTCCCACTTACACTTATAAGTCTTAAATCTCAAGGCAGGCTATCCATCACAATTAACTTTTTTTTTTTTTTTTGCCTTTAACATTATTTCAAAGCTATATTGAGCACAATGCTGATTAAGCAAACCACAGCCCAAATAAATCTCTCAGCATGTCATAGTACACAGAGTTTTTAAATCTGATGTTTGGTGTGACACTACTGTGATGGAGCACTGCTAAAGATGCATGTCACATAAACCATCAGAGATTTGTTTACCAAAGCTGGCTGGGAGGAGCACCCACAGCTAAGGAGTAAGCTATAGCAAGTAGGAGCATGGCAGAGCATATTGCTTCATAAGCATGTTGATCTCACTGCCAGGAGGGGGAGACAAAAGTCAAGGACTTTAGCTACAAGTACAGAGGTGTCTACTTATGAGTGCATTCATGAGCACTCTGACATTCAGCATTTCAGGGTTGGCTGCCAATTTCATAGCTTTACAGTGTACTAAAATTAAATGAGACAAGTGGCAATTTAGAATGTAGGAAATCCATCCAAATGAAAATGGTTGTCAATGATCGTGAATTATATACAATTTTAGGCTAAACCTTTAGTATGATGGTTCTGTTATGAGTCCAGGACACTCACTGACCTTTCAAGGTGACAAATATTCGAGCTGAACCACTGCTGAGACAGCGATAAGGTGACGCTTGAGGTTTGTCCCCTCCTATCACTCTCTGCCCTCCCTGGGTCAGCTGGTACATGTGCAGTGAATCACAGGACAGACCCAGGCTGGCGGTCGGGTCCACTTGAGTTAGGTAGTCCTAATGAAAATTAAAAATAAGTTAAGACTCATCTACTAAATCACAGCAATACTTTCGTTAGGAACGCTACTGTCTACACAGTGAGGAACGAGCAATGACTTACCTTGAAGGTTTTAGCTATGAGAGAGTCGAGACAGGCCCAGTCGGTTCTTGCGCTCACCAGCACTGAGCCCAGGTAGTACTCCTGCTGCTGCCTACTGTCCTGCAGAGACAGACAGAAGGAAAACATGCACTGTCTCACAGCTGTTGGGTTTAAAGCTGCTGACATTACTGGATATTTTGGCTATTAATGATGTTCTATGTTTACCTCTACGGGATCTCCAATGCGCACCAGTACACGTGCACACACCTCATCCAGCTGGGAAGACACACTTAACATGTCCCCTGGAGACACGTCTGAAAAGTGAGGGGAAAAAACGATACAATGAGCATCAACATTTAGCTTTTATGCATACTGTTCTTATGAGATTTTGTTTGTCTCTTACCTGGATCTTTGCAATCATTCAGACTGAGGCTGAAGGACTTGGTGAGGGACATGCTCATCGGCTGCCTCAGTGAGGGCCCCAGGAGAGAGGCCAGGTCCGAAGGCTGGGAAGTGGAAGACGTGGGGCCAGAGCCAGGGAGACAGAGCTGACTACCTGTTTTCAAGTGATCATTCTCTGCTTTCAGGTTCTCCACCGTTGACTGGAACATGGGCAGGTAAAAAAAACAAAACCTTTAGACTAAAGTTATGATATTATTCAAATGCATAATTCCATTTCTCATTTCACTTCATTTATACAAACCTGCATGTTGTTCATGGCTTCTCGGAGTTGCTCCAGCTGATGTGCAGAGCTTAAGGCCTCCAGGCGGATGTCCGTCAGTTCTCTCTCTTTCACCCAGAGTTCTGAGCGGAGCTCTGATACAGCTGTTTCCTCATTGTCTCCCTCCTCGGTAGTCTCCATGATCCTAGAGGGGGCAAGACAGATGCAGATGAAGGGTTAACTGGATGTCTCACTACTGTACTGAGAGCTGAGGCAAAAGGTTTGTGTACTCACACAGAGGAGGTGGCAGAAGCTGAGGTTTTTAGGGATGAGGGCTGGATTTCTCCCCCTTCTACACCCTCATGAAGCATCTTTGGGGAGTTCGGAGCTGAGGAGTCAGGTGTGGCTATTTCCTCAATGTCCGAGTACGTTTTGGAGCCTTTCTTGATGCTGAATGCCTTGTTGAAGGAGCTCCTCAGCTGTACAGAGGAAGGAGAGACATGCAGATGAACCAATATTCAGTGGATTGCACTGCACTGATTTCTGAGAGAAGTAAAGAAAAAAGGTGTTAGGATTGTTAATTTCATACATGCTGAACATCAAAGGAATGGTTTCTCATTTGGAGAAAAATTTATTTGCCTTCTTGCCATCACATGAAAAGACAGCTGACAGCTCTCTCATATCTGTCTGTTAAATATGAAGCTGGTGGGCCAACAGTCATTTAGCTTAGCTTAGCATATTTACTGTAGCAGAGGGAAACAGCTAGTCTGGATACAAAAACCTCCATCATAACATCTTTAAAGCTCACTTACACACTTCCTGGTGTGTAAATGAGTGCGTTTGTCTTCGGTGGGAAGTTGCCAAACCCACACAGCCCATTTTCACATTCTGATTTTTTTTAACCAATTAACAAATATAGATATAATAATAGATATATTGTTCAAAGGCTTTGTTATCTTTGGACTGGGCCAAGCTGTTTCCTTCTCTTTCCCAGTCATTACACAGAGTTAACAGCTGTATGGTAGCTTCATATGTAATGGACAAAACGAGAAAGACAGCAAATACGTGTTTCTCCAAAAGTGGCAAACTATTCCTTTAGGCTCTCAGATATTTTCTGCAAATAGATCGACGTTATCGTAGGTGCAGATTTAGTACCCAGCTGTGTCGTCAGTCAGGGTTACTTTGCGCGGCTGTACAAAATTTTACTGGAGGACAAAATACACAATAAAGCATGGAGTAAATGAGGGCGAACATAATTGAAAAAGGCATTTAATAAACTTTGATGATTAAACTGTTGATGAAATATCATGTCTGCTGATTGCCACTCAAACTGAATTGCAGCCATCCATTCATATTTAATATTCACAGAACAGGCAGCCAATCAAGAGTCTAGGAGGTCAATGAGCAGAGATGGAGGGTACTGGAGAACTGCGTGCCAGTTTTAGATGATCCATCATGCTGTATGACAGAAAATTATAGAGGCTTTATACGGACTCTGACTGCACTCACCTCAAAGACCTAAAACAGAAAAATAACACAACACAGAGGGAGAGACTGGTCACACTTGCTGTTATCAGGTTCATGCTGCTATGTCATTATCAGTGTAGACAACTGAGCGCAGCAAACACCAGGCTGTCAGAGTGAAACACAGCATCACATGCAGGTTCTTACCCAGCTCTTTTTCTTCTTCTTCTTGGCATCTTGGTCCTTCAAGCTGCCCAAGCTCGACATACTGGTCAGGCTGTTGAGACTGGAGATGCTCTCGCATGAGTTCTGACGTCGGATTCGCGTATCTGGAGAAAAACTCAACATCAAAAGAGGCAAGTGCGTGGAGAACCAAGCAGATATGCAGGGAAACAGAAGAAAAAATTAAAAATCAACTGGTTCATCTCCAAACCTTTCAAATTATCTGGGTTGTTTAAGGCCCCTTGTATGACAGCCTGGGCTTCTTCATTCCTGGCCCTCAGAGCATCGATGGTTTCCCTCAGCTCCATCAACTCCGAGTCCTTCACAAACATTTAATCAATGTGAGTTAGTTGGGCTGGGATAGATTGGTCTCAAAACTCAGCACCGGAGTATAACCTTACCACTTTTAAAAAACCAAAGAGGCCGGTATAAACATTTCATCAGCATAAAAACTGTTGGGTTTTCTGCTCTGTGCATTATCAGTGAGGTCCTCTAAGACACAAGAGCTCAGAAAATGCCTATGGTTACACACACAGACTGAATAATTGAATAATTGAAAAGTTCCTCAAATAATTAATAGTTCACCACTTGAATTTCATGCACATCATTAACTGATTCATACTCGGCTCCAGTCAGTGCTACCTTATCTTAATGGTAATGCTAATTCTGTTTTCATTGCAGCTTGGTACCATTTCAACTGCTTTACATCATTTTATTATTTATTTTCCTCTATCTTTAAACTACTGGTGCTAGAGTTTTTATACAGTTTCTGCTGAGTAATGTCAAGGTAGCATTTTACAACACAATACACTCGTTTATGATTTTGAATTAACTAAATGTTTCCCATTTTTTAATGTTTACAATAAACACT
This sequence comes from Datnioides undecimradiatus, assembly GCA_008933995.1. Lineage (NCBI taxonomy): Eukaryota > Metazoa > Chordata > Actinopteri > Lobotiformes > Datnioididae > Datnioides > Datnioides undecimradiatus. The sequence continues at coordinate 6,170,256 of WARS01000026.1, forward strand.
CATTTATTGCCATAGTTTATGGGGAACAATAGTTTTGTCTGATGTTTTAAGTCAAACACTACAAGTCAAATGCACAGTATGAGCTTTTACACCTGGGGGGCTTGATCCTCCTCACGTTGTTAACAGTTCAAAAGGACAAAGAGTTGAGAACAACAGAGCTTCTCTGTGCTAAGTCAATCCCACTCCACTCTAAAAAGAGCCACCCGGCCCATCTCCTCAAGGTTAAAGAGCCTGTGCTCCAGGCTGAGCTGCACAGGTCAGTGCGCTGGCACAAACAACAAAGGCTTTTTCTGGAGCAGTCTAGACGAGCCTTTCAGTGGGAGCATCAATGCATGAAGCACTAAGAGAGACTCCTCACATTTATACACTTTACACACACACAAACTGAACACAGCCTCAGGCAGTGATCAATTCACTCACACCAAAACAGATACAAAGGCTGAAGAATGCAGGAATGCCATGTCTGGTGTGAGTGCACATGTAAGCCGTTTGCAGTTCAGCCTAAAGAGAAGGGTTTTTTTTGATCCTCTGTTTTCTTCTCACACTAAGTCACCCTGTGGCGTCGCAGCCTGGGCCTCTAACCTACATTCAGCTCCTCACCATAGGCTGTGATCAAAGCCACCTCAATCCACGTTAGCAAAACACAGCCGGCTTGCAGCTGACTGCTCATGAGATGGGCATGATGGTGGAATGCAGCTGGTGTTTTGGTTTGTGTATGTTTGTGTTTGAAGGTGTGAATGTGATGTTACCTTCTGTTCGTGGCTCACTGACAGACTCTGCAGCCGAGTTGTCATCAGCGACAAACTTTGCTCAAAGGCAGCCACCAGATTTGCCTGTTTGGAAAAAATTAAAGAGAGAAAAAAAATCCCAAAATGTACTGATAATATGCAAGGTTTAAACTGATATTTATTGATATTACTGGTTTGTAACGGAGAACCATTTGGATAGAAGTATATGGAGACCGATTAAATGAGAAAATTGACACCAATACAAGAGTAAATTCAAGAGATCTCCTGTGCCCCTTTATCCCTCATATATGAGGTGCTAAAAGCTGAATAACACACAAAAGCTGAACAGGATGTCTCCTGTGGAAAATTCACCTCCTCCCTAATCTCTCACACACACACCCACTTTAGCCCAGAGCAGGAAGGGAAATTACTTTCCTCTCTCCTTCATGGAGTGTATTAATACAGTAAAATAATGGACACAGTGCAGTCATTAATCCAGCACATAATCATGTTGTGATCCGTGCATCTATGTTGACTGTTCATTGGATTTACACAATAAGGTCAAACAATATGTAATGAACAAACTACTCTTTGGGGAGATGCATGTACGCACACACACACACACACACACACACACACACACAGACTGAAACATTTGATTGATGTGTGCTGCATGAAGTCATGCATAATGCCTGTGCTGTACTGCTGCACTTGGACCATTGAAAGTGCTGACGAGGTAGTCGTACAGAAACAACCTTGCAAAGTAGAGAGAAAGGGTAAAGTACTTCTGTGTGTGTGTGAACGCGTGTGCGTGTGTTCAGATGTTAAGTGGTTTCGGAAGAAGGTCGAGAGGACGTTAGCATTATTCAGACCTCACATGGATGAGAAATGTGCTGAAACTGCACAGAAATGATCTATGACTGACACCCAGCAGCTTGGATTTCAAATCTAACTCTGAAGGAGATGAGGGAGACTCTACATTTGTCTCGTGTCAACAAATCCAATCACAGGACGAACACCAACAATTTGCATTAATCTGTATCTCAGTACCTTTCAATGTTGCTGTCCTGGATGTGGCACTCAGCCACACAAAACCAGCACATTTGATAGAAACTATTTATATTTTCAGCCATGCATTTGGTGCCATAGTGAGTATTTATGGCAGCAGGCTGTGAACGTGGGACTGACTCAAAATAAATTGCAGGGCCCATGTTCATCATATGGAAGCAACACGTCACCAAGAGCAACACTATTCATTGATCGTGTTGTTAATAGTTATTGGAAAGCAGAAGAGGATTAATAATGTTTATTAGGCTTCAGACACACTGTACTTGGTAATAGCATTGCTGCAGCAGAAATAAACTGGTACACTCACTTAATCTGAGTGAAGTTTCATGGAACAATTAGAAATTTGTTTCTGTTTTTAAATAACGCAGTAAGAAACAAAAGAACAACACAGACACCCTGACATTGCTCTTTTTCTGCCTGCTATGGCCTCTTCAAAACTCGTGGTGTGTCAAATGTCATTCTGGTTGCAAGGTGTGAAGTTTTTTCTTCTGATGAATTCTTACCAAAGAAGAATTTATGGTTGTGGTTGACAGTCCACAGTCATTTTTTCTTTGTGGATGGAAAATGTGCAAAACTGAAATATGTTGGCAATTTAGGTATTTTTCATTATTACTATCGGATATTTGTGTGATGCAAAAACCTCTTAAAGTAATTCCTTCAATAATTGAGACTAGTAAAAAGAAAAATAACTTTTATGTCATTTAATGATTTGTAAGGAAGCGGACAAACAGTACATACGTTTGCTGTCAGCTGTGCTGTCAGACTCGACACCTTTTCTTGGGAGGACTCCAGCTCTCTTCTCAGCTTACGGATTTGCTGTAAGCAAAAACAGATTTGTAACACAGTAATAAAAAACAAGGCTACTAAATGACAATGGAGAAAAAATATACTCATGAGGAGATGACTGAATGTTTTCCATGGAATGAATGACAGACTTGTTTTCCCAAAGACAACGGTGATGAGAGTGACGAATGAGAAAACAGAAATGAGAAAGGAGAAGAGGAAAGAGCAGGAAAGAACAAACTCACCTCTCCCTGAATCCTTTCCTCAGCCTTTGAAAGCAGGGGGAATACAAGTTAAGATGTTAGATCAGATGAGAAGAGAGGAGGACAGGAGGAGAGGAGGAGAGGAGAGGAGAAGAGAGAAGCTAAGAAAGTATCGGTATCCAGTGTGTAGTGTTTAAAGCACAAAAATCTATGCACACTCACAGGAACACACCCAACACTACACCACATACTGAGCTGTAGCTACCTGAGTCTGCACGGTGCCCACACTCACCGAAGAGTAACTTGACGAGGCATTGGAGGCCAGGGAGAGCACAGACCCATGAACTGAAAAGACAAAATGAAGTGCAACAAAACAAACTAATAAGACACTCAAATAAAAAACAAGCTGCAAAACAACACTAAACACAACATTATGGGACAGATATCCATACAATTCAGTTGGCTCACCTTCATCAGGCTCCTTGTCTCTGAAGGATCCAGAGCGAACCATTCCCATGCTGCGGGGCCGTTCAGCCAGTGACAGCGTGCTACCCAGAGGAGATGCTCCGTACAGCTCCAGAGAGGCATCATGAGTTGGGATGCTGTTGGATCGAGTCATCCGTGGAGGTTGACCAACAGGGCTGGGTACTGGTAAAAAGCCAGAGGGGACAAAGTAAAGAGAGTTATTGACTGTGGACATGAAATTAAACAAATATACATACATATACATTGTATTGCAAGTGTGTGTGAATAAATATAAACTCACCCATACTGGTCTTGGAAGTGCGTGGCAGGGAGGTGGGTGAGGACAGCAGTGGGAGAGTGAGCGAGTCGGTCATGCTCAGGATAGTGTGAGAGTGTCTTCTCTCCCCTTTCTCCTTTCCTTCCTCCTCAGCCTGGGAGGCACCACTGAAACTACACAGAGGACAGTCACTGATGTTAATGGTAAAACTAAGTGCATTAATGGCAAAGAAATGACAACAGTTCAACAAGTCAGCGGACATCATGTTGGGCAGCCAAAAAAGTAGCAGTAAAATTGTAAAATTTATTGTATTAATGTGTCTTAATGTGAACATATTTTATATAATTAGAACTTTGTTACATTGTATTGTCATTTGTTATCTGTGACCACTTCATTGAGGAGTAAAGGTTATTTACAGCTCCGCGACTAAACATTTAATAGACCTCTGTACAATGGCTTCATAGTGTTTTATGAACAACTGAACTGAATGAATGTGTACATACTGTTTTGAAATGCAGGTTAAAATAAGTTGTGTTATGCAGTACCAACATCTTTCCATGGGTAGAAAGACAAAAATGTTGTTAGGACACACTGACGTACAATTTTTAGGGAATTAGAGCTGCATTTTTGGAAGACTGACAGGAATGATGAGGATTAACATAATCTGTCATTCACTGAGGATCTTATCAATGGGGTCTCTGTATGCTGTTTAAAATCAGTGCCTGACAGTCTGGTCTGTGAGAGCGTGTGTGTATGTGTGGGTGCGTGTGCAGTATGTGAGTGTAGCTGTGTGTGTGTGACCACTTACCTTAAACCTTTCTTTGGCAGGGTGTTTCTGTCTCTCTGAGAGCTGTGGAGATTAAATAATGTCATTATTTAACCACTGGTGCAGGCAGTTATTAAACTCTCAGGAACAGGCAGCAGGCACAAAGAAGCACAGCAAGACTGGCAGACAGCTGGTGTCAGCCAGTAATTATGACTTCAGTCATTGAGGCCAGTACAACACTGATAATAGGCCTGTAGTAATAATAGCCTTGAAACCGCTCAGTGTGTGTGTCTCTGCGTGTGGATGTGTATATTGGTGTGCATGTGGTTGCCATTGGTTGTTGTTCATCACGTAAATACAATTTTTATCCTTCTCATTAACCCGTATTCTATAATTGGGCTGTATTTAGCATCTTACTTAAAGTGTAAAAACATTCAATACTCAGTGTCATATTTTTCTAACTACCTTGCAACTATTATAAATTTTGATTTTCTCCATGAACCACAAATTAAATTTTAAAGTAAAAGCTATTTACAGTCAGGTTTAGTTAAGTCTGCTTCTTAAGTGATATTCTAAAGTGTGAACAGTTGTTTCATTTTCTTAGTAAATGCCATTGATGCTGTCAAAAAAGCCTTCATACCTATTATACACTATTGCAAATGGTATGCATTTTGACATTAAATACCAAGTGAATCACATATTCACCTCCCCACTCAATAAGGGGACAGAATGCATCATTGCTGCAAAGAACAATGTGAATAAGATATCAAAGACCCTCATGATTAGCCCTGCCTTCCTGAACAAAGAATAATGCTGGTGCAGTTCCTTGGCTAACCAGTAGGTGGAGCTACATAGCAATATTATAAAACATGAACGACAAAAGAAAAAAAGAACGTCTGCTTTGCATGTGTGTGATGTGACTGAGTTTAAAACACAACATGCAGGGTTTAAGATTATCTCACCTGTCTATGAGAGACAATGAGACTTTACTTCCAGAACTCCAGGAGGCAGGAGGGCCTCGGTCCTCTTGTCTGTCTTTGTCTCGGGACTCAATGGTGGAGTAACCTCTCACCAAATTCTCCCTCTCTCTCTCCTGGGGCTCTGGGGCCAGACTCATCTGGAGTGGCAGCGACTCCAGACTACGATGCAGTCCAGACAGACGAGGGTAGAGCAGGGGAGAGGTGCTCCCTCCGCTCCCTTCAACCCCAAGTGAAGAGACCTGCCTGGGACCTAACTCAGTCCCCGAGCTCGAGAAGCAGGCCGATGAGTTCACGTTGAGTAACGGGGCAGGGCTGGGTGTCAGGCAGGGGCCAGTGGAGCTGCCTACTGAGCTGGCCAGATCCTGGAGTTTAGAGTAGGGAGGAATCTTAGGTGGCATTGAGTCATGAACTCCGACCTCCAGGCTGTTGGAGTTCAGCTTGTCAAGTTGGGCCATAGATGGGGGCTTTGCCAGGCTGCGCACCCCAGATAACCTGAAGACAAAGATGGACAATGTTGGAGCAAATTCATGTTCCTTCTTTTGTTTTGTGTGTTTGATGATAAAATACTGGGAAATTGCACCACGTATGTTTTGTGTACCTGTGTGTGTTGGGTGAGGGCAGCTCCATGCCCTTGCTGCTGCTGGGAGGTCTCAGACCCTGCAGCTTCCCTCCGTTTTCTGACGGGGTCTGAGCAGGGCTGCCCTTCAGAGACCCACCTCCACACTCCGAGTCAGAGACTACAGCTTTAGCTTTGGCCCTCTCTTTCTCTTTCTCTCTGTCGGTCTGATTGACAGGACTGGGACTTGGGATTCCACGACTCCCTGCTTTACTCAGCCCTGTTCCAGAACCAAGCCCTGAGGCAGGCTCTTTGAGCCTCGAGCCCTGGGGCGCTGTGGTGGAGGGCTTCATCAGCCCTGAGCCCATGTCTATGGTTGTGCTCACTGGGCGAGCTGAGCTTGGCCGGGTTAGAGTCAGGGTGCTTGTCTTTGCTGGGCGAGGCAGAGAGCGGTACTGGAGAGACGTCCTGGCATTCGGAGATAGAAAACCACTCTGGTCACTGTTTGAAACATCTAGACTGGTTTTACGCCCTCCACCACCACTACCAGCTGCTGGTTTGACAGGAATACCCGATGTCTTGGGAGTCTTCCCCACAGCTGCAGAGCTGCAGGGTATGGAGCTGCCACCTGTACTTGTCACTGTGGGCACATTGGAATTGTTTGTGCCATTACTGGTAGCTGTGGTGGGTTTCTTGAAGCCAAAGTTTCCACCAGTTGAAGGCCTGACCAGGCCAGACGGAGGTTTACGTTGCTCACCAGCACCAGTACCGTTTCTGTGGTCTTTACCAGCATCAGAAGAGGAGCGCTGAAGGCCAGAGGTCTTTACAGCTAACCGAGACTTATCCATTGGCTTCCCATCTGATTTTACTGTACCTATAGAGGTAGAGAAAACAAAAAGAAAAAATCAGTGATGAGTGGCTTCAACAGTTTTAAGCCTGAACAGTATCGGGTGGTGAGTGAGACTAACCAAGCCATATTAGGAAACGATATCTTATCTGAAAACCTACATGGTCTGTCTGCCTGCTGACCAGTCTCTCAGCCAGCTTCATCATCACACACACTGTTATCACGCAGTTACTCCTCTTTTCCATCCTGATGAGCTAAAACAGTCTTCTCTGTCTTTCCAGTAAGTGCCTGTCTGTCACAGCTGCAGAGTGCTGAGATTAACATGTGCAGTGTGGCTCTGGAAAACTGTGGTGCTCACATTCACCAAGCGTGTCTGCGGGCACAAAACTGCATGAAACACCCAGTTTGACTGGATCTCTCCACTCTTGAAGCCTCTTTGTGGAAAGAGGGTGGAGTGAGAGATAACTTGGTGGAATGGAGGTCGAAGGAAAATTATGTGATTTTGTCCCCATTTGTATTTTTCCCAGCCAGCAAATTAATTGGACTTGTTTGGAAGTTATTATGAGAAAAAACAGTCTATTAGACACATGTGCACTATGTGCACCACCCACACAAGTGCGAGCCCACACTACCACGCTCTTAATTTGTATCTAATGGGAGTTGTTATGGGAGGTTTATATACAAGGCATTAACAGAGTCAAAGAACTGCTGTTGAATGAGACCCACCGGGGTGCTGCCTTGGGACATCTGGAGTTACTTAAGGGTATTTATAAACCCGCAAAAGACACATACAGACACACGTAGGGCCAGACATATATACCACACACACTCATGGTTCCCAGTGATTGGATCTTATAGGAATGTGACACTGACAACACATTATGCTTGGAGTCCTTTTGTAAATGTGAAAATTGGGTTTACATGTCAAGTCATAAACTCAATCCATCGTATAACCACAATGGTGTGTGTTCCAAGAACATTTTAAGCTGCAGAGACACACACTGACGGCAGTTAGAAGCTAACGCACGCTGACAGAATCCAGGCATATGTATTAATTTTTGCCCTACATGAATGATTTACTGACGCTGGCTGTGGAGACAGTGGAGCTCACAGCTTGAGACGGCGGCGTGTGTGAATCACACCATGTCTCGACAGAAGAGGTCTGCATGTCTGAGGAGATGGAGATCTGATCGCTAAGAGAGACAGAGAAATCATCTGCATGCTGTAAAGGCTATCTCTGGATGTTAATGGAAAATGGCTCATTTATACTTCCTCCTGATGCGCTCTTCTATTTATGGTCACTGTGGGTGAAGGGAGAGCGATGGAAAGACACGTGGACACACTCTCTGCCCATCGCACCATCAACATGTGACAGTTTATATAGGTGGCTGCACAAAGAGTTGATTTGTATGAACAAGAACTGAAAATGAGAGCATGAGAACTGAAAACAATTGTTGCAGACAGGTGGATGAATGTATCTGCAGGTGTGTGTCTGTGTGAGTGTATGTGACGGAGAGGAAACAGGGAGATGAACAGTCAGCAGCCAGTCAGAATGATTAACAGTTGCACAGTATCCCACATACAAACTACACATTAAATTAAAAAAAGAAACATTTTTATTTCTCATTTATTTTAATTGTCAGAAGGTAATAAAATCATAAAAATAACTGCTAGTTACAGCTTCCATACCAAATCTTATGCACTAACTGCAAAAAAGTATATGGTTAATATATAGTGCATACTGCAGAACATCATCCTTGAAAAAGCTGCTCCTGCAATGATCTCACACTCATTGTGTCTCCCACAATGTTGCGAACATGCAGACATACATTAATAAATGAGAAACATACACACACCCAATGCAGCCAAAACCTCAGCAATGAACTGATTTCAAGCATGAGCAGTAAAGATGTCTTTAAGAATCAAAGAATGTCAGCCCTTCATTTGGTTTTGTTGATGAGCTCATCTGTACTGATGAGCAGCAACAACCTTCTCCAGTCAGCTTCCACTCGACTTCGTCATCTGATTAATCTAAAGTTTCAAACTTGGTGGAAGCTTGACTAGCCATGATATCAGACTCATATGTTTGCATCAATAACAATAACAGGCTGGCACACAGATCACAAGAACACACTTGTTTGGTGTATCTGTCATTTCAGCAGCTGGCAATGCAAATACAGGACAGTCCCACAGAAAGAGGACTGTTTATACAGACACTGTCTATCTGGACCGGCACACAACACATCAACTAATATCCTGTTGTTTTGGTTGTCTATATGTGTGTACATGGTGTGTGTGTGTGAGTGTGTGCTTACATAAACAGCACACAGATGGTGTGCTTAAAAGGCAGCTGCACAATCCCCCCTATTGTACTCTTTGTGTGTGAGTGAGAGTGTGTGTACGTGGAGTGTGATGGGTGACACTCTGTTAAGGCTGGCACAATCTCAGATGTGTGAGTGAGACACTTAGACACTGACACACTCACTATTACAAACGCACACTGTCTCTGGTCCAGTTGTTTTGGGTAAAAGGCCTTTATTTAAGTACTATAAATTGTCTCCGTCCGGCACAAAAATAAAGCTTGGATAGGAAAGGGTAGAAAAAAAAACACAGTTGGTCAATGTGTTTCTGTGTGTGTGTGGTTGGCTGGCTGGCAGGAAGGGAGTGGGTGGTGATGGGCGTTTGATACATGGCACCACTTTCTAAAGGCCCGGAGGGTGGGCTGCAGCTGTGGATGAATGTGTGAGACAAAGACAGATAGTGTGTCTGTGACTGTGTGTGGGTGTGAGACTGCCAGAGAGAAGGGAATATTAAAAGACAGCCACAGAAATGTGTCACTCGGCTCAAGTTATGTAACCATTTCAAGTGTAACTATATATATATATATAAAACTTACACTCCACTCTGTGTGTATGTGTGTGCATGTGGTAGAGAGAATGTGTCTTTCTCCACTCACCTGCCACTTTCAGTCCAGTCTGAGAGGTGTGTGTGATCGGGGAGGTGACTCCCACAGGTGGGTTTCTTCCTTTCTTCAGCATATTTCCCTGACCCAGGGTCTGTGGTTTCTTCAGTTCGCCCTTCCCTCCATCCAGCCCCTCCCCCTGCGTTCGCGTCTTTTTCCATTTATTGGCAGATTCGGACTTAAGACTTCCTGTGTCGTAGACGCCACTGCCCTGGCTCTTGCGGTTGGGTTTGGTATCATCAGTGTCCCAGGACAGGCCACTCTCCACCAGTGATCTCTTCTCTGCATCTGTACGCATCTAGAAAGACAAAGACAGACACATACTTAGAGACGCTGTGTCAGGACAACGTTTAGGATATCAGCATGAGACCTGACTTTCAGAAAATGGAGCCAATAATTATTTGTATGTGTCTGGTAGATGGTTTGCTTTACAGACCTGGTTTTCCTGAATCAAGAGCAGCTCAACTAAGTCTGTTTTAACAGCCTCAAAGGCAGAGTTGTAAAATAAAAATGAGCACACTCATCGGGGCAACAAAGTACTGGATCCTCATTTGAGTTGAGACTAATGGGTTAGTTACATTAGCTCTAATCTACAATTGCACAGTTTCTACAGATGAATTCTTAACAGATATGAGGCTCATGTGTCTACAGATCCATCGCCAGAAACACTAAACAAATTTCATCAGTTGATGAATGATTTGGTTGAAAGCTCTGAAAAACCTCTAAAAAAAGGGAACTATCAATATGAATGTGAAGACATTTCTGGCAGTTGGTGATTAATACAACTCCAGCACATACAGTTTAATACTGGGAGGCAACACCCTTTTGTGTGCTGCTGGTAAGATGACAATACAATCAAGTTAAATCCTACTTTAGTCCAACTTTAAGAATTGCGATTCATTTAAGAAATGCTCTAGACTCCACCCCAATATGATAACCTTTTATTTCTTAAAAATCCAGTGTCACCTTGGATGATTCATTTCCTGACATAACTCAGCACAAACAATGTCCCATGGAATGAAGGCGCCAACAAAACAACGCATTGAATAATTAATGCAAAAATGACCATTGTAAGTATGTGGAGTCATGTGTGGACAGAGCCTGAGCCTCTGCCTCATCTTGGAGCCTTTTACATTTTAGAAATAGTCAACTCCAAAAACACACTCACTGGTGCCTCATCTTCCCAGTCTAAATCCCTCTGTATGCTCTGTTTGAACACTTCAAAAGAGACAGCAGAGGGAGAAACTTCCCAACACAAACACACACTGACACGCACACACTGGCACACACACAGCTGACTTATACAAAAATATTAGATCAGAGACAACTCACACACATTGACCCACACAGAACTATTTGCCAACACATCCTAAACGCAATCTATTAAAGAAGGATGACAAATGTTGAATTAAAAGAGTAAGTCACGTCTTGTGTGTAAGTGTGTTTCCGTGTGTTTCTGTGTAAGAAACGCAATACACAATCCCACGGTAAGTACGCATCAGTGTTTATGGGAGTCTACATGTGGAGGGATATGACTAGGTTTTACAGAGGAACGTTATTCTTCCCCCCTGTAGGAGACTGACAGTTACACAATGCAGTAGAAGGTGTGTAAACATGATGGTGTGTGTGTGTGTGTGTGTGTGTGTGTGTGTGTGTGCATGTGTGCCTGTGCAGACCAGTTCAGGACATTGCACCCAGTGGTTCTCATGAGGACTCATATGCTGAATTCCTTTTTTATTAAAACCAATAGACCCCATGGGCAGATTCACATCACATAAGGAGGAGGCATGTGTGAGTGTGTGTATGTGATAGACGGTGTGTGTGTGTGTCCTGTTTGACCAGACCTTGTTGATAAAACATTGTCATTTCCTCAAACACGTTCCCTGATTATTGAAATGGGGCGGTGGGATACACATCTGTTCAGATAGCCATGGCAAAACATGGATGAAAACACAAACGTTCAGACAGACAAGCAGAAACAGACTCACACACACACAAAGGTATTGGAAAAAACAAGGTGCATTAACCTGGTCCACTTCCATGTGGAAATCCCAGGTTCATGTGCCACCTAAATGCACCATTTTTCTGGTATTGGTTGTTGCTTTTTCTTTCTCAACCATGTCATCTGTGAACCCCCTCCCTTCATCACCCTCCACACTCGTATTCCTTGTTCAGTACATTATATAATATGTGGGAGGGATAAGGAATGACTGTAAAGTGGGCTTTTGAAGAAATTAAAATTAGCAGAAGCAAAAAGCAAAAACGGTGGAGTGATACAGGAGAGAAAACAGAGACAAAGACATGGCTTCAGGACATGAACACAAACCGATAAAAGAAAACATCAGCTGAGAATGGCAAGAGAACAGGGAGCCATGTGTATCAGGCAGTGTGGGGTGCATGATGATGTGATGGTTTGTTGCCATGGCAGTGATGCCATAGGGGGGTAATGGTTGCTATGACTCCTGCAACTAGGCATGGAGGGAGGTGCCCTGGTTCTTGCAGATCGCTGGCCCGGATGCAGGACTGCAGATGGCTCTGTGCATGTGTGTGTGCGCCGGCGCACGCAGATGGCCACGTTCTAGACCTGTCCTTCAGTATACAGGAAAAGAAGACAAAGACCCGCGCTCTCAGCATCCCTGTGCTTCAGTTGCTATGGTAACGGTGATTTGCTGAACTCCCTCTGTCTCTAAAATCCCACTACATCAGTCACATAAACCACATTGCAGAGGTGTGACCTACATCAGACACTGGGGTAGAACGAACACACACACACACACAAACAAACTCACACACACTCTGTCTGGAACCCATACAGCTACAGATGGACCGTAAAGAACCACAAGCGGAGCTGCAGACAGGATTTTCGAAGCACTGAGGTCACGAGTCCCAAATCTCCAGGCATCATAGCATATTTAAAGACAGCAACATACATATATAGCAGTGCTCTTCACTGTATTGTACAGCACAGATTCACTCAGCACAGTTGCTTCTACCACCAGTCAATCAGGTTAATTACAATACTAAGCTGGACCCTAACTCATCATAGAATCAGAGCATTGACTGATATAATTAAGATCAAAACCTATAAAGCAGCAATGCAATTGCATTCATAGCAGATGTCTAGAATAATACAACTTTTTACCCTAGTTAGATCAATGACCAACAATCTGCATTGCTCAAGTTAATCATTTTCAGATGTTTCTCTCTAAAACCTGCCAGAAGAGCCTGATAAGCCGTTAACACAGGTCTAAAACCCCCACAAGAGACTCGGCCTTGTGGAACAATGCGGCTGTCCAGCATGCAGTCTGTGTTGCAGTGAACATTGATCGCTGCAGATGTGATAAATATTATGGGTGTGTGTAGAATACTTAATCAGGATTTGTCTCTGATGCCTGTGTCCTGCTGCCAGGTGTGTAAATGACACATCATTCAGCACCTCATTAATAGCTCACTGGATTAACAGCTTAATCAATAAGACTGTAACCAACATATGCTGCTAATCTATCTGTATCAGACAGCACGGTGTGTGTGTGTGTATGAATGCTCGTCTGTATCACTTACCACTACAGCTGAGTTTCTACGGGAGCCGATGGGAGTGGTGGGTAGGGAGTTGAGGGTGGGACTTGTATTGAACTCTTCTGAGCTGAGGTTGTCTGAACCATCACTCAAACCACTGCTGATGGAACTGCTCTCGTCCCAACTAAAAGAAACAATGATAAACAAGAAGTGTCAGAAAATATTCATATATTAAAGCAGAGATTTGATATGTAGAAATGTTGTGGATAAGTAAGCAAACAAGAACAGAAGTCTTAACAGTTACAGAAGCTGAAATTGATCATGAAACATTTGGCTTCTGTCACCATTAGTACAAAAGTAAACTGGACTAAACCAACCAAAACACAGACAGTAAATTGTTTTAAAGATATTGCAACAATATCCACTTATATACTTCATAATGTAAAGTAACGTTCAGTTTAAGTCAATTTAAATGATCATATTTGGAACATGATAGGTATTTTCAATAAAATGGTACTTGAGTCCATCCCATAGGGCTCCAGAGGTAGAGTACTCCATAAAGCAGCTTTTCTGTGTAAAGGTTGTGGAGTTATTCTACTGCAGTAATTAGGTTAAATCCAGACAGATGGCAGGTGTTTGTTCATATTTTCAGTGCACAAATTTATCAGTGTGTTTGAGCAGAGTCTACTTCAACTGGTGAACTTGTGTAAAGCTTCATTACAATGAAGTATCCACCTTTCTAAAAGTGTCCATGATCACATTTCAACTCCAAGGACATACAGAAGCTAATCCTATATCCCTGCAAAGATCGATCAAGTATCGTGTAACACCACATGCTCTCATACCCAAGAACACCTGACAAAAACATAACAATCTGTACAGTTAACTGGATATCTCATTGACGTTTTACATTGCATTAACTATCAAAACTCCATCAGCTCAGTTACATCGTGCTACTTGGCGTCATGTTTTCCAGTTCGTCTTTTGATCAAATATTCATAAGCACAGACCTCATTTATCGCTGCCTGTTCTATATACCCAACTTTCAGACTGCAAACACTTGGCAAAGAGAAATTTGGAGTGCTCTCTACATCTCAGCCCACACATGCACGCAAAAATAGCACTAGAGAACATATACACTGATGCATGCGCCCACGAGTGCGCACAGGAGGGGAGTCTGAAATCTGTTTCTTTTCCTTTTACTAAAACATCATGATAGATCCAGGTTGGGGGTGTTTCTATAGTGGTTACCTCTGTGCATCTGAGACAAAAAATCAATAGAAACCCAACTTAAAGCAAAGGTATGCTGTCTGAGAATGCTGACACAGTTGAATCCAACTTGTTTAATGTATTCCAGGAACTACTTCATGATGAAGGGCTGTACTCAACTGTTTTTACTTACCAAGTTCACCTCTGCCTATCTTGAATAATTCTGCCAACATTATTACTTTTTGATATTTGACAGCCAGGCATTCATACACACTATCGTGCTGCCGAGACTTGATCATTGTCACTTCTCAGTAATGTTCAGGAGTACATAACAAAGGTGCTATAGTCTTAAGTTCTACTTCTACTTAAGTAGTAAAAGTGTAAAGTGCGGTTTTTGCACCTGTGTCTTTCAGAAATGATTTACAAATTGTTTAGTCACATTTCCCTTTCCTTGTAAACTGTTGTTATTTACAAGCCATTTATATATTTTGGTCTAAAATTTGGGGGGTAAACTGTGGAATTCACTCACTCTCAGGGCTACTGAAACACTGGTGCACTTGAAAAGATTTTTTAAAAAATACTTCACACAAATAAAGCTATGACTACTGTTTCCTACAATAATTATTTTCTACTTTCTCTGAGGTTTATTTAACAAACCTCTGAGAAGTAGCTAAACATGTAGTTAATTATATTTAATGTATAAATATGCTCCTTATGAAAAAACAAGAAAGTCAGGGTTTTTTTTTTTTGCAAATCAGCTGAGAATGATGTTTGACCGCTTCCTGTCTGATGATAAAAGGTATTACTATCACGTTTGCGTCACTATGGCCAATCAAGGCGTATAAACCTCAAGGAATAACTGGAACAAATCTGTTTTCTGACTCAACACAATGACTTATCGGAGTGGGGGAGTAAAAGGCAAATCTGAGACGTGTGTTTGGGTATGACGGTGTTCATCCACATGTGCTCGTATACATAAAGTAGGTCATGTTTCAGAAGTTGGGGGGTTGGGGTTTTTCTCTTATTAGGGTCAATAGGTTAGACTGATATCATACAACAGTGTAAATCAAGTTGAGAGGGAGGGGCTTGCCTAATGAGGTCATGTATACTGTGTCACAGGAGAGGATGGAGGGAGAGAAAGCGGTGTGGGCCTTCCGGTTGGGTGCCTGTATGGGTCACACTGTACCCTCGGGGACTTGAGGGTGTGGATCTAGGGGAGATGGGTGAAGGGAAAGCCCTCCCTGTCTAGCCTGTGGATACATAGACACAAAAAAAGAGCAGACGAGATTTTACGTCTGAAGTGGCTGTCATGCTGTCATGCTGCCTTGTCTCTATGCCAGAGTAGGATTAAGGGCAAATTTAAGATTGGGCCAGACACATCCAGCGAGCAATTCTACACTTTCTGTCTGTACATGAAATGCTTAGCACTCTTTAAACAAGAATTAGTAGTTTTGTTGAATTCGACGCTTTCACTTTTCTTGTGATCCATTTGTGAATTGACATTTTTATTTCAAATAAATGTTTCCATCTTGAGCTCATGAGGTTTAAAACCTGGTTGGATAAACGCAATCACTGCCATGAGAACATGTCTTTTCAGCTGGCAGATTATCTTCAAAGCTTGCAGATGATTTTGCAGTTAGTTTTATAACAAAATGCACATTCTTCAGACTCAATTAGAGATTTAACAACTTTCTAGGAAGGCCGGTGTTTTTCCATAAAAGTTGAGTTCTGTTTTAAACCTGATTTCTATTTACTCGCTAGCACAATAATGCACAGAGGAACTAATAAACTTTGAACTCATACACAGTGGATCTATTTGTATACAATACTCGTGTCATTCATTCCTTGTTGATCAAACTGACTGCCGGGAGATAAACTTCCTCTCTGGAGACACAGCTGTGTTTTACCATCAGTGCCTCTCTGAAGCAACACCTTTCTCTTCATATCCTGTTATTCACTTCACAGCTGTCTGGGTGTCCACTAGAGCTTTGGTGAATGATAAGGCTGCCTCTGATGAATAATTCAGACCTGATAGGAAACAGAGAAAACACAGTCTCTGCTGGCTTTGGTGTCACTCAGACGACTGATGTGAAAACAGGAACCCGCAGAGGAGAGAGACGAGGTCTGGGGTCAAACATTATGGACAGCACCAGATAAATGAAATGAAATATAAAGCAGAGGATTTCATCTGATTTATCAAAGAGGTTATCTTGGCAGTGAACAGGAAAAAGGAAGGTTGAGTATTTTAACCACAGTGAAGAAAGCCTGTACCGTATTTTTTGATTCTGTATAAATCAGCTACATCAATAAAGTTTCCAGATCTACCAAGAGGATGGGCTGATTAGATCAGACCAGACCAGAAGACGCCTCAGAGATTCGGAAAGTGATTGAGATGTTGAGACAATGTGGATGCCAAGAAGAACAAGGCATTGTAAGTCAGTGATAGAGCCCATCTACACGTGTCTGTCTGCGTGTGATTGTCTTAGCAAAAACTTTCAGCTCTGATCAAATGTTCGATCAGACTTCAATGACCCAAGCTTCTCACTTGTGAGAAGGAGTTGTTCAGAAACATGGTAGACATGATCTGCTGGCTCAGAGCTCCATGCAAGTGCATTTTTTTGTAAAACACTGTCAGTCCAAGTCAGTTGAAAGGTAACTTTCTTACTTCCAAGCTGAAACCTGATATCATCAATCACTGTCTGCCAATAAACAACTACACCAGATCCACTGACATGTCATCAAGCTATTCTTTGCCGTACAAAGTTGTCCATCAACTGCACTGGGTGAGACAAAAGGAAGCCTGAGCTTTAAAAGAGAGTGATGAAACACAAGGATACTCAAGAGAAGAGGGTGAAGTGGTGTGTGGCGCAAAGAGAAAGAACTGAAAAAAGGAAAGCATGAAGAAGACAGAGCAAGTGCTGTTGATGACACCAAGAAAAAAGCTCGTCGACATCTCAGGACATGGTGCACTCTCTCAAACCTCCCCAACTTCCCTCTTCTACCTCAACCAGATCCTTCCTTCCTTTAACACCAGCTTCTGAAATCTCGTTTTAATCTCTCCTCGCTCCGCCTCGTCTTTTACATTCTTTAGCAGCAGCTGCAGAGACTGAGGGATAATATTAGCACCCAATTCATCCACATCACCCCTTTTCACACTTTAGATAGAGCCTCACTGCAAAGCACCATCTTAGTGAAGCCACTTCTCTGTCGCATTTGTATTCAAACCTACAGTATGGCGTCCTCTGAAAAGCATCATATTCAGCTATAATACTTAAACACATCCTGGAGATTCTGGATTGCTTGTCATCAACATGCAAAATGTAATGAATGACATTTTAGTTTAATGAAATTGCTCCATTATATGATGTCATTAACACACAGAGTGCAAACCATGGTCGTAAACCACATCTGTATGTCCTGCTTATGGATGTTAAATTTCATTGGTCTGTTGTGACTTTAGACCTGATCACGAGCTAAAGAACACAGCTGGAGGGAAAAGGATAACAACATTGAAAAATGGTTCCCTGTGACTGTAATTTCATGAGCAAAATGAATATCAATGTTGATTCGATTTAGGCTGCAATAAATGTCAATTAATCTGAGATAAGCTTGATTAAACTCATTTTTCACCTCCACCTGACTAATTTTTTTTCTCTGCACCATGTGCAGAATGCAGCATGTGGCTGAGCTGAAAATATGCCACATGGACACACTGTATTCTGTCATCCCTAGCCAGCTGCACACAACTGCTTTCCTACTCTGTCTTCACTCCTGAAATCGTAACTGCATCCCTGAAAAGACAAGCCAAAGTCAGGATTCCTAATCTCTCAGAAAAGTGAGAATATGGAGATTATTTCATGCAAGCTGTGGAATATTTCAGATAGTTTGAATATTTCATTAAAATTTTCCAGAGTAATAAAGGTCATGGTGGTCTATATAACCAACATCCTTCTTTCACAGAGACATGATTTCTTTGTTCCCTGTTGGCTGCAGATTGGGCCGGCACACCCACACAAACACTGAGCCCCAAACTACCAAGAGAATTGTTGAATAGCTGCTGCTCAGTTTAATAGTCGGCTTTTAGTGACAGGCTTCTGTTTTCTTCCACTATTCAGACTACGGAGCTAATTGCTCTGATCTCCCTGAATGGTCTTTTTTTGCTGCTCATTATCAGAGCTCTGCACTCTTCCCCTCTCCTCTCCTCAACCTATCTGAGGCTTAGTAACGGGAGAAAGAGAGTGAGAGAAATTCTCTTGATCCACAAGGAGGAAAAATCCACAGCAGAGATAAAGCAGCTTGGCCTGTGGTTTGTGGGAGCAGGGCTTGCTGGGAGTTGGAGTCTTGCCAGCCTCAGGGAGCAGACTTAACAGCATTGGTTGATAAGCTGTTCCATCTAAACAAACATTTGTTAAAACTGCATGTTGGCCATTTGGAGGAATGTGATGATGAAGGCCTCCCGCTTTAGGGCAAGTAGGATTAAACTCTAAGAAGATGGGTGGTGATTGTAGAAGGAGACAGACTTACTGTCTTAGGCAGGAAGGATTAATAAAAAACAATTAGGTAATTACCTGATCAATACTTAATGCACATTGTAGAGAACTGTAGGGCACTTATGAAAAGCCTCTAAACAACAGATCAATAGCAAAGAGGAGCCAAATGTCTTTATCAGTCTTGTTACCTAATTATATGTCACTTCATAAGAAGATCAGACTAGCAAAGTGAAATTATCATGAATGTTCAGTAGTTTCACTTTAAGGTTCATAAAGTCTGTTTACAAATCAAGTAGCACAATGGAGCTGTTTTTCTTTGAGTACATTCCTGTTATGTCTATCACATCCTTCAAACAATGCTGTGCTACTCAACTGATCAACAGGTTGTGGTAACCAATGAGATATGCTGTGAGGAACACTGAAAGCATGAATGCTGGAATTAAAGCGCTTAAGAAATTGAGTTTGCAAATGGAGTTGGTTGGTTCATACTGAATGTAAACATAACCAGTGTTTGTTTACCACAAAACCCCACAGCGTAACTTTAAGCTAGCAACTGTGTTAATGCAATCTGGCCAATCAGGAGCTGACAGGAAATAACTATCAGACCTGCTGGACTGTCCTGGAGCAGATAAGATGAGAATGCTGAGGACAGTTGGAAGATGAGCAGAGGACTTTTTGGAAAAACTGCAATAACACACAAACACATACTCCAAAAAGGCTCTAGATCTCCTGATTGATATACTATAAATGTAATGGTGGTTACAATAATGGGGTTGAACTCTTTGTACTCTCATGGGGTTAAATACGTTTTATTCACAATGATATTTGGACACAGTCTCTCTTACTTGTGTAAAAGCATGGAAAGTGTTTCTGCAGTCCTACACTGGACGGGAACTTTCCATTCCTATTAAAATCCACAGTGTCACATGGCAGAACCCAAAATGGCTAAATCAGACGGGTTCCTGGTTGTAGTGATGCCTTTTCAGGCAAGTGGAAAGTAGGGCAGTGCCTGACTGGCACTGGGCAGTTGACTCAGAAACCAGAGGGGGCACGCATGGAAGGGCTGCTGAAGTCATTAGATTCCTAAAAGACTGAATATTTGAGACTGACTGGTGCTTGAGATGACAACAAGGTGAGATGCATTGTCTGTGCGTGTGTCTGCAAAATTCAGTATTTGCACAAATGTCTCAAACAAGCTTTAAGAGGAAGAAAGCAGCAGGTGACTTGGCCTTTAGGTCATGGGTGAGAGACACTGAGACGGCACATCTGTCACACGTGCAATAAAAATATGCACCTGAAACAGACGCATCAACTACCCCACCACAATAATGCCACAAGTCATTATATAGCCAGTGTGAGGATGCATGAACGTTGTTAATTATATACTGAAAGTCTGATAGACAAAATCTAAAGAAAAAAGATGAAGGTTGACCATAAAAAGAAAATGAGAAACTCAAGAACAATGTTGTTATTTGCTGTCTGATTTGACATCCTCTACGAGTTTCTGTGGGACACAGAAAACAGCACGTAAATCCAACGAGGGTGACAGTTCACTCACAAACTCCCACAGTGACACTGGTGTAAACACATATCCATACACATTCTCACAAAACAAAATGACTCATTTGCAGGGCAGAGCAGCACAACCACCACACCCAGTGTCAGTGTTTCTTCCCTCCAACATAGTCATGGCTGTGATGACCATCTGGGAGTCTGTAACAACGTCTCAGATATATTATAATAAAAAGAAAATCATACAAACGATATGCTCGATCAAATATGTATGGGTGGGCATTTACCTGGCACGATCAAAAGACAGGGTGAATGTTGTGTGTGTGCACAGATGGCTGACAATATGGGTCCCTGGACCACTTCAGCAGCTTATCACCAGGAAACAAACACGCACACACAGATCTGTGAATCACCTTAGTGGCTTATAAGCATACAGTGCAATATTTCTAATTGAATAGAAAGTAGAAATAAAAGAGGGATGAGATGTTAAGAAAATATTCATCCTGGACAAACATTTAAAATATTCTGTAGGTCACATTGATCTTTTAAGGAGCTTCTGTGTAGGATTATCCATCACTGCAGCACCATATAGGGGCAGATTTCCCTCTGCTGGCCAGGCCCTTCCCTTATTATCTCTTGAAAGCCTCAAACTCTGACACAGTAGGTACAGTAAAGACATAACACTGCTTTAACATCCAGCTGCTGTAGACTGCCATACTGATCATGCTATACGTTACACATAACTGTGATTGTGTGTTTCTGTGAAGACACAGGCAGATTAATTACAAATGTCATTTTAACTGCTTATTTCCATCAAGTATCAGCCATCTGCTGCCCTGCGGAGTCACTGTATGTTCTTATCAAAAAACTGTTATACATGCTGTGCTGACCTTTAATCTCACTGGTAGATTACTTATTCTACCACTTTTTAACGACACCATGTTGTTGTCTGGGCACTGGGGGCACTTGTCGAGTAATTAGCAACAAATCTGTCATAAAAAATGGCTTTTAATTAGCTACCCAATACAATACAGGTTCTCTGCTGAGTTGTATTGTTAAACACTTACAGTAAATCATTGACAAGACCCAATTAAAAACTAGATTGTACAAGCAGCCCGCCTTTGGGTGCACACTAAACAGAGAAATTAATTTCCTCTTCAGCGTTATTTATTATTTCCTCTCTGTCCCATTTCCATGATGAGGAGTGGAACAGTGTGTGATGGCTGCTTGGACAATCTTTTGTGTGGTGTGTGTACATGCACATATGTACACACACCACACACAGCAGTATTTGGGCATTACAGGGGATTACAGAACAGGCTGGAGTTAATGAGCTCGTAATTACTGCTAATTCCATCTGCCACCAGGATCAGAGCAGGCCAGGGGCGTCAGCTAGAGGTACAGCATGTGTATATGTGTATGTGTGACAGAGTGTGTGTGTGTGTGTGTGAGTCGATGGAGGGAAACGGGAGGTCACATCCCTAAATGGCCATCACAGAGGAGAAACCCTGTTGTGCCTTTGACAGGCATACCTCTGACAGCAATGGCCTGGGGGTCTAGGACACAAACACACACACACATTCACATCAGATGCACTAAATTGCCGTTGTCCCCTGGAGTGATGCTTGAATTAGCTGTCAGAAGTGTGTGATGTTAGTAGCTGGTGGG
Organism: Datnioides undecimradiatus; assembly: GCA_008933995.1. Taxonomy (NCBI): domain Eukaryota; kingdom Metazoa; phylum Chordata; class Actinopteri; order Lobotiformes; family Datnioididae; genus Datnioides; species Datnioides undecimradiatus. Next base: position 6,192,286 of record WARS01000026.1, read on the forward strand.
AACGGCAGCTTTGCTCAAGTCACTGCTCCACTGAGGGTTACACTAAGCCAGGCTGGGCAGCACATTACTGGCTCTAAGGTGTGTGACTGTGTGCAGGCCAATATTAAGGTACATCATTCTTGCAAGATTTCCTTACAAGGGACCTCGGGACATATTCTGCAAGTGCTCGGGGGCTTTCTGGGTGGAAAGTTAAAGCACTGAAAAGGCACTCTCACCTGTCAGGAATCCTGGTCAGTAACATTTTTTTGGTCTTTGCTTCTGAACGTGGGGGAGGTGGAGACTGTAAAGCTTAAGAAGAGGAGAAATGGCCTCAACAAATTTCTCCAGACAGAAAATTCATCCCTGCGTCTCCTTCTCTCCTCCTGACCTCCCAAGGGTGGATGGACGAGGTTTGCTCAGAGTTCAACACATCTTAGCAAGGAGTTGAATTGGCTCTGAACTACTTCATCCCCGTGAAATGAAGCAGGACAGTCAAAACGCTGGACAGCTTCAAGGTTTTATGAGTGGTGAAATACTCTTGGAACCAAAATTTGTGTGACTGTTGATCACGCTGACGCCGACTGGGTCGTCTTGATCTTTTCATAGTGTAAAGACCGAAAAAGGAAAACAGAAGAAGCTGTTTGAGGTGTGTGGATGATTCTTTGAGAGGCATCAGACACACACTCCCCCTCTTCTGTGTATTTGTCTTCTTCTTACTCAGCTCAAAATCGGGTTAAAGTTTAAAGGTTACTGACCCCCAGTCTAAATAAAGCTGATACTGGGCTTTGAATGCAGTCACAATAGAAACAATGCCTTTTGAACTTATTTAGCATAAATTAAAGCAATGATTGGGAGCAATGACTGCTCAACAAAGTGATTTCGTGCTTTTTAATGGAAAGAGCATGACAAATTGGGTCAAAGAGTATTAGATTTCAGAAGATTTTAAAATGCCTCTGTATGCTTGGTGGTGACCAGCAGGGCTCTTACATGAGATTTTGAACCAATAACCCTTGACCCCCCAAAGCACCCAGAGTTTGTTCCAAAGTCCCTTTCTTCTCTACATGAGAGCAGGAAGCAGAGGAGGGACAGCACTCCTGGGACAAGGTGGAACAGCCTTTTAAATCACCTCCATAAGTAGTTCAGTCTGGGGCGCAGTGCGGAGCACTTCCCAGCCCCAACTCAAGGGCTAAAGACTGGGGAGGAGCTCACAAGGGGAACCCCGGCACGCTGAGGCCCAGGACAGGGGTTGGATCCTGGGGTAGAATTACTTCTGGCCTCCCTCCAGACACATCAATGACAACACAACAGGGTGAAATACAATACAGCTAACCTGTTGGATTTTAGGAAGGGAAAATGTTGCACAGACCCAATTTAATCACTGATATTAACTGAGAAAACTAATACCCGTAAGATGGTATTCATTCACAGTAATGAAGATGCTGTCAGTGCTGCATCACAACAGGGACCTAACTCCAGCGAATATAGACTATCAGACACACACTCACGCATGTATAGCAGATGGAGAAACTATGATGTCAGCATGATGTGAGCTGGTGATCATGGGAAAAAGAGCAGTTGCTCAACATGGCCTCAGTCACAGCAACTGGCACAGACACGAAAATAAAATTTTGAACAGCATGCTGCCCTCTTCACAAAGAGACGTGCAAAATTACGCCTTCAATGTTGTGACCATTTTTGTATTTTCTGATGACGAAAGCTAATCAGCTAATGCCACCACTTAATTATGTGTTAATCTCTCAGATTAGTAATGACAACAGCAGTCAGTTTCCACATCGCTGTAAATGTTAAATGTGCTGACTGGAGTGGATCAGTGGACTGTGGGCTGATGGTACTTAAGAGGCCAAGCAGCATCTCTTAAGTCAGTTTGTGGGGGTGAGGAAACAGTAAAAATGTTTATACACAAAGAAAAAGACAAGCACAAGGTGAAAACACGTGAGTTATGTGATTGCGGAGCTTTTGTTTAAATCATATCAAGCTCCACAAAGGGACTACAGATCTAAACAGAGCACCACTAAGCACCTGCCAAAGGTTGTCCAAACACCACCTCAACAAAAAAGAATGAAAGGCCCATTGACGGGAGCAGAGATACTCTTTCACTTCTTCTGGCTGAGATAAAGCAGACACCTATTAAAACACGCACATCACTCCCATGCTGTGGATGGGGACAGACAAGTTTCTTTATGTGGATGTTTTTGTGTGTATTTGTATATATGAACATATGTGGTGGTGACCAACAGGCCTCGGGGCGCACCCTGCATGAGCACGCACCCATCACCTGCTGTCACTCATAACATACACACTCTGGTCACACCACTTAAAGTTGTTACAGTGAGTTTAGGGAGACATTCCTCAGCCTCGGGCTGCTCAAAACACACACTTCACATTCCAGTGAGTGTATTCTGGGGTTCCACTCCCTAATCCTCCGACATATGCAGACGCACATATGCATACCGTCGCACGAGTGCACCGAAAATGACGTGACAGACCCAGAGGTTCCAATAAAACTGAAATTTCTAGCCTCATGCTTGTTGCCCCAACACAAACTGGAGCAATTGTCTCAGTTTTCAAGTCAGAAGAAAGCAGTGAAAGTCAATGGGCACTGTCTGAGATACTCATTCTACATTTCTTCAATAACTACTACACCATCAGGTGAAAATGTCATCCTGAGTTTATTATTCTCTGTGGCCACCGAGGTTACGCTTAAAGCGTTCGCTTGCCTTCCCAGCAAACCTGTTATGGTGGACTGTTGTCTGGCTGTAGGTCCTTCTTTGGCTTTGATGTAACAGGAACACTCACAAAACCACAGGAGGCACCACCTTATAAAAATATGAGCTCTGTTTGTGAACACAGGCTCCTGTGTGTACAATAAAAAAGTGCATGTGTCTTACAAGCACAGGTTACAAGCATCTGTTGTTTCGCTCTCAGGTCTTCCTAATGACCTTGTAGGTAGGACAAGTTAGCTTGTTTACTTAATTGCCAACATCAAGAGTCAGCGGTCACATGAAGTGACCTCGGTAGCCATGTGCCAAACAAACCTGAAGTTCTTTGACAACAAACATTGAGCCATTGAATGTGTAGGAAGTAAACCTTTACTGAATAGTATTTATAAATATAAAATTTGTCATATTTGTCATGTGGTCTGGTCCACATGAGCAGCAGAAGAGACATAAATGTTTTTGATTACTTTGCTGTTTCTATGTGAACAGGAATTTTTTGAAAAACATCCAAAAACATGCCTGCCCTGATAAAAAAGCTTTCAACACCTAATTTGTGTTTTCAAATTTATCTGCACTTGCGTTGACATGTTTGTGTTCTGAAGATTATTAAGTCCTGTTCAAGAATTGTGAATCATGAGGGCGTGATAACATCGTCAACAGGCAGGCCGTTGACCCTTTTACTCACCCAGAATCTGAGTCAGCTAAGTTTGTTTCCAAAACAGCTTAATCTATCTTTGGCACAATAGACATCATTTGTGTGTGTGTGTGTGTGTGTGTGCGTGTGTGTGTATGTGTGATGAAAACAGTTTGCAGGCTGAAATAACTTTCTACGTCAAAACGACCACAAAGATGATAATGATATTGCAATTTTGAAGGTGTGAGTTTGCAGTGAAAATGTCCAGTGAAAATTAAAAATAAAGACTTTATTTACTGAACTGTCCAAGTCAGAGGGCATTAGCACTGTTGGTTGACAGGTGCCTACTGACAAACCTGACCAACAATTCTTGATAATGTGGTGAATGTGCAGTTTAACTGCACTCTGCCACACAGGTGGATTTAATTATGATACAGTAATTAAAAACATTACGGATTTCAGCTTTAATTACTGCACTGGTTCTCTAATGAACCAGCTGATGGAAGGAAGCTTTCAAACCATCCAACCAATCAAAGCTGCTGACCAGCACTTCCCATGTCACAGCTGAATGACATCAGTTGTGACACGAGGGTGGTTTGCATCACAGCAACCGATGCTCCATTTAATTAAAAGGAAATTGAGAGGATTTGTGTATGACACTCATTAATGAGTGATGTCACCAGCTCGCAAATCAGATATCTGGACAAGGTTGTGTTGTTGAGCAGGGGTGGATCTAGACACAGAGGTGGGTCATGCTTAGCAGGGGAACTGTATATTGTTAAGACACAAACTCACACACACAGACAAAGTTGATGTTGGATTTCTTTCAAAATGACTAATAGAGTTGATCAAATCTTTGTGTTGGCTGGAACTGCTTGGCCAACGATGCATGTTTAATGTTTCATTACATGTACACACACGCTGACACCCACACATGGGATTACATGCGCAGAAACTCACACACATACTAATACCACCCCTGGTTTCGATCATAGTTTATCAGTCTTTTGACAGTCAGCCTGTTTTGGTACTTATGTCCAGTTCAAACAGGCATGTAAAAACACTAGTTGGTGCTCTGGGACTGAAAAAGTGCCTGTCTGTCAGTGGGTTACATTGCAAATGTGTGTGTGTTTGCTGTGTGTGTGTGTGTGCTTCTAATTCCCTGATATTAGGCCACTCTGCTCTAATGGGTTTACATAAAGGGTCGATGGATGCTACGGGGGTCAGCAGAGCAAAAAGAGCAAAGCTGACCCCCAACACCCTCTCAAACCCTCTCACACAAACACACACACATGCACACATTTATACACACACCACACTGGATCAATAACGTTCCATCTCTCCATCTTGTCTTAATGCACCTCTAAAGCAAGTAACTCTACAAATAACTCCTGATACATTACTTGTCTCTGTTTCCTTTATCACAAATGCTATTGGCAACATGTCCTCAGTCACCATCAACAGCACACTCATATCCACTGGCCTGAATTAGCCCACACAATAACACATACAATAAGATAATTCTCACATGGAGTGGGTATAAAGATGTTACGGAGGAGGCTTTCTGCTGTTCACCCAATCACAGCAGATATACCGGGTGAAGGCGTCGTTCAAAATGTAGGTCAGCTCGTTCAGTTGAATGCGGTCCGGTCCCCGCAGCGGATCAATGCGAACACACCCACTCACTCTCTCTCTTACACACACAGAGACAAACCTGCCTCTGCTGACTAACCACCAAACACCACCAAATCAGTTGTCACCGCACGCAGCTTATAACAATGGGCACGTCAGCCGGCCGTAAAATACAGAAACACTTAATGCGCGCATGCATATTGTGCGCGTACACAGCAACGTGCAGCATTCACATCCATTAGCGCTTTACTTTCATTAGATGATTACCAGTAATGCGTTCCCTTTGATTCCTTTCAGCTTTGATGACCATCCTGTCTTTTATATGCTGCTGCTTAACAGTCTGAACAGTGGCCGACAATAAAGACACTGCTGATTCAACATATGGTTTTCCGCATTGAGGTCTGTGCCTATACATGAGTGCCTACAGCTTCATCTACACGCTCACCTAAAGCCCTGTCATCACTCGGCGTCTGGGCAAGGATAAAATATCCTGTAACATCCCAATCTGAGCGCCTGTCACTCACATCAGCGAAACATGCCACCATGCAGCTGTTGTACTTTTATCAATGAAGCACGCTGCTGCTTTTACGCACTGCTCCGCCGGAGCTTCCAACCCCTTCACTACTATCAGATCCCTCGCTTTTGAACCGCGCGCACACAATCTAAAGCATGTCGCCAGTGTGTCAATTGGCTTCTCATCCGGTATCCCCAGTCACATACAGGCGCTGGTGTCATCCGTTACCTTGACAGAAAGTGCATTGTCCTCCCCGCGCGCTGCGGCGCCGGGAGCTGCAGCATTTTCCCGTTCAGCACGCGCCCGCTCATTCTTCAACCGTCCAGCTCTCACACCGCTTTGTTCCCGTTTGGCATATCCCGCTGCTACAGCTCTGAAGCAAGATAGTTTAAGAGAGACAGAGTATCCAACCGGTGCTTTCCGCCGCTGATAACCGGGGAACCGCCTGTAAGAGTCAGCAGCATTAACTGACTGACCCACTCCCGCAGTGCATCCACTCTGACACACACACACACACACACACACACACACACACACACACTCTCTCTCACACGCTCACGCAGGGAGGGAGGGAAGGGGGGAGGCGATGAGCAACGGAGGGAGGCATGGATAGAAAGGCAACACCCCGAATTCCTCCTCCTCCGGCCCCCGTTTCACTGATCGCGACCAGCTGTGCCTTTTCCAAAGAGCGCATAGAGGCTTCAACGCGCATTCAGCCGCAGGATGAAATGAAACGCAGTCATCGTATTCTCAAAAGCGACACGTAAAAGTCATTTTCACAATTTTTACTCCAAAATCTTTAATCAAGACACAGCCCCCAGACTCCACTCACTCAGTGCTCTGCTACTGACAGAAGACAGGCATTCATTTCAGTTTCGGTTTAAAATACACAATATGAATGATGAAGGAAGTCATTAAATCCTCAGAAGTACCAATGACACGATATAAAAATCGTCCACTAGAAGTAAAAAACTAAATGTCACAAACCACACACCAGAAAATTGTACTTGAGTATATAAGATTATTTATTAATTAGAATGCCCAATTCAGAGTTGGACTGAAATCGGCTTGGTGCATAATTTTGCACTTTCAAATCTCACAGTGTTTATCAATGGTACTTGACAGCTTTACTAATGGTTAATAATTTATTAATGCTTCATATTAGTAATATACTATTTGTAAGAACAAATTCTGGGTTGCCATGTTGTGGAAAACGCCACTGGGGGGATATATTCTACTTCGGGACATCTTGCTTTGCTTTTTAGATCTTTATTCCACAACTTCTGGAAAAGAGTTGCAGAGCATCTCGGCCATTATCCATTTATTACAACAGCAGACATGATGGCTTACTGTAAAATAAATCATAAATAATGGGTCATGGGTTTTCCTTTTAATGGCACAGGAGATGGAGCTAATTTAAACTGTATAGTTGGATAGTTTAATCTTTAACGATTCATCATATGTTGTAGCCAGTGTGGAATATATTTTGTGTGTAAAATCTTAATCTGCTGTGTTACCAGCGATGTCAGATGTAAGATAAATGTTGTGGAGTACTAAGCACAATGTGAAATGTAAAGAAGGATAGGTCTAAGATGACATTTAAAGAGTATACTTGATTAAAGCACCTTAAACTGTCAGTACAGTACCTGAGTAAATACTTTCAATCCAGTGACAAAAGGATTATTGAATATTGCAGCGAAACTTTAAATGTGGGCCCCATTACGGCCAGACCATAATAACACATAGACATCTCTTGTACAATTTGATTTATTATACATAAAACTCTTTCAACAGTCGCTCACTGTCTAGAAGAAATGCTGGCTACTAGCCAAACCAACGGTGGCATAAATAAGCCTCAATCAGGAACTAATGAAGCGGGGTGGGTAAATGACTCTAGTGTTTCTATTGTAACAGAGTGTGTATTGGCTATTGGAGACTTACAGAGGAATAGACAGGGTATCATGTATCCACTCCCCCCAGCCGAGCTCTGCCCCCTCACAACATGCAGTGGTGTTTAAACACTTTAAGCACTGAGTGGACCCTAGTGAATAGATCTGCCTGTCTGCTGAGTCTGTTCAATAAATGAATGAAGGGTGAGAGACAGAGAGGGGGAGAGACAAACAGACAGAGGAGGGGGAAGATGGAGATAATTAACACTGTCTTTTCAGTGAGGACAAAATGGTGAGAGTGGTAAAAAGGAGAAAGACGAGACACAGAAATAGAGAGATTGGAAAACACATCTAGAGAGAGAGAAAAAGAAATCATTAACACATTCTTTTTAAGTGCAGGGGGAACAAAGACAGGATTCTTCAGGGTACTGCTCACCCGTACCATGCAGGGTGAGGTGGGCACACACACAGTATGCGTGTCAGGGGATCTGATTGGCATATTGGCATGCTGAACTGCAGGTGTGTGGAGCCGCTGCCATCGTTGTTGCCTAGCGTTACTAATAAAGAGAAAGGAAAACAGTTTCTTTGAGCACACATACACACAAACACTCCCACATTCACGCACACACACACTTGCAATCCTCCTTAAGTCAGAGTGAGCCTTTTATTTATGTCAACTCTCATCCGAGTTTCTGGAAAGGGTAGTTGGACAGGGCCCTGTGTCTGTCTGGCCAGCTCTGACCACTGACTCATGTCCAGACTTGCCCTTTGGCTCCCTCTCTTTTTATTTGCTTTTTCTCATCAAAGAGTGTCTCTTTTTCACTTCAACCCTCCTTTTCACTCAGTATCTAAGACCACAGTGCTTGTTTTCAACATACATAGTTGTGTGTGTGTGTGTGTGTGTGTGTGTAGGTGCAGCAGACCAGTATAATTAGATAGTGATGTAACTGTGTAATGACAGTATACACACAGGGTCATCCATATGACCCTGGGAACCTGTCACTCCACTGCTGATGAAAGAGACAAGCGACCTGGGAAAGCTCATCCCCCTTATCAGACCAGGAACACACACAGACACGCACATGCAGCATTTGCTAAGCTACATACTGTATAAATAAACAAAAAATGCACAATTATCTAGCTGAAATACTCCTTTTCATGATCACACATACAGAAACCTCTGTAAATATTTTGTCTCCAACTATAATCAGCCAGAAAAGTCATTTTCTTTAACTCAGAAACATTCACACTACAACACTTGCTTTTCTCACTTGCTTCCTGTCCACACTCACACACATACAAACACACACACACTTTCTCTCTGTGCATGGTAAGTTACTTGTATCTCAATCTCAAAATGGGAACTCAGATATGTGTGTGTTTTAAAGGAAGCTGTCAACACAGACACATTCCTTTATCAGATTTTCTGGCAAACAGCCATGCACCCCCATCCCGAGGATTAGTCACAGTTTGTATACCTGCCTGCATGCTCGGTCTAGTAGCTCACTGACGACAGACCAATGTTTTAAAATTTTAAATGCTGAAAACATGACCTCACTGTGATAAACTCAGAGGGTAACATCAAAGTGTGGGTCCCAGTCTGAAAAGGTGCTCTTGAGGTTAATTTAGGGACCCTCCATGTCTGGCGCACCACAAGCATCTAATTAGGCTCTTGCTTGGGAAGGTTTGTTATTGTGGTGGTCTAGTCCACTGAGGACAATATGACGTGAAACTGCTCAGAAACTTGACTTCAAAGAAGGGTTGTCAGAGAGGGACAATACGAGAAACAAAACAGGCAGTGTAGCAGAGAATTCAAATATACCTCGACAGGTTTCTGCAAGTTCAGCTTGTGTCTCCTGGGAAAATAATGAGGATATGTTCACTATTGTGAGCACTGGTGCATGGAGGAGAGGATGAGATTAAGAGATGGTGTAATGAGGAGAACAGGAAGGGAGAATGATGGCAGGAGGGCAGAAAGAAAAGTGTGTGACTAATGTCGAAACAAGTCCAGAGAATAACACGGTGGGAGTCGACGGGAGGGAAGAAAGGTTAATTCTCATGCGCATTACAAACCCCCGTCGCACCCCACTGTTAACCCTCCAAGGCTCAGCTCTAGTGTGCATATTGTAACCTGTGTTTGTGAGCATGTGGTAGCGTAAATTTGAGCTTTCCTCCAAAGTTCCCAAAAAGCTTGTCCTTAACCATGCAGTTTCATTTACCCCCTATAGAGGAACTAAGCATTTACTTTACAACCTTTATTTTGACTCGAAATTCTCTTTTACAATGGTGTCAAGATGGAAAACACGGCTTGCAAACAAATCAGCTACAATTTAGGTTAAAATATAGTAAAAAGAAGAAACGAATGCGCCAACATATAAAACAGAATGCGTCAGCCTGTAGTTCAGCCTTTGGTTTGAGGGTATGCTTCCATTTCATCATGGTGTTATCAAAACTAGGACCAAAGTAGAAGGCCGACAGACTTAACTCAAGGTACACTTCCTGTAGCGATGGTGGTTTGGCACTATGGTTTACATCTATTCTTGTTGGTTTTGCTTCAAGTTTACCATAATCCTCAGCTGTATCCAGTTACCAAGTCTAAAAAGATGCTCTTCTATGCAGGTACGTAATTAGGTTCTTGCTTTCTATGGCCAGTTCAGCTAATGTCATCCAGAAAAATAACAGAGATATGTTCACTATTGTGAGCACTGGTGCATGGAGGAGAGGATGAGATTAAGAGATGGTGCAATGAGGAGAACAGGAAGGGAGAATGATGGCAGGAGGGCAGAAAGAAAAGTGTGTGACTAATGTCAAAAACAAGTCCAGAGAATAACACGGTAGGGGTTAATTGGAGAGATGAAAGGTTAATTCTGTTGGGGACATTACAGACCCCTTCCACAGCCCACTATTAACCCTCCACGGCTCAGCTTGAGTGTGCATGCTGTATGTGTGTCTGTCTGGTTGTGAGCATGTGTGCAGCATAGATTTAACTTTCATCCAAGCTCACCAAAAAAACATGAACCATGCAGTTTCATTTACCCCCTATAGAGGAACTAAGCATGTACTTTAAAGGTTGTGTAGATGTAGAGGGAGGTTAAGAATGAGTGAGAGCTGAGCGTGTGTGTCTTTGTGTGTTCGTGTGTGAAGGGGCCTTTCTTTCACTGTGGGAACCAACCTTCAGGAATGAAGGTTGATCATTTACCCAAACTCCTTTTATAAAAACAAAAACGGCACTCCTAATAAAATGATACAAGAAAACAAAATAGCACTAAAATATACCTTTTAAAGGAGTTTCTTCACCAAAATTACTCAGAAACAAAACATTTCTATCACCTCTTCAATATAATACAGGTGAATAGAATTTAATAATTCACAGCATGAAAAAAAAACATTTAAAACAATAATTTGCATTTTAATAAATAATAAAACCGTTTGGGGGGGGGGAATTGAGGTGCTGGATGAAAAGTCTGAGGATTAGCAAAGTTTTTAGAATTCATTGTGTAAGAAACATAAACTGCAATTAAGATAGCCAAAAATATGAACCTAAATGTGGGGAGGGGAAGTTAGGGGAAGTTATCACTTTGTACAATCAGTCAGTCTCGTCTACATCTATCCAGCATTTGATGAGACATTTTAGTCTGGACTGGACTAATGGATCGTCACTGCCATCTCTAGAGCCATGCTGCTCCATGGCTAAAAATTTTTACTCAAGGTATACTTTTGTTTTGCTCTTTTATATTTCTAGGATTTGTATAAAAAGCTGCAAAAAGCTACCAGGGTTTTACGTTAAATCCAGCAGACTTATTGGTCTGTCCTTCACTACATCAAATTATATTTTATTGAATTATTGGCATTTGTTTTGGGTCCACCTTACTTGCAGTTTTCAAATTCCAGTTAAACTCCAACTAAAGCTTATCCTCCTCCAAAATCTTAAAAGTGAAGGTCTGTTGACTGAATGATGTCATTCTATATGGTTTATATCTACCCTTGTTGATTTAGTATCATGTTCACAATCAGTTGTTGTTTTCAGGTCATTCCCCTCTTTTTATCTCTTCAATAGGTCAGGTGTGATTATATCATAAGCAAAGAAAATAAAGTGAATTCAGTAAACATCTCCAGGAAGAGCGGGATCGGTCTCTTCCCTTGAAGGAAACGGGGTGGAATTGGTCATCTGTCAGAAGTCATGACATTTTAACCTCTGGAAGTTTAGAAGCTGAGTCCACTCACACACACACCATTTATTTCCTTTGCAGGCTTATATTGTTGACATGGTAACACATCCCTCTGAACTATGTGGGGGTCCTACAAAGACACACACACACACACACACACACACAGACATGATGGTGATCATAACCCCTCTAATCCACGCCCCCTTGTCCCTGCAGTCTGCTGACCAAGTCAGCCGAGTTCTCTTATTCTTTTCTATTCTGCCATAAGAGGAAGCCAGGGATTAGCGGGGATTATGCCATAGCGTCTCCATAGAGATTTACCAGGCGTCTAGGCAACAGTAGCCGTAACAGTGGTTTTGGCGTTTGGCTTGATTGAAATTAAATGACAGGGCTTCCAAGAAAGAGAATAGCCTGAAACAATAGGCTGTAGACGTTCAAGGAAAAGAAAGTGAGTAAGGAGAGAAAATATCCACAGTCTTCACTTTCCCAAACTTTCTTTCATTCCAAAGCAGGATGTGGGAAAATCTGTCTGAGGCTCCGATCCAGAACATGTGTTTGTTGCTCAATATCAGTATGTTTCACAATAATGAAATGGCCCAAAGTCAAACTAAACATATCCTTGACATAAGTCAAGCATTCCTGTAAATACTGACTGCAGGCAGCTTGTACATTAACACTAATGTAAGTGTGTCACTGTGTGTGTGTGTGTGTGTGTGTGTGTGTGTGTTTGAAGAGAGGACAGGCAGACAGGGACAGAAAAAGTGTGACGAAAAGAAAATCAGTACAGCAAATATTTTGTTAAGGACAGTGAAAGTCACAGCGGATGCACTGACAATTATGAGAGTCTTATTTACTTTCTCTTGTTTGTTTGGACTAAATTATAAAGTGTAATCATGAATTAAGGAGGTTATTAATGAAACCATGAGGCTCAGCAAATACAAGACAATAAAAAAGGTACATGAGGACATTGTTCTTGGTGAAATAGGAGGTGTCAGGGGGGTTTCTAGGACTGCAAATCCCCCTGCAGCCCCATATGTTACTCTCTGTTAAATCTTTTAATGTGTTTGTGTATCTGTGTGTGTACACCTCTATATGTGTATATGAGTAGCGTGTGTGAGTGGGTGTGTATTTGTACCACTAGCAGACAAACAGATTAATGTCATTATTGTGTGTCAGCGGCATCCTGCTGTTACAGCTGGAGCCGGTTACATCATCTCTGCGAAAAATATAAAGGCATATAAATAACACATTTTAATACAAGCTCAGTTAAAAAAAAGATATAATCTAAATGTAACTATCACATTTTGCAAGTATGAATCCCATGCTGTTTGACTTGTATGACTCTGTACGTGTGTGTGTGCCTGTGTGCACTCCATGGGTGTCCTCTCTAGTGTTTTGCACACACGTGCTAGAACAAAGAAAGAGCGCACTCCTCCCTTCAGTCAAGTTCCCTCCATAATGACAGGAAAAGTAATTGATTACACGCCGCACTGAGCAGAGAGAGCCAAAGGAGCGCTGCATAGAGCCCGAGAGGCTCAGAGAAGAGCAGGTAGTGGATGACAAGAACAACACACGCCCCATCACCCTTCTGAACCCCACCTCAATCTGCCTCTCATCAACTTTTCATGTGGATTGTCTCTGACACACAGAGTCATACAGACTGAGAGGAGGACATGCTGAAAGATGGAGAAATCTTAAAATTTGCACTTTAATTTAAACATTAACATTAAAAGGAACATAACAGTGTTTTTTGATGCTTTCAGTTCCTTAACTACAAATCATGCTGTCCATTCTCCAAAGCATTTCAGCATTTCTTACATGTATTCTTGTGTATTACACAGCTTTAAAGGAAATGCCAACTCATTTTCATAACATATGGAAATGACACAGAACTCATAGCTGCTGGAAAAACAGATTTATAACTATGGGATGCCCCAGCACAGAAAATAACAGTAAATGGACTAAACATGTACTGGCTCAGTCTTTCAATGGCATTTTATACAACCTGTAGGACTGAAGAGAGAAGGGTGTAGCTCAGAGTTCAACATTAATATGAAGGTAATGATATTAAACTGTCTGAGAAGAGTGGAAAGATTAATTTATTTCAAGTCAGTTTCGTGTATTTATTTGTATTAAGCTACAGTTTAGCCACTATGCTTCTCTGTTTCAAAAGTTTTTTTAATTCCCCCAAATACTGAAAACAGTCACAGCAGCCATTTTCGTTTGTTAGCAGATGAATTTTACTTTTAACTGCAGCCCCCTTTTTTTTTGGGGAGCGGATCTGTAACTGGACCACGGCATGAGTCATAGTTTAAAGATCTGGCTCTTAGCAAGAGGGAAGCCCTGGGTGTGTCCACTGAGGATCACATGAGGAGGAGGTGTATGGGTATATATATATATGTATGTGTGTGTGAGAGAAAGAGAGAGTGAGCAGATCCATCACCTGTAACTTAAATCAGATCCAGATGTGGGGCGAGGAATTCATTAATCAGATGTGTCAGGCTGCATTAGGGTTCTGTGTGTGTGTGTGTGTGTGTGTGTGTGTGTGTGTGTGTGTGTGTGTATGTGAGGTTCTAGTTTTTCACCAGCAGATGGGGTCAGAGTACAGCAGGACTGAGGTGACCTGAGTGAAATAACACTGCTTTCCACACACAAACACGCACATGAATGTGGCTGTCAGTAACCAACCTGTCTTACTGGAGATAATGTTTAAAGGCAGTGACAATGTTAGACCCAATTAGAGGGGCTCAACCATTAATAAGGTCAGATCTTCATCTTTTAAAACCCAGATAAGGAACTCCAGTGTCTGATTAACACCAAACATTTTATGGGAGGCAGTAAAGTGAAGTAGCATCAGATGACATCAAATCATCTTTTGTGTTCGAAAAAGGTACTTCTTCTTAAAATGTTCCCCTCCTTGTTTCAGTTCCCTGTACTGTGCTGGATTAACAGTATGAGTAACCATCTCATTTCTGCTTTTCTAGAAATCAGAACAAAATCAACACAAAATCACTTAATGCAGCTGACTATGAAAAGCTTAAGGGAGCCTATTGTGTATCTGTGTGTGTGTGTGTGTGTGTGTGTGTATCCGAGTGTGTGTGCTTGTCCTGCTCAAAACAAATGTTTCATAATTCAGACATTTAGTGCAGTCAACCAGCTTGTCTAGCAGTGTAACCATGGATACTGTACGTTTACTAATGGGAGGTCGCTGAGGATGGGAGCTCCTCCATCCAGAAACAAAAGCGTCTGCGCCCAGCAGGGCAGAAAACAAGCCGCATGCTCATCCAATTGTCGGCACGTGCGTGTGTGTGTGTGTGTGTGCATGTTGAGCCCATTATCACCACTCGAACGACAACAATGGCAATCAATACCAGCTATCAAAGCCCAGATGAGGCTCAGACGGCAACTGTATGGAGACTTCATCCTTTGTGCAGGTTTACTATAAAACCACACACATGTACATGCACGCAGTCACTACTATGCCTTTGTGAACACAATATCTTCACCCATGGGTGTTTCAAGATGCTACCCACTTCCTCCCCCTGCACTTTCACACACTCAACTGTGCAACAAAGGCTGATAAGTGTACATCTCAAGAGAAACAAGCTAATGACAAAGCATAGCATTTACTCTGTTGTGCCAGTGGTGACAGCCTTTCTCAAGACAGTGGACCGCTCACACATAGCACATCGTCCAGTGAAGGATTATTTAAAGTTATCATTTCAAAATAAATGCAGATTTAAGTTGGAATTATGCTGCTTTGAGTTGCGCATGAGCAAACATACATGGGTGTGATTCAGACGTGTTCTGCATACGTGTTTCTTTTAATGTTGTACATATTCTTATAAAATAAGTGTCACATAGAAGAAATCAGGAAAAGGAAATCAATTTCACCCCAGTGAAACAATAAGCAAAACACCACATCTGTCAATACAACTTGACTGAAATTTTTACGTTAACAATGTAAATGGATGAAACAATAAGAAGATGGACAATCACCTACATGGCCTTTAAGAGTAATAGATGTTCTTACACTCTGCTAGTAGATCACTTGTGGCAGTGCAATGCTTAAATTCATGTCCAAACTTTCAACTGAATTGTGACTCAACCAGTCAGCTTGCTTGATCACAAAGACGATTACGGGAACGTACACAGACACTGAATTCCAGCTTTACACGTATTGTTGTTTGCAGACATGAAACAGAATTATAATCTTCCCACTGAAGCCCTTTGAGACTGGCCAGGTATGCCTATTTGGTTCCTATATAAATCCTTAGAAAAACATCAGGGCCTTTGCTAGACATTTGATTTTCTTCATCTGCTTTCTCTTTGATTTCCTTTGCCTGTTGATGGTAGGTAACATTATCAGAGCTGGATGCTTAATACAGCTGCCTGCTGCTGCTGGAACAGGACTGATGAGAGAGATGAGACTAAGCTGTTCCACGGGCCATAAAATCAAAACAATGAACTAAAAAAAGGACCTTAAAAAATGTCACTAGCCCTGCAGATTTCACAACAAACATGACACTCAGTTAATTCTATTGCTGATATAAAAAATAACTGCTGATTAATGCTGATTTAAATCCAAACCTCTTAAACTGTCACAGTTTCCAAAGTGTAAATCCACAACCTACATTACTCATTACTGTTTACGTTTGCACACACTCAGTGGAATGACCTCCTCGTTGTCCCCCTTCCTGCTGTTTCTCGGTGAGAATGACGTGTGTGAGTGAAAGTGTGGGGGTCTACACTATGGGAGGGGTCTGGTTCCAGTTGTAAGTGGTACTCATCAGACAAGAAGAGGCCCCAACTAGAAAAGGACAGGAAACGGATAACTGACATAAGGTTTTCTGACTCAGTGTGTGTCTGAGTGTATAGGATCTGTGTGTCAGGCAGGTCACGGTACAGTCACGGTAAACTTACCTCTGTATGTGCGTGTGAGTCATGCCCATACGATATAACTCAAGTGAGTCAGAGAGAGACCCATGATGAGTCAAATCCTGCTCACTATTATGTTTATGGACAAACTCTAATATTTCAAGACTGAGTTTCCTCATGATTTCATAGAACAAAGAGATGAGGACTATATCACCCAAACAAAGAACATGTGTGTTTGTGATGCATAATGCATGTGGGGAAATCCTATGTATTATATATGCTGGGATGAGATATGGTAGTGTACTGTGACCTCTGTATGACAGGGGCAGTGCCTCTATGTATAATGGATGAGGGTGTGTAATAAATTATGAGATAAAGGAGAGTAATCCACCATGGGGCTACTTCATGTTGATAGAGGAGAGCAGCAAGGAGACAGGGAACAACAGCATTAGCCTGCCCTCTAGTGGTGAAGATGTATCAGTTTAAAGATCCCTACATGCTGAAAATGACTATAAATGATTCAATGGATGCCAACATAAAAAGTTTCTTAACATAAGATTAATTTTAATTATAGATGATAACATTTATCAATGTCCATTAAAATGCTGACCTTTAAATAGTTATCAAATGTGCAGATTTTCTGCTTTTGTGTTGTACATTGTGTTGGTCAGATAAAACAAGTAACACAAAGACATTGCTTTGGACACTGGGAATTAGTGAGGGACAAAGTCATGTTTTCAAGTTTTGTAAAATAAACAATTTGTCTGGATAAATAATCAGCAGATCAGTCAATGTTGAAAATAATTGTTATCTGCAGCTATAAAATCAACCCCTCTATGACACAACACAGATTGAACTTTACAACATGACTTTGATTTGCTGAAGGTTTATGGTTTTGCATCACACTAAATTATATTTCACTCAGGCTCGCAACATTTCACCCTGCCTGAAACTTCACTTAGAGCATCTTTAAAGATGACATCATGATACAGCATTAACTTTTAGTCTTATTTCATCCAGTCCTAATTTGATCTATAGCAGAAAAAGTTAAAAAGCTAATTTTTCTTTTTTTCTTGTTTGGGCCATCTGTCTATCATCTCTCTTTCCCAATATTTTTCCTTTAGCCTGCAAACAAATGTTGGTTTTTGTTTTGTCTCCTCACACAAAGTACAATATAAACCTGTACAACCACTAATTGGAGGCCATGACCAGATACACAACAACGCTACAGGGACCTGAACTGTGTTGCAATTGATTTCCTGGTGACTGGGGGTGCATTTTTGTGGTTACCATAGAGATGTCAAGCTGTGGCCAGCAGAGGAATTTTAGTTTGGTTGGCTCTGCATACACAGACACACAGACACACACACATTAAAAGTTACTGGCTCTCTCTCTTGCTCACACACACACACACACACACACACACACACACACACACACACACACACACACACACACACTGCCAGAATCCTAGTTTACAGTGAGATAATGTGTTTTTCTTCACTGTGCTTAGAGTTGGTCAGTGAAACACAAGGCTGTGTGTGTGACTGAGTCAAAATTGTTGTGTCATATCTCCTCATATTGGGTCAAGAGCTGCAAGCTCTCCAAAACTAACCAAGGATGTCCAGGGAATACAACTTAGGTCATTTTGTAATAGACTTAACTTGTGTATTGATGCAAAACTTGATGTAATGCTTCACCACTGGTCATGAAGTCACAAGGTAATGTGGTATATTGACAGATTGATGGAGACTAAGGGAGAATAAATAACAATCTGAACACTAACAGCAGCTAGCAGCATGTTCTTGTGACATATTCCTCTGACTCAGTTGTCAAACAAACAAATAAAGTTTGCAAAAGTACAACATGCCATCTTTCAGAATAAGATAAACTTAACTGGGATTATTCATCTCTTCTTCATTTCATAGCATAACCGATGACAGATTAAAGTTAAAGAGGCTTTTCCTGTGAACTGCTCAACCTCTTAAGGATGGCCTGCTGGGCTGTGTGAACTTGAACAGTGTGCATGTGTGACATGAGAAACAATATCATGTCAATGTTCCAATTGTAGGAAAGAACAAATTTTTAAAGTCATACACCACCTGTGCCAACGACCAGTTTACAACACAGCAAACATCTTGAAGACCTCTGATAAACTGAACTGAAAAAGTTCACATTTTGTTTTCCAATGTGATCTCAGCAATAAATCTTTTGATCCAAAGAATCCATGGCTACTTTAAAACAAACCTCACTCCTGCCTTGACAGCTCTGACTGATCCCACACTGGCTAAGCAGAATGAATTACCAGTTTTCCAAAGACATGTGCATTCTAGCTCTGCCAGGGGGGCTCTGGTGAGCCAACACTGCGAGGGGTCCTCCACATGGCAGCCTGCTGGCAAAAGCTGGCGGGCTTGCAGCTGAATTTGACAGGATGATCTCAGCAAGGGGTCTTGACGATTGTGACATCATTCCCGGACTCTGCCAGAGGGGTTTTTTCTGACTATGGCAGAGCCAGCTGCACCAGGGGGGCTACAGCTGCCAGTGTCATTGCAGACACTATGAAGGGGGCTTGTGATTCATTACAGAGGGGCTGATCAAGGCTGTGTTGTGCTGGTAAGCCACTGACTACAGGTCTGACTGCAGCTGTGGGGCCGTAACAGTTGGCAGGTGGCAGGATTCAAATCACAAGCAGCGATAAGATCATTACTGAAACACAAGTGTTTCCTGCAGCCGTCAGTGTCATGAGGTCACAAAATAGAGGTTATGCAGCTTGGGTTAATAAAGCCGGTTTAATAACACAAACTACAAAAAACAGTACTTACCCATTCCCTAGATCATCAATATCATCGTCATCTTCATCATCATCCTCGTTCGGGCTCTTCCCACCAAGGTCACTGTTGCTGAGGTAATCTCCTTTGAGGAGGGACGGATCTGAGTCATCCAGTGCTTCGATGAGGTGGATTCGAGAGGTGTGGTTGATCCGAAGGGGAACATCTGACTGGGTGTTACCTGTGGATGGAGCTTCACCGGCCTGCAAACGGGGACTGGCTTGACCCTGTCGCCATGATAACGGAGAGGAGCGATTTGATAGACTGGATATTGAGAATGCAGCAGCTTCGTCGCTGTCGTAGCATGTGTTCCCCTCCACACAGCTGTGGAAGGTAAAAGAAGATAAGTTTTAGGATGGCGCATGAAAAATTCACAGCAATCTGCTCCCCTACGGGTTGAAAAGGTCGGGCACAGCTTTAACAACAGGAAGTGCACCTCTTTCTGTCAATTCCTCTTTTTTTCTCAAAGAGCTTAGGATCTGCCTCCTCCATCCCATCATCTTTCCTCCTCTCCCACACGGCATCCTTTTCTCCAAGAGGTACTCCAGCGTATAAAGCTGTGTACTGCTTTTTATAAAGGTTTAGGGATTAGTTGGTTCCAGGTGCCTGTATGCGTGTATTCTGCGTGCCATTGTATATTTTTACACATATAAGCAACTAATACCTGTGCATTTGTGTCTTCACGTTATTTTTCTGCCAGCAAACATGCCTTTATGTTCCTCTGTGCTCTACCTTAAACTGCATCGCCCTGTCACATTATGTGGGCGCACATTGGTGTGAGTCTGCAAATATCAGCATCGCTAACATCACAATATCATGCATTCCCAGTGCTAAACCAGTACAGCACATCACGACTTAGTGTCTGGGGCGAGAATGATGCGCATTAGCATATTAAAAGTTACTGGCTCTCAAACTGTGTCACAGTACGTGCGTTTGCCTGCTACATTAAAATTAATCTTGTCTGCAGGATACAGAATAACTTCCACAAAAACCATCAATGGAGACATTTTCACATGAACTGCTTAACCGCTAACATGAAACAGGCACGAAAGAGAGTGTATGAGAGAGAGGACGCTACAAGCCTTGTTAGAATGGATTTTCACAGTCTTTCTACTTGTTATCCATACACTATATATCAGTGACAAGATGTGTAGACAAAACAATTTGCTTGCTCACTTGCTCAAAATTTGTTTAATCCATTCAAAATCTCACACGCTAAACGCTCGTTTTTCACAGGAAATATGACGTCTTGTTTGTAGAAGAAACTTGCGCAGACAGGCTGTAGGGCCTCAAAGCAGAATGTGTCTTCAGGGACAGCGGCAAGTGATTCAAGGTTATTACCGTACGATAAAAGTATGAATGGCAAAGGAAATGTATTCCAGCAGGGAACCATCTGCTGATTTGCTCTTCATGTAGGGAGCTCCCACTGAGGGACTGAGAAAGGATAGATGGCAGGAGACGCATGGACAGGCGGACAGAGGGGAAGCTCTCAAGGACAAAACCTAAAGACGTGCTGAATGCCATCAGACTCAGCCAATGAAAGACAGGAAGCAGAGGAAGGGAAAGGACACATGAATGGTCGCATGCACTTTATCATAGCATTACTGCATGTCTTGTTGTGTGTGTGAATGTGAGCCATGAGTGTGCATTGGCAGGGTCGGCTTTGAAGTCAGCTTTGAGCTAATCCTGCTTCAGTTCCGTATTAACCAACGCAGAGAGAAAGCAGAACAGGCAGAAAATGACAGACTAATGGCTACTGGTCTATCAGGAATACTGATATTGATCTGAGAGCCCACAGGCAGTTAACCACCACACCCCGACACACTGTTAGCAATGTCAATAAGAATCTGCTCATCTCAGCTGCTGCTCCCGGCTTGTTTGTATTGTTTATACTTTCTTTTTGTTTCATTCACACAATTCGTATGCAGTCGTGTGTGTGCATGTGTGTGTGTCGCTGACCTGTGGCTGAGCTGCACCCCTCTCAGGCTGGTCATGGTTTCTTCCAAGTTCTGTCGAAGGTCCAGAACATTTTGCACAGTCCTCTTCCTCTGAGACTCCGGATCTGCAGGGGTGCATGCATACACACATGCATGCACACAAACACAAAGGGATATTTTTAGAGATGCCACATTACATAATTAGTGGATGGTAAAAACACTGCTGAGCTGTTAAAATGTACAAAAACATATGTATGAATCAATAATGATGGACACATTTGAACATATGACTAAATATGAGATAACAAATGGTGATCATGGATTGGATATGCTCCAAACTAACCATGCAGACTGATCATATAAAATCATACACATATACATAATGCTAATTACTGAGTACCAAAATCTAGCATTACACCTAATCATTTAATGAATCTTGAAACATAAATCTATATCACAGAAACAGACTAAAATGATGACTCTCACAAGAAAAAGACATGACAGAAGTAATAGTGGCAGCCTAAGCACAGTTGTTTTTCTAGATGGCAGTGAAGCAAACTAAATTAAATATGATGGCAGTCAGACAGACAAAACAACGGAGGAGACCTTTAAGACCAGTAGGTCTCACACTCCTCTCTCTATCTGCCTGGATTGGATGCCTCTCTCCCTCAGCCACCTTCAGTCCCAACACCCTGCTGCCCGCTCATTGCACTATGCCCCTTTGCCCCCGGCTCTATCCACGGCAGTATAGACCAAAAGCCTTTCTCATTTAAACCCACCAGGGGACTCACTGTCATTTGTCTCACTCCTTCTTAATATGATGTAATCTGCTCAGATTGGGCTACGTGGATTCATGCTGGGCCATCCAGCCAAACCGCTCTGTGTGTGTGTGTGTGTGTGTGTGTGTGTGTGTGTGTGTGTGTGTGTGTCTGTTTATATGTGTTTTCAGCCACTACTGCTCCAGGGGCCCGGAAGACTGGATGCAATCAAAGAACAACACCAAAGTGGCCCATCCACTTGGAGTGGTTCAACCACTTAGTGGTATTCAATTTACAGTTTTAATTTCAAAACAGAGTGTGATGTAGAGTCCTGTCTCCTACTCCTGTTGCTACTATTATAGTATATTCTGGGGTATACTCTCCTACCAGTATGACTGAGAATCAGAAAAGATCTACACACACGTAATCTAGAACAGGTAGTCTCACATTCAAAAATAAGATAATCAGGACACCCTAGCTGCATCACATGACCTTGACCCTTGCACTCTCACATACTCTCCGGTGTGTATTTATATGTGATGAAGAAACAGTGATAAAAGAGTTATTGTACACATTGTAGAGTTAGTGGTAAAATATGGGGCAGTCTGTTGACCCTGAGGTTGAGTTCAATAGACAATTAGAAATGGCCAGCTGGCTCCCAAATGGGCTTTAATATAACTGAGGGATGGGCTAAAATGAACAGATCGAATGAATAAATAAATAATACATAAATCTTGCTCTTGACAGACAATTACACCGTAGCCTGGGATCATGACATAAAAGTTTATATATTCTCATCAGTTTTTTTTTTTCCATTGGATGGACTGGAACAAAATGTCTGATAGACATCCATGATTCAATGAATCCTAATGAATTTGGTGATCTCTTGATTGTTCCTCTTTCGTTATGCTGTACTCTGCTTACACACTTACATTTCACCACAGTGAGATGTTGAACCATAATACCTGGAATATCTCTGCATGGTAGCATGGTCAACTGTGAGCATGTTAGCACACTGGAGTTAGCATTTAGCTCAAACTCAGCTAAATGAAATACAGCCTTATAGAGATGCTGGAGAAATGGAGAACAATGACTCTGTGTCTTGTTATATGTTAAAAAGAAATTCAGCTTTTGAAAACCAACCAACACATCAAGAGAACAACACACTGAAGAAAATCTACTGCACATTTGACCCTGAACACCCCCACCACACACAAACTCACCCCATTCATAGCCACCCCTCCTATGCGTCAGTCCAGCTGGCTAGTGAGTAGGTGAAGGGGGAGAGGCTTTCTAATGGGAGAGGAGGGCAAATCATGAGCTGCCAGAGCTGTCAATCTCAACAACAGCTGCAGACTAAACACTGTCCTCACATACAGACGCATATACACACAGTGGGTCTACTCATAGACACACACTCAGCAACACACAGAGAAACACTTACACCAGACCTGATTTATAAAGCTGGATTGATTTCTCCTAAGGAGAATGGCCACATAGACAATTGATTAGGCAGCCCCGGGGACAGGCAGGCAGAGGAGAGATGATGAAATCATTGTGATCCGACCTTCTGCCACTCACACACAATGCAAACGTTTCATAACAGAAAACGCACACAAAAACAGAACTGATTTGTCAGCAGGAGGTGCTCAGATGAAAGTGATGCACAGTATGGAAATTCAAGCAAAAAAGAGACACTTAAAATGTTCCATTTTTGTAATCTGTTCAAAAACAGGTTTAGCAGGAACAAAGAAACCCTAAAATATGAGAATACAGTCTGACACTCACACTCCGGCACACAGCTTTAATTGGCCGATTTTAATTAGCCTAAACGTGAGCTTTGTTTAACATCAGCGTCAAATTGATTAGATACGGTCTGCCTGACTGTGTATGTGCTGTTTGTGTGTACATGTGTGCACGTGTGAGCTTGTGTCTGAAAAAGACTTCCTGTCCTGCCTGTGCCCTGGCCCCGGTGGTCCCAGCTGGCATGGGGAAGGGGGGTGGTGGTGGTGTTGGGGGAATTAGGGATGCAAATATCCCTGTCAGCCCTGGCAGCTCCCCAGGGGTCCAGATGAATTACACTGATCTGGTTTAAATGTGTGTGTGTGTGTGTGTGTGTAGAAGTACTTGTGTGCATCTATGTGATGGGACGGTCTGCTCCACCTGCTACTTCTCAATACACTCATGAACACACACTCCAGCTCTGAAGAGGCCGTGAAACTGGCTAAGAAGCCTTTCATAATGGAGCACTCAGACTCTTTAAATGAGAGTCAGCAAGTTGGAGTGAGAGTGTTAGTGTTGGTGCATGCATAATCTGCATGTGCAGGACAACCTCTGAATCCTAATGCAAGTTTGTGCTCAGACGAAACAGAGAGATGGAAAGACTTGAAAGAAGAAAAAGAAAAAATAAAATTAGAGGTGTGAAAGATGAAAGGAAGAGGGCATTTTATTAAACACATACCTGCCAATTACACCACAGCAAGAGTACAGATGGCAAGACATCATGAATGTGCAACAGCAATAGAGAAGAAGCACTTTTCTGTCTCGGTTTGTGTGTGTTCATGTGTCTGGTCAGGTTGCAAGTCCATTAAATAACACTGCTTGCCTCTGAATTAACATAACATGACGGAACTTGTTTGTGAATCCCCAAACAGCAAAGCCAGATATTATATTGGTGCACCAGACTGATGGTCAAATGCTGGAAAAGCGTAAATCTTGAAATGCTTAGTTTTAGTCAAAGCTGGCTCATGTGAACACAACAGCATTGCACAGCCAACGAAAACATTTTTAAAATTGCTTTTCTTATTGTAAAAAACACATAAAAGATATTAAAGACAACAATCCATTAGTCAGACTCTCAATACTTTCCCACTTCTGCACCGTGCCCCTGGCTCTGTCAGTAAGTATTTTCAGCAGTAGGATGGTCTATGTAGAGCTGACTAAAAAAAAAAAAAATTAAATTGCCTGTGTTTATCTATAGTGCAGGAACATGCCACCCAAAGCAACAGTCTGACTCATTTATGTGTTTTTAATAGTCTTTGGACAACAGTGGACATCTGTGGCACAGAGAAATAAGCTATACCTGGCTGCAGCTACACAGGCAATACTTGCAAGGGGAAGAAATGTATTTTTGGTCTTTTCATGGGACTAGACAATAAGAAACATATAAAACACTGCAGGCCTTGTCCCTTGAAAGTAAAAGAAGTAGAAAGTGTAGTATTCATGATGTGGATGTCTGATGGCTACTCACATAACACACATAGTTAGCAAAAAAAAACCATGAGAGTGAAACTGCTGTCCACTTGGTTTCCTCTCTTGGGTCACTTGACTCTTCTCTCCATTAGAAAGTAGAAAAAAACCTCCCCAAAGACACACTAATGGCTCCGTCCTTGTAGGAGTAGTCTGCCATTGTGTGTGTATGTGTTTGCACATCCTTCTTTGACAATGTGTTTTTTTTTATGTCGTGACTGTAAATGCGTGTTTGTGCATCTGCCCGCACATGAGTGTGCGTCCTCTTCAGCAGGAGCTTCAGTTATGCAGAATATGAATGAAGGTTTGAGTAATGGCTCCTGTTTCTATTCTTTCCTTCCTTCCCTCCGGACTTCATTTGTCCCTGTCGTGCGCACGTGTGTGCACATATGTTAGTGTCAATGTAACACTCCTCAGGCTACAGTGCACTTATCACATGATAGATGTGTGTGTGGTTGAGCATCACTGCTAGCATAATCACAAAACATCTGTACCTCCAGTAATATGTGTATGTCTTTACAGTAGTCATACACTTAGTTCCCAAGTGACTGTTTGTCTACAACAAAGACAATCATTACAGCATTCCTGACAAGTGACTACAAGAATCACACAAACAGGATGCCAGTAAAACCTTTGTGTTTTTTGTTACTGTTACGTTTTTACATCATGCATTTTTGAATAGGTTTCTTTAGGCAGTGGTGGCAAAATGTGGAAAAGTGAAACAAATGTAGAGCATGTGACAACCCAGACAGGCAACAGTCACAGTGTCTTTATGAATGTGCAACAGGCACTTGTTCTTTATTTTGTATTTTGTTTGACTTAACCATTCAATATATTACTCCTTGTTTCTATTTCCTGCCCTCTTTCTTCACTCTGCCTCGCATCACAGCCCTCTGCTGACCTCAGACAGTTTGCAAAACAGGAAGCATTACAACACACAGCCATTCCTGCACATCTGGACCGGGCCGACAAACACACGCTAATGCATCCAAATGTGCATCCACGCACTTGCACAAACACACATAAGCACAAGAAGCACAAGCACACGTGCACGAAAGTTCATCCGTTTCACTGGGATGTCACAACAGGATATTACAGCCCTAAAAGATCATATCTGAAATGGGACATGAATGCTTAATGAGCATAACAGAGCACAATATTGCATTTGTGTTCACTAAATATGCCGCAGCAATCTTTTCATGACAGTATAATTAGTGTGTCAGTGTCGATGTGTGAGAAAGAGATATTACAAGATAGTCAGTGGTGGTTTCAGGCAGCTAACTTTAAAATTGGTAACCCTTATGTAAGAGCAGATTTCACTAAAAAGACAGTGAGGATGCGCAACACACTGAATCACCATTGCAGACAAGTGGACAGACTAGACAGATTCTGAATCCTCTGTGCAGCATTTTAAACAGAGTTCAAACCTTCAAACCTGTCCCTCTTGTCCTCTCAGGCCAGATCTCTACACCAAAACCACAAAACCTGGCTCTGGATGTTGAACTGAACAAAGACACACACACATACAAACACACTGACCATATCTACTTAACCACAGCCATATCTGCTTAGAACTCACAGCACTATCTGCTTGGAGGGGAAGTTTACTTTCACAGAAAAGAAGGTTGAGACCTCAGTGAAAGAACATTTCACCTCCAGCCTCCCTGATTTGGCTTCAAAATCCAGACAGAAACAACGAGATGAAAGGTGTGTGAAAACCTAGAAATGACAAACACACATTACCCATAAACACACACAGCATGCAGAATAGGCTGTGAAAAGATAAACACAATCATGTTGGATAGATGTATGTATGTATATGTGTGTGTGTACGTGTGTGCTGTGATCATGAGATGTCAGATATCTAGAGCTTTCACTTTTACGTCCTGTGCTTCCTGTGCATGCTCAAAATCTTTCAGCTAAAATCTTAATCAGAAGCAATCTACATACTGACTGAGCTGCACACACACGTTCACCCAGGCACATAGCCACAGACTTGCACACAAGCTAAATAAACCCAGCAACAAGCCGAGACAGACCATAATGTGTGGCAATGTTTGGGTGTATTTTTGTTCAAGAGAGTTGTTTCCTGTGGAAATGTATTTTACGATGTGCTTAAACCCAGCTGCAGCTCCGCTCTCACATGTCAGACAGTCTGTGCTCTGTCTGCTGTGCCTGCTCTGCTAATAAGTTGATGGGTGAGACAGTAGAACTGATGACAGCAAGTCAACAAGTATCTCCACTAAAATGTTACTAAACGTGTTTTCTCAATTAATGGATTTGTCTTTAAAATGTTAATAAAATGTTGGAAAAGGGGTGAAAAAGCCCAAAGTGACAGCTTCAGATCCTTTATTTTGTCTGATCAGCAGTCTAAAACCTAAAAATATTCATATTCATATTTTATTATCATAAAAGACAAATGAAATGAGAAAATATACATTTGACAAGCTGGAGCCAGATGATTTTGGCATAGTTTCTTGAAACCAATCAACCAATCAAACATAGTTGACAATTTATTTCCTGTTGATGGTCCCATTGATTCTGACTT
Organism: Datnioides undecimradiatus; assembly: GCA_008933995.1. Lineage (NCBI taxonomy): Eukaryota > Metazoa > Chordata > Actinopteri > Lobotiformes > Datnioididae > Datnioides > Datnioides undecimradiatus. The sequence goes on from WARS01000026.1 coordinate 6,220,039, forward strand.
CAATAAAATCATCAATCACATTGTAAGTCGTTTTATACTGTGCATCAAGGTATTGTCCACTTTCAGGAAGCCAACTGAGAATCTGCTTATAATATATTAATAAATAACCCTGGAAATTACTCTTGGTAAACAGCTGACGTGGATATCAAAAATTTCACCACATTGATACAAAAAGCATAAAGATGTTATATTGGCATATACCAAAGAAGGCTGCAGCGATACTGAAGGATAGCCACCTTGGTATTGCACATCCCTGACTGAATGTTTGCTTTTTGGCCTTAAAGTGGCTGTTAGATGTATGCTGCTGTGTTTGTTTACAGGACATCTGGGCCGGTAGATTTTCTTTTTTCACTAAGTTTTGAAGCTGCAGCACTGCAGCTGGACTGAGCAAATTTCTTTTCAATTCAAGCCTGACAACTTCCACATGTGGTTTTTGAAATATGATCGGACAGTAAGCAAAATCAAAATGTTATGTCTCAGAAATGTGACTGAATGTGACTTATAACTGGGTAATAAAATTGCAATTCAAAAACAGATGTGACCATTGAAAAGGTGATGGTCTAAGCCAGTCAATCCTAGATATATTTATAGTTCAGCAAATAGGATCAGACAAGCTGTTGTGAAAAGCTGTTTCCTGGTAACGTCTCTCTTTGCTAATTGTTGATTCAGCCTTCAGCACTAACACTGTGCTGGCATTGTCACTGGTGTAAGTTAACCACAACGCTGTCATAAGACTCAGGCATATGTATGCAGGGAGTGTGCAACTAATTCTGGTTCCTTCCAGCAGCTACAACATGCAGACAGCTACATCACTAACAATGGGCTTTTATCTGAGACCTTTCATAGGAAGGAAACACAAATAAAACAGAAACGGATGAATACTAAGCATCCCTCATCACAAGACGGCCTACATAACTGTATCCCTGTCTTAATTTTCCTCTTTCTCTATTTCTCTAGTATAAATAATATAATACACCAGTTTTCTGTCATTGCCTGGTAAGATGAGTGAGAAAACACATAAAAAAGAACATAAACTGAATGAACCATGGATTAAAAAACTTTCAGGTTCCAAGATTTAATGTTATGTAGTATAGTATATATAAATATATTTATGTGTACCTTTGCAGAGATGTATAATCATGGTCTGTAACCTATCAATTCTTTATCCACTGTGTCTATTTCTTCATGACACTTAAGCAAATGACTTCCATGGATCTTATACTCAGAAGCAATTTAAGAGTAATTTTCCCGTGACACTCATTTGTAGGTAAGTTGAGTGCTCCAGTGACATCGATAAGCACTTCTTTCAAACTTCAATATAAACTTGCTTGTTTTTTTAGTGACAGTCAGTGTGTGTGTGTGTGTGTGTGTGTGTGTGTGTGTGTGTGCGCGCGTGCATTGCACAAGAGCTGATGAGACAAAAACACAGAGGACTAATACGATTTAGGAGGAGGATGGCAGGAAGCAGACAACGCTAATGCAATGGCTCCTGCATTAAGTCCTTACAGACAGACCACAAAGCGTTGTAAACACATGTGCACAGACATTCAGTGAAGGAGAAAACAAAAACAATAATAATACATGCATCAATATGTACAAACACTATCTATGAATTCTCCTGGTGACAAAATCCCTGTCACAGAGAAAAGATGTCCTCTGTCCTCCTCCTGACACACTTGTACCAGAAATATCCTCTCTGCTGTCTGACTGGTGACAGAACACTGCTTCCCGTCAAATCACATCATAGTTGAAAGAGAGAAAGTGGAAGAAAGAGAGAGAGAGAGAGAGAACTGGAGGGACGCTTTATTCCTCACTTTCCTTGGGCGTTTGTGTTTATTCGGCTTGTCACCACCTCCTCGATGGGAGGACGGCTGCCCTGAATCCCTCAGTCAGCGAAGACTGGTGTGGAACCAGCCGCTCTGACCGGACCCGCATGGCATTAAAGACTCAGCACCGTGATCACAATGAAGGGACTGAGTATGAAAAATACTCTGTCAGAGCCAAAAGGATGAATACTGGGGAATATACACAGGAGAGGATGTCAGTGACTGAATGTGGCACACAATGAATGTGCGTGTGTGAGCTTTTGGACATTTAAAGCTGCACTGCTTTGTTGTTATTTCCTGCAGCGTTGTTAAGTTCTCTTGAACAGGACTGTGTGCGCGCCTGCGTGAGTGTGTGTCTTTCTTTTTCGGCTTTGTCCATATCTCTGTAGGGTTTTTTTTGTTCCACAGACAGCTGACGAGAACACAAGAGCAACCATCAACTACACAAACATGCCAACACGCCCAAACACACACGCACACAGACATTCACACTCACACACACACACGATACAATGTCACACTAAAATAACAAGCACACTGGTAGTCGAGGCTGTTTTATGAGCATGTGTGTATATCACTGAGTTGCATTTAGGTCTTGTCTGCAGGGTCTTTGTGGTCACGTTAGCAACATGGTCCCCCATTTCTACGATCAGCTGAGTCAACATCTCCAATCTTCTAACCTAAATCTATTTCCTCTATCTGATCCTTCATAAAGTAAAATTCCCCCCAAATACCCAAATCTCCATCCAAACAGATGTCTTTTGGGCTTTAATCTGTAATTCATTTTAGTCTTGATGGCTGGCCTTTTCCAGGGTGATAGATCTGTGATTAGTGGAATTGAGGCTGAATCTTCTCATTATCTTTATGCACGGCCTAATCCGGATGCTTGCTGGTGTCTTTAGACTGGATCCTCTCTAAACCGAGCTTGCCCCATGCTGGGAAAGGCCACTGCTTTAGGGAGCTTACCCTCCCACATACACCTCATTATGGGTGCTGCATGGGACTGGGAGGTGTCATTAGTGCCACACATCTGAGGTTCAGGGCTTTGGATGACCCAGGCAGCCTATGCAGTAGATGCTTTATAAGGTACCAGTCAGGGAAAGTCTTTTTATTGGCTGAATTTAGAGGATTGATCTTTCTTCTGCTTCTTATGTCTAACCTTGATGCTTATAGTGTTAACAAGATATCTTATAAAACATGCTGCATTTGAGAGAATTACAGCTGCAAGTCCAGAGCTGCTGCCCATGGACACACAAGTCGAGTAATTCTCTAAATCCAATTAACAAAAAGCTCCTCATCACTCAGTGGTAAAACATGTATGTGCGATTAAAGAAAAACAGATTATACTGACACTAATCCTAAATCACCTCACAAGATGAATGTATAGGCCTAACCTTGAAGTATCCTGGATTGTGTTTTTCTTATTCATGTCTTTACTGAGTGTGTACGTGTTTGTGCATGCATGAGTCGAGGGGGGCTTGTTTTTGATGGGGTCCCATCAACTTTGTGGGGACCAAAATGATGGACCCCAAAATTTTAAATGGCTTTTTGAGAATTAAAACTTGTGTGCCAAGTTGCGTGTGTGTGCGAGGTCTGCTGTCCCTTTGAAGTGCACAGCTGATGGTCTTAGGCTATACATCCTGATCAGACCTCAGTGGCATTCTCCATTATCTTTGCCTACTACTGTAGGCTAATCTCAAAAGGACAGTGTCACAGTGCATGCTGCTAGCTGTCACACAACACGATATGCAAGAGATACAGGCACATATTTTAGTCCCTGTGGCTAACTGAGCTAACAGCTAACATGTAGCTTCTATAACAACAGGCTATGACTGGGTTAAGGTTTATTTATCATGATTCAATTCCATACAGTACAAAGACAAGTCACACTCATGTATGTAGAAAGCATAGGAGAAGGTGGGAAGTGTGTGTGTGTGGGTGGGTGGGTGGTGGTGGGGGTGAATCACTGGGAATGATCCATTGAACATCCATAATCTATCTTCCTATGACAGAGCACACGGAGCAGAAACCAATTAGCTGCGCGTCCCATCGGAAATGGAGAAGCAGATACGATAAAGGATGAGCCCACAGCCGCAAGCTACAGGGCAAGTTACAATTAACCTCTTCCCAACACACACACAAACACATATGAATGTAGTCACACAACTATGTTACACACCTGCTGTGGTTTGTATGATAAGCCTCAGGAAGGTTGTGGTAGACTGTAATGACCCAAAGCAACAGACATGCACTTGGGATGTCAGGTAGAAATTCAGGTCATCGCCAATTACCATTATTTTACTCCAGTGTCTTTCACTTCCTTGTTGTCTAGTTCCATTTATCTACCCTTATCTAACGCCCTTTTACTTCCCTCACATAAATCTCAATTCTTACCCAGTCCCGTCCTCTACATCCTCTGTGACTGTTTTTCCTATCCTCACCTCCCTCCTCCCTACCTGGCTGCCTGACGTAGGTGTGGCCATCAACATTAGAACAAGGACTATACCGAGGAACAAGGTCACACAGAGATACACACCACACACAGACACAACTTACACACCATGTACAGTGCACACGCGCAAAAACACAGGGCTGCAGGGGCAAGGTCGCACAAGCTGTGATTTGGGGTTTGTGCTGCAGGAGGCAAGCTGGTGAAGAGAGAAAGAGGAAATGAGGAGAGAGGAGGAAGACATAGGAGAGGTTTGATGATGGACAGAAAATGATTTCCCCGCATCAAGCCAGATATAACGACCCACTACACTATTCTCTCCCCATCTCTCTCACTCTCTGATGCTATCTGCTCCTGCCGAGAGGCAGGAAGAGAAAGAGCATGAGCAATAGATAGACAGACAAAAACACAGACAAACCGAGAGGAGAGAGTATGAGTGTATAAATGAATAATGAACGGTAGTTGCAGATTTAGACCCTGGTCTGACCTATTAGTCACAAACTCATCACTCACCAAAGTCATCACGCTCAACTACCCTCGACACCCATTCGCTAAAAGTTAAGAAATACTGTGTGTTCTGATAGACCCTGATGTGTGTGACAGTGTATTTTCATGGAGTTATGTCCGTGTTTGTGTGAATGGTAGCACGCTAACTACCTGCCCATGCCACCACCCCCTCAGATTCCCCTCCTCCCACACGTTGCCCTCGGTAACAGGGGGAAGAGGTGGGGGGATAGTGACCATCTGTCAGTGGCCCGAAGATCAATGGAGCTGGTGGGGAGAAGGGAGGGAGGATGGAGAGGAGGGGTGAGGGAGTGGTGCAAGGCTAAATATGCAGCCCACTGTGACCAGAGCCTGACTCAATATGCAGCCGTTTTATTTACCGACTGAAAACACACACCCCACTAGTCCCGCTCACACGGCCTTTATTAACGAATGGCTGATTTTCTGTGAGAGCCAGGACAGACCGAGGCTGGGGTACTGGTATGAAACATGCAGTTTGCACTCTAACTACTGCACACATAGATGGATACATGCGCGGGCTGCTTTTAATTTAAGAATATGCTCATGTGCCAACAAGATTGTCAAGATTCAGGCAGAAAATATGTGAGATATTTTGGGAGAAGCAGGAGGGCAGTGTTTGATATATTAATAGATATATAGCTTACTGTGGCAGTGGGTCAGATGAGACTAGGACAAAACACTCTAGAGCGAGCTAATGAATCAACAGCAAAACAGTGTCAGCCCTCTGGAATTGCTTACTTCAGCTGCTTCACGGGAGCACAGTACACATCCACACAGATACATACAGCATAAATCAATTTAACACATATAAACAAAGCATATTTGACTGGTGCAGTGATGTAAACACGGGGAATTTCGCCAGCTCCAGAGTGAGGGCTCTCACATCGTGTAGTGAAAAACACACTGACATTAAGCTCTGCTGCAACAGAGACTGAACTCATTTAAAATTCACTGTTGATGCTAGAGCTACAGCCAGAGCTGGAGGCAACGGTTTGGGTGTGGAGAGTACAGGAGAGGAGAGAAGAGAAGAGGAAAGGATGTCCACTGAATCAATAACTAAGTATTGATAACTACAACTTGTCCCAGTGATGGTGGTTTCACATTTGGACCTGCATATTTTCTTGAAAAATAAGGCATAAAATAGCAGACTCACCAAGCATTTGGCTGAAGAGAAGCTGCTCCAGGTCTCCCAGAACCGTCACCACCAACTCTGGGTCCACCTTCAGAAAGCCCTTCTCATCTTCTCCTTCGATCCCCTTCTTCTCTTTCTTCTCCTCCGCTGACAGACCTGCAGATCTTCCTTTCTCTCCTTGTTTTTTGCCATTATTCCCAGTATTCCCAGCGCCATTAATATTAGCCTTAGTTGGGTGGTCTAGAGTGTCTGTGTCTGCACTCTGGCCTGCCTCAGTGGCCTTGCTGATGGGCTTGACCTCAGCATAAGGTCCCCGTGGTTTGCCAGGGGCAGGGATTCGACTCGGCTTGCTCACATTAGAAGTCACAGAAGGTGAACAGAAAGATTTGGGCTTCCCCTGGAAAAGGGACTGTTCTGACTTTGAAAGGGTCCTGGAAAGTGGTGGCTTCCCAACACCAGCTTGACCTGCCTTAGTCTGACCAAGCCTGTTGGTGCCAGCGCCAGGCCGGCTCGCATCATCATTCCAGCGGGGAGCTTGGTTTAGGTGCAGCTTCTTCTCAGCATCAGTGAGCACAGACAAGTTGCTGAGTGATCGCTGCTTGCGGAGCCCGGACGGATTGGGGATTGGGATCGGGATAGATCCGGACGTGGGTCGGTAGACCTTGAGCTCTGACCCGGAGGAACGTGCAGGTCCCTGGGGCAGAGCGGAGGGCTTGGCGGAGGGCTTCCTGGAGGCCATGGTGTGGGCTGAAGTTTCCTGGCAGGAGACAGCAGCAGACCTCAGGTCCAGCTCTCTGGGTTTAGCCGTCATGCTAATGTTAGCCACATTAGCCTCCAACATCCCTCCTGCAGAGAGCCAAGCAACAGCATCACTGACACACTCTCAAATACACACAAGCCGACAGAAAGAAATGGAGGGAGAAAGGGAGAGAAAGAGAGGTGTAAAACACCAAGACTCTGTCTGGTTTGCTCCCCCTCTCTCGTCTCTCTGCCTCCAGTGGGTCCAGACTGAGACAGACTCCCCGCTGTGGGTTCACCCCTGTGTTGAAAATGACGAGTGGGTTAGTAGAGTGGCAGTAGCCGTTACCCTTACTCACTGCTTGTAATCCATAGATGTCAAGATCTGTGCCTAAGTCCACTTCCTCGAGCAGGTCTGCGGCTCCCCGTGCCACAATAGCGTGGCGAAAATAAAATACAGCTACAAGCAGCCTCTTCCTCTGTCTGCCTCGCTGCTTCTCTCTTGCTCTGTATTCCCTCCTGCTTGCCAGGCAAGCAGCAGCCGACTGACAGGAGAAACAGTCACAGCAGCAGCAACACCCCCCCCACCCTCCTCCTCTTTCTCTCCTCCCCTCTACCTCTTACTCACTCACTGGTTTGCACACTCTACCCCCACTGGCTCATTCACCCTCCCTCTTCTTCTTCCTGTATCCTTCCCTCCTTTCTTGTTCTCTCTCTCTCTCTCTGTCTCTCTTCTCCCACTGGCTGATTCACCCGCCGATCCTCTACCTCTCTTTCTTTCCACAGATGCTCTGTTATGCAGTGAAAAGAGAAAGAAAGAAAGAAACAGAGAAAGAACGAAAGAAAGAAAGAAAGAAGCAAAGAAACAAAGACAGAAAGAAATTTATACTGAGCTCAGCAGCATTTGACTTGGATGATCCTAGATGCCAAATATTGGAGCCAGAATAAAGACCCCCCGCACACACACACACACATCCAATCACTCATAATCACATTAGCTGCTCTATTCATCCATTCGCATTCAGATTTTCTTTTTCGCCCTAATCACGCAAGGCCCACCCATGATTAAGCTGATTCATATTATCTGAATAACAGCCGTGACTGCAGGATCAGCTTAGGGAGAGAAGAACAGGACACACATTTACCAGTCCCTAATACATGGCCAGATAGGTCAGTCACCAATTACGCTTCAATTAGTAGGCAACAGACCTCAAATGATCATTCACACACACCCCTCCCACTTGCATCATATTACCTCTCCACTCATCTCAATCACTCATACTCATTTCCTTCCTTTCTTCCCCTCTTTCCTTAAAACCTACAGTGTGTCACCCTTCCCCCTTCCAGTTTATATAAATGCACAGGCCATTAAGTTTGTAGGATATGGATTCATCACAGTCTCATCCATCCCTCAGCATGACCATTATGATACTTCAGTGGTTCAAAAACAAGCACACGTGTGCATGAGTGGGTGTGTGAATGAGTGGTGGTGTCTATATTTTTGTCTGTCCTCCTCTGCATGAGTATTAGCGTGTTTGTGTGTGTGCGTGGGTCTGTCTCTGTGAGTGTGTCACATTGATAAGACAGGCTCGAAGAAGCCAAGGCTCCCATCCAGGGACTCGGTTAGGGACTCTGGCACGTTTGGCTACGTCATCTCATCGCTCTGGATATCCCATCTCAACCAACACAGGAACTAATTCTGACTCTCTTTCATCTTAGTCTTTATATTTCTTTGTTTCACTCAGCCATCATCTCCCTGTTTGAACTGGATCCTTTAGGATCCAAACACCTCCAGAATTTATTCCTGCAATTATCCCGACACAGAGCTGAGTGGAGATCCAATAAGAGAGGGACATTAAGAGAGACAGAGAAAATAATATGATGTCGTCATTTCTCATCTCTCTTTGTTTCCATTAGAGGTAATCATGATGACAATGCACAACGTGAACTTTAAGGCCATCATAACTCATTAACAAATCAATACAACTGCAGGATTTGCTTTTGTCTATTAATGCATCCTGTCTGCATACAGGTCTTGTAGCTTAACTGGTGCAGTGTTTATCCTCTGGGTGTATTACTGTTAGTGCACTTCACTTTCTCTTGTATGCAAGAGGCAAAGCCTGCAGCTGTGATGTTATCAGGTGTCAAACCGTTAGGAGTTGTATTAAAACAAGCAGGCGGTTGGACTCTTTTCCATTCAATTTGCATAAACTGGTTGACGCTAAACCAAAGTGAAAACAAGCGATGTCCTGTTTGCTCACATTCCACATTCAATATTAGAGTTTCTTAAAAAAGGGCTAATGTCTCAACATTACCCAAACTGGCACCAATTGAAATGACAACACATCATGAAACATGCACGGAGCTCAACCTAACATCCATTTGGCTTTGAATGAGTGAGTGTAATACAGGAGCTCAGTATCAGACAAAAACACAGACCTACATTGGCTCTTTTATTGTGTAAAGGCCAAAGCTATTAATTAGAAGCAGCTAGCTTTAATAAAGGCCCAATGTTGAAGTAGTAATGCCACACTGAGGCCATAGCTGTGTGGTGACAGTTATGGGGGCTCTGGGGGCTGGTAGCAGACCAGTAGGGGGGTAAGGGATGTAATTTAAGGCTAATAGGTGCTGTACGTCAGCTTGTATACCTCCCTGATGAGGGATTAAAGTTGGTCAAACGAGAGTGGTCACATACAAGGCAGGTCTGTGTGGAGCACAAATGCACGGTGGGCACAGTCACGCGTCAGTGCTCTTTAAAGCACGTATACACACAGGTAAAGTGTGTGTTGGCAGCACACAGCTACTTGTTTGTTCCAGATCTCGTCTCTCTGGCTCCACAGTCTAATCACTTTAATATACGGCTGATGTAAACATATCACATATTCTGCTTAGTCTCTCTCTCTCCACACACACACACACACACACACACACACACACACAGCATGCTGTCTGTAGGGTGTCTGCCTGACCTGAGCAATCTGGCCTGACATCAGAGAAGCTGGCAGTTTCAGAGTGTGATGAGTGCCAGTGCTCAATATTAGCCTACACATTCATTGCATAGCAGACTCACACATTCAGTACGTCACAGAAGTGTGTGTTTGTGTGTGTGTGCGTGTGAACGTGTTTGTGGGCTGACCACTGTGGCTAGAGCCATGGGAAATCTGCTACAACGATGGGGGAAATGGTTCCATACACACATAAAGACGTTTTTAAGCGAGGGTAAGTGGAGGTGAGAGAGACAGGTAGACAGAGATACAGGTATGAATGGCTAGATTGAAAACAGAGTGAAATAAACAGGCAGCCAGAGAGAGGCAGCGTGTCTCTGTACTTTTACTTTGCATGAGCATATTTGCCCTAGCATCTCTAAACAGTTAGGAACAGATTCACCACTATATTTTTACGGAGCAGTCATGTGAAGTAGCCAGTAGGACGGACACACAAGTGTGCACACACACACACACACACACACACACAAAGAGACACTGTGTGGTGCATTATATGCATGTTTACAAGGTTACTCAAGGTCAACAGCTTTGAAAGGAAAAGTACGGCAAGAGAAGTGGAAAGCACTGCAGCTCTGGATGTAACCGATTGTATCAGAGTGCTTTAAACCTAAAGAGGAACAGCTCCCATTCGGCTAAGCAGATGGCATGTGTTCTCACTTTCACCCACTCACTTTTGTCACCCACTCCCTCTTGGTTACTCTTGTTTTGCCTTTTTGTGTCTAAGAACACGAAAAAAAAAAATTGTTCTAAAGATGAGACAAGCGTGAACGGGGCGGAGAAGTGAGAAGAATATGACGCGAGTCAGCGTGACTGAGAACAGAAGAGTCAGAAGAGGATAAGAGTAAACACTGAAGAGAGAGCTGGCTGAAAAAGGAGAAAGAATGTAAGAATGTGAAATTATAACGCAGAGAACAAGGTAGTGAGGAAAGTGAGAGGAGGAGGAAGAGGACGGGGTGAGGAAGGATCTCTGTATGCGTGCCAGAGGAGCAGAGGAAGTCTGTAAGACAGAGAGGGGAAATCCTGCCTCACCGCCTCGCCACTCCTGCTACGTTTGCTTATGTCCGCTAACACACTAACGCATAGGGGCCACAGGACACAGAACATGACACACAAATACACAAGGGAAGGCACAGTCACTCACTCAATCACTCACACACACCAGCACAATAACATGGCTATTAATGTCCTGTTTATACACAAAATACTGAGACTGCAAGCTGATACAGTGTGTGGCTTCCTAGTCTGAGTCACGAATGTATGTGTAAATGAGAGGGACAGGGATTTTTTCCAAACTGACACCTCTGTGGTGGTCTCACTCAGAGCTGATGATGCACGGCATGAGTCACTGACTTAAGCATTTGGGCAATTCAGCCACTTAAAGGCTATCCATGGTAATGCTGTGAGTGCATCACTCTTGATTCGGGAGGGACAAATGTTAATCCAACAAAAACACCATTCTCTCTCGGGCTGAATGTCACACACTCATCGTGAATCACACACAGCTGAGAGCTGAAAACAGTGACAGCCATCCGGGAAAAAAAAAACCAATGGGACGAGAATGAATTCGTGTGTGTTTTAAAAAAGGTACCAGCCTTTGTAGACGCTCCCCTGCAGACGCCTCAGTGTTGACATTCTCAGCACACTTCCCCAGGGGTATCCCACAATGCTGTGCTGCAGAGGCCGGTTGCCTAGTTACAGCGTGGTGTGCATACAGCAGCAATGGATATCATCAGTGTGTGTGTGTTTGTGTGTGTGTTTGTGTGTGTGTTCACTTGTGTTGTTGTGATTCTCTCTGTAGAAAAAAACCTGTGGTTGCTGAAGTAAGATGTACAACAGAATGTGACTGCGCATTTAATGTATGACGATATGTAACGAGGGCAACATAAATCAGCACAAATGAATTAAAATCAGCACTCCTCACCACAGAAGTATGCACTCATATTAAAGTGTGTGCTTGATCCTCCATGGGTTATTAATTTGACAGATAGATATCTATGTGATTCCACTCCTTTGTGTGTGGGTGTGTGGTCCCACGGAGACACAGGGAGGTTACACACATGGCTGACTCCATAAACTCGACTCCCTAGGTTGGGAGTCACCCCAGAGGTCAAAAAGGATCTTGAGAGTGCGTACTCATTCACCCATTACTCAATTCACCCTCCTCCCTCCGTTCTCTCCTCCTCTATCTCCCGCTGTATCTGGTGCAGACATTGCTGTGAGCCTCCTACATTGTAAGGAAATGTCCCTGGGCACAGAGAAGACGGAGGAGGAGGACACAAGAGGAGGTGGCACTGCTGCCTTTGTGCACTGCAGCAAGGGTGGATAGCTCAGTGTGTGCGACAAATGGGGGAACATTGAGTTTATCTGTGTGTCTGCATGATTTTTTTTACCAATATATTTAAATATGTTTATACACAAGAGCCCATCATGTAGGATTACTGAGACTGATGACTGATAGGACCATGGATAATGTGAATTTGTGAGCTGGAATTAAAATATATCTTTTCCGTGTGGATTGTGCTCCGATTTTGCATCAATATGACTATGCAGAGGTTCTCAGGGGCTGTGTTTCATTTAAGTATTCTGACTTTGTAGTGACAGAAAAGTATTCTCACAAGAAGAAAAACACATTGCCACACGTTCGGGGAACATATAAGCTCATATGATTCGATATATCCACCATAGGCAAATAAATCAACAGTGCTTGATTATGCTTCCCCACATTGATGATGGTGATGTCAAATATCAAACTCACCACCAAACACAAAAAACTGGATCGTCACGCGTCACAGTTTGGGGCATGACATTAAACCCTAAATAGTGATTAATGCGTGTTATTAAGTGAAGACATAATCTAGTCCACGCTTATGTCTGATCATCTTCCCAAAGCTACTAAACCAGTCTTCGCTGTCCAATGCCAACTCGGCATATGTTTCTCTGATTAGATTGGCCAAGAGGATTACGCACTGTCTAAGAGTAGATGCAGCCGGGGTTATCAAATGCTATTCACTAGACTGTCCAGGGGCACTAAACGGATGGTGAGCATGACATTTATAAACTGAAAGCTGATTTCATACCTTCATTACTTGAGATTTGCTGACTTTCACTATTCTATAAGTGAGTGTCAGCAGGGGATTCAAAACCTATTTCTCAACATGAGGGTCTGAATATTTAAATTAAAAAAATATTTTTAAAGTTTTTGCCAATTGTTTACTCAAAGTTAATCACATACAGTATGTGATAGACTTAGAGTCAAAACTTTATGGCCTTTCCGTCGTCTTTAAAAACTGCCGGACTCTCTGTGTGTCCCTTTTTGACTTCTGCTTATTTTTCCAAATCAAAATACATTATGATATACTTACTACTGATCTGAAGCAATGAAATCAAACAGATTGTTGCCTTATTTCACTGCAACTACATTCAGCTTCACGTTCTTCTGTCATTTTTAAACGGATCAATCATCATCACAGCCTTCAAAATGGCAATAAAGTTGAAACAGCAGCTTTATTTATCGGATTTATCGGACTGCTGCATCAGGCTTCAGTCTCTTTTTTGCAAGGTATACCTAATCAACTAACAACTGACAATATATTACATAAAGAAGCTCAAAAAAGTGAACTCGGGGGCCATTATGCAAGTCAGTAAAATGCACTGCACATTGTTTCATGGCCACTGATTTAAATGTCTGGTTTGCCTCGAGAAATATATCATGAAATCTCTGCCCCAGATTGTGTCACTGTTTCAGCAGAACACGTACATTTAATTTCAAAATTATGTGTGCCACACATGAGAAACGACTATTTTTTTTGTTTTCCATCTGTAAAGTTTGAAATTAGATGATGTCCTTGAATTTGTGAGGGTGTTTCATATCCTTGTGAATGTCTGTAAATCAGAACCTCTTCTGTTTGTTTGTGTCTGTACAGAATGCGTGTGTGTGTGTGTGTGTGTGTGTGTGTGCACGTGTGTGTGCGTGCGTGTGTGTAAGAGAGACACGGAGAGAGAAACAGCTGACGGACTTTGAGTGTGTCCATAGGGAATATCTTGCCATACCCTCACTGGGAAATGAAAAATGATACACAGTCCACATCACATTTATCTTTCAAACACCATCTGTGTACTGTCACACATGCATACATCAGCACACACACACACACACACACACACTCAGACATGAACGCATGCCCAACTACACCTCTCCTGAGAGCCGACAAGGTCAGGAGGTCTGTGGTCTAATTGAAAGACCACATGGTGCTACAGTCACATTAAATGTTCAGGTCTTCATTAGGGTCTCGAATGGAAGATGTAAGAGCTGATTATGTTACTGCTGATGTAACCTAAAGTAAGCAGATGGAAAAAATTCAATCTGTGGAGAACTACCCCTTAACCATAGTCACTTCCATGTCCATAACCTTAATCACACCATGACTTGTCCTTGTGTTGTGTCTTCAACCGGTGCTCTCTGATCAGACCTTTTTTACCTGTCATCGTATCACTGTGAACTCATTTTCTATTTGTTCTCTCTTCCTCTTACGTAAAACAAAATCCATCAACTCAACGGCCTCTCAGGTCTCTTCTTTTCATCTCTCAACCCTCTCAATCTTTCCCTTTTCCTTCCCTCCAAACTTTGCCTCCCTGCCAGTTTCCCTCCCTTCCTCCGCTCCCTAAATTACAGTTATTACCGTATCAGTCCACCCTCCATGTAAATGCAGCTTCAGAGGAGACTAAGGCACTTTAGTTCAGTTTTTAACACCTTCTAGGGACCAATTACAAGGCCAAAACCATAGTCCCAAGACTACCAGAGACTTTTAAAGACTGGGGCTGGTCCACCATGAGCTCCCATCCCCCATTCCACAACCAGCTGGTAGAAACCTCCAAAAAGCTTTTAAAAGGTTTTATTTGCAAACAGCTCTCTTGTGGGGGCTACAGATTTGGGCTATCCATTAGAGAACTTTAAATCTGGTAAAGTAAGAATTTGACACATAATGTAATAGATTTCTGAATATGCTGTTTTCGAAGTACAGTGAAGTTTATATACAGCATATATTAAAAATGATTAAAATGATATTTTAATTTCAGACTAATGACACTATACAGTATTGGCGGGATCATTCTGTTGGCAAGGTTGTAAATTACTAAAAAAAACAGAGCCTGGGATGTTATCGCTGAGATGTTTAGGACTTCAGACTTGATTGTTTTATATTGTTTATTGTTTATTATTATCTGAATAACTAACAAGCAACTGAAAACTAAATGCTTGTATTATAACTGACTCAAGGGGATGATCAGCATGTAGAAAAGTAATTTATCTTCACTTACATAGTCTCAAAAAAATCAAACAACCAATTCAACACACAAACAAACAGTCTGGTCACTGGAAAACAGTAATAAAGTGCAGGTCCTATTTAGCAGGTACAATGTATACATGTATGTATATATGTATGTATATATATAGTTTAGCATACTAATTTGCTAAATATAACACAAGTACAGCTAAGTTAAGTAGAAGTGTCACAATTGTAAGAATAAAAAACCTTTATATATTGTTGCAAATTCTTCAGTTGTGCCTGTAAGTTTTATGATCACTGACCTGCTATATTGTCCCTAAAATTGGGGAGCACGTATAAAAGGTTTATGATTCCTGCGCTCACCCAAAATGGATGGGAACACTGTGTAACACCCTAAAGACTGGAAATCAGCACTGTAAACCATCATTGTTTCATTTCAAATCCAATGTGTAGGATAACTGCCAAACAATAAAAAACATAAAATTGTCCTGATACTTGCTGAGAGAGGAGATTTTTAGCCATTAAAGTTTAATACGCACTAACTCTAGAGTGCACATTTGAAAGCTAGGCTGCTGATCCCTTCCTGTCCAGCTGACGCCACATCAAAAAGTATGATTCACGAAACCACTGATAAAGTCACATCTCTGAAGCGTGTCCACATCCCTCGACTCAGACTGACCACGACAATGTATGACTATAGCTGCGGGGACAGAGCAAACCATTACTCAAAAGGATGGGGGGGTGGGTCACGCTGGGACTGTGGCTTTTTAGGTCAATGAAGCTGGAAAAGAGGTGCTGCAAAAGAAAGGGAAGGAGCAAAAGCATGATGAGAAGAAGGGTTTAAACTCCTCGACAGCTCTTGGATGAAGCTGAAATCAATGTGCGCATAATACTCCCCAGCAGCGAGTGCCCTATTTCATCCCATTACTGACCCACATCACCCCTGTCATCTTCCTTCATCTTTAACATCCTGAGCTCATCTCAATTTGCCATCTCCTCATCCAGGACCCACTGTAGTCAGCAGAACCCCGGGCTGACAAACACACACAAAATTACACCACCAAACTTCAGACATGGTGTGATAGACATATATTTAAACAGAGAATGGCTGTCCCTCAGTCTTCACTGAGTCTATTCAGGTCCCACAATGAGACCCAAAGATCGGCCGCTGGCATGTCCTGTCTGACGCCATTCACAAGTCTGTCGCAGTAAATGCGTCTGAATGCCACAAAGTAGGCGGCCATACCTGCCAGCAAAGCTCTTGGCTGTCTGCACTCTAATACTAGCAAGGCAAACGGGGCTAGAGTACAAGTTTTGTAAAGAAAAGGAGATGGAGAAAATAAAAAGTAATATGTGTTGCTTCTGACAAAAACGTGCAGGTCAGTATAATCAGGATTTGTGTTTGATTGCGGATGTGAGACTAACCTGGTGTTAGATCATCGCAGCAGACCTCTATGGATCCAGATGAGCAGTCACTCAGTGCGTCCAGCGGAAAATCGCTCTCCTGTATTCGCTCTCTGTAATCACATCACGAACGCCATCAGAAGCCTGTTACTGTACATGCAAATCACGTCAATATCACTGACTGAAATCAAACACACAAGGTGCCATGTATGACAGCAGATAACAGGACATGCCCCAGTGTGCCACACTGACTTCTATAGGCACAAATCAATGAAAATGAAAATCACTGATAACACGTAAAGCATTCTGAATAATTCCATTATTGTAAGAGGAAAAAGAAGCTTAAAAACTCAAGTTCTTCTCTTGAATTTCTCAAATTCTTTATCTCATAAATTATTGGACATCGTGCAATCAGTGATTCTACTTTGACCAGTTCATTCTTCATGGGTTGATTCATTCAACTAAAACACCACACACCACTCAGCACCGCACATCAGACACAGCAACGCTGCATTTCTTTTACTTACAAATTTAGATTCGCTCTTTTGGTGCTTTTATCCAACTTCATGAGAGAATGTATGTGTGTGTGAGAGAGAACAATATATTGAGTCAGCCTAGGGGCTGTCGAGAGGACACACAATCAGCTCTGCTCCAGAAAACAGCAAGTGTGTGTGTGTATCTTTGCACACATGTGTATGGATGGAAAAGAATTAGGCCTCTGGGGCTAGTCTTTAGCATCCAGAATGGTGGTCAAACTGTGTGTGTGTGTGTACATGTTAGTTAATATGGTGATCATAATGTGTCAAAAGAAGAGAGAGTGATCATATAATAATGATAAGCAAAGGGCAAAGGATTTACATTGGGTGTTAATAATTAGGGGCTCAGGATGGAAGTTTTGATAAACTTTTGTATTAGATGTGTGTGTGTGTGTGTGTGTGTGTGTGTATTTGTTGACCACTTGCCTGTAACTGAAGGGTGCCACAGTAGCCATGTTGACTCTGGGTGTGTATGCCTCTGTGGATGCAGGATCCTTGTCTAAGCTTTGATGGGGTATATCAACAGCCACCTTTGACATCACTGGTGTGGGGAATGTGATCGGTGGTAGTGGCAGGACCCCAGGAGAGGAGGCCGGGCTGCTGTCCTCAGGAGTCCCCATCTCCTCGTCTGATTGGCTGGTGGAGTCACTGCGACCTCTGATGGTGTGCTTGTAGCTTATCTGAGCTAAAGAGGGGTGGAGGTTGCCATTGTTTAATGAGGTGGACTGGGCTGAGTGATTCTCTGGAGGCTGTTCCTCACTTTGTGGCATGACTTCACCCGTTGCCTGGGACACAGTGTTGGAGTTGTCTCCTCTTCTGAACTGGAGTGGAGGGCGCAGGTTGCTGGTTCCCCATGCTTGGTTTTTATTGGTGTAGGTGTTTCTATTGTGATTGCCATCATGTGGAAACTGTGAAGGGACATGAGGCTTGGCAGATGTTCCCAGGTCTAGTGTGTCTTTAGAGTGTGTCGGCGGTAGCCTACGGTGAGTTAAAGGGCTGCTGTAGGCGGAGCGCGACACCTGAGGAGCAGGTAGAGCTCCTGTCCGCTTGAAAAGCTGACTTTTCAGTCCAGGGTCTCTCGTCAGATCCCGGGAAGAAGGCCCGGGAATGCTGCAGCTCCGCGGGCAAAGTGAAGGAGAGTGCGAGGGTGTATGAGTGGGAGTGTGTGTCGGTGTATGTTTAGGGGTCTGTGTTGAGGGTCTGGGAAGATCACTAGCCCTGTGACGGGCATCTGTTTTAGGGGAGGAGGGCAACAAGGTATGTGGGACGGGGATTCCTGATGATGAAGGAGCCCGGGGGGCTGACTTCACATTGACTCCCCCACTCATATTGACCTGGAGAAACAGAGAGAGAGAGTCTAAAAGACAAACACTGATGTTGGTGCTCCACTAAAACTAAATCCATAGCAACAGTTTGAATGAGTCACAATCCCCACCGCCCAAAAAAGTTTGTTCATCCATTAAGAATAAGAGGTTAATTCCTGTGTTAAAATCAAATCTAAAGTTTAATCTAATAAGGTGAACTACAATTTGCTGTTCCCAACACTGAAAAAGTTAAACATCCATGGTATGTGAACATGTGAATCAAGCACATATGACAGACTGAGTCAGTCAGTAAACCACGAGTTCAGCTTATTTTCAGCGAGGCATGGAGCGTCCGCGCAATCAAATTTGCCCGCCGGGAGTTCAAAACACAAAAACAGCTTCACACACATGCACAGACACATGCTCACAGCGATGTCCCCCAGCTGCTTTTAGAGCGTTATGTTCTCAAATAACTGATTTTCTCCGCATAATGAATTCAAATACACACTCGCACAAACTCACGCAGACACACACTGCTCTCTTACACATAACAGCTGCAAGGAGGTATGGGATGGTCCTCACCTGATCTGTTTTGATTCCAAATATTCACAATTTCTGCTGCTCACTCAGAAACACATCACCCACCCAGTAAATACCCCGAAAGAACTTGAAAAGTCAGCTTGATACTCTTTGTGCCCTTCTGTTCCACACAAGCCCAGACAGTGCTGGTCACCTGAAACATCTCATACAGTGTCATATAATTTAACTGCTTCATGCTGCTCTGCTGAAGTGAAAGAGGACAAGAGCCTGTGCTGTTTAAAGAAAGGCAGAGAGAGTGTGAGGGAGGGGAAAAGGGAGTGAGAAGGATCACAGCACCTGTCAAAACTAATCTGCAGATCCCTCACAAAATGTCAGAATTTCATCTGACAGTATTTGTTGAAATCAAACTAATTACAACTTTAAAATCACACCTCAACATAAGCTTTATGATAAATGTTCAGTCCAAACTTTTTGCATTTTTAGTTCAAAGTCTGTGAAAAGGCCCGAATATATATTGATGGTTTATACAATTTGCGTTTCTATAAAAAGCAAACAGTCTGATATTTTAACTGCGAACTTTGCCTCAGCAAAGCTTTAATGATTGTCTCACTTAACATAGTGAAGAAATCATGTTGCTGTTGCTGCCAAGATGTCCGGAGGAAGGCCAACAGCTGCTCTGCTTTCACATTCAACACAGATATAAACTCATACATATACATATTACACATTTTCTTACTTTCTACTTTTTCTAAAGCACTTTTGCTTTGGAGCACTAGTAGTAGATTTTACTATTGTGACTATACACATACTCACAAATGCACAGATTTAATGCTGAGCCCCGCTTGCCCTTTTTTTTTTTTTTAAATAGCAGAAGTTTTGCTGCCAGAAGATTTCTTGGGAAGCTGTCTTTAGTAAAGCATAGATGTGTCAAATTAAGCCGTCAAAGTCAGGAGGATAAAATGTTGGGTTATTTGACAGCACATCTAATTGCAGAATTGCGCGCAGTGTAATGTCGATCTCTCTCTCTGTCTCAAACACTCACACATACACACACAATTTTCCCAGCAGTCTGAGAAAAAGGTCTAGCATTTTCAGGATCCCTGCGGGTCAACCTCTTTCACTGCTTCAGCTTAAATACACACAATCCAAATAACCAAAAATAACCCTTTTCTAATGAGAGAAAGGTTAACTTATCTGTAGGAGACTGTCCTTTCACCTACTTATAATATCAGACATAGTGACACAGAAAACATTGCCAAAGACTGGTGCTCTGTCATAGTTGGCTCAGTGCTAATGAAGACCTGCGCAGCAGCATGAAGCAGCGGTGATGCAGCATTAGGTAAACAGAGACAGATGTTATCATCCATCCTACTTTCCTCCTCCTCCTCTTCCCTGTATCCCCCAGCTCTGTCTCTGTTTCTCACACTCTTTCTCCTGGGAGGCCGAGCCACTAATAAGCATCAGAATTTCTGTCTGTCTGATACAATTCCTGCTAGGATTTCCAGGAGCACAGGTGCGGTCTGGCCCTTTGTCTATCTGTATGGAAATTGGCTATTCCCCAGAGACAGACTGGGGTCATACCTGTACTACTGCAGCCTACGCAATGACATACCAAGGCTCAGCTGGTGGTGGGGTCTGCGTGTATGTATACGAAGAAAGTAATCAGAGAAAACAAAGCAATAATAACAAACTCCTGCTGACTGAAACCAACAGCTGTAAGCAAGTGAAAAATCAATTTCAGGTCTCTCTCCCGCACACATAAAGCAATGTTTGTTAAATGTGTAGGGTATGTTCTCTCTGTCATGTGTTCAGACTGCAAACAGACTTCAAAGACAGGATCAGTCTGTATCATTTAGTTACATAAGTGCATTTACAGCAGTCATATTGTTGGGTTCCTGCTCATGATTTGCATCTGCCTGCTAAAATAAGTTTAAAAATGGAAAATGCACACAAAATGTTTTACGGCTGGAGGTTTTAAGGCTTGGAAAAATAGGTGACTAGTTAGGGTTGCAACTAAAAAGGTACAGATTAATTTGTAAATTTAATGAATAAATGACTAGTCAGGAAGAAAGTAAAAAGTCAATGGATCAGTCTGCAATCTGTAAATAAAACATGGAAGTCCATGAAATGACTGTTTTTTTACTAATATTCCAAAACAGTCCTGAAGATGTCAAATTTACAGCAGCATGCAGCATTTTACCTTGACAAATTAGTGAAACATTTATTTGTTAATACTTAAATTATCAATCATTAATGAAATCTGTTGCCATTGAATCAAACAAATCAATCTGCTGCAGCTATTTGCTATGTGATATTATATAATGTGATATTATATCATGTGCCTGATACTCACAGATACATGCAATATTAATAACATATTTTAGCAGAAAGAAATAAAAGTTGTGCAGTTTGGGGGGACGATCACAGCTTCTTTATAATAACACAGAAACACAGACAATTTCTGTTTGAATATGGGAATTTAATGATCACTGCGTTTGACCTCTCAGTTATTCTGCAAGGATTGTACTGACATCTGCTGGACATTAAGTGCTGCAGCAGCAGCAGCAGCAGCAGCAGCAACAGGGATTCCTCTTCTGTCAATAATCTACTATTCTGTCTAATCTTCTATCCATCCTCAATGAGGTGATCAGGAGATCATTTACATGAGGCGGTTAAAAACACTCTTCCTCACAATCATAAAAGAAAGCAGCTCAGACGTGTTCTTTCTGTAGAGAGAGAAAAACAGGGCTAGCGTGGCAAGCCGCACCAGATATTTCTAACTTTATATTACACCATTTTAGCTCCTCTGTCACATGATACACTCAGCCTGAACGGAGTTACTGATCAAAGAAACATGCAAACTCTCTCTCCTTCTCTCTCTCTCTCACACACACACCCTTGTGATGGAAACCCTCTGACTCATCCTAAAATCAATAAAGGAGGTGGTAACACAGGCCTCTCTCTGTGAACTGAAGGACATTAGCTGTGCCTGTGTGTTTTTGGGTGTCACCCAGTCTGGAAAGTCTATGATAAATGAATGTGATTACCTCCATAATGACAACAACCAAAACAACAGCGATAATGTGCTGTAATAAATCATCCTACAGTACGTTTGTGTTACACAGTGGCACAGAGACACTAAAACATGCTGTTAGGATTCCTGGAAATGAACAGTTTTCTCAGAGGAAGAAGTTTTCTAAAAATAATAACATCTGAAGTGCATAATCTACTTGTTATGCAATGTCCTTTACCAGATCAGCTGTCTAACGCACGTCTTACCTGTCAGATTGGTGTTGGGTCTTTCAGTGTGCCGTTATGCCGCGCAGCCAGAGCCGGCTAGAGGGAGGTCACACTCCTTCCTTGACGTCCCGGGAACAATGGGCTGTTTTTTCCTGGATCACTGTTGCATCCTCACCACTGCTCGCCTATTGGTCCACAGTGCTTCACCATTCAACGAGGCAGGAAGCTGTGACAAACAGGACAGACATTTTCAGCCAATCAGGGGCCCCTGTCCCGAGGTGACTCATTTTGAAAGTCACTTTCTTTGATGAAATCAGTATTTCGCATCTTTTGGAAGAAAGCATCATTTCACACACACACACACACACACACACACACACACACACACACACACACACACACACAAATGTCTGCTTGAACAATGAACTGAAGATTGTTTATGTTATCATGAGTCAGCAGCCTACAAGGAAATTTACTTGGCCTATGTCACCCACAATGACACATATTCAGTCATCCTCTAGGATGCCACAGCAAAAGACTGAAATAATCTTAAAATCTTGTGTGTCCTGATTGTCAACAGCACAGATTGAAACTATTTTCATTCACTAAGAACCACTTTACCGAACTGAGAACATAAAAATGATCAAAACTGGCATTAAGAGTTTTTCAATCCAGCAAAGTACGAACACATGGAGAAGTCATCGGCTGATGAATCTTATAAGATTTCTACAGAGAATACCAATCACTCACGACCTCGGAAAAAGACACACGCCTACCACACACACTCAGTCGTGATGCACTCATTATAGAGGCAAAGAGAGACAAACACAAGCACCCACACAAACTAAACATGACAGAGCGTAATCAAACTACCGACCACATAAACATCTCCATGTGTGCACAGTTTCCCTCCATTCTGATTCACTACTGCAAGTCTCCTACACATCATCCAGCACTCTCAACTGATCTTTCCTAGATGGACACACACTACAATATGTATGCTCCGCGTGCTGTTCTGAGACATACAGCCCCTATAACGCTGACTCAGACGGATCGCATCATGTCACCCCTGGTTACAGTGCACCCCCGCCTCTATCAATCCCTTCTGCCCCTCTTTTCATCCCACTTAAGCTCTGCCTTTCTTTCTGTTAACCTCTCTCTTCCACTCTGCCGCCATCCCCCCAGTGGGCTGCTGATTGGGATATCACTGTGAACATCATCATCATCATCATCATCATCATCCTTTAAAATACAGAGAGTTTGAATTCACAGTAAATGTCATCCATAGTTGCATTTACACAAATCAAAGAAGCAGATTAAGGGGAGGTACACACAGCAACAGTCACATGCGTTATCAGAAAGAGAAACTGTTAACCAATCAAAACAAGGCTATACTCACCCTGTGCATGAATCAGGATACAAAGCAGCAAGTGAGTTTGTCTCCAATCTGTATGCTGCTGAGTGCGTCTGGCTCACTCCCTGCCTTTGCTTCTGTCTACTTTTGCCTGGCAGGCCTCTGAGCTGCAAGCATGTGTATTTGTGTGTGTGTGTCTGTCATTCCCCTCCTCTATCACGTCATGCCGCTCTGCTGCTGCCGCAGTACGCCTGCAGCCGTATCCCCGCCCCTCTTTATTTTTGCCTCCCCTCATCACAATCCCTATCTCTCTTTCTCTCAGTAATGGACCTGTTGGCTGTGCTCCCTCCCGCTCTGTGGTGAAATATAAGCCCAGCAAAAGCAGACACAGGCTTGGTCCATTAGCTGGATGAGTGTGGTGTGTGTGTCTGTGCTTGTGTGTGTGTTTTGGGGGGGGTTACTCACACATGGCCTGGTCTGTGTAGTGTGAGTAATACATGGTAATTAAGCAGATGTAGCCACAAATGTGAAAAGCCAAAGCCCATCATCCGGCTTTCAAAGTCTAAATGGCTGTGGAGGAAAGCAGCAGGAAATAAAAACTGGGTCTGCTTAAGACAGATCCACTGACGACAAATGAAAGTGTACATAAACACACACAATCAAACACATACAACTGATATCTATATTTGCCTGCACTCAGTGCGCATGCCTGCATGAACAAGCATCCTGAAGGAGCAAATTCCATCCATCACTCCTCTAATCTGCCCCACACCTCTCGTGAAAGAGGAAGACACAGGGTGAGAAAGAGAAATAAGGGAGATGCAATAAACAGAAGGGAGTGATGGAGGAATCAACATGTGCAGGCTCTACTGCTTCTACTTCCAGCTGACAAATAGAGAGTAAGATCTGACCTTGAACCCAGCTTCTCCTGTTTGTCTAACCATCCTCATAAACCACACACTGTAAAAATCTCATCAAGCGCAGCCAGACCACTTGACGTATTAGACCCAGTTTACAAAGGGAGGAAAATGTTGCTGAAATACTACAGTAGACGGACAAACTGCAAGGATCCTCAGTGTGCTCTGTGCAATTTCAGGGTGCAAGTGTATGGAGGTGTGAAATTGTGATCTAATAGTAGTAACCACTTGAAAAGCTTCAAAGATATATTTTTATTTGCTATATTGTTTATAGTTGGCAGAAAAGAAGCTGGTTAGTGATTTGTTTCTGACCCTTTTCTCTTTCGTTTTCTATCCTCAGCTGCTTTTTGACTTCTCTATGTCTCAGTCTCTCTCCATTTCCCCATCTCTTCTCTCTTCTCACATTTCTGCTGTGCTGGCTTACAGTTTGACACACTGACATAAGGGACAGTGCTGAATATTTAATGAAGATTGTGATACACAACAGGATTAGACCCATACGATATGTCTGTTATTTACAGTGTACATTTGGCAGCTTTGTGATTCTTAAATTATTTCTGAGAAGGTCAATTTGTTTTTCTCTTGTGTGTTCAATCAATCATTCGACTGAACAGTCCGTAAGGGTCTTTACAGTCTTGATCTTGCGGTAAACAACAGCCCAAGAGCTCTCTGGCTGATCACATATTGATCAGGCATTGGCTGGCTCTGCTAACACTGGACTTGGTCTTTGCTGTGGAAAGAAATAAATAATGGAAATGTGTCCCCTCAAACTGGAGAATGCAAATAAATACATCATCTACTCAACCATCCATGATAAACTGATAAATGCCATTAGGACACAGCACATGGCCTAACAGGCACAGCACCTCCCCCACACATGCATAACATATGCGCACTGTACACATAAATCCCCCCACCCTCCCTGTTTCCCACACACATGCAGTACAGTATGCCCTTCATGCTGTAGACCACAGTCATTTCATAGCTCACCTCCAAATACTCACATTGATGTGAGGGCCACGCTTCTGGTTTTTCAGCTCCCAACTGGGGATGAAAATGTGTGAAACTCACAGCTCTCAAGCTCTAAACACACTCACATGATCTGTTGCTTTGTCTCAGTGGCTCACGAAACGGGAAGTGACTTGTAACAGAGGGATTATGGGTAGGACTGTGCAAGCATCTGTGAAGAGAGAGCGTGTGTGTGTGTGTGTGTGTGTGTGTGTGTGTGTGTGTGTTATAGGGCGGGGGGTTAATGTCATAGCTAATCTTCTGATGTCCCCAAGGCATGTACTCCCCCCTATGAGACAGACGCTGTTATGACAATGGGACACTTGTGTCACTGTCACCCCAAAGGGCATCTGGAGGGATAGCAGGGGGGCTAACATGTTGGCTGTCTGGAACATAGGGCCTCAGATGTGAGGTTTTAGTGAAATGAGTAAATCAAATTAATAAAAAAACACAAAACCCCGACAAAAGACCAGAGAAACACTGATCAAGAACAAACAGACACACATAACAGGTTAATGTTGCTTAGAGGAAGTCACCAGTTCCCTGTTTAAGCTTTTATGTTACTACCACACTAACATCATAACATGTCTCTGTAGTTGACTGTATCTTGTGTTGCTTCACTATTAACACTAGAGGGCCTCAGAGTGCCTCAGATTATACCAGCCTGTCCAAGATTTTACACTAGAAAAGCTAGGTATCATGCACCAGATAGGGTGTTCATGATATTGAGAGGGACCAGAGCTGTTCTTATAATGTCTAGAATCCATATTGCCACCAATATTGAAACCATCATGCAAAATCTCACTTTGTCTAACATTTTGGTTTTTGAGAAAATACATCCAAAACAAAAAGAAACACCACGTGCAGGCCTAAGTATAGCCTCATAGAGTTACTAGCAAAGCTGTAGCCTTGGTCCTGTATATTGTAGTGTATCATTACTTTATCTACATTGTGAATTGTGGCAAAACTAAAAACTGCACATTTAATGTGGTTGATATTTGTGTAAAATAAAGGTTAGCAGTCTTAATTGTACAAAATATCTTATCGTTGTTATTGGGTTAAGGTAACTAACTAGCTGTATCGAGGCTGATAAACAAACTATGTTAAACAGTAATTAATTAGTAAAGGCAAAACTGAAAGCATAATTATCTAATTCAATTATCTAATTCATCTTGTAATATCAATTTAAATAATTTGATCTAGTCTTTGTTGTAAGCCAGTAGTCGTACACGAGTCTGTTGACCTTGCCTTGAAAATGTGCCCTTTACTAATATAGCTGCCTTAGGCTAAGACAGAGTCTTTTTGCTTTTACAACACCTGTACAGACAAGTTAAACCAGCTTAGACTACTAAGAGTTAAAACTCCCATCCAGACCAAATAACAGCATTGACAGCAAACACAGAAAACAGAGAGCAGACTGTCACAGATCTTCACAGGTAAGCATAGCTGCAGCCTCCTTCTGACCATTACTTATTTCTTTTTCTGTTATTCCCCAAGTCCAGCATCTGTGTCTCTAGCATATGAACACAATAGCATGAAAAGTGTGAAGTGTCCTCTCTTTTTAATAGATTTGAATTATTGAGTTAGCTATTCAAAATGACTCCATAACAGAAAATGCATTGGTTCTTAGGCCTAAGTGAATATGCCTAGCAATGGATGTAGACCGACAAAATCATTTCTCCCTGTTGACATTATGAAAATGTGGGTCTGGTCTAAATACTTTTTATATATTATTCTGTAACGTCTGAGTCAGTCTTTTCGACTTTTAGAGATTATTTTTTAGTTTGAAGAAACTAATTCATACTCTCTCATATTCGCAACCTTACATATATTAACACTAGAGTTTATTGAGAACTTTTAAAAATTTTGTAAGTAAGAGTTTAGCATTGTAAGAGAAACAGTGCGTCCATTTATTCAATTCAAGGCTTAGTTAAAAGCAAATTTATCCATTTTCCAGAGTCACAAAGTCAGGAACAAGATGCTCTAGACTGCAAAAACTAACTTGCTAGCTTATGGTCACATCCAAGCATGACACTCTTCCCTCCAGCCTGAGGGTCACTCACAAGAAATGCTGTTATGCAGCATACCAGCAGCCCTCTAATTTAACATGTTTCAAGCAAAGACTTGTTTCAACCCTTTGTTTACAGAGAATCTGTTTACAGCATTTTTTTTTACTCTATACCTTACTATCAGTCCTATTCTCTCAGACTATTGGAGCAGACAGTCCATTACGATTGGGTCAGTGCATATGGACCCTGAAGAAAAAGAAGAAATTTCAAGAACCTCAAGCGGTACAATGTTTCTTTAATGCTAATTTCTTTTTCAAACCTTTCTTTAAACGCCACTTCATGGACTCTGTACATATCAAATAGGTCACGTTTTATTTTCTCATTTTGCTCTTTTTGGTGATGTCTCAGAGTGGAGAACAGTGTCAGATCCAAAACAAGCTGGCTGGCTATTTTCACAAGCACTTCTCCACAGCAACAGAGACTCACCCAGTCTATTTCTGAGTGTGGACATCAGACAAGAAAGGAAGGAGCAAGACCGAGCTTTAGTCACATTCTACAAGAGAGACAATGTCCAGTGGGCATCACCGCTTCGATGCAAGCTTGAAGGTAGTCACTGTTAAATTACACATTAATACTTTCAAGTAGTAACCAAACCTACATTGTTGTTAACTGCTTAAAGTAAAATGTGTATCTTCACAGGTGATATTGCAACAGGAAGTGGGGTCGACCGTCACATGATGTCAACAGTGATTTTCAAGCTTATTAGTGGATTCCACATAAACTTAGGTTAAACACAACAACAACATACACACATAAAAACAATGTTAATTCAGACTCTTTACCAAAGTCATGAGTCTACAGTGCTCTTAATATAAATGATACCGACTTCAGACTGTACATCTTGATCCTTAAGAACTCACTGTTATATTCTTTCTCCTACTTGGCTAATTTTCTAAATGATGCCTTGCCTTTGCTTGTGTCAGCCTCATCTTTGTTACAGTAGAAATAATAAATAAACATTACAAGAGGAGCACACAAACTCGAATGGTGCATAATAAAATGTGATACTGTAGGTTTATGTTTCTGAAAAACCTGAAGATGGAAAAGTTTACATTATCGAGGAGATCAACTGTAACGACCAGTTTATGCTCAGCTATTCAAAAGTAGCAAGTACTGCAATAGCGAAAATGATTAGTTTTAAGTAACCGTATGTCAGCTGTGTGTATAGTTCAACAAATAAACTAAGACTATCAAACTATCAGAGCCATAACATCTACAATATCATTCTATATAATTTATACTGTTCACACATTTGTCAAACGTGTTCTCAGATTTATTCTAATTTTAGTCATTAACCTTGTGTCTTCTTTTCTAAAT
Source organism: Datnioides undecimradiatus (assembly GCA_008933995.1). Lineage (NCBI taxonomy): Eukaryota > Metazoa > Chordata > Actinopteri > Lobotiformes > Datnioididae > Datnioides > Datnioides undecimradiatus. The sequence goes on from WARS01000026.1 coordinate 6,248,688, forward strand.
TGATCACAAATGCAGGAAGGATGGCCATCATCAACATTTTTGAGGGTGAGTCTGATCACCTCGTCCCCTCAATTTCAGAAGAGCTGCTTGACAATAACTTGTTCACCGTCGCAGGCCGAATGATTGGCCATTCCTTCTTGCATTGCGGCCCGAGTTTCCCAGGACTTAGCCCTGCCATTATTCATATTCTCTTTGGAGGTTCGTTGGAGACTACTCCTGTGACAACAAGAGACTGCCCTGACCTCGACATCCGTGACACTTTGAAAATGGTGATCCAAAATATTGATGCCTTTATTTTCCACTAAAAGGCTCAATCGGTCACTTAATGCACCAAATACAGCGTCATAAAACTGATGTGATTTCATTTATGCATGCTGAATTGATAAAACATTCAACATTCATTTTTTTGCATTATTTTATTTATTTTATTCCAGCTTGATGGTGACACTCAACTGAAAGAATATGACTTCATCCATCAGCTCTGTCTGTCATGGGACCTGCCAGCACCAAATGCATCCAACAGGAAATGGCTGTCCAAAAAACTTCTCTTGCATGCCGTAAAGTGTTTCTAGTCACTTTATATCAGCTTCCAAAATGATGTTAATTTCTTCACACTAGTGCTGAAAACACCAAGTTATCTGTCATTAGATAACATACTGTACAAGTAAAAGTGGGTGGCTTTCTGTTTTTTAACTATTCAAGTGACACTCTGTTCACATGTGACACTGGATATGTGTTGAAGTCAGAGGAACAAAATCATCTGCTATGCTAATTAGTGCTCACCGTTTTAAATTCATTAGCTTTTACTTTAAAGCAGTAGAGGAAGAACTTAATAATAATTAATAATAATTTTGTGTACATTGTGCCATGTCTTCTGTGTTGCAGGTTATTGAGCGATCAAGGCGCCAAATTAATCAGTTAAGAAAAGGCTTAAAAGAGACAGGACTATGGCCACTTCTCATTCACAGAAGAGACATAATCCCAATCCTGTTTCCCAGGCAATCAGAGGCACAAGTTACACCTCAGGTACAACAGCATGGCACATCTAACCGCAGTCCAAAACTGCAAACAAAGCCATGAACCCTTATTCAGAAAGGAATATTGTTTACATATTCAAATACTGATGAAGTCATTTATGCAGAGCATACAGGGCAGAACAAAAAGTACCAAGGTTCACTGAATTGCTGATAGCTACACACTTTAGTATGTACATTGGTATACTCCCTGATGTATTACAGCTCCCTGTTGTGTTACAGCACCCCCTGGATTATAAAATGTGTAAAACAAATTAGTTAAATATTGTTATAATTCAAATTTGTTAATTAGCACAGTATAACTGGCCTATTTCCTTATCCTTCAGATTTCCGAAGTCCTTAAGGCTTCCTATAAATAAGATTTCATTGTTTAAGTACAAAACAGATCTTTAATAACTGTAAATGAGTTCAGATTCATTCCCTAGGCAGTGTAAACTGCACCAATATCAAATACAGAGGATCACAGATAATCTTGAATATAGCTGGAGTTTTATGTGATTTCAGATGATCTTGGATTGCATCATATGGCCATCGTCTGTAACCGTCATCTTTGAGAGGTATGAAGTCGAAGACAAAGACGAGTCTGATCTCATAGATGTGTGTCGAGTATCTGGCTACTTGAAAACATTTATTGAAAATGGTATGTACAACTATAGTTACTGTGATCGGTTTTTATAAGTGTGAGGCCCTTCAAGCAGATTCTGTGTCGTCTCATCACCTGTTTCTTTAAACACAGCGTCTCCAGCTGAGCTAAAGAGCCTCGTAAAGTTCTGGGTAGGATGGGAGGTACCAGCCATGGAGATGAAAGTGGAAATAGTAGGGGCCTCATTACCAACAGCTTCGACCTGTTTTGAGAAGCTGAGGCTGCCGAGGCATTACACAGCATACGAAGCATTTCATCATGACTTGTGTGCATGCATATCAACCTGTTACAGTGGTTTTGGCTGTGCCTGAAGTAGATTAAAAGTGTGGAACCTGCCATGTGTGTTATAAGTGTTACAATATGTATAATAAATGCATCTTTGCTTACTCGGCTTCCTGAAAATTTTTATTAATATAACACATTTTACATTGCTGATTGCAAGTCTTCAATTTCACTTCTCGTTGTTGAATGTACAGTGGCCTTCCTGTCTGTGCAGCATGTGATCAGTGCTGCAGCTGAGAATTACAGGTTATGACAACATAACTTCCTTACTTTTTATTCATGACTAACTAACGACAAAACAAAACATACACAGTGTTACTACTTTATCATCCTTTTTGATGTCAATATTATTCCAAAAATGTTCCTGATGTACTTGTATGACCTACACTGATTAATCAATTAATCTTTTGAAATAGTTCATAAAACTTGGCACCTTCATTACCCACAGTGCAGCTACTGCTGGCATTTTAGCTGGAGATTTTTATGTGTTATGCTTGGTGTGGCTACAGAGTTCTGATATGCTCCACCCCACACCAAATGATTTTAATTTCAGTATGAGTCACACTTCACAAGTGCAGTAGTACACCCCAGGACCATTAACAGACTTTGATATAAAAAAATCAGTTTTTGAAACTGATTGTTTGTCGGGAATCTGTTGATTAGCCTATTTCCTATTAGGTTCAGACCAACCTTCAAACAAACAAATAAATATGGTGATATTGATGCACATACAAGTCAGTATGAAGACCTCCTAGCATTTGGTCAGTAGTTCAGTTTCCACAATGACCACATGGTAAGAGAGGTCAGACATTACATCTGCTTTCTTTGCAGGCATTAAAAAGCAGCTGCAGCCCCCACTCTATTTTTCATTGGTACTTTCTATCCCATTAATCAGATCTAAATGACCTTTACCAGCTAGTCCCTAAAGGTCATTTATGGTTTTGGTGACAAAGTGCACAGGCTGAAATTACTTTGAGATTGCTTTGAGATGCCTATTCACCGTGTAAGAGGGGAAAAAAAGATGATTTACCATTTGACTCTTCAAACTGATTATCTGTTAAAGGTTAATCTCGAGGCAGACATAAAAAGACAGCATACTGAATTTACTGTTTATTAGATATAATACAGACGAGAGAGGTAAAAAGCAATCCAAGCCATTCAAGATCATTTTTGATGCAGTCAGCGGGAAAGTTATCTGTGCTTTCACTCACTTTAATCTGTTTTTAGAAAGAAATCCAGGGGAACACCAGGATTATGCCTTTGTATTCCAAAAAAAAATAATCCTCCTAATATTGAAGTCAGGACTTTAAGACAAAGACAAGCTACTTAAACTATTAAATGGAAGTTTTGCTGGGCTGGCTGCTTGTTGATTCTTGACTAAACCTCTCTTGTAGTTCGAAGATTAGGTCTTAATGATTTCATAAATAAGTAGAGCCAGCAATCAAAGAGAAACTGATCAAAGAGAAAAGCAGGAAATGTATAAAATAAACTAAGTAAGCTCTATCATCCTAAAAGGAAATAACTAAATGAGGTCTGCAGTATTCCGAAACAAAAGGAGGGACAGAGGAGAGAATATACCTTTAGACTTTAGGAATTTGAGCAGTGGGAATGAGAGTGCTTTAGCACCATCTGACTCTTACTGTTCTACATTTATGTTTCTGTTCTCACAAAGCGTACTACTACTCTACTCTTACATTTTTTCACAATGTGGTTTACCTTTGTTTTTCAAAGCATTCCTGGCTGTATATCTTAGAACATTAAATATTTATGCTGTGCAAGGAAATACACCGCTTTTCAACCCAAGTTCCCACCCCATTCACCTCTCTCTCTCTCTACCTCTCTCTCAGTCAGACACTCCCCTTTTCCTCAACACGAAGTAAGTTTGCAGACCACAGCACCAACAAAGGAAGCTCCTCCCTTTCAGCACATCTGGAAGAGTGGAGAGTGGAGAGGCACATACCAGCGACATTGTCTGCTTCTGTTGCTGTTGTTTGGACTAACAAGAAAAACATCTTACAAAAGGTTAGAAGGGAGAATCTCTTTTCTCTTGACCACAAGTGCAACTCCTCCACACAACTTTTGACGGCTGGTTTCCTGAACACACCCCAGTGCTGCAATACGTCACTCTGACCAGTGAGCCAAGTTTCAGCTTGTCCATCATTTAATCTGCAGGTATGTAATGTTAATAGCAGTCTACTCATGCTTCCTGCTTTCTGTTTGCTTGTCTGAATTTCTATTTGTTTGCAACAGAAAAACACACTGCCACTATTTATTTTCTGTTAAGCACGGGTGCAAGTCAGGCTAGAAGAGACTTCTTTGTTTAAACAACTACAAAGTTTGCAAAGTGATATCAAAGCATGCGGTTAAACAGAAATGTAAAACACTAACATACAAGAAAACCTAACAGAGCATGCAAAGAAATCTTGTATTGTGGGAAACAGTTTAGAAGAAATAGAATATTATGCAACTCCTTCTGATATTAATATCAGTCTAAATCATACCGATGTCACATGCAGTGACATCTACTTCATGAACGGACTTCCTGATTTATTAACACCCCTCTCTCACTCACTCAGTTGTATTCAAGCATTCCTGTACTGTGTCCCCTCATGACTAAACTTGCAGCTCCAACATTATCAGCATGTAGCAGAATTCATCTTGAGGTACACTCTGCCTTGTATGAATACCTGTTTATGTCTTATCAACTTTTCTCTCCTCTCTGTACATTCCCTTCTGTGGTCACACTGATAGTTGTCAGCCCACTCACATCCACGTCAGTCCTGTGAGATCAGTTGTCAAGAACAGGCCTTGAGGGTATAAATCTAAATATTAAATAACTGACTACAGTTTATATCATATTCCTCACCTGTTGTTTCTTGCCTTTTACTGACAGCTGGAGTCATCTTCACATCATGACACTCAGCTCATGCCCACGCTTCTGTCTTCTTTTTCTGGACCTCATCGATTGTCTTGCCTCTAAAATGACTGTAAAGTGACATGAAAGAGCTAGATAGTTATTTGAGGCTTGTGACGTTCCACTTCAACTCAAATTTTCCTAGCTACGCAGCTGAACAGCTCTAAAATTATATTTATCTACAAAAACATTCATGACATTTCTGCTTTCATTGGCACTCTTGCGCTGTTTCCAGGTAGAATATACAGACATCAAGCCTTTACATAGTTAATCCTGAAAATACCAGTTGGTGTCTGTGTTGATGTTAATATGAATTCTCTCCAGTAGGACATTAACAAGACTTTTCACTTTCCTCTGGGTTTCACATCCTGAACTTTTTCTGCTTTAGTGCTGTTTCGTTGAACTTTAGTCAGTTCAGTCTTTTGTGGTTGTGCTAGTCACTCTTTCAATTTCAATTTTTGCAGTATAAAAAAAAGAACAGTGATAGAGCCAAAACAACTACTTAGTTTTTTATATTGGCTTTACAATAATTATCTGGACTGTCTAATAAAACCTTCATATGGTATGTAAAGGACAAGTGCAAAATAACTGAATACATAAGCTTATTGTATTTTATAATGATTGTTACTAAACACTTAACATGTGTACACTTCATAAACATCAGCAGTGGTAGTCGGTGCATATTGCTTCAGATGGGGTCTATAACAAAAATTAAGCAAACATGTACTCAGGTATCACTCCCATGTATTTAAATATATTTAATTTCAAATATATTTATTTGTAATTGCTGAGCTGAATTAACATTTCTTCTGATGAGAGGTGCTTCAGTTCAGTTAGATTAATTTAGTGCAAATTCTTTATAATACTGATCTTTATCCTTCCTGATTCCTTGCTGTGTCTGATCCAGTCATATGAAAAGAAGGCAGGAAAATCTAAATAAAGCATTGTGTCCCTACATGGAGTTAGCCAAACCTTCTATACTAAACAAGCTCCTTTCAAAAACAATTGAGTATACTTTCTTTCTGTGTCTTTTCATTGTTAAATCATGATGTCAGGCTGATCAGATTCAAGCAATTCGACTTTGAGGCACTCTAACAATTTAGCAATTCTCTCAATGGGAACTAGTTCTGTTAACTTTATTAGATTTTCTGCTCCATTCTATCTCTGTACACTCTTCTAGACATGTGGTGCAAAGCATTCATGTGGTAGAATTGGCTAGGCGCCCATGGTTAGGTTTAAGCATGAGGAGTGGGTTTGGTTAGGGCTGGTGTAAGAACATCAGGTGGCTTTTAAGGGGGGGCAATTCTAGCAGTTGAATGCTATGCAGGGCGTGTCCTGCCAAAAAAAAAAAAAAGCAGTGTGATCCATAATAATGTGTGGAACCTAATATTGTGTGACATGACATTATATGTCAGATTAATCTGGTGCCACCCAGTGGTTGAAAGTGTATAAGTGGCATGTTCAGATAAATGCTGTAGGGGGACATCAACAATGCACAAAGATTCTGGGATCAGTAACTTGAAACAAAACATCACAGAAACGCTGAGAGAACTGCTGATCTTTTCCTTCTCAGGCAACTATTCCCCAAACTCCCAAACCAGATTTCACTATCTGGTCTGGAATAACCCCCAGAAATGGACTGAAACAGCTGGTCCTTCTAATAATGGAAAGTCACAGTGCAAACATAAACTGCTCCACCCGTTACTTTACTCTGTGTCATACAATGACCTTACATACACATTAAGTAACATTCTGGTGTCATCAGTCAAGAAGTAGTGTTTAATTTAAGGGTGTTGTATTTACTATTAAAGAAAAAGAGAGACCATTCAATGCAGTCAGGTTTCTCTGAATGAGTCTCAGGATGATATTTCACATAGTGTGTCCAGGGGGGTTAGGAAAAGACTTAACATTTACACTCTGCTGTGAGAGCTCAGCTCCATCCTCTGACCACTAGAAAAAAACCCCACATTTCCAGTCTAATAGATAAAACCTACAACTCATATTAAGAAGTAAAGGCAGGGAAGTGGGAGGGTTTATGCAGTCAGGCTGGAATGTGGATGTGAATACGTGAGAATGAACTGGGAGGGTCACGCTAGGAAACACACTGGGTAAAAACAGGCAGGATGCCAGATTCTTTCACATCCCATGAATTTTAAGACTCCTTAGAAAGTCACAGTTTTCACATTACTTCCACACAAAATATCTAGAGCTTTCAAATTTCATTTCTAGTAGATTAACAAAAAAAAAAGCAATTTTCTTGTATTTTCCTAATGCTGGCTGGTGGATTCTTTACACAAGCCACAGGGTACTGGCAGGAATGAAATTACAGTCTGTGGGTCTGGCTCAGCTGAAACAAAATTACAAGAGGCCAAATATAGATGTTTAACTGGGTTTCTTACAAGAAAAACTCTTGTAAATGTGATTTCTTGGTGGTAGTGTAAAGGAATTTATTAGTTCCTTTATCAAATAGTTTTTTCCAAACGTAATTGCAGGCTTTAAACTGAGTCAGGAAAATAACATTTAAATTGTATGTCCTCATTGCCACAGTCTGTCTGTTCTAGTCTTTTCTTCTATCTTATTCACCATTACCTTAAACTTCTTCAAAATTATTACAGTGTGAGTGCATGTTTGTGTGTCTGTGTTCATGCTGCATCCATTACTACAGGATGCCATTAGGTGGAGGAAACAAGTGTGGCGTCTGTCTGAAGACCGTTTACTTTGCAGAGGAGGTGCTCTGTGACGGGCGGAGCTTCCACAAGTCATGCTTCCTGTGCAGTAAGTAAACTCTTTTGCTGCTTCCCGTCTTTGTCAATGTGAAACCACTAAACTTCTGATCGCAGTCACCTGTCATCTTAGTTGCAAGTTTTACTAATTTAATGTGAATTCATTTCTGAAATGTAAATGCACAGGTAGAAGAGCATACTAAAGAAAGTTGCTGTTAAAGAATATAGAAAAAGTAACTCCAAGAGTCTACTTTCATTTCACATGCTGTAGTACATAAAGTATAAAAATTTGTGTCTTCTCCTATAAATTAGTGTTATTGAAAAGCTACATTTAAGGACAATAAGTTGTATTAAACCTAATAAACATGCTAAGTGGAGTTATTTGTGTTTCTGTGTTGGAATCGAACATTCCTGTGATGGAATTTAGATGAGAACATTTTTCTTCAATAAATCCATAAATGGAAGTAGTGGGGAGCCAATCCAAATACATGAATCTGCTCAAAAACATGTGCACAGATATGTAAAACAATAACATGTTTGTGTGTGTGTGTGTTTTTGTGTGTGCAGTTGTCTGCAGAAAAAACTTGGATAGCACAACCGTTGCTGTTCATGAGGATGAAATTTACTGCAAGGCGTGCTACGGCAAGAAGTATGGACCAAAAGGCTATGGTTATGGACAGGGAGCAGGGGTCCTCAGCATGGACAAGGGAGAGTCTCTGGGTATTGCACAAGAAGAGTGAGCAACACACAAACACATACACACAGTTTTTGTTCTTTTCTAAGGCCCTTATTTACATTATAACTCTCTCTCTCTCTCTCTCTCTCTCTCTCTCTCTCTCTCTGTTAGACCAGCTGCTCATCGTCCCACCAGCAACCCAAACCCATCCAAGCTGGCTCAGAAGTTTGGAGGTTCAGAAAAGTGCCCTCGCTGTGGCAAGGCTGTCTATGCTGCTGAGAAAGTGATTGGAGCTGGGAGTGTAAGAAAAAACACAAACGAGCACAGATGAGCATGCTTGCAAACGTCTAACCTGTTTTAAAATTGCTTTTCTATTCATTTACAGGCATGGCACAAGACTGGATGTTTCACCTGTGCCGTATGTCACAAGAGCCTTGAGTCAACCACACTAGCTGTCAGGGATGGAGAAATCTACTGCAAAGGTACTTCATGGTCTTCACTTCCCATACAAAAATGGATAGAAACTAAATCCTACAATTAGTAGTAGTGCTAAGAGTAGTGCTATATAATCACCAAGAGGCCCTGTATTTGGTAACTTTTCTCTATACATACTTAATTTGTTCATTCAAGACAGTTTTGACTATACATCCCATTGATCATACAAATATACTTGACCTAATGTAAATATGTTTCACTGTTGTAAATATATTTTATATGGTATATTTTACTACTTTGCTGTCTTACTGGAAAAGGAATAACACACACTTTCAATCATGTTCATGTTCACTTTGAGATTTCATTTATTTTATAATCTATGTCACTAGACACCGATTACAACGTACTAGTCACCCAATAGTAGTTTTGTTGTACAGAAGTCTTGTGTCAGACCTGTTTTCAGTGAAGGTCCAGAGATGTAAAGCAAATCAGCATAACCCGTCTTGATCCATTCAGGCTGCATTTGTCTGAAAGAGATATGATAAAGGTGATTTGTCACACAATACTGACATGATGTACACAGTTTGTGTAGTAAAATATCTAGACTGCACATCCTCAACTAGAGCAGGGTTAGTGGGATACAAACTTAAATTTGACAGTTTTGAATGAGAGAAAGTTAACTGCCACTGCCAATATTTAACTTGTCACACTTTAACAACAAACATTAAACTGCTTAGCCAGCTAGCTAACATTAACCCCATCTTTTAAACTACTGCCGTAGCTACGCAACGTCACGGCAGTATTAGCGTACGTTAGTTCAAGCTAGCCAGAGTTAGCTTAGTACGATATTTGAAAAGAACGTTTTTGAAATCTTAGTACTATGCACTGGATAGTATATCCATTTATGATAGCAAAAAATGACTCTGAAACGCAACCTGCTGCTACAAAGGCTATAAAAGGTTTTATTTTGCTGACGTACCTAATTGGGCCAATGTTAATGTTTAAAGGTAGCATAGCTTTGACTAGGAAGACATTACTTCCACTGTGGTCAAATGGGATATGTGATGTTGACTCCACATCGTGAAGGTTTTTGAAATTACCTTTACTTCCAACAGGTTGTTATGGTAAAAACTTTGGTCCCAAGGGATTTGGTTACGGAGTTGGTGCTGGGGCACTGGCACACACTCAGTAGAGCCTGAGATCTTCAGGGACAATTTTCCACGATGCTGCACTACCGCGTTCTTCCTGCAGAGGGCAGACTGATGTCAGCGAACATGCACCTAACAGATACATGCTTGATAAGCTGCATTTTAAATTGTACAATGGGAGAGGTAAATCCATTTTAGTCCCATAAGGACCAAAAGTGATTTCTCGTCCTGTAACAGTATAACGTGATGCATAAAGCGCACTCAATACTCAAACATTACCTGATTAATATTGTAATGCTGTTATGCAGTCTGCTGTAACTGAATTTGTATCCCCATCTTCTCTGATGCTGTTGAATGAAATTACAGCAAAAGTCTGTCATAGAGTAAATGCTGCTTGTTCCTATGTTGCGCTTTCCAAACAGCATGGTGATGAATAAAATGGAGAGATACGGATTTCGGTGCCAGTTTGTTCTTATTTGATGCAAACATTACCTAAGAACACGTGAGTCAAACTTTGTATGTGCCTGTATGTGTGTGTGCGCGCGCGCGCGTGTGTGTAAAGAATAGGGAGGTAAAGCAGTCTGAAGGGTGACTTTCTGTGTTTTAGTATCAGGAAAAGACACGTGTTCATTGTATCCATTCCTCTCATAACATTACGTTGACGCATCACAATGGTGACAGATAAGTCCAGCATCTAGTGGAATTACAGCTTCACTCTACCCACAAAGCTCATCTGTCACATTAGAATCACGCTGGATGTGAAAAGACAAAAACCAATTTTTTTAAAAACCCTTAATTAAACTTTCCCTCACTGGAGGCTCATAGTAGTACAGGGAAGTGAGACCCGAAAGAACTTTGAAGTTTGTTATGAAAATCCAAAAAGTTGCTCCCGTTAATTTTATTGTAATCATTATATTATATTTGCCATTCACTGGTTTGCAAACATGCCTACCATTAGCCCAGGAAATTTAGGTTGATACACTATATATTTTACTTAAAAATATATATCAACTGCAATTTCCCTGCAAGTTTACTAACGAGACAGTATAAAAATAATGACTGAATAGTCCTCAAGTTCGACCAAGATTTAAAAAAACAAACATTCTGGCACTTTTTTCTCAGACACACTCACACATTACAACATTTGACTTCTTTATCCACCCTTTGCCTCCCACTCACATTCCAGCTCTCAAATAGAGACAAGCGAAAGTAGCTTGTCATAAGAACTTCGCCAAAACTTGAAAAGGCCAACGGTGATTTAACTAACTTGTTTTTTATACTGACAGGTGTATGACAGGCTTTTAAAAACAGGTGCACTGTGTACGAGAAGTATTTGTAAACACATCACACAAAGTGCTGTTAAACCGAATGACTCCGTGCACTCACACGCGTGCACAAACAAGCAGGGAAACTCAAAAAACACCCCAGATCTCCACTTGCCGTCACCAGGAGGAGGCGTGGTTCAAGTTGAAGTGGGAGAAGGTCCACGGAGGAACCGGGCATGTTCAAACATATCCCGGCAGACCAGCCTATCAACATCCAGAGCGTGCTGTCGTTGCGCATGTATTGGACTTATACACAGCCTCTATGAGAGTTTTTGCACTGACTGTTATTACTAATAACATAACTAAAGCCGATATGTTTTCCTGAGGGACTCTTGACAGCGACATCGTAGCACATGAGATGTGTATTTATTAGATTAATATTGAGACGCACCGCTGCTGAAGGCTCTCTTGACTTGCGGCTCTGTCTCAGGAGTTTAGTTCAGCGTGGCCATGTCTCTCTCGGCCAAAGTGATGAGAGACGGGCTGCTGGAGAAGCGTAGCAGCGGGCTCCTCCAGCTGTGGAAGAAGAAGCGCTGCGTGCTCACAGAGGAAGGGTTGCGTTTGCAGAACTGCAAAGGCGGCAGCGGCGTTGATGCTCCGAGCCCGGCGTGGAGTTCCAAAGCTAAGGAACTCCGCTTTGAGCGCATGGCCACGGTGGACTGCGTGGAGTACAAACGAGGGCTGGTGTACTTCACCGTAGTCATGGCCACGGGGAAGGAGATTGACTTTCGGTGTCCACAGGAGGGCACGGCGTGGAACGCGGAGATTGCTCTGGCACTGGTGCGCTACAAGAATCTGCAGGCCGTGCAAACGGGGCGAAACAGGCACCTGTCCACGGCACACCTGGGTAGCACTGGGGAGGATGAAGAGCTCTGACCTTGTAATGTAAAGGTAAGCCCTGGGGAAATAGGCATGGGGCTATAATGAAAATGTGGCCACTATGTCCGAGAAGGTCAATTTTATTAAGACTTAGTATAAATTCATTTCGGGTTTGGGCAGCGTGGCACCACACCCTCCATGTCCCAAGGTCACTTAGTATCGCAGAGACTGAGAGTGAAACCCAAGTCAGATCATCACTTCAACACCTCAAGAGCTTGTCTTAAGTTATTCTTTCCCCCAGAAAGAGGTGCTTTAACATTTGCCACTGACGACTGGAAAAGCCTCAAACAGCTGCTGACTTCACTGATACCACCACCTCTGTGGTTGAAAGGGTGCTAATGGAAACAAGCTGGTGCAGTGATTGGATAGAATGAAAACATCCAGACTCATGGGGATGAGGTGGTACATGTCAAAGTAGCACTCGAGCCTCAAGTTAAGCTCGTGCTAAAGGTTATTTACAAGTACCACTCCAGTGTTTAGATGTTCCACAGTCGAGTGAAAGTCATGTCAGTTTTTCCTTACCATGGTCATCGGCTTTTAATGTATCACTGTCTTGTAAGAACACAAACCCACTTTCACTTGAAGACATAATTACGATGCAATGTGAGCCTTCAAAATAACATCTGCCTCTCCCTCACTAGGCAGCCAAGTATTTTTAAACACACACATGCACATACGCATACTGTCTTCTCCAATGTATTTAACTGACATGAAGACAAAGGACATTTGAGGTGACCAGAGCCAAGTTTCTTCTGAACCTTTCCAAATTTAAGATCCAATCAGCGTCATCACATGACAACAGTGTTATTGACTGAAACTGGTAGCTGAAATTTCAAATGTTCATGAACTGAGTGGGTAAGTATGAACTATGAGCTCACAGTCCAGGAATCCACTGCAATGCTTCCTTAAGAGAGCTGCAGTAGTCAAGTGCCCAAATTAACTTAGTAGCCGTGGTAACAGTGTAGTGTAACTCACTACAAATGTACTTTGTAGAACACCATCAGCTGCCCCAGTAACAACTGAATATTAAAAATCTGATTTCTTTTTTCCAGCATTTCTTCTTCTTGGGAGCAAACCAATCAGAGCGGAGAGGACACCAGATCTGTTGGCATGTTTCTGTGGTGCACGGCGTGATGGGATATACAGAAAAGTCATAAAGGAATCCTAAAGTGTTACATACACACTTCATGTCTTCCTACATGAGCTTATTCACGCTATAATTTAAAGCTTAGGAATCTAAGTGGGGGTTTTTTTTTCTGTCATGACCTCATTGCTTAACGTCACTATGGAGGCCACTGCATGAGGAAAAGATGGAGACAGAGGAGCTGGGACGCTGTTTACCCCTTGTGCCTTTAAAACATATCTTCTATTCTGGATATGACTTCCTGATGTTTTTTAACATTGCTGAAACAAGGGTCACTTTGTTTCTCAAGTCTTGTTTTTTGACAAACACATTGTCCTTTGACTGGCTTTGAAAACTGTTGCTATGAACTGAACAGATCTGCATGTTTTTCTAAAGTTTATGAAGAATAACTATTTTGCTCAAAGTTATTGCACATTGTATTAAACATATTTGCTGAAACCATGTTCAGTATTACACTCTTTAAAAGGTAAAATAAATTTTTGTTAGTAATCCTGAAGTGCTGACAGATTTCTCTTGAGTTTCTATTTTTGAACAATGCTTCAGTTCCCTACATAATGACTCCTCTCAGCAGTCAGCTGCAATTTATTTTAGGTTCAGACCATTAATTGGTAAGATCATCTGTTTCCAGTTGTGGTGTAACCTTGCTGTTGTAGCCTCTGGAAAACACACGCACATACCCTAGACACATAGACACACACACACACTGTGGCATCGCTGCCCTGCTCTTGCGTGTATGCTAAAGTCAGGACACCTTTTGTTCTGAGCAGTGCAGAGGACTAATGAGAAGCACAATGAGCCTGAGGCATGTGCGCACAAACTTCCACCCACACATATTCACCTACAGAAGCTTATGTGCACACCCAGCATGAAATTCAGCAAGGCCTTAGCATCAGCAGACTCTAGTTAGTTAGTGAGGCCCAGAATATATTGTTCATTCAAGCATCTTTTGTGTGCGTGTGTCAAGAATATGGCAGTATGAGTGTGTGCACTGTGTGTGGCTGTGGGGCTCAGTGCAGGTCAAGAATAAAGGGTTGATTGTGCAGCAACTTCTCTTGTTACTGTGGAAAACCCCAAAGCTAGCCACACCGCATGAGTCAGCAAGGGACCAGGAGCACTACAAGGAGTAGAGTCACCCAGTGATAGATCATTGGCCCAACTGTGTGTCACCGTGTGTGTGTGGGCAGGTGTAAATACACCAAATAATAAAGATGTGAAGGAGATTCATGGTCAAGTGCGAGTATGTGTACTTGGTTGTGGTTTTGTACAATCTTCCCTCAAGTCCAGTGTGTTACGTGTGTTTGTCTGTGCTCACACTACTCAGAGGAATGCCCTGTCTAAACATCATAACCTCTGTCCAGGGTATCTGGTTTTCTCAGTAGATAAACAGACACATACAGCAGCCCTCAATTTCATAAACCCAATCCTAGAGCAGGGGCTGTAGAATGTTTGCTTCATGTTGACTCTGACTGCAAGCGTGATAGTCATCTGATTAGCTTAGCAGCACTCGTAAAAAAGAGAAAGTGTGTGTGTGTGTGTGTGTGTGTGTGTGTGTGTGTGTGTGTGTGTGTGTATTCTTCTTTGTCAAAGACTCAAGTTCACTCAAAGTGTTTTGCTTCACCAAAAAGAGTTGCTGTGTGAGTGTTGAACCACTAGAGGTCTGTCTGTTTCCTGCTGAGTGAAGTGAACCTCTCTCTTTGCCGATGTTTGGTTAGGTGTGTGTATGTGACTGGGATCAGTTTTTGCCAAGTTTTCATGTAGTGCAGGCTCTCATTTGTTTTTAATGAACATAATCTCTCTTGTGTTCCTAATACGTTTGTGTGTCTGGGTGTGTGCGCTATACTTTTGGTTTATGTTCTGTTCAATCAACAGTCCTATAACCTCTCCTAACTACAAACTGTACACACCTGAAATGTCATGTCCCCGTGAGGACTATGTAATACTTTCTTTTTTATGTTCCCTAGAGGTTTAGAGATTAAAAAAAATATACATTTTATGTAAAGGAACACAGCAGAAGTGAAATAGGATATAAAAAATATGAAAAAAAGAATTGTACATAAATGAAAGATAGCATGTTTAAATTATAAAAAAGTAAAATACCATTGTAAGTGGTGTCTCTTATGATGTTTTTTAGGGTCGCAGAGAAAACATACCCTTAGTTACATTAAAAATTGGAACTAAATTTAAAGTTACCACAGACATGATATATCTTTATTGTTCATTTTGATGCTATTGCATAATGTTTTACCCACCAAAGGAAACTGTCTTTATCCAGTTCTTTTCATTAGTGGATGTAAAGATAATATGATTCTTTTTGGGTTGTACAATCAAATACTCAAAATTTCAAATTTTAAATGTATATTAAATATGGGCATTTAGTGTGTCTCTCTAGTCACTCAAATTGATTATTTAGGTTTGTATTGCCCATATATTTACATGTATTACTGATCTGTTACATCATTAGAAAACTGTAATTGGTACCAGCAGTTGTAACTTAAAAGTATAAGTTTCATTTTATTTGTTTATGTTGGAGGTTTAATAAGAGGGGGGAGAATAAATAAATAAAGATTCCCAAGGGCTCGCTGCTAACATGTCTAGCGTTTTGATCTGCCCTTGGAGGTTTGAGTGTGGGTAAACATGGAGTGGACAGCTATGCCAATCGCTCTGTGAAACTATACTTGAGCACTTCAATGGTTTGAGCTAAATACTAATGTCAGTATGAAAACATGCTCACATGGCTATTTTAATTGTTGGTATAGTGTTTGCGATGTAAACCATCTTAATTTAGCTTGTTAGCGTGCTAACATTTGCTAATTAGCACTCAGGACAAAGTAAGCAGCTGAGGCTGATGGGAATGTTGTTAGTTTTGGCTGCACTTAGACGCTAATTTTGTCATTAACCTAAGTATTGAATGACTTTAAATTTTGACCTGATGATTGCACTAGGGGAGGAGTCAGGTGATCTCCACAGTCATTAGTATTCATCACCTGGGTTCCATGAATATCTGTAAAATTTGTAACTTTGCTTATTCATTGTTCCAAATTGCTTATACATGCAAATGGACCATGAAATAAACACTTTCTCTATCTCTAACTGTTTCTAATTGTAGCAACTGAAGAAGTCAAAAATCTAGTGTCAATCCAGGTTTTGGATGTTAGTCTTTCACTAAGCAATAAAAATCTAAAACTCATGGTGGTCCTATAGCAAAAGTCATGGGATCACCAAAGACATTCGCATTCATCCTCTGGGAATCATGGATGTTCATACAAAAGGTCATGGCAGTCCATCCAATAACTGTGGATGGAGAGGTCTGGAGCAAAGAAGTCAGATCAAAGCTACTATTCAATGACACCAGTGCAGCTTAAACTACTGTAACAACATTGTGTCACTCTCTTTCTTCCAGCACTTCAAACTTCAATACTTCTGCTCTCATTTTAAGTTGCTTTTAGTTCCCTTACTGTCAGTGTAAACATATAAGCTCCTGCCTACAGTTCATCCTCCTGTGTCATGCAAGGACAAAGCTCCAGGCTCTAACTGCTGGCCCCTGGTTTATAATGAATCTGCAAGAGACAAATGGACAGAGCAAGATTAGGCAGTAAGAGAGATGGGATAGACTAATAATAGCCTCCACTAACAAAAGGGAACGAGAGAGAGCGAGACAATTGGGGGTGCAGTTAAATAGAGGGACACAGAATCCTTGGTCTCATCCCCGATTTGTCCATCCAGCCTCTGCTGTGGTCGCATTTCTGTCCTGCTTCAGACACTGGTAAGGATTCTTCATGGTGTGGACTGTAAAGCTTTTCAGGTGTGGTGTTTGAACTATTCTTCCTTCTGTGCATATATGGTACACAAAACTGTTTGTTTTTTAAATAGTTTATTTAAGATTTTAAACAATTCATAGTTTATAGCCTTTTATAGAAATGTAGTTGCCTTCAAAACAATGCAGCAAAACCACTGTTCTTGTGGTTTTGAGGGGGATCAGTGTAAAGTCTATAATGCCCTCTTCAGGATTATTAGCAGAGATGTAGAGGGCTATAAAGTGTTAATGTCATTTTGTCAAGAGCCTGGTTTCATTCTCGGATCTATGGCTGCACCTGTACCTTAAGTGCATTAGCGCTTTGCAGGACGATCAATTGAAATAATACAAACTAATCAGTTTAAACCTGCAGCCAAAGTAGTTCTATTCAAATCCAAGGCTGACGTGAACTTTCCAAAGCACCTTGGGCTGGTTTTGTGAATTGCCAAGTTGGCTCCACCACAGACGCTCATAAGCATCCATGAGTTACTGGCGGTAAATCCCTGATCCAGACTGGGCACCCCAGAGCACAATCACCCTCCACAGCTGTTTATCAGATGTCCCCTGGTCTATTTGGGGAGACAGACCACTCTGAATTCCTCTCCCTGAGATAATCCAGAGGAGAAAGATGGGGATGAGAGACGGGAGAGATGGCTATCAGTCTGGAATTTTCCTAATCCAACCAGAGCAGCTTGTAACCTCATCATGCTGGGAGGTCTTAGGTGGCGTCATTCTCAACTGGCAACCAAATAGTAAAACAGGAGAGGTACATTTAGAGAGAAACAGTGAGATGTGGAGAGACAGAGGAGGGTGAGTGCTGTAAATCACTTGTTGATTTGATTAAGTGCAAAAGGCCACGAGACTGAGGGAGAGGAGGTGTAAGATAATGTGGAGACAGAAGTGAAAAGAATATGATCTGACAAGGCGAGTTAAGTCACTTTAAACACAGTCCCACCTTTGGCCATGTTACACTTGTCACAGCTGTCATGACATTTAACATGTGGTAAATGGTCTACCTGCTCGATTTTTGATGCAGCACAAACAAAAGTCTCAGCAGCAGAGATCAAAACTTCATTAAATGCCAACTAGTCCTACCAAACTGTTTATTCATTACGTTTTGCTTTCACTTTGCATCAATTAGTTTTAGGAAACTATTTCAAACTAGTTAACCCAACCTTGTGATTTTAACCATCTATCGATTACACATAGCTAACTATATGTCAGCTGTCTGTTTTATTTGTTTATCCACGTTTAAGGCAAATTGCTTCAACTTTGCTTGCTTTTGAACTAGTTTTAGTGTACTCTCAACAAATAGTGTTCAGTCAGTTCCACTGACTCAATAATATAGATATATTTCTTTTCATTTCAGGTGCAATATATATATTGTTTTCAAACAAATAGAGCTTCTTCAAGTGTCTCTAAACTCCAGAAGTCTTGGGGTATCAGTTGCTTAGACAGAATGTGTTATTTGGGTGAACTGAGCCTTTAACTTCTAAGTCATGGTTTCTCTCTCTTGCACAAGATCCATAAAGTATTATTTTCTTCAACAATGCCTTTTGGTAAGTCATGCAGTGTTTAAGCAGAAAAGCTGCAGGTATTTGGTTTGTGAACCATGAAAAATAAAGGCAACACACCTATAAAGTATCATTCCAAGGTGTCATGATAGCAGGAGGGTTGATATCAGTGTGTAGAGTTTTGTATGACTGTCTGACTGCTCACAGCTTCACTGAAATGGACTCCACATTCTGAGAAGACACTCACAGAGGAGTGTGACAATTCGATCCTGCCCTCCAAAAGCTGGTGAACAAACATCGACAACTGTTTGGTGTGTGTGCGCGTGTGTTCCTAATCTCTTCTGTCTCTCCCTCAGTGAGATCTCATCAGCAGGATGCCTGAGCATGTGTGAGTGATCAGGCTTTGTGTTCTTATTATAGACCATTTACTCATTTATACACATAAACACAAAACATGTTTCTCAAACTTTTGTTTACTATTTATCTTTGTCCTCTATATCTCATTCATTTACCTTTTACAGGCAAGAGGTAAGGCTATTTTTTTTCTCACTGACTTTTACATGAGTATTTCTTCATGCTAAAATATTCCATAGAAACAATTCAAGTGGTATTTTAAGCTGTAAGTGAAGATTAATGTTTTAATTTTGTTGGCATTGCCCTGAAATATGTTCTCCATCTAGAGGAAACCAAAGATCTCAGCTTCAAGGAAGCTGATGCTCAAGGTAAGAGAGGATCATGGGCCTAATTTTTCTGCCAAAATACAATGTAATGCATGTGTTTGACCACAGGAGAGCAGCAAAGGTCATGCTCTGAGTAGCTGCACTGTAACTGATACGTCACGCAGATAAAATTGAACATCAAGAAACCATGCTAAAAGTTTCATCTTGCATATATGAACCTGACGTGCTTTACCAGAGCTGTGTAAGAGCCTCAATCATATTTGTGCAGAGTCTGATGGTGGCAAAAGCCAAGGAAGAATTGGAACAGGAGATCCTGGTTAAAGAGGAAGAGAAACAGAAGTATCTGGCTGAGAGAGCGCCTCCTCTAAACACCAGCGGCCTGAGCCTTGCACAGCTCCAGGTAAGTGGTCATGTAATTCCCCGAATTCTCCTATGTCCATCCCATTCTTCACCCCCTCCGCTGGCTTCTCAGTAATTTAAAATCAGTAAAAAGCTTCTAAAGAGGCTGAATCTCTTCTTCTAACCAAAGGCAATCTACAGGCCAACAAACCATCTTTGTAAAAATTGCCTCTATGGATGATGCTCTGCCACTGAAACTTTTCCAGATGCACAAATTCAGAGTTGCTCTTTGGTGGATCACCTTCATAAAATAAATATATATATATATTTTAGTTTTGTGTGTGGGTTTTATGTGTGTATGTGTATGTATAGGACCTCTGCAGAGAGCTCCACGCCAAGGTAGATGTGGTGGATGAGGAGCGATATGACATTGAAGCCAAGGTCATGCTCAACACACGTGAGGTAAACTCCTTCCTTTGCCCATTTTTACTGTGTGCAGAACTGTCACTGTGAGAGAATCCTGCAGTATTAATCTTAATTGCTGTTCCAGATTAAAGACCTTAACATCAAGGTGTTGGACCTCAGGGGCAAATTCAAGAGGCCTAATCTTCGACGTGTCCGTGTGTCTGCTGATGCCATCCTTCGCTCACTGCTGGGCTCCAAGCACAAAGTCTCCATGGACCTCCGGGCCAACCTCAAATCTGTGAAGAAAGAGGACACTGAGAAGGTGTGTTCAGACAGAAAATATACAAATACTCACACAGTGCACTATCTAACCTTTCTAAGCAAGGTGTGCACCTTCCTTGGGGCAAGCATGCAAGGTAGCTACTGTGAAGTTTCTGATACACATATTAGATCACCGCCATTGAACACCTGAAAAGTGTGTTCATGTGTATGAAGGGTGTGTTTGAGATACTGAGCAGTAGGCCAGTGCAGGGCAGTGTGTATGAGAGAGGAGGAACGCCACACAAGACAATGCTCCCATTGTACACAGAACAGAAGCTTTTGTGAGTGGTTCTGCTCACTGGTCAGTGTGTGTGCATGTACATGTGCAGATTAGCAGGTGCTGGTGTGCACCTGTGTGCATTCTTGCGTGGATGCATATGTTTCCCTGTGTGTATTAGATGGTGTAAACCAGTTATTCTAGTGTAGTTACACAGTATTCCTATAGGAGATTCCCATGTGACATCACGGATCTTAAAGGCCTAGAAACAAAACACACAACAAAGGCTGTTCTCATTCTCTCATGCCATCTCTTCCACCATCCATCGATCTGTTGTGTCTGTGTGCAGAAGAGGCCAGTTGAGGACAGTGACTGGAGGAAGAATGTGGAGGCCATGTCAGGGATGGAGGGAAGGAAGAAGATGTTTGATGCTGCTAAGGGTCCTGCGCAGTGAACCCAGAGGGTGAGGGGCTGATGTCATATGGGTGACATGACTCCCTCAACATCTGAATCTGTTTATTGCAGCTTCTGGATTTCAGTCTAATGCTCTCATTCTTGTGTTTGCTCCAGCAATGGAGGTGTGAAGATTCCCACACTCCTGAAAGGTTTTCTCTCTATTTTACTTAACAACCAAACACAGAACAGATGATTGCTATCTGTTGATAGGGGGTTAAAAATGACTTTATCTTTGTGTCACTTTATTGTCACGTTATTATTTGTATTGTTCTCATAGCTGATGTTGCCCAGTGGTTTAGATTTATATTTGTGCAGCTATAACAAACATGCAGCTTGTATCTCCAGAAAACCAATGTGGATGTTATTGTAACTTAGCCTACAGGCCAAATTATTTTAAAATAATAATATGACTGTTTAATCTGTGTTCTTGCTTGGTTATACACTGAAAGCATGTATTTTTGTTTTTATGAAATGGAATAAAACAATTTGTGCTTCATCAGCTGGATTCACATAAACTGACTGAATAAAATACAAAAAATAAATCTTAGTGGGTTTTTTAAGGGCAAATGATTGCTCCTTTAACAATGGCTTTATTTAAATAAAACAAAAAAAAAAAACAGGGAGCTTTTACTCATTGTGATGATAGTCTTCTTGATACAGATTTATGACTCTTTTGCTAGGTTGGGTATGCACCATCACTGTCCCTTGTGTGACTTTGTTCAGTGATAGCTGTAAAAACACCTTAAGTAATTTGTGATTGCAACACCTCTTGTGTTTTTATTGATGCTAGTGGCAAGGCTCTAGGGATGGCCCTCCTCATGCGCAGACAAAAATATGTCAACAACTGCTGAATGGATTGCCAAGAAAATGTGTGCAGATATTTATATCCCACTCAAGTAATCTCAAGAACTGTAATCACTTTGTTGACCCACTCACTTTTAATGCTAATGGGCAAATGTTAGCATGTACCAAAGCAAGGCAAGTCCTTTATATTGGATGTTCTTCTGCAAGAGAGTGTATTTCTGCTGATATGCTTATGTATGCCAGCTGTCCACAGCAGTATCCTGTCCACAGCGGTTAAACAGCCTTCTTTAGTTGCTCTCTGTTTTGCATCCTCATAAAACCTTCGCTGAAAGGTTCTTCCGTAATTATTATCACCTAATCAGGTGAATGCAAAGAGTCTACAGTAGTCATGCGTTACCAAATACAGTTTTCCCTAATGGCAAAGTAACAGGTATGATATGAATACTGCAACAGAGACACCCAAAATTCAGTCTTCAGTGTTTTAAATAAATGAACATTGGTGCTTGCACTCTGTCTCCAGGGAGAGACCTACCATGATATAATCTTAATGGTACAGGCTTGACTGAGACAGGCTCGTGTTAGCGCAAACACACAAAACAAAGAGATGACCATCAAATGCTTCACTTTATGTGTAGTCATTTAGGTCATGTGGATTCATCATCTGCATAGACTATAGCAGGTTCAAGTGTGGTATAAAGCCAGGTGAGGTAGAGGGTGTGCGTGTGTGTTGGACTGAGCCTGGGTCAGAGTCCGACACACTGGGATCCAACGAAAGGTGTGGCCTCTGTGCAAACAGACTGACTCACACTGTAAATAGACCCACTGCCCAATGCAACACGGCATCAAAACCCAGTTTCATATGCATAAATCCTAGTTACATGTAGTTTTTATTTTACTATTTGACCAGTTGAATTCGTTCATTTTACTTTCTATTCCGGCTCTGTTTTGCTATTCCTGTGCCTGTTAATATCCTGTCAGTATTTTGTGACTAATTGCTTTGTGTTATAAGGTGCTCTGAAAGTACCTTTTTGTACTTTTCCACGATAATTAATGAATGGTGGTTTTGCAGTTGCTTAGTAACTGCTGATCTGCAGGTCCGACATTTGTATAACATCAATTTTCCATGGTTATTGCTCAATTATGATAAGACTATTTTGCTTCAATGAAAAGTTTAGATCATTTCACTTGTATCACTGCCGCCTGTTATGGCCACAGGACTGACACATTCCCACCATACATGGCGAAGCTCCGTCTCTCTCTATCTCTCTCTCTACCTCTCTCTCTTTCTCTCTCCCGCAGGTGGGTAGCTTACCTTCGTGGTCACGTGACGCCTCAGTAAAGTGCACCGGGGTAAAGGTGGACTGCTTTGTGCGCCGCTGACTGTAATTTGACTGCCGCGCTCAGAGTGCCAGTCGGTCGACTCTTTTGAGTCTGTGAACGAAGTGCACCGGGGGGAAACTTTTTACATTTATTCGTTCAATATGTCCATAAGTCGGAAGAACTGGTCGGCTTTGTCCAGGTAAGATTGTATCAGGAGTTGTCTGAAGGGAATATGACACCCGTGGTGGAGAGCACCATCTACAGCCGCTGCTTTTTGACAAGAGATGGTATTCCTTCAACTAGGACAATAATAAAATAGCTCTCTGGCTTCACTCTTGCACCCAGCAGCCTATATCTTTCTGGACTTTAATATCTGGAATTAGTAGCCTACTGAACCTGAGCCTTATGAAAAAGTGCGCTATTATCTGTGTCCTTTGATGTCATTATTATTACAGATGTTTGCTGTGATCTTACAACAATATGCTGGAAAGGCACCCTTTGCTCTTTTAGGTTGAGAGATAATTGGAAGATTGGTACTCTTTTATCCTTAAATATATATGAGCTCATTCAGAGGACAAGCAACGAACTGTAACTCAACTCATAAACAGTTGATGAACAAGTAAAGCAGGTTCTGTTTAACCGTTATAACCACAGTCTCTACTTTCCAGCAACCAATAGGAGCAGGGAATAGGATTAATTTCTGTAGGTTTGAAGAAATTGTGTCCTCAGTGTTGAGTTTTTGACACCATTGTGTTGATCTGACTCTGCCTCTGTTTCACTTTCCGTTTCATGTCCATGCCCCACATCATGTCTCTGTCATCAGCCTTGCACGGCAGTGGACGAGGGAGGACGAGGAGGAGGTGGAAAGAGAGAAGAGGAGGAGGGTGAAGAGCTCGAGCAGCGCTGCTGACCCTGATGCTGACAGCAGCCCAACACCCAGAGACACGCCCACCAGTGACAGCTCCTTTGGGGCAGACTCCACAAGTGAGATGTCCCAGGGGCTCAGCAGGTTATTCTCACGATTTAGTGAAGCACAATTTATTCTTTTGTCCTTGCCAAAACTCGGTTTATAGACTGTCTGAACCTGATTCTGTTCCTGTAGGTGTGTTCTCCCTGCTTATTTACACCTTTCTATTATTGCTACTATCTCTCTCTTCTTGTCCTTTTCTGTTTTGTGTTCTCTGCCTTTCTTTTTCTCTTTGTTTTTGCATGGAAGAGGGCCATGGGGATTCTAGTATGTAAGAATCCATCTTCTTTGATGGTGCACCTTTTAAGTGGATGGATTTCAGATACAGTGAGCGAGAGGAGTCTTACACTTTTGCCTCATGGGAGTGTGTCATCTGAATATTTTTCAAAAGCATGAAAAAACCTGACACCATGCATGGAAAGCATGAGAAGTTGACAGAAACACCAGCAGCTGAGTACCTGGAGCAAAAGCACTCTTCAAAGAGAGAGAAGAACTGTAGATTCTTTCATTAGAGAAACCTGATCAGACGCAGGACTGACAGGCCATTTTGCACCTCACTGGAGACACATCATATACATATCAGCCATTCACACATGTGTCTGTATACTGTTTGTTTTAAGTGTGGAGCAGATACAGCTGGACTTTGTGGAGATGCTGCGTGTCCGTGATGAAAAGCGAAGGATGAGGCATGTGGAGACGCTGAGGCGACAGAAGGAGGTAGGGGAGGATGAAGCAGTATCCTGCAGAGGTGGGGGAGAAGGAGGGACAGCCAGGGTGGAGCTACTGGGGGATTTGGATGAGGACCAGGCGAGTGCGTTGCCCACGGAGAAAGCCACATCCAAACCACAACCACCCCAAAAAACAACCTCTTACAGTCCTACCAGCAGCAGCACCAGCAGCAGTGTCACAAACAGACAAGTAAGATGGAGTCACTCTAACTTTCAAACAATTGAAAGAAATGCTGTTATTTATATGGCAACATAACTCAGAGTCTCCAGCCAAAGTACCAGCTCTGTCAGGCTGTGTTAACAAAGCATGCTTTTAGCTGTTATCAGCATTCCAGCATTCTTACAATGACAGTGCCAACATACGTGATGATGAAGCAAGTGTAATGTTTACCATGTTTGCCATCTTTGCTTAGCATGTTAGCATGTTCATGTTTGCCAGAGATTTGAACAGATCATAGCATATATAAGTCATAGGATCACTAGGACTGGGACACATTGTCTGGGATCAATGAAAGTCTGCACCGGGGTTTTTTTAATAGTTTGAGACCATGGACCTCTTCTTAGATAATAATTGGATAATAACCTCATCCATAGTTTACTTCCTTACTTTGCTGAATTCCTAGATGTCAGTGGGATGATTATTATGTTATTTGATCCAACAGACACTCATCAAATATATGTATCTCTTTAACCAATTCATGTTGGCTTCTCTGTGTGTTCTCCTTTTCATAACTCATTTAATGACAGTTAGAGTAATTTTTCATTTTGGCTCACTGAGTTCCCCTGAGGAGAGCTGCTTTAAAAATCTCTGGTGTGTACAAAATTTCATGCCAGTCCATCCAGCAGTTGTTAAGATGTCTCAGTCTGGACTGAAGTGGAGGACTGTCTGATCAAAAGCGATATATTGAAAAAAAATGAGTGACCTGCCTCTGTTTGTCAAGACAGGGAGACAAACACAAGGCAAACCTTCAAACACATCACTTCAAACAATTAAAGCTTCACTCAGTCATAACACTGTGCTACCAGCGGTGCCACCCTGCAGTGTTAACATCACAGTTAACTGTTGCCCCACACAGAGGGAGAGTTGTGTTAATCATTTTCTAGATCTCACAACAACAACCTTCCCCTCAGGCAAAGATATTATTGTTACAGGATCTGTAAAGATGGAATGAACATTACTAACAGCATTTAGGTGAACAAAGCCAGGCATAGAGAAAAAGTGCGTTAGTAATAAATAACGTACAACATTTTCAACTTTCAATATGTGTGCATCATTACATCAGTAATAGAAAGTAGGAAAATACTGTATGAATCATCTGCCGTCTTATTAGTGGACTCTTCCTGTAAATCAAGTGACCATGCAAATCATCTATAAAACTTTGATAAGGTGTACTTAAGGTCATAATTTGAACTTTATCTTTTATTACACTTGCAGGCAGCTTAAATTCAGTGTATCTGCAAATGAGGCCATAACCACAGAGCGTTATGTAATGCAAGGTGTGTCTCTGGTGGCTCTGTACAATAGTTTGTATGCTGTGCGCTCACGTCGCTGACCTGTCCTGTTTGTTTCTTTGTTAGCACAAAAACGGAGAGAAACCTGGCAAAGACCCTCAAACCAAGCCATCGTCCAACCCAGCGTGCAAGTTTGTCAGGTTAATGAGTACAATTTTTAATAACTGATCTTTTCATATATTAGGTGTAGGGTTGGCAAGGAACAGATGCAGATCAAACATTTTTTAAGATAAGATAAAAGTTACTGATTCCACACACAGGGAAATTAGTGTTACAGAGGGAAGACACTGTGTAGTCATACAGCAAACAAGTGAAAATGAATATAACATTTTAGTTTATTTAGTTAAATCTACAGAACTAAATCTGGATACTTGACATGTACCTCTCATACTACTACAGTATATGAAATATTAAAACAGTCTCACACAGACAGACATCTGATTAGTCATCTGGCAGAAATGCCAGGGAAAAATGTCTCTATATCCAAATAAGACATGGAGGCACTTTCTCTGTTTGAATACATGTATTATTATTATTTTATTAGTTATGTATTAGTTTTATAATGTTGCCAGTAGGCCATTCTAAAAAGATCAAAATGTTATTGACTCTTATTGAGGGCTTTGACATGGGAGGCCATATTATCCCTAGAGGGTAGACACAGATTCCAGAAAACAATATTTCAAAAGGAGATTTGTGAACATGTTGCAGTAAGCACTGCAGCTTTACTGCGAGTTGGTGCTGGGTCACTGACCTCGCAGTTCACTTGTGTTTCTGGTGTTGTAGCTCCGTCTCAATCTCACTGGATAAAAGTCCATCTGTCAGTGGATCCTCGACTCCCATGAGCCCTCGTTCTCCGACTGCCTCCTTGTCACCTCGAGAACACTGGCCGTCGCCTTGCCAGAGTCCCTCCCCGAGGGGATCTCAAAGCCCTGTTCAGAATGGACACACACAGGAGGTATTTTAACATGCACAAACACTCACAAAGACTGTGTCAGATTACATCATTTACAACATAACTGTCTATGCTTCTTGTTTTGCTTGTCACATGGAGTTTGGGTGCTTGCAAACCGCTGACGCTGCTGCTCATCAATCCCATAATGCAACAGCATCCTCTAGCGTTAAAAGAGTAGAAGTTGCAGCCTTGGCCCAACTTTGGCTAATAGGCTCCAAGGCAGCAGAAAATAAACAGTCTTGAAAGCATGAGACAGATGCTCAGTGGAGTTAATCGGACTTCATCTGACTGGGAATAGTTTCATTTGATCCCACATATCAGTAAACTTTCAGTTATTTTACTTTACCTTAGAATTCTTCCTCCAATGGAAACTTTGAACAGACGGCCAAACCTGCATTCGTCAGACAGAGCTCCAGGACTGTATCGTTCAGGGTAAACACATGCACACATACACACCCACACACACCCACACATACATACACACACACACACACACACACACACACACTCACAAATGCATGCACACATTCTCCCTGGCAGATGCTAACATTAACTTTTGCCTATTTGACTGTTAAAGTACGATATTATCTCACATCAGCTGTAGGAACTATCAGTTCAGGGTAATTTGCTTGTGCCACTCAAGCTTCGGGCTTATGCTAATACAAGCTGAAGCAATATTTACCAGAATTTTAATGCTGACTGGTTGCTTTGTTAACACCCTAACACATCACAGCCGTGCAGGGGACGGCGCAGATCATTAGCTGCTGATGTGTGGAAGACTTTGAGGTCTGCTTAACGTTCATCCACATTTGCTTGGTTTTCTACAGATGATGAGGAAGAAAGAAGAAGAGAGTGCGCCGTTGCAGAGGAGGTAAGGAAAAATGATTGTCTTTATTTTGAGTGTCTTTGTATCTGTCCACCTCAGTTTGAAAGGCTGACTGCTTTATTCTGTTGTAGTGCGAGTATGAGGATGGCCTCCAAGATATTTGAATCGAACAGAGTAAGACACTAATTTACTTTCACCTGATGTAAAACGATAGTGTGATGAAATTCATTTAAATTGCATTTAATAATTAATATATTTTTTTAAAAATCAATAAAACCTAATACTGCTAAACAATTACAAAAAACATTATTGCTGTACCAGATTCTTGGCTGTACTGTGACTATTTCCTTAGTTATTGTGTTAATGTGTTAATTATTCTTGGGTTTTGACCAGGACCAAAATGAAGATGAAGACAAAACATCATCTTTCCAGAGAAAGTGAGTTTTTGTGGACATTTTTTAAAATATCTCTTCTAAAACATTAAAATTTTATTGAAGTGAATTTAAGCGTATACAGATGGCATATGCGCATTTGGTTTTGTCCAGCTCCAAGCAGAGGATTTCATCCAGGTCCATCCAGGAGAAGATGGAGAGACTGGCTCAGGCTGCACAGGTCAGCAAAACATTACAGTGTGAAAATGCAACATGTTGTTGTCAAAACAAATACAGAGCAGATTTTAAAACAACTATCATTTCATTACTCTAGTGCTGATGTTTTTTACTCAACTCTGCTTCCTGTTTGTATGTAGAAGTCTGAGACAATTCGATCTCCAGACGTGACCCAGAGAACCCTGTTCCTGCTTGAAGAGGTGTCCAGGAAGCGAGGCCTCTTTGAGAAGGATAACCAGGCAGCGTGCCCCACCAGCCCAGGTGTTTCCAGACAGGTACACTCATTGTTATAATCCATTTTTTTTGTATGCCGCTGATGCACACACTAAACATCACAAGCATGTTCTAATTATTGCACATCTTGCTCTCGTTATCAGGAACTCAGGACCTTCACATCAGGAATGTCAGACCGTATCAACCGCTGGCTCAACAAGACCAACAAGCCCGCATCTTCACACGATTCTGCTGTAAGGCTACAGGCATTGATTCACACCTGCTCAAATGGCATCATTTATGAATTTATGCTGCTTAAAATCTTGCAGCTAGAGGGCAGCAGTAATCTTTCAGATATGCTGTATATCTCTGTACCCTGAGCAGAAAATATGTTTTTTTTCCCTGCTACTCACCTTTGATTTGATTTGCATTTTCGCCCTATAAAGTGGATAATTATGTAATTAATGGTGACCTGAGTGGTGACCAACTCAGATTATGTTCCTTATTGGCTTTAGTTCCTGCAAGTATTTTTATTTTTCCTAAGAAATTTGAGCATTTCTATTCTGAAAGAATATTCTGGGTTAAATGGAGCATATATGTTTCTCTGTTGTACTCAGGGGTGGTTGCCTTATTGAAATAAGTGTGATTGTTTTTTTCTTTTTTCTTTTTCTGTTTATAGGACTTGAGACATGTGGACATCAGCAGTAAGAGGAGCCTGTTTGAGAGCAGTGGGGAGGACAATGTTCCAAAAACCAGCCCTGGAAAAATCTACAAGTAAAGGAGACTCATTTATAAAACAGGTATCATTACTGGCCAGCACTGCATGCACTAACAAACAGCAATACTTATTTGTCTGGTCATTAATAACTTGATACTTGAATATGGATTAAAAATGCATTTCTTCAGCAATCATGTCTTCCCTTTCTGTGCTTTTATTTGTTTGACTTAGAGGGCGGAGGGATATAGACAGCTAGAAGATTAATGGATGCCATGACTGATTCTTTCTTCAGCCATTATGCTTTTTATGCTTTCTTTTTTCTTTTTTCTTCACTGCCATTAGAGGAATAGATATGTAAAACAGAGAGGAAAAATTGAGCTGGGTTTTAGGTTTAGAGGACTGAAAAGAAGGATACTGCATTGAAACTTAGGAGGCTTCAATCATACACTTGAGCACCGCTTCTTGAAGTATGGATATGTCTTATCTCAAACACTGATGTTTGAGAAAAAGGTTACGAAGCAATGTAGACATGAACAGTGAAGAGCCATGACAGAAAGGGCAGTGGTATATTTGCTTTGAAACATCAGCTGTTTGCCTTGACTTTGTGTAATTTTTCAAAGGACTTTAAACAAGAGAGGGTCTTAAGCCTAAAGAAAGCTGTTTTTATTGAACAGCACTAATGTAAATTGTGTTGGGGTTTTTTTTTTGTTTTGTTCTGGTTTTTGACTAATTGGCAAAAATATGTTTTTGTTCTTTGTCACCTTGGGCAAGATGCTGCCTGTCTAAGAAATAAAATGTTTTATTACCACAAATATGTGTCATAATTTCTTTAAAATGCTCACTTGCACACTGTGGCTACTAGTCTTAAATGAATAAATGGTCTTTAACATCACTTATCTCAGCAGAGAGAGGATGTAGATAACAGTATGCCTGTGTTTTGTCAGTGGCAGGTGGCCATACATGGCTGAGGAAATGTGTACATGGTTTGTGTGTGTGTATCATTGTCTGTGAGCAACTGTGGTTCTATCTGGATCTTTCTGCCAGTGCAAGCAACACTTGTGCACACCATTTTTGGGAATGGTGATAATGGAGAGTACATGCTATCTAAAAAGTTATTAATAACACAACAAGGGCTCCTAAAGCCTCTTTCCCACAACGCAGTACGACCCTTTACCCTCTGAGACTCACCTCGTGTTCCTGTTAGTGAAAGCAGGGACATCTCCTGTGCTGCACATTCAGTCTCTCCACTGACTCTCTTCTTCATCACTCCATCTGATCCTCAGGTAATGGTCACTGATTGAAACGTTACATGTATATATTGTATACAAGTGTGTACATTTACGCTATAAGTGTGTTATGTAGCTGTAAATGAAGTAGTGAGAGTGTCAGCACTAAAATGATTTCTAGGTGAATTTATGGACTGTGTGTTTGATGTTCAGGTTCTCTGCCAGTCACCTGAAAACTCTCTGCCATGTCTGACAACGAGGAAGTAGTGGAGGAGTATGAGGAGTAGGTTCCTGCTTGTTTGTTTTATTCTAGATTTTGTACAAATGCTAATACACATACCACATTTCTGCTTCAATACACTGAACATGTGTCTTGTGTGTAACTCTAAGAATACACCCTGTTATACAACTGCACATAGGCAGACTTGGTTTCTTTACATCTATCGTAAAGACAGCTGTGTGAAACTGTGATTTGCTGTTGCTTTTGTGTCGGAATAATAATGTTCATACGTGTTTGATTTTCACAGGGAGGTGGAAGGTAAGAGCTCATATTATGCCATCACTGTACCATGTTCTGCACAGCACTGATAGATGTGATCTACTGTCAAAACTAAAGCTGTGTTGTATTGATAGATGTTTTCTCTGAGTAACCCAGCAAGCCTGACATAACTGCAGCTACACACCACAATACCCAACATTATATACAGCACAGTATTATTTCAGGACTCTAAAGGTATTGTCTGACTCTTGTCTCCTCTGAGTGAAAATGTCAGACTGAATCAAATGTAAATGTTTTTTATTGACTCACTGTGCTGTAACACAAAGTGTGTTTGAACCAAAACACGTCCTTGTTGAGTCAAAGTCTGCTGTAGATAGATTTTATTTGAAAATTAACAGGATGTGAAAGTTATTTGTTCAGGGCCTTGACAATGATTTTCTCTTTCTGTATACTTTTACCTGTTATCAGCTGAAGCAGTAGAGCAAAATTAGCTTGTGTGTGTGTATCTGTGTGTGTGTAACATGCAGTACTCATAAACTACAGTTTGCATTTCTAATTGTATAATGACATTTGTCTAATCCTCTCTTGTGTACTATTCCTGGCTGTGTGATTCAGAAGAGGAAGCGGCTGAAGGTATGAGACTACATTGTGAAAAGAAGCTCTGGGTGATTTTTAACTGTTTATGTTTCAATACGACGCATCAAATGCGATTTAGCAGAGCAGCTGACAAACACAACACTCAGTGCTGTTTAAAATAAGAAAACTGTGACTGACATTCAAGAATGATTACACATGAGTCATTCATGCTTGATTTCATCCTGCTTTGAAAGACTTTTCTTTCTTTCTTTCTTTCTTTCTTTCTTTCTTTCTTTCTTTCTTTCTTTCTTTCTGTCTGTCTGTCTGTCTGTTTGTCTGTCTGTCTGTCTGTCTTTTCTCTTCTGTCTGTCTCTCTAGTTCTCTCTGTTTACTGGCCGCTTTGCTGGCTTCACTAAACAACTCTGTGCTTGTGCTCAGCAGGGGAGCAGGGGGTAGAGGAGGAAGAGGTGGTGGAGGAGCAGGAGGAGGAGGAGGAGGAGGAAGGTATTGCTTGTGCTTTGAGCTGAAAGCATCTTTTTTAAAATACTCCATTAATGAGAAATAGGAGTCTGTTTCTGTGGGCATGGTGCCAGCACCTGGAGACAATTTTTTTTTCAATCTATGGACTTCATTTACTGTAACAGGGCATAAATATTATAATACAAAACTGAATCATAAGTATTATCCTGGGTTCTAATATTGAAAAATCCATATTAATAGTATTGAGAAATCAATAAATACTGAAATAACCCAATAAATAATAACTCATTAAAACAGTGCTGTACTACAATACCTCTATTATTTCTCACATCACACATATGTGTTTTTATGTTGAGGTAGGTGATACTAAATTCAGGCAGTAATACAACTAAATCCATCACATCCCTGCTCAACAGTGATGTTAGTACCACCTAACTGATAAACATATAGACACAGAAATGCACAGATAACTAAAAGTATAATTGTAATAAATGCATGTAAATGTAAATAAATACACGTTTGTTTACTTAAATAAAATCATTATTATGTATTCATGTATTTAATCATGTATTTCTTTATTTATATTTATATATCTATGTATCTAGTTCTCATTATATTCTCATATTCATAGATTTATTTCAGCGTTTAATTACATATGTTTTAGGTAGATAAAAATCATTTTATGTATGATAGCAGTGTAAACTATCAAAAGCTCAAGCAAACACTGCCCGAGTCCACAAAGTCAGCGTCTCCTTGCTGTCTGTAATGGAGATATTAAAAAGGGGTGACCTGATGAGATCATATATTTGGGACTTTGCCACATCTCTTCTGGAAAAGTTCCCAGATATGAAGTGAACTGCATGTGAACTTAAATGCATGTCCTATCACATGAGTTGTGATTAGATCCCAAGTCAGACTTGGGAAGGCAGGGTGTCATCACATTCATCTCACCCACACCCCTAGATACACAGATATACAACTAAACAGACACACACACTCACACACTTCTCCAGCTCTTGAGTGCTAGCTGCTTTAAATACCAGAGGTGAGTAGCTCATTCTGAACTGTTTTCTGTCTGCAAGACTTTCCATGTTGTTTGTTCTTCTCTGATTTAGCAGATGTTCCTTTCACCATAAACGTATGAATAACGACAGCTTAATGAAAAGGGAGAACAACTGTTCAAAAAACACAATGAGTCAATATCACACCCTGTGAGTGTCTCAGATGTCTCACTGATATGTCACTATTTGCTGTAAAACATCCCTGTCTGCCAGAAGCTGAGCAGGAAGAGGACAAACCTGCTGCAGAGGAGGAGGCCAATGAAGAGCAAGGTGAGGGGAGGGTTCAGAGAAAAAACATCATGGTCAGGTTGTTTCAGAGTGCAGAAGTGTTGTTGCTTTGTTACTGGTTACCAAGAAAGAGAACATTCAGTTGCACTGTTGTGTTGACAACCAAGGCAAGATAATTAGTCATTTATCAGAGACAGACAGGGAAATGATCTGCTACCACAGTCGCACTTGACTTTGGTATGTGACAGTCTGCAGGCACTTAGTGTGCTCAAACCTCCATGTTTTCTTCTTTTTCTCTGTCTCGCTCTTAGTCACCAGACTAAGACACAGCAAGTAGGCGAGAGTATCCCGAGGCTTCTCCACCCCTCCCAGCCCTAAGGCTCTTTCTTATTAGTCACAATTAGGCATTTGTTGTCCTTAATCAGTGATATTTAGGCGTTTCTCCTCATGTAGCCAATCATATGAAACAGGAGAAATGTTAGTCAGATTCAATCTCATCTTTTCATCTCATCTATGCCTTCAAAGAAGTAAACGCCCTCTAAGGCTCCTAAACTGTCAGTAGCTGTGACACATGCACTGGACAGGTGACTTGCTAGCTTGCCAACATGGTTTGTGAGAGCAGTGTCTCTCCCTGCCAGTTTAGTTCATCATCAGAGTAGGCTTTATTAGCCAGAGAGGGCGTTGTCTCTATCGGTTGATCAGTCCAGAGCAAAGTACCTCAGCGACTATTCCCTGAATATTTGGGTTCATGTGCAAATACTGTGCCTGCAACAATAATAATGAATTCCCTTCAACTTTAGCTTAAGTAAGTAAGCACTAATTAGCAAACTTTAGTATGCTAACAAGCTAAACTATCATGAACTATAAATATACACACATGCACACACATATAAATAGTAAAGCCACATATAGCTGCCAGCATGGCTGTTCTCTTGTCGTAACACTAAAGACAGTTGCTACACCTCCTCTATACTTTTGTTTTCATGTTTTTATGGCCTTTGTATAAATTTGTGGTTAGGTGTCATCCAGAGGTCACAGATACCATACCTTCTTGGGTGACAAACTGCTAATTATCGACCTCTCCACAGTGCTATTTATGACGCAAACACTTTCAACACACACGCGAACACAGATAAGCGAACTGTACGAGCCTTTCTCAGTACTCTCTCTTCCT
This sequence comes from Datnioides undecimradiatus, assembly GCA_008933995.1. Classification (NCBI taxonomy): domain Eukaryota; kingdom Metazoa; phylum Chordata; class Actinopteri; order Lobotiformes; family Datnioididae; genus Datnioides; species Datnioides undecimradiatus. Next base: position 6,283,508 of record WARS01000026.1, read on the forward strand.
TTAATGTTCTCTGATATATCACTTAAACACAAACACTATTTACCATCCCTTAACACACACTGAGTTTCCACAGTCACAGGCACACATATACCTCTCTCATTGTTCTTTTATTTTGGTTTCAGATGGAGAAGGGGAAGCGGAGGAGGGAGAAGGTAACGCTGCTCATGTAAACTGGATCACAGTTAATGTTGGCACGCCTTAAGCATTGTGAACTTGTTTTTTTTGGATGTACTCAGCCTTAACCTGAATCCACTGGGATTAGGCCCAAATGAACTTTCTGTTATACTAAATTTCAAGCTCTTATGAGCTCACACACAGGCTCTATTGTCATAACTTGCTTGTGAGACCTGGTTAGATAAAATGTTTTGGTGTTTTCTTGGTGACTGTGTGTGGTCTGGACGAGCTCATTGCTTTCTTCTCTCTCACACACTCTCTCTCTCTCTCAGCAGAGGAGGAGGCCAAACCAAAATTCAAGTGAGTAACACTTACTGGTGTGTGCACAAACACATACGCAAGATGTTTTTTTTTTTCTTACAGCACTGTTGTGAAAATCAGATATTTACTGTAGAGCTACCTCTATTTCCTATACACAATCTTTACATCTTGGGAAACACTGTTGCCTTTCATGCCAGTAATAAAGCATGGTTGATGTTGAACCTACTGATTGCATTTTATCTTTTTTTTTCTTCTATCCTCTTCTACTTTACACCCTAACAATCTATATTGCTCACTCATAGTCACCTCTGTTTGTTTTGCTGTTTTTTGATCTACAGACCATTTATCATGCCCAACCTTATCCCTCCTAAGATCCCAGATGGAGAGAAGGTGGATTTTGATGTGAGTAACAAAGAAATGCCTGTTTACTTATAGGACATACTGTAAATATTGTCTGCCTAATGGCGTTGGCCATGTTATTTTAAACATCACTAGGTGTTGTGTTGGAATACATATGCCAATGCTCAGCCTTTTCAAGACTCTTAATTCATTTTTTTTAAGCATTTTTGTTACTTTTTCAATGAATTTACTAACCCTAACCCTATATTTTGAAACCAATAGCAAGTTGTATATATTGCGTTTTCTCTGTGTGGAGACCACTGAAACATAGATCCCCCTCACCATTAGGTTCAGGAAAAACTGACCCCCTGTCTCTGCAGGATATACATCGTAAAAGGATGGAGAAGGACCTGATGGAGCTCCAGACTTTGATTGAGGTTCACTTTGAGAGCAGAAAGAAGGAAGAAGAAGAGATCATTCAACTCAAGGAGAGGATTGTGAGAGCCCCCAACAATAGCCAATCAAATATTAAACATACTCACACACCAATAGTGACAGATATCTGCTTTAAGATTTTAAGATTTGATAATCTGTTGCGCAGGAGAAGCGCCGATCTGAGCGAGCAGAGCAGCAAAGAATTCGCAGTGAGAGAGAAAAAGAGCGACAGAAGCGTCTTGAGGTGTGTTCATATTCAAGCTGCTATAATCTCACTGGTTCATCATGCATCATCTGAGTAAGCCACATCCTCCCTTTTCACCTCTGGTCCTCTTTCTGTCTGCATTTATGTTTCTTTAGGATGAGAGAGCTCGTAAGGAGGAGGAGGAGGCCAAGAGACGAGCAGAGGATGATGCCAAGAAGAAGAAGACCCTCACTAGCCTACACTTTGGAGGCTACATGCAGAAGTTGGTGAGCTGCTGGAGGGTTCACAATGGGGTTGTTCTAAGTGGTTAAAGTAGTTTGCATGTGAAGGATGTGGACCAGAGCCCATGTTTTATTTCACTTTCTTGCAGACAGAAAAACGGAGCGGTAAGAGGCAGACCGAGAGAGAGAAGAAGAAGAAGATCTTGAGTGAAAGACGCAAATCTCTGGACATCGAGAACTTGAACCAGGAGAGACTCAAGTAGGTGGAGAGTTGTTGTGCCACTGAACCACAAGAATGATACAAGTTTTCATAATACACATGAAGCAATGAAATTAATCCCTCAACAAGACTGAAAACAAAAACACCCACTCTGTCCCATTTTACTGGATCCGTGTCTCACAGAGAGAAAGCTAAAGAGTTGTGGGAGTGGATGTACCAGCTGGAAGCAGAGAAGTTTGAACTGCAGTACCAGTTCAGCCGACAGAAATATGAGGTGTGTGTGTGTGTGTGCGTGTGTTACAGTATACATGTTGTTGAAGCAACACATTTTGTAATAGACCTGATTAGAGTAACACTGTCATTATTTCTTTGTTCCAGATCAATGTGCTGAGGAACCGTGTCAGTGACCATCAGAAAACGTGAGAAACCAACTTTCAACCTCATTTCTCTCACTGGTGCTAGCACAGTTTGATAAAAACATGAAAAAGAAAGTACCCAAGCTGCTGAAACACTGATACTACACTACCCATTAAGTGACTGATACAATCTTGTTAGATCTTGCCCATGTTTGTAGACTTTTCTTAACAGACATCTGGCAAATGTCTTTGAAAGCTCCCTCTATAACCACAGATCACATTTTAAAGATGGTTCCTTCTGGTATGGGAATTGCATCCTTGCTAGACTAACTAGCAGCTTCTGTCAAAGATACTGAGATTGTTCCAGTTACAATTGTACTATACAGCTACAGCTGCAAAAAAACAAACAAACCTGGTTACAGGATGGCTGTTAAATTACTGTCCAACAGGACAAAAAAGCTAAAAAGTTTTGCCCATGCACTGTTTGGCTTGCTAACACTAGCTGCATCATAGTGGTTTAGCGGCAAGCCAAGGTATACTTGTGTAGCCTTCCTAACAAAATCTCTATGTCTTGTGGTTAAGCTGCTAACTGCAAGTGAGTTAAGTGCACTAACACGCAAGTAACACAAGTAAAATGGTCTCAAAAAAAAAGAAAAAAAAAGAAACCTCCAGCCTCCCTGAAGAGGCTCAAAGTCTGACATGATCTCACCTGGGCCTGAATTCAGCCTGCCAAATTTTGCACTCAGAGGACCTTTAATTCCATGTTTCACAGACCCAGTCACAACAACTAAGTTGTTAATTTAAATACTGATGTTCAAAGAGGACCATTAGGTGCTTGAGTTCATGTTTATCTGAGTTCATGGTGGATATCTGGTGACCCTTTGATTGCTCATCACTAACTTCCCTTAATTTTTGCTTGTTCTCAAAAGTTCGTGAGGCTCTGTTCCTCCTCTTACTAGGAAAGCTGACAATATTTTGTGTATGGGATTGGCAGACACGCCAGCTGTCACACCTGTCATGTACACACCTAAAGACTGCATGAAGATTTAAGTATCTATCACAGTGCATGGACTGCCTTCTTAATTTTGGAACGGATGGTAGAGGATTTGGAAGCCTCCTAATGGCAGCCCAATGTTCATTCTCAACTTGGTCAACCAAGAAAATGGAGTCATGTAAGTCTTTCTTGTTCTCAACAGATCCAAAAGGACAAAGAGAGGCCTGAGGAAATAGAAGATGATGTGCTGAGTTAGCAATCATCAGCCCAGTTCTGTGGCCTCAAACAAAGCCCTGGCTTTCCTGACACACCCCAGTCCCACCTGTTTCCCTAATACCATTACAGACAGTGCAATACAGTACTATACCCAGATTTTCAGATTAACTAGGTTGTTTTCCTCTGTTTGGATTCCGATCCTTTACATTAAATCTTCTGCATTTAAAGGTGTAAATAAACCCATCTCAGATGAATGAATGACCTCTTAGAGCATGGGTGCATGTGTTCGTTTACTGCCGCTCAAAACTCAACAGACGGTGAAATGACCCTGCAGTGCATTCAAGATATAAAGGCAGAAAAGCCTGAAGCCAAAGGCAGGAAGAGACATCTGTCTAAAGACAGGCTCTGACATGACTGGGACTGACATGATGCTCCGTGGGCCAACGCCCAGATTTCCACCTAACAGTAACACACACACATATTTAGTATATACACCACAAAGTTAAAAGGGAATGAATCATTTTCAGTTATCCATAATCTAGGTGGGAAAATCCCCTTCATGGATGAGAGCTCTTCCTCAAACTTTCAACTCGACTTGAAAGTGCATTAAAAACATGAGACAACACTCTTGGTTTTGATCAGACGTGCCGACGAAAAACTAAATTCCAATTAAGTCATTGGTGTGGATCTGATACAGCCTAAAACATGCAGGAGAGTTTACAACTTGGAATGAAACTACCTTTCCATTCAGTTGTGGTATAATTTATAAATATTTAGCCAGATTTTTCCAGCCCCTCTCAATTAATTAAAACCACACACACACAAACCGACTCAGAGTGATCTAAGGGTGGAGTTGCTGCATGTAATTAGTCAACATACCATGGAGACAGTGATAATTGAGCGAGGAAACATCATCCTCTCCCCAATACCTGTCAGGACAGCACTGTGGGCAAAAGTTACATGGAACAGAGACAACAGTTGACAGTGACTTGGTGGTGCTGCATTAACAGACCAGGGTAATAGAAAGATACAAGCGCCACTCCTGAAGGTTCAAAGGATTCACCAGTCCTTGAAGAACAAACCAGCTGGCTCAGTCTACCCATCAGCTCAGCAAGACAGAATGGGAAAAAGACATCCAAATCTAAATCATGCCAAACTGAGTTAATCACAGACAGTATTATTATGTAGAAATAAACACTGGGATTTAAAGTTGCAACAAACAAGAACTGCTGTGGCAAGGACAACCGGACCGCTCGGTTTCCCTTTATCCTCAGAGCAGCTACTAACAATACACCGCACACTGTCACCGAGAAAAACAAAAAACAACTCTGCTTTGGAAATAAGGAACATTAAAATAAAATTAAAAAAAACAAACAGAGATGTCTCTCCATCTCCTAGCGTGACTTGAAAACTGTAATTAAATATGCACATATTGCATAGTGCACTTTTTGGTAGCAAGAAAGGTGAAACACTTAAAATTGTGTATTCATATCTGTTATTTATTCTAGGTACAAGCTGAGTGACAGGGAAAGCTCCTGATTATATGCCACACATAGATTTCTCCAAAAATACATTCTTAGCAATACTGACATCAATCTTCCCCGAGGAAAATGAACCCCAGTGTGACTTTATGTCTCAAGCATAAAAAACTGTCCACTGCAGTGTATTCTGTAGTTTGCCTCATGGGGAATCCCCACAGACACAAACCATCTCATCTTGTTGCATAATTCATAAAGGTGAGTCTTTAAAAAGCAGAATTTTAAACCTGTTTTCAGTAAAAAAGACTGTAGGTTGGTTATGAGAGCAGGAAGCTTGTGGTAAACTCTAATAACTGTATAGGTACAGTAGAGAAATGTACATATAACAATTTTAGACAGAAACCCATATTTCTGTTTGAAATAAAAACATCTAAACATCATGAATTTGAATGTGCAGCTCGTTTCACCTGGCGACATGCACAGCTCATAATTATTAGACTGACGTTTTACGTTAGTGGGCACAGCCCCTTAATTATCTCCTTAGTGTGAATTTAATCAGAGAACACTGACTCTCAGTGTGCGGCCAGCAGCTAACACTGACTGTGTGAGGCTGTCAGTTGCACAAATTGGACTTCCAAGACTTTTCCAGGTCGACGGCTGACTTCAACTCTTCACACATAATTAATCAAATTGAATGGGTACCTATTAACTGTGTATACTGTCTTTATCCCAATCTGTCACTATCTCCAATTCCTCAGTGTATGCAAAAAAAAAAAAAACCCCAACAAACGATAGGAAAAACAAACAAACAACAATTCAATGAAAAAGTTTACAACAAAGCAACAGAAAAAGAAAGAGATGTTATGTTGAGCACTGCAACTAAAAGAAACAGTTTGGTACTTTGGGAAATGTGCCCTCTCAATTTCGCTACTGTCAGCAGCCAATTTGTTTCAGAACCAGAAAAAGAACACTACTTAGCATGTTGCATGTTGTTGTTTATATAGAGTCTCATAAACCCTGTTAAACCATAACACGTTATTTAATACTCCTATAGTATTTCAACAAATAAGATATAATGTGTTATTTATTGATATTGGGAGGAGCGAGTAGGTAGATTATGTTACCTCTGCACATAGCCAAGCAAGCTGTTTCAATTCAATTTGTTGTACTAAGCTAAGCTAAGCTGCTGCTGGCTGTAGGCTTTCATATTCGATGTATAAACATGAGAATGGTATCAATGTTCTGATCAACTCTCAGCAAAAATAGCAAACAAGGGTATTTCTCCCAAATAACAATCTACTTCTGGAACTAGTTAGGCACTCTTGTTGAAAGATGTTTTTGTTTTTATGTTCTTTTGTTTGTTGTTATAAAACAAAACTGTGAATCAGAATGAAACAGATAACAAAACAAAGTAAAAAAAAAAAATCCACAAAACTGTGTTAAACATTAGAAATGTGGCATTTCTTCGCTTTCATGTGGTAACCTTGCACAGTGTTTTTCACTTACTTTGAGCATTTGGTCAGTGTTCTATAATAAATCCTTGATATACTATGGGCACATTAATCTACTAAGCAAATAAAAACATGACATATTTAGCAAAAAAACCTGTTCAATTATGTACTTAATTGCAGACTCTCAACTATTCAAAGTTATTTTTTTCCCACTTTTTGAAAATATTTTTCTCATTACTTTCATTTTGGCTTCTCAGCCTTCAAGGTCACAATAGATATTCTGTCTTTTTGCCACTGAGGCCATCACATTTGACAACAACACCATTCATGATTCTAAATAATCACTGCGAGTAACTTTTACTGCAGATAATATTATCTCTCCACACTGGCTGGTGTATCGTGCCTCTCAGGCCAAAAGAGCTGGGTTTCAGCACACACTTACACTTCACCTACCAAAAACACACTCACCCACTTATATATACACAGACATAGACATATCCAAATTAAATACATACAACACCTCCGGATTATTCAAGAATACTTTTTTCTAAAGTATGTACAACATATGATTGACTCTTAATTGAAAGGATCTTTAAACAGGTTTATTATGTGAAGTAGGTAATTTTACTCTCCTCGTTGCAAGGGTGTGGCCATAGCAGTGTCTAAACATGCTGGTTTCCATCTGCAAGCACACACATGAGCACATGCAGGAAAGAAGGCAGAGACAGAGAGAAAAAAGACAAACAGAAAAATAGTTTTAATCTTCGTGATACGAATTCTTCTCATTTTGGATTTCAAATCTGCAGACAGGCAGATTCAGGCATGAAGATGCAAAACATACCTCTCAGGCTCTGTGGTATTGGTCCACTTGTATCACACTCACTCAATAACTTGTACCGACTTGTGCACTGCTGTGGTGTTGTCATTGACAAAAAGTGATTTGCCGATCCCCAGCTGTGGGTCATAACGTTAAGACAAAAAAAGAAATCAGTTTAGGGTGTCACACGGATTCAAGCATGCATACATATACACAGACACGTACATACTCACACACCCTTGCTCTAATTGTGGGAGGAAACGTATTGTGTCAGCAACTTAGAGGAGTCTAAGGCGAATTGTGGCAGTGTGAAATCCAGAGCGTTTTCTCTCTCTTTTGCTAGCTTCACTTATCAGTAACTTTGAACTTTTATCTTAATTTGGTAAACACATAAGCACTGTGTTTTTTCTTCAGATCCTTCTCCCTGTCCACCTGTGACTCATACTGTCTTGCCTTCTCCTTCATCTTGGCTCTATTTCTCATGTATTATTTCTCCCACACTAAACAGAGAGCCCTGAAAACCAGTCTGCCAGGATTCCACTGTTACTGTTTCTGTATTCACTGAAGTCTTGGGTGGGGCAGGAGGGAAGGGAAAGTGACTGTGTGGGCCAGAGGAGTAATAATAAACCCCTTTCAACGGGGCCCTCCCACTGCTCATGCAAGGCAGTGCGAGCATGTGCTAAGCCTCAGTCTGATAAATAGATACAATTGGTTGTGTGCTGCGTCTGCCTTTACACATCACATCACACTTTCTGGATTTCAGTTCTCTCTAATTTACCTTTTTCACAACACCTTGAAAATTCTTCTCATTCCATAAGCTGTAGAGCAGCAGGGAGGCTGCTTTGCTGCCTTTGGGGAAAGACCTAGGACAGAAGGGCAGACATCCTTAAGGAAGAGCAAACACAAACAGCAGCACACAATTTAAAAAAAAAGTCAAACAACATACAAACATAAAAGAATTGTGAGGAAAAGAGCCCTGAAGACATCACTGCACTACTGGTATTTTAGATTTGTTGACAGCAAAGGCCAAAAGAGGCAGTTTTTGTGTTAAAATAACCTTCTGACAGGAAGCTATGATAACTACATCAGGTGTGACTGTAAATATGAAAGCTCCCTGATATGAACTCACTGCAGCTCATTCCTCGCTCCTCTTAACTGGCAGGAGGAGGATGCAACTGATCAGCAGCTGAGGTTTTAGCCTGTCGTCTGTGGTTACACCATGATATTATAACCTGCATATCCTCTACTCTTATGCATACATGCTGGACACACAGCCTGTTGCTGATACTTCCTGTTCCCCATCCCAAAACATGCCTGGCAGAGATCTGCAGGCTACTGACTGCACTCTTCCATTTGCTGTTGCATTAGGGTGGAGTCAAGAATCACAGACATGCGCATTTATCTACATGTCTGAATACCACTCCAGGTAAGTAAAAAAAAAACAAACTTGAGGGCAAAGCAAAGAAAGTTTATTTGTATAGAGACAACTTAAGAGACAGCTTAAACTGCTTTACATGCGGTACGTCAAACAAATTTTTCTCTGCTATGACGACACAGAGATGAATAAGTAGAAACTCACCCATTCTCACTAAGGTCGGCCAGGGATGACACCAGTTCAGTATTAATGACCTTCTTGCTGACCTCAGGATCCGCCAACATCAGAGACCGCGCAGTGTTACAAGCTGTTGCTATTGTCTCGTCAGAGTTCCCCCACTCTCGTGGGCTAGAGGACAGGAGGCTGGTGAGCTCAGGCAGCACCTGCTTTGCTACAGAGGAGACATAAAAAACCCATAAAAAACATAAACATGCAATACATCAGTTCTTTACATTTGTGTAGGCAACAATGATGCAGGCAAAGCTAACATATAAAATGATATCATATGCTTGTCCTTACACATGGTACTCTGCAAACTGCTTGTCCGAGAAAGGTTACTCAGCAGGGACACGGCGGTCTTCTGCAGGCTCTGGTTAGGAGACTTTAAAAGAGGGAACAGGAACATCAGAGCCCCCAACTTCTGAACCAGAATTTGACTCATGGCACTGGACCCCTGGGAGAGAAGCAAAGACAATAAGGAAAATGTATGTATGTATTTATACAATTTTGGCATGGTGATACAAAATCTACCCTTGTATGCCTCAAACAAATTCTGAATCCCTGAAAACAAAACGCTTTCCATCCTGTGAATTGTGTTATTGAGTCATTATCCCTAATACCTCTCAGTCTCAGACAATTTTCTCCTTTCTTAAATCACATTAAGATCATCGATCAATACAAGAGCCAATATTTATCGTCCTCATACTCACGAGTCCCTTGCTGGCAGTGAGGTTCTGCAGGGCACCACAGGAGGCCTCCAGGGTGGCATCTTTCTGGGACGAGCCCAACAGAGACAGGTAGGTTTGCATAGCTGTTGGGTGGCACAACCACTTCACTCCTGATGGCGCACTGTCCTCTAGCATTCCCCGAGCCACATCAAATGAAAACTTAAGAGGGAGAGAATGAGAATGAGATGAGATGAGAAGATGGGGTGTTGGGTGGGCTTGGATTTAAGGTCTGTCATTATTTAGCAGATAAACAATGGTGAGCCTGTGGTGGTTGATGCCCACCTTCTTTGAAGCCTTGCTGCTCTTAGGGCTGAAGCATCCAATTGGGGGGCTTTTCCTATTCTCAAGTTGGTCCTCAATCTTAGGCTGGAACTTGCTGAAACACTCAGGGGACTCGCTCTCTAATTGGTAGGTCAAGTTATGGAGGATGCATGCACAGTTCTCCACAGACTTGAGGAAAAGACATTAACAATACTGTTAATCTTCACATCAGCACTTTTGCAAATTCGTGAGTGTGTTTAATAAAGAGACACTGTAGCAAATATGATATAATTATATTGTTTGTTTGCAAGTGTCCTACTCGCAAATATAAAATAACACATGATAACGCTCCAGCGTGTACGCTGAAGCAGCACAGCAATGCAGACCATATACATCATGGATTATCAACTTTCCATTTACTTCAAGAGGATAACTTTACAGTGCTGACACCAAATATGCTGTCTCTCTGTCTCTCACACAGACAACACATAATGAAACAACTCCAGTCATACTGCAGCGCTTCATTGAAAGAAGCCTGTGTAAACCGTCCTGGCACAGACATGGAATTAAGCACATGCACACACCCAAAACATCCACAAATGAGTGGGTACACACACAACCTGCTAAATATATACACAAGCTGATGGCTACAGTCTTTACATGCTTATTTGTATGTGGGCTTATGGATGTGTGTGCACATGCATGCCAGTGTGCATGCACACATTTAAGACGTTGTGTGAGTGCATGTGTATGTGTCTATGTATAGTGCTTAAGGATATATTTAGCATCAAGACAAAACACACTCTGTGTCGTACACGTCCACCATCAATGTTGAGTAAACTGAAGTACGTCACCAGACATTAATCCATCTCTAACTGTTTCTGTTGTCCATTTTGATTTAGTTTGGTTTCAAATCTCTCTATCAGCACTGTAGTAATTTGAATCGGTACTGTTAATAAATCACAAGACCTCCTTGTAGCTCAGAACTCAAACAGTCAGTTTCAATGACTCACACTTGTGAAGAGAATAAATACCTCAGCATCATTTAAAAAAAAAACCCCAACATACCCAATCAACTAATTATCACAGAATGACGAAAATAACAATGCATGCACAGTTTTTGCAGAGCCATTAAATTTTAAGCTAGTGGTTAAATTTTATGCTGGTGGTGAAAGTGATAAGGTTGACAGATGTGCAAAAGTTTACCTTGTCATCAGGATTTTCCTCTGCCACACAGGACTGGACATAACTCATGAGGGAGTCAATGAGGCCACGACACTCTCTCATTGCCTGCCTCTCCTTCTGTTGGGCACAGCTCAGGTTCCTACACACATTTAAATCACAAATTTAAATCTGTGGAAACACTAACATATCTAGAATATAATATGAGAAACAGAATTGTGAGTGTCTCAACGTGTAAAATGCACCAACACACCCTGTTAGCAAACTTGATCGCAGTGATTAGGCACAATACTGCACTTAAGTTTTCAAACCACCATTTGGCAGTGCTAGCACTGAGGTACAATGATAGCTATTATTTAATGTATGTTGTTAAATCACTGCCAACTAGGAGCAACAGATGATGATGATATTCTTAAACGTAGGTGAAAGCTGGACAGACTGTAACAATAGGTAACTTATACATTTAGAAGGTCAGTATTTAAATAAAGATCATCATAATAAATTGATTTATAAATCATATTTTATTGTTTTATCTATTCAATACCAGAAAATACAGAAGAATATCTATCACATTTTCCAGAGTGTTGGGTGATGTCTTCAAAAGCTTGTTTTGTCAAATCAACATTCCAACACCCAAACATTTTCAGAGATTAGTGACAGAAAACAGAGAAAATCTGCAAATCCTCACCCAGAGGCTGAGACCTGAGAACATTTAGTAATATTTCTTTAAAAACAGCTCAAAAAATATCCTTACTATTGAATAACTGATGACTATACTAAGCATTGACATCGCAAATCCTTGACAATTGCTCTAATAAATGAAACTTGTTGGGAGATATGAATTAAGTGTGCACATCATGTTTGGCATTTAATTTAAAAACATGACAATCAAAAGTGAAAAGCCATGGAGGCTTTGATCTTAGTTAGATGTTCTCACCGCAGGCACCCTGTGGCACTATAGAAGACATCAGGGTGTATGTTGTTGTTGGCGCTGTTGTCTGACCAGCAGGTGAACGGCACCACCACATTCTCAGTCAGGGCGGGCAATGCTGTTGTTATAAGTTCCCCCTTTAGCTCATCAGCAGAGGACAGGTTCCATAGCAGACCTTTAAAAAAATATAGCTGCAGTTAGGAATAGGGTATACACTACAAAAGATTTTTAGGCCCTAACCCAATACAAATGACCTACCAGTGATTTGTTTCTGGGTCTCAGTAGAATCTGTCTCCTTTAGTAACTGCAGGGCCTTTGCTATACCTCCACAGTGCTGAACCTCAAGCTTGTTGTCCTGGTGCTTGAACACCAGGTTCCTCAGAGCCCCAGCGGCAGCCTGGCTCACTGCGGGGTTGGAGCTCCTCAGCAGGGTCACCAAACTGGGGATACCTCCTAGTTGGTAAACCTGTGACACAGAAATATGGAGGGAACAACGGCTTAAAGGTGTGGCGATGAATTGACTAAGCTACAAGTTGCTAGCAGAACTCGCAGACAAGTGTCAGGTGTAATAATGAATGCTTTCTCCTCCCTTTCCCTCAAGGCAGGTTAGACAAAGGTCTTTACAGAGCCCTGCAACAACTGTATCACCATGAAACGACAATCCTCATGAAAATGTGATATGAAAATAAACAGCACTGCAGTGCAGGTATGCATGCTTGGAGGGTGTATCTGCACATGTTAACAGCAAGCATTTACAGTAGATTAGTGTGTGAGTGCTTGCTCAGACCTCCTGTTTGGTGTGCTCCTCTTTAAAGGTGGCGTGTTGGATGAAGGTGGCTCCACACTGCTGGTAATTCTCTTCAGGGTGAGACAGGTACTCTACAGCCTCCCTCAGGGTCAGGTCTGACCCGGTCACTGCACTGTTCACTCTGCAGTAACAGGCACAGAAATGTAAATTCAGTTGTTTAGTTTATGTAGGAAACCAGTTTTGATGCATTTAAGATAATAAGCTTATGGTTATCGTTCTTTTCTCACTTTATACTTGAGGAAAATCTCAGACATATTCGATGTTGCAGCCAAACCCAGGATTGCGATTTGCAACAAAATAAACTTAATGGAGAGACTGGCCTTTATCATGAGACTGCAATATGACCAATATGTAAAATACTCGATTACTTCAATGTGCCTACAAGATATGATCCATTACATATAACAACCTCATACCTTGTGTGTAATGTTCTGCATATAAACATCTTCAAACTGCCTAATAATGTCAATAAATGCCAGGGAGCCAAGTGAACTCACGCTGATTGCTGCTCTATCTTGGATGCTTTGATGGTACCCATCTTGCCCTCAGTGTGAGACTGGGCTGAGGGCGGCTGGATGATGCGCATCTGGGAGCCGTTGGTCATAGAATAGGTGCTATGTCTGTTTACTCTGGTCTGGAACGCCTGCTGGCTTTGGACAGTCTGCCCTTTGGCTCTCTAAAAGCAGGGCAAGTCACAGTGGTTCTGTGGTTAACTTGCAGTTGTTATGTTATTTGTTTTAAGAATTGGTTCCCTAAATGCCACATGAAACTGTTTAGGTAGTTCAGTGACACTATAGCTAGACATTAAAATAACTGATCACCATAACAGGCGCAGGTGCAGGAGCAGGAGCAGGAGCGGGAGAAAATGGAGGAGCCAAGGCAGGGTCACTGCGACTGGGTTTCAACCCATTGGGACTCTTGGGCCAGGCAGAAGTGTTGATTTGATGCTCCCAAATGCCTGACGTGCTGACATGTCGTCCTCCCATGGTTTTACTGGACAGAGTGCGACTCCTCTGAGTATTAAACTAAAAAGAAAGAACATATGGGTGCAAAAAACATAGTTATTGCACACCATGTAGCTTGAAAAATGTACAAGACACGTTATTAAGTTGACGCTGACCATTTTTGAAAAAACTGTAGCTTAGCAGACTCAAGGCTTCTCCATAGCAACAAATTCAGGTCACAAAAAAAGAAAATAGACAACCAGCTTTCCACCAGAACAGTAATCAAAGACATCTCCTGCAAACCAAGATAGAGGAATTTGGCATGACACAAAGCCTCCTCCTTTTCTTCTAGTTATGTTGAAGCCAACAGAATGCACCAAACAACCAGGCAAACTGCAGTAACATAATATCTGTCATTTGAGACAGACTCAAGCAGTTGTGTGCTGAGACTGCTGGTACAGTTGAGCAGTTTCTCACAGAGGATCTTTGTGTGTGCAAGCCAGTCACAGCAGCCTGTTAAACCTGTCCTCACAATATTGATGGCCCAAAATCACTTAATCTCACGTAATTACATACATATTGTTTATGTATCAATTCATTTGGACTATTTGGCTTTTTTGGCTTTGTGTGTGTGTGTGTGTGTGTGTGTGTGCGTGTGTTTGTGAGTGTGTTGGTAAAATACATTCTGGCTATGCCACAAAGTAACCAACAAAGAAAAGAAACTTGTCATGGCCTGAGCAAAATACAGAACATGCCTTGCTAATGCTTTAAAGACAAGACATTCACACAATTAAAACCTTTTTTTCTCCCATTGGCTCATTTGAAAAATTAAAGCAGGATATAATTCAGTACGTCACTGAAGACACTGAACATTAGTAAGGATGGAGGTATGTCCATAAAGACTATGTAACAAAGAAACTTAAACATCATGAACATCACTTCTTAAGAACGCTCAACTATTTTCTAACAATTAGTCACTGCAGCTGACGTTTTGATTAAAGGAATACAACATATCATGATATTGGTAAGCAGGTGAGGCACGCATGCACACAGGCTGTACTGGTTCACAGCAGCACTTGCTGCTCAGATACCCATCGTACCCGAGCCCTGCTTCTTAGCAGAAAAAGAATGATGGAAGAGAGATCCATCAACAGCACATTTGATAAAGAACTGACAGCCTGTAAGCACTGCATGCTGCCTTCATTTGGCTACAGCATTACTGAGCCACGTGGGCTTCCTTATGTAGGAGAGACAGATGCAAATTGAGCAGAGTAGCACAGAAAAACAGCAGTATACTTGTCTGTCAAACTTTCTGTGATCAGTATTAAACCATGTCTGCAACCCAAAACTATAACACTGCAGAATATGACTGGATCACCTGCTGTTTGGTTTGCATTTGTGACTTTTGATTTGTATTTTCAAGTGGTGAGATTCTGAAGTGCTATTCATCATTGAGAACTGTATTTAGGGAAATTAAGTTCACCAGATATTTTGTGATGCCACTCACTAAAATGTGTATTGAAACTACATGAACATTCGTAGTTTACTAAATGGTATTTAATATTTCATTCATAACAATCACCACATTAACACCACAAACCAAAAGCGATTTTGAATGCAAAGCCACTTTCTTTACCAGCTGTGACAGAGATGCCAGCTTTGTCTTCACCCTGTGTGTGTGTGTCATCATGGCAAAATGTCGTGCAGGAGACAACTATTGCTGTGGGAACTATCACAGAAGTGGTTTTGAGTACTTTGCCAGGTGTTTATTTCTTCTATGAAACATATTTTGTCAAGATACCCTGTTTAGATCAAAATGAAGACAGAGTGAGGAGATGGGTGTGGCTCAACCCACGAGGTCTAACTACTCATGTAATAATGTGTTAATGACAACTGAGCAGCCACTGAAGGGTTAGGACATCAACATGTTGATGGGCATCGCATCTGGAGTGATGCCATCACTGGATGGTCTGTAGTTCACTTTAACGTTGCAACTCTCTCTCAAGTATAAATATAAAAGTAGAGCTAAGTAGAGCTGGTTATAAGCTCTGCAAGGCATCTTCAACCAGGCAGATTAAGTATTAGATTTACTTTTGGAATTTAGAAAAGGTGACACTTAACTAAGAAACCACAGAAACGAAAACACAAAGTGATTGAGATGAATGTCATGATGTGATGATTATTAGCCTTCATCAGCAAGAAGACATCAACATGCTCCCTCGACATGCCTCGATTCACTGTCATCAGGTCAGTCCAGGCCACACACACACCTATACACATACACAAAACCACACTGATGAAGTCAACATTACTCCTCTGTTGAATTTGTATTAATCCTGTATTGCAACTCACTCTGTCAACACTGGAATTGAGACATTCAGAATTGAGAAATTCAAAATTAAGATGTTCAAAAACAAAAAACAATATTAATAATTTTCCAAAATTGTGAAATCATGCAAGCCTGGTTGCTGAATACAAAATATGTTCTCTTGCCTGCTGATTACACTAAATTAAACTATATATATGTAAAGGAAGCTCATTTTCATGTTACACATACAACACAAATGTGGTGTGCTAGATAGTGTGTCAAACAGAACCAATTAACCTCAACAAATCAGATTAACTAACCATAGGATTTAGTTTATGCCAAAGCCACTTAAGAGAAGATCAAAACTATCTTTCTCACAGAGAAAAGCCTTCAGGGCCATTCGTTACTCTTCTTTGCATGGAAAAATGCTGTACAGTTCTACTGTAACTGCCACTATTGCAAAATCTACACGGACCACTTGCTAAGAGTGGCTACCTTGCTGTCGTCACTGTCACACCTGAACCTGCAGCTGCAGGTTGTTTCTCATAAGATGCTGATGTGCCGCAAGCACCTTACTTGAAATATTGCAAGATGGATTCCTGGTTCATGCGATCTTGTGAATCCAGTTACCTTGCAGGATAAACACAGCACCTCCTTAGATGCAGTTAAAGGTAATTAAATTGAAGGGTGCTGGCAGACAAATATAACCATCTCACTGGTGTAGGATTTGTGCTGTGTCAAATCAATCAACATGACCACAGAAATGAAAGGATGATTACGTAACCATCCATGCCATGCCATACACTAAGCCTATACCAGTATGGTATGGTATAATTTTCTTTAAGACAACATCTTAAATCACCAGGGTAAAAGAAACGTGTATACCAATTGATTCTTTCTGTTAATATTAGAATTACTTAACAAAAAACTCAATTCTTATAGTTAAGTTTCAAAACAATCACACTGGCTTCTCAGAGTCTCCACTGGGTGTCTAAAGTCAATGCCCCTAGCCAAGAAATAGTCCTTCACAAAACCTCTCATGAGACCACAACCTGTCATTTTTACAGTTTTTTAAAAATGTATTAAACAAACATGATATAACATGTTAATTAAAGACCACTGGAGCTGCTTGTATAGGTGCATTTCATTATGTTTGCCTTTATGCTAAGTTAACAACAACATGCAAAAACAATTAAATATAATTATATTATTGTTATCAATTTGTATTAATTGTCTTAAATAACTTTATGCTTCCATGCATTTAATAGTATTCATTATTTTATTGTTGTTAAAGTTATGTCGTTTTCATTTTGTAACACAGTTTTCTTTAAGAAGCCTAATCTGTATTACCACACAGCAGCAGCAGCATAGATGTTTAATGTTTCATGTCACACTGTAAAAACTTAATTGAAATAAATGTCTAATAAGAAGAAAACATTCAAACCAACCAGCATTAATCTGGTCAGCAAAACGGACAAGCATTTGTTCCCTGCTTAGTTTTAAGTCAACAGATGGGCCTGTTACATGACAGAAACAATTACCGCTTTGCTGTAGCCTGTAGACACAGTGGAGTTGATGCGGCTGAGGGTGCCATTTGCTTTGGATGGAGAAAACTTGAATGCTCCGAACTCACATGTTGTAAAAGTCTGAGGACTCAGGCCTGTTGAAAGAGGAGACGTGTGAGAACTGACACTAACGGAGAGAAAAAGAATGCAAGACAGGCAGACAAATCAACTTTGGATAATTTGAGCTATTTGATTTGCTAATGGACTGATTTGTTATTTTGTAAAGTGGTTACTTGAGCTTATGTGTAATCTCTGATTACATATTAATGCCTTTTATGATTAATAATTTGAGCTTTGTTGTAAGTAACATACTTATGAATATTTCGAACTCATACTCATTCATCAACTCATGAATCGTTTGTTAACTTTGAACTCATTACTGGTGTAAAAAGTGACTGCCAATCGTTCAGTCAGACAGAAAGACAGACATGATATAATGTCAGTCAGCAGGCTTCAAGTTACACGGAGTCTGTAAGCTCAGGAAATTCCAGCCTTTATACATAGCCAACGTGTTTTAGCACCTTTGCCTGTCTTGTTGGATGATTCATGTGAACGTGAAGCTAACTGCCATAATGTGTCAAATGTAGGGCTGTGACCATTATAGGATTAGGGCTGTCAAAACGGCATACTCATCAGCTTTAACATGACGAAAGTTAATACAGAAAAAGGAGGAACTCTCCCAAAGTGACTAAAGGAGCATCCCACCGAATAAATGGGTCTTTAAAGGGGTAATTCAAAGTCACCAAAAAGCCTCCAACAACTATGTAGCCAAAGAGATTATTTCATTTTTTGTGCTTAAGTTATGCAACATTGCCCTCTTATCTCATCTATATTAATCCACTGGGGTAAACAAAGAAATAGAAAGATCTATAGGAGCAGTCTGATTGATTTGGAAGTACAAACCCTTCTGTGGATGAGCAATGTCTTCTCTTCCTTTATTTCTTTGTGCACCATGAACAAAAATTTGATAACCTCAGTTGGGTTGGCGCACTAGCTCAATTGCTAGTGTCCAACATCTCAAAACCAGAGTACATTATCTTCTTTGTCACTGTCAGTAGGACAGGTTCTTTCAGACAAACCAGAAAATACTTCTGCATTTAACTCATAATCACTGATAAATTTATTTCAGAGAAAATGTTGGCCCCAATATAAAAGTTTTGCAATGTAATATTCTCAGGGTTGTGTGCAACTCAAACCTAGTACATTCTTATTTAGTGTCTTACAGGTATTCACCTTGTGCAAAGTACTTGTGTTAGGTGTTGATCTTTAGTTTTTAGAAGCTTATTTTTATTTTTACACCACAGATTTCTTCAATAATAATGACTTAAAAAAAACAAATTAGCTCCAATTTCCATTGCAGAGAGTTAACACTGAAGTTCTTCAGCATGCTGACCAGAGATGATAAAACATTTATTCTTTAAAATTTAAAGATTTGTTTTGTGAATTCAATGTGCCTTGATTTGGCGCTATGCTTCTCATCTACGTTATAAATTACAATCATTTATGCAGGATGAAAACAGGCGCCACAAATTTCACAATCACTTGAGGTTTGAAAGTGTCAGACTGTAAAATAGCATAACAATATAATAAACCTACTTTACTTATTGCTTACAAATTCTGATATAATACTCCAGTTGCATACAAGAACCAGCTGTACTCAACTGGAAGAGTTGCACACATTGCACAACCTACAATCATTTTGTTTTTCTCAACTTTGGTGGAGCTTTATAATCGCACTAGCAATAATGCCAAACACCAGAGCAGTTTTGAAAGACTAAAATGTAATTTTCTAAATGTGTGTGTGGGCTTTTGTAAGGCCATGGGATGCATTCCTAACTTACTAACAAGAAACAGCTGTGGCGCGCACGGTATTAATCGGATGCGTCTGACAATTATGTTTCTCTGAGCTCACACCAACGAACAGCACTGTCTTGTTCAGCAGCAGCCATGAATCACATTTCACACCGGAGTAAGGCCATATTCAATTCACCTCTGATAACTGGTATAGTCAACTTAAAGGTGTAACCACCCCCCCCTCCAACCTAATATATATGGCTTAGCTCCCAGTGTGCCACTCGGTTTTCAGTCTCTATTTTCCACACTACAGTAACTTAAACTGGCAGGAAAAAAAACCCCCCAAAAACAAAAAAACAAAAACCGCAGCACAGGAAACCGCCCGTTCAGCCTGAGTGGAGCAGTCTTGACTACTTCTAGAGAAGTGTGACGCATTTTTCCCAGGAAACATAAAGCCCTCAAATATTAGTCAAGTAAAGTGTAAATTTAATGTTGGGATGTCTATTCAGACATGGCAAATAACAATAAAACATGTAAAAAGCATTATTTGTAACAGACGATGTATCAGCAATTTTCCATACCTGTTGGTGAGGGAGACTGTGTGCCGTTCTTTGCTTGTTTGGACTTGCTTCTTTTGATGGTGTGCACCTGATCCAGCACGCGCTGCTGTCCAGAGCGCAGCTTGTTGTCGGAGGGCAGCGCGAGCGACGTGTCATCCGCACATGGGCTTGTCAACGCGGATTTCAGCGGCTCCGGAGCCATCATCTTCCCAGCTCGGTACCCTTCTGAAACGAATCTTGAACCAGTTTCCAACGAGTGCAGAGCCGGAGGAGAAGTGCAGCTCGACTCGGGGAAACGACTGCAGCGGACGTGCCAAGTATGTAGATAGGTTTAATGTTCCCAGAGCAGCGGCTGTGAACTCCACCCCCGGGACCGCGCCCCGTCGAGGTGGGATCGAAGAGAGTTCACATGCAGGTGCGGGAAGGAGGGAGGGGCCGAGGAAGACACGCATCCATTTCAGCTTACAATATTGGTGCAAGCTCAAATATTGTTCAGTTTGAGGGAAATATATCAAGTAAAAACTTGACGTATACCCCACCCCAGCCCCCAGCAAAAGAGTGAAGTGTTGCGCCTTCGTTGTGATGGAATGTAACTAAGTTCATTTACTTGAGTACACATTGGAAGCACTGAGTATTTACATCCTATGTAACTTCATACTTCTACTTCACTGCGCTTCAATGGAAAATAAGGTGTAGATTAATCAACTATAATTATATATAACTATGTAATTGTATATAATAATAATTGTATAATTACATATACTGATAAAACTAGTTACTTTTATATGAGTAACTTTTATACAAGTAACTAGTTTTTTTAATATATATCTGATAAGATATATCTGTAAAGGCTACAAAATATACGAGTTTACAGAATATGATACACTTATAAAAATCAAAATGTTTATATTTGCTACTCCAATGACAACTACAACAGTCAAATGTCATCTACATAATTCAGTAATACAGTATATAGGCTTATAGTGTAACACACATGGGGCATTTTTGCATTATGAGCACTTTAAATTTTAGTACTTTAAGGACATTTTGCTCACAATACTTACAAATAATTCTACTTAGTTGACATTAATAATGCCCCACTTTTAAACTTCTTCTATCGCTCTCACTTGAGGATGTCCATCTTGTGTTATGACTCATGTTTAATCCATTGCATTGCAAAGGGAAATATTGTGTGTCTAACTCGTCATCTGACAGCAGACACAAATTACCCTTCAGATTATTGATCCTTCTTTAAGGCACTATTACAGAATATATGACTGTAGGCCTTAATCTCATACACATGTCCAATGCCTTCATAGATAAATTCTAACTCTTTATAGGATGAAACATTGTGTTCCTAAGTTTTTTTGGTCAGGTGGTGCTTGATGAGTGTTGACTAAAATTGTTTTGCTAATAATTGTCATACTCACCTTTGGTGGCTTGTTGGTTCAACTTTGTTGTAGAAATATTAGACATATTTTTTGTATTGTTTACTTTTGTTTCAATCACTAAGTGTACTGTATTTAGCTACAAGTCTATGATGGTACCCTTTTTTCAGTCTGAATTTCAGTAAATATGCTGTATGATGATTTTTACATGTAGTATTTCATGTATTTATTCCTATAATGGACATCATCATTTTTGTTAGAAATTTGATTTGGAGAGATGTAACATTCTCTTTTATAGCAGACCCTTTACATGGAGTCATATAAAGTACAACTGTTACTAATGACATTAATGTAGGCGATTACTAAGACTAAATATTTAAACTAAGGCTTTTAAAGGTTTTCCTACTGTGACATGTCAAAGTTTCTTCTGTGAAAGGGCTGATTACGAAAACCATTACACACCTTTGATCAAATATACAGAGGTACATTACAAAGGTATTAATCCTGTGAAGGTTCGATTGCAATCTTTACTGCAATGTATTTTGAAAACTTACAGTGCACCAATATTAATTTGTGTCCCTAAAATGAATAAAATATTTAGATTTTAAAGGTTATTATATTTAGATAACTTAAGCTAAACCATAGCACATGTGACCATAATTTGTTTTAGTGTTTATGTCGCCACCAGATACTACATATGGGGTGCTGTTCAATCTTACCACAGCAGTGTATCCATGAGACATTTTTCATTAGTAATTGATTACTGTTTGATGAAAAAAAGTTTAACTTTGACTCATATTTATCCATCCAACAGCTTTGCTGACTTCCAGAGTAAATGTGTTAATAGTATAATAGATGTAGTGCACTTTTTAGGCATTACATGCAGGGTGAGATGAGACATTTCTCCTCCTTTCTGTGCGTACGTAATGAGTTCAATTTGCATTATACCCAGTCTACTAGTATGCACATGTTTAGTGACACTGATGATGTCATGCTCGCTGTCTTCTGTGATTTACTCCTTAAGTCAGCATGGACCCAATTACAGCAATATAAAGTCTCAACAACTGCAACCTGGGACACATCTTATTTGAGCTGTATAATAAACATAGTGACAACATACCCAAAGCAAACACAATGTAAAGTTTTGTTTCTTCAGCGATAATGGGGTTTTTTGGGGGTTTTTTTTGGTCACCATCTTTTTCAGGACAAAATGGATCATCTCATTTTAAAACGGCTAACAAGTAAAGTGAAGCATACAGAGTATTTTCTTTGAATGCAAAGCAATCCACATAAATGACTGTGGTTGTGTATTGTGGTAACATCCTGTTCACTTCGTCTCCATTCTCAACAGACCATTGTTTTTTTTCAACTGGACTACATTTTACTACATGTCATTTGTGCCTGGGCACATTGTCAAGGACAGAGGTGAGACAGGTCAATAAGCAATATGTCAACTTGAGGTGCAGGCAAAGCAACAGACTCAGAAAGGGACAGATAGAGATGGACGAGGCCAGGGAAACACAAGGAGAACAGAGGAAGGAAAAGGGGAGATAATAAGACCTCATGCTCTCTGCATAACCGGATTGTTTCTGCAGGTGACATTTTCCCACCACACCCTTCAACTCAACACTGCCAGGGTAATAAATGAATGTGTGATGAGTGTGTGATGTACCAGTGATGTGTGCGTGTGTGTGTTTATGACATTGTAAGTCAATGTAGCTGCTGATAAAGTCAGTCTCGGTTAGTACCAGAATCTTTATCTAAGAGAGAGAGAAGAAGGAACATGAGTCAGACATTTGTTTGATCAACTGTTTGTAAATGCATCCATGCAGATTACAGACTCAAAACAAGGCAGTATTGTTTGGTCAGACTTGATGGCAGAGGGCCAGAATAAAAAGAAAAAATGCATCACATGTGGGTTTTCCACCCCTGATGAGATTTTAAGGTGACTACCATGTGAAACTACCTCCATGACTCAATAGATTGAAAAAGAGATACTCTCATGAGCAACCTGTTAACTATGTTAGCTTTATTCCTGCACTGCTGTGATGTTGGCACGCGTATGTGGCAAGTACCACACCCAGCCTGAGGGCTTTGTGTGTGTCACTGCTCACCATTTGCAGTTTTGGTGGCACAGCACTGGTAAATTGAGACGTCATACACTAACACACTTATCCCAACAACACATCCAAAAGATGGAACTAAGCTGATGTACACATTGTTCATTACCGTCATAATGTTATAGTTTGTTAACGTCTGTATGAAGCCAAATGTCACCCTAAAGTTTTGCAATATTTTCTGCAGAAGTGTGAGCAGC
Organism: Datnioides undecimradiatus; assembly: GCA_008933995.1. NCBI lineage: Eukaryota > Metazoa > Chordata > Actinopteri > Lobotiformes > Datnioididae > Datnioides > Datnioides undecimradiatus. The sequence continues at coordinate 6,307,055 of WARS01000026.1, forward strand.
AACATGCTTGAGAGGCCAGTGTGAACAAGTGAATTATGTTAAAAAAATAGTTTACATACCAAAGAAATCCGGAGCAAAAGCTCCCAGAGTGAAAACTGTCACCACCACCAGAGAGAGTGGAATTGGACAGAACGTGTGTGTGAACTCATAAGCTTAATGACAGTCACTTACACTTGTCTATTCCTTGCCTTGGAAATTTGCCAAAACATATAGAAGCATTTAATGACATGGATTTTCACCTTTCAGGTTAGTTTAGAGGTGTACACACCCACACAATAGAGCATTGTGTATACGCTTAAAAAGGACACGTGTGACTGATTATTGAATTTACATCAGGGCAGCCATTAGACGTGAGCTGGACTGACAAGATAGCAGGGTCTTTGTTTGCTGTTAGATGTCAACCTTTGCCCTACAGTGGTGGTGCAGTTTTGTGTTGTGTATGTACAGTATGTTGTAGTTGAGACAATACTAAAATCTGTTTGAGCTTTTAGGTCTAACCGTCATTTTAAAGTTATTTTCATATCATTAACTTTTTCCAAATGCATACAATATCAATTCAAGTATGTGTAAATTTGAACGTGTGTGTGTGTGTGTATATATATATATGTATATATATATGTGTGTATATATATATATATACACACACACATATAACACATATATATATATACATATATACACACACATATATATATATATACATATATACACACACATATATATATATATATATATATATATATACACATACATACATACATACACACACACACACACGCATATACACATACATATATGTGTGTGTGTATATATGTCAACACTATATATGTGTGTCCTCTAACACTGAGGAATAACATCAGTGGCATTGTTGAATTTACAAACCAGGATCTGTACAAACACATGTTAACGTGGAATGAGTGCAATTCCAATGAGGTTATGTAACTGTGGCAGGGGAGCACAGGTGTGAGTGTGTATGCATACTGATTGGGCAAGGGCAGTATGGAGAGGAGGTAAAGCTTTAACGCGACAGCTCTACAGACACATCACATTCAACTCTGAACTTGTATAACCACTTTTAACCACAGTAAAACTGAGGTGACAGCACCACCTAGCAGGCCAAATGTGACTTGCAACCTGTGAGGCATGAAACTTAGGATGACTGAGGGTCAGTCATCGGAGATGGAAACACGTGAATTTAACTGTCCATGTGACTGTGAAATTGTGGAAAGTGTAAAAATTTCTTAAATACACATTTTGATTTATAGAAAAAAAGACAGTTGAGGATTTTGATGGCTGAATCACACTGGGCTGCTTTAGATTCAATTATTTCATCATTCATGCCTTTTTACTTAACTATGAAAACTCTTAAGGCTACATGATTCTGCAAACACCATGTGATTTTATTGGTACAGGATGAAGGCAGTTTTAATTCACTGAGCGTATTTGACCAAAAGGAGTGATGAGGCACAGCCAACCACAGTACACAGACAGGAAAAATAAAAGAACAAACAATTTGGCTGACCACACAGTGAATATGCTGTTTTTAAAACTGAACCGGTCGGCTCTTACTTACATGATCAAGAGAAATCAGTGTCACCTTCCACATGGTAAAAGACAATCCTGCCATGAGAGGGCGTGAGAGATTCAAAGAACATTTACTATATATATATATATATAAAAAGCTGGTAGCCACGTGTACCAGTAACCAAAAACACATTACATAGAACAAAAGAAAAAAGCAAGTGTAAGCTGGATAATTCGCTAGTGTTATCAGGCAAAAATCTACCCCAGTGCACTGTGGGTGACCTTAGTGTGGTCTGTACCATACATTATTTTGCATATGTCAGAAAGGATACAACCGAAACACCCATCATAAATGATTTTCAGACTAACACTTCTAGCTGTGCTGGTAAAATACAAAAAAAGATAGTTCATCTTTACAAAAATCGAGTCTATTCACCTTGTTTTGGCTTATAAACAGTACCATTACAAGTGTAGTGTACACATCCTATACATCAGTGCTCCTCAGGTTTAGGCTTTATGAACCAAAGCACATTCTTTATCCCAACTCATGTGGAGGTAGAAATACTGCAGCAAGCCCACACAGTCTAAGTAAAAACAGTATTGTGTTGATGAACAGTAAAATAATTCTTTCTTTCATACTACTGCTTACACCAAAGTGTGAAGTGAATCTGAAACTGGCTGTGAATCATTTTGTTTCCAAAGACAGGTGAGCCGAACTTCAACACCTCCTAAAAGATCATGATCAAAAGATCTTTCCCTCCGCACCCTGTACCACAAGAAACCTTTAAAAACAGCAAACGCACCTAAAACAATGGCTCTCTTTACACTTTGACACGGTTTCTCAAATATAAATACAGCTTTTTACGTCTTTACATGTAGTGCATTACATTCTGAGAAGAGACACACTCATACTTTCTGTCATAAGATCATTTCTTACTGGAGATCATGATTCCACACCAAGCAGTGATAGAGGAGACACCATTATAGGTTCATTCAATCCCTACCTTACAAAGATGCTATGAACTGTAGAAAAAAATAGTTGCTGTGGCAGAGTTACATTAACACTGATTATGTGATTTGTTTGCCAACCTATATTCAAACTCGTCTCACATCAGTCACACCTATGGCATAAACGTATATGCTCTGAAATTCCCTGGAATTGATAATATATATTGTAATGCATATTATGGAAGAACATCACATATATAAATTCAAATGTAGTGTAGCCCTTTTACTGTCACTGCTCTTTTTGATTAGTTTGTCAGTTTGATTATATTTCTAATTAAAAAAAAAAAAAGCCTGATACAGATAATGAACCATGGCCTTGGGAGATAGACACTGAGAGATGAGCTCACTCAGACTTATCAGTGACTGAATAATAACATTTCATAACAATTCAGTGTTTTTGTCTTAAAATATATAAAAATGAATTTCATTTTCATGTTAAAGTCAAAATGTGTTGTTGTTGACGTGTGCATATTTTGATCAAAAAGCATACAGCATACAAAGCATACAAAACAAACAACAGGTGTGACTACAGTGTGACTGTTGGTCTGGTAAAACAAGGGTGTGTTTAGAGTAGCACAGTGGGGATTCTGTGTATTTGAGCTGGAAATAGTGTTGTATGAATTAAAGTCTTTGCATGCACACAATGTGCTGCTAGTCGTTAACTAGTCGATAAACGTGGTACTGTGCTCCATGTTCACTAGTGGACACTTCAAACACAAAGGCGATGCACAGCAGAGTCTCCTGAGTTTCTCTGTTGGACACCACCTATCAAAGGAAAGGAAAAAACATGGAGATCAGGATTAAATAATAAATGACATGAACAAACACCGGTCGGGAGATACAGAGGTGCGCAGACACATGCACGTACCTGCAGGATAGTGAAATTCTCCAGTACACTGTTCATCATGTATTTCTCTGGCAAGTGTTTGAGTTTGTGGATGAAGTTGATCATGTATTCACACATTGGCGAACGATGGATGCGGAACACATACTTTCCTCCTTCCAAATGTGCATATTCAGTCTGAGTGGGAAAAATCCACACATGTACATTACAATTAAAATACATGTTAATATGGAATGGTATGCAGAGTTTCCCTGCCTATCCAACTCAAAGGTGGAACACCTTTGTATTATTGGCTGTTGCCTCTGATGAAACTTTCAACAAGAAAGAAAATTTGTACTTTTAAACCAAAACTATTGAAACTTTCATCAACAACTGCTCTGAATAAACAGACACTTGCGTATGTCTAATTATGATTTTCTTGGCACTCTAAATGTGCACACAAAAACAGTGTATGCTGCACATGTCTTGTATGTTTCACAGCTTCTCAAACTCTACCTTTGTGTCAAAACAGCCCTGGGCCTGATATTATATAGATTAGGCACATAAAAAACAAATAAAGATCATCTTCTCACCTCAACCTTCTCTACCACCTGTTTGCCAAAGGAGCAGACCTTTGTTGAGACACTGATGGTAATGTTTTCTGTTCCACTGTACTGGCTGCTCACGCCATAGAACACACCTGAACCCTCCTCAATGTCACTGCTCAGGTCCGCCTGAAACAAGCGAAGAAAGATGTGCAGTGATTTTTCAATTATAGAGAAAAACAGAGAAGAAAAAAAATCAGAGAGACAATATCAAAGACAAACATTCATTCCCCTTACGAGTGTAATACAAAACATATATGAGTATCAGAGTTGCAACTGTGGCTTTAAATGCAAAATCTTAGAATTTCATTGTAATTCTACATCAGTGAGTCCACTTCATGCTCTGAATGAAAGAAAGAAAAGAACTTGAGGTGCATTTCATGCTTTTTTGAATCACAATATGCATTTAAATGTTCCCTGTGGAGGTGTTGATATGTAATAGCATAATAGAGCTGTTCTTCTATGAATGGGTCTATGCTTAGTTTGTCTCCAACAAACATGGATGTAAACAGAGGTTACAACAGGTTTTAAAATGCCTGAAAACACATTATTGCAAATGTTTTATGAGGGAGGAAATACATTAGACACATTTGTTACAAACACTGTTGTGGTGAGTAACACAGAATAAACTGGAAACTCCAGCTGGCTGACACTGGCTTTGGTTCCCCCATGCAGTATAGCTGGTTTTAATCTCAGACTTTATACCAAGCTATGCAATTGACACTGCTGGAACCTCTCAAATCTCTCTGTCATTAAAAAAATATTATCAGTGTAAATGCAGATTTTTGTACTTACCCAGAATTTGACGAGGAAGAATGCGTTGTGGGGCCCTTTTTCATACAACTCCTTCAGGCCCCCTTTCTTCTCAGAAAACTTGTCATAAATCTGCCTCACATCTATGGATTCCAGTACAGGGTCATTGTAGCCTGGGTTTGATGGGCCAATGTGTACAAAAAGGTGTTTATACTGTTGGAATGAAGGAGAGGTGATAAGTAAGAGAGGAAAGACTTGTTTTTTTATATTGTTGTGCTGTATAAACGTCTGGATATCTGTACCGTCTCTCTGTCCCTCTGGGTTTCCAGGAAAGCAGAGTACTCCAGTAACCGAAGTTTTGCTGAGGCGATGGTTCTGTCTTGCCATACAGGAGCAGCTATAGCTGCAGGGCGTGGAGGAGGCAGTGGCTCATAACCTGTCAAACATTCAAAACATGAAAAACGTAACAAACATAACAATGATTGATGCTAATTACTTATATTGGAGAGTTTGTGTTCCCACTTACTGACTGCAGGGACAGGGGCTGGTAGTGTAGTGTATGGTGGCTGTGCAAAGGGCTTGATGCTGTACAAAGGAGTAGGAAAATGAAAACTGTACAGACTGATGCATAAGACCGTCTCCAATTTGAAACAAACAAATTGCCAGTGATACTTACTCCTGAGAATGTCCAGGCTGTCCTGGCATAGGGCCGGGCCAAAACTAAACAAAGGGAACGCAGAGGAAACAGAGCAGATAGTGTTACTCAGACTTTTACCCACAGGGTAGAAAAGAACAGATGTGTGTATGTGTGCGGGTCTGTGATTTTGTGTCTCACTCTGACTGGTGGAGGGAACGGAGTCTGGGGTTTCATTACACTAGCAGACACAATCTGAGCTGATGAGAGGTTGGCTACTGTCTGCAGTGCCTTGTCTTTGGATACCTGGTCCTGAATGAAAAAGAGACAAAATAATACACAATGATAACACTCCAACATGAAAAATCCAGTAAGATTGAAGTTAACGCTGCAGTGTCAGCAAACCTTCAAGGCCAGTTTAGACAGCAAGCCAGCCATCATATTATACAGTTCACTTCAGCATGATGCAGTAACTATGAGGGAGGACAGGACAGAGTGCAAAGCAAATATGAGGAGATGCGAAAGCAGGAGGGTGCACCAAGCAGGCGAGGAAAGCTAACTGGAGCCATCACCAGTATTCAACTAAAGCCACTAAAAACAAAAGAGTAATGAGCAGGATTTTTGAGTCTGGCAGGAAAAACTGCATTGTGGAATAGCAAGTAATGTGATGCCAACCACAAAGCACAAAGGCTGAAGCAGAAAACTGGAGGTGTATAACCAAAACTTACCAAGTTCATGGCCTACGGCAAAGAAGACATGTTATTAATTAACTTCAGTACATTCAAAATATAAGCAGGTCAAAGACTGACTGATAGCCAGTGAGGAAAAACACATTGCTGCAGGCACTGCAGCTACTACATCCCTAACACACCTCTTCAAACTCAGTTATGCTTAAATAAAAAAAAAACAAAACTAATGGGTTAACATGACAACCTACATCGTATTAATCTCTGCTGTCTTTAAGATCAGTGGTGACGCCTATACCAGGAAATTTACAGGCCTGGATCTGTTACACTCCCCATATGTATGCTAAAGAGCAAGTTAAATAGCTTTGGTACAAAACAATGTCATGAAAAACCATTATTACAGGACATGGTAAACCCACAGGAACACTTCTTAAACAAAAAAAGATTAGAGCCCAACGGATGTGGTAATTTTGAAACCAATCCTGATTATAGAGAGGAAGAATTCACAGATTACAGATATGGTGACACATACAGTCAAATTTTGAACTGGAATGAAAACAGACCTTTTCTATGTGAATTGTGCTCTGATGATCACCATGCATGGGTATACAGAGGGTTGCTTTCTTAAACATGTAACTTCTTTAAGAATTTTATTTAATAAAAGTAATGTAAACTGTACATGAATATGGAATTTGATTTAATATCCTTTAATATCCGATCTCCTAAACCATGTCTGGTGAATACAATCAAGCTAACTTTGAGATTCATGCCACAGTTTAATTACAATTATTTCAATGAACTAAGCTCCAATATCCAGAAATGTTATTTCTGATTGGAGCTACATGTTAACTCATGGTTCACTGCTGCCAAATCAAGAGATGAAAAGCACTTCTGCAATAAATCATCACAGAAACTTTAAATGAGCCCAGAAAAAGGGCTCTTTCATTGCATTTCACTAACTAGGTGCCAAGTAGTATGAATTTAGAACTCTGGCTCAAACCACTGTACCGTTACCTGCTGAGCTGCAGAGTAAATGGGAGGAGATGCTCAAATCCTTATCTTACAATCTTCCATGTTACTAATTGTACTGTGACAAAATGTAGCTGCCAGTCACTTCACTTACAGCAAACAGATGTGATAAACTTAAGTAAAATGACAGTTGTCAGGGACCAAGTAATATCACAGTGATATATTATCACTTTCACTTTCATGCAATGTGTTGCAAAACTAGTTAGTAATTTGCACATGAAGACACCACTGGACTGCGAACCACCATCTTCTTAACTGGGATGCAAACAGTCTGCTACACTGTTTAAATGATGCCTGTCACTTCACATCATGTGTAGTAACTAGTAGTTGTGGTTATGTTCCAAAATGCAAGTGTTTCCTTTTGTTAGTGTTTGTAATGTATCTATTTGAAACATGACGGTTAATGTTATTTTTCCACTGGTTTAGAATCATTCGAGAGGGAGCTGTTACATTTCTTGTCACCAGCCACAATTTAACATTGGTGCCCACACACTTCAACCATATGTTGAATATAAAAGGATTTTGATTACTGGGAGCTGCATTTGATTTTTCATTTCCCCCATGCATATTTACGGCTATAAAACCTCAAAGAAACTAGTTTATACATCATGGATATCGAAATAGACCAATACCACTATTATACAGATACGTCTGTAATAGGTGAATAAAGGCCAATAATAGTGGCAAACTGTTAAATCAGCCGAGCTCTCGAAAAGTTGTAGAAGGACAGAACACAGAGATCAGAAGTGATTTAAAAGTGAAAAACTAATATTGTCACATGGGTACATTAAACACTCCCTGCATGTCTGTGTGTATGTAAGCATCCATGTAAACAGCCATGCACATGCTTATGTCACCCAAGACAGTGACTGAATCTCATGCAGATACCTGTCCAAAGCCACAAGCCTGCTGAACTAAGTAAACTGATAATTTTTACTGCCATGCATTGCAACATAACCCTCTTTTCCACAAAGAGAGTCAAAACATCTAGCTTTTACACTGAGCAAAGCCAGATTGTACAGACAGCAAACTAGCGAGACCTTAAAAGCATTTAAGAAAACAAATCAAATTGTTTCGCAGTGAATGAGTCTGCCGTTCAACATTCCCACCGCTATTAAGTATCACTATATCTATACCTCAATGATGGCATTACAATCAGATAAGTAACTATTTGTAAGTGATCCAGCCTTAGATGCCTCTGTAGGAATACAGGCATCACCACAACACTAAATGGATAGCCCATGCTTTATCACAAAATGAATGTATGTAGAGCCTCCTCTACATACAGTAAGACTCCGACAGAAGCATAAATTTGCCGTAAGCTCTGATTAAAACATCAGTGTTGGTTAAATGGGTTAAGTTAAATTCAGGCCACATGCAGAGTAAAGCAGATAGCATGGTTAAGTCAGTGAGCATGTGTACCTTGAGCTTAGACTGAATCTCACGCGACTTTCTCTTGGCCAAGACTTGCAGGTGACTAGAGACCTGACGAAAGACAGGATGAAGTAAAGGGGATGGGAGGAAAAGGGAAAAGAAGAGGGGATGTGACTACAGAAGGAAGGGAGAGTCGATTCAGTGGGCACGCACCTTGATGCTGGTCTGGTATTCTCGTACTCTCTTACGTGCCAGAACCTGAATGTGACTAGACACCTATGAGGCCAGGGTCACCCCAATGAAAAAACACATACCCACAGGATGATTTAGCAATTTTTTTACAGTCAATTTATGATCACTTTAACATGATGAATGACCATATTACAACAAGATGATAAGCAGACCAAGAGGTGGGTGAGCAGCATCCAGAAAACACATGTGAATTCTGTCTGTGAAATCTTAATTATCATCTATACTTACCTGTTTGCGTGTGCGCGTCTTCCCTGTTCGTAACTTGATATAGCGGGCTATCAGCTCATTTCGACCTATAATTGAGAGAACAATTAATTAAATCATAAGTGAGCTCCCAGGAATGGGTCTACAACGGCATGACGACACTGCAGAAGCTTTTCAGCACGTGACCTGCGAGGAAGTTTGACAGAACAAACTAGAGAGCCATTTTTGGAAAAAATTCATGGCTTCAACACAAAAATTTCTTGCCAATACCTTAGTTTCACGCAATACCTGTTGCTCTGATATATCAGTAAGAAACTGATGGGGCTCGTATAACCTGAATTGAAAAAAAGATTAGTCTGCTATTGAAATTCAATCAGCCACTAAATTGCCTTTTGGTTACAGCCGTGTCTCAGTAGCCACATTTTTACTGTACACCTAGCCAGTCTCTGATGCTTTTGCTGACAAACCCATCTGAAGTCTTGAGGAAGGTACAGCTCTGTAATTTTTGATAATGAACTAAAAATAGATGTAATCCACCAAATTAATGCTTCATGTTGCTGTCTGTGTGAATCTAAAGCTGATTAAATGAATGACAAAAGACTACCCTAGTTTCTGTTACTGATATGTTCACAAAAAAGGCCTGCATGTTTTGAATGACTCTGCCCTATGCACTGGTGCAATCTATCTTATTTGTTTAATAAAGCAAATACGAATTGAGCAGACGACAAAACAGGAAGTTGATCCAATACATTGACATGAAACCAAACTTAATCAGTGCTTTATCTAAAGTGGACAGCAAACCACACAATCACAATTTTGATTTATATCATAGTACAATGTTATTCTCCTTAAGTACAATCATAACATCAGCAAGACCCAGAAGGATCATGAACCCTTCACGTTCTTCTGCCTAGGGGTCACGGTGACCTTGGCGACTTTAACTAGTGAAAAGTATGTTTAGGTGATAACACCACTGACCAAGCTTTGGGATGAAGCAAAAGAAGACAAAAATAGATGTGTATACTCTTTCCATCCCAAGAATACATCTGAAACGAAGCTAGCATACCATGAAAGTTAAATGCAACTGCAAAGTTAATGGATATGTGGGAAGATGGTAAGGTACTTATGCGTCTTCTGGAATCACACACACAGACACACAATTACATACACTGTCAAGTTTTCAATTTCTATGGCTGTATAGAACTCTCATTAAAAAGGGCAGCACGTGTTAATTTAGAGTCAGGTTTAGCTTCGCTCAATGGCAGAGTTCCAAAGTAGACGGACAGCTGGTGGGAATACTGTGGAAAAGAGTAGAGAGGTCATCATATGGTTAGCTCCCAAAATGTGGTCACAACAGACTGCCTGGTAAGCTCTTTTCCTTCTCTGCCTCCCCATGCTCCAAACCACACCTGATGATCTGCTATTCTCTAATCGTAACTGATGAGCAATTCCCTATTCACTCTGCTGCAGATGTCAGAATTAAAGAAGGGCTAAAGATAAAGGTGACCAGATGAAGCGGTGCGAACTGAATTCCACGGCTGTAATCATTTAATAGCACAAACACATGCACTAAAATCATCACCACCATCCTTTCTGGGAAGTGGTGCGATGCTGTAGAGACTTAGGTCACATCAGGCTGAGTCACACCAGCTCTATGGAGTTACCAGAATTCCCCCAAATCAACAGAAGGGGCTGACTCAGACCCAGCAGTTTGCTCCAATTCCCAAAACAGGACACATACACTCTCCTGCAGCTTTCCGCCGGCTTTTTCAGCTAATGTCCTACTTACTGTAACATGTGTGATTTATTCCTTGACATGAGGACATAAGGAAGAGGAGTATGGGAACATTACAGTAGACTGCAAGATAAAGATGCTTGACTATTTGTTCACAAATCGTGTAATTTCATTCAGCTTTATCTCATATCTTATTTTCTTATCAATCATTTACTCATTTTCTTCGCCAACCAGAGCAACACCAGTGGCAAGGCATATTGCAAATATCAAGGATATTTCACTTGGGTGTGACCTTCTCACATAAGGTTGTGAAGAGGCCCAGACAGATTTGTATTTGACAAACCTGAATCAGACCTGAGACCTGTCTGTGACCTGACTTGAGTTATTTCCATCCGTAAAGGGACACCCGCCTCAGGATATTTAACCATGTTCTCAAAGATATTTGATTTACTGGACCTGAGACTTTTACTCTCATCACTAATGTCAGAATGAAAGCCATTTATCACATTTCTGTAGAATTAAAATAATGTTATATTCAAGAGAGTTGCAGTAAAATAGCGTAGATGCAGGATGGCTGCAGAACAGATACAGATATGAAACAGAGCTTCTGAGCTGTGTTTTGGGGGAATTGGTCATTGAAATAATACATTAGCATTCAACACTTAATTCCCACTAGGGCTTTACATGGATAGCTTGGGGCAGAACATATTACTAAAGTAAAATGCAAGTATTAAAAAACAGATTTAACAATATGGCAGAGGCAAATCCGTGTCTCTGACTAAGGCTTCCTGCTCTCTGCGATCACACAAGAACAACTACTGAATGTTACTCTCTCACTTTGCTCCAAGTAGCAGTAAGTTGCTTGATAAATAATAAACCAACATGACACGAAAATATCATTAATAAAACAAGTAGCCTCTGTTAACTGTGTCACTCTGTGAGCGCAAAAGAAAGCGATCCATCAAAGGATGGCTCATCCTTATTTGGAGATACATGCTTGACACCATAATCCAGGGTGACATCATGGTAGTAACATATGACTGAGTGCAAAGACAGCGCAGAGACTAGAGCTCGATTACGACTGGCCTAGTTTAGAAGGAGGTAAATGCCCATGTGTACTGCTGCTAAACTGATATTGTGTACTATAAAATTAGTAGTTTAAATTTGATCTTTTCCTTGTTTTAAACAGCGGCACCAAGTGATCAAATTTTCTGAACTCGCTGATCCACCAGAGTGAAATGAGCACTAAACGGGTTCCAGCTACTTCACTGTGATATCCATATTTATCTACATGAGCCACTTTCAGACATGTACTGTAATACATAAATGGCCTGTCAATTTTGTCTCATGTTAGAAAAAGACTGCAGTTCATTGATTTGGAAAAAAAAACAAAACATGCCGGCAATCTGCCAATTTGAGACTGAGTAATGTGTCTGTAACATACAGTGTGTGAGGGAAGAAGTAACACTGCGAGTTTGCACAAGACTAAAAACAGTTAACAGTAATACAGAAGTTTTACAGTTGGTCTGGGTTTTCTATCCATCTGGCAGTGACCCAAAGGTTGGAGGGCTGTCTGAAGGCTGGTTTGAAAACGAGAGGCACCAGCGGGTTAATGTGAGTGTGGGTATTATGTTCAAAGTGTCAGTGTAGCTTTCCAATGTGTGAATGTGTGTACCAGTGGGACTATCCTTGTTTGTTGAGAAGGAAGTGGGGGTGGCCAACAAAGTGAGCCCACAATTCCACAAAAGGAGAAAAGGCCACAATGCTGAAACAAACTTTCCCTTTTTGTCGCATAGGATCACATATCCAGTTTCCCCCTCACGACACACACACATAAATACACAAACGCATGACACAGGCTGATGCGGACGGGAATGCAAACCCTCAGCCAAAAAAAAAAGCTGGGAATATTGGGTGCTAGCCAAGGCCTCCAGTAAGGTACAAAGAAAGGGTTGGAATACATCAAACTCTACTTGCAGACAGCATCCTGACTAGATCCTAGTAAAAACAAACACTACAATCCTGGTTATGCAGTCTCATAGACCAGTATCATCCAGTCGTAACAGTAATTAATGCCCAATCAGGCAACTTGTATCCTTTTCACACCAAACTTAGCATGTATGTGCAGGTTTTTAAACCCCTGTAAACCTGCTTAAAATAGGCGATTCAGACCATACATTGGTTATAGTATGAAGTCAGATGACAATACTGCTGTCTTGTATTGTATCTTGCAGGATAAAAAATAAAATAAAATAATAAAAAATCAGTTGCTGATCCTACAGACTATAAACAGCACTAATTTTCCTACTTAATAAGCTGTTTGTATGCAACATCTGCACAGGAAGTGTCCTGCTGGCAAAAGGGGCGAAAATTAGAGCCAAACACCTGTGACTATAGTCGTGTCACCTGAAATGGGTTTGAATGCCAGTTGAATTTGAATACCCTTTTAAAGTAAGGACAACAGCCATATGTTTGCAGATATTACCAGTTTTTTTCAATTCCTACTGTCAGGTTTAAAAAAAGCTGGGCAAACTCATGCTGTTTTTTTCTATGGACAAAATGGATTAGATCAGACTTTTGAGAGCTAACCAGCACAGCATGAGGGACTGCATAAAAACATCACTGACACCTGGATGGAATAATATTTCAAATTGCAGCGCAAAGATGCTGAGGTGGTCTACAATCTGTTCACCGCAGGCAGATTTTGTGACTTTGATGTGGTAACCCCTTTTTCATTATGACAGAGCAACAACTTTGTACAACAAAGTGTCAGTATGCAGGTTCGAATGAGTAAACTCTTACGGCGTACCACAATGCATTGTTTAATTTTTCTCCTTATTTGTATGATTTTAGTTTTAATGTATTTAAGATAATTTTTGAATATATTCTTTAATCCTTTCCTTATGCACTGCGGTGGGGGTCAAAGGAACAGCATTTGAATTTTTTATGTATGCACGAACACAAGACAGCGCCAAACTAAATCTTGAATCCTATGACCCTGTCAGTGCTGGCTGCCCTTTGACCTCAAAGCTAAATAACCCCCTCCTAAAATACCTGTAAACAGATCTCCAGGGCACAAAGGAAGAGGTCTTAAGAACAATCACCAATCCACTGGATTATTTAAAAACAACGAAAAAAGAGAAGTTAAATCCAAACTTGAATCATCTGTTGTTTTAAGCTCAAATTCCAACTTTAAGATCCACTGTACTTATATGTTAAGTATGTTTTGTTTACAATGAAAAGTGGCTCAGGATAAGACATCATAATATTATGAAAACTAAAAGATATCTAGTCTCATCACAATATTGATGTAATATCAGCATACTGTCTAGCCCTAGCTCCTTTATGGTATGTACACTTGCAAAGCTGTGTCCTGCAGAGATTCTGTTTCCTCAGTCTACACAGTAATATATGTGATGGTTCCATAACGAACTGCCAGGTAGAATCTCTTGACTCTTCTTCTTAATGCCAAGTCATGTGTTCACTAACTCAGCAGGCATTTTACACAAAGAAGACTTAACATTTTGATTTTTAATTTGAGACTGAATAAGAGAATAAGAGAAGATAGATGGCTGCTGATTGACAATCATTATGCTATGTTTCTCACCATACATCTTCCCCTCGTCTGAAAGTATGATCTTCCTCCTGCCGCAGGGAGGGTAGATGGCCAGAGCTTCCTGAAAGCTCTGCTCAATGTCTGGACTCCACACTCCCTCGGGGTCGCCGTCCAATCCACGGTCCACCCCGTCTGCCAGTCCTTCTCCATCGCCACCCTCTTCCTGCGCCCCATCAGGGCTGCCACGGCAACTCCACTCCGACGCAATGATGACGGCTCCAGCCACAACACACCTACAACACATAGAACAAGACAACATACTTAGTTCCTGTTGCAAAGCTTTTTAAGCTCTCCATTCTATCATTGCATTTAAGAGCTCAATACACAAAATTCAGTCATTTTATAATGATGGCACTTTAATTTTGTACAAAACAAATAATCATCAGGATAAATTCCTTCATGGAGTGCCAACAAAAATAGGAACCATGCAAATGGTAATCCATGTCCTGCTTTAGGATTAATAGGCTTTCTTCCACTTTAACAAAGCATTACACCAAAATGGAGAGCAGAGAGCAGTATTTGTTTTGATAGCTGATGAAATGAGACGAAATGGCATTGCAATCATTGAAGCTTATAGAAATGAATGCAGCTGTCTGCTGGATGTTTGGAAAACACTGCAGCTTCATTGATTAAATCAATCAACAAATACAAACCCTAAAGTGTATGCTCTGTGTACAGGTATTAATAAACAAAGGGCATTTTTGTGGTTTGAAAAAATTTACAGCTGGAAGTCACTAGCACACATTGCTTCCCACAAGAGCGGCCTGGAAAGCTTGCTTCTTAAAGGAAGTATTACAAACACCCTTCATTTTATAATGAAAACAACAACACTTCACTGTCATTGTTATCCACACGAAACTCTTGAATTGGATGCATTTCAAGCATTTTATAAGTAGAAGATGTACTCAAGTCCATCTAGTCCATTCGCAATGTGAGGTTCTTAGCTGACTGGACATTTTTAAAGTGTGGTAATGTAATCTTGCCATGAGAGAAGTGGAGAAAGGGACTCATCACAAAGTATGGGTTGACCCCAAAGAAGCCTAGAATTCTCTATCAACCTGAATCACACATGTGATTAAGAACCTGGAGCATTTAAGCCTGACTTTGGGGTATCTGAAATGCCACTGGAATTTATAGTCCATTTACAAATATCATTTTTGGATAAATAGTGAGAAAAGGGGAGATCTTACTATTTCATTATTTGTTACACTGACAATTCAAAAATGTTCTTATCTACAAACTTCTGTAATTAAAGTACATTAATAAATCCCACTAAAGTTCTTCATGTCTACTTACTCACAAATATAAAACAAGATCCGAGATTTTTATGAATGAGGCCCAAAAACAAGCAGGTGAAGAAAATCAAAGGCGATGTAGTTTGCAAATCTACATCCCACTCATTATGGCAGACAGACAGGACCAGGATTAACTCTTTGGCTGCCAAAAACAGTGACAGATGTCTTGGACTCCAAATGTCTCCACTTCACCAAGAGCGAGATCAGATTCATCTGAAGTTGTTTACAGCTTCCATGGGTAAAGGGTGTATTAATAGCCTTGGCATTTCAGGTTAAAGACCTGACAAGAAAAATGGCAAAACATTAAGAGCGTGTAAATTTATGAAGACACTGGTCAAGGTCAACAGAGACACCTTAAGTAAGGCAGACTATTATGGTTACGCCAGTGGATGGAAGATGAAACAAGACAAATTGTCCAGAGTTAGCCATTTTCCTTAGCTAATCATTCTCCTAGTTTAAAAGGCTAAAATCTTGAGTAGTATGAGCTTCCCAGAAACCTGCAACTTTGCCTGCATGGGCCACATAAGGAAATTACACATTCTTCTGTTATTGTTGAGGATGCTCCAAGTCTCCTCCAACACAGCACACATATGCAACATGAATGCTGCCTGTTGTGTAATGTTTTCCAGAGTGTGGCTAACATGGCCCCTGCCACAGAAGAACCACACTGGATCAGTGTGGTCGCACAGCTTTTCCTGCTGCGGTGGGCTTATTGGACACACTCTGCAGAGGGCCTTTCCAGTTTCAATCACTGCAGATGGGACTGTGCTGTTGCCATAGAGATCAGACAGGCCCTGGTGAGATGGTTAGGAAAGAGCAGAGCCTAAAAAAATATGAGAAGTCGGCAACTGGAAGATGTTTATTTGTCCCAACTACATCTGGTTAGTGCTAATGTTCTGTTATAGATACAGTACACATTTTAAAATAGCTCAATAATTCATATAAATCATTATTTTGTTGTCCTGATACTTTATGAGTTATTAGAATTGCTTTGAAAGAGTTTTTTAAAAAGTTTAAGTTAGACCTCTCTGGGGTATGATTGAACGCAAGCATAAGTAACGACACTAATCTACAAAGGTTTGCAACATGGGAATTAAGCTGATGGATCACAAGATGATTAGCTCATATTAATATATTAATTTTACTTTTTTCGCTAAAAATGCAGGATACATTCTTCTATTGAGGCTTCTATGAAGGTTTAAAATGAAACAATCTGAGATGTAAATATCCCACTTTGATTACACTAAAACATAGTGTACATTTTTTGGTCTGTAAATGGCTTTTGGCAAAAGAAAATAGTTTGCTCATCCAGAATCAAATACGACCTTACCTGGTGTGATACCAGTGCTTAATGATAATTTTGATGTGTAAAAAAAAAAAAATAAATAAATAAATAAATCCAATTTAACTTTGCTTGAACACCAGAAATTACCTTCTGGGCAACTAATAAAGGATTATCTTATTTTACACTACCAACAGTACATTATGCACTATACACTCTAGACAGTTTATCAGGCACATCTGTAAAATCAAACTCAATCCAATAACAGCCATAAAGTTTATCTTCTATCAATTAATGTTCAGTGTTGACTGACAGGGTCTGAGAGGCATTAATTTAACAGTAAATTTATTACTGAGGTTGAAGTTTGCAGAGGTGTTGAAGTGGACGCATTATATATGAGGTGTGAGCCCTGGCCATGTTTGATGTGCAATTTGGCTATTATCTGGGAAATCATGGAACTGATGCATCACAACCATATCTTTGTCTTTCTACCAAAGCAATGCTGATGCAAAGTTGGGCCATTATGCACTGGAGGCATATGCCAGTTTCAATATAGCTCCCTGTGGCCAAAAGGTCAGGTGTTCAGTACAGTGAGGTGCCAGCAGAGCATTGAGCTAAATAAAGCTATGAGCTCAGCAAACACTGACAAGACACATGCACGTTAGAGGCTGCCTCCTGCTCTATTGGGAACAGCAGTGACATTACGATTAACCAAACTAGATTTCATCACAACACTTTAGATAGCCATGGCAACTTCTGACTACTACTAAACAGCTTTGTAGACAGCAAGTCAACCTGGCTTGAATCACCTGAATCAGCTTCATACGAAACGAACATAACACCGATTTAATCGCTCAGTCGGGATAGCTGAGCTGAATACTAACAAAAGTTGTCATTTCTCCTATGACATGTGTTGAACCAGTAAGACCAGTTCACGTGTTGGCGACACTTTCACAATCACGAGAACTGAGACGCATCTGCTAGCATGTAACGTCAGAGAGGAGACATGAAATCACGTCCGACCGTTGGAAGCCGTTTAGCCAACTGTGAGTTGGCAAAATCCGCCTTTGATCCACAGTTGGTAAAAACTTACATGTAACTGTACTTAGAAGTTGATAAAACGCTTTACAGCGACTTTTACGTGCGGGAAGAACTGCTATTTTGTGTATTTCGACGGATGTGGTCACAAGGCACTGATAACTGGCTCGAGCTGGCATGCTAGTTTGTTAGCTCGCGAGCTAATAATACCTCAACAAACTCCACACAAAAGTATGAAAGACGCCTTAAGTCTTAGCAATTGCGGTACAAGCGGGTGTGGGTATAAAAGAGGGGCTCCCGGCTAAACACGCGAGGCTCTGAATCAGCAAAGCGGCAGCGGGAAAATGCGAAATATGTCAAATATCCCAAAACTTCAGGCACTCACGAAGCGAAGCAGCTGCTGCAGCGTGAAAGTTGCAGCACACAACAAAGAAGTATCCGAGAGCGCACTCACCTCACAATGGCTTTCCTGCCCCGCCGTTACAGCCACGCGCTCCTTTCCTCGTGCTCTGATTTCTGCGGCAGATTGACTTTCTGAATCGCGAGTGTTTTCCACTTTGAAGTAAAATAACAGAGTTTGACAGGGAAAAAGGCGGAATGCCAAGTATGAGTTTGGTATGAAATCAACGCGCGGAGGAAAACTGAACAGAGGCGTGGCGTCAAAAACACGCGCACACGCAAAAGTTTTGTTGGTCGCAAACTCCTCCCCACTCGTTTGGTGGGAGTGAAAAACATGGATGGGGAAAAGTGTTGATGTTTTAGTTTTCTTTTACAAAATATAGGCTACATATATTGTCTTTATATATTGTCTGTTCCCTGTAACATACCAATTTCTGGTGATCTGAACAGATTTTTTGGTACACACTGGCAGTCCATAGTTATTAAAAAGTGATTAGTTTAAAAATACTTCATTAAAGATCCTGGATTTAAAATGTTGCTTAAGAAATTGTTTTACCAGAAAAAATGTACTTAATTAAAAGTGAGAGTACTCATTGTGCAAATACACAGTGTTCATGGCATATTTTCCTCAGCCATTTGGATATTATCAGCTAATATTATGATTTGTCAATTGTTAACCAGTTTTAGGTTCTTGTAATTAGTAATAAAGCACCATGTTTGCTTTATTTTAAAGAGCTGCATACCAAAAATGCAGAAAACCACTGCAACGGTGAATCAAGCACCATAACTGCAGACTACCTGTGATGAAAATGTCAAAATCTCAAACCACAGCTGCATTACCAATCAGGCCAAGTTAGCACCTCACTTGGGGCAAAAATCCACAGTCTTACTACAGCACCAACAGGTTTTTGCTAATTTAACTGAAAACATGATTAAAGCACCCTGTGTCCCACTTTCAGCTGATATGATATGGGTGTTGAGCTGGGTCTTTGACCCTCTTATAATGTCACAAATTATCTGGCCTTGTGAAACTCTAAGTAATGTCCTGGCACACTTGAGTAAGAGGGCTGTCAAAGCTGTTTGTGGGTCCAAATAGACTTGAGTCAGTCCTGGTTAATGATTTACAACATCCCCTCCAGTACTACTCTCCCATACTGACAAGGTGAGAGTAATTAAAGGAAAAGGCCCCGCTTATGCAGCTGACAGTTAACAGTGACTCTATTGTAAAAGGAGATGTAATGGCCTCTGAATGAAATGCCACGAGACTAACAAAGAGACTTAAACCCTCTTATTCTCAACATGCCCCTCAACTGCTGACAATAAGCTCCTGTTTAATGGCACAGATTACAGGCTAACATCTTGATCCTGCAGGACTCTCATTTACAGAATAGTTTTAAGATCAGCACCAGTCAGAACCCTTATATTATAACCCCCTGACCTGAACCAACTAAATGCTCTTTAAAGGTCTAAATTGATTGACTGAAATTAAATTGATTGGGAAATAACTGAAAATGTCACTCCTTCAACCTCCTATGGGGACTGATGTTGTCTCTATATGACCACTTGAGGGCAGTATTCCCAAAACAATAGGCATAGAGGACCTTGTTGACAGCAGTTGACGAGGCACTGCTGGATGAAAAAGGTGCACATTTACAGTGAACAAGTAAACTGTTTTGCTTTAGTGTCCTGTTAGTTTGTGAAAGCTGTCCAGAACACAAAATGCATTGTCACCCTTTCATTCAATTAACATGAATAATGCAGACAAAACTTGAAAAACAAAGCAAAACTCTACATGTATTTTCTTACTCGTGTATAGACCTTTCTTCTGCCTTAGAGTGAAATCTACAGTGGATGACAGATTGCTTAACATCACTTCAATTCCCCTGATTTCCTTCTCACATGTACCAACATGTCTATAGCTCAACCTGCCTATACAAGGTTTTCCTTCCACCATGAGGTCTGTGGCCTCAGCGGAGAACAGGTAGTTAGAAAGAGAAAGAGTAAAAATTGAAAACAAGAAATAATAACTACAATACATCTTGCCATTTGTATGGATTTTGAAGAGGTCAGCTCCCTCTTTTTTATCATTGCCCCATTTAAATATAGAAAGTACATGGCACTCTATCTTGTCCCTCTCTCTGTCTTTCCACATCCGTCTCAGTCATGTGGGAACCACACAGTCTCTACAAGATTATTAATTTCAGTTTCCAGAGTATGTCAGTTGCTCTTTATACTGGAAAAGGGAAACTGAATGGTCATTCCAGAGCTCCTCCCTTTGTTATTCCTCTTTTTCTTTTCCATTTCTGTGACGTTGTCATGTCCATTGACCAACTCTATATAATATTTAAACATTGAATCATTTAGAAACACTGATATAATAAAACTGTATTGTGATTGTCCAGAGCCCTACAAACACATACAGCAGCAATGATTTACAGCGAAAAGGGAATATCAAACTATCAACTAAACGTCCTGACAATTTACTAAAATATATGTTTATTTTCTTTCCTTCTTTCTCCTGACTGTTTTGTCTTTTTATACGGAGGCATGGGCAAGTGTTTACCTCCTTTGTTTAATGGGTCATGTTTAGAATCAAATAAAAATAAGAAAAGTAAGAATCATTTATGATAAAACAATGGTGCCCAATGTTACATACCTATTGCTAAGGTAACCTTGCTAGTGTTAAACACTTTAGTAGATCAGAGACATACAGTGCAACACGAACAGTAAGATTATTCTTCAAGCTTCTTTCAGCTCACTAAATGCATTTACAAACGATGGCCACTAGATGGCGCAGCTAATCCTTATAGAGTGAAGAACTATTCAAGATGGTGATTTAATCGGAGCCGGAACTGTGGAGAGATATATCATGGATTTTATGTAGTCATATTTGTGAGCAGATGTTCTGTTGCATTTTGTGAAACGTTTACTTCAGGCCCCCAATCACTGTTACTATCCTCTGTTGGTGAACAAGGAATTTTATTTATGCACTAAAACAGGTAGGTTCACAAGTGCTCTGGAAGTCATATTTCACAACAGCAGTTACAGTGTAGAAATTCATCATGCTCAGTTCAACTCCTGCCGTGCTTTAAAGGTTCTCATTTTTCAGATAACCTATACTCAAATTTGATTGGACACTTATTTTACATCGAGCCAATCAGAACAAAGCAAAACCTGACATACATCCACCTGTTGATAAGCCTTTGCATAAACTTACCTACTATCTACAACTAAAAGAAGCCCTCGCTTCCCCCTCCAGCACCAAGCAAAGCATCTCATGCAGGTGAGCACTGGTCTGTCTACCTTGAGTGTAGGAATTATAAAGTGTTTATTTTGCTTAGTTGTTTAGTTAAAATCTTTATATTTTTCCAAACCTTTTTTCCAAGTTGGCAAACATCGGTCGAAATTCTCAAAATGGGGCAAGCTTAGGGAAGCTATTAGCTGAAAGCTAAGATAATAAACTATGCTAAACTGTAATAGCCATTAGCTCTAAGCTAGTAGCTTCTAGCTTTTAATGAAGACGAGGAAGATATTTGGTCAGCTCTGATTATTCTACATGTCAGGGCTCTGAAATCATTAAATAAACAAGCAGGGTCTATTAAAAAATGACTACTAGATGAAGTCACATGATCAACTCTATGAAATTTTATAACATTTACTACTGTCCCACAATAAATGAGCAAATCTTTTATGAATTTAAAGGTAAAACAGCAGTTTTTGCTTCAAAATATTTTACTATCTTTCTTTTAATTATTAAAGAAAATAGTTGTTTTTAACAGTTAGCCAATAACTTAATGCACATAAGCTTATTCACATGATAATATTTTTATAAATATAATTCAGATTATTGAACCACTGGAAATGTGATCATGTAGGATTATGCAATTACTTGTACAATGTTTTAGCTCATAAGGACATTTTAGCTGTTTACCCAGACCAATTATAGCAGGATATGTTAAAAAACGTGATAAGAAACAGTTGCATATTTTGGAAAAGCTGTTAAAAACAGGTTGCTTGACAAATTGGAGATAAAAGACTAAGTGTTAGTTTTAATTAGTGCTGTGATTAGGCTAATTACAAGAGTTTAATGAGTAAATTAAAAATTCAGTTTTGAGAAATAATTATGAAATAATTTATCTGATAAGCTGCTGCAACATTGCAGCGTTGAAACCACTGTGCACCAAGTCTAGGTGAGTAAATAACTAACAATGCTGTGTGTTGGTTTGTGTGTGTCCGTGTGTGGTGTGTGTGTGTGTGTGTGTGTGCCATGCAGTGAAACAGAAGGCCAACATAGCTTTATGTCTTTACATAATGCAAATGTTTAGTGTTGTAAATGTTTTTGTGTAACTCTGTCTGAACATACAAGCAACCAAGCTGCTGATGTTATTGATACCACGAGAAATAACAAAGTGAGAGTGTCCCTGTGTGAACTGGGTGTGAGCACCAAAACACACTGTTATCAGATTCAGCTGTCATACTCAGTTAAAGGCAGACCAACATCGCTACTGTGCCACAGCCCTTTTGAGCACTGCGTGATCTCTTGATCAATGATTAGCTTCTATTTGGCATGAGATCTACTGTAAATGCTTTGCTGTCACTTGTTATAAATGGTGAGAGAATATCACAAACTTCCCTCTTCCTGTGTTCATGTGTTAGTATGAAAAAGAAAAACAGTTGCAGTGCATTCAGTGTATATCTGCCTCAGTACAGTACAGTCTAGCTGTGACTATATTTGTCCTCCCCTCCTTCTCTCACTTGCAAGGGGACAGGAGAGTCAAGAGTTGGACGGCTGCCAAAAGAGGCCGGCCCGCCATGCAGCTGAAACTTTTACAAGCCAAGCAGGAAGAGACACAGGGAGCGATCGAAGAAGAAAAGGAGGAAAAGAAAAAGTGAGAGAGACGTCTAAGCTCCTTTCTCTCCCTCTCCCTGTCTCTCCTCTCTGTGTCTGTCTGTCTCTCTTTCTTTTCTGATTCCATGTTAAAGCCATACTGTATTTGCCCGCCTTCGTTGGCAGGGGGTAAGTGTAGGGCTGGAGGACAGGATGGGAGGGGGTGTTAAGGGGGGACTTTGGGTTCAGAGAGTTCAGCTGAGGAGAGAAATAAATGCATAAACAACAAAGGAGACGTGACGTCAGGTTGAGGGGCTGTCCAACCTGCTGTCTGAATCTGAACCTCCATGGAAGAACCGGATTGTTCGCACCACATGTGTGTATGTGTGTGCTTGTGTGTGCTTGTGTACAGTATGAGTGTGTGTGTGTGTGTGTGTGTGTGTGAATGTCCATTGTCCTATCATCGAGAAAAGACTCATGTGGAGTTGAAGCTGAGAAGCTGGACTATTGTGGTCTGTTTTGTCTCTGCGGTGAGTGTTTGAGGACTGGGAGAACCCTCCACAAATGTGTGTGCGAGTGTGTGCTTAGTCAGTTCGAGTTCTCAATAACTCAGGTATTACAGCAGCTGTGACGAGGAATTAACTGTTTCACCTACCAAGGACGCAACCAGCTGTGTTTGGTTGACCCCAAGTGGTTCATGTAAGTTTTAAAATTATAAGAAAAAGTGTTTATTGGTAATTTAATTGTCAAAAGTAATTCTGATTTGTGGAAATTACACTCAGCATTTTTAAAATGACGTCAGCTCAGAAGTGAGCTCTGGTTGGTTGGCTCGGCTTGGGATACCCACTCTAACAGCAGCGATTGGTCCGTAAGCAGGCAATGGAGACGGTTGGCCATTTATGAACAGATGGATTTATGTTTTCTCTCCTAATGATTGAGGTCATCTAGAGGCGACAGCACGCTGATCCAAGATCTGCATTGGTGTTCAACTGTCTAGCTGGTGTGAGAAAGCAAAGGGAGACCTGGGAAAGGTGCCAAAAACTGAGGGGGGGAAAGTGACATTCTCTGAAATATCCATCCTCCTCGCCCATTGATTCATTTAGCTGAACTGCCTCAAACCCCTCCCACTTAGGAGGGCAGATATTATCCCTGATGGAGGGAGAGGACAAATTGACGGAAGGATTAAAGGAAGACGCAGAGAAAAGCGGGCAGAATAAAGATGTCGAAAAAGACAGTGACTCTCCCGGGACTCCTCTGTGAGGCGAGAGTACTTGATAAGAAATGCCCATCAGTTTACAGTTTGATTCCTAAGCCAGTTTTTATAATCTGTTGATTTTGTAAATGTGGTGTGATGGACCAACATGGCAGAAGTGTCGGGATCAGCTTGTCTCTCTCGCCATCTGTCTGTTGCTGCAGGAGAGTATATAAGTACAGTGCAAGGTGAGAGGTGTGTTTTGGATGTTGGATGATTAACACACAAATTGTCAGAGTGCTCCTTGCTGCTGTCCCGCTGTTTTCCGTCTCCGCGTCTGCTCGTGACAGTTTAAGCTTCTCTCTCTTTTTCTTTTTCTTGTCTTTCTGTGTCTCACTCTGTTTCTTAACTCTTTTTCTCTGACTCCTCCTCTTTCTGTTCGCCCTCTCTCGCTACACCATGTCCCTCCCTTCCTCTTTCTGTGTCTGTACACCACCCTCCTCCCCTCCTTTTTCTCCCCTTCCCTCTTGGCAGCACTGCCAAAGTGGGCAGGCGGACCGAGGCAAACACAGCACAGGGCAGAGCAGAGGGCGATCCAAAGGCTGGCGAATTGATTATGTGTATGTTTGTGTTTTGAAGTGTCCTCTGTCTCACTGTTTGTGTGTTTGTCTCCGTTTCTGGTCATATGCAACTGAAAATCATGTGAGCCTGTTCTGGAGCTTTTCTCTTTTTGTTGTGCATAATGTGTTTGATACCATGGCTTGTGTGTGTTTTGTGTGTGTGTCATAGGGCTGTGTGTAAGCAGACGTCCTTCTGTCACCCTGTGTACGGACAGACGCACTCACGCCAGTAGGAGGGGATTGTGGGAAGGGGGTGTAGCTCTCAGAGGGTGTGCTCTACTCCTCTCTTTTCCCTTCTTCCCGCCATCACGGCCCTCTTCTCCTCCAGTCCTCCGGCCCAGCCCGCCGCTCACGTACAGGCTCCAGGTATTTTTCTTTTTTATCCTGCGACACCTCTTCCCGTCTTTTTCACGGCACTGTAATCTTTCTCCTCCAGTTCTTCTCGCCCTCTTCTCTGTCCTTCATTGTGGTCTTCCTCCTGTAAATGTGTGTATCGTCGACGGTTGCCACGCTGCACTCCGCTCGCCGCCATTTTGGCTCAATGGACATAACAGGAGAAACTTTTCTAGAGCTCAGAGGGACTCCTTGACTCCCTGCTGACCATCCTCTTTCTCCTGCTTCCATTATCTCTTTTCTCTCTGTTCCTGTCACCTTCCTTCTCTCCTGTCTCTGCTCTAGGACAGCAGGCTATGACAGGGTGGTGAACCGTCTTTCTGTGGCTTTCCATACTGAACATATGTCTCTTTGTAGACTGACAGGAGGAAGGACGGGCCTTCTCAGTTACTCTCTGACCTCAGAGGTTTGACCGAGCCATAGAGCTGTTGTTGTGTTCAGGTCAGTACAAGTTTAGCTGCTGACCAGCATTAAAGAACTGCACCCACAGGACAAGTGAGACACTTGCCAGGTTTCTTATCATCTAGAGCCGTTATGATGAGCTTATACGAGGGCAATATTTACTTTGTTTCTCATTCCCTTCTGACACCATTTGCACTTTGTGCCACAGTGAAAACTCAGATATGCGGCAGTTGTTTCACACAAACGTGTGTTTGCTTGTGACTTTTATCTCTCAGTGATCTAGAGGTGTGACAGTTAAATGGTGGCAACTGTAATGTTTGTCTTCACACACTGTGCTATATGCTACTGTGTATGACACTTTACACTACAGAGGAAACTGAGGCAGAAATGAAACCGAGTTTCAGACAGACGCTGCTCTAAAGAAAAGGGCAGGTTGTTAAGAAAGAAACACGTTTTAATGTTGGTGTTCATCAGCTGTTCTTTCTCATTTTAGTAGTAACGCTGTTGATTTGTATTTGCCAATTTGACCGTCCAGTCGGGAAAAAAAAGAGAAGAAATGTGACAGAGGTGTCTTACTGATGTGTATCTTAGCGGCAAGAAAACAAGCACATTCTTCATATTACACTGCATCATTTGATTACAGTCTCATGTGAGAGGCCAAAATGCAATTCAAAAAATATATATATTAATGTTTCACTAACTGAAATGAGATAAAACACAATATCTAAATACAGCAACCAATATGATCTTTTGACCTACTTTCAGAAGGGATATTTAATACGATTGAACGTCATGAAATATCTACATATTGTTAAGTACAACGAAGACTCTAAATGGACTGCTTATTGTCAGTACAGTATCATGATCTAAATAAGGGCTGGTGTTAAGATGGCGCCTTCGTGCCACGTGTTTAAGAAACAGTGTATTAGGGCAGACCCTTTCAACATGCCCCTCACTATTTTTTCGTATACTTCTCCTAAGTCTTCTGCAACAGCCTTTGTCATTTCAGATCGCATGACTGTGGCATTAAGTGGCAGATTAATTCATAAAAATGAGCTAAAGGAGTTTTCATTTACGTATATCGACATGTGACAGTGATGAAAGGAAAATGCTAAGAAGAAGCAAGAGAAAAGAGAGAGAACAAGGGTTACAGAGACAGAAAGAGAGGTAGGAGTGGGAGAGCTCTTTCCCCGCCCCTCTCTTATCCTCAGATGAACTTATCGTGTTGCCTCATAATGTTTCTGAGTTTTTTCCTCCTAGAGGCAGTCAGGCTAACTTCCTGCATTCATACTCAGCATAGCTGATTGGCTGATATCTTGGCTGACCGGCCGCGGTTTTCAGCGAGGCAACAGGAAGTTTCTCTTCTCGCGCAGGAAGCTGCAGCTGTTTCGTCCTGACATACACCACTTTGCACTCTTGCACGCATACTCCTTGTATACAGGCACACAAACACATGCATGCGAGCCCTATTTGAAAGGGCATACCTTTCAAACTGTGTTTGTGTGCATACATGTATGTGTGCGTGTGCATGTGTGGCATTAGTGAATGCTGTAACATGTGGGCGTGCAGCAACATGCCAGGCCAGGCATCTGAGCTATCAGAAACATTTGAAACCATGGTAACCACACATCTCATCAGCACATTAGCAAAAGCATAGAGAAGTGGAAAGGAGGAGAGGGGCATAGAGGGAGTGAAAGAAGAGGAGGACAGAAACCTGATGTATATTTTCTTCATTTAGAGGTTTTATAAACACATCTGGGCAGTTGGAAGTGATACTGCAGCTAATACACCAGTGCTTGAGAAATGCCATGTAGAAATGTCATATTCCTGAAGAAACTGATTCATATATAAGTGCATATGTGTGGAAAGCCAGAAACTGTAGTGGAGTCATGGTGTGCTCTGCTAATTTTTGAAAAAAATGCTTATTATTTAACTTCTGTGGGTGTTTTTACAGTTGAAAATATTGTTGGACACTGTGATAGTCAACACAATGGCTCCCTTATACTCCTGCCTTATCTGGGTCATACTATCTTTTCATCAAACACGTTGCCCGACATGTTTACCTAGCTTTTACGCCTGTGAGTCCAACATTTTGTGTGTGCAGCTCTCTATCTTGCAAAACAGAGGAGTTGATGGCAAAAGGGTGCATTTTCATTTAATTAACATTCAGTAAATTAGGATCAGATAGAATGAGCTACTTTCATGTACACGGGCCAGGCAACTGTGTGTGTTGTGTCTGTGTGTCTAAGTACATGCATATGGCAGCATATTTCTGTATACATGCATGCCAGTGAGCACGAGCCTTATGTGTTTGCGCTTGGTTAATGAGGATATACAGAACATCAGTGCAGGCACCATGCCAAGTGGGCATGGAAGAGGCTCGGTGCTCCTGTCCTTCGTCCTTTAATGTAGGAATCAGGCATTCCTTAGGGAGCAGGGTAGATGAAAAAGCAGGTACGACGATACAATCACCATGCCACTCTTTTTAGGATCAGCCCTCTGTCTCATATCGGCCAGATGCCTGGACATAATTTTTCTCTGCATTGAGACTGGGCATGAAGAAGAAAAGACATCCGTTTGCATCTTTTTAACTGTGGGAATTCTTCATCCTGCCATTTATTGTGTGGCATACTTCCTCTGCCAACTCTAGTTCCCCCAGTGCTCCTCCTCCTCCTTTTTGCCCACCATCACCACCTCCTTCCTCCCTCATTGAAATTCTGCCTGGCACACAGACACTGCCCATTCTTGGCACAAAGCTCAGAGAGAGAGAGAGAGAGAGAGACACACACACACAAGAACCTGTACCAATCGTCTGGTGCCCCGTCCGTTGTGTCTGCCAAGCATTCATCCCGTCTCGCGGACCGAGGGACCAGGAAATCCAATAGGTATTTCCCTGCCACTGCTTCCTGCGAAAATCTACTCCAATTCTGAGGAGTTCTGTTGGCAACTGAGTGTGCCGTGTGTGTTTGGGGATTTGCTGATTAATTTGTGTGTTTACGTGGTTTGTACTGGGGTTAGGGATACATGCGACGAATCCCTCCATCCTCTTGCAGTGGAGGCGGGGGAAGCTAAGGCCTATTGTTCCCACGATATTTTCGTCTTAAATTTTGTGCTGGGTTTTGACTCGTTAAAGATGGCGCAGTTGTGGCGGTTTTCCATATATTTTGATAGCACAGCATATTCTTATGAGTGAAGTTTGCAAAATGTTCATAATAAACACTTGTAATTAATTTAGCAGCCATTTTGATTTTGTCTTTCTCATGTAATCCACAAAAGAACTGAATAAGTAGACATCTTTTTTTTTTTTTTAAAGAATTTCCTAGTTTGTAGTTGTAGTAGGATTATAAAAATGAATTCATTTAGAACAAACATGGGATGTTGCATGTCTGAAACAGGATCACGTATGGGCTTTCTAGACTCCCTTGCTGTTGATGTGTTGAAAACTTGTTGAAAAAGGTATAATTTCCAGTGATACAACTGACATGGGGTTTGTGGAAAGCCAAAAATAAACACATGTAACTGTCAGCCAAAGAGAGATTAACTCACCAAGGCAGGAAATTGTCTCCAGAAAAACCCTGTTTGGTCACAGCAGAGCAGCGTTATCAGGGTGCAAGAGAGGACAAGGTTTGTGTCTCTTGGCTTACACGGAATATTGTTAATATTGTGTTTACTACCATTAAGCCATAATTCTGCTACGACAGATGTACAGACACACTTTCTGATAGGTAGATGAGCTTAACTCCATTAGTCACATTTCTTGTCTTTTCCTTAAGATTGTCTCAGCTGCCCCATGGGCTGGTGGCACATTTATTTTAGAGCTGTTGACAGAGAAAATGATTTGACCCAGCTGAGCCATGTGTGCCCCTTTTAAGCGCCACAGACAAAGTCCGTGATCACAGACAACAGCACCCAGTGGAGCTCACATGACTGACTGGGTTTGGCCTTGGTGTTTCCAAAACAGTCCAGAGTTGTGCAGGGGATGGGACACCAATTTACGCAATTAACCCAAAGGCACAGAATTCCCCACAGGCATTTCATGTTTTGGATCTTTTGTTTTCATCCATGACCATGATCAGATGTCCTGTTAAATGTTCATTAATTTGACCCATTTCCCCCAGTACACTATGTTATATCACTATTAGTCTGTTCCCTCATCCTCCAAGTGCAGCTCTAGTCTGGGGACATCTCTCGGCGACTAAACAGAGCTCGTAGATCTGTCACTGGCACGGTGGCAGAGTTGGGCATCATGCCAACAACCCCCCACCCCCTTCTGTCTGTCTGGGCTTCTGCAACCAGACTAGCAGGGTCTACTGCATGCTAACTATGGGCTGGTCTGGACCAAGTCTCAGGGGTTGTGGCTGTATGCTAATTTATGCAAGCAGTCCACCTCCTAACCTCTTCTCTGTCTATCTGAGGCCCTAGTCTGGCATTTAGTCTGGCACTCATTAACCCTTCAGTCACTGCCATGTTAACCTGGTGGCCCATCTCAACCTTTATCCCAGAAGATTTTAGCAGTTAGCTGCCTGACGATGAGCAGGGTATTTCTCAGAGAAAAGTTTGAGACAGAAAATACATTCTGCTTGCTCCGTCAGAATGCCAACTTTTTTGATCTAACCAAATGTTAATGTTATGACTAAATTCACAGGAACATGGACATGCTGAATGCGACGATGCGTTTTCTCTGTGAACTTTCCAGCTGTCTGATAAGTTCTGTTGGAGTTGGTGTCTTTACTTTGTACCCGTTGATACTAAGCGTGTCGTCTGGATCTGTTGGCTTCGCCTCGGTGCTTGGCACAAGCTTGATTCTCCATCACCCGCGATCGAACAGACGCTCATACTTAATCGTGAGGCAGCAGGAGCAAAATAAAAAAAAACCCTTAAATGAAGCCCTTATAATGCTTTTAAGCAGACCTAAAATGGCCGATGTGCGAGACGCCATTTTGTGCTTCCTTGTTGTGTTTTGGGGGGCAGAATCCCAGCCTTGCATTCAATCAGAGGCAGCTGGTGGAAGCCATATTTGCAGGCATCTGTGTGTGTACCTCCGTCTGAGAAGCAGCAGCCAGCCTACACAGGGATAGCCCACTGGAATGAGCTCAGTTTTTGGCAAAAACGGAAACGAATTCCTGGCACAGAATTGAGCAGCTCTTTTTTTTTCTCCCTCCTCTTTCGATCACATGCCAGAGTCTCAGGAAGCCAGTGAGTTGTTTGTTGGGCTTTCACACATTAGTGCTCTCACTTTCTAATGTCTGCTTACCGTTAAATTATTTGCCTTTGATTTGTTTTAATGGGATGAATTTCTTAAAAACATTCAGCTCGGCATAAAAAAAAAGGCTTGGTTGATCAGTAAGGATGTGCCAATATGCAAAATCTCACCGGGTCTTCCTCTTTTGTTAAGAAGTGATAAACGTGTCTCCAAATCTGTTTGGCAGTTGAAGACTTTTAGGCATGAAGCACTGGCAGTTTTTCAGCCATAAGTCCTGATTTTGAACCACTTCCCAGAACAAATACAAAGAGTCAGATGCAGATATAAAATTGGAAATACAGAAACTCCTTTGTGCACGGACTGAATTTGAACACATCAGACAGAACTGTAACATAAATACACAATTCGAAAGTCAGTCAAGACAGTCCAGCGCAGTTTTATCTTGCATGTATTTTACAGAGATGACTGGTTAATTACGATAACCCTCTCTGTCTCTTTTTCTTTGTACCATTGCAGGAGAGTTACCTTTGTGGATCTTTGGTGCTGAAACAACGTGGATGCTGTCCTTGGGGCTGAGGTAGTAGATTGAATAGTTGTGGGGTTGTGTAACCTCTTTTTGAGATAACTATACAATCTACTGTCTTTCCCAAGGAGACAGCTGAGTCAGCCACTCGCCGACTGTCATCTCCAGATGGGCAATCATGCTGTCCAATCAAAACATACGCTTGCAGCAATCAACATAATACACTGTGATAAGCATTGTTTTTACTTTGTTTTCAGAACCAGGTGAATTTGGTTTTAATGTCCCCTGAACGTGTGGTGTGTTTGATTTAGGCTCTGTCAGGGTGAGGTAGTAGGTTGTATAGTTTGGTGGGTGGGATTGAACCCTGCTCAGGTGATAACTATACAGTCTATTGCCTTCCCTGAGGAGCTCACTGAACACTCATGAATGTTCAACGTACTCTCGTGGCCGAGGATCATGTTTATTAGATTTCAGGAATAAAAAGGGAAGAGTAGATATGTGCTGCTAAAGGGTAGCAATACATTGACTGAAGCTGTCAAATGAGTGACACAAAAATCTGTTCACCTCAATAAAATCATACCTATCTTAAATCAATCGTCAAAAATGAGTGAAAGAGATCTTGACATTATTTGTTTTGTCACCTACTGCAATTCTGATGGTGTCTTGGTTTGTTTACAGCAGCTGCTGGTGAGTTTGTTAGTCTAGACCACCCTCTAGTGGAGACTCATAAGATAGCATTGACTTAAATAAAGTTTGTAGACAGTTATGGGCGACTGAATACCATGGCGGACTGAGGAGCATGTAGATTTTCTTTTAAAGGTAAAACTAAAAGTATGGATTGCCTGTTGTCTCTCAGTTGATTATTTGTAATAAACCCTGAAAGGACTGTTCAGACATGATCAGAATTTTATTTTGTGTTTGACTGCAAACCTTGTGACAAACCATCATGAACTCACACCTCCAACATAATGGACTTAAAATGACGCTGCGGTCCTTTGTTAGGGTGTGGTCTTCCCTCCCGATCCACCCATCTCTGTGTGATTGGCTCGGCTGCTTGTTCTTGGTCGGGGAACTTGCTTGTCCCCATGGCAACAGTTCACAAGGAAGCGCCTCCATATTTGACTGTAGGCTTGTTGAATCTTTGGGATTCGATAAGCGTAGACCACAGGGTTGACTGCTGAGTTGGCATGAGACAGGAGAATACCTGCAAATTTGTGACATTTCATTGTAAGTATTATACGTAGGTATTATATGTCAATGCATGATCCATGGAAAAAATGATATGGAGAGCCACTGGGGGAACTTTGCGATCAAATCTCGCAATATGAAAATAAAACATTTCCAGACACCTGCCTGTATAGAGTGTCCCTTGTGTGACAGCTTGAGGACCATGAAACAGCAACAGACAGTTCATCAGGTGCAGAGGAATCCAGCAGCCTGCAAACAAAATAAGAACCAGAGCCAAGGAGCAAGCCAGCCTCCTCTCCCTGAGCAGAGAGGCCTGTGCTTGAGGACAGCTCTCCTTCAGACGGCCCTGCAGGCTCCAGAAGATTCTGGTGTAGAGGAGGGTCATGACCAGTAGGGGCACCATGACACATCCCAGGAAGTTGAAGTAGACCATGAAGGGGAGGGAGACAACTGAGAGGAAGGTACAAGGGGGAGAGGTGGACGTGGAAGAAGTATTGCTGGAGTCAGATGCTAGAGAGGAATAGTTCCGCCAGCCAAAGAGAGGGGTGAACCCCAGTAGACAGGAAAGTGTCCAGCACATGGACACAGCCATCCAAGAACGCCTTTGTGTGGCCAGGGCTTTGTACCTGAGAGCGAGGGAGTAAACGGAAGGAAGGAATGAAAGATCTGTGATTATTTCAACAAACAACAAGTGACCACATTCAGCATATAGGATTCCTGCCTGTAGACCAGTGACTTAGAGTGCAAACCTCACCTTAGTGGTGTGTGTAAACGGAGGTATCGGTCCACAGCAATTGCTAGCAGTGACAGCACAGATGCCTGAGTCAGCACGAGCACGACACAGCTGAGAAATAGGCACAGGTCAGGGGTCACTCTCACCCAGCCATCCAATAGTACAGCCAGGGGTACAGCAGCCACGCCCACTAGGAAATCAGCCACCGCCAGGGATACAAGAAAGCAGAAGGTTGGCTCCCGAAGGGAATCCCGGATACCAATACACACTGCACACACTACTAACACATTGCCGAAGCAACAGGCCACAGCAATCAGCACTTCTAGGACTGTGTAGGCCACCCAACTCCAGTCAGCCATCACTGAAGATGGAGGCCAGGGAAGACAGAGAATCTGTGAAGTTTGATAGAGCAGGTTTCCTTGAAGGCCGTGGACAGGTGTGATGAATTCCACAGCTGAGTTAAATCCAACATAATCCAATGTTTGCTGCTCAGATTGTGTCTTCCTGCTTTTAACTCTTGGCTTCAAATGATGAGAAAAGCATTGACCAGATGCTTTTTATATGCAAACATGCATGCGCATTTCTGTGCACTCACAACAACAGGCGTGTACTCCATGGAGACACCATCTGTATTTCATCAGTGAGTGAAAATCTGTTCCTCACGCTGATAAATATGTCTCAGTAGCTTTAGAGGAGAGTGCTTCTGAATGAGCCATGTCACATGTTTCACAAATCTTTTACTTATGTAAAATCAGTAATGCCTCATGTAGAAACAGCAAATGAAAAGCTAAATATGTTTATAATATCAAAACAAGGTGTCCCAATTATCAAAAATGGTTTAATTTAATTTTGGGGGTTCTTGTGCTTTACTTAAGCATTTCTGTTTTTTGTAACCTTTATGCTTCCATTTCATTACATTTCAGATGCAGATATTGCACTTTTTACTCCACTATATTTAATTTGACTGCTTTACTTACATAGTTACATAAAATTACATAGAAAATACATACATTACACTATACTGAAATGCATAGTTACATAAAAAACATTTTTTTATTATAAAGTCATGTCAAAGCTTGGATAAGACTGGAAACTAGACTAGAGTGATGCACACAGTAAGGCACTGATATTTACAATATGATATAATTAAATACATTATTTTATTCTAGATAGGCCATTCTGCACCTTTACTTTAGGTATATTTTAATGGTAAAACTTTTGATTTCATGTCTCACTTGTAATTAAGTATTTTTAAACTGCAGTGTTGCCATTTAAGCACAAGATCTAAGCACTTCTTCCACCACTGGTAATTTTATTGTTACCATCAATCTGCAACATATTCAGCTACTAAAACTGTTTGTACAACACTTTCTCAGAAATGTAGTGCAGTAGCAAAGTATAAAGTGGCATACAATAGTGGCATAAAACTGAAATACTCAAATAAATACAAATACCTCAGAATAATACCTAAGGTAAAATATGAGTAGATGTATCATTACTGTAAATAAAGCTAGTCACAATTATCAGATTATACAAGGCTAAGCCATCCTGCACAGTCAGGAATGACTGATGATGATGTAATTTATCTCTGTCATTTGGTTTTCAGCTCATATGTGTGTGGCCGCATCATTTGACTATGAAAATTAAATTGCTTTGTTTTGCAACCTCATACTAGAAAGTAACATCCAACATCTGACCTGTTTTCAGTTTGTGTGTGTATTTGTGTGCTTGTGTGTGTCCTGCTCCTGTGTGTTGTGCGCCTTTAAGGATGTTACTGATTAACTGATTAGCAAACTTTGCATGCAGTTTTGGCCATTGGTATGTGTTTGAGTGTCTCTGTGTGTGTAGTGTGTGTGTGCGTGTTTCATTTTATGAGCACATCTTTGTTTGTTGTCTTTCTTCACACACACACACACACACAGACACATACAGACAGACAGATAGATAGATAGATAGATAGATAGATAGATAGACAGACAGAATGACAGACATAATGCATCAGGTATTCTGAAAATATTTCCAGATTTTATTCATTCATCTTCAAAAGATATTGTATCACAAACAGATCATGTTTTCACAACCTAATCTCTTTGAGAAGTCTGTAAAATGATGTCGCATCTGTTGTGTATCTGCAATACAGAATCACAAAACAAAAACAGAAAAACACAATTTTTATTTTAAGAATGATTTAAGTTCTACTTATAAAGTAGATTTTGTGTGATAACCTTTTAGATTTACATATTTTTTGATGCCAGGTGACTTGTCACACATTGCATGTGCAGTGAGTTTCTTTTTCATTTGCCCCTTGTACCACCTATCAATAAGGTTCTGTATCTACTGAAAACTCTGACCTACAGTGTTTCATCCTCTGGCTCTTCAAATACTCAGTATTTATTTGTTTCTAAATAGCATAGAATAAGAATCAGCAGAATGGACATTAATGGGACAACAGCAATTTTCTCTGAATATCCATTGTGCTTATTCTGTTTCTATATTTTTATAAGCTCTCTACCTTCTTTCCTGCACTGTGTTAGAGTGCCCTTGTAGGCCTCTCAGTGTCTTCTCATCAAAGCGGTAGGTGAGCTTCCTCTTCACTTTCTGAATCTCGCCAGTGCGTGAGTAGTTCCTCAGTGCCCGTGCCATCTTCTGGTAGGTCATGGTCTTGCGATTACCCTTTCGCCGGCCCCACAGCTGCGCCAAGCGCTCCTTATTTTGGGAGGAGAACTGGAACGTGCCAGCAGATGATTGGACCCACCAGATGCAGCTCTGCATCGATGGTGTCTGGAGCATCTCAAATAGGAACTGGAACAACCGCTCCTTCCTCTTTCCTGCAAAGGAGGAAGGGGGTTTGAATACAAATAAAAGATGACAATGACTCATACATGCGGAAATGTATGAATTTACTGTGTTAATATACTTAAGTGTTGTATTGTAGTGGGTTATGCTGCCCACATGTGGAGATATTTGTGTGTGTGTAGGGGGGGTGTATATACCAGAAAGTGGGGCAAGTGGCAGGGAGTCTCTTTCATTCCTGCTCCCTCTGTCAGATGATGGCGATGGGGAATCTTGGTATTCTTGGTACTGGGAGCTACTGGACTGGGAGTCTGAATCAATATAAGCAGGTGCCTCATAGGAATATGCAATGTGGTCCTGAAGCAGGCACATATAAAAACATATTAATAATTCACAAATGTAACCATTCTCATAAATCATGAATGAAGTCAAGCAAAAACTCTAAATTCAGCCACAGAGAGCTGAAACATGTTGCCTAGTGACGTGCTGTTGTATTCAGCTGTCAGAGAGGTAATTAAGATATAATTTACAAAGAGACTGACGTCCTTGAACTCACCCACTGGTTGTCATGGGGACTAGGCCAGGCTGGAGGCAGAGCTTGATCTTCATGTTCCTCGCTTGCAGAATGGGAGCCACAGTGCCACTCATATGGATGCTGACCTGACCAGCTATTCTCTATGAAGAAACAGGCAGAAGACACAGTCAGATAAAAGATATGGACATAAATAAGCTTATTAATCAGCCAGTTAGCAACTTTTTCATTACCATCAATGCTACCTCCACACTAACCTATGATTCTGGTACCCTGGTGGGAGTGTGTATGTGTTTGCTGTCCCATGGTGGTTGGAGGTGAGGAAGGTGTGTGTGCAGGCTGGACTTCCAGTGAATGCTCCTGCAGGTACTCCTCGATGACCTCCAGGTCCACCTCAGGGCAAGAGGAGGAGGAAGCCACTCCACTCCAAGCCCCCCTATCTCCGTTCAGTCTGATCTCGGTCACATAAGCCATCTGACAGACACAGAGTAGGACAGAAGCGTTCAGAAATCATACGCACTCTTGTTTTTACCTGAGCGTGTCTGTTTGTGTGACAGGTGAGAAAACACTTTGCATGATGGGTGGCCTTTATCTCGTGTCAGTCTTAGCCTGAAGTGTTGTTATTATCAGACTCAACACCTGCTGTTTTTTTCATGAGAACCCACTGATGTTTTGTTGTGCACTATTGTGGTATAATAATAAAGATAATAATATTCCCTATGAATTTTTTCCATTACATTTAACAGAAGTGTGCTATGATCATTTTTTTCCATCCAGGGTATAGCATAGATTTGTCAAAATTATACAAACTAGTGATATTCATGTGCAGCAGTAAACTATATGATATTCAGCCTGATTTGAGCTGTGTGTTGTTGTTGTGTTTGTGTCCTAAAAATGTTATGAGCACATGTGTTTTAGTTTGACTGGCAAATTTATGCAAGTGTTGTGTGCCTTCACAGTAGCAGGTAACATTAAGGTAACAGTCACATGCGGTACGCATAACTCTTCACCAACACACATCAGTTACAATAAACATAATATTTTAGACCATGCAATCACTGAAATATTCACCTACATACATCTTAACACTTTTCTTTTCGATTCAAACAAAAAAAACTTAAAGACTTAAAAAATAACCACACAACTAACTGATATAAAGCATCATATGTGACTTACCGTCTCCATTGCTGTCAACATACTTAAAGGACAAGCTGGAAAGAAAGAAAATAACCTCATAAGGCACCAGGATTAAAACTCAC
This sequence comes from Datnioides undecimradiatus, assembly GCA_008933995.1. Lineage (NCBI taxonomy): Eukaryota > Metazoa > Chordata > Actinopteri > Lobotiformes > Datnioididae > Datnioides > Datnioides undecimradiatus. Next base: position 6,344,978 of record WARS01000026.1, read on the forward strand.
AACATGAACAGAGAAGTGAAAGAAGCTGTCACACATACTTCTCTAAATTAATTGGACTGATAGTCATGTAGCAGAAAAAGACAAATATATCATGTCAGAACCTGAATGAAGGAGCACAATGAGGAGGATATCTATACCTTGTTAAGGCAGATGTGTAACTCCTGTTTCTGGTATGGTGAAGTATTATCCTCAGGCAGTAGAGGGTGGAGACATGAGCATGTGAATACTCACCTGAATGATGCCCCACCTAGCCATCACCCCTCTTATAAGTCTATCCACGCTTTTGGCCAAACCCCCTTGGCTGAAAGTATTGGAGTGGGAGTGGTTTTATGAACATAAAGTCTTTCTTGTCAGATTGTTTGTCTATTTTATATAACAGATTTTTTAGTGAGTGTCTTTGGCTTGTGACATCAAAACCTGTGGTGTGTATCTGTGGTTTCTTATCATTTTTATTTACTGAAGCTGAGGCAGTGTTGAACATAATGATGTGGCTTTGTGTTTTTGGCTTTACATATGGGTGGGATCAAATATGACATACTGTTGCAGAAAGACCAATGCAGTGATACATGTGACAATATTGGAGAAATTTGAATTATTACCTTGATGTCATGAGGAAAGTTGGATGTAATCTTTAGAAAACTGCTCCATTTTCCTCACATCTGAAATATTATGAGAGTAGACACTTGATCATACTCAAGCTGTAACACCTGACACAAAATAGATATATGTAAGAAATGTGTTAATATTTATGTTGGCTGCAGTACTTAACAAGTAAACGTTCCACAAGACTGACAATATTTGTGTCAGAGACGTTTGGCTTTAAGGGAGTAAGTTTACTTCACTCATCCTCCCCCATGATGTATAACCACTAAATAAACATATTTTTAATTATTAATATTGCCACCATATAATGTAGTTATAAGCAGAAGTAAGGACATGAGTGTTTGTTAATGTACAGCATTACAATTACATTACATTTATAGCTTCTCCCTTTGTGACATAGTTTATGTAATTAGAACTGTGTTATAGTATATTGTTTAGTCGTTATCTGCCTATACACAAGAATTCAGATATAAATGGATTGAATGAAGAGTTACTGTTGACAACAAAATTCTCAACACAAAAACAAAAGTGTGTTCTTTTATAATATAACTGCATTACACTGTCTTATAAACTACTCATAAAACAGTAAACATTGCTTACAATTGCAAAATAAAAGGGGTTAAAATACCCTTAAATCTTCTGCATCAGTTAGTGGCTGTTATGACAGTTGTTACTGCTGGCTTATTCATCATCAGCTCTGCATGGCATGCCAAAGCCATATATTCATCTGACTCATAGATAAACATTTCTACAATATTACTTTGGACAATGAGTTATCTTTTTGACCTGTTACTGAGTAAAAGTCAATGCAAGAACTCTCCCAGGCTCAGAAGATAACTGTAACTCTGACGTGCAGTATTTTTTTAAATTAGCTTCCTAAGGCTGCTATGTAAAAATCACATTGTTCTTCATAAACCATTGTGGGGAAGCAAGCACCACAGGTATTGCATCACATCCCACCTTAGTGTGCGCATGATGTCATTCGTAGTTCACTCTCAATGCATGCTACATTGTGTATGTACGTAGTGAGCATGTTCCTTTTTGTTTTTGTTACGTCTGTTGTCATTGCAGACGTGGATTCCAGTACTGTATGGGCACTGCAACATGCGTCTATTTCACAGGGCGTGTGTAGCTAAGGGGTTTCCCAAAGCTTTTCTAGGTCTGAGACACCTAGACTCTAATGGGACTGGAGTTGAACAACTGCTTGTCCAACAATTTCACATAGCCTGCTGTATAAACAGAGCCTATGTTTGGCATTATATGACAATAAAACTATTTAGAAACACCAATTCAGTGCCTCAGCACTCAAAGTAAGTTTTGTACATGACAGAAATTACTTTCTATTCAACCTCAATCCCCGTTTCAACTATTTTCATTACATATTATTAAACTGTGAAACTTATAGTTAGCACTCGTCATGTCTGTGTGGGCTTACTCTGTTTAAGCTGTGTACATGTAAGTTTCCTCAAACAGTCCAAAGACTTGAAAGGTCACGGTCAGGACAGGTGTAAACCCTAATTGTTCTCTTAGTTGCTGTCTAACTGTGTTAACCCTTTGTTAGACTCATGACCCATTAAAGGTGTTTCTCCACAATACATGTTGGGATGAAGTATGCAAATATTGACACATTTAACCTCAAGAAAAAAAAAACAGAACCAGTGAATATTCTCAAAAAGTCTTTGACGCTTTTATGACCTGATAAGCAGTGTCATAATAAATCCAAACTGATGATATATGATGGGTATGTAATGGGAGGCAGGTAGTTACACTGTACGTTTTATTCCTAGGCTATTATCTCAGTGTGACAAAACCTTAAACTGTGCTCACATGAATGGCACCACTGATTTTACAACTTGTCAAAGTTTAGTGTAGAAATTTATCAAACTGAAATATTACCACACACCTCGACACAGTAAATCTATCAGAGAACACAATGAAATAATTCAGGATCAAAGAGGGTCAAAATGTATCAGCAATTATTTGTTAGGTTTGTTTAAACGTTTAAACATTTAAACAAACAAACAACTTTCTGATTTTGGACTATACCCATAAAAAATGTACATGTGTGTCCCATCATACATCCTTGTGTAAAAACTAAAACATTGATTTAAACTCTGTGCAGCAGCTGAGCAAATAGTACCAGTGATTTCCCCAAGTGTGACAAGCTAACCACCTGGAATATTGCAGTCTTTTTATACCTCTCTCTCTTTCTCTCTCTCTCTCTCTCTCACACACACACACACACACACACACAGATTCACACAAAGACAGATTCACAGACATGGACTTAACATGTACATATGGACATTAACTGCCATGTGCTGTGAAATGCTGCCACTCTTGTTTACTTGTCTTTGTTCATATGCAGGATCAAACATTTACAAACATTTACGACCTACTGTACACAAACATTTTGATTGTTTCACTTGAGGTGGTTATTTTGTATTTAATAGTGCATCGTGCTTATTATAGCGAAGTCAGAGACACTCACGGGAAACCTGTTCAACAAGGTGGAGAAATAACTTCTGTGAAATATCAGGAGAGTTTCCCGTACTTGATGCACATGATGTCATACACCCTTTTAAACCCTCAGGATGCTAACTGTATATGTAAAACAGATGAAAGCACATCCATAAGTAAAAAATCAAACCGAGAGGGCCATAATCTTTATGAGGTGGTATGACATTAGACACTGTATTTAATATTTGCTGACACTACAAGAGATATTAATCTAATAATACCCATCAAGATAGATGTAATTATCCAGTACCAGTACCAATACAGTAAAGGCCACAATAGCCTCAGATAAATAGATATAATTAGATTTAATGTAGAATCACAACTATAGATAAAACCCATTAAAGATTAGTATTGTCATTAGACATACCAATGAGTCCTGAGTGGTCTTTCTATGACTGGAGCTACACCTACACAAGGTCTTATAGAATAAGTACTTTATGGGTGGGAGACATAGCTGCACTGGGTTAGCACTTAGGGTTCCTTACCAACTTTGAGTCCACAACTCATATTGTGGGCTGTGCTGGATTTAAGCCTTCAGCATTCATCTACAATAACCAGCCTATGTCTCACACAAACAAATGTGGTTTTACCAGCGATTATATGCTAGACTATTTCTTCACAGGGTATGATAACTTCCTGAGGCTGATGTTATGAGGATGTTATTGATGTTCAAATTCAAGAAAGAAAGTGAGCTCAATTCCCAAAGTGTTAAACTGTTTCATCATTGTCAGGGCAAAAATCTGGGAGAGAATCTAATCCCATGATGACACACTGTTGATGAAAACATTGGCAGCAGTGATTGAAGTGTATGTTAGAGACAGACAGTACCAGTGGGTAACTGTGAAATGGCATGGTTGATAGCAGCATAGCAGTGCTATAAATTGTAATAATAGCAGTTACAATAGCTCTTGTAGTATTTGTGTTAGTGGTGAGTGAGAAGAGGTAGACGGAGACATTGCATTAGAGTAACAGTAATGAATAAGGGAGCAGTAGTAGGAGTCAATAGCTGTCAAACAGCTTTCAAAAGCTTTGCAAAAAGGCTTGACAAACGTGTTCGGAAAAACCCTCAATGCTTGGTGAAATGGGTGGCGGTTGGGATTCCTATAACTCGACTTGCACCTGGAGGATTTTGGACGAGGTAATAAAACCAGAGACATTGGACCCTTGCAGTCAGATGCAGACGCAGACGCAGAGTGACGCAGGTGAAACCTGAGAACTGTTGTGTTTATGGGGCACGTAGATATCACACTTGTTTGATTTGTGTTTATGTAACTGCCTCAGAAATGTTGTCAATCCTCTTTTTTAAGAATGAGTGGGAAAGTTTGAGCTAAAATAAGAGTTTGCATCTAAAAATAAATTGAAGGGAAGGAACGTCAAAGTCATCTGCATGCCATACATAATGTTATTTCACTATATGAATCACTTTACAATATTGGGCCGTCTAAAGGCCATGCGGAAGTGACCACAGTGATTTTGTTGCATCTATTGTCATTTTTAATCACATTTGCATGTTTATTATATTGCTGAACATTTGTAACGGTGCCTCTGTGTGTGTGTGTGTGTGTGTGTGTGTGTGTGTGTGTGTCAGAGCGAAAGAGAGTGAGAGAGATTTGATTATCTGTCTGAATGTCTGTGTTAAGTCTGAGTCACTTGTGATGTTTAACGGTCAGAGAATGGCAGGTGAATTGAAAAACTGACTTGTGAATGGACACACATACACACACAGAAACACACACAAACAATGGTGACCATTAGTGTGTAAGGTTGTGAAGCACTTAAGAAAAATGTTGTCCTGGGCTTATCAACACTGTCATCAGTTACTGATGAGTGAAGGCCAAGTGTGTGTGCGTGTGCATGTGTATGTCAGTGAGAGTGTGTCCAGGTGTAGTGGGTTTACAGTTATAGCGCCTTAGATTAGTGAACATACGCAAATCACCTGTACACATGCAGGTTACTGGGAATTCCCCCGACGCCCAGACAAAAAAGTGTGTGTGCTGGAGTGTGTGTTTGTGCGTGTGTGTCAAGTGGTAAGTGATTAAGCCATAACCCCCCAACCATGAACAAATCTGTGAATGTGTATTATGTACTATAGGATACTTGAGCAATATGTCAAATATGCAGCATACAACATTATACACACATTTCATATAATTACATTAAATGGTATTTAATTCATGTTAGTATTGTAATGGGACGATTTTAATGATTTGTGAGGAGCAACAGTTTTTTTTTAAATTCTGTTTGATGTTCACACCCATGGGCAGGGCCACGGTGGAGGCCAGGTGATTCGGGTGAACTTTCTGGCAGGTGAGGAGGCAGTTGGACATGCTGCGGTGTTGGTATACGTGCTGTGTAACAGAAACACTGGCAAGTATGCAAAACCTGAGGTTGACCCAACAATATTACCACCTCTCTATGACTCTTACACACCTCTGGCTCTCCTGTACTATCTGTCTGTCTTCTTTTGACTGATGCAACCAATTTAGTTATTTATTTAATATTTTTGGACATAAATTGTTTTGTCATCATTTTTGTATACTGGTCTTTTGTTTTATATTTGTCATGCGGGGTGGAATTTTAAGCATTTCTTTCTACAGCTTTTTTATTTTTGAAGATTTTTCTTCTAATTTAACAAATCTAAACATCCTTGCAGAGTGTACATGTCAAGTACATGTCATTTGCATATGGTTACTGGCAGTGCAGCAGTTAGTGGTACGGGTTCAGAGGAATAATATACATCACACATATGGGAATGCTGGAGATAAGGAATTGGATTGGGAACTGGTGGGACTTTGCATTCCCACGGAATATTGTTTGTGTCTGCTAGTAGACAGTCCTAAAATCTGTGGTCTCAATAAACACTCATAAACTACACAGACACAGACGTGCACACCAACCCACCGGCCTTATCAGAATAACACATAAACTTGAGTGTGAAGACTGTACATAAATCATCTGTTTTCACAGTGAGATAAGCGATAGACAAAGACAGCCAGAGTGAAAGATCCAAGCTCAGAAGACAAAATAAAACATCTCCGTGAGATTTTCCAACTTGTTTCCAAAGAGTACAAGAAAGGGCCTGAGGGTCTTTGATGAGCTATTTTCAAACCAATCCCTGTTGCACAGAGGAAAGCCCACACACACCACACTCAGTGCAGCCATGCATTTTTGTCTGTAAGCACAGCTTGACCAGGTCGTGATGTGTTCTCCTACTGGAGGCCCACACCTTTACTCCACAGCTGTTGTCATGAAGGGAGGGTAGACAAAAACAACAGCCGTCTTTTTTATCAACCTCCCACATCTGAACTCTGCATTAGCAAAAAAACTCACATGCAACATCTGTCTGTTGTCCTGCTTTACATATGAATCTTTCAGAAGGTGATGATGCTTGATCTTCTTATGATGTTTACATTACAGAACAAAATGTTTTGCTCACCTCTACCCTCTGCTACTGTGACATGAAAACAATAATAGAATGGTTTGATACTGTGCAAGGTGGGACCAGGGCATTTCTTTAAGTCCAAAATCAAGTCAGATTAATACTCTATTTAACACTGCATTTATGATTATTTTTACTTTAATGCATGGACAGAAAACTCAGTACAAATAAACAAAAACTCTTAATTTGTAACAGCAGTTACAAATGAATTTGATAGATTCTGAATTCAACAATACACAAGACTCAAGTCACATGATTGCCAAAGCGATTACAGTTCATCCTGAGGAGGACCATAAATGTGTGTATAACAAATTTCACTCATCTATCCATCCATTGTTCCAATAGTTGTCAAAATGTTTCACTAAAAATGCACAAATTTGAACCTCGTGGTTGCATTAGCTAAAATTTAGGGGGATGATCCTCTGTGCACCATGACTATATGTATACACAACATTTTGCAGCAATCCATCCACAGGTGTTGAGATATTTCAGTGAACCAAAGTACTGGATCAATAGCCACGCTGGTAGTGTGTGTAAAATCAAGCAGTACACACATATGGAGAAATGTAACACAATCAATCCAGACTATCACATTTCAGGACTTTAAAACAGGTGCTACACTAATACATTGAACACTACCTGTGAAAGCCTGCTTTGTCTGAAAACATATTCAGAGATTTGTCCACTTTGTGCAGAGTGAGGATACCAAGTCTCTCAAGTCAATTAAAGTCAAGTTTGGTTCCAACTAGTTTATTATAACTGTGTCTAAGTCCTCCAATTTAAATTATAAAGCTGACATCAGTCCACATCTCTGAGGTCTGATGTTGTCAAGAGACATAAATAATAAAAAAACAAAATGCAATCTTGGTAAAAAATCATCAAAAAGAGAAGCAGAAATTCCAAAAGGGACATATCAAAACATTAGCGCTGAATTTGTGGGAATTACATGCAGTCAATTTTTTCACTGTGATTTCTGCACCTTTAGGGGTGTCCGGAGGAATCAGGGTAATTGTGTCAGCATGCTTGTTCTGCACTTTATGGTTAGCCTGACTGCTGTAGAAAAAGCTTGTGATAATATGGTAGAGGAATGGGCTTCCTCTTTCCACAGAAGACCACGTCATTGTCTGAGTGACTATTGGATATTTATCACTTCTGCTTTGCTGAGATCCTCAAAGGCCAGAGTGTGGTCTGCAGAATGAATGACAGGGCAGTTCGTGTTGTGAAGGACTGTGAGTTCCTGTGGTCTGAGCCACTTGAACGTGCAGTAACTGTATCATGGTGCTGAAGCTGGAAGAATAATGCTTATAAATTCATATTATAACCCCACATTACCATGTTTTTATTCCTTGTAGTGCTTGTCACTGGCATTGAGAATTTTTTATTTTAAAAAATCCCTTAAAGTTGAACAATTTTATCAGCTGGAATACTTTTTGTATTTATTGCAAAGTGTGCTTAAAATGTGTCACAATTTCACAACACCTGCTGCAGAGACTGGAACTTGGAAGGGGATTCCCAATTTTACCGTAGACTATATCAACTTCTGCCTCTGAAGGAAAGACCCTTATCATAAGATGCCTCCTCAGCAGATAGACATTGAGGCCCAGGACAGCGAGGATTCTGACAGGAGGGAAATCACACATGCAACGACCACAGGCTTAAAAAAAAGGAAAAAAGCACAGAGAGAAACAAAGCACATTCTTTGTGAGGAAGGTGTGGGCTTGGTTGTGTTGCAATAGGCTGCTGAGTGAGGAGGAGATGCAAAGGAGAGACAGCCTCTACAAAAAGTATTTATACTCCTCTTTGATTAAACTGTGTATGGCAGCAGACATTGGCAAGTTGTGCTTTGACTACACAAATTGTATGTAACATATTAAAAAACAACATAACATAAATTCACAACACAAACAAATATTTTTGATGAAGATTCCTGCAATTTGTTCTATAAAGAGTTGTGGCAATGATCCGTATTGAGTGTGTACAAACAATGGTGACACTGTTTTAAACCTACCTCAAATATTTATTTGGCATTTCTGGTCTGCAACCCTTATTTTCACAGCAACCATCTTACATGCCTGAATGCACATTTTATGCCAAGAACGAAATATTTTATTTTATTTTAGATTTTTTTTTAAACTTTTTTTGAATTATTATAATTTATTATTTTTAGTTAATAATATGCAGTTACACATGCTAAATGACAGAAAACATGTTTGTGTGCTTTATATGTATATTGTTTGATAGATATGTTTTGTACAAGGTGGCAAAAAAATGTGTCTGTTTATCTGATAAGACATAAAGGAGCTGCTGTACTTATTAGTCTCCAATTTAATTTGACTGTGAATTCAACTGTACATTTATTAACAAACACACATAAAGGGCTTGTGCTCTAGAGAGGTGTCGCCATCAACTGGTTGTTCAGCTCCTTACCTGCTGCAGCGATGCTTTTCTGTCTTTTGGCTGAAGATGGCGCCATTTCATTAGGAAATTTGAAAGTCAACTCTAGATTTGGATTTAGATATCCTTTATTAGTCCCACACCAGGGAAATTTCAGAGCGCCCATAATGAGCAGCTCCCACAAAATAATGGTATGAATTAATAAGATTATTGTAATTATGCTCTCAGTGATGAAAAGTTTCATATCTTGCACCTGCCTATTTTTTTGTTGTTATAGCTATAATCTTTCAACTGCTGCCATGTACTTTTCAGATGACTGGAATTCTCTGAGGCTCGTGTGAAACCTACAATAATAAGGCTCCTCTCTTCATCTTTCAGTATATTGTGTTGAGTCTCCTGCACGTCCTATCTTGGTTCTGCATGGATGGGACTCTATGGAGACAGTCCAATACTTTCAGTCACTGTTAACATTCCACATCAGTCTCCCTCCACACTGACACGGCTGATACTATCATGCAGAACTGGGTACGAAGGCACAAACATTCATCACTCGCACACATGCGTGCACAAGGGACTGAGACACAGACGCACACCGCAAAAGTGAACTTGCATGTAGATAGACCTGATCATGCAGTCTTTCCCACAACAACCATTACTTTATTTCTAGGTCAATCAACTTTTTATAGAAAGTATTTACAAGTGTAACAGTCACACAGACAAACACACGCATCTCCAAACTCGCTGAAAACACACACACACACACACCCTCTGATTGCAGCGCCACTGGCGTCGCTCAGAATAGCATCAAACAAAGTGGAGCGTCTCTCTTTGGCAGTGTGCAGGTGCAGACCTGTTGGCTTTAGTCAGCCTATTTCACCATATTAACCCTCGTAGATCACACTGTCATTGCAGAGAAAACAAGCAGACTGCAGATCCAAACACTAGAAAGCTTTGTCTCAGTATGACAGAGACAACTTAATTTAAACTAAAGTGTTTGGACATTGTGCATATGAAGGAATCTACCTTCTTAATGGAATTATGTAGCTTAATGCATTGATAAGTTGTTTCATGTACATCAGTAAAAATTTCATAACATAGTAATTCTTGGCTGATACCATCTCAATGCACAATTGTATCTCAATCGTTAATAATAAAGAAATAAGGTGAAACTCTTTCAACAATAACACAAGACTTCACTGTACAGCTGTGGTTACAGTTTGTCCCTGCTGGTTTTTAAGAGTGTCTCCACACTTCATATATAGTAACCTCTCACTGATGGGGCAGTTGTCTTCTTTTCTGTCACTTAAATAAAACTTAACTTTTTCTACCTGAATTCATCGGCTCTTGTGTGCAGTTTGCAGCGTGTAGTGTGGGAGGGGCTCCACCCTATGTTTATTATTAGCAATTGCACTGATGAGAGTAAAAAAATATTGAAGAAGCAGTGTGTAGAGTTTAGTGGCATGTAGCAGCTGAGAACTGCCAAATGCACAAAAGGCCCCCTATCAAACCATTGTCTGCGTTGTCTTACGGAACAGCTGTATTTAGTTACAGGTGATTATACGCTAATGAAATCATACTATAACATTCTTATTTTTATTTTTACATCTTTACTCAGATTATTTTCAGTTTTTTTGTGTCAGTATGTGAAGCTAATACTGAAACAATTTTATAGCCCTGTAAAACTGACGTTATGTGTTATTCAGACATTCTACTGTAAACATGCTGATGTTAAGATTTAACTCACAGCACTGCTGTGCATTGATTGCAGAAAAGTCTTGACCTTATTGTTTTGTGTAAAAGTATCCTTCCTTTGTGTATGTGTGAGCATGTGATGTACCGTTGACTATAATTTTGTATTATTTGCCTTGTTCCATTTGCTAAATGCTGTTGACTGTGGATGAAAATTAGCTTCAAGAAAACTCTGGTACAATACATCAAACTGTAACATATAGGTTCAATATTGCAAAATGTCTGTGACAGTTAAAAGAAATAAACATTATTTCCACTGCTGAAAAACAATCTGACGTCTTGGCTGCTGTTACTTAAAACTTATAAAAACTAAGCACAACAACAAAGCACACTTGTGCTATGGAGTTGACTGATTAAAACAATAATTTTTATAAACTGAAATAAATATAATAACAAAATATAAATGCCAAACCCTCTCAATTACAGTTCTGGAGGTAATTTACAGGAATGACACAAACCTCTGACCACAAGCTGAGGTGAAGAGAGGTGATGAAGTGTTTTGCTAACCATGTCCCCAGGCCCACTATTGTCCCATAACACAGAAGAAAATACCTCCACCCCTGTTTTACCCACTCGCCAGCATTCCCTCCTCTCCACTCACCCTGCCCCACCCTTGCATCCCCTTCCCTTTACCTCATCCCCCTTCCTCTGCTGCTCTTTCTTTCATTCATTTCTTTCCTTTGTACTGTGAGATGCAGAGAGGAAGAGAGGGATGGGGGGAGGGATTGAGGGAAGGAGAGGGACCTTTTGTTGGCTTTCAGGTGGTTTCACATGAAAAGCCAGAGTACACACCTAGGTTGCCGCCACTGGCGACCCACGGTGTCTCACTTGCTTCCGCTGAGTATACCTGAGTTAGCCTTCAGTTGGCTCTGTGTGGCCCAGGCATGCACAGATACAGACACAGGCACATGCGGAAGCGTATGTATCTATAGACAAGTCCCAAAATACACATGCACACACACACACACACACACACACACTTGTCTACACTAGTAGGGTTGGATGTGCAGGGGTAGGGTAGGAAAGAAGTTTTGTAAGTTTTGTGTGTGTGTGTATTTTGGAGTTGGGGGGGGTTTGATTGCATGGCTACTTTGTGTGTTCTCTTCCTGAATGGACTCTTCTTGCAAGGAGCTCAGGTAGCCTTGCGTGCGTGTATGTGTTTTATTCCCAGGTAGACCATGGTGAGTGCTCTCAAGTTAGTGTCAGGTGTCAGGTAGCTACTTGTCTTTGTATCTTCAAGGCTGCCGTTGCTTGGATAGTGTTTACAGCCTGGAGAGCACAGCGGAGAGAGGGAGGATGGGGGAGGAGAGAGGAGGGAGCACTGGCTTTGATCTGATGCAGACTGTTTGATAGCGTGTGTGTGAGTGAGAGAGCGAGTGTGAGAAAGAAGGAGAGAGAGGGAGAATATGACTGGTGCACACATACTTCTTCAGTGGCACGTCCAAATGTCTGCCCACATGCTAACAACTGTGCATTTGAGCTGTTCATTCAACTCAGGGCCAGACTTCTTCCAGGGGCCCTGAGAAGAAGGGATCCCACAATACTGCTAAAACATAGACTCATCATTACACCAGGTTTGCTTTTGTACACTAAACAAAACAATGCTGGCATAATGTCACCCCACTGTGTGTGAATTTAGATTGCAAGGCAGCAGTATGCTAATACTCTTTCTGTTCACACCAGTAGCACATTTGTAAGTGCCACTTGACAAGTGATTCTGCTTCTCTGCTCTACCCTTAATAATAACCAGAATAATTGTTATTGTAAGGTTTTTTTCATGTTCCTGAGCCATCCTCTTTTGCAACAACGTTAAAAGTTGTGTGAAGGGCTTTTCTTCTTATTTACTTTTTATACAGAGTGGAGAAGCCAATAACAGCACATCCCAGCAGCATCCCTCACAGTCCTCACAGTCTTGAACAAGCTGTGTAAAAAGGAGCTTTTAATTTTGAAAATTTGAACAATTATTGATGCTCAGAATTCATTGATCTAAGGAGTCACGCAGCCAACATGTGCCAATGTGGAATCAAAAGTGATAAAACAAGTTGTCGTTGCTGGCAGTGTGTGTTCCCCTTAGCGCTACCGGCACAAGCAATTTAGTAAACAAAAGTGTTTTTTAAGATAATCTGTGTTGAAAACTAGCTAAATGGCATCACACATTATCTATCTAGTTACATGTAAAGAAACACAATATGCAAGTGAGCATTAGCGGCATCATCACAATAGCATACCAAAAAGTAGCAACCTTAGCAAATAAGAGCCTGTCTCAGGCAAACTTGAGGATGCAATGTTTATGTGTCAGTGTGAAGCATGAAGCAATGTTGAATGTGAGATTAGCTTAGCTTAATTTAATTGATGCTGCAGCATCAAAAGCAGCTCTGCTCAGCAATACACTGTCACTGTTGTGTGTATGTACACACACACACATATATACTTACAATACTCACAATATTTTTAACACATTTTATCATTTTCACAAATACATACAACTATATATATATAATTTAGATATTATCTAGATATTATCTATATATTAGTTTTTCTATGTGAAGTAAAAATCAGCGCAGATATAGGATTTCACAACCCCCCCCCCCCCCCCCCACAGGAAAAAAGTGCATTACATTTACCCTTTCATACATCCATCATAACTGTCAGAACAGGTGCAACCTGAGCAAATACACAGCTTACTTTTCAAACAGCAAGAAGCCCCATGCACGCTTGTTTGAAGGGTTGAAGAGAAGGATAATAAACATGGCAAAGACCAATAAGAAAGAAAGAGGGAGAGAGAGAGAGAAAGACAGAAAGAGATAGAGAGAGAGAGGGAGCGAGACAGGCAGGGGACTAGACATGCAGGTTTTTACAGTACATGTGTTTTAGGGCTCCCCTGGGGCCAGACAATTAAAGAGCATTTAAAGATAAGATGACAGAGCTCTGCACCCAAGAAGGGGAGAGGTGGAGTTTGCAGGTGTATGAAGAGCATGTGCATGTTTTTGTGTATGCACATGTGTGCCCGTGGGAATGTGTGTTTTTTTTTTTTTTTAATGTGTGTGCGTGTCTACTGTGAAATCACGCGAGGTGTTCTTCTGAGGAGTCTGAATATCTGCGGTGGTAAATGCTTAAAACAAATAAACATAAAACATCATCTGAAAACAATTCACACAACATATCTGAACTGACAATGGACAGAGAGAACAACATGGGACATTTCACTACAAAGAAGAGAAGAGAGAATAAGATAGCATGAGAGAGAGAGAGAGAGAGGGAGCAAGAGAGACTATGTGAAGAACAGCTCTGAAAGACTTTTTGTGGGGCCATAACAAAGGCCCCTCAGAAAACACAGTGGCATAGGAATGTTAATTAATTAATGAGAAACTATTCAGCCTACAGAGAATGGTGGAGAAAGAAAGAGAAAAGGAGACAGACAGAGAGACAGACAGACCAGCAGGCTTGCAGGGTAGATAAACTCAAACTGGTTGCAAAGACATTCATAACTATATAGTTTTTATATTTCAAGAAGCATGGTGTGCAGTTTTTCTAGGTCCAGTTTCTATGCCACATTTTTAAGGGCCTGTAAGGGAATGTGCATGTCATAAATTTAGAAGTTGCATCTTTGTTCTCAGCTTTGCATGTGTGCATTTGAGTGCATGTAACAAACTGCTGCTGTCAAGTGAAAGCTCCTCAAGCCCTGGCTTTCCAGGAACTAAGAAAACAGCCTCCTTTTCCACATTGACTACAATGCATTTTTGAGCTAATCCAGTCGGGTTTGAAAAGATTTTATGAGCCCAAGTGGTTGTCAGATTTTATCAACTCACGGAAGGCCACGGTAATCCCGTCAGTAAAACATGAAAATCACCAAAACAGAAGTTATGGAGTGAGATTTAATGTTAAACCCATTAAAGATTTCCTGTAAATTTCTCAGATGTTTCGCAATTATCAGTCTGTGCAGTGTTTGATTGTAATATTTTCTTCTGTTTGAAAAATCCATCGCCTTGCTACTGCAGCTTTTTAGTGCTTAGTATTTGCCAGTGGGATGTACTGAATCTTGTCAAAAGGATGGAATAAAGTCAGCGCAGCTTTGGATGGCAAACCAGTTATTTTTTTCTTTGATTTGTTATAATTATAGAATGTGTCATTAGATGGTTACACAACATCCTGTACTTACTGGTGCACGGCATGTTAAGCTTCATTGTGTAACTTAGGATGCAGAGAGTCTAATTTTATATCCTTTTTGTATGGCTGTATGTAGCCCTCATGTGTGCTTAGTGTATAACCAAAAGAAGCATTTGAATTGTAATATTAGGTGTACACAAAAAAGAATTATGTATTGTAATAAAAGAGTCAGGCCGGATGAGCTTATTTTCAAGATTCTGTGAAAAAGCTGCAAGTGAACACAGATAGACTGTGAAGTACAGATAGGCTTTAGCCTGAGGCAGCTGACACTTCTTAACAAATCCACACTCTTCTCTCTATAGACCGAAGTGTGTGCATGTGAAATGGATATGTGAGCTCCTCTGCACCAGTCGCTCATAATCTGTTATTTTGTATGGGTGTCTGTGTGCGTGTGTGCTAAGTGCATGCGAGCAAGTGAGTGTGTGTGTGATTCTGCGCGTGAGCAATCGTGACATTCCAGCAGCAGAAACCTGAGAAGGTGTGACTTACGAGACACTGGATTCTGCTCTTTCTGGGGACTGAGGGGTGCTGAAGTGTCAGAATTCCAATTTCCTCCAAACAGTCACTCCCAGTCACACACTCTGACCCTCTGCATCTCTCCCACAAAGCCAAACACACTCTGATGCCTTCATTCGTACCCTCAAGAGCTTGCTTTTTCCTTCCTCTCCCTTTCAGCTATAAACACTGTCTCTCATTTTCTCTCAGTTCCATTCATAAAGTCCCACAAGGAGAAATCTTGTCTCACACCACTGTACTGCCCCCAACCCCCTTTGCTCCCTTCCTCAAAGTAAACACTCACTCTTTCTCTTCACATTGAGCTTCAACGCAAAGCAGAACGGGAGAAAGGAAGAGAGGGAGAAAGAGAGAGGGAAGAGTTTGAGAATCGCGGGCCCCTCCTACTTTCCAGAGATGCTCCAGCCCATCCCTAAATTGTGAGCCAATGAGGGTGGCTCATTCACAACTCATGCGCTCCTTCTACAATAGGTAAGGAGAGAGAGACAGAGAGGGCAAGAGATATATACAAGGATACAAGTAGAGAAAGGGAGAGAGAGAGAGAGACAGAGGAAGGGTGGCTGTGTTTGGTGGAGAAAGACGGTGAGAAAGGAGAGAACAGAGTGAGAGGGAAGACAGGGAAGAGGGGAACAAAGTTACAGCAAAGTTAACCCTGGGGATGAAGTGGTGACTGAGAGACAGGCTGATAGAGAGGAGAGATGAGGAGAGAGAACTTGTGACAGGGTCAGAGTCACAGTGCAGACAACCTGCACAGGAGAGAAGGTCAGTAAAGGGACTTTTGAATTGAGCCAGGACGAGAGTATTTGGAAAAGCAAGGAAACACTGGATTCTCCTCACTTCCACTTCCACATCCAAGCTGCCTCTGTAAAACATCAGAAAGGACAAAAAAAGGGTGTGACAAGGCAGAAATCTGTACAGGTGTAGATGCAGACAGGTGGACAGTCAGACATGCTGCCTGTGCTTCTGCTTCTCTGCGTGGCTGGAGGAGTTTGGGGGTCCATCCCCGGAGTCTGGGGGTACGGACGGATCCAGGACAGGCAGGGGCCAGCAGCACCTCTGTGCCCATCTCCATGCCAGTGTGAAGAAGATGGGATCTTCGTCATGGTGGACTGCTCGGAGTTGGGACTATCATCTGTGCCAACGAACCTCAGCCCTCTCACCACTTACTTGTGAGTAACAGGTTTCCTGGATGTGTTATCTTCCACCTCTTTTCAGTTTAGTCTCTACACCCTCAGGCCCTTTGCTGTGTCCTGACTGTTTCCTGTCATCCTTTCCTTGTATTTCCACCTTGTATCTCATCTCTAAGTCATTCTCCTCCCAAACTTCTTTTCGTCTCATTAGTTATGCTTTAGAGGCAATTTCCGTTATATGAAAAACAAAAATGTACCTTTCAATCAGAAATCCCAAGTGCCTCGATTTTTACTTTGTAACTGTGAAAAAAGCAAGTAAAAACTCTTAATTCAAGCTGCTTGAAGTGTAGCTGGGATTCCTCTTTTAAAAATAGAGCAGAAGGCAGCAGTCAGTTGGATGTGTGACCATGAAACAGCAGCAGAACCCGCTTGTGGATAAAAACGGACAGGGCCGAGTGAGATCATGTGTGTGTGCAAGAGAGAGTGTGTGCATTGACCACTATGGCAAAATTACTGGACCACTTCTTTCAGTATCAGGTTTCTGAACGCCAACTGGAGACCCAGCGTGAGTGTGTGTGTTCACGTGCATGAGTATGCCTTGCAAGTGTTTGTGTGTGTGTTTGTGTGTGTGTGAGTGTGTGTGTAGTTGTGTGTGTGTGTGTGTGTGTGTGTGTGTGTGTGCAGGCTACCAGCACATGACAGAAGCATGTGTTTGAAAGAGGAAATGTTTAAACACAGGTGTCTAAATGTGTGAATGTATGTCTGTGTGTGTGTGTGTGTGTGTGTGTGTGTGTGTGTGTGTGTGTTTTAATGACCAGTTTTATGCCACTAATCTGTATTTCACTGCTCTCTGATGCCAAAACTCAAAGGGTAAACTGATAAAAACTAATGTAATTCCCTGTTTTCTTTTGCTTAATAACCTGACAAAATCGCCCCTTTGAAGGACTTAATTTGCAGGCACTGAAGAAAAGTTAACATCATTTTTAAATATGATTTGTGTGAGTGTGTTTGAAAGGCTGGCAGGCAAAGTGACGCAAACTGTAAATACAATTAAAACCACGATCATTAACATTACTCATCAAGGGTTTTTACCATAATGACTTGCAGGAATTAATATGACTTCACCAAAAGGATTTTTTAAGGGCACTATGAGACAATTTAGACTTATATTATGTAAAAGACAATAGATCTGAGCAGGTCCTTACACCACCCTGCTGTGGCGTACAGCCAAATCTTACAAATTGCTTCACTGCGTAAGCCTCTAAGGACAGATTAGAGACACTCTGTGATAACTGATATTGAAGTGATAGAAGTCAAATCCAGGAAACAGGGTGTGATAGAGCAGTTGCTCACTAGGGGCTCCACGAGCATTACAAGAGTGGTGGTCCAGAATTCAGAGCGAAGGGAGGAAAGATCAACAGTTTATGCAGCAAACGACTCTAAAGGAGACACACAAAAGACAACTCTGCTTGAATGATGCCCAGGTCTTTGGCTGTCGTGGAAGCCTGCAAAGGCCAGATTTCACTGTGTTTCTTTGAAAGTTAAAACACATGTAGATTTTATGGAGGTGAAATACGGTCTCTGACTCCATCCAGGAATCACTCTACCTATGAGAACATCAGGCGGTTGGCTCAACATTGGGGCACGTCACACAGCTAAGCCGGTGCACTCACATACACACACACACACACACGCATGGAAGGAGGGATGAATCTGAAAGGGAGAGTGTTGAGCCTCTCCGTCCTTCTCTAAAATAAAAACAGTGATGACCTGAGACTCCCTCTGTGAAAGTCTACACTTCTCTTAACTGCTACACACACACACACACACACACACACACACACATCGTTCCCTACAAACACAAGAGTAATTGTTCATTTCCCCTCGTTACCTAACAGTGGAACTGGACCAATTAGTGAGTTTGAGGGCTGATTTAGAATAAGATAAATAAACTCAACGACCAACCGCACACGCCCACACACACAGTGCAGAACTGCAGCAGGGAGAAGATGGGAATGTGGGACAGCAGGAGAGATGCCGCAACAAATTAAGATAGAAGATAGAGAATCACAGATTTCTCTTTTGCCTCGCTGATAAAAATCATCAAACACAAACAAAAGCTCCCCGTTCCAAACCCTGCCCACATGCATACACACATACACACACATAACCCAGAGCTCAGCACAGCAGGCTATAGTTTCTCATTTCATCCTGGTGTGTAAAAGGTTACAACAGCAGGAGAGCTGGTCCAATCCTCCACCAGGATCTGCCGAACTGTCCAGCATGCCCCGCTGTGCTGTGCATGCTGGATTAGCCTTCCAGCACATACTGTAGGCTGCCGAGGTCACAGGGATTTGCTGGGTAACAGTCCACATTACAAACCACATCCACACAACACTGTGAAAGTATATGACATCATTCACCCATGTCATCTGAGAGCTCTTCAAAGTAAGCGCAACTGTTCGTGCTACAGTGACCAAGAGGGCAATCCAGGCTATCCATGATTCCCTCTCTACTCTTGTGTTTATTTGCACATTTGGATGCCGCCGCTGCATATTCGTGGAACCACGAGCACCAATCAATGAACACAATTGTATCATAGAGGTGAACACAGGTTGACTCAGCAGAGGAATTCAGAAGATGCTCCAAGCAACTCAGACCAGAGTGGGTAGAGATTTATGACAATAATCGTTTCCGTGGGCAACACATGAAATGAGCTGTCATGTGAGACGCTTTGAAAGACCTTCTCTTTGATATCAGATTAGAGAGGAAAGACAGTGCCCAAGGGGGTGTGTCTCTGTGTGTATGTGTGTGAGTATGTGTGCATGTGTGTTGCATTTGAGAACACTGTGTACAGTATGTGCATCACGGGTCGGTGCTGTTTCATGTGTAGCTGCATGAGAGGTAACTTAAAAGATGGCTTCACAGTGACACTACAAGTAGGTTGTCCATCACAAATGTTAGCTGGGAGCAAATGAATTAGTCACTTTCGACAGACTTCAAGCAAATATTTACTCATGTTAAAAAGAGTATGCACGTTCATAAACTGGCTGGTGTGATATATGTACACAGACTGTTTCACACAGGTTGTCAGGTACTTCATTTTACATATCTACCATCTTCACTTAGTGGTCTTCGCTGTGTGTGTATAAGAAAAATGTGTGTGTTCATTGTATGTGGGTCCAGGGCCTGGTCTGTGACTGGAGTTGAGCAGCGATTAGGTGATGCTTTGTGGTAGCGGTGAGTGCGGTGAACTTCTAACGGTGTTTTGGCTGAGGCCAGGAAACCACAGCTAGCGCATTACCAGACAGAGGAAAACCAAGGAGTGTGTGAGTGTGTGCGTGTGTGTATGTGTGTTAAGACCACCCAGACTGCTGAGGGAATTTTTTTTTTCTAGCCAGTGGAGGTGAAGCAAGAGTGTAAGAAAAAGGGAGAGGGGGGAGATGATGAAAAAGGGTGAACACTACCAAAGTGAAAGGAGAGAATCAGAAATTGGTGACAGAAAAATGTGAATTGGATGATTTAGGAAGGTGCGCACACACACACAGACGCGCACACACTGTACACACACACACACACACAGGAGACAACATCCTGTCCCTGTACGGTGACCGTGACTGTAACAGTTGTGTGCGTGTCATTTAGCCATTATGTTGATGGAACGATTCCTATCATGAGCGACCGGGGGTCACACTGTAAACATCATGTCTGAGACAGGGAGAGAGAGACAGAAAGCGAGAGGCCGAAATTATAAGAGATGAAGGAGGAGGATTCAGAGGAAAAAGTGAACAAAAATAGTGTGTTTGTGTGTGTGTCACTGTCAGTGGAGGGTCCTCTATACAACTGCTATCAGCTCCAGCATCAGTGTCCTGGCTCCAGACATCTATGGCAGCCCCCTGCCTCAGCCACACTCCCCACCCTCACTATCCCCATCTGTCCTACCTCCCCCCTACCTATTCCCCTATCCTCACCTGTTTCCTCTGGCCTCTTTCACATTGAAAAAAAAGCCCATACATTAAGTGCTTGAGCGTGTATGCCTGTGTGTCTTCGGAGCAGGTGTTGAAGCCTGTCATGCAGCACTAAGTGTGAATGTATGATCACTGACTTGCAATGTGCCTCTTACAAAATCAAAATGAATGCATATAGCTCAGGGCGGCAGAGTGGGAAAAGTGAAGGGTGTGTACCCCAAGCCAAACGGTGTGAATGTTTTCAGGGTGTGTGTCTGTTGGGGGGAGGAGGTGATTTGGCTACAAGCCAACTAACTACCTTTACCAACTTCTGATTATTCAGAGGAAGAAAACACTGACACATGTCATCATATTTAATGTGTTCAGCTTAAAAAGTTGCATAAAGAGAAATTTACTACTCAGACTTTTTTGTTTCTCTGTTCCTTCTCTTACTATTTTTTTCACTCTTTCTTTGTTCCTTCCTTCCCACAAAACTTGAAGTGTTGCCTCAAAGTGTTGATTCCTCAGCTCTCTCCTAGATTTCCCAGAGGCCCCATGGTGAGCACCAGCAGAAAAAGCCACATGGGTCTGCTACAAAAGTGATATTTATGCCAGAAGGGTGTTGGAGAGAAGGGATAGGCAGTTAGCGCTGGATACTACAGCAGTTTGTGGTTTCCTGAGAGCAACCTGGGAGGCTTTTAAATGTCGCTCAGGGACAGACGGCAGGTAGGCAGGTAAGGTACAACAATGGAAACAATGACAATTCCCTTGGGAGCGGCAGGCAGAGACAGACACAGAGGTCATAGTGTGCTCTGCCACTCCATATCCTGTCCTTTAGAAAAACACAGAAAGCAATCATGATACAAGATCTTGAAGGGAACTAGGGTGGAGGAGGTGGAGACCGGAGAGGTAAAGTGGAGAATGTGTATATGCACATGAGCCTGCATGTAGACAACTGTGGTTGGTATTTCCTGGGGTCAGACCCGTGCCCACTGACCGATATGTAGATCTGTATGTTTCGTGTGATAGCAGCATGACGCAAGTATGACACGGGGGCTAGGAATGTGCTCCCTGTGACGTGTGGTTGAGGGGTGAAGGGCTTCTTCTGACTGAGAGGATTCAGAATGCCGCATGGCCCAGATTCCTATTCAGCCCCTTTCAAACCATGGGAATCCATGGGAATGTTTGTGTGTGTGTGCGTGGATCTGTGCAAGTGCCTTAGCCCTCTCTTTTGCACTACAGAGAAGGCATTGTCTAATCATGAGCCAAGCCACGACAAATGTCCCTACATGTAACTGTTGTTCATATGTGTAGTTACACATATGTAGTTACACATATGCAGCTGTGACATGTGACTTTGCAAGCTGTCATTTGTGGCAGTGTAAGTGCTTATGTTAGATAACATATACGCAGCTGCAATTATCTAATTTTGACCATAAAAAGTAGTTTGGTTTCTACACATGTCTACACAAGCTAACAAGTACTTCTTTTGCCTTTTTTTTCAGTGGAATCAGTATGAATTTTTTAGCTGGTGCTTTCTGGTGTATATTTTGCATGTCATTACATCTGTTTCCTCTATTTTGTCCTTTTACTTTTTAGCTTCTCCTACATTATAGCTCAAAAAAACATTAAACTACATTTATCTAAGTTAAGTCCAAAAATATTAAAGTACAGATTGTATCTGTTTCAAAATGTATTTCAAAAATCTCATTTTTTAAAAATAAATGACAATAAATCTCAACATGTGTTCTAAATAAAAAACAAAAACAGTGGGCACTAGACATAAAGGAGAATGAATGTTGTGTGTAGGACATAGTTCTCCGAGTTCCCCCTGCACCTCAACATGGGTCTGTCTGTCTCTGTCTGATTATCTGTGTGATCGCTAGCCAGGCCTGCTCACTAAAGTGGCTCATGTTGGGCTGGCAGTGTGCAGGTGATGACTAGTAAGAGCTAATGATACTTAATGCTCTCTCCAACAACGTGTACACACACACACACAAGACCCCCATGTGCACATTACACACAAGGAAACATGTTGCTTAAACATGAATGTATGTAATTCTTGCTTGCACACACACATGCACACACACACAGACGCATGCATGAACATGCACATACTGACTTAATGATGGTTAATGCCCTATCCAATCCCCCTATGCAGCATCAAAGCATCCCATAGAGCAGCGCTGATACAGCGTTGCTAGCAGGGATTAGGTCGGCAGAATGGACCGCTGGGATGAGAGTTAGGTAAAGGGAACAAAGAGGCAATCACAGACACACTTAGATATCACACACGTGCACACACCTCAGGGCATATGTGCGTGTACACATACATGTGTGCATAGCACAGCCAAGTGGGGGTACTGTATAGGAATGTTCAGAAAGTGAAGAGTGGATGTAGAAAACAGGAGGAGAGATGAATGAAGTAAGGAGAGAAGGAATGGAAAGGACTTTTAATTTGGATGATCAGGTTAACTGAATGCAGAAACAGCAGCCAGGTCAGTATGATGGCATAAGGCAATAGTGTAACTCTTGCTAAGACTGGACACTTCACAGGTGTATTTTCCATCTGCCATAACAGGAGGCTGGAGGCACTTCTGCCACCGCAGAGCCTCTGCAACTGCAGCCAGACTTACTCACATCTCTATTACATGTCTGAGAAGGAGCAAAAGAGGAAATCTGGACTTTTTACATGTATGGCAAGAGGCCAAGCTAAATCTCTTTAAACCAACAGCAGCCACATGTCCTCATGGGTATGGGGTAAGATTTCATCAAGTGCTGATCTAAGTTCAGGTCTAGATGTTATCCATGGGTACTGTTAAATATATGGAGCAGATGAGCGGATCATAGATCTGTGAGTGCAGAAGCGAAGGAGAAGTGAGCCAGCAGTGGATTTGAGCAGTCTTCTAACTAGATCCAGTGTCCTCCTGTTTCTGCCATTCAACCAAATGAAGTCATAATAAGGCCTGACACTAATACTCATCGGGTTTCATTTACTGTTCTATTCACTGCCTCGAATCTGCCTCGAATCAGTGTGCAGGAAAGAACACCTCTCTATAAGAGATACCTTTACAGGATGTGTGGAAAAGTGGTGAAATTTGTAACCCCTTTCCGCACATCTTTGCCATTATTTCAACAGATTTCAGTGGCGTGTGTTTGTCCTACGCTCATGAAACATTTCCTTCATGCGGCATGAACTGTTAGATTTGTTTTAGGGGGAAACAAAAAAATGCTCCCTGTGTCTTTCATATGTCATGTAACTAACATATATGAAAGCCAGACAAAATATACATGCCAAAACAACAGATTAGCGGACTATGGGCAGGGTTATGAATGCCTTTCAGCCTTCCAAAGCTATGTCCTACCCACAACAGCTGCCTGTCAGTCCTGTCCACATGTTGGAGGCAGTTGTATGTTGTGTAGCGCCGACTGTTCCAACGCTTCCTGTTCCATTACTGAAGTGCTTGACCTTTCACCCCCCTCCCCTCTGTCTCATGACAGGGTGTGTGTGGGAGGACAAGGAGCGGACACAGAGTGTGTATGTGCACGTGTGTATGTGTGTGTGCGGTATACCAGGGTATGAATAAGTCCCAGAGGGCATGAATATGTTTCCCATGACATGGCCTCAGACTAAACAGCCGCTCTCCACCCAGACATCCGCCTGTCATTCTCCGCTAAACCGCAGCGAGCGGAAAAGAGCACAAAACATGGGAACACAAATACACAGACGCATCTCCCCTTTCTGTCTTGTTATCTTCTCTTTTCTCTCCCTCCCTCACTCCCTCCCTCCCTCTCTGTTTCTCCGCTCTTTTGTAGCTGAGTCCTCCCCGTGGCCCTCCTTGTCCAGGTGAAAGACTTCTCCTCGCCCTCTCCCTCGCTCTTTGTGCCATGTGAATGAGAGAAAGAGAGAATAAGAGAGGGAAAGATAAAGAGAGAGTGCCTTCGGACACAAAAGGCTGTGTACCCCTCCCAGGAAGTCTGGGAGAGAGAGGGAGAAAAAAAACACATCTTTAGAGGAAGGAGGAGGGGAGGACAGCATTGTACCCTCCTTCCTGACTCTTTGTGTATGTGTGAGTGTGTTTGTGTGTGTGTGTGTGTGTGTGTGTGTGTGTGTAAGCTCATGTGTGACCACGAGAGAAACTGAATGCCAAAGCAGTCAGTCTATTCAAACAGAAAAAAGCTAACACACTTAGACCTCACCCTTGCACACATTACACACAAACACATACACACACACATTCTGCTCTCTACGTGTCACACAGACAGACAGACAGACAGACAGACAGACAGACAGACAGACACACACACACACACACACACACACTAATGCACACAACCATTTAGGCCCTCTTTAAGGCGGCGCCCAAGCATTGACTACCAGTTGCATTGTGTGGAATAAAAGATCCTCTTTCATCGTGGCCTTAACTGTTTCAAAGAACTAAGCGGAGAGGATCAGACTGGCTGAATCCGACTGAAGACATTACTGTCATAGTTACAGTAAAAGGCAGCCAAGGTGTGGCTCAAGCACCGCTAATGCAGAACTCCTGCCCTCTGGGCAAGGCTCTGGTTGTTGATTTCCACTAAAGATCTATTACTCTAATGTTCCTCAGAGATAAGCCTCCTTCAAAGGTGCAGAGCTTACTGCCATTATTGGCTGTTTGTTTGGTAAGAGTCTCTACCTGAGAGAGAGAGAGAAAGGGATTGGCAGGGAGGCAGAAGAAAGAGAAGGAGAGAGGGAGAGGAGGAGGAAGTGAGAGGGAAGACCTCAGGGTATACTGAAGTGATTTTGTGTGTGTAAGAGAGACAGAGTCATGAAAAACATCCCTCTCAAGGGCAACAATGTAAGCCTGTTTGTTTACATGCTTTTGCCCGCTTTGTTATGTACTGTACCTGCATGCAATTTTATGCTTGAGCAACATGCCAGAAACTTTTCATAGAAGGTTTTTTTTTTTTAACTTTGAGACCATGACAATACTCCAAAGTGAAATGTATCAAGTCATCTCCTGCACAGCTTTGTCTGACTGACACATTTCAACACTGACGATAGAAACAGACACCTGACTGCTGATCACATCTGACCCATTCATTCACATTCATTCACCAGGGTGGTCCGTCACCCATCCCACAAAAGCCACCCGGAGCCTGGAGTGTGTGTGTGTGAGTGCCTGTGGATGTAGCGTGTGTGTGTGTGTGTGTGTGTGTGTGTGTGTGTGTGTGTGTGTGTGTGTGTGTTCTTCTCTGAACATAAACAGGGGTGTCTGTCATGTGATGTGGCCAGTTGTTTTGCTGCGCTAAATCACCAGCTCTTGTCAGAAATGCTTCCAGGTTGAAATTGGCTACAACGGAGCTAGGGGCACATTGACACCCATACACACAGAACGCCTTTGATCATGGAGCCGATAACATACTTCAGTAGTTCTGTTGATGGCGAAGAGGAAATATGATAAATCACATTATTGTAACTACCGGACTGTGTAACCCCATGCTCCAGTTGAAATTTGAAACACGAGATGGGGAGAGAATGAGTGAGTGAGAGCGATAGAGTGGCATAAGAGTGAGGGAGAGAAAAGACCAATGCTGATGAATGGAAATGTACCTCTGCTTCTTCATGCTTCCGTTACCCCCTTAAGACAAGCTCTTTGCCATGGTTACTCTATCAATCACAGCATAAAGCAGTCAAATATCCAGAGCTTTGCCTTTCTTCCCGTGCCAAACCTTCCTCTCTTACATCTACATGCACACAATCAAACACAAAGACTCTCACAATTTGGAGAACAGAACATCAGAGCGCATTGTGTATCTGCAGCTCACATAACGATACGTGGTCCGGGAATGGAAAGAATGTCCATTTTCTTTTACTCCTTCACTTGCTGCAATGTTGGCCACAGTTTCACACACACTAAATCTGCCTTAACACACAAAATTACATGCAACCACATGAAAATCTAATTCCACCCTGGGGAAACAGAAAGAGATCACTGGCGGCTTTGTCAGTCATTCTGCAGGTTCAGAGCAGAAGGGCATAAAAAGAACAGTTAAGAGGCACATTTGTGAGTGTGTTTGTTGAGGGATGAGCATGGGTCTCCATGTCTGCATCCTCTGCTCCTAATAGTGCTCCAGAGTCTTTAGTTCGTCATTCAGCAGCAGACGGAGATCTGAGGGGGTAGATGGCCTGTGTGCCTCTGGCGGTTGAGAGATGTGTTGTCCTGCGAGCAATATCAGGCTGCTTTCTTGACGCCGCGATGGCCAAGATAGCGCAGGACGGTTCCCTACTGAATACTCACATGAAAAAATAAAGAAAAGAAACCACATGTACTTCCTTTCTGTCCCTCACACACAAATACACACACACAGACCCACACAGCAACCCGCTTCCATGCCCCGGCAGTGTCCATGTATGATGTGGTAAAAGCACAACCAGAGACTGTACCCGCCACATCTGCTGTCTCAATGGAAAACAATAGGGGTGTGAAAATGAGCGACAGACATCTTACCACACACACCGCAGTCACCTATAAATGGAAAAAAAAATTGTACTTGCACACACACAGATACTGACACACATACTTGCACTCAGACTCCCTCTCTTTCACACAGCACACACACAGTAGAGATGCCCATAAAATGGGGACACAGAAACCCCAATTCTAATTGTGAGACTCCCATACGCAGAGGAGCCTGCAAAATCTTTAAGCGCTCCCTTTCTCATTTCTTTTGCGGCCGTTTATTTGTGCTGAAAATATCTGCACGTCACAGCGCCAGCCGACACAATGCACATGTGGTAGTCATCAATCATAATTATCATGGTTTAAAAAAGCCACAGCTGTTATTTGATTTTAAAAACAAGCCATAGCGCAGCGCCTTCCAACGATACGTCAAGTTGTCAGCGGAGGCCTTGGCCTGCACAGCAGAAATGTCTCTCTCTCTCCGGCTACCCAATGAGCTTGTTGGAGAGCACAGTCGAGCTGAGCTGCATTCAACCTTTCCCCATGACTCACCACTGTGTGTCTTTATTTTTAAACATTTTCTCTCTCCATTGCTGCATGTTTATTCTGTCTGAGTGAGGCCGCTGTTATGGACTTCACACAACGTTTGTTTATGGCTTCTTTAATCAGGACCAGATAATGGAGAGTTGTCTCCATCCATGGGCGCATCCCCAGAAGCAGCGCATGTGTGTGTGTGTGTTCCTGTGTGTGTTGCTATGCTTTAATGAACCCCCCCGAAATGTTCCAATAAATATTTTCTTCAGTAAAATATTAGTACACAGACAACGAATAGGATTAGAGTGTGTATGTGTATTGTTCATGAGGCCCCATGAGGTGATTGTGCGCTTCCTGTGTTGAACGTGATGTCACCCAGTTTTGATTATGTCAGCTGGTTTACTGTTGCTGCTGGCTGTGTCATCTCCATGGCAACTTTGTTATCACTTATATTTACCTCTGACTTTAATCAAGCAGTATGGTGCATTACATTTGTTGTATTTATTCCCAAATTGTTGCCTGGAGTCTGAAAAGATTGTTCCAAAAATGGGACAAACATTACGTATATGATTCAAATGACATCACCACAGAACGATTGAGCGGGAACCGTTGAAGGCATCCTATGTCAGTGAAAAGCAAAATGTTCAAGGTTATTTGTTGATGTGTTTCTTGATAAGAGAAATAATTTGTGATGCTGTATTACATTTTTAGGAGCTGATGTGCACTAAATAGTTGATCTTAAATTTGGGATTTTCTTATTTTAAGTTCACTCACTTGCTGTGCATTTGTCACTGTGATGTTCTCAAAATAAGATCAGATAAAAATATTCTGTGCATGTGTAATGAGGCTATAATATTTAAAGGCACCTTGTGTTAACTGTCATGGCCGCATTTTCACACCAAACTGCACTGTGTATATGCTCAAAGCCTTAAAGCTTCTAAAACATTTGCAGTATTTTTTGAGTGTTTTGACACCTGCATTATTTACTCTGCCTTGTGGTCTCATTTTACTCTTTTATTAGCCTATTACTACCTTTTATTGCGTATTGCTACCACTGGCTGTCAATTTGCATTACCACTCTCATAAATGTGTATAATGTGTGTATAATGCCACTCCTGCGCTTGCGGTGGGCTTTCAGAACACAAGATATACATAATACAGGGAGCTACTCATCAAAACATACAAAAAAGATAATGTCAGTAACTGTGATGTGATAAATGAAATTGTAAGATTTATTTGCCACTTTGTTGTCTGTCTGCACCAATTGAAAGCATCCACCCTGCCTATGTGTCTCGGAGTAACACCTTAAACCCCCCTCTCTCTGCAGTCAGACCTCCCAGGAGGGGGCATCTGTAACAGGAAATTCCTATGCAGAGAAACTAACATGCCATTATTATGTCTTTCATAAAGAAAATATTCAATGACAGCAGAGACTGTAATAATGCTACATAATTACCTGACCTACAAAATCTCATGGTGTACGGGTAAATCTAATGGTGTAAGCTCATGGTAACAACACCCCTCCTCAGTTTGAGTGACAGAGGGAGTCATAGTTGGACACTGAATTTGTCTTGTCACAACTTCTACACAGGACAGGCTTAAATACCTAAATTGATGAACTTAAGTTTTGCCATGCAGTGTTTTTTCCACATCTCCCCTGAAGCTGAATATAGATCACGCCTACGGATAAGTTCATCCAACCCCCCCGTCAGCTTGGCTGACTTGACAAACAAACAGCCAGTGTGTCAAAACTCCCAACTGCAAAGGGCTTCTGAGAGCACAGTTTACACTAGCAAGCCCGGTGGTCTGGCTTTATGAGCAATGGTTAGTGTCATACACACACGCACATACAAGCCTCTTGAAGACTCACGCAGGACCCCAAGGGCTGTGAAAGCAAAGAAGGGATGACGTAACACCTCTTTGCTTTCATTGTGTTTATCAAGGAGATGACCTTACATGACTGGGGCCACAAGGTTATGTATGTTTTCTACCAGAGGCTGACACATAAGTTGTCCTAATACTATCCCAAGTGTTAAAAAAGTAGGTTGTGTGTGTGTGTTGTATGGGTGTGTGTGTCTACATGCATGCATGTGTCCGAGCATCCTGCACCTCTCCCTCTTTGACCGCAATGCAGCTGCGTCAATACTCACCCCCCAACACACCCTCTAACGTCAGAGTGTGTGTCAGAAATGGAATGAGTGTATCTATGTTACGGCACTGAACAAAGGGGGACAAGAAGGTGGTCTCCTGAGAAACAAAAAAGAAAAAGAGAAGAAGACGGGGGAAGAGAGAGAGGGATAGATATGGAGGGAGACTGAGGGGTCAGATCTCAGAGAAGGTAGAGTGAGACATCTGGAAAAGAGAAAGAGTCACTGGGACGAGGAGGAAATTACAGCTGCCCAACAATGATTCATTGGGGAAAATTCTCTTCTACATCTCCCTCTCCTCCCTCTCATTCTCCAACCTCTCTACCTAACCCTTCACCCACTCTCTGTGCACTACTCCCCACTCTGGATGATGGATCGCCATGCAAAAAAAGCATTTGAAAAACATTTTTTCATGTCCTGAGTACCATCAAAGAATGTTGGTAAGGTATACACTGATTGATACTTTGATACTGACGCTCTCCCCTTTTCTCTCTCCAGGGATCTGAGCATGAACAACATCAGTGAGATCCAGCCCGGCGCTTTCCACCGACTGCACCTGTTATCAGAACTGTGAGTACATAATCATTTGACTCGCATTCAATTAATAAACCTCCATTGTCACAACTCACATATGACAAGAAACAGTCGTTTCCCTGAGCCTCAATGATGGGGATTGATGACTCTGGCCTGCCTCTGATCTCTCCTACCAAGAAACTGCCTGCAGCAATAGGCTAGTGGATCCTGGGATGGCTGCGCAAAAGAGGGAGGTGAAGGGAACCTGATATTCACTCAGAGAGTGAATATATAGTCCTTAAAGTGTTTAGAGAGCAGGTTCTGTGCTTAGCATCCAAGCCGCTGCTTTCTTGCCCTCCTTGACTTTGTTTCAGCTGGACTGCTCAGCAGGAGCAATACACACATAGACACAAGCCTTTGCCAAGACAAACACACACTATAGGAGAGCTTCAGGTCAGGACTGGGGGAAAATAAAAGGAGCGAAGATTTATGTTTTTCTCGTTTATAACATTAAGCATAGGTAAAGATGGGTATCATTACAAATGTTCTGATATCAGAGCCAATACGCTACATGAGTTAAATTTTGAAATAGACATGATTGTTTATACTTTGTTTGGCTGTTAACAATCTTTTTTGTACAATAGATTTAATTGAACAAACTAAACAATATCCTAAAAAAAAAGCAAGACTAAGAAGACTAAGAATTCGACTCTGTACCAAATTTCATGACTGCTATACTACAGCCACACTTTGATCAGTACTACACACAAAGCAGAAAGTATGGGTTTCATTCTCATAGGGCTGATCAAAGTACACACATTGCAGCAAAAAGGTAAAACTTTAATAACATGTTTTCGGTCGACCTGGCTGATATCTGATTTGACCACTCAGCAGAATTCAGTTAAGTCTCGGTTTGACAAAGGCTGCCCACAGATATGCCCCAAGGGTTTGAATGTGTGTGTAAATGTGTAGTAACTCATGAGGGCTTATGTGTGTATGTCAGCCTTCACCTGATTCTTTTACTTGTGTATGTGTGTGTGTGTCTGTGTGTGTGTGTACGCATGGGTTGTTTGAACAGTCTGCTGTTTTCTTTGCTAATTCTTGCAGCTGCAGCCTGTGAGGCATGAGCTAATGATGATGAAAGCAAAAGGTTAGCTGGAAAACCATTCAGTTGGCTTTAACTCGGAGACAAACTGGATCTGAAAAGCAGAACAATGAAGTTTTGTGACACCTTGAAGTTCGAGAATTAAATTCAAGACTGTGATTTATTGTCGTTTATTGAATTGTGGATCTGAACTTTTGCTGTCGTAAAAAACACGGTAAAGTCCAGATATCGCTGATGGCATAATAATCAGAACCACACAGTCCAGAGTGATGCTGAACATTGATGCTGACATTTGCTTGCATTGGGGAAACAAGGGTGGGGGTCTTGGATGCAGCTCTACCTGCACTGTTTGTCCGGACACAGTGTTTTACAGCCCCATTGATCTTGCTTCCTCTGTATCACTCTCATGTTCTGACACTTTATGGAGACGTTTTGTTGCTTTGTAACTCTTCCAAGGAGGATGTTCCTGCCCTAAAGCCAATTTTTATAGCCTGTTGACCATTTCTGGAAACATGCTGAGACGATGATTATGTTCCAAGGCAGGGAAAAGCACAATTCTGACATCCACTCCTGTCTAGGAAGTTTAGGGAGACAAGGCATAGCAGGTTATGGTAAACACATTATAATTACAACAAGTTATAGTGCTTACAAAAACAAACCAAGGCACCAAACACAAACACAGTCGGCTTGAGAGTGAGAGTGTTTGATGTGGGTCTACAGCACTTGTTAGGTAGCGCAGGGAGAGGCAAGGGCCAGGCAGGTTGTGACTGGTAGAGTGATAAATTGTTTGATGTTGGGCTTTACCTCCCTGCCTGCACTCCCTCACTCCATCTCCCTCCTTTCCAATTCATTTCTACAGACACCCTATTTTACTGCAGGCTATTGCAAGCTGTAGTCACTGCCTTTGATAGTTTTGTTTTTTTCTCTTTTTGTTACACACCAAAACACATCTGCTTATGGCAAAAAAGTCCAGCTTTCATCCATGTTTTACACTTTTAGGAGGAGGAAGAGTAAAACCTTATAAGTCATGTACTGAGGGTTCTTCTGAATCACATAAATGTAAACTATCATGCAGCTTCTTATCTTTTTGCTCAGTTCAGTAGTGTCAAAGTGAAAACAGGTAATCCTTTTGAACCTCAATTGAGGTGATTAAATTCATTCACAAAGCAGGTCGCAAACCTCCCTTTGATTCATAGCCGCATTAATATTGATAATAAGATGTAAGTATAATTGCCCCTCCCTCGAGCCCTTTTCTACCCTCTAACTCCTTATTTCTAAATCTTACTCCATTGATCTCAGATCCCTCTTATTAAGCTTTCATTTAGCGCTTTGATCAGTAAATCGTCTTTTAATTCAAACACGCAAATCTGCACGCAACTGTCAGTCAGACAGAGCATGAAGAGAGGCGACTGAGAGGCTGCGTGTCTATAGATTAATAAGAGGGCAGCAGTGCCCACACTCTGGTGCAGTCTCCAAGAATGGTTACTCATCTACCTGACATATCAAAGACATCCCCTCTTTTCAAATATTCCGCTCTAATATCAAAGATGCGGCATCTATTACTGATCTAATTGAAGCTTGGAACCAGCTGAGGGTGGTTTTAGGTGAAATTGTCCCCCTAAAAAGCCCTCCCGGGAAAACCACTTTAGAAGGTGACAGTGCTTTCTGCCTCTCATCAGTATCAAAGTCCATGCTGTTTGTACATCCAGAGATAGCATTTCACTCTACCTTATTCCTTTGAATCTCTTCATAATCAGCCATTTAGGTCAAGTCTATAATGCTCATCTTAACATTATCTGTAAAAATCACTCACCTCCCTAACACAGAGCCGAACTCTGCACATTCGACATGGCTTGACAAGCAGGACAATCACTGGTTGTATTTAAACCTGCTGTTAGTGTTGGCTTTACGACTTTTGTGCAAAACCTTACATGTTTCTGTAAAAGTGCATAAAATACAGTAGAAACTTTTGTTATCAGCTGAAGTGAAATTCTGATTAATCTGATCTATCCTCTGTTCTTCTATTCAGTCTGATCTATCCCCTATTCTCCTGGAATAGCCATCCAACCTGGGCTTCTCTTGTCCTGTGAGAGTGCTCTCAGGTGCTCTCCGACTATCACACAAATGAAATCCAAATGTAAGAGCAGAGAAGTGTTGAGTAGAGGCCAGCACTGCCCTGCTAGTCTTCCTTTTGCTGATAAGATTGTCTGCTGATAGACCAGAAGAATGACGTAGGTGAGGGTTAAGGGGTTATGATATTGCTTTCTAGATACTCCAGGTGCAACACACAGCTGGAGCTATCTAGGTCAATTAAAACTTTTCCTTTAACTGT
The DNA here is from genome assembly GCA_008933995.1 of Datnioides undecimradiatus. Lineage (NCBI taxonomy): Eukaryota > Metazoa > Chordata > Actinopteri > Lobotiformes > Datnioididae > Datnioides > Datnioides undecimradiatus. The sequence goes on from WARS01000026.1 coordinate 6,378,517, forward strand.
TGCCAACATTGGTTTCTGTTTGCCTGTCTTGCTCACCACATCCCCCAGTGCTGTTTTCCTATATATATATTGTACTCCAATAACTTCAGAGGTTACCACCAAGTTAAGGGTTGATCTTCAGGCTGGACCCCCAAACAGAAGGAGGGATAATATTTCTATTGATGGACCGAGGGTGACAAAGGTCATACATGCATATGTACTTACAGACACACCCACACACAAACCGCCTTCTCCCTGATAAGCCCTGTTTATCCTCTCTGCCTTCTTTCATCATTGACTCCTATCAACCATCCTAGCCCTGCTGCCACTATGATGTCCTATCACTACCTGAGATAGTATCGCAAAATACGATGTTGTCTTTGCTGGCTAGGTCTTTAATCCGTCATTTTGCTTATTATTTTGAGGTAACGGGACATGGTGATACATAGGATAATCAGCAGTTGGTATGCTTCAGTAAAACCCTCAGCTCTGATATAAGGGTGGTCTCACCTTTGTTACCATCCATCTCGCTTCCCTCCAATGTGTTTCAACTACACTTGCCTCTGTTATTTTATCTATAAATCACTTCAATAGAGCTGAATTATGCTGAGGTGGATTTTTTTTATCTATGCAGTCCATGGGCCAAGAAAAATTCTAACCATCCCCAAATCAAATTAAAAGAAAAAACAGTTGGAGCCACGGTTTGACAAGAGCAAGGCGCCTTTCATTAGAATGAGATTGATGTGGAACGACTAGGAGGCTAAGTGCGGAACATTCACTCATACGTACGATCATTTACACACAGTACACACATAAATACACACACACACTGATATCATGGAAACAGTTGGTCAATGGCAAGTGCCGGTGTTCCGTTGATGTCTATCAAGAAGGTCTGAACATTTTTTCCTTTTTCAATATCCATCTTTACTTTCAACATAATTATCCTTTTGACAAATGAAGTCGGCAAAAAAAAAAGCATGATTCCACTCAAACGCTGTTTTGGCTCCAATGGTGCAGCTAATAGAGAAAGGCTGGTTGGCAGGAGGACATGCACATCACATAATGGCCTTAACTACAATGTTTGTTTTCTAAAACTCTTAATTACTGGCCCTTCTCATCCCCCCAGTGAAAAAGGATTTATTTTTCATTGGTGCTACCTATATCTTTTTTCTGTCCAATGCGTCTGTAACAAATCATAGTGTTTGAACAGGAACCAAAAGAAGGCACTTAGGGGTCTTTGCAGAAAGGGGCTTAGATCAATTTCCCCGGTGTCAGGACCTAAGACAGGCCTATTGAAATAGTTACCTCTGGAAAAGTAGCTATTGAAATGGTCCCCGGTGACCAGCTTGTGCAATAGTGAAACCTGAAATGGTATTGAAATAGCAGACCTATCGTCCTCTATGGGACAACAAATGGCCAGTACACAGGTTTCTTTATGAGGGATTATCAGATCTAAGAGCCAATTGAACCCCTTTATCTTGAAATAAGAATGATTATTGGAATTTGCAGGGTCAAAGAGCTGCAGTCACCACAGATCCGCTCTCTGTATTGAGACATCATGTGGTGCAGTTGAAGTCTGTTTGAATGAGTTTTGACTGTGGTTTGAGAGGCATGACTAAATGGCACCACAATAGCTTGGATAACGATCAGGCCATTTTGTATTCCAGTATGCTGATGTGGGTGTGCATCTATGTGTATGTGCGGGTGGGTGTGTTTGATAAATACAAGCTCTATAAGAGTTCTAAACTGGGCTGAGTGTGAGATTTGGCAGGCGCGGGTGGGGTTGTGTGGTTTGCCACTGCACAGTAATAAGACGGAGACATGTTGACATGAGTATCAGATGTCAGAGGGAGTTTGCTGGGAGCCCTCGTCCATTACCATCTGGATGATAGTGCCTTGGAAAGGCACTCAGAGCTTTATATCAGTATTTCAATATCTTGGCACTGATGGATTGACTCAGCCAGAAGCAGGCTGCTTAGCATAAGGCTGAAATATCAGGCAAATGTCACCTGGGGAACAACGGTGTGAGGAGGAGGATGCCAATGAGTAACATTTAACTTGTGTGTGTTTAATAAAAGTGGGTGGTCTTGAGCTGTGAAGACCAAATCTGTGTTTAAACTCTGCTTCCAGCTCGTGACCTTGAGAGTTACTCTGTTGGACTGAATGTTATTTATTTGGACATCTTATACACACTCACAAATGACCATTAGGTGCTTTGTTTGATAAACAAACTGATTGGATTGCTTGTGTGAATGTGTGTGGTTTCTCTCCCTCGCTGTCCTCAAGGCCCCTCAGAATGGGCCCAATTTGCCTCAAGGACATGGAAAATAGCACATGCACATTCACACACAAGCACTCGTGCACATGTGTAGTATACACCTTTCTACGCACACACACTCATGCACGCATAAATACACTGAAGTGCACGTCAGCAAGTATACTTTGACACTGCACTTGTTGACCCAGTCTCAGTCTCATTCAATTGAGTCTTTACTCACTCATGAGAGCTCCCAGGATTGGTTAAGGTTTCAGGGTGTGCTTCAGGCCAATAGCAACCACAGTGAAAGGAATAGAATATTGTTATTTGCATACTGCCCTAACAGTAACCCCAAAGCAGGAACTCAATGTAGGATGAAGTCATATTGTAGCTCATTCCAAAAACATACAATAAGGCAAAACTTCTCTTGTGAGACTTGTAAATTTTTTTGTGCATGTGCTTGTATTTCATTCTTCACTTTTATATTTTGTTTTCCCCCTTTTGATCTCTGTGTTTTTCTCCTAGGCGTATCTCAGGGAATCAGCTGAGGTATATCTCAGGCCACGCTCTCCAGGGTCTCCACAACCTTAAAGTTCTGTAAGTAACCTCCTCTTTCTTCCCTCCCTATCCCACTGTGGTGGTTCAGTCCTCATCCCAGGTGGGTTGTTCCACTCCAGCATTCTGGGGGGATGGAGTTGTGCTCCTGCCTTGAATAAAACACACAGGCCATGCATCATTAAATGTAGTTAAAGTTTATGGGCTGGGGGGAGACCTGCCCTGCTTGCAGTTCCTTCATTCCCAAATAAGCTCTGTTTCAGTTGTAAGCATGCACACACACACACATACTGTACACAGACACACGCACACATACACACACCCACACACGAATACACACACACAGGTGCAATGCAGGGACCTCCCAGTCACACCACCCACCGAGATTACAGCAAGTGACAAGAAAAAAATCACTTAAAACGCCATTCAAAGCTGCTCTCTCAACACCCCATTTCTTACAGTGTGTTCATAGCCTTATGATCCATGACCCCCAACTGTTAGCGCTACAGTGAAGTCTTAAATCACAAAAAAGTGTAAAGCAACCATAAAAACCTTGGTACTTTCTGACTTGTAAGGCATCTAATGAGTTGCCGCCATTTTTCTAGTGGGTGCAAGACAAGGGTATTAAGGAGTTTTTCATGAGTCTTGGCGACCCACTCAATTCCTTTTGAGAAGAGTCTGAGAAACCATGCCACAGAGTATAAACTTCACTTGAGAACTGTGGTTGGCAATTTAAGTGAATCTGGGAGATTACCAGGCACGGAAGTTGATATTCTTTCACCTTGCGTTATGAAATTCACCAGAGCAAGTATCTGTGAGTCCTGGGTTATCATGTCATTACAGCAGAAAGACGCACATTACCTGAATTTATACAAGTCTGCAAGCATTTATGCGTCATGCTATAACACCCTGGCAAACTTTGGACAGTTCTTTTGACCTCAGAGCAGCAGAGCTGTTGGTTTCATTCCTCAATATATTAGATAAAGTCAGGCTGTGTCAAACAAATGGACGGTTGACCTTGTGTAGTGTAACTGCAAGAGTCCCTGCTGACACACAATAACACACACAGAGCAGGTTATGAACCCAGAGTGTAGTACAGCGAATCTCCCCGAAGGGAATTTCTTTGAAACAGGACTCAATTCAATGTATTTATCATGGTATCATCATCCCAGTGGAAAAATTCCTGTGATCCTCTCAAACCTGAGCAGCATTTTTTCTACAGTGAGGCAATCATCACAACTTACACAGGAGACTATTGTGAAATACACTAGACTGCAAAAGCATGTGACACATTGAGTTATGCAAATAAATAGACCAAAGTATGCTCTTAATATGTCAAGGCATCTGTTGTCAACATTGTAACCATCATGTATACCTAAATACAAGAAAATAATTGCTAAATTCAAAAAACTGTAATATTTGCATTTATTGCTAAATACAAGAAACTTTGTTTGTTGTCTGAATCTGAAAATGTGGCCTTGTAATTAGTATCAAGGTTTTTTCAGATAAAAAAAGATTCTTATAACAAAGATATTTAACTGTTGACGACACAATGCCTTGTACTCACAGACTCACAAAAGACTGACACCACGATGCCACGATAACGGCAGAGCGTCACGCTGGAGACTACACGCCTTGTGTGCAAATGTCAGGCGACTGGTCACAGTATAAACTTATAAAGAAAGAAGGATAGAAAGACAGAGAAAGTGAGGGAGGGAGAGGAAAGAGAGAGAGAGGGCTATTGTTTGCTCCCCACTTCCTCCTCGCTTTTTGCTCCATTCTTCTGAGAATGACATCAGCAGCCCACCCAAGGAGCTTCTCTTTCTCTTTGCTCCTGCTCTTCATTCTCTGCTTCTCTTCAAGCTTTCACTGGCCCTCTCTTTCTTGTGTCAAATTTCCCTCACGATGGATGTGTCGTCATGCACATCACATATAGACCTACTACACCTGTAATGGAACAATCTCTATGTGCCTTTCAGGATGCTACAAAACAACCAACTGGAGAGACTTCCTGATGATACTCCATGGGACCTACCCAACCTACTATCCCTGTGAGTCTCTTTCACACACACACACACACACACACACACACACACACTAATCATGCTTCTTTACCTCATGCAGTAGGGAATGAAACATCCCCCGGTCGCCCACCCACACACACATCTCAGCTCTAACCGCAGTGCAGGTATAGAGTACCACTGACATATTACAGACCATATCCCAATAGTTCTGCATTCAGTGCTCTACTGCCTGATGGTAGGACTCACAGCCTGACTGTGTCAGTGTAGTTCATGATAGCATCTGGAAGCCATGAGGGAAACAGCAGACACTGCAGGCCAGAGAGAGCATCTCCAATGAGCTGTGAAACAACCCCATTTTCCATCAATTCCCCCTCTCTTCCTCCTCCGCTCCTCTCGTCCGTTCTTCTCCCACCACCCACACCGCTATCCCTCTGGCTAATGAGAGTGTTTGGTGGCATAATTGTCTCATCTGTGGGGTCAGTGTATTTGTATATGTGTGTGTGTGTGTGTGTCAGCATGAATGTTCGGGTGGGTGCATGTAGACCACCTCATCGGTAATTCCTCACCCCTGAATCTCTCTCCCAACCTTGTACCGCACACATACTCCACATCCCTGCTTACCAAATTAATAATTCTTTGTAAATATCCATAAAGCCATTTCCTTCATCACACACTCAAATCGCTGGAGTTGTAACTTAGGAGGGGCTTGCACATGTAACTCCTCTACCACCTACAGCGTTTCTCTGTCTGGTATAAAGCAGGCCTGCTCTCCCTCGACACCCTCAGCCTGCACACACACACACACACGCTGCACTATAGCTTAGGCTGTACTTGAGGGTACGTCTACTCTTACAATTTTCTGCTACCATGATGTCTCTGTTCATGTGCTCAGTCTAAGTGTATGTGTGTGTGTGTGTGCACAATCGTGTGTGTGTGGTCTTTCAATTTCTTCACATAAAGATGGTCTCAAATAATGAAAACACACACGCATGTGCGCACACAGTTCACGTACAGAGCCAGGGTAGAGAGACGCACCTTGTCATTACGGTAATGATAAGCCCAGCGGAGAAAGATTACTGGAAAGGCTTTGGAGAATGAAGCTTGTCGGCGCCTCTCACTGACATGAAACATGCCAGGTAAAAAGAAAGAGAGACAGCACATGGGTTTTAAATTGGTATAAATGTATAAAGGTGGCTTTCATCCGAAATAAATCACGTCTTAATCTCGGACAAGAATCCTTTTGTCAGCAGAGAACTGAACCTGAGTCAAGAAATTTGTCTCACCATTTGGAACAGGCTAATTACAACACACTGTGTGAGTGCTGTTGTTTAGTTCGGTGTGATCAGAAGCAGACAGATGTGTTTTGGGTCCCAACCCACAGGTTAAGCAGTGTAATCACTGATGAGCTCCACAAGCCACATTAATCACTATAACCTTGTTTTTTTTTGGATTTGACAAGGCAGTGAAATGTGCTCCTCCAAGTTCCCTGTTGTATAAAATTTTTGGCCATCTGGAGAATTGAACCAGTGGAGGCAAGTTGCACAGATCTCCTGGATCACTTAAGAGAACTTTCTCTTTCTGTCTCTATTTCTCTCTCCCATAATCGTAGCTCAGACTTTGATGTGATGGACAGGAAATAGTTGCTGCTTTATTGGCTTCTGTGGAACATTCCTGGTTCTGTCTGGACCTTCTGGAGACCTGGCAGGTCCACCCAGAGGAGCAATTATTATTTTGCCCCGGAGAACAAACCAGAAAGTTGAAGGGTCTTCCGTAGCTTTCATCCTGTGATTTGGGTCAGGGACAAACAATGTCCACAGTTGGAGTGCACAGGATACACAAGGACGATGTTTAGCACTGAAAAAAAAAGTGTGCTCAGGAAGTCCACAAGATGAAAATTTCTTGGAGCTGTTTGTGTGTGCACACATTCATGTGTATTTACATGCATGCTGAAGGGTGTTTCCTTGTGTGCATGTGTGCGAGCATCTGCCAGTGTATACAGTTGCCTCTCCCGATGGAAAATTTCCCTGGGGAGAAAAGCCCAGAGTTCAGAGTTCAAGTTCAGATTTCACTTTGATGATGCTGTTTGTTTGGTGAGGGGCGAGGAGGCTGAGGAGGAGCTGCAGTGCGAGAATCAAAGAAGCACACGAGAAGATTGATAAGGGAGGATGTTTGAAAGACGAACAAGAGTTAAGGAGTGAGACGCAAAGCGGCTCGCAGTGGCTGGGAGTGCATCAATGAAGATGTAAGAAACAAAATGTGAGTGTGAGAGGGGCCGGAGGGAGGAAAAGGAGATTAATGAAGGAGTGTGAAGGGCCAAAGAAAGAAGAATAGCAAGAGGAAGTGGTCTCAGCTTGTCAACTCTGCCCTGAGGGGATCATTCATCACTATGGACAGTGTGTATGCATGTGTGCATTTACGTGGGGTGTGTGTGTCACACTACACACTCATTGCCTGTGGGTTGAGGGACACCAAAGGAGAGAAGGGACAAAGGTTTGTTAGATTTGGTATGGTTAAAAAGATGAAAGCACATGTGTGAGAGCGTACCATGTGTGTGTCCGGTGCCATAGATTTATCTACTGAATGGAATTGTGCTTGTCTGTGAGTGGTTGGAAATGTCAGGGACTGATGGCGACAGCAGTACTCCAGTGGAAAGAGTGAAGGCAGGGAAGATGAACTGAAGATGAGTCTTCCTCCTTCACTTTTTCCCCTTTTCCTGACACTGAGGAGAGTCAATTTTACACAACATAAATAAAGTGAGGTAGAATAAAACAGGTTTGCCACAACTGTTCCTACATGTTTGTGTCTGTGTTCCTCTCATCTTACATTTCATACATGTCTGTGCTGGTGAAGCTTGACATGGCTTATTTAGCATGGGAATAAATCATAAATGAGAAGCTTCTGAGAAGCTGCAGAAAAGATGAAAGAAGGAGAATTAAGGATGTGTAATTCTCGTAATATCCTTCCTGTAAGCCAAAGTGTTTGAATGCCACGACACACAAACTCTTAAGCATGCACAAACACGGAGAGCATGGAGCACATGCAGACAAGCAAATATGATGTACTTAGACTTGGTGATTATCTCACCCTGCAGGCGTCTCGATGCTAACCTGTTGTCTGAGGTTCCGGCTGGGGCCTTCAGAGGGGTTCGGTCTTTGAGACACCTCTGGTTGGATGACAACTCCCTAACAGAGATCCCGGTGACGGCCCTGGACTCTCTGCCCTCCCTGCAGGCCATGACACTTGCCCTCAACCAGATCACGCACATCCCAGATTATGCATTCACCAACCTCTCTGCCCTTGTCGTGCTGTAAGTGACATCTTGATTTTTCTTAACTTCAGACTCTCTTGAATCTGGGTTTCTCTGCTTACCAGAGAAATTATTTGTTCCGTTGACTTAGAACAGGGCGGTGATGATTGCAGTGTGGAAACGTTTTTGAGGAGGTAATTTCTGATTTTATTTGTGGCCTTTTTCCAGGCATCTCCATAACAACCAGATCCAGAGCATGGGCGCGAGATGTTTCGAAGGTTTACACAGTCTGGAGACACTGTAAGTATCGCCACACACACACACACGCAGACGCATGCACACAAACACACAGAAGTAATTTCATTTCATAGGCCCAAATGAGTACCTCCTCTGTTTCCCAAAACACTGATGCAGGCTTTGTGATGACAAAGTATCTGCAAGTATCAACATTCATTCAGTGTAGTGTTTACAACAATCACACTGCCTTAGAATAGACACGCTATATATGAGAAGATATATGAGGACCTCACTGAAAATAACCTCAAAAAGTTAAAGTAACCAAAAGCCATCTATTTACTTTTACTGTGTGTCTGCCCACAGCTTTATTTCTTTTTGTATGTGTGACAAAAGTGTTCGGTGTTACTTGGAACTCCTAAAATTAATGTGTTTTTATAAATAAAACGTACCAGTAGTGCCAAAGAATAATGAAGTGTAGTGGTAAATCATGCAGTCATAATGATTAATATCCTGGTAATTTCAGCAGGTGCTTGAACGTTTCTCAAAACCACAACCAACCAGTGAACGACAGGAATGTGAAGATGAAAAGTTCCCCCTTTTGATTACCTTGAAGTAACACCAACAGATCCCTCTGTGTTTTGTAAAAGAAATTGCTAAGCAGCGCTGAGGTCAAATATGGACCAGCAAGGAAAGTTGTTTGAGTGTACGTGCCGTAGTGTCGATAACTAGATCCTAACCACACACCAATATGGAAACCACAGGAAACTGACAGTCTTATGAAAAAGGTGGAGAAATGAAGCGAGCGAAATGGAGACAGTGCAATTGTGTCTCCTACAAAAGTCATGGTGGTCTGATGAAAACACGGTTTCTGGCATGCCGCTTAACAACCTGTTGAAGTGTAAAAAAATTATCCGTTCCTTTTTATGAGCATGTGTGTGGGCACATGCGTGTGTGCAGATAAGCAAGTACTTGTGCCTGTGCACTCACTAGCATACAGCCAGATTAACACTCAACTTAAAAGCCATTAGGCATACTGGGAAATGTGAGGGAATAGGGTGTAAGTCAGAGAAGCTGTGGTTAAGGGGATGAAGGGAAATTAGAGAATGAGAAAAAGAGGAATGGAGCTCGTTGGACCAGAATAGTGTGTGTTAAAGTGTTTCGGCCGTCAGCAGTGAGGAGAGACAGATGATTCAGCGGGATAAGATGACAGGTGTCATTGACGTGGGGATTGCACTGGTATGAGGGGTTAATCTCTCACAGCGGCCTTGCTTATGAGAAATATGAGAGACCATCTGCATCACCACCACCCTCCCTTACCCCTAGTGTGTATTATAAAATCATTACCACAAGGAGCCGTCCAGGGGACGGCTGGAAACTGTAACAGCATAACAAGACAGAGCAGACACAGAAAAGCAAATATTTCACATCCAAGGCTGCTTGGGGAAAACACACACATACCGTATATATCTACAAGTACTTCATCAAATGCATTTTTGTTGTCTTGTACTTTAAAGAAATAAAAATAAATCGAGTTGACTATGACTTAGTGTTTTCAGATATCCTTTGACCTGGATGGCTGGGACAGACAGAGCGCACACATTCATGCATACCAGAGCGCATATTTTAATATAGCAAAAGACATACTGTGTCTGCACAAACATGTAAACTACACAAATTTCCCACCTACAGTACATCCTCACATATGTACATGAAATTACATAAAAGCCATTTTCCTGCCACCTGCAAGATGACCTACATCAATTATAGCAATGGTTGTTTTGATATAGCGTTTCCCGGGAAACTAATCAAAGGCAGACCTAAATAATCAGGACAGAGCAGCAAAGGTCAAAAGTCACATTCAAACTTCACACTCAACAGCTGTCAGCGTCTTAGAGAGGGGAAATCGCTATGTATGCATATGCAATCAGACACATTCTCACACAGAATATCATATATGGCTGAATTAGGATTTGTGTTGCAGGAGGAAAACCTCCATCTTTCCTTGGACATTATGGTTAAATGTATTATTTTATAATCTTCCTGTCTTTTCCCAGGGATTTAAACTACAATGATCTACAGGAGTTTCCTGTGGCCATTAGGACACTAAGCAAGCTTCAGGAACTGTGAGTACTCACACACTCACACACACACACACACACACACACCTGCCCAACATGACTATCATGGTTGCGTTATCCCAAATAATCCCGTTAAGTGATTTTAATGTGGCACTCGGATACAATCTCTCTCGCCCTAAGCAGGTGCTGCCTACACACCCACGCACCCACTCGCCTCCACGTACACACAGTCACGCATGCACGCACACAAACACACAAGCTTGCCATGTTTTCCCTCTGCTTCAGCAGATGTTCCCCAGCATGCATATGTGTCACAGATACAGCCTATGTGTGCGTGTTTACATCTCATTTATCCAAAAATGTTTTTCAGCTGTGCAATGGCAGGTGCAACATGAGGACATATGACTTGCCTCTCGCTCACAAATATAGTCTGTCTCCCATTCAAACACACACACACACAAAATGAAAACCATAGACTGTCTAACAGTATGTTTTTATATTTCCAGGGGCTTCCATAACAACAATATCAAAGCAATCCCTGAGAGGGCCTTCGTGGGAAACCCTCAGCTCCAAACCATGTGAGCTTAATGCTTAATGCTACAATGTGGACATACTGTATTAGATAAACGCATAATCATTTCATGTCAACATCATATACAACACAACTCAACACAACATTCCTAAATACAAATCAATCAGAATATGTTCAAATCAAATTTTTCCCTTTCTTTTCCTTTAGTCATTTCTATGAGAACCCCATCCAGTTTGTGGGAAAGTCCGCTTTCCAGTTCTTACCTAAGTTGCACACACTGTAAGTATGTGGTCAGTGGAAACCATCCCAGTGAGTTAGCCCAAACACTGTTTAAATCATCCTCTGTCCCCAGCAGTGAGAGTTGAGTGGACATGTGTAATGGCCTACTGAATGATGTTGTGTTAGTGTACTGCTGCGCTGTGTGTTGATGTGGTAAGAGAGAGTGTGTTGTAAGAACATGTTGAATGGTGTGACTTATGATGTCTAGTAAGACAGCCAAAACAGCCTGTGTTGATGTTGGAGGAAAAGTTTGATGGCTTAAATGAGCTGTTAGACAAGGTCTGCGTGCACATGCGTGCGTGCGTGTGTGTGTGTGTGTGTGTGTGAAAGAGAGAGAGAGTTTTCTGACAATTTTATCCTGTGTCTCGACTGCAGTTCCCTTAACGGGGCAACGCAGATTCAAGAGTTTCCTGATCTGAAAGGAACCACCAGCCTGGAAATTTTGTGAGTGTCTCATCTACACACACACAGCTATATCACCTTGGGGGACTTCATCACACACAAGAAAGAATGTGAGAAGACATACAGGTTGAGGACAGACAAGATACAATCCCAGAAGTTCACGGACATAAAAGATAAAAGAGTGGAGAGAGGCAGTGATAACCAGGAGAGAGAGACACACACTCAGAAACAAAAACAATATGTGTGTTTTAGGATTCTAGAGAGAAAAGGGGGAGAACAGAAGACTCTGAAAAAGGATAGGGAGGGGTAAGCTAGTTATGCCAGCCACTGACAGGTTTGGCGAACCTACACAGCTCCCTGTCTGACCAAGTTAGACTCACAGAACTAGGGGATCCTTTCGCTTGCTTGCACTACAACAATGATCAGAGGATTCTCTTTTTCTCTATAGGACGCTGACTCGGGCCGGTCTCTCAGCTCTCCCTCTGGATCTATGTGAGCAGCTGCCTCGCCTCAGAGTGCTGTGAGTATGCACACTGAGCAGGGGGGGAGAATGCGAGGTAGAAGAACTGATACACAAAACCCAACTGTGGAGAGTTGTGCCCTGAAGCAACGATATGTACAATCACTATGCTATGAAATCCAATCACACCCCGCTAAAAAAAATTATTGTCCTGGTATATCGCCTTGCTCACAGAGCCGACTGTTCGCCCAAATAATCCTGTCACTCCCATAATTTCCCACGCTATAAATCCACAGCTGGTCACTGTGTTTATGTGTGCTTTGTGCATTGTAATAGGGAGCTGTCCTACAACCAGATCGAGGATCTACCCAGCTTTTACCACTGCTCTGCACTGCAAGAGATGTGAGTGGTTCAATGCCCACTCCAATGGCACACAGATATGTATCAAAATCCACATTTTATCAGTATCACATTTTACATTGTACTGATGCATACTTAAATGTATTTTCCTCAACAGAGGGCTACAGCATAACCAAATCAGGAGGATAGAGTCAAGCACCTTCCAGCAGCTCACCTCTCTAAGAGCACTGTATGTCAGCTTTTGTTTTAACTGTCATTGTTTGTGTTATTTTCTTGTTCAAGTTCATTATCTGGATATGGTTTCCAAACTTGAGGTCAGGACACTACCAAGGAGTCATTATTGTATAATTGAGGTTTTTATCAGGATGGGTAAAACATTTTGCTATACAAACTTTTTTGTCTCCCTTTAGAGTCCTACTTGTGAAATACTAGAATGTTTCCTTTTTGCTTTCCCATGTTATTTATACTTTATTAAAAAAAAAAAAAAAAAAGAATCCCTGGAGGAAAAATCACATATCGTGTGATGAGGTGTCACAAGTAGACATTAGTTCAAATTAAAAGGCTCCAAGCAAAAAAGTTTAGGAAGCACTGCTCAAGATTAAGATCAGTTATACTTGCAACCTATTACTGACATCTAGTGGTGATCAAGATACAGCAGTCAGTGTGTACAATTGCAGTTTCTCATTCAACATCATCTCACTTTAATTCATTTCTCTGCCAGTGATCTGAGCTGGAATATGATCGAGTGGATCCACCCAGATGCCTTTGCTTCACTTCATTCTTTGATCAAACTGTGAGTTAAACCAGATAAATAACTGTCACTAAGTCTCTTCTCCCTTTCATCTGGTCCTTTCGCAGTGTCACTCGTCTGCCCTCTAAGGCATGTGTGCATCTTTAAATAAAGCTAAGCCGCATGTCAGAGCTGTCGCCTTATACAAACACTCCACACCTGAATGAGTGTGCCACAGAAAACCTGTTGTCTTTGGCTGAGTCTACAGAGAACACTGATATGCGTTTATTGTTTAAAAAAACTCCTCTGTGTGGCCAGGAGACTCATCTTAGGTCATGCCAATACAAACTGGCTCTTTGTGTGAAGTGTGCCTAACTAAACAAGCAGATATACAACATCAGACAGGAAGTGTTATCTGGAGGGAATCTGATAGAGAGCCTTGTCTGAACAGTTTAAAATATCTAAGATACAAGGCCTTTTTGTTACCAGTAATGACCCTCAGTAATATCTGAAATGAAAACAGATTTTTTAAACTTGGCCTCATCTGACACCCACCCCCCTCTGTTTCTTTCTGTATTTATTTCAGGGACTTGACAGAGAACCGTCTCAGCTCAGTACCTGTTGCAGGTTTGGGAGGTCTCACCCATCTTAAGCTCAGGGGCAACACTGAATTATACGAGGCCTTCAGTCCTGATCACTTCCCCCGTATGAGGTAACACACATACATGATCATTATGCACCCTTTTATTCGTTTTGACTTGATGTAGCCTTAAATTTGAACTTTGTAATTTGGACTCTCACCACAAACGTATTTACAGTGCTAACTTGCCCAGGTGTGTATCCTGTGGCTGTATTGAACAATGCATCACTTCCCTTCCCTGCAATTATCCTTCCTCTCACAGTTTTCTATTAATATCTTCAACCTACCAAACGCAGCCAAGGTTGACAATAAACTAATTACACAGTGTCCCTGCAAGCCATCCCTGAACTGAACTTAAAATTGTGAAAGCATTTGTCAGCAGCAAGTTAATTCTTGTTGCAAAGATCCCTGAAGGCCTGGTAAGATGTACGAAAAAGGCAAAGTGAGGTTCAAAGACAAAGATGTCAGGTGATCAAGTGGCAGTGTCAGTGTTACTGTAGATCATTATCCAACACAGAAAACCTGGCAGAGAGCCATCACTCAAAATTAGTGTACTTGTACAGTAAATGTTTGCATACAACTATCCACTCCAAAGTTAACCGATTCAGACTTCAGAAAGTTTGTCAATGTTTTCCCTATAGACGATGGATAATTTGCTTAAGATGCCCTAAACTGCTTCATAAACACTTTAGATTGCTTTAAAAAGTTAAAGAGAATCTCAAACATTGAAAAGCTAAGATTGGTATGCTCACATTTAAATGAACATCTGTCTGAAAGTTTTGTTACCTTTGTGTGTTTATTATACCACCTGTTGTGGCAATGTTTTTTCTTGGTCTACTCAAAATTGCTGCATGTCTTTGTTACAGGGTAATAGAGATGCCTTATGCCTACCAGTGCTGTGTGTATGGTTCCTGCGACAGCTATAAGCCAGCAAGCCAGTGGGACACAGAGCAGAGCAACACTGATGAGGACCTACACAAGAGGACTGTAGCCATGTACCCTATCCACACTGACGCACACTGTAAGAAAGCACCCAACTAAGATATTTGTGCAAGCATACATATAGTGTATAACTCACACAGTACACATCTGCAATGAGAAGTAAAGTAATCAACAGAAATCTGAACCCCATGTGTCTCTGCTCATTGCCGAATTACTGACATGATCCCACCTGAAACATGCTAGAGCCTTACTGCAACCACAGTTACCTGGCAACTGACACGTGAACTTACCTGCTTGAGTGTTGACCCCTTCATGCATTCCTGTGGCAGGCATAAATTATAAACACCAATAAACCAAAATTAAGTTGAAATTAAAACCATTAAACCTACACAACTAAAGCTAAAAATAAACAATTGCTGGGTGTACCAGAGGGTAACAAAAACAAAAGATGATTAAGTTGTGACATATCACTGATTAAAATTTATTCACCCTTAATTGCTAAACAAACAGTCTTAGTGATCAAATTTCATGTAAGTGCCAATTATAACTGGCAAACATTTTCTTTCATCGGAAAAGAATGTTGAATTGCACCAACCCCCTGTAGCCAGTACCACACACAATCAAACAGGCATAAGACACATGTAGATATGCAGAATAAGCTGTCGCACAAGCTAAAAAGAAACAGACCCTGATGTGTTGGACCTCGGATATCTAAGCCTGACAATTTTTTAATTCCAGATGACCCTGACTTGGAGGAGTTCCAACTAGAAATAGAGGAATCCAAACTACAGACCAGTGTCCAGTGCACTCCCACCCCAGGTAATTTAAGTTACACCTAGAGTCTTGAAGCTGATCAGATGACTTCTAGGTTGTTTTTCACAACTACAGTTTCACAAAACAGAAGTATAGTTTGTTTATCTACAGATGATGATTTGTATGTTTGCAGGTCCTTTCCGGCCCTGTGACTCTCTGTTGGGTAGCTGGCTGGTCCGTGTGGGCTTGTGGTCCATCTCCTTGGTTTCTCTTCTGGGAAACTCCCTCCTGCTCCTTTCCCTCTTCGGTTCACCTGGCTACCTGTCGCCACTCCGTTTCACGGTGGCCTGCATGGGTGCTTCGAACCTGCTGACAGGTGTGTGCACATGCACCCTGGCCCTTGTAGACGCTCTAACCCTGGGAGAGTTTGGTCACCACGGTGCCCGCTGGGAAGGGGGCCCTGGTTGTCAGGCAACGGGATGGGTCTGGGTCTTTGCGTCTGAGGCTAGTGTGTTGCTACTGACTCTGGCAGCCGTGCAGTGTGGCGTGAGTGTGACATGTGCCCGTGCCTATGGGAAATCCCCATCTCTTGGGAGCGTACGCACATGTGCGCTTTTCTGCCTCACTCTTTCCCTCATGCTTGCTTCTCTTCCATTAGTGGGAGTTGGGGAGTACGGGTCCTCACCTTTCTGCCTTCCCTCGCCCCTACCACCCCCATCCTCTCGGCTGCCATCTTCCCTGGGCTTTCCCTTGGCGCTCATTATGATGAACACTCTGTGCTTACTTATAGTCACAGGTTCATATATCCGCCTCTACTGGGAGTTACTCAGGGGAGAATGTGAGGGTCTGTGGGACTGTGCAATGATCAAACATGTTGCCTGGTTAATATTCACCAATGGCCTCCTTTATGTACCAGTAGCTTTCCTGTCCCTCTGCTCACTCCTGGGTCTCCTATCTCTGGGCGAGGAGGTGCTAAAATCAGTTCTTCTGCTTCTCCAGCCCCTGCCTGCCTGCCTCAATCCCCTCCTCTTCCTCCTTTTCACACGAGACCACTCGCAGCTTTTTTTCTGGCCTCATCCCAAAGCGCGTCCCCAGCTACGCAGGGACCACACCCTGGACTCACTGGTTTCTGTAGAAACAGAGAAGAGCTCCTGCTCTGATTCATCAACACAGGTGTCACTCGCTGATACAGATGTCCTGTACAGTGGGGTGCCCCCACTCCAACCCCGACTGGATCCCATCAGGTTTTCCCACTGCTCTTCTACTTCCTCTGTTCCTCTCATCCCTTGCCAGATACCCACTCCCTCTGCCAGAGATAGAGACAGGGTGACAGAAAGAGGGAGCCTGAACGACGATGAATGTCAGACGATGTCAGAAGACGTGATTCATAACACTCGCTCTCTGTATCACTCTAGCATGTCTCCCTCTCTGACCTCTCATCCATGAGTCTCCAAGCTAGCTGTCTGAGTAGATGGGACACAATGGGCACTCAAGGACCATCAACAAACAGAAGCAGAAAGACCAGCTCTGGGTTATCAAGCCTCAAACGCCTCAGAGTCCACACAGAGACTGTAGAGTACTCTAGAGAAGTCTGTGAGAACACAACCAAGTGCCTCTGAGTGCAACAAAACAGTTCCCTTCACAGTAAAGACTATTAAAGGAAACAACACAATACAACAAGAATGTTATGATAAAGGACAATTTTCAGACACTTCCCAGTGGACTGCATCAGTCATGGACTTGTGTGACAGAAAGAAAGCAGAATTAAAAGCTGTTAACTACATGGAAAATCTAAGCATCTGACAAATCAGTGGGGGAAGTTAGGTAGAACGAGTAGAATTTTAAGTGTAAATGTTTATACTGAAATGTGATAAGACATGCAGCTTAGAGGTTACAGATTGTTTTGTTATATTTTCAGTGGAGTTATCTCATTTGTTTTGTTGGATAAAAAATATAAGTTCTATCCTATTGCTAAGGTTTCAAAGAAAGGGGAGTCATCGTCAGACACAGCAGAACATTTTACCAGAGTAAGCTAACATTTTTCTCTCACAGAAATGTCATTATCTGACATAATTCTTTGCAACTGTGTAATAGATGTTATAAAAATGCTATTCTTTATGTGGCAGCAAAATGCAAAAGAAAACAGATCGCACACTCAGTTTCATACGGTTTACATGATTTTGTCTAAAATATGCAACTCTGCCCCACAGGAGGGAAGCAGTTACACAGACTGAATAGGATGTAGCTATCTTTCTACAGACATTAGGGTAGGCTAGCAATATGTACATACAATGTAACTACCTCTGAACTAGCATGGTATTGACTCACTACAGCCTTACGATGTTTGTCTCCCTTTTTATATGATAAACAGCAAATATATAATTTTATATATTAAAGAATTAAAGAATTCTTAGTTTGTAAAAAACCTTCCTATTTAGGATGTACATACTTTGTATACAACTGCTAAGCATATGTTTGAATAAAATTATCTTCATATTGTATATACATTAAACAGTTTGCTTGTATTACTATGGAGAAACAAACTTTCAGATCAAACAATAAGTCATAGGGCATTGTATCTTCAAAATGCACTTTAATATTAAAACACAAACATAAAAATTATACGCATATACACATTTTGTTGATATTTCTAGATGAAAATTCAAAATCATTTTTGCAAGTATAGACATGTATAAATCACAGCGGCTCTGAAGAAAAGAGATGCATGAACCCAACAAGTGGGATGGAAACTACACACAGGTTCTCTTTGCCGGCTCCTCTCCTTCTAGCTGTGCACTCAAGGCCTCCCTTTTGCGGGAGGAAGCTGTCTGATCTGGAGTATTTTCTTTGTTGCACTCCACGGCACCCTTAACAAAGACAAACTACTTTAGACACTGACAGTCCACTACGTGTCTTCTTATCCACAAAGTATTTATTAAGTGTTAAAATGTGGAGGTCACATTTCAGAGTATAAATTTGTCTGGCTCACTTTGTTGCAAGTGAATTTTAAACCGATAGACACCATTATATTGTGAGAGCACAGCACCACCTTGTGGGTCAATTATGCTACTGCATTTAGCTAATACAATGAAACAGTGCAGTGCTGTGAGACAATTATGTCACAGAATAATAATGGAACATTCACAACGGGGTCAATACAAAATGATATTATAATGGTTAAAGAGGAAAACTGATGTAATCATAGACAAAAGGGACTTACCATATTCTTCTGAACAGCATGTTCTTTTGTCCACTTCTTGGCCTTCTCCATGAACAGCTGCTTGTTGTATTTGAACTCTGATGACTACATTCGGAAAATTTAAGTGTCTCTTTATAGGTGTATATGGTGGAGATACACAACTGATCACAGTTTCACAATTGAACTGTTTTCTACTATAAAATGGAGACTGCAAACACTTGTACTTTTTTGACAGAAATTAAACTAAAAGTAAGCGTTTTAGACTAATATCTAAACAGGTTAGTCTGGCTTTAAGCAAAATGTCTTGCTTGTAATAAAAATGCACAATGGAAAAGGTATGCTATTCTTTTACAGGCGCAAATTTTAAGCATATTTTTTTCCCACCATGCATATTTGTATCAGAGTTAGGGATAGGTTTGTATTTGTGAAAGCAAGATTAAGACTCACTATATCAGCCATGAGTGGGTCATCTGGATTGGGCTCAGCCATGAGCAGCTGGATTGAGGTAAGGACAGTGGAGATATTTAGGGATGGCTTCCAGGCACCCTGAATAACATGAAAACACGCAGAAATTGTTTGCTGGTGTTTGCTTATAAAGTGGTGTTCACTTTGTTAAGGGTTTGCATGTTCTACAACAGACAAACAAAACCAGATGATTGAACTAAAACAGTTGTTCATTCCAACCTTTGGTGGAAGTTTGAGAGCATCATGGCAGATGCGTCCAGAATTGTCAATGTTTGGGTGGTAGATTGGGGTCAAGAATCGTATTTTAGGAGGCTCAAAAGGGTACCTATAATTGGAAACACAGCAGTCAGTCTCACTATACTGCAATTACGTGTTTGTAATGTGAAAATTGGAGAGAGAACACATCTGTCAATGTTAAACTTTTGATACAACATACCTCTCTGTGACCTTAATCTCTAAGGAGAAGAGTCCACCCTCATATGGTGTGTCTGTTCCCCCCACTATCTCTGTCAAGCAGAGAAAGGAAAAAAATGATTTAACTTGTCCTATGTGTGGTTTGAATACACGCAAACCTAGTTATTTTACTTTGAAGCCTTGACACATAGAATACTTACGTGCCCGGAGGTCGTCTATGCGTTCATCAGTCTGCCAGCATGTTATCCCGGGAGGTGGCTCGGTACTCAGCATCTGAAGTTCACGCTTCAAACGGGAAGCCCTCTGCATTCTGCTTAACGAAGAATTAATAATTAACCTATAAAGTAATTTTGACCAAACGCAAAATATCCACACACACACACACACACACACACACACTAGTTCTGGGCCTAAATCATTGTTACTACTGATGTCGTTCAGGTTGAGACCCAGCGCTATTTCACCGCAACGTTGTTACTCTTTAGCCTTCTAACTGATGCTGCTATGGATGCGTACAAGCATACTTTGTCCGATAACCACCGCGGCGAGTTATTAATTCGTAAATGCTTACTTTTCTTGCGTTTTAATAACTGTCATCCACGTCACAACTTCGCCGTTTATCTTAACTTCACAGCCCTGTCAGAGAGGCTGGCGACGGTTTGATTTGGATTTCCCTCTTCCTGCGTCATCAACATTACCCGCGTTCAACTTCTTCTTTAGTTTCAATGGCGGGTGGCACCCAACCGGTACACGATCGCCACCTACCGTTGATTCGCTGGTGTCACCTTTAATTACTGTAGTTGAGACACGAAGTGGCAGCTCCTGGCCTTTTAAAGATGCTGGGAAAAAAGGAAACTAATATTTTTGTGTCACGTTGTGTATCATTTTCTTAATCTGTCGAACTTTACAGACTCAATCTGTCTGTATCTGTCTCAAGTGCAATACACTTCTCTACATCCTAATACCTGTATATCTTTTATATTGTCCAAATTGATTGTTTACTTGTTTATATTGTTTTTCCAAATCTATTTATTGTTGTTTTATGCCTCTCCTATCTTGCTGCTGTCAACTTTACAAATTTCGCCTTGTGGGAAAGAAATTCTTAATTCTTATATGATCAGATAAGGCAGGTGCTGAACACAACATTGATAAAGGATTGTTCTTGGGCACTATTATAACAAACATAAAACTCAGGCCATTGTTCATTAATCCTACTGACTTATCCTCTAATTTACTAAAAAAACAACTCTTCATACAGCTCATAACATGTTTCATTATCCACATACATTCAGTATGCTTTTTATATTTGCTCTTTAACATTATGTAAAGCTGGCTTGTAAGTGGAACATTGTAATCAGTGTGCTACACCATAATTAATGCATTACACTATATTTGTGTTTGTACTTTGCAGCAATATGTCTTGTCATTTGATTTTCTGTGTTGCTATTTGATTTTAATATGGCACACAAAATTCACAACCAAATACAGTTCTTAAAAACATATGGGTTAATGATTGTTATTCAACATGTTTTTTTTTATTCTGACATAAAAAGCAATACAATTGACAATGAACACTCTATTTCACTTTGTTTCTGCGTTTGATTTGTTTTCATTTAAACATGTTAAAATCAGAAGACACACAGACCTTTAGTTTGATTTGGAGTCTTATTTTCTGGCAGTAGCATAGATAGCCTGAAAAGAAATGTGTTTGTGCTGCCTGTCTTCCATTCTGACATCAGTGAAGCCAGAGTCTGTCAGAGCTGCCATGTAGGCCTCCGGGCGCCAGTTCTCCCCTGGCATCACTCGCTTTGCTGCCAAAGTAGCTATATTGAACAGCCTCAGCGTAGTCACCATCAGGCCTCCTGGGACATTGCAGAGAAGCAGAAAGTCAAAACTAGGAGTAACAGAGTAAATCACCAGACCATCTGATGCATTCTGTAATTTTAACACAATTAATGTTGCATATACCTGGTTTCATTACCCGGTGTATCTCCGTGGCTCCCTTCCTGAGGTCAGGCCAGAAGTAGTAGCAGTTACAATGAAATACTTTATCCACACTGTTATCTTCTAGAGGCATTGCTGCCACATCACAGTGGTGTAGGGTCACTTTACCACTGGCCACAAGTTCCCTCAGCTGTTTACTTGCCATCTGTAAGAGAAGAACAGAGAAATATTTTACTATTTTAATGCAATGTTATGTTCCCCATTCAAATATAACATTCTTCCGCAAAGTGGCAAGAGTTTTGTCAGCTTTTGTTTTTCTGTTGGCCAATGGTTTCTTCTATTCTTTTACATTTAGTTATCTATAACAGGGGTGTCAAACTTACGGCCCGCGGACCAGATCAGGCCCGCAAACGGGTTTAATCCGGCCCGCGAGATGATTTGAAGTTTAAATTAGCTGCGATTTTTCAATGAAAGAAACAGCTGTTCTAAGTGTGTCCACTGGGTGTCACAATAGCAATTATGTTAAGCAGAGTATTTTGTTCAATCCCAGATAGGCTGTGACTCAAAGTTGTATGCCTTTGTAGATAGAGTAGATAGTAGATCGATATGAGACGAAGTTTAAGTTCCAATCACTGAGGCATTGTGTTCTTGAAATTGCACCAATTTTTTCCTCAGAATTTTCAACTAATTTGAAATGTTTTGTAAAGAGCATTATTTGTGATGTGTTCAGAATGTGCTTGTACTATTTTGGACCAAAGTAAAACAAAGGAAACAAATCTGAAGTTGTCGTTATTTTTAAGTTATTATGCCATGATTTTACCGGTCCGGCCCACTTGGGAATAGATTTTCCTCCATGTGGCCCCTGACCTAAAATGAGTTTGACACCCCTGATCTATAAAGACAGTGGCAACAACAATAATTTTTCACTGAGGTAAATAGATGTGGCCAGTGAAGATCTCGGGGTGGCTTTAAAAGGGGTGCATGTGATAAACAAATCTTTATTACATTTTGACTGTATTCAGACTTCACCTGATGCATGTACTCTGAGTAATCCACCCCTATAAGGTGACCTGAGGGATCTGTGAGCAGTTTTGCCGCTGACTGCAGACCCAGTCCTGGGCCATGACCCAGCTCCAGCACGGTATCCCCAGGTTGGATCCCACTCAGCTGCACGGCATTGTCCTCGAGAACCCTGTTGCGCACAGTGAGCAACCTACTGACCAGCCATCCTGCTACTGATCGTGTTGGGTGGCCCAACTGTTGCCCCAGTTTTTCAGCCCACATCACTGAATAAACATAACAGATAATACAAGCGAATTTTAAATACAGGTACCTACAAAACCACTCCACAGATATACCCCCAAAAGTGTTAAGATTGGTCTGGCAACACAACATACTACAGAAAATGACTCTACGTCATTGAAAGTGATTCGACTTGTAGCTATCTACCTTGCAAACATCTCCTTTGCACTGAACTAGTAGTTTACAGTAAATCAGCAGCAATTAGCTTAGCCATCAACACTTACAGATAATTCCGTTAAGAAGATCTCTTTAGAGGTCTATTTGGACCATGGATAGTTTGTGCAAAACAGCCCCCTGTGGTTAAACTAAAGACTCAGGTAACTCAAAGTTCAGGCTGTCACTTATGGCCGCCAGCTGCGTCGTGTCTGCGCAGACGAACAGTTTTTTTTTCTTTTTAGAAAAACTTTATTTAAAAATATGATTAAAATTTTCTTTTGGGAACAATAACAGTGAATATCCCGAGAAAAAGACCAAAAAAGAAGCAGATGCGGTTACAATAACTATATACTATATCTAAAAAAATTACAAAAATGATAAAAAGTCTTTGTCGATTATAAAATTGACATTAATCAGTAGCTTCAGGCTGTTGAAGTCAGAAATAACAGATGGATGTACTTCTTTAGCATACAGAGGAATTGGAAATTTAATATTCTTTGAGCATTTATGTAGACATAATTAAGATTTTGTGTAATTTTTTTAACCAACAACGCACTAATGTTTTCTTTTAGTGTGGGGATTAATGAAACCCTCTTGATATAAAACACATTAAATATCTTTTCCGCTATTAATGAACTTGTGTGCGACTCCTGTACACTGTTCACTCCTATAGATTTTCAAATCTCTTTTTTTAATTCAACGTCAAAACAAAACTTGAGGATTTTCAGTCAGATATTCAAGTAATCAGCAGGACAGTTATGATACTTCAGCATCAGGGGATCAGGTAAAAAAAAACTGTTGGTCCATCTACTGTAGTCCTGAGTGGGACTGTTTATCACGTGACTAAACCTGTCAAATGGGGTTCATTCAGAATAAATTTCTGTATATCTTCTCTTAATCTGGACAGTGGGAAAGACACTTGTGCTGCCCCGTTGGTGCTTCAGTCATGATAATCATTTATCATTGCGCCATTACACAGCCTCTCAGAAATCCTTCATAAGCTTATAAGCAGCACAATAGTCATAGAACAAAGGTGAATTCTTTATCTGGTTGTGCACTCGGGTGATTGGGGGCGTTATACAGATATGTTTTCTTACGTTCTCCTTAGCTGTTTCTAATTACCATTGTGTTGATATTTTACAACGGAGGAGGAGGAGCTCCTAGGGCTGTTTGTACCCTGCAGGCGCACGCGCTGCTCCGTCCCGTAGCCCCCATTCTCTCATTCTCACTCCCACTGTCGTTTTCTTTTTCTATTCACTTCCTGCAACTTTCAGTCAATCTCCACCCTCTCTTCTGGCAAACCCACTGACGCACACTCTCTCTTACACTCACTCAAGAATTATTTATCCAGCTGTTATAATTGTGAAAACACGCAGGAGCATCATGTTATCACGCAGATATATTTTACACTGCGCTCCTATAAATCAGCTGCCGGCCAGCCGGCTCTTACCAAGTGCAACCAAATGTTATTGGAAACGTCCAGTGTTGTTGCTTCCTCCAATCAGCCTATTTTGCACACACCCCCTGCGAGGATTGTGTTTCTTTCGTTTTCATTTCCCGGAAGGATCGAATGTGAAAATAGTTAGGTTTTATTTCTTCGAAGGTTATATTGATTGCTTCATTTAAAATGGACGTTGGGGAGGCTTGACTTGCAGTTTCTTTAATTTATCGGACGAGTTGTATGTTAGTTTTCATAGAAATCATTGTTTTTTCGTACAGTCGAATTGCTAAAGGGCACTTCCATGGAGAACATTTCCCCGCCACCTTTGATCAAGGTAAGTGAAGGTCTCAGGAGCAAACTGTTTAACATTGCGTTTTCTTTTAAAAATTCAATGGTACAACAATGCATATTTTTTTTTGGAAGATTGGGAGCTTTAAATCTAAATCCATGACCAGCTGCTCTAGACATGTGCTGATGCAGTATCTTTACTGCCGTTACGTCAAGTGCTGTGCATGTGTACTTACCAGCACGTGTGTGAATTCTCTGCAGCAAGAAAACGGAGAAAACAGTCCTACGTCCATGATGCATGAAAGTCAGGTTGACATTCCTCTCAGTGTGCATCACTCCCCCCCTAACCAGCTTCCTTTTGTCAGTCCACCCACTCAGGAAGACCTGTGGCATCTACCTGGACGACTGCGTGAGTCAAACTCTTAACTGCTTGATATGTGCAGTGTTTACCTGAATGATACTATTGCATAATTATGTTGCAGCAATGTAGGTATGACATAGTCGCCTCTACTAAAATACAAAATGTGTTTTCTAGGAATAAACCCATCTCTGTGGGATAAGGAGGATGTTGCCCACTGGCTCCATTGGGCTCAAAAGGAGTACTCGCTGCGACGGCCTGAAAAGGGACGTTTTGAGATGAACGGCCGAGCCCTGTGCCTGCTCACCAAGGAAGACTTCAGACGCCGTTGTCCCAGCTCAGGTAGAAATGAGTGAAGAAGAAGAGTATGTTGACTAGTTTTGCCCCTATATTTCTTATATGCCCCCTCTGTTTTCTGCAGGCGATGTTCTGTATGAAATCCTACAGTGTGTCAAACAGCAAAGGAGGAGTGTTGTCTGTGATCCTTCATGTACATCTCCCTCCCTGGCTACTGGCGTCATCCAGAGCCCAGTCAGTTGCCAGACACCCCTTCAGAGGGTCCCAGCACCCAAGCATCCCACAGTCAATGACAACCAAGGTCAGTAGTAATATAAGAGTGCATTTAAAAATATATACAGATTCAGTCAAAGTGAGTTTAGTGTTGAGACATGCATGGAATTTGACTCGCTTTTTAAACAGGTCTCAGTATAAGATAAGATAAGATAAGATAAGATAACTGTTGCAGCAGCGCAAGGACAGAAGAAAGAAAGAAAAAATACTCAAGCAAAAACTTTAACATGCCACATAAACACATGGGAGGAAAAGAGAAAACATTCTCAAAAAAAGTTTGTAATATACAAAATAAATAATAAGTAAACAAAATGCACAATCCCATAAAACGGAAATAGTACTGTTGGGAAAAAAGAAAGAGATCTGGGTGACAACCAGTATACTTAAATACGGTGCAGAGGACAAATGACACACACACACACACACACACACACACACCTGTTCATACACAATGTCCACACATAATTGATGTAACAAATAAAACTTGTGTATCCTGGTTAGATTGTGAGTACTGATACTTCCTGATCAACCACATATACATGTGTGAACACATTATGCTGGACTCAATGCTTTATCTTCTGTTTATTTTACTGGACTTGTGAGGACATCTATTGGCTTCTAACTCCCAAACTCTAAAGTTTAACCTTGAGCAATGCCTACCCTTAATGTTTATGTCAGTTTAAATAATCTAAATCTTTGCCTTTGCCCATACTTTTTCTTTACATGTGTTGGTTATATATGGTTATATTTATGTTTTATTTGTGTTATAATGTCTCAATTTGTTCTTGAGATGTCTGACTACATTAAATGCTGTTAGATGGTCTGATGAACTGTGCTGCATCACGTGTAATGTGTAAAGTTTTGGATGCACAAAGTACATTTTTAGCTGCACCCTTGGACAAATGTGAAGGACCAAAATGTAAAATATTTCTGGATTAAGTCTCTCTAAATAGAAATTTTTAAGTACTAGCACCTTAAAATGGTGCTCAGTTCTTGAGTAAAATTACCTTGTGATTTTCAACTTTTGGTGAAGACACCTTCCTGTTTGATTGAGCAATATAAACACACACACACACACACACACACACGCACGCACACACACACACACACACACACACACACACACATACATTGCTCATTGGACCTTACAATTTAAAAGGTACTTTCCAGAGAGCAGTAGGTGTGCCAGTGGGTGTGTCTTGTGTACCTGAAAACCACCCACCTTATAACTCCACAGTCCAAATCACTGACTTTGGTTTATATACTGTGTGAAAGTAATAAATAGGCATCTTTGTGTGCTACAGTGTGTTAACCATAAAACTAAAATGTTGAAGTTGTTGTAAAAAAACACTTTTGCTTTCAGTTTAGATTTTTCACAGTTCATAGTTCCTCATATTTCTCTCTCACAGTTTCCCTCCCTTCAACAACTGCAGTTTCAGCAGCTGTTGTAACTGCTGTTACCAGCCAGCCTGAGCCCACGTCACCTAACAGAGATCGTTCCACAATCATTTATGCATACCCTGCTCCACACGCGTGTACAAGTGAGTTTAACAACCAACAATATCAGAAATGCAGTGCCCTGCAATTGTATTTATCTGCTTGGATATCTGATCTTCTGTCCCTCTCGCTGTGTGTGTGTGTTTTCTTTTTTTCAGCTGTCCCTACATTACCCCACAACCAAGTTCGGTGTTCTCCCCAAAAAGAGAGTGTCATTCAGGAGCCACTCAACCTGTCTAGCCGAGAGAGGCCAAGGAGCCCGCTACACAAAGCCAATGGCCGCCTCCCAGGTAGTGTTGTTTTTAATTTATATACAGGGTTCACCCTTAAAATAAAAAAAAGGTATTTTATTAAAACACATAGACACAAACTTAAACAAAGCTAATAAAGATAAAGCTGATGATGATGTTCACAAGTTCGTATATGTTTAGACATCCATAAGATTCAATCACCATGTATTGGTGTTTTTGTGTGTAAATTAGATTAGATAATACTTTATTTATTCCACAGTGGGGAAATTTACATGTCTATTTGGCTTGCCCCAAAATTTTTACTTCAGTTGTCTTTAATATCACTTAGGTTTGTCAAGGCGGAAAAGCAAAGGGCAACACTGACTCCAAAAACCTAAAACCCCTATATAGGAGCTTGAAGAGTGATTTACAGGTCACTTTCAGAATCATCTTACAGATGCAAACGTGTTTGGATGTGAACCAAACTATAAAACTCAGTTGCTTGAACATGCCAAAATATTAGTCCTGAATTCTGAATACCAATAAATACTTAAATACCAATAACGGATAATAGTAGTGACTGTGGGCAACATGTTGTTCTTTGGATCATGGCCAGAGTGCAGGCTGCTGTGGGACTATGTGTATCAGCTGCTCTGTGACGACCGTTACCAAGAATACATCAAATGGGAAGACCAGGATAGCCTTGTGTTCAGAGTGGTTGACCCTAATGGACTGGCACGTCTCTGGGGAAACCACAAGGTGAGCGGCCATAAACAACAACTAATAGTAACAGGGGATCAGGAAGTATATGGATAGCTTTGATATATCTGATATCTTTTTACAGAACCGAGACAATATGACCTATGAGAAAATGTCCCGTGCTTTGCGGCACTATTACAAGCTGAACATCATCAAAAAGGAACGAGGACAGAAACTGCTCTTCAGGTCTGCAACGCTTTCTCTTTGTCAATCTCCTCCTGCATATTTTTCCAACAACACATACAATTTTTTACTGCCTCTCCTCTTCCTCCCATCAGGT
Organism: Datnioides undecimradiatus; assembly: GCA_008933995.1. NCBI lineage: Eukaryota > Metazoa > Chordata > Actinopteri > Lobotiformes > Datnioididae > Datnioides > Datnioides undecimradiatus. The sequence continues at coordinate 6,406,898 of WARS01000026.1, forward strand.
TTCTAAAACTTCCACAAGACATGAGGAAACCGCTGGCTGACCCTGCAGAGTCCCCAGAACAAACTCCACTTCAGGATGGGGACTTTCCCAACAGCAGCCCTGTACATGAGTTTAGTGAGGATCATTTTGAGGTTTCCCCTGATCGTGCTTCCCCACAGCCTCCTCCATAGGGGAAAACAGTATATTAAATGTCCTTAATGCAGGACAGTACAACAGTTATTACAGATGATTGTGATGTATTTATCTTTATCCTTATCTCTTTAGCTTCAGAAAATAGCCCAGGTGTATACAGGTTGATATAGGCACTGTTTTGTTTGTCTTGTTGGGGATTTTTGCACTGTGAGATGGCTCTTCATTTTACTTAAGATGTTTGTACCACTGTGAGCTGATCTAACACTAACATTAAGCAATGAGAAAAACTGAAAAAAATCACATCCATACTTTAACTGACAAATAATTGTCAGAGTTGAAAATATCTCAGGTTTTCTTAACATAAATGCAATACAAGAGATTCACTTATTTTATCATAGTCTTACTGCATAGGTCTAACCGGACGAAAAGGTGGAGATGACCATGAGGTTCCAGTTTGTTTTGTGGTTGTTCGTGGTCTCACAAAAATGATTGTGTAGCAAGACAAATGCCAGTGTGTACAGGTGGTACTATAGAAAATATCAATAGTTTTCTTCATGGCCCTTGTGTCAGGGTTTAAGTTTCAAAATTGATATAGCCTGTAGGTTAATTGTCAATGTTTCTCCAGTATTGTAAAATAAAAATTGTATTTTGCATACTTTCTATGGTATCTCCCACATTTGAGTATTTGAATGCTCAAATTATGTCTTAGAACACGTGTCATCAACTTGTGATTATATTACAGATGCTCATTGATGAGATTACCATTCATTGAATTGAGCAATTGATCATTTATTGTGTGTTAAATCCCTACATGAAATACACAAACAAGACTGAAAAAGAACTACATTTCCCTTATTAGTATTTTACACAGCATTAGCAAGCTCATAAAGTTTAAACAACACGAGTAATGTGAATGAATCACACACATTTAGAGTACTTCTCACTTATCACACAAATCAAAGCTGGAATCTGTACCTGCAGGTGGTGCTGTTGTAACACAGCAACCAAGTAATCAGCTGACTATTCATAGTAGATAACAGAAATTAGGACATAGCACATTTACTTAACTTTGTATTTTTGTAAAAGATTTATCAAGGACAGAAAACTTCTACTCCTCACTCTCAACCTGAAAGGTCCTTTTACTGACAAACCAAAGTTCATTTATTACTTAAAAAGACAATTAAATAATAAAAACAACAAACATTCTATAGTCATTATTCTTATTTCCTAACATTAAAGTATAAAAAGATATGAGTTGTTCAGAGAACTATTCCCTGAAATAGTGTCCCTAAACCCATGATACAGCCTGAGTTATCAGACCAGCCCAGTTGATGCTCTCACTTCCTGTTTGGAAGTTCGAACCCATGACTAGAAGGTAGAGCTCATTAACAAACATTTTGTTTCTTTTAGGGTTTTAAGAATAAAAACAAATTAAATTTCCTGTGTCATTAGACTAGTTAATGACTAATCCCTTACACTAGATCACGTACACTAGAAGAACAGGCTATATGTTTGGGTTTTTTTTTTATTCAAAACTATAAGATATAGGTGTAAGATATATAAGATTTATATGATATAATATATTTCCATTATTATGTATGTATCATATGACCAGTCCCATTGAGAACAAAAACAATCAATGTACTTTTTAAAAAAACATTTTTCTCCTTGATATGGTAATATAAAAAAGAAAAAAATATTTTTTTTTATACTAAGTTTAGGCAAAATATTAATGATTCTGTTAAAATTAATTGCATTAAAGATTTAAAGATTTATTTGTCACATACTCACATGTTTGTCACATACAAGTACAAGTACAACTTAATAACATATATTATTTTGGTTGTCCTTTTGAAAATTTGTGCTGTGACATCCTAAAAAAATATTTACCCTACCAAAAACAGGCTACTAAAAGAACATGCTGTATTTGTACTGTTTGGGATTTGTACTTTGTATTCATTAGTTCAGCATTGCCAGAGATCCTGTAACTTTTAGTATCATAAGGAAGACAGAGATAAGCAAAACAAAATCATGTTAGCATTTAAGACAGGAAAGAAACAAAAAGTCATAAAGAGAGTGTTGTGTGTTCACATGGGCATGACCAATATGGTATATCTAATTGAGATTGGTTTAAAAAGACTGTCTTTGAAGCCATCACCCACTCTTCACTGGATAACTCATCTCAGCTCGCTTTGACCTGGTCTATCAGTTGACAGAACTGATAATTCAGATCCTTCAGAAAATGGCTCCAGGGGTTTCCAGTTGTCATTATCGTGAAGTTCCTCCATCCATCTCCTTCTCTGGATCTGGATTCATGGCCACGTATCAGTTAGGGGTTGCCCAGTGCCTCCTAAATCATGCACCCTGGATACTCCGCACAGCACCTTCTGTATTGGGTGCATCTGCTGGGTCTCTGGTAGCCGCTGCTGTTGTCTGTGAAATGAGCCTGAGTGAGTGACTTTTGATCTTTTTTAACTTCTTTTTCATGTAATTCCCATGTCTGACTCAAAGTCTCATATTTTACAGTCACAGTCCGTGATGAGATGCTACATTTTGCCAAACAGATGAAGGATTTTACACTTGGACCATTTAACCCCTCAATCAATGTTTTCCACTGGTTAGAGTTAATTCTGCACAAATATCTTCCTTCCAACGCACACCAACTGGCCAGTGGACGTCTTGCTGTGGCTATGACTCGCATGGCTGATAACAAGCTCATGATCATGTCTGACTTCCAGTCCAAAGAGGATGTAGCGCAGGTAGAATGGTGCTACTGATTGCCATTATGATAATTTTTAAGAAATCCAAGTTCATTTATTATTAATTATTAAATCTGCCCATCTCACGTTGTCCTTAGGCTTTGCTATGTAGCTGCTTTGTGCCTGGGTATTGCGGTATGCTGCCTCCATCCTTCAAAGGAGTAGTGAGTATTTGATGACCTTTTCACAACCTCACTTCGACACCATTGTTTGTTCAGCATCCTAATACTGTATCTGACCTTATCTCCCAGCATTACGTGGACGGAGGTTTTAGCAGCATGCAGCCAGTGCTGCCTGCTCCCTGCAGCCAGGTCTTGACAGTCTCGCCATTCTCTGGAGAGACAGACATCTGTCCTGCTGACGCACCTTCAATGTGGGATATGGTAGTGAGCGGATCCACCTTGAAGGGCAACATGGCAAACAGCCTCCGGATCATCAATGCTCTCTACCCCATGGCTTTAGAGGTCAGACCCCTGCTGTAACTCACTTATTGCTAAACTCATCATCTACAGACTTTTGTTCTCTGTCTATTATTGAATGTTGGTATGGTATGATAGGCGCTGCTAGGTGGGTAAATACTAAAATATTACATTTTTAGAACACTTTTGCCAGTAATTATAGCAATAGAGTAAAGATTGGATGTCTCTTTACTTCATGTGTTCAATTAAGGGGATTTGCCCAACAATGACAGAAAAAGGAGTCAGTACGGGAACATTTAATTCTATTTTTGTGTCACTTTTCCTCTCCTTAGACACTGGAACAAGCCTACCACAGTGGCTACAAAGATGCTATTCATTTCCTTCTGAACAACGGTGGGTCAACTAGATCTTGAAAGAAAATGAAAAAAAATGGAATTAAAGACACATTTTCTATGCGCAGGCACAATCTGACCTACTTCATTTCTCCCTCACATCCTCTTTTTTCTGTGCAGATCTGGTCCCATGTTTGACAACACACCAAGTAACTCAAGATATACTTAGCAATAACCAAACTAAAACATGGACGTATCTGGAGACCACCATAGAGGAGGAGGAGGATGAGATGAAGGTGGACAAGGTCGTGGCTACACTGACATCTTTTGCAGATGGCAGATGCAAGCAGACGGGCACCTCTGCTGAGCTGGAATTGACTGAAAACCAACCAATTAAAGAACCTCCTCTCCATTTTGACATGGTGAAGAATGGTATGGCTGACAGACACATATGCATTAAACAAACAGCCCACTCTGAGTTTCTCATTCAGAATAGAAAAATTGAAATGAAATTAACTTGGAATATATCTGCAGTTTGTCATAGTATGTATGTCAATAACTATTTATAAATCTACCAAAGCAATCAGTTTAATAAATGTGATAGAATACTTTGTTCATGTCAGAATTTAGACTTAAGCAAAACATTGAAATTGTTACACTGAGTGTTGCCTTGTTGAACATTTGTGTTTCAGTTCATCTGGGCAACGTGGTTTCCTATCTGAGCATGTTTGGACTCCCTGCGAGAATTTTGTCTCACCTGCTTCTACCTCTCATGCTGCTGTTTTACACTGCACACCAATGTAGGCACAGGTAATAGATGCACTCAATGTACAATACATATCTCAGACTAAAGTTGTCTGCATTGAAACGCTAATTTATGCTAATTAGTAGTGCACTACTAATCTACATACTGGCTGGCCAAGCATTTTCCTTTGCAGGGACAAAGCTGACTGAAACTTAATGGTGTATAGAACATAGGTCAACAGCAAACACAGATTTTGTTGTATTTTTATAATTCAAAATGATACTTAGATCAAAGCGTCACAGATTATGAGAAGTAGTTGATAGCTACAGATCTAGATTTGGGCCAAAATGAATGTTGCAGCTTGACAACTTTGGCTCATGGGACCCACTTTAGCAAGCCTTGATTTACAATTAGAAATGCACTGTAATGTGGTTTGAAGTATTTAAGTGAATCATTTCTGTCTTTCTCAGACTGGAGCTGTTTTTCACGCAGTCGCCTGTATTGGTCTTCTGGGCTTGGCATTGCATGAGACCCTTTATATTCTTTTTTTTCAACATATTTGTCTGTAGTCTCAAGAAAAACATAACAGACCGGTAAGACTGCTTCCTTAATTGAATCATTACTATGGAAATTGTGACAGTGTTTGAATTATTGTTGTCTTATTATACTGTTTATTATTGGGATCTGTTCTTCTTGTCAAACTGACCTGACGTCACTGGATTCAACTCAACTGGACTCATGTCTGCATTTTAGGGTTGTTCCCTTCATGCTGCTGTTAAAGTGGGTGAAAATCCAAGTACAATATGAGTCTCCATGAGGACAGAGCCATAATTTTGCCTCATCTGCCCATGTCAGACGTGGGAGTCTACATAGACGGTTCATCACTCCATCACTGAAAAACAAGAAACCAAAATTACAGCATATGTAGACAGAGTCCCTCACCTCTGTTCTAGGTCAGAAAGCAGAAATGTAAACCCTGTTTTCTTTGTGTGATTAGTTTGTTTTATTTAAAAGGAGGCTTTATTTGTATTTATATGCAAGATGGTTAAAGTGCTTTAAGTATTTCATACATTCACTGTGTCTGTAGAGTGCAAGGCCTAATTAGTAGCTGGTTCTTCTCTGGTAAAGTAGTTACAGCTTATAACGTTAACCAAGCATGCAACACGAAATGTAGCACATGACTGAAAATTACATCAGGATAACCAGCATCTAGTCTGAAGGTAACACAGGGTGAAAACAAATCAGTCTGTTCCCACTGAAAGCATGAGATTACAAATAATCTGTGGTCACAATTGAGTCGTCATTGAATGTGGTTGAAATCAGTTTCCTCCCTGTGGAGACCAATTGTGAACAACAACATTTTAGTGGTAATAGAAGGAGTAACTTTTTTTAAAAAATTCTTATATATTATGTCTCAGGAACAGAATTATCAACACTGTTTAATCTCTAAAATACCAATGTTTTTTACAGCATACAATGATTTCTGTTGCCAAAATATAGGGCCTTCAGACAGAAGTGTGTGTGTCACTGGTTCATCAGCTGACCAGCTCATCATTGGCTCATGATTAATCAATTATCCAAAACCTTTGTGGAACAACTCGGACAAAAACACTTGCAGTTGGAGACAACTTGAGAGTGGCTCCAGGATGTTTATATGGAGTGTTCCTAATTTCATTCCCACATGAGAGGTGACAACTAGTCCTGTGATATGCCATTTGAACACTGCACTCTTTCACCCCTTGTCTCCTTGAGCGTAAGCTAACACACTACAACTATTCATTGATTGGATGCCTCAGTGGTCTCTAGCATGCCCTCATTTCCTTTTCATTAGTGGCTGCAGAAAATTCTGGGAATTCTGACAAATGAAGCCGATGTTTGGTGTTTCTGTGGCACTTTTAATGCTGTAGGAGCAGAAATCACTAACTTGCTTTAGCTCCACTGTAATAAATTACAAATAAGACTTTTAGCATAATAGCTTTCAGTATAAATAAAATTCAAATGACTGGAAATGTACAAATAGTGATCATCTTATTTGTTTTGTATAATGTCTTATACAATGTCTTGTATATGTCGTATAAGCCACTTACCACCCACAAGCATTGTTTTAACAAACGCTACATTTAGATACAAGCTGCTGCTCTATATGGCAATCTCCTCTCAAGCCATGAAGCCTGATCACCTTGTGTCCAGATATGGCACCAGTAATTCATATTATGTTATTTTCAGTCCAGGGACAGGGCAAAAATATTGTGGCGCATCAGCATGAGAGAGTGACTGGATTTCTTTGGCCATAAATATATCATTTTTATACATTTAAAAAGGGAAGGAATTGTAGTTTTTCTAAAGTAAGGTGACTGTCCAAAGAAAATATCAATAATATGAGATATCCTCTCCTTATCCAATTGGAGCCTGACCATCTGTTTTTTCTATTTCTTATTACTTCCCAATTGCCACAAGTGAACAAAAACACTGTGACTTTTGTCATCTGAAATGCTATTTCATATAATACTTACAAGATGGAGTGTTGAGCAAAAGGGTGGAGTACAGTTCAGTTAGGTTAACTGAGAATTTAACCTCCTGTGACGTCGAGAATCTGGGCCAGACACATTTATTTTAATAATATAAAAAAACGGTAATTAAAAAAAAGAATTATGACTCAATAATACACATTAAGACAATACTTTATTGATCCCTGAGGGACAATCCACAAGATAACATAACCTATATAAAGTTATTAAATCATCTTTAATAGTTTTAAGATTAAAGTGATGAAGACATTATTGCATTATTTTTTATAATAATAATTCTGAAATATACTGCACAAAGAATTACTTTTGGTACTTTAAGTATACATTGATAGTAATACTTTTGTACCTAAAGGTATGGCACAGGAATGTTTTTATTACACAAACACTGTTGATGAGCTTATGACGTCATTAGCTCCACCATGCTCCTAGTTGCTGTAGCTACATTTGCCCCCCCTTCAGGTGATGTGAACCAATCACTGCCGGTCAAATGCATCTCGATCAGTGTAGTAATGTCACATCAGAAAACAGATTTTCAAACTCTGCATACTGTAAAATACAGAGAGATTGTTTTGATGGTTAATCAGAGTTGTGTGAACTTATTTTTGTTTTGCAAGTCCCAAACTACTATGTATCTTTAAGTCAAAGTACTTTTGCTACTTTTACTTGAGATCTGAGTATATTTTCACCTCCAAAGATGAGTTACAAGACTAGAAATGCCACCTTGCATTTTGGATATGTTTCATAAGCTGCACAGAGAAAAGTTTCTTTGATGACCACAGTCCAACCACATTCATAAGCATTTCTGTGGGATTTTCATAACTGGGATGAATTACGGAAGTAAGAGATGCAACACAGCTCCCTAGTCAAGCTTGAACCAGGGATGTTGCAGTTCATGGTAAGTATCTTAACTCCTTGCATACAGCACACGCACTTTATCAGCCCATCCACGTTTTACACTCCTGCCTGAACAGGAACATGTGTTGTCACAGAGCTGGAGCAGACCATTTGAAGTCTGTGCGCCACATCCTTTTTATACAGATGGCCTGATACCTGCGGAAAGATCCTCTTATATAATGAGTGTGGATGGATCATACGGATAATACACACATCTGCTGCTGTCCTACACCAGCCACTGATCCAGCCAGTCAGCCGGCAACCAGCTGGCCTTGTAAAGACAGGGCGGCGTCTGTAAAACTGAGACATGCAAGAGCTCATTCATTCAGCATATGCAGAAAATGGGCAGATTCTGTTAATTAAAAAAACATAAGAAAGTGTCATCCCCTCTCTTCTTGTCTCCTCTTGGACTATCAAAGGCCATAAAAATTTGATTGGAGGAAATGACTGACATGGCTAAAATTAGAGCACAAGCTGCTCCCTGGCTCTCTGGTGCTGACACTTCTAAGAGTACATGACCTTTTCACTTATCCGCCTAGCAACAGGGTGAACACAGTGTGTTTAGGTGAAGTGACAGCACACTGATGTTTATTTGTCTGTGCATGTCTTCATTGTCACAAAAAAGAATTGTGTTTTTGGATGTGAAAGAAAAATGCAAAAGAGAATTAGGGAGATTGGCCGATTTCATGTGACAAAAATATAGTAAAATCCGAATTAATGCAGATGTTTTCATTAGCTATGGCGCTCCCAGTCATCCCATCCAGACCTGATGAAGAAGCTGTGGGCAGTTATCAAACATTGTAGTATCCTCTACCATGATCCAAAAACAAAATGAGAGAATATCAGTTGGAAGAATGCTTATCCTGGCATAATGTGTGTGCATATATGCAAGCTTGTTTTTGTAGAGGTATGATTCGCATTTGAGAAGGTTTGAGGTGTTTGAGACATGTTCAGTGCACCACACTGTACAAGTACAGGGGGTGAAGCAGACAAGGGTTGAAACCAGGGATGAGGTCCAAGCAGAGGCAGACTCAAAGTCCATAAATCCAAGCAAAGTTCAAGGAAAACATGAAATCCATGTAGGGAGAAATTTGAAACTGTGACAACAGTGTTGCCATTCTTAGGTAGTATGTCTTCAAGGTTCTCTAATTCTCCATGAAAATAACCTTATCATTGTATGCCGGTGCCACAGTTGTCTCTGCTGTTTGAATGAATGTAAGTTGGGGCAGATTGCTCTGAATTCCATGGACCACTTTGATCGAAACTGAAATATTTTAACAACTGGATTGATTATCTTGAAATGTGGTGCCAACCTTCATCACACTCAGAGGATGAAACCTACTGATGTCGGGGATCCCCTAACTAGTTCTCTAGAGCTACCAGCTTTTTAACTCTAAACTTGTCATTCACGTAGAATTCCTCAGCTGTACTAGTGATTGATAACAAATCTTAGGAGCTAAACTGAGCAGAGTGTTTGTCTCAAGGCTCGTCTGAATTTTGGCAGAATGAACATGTCATCTCAACAAAGAGTGAAAAGATGTGTATAGTTCTAGCAAATTCTTTGCCTTAAAAGCCCGGGCCTTGTGTGACCAACTATCACTCTGAGTTTGTTTGTCTGTCTTGAATAGAGGTAATCTGCGGGATCTAGAGGGGATCATTTAGATTAATTCTGTCCACTTAATCAACAGACCTAAACAGATGTTGCTAGGTTTCACTAAGGAGCACAACTTGCATGTTTTAATGAATGAGTGTGTTTGTTTTGTGTATGTGTGTGTGTCCCACATGGACCTCGGCAAGACCCTGTGATCTAACCGAGTAACAAACAGCAACAGATTGACAGTTTTTGGCTTCTAATCCTTTCCTCCTCCTCCTCCTCTTTCGTTCTCCAAATTTAGAGCCCAGTTGATAAGATGAAGAAACAGTGTCTTGATGACGATGCCAGACATTAAGGCATATCTATTCCTTGTAAAACAGACTGGCAGCATTCCATTTGTCTTAATTTCGACTCTCTTCACATTTTCACCTCTCTCCTTTTTTGACATCTAATCACTTCATCTAATTGTTCTTTCAAATTAGACAGTATTTCCTAGTGAGTAATGTCTTGTATTGCTATGACAGGGTTCAGGATTAAATGCATTTATATGTATTTATGATTTTATTTTTGTGCTTGTTACACAATGTGACAATAATCAATATATACTGATGTCAACATGCAATTAGTAATATGTACTTATGTATCATAACTACATAAGAAAAAAGTATTTTAACCATTTTAAATATATTGAAAGTTCTATATTTTTACCTCTGTGAGTCTCTCCAGAAGAATTTAAACATTCCCTTCATTGGCTACAGTTGTTTCTCAATAATATTTAAAAATTATACACAATGGTGGCACTGAAGACCTGTTTTTATTAGTTATGACTAATCATTTACATAGTCATACTTTATTTCTAGAGCACAGACAACAACCACTCAGAGAAAACCCCCAAAATTAGGAATTTACAGCTTTTTGTGTTTGTATTCTCTCTCATGACTGGCAGATAAGTGCATAAGCTGCAAAACTGTTCCACTGCACAGTTCAGACGATTGTATTCCACACAGTTTTTTTGTTTGTTTGTTTTTTTTTTGATAACCAGTGTACTCAACAAAGAGTTCTCTTTTTGTTTCTTGAGACTGTTTCTTATATAAACACATTCATACCCTTAAAACCACAGCTGGATTTGTTGGCCTCAAATGCTCCACTGAAACCATTATGATTCAATGTCCTTGTTCAGGGACACCTCAGTGGTCGTGATGTGTGGAAACAAGTCTTTATTTAAGTCTCTGTTCAGGTTTTTTTTCCAGTTTTTTATGATATCAATTATTTTGAAATGAGCACACAACTACAGACTACTACTGAGTCAATATCTTCCCTTCTATTTCTTTGAATCAGTGACTCAGTTGTTTTTAGTGAAGTATGATGTGTTTTTGCATGAAAAGTACTAACAATCTAACTAACTAACCATTTCAAGTCTTTTGTTTACTGGATCTTTAAAAACTGAAATCTGGGTCTTTCTTTTATCTATAACAGAGGGCTATTATCACCAGGAATAGCTAATTATAAATGAAGATACACACACACATACAGCATGATGCCCAGGGGAGGGAAGCCCTGTAGACTGAACAGAAATAAACTGCGCAACATCTCTGTTCTCTGTGCCACATAAACTGCCTCTCCATCCTTTGCTATTGTGCCGTCTGTGATCTTTCTCACTCGCTCCCCATATCTCTCACTCCGGTGTGGAACTTTCCATCAAAGCATCTCGTTAATGATGGAGCACTCTCATGCATCTTTAAGCACTTGACAGGGATCTTCCACTGAGCAGTTTCAGCCCCGAGATCACACACATGTACACCTTCTGAGAAAGTCAACAGTGTTGTTTAGTTTATTTGCACTTGAATAATAAAATGGAGAAATGTCAATAAAGAAAATTAACTTGAATGCACGATAGGAATCATTTATGACCTAGATCTGTATTTATGTAACGTGTAAATATGGAAAGGTGTATGTTTTTAGTTGTGTGTGCCAGTTAATGTGTGAGTGGGCCTTTGGAAGCCAACAGTTTAAATTATATAGTCCCAGCAGATTAACACACAGGCACTGCATGCAGGAGATAACATTCCTCACCTACACAAACAGGATCATGGGTGTTTTGGTTTTTTTTTTGGGCAAAAACAAGAAACAAAAACTGAATCAGTAACATAAAATATTTCCACCTGCACCAGTGTTGTACCCAAACTCCAGCTGCTGGCTGTTGCTCTCAGCCTCATGTCTGTATGTCTGAAATCTGTGTGTGTGGGAGTGCTGTGTGCATACCATTTACAGCCGGTGGAGGATATAGTGTATATGAATGTAGACCTATTGAAATTAGGTGACAGGCAAACCTTTAATCCAAAACAATAAAAAAATGTACACTGCAGTAACTTTTGGAATCCAAGTAAAGTAAAAAAATAGTGGAGGAGCTTGTGTCTTATAAAATGTTATATACAGTATAACATTTTTAGGTTTTTCAAAATCTAAAATATTTGTATACATTTTATATTTCAGATATAATTGCATATATAAAACCCCCATTTATTTATACATACATATACATTTATACATATACGGAAAGTAATCTGGAAGTATCTATTATTAAAGTTGGGTAATCCCTTGGATTACATTACCGATTACAATTTTGATGAGGTATCCTGTGGCTGTAATGGAATACAATTTTAGTGACCTACCCAACCTCACCAGGGATGCAGTCGGATTGACTGGCTGTGGTTAAAACCCTCACAGTGCCATGAAAATATGGGACACACACACACACATGCGCACACACATTCTGGATAAATCACCAGAGAGAGACACCAGGATTAATATCAAAAGCTGTTTTAGTCCCCAGTGATACGTGATGTGATATCTGGATTTAGCATTTCAGATGGGTACGTCCTTTTGAAATCTGAGTTTGAGACTCAACAGTGTTTCTCGTGAAAAAAAAAAAAAAAAACAGCTGTTACTGCACCATTAGAAACCTGGACCATCATCACAGATGAAGATCCTGTCTTGCAAAACTCTGTCCTCCTAACAAATTGTCGAATTGTCTTAACATCAAAAGAATGAATTTGCCCTTAAATAATCCCACAGTATAAGTTTAAATAATGAAAACTTGTGTTTTCAGTAGAAAGATCAAGAACAGAGAGAAAGCAGGCAGATGAAAGGACACCGATATCACCTTTGGGTGCTGAAATGGCTTTTTTGAATTAAATAAATCAATAAACACATAGAAAATACATTTTAGGTTAGAGCATCAGTTCCTGCCCTTTGTCTCTCCCAAACTGTAACATTATTAAACCTGCTGCCCAAAGTAGTCATGTAGAAAGTTACTCTAATTGCACAATACAATGAGCATCTGTTCTGTTCCAGTCTGTGTTGTGCAAGTGAAAAAATCAAGTGAAGTTTTTACACACAAAACACAGAAGTCACACCAAATGAAACTGAAAGAACTTAATGAAGCTACATAAGCTTCTTTATATTTTCTTGATGAGCATCACCTGTTTTTCTTTTCTTGTCCACTTTTCTTGTCTAGTTTCTTTTGAAATAAATCAGATCCACAGACCTTCTTCAGAACACACATTTGAGTTGTCAAAACAGGAACAAGCATTAATGGAGCCAATTTAGCAATGGCTCTGGAACAGCAATTATTGCATTGCAAAGCAGCAATTATCATCATGGGGCTTTTAGTTATACCTGTGTTTGACATATAAAAACTGCGTTAGAGCACAACATTTTTATGACGAAAAAAGCTATTGAGAATGTTAAATTAAACAGTGCTACTTAGTGAATGCTTTCAGTGAAGACTTGGAACAGTAAAAGTCTTTTTCTTCTGGTACTGTACAATACAACAAGTTAAAGTTGTTGCACCCCATATTGGGACATTAGTTTGCTCTCTCTCTGTGTTTGTGTCTGTTTGTGAGTGCAAATGTACAGATTTATGTGCGTGTGCCAGAGATCTGTTTCAATCGCAACCTATTTTTGCACCCACTAGTAACCTATCTATGTGGCTGGCGGTCCATTACCAGAGAGCAGGTAGCGTGTGAACTCCGCTCTCGTCTGCTCAGTTAAGTGTCATTCATCCCTCCAGCTCTGTTTTCACTCTTTGTCCTTGGTTGACCCTCCTTTCTTACAGCCATGTAGTAATAATCTGGGTCATACATCCATTCATAGTTTTAGGTTACTGTGATCATTTATTACAGAAGGAAATATAGCCTGCTTTCCTATGACAGTTGGAAAATAATTTGGTTTGAGTTGAAAATTAATCTGCTCTTTCTCAGTAGTAATCTGAGAGGCTGAAATGTTGAAAACACTGTGTTTCTGTCATTGTTCCCAGCCCTGCATAATGACACAATAGTTGCAATGTGACACCGAATAAAATTCAGCTCTAAAGTTGTCTGCAAGTAAATCTTAATGTGCATTGCTAATTTCCTATTTGTTAAGAATCCAAATTTATTGTTATAATTTTATTGTCTATCACAAAGCATCCTGCGAGTCTGGTCTACATAACAAAGTCAAACGCTCACCTTGAGAAGTTGCTCAGGAAAGTGTTACAGTACACACTTACAATATTTTCTGTGTCAAGGTTTATTATGTATATTTATTTATGGATTACATACACAATGTTTGTCAGCCGATAACTATGATTGACCTAACTTAAAATATTATAGACTTTAACTGTTAAAAATGATGTGGCATACAGTGGATTAGCACATGATTTAGAAGCACTTGCCTTGAAGTATCAGCTAGACCAGGGATGCACAAACCTTTCCCCTTTTTCCATTTCCAGTGATATTTTGAAAAACCTTCTTACTCACACAAAATCAAAAAGACCATGAACATAAATTTATGTATAAATTCAAAGTTAATGTTAATTTTTAAATTTCAATTATAATAGAAACATCTGGCAGACCAAACTGAACCTTGGAAAACTTTGGCCCAAGGATCAAACTTCAGACAGCCCTGATCTAAAAATAAATACTATTTAAATGTTTAGTTAATTATAGCAACATTTAAAATTAACAATCTGAACATGTATAATATGTATGTGCAAAAAGGAATTATCGTTATCATTTTGTTGTTGTGTTGTTGGCTGAGATAAAAGTCCTCTGCTGTCATCTTATTACTGCTCTGATGACTATTCCCTGCCAGAAACACATCTTCCATTTTGACCAAAAGCCTCCTATTATAACAATTTTCATTGTCATTCCCAACCAGCTTTTACACCATAATGATTTTGTTGCATTTCAAGCTGCATTACAGTTGAAGGAGGCAAAATTTTAAGATCCTTTTTGTGTCTGTGCAATATTATTTTTTTGTGATAAATAAACAGTATTTTACATTGTCAGGTGGAGTTCCACCACGATGCAGTGCTTTAGGTATGAATCCTTATGTTTGGCTTTCAGGAGCCTCTCTCAGTATAAGACAAGGTGTTGACATGAGTTCAGAGAGAAGGGTGTCAGGTAAAGCTAGCTAACAGTAATAGCTAGCAGACTACTCCATGTCAACCAGACACTGGCATCCTGTTGTTGTCTGGAGAACTTCCAGTTATACGGTCGCTGCACTGCCACACAAGCCGTGTCGATGTGACCTCTTTCTTTGTGTGCGTGTATGTGTGTCCGTGTGTGGCACTAACATTACAGTGAAAGCAGAGACTGAAAGTAATGACGAAATCTTCCCTGAAGGGGGACACCGATCAAGATAAGGAGAAAATACCAACTCTAACTCCACTTCTCTCTCTCTTCCTCTGTCTCACATACACAGACACACACACACACACACACACACACACACACACACACACACACACTCTAACCAGAGCACAAAAAAACATGAGAAGACATAATTTAAAATCAGAGAATATATTGCATACATTATAGTAAATTGTATACTGAAAATAAATACATAAAAATACAAATACAGTGTAATGGTCTTATTGGTGTAATAAACCTGCTTTAGCCATGACGTTGCAGGTGATCACTTCAGGCCAGTCTGCCTCTGAACTCGCTGTGCAATGGTGACCTAAGAGGGGCTGACTGTCAAACACACAAAAAACATATATGCATACATATAATCTTTAATCATCCGCTCAACCAGAGATTCACACATTACACAGTTCTAAAGCTATTTTGAGATAAGATCATATTCCTGGATCCCAATTATAATGTCACTTATTCTGTTCTCCAAAATTTCATTCATATTGGAAAACATGTTATAAAAGAGACTCATAAAACATTATACCTCTAAGTAGATCATGGGACATTTTGGCCTAGAATATTCCCTGGCCCAGTAACAAGTTCCCTTTATTTCCTTTATTCAGCAGTTATCTTTGGCTTCTTCCTGCTTTCTGTAACCTTTTAACTTTATTTCTTAATTTTCTAATCATGGTGTCATTGAATGGTTTACTTCCTCAATACGATATCCACTAATGGACAAACATGATCATGTTACATTAAATCTAAAACGTTTAAGAAGAATAGTAACAACCTCTTAAATAGATTGTGTCCACAATATTTGTTAAATTCTATTTAAGGTCAGAATGCTCTTTTTGTTGGAGTATAGCTCTCACAAACAAATGGAGATAAATTACAACGTCTACATTTTCAACCAAGCTGAAATCAAAAATACTGAGCATACTCTATATGCATGATAAATACAGATTATGTATGGCAAATTCAACAGTATCCCAACATTACATAATTTAAGGCACTCCATTATAATACATAGTGTGGAGTCAGTTAGACTGCTAACAATAGTGGAAGATTCTTACCCACGCTACTCATCAAAGAGACAGAATAAATACAGTAGAATCATGATACATTTTAAATAAATAAATACAGGACTGTTATAATCTAGAAAATATACACAAGTTACTCATTCACAACACTAACAGGGAAATTGTTTTTTTTTTTGTTTTTTGTCAACGTTTTTTATGTTTTTTTTACAACATTGGTCTTATTTGATAAGACTGGCCATCACTCCTATAAGTAATGATTGTGCACAAATGCAGTGCAGATTGGAAAAGCATCCAATCCAGTGGCATCCAGTGGCATTGGCTACATGAGAACATTTGCCTTTAACAAATTTTAACAAGTGGAGAACACTGGAGATTTCAATGCCTAAGTGTTTAGAGACTGACTCTAGTCTATCATTTTCATAGCCTATAAATCATCCTAAAAATTGGACATCTCAGCTATTCCAGTAGCAGCAAGGTCAGTCCTATGAGCTGAAATGAAGAAGCAGCTCTGTATTACCATTAACAGTTAACTTTTACTAAATTTGACAGGTTTTATGTGTTTTTTTATGTGTATTTGTGGTTTGTGTGTAGAACTATTTGTGTATTTGAGTATATCTGGCTAAAAGTCTTAGTGGTGCTGGTTTGCGAAATGTTCTAAGCAATAGGCTTAATGGCCATGTCAATGAAAATAAGATCAAAATTATAAAAATCCTTTAACATACAAAATGTACTGCTGAGTCAGACAATGAGAGATTTGTTTCTGTTTCAATGGAACTTAAAAAACAGTCCTAACACAAAGTTGAAATGAAATATATTGACATACTATCCTGAACATAAATATTGTGAATTCTTCTGCTGGACTGCTATTTTCAGTGTCGTATTCATATCAGATGCAAAGGAGGTAAGTTCAGCACATTGTGTATGTATAAAATCCTTCAACCATCCGATTAGGAAAACCACTGCAGCCAATCTCTTCTTTTTTTAATATTTCTGTCCTGCTTGGTGGCAAAGTCTCTTCTGCTAAATCTCCTTCTGTTACTTTCCTTTGTCACTCTGCCAGATGCCATTGGCTTTATTGAGCGAGGTGTTGCTTCCTTCTTTTGTACCAGTCTCAGCATTCATGGCTTGCTCAACAGCATCAGCCAGGGGCAACTTGTCCTCTGCTTCAGTCTCTCTGTGGTAGAAGTAGTTGAAGTTGGAAACAATGACGGGAACAGGCAAAGCAATAGTCAGCACACCTGCAATGGCGCACAAGGTGCCTACCATTTTACCCCCCATGGTAATGGGACACATGTCCCCATAGCCTACAGTAGTCATGGTAACCACAGCCCACCAAAAGCCATCAGGTATGCTGACAAACTGTGTGTTAGGCTCATCTACCTCAGCAAAGTAGATAGCACTGGAGAAGAGGATGACTCCAATGAAGAGGAAGAAGATTAGCAAGCCAAGCTCCCGCATGCTGGCTTTCAGAGTCTGTCCCAAGATCTGCAGCCCCTTGGAGTGACGTGAGAGTTTGAATATGCGAAACACCCTGACCAGACGGATAATACGCAGAATGGCCAAAGACATATTCTGTCCAGAGCTCTCTTGTGGAGTTGTGATCATTTCTGTAACTACAGTAACGAAATAAGGGATGATGGATATGATGTCAATCATGTTCATGAGGTTGTGGAAAAATTCCTTTTTGCTCGGACAGACCAAAAATCTCACACAGAGCTCAAAGAAGAACCACGCAATGCAGGCAGTCTCAATGATGAAGAACGGATCAGAGAAAGTTGTGGGCTTTACACCAGATGGACTCACAGAAGTGTAAACTCTAGATTGGTTGAAAGGCTGTACCGCCGTGGGCACAATTGGGTCAGAGTCATCTCTGAATTCTGGCAGAGTTTCCATGCAGAATATAATGATGGATATGACAATAACAAAAACAGACACAAGTGCTACACCTCGGGCTGCGTTTGAGCTCTCTGGGTACTCAAATAGCAACCAGAATTGCCTGTACATGTCATTATCAGGTAGAGGGATCTCAACGTCCTTTATGAATCCTTCATCTTCTCTGAACTGCTCCATGGCCTCATTTCCAAGCTCATAGAATAATATTTCATCTGCAAACACATCCAGGGGCACGTTGGCAGGACGTCTGATCTTACCCCCTGACTGGTAGTAGTACAATATCCCATCGAAGCTGGGTCGGTTTCGGTCAAAGAAGTACTCATTCCTCATCGGATCAAAGTAGTCCATCCTCTTTAGAGGATCTCCAAGTAGTGTATCGGGAAACTGGTCTAAAGTTTTAAGCTGTGTCTCAAAACGAAGACCGGCAATGTTGATGATGACTTTCTGGTCTCCATCATCAAGCCCACGTTTATCTACAAACAGGTCTTCACAGCACTCCTTTGCAAGCCGGCTGAAGATGGTCTCACTCTCCTTTGTGCCCTCACTGCTAAGCAGCAATTTCCAGTTGGAGATCATACTGGCGCAGCTACTGCGCCCCTGTCTGCTAGGAGTTGGCATGGTTGGTGACTGCGGTACTCCTAGTGTCTGTGTATGGGGCGTGGGCGAAGATGAAGTGGATTCCCACATGCAGGAGGCCACATGACTGTGGTGGGAGGGTGTAGAGGACAGCTGAGCAGCCCGCAGAAGGTAGGTGCTACCTGTACTGCTGTGCTCTGTGGGCATGTCCACTGTGAGAGCTGTGGTCTCATCGGCATAGGTGTCCACCTCATCTTCCAGGCTGCCGTTGAGTTCATCAAGGCTCTCAAAGTCTACCAGGGCCACCTCCATGGCTGCAGTCCAGCCAGTGCAAAGCCTTTGGACCCCAGGATATGACAACACATGCACACACACAGATGGACAGATGGGAGGCTTGGTCACCAGAATCAGCAGCAGAGCAGTCAGTCTTCAGCAGCACTTACAGTAAAAGGAAAATGTGAAAGGCTCCTCTATTCTTGTTTACCTCCAGCACCTGTAGAGTACAGAGACAGGGAGGGAAAGACAGTCAATGTGTTTCTGTCAGTGGTTAAGGGTTAGTTTTGTGTTAATCATCATCATGTGACAAGGATATGACGTCGGAAAGCACATGTTTTATCATGACTCCTTGTTTCTTAGATACCCATCTCTCTGGAAACCGGCAGTGAGAGAAGAACGAGTGAGAGAGGTAAACACAGAAATGAGTGAAGAAAGAGTAGGCAGCAAGAAGAGGGAAAGAAAGAAAAGATTATAGCAGTGGCAAGAGAAGACTGTACTCTTTCTGAGAGACAGACAAGTAGAAAACTATCTTTCTTTCGACAGTCAGTTATTGTGGATGCTGTATGAGTCATGTAACTGTGAAAAAGGAAAACAAACACAAAGCACAACAGTAGCTAAGTATTAGTATGTAAGTGTAGCTCATGGAGGGCTTATGTGTTACATGTTAAAATATCTCTGAAAGTTAAAATCACAATTTTTTTAATGAAACAAGCACTTTCAACTTCTTATCTACACACAGAAAATCTTTCATCGTCCCTTTACTGGCATTCATGTGCACACACATTATTCCTCTCTCTCATGTAAACATAATCGCAAAATATAACACCTGCTCCAGGGAAAGCGAATCAAGACACACACCCTGTAATGACCCCAGTGCACGTAGAAAGAGGGCATAGTGCAGGGTAACTGGGGCTGTGCATAGATTAGTGCATAATTAACCGGCAGTACAGTGATAGCATGGGCCTAGCTTCTTCCAGATACTGGCACTCACATTTAAATTGCACAGTGGCCATACTGTTTCTTCTAGAAATCTACTCTGCTCCTATTGTGTCTCTGTGTCCACACTCAGATTGAATTATGTGGCTTTTCACTGTCATAAAGATTGCCCTGCTCTCTGCTGTGTGCATGAATTAGAGTGAATTCATTTGTCTGAATGTGCATCTGCATGTGTGTGTTTGTCTATGTGTGCTTAAACTGTACACATGTGTACATGTATGGCCGAGTGCTGATGCCTGCAGATGTTTAATTAAAGACTCCAGAGATGAGTCACCACCTAAAGCCAATGCCAGTGATACCAATCCTGCTGGGAGAGAGAGAGAGTGAGACAGACAGAGAGAGAGAACTGGAGAGCCAGAGAGAGAGATGGGTCGGCTGAATGAATAAGGAGGCTGACATGAAAATTAGTGGGAAGACGGATGTGGGTGGAAGGACTGGGTGGGATGAGGACAGAAAGCAAAAAGAAGGACAGTGACAATAAGAGAGAATGGGAGTTGATGGGTGGGTGGATGGATAGACAGGATGATGAGAGAGCAGCCATGACAAGGAAAGATGGTCTGGTTTATCAAGAGAGCAGAGGAAACAGATGATGATGAGAGGTACAAGACAAAAAAAATGTGATAAATTGCTCATAGAAAAGTAAAGCTCTCCAATTAGAAGAAATTGGAAACAGAAGACTAAAGCACCTAATAAAAAAAGTAAAGAGGTAAACCAAATCAAATCAGCCCCTCCTCCTCTTCTATCCTCTTCTCTCCTCTTAAACCACATGACCAGAATGACATGATTTGACCCTTGGAGCAACCAGAACTTTCTCGTGATCCTAAAATAGTCCATACACTGACAAGACACTTAGATCAATACCTGGAAATTAGCCAATGATATTGGCCTTCTTGAACAATCTGAATGTTTTTCTTCTAATAATCAAGCATAACATCAATATTTAATTCTGCTTAATGTCTGCCAACTCTTAAATGCCTGTCACTGAACGCAACAGAGAAACGTATGGTTGCACACGACTCTCAAAGAGGACAAATGGTTTCCCAAACACATCAAGATGGTTGCAATGATTCATCTGTTAAGCTTTGATTACAGTAGAGCCAAGGATCTGTTGAGAGTGATATGTTTAGATGTAGATTCAGCTTTAAAACTCTTAAAGCAGGGTGAAATCAAGACAAGTGAAATGTGGTCACCTGGTTAGGAATTGATTTTCATGAGCTGCAAACCAAAACCTGCTCCCTGAACTTTCTAAAGGTAAACACCTTCATTATAAACTTGCCAGACAAGCTCAAAGACAAAATAACAAACAAGCGACACACACCTTACCTTCCTTAACAAGACATCTACAGACCATGTATATGCTGTGAAATTCAAAAACAGGACAGAGAGAGGTTTCCTCCACAAGTTCTGCCTCTGCTGCAGCTTTGTGCTTGTGCTCAGAATGACTAATCTATCACAGACTACATTGGGTAACCTTATGCTGGAGTAGAAACTAGAGCTGGGGCAGAGGCCACATGCACACACATGCACACACATGCGCACAAACACATGCAAACAAGCGTGCACACAGAAAAAGAAAGGCAATAGAAATAAAATCTGGTATTAAATATTGCCTTATTTTTGTGTGCACATGCGTGTTTGTGTGTGTGTGTGTGTGTGTGTGTGAGAGAGATCATATGTGCCATAAGCCACAAGCTCTGTGATCTAAGTGATGTGCTTAAGGCCCTCTAGACTGGAACAGTGTGATTAGATCCTCAGACCTCTCCATGCTTGACTTACTCACCCCACATACACACAGGCCATATCCATATCTGACTTATTTACAGTATCACAATAAATAATTAATGTTTAACAACTCAGTTAGCATGTTCAACACGACAGAGGAGAACGAATGATGAGTGAGTGGCATGGGCACAGGAGCCAAAGCTGCCTTCCTCACCTCACACAGCTTTCCACCTTTCACTTTCAGCTCATCAGAGCTCCAATATTATCGCCTCTTTCAACTTTGTCTTTAACCATAAAATCCTTCTAAGATGCTCACCCTGAGAACATGTACTAACAATGATGTTCAGTGTCAGAACTTACCTCACCATAGCAGTAACAAAAAGGAGAAATTGGATCTCTCAAAAAGCCTCCCAGATATTTTTTTGTCATTGATAATCTTATGTCAAATTCCACAATGTGACACTCAGACACTTCACCATACCTCCCTGTCCGCATGCTGTAAAACACATTTGTACATGCAGGCATGTAAGGAAGCTGCCACTCTGCTCTCATAATTCCGAGCGCATGTGTGAACAACTCCTGTGGAGAGCCTTTTCAACACTGTTTAATCAACATGCCTTGTCGTATTTCCATTAATTGTGTAATCATATCCTGTTTAATGGCTTTCAATTTGACTTGTGACTTATGAATCAAATGTCTCCATGCAGGAGTATAAATTATGCATGATTTTGAGCCTGAGTAGTGCTGTTAAGGGAACCTGTCATGAGGACTCTTCAAACTATGTTAAAATGTTTCTTTTTTTGTGACACTTCAGGCTGAATAATACAAACAAAGCTGTCACATTTTTATTCTTTCTCTGTGTGTTTCTTAATGTTCTTTCTTTCACACTAATTGTTGTTATTATGTTGAAATAATCTATTAAATTCCTATATTAGGAGATTTGTCACATACCTGCAATTGTGGAAAGAACACACTCATAATTAAAACAACCAATGTAGGCATGCCATGGAATTAATCCAGGTATTGTGTGTTGATAGAAAACAGCAAGGTGTCTAGGGGCAAAAAAGGAAGAAAGAACAGAGGGAATAAGAAAATGAATTAATAAATAGATATTGAAGATATACGTGTTTATGACAACGCATAAAGTATGTCATGTCCTGTCATACATCCACATACAAATGGAAGAAGACTCCAGCCGCTGTGCTCTGTCACACTGAGGATAAAATGCTTCTGAGGGGACGGTGTGACCTTGACTTGTGTTAGGACAGCGTAAAACAGAGGTGTCATATGAGGCCCATGCCAACCCATGCTGCTCCGACTATTCTTACAATGCTATTAATACATGTAGGGAGTTTTAGTGGGAGACACCCATGAGATAACAGCTACATGCCACACGCTAACACACACAAACACAGGCAAGCACTGCACACACATAGAAGAAACATGTATGGCACAATATGGAAATCTGCATCAGGAATATGGTGCTGCGTGCTGTGCTGAGCTACTGTACATTTTAGTAAGCTCACCGCTGTGACTTTACCACATGTGTGTAAACATGAACAGATGTTCAGGCAGATCTAGCTTAACTACAAGCCAATCCTTTGCTAGCTGGTCGGCAAGAGATGCATGTATATGTCCAGTATTTACCCACCAAATTAAAATACTTAACACTGCCTGACAATTATCTTTTTCTGGATTGATTAATAATCAGACAATTGAAACTCACAGACAATGCAAATTCACAGTTTCCACATAACAACATATATTAATTTGGACAAAGTTACTACTTTAACTCACTACTATATTCTGCACTCCAAAAAACATAGACACCATGATTTAGGTCACATTTATGTTATCTCCTTGTTAAGAAACAACACTTTATGTCTATTTTGTTGTGTGACTTGAAAGCTTTTTGTTGACTAGCGGGAACAAGACTGCCTACTTCTGACCTTTTGAAACATAAAAGGTTTAAAAGCTACAGAGGTCAAACTTGGGACAAATACAGTTTATTACAGCCATTATGCTTCCAAAACCTTCAGCTCTGACATTAGCTAGAAGGTTTTTATGGATTTAAAGTGTGTTTTTGTCTTTGTGTCTGTGTGTGTATGTGTGTGCTCAGTAATTCCACTCAGGCCTGAGGTTTCATTAAAGTTTCAAGAGAATGTTTGCATGCAGCTGATCCTGGTAAATATCCCATATGTTAATCTAAGCGGACCGGCTTTTGCTATGTCTGATCACATGATTCTCAGCTGTCACCTGAAAAATTATCCTTAACGTGTAGTTCTTCAGTCTTTGTATGATTTAAAGACTTCATTAACTTTTATTTATTATTTCAAATTTGTAATACTCATGTCAAATACAGTGGTATTATATTGTACCACAGATTACATGGAAACAATATATAACACCATAAAGTTCACTCTATACTGTGCTGTAACCATACAATACACTATGATCTTTAACTTGCTTTAGCTACCTGTTGTTGCAGCTGTTTGGTTATCAATAAATCAATAAACGAATATATAAAAAAAACATTTCCCTTAAATGAGCGCACACTTTCCTCATCACAAACTGATGTCCAAACTCACATACTTTACTGAATAATATTCATTAACACAAGAATAAATCTGCAGTGTCCCAGATGTTTGTGGCTGAGCGCAGTTGGTGTATTTAAGTGCGCTCCCAGTGTGTAGTGTGTAGGCATCACTATTAACTTCTGTGTAAAGAACTATTGCCATTGCACTTTACAGTGAATACAATATGGTTGACTTTGTACATTGGACCCTTTGTTATGTTCCCGTGATGCGGTGTGGGGTTTCTGGCTGTGTGAGGGCATTGGTTGGTAGAGCTGGTATTTTTGGATGAGAGTTTTGACCCTATTAAGCAGATTAATACAGGCTGGGCAGCTCAGTGCTATAAGCCGAGGGATCTCTTCTGTCAGATCAACACAGATACTAGCGAGCCATCACAGATCACACACAAACAGAGAAGTAGCGCCCATCCACACACACACACACACACACACTTGGTGGAAATATAATGCTTGAGTCACTGTTTTGATGTATCAGACAGATTGTAGAGATTTAATGAGCAAAATGGTCACCATTAACCCCTTCCAACTGCTACATCTCTAAAATCCCCACATGGAAGCTAAAGTATATTTAAGTTAAGGTGAAGCAAATAAAACCACCTGGTGGTGGAGAAGATTGAGACCATGGTTCAGAAATATGATTGTAAGCTGCAACAATTAGTAAATTAATCCATTAGTCCATCCATAGAAAATTAATAGTAAACTATTTTTTAGTTTGAGAGATTTTACAATTGAAAGTATTTTGCAGATTAATGAAAAAATGATGAGTAAAAGAATGAATAAAATAAATAAGACTAAAACCTTAATTTCATACATATGAATGTCACTTCCTCCAGTCACACTAAACGTTTCCCTTGATTACAACAGAGAAAACGTATGAGTGTAATTCATAAGAGACAAAGGCCCCCTACTTTATTGAATTATGAATCTCTGCTGTTGATTGGAGAAGAATACATTTAAAAGAACACAGAACAGTGCAAACGTCTTCGTGTTACACCTATACAAACATACAGACCTACTAACAAAGCAACTGTACACAAAGCTCATCATTTCTATTCAACACAACTATTATCACACATTTACATGCACATAAACATTTTCAGACAGGAGCACACATGGTAATTGGGAGTATATTTGTTATTTTTCTGTTAATTATCATACAGCTATTATCCAAACAACAGATTTTTAGAATATAATAACCTTATCCCTCTCACTTGAGCTTTTAAACCACTTCCTGAAATATGAATTACAAATGCCCATTTGGTAATGCAATTCATATGACTAGAGCCAAACGCTGACTCTCATTAATGGAGCTAAAAATAGATGCAAAATGAATCCTCAATGATGTTCATCTACAAAACTACACTGTGTATGAAAAGCATGTTCTGCAATGCTGAACACTAGAGTGTCACACAACTAACGTGAACAGAATAGAGAATTAGTGAATGCTGAAAAAGAAAGAAAGAAGAAAAACAGACAGACTTTTTATTTACATGTGATGACTGGAAGAGTACTATATATTATTTCTGTAAAATTAAGTTCTGTGTTATTTTATAGAGTTTTAGAATAGAGTAGGAATGTTATTATATTATCATTTTAGACTGTTGCAAGGTTAAATTTAAATTGTATAATAATCACTCTACTAGTTGTTTCTCTATAACTTGCCAATGACTTAAATGTGCAACATCTAACGTGCCCAAGCACAGCTCTCTTGCCTCAGGGTAATTTTATTTCCAAATGCTGTTGCTGGGCGACAGCTGTGAGAATAAACATGATGTGAACACCAAGAGATGGAAGTTATGTGTCTAGTGTTGTGTGTCTTGCTGGTCTGTTATTGATTAAAGAAGATTATTCTAAGAGAAACTGTAATCGATTATTATCCACAGTCTTGCCCAGAGTGGCTGAATGTCAGGATGTTACAGAGTGGTAGCAAAACGTGTTCACCAGTACATTTTGAATGACAAACACGCCTTGACAAAATGCTAGAAACATCTAAATGTTATTTTTGCCCATTTTACCCACCCTTACTCCATATGTCTGGAGCAGATTGGTGGTCTACGTGCAGCCTCCGTGAGGCATTCATGAGATGTAAGCTGCTGATGCTGACATGGGTGTGTCTGCAGGCTCCAGGCCAAGTCCCAGTGCACAGCAGCTGGGACCAAAATCCTCCCTCCTGGCCTTTTGACAAGACACACACAACTCACACACACACACACACAAACACACACACACACACACACACACAAACACACACACATACACACAGCAACAGCAGCACACAAGCAGAGAACAGCCAAAACCACTTCCTCATAAATCAAAAACTTCCTGTAGAGCATCTAAAAACAGAACATAGTAGACCTACTGTGGACATTGACAGACATGAAAGCGTTTAAAGAAGCTTATTAAAATTCATTCAATCAGATGAATAAATCAAGATATTAAGAAAATTTAGGGTTATTATATTCTGGTCTATGTGTCACTCACATTGCACAAAAGTGTTGTTTAATGAACTCAGACACATAATCAGACTACAGTCAAATATGCTGGTTTTAGAAAAATGCACTCTAGGCTTGAGGAACAGAACTATTTACTGTATGTGATGTATGTAGTTCTTGTTACTTCAAAAAATAGACAACTGATGAATCCTGCTAGTTGCTACAAAGAAGAGACAAGTCGGCCAAGTGTACTCTATTTGCTTTAACAGGAGATCCACAATTATTCGCATAAAGGTTGACAAAAAGATTGACGTGTCAGCATGGGTCCATCTGCACCCATATAGCCAGAAGCCAATCATTATCAAAACATAGTTGCCACATTTCCATCTAATGTCAAGTACAAGCACAAAAATATCACATCTTATAATACACTAAAAAGTCCCACAATTCTTTTTCCATGTGACGTTAAATATGACTAAATAAGCAACAATTACATTTTTTTTAATTAAAAAACATATTTGGCTCTTGTTTACTGAGTGCTTTACACTCAAAAACTCATCTAATCAGCTTGATTGGGACTGTGTGGGATTGGTTTGATCACATTTGGTTGAGAGTAACCAAAAAACTAATCAATTGTCTTTTATGACACTGATACAAATGTTGCTAAATCCTGATTGGTGCGTACATGAATGTAACATCACAACCGCCCAAATGAGCCCTGCCAATGTAAAACAGGAACAGGGAACAAGTGTTATTATCTCTCCCCTTTGTGAGAAGAAGGTTATTTGTTTGCAAAGCCAAAAGGTTAAAAATTATCATTTCATTTGACCTCAAAAGCTACGAAACAGACGTAGTCCCATCCCTTTCTCCCTCCCACTCTGGCATTCCTCCTCCACCGTGGGGATTAAGTCTGTCTCATTTACAGGAATATTACGTTGTTTTTTTAGAAGCCCTTTTTTGTACCAGATCCAGACGAGGAAAATATGGCCATCTGGTCTGACTCTCTATTACATATCACTAATCTCAGGTATCATACAAACAAGTGGCACACGTGCATGACATCCAGACAAGCAGACACACACACGCGCACAGATGACAAAATACACTATTGACCGGTTACCATATGACTCACACTGGGCCACTTCTGATCCCTAAAGACTTCCTTCTCTTTCAGCAACAGCTTATCTTGGACAACTTGGACAGACCCATAGCAACAAGTTCACTGTAACTGCTCAAGTTGTTTCAGTAAGACAACTGGTTAAATTACGGTGATTCAGCTTTCATCTCAAGGTAAAAAAATACAATGAATAGATGACTGGATTTGAAGAAAGTGATTATTTTTAAGCACAATTAATATATTTACAGACACTTTCAACTACGTCTCATCACCAATTTTTTGCCATGAAAGTTTTCTCATTCCTTAAACAAACAGTTTGCGCCACGTATATAAGTGTGAATGTATCTTACAGTGGTGTGTGCAGGACAGGTGGGTGAAGGATGGAGGGGCAATGGGGAAGCTGTGGAAAATGTGGAGTAAATGAGACAGAATATCCAAGAAATCTCAATTCAGATTAATCACAGTTTTAAGATGTAATCAAAGAGGGTGTGTATCCTAAATAAAGCATTGCATAAATTCTTCAGGCCAGCTCTGACTGCACATTTGTTACATTTGGTCAATGTGCTGTGGCTCCTGTGCATATCAGAAAAACTGAAGTATAGAGGCTGCAATAATTCAACAGCAGTTTGATTTAAGATTTTATGTACCTCATCTCCTATGGCCAAAGGCATTAAGTAATAAGTGGAGCTCTTCACCCTGAGGGTTTCAATTTCATTAGAGTTTCGTGACAGCTCTATCAACCAATCAAGATTTTCCATGAAAAACGTGACAGACTCATATATAGGTACTACTCGAAAAATTAGAACATCCTGAAAAAGTGCATGCATTTCTGTAACTCAACTTTAAAGGTGAAATGTACATATTATATAGACAAATAGAATGCAAATCAATATATTTCAAGCTTTTATTTGTTTTGATTTTGCTGATTAGGACTTGCAGCTTCAGAAAACCTCAAATTCAAAAACTCAGAAAATTAGAATATTGCTTGAAATCATAATTATAATCATAATCAGCAAAATTACAACAAAAAATGCTTGAGATATCTCACTTTGCATGTAATGAGTCTATAAAATGTATTGGTTTCACCTTTTATGTTGGATTGCCTGAATAAAACAACTTTTACACAATATTCTAATTTTCCGAGTAGTACCTGTATATATATATATATATGTGTGTGTGTATATATGTGTGTGTGTGTGTGTGTGTGTGTGTGTGTGTGTGTGTGTGGCTATTGATAGTCAAATTTCCCAGGCCTGTTTCCAGTCAAGTGGAGGTGCTGGCTTTCCTCAATCCTAAGCATCCTTGGAAACCAGTGAGATAGAAAAAGGGAGATGCATGGAGCATGATGAGAAAAGAGCCCTGTAGTGATTTAGTGATTTAGGCAATGATGGAAATAACAAATACCCTGTTTAGAATTTCTTTTCAATCTCCAGGTTTTTAGACACTTGAATTGGTGAGGCAAATTATCCTAAACTTTTTCCTGTTTGCATGAACATTAACGGAACGAAAAGAGCAAAGGCACGGAAGTAAGCTGTGATTTTTCAATTGCTCTGCCAGGAGCTCGTGCTAGCGCGAGCACTGTGCAACAAATGGTTGAATAAAAAAACACACTGAAACCTGTTGCACCTGTTGTAACAGGCTGTTGTCGGAGAAAAAAGTGGCCTACCTTCAGTGCCATCACAATCATACCAACTTCCGGGCGTTGTTGGTGAAAGTTTGATGCTCCGGGCCGTGCCGGAGGCATGGTTAGTGCGCACTGGATCGGCAGACCACAGTGCGCCTCCTGTCACCTCCGGGCTGACCGCACAGACAGCAGGCACGGCGGAGTCGCCCCCGCCAATCACCCTGGGGCCAGATGTGAGAATGATATAACAACAGCATGATTACGTTTAATTTGGCCAATTCCCCGCATGCAAAATCCCTGATTTTCTTCGTCCTCCAACCGAGGCTGCGTTGCTTTATCTCGAGGGGAGGAGAGAGAGAGAGAGGGAGAGAGGGAGAGAGAGGGGGGGGGGGGAGGAGACTAAGGAGATTAAAAAGGGTTGTTTCCTAACCTTTGCCAAGCAACCTTATGCTCTCTTAACCACCATCGGTCAGGATAACTTTCTCTTCTCATTTCTAACCACAATGCTGAAGCGGCGAATATGAATTCTTTGTCTTTATTTGCAGCAAGAGCATTTTTGGTCGTTGAAATTGTTCCTTTTGTCCACAGAAAGTTTTTGTTTTTGGTTCATCAGAGACTCCGGTCAAAGAAATGTGAGAATGTGCACATTATTATGAGACTCCAACAGTGTGATCCTCTTCCAAAGTCTTTTTGGTGTGAAATTCCCTCTTTTGCGTCTAAAGGAGAGGATAATTAAAGGGATTCTACTTGTTTCACGTGGAGTTATGTTTTTTTTAAAAATCTAAATCGTCTCCAAACGCCCAGATTTTCTTTATTTTCTTTCATTTTCAAACTTGTCTTCAGCCCCGACCAAGGCACTTGAGGCACTTTATTAAACTCCGTGCTACAAGGCTTTATGCAACTTTTTTCACATATGTAAGACTTGTGTTTTTTCCCCCCACATCTCATATTTGAATTACTTTAAGGAGAGATCTTTTCATTGCCGGTATGAACACGAACCAATTCTGCTGAACAATGCAGAAGAGGGTGTATAACTGTCAACTTGAAGATGGGTAGCCTATCTTGTAATGCTTCCAAACCCTTTCATCGTCATAGAGGTATTTCACATTTGACAACTCCACCTGCACCATTTTGTTGTCACTTATTCCTTTGTATATCCAGAAGTAATTATTGCATTTCAAAGGTCAAAAGGGTAAACTTCCACCAGGTTAAATTAGATTAATTCACTGCATTGCTTACAGTCATATTAATCTCCCATCATCACAGTTTGAATGGATGTGTCTGGCACAGATGCTCCAGCTGCTTGACCCCTGGAGCCTCACACTGGGGAGAAGATGCCACTGACCGACTCCTGACGAGGATGGGTACAGAGTCAATAATGCAGCCGTCCAAAGTGTGGATAGGTTTCCCTCTGCAGGCTTGTGGTGGAACTGCACTTCACTTCGCTCACTTTCAAATGGTAGCGGACAATAGTCATTTATGAAACACCTTCATCAAAATCAAAAGTCAAAGGTAAGGTAAAATTAAGATTTATATCTCTGCTGTTGCCACCACACAATAAACAATAAATATCTTCCTTTTTAAATGTATTTGTATATTATAGTCTCAGGTGTAGTTATGGTTTACATAAATATTTGGGCTATACCCTCACATTTATTTAGCCTTTTTGATTCTTGATTTTTTTTTTCAGGCATTACCTTTTGTACAGATTAGACATCGTCGACACATATCACCCTGTTAGCTTTTCAGGCTGCACAGCCACACAATTCTCGATTATTTTTATTGTTTATGCATGTTTCCTTTATCTAAATCCATATTCATGAGTAAAGCTGTCTTCTTCCAGGAAGCCCAGACTGCATGTCTCAACAGGCCTGATCTCCTGCTCCTCTCTCACTCACTCACACTTCTGTGTTTTTCCTATTTCTCCCAAAGCTACTACAGCCAACACTCAGCCTCTTCTCTGTTTTCCCATTAGAGTCACAAAAATATGCCAAAGAGGGAAAGGGTAGGCAGCTACAAAGACAAAGTGGACGAGGGGGAAGAAAAGGGAACATTTTGATCAAGTCTGTTAAATTAAGTTTGTGGTGTTTTATTATTGTTGGGGGCTTTATGACAGATTTGACACTTGTTAATGTTATGACTTCTTATCAGGAAGAGCCTACTTGCTCTCCTCTTTTTCCCTAATTAAGTACTTACATCTTTATAGTTCATCCTTGATTAGTGGGTTTAAGCTTCCTCTGTCCTGTTTAGTGCCTTGTTACTATCTCACTAGTTGACCTGTTAAAGGATGCTGTAATGCTAACTGTAAATGAAAACAGAATTTCATTTTTTTGGGGTTTGATGTTTGGACACAGGGGACAAGACAGATGGAGGGAGAGTAATGAACCCTTGACTTAGAGATACATTTACTAAGTAACCATCGACTGCTAATGCTCTCCAATGACCACCCCATTATGTAATCCACTTCTGATGCACTTGATCAATAGCCTAAGAGGTATGAAGCACAAAACAAAGAGCTGATTAGTGTGTGTGTGTGTGTGTGTGTGTGTGTGTGTGTGTGAGAGAGAGAGAGAGAACGAGAGAGAGTGAGTGAGTGTGGGTTTGTGTCCAAAAGACCTCTGTGACCACATCTGCAAATCTGGGTTTTACAGTGTTCTTGTATGAGGGAAGGTTAATGAAAAAATGCAGAAAATAAGGCAAAACTGAACATAGGGCATAGAAAATACTTATCAAAAGCCTCCAATGACTGAGGGAGAAACAGAAAAGAAAAGCCAGGAGGGATTGTAGAATATGTTTTTTGAGTTCATGAATTATTTATGTCAGAGGGATATTTTAAGTCCCCCATATCATGTCTGTGAGCAATGAGTGGGTCGAGGTACAGAGAGGAGGAGAGGAAGTGGGTATCATTTGCCTGTTTCCTCACTGCTGTGACTATTATTGTACTGTGCCACACACACACACACACACACACACACACCCAGGGTCACATCACCACATGGTCTTATACCCTAAACTATAAAGGAATCAACACATTTTAACATCAATGGAGAATACTCTGTCTCTTGTGAATGGGTTTGTTTTGGCAAATGAGAACTAACATTTTTTTTATTTGTAGTGGTGTGCGCAGGCTGTTAATGATTATCATAATATTGGCAGTTCTATTTTCTTTTGTTGTGCTGTTGACTTCTTTTAACTTTATCAAGGCAAGAAAAATAGAAGTGAAAATATTGTTTATCTCCATAAATTGAATCCAAATTAGAAATGTGTGCCATAATTACTTTACTTCTTTCAGGTTTAATTGATGAAATTATTTTAATTTTTAAAGCTAAAGGAGAAAATTATCTATGTTAAATGCAATTTTCCTTGTTTGAGGGCCATTTTACATTTATTGTTAACAGTATGTAGCACAGCTTAACACCAGTGTGAATCACTTGATTTGAAACATGCAGTATCAGTGCATCACTCTTCCAGTCAAGGACATGAGGAGAGCAAAGGATCTTTGGGAAAGGAAGGATGTTCAGTGCACACAAACATTTGCATGCCTGCTTACTGACATTGTGGGCAGAGGGGATAAAAAAAGAAATGAATTAAAGGAGAAGTATGTGTATGCATCCATGTGTTTATGTGTGCGTCATTAGGTGAATTCATGCTGTCCATAAAAAGTAAATCTTTAATCTTCATCCTCTAGCCACTCGGGCAGTAGAAAGCCACATGTTGCTGCAAAAGATGGCATCTCATCTCACTGAAATGTTGAACATTGAGTTAAAAAATCCTGACACGTGTGTGATGCAAGTTCACAGCTTGCACAAGGCTCAGTTTAATCTCTTCAGGTAATTCATGGAAGCAGCAGGGTTAGCAGACGTCGTGTTGTTTGTCAGTCTGGACACACACTGAGTCTTGGGGGACTTTATTTATTACCTTTACTCGCTGTCTTAATTGAAGCCCTCTGGCAGAGTGGGTTGTCTGTATTTTCTTTCCCTCTATATTGTGATGAACACTTGTAGGATATAAGCAGAGAATTTCTTTTTTCTGCTGCCTGCACAGAGGTCATTTCAAGAGTAACTGAGACTATAGACAGCGCTGGCTGCTTCTTATTATGCAGCAGTGTTTATGCTAAAACAGGAGTGTGGTGCATATTCCTTTAATCCTTTATTTCATCATGCATAATTTTGTGGAGTCTTTTTCTTCAATTGTCACTGCACTGCAAGCTGAGCTAGACAATGCAAATTGGCTTATTATGCCTCTCAAAGTGTTACTCTGTGCCTTGTGTTTGTTTTGCACTCATTTTGGTGCTGGCTGAGATAAAGACAGATGGAGGAGGGTATAGAAACAGCCGGGCTGGAAATACTATTAACAGTAGGTTTCCTTTACATAAGTAACGCCTCCTTCTTCACACGAGTCATGTATGGACATTTTTAAGAATAGGTGTCCTTATCCGTTAGGAAAACTGCAAATTCAGCAGCAGACATAACATGACACAAAGAATTAAAATCATGATTTACAATTATACACTGAAAGTATTGTTTACATGAGCATCTTCACATAATATGAGTGAGTGTTACCTATTTTAAAATGTGGATATCACCTTGTTAAAGTGACTACAAAAAGATATACCACACAATTAGTGCATCTCATTGATGACACCGACGCTTCCTATGGCTGTGTTTGGCTGTAAGTAAAGGTATATGATGGAGGGCAGCCCACAGAATGTAGGCCAAACTCTTAAATCAATTCAGCTCATTAAATACATTGACAGGCTGATGCTCCCCAGTGGTCTTCATCGTTTCTCATTCGTCCACCTCCTCCTCTCTTCCCAGTCCACCCCCCTACTATTATTCAGTCCCTATTTCATTGTTGCCGCATCGGATGTATACATTTTTTTTGGAAAATGTTGTTTCATTTTTTTTACATTTTACATGCAATTTGCATTCTTTAAAAAAATCATCTTAATTTTCCACTACACTTGCAAAGACTATAAACTACTCAATATACAGTCTCCAGGCAGTTTATTTGAAGATAGAAGGAGACATCCCTCATATAGAAAGGAAACCTGCTTTATGGGCTATTAATAGAGAAGGGTGATATATGGGGCTTCCACTGTTGGTACAGGAATGATGAAAAAAAAGGGCCTCCCCCTCCTCCACACACACACAAATGTACAGATGTGCACACAGTATGTACATAGGTTTCCCCTATGGAACCTGGTGTGCTATAAAGTACAGGTTGACAGGCCACTAACTGGGCTGTGTATTGGGTTACAGATCAGCTCATGCTGCCATGGCAAATGTTCACATTGTGTGTGGCATTTGCTTGGTCTATTGGATATTACCTCATACAACATGCAAACTC
Organism: Datnioides undecimradiatus; assembly: GCA_008933995.1. Taxonomy (NCBI): domain Eukaryota; kingdom Metazoa; phylum Chordata; class Actinopteri; order Lobotiformes; family Datnioididae; genus Datnioides; species Datnioides undecimradiatus. The sequence continues at coordinate 6,441,597 of WARS01000026.1, forward strand.
AAGTGCACTTGTGTCAATCAAAATGACAGACTTTGGGAGAGGAACTGGGAGCGAAAAACTATTGGCAATATATTAATTTTATTTGTTTGTTGAGACCACTTCAAATCATTTTGTAAACAGTTCCTACAAAACAAAAGCATATGTGAAACACGAGCAGGGGTCAATCCCACATGCACATTTTAAAATGGAATAAAGCACAACATGCGTGATATATGTTTGAAATATTGGCTGTCTGGCTGCTTTCAAAGAGAACTTGAGTGAAGCTCCGATTTAATACATAGCAAATCAAACAGCAATCAGTGGATCAATACCCATCAGTTATCTGGAAGGCTGCCTGGTTACTGTCCTCAGCTGACGTACCGGAACTTGGCCGACTGAGACGGCCGGAGGGAGCATTATACTGATGATAATATATGTCTGAAAGGAGAGTCAGATCACCCACTGTGCATTACTTTGGTGCTTAGGATGCTGGAGAGGCAGAGATGGAGAGAGATGAATACAAGTGAAATTGTGTGGGAACTGAAATATGAGAGGGGCAAATAATAGAGAGAGAGAGAGAGAGAGAACAAACTCAAGCAGCAGTGATGAGAGCGGAAGGGAAAGACAATGATAGCAGAGAAAAACATTTCCAGCTGCCAGGATAAGTGTTAGACTCTATGAAAGGGGACCGATAAAGAAAATGTTTGTACTTGTCCCACTCAATGTTGAACCAGGAGTCAAGAGCGTTTTGCTCTCCTCTCTCTTCTCTCTTCTCTCTGTCTCACGTTCTCCTCTGCTGATAGTATAAATAGATCACTTCACATTCTCAGTAGACCACAGAGAGCACAAGATTCACTTAAGGAGAGGAGCAGTACACAAAACCATTGAGGGGTGAGGGTCGATAGTTGATTCAAATATACTTTCTGTAATGGACATAAGAGCTGCTGCTCCGCTGGTGCTTTCAGCACTTTACATTATATATGGAACTTCTAGGGTTTCTTTCTTGTTGCTTTGCTTGTTTTGATTTAAAAGCACCAAATAAGTATCAGATGTATTGCAAACTCTGTGTTTGAGCAATTTTACTTTGCATTGTAACATAGTAAGTTGCTGGATTCCATGTTAATGGTCACTGATCTGATTTTAAATATATATTATTATTTATAATATATATTATATACTCAATTCTAGACACACAAAGTATAGTGTTATAGTAAAAAAAATCATCATAAATGATAACTACTGGTTGAAACAGCTGGATTAGGCTGCCATTCTCACATAAGTATCATGATGAGCCAAACTGATGTATGTTTGCCTAAAACTTCACAAAAGGTCCTTTATGAAACATCGCATGAGAAAGACACAACAGTAGCATGAGGTTATCATAAAGATATTATAATTGATGTCATCATCAAGACCATTATAATTCATAATAGTTTTATAATTTACAATTACTTTGAATAATGAAAGTATCTCTTTGTATGTCTTGATTATTCAGTTTATATTGACAGGTCCTTGTGACAAGCATGGTGAGCATTCAGATCCATATTTCCTTTGTGTGTAACAATTGACAATTTGTTTCTTGGTTCAGTCTTTTTCCTTACAATGGTAGAAAAACACAGGCTTTGTACAGATAGTTGAGTATCATCGTGACTGCAGTACAGCGAAGAAGCTGAGGATTAACTCAATCTCATACACACACATTTGAGATGAAGAAGTTAGAAGACTTAGTAAATGGACATGGTTATTTGGGGATAAACGTGTACTAAGACAGTACAGACAGACTATATTTAACGGCTTCATGCCCTGCATGTGTATTTCAGTCGAACCTCAGCCCCTGCACTGTGTGAGGCTCAAAGGTGAGCCAATAATAACGTTCAAATAGAAAATACATTGTGAAAAAAAACTAAACAAACAAGAGCTCAATTACACAGTGTCTGGTGACACAAATAAGTTAAAGTTCTCATAGAAATTATATTTTCTTTTTGATTTCTTAATACACTTCCATCCTTAGTCCCTGGAACATATTAAACCCAAGCGATAACTCACCTACAATACAACTTATTTTCTTGGATTAATTCAGCAAGCATACACTTTGATTCCCTGCTATACAGGAATCTGTACATGGCAGAAGCTTGTTTTAAAGCTGAAGCTTTAGGCATTTTAAGACATCATAGAAAGCAGCTGTTAGAACTCTTAGATACATTGTTTACATGGCTACGTGTGTTCACCACTAGCAGTGGCATTAGGTCCATTCACTCTGTGGCCTTGGAGTTTGATAGAACGACAGATCTATGTCCTGACAGCAGATGTGGACGTAAAGGTTCACAGGCAGTGTGTGTCAACCAGCTGTAGGTGTTCAAATGTCTGCCGTGCCGGTATGTGTGTATCAAGTGTCCTCTTGTCTGTGTCATGGAGTACAGCAAAGATGTGTTTTTCTTGGTTCTGATCATCCTGATGTGTCAATCCTGCTGGCGTCTCCAAGAAGGTGTTTTTGTCTTGACAGAGTGTCTCTTCAGTAGTGTGCTTGGTAACAAGAGTGGAAAAGACGGCAGTACAGGTGAAGCTTTCAAGCCACATAAAGTCACATAGGTGTTCCAGTACACAAGAGCAGTTTAGAAAAATACAAGTACACATCAGAATACAAAGCAAAGGAGGTTTTGGGCAGTGTTTATCTTACTTTAGTTATCATATTTGCCTCACCAACATTTCCTCTCTTCAGTTCAGAGTAACTGGCCCTGGCTGATAATGCAGCTTATCTCAGAAGTCAACACATGCTTGTAGAGCTCATCTGCAGTGAGCATGGCAGGACATTCCTTTCACTTGTCTTTGTTTAATATACTATGGGCATGTGTTGAATGTATACACAGGCTGTAAACTGTGTGCTAGGACAAAGTAGAATATATGGAGCACCATGTTCATTCTGGCCTGGAGTAAAGAAGAGCAGTGTTTTTGATATCTGCTAACATATTGTCTCTAAAAGCTACACACTCAGTGTGTGTGTGTATCTAAAAGCTCTCTGTGTCTCTCACAAGTTCTTTGTCTGACTCTTTTTCTTTCTGATTCTCGTCCACAAACATGTATACACATGCACAGACAACACTACACACTGAACGTGATGGACCTATATATCAGAGATAAGGGCACTCAGACAGTCCCCTGGAGCATTATGATCCACTTGGCTGAACAAAAAGTCTGTCTGACTGACTGTTTGAATCTCTGTGCATCCACTGGGCTGGCAGCAGATAGTAGCTGTTGTTGTGCTTTCAAGATGAGACATAGTTACTGGGCTGAGACTGCAACAGGATATAAAGACTTTCAAGCTGAAGGGAGCTGGAAATTAGTTAGCGTCTGAACTGCGGATAATAAGTTTTGCTATCTCTGTTCTTGAGTCAGTGTAAATTTGAACTCTCATCTCACTTTGCTGTTTTTTTTCTAAACCTCTCAAACACCCCGTTTCCTCTCCTGTTTAAGCTGCTTTTACTTTTTTCAATCCTACATTTGCAACCACTTGCTCTGGGTAAATATATGGATTGTGACTTACTAGTGTTTCTGATAACAATGGCAAGAAGATGCATACGCAAAGCATGGCACATACTTCTAAAACAAGACACTTGTCTTTCATACATCATATTGCACATAGAGCCAGTACCTCTACAGATATAGTTATACACTTATGCCAGTTTGCTTTTTAAGTATTATTCATACTAATTCATGCTACAATGAATACTTCAAAGGACATGCAGCATTACAATAGCAGAACAGCATGTTTGATCAAGAGCTGATGAAGGACACATAGGTTCTTTATTATGCGGGCAAAATGCACCAATGGAATGATTGTTCAATCTGCATGAGAACCAAAAAATACAAAATAAATACAGGGACAAAATTAATATCATATATAAACCAAAATACAGTTTGTCAGGTGGCAACATTTGTCTTTAGTAACCTGATAATTGAGCTAGAAACACTATAAAATCTAACAGCAAAATAAAACAATATTTTTACTTGTTCCAGAGGCAGGCAAAGTTTACCAATTTTGATCTATTGCTTAAGGGGAGAAACCTATAGGAAAGAAGGTATGATAGACTAAAATAATTTATCATTTTGACTAGATAAGAGCTATCAATTGTAAACTATCGTAAACAATCTTCTGGTTATACAGCATACTTTAAAGCTGAAACAGCTTTTTACCAGCAAGATTGAATCATACAAAGTTAGCATTGCTGGTATGACAACATATGGACTTTTTAGGTGGCAAAGATTAATTTTAGTAGTTCACTGAGCTCTTTCTTTGGTAATGGGCCTTTAGACAATCTGTTATTTTAAACTTTTTGAGTTATTCATAAAAAACTTTTATTAAACACACATAAAACTAGTTAATTTTGCTGCCATGAACCTTAAACTACATTGAAATTAGCGTTCTGATAAACCAGAAAAACAACAAAAATCTGCCCTAAGTTTGCTCCTTAATCTCTTTGTATCTATTATAAACATGGAATGCTATGAAGTCAAGAACAGCAACATTTATGCTGCACAGTTGTGTCGAACTAAACACTTGGACCCGGGTAGCAGCTAAAGAGACACTTTAAGGTGCAGTTATGAGGATGGAGAGCTAGGCACCGACTATGAATGCGACCAAGAACATATTCTGTCTTTCTTCACTACACATTCATCATATCATTAAAAAAGCACTTCAACAATTGAAATGAACACACATTAAGAAATAAAAAAGACATTCACTCTGTTTAGAGAGACATTTCTTCTGTCCAGCTGTTAGCCTGCATGGGTTGGAAACAAAAAAGGCAGAGTCATGGTGAGAGTGTAAGTACTGTAAATCCACTTGGGCGTCATCAAGGAAAAATAGCAGGAAAAAGAAGGTGGTCCAGAATTACAGCACAGCATTGTCATCTATCTGTCGGCCTCTACAGAGGCCATTGGACTGGTCTAGACAATATCTAGTGAGAGCCCTGGGAGGGGTGAGAGTGCTATCAGCCCTCTTCTCTGACAGACAAAAGGAACAAATGGCCATTTGGCCAAAAGCATATTAGTATCGCTCGCTCTCTCTTGCAGCTGTGATCTCGGTCACTTTGTTTTTCTCTGAGTCAGGACCTTGGCAGTTAGAGAAGCAGATTAAAGTTGCTCATGAGTGTTAATAGTATGGCCTGTTTTTAATCACAAGTTAATATGTTAAGTTACGTTTCAAAATTAAGGTTACGCTAACCTAAATTATTGTTCTCGTGCATCTTCTCACCACGGCAGTTTGAGCAAGAGACCATTGTTCCCTTTACACTGTTAATATTGATTACTACTGGTTAGGCTACTATTTGGCTACTGTTGCGAGCAGAACAACTACTGTCACATAGGTAAGACTAACTCCATGCAGACGCTGACAATGTCCTAAATAAGATGGATGGCAGTTCTATGATATGAGCCATAGGATAGGGGAGAACATCAGGTCCTCTCTAATGACCTTTTCTCCAAGTTAATCTCACTCATCTGCTCTGGACTCCCATACTGGGCGCCATACGTTGCTTAAGACAGGGTGTCATACCTTCATCCCCTTGCAGTCTCTGTAGACCCGAGCTGGAGTTAATCATCTACAGTAGCTCACATTATACATCTGTACGCATCTTGGTGATGTTTACATAGTTAGTGTTTGCCAGGGTGCAGTTTCCCGTTTTCATGCTCTCTGGTCTGAAGTCCTCAGTGCTGTGGTTCACTGCCTCCTGGATCTCCACATAGTCAGATTTACTGAGAGTGGATCCGCTGCCGCTGCGGCCGCTCTTCTTTAGATCATCAGCTGAGCTGGCTTTAGGCACACTTGGGATATTCAGGTACTGTGCCTGTTCCTCGCCCTCTGTCTCTCTGTGGTAGAAGTAGTTGAAGTTGGACACAATAACAGGTACAGGCAGGGCAATAGTCAGCACACCAGCAATTGCGCAGAGAGACCCCACAATCTTTCCTCCAATTGTTGTCGGCACCATGTCTCCGTAGCCTACAGTGGTCATGGAAACCACAGCCCACCAAAAGGCTTCAGGGATGCTGCTGAACTGGGAATGTGGCTCGTCTGCTTCTGCAAAGTAGACAGCACTGGAGAACAGGATCACACCGATGAACAGGAAGAAGATGAGGAGGCCAAGCTCACGCATGCTGGCTTTCAGAGTCTGTCCCAAGATCTGCAGCCCCTTGGAGTGACGTGATAGTTTAAATATACGAAACACCCTGACCAGACGGATGACTCTGAGAATAGCCAGAGACATAGCCTGCTGGCCTGCCTGGCTGTCCTCTGGTCTCTCTGCTAGCTCTGTGCCTAGGGTGATGAAGTAAGGGATGATGGCCACAATATCAATGATGTTCATGATGTTGCCAAAAAATCCAGCTTTGCTTGGACATGCAAAGAACCTAACTAGGAACTCAAAAGAGAACCAGATGATGCAGAGCGTCTCCACAATGAAGAAAGGATCTGTAAAATATGTCGAGCCATCAGAGGTAGAAGTGGCATTGGACATGGACTGGAACGGATAATTGTACATCTCCTCATCTTCATTTCGGAAAACTGGCAGTGTCTCTAGACAGAAGCTGACGATAGAGATAAGAATCACCATGACAGAGATAATGGCAATAATGCGAGCAGGACCTGAGCTCTCTGGATACTCAAACAGCAGCCACACTTGCCTCTGAAACTCGTTCTCTGGCAGAGGCCGTTCCTCTTCCTTTATGAAACCTTCATCCTCCCTGAATATTTCCATAGCCTCCTCACCCAATTCATAGAACCGGATCTCCTCAGAAAAAATGTCCAGCGTCACATTGACAGGCCGGCGCAGCCTCCCTCCCGATTGGTAATAATACAAAATAGCATCAAAACTGGGTCGATTTCGATCAAAAAAGTACTCGTTACGGAGAGGATCGAAATACCTCATCCTTTTCTTGGGATCCCCCAGCAGTGTCTCTGGAAACTGGGAAAGGGTCTTGAGCTGCGTCTCAAAGCGCAAGCCTGAGATGTTGATGACGACCCTCTCACAACACTCATGATCCGGGTCCGGATCATAATGGTCATGAGGCTGACCCGGATGCGCTGCTGCTTCATCCGCAGGGTCGCTAGTAGCAACCGTCATGCTGGAGGGTGATGAGACCTGCAGGATTCAGACAGGGTGGGGCCACTTTGGGCCACAAGGAGATAAAGGTTCCACACACTTGTGGGTTCTGGCACAGGCAGACCTGCCTGCAAGGAGCTACAAACAGAAAGCAGAAAAAGGCTGCAATAATGAATGTGATGTGCATGAGTGTTCAACAACTTCACTTGCATATGGTTCTGAATCCATGCAGACAGGCTGGGCAGTTGAAAAAATTAGGTGGTGGTGTGTGTGTGTGTGGGGGGGGGGGGGGGGGGGCTCCGTTGTGTCTATGTGTGTTAGGTTATGAGTTCTCTCTCATATGAGCACAATGCACGATCAATATGCTAGCCAGTAATGCTACTGTATCAGCTCTCACCGGGTGCAATTACAACCAACAAATCTGATTATCTGCTGAGTGCTCCATACAATCTCTGAGATGAATCTCCTCTCTCAGTATTTGTGCTGTGACCAGCGTTCCATCTTAAAGCTGAGAAATATTTAATCGGGTCACTAATCAGATTAATAGTTTATCAAGTATTTATGAGCATGTACAATATTGGATACAAAGCCAATTTCAGGCCACACTATTATTTACTTTAGAGCTAAAGTATGTGCAATTTCGTGGTAAAAACAATGTTTTCTGAACAAAACTCAACAATTCCTACCTACTTGGACTTGCACTTGTAAAGCTTGTGTCCTCTGGTGGTACTGCGTAATGGACCCAGAAGAAGTGTCCGGTCAAAAGTCAGCCCCCACGGTCAAAGCAGCCCCTTTCTGCCAGCCATATATCACCCGAAGCTTTGGCTCTGCAGCAACGCAGCAGCGGGAGTGGGAGAGGGGACAAGGCGTAAGGATGTAGGAGTTACCTCCCATGCCTCAGTGACCAGCAGATACATGTTGTGATGCAGCTATAGGCTACAGGTTGAAGCTGGTGGGGGCGGGGGGCAATGACGTTGTTGTGGGAATAAACTGATTGTTGTTAAAGAAAATCTTAAAATGCTGGCACGAGCAAAATATGACGTCCCCACTTCATAACAACACGCCGCCTGCCTGCAACAGCAGCAAAGGTAATCCTGTACCCTGATATCTGCAGAGACTTACTGGGAGAGGCAGGTTGCAGGAGGCGCTGCTGTCAGTATTTCTACTCGGAAGCACCCATGCTTTGGCAGATTTTCTCTAAAGCGAAACCTTTTTTCATCCCCACACAGGTCCGTATTTCGCCGGAAGGTTTTCTGTATCTTAACTCGTTAAAATGTTATTTTGTAATCTCCACGTCATTTCCACCATCTTTTTTCTGATAGGGAATATCCATATGAATACACCAATGATGCACATTAGTAACAAATGGAGGCTTATGTTCGCAACCCATTCCATGGCATAACGCGGCTCCTCTGATGGCGTTTTTTAATTTTTCTTTTCATCAATCTGAGACAAAGCAACCAAGTTCATGCACTGAGAGACTCAAACATTAAATGACAGTGTTGTTGTTGATTGTTGGCAAGCGCGAGTGAGTTTGGAGTGGCAGGTGCCAGACATGCTCAAGCCATTTGCAGCCCACTCCTGTGTGGATCATGGACAGCCACAATAGACTCCATGCACTAAACAAAGTAGCAAAGCATTATCTGTCGGGCTACAGTATAATTTCAGATAATGGCATGCAGGAATTCACCCTGATTCTCTTGGTGCGCAGGCGCATGTATTTTTATCCAGTTTGTCTCCTCTTAAAAGGTGCCTCGAGGTCGTGAGTCCATTCCTTCATATCTGTCCTTCTTCCCTTTTTTGACTAGTTTGTCCAGCGGCTGTGTCATCTCATCACGATCAGCTGTTTTTGAGCTGCCGGTTCTTCCCATGTCTCTCATATCTCACCATAATTCAACATAGTTGAGACGCGTGGGCTGCAGTAGGGCATCGCAGCGCATACTAACAGCCTCTTGCGCGCCTCGCCCCGTCCCTCCGCGCTCCCCCCTTCCCGACACTCCTGTCCTCACCGCTACACATTAAAGGGGAAGCATCGCCCACCGCTGGGTGGAAACGGTTTTCAACAAAACATGCGCGTCTCAGAAGAGAGCAAAGGATAAAACAACGTTGAAAGGTTGAAAGTGACACGGCGATGAATATTTATTCCTGAACCCCTCATACATCTACACTTGACGTATGTCCCCACAAGCAATATATTTATTCCTTTTGGTCTGGACGATTACCAGAGCAAACTAAAAAAGCCCCACAAAAACATGCAGAAGCAGTCTTCTGAACTAAGATGATGGCAATGAATGCAGGGGATAATGCAGCTGTTGCAGTACCTGAGCATGTCTGTGACATCACTGTATGACCAGGTCAAAGTCCCATGTCAAGCTGAAACATTTTACATATCTTATATCTTGTATACCACATGAATGCATGACTGGATATGCACAAAAAACCAAACCAAACCAAAACAAAAAACAACAACATAAAAATGTGTGCGGCACCTGCCTCACAGAGGCAGGCTCCAGTACAATTTGTTTTATGCTCTCGTGATTTGCAGACCTGCATACTGTATCACAGTCTCCTAACTACTGCCCAGATCCATTAAGCATGTGCAGGCGCACACTCACATACACACAGAGGAGAGATGCTAACAGTTCTTAATGCAAACAGAACGTAGATGAAGTTCATGCTCAGAGTCAAGTGATTATATAGACAAAATAACTAGTGCAGTTATGTTTCCCTTGCAGATGGTATTTCCTTTATGTGCTTGAAAGTGGGCCAGGTGAAACCCAGATATGTCTTCAGGCAGAGAGCGAGAATCACACATGAAAGAAAAAGAGACTCCACAACACCCCAGAGAGTACATGAGGAATACTACATGTCCTCCCCCGTGTGCTCTCCTTGTTCTGCCAATTCTCTCCTGCTCAAGGACAGGTTCAACATGATATGCAATCCTCCTCCAATCAAAATGTCAAAATACTGATGGAGATGATGACATGGGACCACAGGGACTGTGGCGGTAGCTCACTCTGCACAGAGCTGATAACCAATTTGACACTCTGGCTGAAGGTCTCAATGAGGAGCTATCGACACTTTTACATAAACAGGTTGATTGATGGCCAGGAACTCTTTAATCCTCATTGCCTGTGAATGTAAATGAAGAGGATCCACTTCTAAATGGAGGGGCAGCTAAGAGCCCAGCCACCAATATCCAATGCTTGGTGTCAGCAGTCTAATGATTCATTATCCACCACCACATTCAGAGTAATCATCTATAACGCAGTTTTACTAGTGGGGTGGAGCACTTAGAGTATGAGACATAAGATTGAGTTTGTTGGGATTGGAGGAGGGGTGAGTCATGTCCTCTGCTGTAATGTAATGTTTTATTTCTTTATTACAACTATTTTGCATTTACTATTTTGCACAGAGGTACAATGCTCACATCATCACTGATTTAAAGTTTTTGGTCTTCATAGCAGCAATTATATTTAAAGATGGATGACCAAGGATCTCAAAACTAAAACCAAAACATCCTAATAGCCCGCTGGTGGCTGTCTGCTTTATAGGTCATAAACCCTGTCTCCTCCACATTGGCAAATAGGCCAAATTTCAAAGTATGTGTCATATAAATTTTGTTTCTGTCAACTATAGTTTTAAATTGATGCTGATCTTTGAGGAAAATCCAAAAAATAGAAAAACAACAGCACTGAATGTTTTGCAGACAGAGGCAGTATGTTTATTTCACTGTGGAGAAATGTGCATTGAAATCGGTGTCTCACAGACTTTAAAAACTTTGAGAACCCCTGATCTATAGCATACAGTATTAATAGTTCTCTATTACTGGCACACAGTTGACACAGAGTTTTGAGGGCCATTAACCCTCCAGACATTTTAGATACTCAATTCTGTCTCCAGTTCCCTCTCACCTTCAGGTTGTGCCAAGTCTCAGGATGGGACCATTGATTCTGTTTTGTATTCATCCGAGCAGACCAGATGGAACCTCATAGAGAAATTTAAGAACACTTTCTAACTAATGACCCCACATGACTGCTGTAACCATGTCTGAGCACATTTTTTCTTTTATTATTTAATTTGGCAATTTTTAATTGTGAGTCTTTGTGCCAGCTGGTACACCATAGTGGCTGGGCTGAGGCCCAGCCTGAGGGGGAGCCCCAAAGTGTCTAGACAGAAATGTCTGCTGTGGATTAGAAAACCAATATTTTTGTAATTAAATTCAGGAAAGTGCGATGAGAACCTCAAACTCCATTATGTGCACAGGACTTATAATTCCCAAAATATAAGAATGTCCTATTAATTTATTCAGAGAATAATTTCACTGCAATCACACACAAGTACTTCAGCTGTGATACATTGTGAGATGATCAACATATTTATGCATCAGTGTGTGAGCCAGCAGACCAGCACACCTAAAATCTCCACCCTTTTCTATGCAGTAGAACATGTGGAAGTGAGAAAGGGAGAAGGAGGGTTAGTAGGAAGCAGAGAGAAGGAGAGAAGAGGGTGTTGATCCAACTTATGACAGCAGACTGCAGGGGAGGAGCTTTGTCCTGGGTGACCTCTGCTGGTGCTGCAGCAGGTGATCACTCACCTACAAGCCACACACACACGCACGCACACACACACACACACACACATACACAGAGATGTAGACTATTGTACTGGTATATACATGCACACACTTCCAAAACATGTGCACACACTGAAATGTATATTTACCCAAAGTCATATTAACAAAATTAAGTCAAGAAACTTTAAATACACATACAAAGCACATACAGATACACTTAAAGGCACTAATAAAAATACATGCTGTACTGCCAAACGTGTTAGTTTTTCTGTTTACACTAATATTCCTGAATTACTGAGGTACAGCTCCAGGTTCCATCTAAACTTTCATTCCACTGTTAATACATGGAAATTGTACTTCTATTCCAAATTTATTATGGTCCGTTTGACTCAAAACAGCACTACACAACAGGCATTCTCCTCTATGACAACCAGCCAAGGAACTTAATTACTGCTTAAGATAATTTTGACCCTTCATCCCTCTTTTCCCCTCATTTCTCCCCTCACCTCTCTCCATCTCCCTGCATGTCTCCCAGTGGGGTCCCTCTATATTTAGAGATTGACCTTGGAAGTTCTCTACCTGCCTGTTGAGAGCAGCCATGCTTTCATGAAGAGATATGTCCTTTTCCTCAGAGTAGAGTACTCTACTATTGATCCTGGATGTGGTTTCACTTTCTGTTGTATTTTCAGCCCTTCGAAAACAAGGAAAAATCAATAAGGTAACTGTGAAGGTGTGGCTTAGCTTGGAGAGGAAACTTTGCAGAATATTAATGACATCTCTAATGCATGACTAGGTATGAGAGGCTGAATATGTATGCTTATGCAGAGATCCCCTTTACAATGAGGCTCGTGACTTGGCAAATGTCCAGAATGTGCTGTGACCCTAAGGAAAGCGGGAGTGAGGAGATGTAATATAGTCAGCAGTAAATATTAGAGGTATGCAGAAAATGAAAATGAAGGGGAGGGGCAATAGAGAACAACAGAGGTGGAAAGGGTAGCAGATAAAGGTCACAGTGACAGAGTGATGAGTCATGCAGTAGAGCACAGCAGCTCTCGCCTTCTCTCTGCCTGCTTTAAACTATCACCCTCTCCACCAACTGTCTGTTTGTTTTGACAGCAAAAACTGGGATGACTGGCAGCAGAGCACCCCTTCCAACAGCTAGAAAAAAGAAAATCAAATGTGTCTTAACATCTGGATTTGAATGTTTTTGTATGTGTGCATGCAGGTGTCGCTGCAAATCAGCATGTGCATATGTGTAAGTCTGAGATAATTCTGTTTTTTTGTGTTTGTATGCAGAGCATTTGTCTAACAGGGAGTCCCATTTTGTCCTCTGCGCTTGAGGCTGAAAATTGGAACTGATCAGCCAATCAGCAGCCAGAAATAATCTGATTTTTGTGGAAGCACTAGCAACAGCATCATCTTCCTTGACAACCATCCTTCCCAGCTGCCAATGGTGTGGCTCCACTAAAGAATACATGGAAATGTCAGTCAACTGAAAGTCACAAAGAAAGAAATGTTGATGAAGGTATGAAGGTTAAAAATGTTTGTTTTTTTTACTTTGTGAAAATATATAATTTTTAGCATGCTTATTTTAACATGTCTTACAAGGATAATAGAAGTTTAAAGGTCAGGTCAAGTCAAATCAACTTTATTTGATATATGTTTCTTATTAATATATTTCTTAAAAATAGGAAAAATATGTCAGTACCCATAAATTAACTATACTTAATGTTTTATGGTCACTGAAAATGTCAAAACAATGTCATAATGTGAAACGGGTGGAAGTGATGAACCTATAGAGAAATATCACCTGAGTCTGCAGTTCCCCCGGAATTACATTATTATTTATAACAAGCTAATTTAGTGACTAGCTGGTGAACATAGATGGAGTATTTAGCAAATAAGGAGATGGTATCAATCAAAAACAGAGCTAAAATATTGGACTTTTATTCACCAGGTGGACAGAGCTATGGCAAAAAATTAACAGTGTGTTCACAGCGTATTTCTGCTGTAGCCATCTGACCAAAGAAATTGTTTTAGGAGCTTTAAAGACCTGTAAAGTCATTCCTTCTTCCTAGACGAGTTGGGATATCCTTTCCTCATTACCTGTTGTTAGCAATTAGCTTTGGAGTTCTCTTTGTTGTGTTTTTTGTTCATACAATCTGATGTGGGCTCATGAATGGGATGTGTTGGCATTGTTTAACTTAAGTCCATTTAGACCTGCTGTGGAGTCCCTGCATGACTAAATCTGCCTCTGGGGCAATACACTGATCCTCTGCCAGACACACAAACACACACACAAAAACATACTCCAAAAACACACACAGACACACTGTCTTTCTCAAACGCCTTGCGCACACAAACGCTGCAACAGTTGATACTACTACAGACAGCTTAAGCAGCGATACCTTCAGTGCACCTGTAGAGGGCTGCATCTGTTCTATATGGCCGCTCTCTATATCTTCCAACAACCCTCCCTTGTTGCTATGGAGATTTTCTGCCGTAGCCCCATGGCTGGTGGTGAGCTATGATGACATCATAGTTGTGTTTGTGATCTCAGTTGTATCTTTATAAGTGACATGGCAGAGCTAACAAAAAAAAAAGAAAACAACAGACAGAGAAAGAGTTTCAGGGAAATTTGTCCATGATTGCGCTGTAACATTTAACGTGCAACATTTTGTGTCTATCTACCACTAGATTCCCAATCTGCCTCACAGCAAGGCAGTTTTATACTCATGGACACAAAATAGCTTAGGAAGAAGGCAGCCTTATTACCAAGCTGGTGGGCTCACTGAAGCAATAAAGCACAGTTGCTCGTACACAGGGTGACAGTGTGATGGCGTCAAACCTCTGGTAGAATGTTAATATTTACGTCCTCGGTACAGGGACGATATGAGGTTTTCCACTGGGCTTATATACAGTTAACTTCTTGTTAAAGTCCAGTCATCCAGTTCAGAGATCAGCTCAATGTGAGATGCAGAGATCAGCCCAATGTGCTGCAACTTTAGTTAATGTTCTCTTAAATCTGGGAATCACCATCAAGTTTCTAAAGCTAAATATGAATCTCTGGCGCTGGTCTGATGTTGCAGCTCTTAAATCAGTTGGACAGAATAGTGTCTTTAATTCTGACAGTACCCTTCTGTCTCATTGATGTTTACAAATATACACTTCCAGACAGGACTGGCTCAGTCATCCCGTTACAGAGGAGTTTCCCTGTTCTGTCTCTTCAGCAGAACTAAAGAGGAGACTTCTGTTGTGCGAGCGTGTTTTTCTGTTTAAGGGTCTGCGCGCCAAACACTGTTCACTTCTAAAAGACTGTCACTGTGTGAGGCTCTGCATAGGAAACTCTTATTAAATGGTGACCTTTCCTGTGTGTCAACAGCATTTTTACGGACATTAATTTTTCAATTAACTTAGGGCATTGCAGTAACAATGAATGAACTGAATCACATTTTTTATACTGTGAATGTTCTGCAATCACTTGATATGATATTGTTCTGTGGGCTCTTTGGTCATTTTTTTTTACCTTTATCATGTAAAATAATGAAATACAAAGTAAATAGATTGTTTATATGACAAAACAACATAGTGAACTGAATGATAGAGGTGGATTAACTTTACAGAAACATCCACACAGAGAGGGTTATATTGTTTAAAATGTGTCTAATCATATTTGACATGACAGAAATGTACTGCACGCACACAGAATAGGTAATAAGATCAATAACTGAGCCTAGCTATTTATCCAGGCATAAATTAGAACCATTATGTCAGTAATTGAGTGAAAGCAGCTTGTTTCCCCTCTCAAATAAAGACATTGCAACTCATAATCTCTTTATATGGGTCATGTTTAAGACAGCACATAATAACACAGAACAAATACTGGTAAACACAGCCTTCCCCTGACCAGACTCTACCCTATCCCAAAATAACACCAGTGCACTCTGGGATACAAGAGAGCCATTCACAGGCATGTGTAAACATGTGTGCGTGTGTTTTTGTGTACATGCATGCCTTTGTATTGTTCTCCATGTCAGGGGAAAAGCTGCAACCAGCACACATACATATGTGTGTGTTTCACATATTAGCAATACAGAGCACACAGAGCTAAGAAAGGCATATGGCTAACAGTCTTTGATTTGTATCACAGTTTCATATCAGCAAATCCCGGGTGGCCTCTGTTTTTTGCCACGTTTGACTTGAAGCAAAAGCTGCGTGTCAGTTATTGTCCGTAATGAATCTCATTACCCAGAAATACAGAATGTAGAAATCCATGTAAAGTCCAGGAATGAAATGTGCTTTGCAAAATTGCTGGCTGTTTCCTGAATCTGTCCTTTTGAATTTTATGTAGAAAGCAGTATGGAGAAATGTCCTTAACACAGCTCCAGCTGAATTCTGACACTGCCTGAATCATTTTTGATCTTGTGATGGCTCCATTCACAATGGGTTAACTCCAGAACAGAAGCAGTCATAAAACTGCAGCTACAAAACTGTACGTGGGATATGTCATAAATCTTTTTTCCAGTCATTCTTCTGATTGCATTTGGTTGTGTTTTGGACTGAGTGGAGATCCACCGGAGGGGGAGACCTGCTAGGCACCACTTGTTAGAAGTCCAGGATTGAGGACACGAGTCAGGAGGTGGAGGGTAGGAAAGGAAAAAATTGATCCAGTGGGAGTCTCAACTCTTAACTTTGGCCCATCAGGCCCGACAGGAAGACCAGAGTCATTGCTCTCCTGAAAGGAAAAAAGGTCACTGAAGATTAATGGTTAATCTATATGGCTCTAAAATGAGAAAGCCTTTCTAAGTAATTATCAGTGAATGTTAGCTGAAGTTCATGCATGTCATATTTCCTCTGCAAATCAAATACAGTCTATTTACCTAAAAGGGAGGCAGTCTAATTGGGATCGTCAGGGGTTCCAGGAGGTCTGTGCAAAAAAATTAAACAACTTTCACCTAAGAGGAGGAGAAAAGAGGAGAAAGAAGAGGAGAAAACAAAAAAGCAAAACTGTTAGAGCCACACAGTATAGCAAGACCCATCACACAGCTCAGTGGTCTTATTAACAACGCAAGGCTGCTCCTCTTCTCCCTGCTGGCTCATTACCACTCATGCAAAAATCAAACTGTAAACACTGTCAGATCAGAAGGAGAGGAGAGGAGAGGAGGAGAGAAGAGTGAGTGCAAGAGCAGCAGGCACACACAGATAAGACACACATTCCCGTAACACAAGTTGCAAAACTTCCTGAGAACTGTCCCCACTAAGAGCCACATTTCCCATTAAGCTGTCTTTGGGTGAAGTAGATGTGTGTCATAATAGCCCACTCACTACAATTTAGCCAGTATAAGAGCATCAACTCTATGTCTACACTGTAGTAAAGCTAAGAAAGATGGGCAAAGGTGAGGAGATATAATTAGAGTCTGTGACAGATACAAATGTAAGACCTGGGATAGCTGTGGAGATTGAACATGGGTGAACAGATTGAGAATTGAAAAGATGAGTGTGCAGCATTATGTACTGTGTTGTGTCTGTGTTTTTGTCTCTAACAATCCATCTCATATATTCCCATTAGAATAGCTTTCAGACAGACCAATCTAGTTAGATGATAAACAAGTAGCTCCCGTCTTCTCCATAATATATCTTGCTTACTGATCAATAGACCAGTGTTTCCCCTCACTGGAGCTTTTATGTGACCTGAGAAATGAGCAGGGAATTGAACTGATGACTAATATGAAGGTTTTCACTGAAAAAATATGAAGTCAAGGTCAGGGGTCAAAATGGAAAGGAACAATCAATGAAGAGGTCATTTTGCGGGACATCCCACTTTGCCTTTAGGGTAAGCCAGGTAATGAGACTGGCCCAATTATCACTCAACCATGACTGGAGTGGTATACATAATATTAGTGTCCTGAAACACACATGTGCTCACAGAGACATGCTGAGTAGATCCAGAAAATGGATAATTGAATTCCTCATCCTGTCTTTTTAAATTTTTATTTCCTTCTCACCCTTGCCTCTGTTTGGGTTCACGTCATAGTCAGGGAGAATACTGAATATTAATCGGAACATAAATTGGCATGAGTCGCAGTGCAGCAAGACATGAATATGGTACAGGAATAAAGAAAGGAGTACAGGCACTGTAGCTAAAATGATTTTAAATGGACCTTATAATCCATATTTACCCACTGGATTTACCCACTAATTGTTTCAAGCATTCAAATGATAATTGTAAACAATATCTCTTCACTAAACATACGACACAATCCAAAACAAAATTCTTTAAACATTCTGTCAAATCAGTTCAGTTCTCTGAAGTATTTTCTCTTGCTGCCTGGCAGGTTGTGGTTATTTGACCTCTGTGTCTCTTTGATGTGAATTATAAAGGAAGAACAAGGTCACGCAGCAGGCAGGAGCCACCTGTTCTGTTAGGAGACGAGATGATGGCCACCAGGAGGCAGCCCTGAGCCAAGCTGGGTGGGTACAAGCTGTTGGGTGCCCTTACTCTTTTCGTTGACAAAGTCAGCTGAAGGTTAAAGACAACCTGGAAACACTGCAAGAGCATCAAGCCCTTTATATGAAATGGGGAAACCCTGAGACTGAGGCTGATGGAGACATGTAATGAGACATCACGTTGTTGTACAGCATTAATGAAATATTTTACATAAAAGGAAAGAAAAGGTGACTACCTAATTTACATCATGCCGTGATATTTACTGTAATGCAAAAATTGTAAGGAACTGTTTTGACCTCCACCAGAGTGCAAAGATGTTATCACAAAAAGGGAAAAAATTCCCCTCAGGGTCATTCTGGAGATTGAACTGGCTGACTTGAAAAATCTAATCTCAGAAAAATCTAAAATCTATATTGGGTAAAGGGAGAATTTTCAGGGAGAAAGAAGCACCGTGTCAGTGCTCAGAACTTACCAGTTTTATCAGTGGGAGGACAGCAGCCTCTGCTGAGCGCTCGCAGTAGTGCACTCCAGACAGCCAGACACAATGTGCTCCCAGCCCATTCATAATTCCTCACGCGCTCCCTCTCCGTCTGCCTCTCCTGGCTCATCACCTCTCTGAGTTGTGCCTGG
Source organism: Datnioides undecimradiatus (assembly GCA_008933995.1). NCBI lineage: Eukaryota > Metazoa > Chordata > Actinopteri > Lobotiformes > Datnioididae > Datnioides > Datnioides undecimradiatus. Next base: position 6,460,324 of record WARS01000026.1, read on the forward strand.
TTCATTTTCAGTTCATGGTGGGAATTTGTAAACAGACCTTCTTACTCCAATTGGTTTTTGGTCAAAGTCACTGGGTGAGCTTGTTGATTAGCGATAGTGGCGCTGGGCATGTTTGGGCTTCAATTTTACGCACGCAAAGCGTGGCGACGAAACTGCCTTGTTAAAGACTAAAGACAAGGTATTTAGATGAGCATCTTCAATATAGCTTCCAAGCCATCTGGGAGGTTACTGTGGAAACAAGGATGCCATGGCAACGGTGACCGGGGTTACCGAGGAAACGACCGTCACCATGGAGACTGCATCACAGCGGGCTATATTTGAGGCATCCAAAGAGAAGCACGCGCCATCTTTGATCGCTGTGTGTGCGCGCGAAAGAGCGCTATGTTTTCATCTCTCACGTGTGTCTTGCACCGATAATGACACACTAACAGTCGGCTGGCCCCTGTGTTTATATGGTGCCGTTTACGCATTAAATAGCCTACCGATCATATTAGGAATCAAAAGGGATTCTTTTTTAAAGACAGTAGCATTTGGACTAGACTTTAACGCACAATAAAGGCATAGCACAGAACGGTCTAATTGAATAATATATGCAGAACTGTGTTTTTAGACATCACATGTGTTTAAACACACACACATATTTAAATGATTCTGAATATTATACATAGGCTATGACTGACGAATCACGACTCATAACGCATGTTAATACAATGTGAGTGTCCTTCGAGTAGCATACATGTGTACCCATCTTTCACAGTTATAAAGCTTCTATTGCTACCTGTTGTGATAATATATTGGCTATTGCACAATGCACAACAGGTCAATTCCCTCACTCAGAGAAGAATAGTAGGCCTAATACTTTAAGGAGCTCTTTCTCTCCAAGCGCGAATGGAACCATACAGAATTATGAATTCAGATCACTGAAATGAAAAATCCTGATTCTTTGAATGGAGCACAAAGCAGCGTCTCTGAACAGACAGGGTTTGCTCTTCCTTTCTCTCTCTTTATAGCTTTCTTTCTTCATCTGTTTTACCACTGCTTCAACACGCTGGTGCGCAACGACAGAGCCAGCTGTGTGTTGACACACCACCCACTCCTGCGTTCAGAGCCATGACTAAAATTGGCTACACATCGGTGAAAATCTTTTTGTTTATGTTCACACAATTCTGCGAGTTGTTTTGCGTGGTGGTGGGGAAGTTGGGCTGCTGCTTGAACGCGCTGTTGATCCCGTGCTCCTCTATCACCATATACTCGCTCTTGCTGAGTGAGGAAGAGGAGCGAGTCTTCCTCAGCTCCTCTGTGTCTGCCAGAGGCTGACAGCTCCCCACGTGCAGGTACTGTGCCTGCTCCTCGCCCTCCGTCTCTCTGTGGTAGAAGTAGTTGAAATTGGAGACAATGACGGGCACAGGCAGAGCAATGGTCAGCACACCGGCGATGGCGCACAAAGACCCCACAATCTTTCCCCCGATTGTCACTGGATGCATGTCCCCATAGCCTACGGTGGTCATGGTGACAACAGCCCACCAGAATGCGTCCGGAATGCTGTTGAAACCCGAATCTGGGTCGTCTGCCTCAGCAAAGTAGACAGCACTGGAGAAGAGGATGACACCGATGAACAGGAAGAAGATGAGGAGGCCGAGCTCACGCATGCTCGCCTTCAGAGTTTGTCCCAAAATCTGAAGCCCCTTTGAGTGACGTGACAGTTTGAAGATGCGAAACACGCGAACAAGCCTAATTACGCGCAGGATGGCTAATGACATAGCCTGCTGTCCGTTTCCCTGCCTCTCCGCCAGCTCTGTGCCAAGGGTGATGAAATAGGGAATGATGGCCACAATGTCAATAATGTTCATGATGTTTTTGGAGAACGTAGCTTTACTCGGGCATGCAAAGAAGCGCACCAGCAGCTCGAAGGAGAACCAAATGATACACAACGTCTCCACCACAAAGAACGGGTCTGAGAAAGGGCTGACGAAATATGGGAGTGTGCCATTTATCACAGGCGCAATGGTGATCGGATCCCTGTTGTCGTCCCTGAACTCCGGCAATGTCTCTAGACAGAAGATGACAATGGAGATGAGAATGACCAGGACAGACACTATCGCTATGCCCCGTGCGGGACCCGAGCTCTCGGGATATTCAAAAAGCAGCCACACCTGTCTTTGAAATTCATTCTCTGGCAACGGCCGCTCCTCCTCCTTTATGAAGCCCTCATCCTCTCTGAACTTTTCCATAGCCTCCTCACCCAGTTCATAGAACCGGATCTCCTCAGAAAAAATGTCAATGGGCACATTTACGGGTCTTCTGATGCGCCCGCCAGACTGGTAGTAATACAGAATGGCATCAAAGCTGGGTCGGTTCCGATCGAAAAAGTACTCGTTCCTGAGAGGATCAAAGTACCTCATCCTCTTCTTGGGGTCCCCCAGCAGCGTCTCTGGGAACTGGGACAGAGTCTTTAGCTGCGTCTCGAAGCGTAACCCTGAGATGTTGATGACGACCCTCTCGCAGCATTCGTGGTCCGGTTCATATCGGTCCAGAGAGTGGTGGCCCGGGAGAGCCGCCGACTCCTCCAGCATGTTGTCACACGCCACAACCGTCATCACGTCGGCTTCTGTCTCGGTGTATCCGTGGTTCACCAGATTGTCGCCCCGGGTTTTGGTCACGCTTGGCGGGGGTGATTGAAGGAGGCTGAGGTGGTCGTCCATGCGCGGTTGAAGACGCATACAGGGGCGGCCGCCTCGCCCCCTCTGCGAACCCCGGTCAACCACAGCCGCCGCCACAGCCTCGTCTCCTCCACCGTCTCTCTCACTCTCTTCCTTCGCCTCACTTTCACTCTCTACTGTTGCTGTTCCCGCCCACGGGGAAAGATCTGGGTTTATAAACAGGCCTCCCACCCGCCCACGGCACGCCAGCGCTGGGTACCTTTCCCTGTCCTCCGCCAATCGCAGGACGCACCGATATACACAAGAAGCAACAGACGGGCGTCATTCAACACCATCGTTTGGGCGTGCCCGCCTCCTTCTGCCCCTCCGTCTCGTGGGTAGACACGCGCTCAAACACACAAGCACGCACGCTCAAGCACACACACAGGCATCATACACACACACTTACTAGGCGAGTCCAATCAGTCTTCTTTTTAAACAAGGTCATTGCTCACAGATAGGACATTTTCAAATAGGTTACTCATAAATATATCAGAGCCTATTTTTTTTCCGGGACAGTCTTGAAAGACGCACCAGCATTACGCGCTACCCTTTGTTACATCTTTTATTCATCCAAGAAGCGAATTCGGGCGTGTCAGTACACACAATGAAATGATAGTCAGAATGACTGAATCTGAAATCCGATGCTTTAGTCCCAAAGTAACGGTACGTGTTCAAGGGAAGAGGAGCTAAAAGGGGAGGGCGGGGTTTGGAGAAAGAGAAGAGAGAGGTCAAACAGGTCAACGTGAGAGAAAGGAAATGCGTTCTTGTGATATCAAGTAGTAAAAACAAGTATGAACATGACATCAGGGGAGAACAATCCTTTCACATGCACGCAAGCCCCATATAACATGGGGCTAATATGGTGGAAAAAGAGAAGCTACAGAACACACAGCATCACTGGTCCTGTGACCGATTTAATCAGTTATAATCACAGGAAGGGACACACATTCACACACACATGCACGTATACACACACACACACACACACACACACACACACACACACACACACACACACACACACACACACAGTAATCCTTGCCTTTCCCACCTGAAACCTGACCAGTTTTCAATCTTACAGATTATCAATGCTGCTGTGCTCACCAGTAATGTTCAGCCTACTTTACAACTAAAAATGTCACACTGTGGGTGAGAGTGGAAAGGAGGTATTCCATGATAGCAATATTATGAGAAGCAAGGTAATTCATCAGGAGCAAAAACTCAACTAATAAAATCATCAGTCACATCATTAGTTTCTCCATTTGCCACCTGTAACTATACTTTTACTGTCCAGTGACATAAATTGCAGTGACCCCTGGGGGGCTGCTGTCCGAGGTGCTGAAATGAAAAACTAGTATAAGTTACAGGAGACCAAGAGTTGTTGTTGGTTTTTTTTTTCTTTTAAAAAAAAGTCAGAGAGAGTCAGACCTCTCCTGCAGGCAGAAACAATTTCACTGATTAAGTCAACCTGAGTGGGAGGAGAAAAAGCACTACAGTAACTACGATAAAGCTAAAACTAAAAAGACAACAGGTCAGAGTCTGGCATAGCCACTAGCTGCCATCTGTATACCAAGCCAAGATGATCATTAATGCTGTACTCATTAATTGATTAGTGTTGGGGACAAAATCACTGTGTTGTTTTGTTTTGTTTTGGTTTTTTTGCCAATTTTGCCAATAATACTCAAATAAAAGTGTCTGTTGGCCCCACTTATTTTGTTATAACTCAATAGTGTATTTCTTTTCAGCCATGGAAGAAGAGTAGCTAACAGGCTTCCCATGAATAGCAATACAAATAGCAATGTCTCTGGTTCAAGTCCAGCAAGGGACAAGGGTTGCATATACTTCAATAGGGATGATAAAGACAAACAAGTTACTTTATACCTGTATAAACAATGTATTACCTGCTCAGTTATTAAAAGACATTACCAGATGTGAACTTGATCACTTGCATGGACTGCGTGTGGAGTGGACAATGAATTCTTGCAGGGTCAGAGGAAATTAGGACATTCCCCCTGCGGTGAGGACATTGTGCCGTTCCTTACTTCTCTAAAGAGCTGCTTCGGGTTTGGGGATAAATATTTTCACTGGAAGGTCTTTTTAAGCATTGTTGCCAAAGCCATGTGTGTGCTCCCCTGTGTGTCGGGGGAGGTGTAGGTGGGTGTGTGGTGCATGGTGGTGGTGGGAATGTGAGCTGAGAATAAAACCAGAAAGCACAGGGGTTGACTGGTTTCTAAGATAAATCAGCTCATAAAACCTTTCAGCAGCTCTCTCTTAGCTCCTCTGATATGTTTAGCAGATGAAGTCAACCCTGCAACTGTCCACACTCTGTATTTTACCTTCACACAGCACAGTCACACATGGAAACACTCTCAGACAACATATCAACAAGAGGTAGGAGCACAGTAGCAAAAGGAGGTAAGAGACATGGGGCTAATTGTGAGGGATGACTGTGCTTGCCGCTCATGAGCATCTGCTTCCTCCAGATTAGATTAAATAACAATCAGATGACTGGACTAGTCTGAGTAGTTGCCCATCAGTGTGGGTGATGGGTGGCAACACCAAACCTCATGTGCAGCCCCACCCTCACACACCTACACATGCAATCCTGTACTGCATTAGTGAGGATGCTGCATTTAATTATTCTCTGCAGGTTTACCCTGATGTTAACATGACTAACTCTGAAGTGAAATGTTTAATATGCTCACAATGTATTTTTATATTACCAGTAGGGGGCACCAATAGCAGTTTCAACACAAAAGGTAAAAAGACAGATAAAAACCTATCTTATAAAAACACATATTGTGATTTATTTTATAGAGACCAGTTTTTCAATTCTCCAGAGTAACAGATAGAAATATATACATACATATAACTGTGAAATCTTCAGTTTCAGTCAACTTTAAGACATTTCCAATGGGATCTAACTAACTAACATTTTATCAGCTACACTTATTGCTCCCTCATGATTTAGACCTATTTGTAAGTATGCTAGCAACCGGTGTTGAAATGTAAGTTTTACAAATACCGAAGCTTTATGATTACATGTAATTTTAATTTTATGCCACCTGACACTTGTATTCCACTGTATTTCATAAAGAAAGATTACAAGTTTTACTCCACTACATCTATTTTCCAGCTTTTGTGGTTACTTTTCAGATTAAGATTTCTTAAACAAAACACATCGTCAAAATGAACTGACATTATGATAAACCAGTAAAAATGAAATGATAAAATGATCCAAATATTTTTCCAGCACCCCAACAAACAACCCATTTTTCTCTAACTATTGATTCCAGAAATGCACTGAAGTGAAACGCACTGATTGTTCAACCCAGTGCTAGAAGTACAAATCTGTGGTTGTTATAAAAATACAAAAAGCAGTGCAGTAAGAGGAAATTAATGTAGAGATCATTAAAAACAGGTTGCAGTGATGGATTGATTCCTGCTTAGAGTCTGTGCATAACATTTTTGATAATCATGTATGTATACGCACAATGACAATGATTAGAAAGGACTGCGACTCTGATACATTCACTGTAGAGCCTGTTTTCCTATTGAGGCCACATTGAAGCTGTCTTGTATTAAAAGGGCCAGTTGGTCTACAGGGAGAGAGCTCAGGGACAGCCAAAGGGCCTTTTAATGTGGTTTCCACTCTCTATGTTAAATATAGGACCACCCCAACTCCCTTATTAACCTACGAAATTAGGCTACCTTGCACATTGCGCTTGAATGCCTCAAACTGGAATGTGGCTGACTGAAAGGCATTGAAACAAGCCCAAAGAGCATGTGAGGGGGAAGTGGGTCATTTTGCAGGAAGAACAGCTCAGCTGGCTGAGGTCATGGACATCTGGTTGCACTTGAGAAAATGGGCTGGTTTGGATCTTCTGCGAGGGATGCACACCAGCATCCATTCGCACAATTCCTGGAAACACGGTGAAGTTAATGTCTTTAAGTGAAAACTAAGGACGGGGATCACGTACCTGGCAACCTGTCCTGGCATCTGCCGGTCAGCATTTATATGCGGTTGTAAACTGTGACCTCACAAGTTGACAACATGTGCATTAGTTTCTCTGAAAAAGTGTTTCAGCCCATCTCCTCGGGAAATACTAACATTTGTCTCACTACCACCCACCACATTATTGCCACTACTGCTGTAATGGAACAATTTATTTTTCTTGGTGTTTGTCTTTTTTGCTTTTCTTGTATCTAATTAGGCTATGCTACTGCCCATCTCGCCAAGCTAAGGTTTCATGTGTTTTGCTCCTTATAGGGTGTTCATGGGGAGTTTTGTCTTGCCCTCACAGTGGGTTGATGCCATGCCAAGTCTCTTGTCTTTGCAAAACAAAGCTCTACAACTCTAACAGCAAAAACAAGATTAGGAATCTTCAGTCTCACTGAACCTCTGTGATGCTACACTTAGATACAGTGGTGGTTTAAGCTAAAAGCTAACACCAGCATGGTAATATATGCACAATAACAATGCTTCCAATATCTCAGTTTTGCATTTTGGACAAAGTAAAAGTTTGACCTGAGGGTGTTGCAAGAGAAGTTAAAAGATCAAACATACATACAAACAGATCAACATTCATCCTATTGGCACCATGGATATCTGTATCTGTCATTAAACAAAATAAATGTTATTGCTGATTGCAAAACATCAGGGTATCACCAGTCCGCAGGATCCAGCCATTCAGCCACTAAATTTAATGGCAATCAGTCCATTAATTGTTGACTCATTTAAGTTTAGACTTAAGTGATGACAATGTCATTTTGAGAGCTATACTGCAGTGCCTAAAAAATAAGAAAATTATTTCACGTGTTTTTACTTTACAGCTACAAAGATAAAGCTGGGTAAAGGCAGGAAAATGGATTAAGTGTTAATGTAATGTCTGAGCATGTGTGGACATATAAATATAAAAGGGAGCTTTTATTGTATGATGGCAAAACTTTGTGGTGACTGTGATGCTGCTAAGACATCCTGTCAGCGTGGCTCTGGAAATAAATGTCGGTTGATCACATATTTCTTGAGCTGTGGAGAAAGTTTAAGTGCTTCTCTGGTTATATTCCCCAGGACAGGACTAATAGGGAATGGCAGGAGGACTAATGTCAGAAAAAGAAAGAGACAGGGAGACGGACATCTTTTATTCACAAGGGGACAGCACTATGGGTCTCATTTGTATGGTGACTGAGTCGTGCAATGCAGGATTTGCATGGAAAATCTACATCTGTTAAGTAATTTAAGTATTTTAAATTGTTCTGCATTTTTTTTCTTGAAAAAAGTTATTCTAAAATAATGCATAGCATTATTGTTGTTGCTAACTGGCCTAGCTAATACAATAAAGCGCTATTGTATACAATGATACAATGACAACCATAGTCATAGTCAGTCTTGGTTATTACTCCCCAGACAAGTAATTATATCCACAAGTAATCTATATGACAAATTAGGTCCAGATCCTAATCACTCCAGTTTTTACAAGCAGTGTCTTCCTGTGACTCAGACAGCGACATGCCCTCATCCTTCCCACATCCTCTTCCTGTCCACACACACATAAACATTAAAAGCACACAGGGGTGCTGTAATCTGAATATGCACAAATGAAGTGGGGGTCCATATGGACAAAGCACCTGTGTGTATGAACTAATTAATCAACTGCTCATATTAGCATGACTATAGATATCAGGGCCAGAGTGCAGCTGCACATGACAGAGGCTCAGAGGAGGTAGACAGGAGGAGAAGCAGAGATGGAGAAAGGACACAGCCATCTGTAGAACAAAGGAGGACCGGCCAGAAGCTGCATCAGGTCCTGCTGTAACCCCGGCAACGGAGAGAGGGATGGGGGAGAAAGGGTGAGTGGAGAGGGAGGAACATTGCTGAAGCTCCGCTGGCTGTGGCACTCTGTTATTGTTTGAGCCAGATGATCATCTTTGCACGCTGGGTGGAGACAAAAGGAAACAACAAACAAACAAAGTGGGCGTGCAGACTGCACGTGGTCCACAAACGCAGAAAAAAATACGGAAAAGCAAACAAGATCAGTCTTTAATTGGTCGTACTCTTTTGTAAACTGTCTTGAAACTGACCTTGCCACTGAAAGGCATCTGCTTTTATGCCAGGTTGCATTGAAATCAGGCATGACTGGAGTGTCACAAATATGAAGATGTAGCGGCAGGCGATATGTATGCATAATAGATAGAGTCCCACCAGAGCATATCAGCTGCAGCAGCAAGATAGAGGGGCTTCCCTGCTTCACACACAAGCCATCAGTTACATTTAGGTGCAGAATGAGGACAGAAACAGAAAAACAATGTTCACATTTGCAGGAGAAAATACTGCAAGGCTGAATTTGATTGAACTGTTATCCATACTGAAGCTCTGGAGACCACGCAGGACTTTGATGAATTATAAAGCCTTGTAATTATCTATTAATTAGAGTGTTTGTCTTTGTGTTCTGCCCTACTTAGACCCTACTTAGAAACCAAATCTTTCCCAGGCTGGGGAGTCATAGTGAATAAGAGGTACAGCCATTAGAACAGCTGCTGGATAATTGCATTACACTTCATACGTCAGTCAATAAGACATAGACCAGACTACATTTTCTTTCCCATGGTGGCAGATCTGGTAGTAAAGAGCTGGGGAGGACATGTTCGTAGGAGTCTCAGGGTTAAAAAGGAAGAAATAGGAGAGCACCGTCACATCCCTCCCCCCTTGCCACGTTGACATCACTCACACTTGGATTTCTCACATCATCTTCTCCTCCTCCATGTCTCTCACCTCCCCTCATCCCTTTCCACACCTTATGATATTTTTCTCATCTGCCTAACTTTTTAACATTTTAGACCTCTGCTAGGAGGCAAAATACACTATCTCTCTTTCCTTCCTGCTGTATGTCTGCAAACCTTTATTTCTTTACTTTCATGAGGACAGAGGGTTGAAATGTTGTGTACTAGTACTAGTACTAATACTGTGTATTAGACTTTGTAATGCATTACTTTTCTGCGATATGTTACTATTTGTCACTAATGTGGAAAAGTTGGTCAGTTTTCTGCTATTAACAAGGATAAAAATATATCAGAACCTACTGATGTTGTTATGCAATACTTTATTACATAATATGACATTGCCAAATCAGCACAGTTACTTTTGTTTTTGTTTTTTTTTTCAGTTTAACAGTTGACTGCTACAAGTGCCTGTTGATGTGTTGTAAAACATTTGTTGATGGAATATTTTGATAAATGGAACATATTCGCACCCATCTGTGTTTACACTTTACCTCTGTTTGACATGTTCCTCTCTGCACTGCTGTGTGACTCCGTCTTTCCACTGAGGCTCTGTTCAGGAAAGCCACTGTGTCCCCAGCTGGTCCAGATGGTTGTTGGTACACGCAGCGAAATACTGTATGCTCGAGTGCATCCACAGAGGCCTACTGCCCTCCACAAGAGAGTACATTTCTTCTCTCAGCTCCAACATGAATCCATCTTTTGTACAAATAAATCATTTTTTGACTATTATTATTGTTATTATTGTTTTTATCTGTGCAAATAGATTGTTTCCTTATGGATACAAGAATTCTCATTGATGTCCCTAAATTCATACAGGTGATGGATAATCATTTCTCATTTCACCAGAGGCTGACAAACTAATTTTGTATCCCCCAAACTAACTCAGGGAATGAAACCTGTAGACTTCCTGTAGAAGGGAGTGAATCTGTATTAGATTACCAGAAAAAAATCTTAAAATCGTGAGCATCTGAAAAGGTTTCAAGCTGGCACTTCAGAATTGGCTCAGAGGTTATTCATAGTTGGATATTATGTGGGGGTGTCTTATCTTGTTTTCTTGGCGTTGTATTGAGAGAGTCTATTTATTTCAATAATTATGCACAGACTGGGACACATGTATAATCTGCAGAGAGGGCTGTAAAGTAATGTTGATATTCTGTTGTAAGTTTGAATTGGTTTCATTAGCTGAGTGATGAGTAAGGCCAGACATTGTTCACTGGAGCACAGAGGTAAAAATTGCTGTTAATGATTCAATGAATAACCTGCTGAGACAGTGTAGTCACTGATGATGATTATACTGTACCATATTGTGTTGTATTATTGTCTCTTGATGAATGTTTTCATGTCATTCCTGCCATGTTAGATCTGCAGTCTCCACTCAGCACCTGCACACCCAGCATCCCCAAAGGGACCACAATGGAAATGAGCCTCAAGGCTTTATTGTGTTATCCTGACTTTCCATTTATGAAACTCCAATGAAAATCCAATCAAATCAAAACTAAAATGTAACAGGGACATACGTTTTCTTCAAATTATATGTCAAAGCAGCTCTATACAAAATAATACACATGTTGCACATTCACCCTGTTGTTCCAAGTCAGTATAGTGTGGACCTGAAACAGAGGGAAACATTGAAACTGTTTCCGAAAACATCCCTAAGCAGTACTCCACTGAGAGAAAGCTTTAGCATTGCAAACAGCTAACCGCAGATAAAAAGATCTACAGAAGGTTCAGAGTTTTGACACATTACATCAAATGGCCCTCAAAGGTGTGGTACTTTCAATGCATCTTGAATGACAACCACTGCAGATGCAGAAACACAGGTGTGCTGACATGCTGGTGGCTCTGTGAGCCTGTAATTAGGCACATCAGTGCTTTAGGCTAAATGCTAATGTGAACGTGCTAATATGCTCACAATGTTGGCAATGGCAATGTTAACACGCCAATGTTTGGCCAGTATAATGTTTTAAAATTTAGATTAGTGTGTTCGGATTCTAACAGTTGCTAATTAGCACTGAACCCATGGACTCATAAACCCAATTCATGATGGTGCAAGATGAAAACGGGAACTGAAGTTATTTCATTTTCAAGTAAAGTATAGGGACAATAAAATAGTTTGAGAGAACATGGTCATATTACATTTCACAGCGTTTCGTTTTACTTAAACCCATAAATATAATCAGTTCTCTCCTCTGGGGACCACAGATGTTGGTACGAAATGATGTGCTAATCCATCAAGTAAATGTTGAGATTTCACAGGATAGGTGAACATTTTGACCAGGGATTCATTCTCTGAAGACTATGAACATACAAAAATTCATTCAACAGCTTTAGAGATTTTTCATACTGGACCAGAGTGGTGGACTAATACTACCGTTCATAGAACTGGAATGGTTCATAGAACCATGCTGTTACCATGCAAACACCCACATCGTGCTAATAACAATGCAACAGACTAAACTGTGTGTTTTGTCATTCCTGCTTGGCCTTTTTGTGAGTAATAATGGTATGAGTGAGTGAAAAGATTACATGGAATAAACAGAGGCTAGTTGCAGTTTAAATGCACCTTAGAGGACATCAGGGAAGGATGGCTTCCACTGTAGGCCACCCATCAACCCAATTTCCATATTTCTCTGCTGTGGCTTTCTCCCGCTGAGTGTTTAACAGATAGATGAAAAGGGAAAAGGAAGGTGTTTGAGTCACAGGATGTGTGTGTGTCTCTGTGTGGTGTGTGCTTGAGTGATGGTTCCATGGGAGGTTCAATACCTTTTCAAAGCCTGCCTGGACTCCACAGAGGCAGAAGCAATAAGTCATTAATAGAACTAAGCTGTCACACACACACACACACACACACACACACACACACACACACACACACACACACACACACTATGGCTGGACCTCCTTGGTGGCCTCTCTGGCCTCCATGTGCGCGCTCTCCCAGTCCGTACATCCTTGGTAAGTGGGTCAGCCTGCCTTTGCCAACAGCAACTGTGTGAACATGCACTTTTCTACTTTAGTTTATTTTTCTTTTGCTTCTTTCACCTCCGATCACACTTTTCACCTATTAACATTGGTGCATATTAATCTTGTGTCTTCTATTTTTACCATCAACTGCAGAATTATCAACCCTCTGCAGCATCCTGAGCGTTCAACAAATGTGCATATGAGTGTGTGTAGAGAACATTTGAGTAATCCATGAACTAATTGTTAATCCCCTTGAGCACAAGGTCACACAGGGAACATGACTGTCACGCAGATACAGCACTTTTTTAATGACATTTACTTTCATTAACATATTACACACATGACGAGTCAGCTCTTTGTCCCCCGTGAGTTACTGTCATTTAAATAGCTTGACAAGGTTCTTTGTGAAACCCACTGTAATTATGTTTATGCAGTTGACTTCGGATTCATTCCCTTTATCGATTGATACAGTCAAGGTTAAGTTTGCATGATGAGGGTTTAGAGAAGGTAAATGTTGGCACAGGAAAACAATGAGCGAATACTTTGCATTCACTTTTACTTATTATGAAAAAAACTGATTAACGGTTACATTCATTACAGCATTTTATTATTCACAATATCTGACTATCTCCAGTAATCTGCTTTGCATGTGATAAATTCTTAAATTTCAAAAGAGTAAAATCCCATATAAACTTTTTTAAAAAAAATTAATTGATGTTTATTTTGACAATGATAATTTGCCTCTTTTGCATTTAGTCTACTGTCTTTCAAACTCATGTAGACAATTACAATGTGCTGATTTGTAAACATGCCAAAGTGATTCAAAATATGTAGAAATGATCTTAAGCTGTTAAACAGGCGGTGCCACCCTTAATTACATACTAAATCGTTTAAAATGCTCAACTTAAGTAAATGTGTTATTTGCTATAATTCAAAAGCTATTGTAATGCTTTATGTATTTATTGCTGAAATGTGATATTATCTCTCATTTTGTTAAATTTTATACTTCATCTCTCTGCTTCTGCAGTCATTGCCCTGCTTCCCTGTGAGGATTCTGTGGGGCCTTGCAGTAGCAATTAGCAGATTCCCTCCTGCTGCCAGACACTCGCTGGAAGCAAACTTTCTTGCTTTCCACTATTACAAAATAACTTTACAGGGTTTGGGAAGTTGATGTTTGCAGCTAGTCCATTTGTTACTGTTGAACCTGCACTGGTGATATTAATTGAGAGGTCACACACATCTAGCCTACTGTTTCCCTGCAGAAACACTTAACAACATGATTGTTGCTGATCAAATGATTTGGCCTTTGGTTATACATGAATTCATAACCTCTCATTAGCCTGAGAGCAAACTTAAGACCCTTGCTCTCTCCTAATCTTGAATACGACTAAAGGGAGACAAAGTCTTTGTTGTTGAATTTACTTAATTCCTTTGTATTGCTGTATTTTCTGTGTTAAGATTTTGTATATCTGTTGTTATATTTTGCTTTTTGCTTTCTGTCTGTGAAAAAAATTAAATAATTTCACGTGCAATGTATCAGAGAACTGGAAAATCTAGTTTACAGTTAGAATAAGGTCCCATCACATCATATTTTATAAATAATAAAAAAAAACTGGGAAAAGAGGCACAACTGTCTGTATGTCTTCAACCAGTGTGTGCCTTTCAATCGCTGTAGATTAACATGCATGTAAGGACTGACTCTGGAGCCTCTCCAAACACCATCACTTCTCCTGAGCTTTCAATACATGTGCACACAGTGAATGTGCAGTCACACACACAGATTCACACACTGCAGGCATAAGGTCACGCAACTGCACTTTCGGTTGATGTGTGTGGGCATGTTGTCTGTGATTGTTTTCACTAACCTCACTCTCTGTCTCCTCCTGACCACTCACTCATTCATCAGACTTATCTACTTTCTATTGGTCTTCATCCCCCATCACTCCCCTCTCTGAAAGGTGTTGCCTTGATAAATTATTCAGTTTTGGCATTTAGAAATATCTGCCCTTGAGATCAGAGAGCACACATTTAAATGTGTGTTATAAAAACCCTGCCCTCAGCATGTGTTACATCCTCTCCCCACTGCTACATGCCATATCTTTTTTTTTTTTTCTAAATCATTATTTTGAGTCACATAGACAGTGTGACAGTGTGGTGCTTTAAAAAAAATAGAGGCATGTTGCAGCTTTCAAAACAGAATTGAAAAAGTGACAAACAGAAGAAAAATGTTCAACTGAGATCAAATCGATAGAGACAACAGAGGATTTCATTCTGGGTAGCAGCGGGATGAAAACATGTAGGGCTGATTCATTCAGTGGACAGATGAATACAAAACATCAATTATCACAAACACTAATTTCTGGTATATTTTCTAGGTTATGACCAGCAATAAAAAATTTGACATTTTGAAACAATATATTTCAAACTCATGGGACAATAGAAACTGATTCTGAATGAATGCACAATAAAACAGCACTTACGATGACTGTCTGTCCTTGTCATAAAAATCATTTTTATGCTGAAATAATGGTGAAGTATGGAAACAAAGAAGCACATCTGACACTCAACTGAAGCTGTTTTCCTTCTTCCTTGTGCTGTATGCAATGGAAATAAAGAGAATGGGATTCCTGGCACTTCTTCCAGTAAAACAGGACTATCAGGGGAAACTGCATTTCCAAGTGGATTGTTTTAACGAGGAAATTTTGACAGTTAATTCCCACCTCACATGGTTGTCATTCAGCTTGAGTTTTACTGGAGAATAAACTCATCACTTATTCCACAGATGTCTCTTCAACTGCCTGACTGCCTACCATAACTTCATAACTGTTACAATAACTACAGTGCCATTACGTCTTATAACGGTGGCTGTCACTGCTTTGTTACTTTCACAACAAATATATCAACAAATTGCCAACCTGTTTTTTTAAAATAAATAAATAAAGGTTAAAAAGAATCCAGACATTTTTAATTCTTTTGTCATTGCTCTTTTTTAAAAACTGCCTTTGCCATTTGGTACATTGTGTGCCTGTGATTCTGTGCTCGTTAATTAGACACACAAGCTTTCTGTTCCCTGTTGTGAGAGAGCACAATGTGATGAAAGAACTAACCCAATTTCTCACAGCTTCCCATAAAAGGCTGCTGATGATTATATCAAACACACACACACACACACACACACACACACACACACACGCACACACACACACACACATACAGATACATGCACACACCACTTGCAGTTGAATAATTTATCAATCTATAAGTGTGGAAACATATACAAATTCTCTCCTGATTGACAAGACTGTTTTCATGAGCCCAACAGCTTGAATTGTTCGTAAGTCGGGAAGTTCTATAAAAATAGAAAAACTTTTGGGGAACTTACTGTAAGATAATTAGTCCAGTGTGCTATTTTAGTGAGTGTCATCATTTAGAGATTATAAAGTCAGAGCATCTGTGCTTTTCACTCACTTCTGGTGGACTAAAGGCTGCTGTCCTGGGACCCCATGCTATTTCTATTCAGAGACAGAGGAGGACAAGAGGAGATAAGAGGGGAGGAGAAGAGAGGAGACAAGACAAGAAGAGAGAAGAGGGCACAAGAGAAGACAAGAGAAGACAAGAAATATAAAGTTATAGTAAGTACAAGGGGTATTTTTGCTCTGTCTTCTCCTTCAGAACAGGGCAAAGGGCTAATAGCACTGAGACTGTGAAAGGCCAGAGCAACTGGAGGAATCAGAGCAAACAAAAATGGGCGCACAAAGACCCACAGAGACACACATACACATATATGTCGTAAAGACACATGCTCACTCACCACAGACCTCCCCAGCTACCCACTTTGACAGATGACTTCCTCGGGCATCTAGAGGATGTGAGACAGTGTGAATTGAATTTCAGAAAAAAAAGGAAACACACACACACGCTCACACAAATGCACAGAAACACACACTCACCACACGGCCCATAAACAGAATGACATTGGCACAGTTAAGTCTCAATTACGTTGCAGCTATGGTGTCCTCAATCTCTTTGAGACCGTAGCGTCATTTTGTCTTCCATTATGCCTTTCCAGCCTTCCTCCATTTCTCACCCTTCATCTCCTCCATACTTCAATTTGCTCACCACTCATCCACTCTCCTCCCATCCAAGGTTTATCCTGGGTGTGTGCGTGCATATCTTTGTGTGCTCTTTTGAATGCGTGCTATTGTGTGCATCCATATGTGTTCGTATGGGTGTTTATCCTAAGGGAAGATCCGTGTTTGAAATATTAAAAAAAGCAATGTGTGGCACGGGGGAACTGAAGCTGCAGGAACTATGATTGTTCTTGGGGAAGTAATTTCAGACACATGTAGCGGAACGAAGGCTGCAGAGTCGTAATTCTCACTGTCGTATCTCTGCCTGACCCTATTTACATAATCACAAAGTGGCCAAAGGGCTCCATTGCTGCACACGTAGGTTATATGGGGGAAGGTACATCTGGAAAAAACAGATGCTCAGGTGAGGTACTCCGGATGTACAGGGGATTGGGGACTTTCATGCAAGTTCTACTAAGCTGAATCCTCATTCTTTGCAATAAGTGCTTGGCAGGACTGGTGTTGTATTCTAAGTCGACATCTATTACTTTTTAAAACTCAGTTTTATTTGCTATTCAAATGTAGTATATAATATAGTATATAGTGCAGTTTTGTATACAGATTAAAGACTATGCCTTTTTAGAAATGCCTTGACTGATTTTCCTGGCCACTCGGGGGCAGCAGAAACAAATTGTTAACCCCACAATAACATATGTATTATCAGCTTTTAAGATGATTTGGCAAACAGTTTTCTACTTACAGTCTGCAGGCTATGATAAAAATAAGCATTCACATTTTGTTTTATGGCAATCTGGAATCTA
Source organism: Datnioides undecimradiatus (assembly GCA_008933995.1). Lineage (NCBI taxonomy): Eukaryota > Metazoa > Chordata > Actinopteri > Lobotiformes > Datnioididae > Datnioides > Datnioides undecimradiatus. Next base: position 6,477,661 of record WARS01000026.1, read on the forward strand.
AGTCCATATATTCACTCCCCATTTAGCTCTGTTTTTGGTCTCCACTAACTCAGAGGGAAATATCATGTCCTTTACCTGTTAATTACTCCGCTGTGTTCACCAGCTAGTCACCAAGTTTGACTGTCTTTTGTTTGGTGCTGGGCAGGTGGCAGACATTATAGTTTGTAGAGCTTTCTCACCCAGAACAGCTGGCTGCTGCAGAAAAAAATGTGGTGAGACTGAACCAAAACAGAAAAGGTGCAGGCCATAAAACCAAAACACTGAGGTGGAAGATGCATCGTTTAAAGCTCCATAGAGCAGAACTGAACTGCCAAGACAAGTGATGAATCCAATGCTATGTGATTCATAATTGATTTAAATATTACAGCTACATATTGTTGTTTTCTTTAATGCTTTAAAAGCACTCTATAGGTGTCCAGACTGGCAAACACAGGCACTATAAATACACTTGACTTCAGTGTCTATTAATATAGCAGACAGACTAACCAAAGCCACATTAAAAGGCCACCTGAAACTTATTTGTTCAGCCCTGTGTGCTACTACCAAGCAGTGACCTTCAGGAGGACAGACCAAACCAAAGTGGGAAAGAAAGGATACATGGAATCAAGGATGGAGGGATTAAAGCAGGAAGAGATGAAGGGTGTGTGTTGGGGGGGCAGTCATTCCATTAAACTTGCTGACTCTCCTCTGGCCTGTAATGGCCTTTACCATAGCAACAATGCCCAATAGAGGTATGTTAATAATGTAAGAGACAGGAGAATAAAGCTGCCAATCAAAGAGCTTCAGTCCCCACTGCACTGAGTGAATTATTCACCACAGGCACTGATTAGAACAGGGAGAGAGAGCGAGAAAAAGAGACTGACAAAGGTGTGGAGAGCGTGACAAAGGAGAGTGATGTGACTCGAATGGGAGGAGGAAAGGCAGACAGAACAGACGACAGGAGGAAAGAATGGTATTCGCTCGTTATGTAACTCAGGAGTTGAAAGGAGGGAGCAATGGGTTGTGGCTCATTTCAAACAGCCCAAGACAAAATAAAAGTCCTGTTGAAAGAAAGGGTGGCAACTCATGGTAAAGTACTGCTCTGCTGGAACAGAGTGCACTGCTTCTCTATGAAAAAAACTGTTGTTTTGCCCTAAATAGGGACTGCAAGTTTACAGTAACATGCTGATTAACCTCAGTTAACCTTTTCTTGACAGCTCCCTAATCAGTCCTTCACGCCTTTTCTTTCTTCTCCCCATTTTCTTGTTATGCTCTGACAGTTGTGAGAAAAAGGTGGAAATGTGCACTAACCCACACAAAGGGAGCATATGTAAACATGTCATCTTCTAGTCACCGATAGGAATGCAGATCTCAGACAAGCAGCTGGAAACACTGTAGAGGACAATGACACATAACATAGTCATCCATGTCAAAGGCATGGGGTAGGTTGTGTGTGTGTGTGTGTGTGTGTGTGTGTGTGTGTGTGTGTGTGTGTGTGTGTTAATAACTGAATACTTTCATCATCAAAAGGTTGAAAAGGTATAAGAGATGGTTGATATCTTTTCATATGATTCAATAGCAAATTCCATGAGATTTTAATACTCATCTGTTTGTCTGTCTCCCACTTTCTGTCTCCCTCTTTCACACACACACACCACTTCCTGCCCTTTCAATTAGCAATGCTTGAAACACAACGCTTCCTGGCAAACCTTTAGTCATTAGGATGCAATTAGCGACTTAAATACATTGAGCTCACGTATAAATTTAGCCTTTATATGATCACTTCATACTAGCAAAGGCAATGCAGCGATGGAAAGAAGCTGGTAATTAGGAGCCTGTGGCACAAAAGGAAATGTGCCACATAATCATTTACACGTGCATGCACACAAGACAGACAACACACACACACACACAAGATTTTTCCATAGGCAAAGGTAAGTTTATGCTTCAAGTTCACAGAGTTCTTTCAAACGTCAGATATTCAGGTTTGCTACACTGTAAGGAGAGTCTGAACAATGGAGATGAATCACATATCTGTCAAAAAAAATATTTAAATCATCCCAATATCAACACTTCTGACTTCTTCAGGATTCAATTTTGATTGGTTTCGCTTTTACTCAAATGGATTTTGATTTGACAGTAAATTCAAACATGGACAGATTATGAATTATCTCATAAAGCACTGATTTCTGTCTGTGTTCATTAGTTTTTACATCTCTGACATGCTTACATACTTTCATCCAACTCTGCCCTTTACATCTATTACAGCATGCGTGTGAAAACACACCAGTCCACATGTGCTGTGTGTTTCTTTTATGACTGTTTCTTTCAGAATTGTTGGCGACTCTCTGATGAAGGAGCCCAGTTGGATTAAACATCCTCTCTCTCCACATGTCGGGCATGTGTGTGTCTGTGTGTGTGTGTGAATGTGAAACACAAAAAGAGAGTTTGTGTGTGTTTGCACGAGCATGTGCGTGTGTATGTGTGTGAGTGTGTGTGTGTCAAGGGTGGTAAGACGTAGCTGAGCTTTGTTTTTGTCATGATTACACATGGTGGAATAACACCTCAGGCAACCAGATGGAGTCTCTCTGTATGAGAGCTACACAGTCAAGTTAGTCTTTTAATTCACTGTCTAAGTATGGACACACAGGAGTAAAACAATCCTTCTTTGAATAAAGTTCAAGTGTTGAAAGGAAAAGCTTATCAAAATCATATTGTCACTAAAATAACTGGATGAGGAGGAAAGCTATTAACTGCTTGATGAGGATGTGGTGAGAGACTTCCCTACCAACCTTCCCAAGTTGCATATTATAAAGTGTAAAACATAGAAAATGAAAGCATACTGATGCAACTGAGCCACCAATATTTTGGGGGGGGGGGCACTGATGCCTGCAGCGAAGTGTTTGTTAGGCATTTCTAAAGCAAATCAAACCAATAGCATTATTCACAAATGGCATTTACAGGTTTGAGCAGATTTACCTCGTAATGTTATCGGGGTAGTAAAACATGTAAAATAATTTTTATAATGGACATATACACAACATACCAAAGCTCAGGTCCTATGCTGTTATGAACCCTATGATAAAAATGTTCAGTAAAGCTCACAGTGATTATGGGTTTGATCTTTACCTTCTCCTTTTAAAGCCCCGTTATAAGCATCTAAAGCATCAGTATGCAAAAGTCTTTTGTACAATAAGATGGCTAGAAAGAACATTTCACTGTAGCACTGACTTGTACGGTATAATTCTTTGCTAAAAGCTCAGTAATATTGTACAATATGATAAGTCACTACATAGCTTTCCTCCTCCAAAAGGCATATTTAGCAGATAATGCAAACATCTCACTATTTGGCCTGGTATAAAACAGCCTTTCTCGCTCATACTTTTTGTTGTTGTGTACAGCCGAAATGAGTAAAAAAAAAAAAAAGCACTTTGGCTTTATGGCTGCAGTCTGGAAACCAGCATGCTTCATCATCTCCTGCGCTGTGACTTATTGTGCACCTTTAGTCATTTACCTGTGAGCTGAGGAGCCAGTGCTTAGGATACAACGACCCTTAATCAAATGTGTTCATCTGTACAGCCACAGTAGCTCGATCATAAATCCAATAACTGTGCCTCTACTCCTGTGACATAGAGAGCACACTTACAGAAGAGCTTGTACTTAACACTGATGTTGAGTAACACATATGTTTACGTGTTTGTTCTGCCTCATAAGTGTCACCTTGTAACACACTGCAAAGGCTTGACTACTCTCCTGTAAGAACATTGCCATTTCTAAAATGATAACAGGCTCCATTAGTGAGGGACTTGTTATGACAACAGGACAGAACAGCTGAACCTATACAGTAAATTGCTGGCATTGAGCATGATGTGTACACTAATGTGGATGAGATCCAGGTTCACATGTGTGGCCTGAATGTCCACCATGAAGACAGACTGACACAAATATATACATGTCCATGAGGACACTGTGTGAAAGCACATCAGCATTGTATATTTACAGTGTTTTTAAGAGACAGCAACCCTGTCAGATTGATGAACTGCTCTCACAGTATCTCAAAGAGACCCCAGAGAGATCAGCAACTTGCAACTAACACTGCATCTGAAACAGATCATTTAAAACCAAATACAGCATGACACTAAAACAGACAAGTTTACAAAGCTTATAATCCTTGTGGTTCAAGAAGCTTCATCTAAGGCTTCTTAAACCACAAGGGCTCCGACTGACACTCAGCTGAGCTGTTGCTAAAATTTTGTTCCAGCCACCATTTTCCACTGAGATTGACTATGCAACCACTGCTGCCCCCTAGTGGTCTGTAAAGGGAACTGAAGGCAGTATGGTTCACTCAAAGTAAAGGAACACAGCATAAAGTGATGCACATACACTTGGTTGTAACAAGACAATACGCAGTGTTTTGGTGAAACGAAAAAACAAAAAACAAACTTAGTTATGACATTAAAAAGAGAAGGAGGAGAAGAGAGTGAATTAAAAAAGATTAAAAAAGAACAACAACAAAAAAAAGAAATGTAGAGGGAGACAGCCTGCCTTTGTACTCAAATACAAAAGGGCAGACAAAGAACCATGGACACCTGATCACCAAGGCCTTGGACCAGAGAGAGAGAGAGAGCCTGCAGGAATAAAGAGAGAGACGGATGAGGGCATGAGGTGCATTTGAGTATATGTGTGTGTCTGTGCGATTGTGTGTGTGCTTTATCTGGGGGAAGGGGTGAAAGCCAGGAAACAGGTCCCCATTGTGCAGCATGGAGTAATGAGGGCGGTAATGAGGGTTTGGGTTTCCAGAGCTGCCCATTACAAGTGCACCATGGCTGGGCCCGAGAGAGCCAGCGGACTGAGCGAGCAGAGGAGGGGCGGTGGGTATCAATGAAGATAGGGAAGCTTGATCTTGATAGCAGTGAACAGCCGTCTGTCTCAAACTACCACACAGGGAGTAGAAGTGACACTGTGGATGTTGATAATATAAGATACTGTAAATGAATGATTATGATTGAATATGTCAAATGCACATATTTACTGTGTGCATGTTCAATATTGATATTGGCATTTTGAAATCTGAAATGAAATCTGAAAATAAATATTTCCTGCAAATGATGTTGCCACTTGTTGGTTTTGATTTGCATATTTATATATTTTTTATTGTGCTGTAATTTCATTATTGACCACCTGGGGGAAGCAAACAACACTGATGCCACAGTGCGCCCTGCTAAACTCTAAAAATGTGATAAATCTTTATCAGCAATATCATCATTATCAGGTAAAAAGGGACTATATTTATTGTCCAAACACCAAAGTTAAGCATACACACATGTACTTTTATAATTATGAGGGCCTTTACTGACGCATGTGTTCCCTTATCTTTAATGATGTTAAGAATTAGAAGCAATACACCTTACCCAAACTTGCGCTAAGGTGGAAGAGGTACTCACATCCTCTTTTCAAGTAAAACTGGAAATACCACAATGAAAAAATACTGAAAAAAATGAAAAAAATTATGCAAAGAAATATCTAATGTATGTAGTAACTATGGAGATGAATGGGGGTTTTTTGTTTGTTTGTTTTGTTTTGTTTTTTACTTATGTTGCCATGTGAGAGCAAAATTTTATCCTTAATGATGGTTGAGTTGGCGTTTTCCTTAATTTATATGTTGTTGGGTACTGAACCTATAGCAATTATATTCTAAGTATCATGTTATTGTAACCTGCCAGCTATTAACAAAAGCTTTCAATGGAGTAAAAAGTAAAATCTTCCCCTCTGAAATATAATTCAGTGGGATTATGAAGTAGCACAGAATGCAAACACTCAAGCAAAGTACAAAAATATACTTAAATGTTGGAGAAAATGCACTTAGATACTTTCCACCACTGCAAAAACTTGATTCCTAATTCTTTTACCCCTAAAATGTAGTCTAAACCTCAATCAACAAATGCACACACGTGTGCACACACAGATGCAAACACTTTGTGTGTATTTTAACAGTGTGACTGAGCTGCAACTTCCTCTCCCACTTTAATAGTCAAACATCCCCTATAATGCAAACAGTATATTTTGCCTAATCTGACAGGCTGAAAGGCCATGGTGGAAAAAAAAAACACGTTAATAGCTAGGTGAGGAGGGATTTACTGTATAATACATGTGTACTTCCTGTATGTATACACAGTGAATTAGAGAGCTGTCATCTTTATGAAACAAGTCTGTGGGCAGTCAGCCCTGCTGGCTAGGATATAATGGAAGATTCAACAGCAACATTGGTTAATCTGACCTCCAGTGAAATCAGTCCAGCTATGTGACAGCGTACGCTCTTTGATGGCTTTAAAGTCTCCCTCCTCTCTGTTCCCTCAAGGTGTTTGTCTTAGAGAGCTTTACCATCCCAGCTTTACAAGTGTTTGTCCAGAGACACAAATACCACCTGATTCATCCCTGTGTGTATCCATCAGACCTGTAAAGCCTTGGATGTCACCTTGTCATCCCTGGGCTTGGTTGTCTGACTGTGTAAACTCAGGAGACTGACACTGAGACTAGGGCAGAACGAGCAAGCAAGTGGAATGTAAGCATTTGGGAAATGTGAGAACTTGTCTGCGACTTGCACTCTGTGTGCAGTCCAAAGAACCATTATGGTCTGTGCTTGTGCTTGTATGTGTGTGTCAGTGAGAGAGAGAGGGAGAGAGAAAGAGAGTAGTCTAAAACCTCAAAGTTTATCTGACTTGTTTTTACAAAGATTTCAGTTGCTCCTAGTGGCCACATTGACATTAAACAGCAGCAATCACTAGAAGCCTTCTGCTCACTTAGTCTCAAAATCCAAACATGACAGTTGTCTTTACACTTATCATTTTACAGTGAGCTCCTCCCCTCTCTCATGCTGCTTTTTCAACATCAGAAGCCACATGTTGAAAAAAAAAAAGGAGGAAAGACTGAATGTATGAATGTATGAATGTGGCCTGGGTTGGAAAGAGAGGTAACACCTTTGGGTTATCTGGCATCTTGCCATGACGCTTTCCCTCACACTTCAAAAAAGACTGTGCGTTAGCCTGTGCAATTCATTATATTTTAGCAACAAAATCTGCTCATATCATCACATGTGGAGACTTCTAACATATGGTCACAAGAATTTAGTCTCCACAAGAGTGGCTATTTTAGGGTCAAGATTTGTTCAAAAGTCTGCTTGTTAAGTGTTTTTTTTTTTAAACATAATAGGAAGTACCATTAATGTGCTGATGGAAATTACAAGCAGCTATCAAAATGCAATCAGACCTTTTTTGCAGTTTCTGAACGCATTAAGACATGGTAATAAGTACTGGCAGCTGCTGTTGGAGCACATTTTTGCACGTTGTCTTCTCAGAAGACAGCAAACATCAAACCTTCATGTTTAGGAGCATCACCAGTGGTGAGGGCTACCACTCAGAGACCAAACAGCACCATCAGGTCAGCAGGGTATGTTGTAGACAACAGGGCACAAGCAACCTGAGCTGTGTATGATGGGACAGTTGGTTCTCCATCATTGCACATCCCCTAAAGGACACGCAGGTTTTGTGGCTGCAACAACACTATTGTCACTCCCCACCTGCCCCACTCGCTGGATTCTGTGATAGCAACTTCTTCTTCTTCCTTTCTGTAAAATGAAATTCATTTGTTTCTGTTTACTCACAATGGAGGAGGATCTGAGGAAAATTAAGTGCACATCACAGATGGTGCTGTAGGTTAATAATTATAATAATAATAATAATGATAACAATAACAACCACAACAATAATAATTGTAATAATACATTACATTTATATAGCCCTTTACAGGCCAAAGACACTTTACGAAAAAAACAAAAATGGGGTTTAGCCTGCTGCTACTGTGACCCGATTTGTCTTGCTGAAAGGACACTTTAAGGGATAAGACTTGGTTCTAAGGTGAGAATCAGGTTTGGGTTAAGGGTTAAGGTTGGGGTAAGGCATACAGCTGTGATGGTTAAAGTTGTCGTTAGAGCCAGGGGAGTGCATGCATCAAGAAGGGTCCCCACAAGAATGTGTAAACAATACATAGATCTTTTCCCATTGTCATGTTTGGGGAATTGCTTCCCATTTGAGGACAAAAATAAGGTCCCAACAAGGTGAACTATTTTTTAAAATCAGGCATTGTTTGGGCACACATCAATGTGCTGAAAAGAACAATAAATAACACATCATCAACCTATTACAGACTATAAATGGTGATCTTTGGCCGTCTAGCACAGAATGTACGATAGAACGTAGTTTTCCACTGAGTACATCCCCTACTGCATAGAACAACAACATTGCTCCACATAAAACACACAACAAAATGTGATCCGTCTGTATCTCTTCATCTTTCCACAGCTATGATTTAGAATGTAACATGCCACTGTAATTGACCACAAAACAATAACTAAATTACAACTTAGACTAGCAGAACCATTAGTTCAGCAGAAATATTTGAAAAGGCCCAGAAAACCAATCTGAAAACAATTACTGGGGGCAGCAGAGAGACTAGAACAGAAACAACATGCATTTCAATATATGGTTGTTTAGCTTTTTGGCCACTGTCCATACCACCCATACTCCCCTGATGGATTGCATTTATATAACTCCAAGCAAAGCCCAAATGATTTGGTTTGAGCTATGAGTCTGGCTGGACAAAGGCTTTTGGGGGTTGTGATGGAGACCACAGTTTGATCAAAGGGAATGAATTTGTTATCAATTTTCAGAGAAAAATAACTTCAAATTCATTTCATATTTGGGGATTTCTAACTTTTCCCAAGCTGCATATTTTTACTTTTTTCTATTTTGCTTTTTGAATTAATTCCTTGAAAGGCGCTAAACTGTGAAATCCATGATTAGCCAATACACTCCAGATGTGTGTCCACAAGCTGAGCTGTCCCATAAAAGTTGAGTTTAAGAGGAGACAGCAGCCTCCCTGTCATGCCTCCCTATCAGCCTATTAGCTCTCAAATATGCCCAGGACACTCAAAGCACACATCAGTGGCCCCACTGCACAGCTCCTAGCTGTAAATTTCCCCTCTCTTGTTCTTCTCTTCACGCACACCGTTTGGCCCAGGTCCCAGTCATGCTACTCTTCCATTAAGGGTCCTTGTGGTAGCGGGGCTGCCCTATCGAATGCCTGTGTCCTGTTTGATCCCATCCTAGATTTCAAAGGGAGATACCTGATTCCCGCCCCCTGGGAGAGATGGGTGAGGGAGGAAGGGGGTGGGCATGGGGAAGGACAGTGGGCAGGGAGTACAATGTTTGTAATAGATGGGTATAGGCAGAATCCTGGTCCCCTCTCTCTGCCTTTTTCTCTGCTTCTCTCCCAAGGATCTTGTTTCAACGGTCAGGTAAAGATGGACAGGCAGTCAGGTGGGATGGGGTTGAGCTGGTGGTTTTCTCATGTGTCATGTCCTCTATGTTAGGGGCCTCATTAATCTGCCATGCAGAATTTTAGGTGCAAACGGTACATAGTCCCAAATCCATGCACTCAAGTCCACGCTTAAGATTTATCATTTATTATGCTTGAGATTGTGTGTACATTAAGAACCGCTTGCACAAACAAACAAACCCTTTGTGGTACACAACTGTCATCATCTACATACTGATTCCCAAATCAAACACAAACCATTAACTGTATGATCATATTGACAACCATGGTTCAAGATGTGGTCCAATATCTGTAATCCATGGCATATCCAACATTGTTGGTTAGTTTCTAGTAAAAAAAAACCTTTTTTCTCTTATTCTCTTAATTTCTTCTAAAAATAAACTTTAAGCACAGGCTTTCACAGTATTACATGTGCTTCAGTTTATTTTTAAGATAAGAAAATTGTTTATTTTGAGGTGAAGTTTTGTTCTTTGTGGTAATTAGCCCAATGTCTCTATTCTGAACTGCAGCCCGTAAAACATGTTTTTTCAATCAGCTTCTTACTATGAGTGATGCAATCCAACCTGAACACATGTTTTCTGCTAAAGTTAGAACAGTTTTGTTTATTTAAAATAAGAAATTTCTATCTGTGCTGTTTTACTCATGTCATTCCTATCTGTGCACTACATGACTCAGGATTTAGCAATAGAATTTATTGTGAAATGAAAGGTTATTTACTTAAACTGCCACCTCTGTGAATCAAATTACAGTACAGGAGTGCTAAACCTTTAGTTAATAAAACCAAATATTATTTTTTTCAAGTCTCACTGTCTGTGACATCTGCTTCTTAATCTGTCAGTTGCTGCATTTTTCCATAATTACACTGAGGCTACAAAACTTTTAAATATAATATTCTTGAAAATACATGACATTTGTGAAAACATGCAGATGCAGTTGGATCTTGAACAGGTGTGAGTTCCCATTGCTCATTGCATAAAAGTGGGTGTCTGCATGCTAAAAACAGGAAGGACTTGTGCTTAGAACTTTTTCTTTGCATGCTTTAATAAATGACACAGAAGCTTTAATCTCTAGTCTATCAGCAGTAAATATAAATATATTGTCCTTCTCTCAACCATGATCACGCTCTCTCTTCTTCTCCTTGCCTCTGTCTCAGCGTCTTTCGTTTTATTTTATGTATTTCTGTTTCTCAGCAATTTCTTGTTGCGTGTGTAAAGTTTTTCTAATGAAATTCTTGAGTCAAAGCAAGGTCAGGTTGGACGTGTTATAAACGTGGACCTTAGGGGCCTTATGTGATCTAGAGCAATGGGAGGAATTTTTACAGTTTTAAAACAGGCCCACTCGCCTTCCAACAGGTGGAATTTCTGCCAGCGGATGCGACTGTTTTGCAAACGAGCTTTCCGAATGTGAAAGGACTACTTTGGCCATGAGTGTTGACGCAAGGCAGTAATCTGAAGCACTGTCTTCATCTGTCAGACATGTAAACAGATGATTAACACTTGTTTGTTCAGACACAAACACAAGTAGTGTACAATCATACAGGATCTACAGTACAACATGTCTTTTTCTCTGTCTGTGGCTGAACTGTTTGTTTCTGACATTGTTTTGACATTGACATTCAGACGGGGAGAAAATGCCATCAAGACTGTAAAACTAAAAGCAAATTATTAAATATGAATACAATTGTTTCTGTTGGACACAGACAAATTGTTTATCTCAGGCACTTTAGTAAATTCATCACTACCTCCACCCAACTCCTAAATCATAAATAAGCTTATCTTTCCCTGCCTTTTAAAGCAATGAAGAAACCCGGTCAGTTAGTGTGATGTTGGAGGCCAGTCCACTGGTGCTTACTTTTTCAATAAACTCTGACCTACATGGTCTTTTAAGGACTGTGGTAAGTCCTAAAAAAAATCTATAAAAGAGCAACTGGCAATCTGCAGGTCCAGAAACTTTTCCATTGTCTAAATTCTTTTTAAAATTGTTTAAAAAAAGAAATCATAATCGGACGTAAGACACACTTCTAACTACACAGCTGTATTTTAGCCATCGTTAAAGTTTAGATTTTGGTCTGTAAAGGGATCCTGAGGATCTGTGGGACCATGATTCTTGCAGACTCTTAAGTCACCCATGCGTCCATAAAAACTCTGGACGGTAATCAAGAGGAAGGCTCTGATGTAAGGTCCTGTGTGCACGTGTGTATGTGCATGTGTGTGTGTAAAAGGTAAATCATGCAAGGTCAGACGCAGAGGTGTCTCTGGGGCAGGTTGCACCACTATGTCACAGAGTCAAACATGCACCTGTGTCTGGAGCTGAGGCTGTAATCAGCACACAGCTGTCAAGTCAGAAAACTGTTATACCTACTAAAGAGATTAAGGATTTTTCTCTACACTTATATTTTCATCAGTGGTTGTGTGCAACGCAGATATGCCTTTACACCTATGATTTTGCAACAAGCATTTGAAAAGCCAAATGTTAACTTAATGGTTAGAAAAGTAGCTTGCTCACACAGAGCAGCATGTTGGGATGCATGGTGGTCTGTTTCCTTTTCTTTATGAGGTGAATTAATGAAACACACAGCAGCTCATTATGTGAGACCTTTACTATGTGAGTTTAGTCAGCAACAGCCTGCACCTTCTTTCATTTGTACAGTATGCATGCTCTTTTACATGCATGCAGACAATCAGGATCATGCTACGAAACACATTTTTAGCATGTTTCCTGAAAGGTTAAGTAATTATCTGCGATTAAGCAGTGAGAAAGTTTACACGGTGGAAATATGTTCACCTGAACTTGGACCAAGAAATTACAACATGTCTGTCTCAAGCCATTACATTAGCATCTACGTCATTTACATTGCATTCAGGCGTTGTCTCCACTGTCGAATTTCCATATGGAGTACCCACAAAGAAATGGGGTTTTACGCAGTTCTGCTTGTTTAACTAAATGAGCCAGTAATGACATTACTGTGGCTAAACAGGCAAACGCCTTACTTTTACAAGACCCCCTCTGTGTCATTAGTATTGTAGTATACCATATCACCACTCGTCATGCCTGAAAGCATTATGGTAAGAGCACGACAGCCTGCACATTCATTACAGCAGCACTAAAACCATTTGGACTGAGCGAGGGTTAATAAAAGTTTGATCAGCAATGAGAGCAAACAGATCTGTCTCTCTTTGGGGTTTTATGATGCTGCATAATCACACCCTGTAAACAGTTTATTTATCCAATTAAAAGGTAACGAGTCACATTGAACACGGGGAAAGTTGTGGCTACTTTTCCAAAACTAATCTCATAATTTGTCATTATGGAACATGTTTTTGGTCACATTTGCCTCTCATTGTCTACGTGCATCTCCAGCCACATTTATCCAGATGGGACAGGGGTGTGTTTGAGTCTGTACTCAAAGAAGTCCAAGTTCTTGTGCAACTTCAGCACATCACCTGGCATGTCAAAAGACATGGTTTTCTGTATGTTATCGTACTATTGAGTCAAATGGGCTTTCTGGATAAACAGTAATGTTGGCAGACAAATCAGCGGTGACAAGAATCCATGTGATTTGGATTAGCTGGGAAAGCAATAACTTCCCCTCTCAGCCCCAACCTGTGTTATGGGTTCCAAACTGAAACTCAAGACTGCAGAATGTCATACAGCAGCACAATGCAGCGTGCTGCCCATGCTGTGCTCAGCATATGTGGGCAGGATTGGTTTACTAGAATCCGATGTTTTATTTAGCATGCGTCAAAGTGGTTGTCTTGGTGTGTGTGTGTGTGTGTGTGTGTGTGTGTGTGTGTGTGTGTGTGTGTCTGTCATGAGGGCATGTACCCGCATGTTTAAATGAGCATCAAGGAACACTAATCAACAGCCTATTACAAATGTGATTGATGAACTTTGGCAGACCACTGCTGCCAAACCTTGCATAGGCCACATTGCTTTTGTGTGTGTGTATCACTGTGTGCAAGCACATGTCTGTGTATCCATATGAGGATGATATTTTATTCAGCAGATGTCACTGCCCCTGGTCACACTCATCTGAACAAGAAGACACACAGAGGCAACCTAAAACCACGGGCTTGGATGGCTCTCTTGTAATAACCCTGACATCATTAAAAATAAAAGGTGGAACATGACAATTACCACCTATTAGAGTCTGTCTTCAGTCGCACACAGTCTTCACTGAATATTTAGCAAATGGCTGGCCATTGAAGAGCTTCTGTATAGACTGGTTTGATCTAAAATGTAATTAATTACAATATTTGGAAATTGTTGTTTTCAGCTTTTAAGGTTTGATGTTCGAATCACTGCGTCTGGTTACACAACCAGAGTAAATGTGGAGATTTTGCAGATCATTTGAAAGCTTTTAAATCCGATTCTCTCTCCTTACAAAGACATAAATAAAACTAATTCAAGATGTAATCCGGCCATAAATGTGTTTTATAAGCACATTCTTCACCAACATGTTGACCGGCAAGACCAGAGCAGGAATCCTCCAGTGAGCCGACTTTAGAGAAGGGAGGAAGTCATTTGGTCTGAAAGCTGTGCTCTCTGGCCAAAACGCTACTCAGAGATGAATCTCTGGGTTACATTAGCTCTGATCTTTGTTTATCTCACCGTCCACTTCAAAATTGACTCTGATGGATGTTTGTCTCTGGATATATACCTCTCTGGGTGTATTTCAGTTCTTCTCTTTTCTGTCACCATTTTGCCTTTCAGCCATGAAAAAACCCCATTGCTCCAGTTCTTCTTTCATCGGTTAACTTGTATGTTTTCACTGTTCATCTTCAGGAAAGCTTGAAGTTTCTGCAGCCAGATTAAGCAGTTGACACTGGAAAGCCATTAATGCAGGCTTCCTAAGAGTTCTGTTTACACCTTGCCTACCTAACAAAATGTAAGCACTTTAAATGGTTTCCAAGTTTATTTTCCAGACATGTGTTTGGCACCATATGACAGGAAGTAAACTGGAGCCAAGTGGTCTTTCTAGCAACACAGTTCCACAGAAAAGAGTCCACTCAGAGGATAAAATCCACATTGACAATTAGGCCAGAGCACTATCACCTTTAGTCCAAATTATGACCATAGGCTGTGGAGTATTCTTTGGTGTAAAAATTTAATATAATATAAATATAAATTATGAGAAAGGAAACATGCTGGTCATATGGTATCAGTGAGTTACCCCCTCAAGATATATTATAGTACTTATTAGGCTTTGTTTAAGTGACTGCCTCTGAGAACATTGTGGCAGTGATTTTCCATGGCTGTCTACCCAACCGCAGACATCAGGAATAAGCTTCCATACTTATGTGAGTGTGAGACAGAGCTATAAACACATGTTAATGGCCACAGACACCTGTGAATACTTCACTGTAGGGCCTCTTGCTCTATTTCTCGCTCTCACTCACTCACACACACACACACACACACACACACACAAATGTTCATATATCTCTACTCTAAGCTGCCCAAATCACATCTGCATCTGTCTTAGTGGGTGTATGTAGTGAAAGTTGGTGGTTTTCCATGTGATTATTCTTTGCAGATTATTCTTTGTGAGTCATCTCCATATGTGCACACACAGACACACACAGGCACACACACACTCCCTCCTGCAGACTGGCGATGGAGACCACCTGGTCACAATCAGTCAAGGCCAGGGGTTAAAATCATTGTGTCTTTAGTGTGGTGGAGAGGGCTCATGGAGGAATTGGCAAGGCAGGAAGGAGGATTGAGTTGGACTTGACAAAGCATGGTATAACCTCATTCACCATGCCTGAACACCTTAAAAATGCATTCGTCTGTCAGTTGAATCTAGCTCTGAAACTTGCCAGGCACTCTGCCATGACAGATGTGGTTACTGTGTCACGCCTGCTTAAATAAAGAGCATTTCTGTGGAGATACTGTAACACTTTTAAGTCTTTTCAGAGTCATGCTGTTGCTTCACTTCCATTCCTCCGATGGGTTGAAAAGGAAATTGCTCTGATCAGGAAGGAATTTTATGGCCCAAAAAAGGATAGATCGCAAATTTCGACCAGACCAAATGCTTCCTGTGTAACAAAATGAGACAAAGGTTAACTGGGCACCAAGCTGTCTGATGCTTTCTTTTAAAAGTCTGATATATTACATCAGACCTTAAAGTCAGGAAGTAACGCTAATGTCACAGACTATATGTTGCCATGACACACTACTGAGCCCAGGTAATAATCCGCAGCTGTCCACAAACACACACGCGCGCACACACACACACACACACACACACAGGAACATTTGGGATTCTTTATGATTTTTTTGTCTAACAGCATGCCAGCAGATTGACACTGACAAGAGTAGACAGTGGAACAAAAGATGGCAACCATGGGGTTGATCCAAACAACACCAGCAATTTTCTGCCACCTCTGGTCCGTTACTGAGAGTGTGCCCCTCCTCTACACTGCAACGTGTCAATCTCCAGGTAAAAAGTGGAGCTTGTCAAAGACAAAGAAAAACAAAGGCTGTCTTGTGTAACATGTTTTTCTTTGGCAGCTCTGTGATACTACTGTAAGTGCCTTTAAGGGAGGAGAGGTGCCATTGGAGCCCATATGGTTTTATGCATAGAACTGAATGTTTTTCACGGCACCTGTCTGTCACCATTCATCTCTGTCTACACACTAAAGCAATGCTGATTAGTTTAGAACCTGAGTGTCTATGAGTGTTTGTAGGTGTGTGTATCCGTAGACACTTAACTGTAATTGTGATTTTTAAACAGTTTGACAGCGCAGACCCATCATTCTGTTTTTGTTTGCCCACTTCCCTTCAGCACTATGTAGAGTTTCAGAAGTAGTTGGAAGTTGTTGGCTTAAAATAGCCACCAGTCGCTGTGTTTTCTCCACCGCTTACATAGTCCACTGCACAAGACAGACTCAGTGCCATCTCTGATGTGGCCAAATCAATCAGTGGGATTGTCAGCTGGTTTTAATGGCTGCCTTGTCTCTGTGCCATGTCATTCTTTCCTAAAGTCTTTCTCTCATTTCTTGTCTGCCTGTCGTCTCTCGCTCTTTCTCTCTCTTCTTGCTCCTTTTTTTTTAGTCAAGATGTAAAACAGAGCTGGCCACGATGGCAACACGGGGAGATTGTTGCTACAATAAGCATCTCTTAACAAACAAAGAAATAAATGTGTGGAAGCCAAGGCTGTTCACCGTATCCCCTTCGACATGTGGCCGACACTCTGCAGACCCTCGATGTGGCAGCAGGAACACGTGACATCATCAACAAGTCACAGGACATAATGCAAACAGGGCATTCGTCATTCAGACACTGTTTTGTCAGGTTGATAAGGACTAAACTTCATTCACTGTTATCTGTCTTTTGGGGCCTCCAGATTTTCATTGAATCAAGGAGTTTATATCAGTAAAAGCTGAATATACACAAGTGTAAGAATCTGTTCAATCCAGATGTGAACTGGACACATGTGAACTGGACATTCCTTGTGCTTTTGCTTTTCAGCTCTTGTATTTTTTTGCCACGCATAGTTGTGATTAATTTATTGATGTGTTTTTTGCATTGTTTTTTGCTTTAGGCTCCTTTGTACACAACAGAGTACTGCTTGCAACCAGAATTTACACAAGGGCACCATAAAGTTTCATCTTCAATCTTGTAACTTTCCATGTTTTGAGACTGCAGTTAATGACCGTAAAGCTCATCTTATCTCATCTCTCCAACAGAGATTCTGGATTTGACTCCCAGTTTTGGCAAACAATTGTATGCTTGAGCAAGAGTGAGTGATTAACTATTGTCCAGGGCACTGCTGAAAAGCTGACCCTGTGATCTGGGCTCCCCAACAATGAAATGAAAAAAAAAAGAAAAATCAAATGGGGTTACTTATATGTGACATTATTTTTAAATTTTTACTTTCTCATGCAGCAGAAATGAAAATCTCCCTATCTGCACCTAATGATGTGCTGATGTTGAGTATGTGGGTCATCTGATAAAGTAGGTCAAGACTTCTGGTTTGTCCACATCTCTTTTGTTCAACAGGCTACTACTACTGCTGATGTCATATAAATACATGACTCACATCCCGTACATCTTTATTGATCATCGCATTTCCTATTTCCATTCCTTTCTTTCACATGGAGATGTACTGTACACACACAGACACACACACACCCAAAGGCATTTCTTCTATGTGTTTTGGTTTATGGTGATGTCATTTTACAAACATTCTGTACTGCATGCTTGTCAAGATTGTGGAGATGAAAGCACAGGAAGTTGGAGAGGAAGTTTAAATCCTGTCCACAGGCAGAAAGGCTTCACTCTAGAGTCACATGAAGAGATGTTCTTATCTTCATATTCTTTGCTCTTCAGCACAGACCTCAAACAGTAGCTGTCTACAGCCATGAAACTCTAACTCATGGTGAACTCTAGCTGACTGCAGGGTCGAGTTACAGAGTGGTATCGTGACATCTGAAGCATTTGAAAAAATGCTTTGAAAGAAATGTAATTTACATATGCAATTTATGAAGGAAAGATTAATGGCTGAGCATCACCGAATGCTTCTTACTATGTTGGTTTTCCTTCTCAGCTGAGATGTGGTAAAGTTTGTCTATGAAAGTTGTGGTTATAAAATACGAGTTTGCAGCTGGTGGAAGACTGGTGAAGGGTAGTAACGTTTTGGTGTGATCACAGGCTGACTTAGAAGTGGTCTTGTGTGGTCCCACTGGGTTAAGATGGAGTTAGTCAGAGGTTTATGAATGGAGTGGAAGAGACATCTTTATGGCTCTGAGGCCCTCTTTCACCACTAGACAATACTAAACAACGGGAGAGCTCAGTTTAGCAGGCCAGTGGGAGCCCCACAACATGTCATGTTGCATGTGCGTGCGTGCATGCATGTGTGCATGTTGCTCCTCCATTAAGAGTAGTTCCCATCTGTAACTCCCATGTTTAAAAAAAATACATTTTGAAACGGCAGCCATTGCTGAAGACGTAGCTGAGCTGCCAGTACATTTCTATGAACTATTAGAGATAAACAGATAAAGCAACTGTAATTCCTTATATCACACAGAATCAGCCAAAAGACTATTGAATAGCAGATTTTCTATAGCAAAGAGTGAGTGGAAAAACACAGCAGTAATTACTGTTAAAGTTAAGCCTGGCCATAAACGCAGGCTGGAAATGCTTACAGCACAACGTTAAGTGTAACACGGTAAGCAGCACCACCTTCATTGCATAGACACAGGATATTGAAATCTCTTTGGGGTCCATAATGAAATGATTATGAAACAGTCCCCATCTTGGAGTGAAGTGATAGTGTTCTGTGCCGAACGGAGGGCGAAGCCATGACATCTTTTCCCAGTTAAAGAGGCTTAGAGAGAAGCCATCTAGCTCCAGTGACCTACGTTGATTACAGAAGTGTCTGGCACGAAGGCAGGGTGTATCTGCCAAGCTCTAACCACCCAAGAACAGTGTTTCACACTCACACACACACACACACACACACAAACACACATACACATTAAAATCAAATGAAAATGTGTTATTTTTTAAGCAGACAAGTAAAGCTGACTTCCTGAAAATATAACTACTCCCCTAATTTTGGGAAGTCAAATCTAAAAGCCTCGTTCCGGGTTTCACATCATTTCCAGTCATTCAGAATCAATTAGGTGCTTCATTCCATTCGACTGATGTTTCCATAGCTCTAAGTGGGATTCGATGGGGTGAGTAGTGTCCTGTGAAATTTTGTAATAATAAAGACACAAGAGTTGCTCAGTATTTTCTGTCACACAAAGCAGATTGTTGTATTTAACCGCACCAAATTACCCTAACTGATCCTCTGCTGAGATGACAATTGTTTCTAAAATATATTCAAGTCAGCCCTTATCCCAAACCACTAAGCTGGGAAAATTACAGATGAATATCTTACTCATCATCCTGCATCTTCTACATTGCTCTTTTCATTCTTTGTTCCACCATTGCAGTTTTTTTGCCACCCCACCCCTCATAGTCCTCAGCGCATAGTATCCTCATGGGTGTCTAACCCTGCCTTTCCCACCAGAGGTGAAGCACATCAAATAGCTCGGAAGAAAACTAGACAGATGTGAAGGAAACATCTGTCCAAACCTATCCCCATGTCAAATGAGATGCCAAGTGTAATGAAACTCAAAGACAGTTGTTCTCTGAGAATGAAATTCTCGTTATCTAATCATTTGGCTTCATGTGTATAATTAGTTTTCTCAGTAGAAAATTAAACAGTAATTTCCTCTCCAGAGTTTTCTGCACTTTGGCCCAAGATAACTGCTGCAAGAGTAGCTTTGGATGTTGTGTGAGTGTTTTTTGGCCAAGTGTGCAAACACGATCCCCAGGCATCTCGAGGCCACAAGGTGAGAGATTGTTGGAATACAAAGAAATGAGGTATTCAGTATTACTTTGAACAGAATGTTGGACTTGGGGCTGAATAATGGCTCGAGGGACAACATTTCAACATATTCAGACAGAAAACATCCCATCGCTCCTTTCCACTTGAATACAGCTGGCTTTTGAAGGATGATTCAAGGTTATTACTACATCATGGCTCTTATTTTTATCATTTTGAGCATTATTTCTATTAGTTAGGGTAATATTAGTGCACAGGGCTACAAAAAACACAAGTGGTCAGAAGATCACACATTGTCTAAACAAACCAATCTGAAAGAGAGTGCACCAAAAATGTTGGTATTTACACAGGAAAACTTTACACAGTAAAGTACAGTACAGTATGTCAAAGCTGATCCACAACTGGGCGTCCTTCTTTAAACTGTGATTCATGTTTACAACAGACAGTTTGGATGATAATTTTAACTTCTTTTTTTTCATTTGAATAACTTAATTGCTTTCCCAAATGAGGTCCAAAATTACGAGACCTGAGCTGTAAAAGACCACAATTTTCTATTACTACTGATTACATAATGGGGTCAATGCAGTGAGTAGTTCTAAAACTTGCAAAAGAGGTTGTTTTAATGAGGATACGACCTATTTAATGGCAAACAAATGGATCATCACTGACGTAATGCCTTTGTTCAGTGATTCTGCCCTTTTGAGTTTGGTCAGTAAAGTGACAGTAATTAAAATAAGAAAAAAAGCTCACAGTGATGTAACTGACTTTTTTGTGACTGTAAAGTGGTGCTTGGAGATACATTTTAATATACTCAGTGACAACGTTAACATTCAGATGTTTTGGAGATATATTGTTTACCATCTCTGTGTTGTGCGTTGCTAACCGCTGGCAATAAGCATCAAACACAGTACAGATGAACTTTTATTAGATTTGCAGGTATTTGGTCATGAAGCAAAGTGTCATGGTACTGACTGAAACGCTTTGACCATTTCTTGTGTTTCATCTGTTTTCCCTTTCCTGTGCTTTGTCTCTTTCTTTGTCTGTGTGTGTCTGTTTGGGTGTGGTGTTCCCTCCTACTGCCAGTCTACCTGCAAGATCTTATGCAAGCCCTTACACAATATATTCACTACGCTCCAGTATTAACTTGTCTCCTGTTCAAGTCTTTGGGTCTCACTTTATTGTTATCCAACAGCTAGATGAAATGTCATGGGATCACCAGAACAATTACAGTATTTCAATCTGGACCAAAGTAGTGAACCAACTGACCAACACAAACGCGCACACACACACACACACACACACACACACATACACACACACACCAGAATCTGGAGCTTATCCTTGTCCACCTGCATGCTGACAGACTGGCTGCATGACATATTTTGGACAAATATTTGAGAAATGTATAAGGTTTGACTTCAGTGATTTATATTAATGTATTTATCCCATCAATTCAGCAGGATTAGCCTCCACTTTATGCTTCATAATTTGTATTGCTATGCTGCAAGATGATCTCCATGCTCTACTGTCTGTCACAGCTGATAGACTTATTTTACGAGGCTTATTGTGAAAACTTGTGTTAGTAGAGTCCCTGAACCCAGTGAAGCTCTTTCCGTGATGCTCCACAGCACCAAACATGTGACATCTGCCTTAAGACCAATCCAATACACACTACGTTTTCTTCATTTGTGTTTTATGATTTGGAGCTTCCTTTATCCCTTTGTGAAAGACCTTGTCATTGAAGGCCCTTTTGCTCATTGCTCTCTCACTCCATCCCTCTTCCTGTTCCCTTTTCACCTCTTCACACTGTCTATCCTTCACTGTGGAGCCGTAATGGCTTTAGCAGATGCTGCTTTGAAGCAGCAGATAGTAGCTACTGTGTGGCAGTTGATATGTCCTGTGTTTCGGGTTCTTGTTAACGGCTGTAACTAAGCCCTGTAGTCCAGTACCAGCCCTGCTGTCTGTCAGATATCTACTTTCAGGCTGCCACACACGGAGGAATTATGGACCAGTGGTTTTCCACAGGCAGCCCAATAACTCCTTGCCTACCACTTACATTACTCACATTCATTTCACAATTCATTAAAGTGGTGCTGTAAATTTTTTTGGTACCTTCCAGGAGCCTATTGTTTTCAGCTCTTTTGAGTACGCTATTACACTTAACTGACAGAGACTTGCTCCAGAGACTCGCTTCAGAGACAGCATACATCAATTTGTAATACAATTAGAATTGTGGATAAATTTATGAATCTTTTCTGGTGGTGCATTCACATGCTCTAATGAATGTCTGATGATGTCTGCTACATGATGTTGCATTCAAATGTTATGATGATTTGCTGACTTAAAGTGAAAGTAAGCTTTAGCTACATGACAGTGGGGCTGGAAAACCCTAATGGTAGGTTAAAAAACATTGGCAAGGTAGGATGGGTGGATAGTAGAGATGCTTTCACAAAAACGATGAAAGCGGAAGAAGAGGGACAGCTACTTACATCATCAAATCAACCAGAACACCGTGTAGCCACGGGAACCAAAAAATAGCAGCTGTCAGGTGTTGAGTGAACCTAAATGTGTGACATGTCATCTAAATTGCAACACTTGTTTGCAAATACAAAACAAAATTCACTAAAGTTGTGTATCTCACATAGCTGGAATGTCTTGGTCAGAAACGTGATGTGCATCATGGAGCAATCCAATGAATCAATCCTTTCTGATAACTAATCCAACATGGAACCACAGAGAAGGAATGTATACTGTATCTCTGCCATCAATATTAGTCAGAGGAAAAAAACATAGCACAAGAAATTTAATATAACTAAGTTTTAAGATGGGTGCAGCACCAGAACATTTGACAAAGTATTACAAAAGCTAAACTATAGCAACACACTTTGGAAATTGACTGGAACTGAAGCTTAGTTACTGGAACTTGAGCTGAAACATGCAAAACCACTGACTCAGCCCGCAAAAACACTTCTGTGCAAGCTGACCCTGATTACATTTGATACTAAAAGAAAACAAAATGAAGACGAATAAAAGCTTAAAATGTTTATTGCATCTTGAATTATAATGTTTTTGTGAACCTGCAAGAAGACTGGGTAGAGTAAGACAACATTTTCCACATTTTTCCTGATTTGCTGATTATTATTGTTTGTTTGGAAACATTCAAGAGTAATCTGAAGTACTTGCTTCTAATAGCAGGAGCACCAGCAGCCACAACAAGTTCATCTACCCAAGGAGTTCGTAGGAAATTCTTAATATTACTGCTACTGTTTATATCAGTAATTCACGATGTCCAAGGTCTTTCCAGTAAACTCTGTGCTTTGGTTAGATCTAAACAATGACAAAAATGGTCTTGGAGTTTGGGGCATGCTAGATCTGGTGTGTGTCCTTCTTAATTGTGTATAAACGTGTGCTGGTGCGTATGTGGATGATTTGCCCCTACTTGTAATTCATTCCAGCTTGTTGGTGGCTCCAGAGTGAGCTGGTGAGCTTATTTCCATTACATGTCATGTGTTATGTTGGTGTTTCCCATTTAATCTCTCTTCCAGGCTCCGTCTGACACTGATCTCTTTTTGTCTAAGCATACCAAAGGACAGCTCAGGACAACGGAACGAGCCTAAAAGCTTATAAAACCTTCAGATCAAACACACTGTTCATTTTCGATGTGTTTGTGTGAGTGATGAAAGCCACTCTGGATTCTCAGGTCTAACTCTTGTGCAATTCATTCTTTGCCAGGCTCATCACCTGATTTATCAAAAGTAGTTTGGTGGATTTTGTAGTTTTTTCATAGAGGTCTTTAACAAACAATGAACAAGGAGGTGTTGTTCAACTACAGTGCTGTTGTATTAAAAGATATGGCTGGCAATATTCTTTATTTTTGTGGTTGACCACAACCAAAGAGACAAAAAACATTAGTCCATCTCCAAATGCCCCCTAACTGCCCCACTGTGTCAGCCCAAAGTTGTTGCTAATGGAGCTTTAGCAAAGTTCAGTCAGGAAGACCATTTCCCCTCTCATGCTTACACCTGATGACAATTTCTTATTCATTTTGCCATTCAGTCATAACTTCCTGCTGTAATTTCCTGGACTTCAGTTGAGATATCAGCTGTCCACATCAGGTGCACTCTCTGTCTATCTAATCCAACAATTTAGCAACATTAATAGTCAGTTTTGCTGCAGTCTGTTTAAATATGACTCCCTCTCTCTCTCCTCCCAGTGTGTTCAAGCTGCTGTCATGTAGTCCTCCATCTCCCCATCATATCCCAGGCTTTGCAGATTCACCAAGTCAGCACATCATCAGCCAGGATTTTTAGCAACAGAAGTACAAACACACACACACGCACACACAAAGTTAAAGTTATTAGCTGTAACCACAACCTTTCGGCAACAATAACTGCACTATGTTTGCCATGTACAGATATTGTAGAAAGCTGAGATTTTTGCATTTCACTTACACATCACTGATCATACTCTGGACCTTTGTGGAATCATCTAATACTGATGCTATTTTCTGCATAAAACATACAACACCCAAAATTACTGACACATGCTGCTTGGCCAAACGCAATGCCTTGTTAGTTATACCACTTAATTTTTGGTCTTTTTACTAATAGCTCAAAAACATTACATTGTATCTGTACTGAGTTTAAGGTTCCAAAAATACCAGACTGCTTTTCAGACTGTTTTCAAGCCAAAACATCTGCTGCTTAGGTCTCCAAGTCACTCTCAAAGTTCCCACTCTCATTTTCCGTAACTCATGAATAAAGGATGGTGCTGGGAGTTACCAGCTGGCATTTCAGGTCTTTTTCTTTGCAAAGCAAAACATCAATGATATAGCAATGGCCTCAAACTAGGTGGATGGATCCAGATGCAGACTTAAATACAATGGAGAAGATAATTGGAGATGCTTTACTGAATCAAGTACAAAGGAAACTAAACCCTCTCAATGAAAAACAGAGGTATCAGAAATCTAAAGGCTTAAAAAAGGGCTCAAAAAATACTGTTGGCCTACAGCAAAGAATGGAACATGTATATAGAACCAGGCAATGAGCTACAAGCAGCATGTTGGCAGATCTAAACTAAATAAACTGATGATAAGGATTCTCTACAGGTGTGCTCTCAGTGGGAATCCGCTGACAACGTTGCAAACAGGTGCGTTACTCGTCCAATGGAAAGAAGCCAACGAGCCAGAGAGAGGGACAGCAATATTGCTCCATGCTGCAATATTTAAGGACAGGTACTGGCGCAAAAGATGAGGCGATACTGTTGTCAATGAACATGGGTAAATGTGACTGATTGCTTTTGCTCCCTTACACCTATTGAGCAATTTAGATGTCATTCCATCAGATCAGAGAGGCGATGTTGCAACACATGTCTTCACAGACTGGGACTGTTTTGACTACTGCTTATTACTGCTTATAGATGTGTGGGGTCATGCCTTGAGGTCTGCGGGGAAGGTAAGGGAGCATTTCCACAAGAGTGTGATCTATAACACGCATACTGATCTTATTCTCTCTCATATGCATTCCAACTAAACACAGTAATCACCCTCAGGGTTCTCACACGGCTTTCACCTGATTGTAAAATTGTATTCAGATTAGTCAGAGGTGGAAACACCCTGGGATCTCCATGGTGTCATATGGTTGTCATAAAAAAACTTTATAGATGTTAGGGTGTAAACAGATTGTTTCCCAATTCTGGCTCTATCCTGCCCTGTAGGTGATGCCCTTAGTTATGCAACCTGTGATTACAGGTGCACAGAAACATATCGGGGTATAATTTCTTAATGATGGTCAATTATTGTAGTAATAATAGTGTCTCTAGCTGCTGTGTTAGAAGCTGTAGGCAAAGACTGCCACAACAGTCTGTGAAGACAAGGTCAGTAATATATGTCAGACTCAAACACTTCACACTGTTAATGGAGCATCAACCTATTTAAATCTAACCTAATGAAACATGACTTCTCACAGGTTGTGTGTGTAGATGTGAATGTGTTTCTGTGCTAATATACCTGGCTGTTTGTGTGTCTGTTTGTATATACAAGACTGACCCAGTTTAACCCTTTAAAAGACTCTCTGAGGTTTCCAAAGAGTAAAGCAAAGCCAGCTGCTGCTTTGTTCCTCTCCCAGGTGTCTCTTTTAACTCACCCCTCACAGCTTATTCTGCCTCCTGTCCAGCCTCTGACGTCTCTGCTCTGAAACTCCTCACCCCCTCCTCAATCCTCAAGTCTAACTCCATATGAAGATACTGGGTGATTAATCTTCTTTAAACTATAGAAAGTTTAACAAACCACCTTTTGTTGCTTCCAATGCATCTCTGAAATCAGCAAGTTTGGGTTTTAACTATCACATAATAAGTTGCTGAATATAGAGAAAATGGTAGTTAGATCGATGGTGCCAACTTGATCTCAGCGATTGGGCTGCAACTTTATCTGTGGCTTCATTGCTTGGCACAAGTAAATGAAATCACTCACTTCATTTGCCCATACTGCTCAATGTTACGCTACTTACAATGCTGTATTATTGGATTTCACAGTTGGAATTATTTCAGGTCTACCATGTTAAAGATGTGTTACTAAATAAATAAATTTTGATTACTGGAATTAAATTACAGATTAAACAAAACTCATTTAATGACAACAGTCATAAACATTCAGCCAGTTTATATCTTGTTCATATCAGTTTCCGTGACATTTCAATTCCAGCCATATAATCAACTGTTGCCATGCATCTCGGTTACCAGGAAGCTTTTATGACACTCAATTAAATTCCAATTTTACACCTGCACAGTCATCTGGCTGGCAGCAGAAACCGATTAGTATGTAAGAGACAACGCCTATTATGTGTGTTCAGCTGTACTGAAATACAGCAAGTGAGAGGCAAAGAAAAGCTAATTAAAGCTTGAAAACAAACTAAATACTTCCTAGGCAATGTAAAAATATTTTTCAGACATGGAATAAGTTACACTGACGTCTTCATCAAGCTGTTGACATGATGTCTTTTTGCCATTTAGACATTTGACTTTGACTTTTAAATAAATGTGCCTTACGGCTTTATTTAGACATGACAGGATATTTACCCACACAGCCACGTGCTCACGAGATATTTAGCACCTGGTGCATGAGAGGAAGTGGTATCATTAATTTAAAAAAAAACAAAAAAACAGGAGTGAGTTCAAAAGTTTAATAAGAGACTGCATCTGTGCTAAATATTAATTAATAACCATTGAGTTTTTCAATTAAATTTCCTAATATTTTTTTATATCTTTATAATTTTTTGATTGTTACCTTAGCTGCCAAATGCACTGCAAAGTTGACCAGCTAGTTGCTACTCTGTCCTGGTCCGACCATTGTGCAGAATACGAGGAGGTATGTTGTGACTTGAATAAGGATATCTGCAGTGTGTAATTTTTAAAATGGTTTGATGCTGGTGGCATGTTGTTTGTATTTTGTATGATAGCTACCAAACGTTTGTTGGCAACAGCACAAAGGAACAGGTAAGTACTTGTACTTGTAGTCATAAGTTACGTGGCATTAATGACCACAAACATTGATTGAAAGTGAATGGGGAAAATTTCGTTGACAAATTGAGAGGATATAATTATCAGTGTAGCGTAATGGGTACACATTAGAGGACATGTACTGACGTATGCTGAGGTGGGAAGTGAGTCACAGAAGTTTCACATTTGGGAGAAAAGTGGTGGCTTTTTCAGACCATGGCTCATATCTTAGGAATTCATGTAAAAGGGGGAAAATAATTTCTGGGAAAAAAAAAAAAATCGGAGATCAGGCGAGTTTGTGGGAATAACTGATGGAAATTGGATTTTGACAAAAAATTATGAGTAAGGTTCAAAGCCATCATGCTATCTTGGGCATGACTATATGATGCTGCTGGAAAACTGACCACAAAATAGATTTTGATATGTGGTTGAGGACATGAGCCAAGTGATTTCCTGCTCATAGCTGGTTCCATTTCTATACATTTATTCCACATGGGAGATGTACAGTATGCAGCTCCATGCACCCTGGGTTCATTCTCAGATTTATGTGACTTTTTGAAACCTTTGCTAGCTCCTGTCTGTGATTGCCTTTATCAGTTTTTATGGGTAATACTGTACACTCCAAAATAAAGAGCAATATTAAAGCAGCATCAAACTGAGACAATGTACTTGAGACAGAGATCTAAGCCTACATGTCTATGAGTTGTGAGCTGTGAAGCAAAAGACCCTGAGGCCAGGGCTCCATTACAGGACACAATGCCCTCTGTGTGTGAGAAACAGCCCGCCACTAAAAAACTGCTATGGAATTGAGTTATTCAGACACTGGTAACCATGAGTCTATAGACACAGAATGACCTTAGTTGTGACAAGTGTTTTGGATTTACTACAACAGTCATACATGAAAACTCCAGCATGTCCTCTTCTTACTTTATCTACTTTTTCCAAAACACAAATAAGAAAAAGACAGTTAAAAGGACTTGCTTAGTATCTGAAGTAACAATACTCCAGTGTAGAAACACGATAGTACTGGTAACAAGTAAAGGTACAAAAGTAAATGTACAAATGTATCAGCGTTACAGTACACTTAAAGCAAAAAAAAAGGGAAAAAAAGGTAAAACTACTCAACAGGTTGACTAAAAAATTAGTGGAGGTTTTAGTCATACAACAGTAACAAGAGGCCTATATATTATCAGAGACCAGCTCTGGGATGCAGCATATGATCTTAAGACTTGCTCCCATCCTTTAACTTTGGCGCTGACCCAGATGCAAAATTAACACAAGATGTTGGTAGATTCAACATTTTGCCAAAATCTCTGGGAACGGGTTTCAGTAGCAGTGGGGCATGTCACAGAAACAATGGTGAGAGAGGCTAAAGGTTAATACACTTACTTACTGAGCACACAGAACCACAGTAACAGACACAGGCACGCATAAACACACACAGGGACTTTGGGTTTAATGAAGTGCTCGGTTTCCACTGAGAGGAGATTAGGGTTGGAGGGCAAACTGTGGGAACAACTGGAAAACTATTCAGCTTGTGAAAAACATCTTGATATTGTGTGCGCAACATGTTTTTTTCCTATAGGTTTAGGTATGCTTTGCTGTCGCTCACAATCAGTCTGTACATACTGTGCATGGTGCTTATGAGTGTGAGCCGGGCTGTTTGCTAGCCTGTGTACACCGCCTGGTGGGACAATAGCGGGATTCTGCCAAAGCGAGGCCGTGGGAGGAAGGGGACAGAAGAGTCAATGAGTGAAGAGGCTTCTGGGATGCGTCAGTGCAAGGCCATGATGAGGGTGTAGGAGGACGAGGCCTCTAGCTCAACAATGCGCGGAGGAACAGCCATTCAGTCACCTCGCAGGAACACACGCATACATGCATACAACCATAGGCACACACAGTCAACAAAGGTGCAGGTGAAATGAAGCCATTCATCCAACTTCCCCGTGACATATGGATAACTGGGCCAGAAAGCCTCAATCAATGACTGATTCTTCAGCTTAGGTTTTCACCAGCCATTAAGGAAAAAAAAGAATGAATGTTATGCAAAATGTTAGAGTAGAGATGAGTCATCAATTATTGAGTCTGGCCAATGCTTGTGTAAAAAAGATAGTGCTTCGTGTATGATCTTATAATGTCCATTAGGTATTGAAAAAACAGGTATAAAGAGTCATGTCAGATGTGTTAGGTTAATAAAGGAGTTTCATAATACTTGTATAATGTGTGCTTGTGCATTCATTCTGCATTAACATGCTGCTCCAGTCATAGCCCCTTCAAATGTGTCATGTATCTGTTCACTTAGTGCATGAACTAGAAATTAAAAGGTAGCTTATGTGACCATGCTGGACATCAATGAATATTTCTTCTTTTGAATATTTTCTACTATTCATTTTAAGAGCTAATGAGAAGAGTGTGACCATTACAAGCTTTTTAAGTTGTGCAGGAGGTGTTACACCAAATGTACAAGACTCAGCCAAGAACATTAGTTTCACTTGAATTTCACTGAGCTAAAGGATACACAACATTAAAAGGGTTGGTTGATGAAAAGAAAAAAAAATCTACTCAGACCTGTCGCTGATCCTTGTATCTGTTACGAGTCACACCACCAACAGGTCTCGTAAAGGGACAAATTTTGTAACGTATGGGTGTAACGTATAAACAGTGGTCTATGAACTATCCAGAAATAACTACACAGACTGGAAAGAAGTGTTGCTTACAACCTAAATGTTGTCTTTTTGTATTTTAGGGTTTTGGGAAAACTGACCCTTTACACTGATATCTTGTAACTTGGATGACTGAGTATCTTAATGAACTACAGATATGTGACGCTCAAGTTCAGAGAAGTATGACATCATTCTTGGAATGATTGAGATGAATGGGCATGTGTGCTTCAACACGAGCTTGTCTGTCTGTTTCAGCAGGCCTGTGTGTCCCAGAACAGCATCTCTGTGCCAAAGAGAAACCTGTCCAACCGCTTCCCTCAGATATAATTGAGATACATTTCGAGCATGGCTACGGATTAGCCTGTTGTTAAGTGCTTGGAAGAAAACAGTCAGAGTATTTGGATTTGGATCTTGTGCTGATGCCCTGTGCTAGTGCCCTACGGCTGCAAATCAGAACTGTGTTAT
Organism: Datnioides undecimradiatus; assembly: GCA_008933995.1. Taxonomy (NCBI): domain Eukaryota; kingdom Metazoa; phylum Chordata; class Actinopteri; order Lobotiformes; family Datnioididae; genus Datnioides; species Datnioides undecimradiatus. Next base: position 6,507,997 of record WARS01000026.1, read on the forward strand.
CTCATATTATTTCAAGCCATGAGAATGAGGATGGTGTCATATTGTGCACCATGATAATTCTGCACCTTGTGGTAATGTCAGAACAAGACTTAAAGTCTTCAAGTCTTTGCAGGCATTTACTGGAATTTATAGAGCTGTAAACTGAAGACCACACATTAGAGCTGAATTGTGACTCATCTCCATTATTACACACACACATAGACTCTCTCACACACATACACATGCACTGTAAAAATGATTAACAGCACACTTTACAGCACCAAACCCAGACAAAACCACAAACAGCCTCATTTTCATGTCCATGGGAAGGGTGTTGTCATATTTTTTTTTTAAATAAACCAAACAAGAAATTTGTGTTTGTTATTGAAGAATTGCATCTCATTGGTCTACGTGTTATAAATTACAAAGATAAGTAAATTGGCCTTTTCAATATAATGGTTCAGCAATTTTTACCCTAAACCTAAGCAAACATTGCCTCAAGAACCCTGATCAGCAGTTTTTACCTGCATTTCAGGGTCAAAACTCTTGCACACAGATCCTCCAAAGCAGTCCAACCATCAAAAATGCCTGAAATATGAGGATATCAGTGCACTCTTGACCTCCTCTCCACCCTCCCAGCCCAAAGTGCTCACCCCTCCTCAGCATTTCTCACCCTTAACCAACCCCGGAGTGGGGTGCAGGGTCAGAGTTGACTGACTGGGGTTTCCCCTTTCAGACTCAGCCTCGATAACAAGGGCTAAGGCAGTTTTGACAGTGACACAAGCTTGTATGCACGCACACACACACACACACACCAGAAAATGTCACACAAGGAGCCTCAAAAAGAGCCACGCCAGCTTTAGGGAAATGCCCACTTGGTTTGAACTTGTCAATAGAGGTCAAACTTCTTGAGCAGAGAGACCCCTCTCAGATTTTCACCTGTGTTATTTCTTCCAGGCCCCATTTGCACTCAATAAAGTCTCTCATTAACACCAAAACAACATCAGTGTTTCAACTCAACATATAAGGAATTTGAATTTTCCCAGGAGGAGGAGAAAGGATGACACTGACACACAATCCTCTCTTTCTCTCATTTTTCTCTGTCTTTTTTTCCCCTTTCTCTGTCTGTCGGAGTGGAAGGGTGGGATGTCTGTCTGCTCAGCGCCAGGGGCTCTGACAACGATATGGTTCAGGTCAGAGAGGAGCTGTGAAAGAGAGAAACGCAAAAAAACAGAAAGAGGGTGAGAAGGAAAAACACAGGGATAGGAAAATAAAGATGCATAAACAAGAGACAAATGTCAGAGAGTGACTGTTGTGATACTGGAGCCTCGAGGCCCTGCTGAATGCAGGGTGTGGCTGATCTTTACCCAGGGTGAGGGGATATCATAGTTGCATGTTTTGACTCTATTTCCCATTTTCTATCCATTTGCCATTGACAAGTAGCAGGGATGAATTCCTGGTTGCAGCAGACCATCAAAGTTCTATTCTTGTAATTTCATTGGACTGAGTGTTTGCACTGCAAAAGATTGCACATATTTTCGATATCAGCTTTTAGAAAATGGCAGCGTACCACATTTCTAAGATGGTTGATGAGATGTTTAAATAAGCTTACCTTCTCAACCATCCTCAACATTGTGGACTTTGACGGTTTAACACGCATGTGGCTTAGTCCACATCCAAGGGTACGAATCTAGGCCAAGCTAGCAGTGACTCAGGTGTGGAACAGCAATGACAGCCTTGGAAAGCTTTCACTGCACAAGGCAAATCCTGACCTCACGGTGACGTCAAGTCTCAAATGAGCAGAAGTTGAATCATCCTTGGGTGAAATGGAGGCAAACGTGGATGAAACAGTGAATGGAAGGAGAAGATGAATAACAGCGGCTAGGTGTAAATTATGAACAGCTGTGCGTCTTTTTTTTTTTTCTTTTTCCACGGAGCACGTGGAAAGGGTAGGCACTAGGACCTGCAGCGAGCCACACAGGAGGGAGGGAGCAGCTTTGGGACTCCTCTTACTAAACTTTTAGAACAATCCATTTCTCAAAGAGTGTGGGAGGGAGACAGACAGAAGTGAATGGCCCGAGACCTGGATTCACAGCTTTAAAAGCAGGAGCGGGATTTGGAGTTTGGGATAATTCTGCCCTTGGCCTGGAGAGAGTGAGGTGGAATATAGCAGAGTTCATCTGGAAGCTGTCGCTCACTGGGGAGAGAAGAGTAGGAGCATTAACAGGTTGGTGAGTCCTACCTTGTTCTTTTTAAAACTCTAATGAAACATGAAGTTAAAGTGTGGGGTGTGAGTGTGTATACACATAGGCAGAGAACCGGAGGAGCAGATGAATCTCTCTCAGGAGATTTACACTAAAGTTTTCATACCTGTCATTAAGTGAAAGTGGAGCCTCTGAATTGAGATTGTGCTCAGCAGCAGCCAGTTAGTCCTCTGCTGGGGGGGAGAAAAATTCCAGCTGACTACCACACACAGTACTAACACAGGTTTTGTTGGGTGATGAATGTAAAGTTTGTATTGTCTGAGTTCTTGAGCATTTTCATGTTCGATAAAGAGGTTTTCCAGGTATATACGGATGGAGACAAGGATTGGAAGAGGAGAAGGTGTAGAGAGAAAGAGAGAACAGAGGTGAGGATTAGAAAAAAAGGGGGTTCTCCAAACTTCAATGGAAACCAGTTCACTGTTCAGAAAGCTCCTGGGACATCAGGTTACCTTCTCTCTCTCTCACCCTTCTTTTTTTCTGTCTGTCTCTCTCTCCCCCTCTTTTTCTATCTGTCTTTCTCTCCGCTCATGTTACACAACCCTTAAAGGACTTGTAGATTCTGATGAGCTCCAATGTCCAACGTGAAGTATGCTGCTGAGGTTATCCTTGCGTCTGGGTGGGGCCTGGTGCTCGTATGGGTGTGCAGCTGATCAATGTTTTATTCTATAATATGTATATGTGTGTGTGTGTGTGTGTGTGTGTATGTATGTGTGCAAACGTGTGTGCTAAACACAGACCTCATGCCTGCCACTCCTACCAGGGAATTCCTTTCGGGCTTTGACAGGGGAGGAATGTCACCACGGACCAACATTTACACACACAAAAACACATTACACTCCAAAGGTTTAAACAGTGTCCTACAGCTGCTGTAATTTGTGTAATCTGTTTTGAATCTGAAGAAAATGTAAAAACAAAAATATAGGTGCTGTTGAGTTAGGCTACATGTTGATCCCAAAATACCAAGTGGTTATAACAAGGCAGCTTTGAATTTTGTCCAACATCTGTACACGGTCTGCTTCAACAGCAGTGTGTGTTCCTGTGTGTACATCTGTGTTCGATAGGAAAAAGTATCGTAGGCCAGAAAGTAAAGCTCTCTCAAAAGAAAGGTGCTCCGCTCTGTGCAAAAGTACATTTTCTAAATTGTTTACGAGCTTGAGTTTTGCTGCCAGTGTGTGCCAGAGGGGAGCTGACTGTGTTTTCATCACCTCTCAGTTGGTCCACAGAGGAAGTGGGAAGAGAAAGCTGCAGCAGTCTGGATGAATATATCTTCCATGACATCTCAACAGATAGTGCACTATCTAGCCATGTGGTTAAGACGGGATAATTCAGAGCACACCCGCAATCGAAATGCACATAATTTTGTGGCAATCTACAGCATAAATCAGCTCAATAAATGTGATATGTTACTCCTTTAGAGGAAAATAAAGAGTGACCACAAGGTGCAGTATTAGAATATATACTGGTTGGTTGCCCACTGACTTTGTGTGCAATTAAAACATAAAAGAAGAAGCAGAATGTTCAAGCACAGAGCCAATCAAAACATTTCATTGTCACTGCCATTGTTCTGCCACTGAATGACAGTAGCATGGACAATCAGATAGCAGCCTCCAACAACATAGCCATAAATGGTAAATCGTATGAAATATACAGCATATCTTCCAAGATATCTACCATATATATCTTGTCTCACACTTTCTGAAAGAGCAGCCAAACACATAACAGCGTCAAGAAAGTGCACTAGCGAATGTAATTCCTTTGGCTGGATAAGCAGTCAGCTGCTCAGCTGTGGACATGTTAAAAGTTTCTGCTTGCCTAGGTTGGTTACATCATTGCTAACATTTAAACAGTCTGCTCTCCTTTGGTGTGTAGTCTACATCTATTTTTTAATGTATCTTGGCTGGCTCATTTGTCCATCAGTCATGCAGAATGATCCAGAAGCTTTTTAGATATTTATTTAAAGGATATTTGTGGTATAGCTTCAGTCACCAACTGTTCTTTTGTTAAATATTATAACAACATAATAATAAAATGAAAATCATTCATCCATATTTAAGTTGCAAAAATTATGATTTCAGCTCTGAGTTAGTGTTTAAAGAGGAAATGCATCTACTCTATATATTCTTCAATGGCATTGCTAAAAACAGCTTAAGCCATAGAAACGTGTGTATGTATGTGTGTAGAGGGCAGATGGACAGTGCTGTTTTCCCCTGAAGACAAAGATGTCTGTGATTATTCATGACCCTCTCAGGTTTCCCTTTGAAGCTGAATTACAGCTTTCCCCATGTTAGCACCTGTGTGTATGTATGTGTGTGCGCGCATGTGTGTGTGTGTGTGTGTGTGTGTGTGTGTGTGTGTGTGCCTGTGTGCGTGAGTGTTAGAGAGACACAGCAGAAATAAAGAGTTACAATTCGGTACAAAAAATATTGAGTGGTTATTATGAAACAAATATAGAACAAACTGGATTGTATTAGTTTCAAGCACCAACATAATACTGAGTTAAAAGACAGTGGGTTATTTTCTTAAATTTAGTTTGGTTATTTATGCAAACAAATATATGAAATTGATTGTAGAATCAATACTCACTCACTCTAGTAACTATTTGTTACCGTTTGTGTATCCATGTCTATCCATTACAGTTTTTTAATGCAATGAACGGACATTGTTTTACACAACCAACAATGTTTCTGTGGCAGTTGTAAGGTAAAACTTGAGCTTGCTGTATTTAACAGTGGGTAAAAATTACTCAACACCAATGGCATCACAAGCTCACTTACAGTGTTTGTGTAATTACTATGAATGAATGCTAACATTAGGTAGTTGCTAACTTTTGCCCTAAGCTTCAAGCATAACAGTTAACAGGCAAGATATGGTAAGGATTGTTAAGGCTTTAGTTTAGTTAGTTTAGTGACTGCGTTATACTTGATTCCCATTCCCCTGTTCCCTTTTGTTGTCATTGCATAATTATACTATAAACCATCCAAAGTGTGACGTACCTACTCAGTTTCAACTGGAAATGTTTCATTTATTCACAATTGAGGCACGTCAGAGACAGCATGCATTTTAAAAAGATGTAAGAGCACATATACATTACTGTGTACAGGTTAGATGTTTGTAAGTCAACCAGTAAATTAAACAGACTTAATAGATTTGTGCCATACCCATCTTGAAATCGTACTGTATTCAAAGGTTTTATCCCAAAGGTTTGGGACATACGTTTTAATTTACACATTTTAATTGGTGTATGGGTTATCTAATGCATTGATAAATTAAAATTGTCATATAATTGCAGTTATCTGGTCAATAGAAGTTGTGGTTGTTCTAAAAAGGGCTCGGCAGTCATTGGATTACTGTGTGATTTCAAGATGTATTTGGATTTGAGTGCTGTTTTGTTTGTGGAGACATTGTGACATAAAGCCGTCATCCCAACAGGCATGCAAATCTGTGAGATTGTGCTCATTTAGATTATGACAGGAAGAAGATCCACCCCTCAAACACATAAAGTGTGAGCTGTCTAGACCGCAGTGTTGTATAGGACACCTGGGCAGGGGAGAGGCTGTGACAGCACACCTGGACCGTCAATTTAACTGACTTTTTCACCTGGGGGCCTAAAACCACCAATACCAAACATCAACCCTTAAAGTCAGATTTCAAACACAATCATAAAAAAGGTTAATTCTAAAAATTTTCCCATGTATTCCCTAAAATCATTCCTTAATTTTTTATGACAAACATTGTATTGAAACATGCATTTTATTGGATTTTGTGTACTAAAGTAGAACAATATGTCCCTCTTAATGAAAAAAGGATGAGTCATTTATTTGACGTTTGTCATTATTTCCCATAATATTTCTAGTATACTATTTTCTGTACTAATCCACCTCAAAGAGCATATGTGCACCTATATTTTTAAACCCATTTTAGTTTTACCATCAACTACAGTTTAACCATTAAATTAATGTAAAGCATCAGTTACTTGCTCCCTAATGTGGGCACTAACTTACAGCAGTGACCAGCAATGACTGGAACTAAGTGACATGATTTAATAGCCATGTTAAATTACATTAGTGCTGCTGTTGCAGAGAAAGCCTCCTACAGTACTACACTGCTCTGCAAATACCATCAGTTCCAGGCCAAAAAAAAGTCCTGTGTTTTGGTAAGATAGCACCAAAGTTAGTTATTGACAATGGAAAGGCAACATGATGTCTTATGTCCCCTTTATTTTTTGAGGTCCAAGAAAATTGCCATCTTGATCAGACTTGAGTCTTTGATCTGCTAGCAGCAATATTGACAAGACCCCATGTACACCAGAGTAGAGTCGCATGTGTAATCCAATGACAAAGGTGACTTTTGAGAAAAGAACAAAAAGCATATACTTTTCTTCGTATTAACGTCTGTTATTTTACTTGTGAAACTGATACATTTGGTGACGCATGTTGCTGCATGTTTTGCTAAAATGGCAAGCACTAAAAACTCTGCAAGCATCCACTCAGCTTCAGTCCTGACATAAGAGTTAGGTTCAAAAAGCATGTCATTAAACAACAGAAGCAGTCTGTGTGTGTGTGTGTGTGTGTGTGTGCCTGCGTGTGTGTGTGTGTGTGTGTAAGAAGAAATAAGTGTTGTTTGAAAATTTGGAACAAAGCTTTCCTGTTTGGGAAAAATGAGGAGATGATAAACCACAGGTCAAAACGGAAACCCAGACCCTGCTTTGGATATTTTTTGGGTCACTGGAGCTGCAGTCTGGCACAGGTCACTGCACAGAATGGGGTAGGAACATCTGGTGTAAAGTGAACCAGCTGAAGTGTTCTGTCTGGAGTCTGTGGGAGAGGTATGAGGTCAGAGTTCGGGCCCTGGGTGACGTCTGTGTTTGTGGAGGAAAACGGCGATCTCGAGGTCACTGCAGGTCAGGACTCTGAACTGTGTGGCACAGGAGCGGAGAGCACAGAGCAGAGTGGAAAATACGGAAACGTGACGTCACCTCCCAAGTTTCTTTCTGCAGTAATTCTTGTTGACATCTCCTTTACAAACAACTTCTCACAATGTTTGGGAGAAAATTTATTCAACAGAAATCATGTCTAACTGTGTTTGACATTTGAAACTCACTGGATTTGGACAGAATTGTTGTCAGACATGAGCAGGAATCTTTTGTCCCAGCACCTTTCTTTTCCCCCATATGGACCTGGTTTTCAGCTCCTTTGCACTGTACAAAATCAAGAATAAAACACTCCTGTGTTTGGACTTTTCCATACATTGAAAACTGAATCCGGGACTGTTAATGCAAGTCGGTCTTTGTGTTTGACTGTTCAAGATCTGATTTCGACAGGTGCTCCATCAAAGGGCTATGTTTGCCTGTGTCTGCGTGTTTCTCTTTCTGTGTCTATGTGCACATGTGCGTGTTTGCACTGTATATGCTTAAAAAATGACAACTAAATGTGCAGACATGCCTGCTCATTCCACATTAAATGCCTCTATGACTTTCAGCTATGGCTCACTGTCTTCTCATGCATGTGCACGCAGCCAAACACACAGTAGCTGATAAATCACCAAAGTACCAGGGGGCTTTTCTTACTGCTAGAATAACAGTGTTGTGGTCTTAATCTGTTGACTAAGTGCACGTCTGGTGTTTTGAATTGTTTCACCGCAACTCCTTTGTGTGTGTGTGTGTGTGTGTGTGTGTGTGTGTGTGTGTGTGTACATTTGGACTGATGTGATGACACGGTCTCACTCTCACTTAACTTCTCCTTTATCCCGATTGGTAGGCTGACTATAGCTTGTCTGGACATGAAGCTCTCCCTCATTTGCCATCAAACTTGATCTTCTTAAATTTTCAAATTCACTTCAAAGCATCAAATAGGCTAATTTAAAAAAAAGGGGCACTTTGTACTAAATATGTTTTTTTCTACCTGGAGAATAATTTGGTTTTACCAATCCTCATGTAATTAGAGAAATGAAGTTAGCTAGACAAAGATAGTACAAAAGACATAGATACATAAACCACACTAGCATTGGAGGAATGTGGTTCGTACGTGTGTGTATGAGCCATGGGTATGAGTCTACGTGTGAATGTATATGTATGTTTGTGCTGGATACTCATCAAACATGCACACACTTACACATAGACACACACACACGCCTTAGCCCCAAGGATACAAGTGAAGCCATTTATTATGCACTTATTCGTATTATGTTGATTTGGGAATGCTCAGTATGCAGGAGGATGAGCCACTGGCTAGTCAGAACAGATTGGTCTCCTACACAATGAGCATAACATTAATAAGGATTCAGTCTTCTTATAGTTGCTTTTGCCCAACTGGGCTACTGACTACTGAGGATGGAGGCCTTATGAACACTTTTCTCCACCTCTGACTGAAAAAAAAATCTGTTTTATATGTTGCAAAGTTTTCTTTAGTTAAAACTTGAGGAGTGACAGTGTGTCACAAGGAATTCTGAGGAAGGATGATGCAGTAGGAAGCCATTTCTCTCTGCTGCATTCTCTGTTAAGCTTGTGCATTAAGTTCCTCAGTAAATTTGAATTTATCTGAAACCTTGCTGCAGGTCACATACACACACAAACACTCATGCAGACACACTGGAAAGTAACCATTCTATCTCTTTCACCATAGCTCTGCTCACAAGCTGAACATGGCATGCTGCTAACAGACAGAGGATGGGCCTGGGAGGTCCCACGCAGACAGGTGGTTGACATCAGCTAGAGGGTGGTGAACAGAGGGAGGAGGGAGGGAAGGGAGGAGAGATATGGACTGAGGGAGACAGAGAGACACAGAAGCACAGAGAGAGGGAGAGATGACAGAACGATGTGGAGACCACACAGAATAGAAAATGGCCGGGTCAAGTCTTTAGTGAGAGGAGTGAGGATGTAATCAAACAAACGCTGAGCGTGATGACAGCATCACATTTTTACACTCTTCTGAGGATTTGGTAGACTCCTGACAAGGCTATCTATAACAGCACAGCAAAGTGTGTTCTGCTACTCTGCTTCATATGAGTACATAGTGAACACAGCTGAATATGATCACAGAGAGCGACAAAAAATTGTTAAAAGTAAATCCTTTATCTTTTGTTTTTGATGTAAGTCTGAACCAAATGTTTTCGGCAATCCAACCCATTGTTGTATTCTAGTCTTAACTGGACAATATTGCTTTCCACTGAACCTGCCACTAGTAAAGGTTAAAAAAAAAAAAAAATCAAATAGCAAAAAAAAAAACGTAAACGTAAAAACGACCGCATGGCAACAAGATGTCTTCGAACAACTGACGTCATTACATGTTTTGGATTGACTTACACTGGAGCTGATTTTTAGATGGTTTCATCTAAAGAAGAGGTTTCATGCTGGTTGTTTGACCTTTTGACTCAAGCAATAAAAGAAAACTGGACCAAGTGTGGAGCAACATGCATGATTGGTTAAAGTTGAAGGTACAGCTTACTGCAAGGTTGCAGCTAGAGCTCTTTCATTGGGCTGTAACAGCATCTCAAATAAAGTCTACACTTTTATATTGAATTAAGTTTTTTATGTCTCAAGTACTATTTTCCCATTGATTAGCTCTCAAACTTCCCTTCAGAGGTGAAAAATATTTACATGTTTACTGTGTAGCACATGCTTTCATTACCGACTACAAGTAAGAACATTAAAAGAATACCATACACGTGTAGCCTAATGTCTGACGCATCATATACCCAATTTGCGTCTACGGGCCCACACCCATGCTGATGGCATCAGACAAGAGCGCAGCACCAGTGGGGCGTAATGGAAAACTTGGGTGTCTGAGTGAGCACATCTGTCTATCTACGCCCACGTTTCACTTTATGCTCTGTACCAAATTTACCTGAGTGACTCATTCATGATCGCTCCTCCGCTGTTTTGTTTACAACAGCACACAGTCGAAGTGACAAATGCAAATCTATATGCTCGATTGTATTGAGGGTGCAAGCTGTGAGAGATGCATTGAGAGTGCAGATATTAGACTGTGAGATGAGTCAAATCAGGCTCTAGATGATAAAACAAGTGACTCATTCAAACATTAGTCAGTGATCTTTATCAGAAACTGAGATTTATGTTGCCTGGTCGGTGTTAGCGATTTCAGTCACACACATGTTGATAAAGTTATACTCTGCAGGAGGATCGGTATCAAGATGAGCAAACCTCTGCTTGGACAACATGGATGCTTTTCAAGTTCTTTTCTGGTGGATGCCCTGAGACTAAATGAGCAACATGAGCTACAACACCCCTGAGACAGTTGGTCTTCTGCCTGCTGGAGCTGGGATAGGAGAAAGGGTTTTTTTCTGTTAAAGCTATTGGGAGAAAAGACACAGCAATGAAACTCTTGTGTGTCTCTCACTCCTCAACTCTTTTCAAATCCCTGCAGACTTAATTCCTCACTCCTTCCCTGTCCTTGAACTCCTCTTTGTCTCATGTCTTCTCTCCTACAACTACAATCACTCTGCTTCTTTCTATCACATGCTCCTTTATTTTCAAAAATCCCAAAACATCTCATTGCCCATCTGTAACCCGCCCTTTGTTGCTTGTTGCCTCTCCCCATCCCTTGATGTGTCTTCCTCTCCATCCCTCTGTCTACATCTTCTCCGTGGCCAGACAGGCATTCTTGCCTCTGGCCTTCCTCCTCTCACTGCTCCGCTGTGGGATCTTAGATTCTCACCAGGAAGGGGGAGTTATTACCACGACCATGCCAAAAGATTAACCACTTGTCATGAGAAGATTGTTGAATGTCAAGGTCATAAAAATGAGGGGTCTGGAAAACATGTTAATCATTGTGTTCATCCTGCCTTTGAGGCCTGGAGGACTGGCCTCCCACATCTGATGGTCCAGTACAGGGAGAGGGTGGGTTGACTGGGGATGGGCCCACTTGTGGCGAGGGAAAAAAAAAAAACAGGGAGAAGACCTTTCACAAACACAGGCATGGTGCTCTGGCTGTGGTTTTGCCTCATTGCCAAAGGAACCTCATGCCTGGAGTTCTTCTCGGGTCCAAGACAGCAGCTGGGAGTTCATAATAAGGACATTAAACAGCATCATATCATTGAAATTCATTGTCTGTGAGGAGCATTTAAAAGTAAAATTAAGTAGTGGCAGCACTTGTCTCAGAAACATTGTGCTCACAGGAAAGCTATAGTGTATGACTTTTACAAATAAATAAATGCCCGTTACGTTTCATGAAACAAGTTTACACAATGCTGAATAAGCCTATCACTGCCAGATGAATCTCTGTGAGTTTCACAGAATACAGACTTTTTAAAGCTGTTGTCTGGTGCACTAGTAGTGACAAATTTTATTTTAATAACCAATGAATGTTTCACCAGAGCAACAGTAGCTAGGCTAAAAAAATAAGTAGAATTACTCTGGCTGCCAGACGGAGGGGGCACAGTCTATAACCCAAGCTGCACTGACTTTTGCAGGCACCGCTAACCACTGGTAACCACTGCCTAAACCAAAGGATGGACAAGAAACAAATTACTTGTGTTTCAGATTTTCTGGAATTGTACAATGAGAAGTTTACCTCATACTGAGACTAGACAACAAACCTATTGATTTGGAAAAATATCAGCATACAGTATGCAATGTTTGACTAACCCTCTGGTAGAATGATCTACTGTTAGCGATATTAGCATTGTAGCTAAGTCGTGGTATGCCATACTTCTGCAAACAATGCAAAACAATGCAACACAAGCACGTTTTTCTCTGTAATATTTGCCTTCAGTTTAACCAAAGCACAATCATGCTCAGTTTGTGATATGAATGCAAATGACTTTGCAAATCACATTTGCAGTGCAAGAGAAATGGGCTCACTAATGTCGCTATACATGCATACATACATACATATTTACTTGTAGCCCACCTGCATATGAACAGAAACATTTGTATAATGCAAAAACAAACAAAGTTGGCAGGGGTTTTTTTTCCTGTGCTACCAACCACATTATTAAACAAACAAAAACCCTGGTAATATTCCTTGGTGCACAAAGAGTTGCATTGTTTCAGTTTACAGTTTCTATTTGCTGCTCATCTCTTTCTTCCAAATGTAATTACTGTTGAATTTGCTCTCGGCTAAAATGTTGTTTATTTGGGATTCCTTTCACAAAACACCACAAGGATTCAATCTTTCTATTATGATGAATCATTGTCCAGCTTACTGTAGGACAATGTGTGACAACGGGGTAAAGGCTGAGGTTCAACTGTAGTCGTGGGTCTGCTTTGTTTCAGGGTTGCCCTTTGCAAATAACAAACAACTTGGGAACAAATATTGTGCCAAAAGCTGTCTGACTAGCCCATAAAGCATTATTCATAGCTGAAAACTTGTGAAGTCTCAGCTGATGAAAAGATCTTGTTCAGGCTAGAGAGATACCACATTAGCCAAACGTGTGGTTCCTGGAGCTGTGTTTCATTATCTTGGATGGGAATAGGAGCATTGTCAATGTTGAAGTGCTATTAAGCCTTAGTACTTTAGAAAGAAAGACTAAAAATTCACATGTGCATTTTTGCACCTATTGTCTGATAGTCAACCATGCATAACATTCACCTAAACTGCACTGGCACACTGTTCCTCTCTCAACTCAATGCTTTGACTGCTACTTTTTTGGGCAGTTTGCATTAGCGGAAAAGTAAAAGTGAACCCATATGCAGACACAAGTCCAACTGTTTTAATTATCCCAGTTCCAAAGCAAATTCCTTCCAGTGGGAATTCAAATCCTATTGTGTGTGTTTTTGGCCTGCCCTTAGAGAAATGAGTTTGCAGCTTCTGAAGCAGTAGCCAATCATTTGTAGCCCACAATACAACAAAAAAACCCCAAACAAACATGCACTAAATTTGAGATGAACAAGTTGGAAAGGAGACGAGCGGATCCGATCTCTATTGAGAGGGTCTGTGGATATGATATGAAAGTGGTTGTGTAATTTTCCTGAAACACAAAGAAATGATAGCGAGGATCCACAAGACCCACAAGAGGAGTGTTCTGCACCTGCACACATGCACTCACAAAGTTAAGAAATCTGTGAGCGCTGTTAGACACACCAGTGGCCATGTATTCAGGAAGTCATCTCTGGCTTTTAACTGTGAGAAAAAGACAAACATTAGATCTGATTCCAGGAGTCAGAAAAGGGAGAAGAAAGACAGACGGATAGACAAGCAGACAGACAGACTGACAGGCAGACAGACAGAGAGAGAAGCATAGAAAGTCACGAAACAGCAGGATGAAGACGCTGGCTCAGTGCCAAAGGCTGTTCCTTTTAGTTTCCACACCTTTGCTCCCTGCTTCCCTGATACTCTCAAGATACCCTGAACAGATACAAAAGATTTTCTTTTACCACAGCGGATGAAAAGAAACACCTGTGTAAATTGTGGTATAAATCCTACAGGCGCCAACCATGCAAATAAATGTACACATACTAATCAAAACAAGAAATGAACATCAAATGCAGACTCCTTGATATCCTCCTTCTCTCACAGCATGGCACCGTGTTCATTTATGGTTTTATTAGAGGTAAATTTGTTGAAAATGGTTTCTCATAAAACCTGAGGCCACAGATATATTTCAGAGGTCTTGTTGGCAGCATGTTACAGAGCTGGGAAATGTTTAGTGGATGAGCGAAGTGCCTTCCATCGTTTGCCAGATAAGTTGAATAACAGGTCAGTCTTTTGAAAGCTAGTTGTTTTTGAAAGAAATACATTTGAAAGTTGGAAATACATTTTACCTGTTTCACGGCAGGCATATTTTACTGCTGCACCCAGTAAACCCATCAAGCTAGTAAAAGCTGATGTCGAGAACTGCACATATGTTCCTTATATTGTAGCAGTGGGTTGGTTCATACTATAATAGTTTGCACAGTAAATGTTCTTTTGTTCTGTGTATCTTGCATCATTTGTCATTGCATTGAAGACTCAAGTGCTTTAACAGGTTGTGTGTGCTTGTCAGTTTGACAATGCCTGCCTCTCTCTTCCTGCGTCCTGAGGCCAGAGCAGCAGACTTTACTGTTTGAAGTATCCGTGATGCACAACAGGTGCCTTGGTTCTCACAGCAAATGGCTTTTAAACATGAAGATGAGGGGGGAAAGGACAGGGCCGAAGTTGATCTCTTCTCTCTATCTCTGCTACTCACATTAGAACTGTCACATGGGTGAATCCAATAGCATTCAGTTTTAGTTTTGTTTCTTCCTTTAGTAGCATCTTCCATGTTGTTAAGTGTTAAAGGTATTAGTCTTTTCCTACCTCACTTAAAGCCACACGCAGTGGCAGAGTGCCATATCAGAAAAGGTCAGTGATGTGAATGAAGTTAGTCTTAAAGAAAGTTTAAGGGCAATTTGGCTTCCTTTCTTACAATTTGATTGCCATGTTGTTGCATTTGATTATAATTTAATTAAAAACACAATGATTTGAAGTCCAATAGATATTAGGTTGTATAGAAATGTTCATTAACGACGGAAAAATGTGTGTTTTAGCACAGTAAATTTCACACTGATTGTTCTAATAGTTTAGTTTACATCAAATCAGATCTTAATATACTTAACTGATGATGGCGCTGCATAACATCAAACAACGTATAATTATAAGCGTCAAAGATTATACAAATGTTATTTCCACTGATTTTCTGCCTGCTATACAAACATGTTTTTTTCAAAAGTTTATTTTACAGTGTGTAGACATGTTCTGTGTATCCTACACAGGAGGCTTTTAAAGTGTTTCCAAGAATAACCAGCTCACTGACAGCCTCTCAGGAACGTTTGGAGAATTCAACTTCATTGCGCTTTTAACGGACGCTGCATGACATCATTTTGCGTGACAAAAACTTGATTCATGGCAGTATCTTGGCTGTTGTATTGTATTCACATGGCAGCTTGTCTAAACTGTAACAAGCAGATTGTCTCCCTGTAGATGATAAGCTTTGGTTACAACTGTGAATGAGAAAGGAAGGCTTTGCAGTTAAGAGTGACTGCTGCAAAAGTCAAAAAAGGCATCTTGAGAAAAGGCCTCTGAAGCATGTGAATCCTGTTGCAAATCATCATTTTAACTGCAGACTTTTGTTTTAAATTAAACCTTCTCCAAAACTTGGAATTATTTGGTCTCATCAGGCTGATCCTTATAAGTCAATGTATTTGTTAAAATGCTGATTAATGAGCCGATACCATTTCTTTAGAGGAAATAAATATGTCTTCAAACACTTGGATGCTTGTAAAAGTGCAAAGAGAGCAAGTTGACCTGGCAGTCATCCCTCTTGATAATTATTTCCAGTGGATGACAGCAGGAGGAACTGCACTACACTGAACTGATGAGAGACACAGAAAAACTGTTTGTCTTTCTCTGTTTTTCTCTGCATCACCCTCCCTCTGTATCTTTTCTCACTCCCTCTCTCTGTCTCTGCAGCTGTCAGTCTCTCTTTCTCACCCCCTCATAATCTGATGCTGTTGTCATCACCCCGAGAGAGAGGTGTGTGTTTGTTTGAGAGAACCGTTGACGTGAGGCTGCTGCACATCTTTTAACGATGACTTGTATCTAATGACTAATGTATCACACAGATAGGAAGAAACCTCTGCTAAATGTAAACCAACCTCGGACTGATGGCAGGCAAGCCTCTCCTAAACTGCTCGTGTTTTGGCCCACCTGCTGTCCTGTCTTTGTGTCGCAGTCAACACACAGTGTGCTGTAACCACATGCAGTCATTTGGCAGCTTCCATGGCCTGATCAATGGAGCATCTTGTGGATTGGCAGACGGAATTAAAATGTGTTACTGGCTAACGCTACATAATCAGTACCAGTAAATGTGTGGCTGGACTCCACTGCCTTGGGCTAAGTAATTAGTCTCTGTCTCAAGTGTTTTAATCTCATGGTGCCTGATCATCGGTTTTCCAGGTCATAGCCTTGCAGCTGTATGACTTATGTCTTCTTTCTGCGCACTTTCATCAAACTTTGGCATTCCACATCGACCTGATAGTGCCACGTGGTGCCTCTAACGCTTGTGCTATTCGAAAGCAATGGGTGACTCAACAAAAATGGTCCTGATTTGCAGTTTGGCAAAGTTGGGGAAACAGCCTATTGTGAGAAAGGGAATCTCCTTAGGGCCGGGGACATGTTACAGTAAGCCACATGAGGCAGAGGCTGTTTTCATAAACATCCTCAATAGTGCAAACTGTATGAGGCATGAATCATAAAAGAATATCACACAACTGCTTTGTTTATACCAGTGTGTATTAATACAGTATGTTGGATGTCTGGAAATATGAACCATGCTGTGTCTGTCATTCCTGTGGTGTTTGCTTAAATGTTTTGGAATACCTCTGTCATTATTTGGCTGGCACATGTGAGCAGGACTGTCTCCTACAAGCTGTCTTATTTTTCACAGCATCTCCCATGTGTGTTTGCGTGCTTTGATTTTTCTGCCTGGACACTAAAGAGGAAAGCAGCTCACTGCCCTGTGCACGTCAAAGTGCACGGAGCCTCACACAGCACTTTGAGACTTCCTGTTTTATCAGTACCATATGGACTGCCTTTTCGCCCACAGTTTGATATAGGATGCATGTTAGTATGTAAAATCTATTGGACCGTTTCATCTAACAACTTCTACTCCAGGTCTTCACCCTGCAAATGTGGCTGAAATATCTAACTTTCCAGTGAATCTAGTACACAATCTCCTGTGGTGCGTGTCTTCTTTATGCAAAACCATAACACAAAGAAACAGCAACAGGAGCACATCCAAAACCTATCTGCCAAAAGGCAGGACAACTGCAGAAGCATCTCACATGCTTGTATGCCGTTGCATGTGTGCGTGTTTGTTATTTTGCATACATTACTTGTGTGAGAGGGGTAGTAGGTGGGTGGGGGTCGCCAGACAGATTTTGATCCAGTGCTGAAGTAATCCTGTAAGTCAGAGGTGCTCTCTAAACCACTCTGACCTCTGTGCTCCTGCGCTGCAGTGTTTACGCTGGCTCCACTGGCATTAAACACAAGCCACATATTTAACATTAGGATCCTCCCGTCTCACCCTGGGCCATGTAAATAGTGCGCTGCCCGTCAGCCGGGATCAATCAACTCACTGCCTGTTTGGACCAGCTCCATATGTGTGCAAGTGTGTAGGTGTGTGTGTGTGTATAATTGCCTCTATTGAGGCCAAAAGATAGCTATCACTACTGGGTCAGTTTCTCAAAGCACCCAACATGTGCAAGGTTACTTGATTGTTTTGCAGATGCCTAAATGACCCATTGGCAGTGGTTACAGAAGTATTCTGATCCGTAATTCAAGTAAAGGCACCAAAACTACAGTGTTGAAATATTTGATAACATGTTTAAGTTCTGCATGTTATTTAAAAAATGAAAAAAGTGCTTAAGATTTAATCGTTAAACGTAAAAAGACTCATTATGGCGAAGGACCACTTTTACAGTCACATGTTATTTGATTACTTTGAATGTTGATTAACATGTAATCAGCGTTCACTACATCTAGGTAAAAGCCTCAATTTCTAGTGCATATTGCAAGTTCATCACATTTTGTAAGTATGAATCATTATCAGTATAATTAAATAAAAATACTTAAAGTATGAGTTACAGTCCTAAGTAAAGTATTTGAGCATATGCTCCTGTTACTATAGAAAAAAATTTGGAGGTGTGGGAAAACAGAAATCTCATGAACTTGAGCATTCATAGCTTGTGGGAAAATACCTGAAGATGCTCAACTTCTCTCATGCATCTGAGTTGCTATTTCTAATGGGAATGGGGCCAGTGACATTTTGATGTTTCTCAGCTGCTTGAAGTTGTCTGTGTATGGTCTACGCAGGCAACACAGGCAACACTGACCTCCACTGGCTGTCGGGTGCCACATTGAGAGGATTTTAAGTTATTTATCTAGAAGCCCTCTGTGCCCTAAAGAGACTGAATAAAAACTAGATAATGAGACTATACAGGCTTTGTTCATGGATGTCAGTCAAGCAGCAATGTGAGAAGGCTTTTGAATAAAGTGCAGTTTACTACTCAGAAGAAACAGGAGGCACTGGCTGCCTTCCAGTTGCTGAAAAGGCCTTCAATAGGGTAAAGCGGGGCCACCTGTTTGATGTACTGCAGATATTTGGGATGTCATAACTAACGGATGGTGTTTTTCCTGTGGCAAGTGGAGTCCACCAGTGTTGCCCAACCTGCTCGTCCCACTTTGCTTTGGCACTAGGACCATTAGCTGAAAAGATCTTGCTACACACTCGATTTGAAGGATCCTTGGAAACTTAATTTTGATAGTTCAAAATCCAGACTGTGTTCTGTACATTTCATATCCCGGGAGATCCAAAATTAAATGCATTGGATATCATTTTATTCCAGTCTAGGCCTGAGTTTCTTGTAAATGGGAGAGAGATTTCTGTCATGTAACAGACTGAGGGAAACTCACATATCAGCCCTGTTGCATTACAAAAAAGGTTTTTTTATCCTTTCTCCTCTGTCCGTTAAGTGTCATTCTATAATGGGGACATATTCATTGTCTCTGGAAGTGCAAAGCAATATCAGGATTGTGGGCATTTATTTCCATCCACTAATGAGTGGCATATTTAAAATTAAAAAAATGCTGTTTTACTTTTAGGCCATTAGTCCATCATCTCACTGCATCGTGTTTCAAGCTTCTTAAGAAGCTCTTTTTAATTGCTTATAATGTGTGTTTGCACAACTGGATCAAAGACTCTCAGCGCATGCTCTGGTAAAATGAGATTTTAACACCTTCCCTTGTAAAAGAAGCAGGGAACAGATGAGTTGCTTTTGAACATTTGGTCACTGTCTTTTAGATTATTTACCTGCAAAAACTTAACTCTGCAAGGTTAGATCCTTCTGTGTGTAAGCCCCTTCTCTTATAGGACAAGCAGCATGACAATCATATATATGCACATGCTGCATAGTGGATTTGAAAAAATATTTTAATTATTTTAATTAATTTCATATGATTAATTACACTATACATGTTACATGTTATTATTTATTATAATTTTACCATTTACTTATGTCTGGGTGAGGGGGCATTATG
This sequence comes from Datnioides undecimradiatus, assembly GCA_008933995.1. NCBI lineage: Eukaryota > Metazoa > Chordata > Actinopteri > Lobotiformes > Datnioididae > Datnioides > Datnioides undecimradiatus. The sequence goes on from WARS01000026.1 coordinate 6,527,252, forward strand.
TCTTGCTTTTCCTAAACTAAATAAAAAAGTATTTCAAATCAAAACAAAACTAAATGTCTCCTCTTTGCAGACATGAACATGAATCACAAGTCACCACCATGCCATACCTCTCACAACAAGGTTGTAAAATTAAACATGCCCAAGTAAACATTTACAACACCACTAAACTTTCCGACACATACCAGCAAGAAGTGTTTTACAGAACATTGTAGATAAGTCAAAAATACTGACACGCCAACTTCAACACACCTCAGTGACCTTCTGAGTATTTGTGTGAAAGGCAGGAGGTCGATCCATACATATCACAGCATCTAAGCATGCAAACTATTCATAAAAACAACCTTACAAATATTCCTGCACGCCACCCATGTCGCATGGGTTTCCAAGATAGACACTGTTGCATGTGCACACCTACACACATCCACTTTTCATGATGCATGTTCAAGTGCTTTATGTTCAATATATATGTAACATCTGATGAGGTGTGAAATGCCACACATTCCAATGTATGGCAAGTCTCAGCTCTAAGAGTTAAACATGGTGAGAGTGTGTGTGTACTTCGCATGAGATAAGGTCATGTAATGGTAAACTGTGTATGTCTGTGAGAGTAGCGGTGGTCAGGGGAAGAGACGTGAGTGTTTTGCTGTGCTCTGAAAATCAACACAACTTCACATCTGGTTTTCTTGCACTTCTTGCACTGTTTTATCACTTATTGAACCTGGGTGGTATGTTAGTCTGAAGAAGAACACTAGAAATATTAAATAATTGTTCTATTTAGCTGGATACAATTTTATAGTAAACCAAACCAATAAGACCTTTACATAGTCTTTCTTCTGACTTTGTAATTTTGTTGCAAGAGGATGAGTTGTGTGGATGTGATACAGAAATAATTAACACCAGTACCAGGCTGCATATGTCTGTATTCTGCATGGGAGATGAAGTTAAGCCTTCAATGATAAAGACAGACATAATTATTAAATTGCCAGTATATTTGAAGCAAAAATATAATTTGGGACTGCACAATATGTATTGAAAAGCTAAATTGTGAATCCATATATTCAATAAGTTTTTGGTCCTGTGTGTGTGTGTGTGTGTGTGTGTGTGTGTGTGTGTGTGTGTGTGTGTGTTACAGAGCTGTGGTTCAGGGGGTCCAGATGGCAGGCATGAGGGGCCCGGCCTGCACTGGAGTCTGGCTCTAGAGTCCACAGGGGCTCCCACTTCAACTGGACACATTCCACAGGTATTGTAACACTCCACACAGCAACATGCAAAACAAGACACATTCAGATTCAAGGACCAAAGTTGTGATGGTGAAAATGGACAAAACATTTGCTTCCCAACCAAAAACTGCACTGACAGATAATACTGTTCAACGAGATCTGTCAGACTAAACTGATTCTGCAAGAACTGTTCAGTGATGTTTGTCTGTATGCACAAAGTGAGTCAAAGAATATACTCTTAACTCATTACTAATCATAAATGTGATAAAATGCCTTGGCTGTAAACCTGCATGGATATGACTGGACATTCACACATGAGCAACATATTGCAAACAGGTGATGCCAATCAGCCAATACAGGCATGGTTGCCTGAATCATGTTAATACTGTACCTCATTCAGTAATGATAAAGGAACATCTTAGGTTTTCAGAAGCATTAAACTACTTTTATTTCTGACCAAGAATCAAAAAACAGATTAAACCACAGATCCACACGTGACTACCTGTTTGTGATTCCACAAACTAATCTATATTCAGTCTTCAAAGGTGATTTATTCTCTTCATATAAAAGCATAACTTTGTATTTTTTCCTGTGTTTGCTTCAGGACGTGTGCCCATGAGGTCGTCACCGCTGGTCCTGCTCCTCCTGATCGGCGTCCAGGCTGTACTGAACATGGGAGGTGGATTGGCCTGGAGCGCCGGGGCAGCCAACCACAAAGTAGGACAGCGGACGGCAGCCAATCACAGAGCAGGACAGCAGCAGACAGCAGCGGGGGACCACCTTTCTGAACACCATTCTTCACAGGAACATCGCAGGACCAGCCACCACAGGACCAAGAGGCCCCATCGGGCTGCTTCACATACCATTGATCGGCACTCTATGCCTGGTTCCCCCCCTGACCCTTCCATCCCCGTGGTGGACCCCAAGCTCTTCTCCAAGAGACGCTACCGCCCCTCGCCCCGTGTTGTCTTCAGTGAGGTGCCCCCATCACACGATGCCCTGGAAGGTGAGGGCTATGACATTGAAGGGGTGAGGGGTGTTAGGGTGAGGCGCAGAGCAGGATCGCACACCATGCACCGAGGAGAGTACTCAGTATGTGACAGCATAAATACCTGGGTGGGCAACCTTACACGAGCCACAGACATAGCTGGGAACGAGGTGACAGTGCTGCCCAACGTTACAATCAACAACGTGGTTAAGAAACAGTTCTTCTATGAGACCACCTGCCGCTCCCCCACACACAGAGGCTCCGGGACTCCAAATGGGGGAAAGTCAGGGGGACGGGGTGGCAAACAGGGCTCCAAACCAGGCAACTCAGGCTGTCTTGGCATCGACAGCCGCCACTGGAACTCCTACTGCACCAACACACACATATTTGTAAGTGCCCTGACCATCTTCAAGGAACGGACAGCCTGGCGTTTCATCCGCATCAACGCCGCGTGTGTGTGTGTTCTCAGCCGGAAGTCTTGGGCGGGACGATTGGGGCACTGACTGGGGAGGACGGCTCCTGACCACTGAACTATGAAACAAGCACACACATTTCTACTAAACAGCCACTGCAGCTTATTGCCAATACTGTAATCCTCTTTCCCACCTCCAAACATACACACACAGACACTGACCATAGCATTCAATACTCACACACACCCACCCACACACACACACACACACACACACACACACACAGCTTCATCTTTCCAACCTCTTTGGCCCCTGACCCTACCTCAGTCTGAGAAGTCCTGGTTGTGTTAAATTATGAGGACTGCATGTCATATTTATGGTTTATACAGTCAAATATGAAAATATATACAGTATGTGTATATATACAAAAATGAATTCAAGCTTTTAATGTTGTTGTTATTGTTGTTGTGTTGTTCATGCTGTTATTTATTAAACACCTCAGTACTTGCCTGGTTTCTTGTGTTGGTTTAAGACAGTGGTGATGTTTACATTAAAGCTCTAATCAATATTTGTGTAATGATAATTAGTAAAGTTACCATGTGGAATATGAAAGAGGTCAACTCAGCCACCTCAGTTCAGTAAGTTCCCCTCAAGGCTATTTCACTCTGTGTTTATTTATTTTTCAGCTCATGGTTTTGGTTATACAGCCAGCGACTTTAACATTTTGGCTCAGTCTTACTGCTCTCATTAGCATTGTTTCCGTCTGCAACAGGTTCCTGTTTTCAGTGATAAGCTCAGAATCTAACCGAACAGCAGACAACAGAGCTGGTGACTAGCTTTTGCAACATAGTGGAGCATTTAACAGCTTGAGAGCCAGGTATTTCCAAAAGAGCTATTTAACCAGAGCAGAAAGGTGAGTGAGCACTAATCTTGGCCAGAAGCATAACTCTCATAACTCATTATTGCCAGCGCTGCTCTGTATTTCCTTCATGTGTTAATAGGCCACTGTTTGCTAACAAGCTCTCCATAGAAACTTTATGAGGTGATAATATGTGATTGTGTTTACTGCCCCCAAGTGGACAAAAAAATCCATGCAGGCAAAATTTTGAGAATGGCTGCAACAGTGCCCTTAACCTCTGGTCCAAATAATAGTTGCAAGGTAAATCTGAGTGTTCACCAAATGATTTGTGGAGTAGAAAATAAGGAAAGCACAGCTGTGTTGCAGATAATTCTGTGCCTTTTCTTATGAATTAGTTGCATCGTAGGTTACATTTTTAGGCCCCTAATAAATATTCAAATCAAACAGCCTGAGGGGGTAAAATCACCTTTCTGCTCACAACTCTGCATGAGTTACAGGGTAACAAGTAGACTTTGCTTCATTACATTTCACAAGCACAGAAAGTTGTGAACCACTCTTCTTAAAACCTCCAAATCTCATGCTCCGTAGGTGCAATTCAAAGTTTAGAAACTTCTTAAAATGGAAAGATCAAACATTTAACCAACCCCGGAAGATTTTTCTCTCTATTTCTTCATATACAGAGTTACTCATAGTGGCTTTTGTCAGCGTTATTCCAGGACAGAGGGCAGCAGCTAATGGCAGAGCAAGGTTGACTTCGGAGGAATGCAACACAGGCAAACCAACCATCCTTTTCATACTTGTACATCCATAGTCTGGGCTCTTCCCAGGGTGAAGGAATGTCGTTCACGCCATACAGGGCTGAGAGTCCAGCTCTGCATTTTATACACAGAGGAAGATGGATTGGCTGTGGCGTTCCCCGCAGCATGACAGAATTCCTGTCACTTTGGAAAAGTGGTGTAAACACAGCTGTGGGAAATGCCTGCTTACGTACATAGAGATGGGTGACAAATTTGACCTAAATTCTTCAGTTGCTGCTTAACTTGGCTGAAATCTGGTGACTGGAATCCTTTGTGGAAGTATCTGGATTTGGTGTATTTGGTGTGTATTTCGGGGGAGAATTAGAAATAGAATAGAATTAGAACATCATATGCTAGTTTGACAGCTGGTTGTAGTATACTACACTAGAATCGTAGCTATGGTCCTTTGTTGACTTCCATTCAGTGGTAAGTGGTAATCACAAAAGAATAATTGAGTACATTCACAGATATATTCATTTTGACACAGGTGTCCTCTACAAGACAGGCAGCCCAAACTGGCAACAGTACACTACAGCACCACAAACCAACAGACACACAATGAATATGGGGCCTTGGAGTCTCCTTGGATCAAGGACAGCAGGACAGTTGCCCGCTTTCACTAGCTGGTAATTCAGCCCTTTATGCTGCCAATTATTTTGTGTTAGAGAGGGTTTAAGTGCAAATTATAAACACCCACCCAAGATGAGATAAAGAAGAATATTTCATCTTTCCCTCATATGCATATTCACTCAGTTTTACAGTCAATGCGCCTGTCAGGATTGTGTAAGAACATGCTACCCTCTTGTGGTTGAATTGAAAATCATAACTGATAAATGTTGGTACCAAATGATAGAGGAGGAAAAGAGGGACTTTAACAGAACTCTCTCTCTCTCTCTCTCTCTTTCCTCTTTTCAACTTGTTCAAAGTTGAATTCTGCACCTCTCCTCACATCATCACTCTCCCAGGTGCCAGGCTGTGCTCTCACCTTCACTAATGCTTCTGCTTCACAGATCATACAATACACAATGCTATTCAGCTCCGGGTGGGTTGCCAGGAAACCTCATTGCAGCAAGGCTGTCTGATCAAAGGTTTTTCTAAAGGTGACCTCTGATAACCTCTTGCTTTGGCTGAAGCTGCAAGCAGGCAGTGGTGTGGCTTGTTAATCGTGTTCTCTCAGTTTTGCTGCAGTAGATGTGAACTTATAAAAGGTGGCAACCTGTAAAAACACAGAAAGATGAAGTTGATTTCTGGCCAAAAACATAGCACCTTCACAGATTTTCAAGTAGTGTGAGGGAAAGACTTCATGATTTATCCTATCTCTTATATTTTTCACACTTGTTTCCAGCTAATAAATAACACTCATAAAATTCAGTGGTTGTTGCTAAAAAGCATTTAAACAATTCAATAATTCCTCTGTAACCATTTCTAAAATTCTCCATTTGTACTACTCATCTGCATGTACATGAAGGCTGAGAATAAACTACCTCACACTAAGTGTTTGCAGAAGACCAGTAGATGGTGCTATGCTGCCACAGATAGAAGTCTCACCTAGTGCTGCAGTCTTCTGCCTTTTTTCGTTGTGACCAACCCAAGTTCACAGCTTATACACTTACTGTAATTTTGACATAGTAAAACAGTCAAACAACTCCTAACAACAACAACTTTAGTGAAAATCTTTATTGGATTCCTGCTCGATTCAGACCATCATTGTCCCTCACAGCCAACAGATATCACAGTCTGAGCTCAATAATGACCTCAGAGCTGAGGAAAAGGTCCAGACCCTGACCCAATCATGGGTGTAACAGATAATGAGTAAAGCTAATCCTTATCCCACCCAGTCAGGAGAGTCAGAGAAAATCAAGGACTTATAGTTACAAAAGCCAACACAACAGTTTAATTTAGTTCAAACTTGTCTGCCTCTCAATTTTATCATATATGGTCACGCTAAGAGCTTTAACAACAGAGCTACTGACCATGCAAACCCCACAATGGGTCTGTTAAGTATCATGTTGAGCTGTAAAACGATCTTGTCAGCTATTTGTTTTCTATTTTCGTGAAGGTTGTGACCTGCATGCATTTTTCTTGTTCACGTTTGCAACCGCATAGCAGCTGAGCCTGTACTGACAGTCCACAACAAGCAGCAGGGACACAGTATGGTCTTGTCCCTCTGGTCTTATCAGCCTTTCCTCTTTTGGCACTGCTCTGGTTAGCGTCCAAACAAAACCTTTTTTTTTGTCGTCTCCCTGTCCCGCACAGTTCCCCTAACATGAGTCTCACAGCACAAACTTAGCTGCTCCCACAGTATATGATGGTTCTGTTTTGAGACAGACACATGAGTGGAGGACTGAAAAAGAGCTATGTGGTGGTGATTGTTCACATAAATATATCATCAAAGCATTTGTGCGCTCCCTGTTTCTCCATCATGCCATTCCTCTCTTACTCCCTGTTCCCTCTAAGCATTCCCTCAGTTTGGCAGACTGCTTTGCTCCTCTATAAGGACATTTTCTGACCACTGCTTAGGTTCCCAGTGATAAAATGATCTGCTCTTTGGATGTTTCCCTTGCTCTCCATGGTTGTGGGGAAAATATTTATGTTGAACATGCTGTTGCTGCTGAGTTACATGCTCCTAGTCACTGGTGACACTGAGGGAAGATATCCAGCAGAGGGGCCACTCTTTCCATTGCATTAATAGCAGATTGAGTTTGCATGTTGTCTGTGCTTAGCTGACGCTTTGCATTGATTTAAGAGGTAAAAGATACTTTGGTACTTTGAGGTACTTTGAATTCTGACAAATACAGCACTGAAAAATCAACTGGTTAACCATAACTGCTTAGATAACCTAACAGTAATAAAAACTGACTACACTTACTACTGTAAGTGTGCAAATTTTACCCATAATAATCATAAATCATTTAATAATAACCTATGACTTTTACTATGATAAAGAGCCTTATCTTTTCCAAAAATAGTTTTTTATTCCATCATTAAAGATTGATTTGAATGAGGAGGACGACAGCGGATGATAAACGTGTATGAACTGGAGCTCCTTTAGTCAACAGGTCGACTAAATTTAATATCGTAAGAGCAAACAGAAAGACACAGATAGTATTTTAGCTCCCAGTGTCTCCTCTGAGAATTAGTAAACTATTCTTATTGATGAATTGATCTGCAGTTATCCTTTCATGTGTTAATCAAATTGGATCTGTTCAATCCAGGTATTCATAACTGCACCGACAGTTTGAGAGTGTTCATAAAAGGTTATTAAGAAATACCTCAAAACTTCACCATCACGATTTATTTTGAAAAAGGAACTTGAGTCTATCCTGTAACAGGGTGATTACACAACTACTCTTTTGAAGCAACTATGCTCTGCTTTGCCTGCTGTTTTGAAGTCAAATGTAATAAAAATGTCCTGTAGCAAAGATGAATTTAACCAATAATGTAGCATATAAATAAGATAAGCAATGTTAACTGCATGTTAATAATATTAATAATAATAATACTAATATTACTACTACTACTACTAATAATAATTAGTCGTTATGACGAAATTCTGTGGGTTTTCTTGTGCTGTTTTTTCTTTTGTTGTTGTTGTTTGTTTGTTTTTTGTTTTTTCCAAACTACATTTCACCATTAAAGGCGCCATATGATGGCATGAGGTCACAAACCTGGGGTCAAATATAAAAAGGGTTACAGGAAAAACAACACGTCAACCAAACATTTGCCAAGTCCCCATCGTGTAGTCTCGGTCCCCCCTTCTGCCCCCCTTAGTATTATTGAAAGGGGCGGTCTGGAAAGAGTTTAAGCGGATCCTGCGGCGCTTTGTGTACGTGTGTGTGTGTGTGTTTGTGTACGCGAGCGCGTTTGAGCGTGTGAGTGAGAGAGAGAAAGAGAGAGACAGAAAGAGAGAGAGACACTACCGTGACGGCACTTCTTGATGCACAAGTGTTGTGACCGGGGTGGACCGTTATTGTCACAGTGTGCGTGATCCAACACAGCCGTCAGAGCATTTTGCGGGGATAAAGGCAGAAAAGACAAAGACATCCAGCCGAGATGGGGAAGGTGGAAGGCGGAATGAAGTGTGTGAAATACCTTTTGTTCGTGTTCAACTTCATATTCTGGGTAAGTGCATGTTAGGTGAGATGTGCAAGTAGTGCGTAAATGAACGCAGAACAAGTGCAGCGTACCGGAATACTCACTCAACACAGCTGACTTTAACACCCACGTGTTATTTTAGAAATGATGCTGAGAATGTTTACAGATTTTATCCTTCACTCAGACTCTAGTGTGCTTTATTTAGTTACTGTCCGGCGTTTACACTGCGTGGCGCGGAAAGGGTGACAGCCAGAGGTTTTTAGTTTTGGCTCACCGGGCTCAAATCAGATTTTCCACAGAGGAAAAACCCGCCCCCTTTTTCCCGGGGAAGCCTGTTTTTGAAAGGAAGACTGAATGAAAAGACAGAGAGGGAGAGAGATTGTGGAACAGCATGGAAAACAAACTCAGCAGTTGACTGCCTGAGCCACAAAGCTTCATTAACAAACGGAGCAGAGCTGATCAATAAACTGAAGTTACACATAATCCGAGGCACAAGATCAACCCACTGCTTCTTCTTCTACATTTTAAAAAAAGCAGCACTTGTACACTCTGAAGGAGACTCAAGAGAGTCACTCCACCAGTCACCAGACAAACTGTCAGGTGGATGTGAAAGGTGATTGTGTGTGTTTGAGTAAGTGTGTGTCCTGCACACATGCTTTGCACATGTGTCTACAAAAACCCTAACATCCTCTTTTAAAGTCCATTCATAGAGCTTTCTATAAATGAACACACTCATTTCAAGTCTGCAAGAAGTTAGTGGATATGTTTGTGTGTGTGTGTGTGTGTGTGTGTGTGTGTGTGTGTGTGTGTGTGTGTGTATGTAAAGGCGCACTTTGGTTTATGTGTGCCACCATTCTCACTCCTCAGCGGGGACATGTTCCTTTATGCGGTGTGTGTGTGTGTGTGTGTGAGAGAGAGAGAGAGAGAGAGAGAGAGATTTTCCAACAAGCATCTGTGGAGTGGATCAGGCGCTGAGTGCAGCGTGAATGGATCCATTGTGACAACGGGGACAATAGCATAACTTCAGTCTGCTGCTCCTGCCTGGCTTAGCATCAGAGCCTGCCGGCCCCACCGGTCCCACCATTAAGTTGGCCTGGCTCCACTTCCCAACATCCAGGATGGGTGTGGCTGTTGCTGAAATCTTCTTTTGATACACTTGGGTTAGGACATATGTAGAGACAGAGAGGTAAAGATGAGTGAGATGACAGAAAAGTGGAAAAAGAGGATAGGAGACAGACAGGCAGAGGAAGATGGAGAATGGAAGACAGCAAATGTTATCAGAGGGAAAAGGGTCATTGGCAGATTGAGAGGGATATTTGTGTGTGTGCGTGTGTGTATGCGTGTATTCACATGGTGAGACAGGGACAGTTGGCATGAACTTGACCCAGATAAAGATAGAAAATAGATCAGTATGGGGATAGTGGGATATTCTGTGGATGTGTGCCGTCTGTGTGTGTGTAGAACATCATACAGGACCACAGATACACCTAAAAGGCACCTCCTCTACTTTTTGGTGATCGCTGTGTTCCCTGTACTCTTGTGATCATATGCTGCTCACAATCACAGCATCACCCCACCCCCATTGGGCTGCAACCCCCTCTGTTGATGGCAGAGTGAGAGATGATGAGAAGAGTGTGTGTGATGAAAGCGGGTGGAGGAGGGGCAGTTAGGTTTCCCTTCAAATCCCCCTCAGATGAGTGCTGAGTGGACAGCAGGGCTGGGATGCACTTCTGTCGGACAGGCCGTGACACTGACGGTTGTCAACAGACGGGAGCTGTGAGACGCTCTCACCCTTTAAACACAAAAATGTTTTTACCTGAATGATGAAGAGTGTTAATAACCACCCTCAATTGACAAAACATGGTCATCAATCAATGGTTACAAAGTGGCTCTGTGTTTATAAACCTCTCTGACTCCATGTCACAGCATTATGATGAAGTACAGGACTCCATTACTAAACTGTCATTAATATCATGCAGGCCAAACACGTGTATAAATTACACAGACAGCCTGCAACAGAACATCAATACCTTGCTGGATTGTCTGGCCTGTGTATGTGTGTCAGTTCTCTGACTGCCCTATTTAGTCAAAAATTAAGCCTGTGAGGTAAACAACACGGAGCAAACATTGCTTCATGTGCAGGAAAGGTGTAGTAGGGAGCACCTTTCCCACAGATATACCACCAGAGTTCTTTATTCTCACCAAAAACAGCTGGTATCTTCCCTAATTTCTGTTGGATTAATGATTCATTTGGTTGGTTATTGAAAGATAATTTGTTTAATAGTTAACTGTCTAACACAAAACAATGTGTTTGTCCATCTGCAAAGCTTATTATCTTGTCCTCATCTGTTTGTTTTCTCCGTTGCTTGAATTTTTTAAGTCTACTACATTTTACCAGCTTTTTTACATCTTTATTATATTCTTGCACTGTTCACTATTGTTGCCATAGGATGGTTTCTGTGTTTTAAAACAAAATAGTGGGTTTTAATTATGACAAGAAGAGATAATGTACTTTCAACACATCAACACTGTTAATTATCTATTATCTTATCGATCACAATTGTCATGAAAAACACCATGAGTGGGACAAGATGGTTATAAAAGTGTTTGAAAAGTGAAAGCACAGACTAAGTCCTTTGCCTCACAGTCCTGGTTAATGACTGTTATAACCTTCTGACATCAAGCCTGGGGCAGAGACACTTTGATTATAATTGTGTTTCCTGGATAGATGACTTATCTAAGGTATGTGTAATAACTTACAAACATCACGTAGCTGTCATTGCAATTCAAAGTTCAGGTACAAAGTTCAGTCTAAATATGGGAGTAAATAACTACCTTGCAAATTAGATAAAATGCAGTGAAGGGTCTATGGAGCTGATGCTACAGTTAAATTCAATAGGATTATTGTCAGGAAATAATTTGGTGTAATGTAGAAAAAGAGGTTTTATTGGTTGAGTTACAAGTTTTTGTATGACGCTTCTATGCAGTATATACACTGTTGCCCATAAAGTTGGAATAAAATATTTTTTTTACTCTTCTTATGAAATGATTATGACAATGTTATTTATTCTTGATAGATAAAGTGTATATCTTCTCAAAACTCATCATTGCACCTGGTTAAAAGTGATTACTGATGTGTATAAATAGGAATAAAAAGACAAATGTGTCTGAAAACAAAATTATTCCAACTTTATGGGCAAAAGTGTATTAATATTATATCATCACTCTCTTAAAATAATGGCCTAAGTCATATTGTCAGTTTTTTTCAAAAAACAGAAAAAACTGAACAAAATATAGAGTATGTGATACTTATTCATCAAAAAAACATTTTTGTCAAAAAATGACTTAGGCCATTATTTTAAGAAGGTGACGATATTTGTTATTCATATACATAAAGAACACTTTAACTTGGCTAACAAACAGCTCAGACATCATCCTGTTTGGATTGTTAAATGATCTAAACTAAACTTATGTAACAAGCAAAAAGGGAAGTGACAAATCTAGATCAGATTGCTTGACGAAAGAATTAACAGACATATTTTTCAATTGTAAGAAACGGTTTCAGTTTAGAAACTGAAGCACAGTATGGGGAATTTTAACTGTCCACAGCTGTTATTTACAAGAGGAAACATTTGAGATTACTGGTAACATGCACTGACTTTAAAATCAATACTGACACAACTGTAAATATTGCTGCAGCACTACAAACACACTTGCCTGTGCTGTGGAGGTTGATGTGTGCCACTGCACTCCCCCCACCCTCGCCCTGTGGCAGTACAATGGGATTTACTCCTCCCATAATTATCTCACTCCGATTTACACTTTCCTTCTGCCCATCATTTTTAATGTGTGCTTGCATCTGTTTTCCCAAACAGATGGACCAGACAGAAGACTATTTTTGACAAGTTTAATCACTCACCAATTACTGCTGGATCTAAAGAAGTGGTTTACAATTGTTTTGCTTTTATATATTAGTTTTCTTATAATTTAAAGATTTTTTTCTTAAAATAAGTTCTAAACTAGAAATTGGATAATGCCACTGACTGCCTTTGACCAAGACCACAGCCCCGTGTCAGCTCAGCCTCTGTTCAAATGGAAATTCCCCTCACAAAAACACTATTTAACTGCACCGTTATAAAAGTCACCCTTACACTGTAAAAGAACCTCAATAAAGCTTTGACAGAGATATTTCCATCCAACTAGAAACAGACATACAAGCCATCCTCAGAAGTGTTTGGACAGTTAGTAACAGGACTCTGTGTTTCAGGACCTTGAGACTGAATGGGTCCGATTTAGGACACAGGTTGGAGTTTTAACTCAACAAGATGCTTCTGTAGTGTGAATAGAAAAGATGATGGGTTCTCTAACAACTTATTCTCTCTTTTCCTCTCTCCCTTCCTTCTTTCATTCTCTCTTTCATTGTGTCTCCCTATTTCCCTCCCATTGTGTGCCAAAGTGTATAGTCACTGAGAGACAGTGGGCCTTTGTCCTGTGGGTGAGGTTGGGAGGGAGCAGGCGGGCAGGATGAGGTGGGGTAGAGGAGGGGGATACATGGAGATAAGTCATGGGGCGGGAGGGTGGGGTAGATTTGGGAGAGGCTGAGTGAGGGGAGGGGTATGTCTGGTGTCAGACGGGGTAATGATGGCAGACAAAGTGGTGGGGGGTAGAGCAGGGAGGTATGTAAGCAGTGGGGTTAATGGGACCTTTGGGATAGTCAGGCTCATGAGTGCCAGAGTTGAGAATGTACTTAGCACGTCAGCCACTGAGTGCAGTGTTGGCTGTTGGTTCTCTCTTCTAGGCCTTTGTGGTACCGTCTATGCATCAGGTTTTCAAAAAGGCTGTGAAATGTCCTAATAGTAATGAGGTTTGGCTGAGCTCTAAGCTCTTAACTGTGAAACAACCACCTGCTCATCTACACAGCATTAACACAATCTCGCTTGGGACAACACCAACTCCACACAATTCAGTGGGAAGCAGTCCTCACCTCACGCCTTTGCTCCCTCAGTTGTTCCGATAAATACCAGTGTTAAATTGATCCAGAGCTTCTCTCCACACTAATCCAGCCTGGTTCAGTGAGTCTGCAGCCATCACTTCACTGTGCTTTATCACTTTGGACCTGCTAATCCTGAAACCCCAAGAACTCAGCTGTCCCATACATCAACAGACATGACACTAAATCCTCAGTTTGGGAATAAACCGGCTTCCCAACACCTGTCCTATTTCGATGCTTTACAACTGAGCTGTTGGCTCAACTTCAGACCAACACCGTAAAATATAACCAGTGGACCTGGAGTGGAGGAGAAATGTTTGCAGAGTTTGAGAGTGAGGACGAGATACAGAAGGATGAAAGTGGTGAAACAGGAGAAATTGCAGAAGCAGATAAAAGCAGAGTAGCTTTGGTAAACAAGAGGTCACAAAGTAAAATTAAGACACAGACGTGGAACAGTTTGTTTTTGCTTTGGCAACGGGAGTTTGTTTCTCTAAATTTACTTAGCAGAGCTCAGGGACGTAGAAACAGTCACACAAACAGCGGCCTACCTAGATTCTGAGATGTAGGACACAGAGAGACCATGTGACAAGAATTACGCTCCATTTAGACAAATCATTTTATTTCTCTGTGCACACACACGACACCATGCTGTTTTGAAGCTCAGCTCAGAAGGTTTTTAGACTGGATTATCCTCAGGGGGCATGGGCTCAGTGATCATTCAGACCTCTCTGTATTGATCTGTCAGCTGAGCACCCACCACAGTCGCTGCCCTTTAGGACATCAGATCTCAGAATAAAGAGCAGTTACCTCAAGGTCTTCTGACCACAGAGAGTTTCTTTGCTGCAGTGAGTTTGCACCAAAACAGGAGCATTGTAGGGAGTATGATATCAGACAATGTATACTGGGGTGGTTTAGATGAAGGAAAATATGAGCAACATGTAACCACATTTCCAAACAAACAGGAGAGCCTGTTAAAGCTCAAGGTGCCACACTGCTGCCCGTAGCCAAGCGGGTCATTTTCTCCCTACCGTGAAGCCAGAAGGGGTGTTTCAAAGTTACGTAAGTTACTGGGATCTATTGGTTTGGAACACTTGATGTTGATCCACCCACGATGCAGACAGATATTCAGACCCATTGTTATGACACAAAATGTAAAAATTTTTAGCCAAACTAACCCTTGAAATGATACTTCAGTTGCATAATTGCAAAGGGTGGAGGGCCAGAGTGGAAACTCCATGGCATCATTTGCTTAATTTATGTGGAAAATCACATTTAGGGAGAGCGAAAGAAGACGTCCTCTGAAGTCCTGAAAAATACACATTTTTACTGTCACGTTTCAGATGAAAAGAGCATTGTGTTTGTGATGAATGCTGAAACCAGTAACAGCTACAATGTGTGGTCTAACTTCATGACAGAAATGATAAGAACAATGTGCTTCACTTTGAAATAGAGAACACTGATTTTCTCCCTACTCTTACTAACAGTATTTTGTCTGCAACCATGTGCCAGTTTAATGATTGTGATATGTTTAACCAGAGGGGAGAAAAGGAGCATGAGGGAAGACTAGTTAGGGAGTACAGTTGGTATCAGGACAACCAGCACATAAATCCTGACTTGTCTACAGAGGTCCTTATTTCAGTTTCATATGTAGCTAAAGCTTGTTGCATGTCTTGCTCTGCCTCTGCAGTTGATGGGATCCTTTGTGTTGGCGGTGGGACTGTGGCTGCGTTTTGACCCAGAAACTGTGTCTCTCCTCAATGGTGACAAGGCTCCAGACACTTTCTTCATAGGTGAGTATCAGTGCATGTATTGGAACACTTTTTATTTTTATTATTATTACTTTTTACAAAACTTCACTAGATTTTATTAAAAATCTGGTGAAGTTTTGTCTTTAATAAAAAGCTGAAGTTTTGTCTCCATTGTTGCAAAAACTTTTGATTTTTTTAAAGCACCGCTAATGTTTGTGTCTTTGTTTATGTTGCTGAGAAACCTGTCTAAGTGGGCGACGGAAAGTTCAGTGGTTTCACTCTGCAGTTTCAGCAATTAGATGTTTATATTGACTGATATGAGGAGTGCAAAATGGAAACTTATGTTTCCTAGTATTGCAGTAGTTTTGAAAATGTATCACATCATGACACTATTGTATATGGTCACATCAAATGATTAATTTTATAAATTGTGACATTCCACAGTAGCCTGTAGAAAGTTACATCTATCAGTACCATGAACATATCAAATATCACATACACTACATACATACTGTCATCTGTCCCATTCTTAGTTAGGAGAATGGCTTTAAGATAGTTTATTTACACTTACAGCTCAGGTTTCTGTTGGGTGGAAATTTCTGCTACACTTCCTGCACATGCAAATACACTGCCCAGAAGTATATGTAAAAGCGCCCCCACCCCTATCCAAGCCCCTCCACCCTTCACACTCTACGCTCCACGCACACATATACACACACACACACACACACAGAAACTGCTTGTCAGGGAAAGTCTTTCTCTTATTTAATGTCTATGTATGTTACTGACATAGTTTGTCGAGTTTGCCACGCATACATAATTGTCCATGTATGATTTGCTCTTTTTTGATTTTTGGGGATGTCCGTGCTTCTTTCACTCCGGAGATGAGTGTGAATAACAGGAAAAGGCTGTCTTGTACATAGTGTGTAAATGTACAAGGGAAGGCACAGGGCTGTTAACCACCTTTCAGTCATTCACTATGCACAGACGGAAAGAGTGGGACAGTTAAAAAGGCATATGGAAGAGGACAATTATAGAAACAGATGGCAATTCATGGCAAAGATTTGAAGGAAAAACAAGATGGGACAGTAAAATGAAATGGCAATGCATGACAAGAAAAGAGCAGGAGAGAGATGTGTTTAGCCGCCCCATTTAAGACTACCTTTCTCTTACTGTGGATAGCCACAGCAATCAGTGTGTTGCTTATGATAATGTCAGTTATTTAAACAGTCCCCAGACTAAACTATCCTCCTCCTGTTGGGTACTTTATTTGCTTCTCTGAAACCACTTTAGGACTTAGAGTATTGTTGTGTAATGGCTGACAAGTGTTGCAGGGAAGAATTTTCTTACACAATCCTATAATACAGTTAAGACATTTCATCACTTCCTTCTTCCTGTGTGTGTATGTGTCCTTTAACTGGCGATTGGTGGAGTGTGTAGTGCTACACATGGCTTTGACAGTGAGAGCACTGTCCCCATAGACACAGCTGAGGGCACTCAACAGTTGCTATGCCCCGTCCTGTGGTGTCAAGGCCACACTCTTTGTACTTTGAAATGACGTATTAGAAGTGAGAACAACTTCAGCCTGAAGGGAAAAGCAGTGCAGCTTTCTGCCTGAAACCAAGTTAAGAATCAGTGTCTCTTTTAATATATCACTTGTCAACAGTTAAAAGATGCACTGCATGCCTGCTGATGCCTACTGATCATTTGACACCATAAGCTGGTAACTAACCCCTCCTTCCTAACAGCAAAAGAAATCACACACCTATCTCAGTCATTGTCTCACATCAAGTCTTTCTGTTGACACAACGGGATCCCATGTACTGTCTACTTTTCTCATCCCCACCTGAGCCCACATCACCTGGGGGTTGATTCGCCCTCTTTCACCCTGTCCTCTGCAGAGCTGTTGCTTAGCAACACACCCCACCTGTAGGAGTGCACTGGTGGAAGCAATCTGTTGTTGAATTCCTCCCTGCAGACCTGCCTGTGATGTACCTCTCCTAATGAGAGGGTAAATGGGAGATCATGGCATCTAAGAGGACCAGAGGCAGCCCAATTAGAGCTCCCCCTCAAATCAGGCTCTTGCCAACAGGGCCATTTACAAGAAATCTCATAGGAGGGCACTAAAAGGCTCAGTAAAAGTCAGTCCACTCCTAAAAAAGGATCTGACAAAGCACTGATCATTTTGCAGCCACTTGCTCAGCTGACCACAGAAATAGTACAGTCTAAAATGTTAATGCCACTGTCTAGCAATCTAGATATTGACTGTCTCACCTTGCACATTCCCAGTCCCATGCCTCCCCCTGCTGGTGGCTTTGTAAATTAAAACTGCCAGATGAAATAGCTGGGAAAAGCTGTGCATGTTAACACAGTTGCAGTGGAGAATCAACCCACAGAAGCAGAGTGGAAGTCCCTTGTACTCCCACGAGTAAAGGTCTTATTCACCTGCTTTTTTGTTAAATCACTGCAACACTGCAAGTAATTGGCTTACTGTATTTTTTCTCTTGTCCTCCAGGTGTGTATATCCTCATAGGAGCTGGCAGTCTGGTGATGTTGGTTGGTTTCTTTGGCTGCTGTGGTGCTGTTCGTGAATCTCAATGTCTGCTGGGTTCAGTGAGTACAAATGCACATAAACTAAAGAGGAAAAACAACTGAAATGCTTTTGTCTCTGAAGTCTCAACAAATTGATTGTAAAATACATATAAGCATATTTCATATGTAGCCTAGTTAAAACATACCATCCACTTACAGTTATCTATGTATTTATTTCTTCAGTTCTTTGCCTGTCTGTTGATCATCTTTGGTGCTGAGGTGGCAGCAGGGGTATTTGGATTCTTAAACAAAGACAAGGTATATTTATTATTTTCTTGATTTTTAGTGAAGCACAAGTGTGGAAAACCCCTTTGGCATCACATCAGTATCTTCTCATCTTTCACACAGATTATTGAAGATGTTCAGAACTTCTACACAACAACCTACAATGAAAACAGTAACAGCACACTGATCATCTCATACCAGAAAGTAGTAAGTAAAAAAATAAATATTAAGGGTCATATTATAATTTAAATAAAAATGCATAACTGTAGACATGTATGTTTCCACCATATAATGTTTTTTCTCTCAATTTCAGCTGAACTGTTGTGGGACCATGGCAAGCTCCTGCTCTGATGCCCAAACAGATACCAAGGTTAGATATGTCACCAGCCTCAGGCTTAGGGTAGAAATTAAACTCTGCCTATTTGTTGTTTAATAAATGAGTCTGGGTGCAGAGCAAATTATCACAACTCACTACAACTGGACGCTGCTTGACCCTTCTTATCTTTGGTCTGCAGGACTGTGAGACAGGCATCAAGGACTTCTTCAACAGCAAACTATACATCATTGGGTACGTGGGCATTGGCATCGCTGGAATCATGGTGAGTCAGGATTGGGAAACAGTAACAAATGCACATATAAAAACTCCTTTCTCAGAATCATTTTATGAAAAATTGTTTTCTTCTCAACAGATCATTGGGATGATCTTCAGTATGGTGCTCTGTTGTGCCATTCGCAACAGCAGGGAGGTGATCTAAGCTGGATCCTCTTCGTCTCAACCCCTCAACCCTCCTGTACCCAGCCTTTAAAGACTGTAAAGCCTTCGGATCAAATGTCAGCCTCTGTCGATCATCTATCCATGGATCCAAGAAATAGACCATGTGTAAAACGTTCCTTTCCACAATGGTGCTCAACCTAGCTCCCTTGACCCGATCCTCCACTATTTTCTCTGAATATTTTTTCATTTATTTTTAGTCACAAGCAAAGTTGCAAACTTTAGTTTTCGTAACATTCTGATAAGACTTAGAGCATTCACATATCGAGTGGGAACAGTATGTTTTTCTTATGTTGACCGGACAATCTGTCAAATTGTTTTGTTCCTCATGGCCATTTGGCTACCACTACAAATTTTTAACCCACATACTGTCACAGTAGTGTCAGTGCTTTTTCACACAGCCTTGACACTGACCCCTTGGCTGTGGGAAACTTTAGCCACAGAGAGCAATCTGAGGTGAATGCAGCTGAGTTTGCTTATCTGTGCACACAAATAAACACACACAAATAAGCACAGACACACAAGCAACGTTGTGTTATGTGAGACAACGGCCTTAAAAAAGGTTGTCTGGCATCTCATAGGGAATCCTGATTGGTGGGATCAGAGTGGGGTGTCAAGAGAGGGAATGGCCAGTGAATATCAAGAATGCATTCATCACGTAGCTGCAGTGCTCTTCGTACACTACAGTTTAAACTGTACAATCAACACAGATTGCTCTCTGCAAAAAAGCTCTGCAGTGATCCTAAAGGATTTCAGGTAGCATGCTTTCACATTCCTGCCAAGCGTTAGATCAGATGGTTGACAGCACTCTCATGTCAGTATGTTAAATATGACCCTATAACTACAGCTTGCAGCCAATGAGCCTAGCTTAGCACAAAGACTGTAAATGGAGCAGCAGCTAGCCTGGCCCTGTTAAAAGATAGATTTTCCTTCAAACCATTTGAGGTAGCCTTTGTTACCTTTGCACAGGGCCAGGCAAGATGCTTCACCTGTTTCTGGTCTTGCTTACAATGCTAAATTTATTTAACCAGCTGCTGGCAGTAGCTTCATATTTAACATACAAGCATGACAGTGGTATCAATCATCTTATTCAACTCTCAGCAAGAAAGTGAGTAAGCTAAAGCTCCCAAAACGTCGAATTATTATTTTAAACAACTATAGAAGTGGTTTGTACATTTTAGTCCGTGTAAAATGAATCATGCATACTTAAGATTTTTCAAACAATGCTGGTGTATTGTAAGAAGTGATAACTGAAATGGATTACTCAACTCAAGTAAATATCAAGAGTTTTGTTTTAAACAAAAATTAATAGAAAGGTTGTCTGGAGCTGCAGTAGAAGTGCATCCAAAAATCTATAACCCTGCATTTGGAAATGGACAGCAAAATGGGTTATTTATAGATAAGGAAATGAAAGTTATACTGTGCCACTGTGAAAGATGGTTTTGAAAAAAATCCTCACACCAGCTGAATTATTACTGAAGCCCCTCTTTGTCCCAAGAGAAAAGCTCTTCATCTGTCTGAGTGACCAGGCAACATAAACACTTTTTACCCCTTCTTTGTAACATATATGCTCTCTTATTTAAGAGAGTACTCTGTTGACTGTGTGTCAAGAAGATCTGTGTACATGTTTACAGGCTAAACATATACCAGCCAGTCAACTGAGAACAGGCACTGTGGCTATTAAAAAAAAATCAGCCATCCAAACCAGATCTTTGATCATTTTCCACCTCCATCCTTTTCTCCTCTGTGCCTTAAAAGTACATCACCCACAACAAAACTAAAACTGAGAATCAATCCCTGTATCCTCATTTAATCGACCTCAGCAGATAAGATGCTTGGAGAGACATGCTTAGCCTCGAATCACTTTCATTTATCCAGGTTAAATCAGGCCACTGTTAGTTCTATAGTTTTTTTCAGGACTCCGGTTTGTAAATATGTGTGCGTTTTCTTCTAGTTGTACATTATTTGTGGCTGATGTGATGCTATTTAACATGCTGTGTGTAGACAGAGGCTTCTAGTAGTTGTACAGTGTTGTAGTCACGACAGTGTTTGCAGTAGTCAAAGCAAATCCACACAACTAAACACAGCTTCTTAACGTGCCTTTCTTTGATAACAAGCTATTTTTGAACAACAGGCCATCTGGACATAGCAAAAGATCGTAGCAGAAGTGTACATATGTTTGTAGAGTTGGACTGCAATTAATTTGTCACACATATTTGACGAGTAGCACATACGGCTCGACTTGCCCTTATTGTTTTGATGTGTTTTAAAGCGTTGCACTTGACTGTGTCGTCTCAGAGGACTGAAATGGTGAAAGCAACAATTTCTCCACCAACCATTACTAAAATCTGTTGGTACTGAAAAAAAATCTGTTCTGAGGATTTAAAACAATTATCCTTGTGTTTATTATTTCCAAATGATTATATTATGTGGAATACAAGCCCTGGTCAAAGGCTTGGGAACAACATCAGGCTGTTGGGATGCCAGCAGGCAGTGTTAACTCTGAGGCGTGAGGCGACACAACAGAGTCACACTGTCACTTCAGAGGCTCTGCTGAGTTAAAATAGGATAAACTAGGAGTAATGCAAATCAAATCACAAAGCTTTTGCTGTGTTCCTCAGTCCTATCTGTTTGAGCAAATCTGAAGGTGTAAAGTACCACGCATGTAAAAAGACACTGTGTACACAGTCGAGCCTTTCGTAGTTGATTTGTGTGTTAATTTATTTTAATACCATTCCAGGCTTCTCAGGAAGATAGGTGTTTGAAGTTTAATAAAGCTTTTTAAAGTTATACTGTTTCTTGCTTTGCATTTTATCATTGATTGATGTTCTCAAATCAGTTTCACTATCCGCTAGAAGCTATTTTTTCTTTCATACTGAAACATATTTTAATCTTTCACAAAAAAGCAGGAAAATAATTAGTGAAATGATGTTAAAGCATGCTAAATAATCTCTTCAGGGAACCCTCACCCAGTAACAATTTCCTATGGTTATCTCAGTTAAAAAAAAATGTGTTTTAATATTAGTTATTACTACTTATTAGGTTTTACTCTTCAAAGTTCACAAGATCTGATTCCTGCATGGTTTCAGGATCTGAAAATATACCAGTGAGTCCACACACTTCTCATCCTCTTCTTTATATTTAAGCAAGCATGGCTTTAGTGCAGCTTATGAAGAATGAAAATGACCTATGTGGCCATTTAAGACAATTAGGTCAAAGAAGCATGTTAAACTAACAAATATTGAACATTGTAAAATGATTTTTTATATTTCTTCCCAGCTGATTGTATTCAATATCCCCAGCGATTAAGTAGGTTTCCAGGTTTAGTCGCCTGAGTTTCATGCCAGAGTTTCATCTTTCCGCATTTGAGCTTAAGGGACAGCTGAATATTTAGTTGACAGGATAGTTATGTGTGTGACGTGGCAGAGGCTTCAGGACTACCCTGGGTAGAGTTACCCCAACATTGCAGCATGAGCATTTTTACTGCCACAACATATCCATGCCTGCAACGCGTGTGTAGAGGAGTAGGGTAGTAGCTTTTAGCTTGCATCAGAAAAAGTATAATACTGCGTATGGTCACCCTGCTGCCATTTACAACAGCACCTTCCTGACATTACTGAATGAGTTCTCCTTCATTGTATATTATAGTTTAGAGTCAAACACCACAGGTAAACACTACATTTTAAAATATTTATTCAGCATTTAGAAATCTGTATTTACATGCGTAATTCCAAAAAGAACTTAAAAATAAATAATTATCTTCCCAACCGTCTGAAACACTTTCAAAATACTGAAATGTTAAAACTGCTCTCAATTTGAGATCTTGTAGTTTGAGAAGATAAAAATAAAATACACAGGATAAATATTTACATTGGTAAAATTGTTAAAAGCACTTTGACCCATGAACTTTTTCAGGCAATGAAGAGTGCAGCCCAGCACTATACTTTGTTCTGCGCCTAAATGCCTAACATGATACATTGCTCCTGCATCTTACAAGTCAAAAGAAAACTACAGTCAGCTAAGAGACAGTGAGGTCCTGGTGCACCTTTTATTAGAAGACTTGGTCCCAAAAGCACATTCCATCAATAAAGCCTTATCCATCATCAATCTAATTTACCACCATCAAACAATATTTCCTTTACCACAAAACAGCAGCTCTCCTAAGTCAACAGCAGAAGGCCTTGTTAAGCTTGCAAGTTACAGCCACAGAGTTGTGTATGCTGCCACAGGAAGATTCATAATGCAGTAAAAAAAAACCAAAACAAAAAAACCCCCCAAAACTAAACACCTCAACCATAACTGTTCTACACCTGAAAGCACCTATGGTCAGCTACAGTCTTACAACCAACTATGAAGCAGTGTACATAAGGAGGAAAACAATTGAGAAGCACAGAATAACACCCCTTGTAACATAAACAACACAGAATCCCTGCGTGGCATACCAGTGGACAGGCAGTCCGACCGACGGCTTCTTTCATTTATAAGCTATGAACACTTCAGGTTTTCAGATCATCACCCATCCAGGTTGTCAGGAGGACAACATGTGACACATATTTTGAAAGTGGGTTTTTTTTTTTGGTTTTTTTTTATTAACCAAATTCTGCTTTAAAAACAAACACTATATATATCGACAGGGATTAACATCCACAGCCGAGTTTCACATGAAACCCTTTAAAACAGGACTGAAGCTATCCAAGTAAAGTTTGAGGATTCTGCTTTTGTTACTTCTTATAGATCCTCCCTCACACAGTAAAGTCTCTTTTGCAACTCCATGTAACAGTGAACACTTAGTGGTTACCAAGAGGGAATATACAGTACAGGTTAGAGTTTCAGTGTGTAGGCCATTTGATATGGGGCACATTTAGGGACAGTGGCTAAATCTAAGGACATGGGGGGGAAGGGTTGGTGCCACAGACGTAGAGTCAAGTTTGATCTGAGTAAAATACTGATATATGTTGGACAATCAAGTTTCTCAGTGAGAGAAGCAATTCTGTTGTTGTTATAAGCAGAACTTAAGCCCATATTGACAGGTAAGTTTCAACCTCAGTCTCTTAAAAAAGTAAGAGATTGTCATGCTAAAAGGCATAATTTGAAACCATTCTAAAATGAAATGGCATCTCTCTCTGGTCCCTTTAGCGTTTTACTCTGAAACCCTCCAGCAATAAAGAAGGTACACAGTAATAGGTCTGGTTCCATGGCTATGCCCAGGGCATAGCTGCCTGTAATTTAATGAGGCTGCAGAAAGACTATGAAACAACTTGTTTATGCAGTGTAGATGTTGTAGGGGGTGTAGCCCAGCAGGAACTCTCCAACACCTACAAAGTACACAACCTGGGCAATTCCAAAGAGTGGGGCAATGACCAAGGCCCGGCAACTGGCCCCTTTGAGGAAAGCTCCAGGACCCTCCTTTCTCAGGATCTTTCTGCAATGGAAGAGAAGAGTGCAGGGTTTGCATATAACTAGTGACATTCATGCAAAGCCTGGTGAGTGACACCATTCCACTACTGTATGAGTAATTTACCTGACACAGTCCACCACTCCATTGTAGGTCTCCTCATTCGCTCCTTTTTTGAGTGATTGTAGCCTTGTCTTGACCACTGCAGGTGATGAAGAACTTACTTTAGTTGAGAATTTGTAATACATGTAAAACTCACCTCCACTCATTTTCAGTTATAAATAACACTGAGCTCTCAGTCCCCTTTCATCGACCAGTTTGACTGCATAGACTGAGTCCCTCACCGTCACAGGGGCTGACAGCTACAGCAGCAATGCATCCAGCCAAACAGCCAGACATGAAGGACCAATAGAAGGGTACAGATGTGTCGTCAGATGAACGCTGGCCGAGCTGGTGCAGATGTGCAAACAGAGGGAAGTACACAATGGAGAATGGCATGTCCCTGAAAAGACGAGAGACAAGCAGTTTTCATGCATTTAGTGGCAGTTGAACAAAGATGGAGCTAAGCAGGAGCATTGAACACTGAATCCCATGTCACCTCATCAGTGTGGCTCCGAGCCCCCTGTACAGTCCTGTGACTCCTTTGGTCCTCAGCAGCTCTCTGGTGATCTGTGTGGCGGACACTTGCATGACTTGAGGGCTAGTATTGTAGGAACGGCTAAGCATGGCACTGGTCCCTCCCATCTTCAGAGTCGTTACTACACTTGGCACCACCCTCTGCTGGGCCGCTGGCAGATACAGGAGACATATTGTGAATTTACTGGAGTGTATAAAAACAACATCCCGAAGCATTATTTCCAACTGGTGAGCTATTCTGCTGGTTTCCTTGTATTACCTAGCCTGCCAGCATCCTGCAGCTGGATCTTGAGCATTTCCATGGGCGTGGTAACAATGACTTGGCACATTCCTGCACAGCATCCTGCCAACATCTCCTTGAACACAGTCAATCTGGCACTGAAGATACATACGACACAGGTGTGAAGTTAAAAACCAAGCATGCCATTCTCAGTGTCTTTCTTTTACAGTTCTCCAACTTACCCATCTTTGCCTAGCTGGTGGCGGAAGAAGTCATTAGCAGCTAGTTTGATGGCCTTCTCTGGTGTTACCAGGGTGAGATTTACTGCAGCACCTGCAATAATGTGCAACATTGCAACTTCTAATGAACATACAGCTTTCACATTTACTCTCATTGAGCTACAAATATGCAGTGGTAGAAATAAATTTTAATAGCATGTCTGTGCTTTATGTGAGCTATTAAAAGGCCATGGTCTCTGTGCAGGCTGTGAAGCAATATGTGTTTTGGTGTTGTCATGGTCCTACAAGATGGACCACCAGCCCACTGAGTAGCCTAATTAGATGGAACTTGATCCAAGCACTGATGAAATGAACTGGAGAAACTTGTTTCCTCTTATAGGTTGGACTACATTAACACCAGAGGTCAAACTTGTTGGTTGGACAATCAAAGCATATCACAGATTTCAAATTCATATGCATGATATTCTATTCAAAGACACTTTCCGACATTTTAAAAACAGGTTAGTATAGACAGAAAGACTAGTCTTACCTCTGTACATGCCAAAGTAGCCTTCAGATTTAACTGTTTTTATTAGGCAATCCATCCTGGAGGAAAAAAGGAGAAGGCTGTCAGATTCTGCACAACATTATTTCAGATGGTTTGCTGAAATAAGATCAACATATTTACAAAAAAATCTTTTGTATTATTTTTTGCACATTACACATGTGCATAGGAATCATTCCATCCCTCATCCAGAGAACGTGGACACTGCACAGTCATTGCTGGGCTCAGTTTCTTAGGCTTACTACTTCAAAATAAATCTGTCACTGACTCACTGACACCACACTAAAGGTATCGCTGAAAGATGATGACGGATAGGCTGACAAAAGAACCTGCATGGTAAGTTTGCAATGTCAAATCGAGATTTGCATCTAAAAGTGAGGTAGGGACAAGCTATTACTGATCTTTTCTTCTGACGGGTGTGGTTCTTACATGTTCTTGTAGAGTTGCTGGCCGCTGCGTTGGTTCTGCAGGCGGGTCTTGGCCAGGTCAATCGGGAACACACAGGTGACTCCTACCATGCCTGCAATCCCTCCATTGATTAGTTTGGCTGGGAGACTGTTTAAGGGCAAAACCAGAACAGACATGTGGATAACAATCGTGCCTTTTTTACAATTTTGCAATAGGTGGGGCACTGTCAGGCGAGGTGATTAAACCTGCTGAAACTGAACTGATGCAACACATGGACTGGTCACCTAAAGAACAAGATAAAGGGCATTTTCTGCATTTGAAGGTTAGTTCATTAACTGTGAGGAACTAGCATTGCAACAAAACTCAGTATAGAGTGACTGCTTCTGGGAATCTGGAAATGCAAAAATAACTTTTTAACAGAGTAAATTAACAACACATTTGTAGGGTGCATTATATATCTTAAGACATCTTTGATTTTGCATGTTAGCAACATATGGAAAACTTGATCTGTTTATTACAGAAAAATCTATTGAATTTTAAAAAGCATGGCTTTTGAGCAGACTACATACTGCATCATGATGGAGAGTGCTGTGTATTGCTCTGATAGAGCAGGTTCATACCTAATCTGTTGTTGCTGGGCCATGGTTCTTGCTTGTTGTGAGTGCAGAAGTTGGTCAGCACAAAGGAGGAGGCCGCAGCGGGAGAGCAGGCTGAGAGTCCCTGAGAGACACTGAGCAAGGCAAGAGTAGAAAGACACTCAGGGTTATATATATAGAGACAAGTTCAGCCCTGCAGATCCAGGGATAAATTCGAGAAATTACTCCCCACCCACTGCTCTGCCAGCCAAGAAATGGAGCCAGGGTCAGTGATCACCCTGTCGAAATCACACCGCAATCCAAATAGCTTGCAAAGATACACCTGCCTACTATGCAAAGAAAAATTAGTTCCAGCTGCACACTGTTCAAAGCCTTACAAAACTGTACACCAATGGAGTGGGTAAAATCATAAATAAAGTCTTAGTTCATTATTTATCTTCCATGTCATTGAATTTGTAGCGGAAGGAAGCCAGAAGTGTGGTTTAAGAGAATCATAATGACCCTATGATGGCTCTTCCAAAAGTGCTGACACACAACCTCCAGCTTATTTCACTCACATATAGACATATAAAAGTCATCATTCATACTCAAAAACAAGACTAAAATCAGTAAAGTTCCAAAACTGAAGTGTAAATCTCGCTATTCTTCTGTCAAACTTTAACCCATTTGCTTCGAAGATGAGCCAAAGTGAATGTCAGGTTGAGCTCGAGGGCGCCCCCAGTGGTCATGTTTATTAAATAAGGTTCGAAAGCGCTGATTTTGGTAAAAGCCGTCAACTACTTATTGAAAAAATGCATTAGAACCAATACTGAGTTTCTGCCACCACATTTCAAGTCAAAGCTGGTGACTATATCTTATGCTATGGATTTATTATTTAAATGATCAGCTCTGTCTTCCGGGATACAACTGAAACCTCTGATTAGGACGCTCACAGAATAAGGTCTTACACCGTCTGTCTGTTCTGAATACATTCTGATGTTTCACATATGCAAAGCCAAATTTGCATACTGTGCACACCTGTTCAGCTACTTTACGCTAAAGGAGATATAAAACAGTACTTGAACACAACTTGATTGCCACTGGAAAAATTTGTTCCAGTTGCACACTGTTCAAAGCCTTACAAAACTGTACACCAGTGGAGTGGGTAAAATTATAAATAAAGTTCATTAGTTCATTATTTATCGTCCATGCCAAATTTGCACACTGTGCACAACAGTTCAGCTACTTTATGCTGAAGGAGATATAAAACAGTACTTGAACACAACTTGATTACAGCACATGTCGTGATCCCATGAGAGGAACCTACCTTTGAATGAAGTCAAAGAAAAGACTTTTGTGACAACGTTTTACCGCCGACTCTCCCTCTGCACCGCTGCAGGACTCAGCGAATGAATGAAAAAAGGAGGGCGCACGCAACAGCTTGTCTCAGACATGACATGTTAATCAACGTGCTCCTCTGCAAAAGTGGGATGGACCAACTCGTCACGCGAAACCTATCGAACCAGGTGAGCATGATGCAACGTTTCCTTCAAGTTGTTTCAGTGCAGGGAGATGAGCTTTTCGCAGACCTGTCAAACAGACCATTTTAATGGCTATTTCAGTGACAAAGATGCCAATTGTCACACCAAGACAATGAACACAGTGACCCCTGTTCTCTGTGAGAACAAGCAAGCTTGTAATGAACGCACAGAAATGTACTTAAATTTTTAATGGAAAGTCGCTTAGTAGGCACCATTCCTTGTAGTTTCATTTAGTTACAATGCATCCATTCATAACAAAGCTATAACTTATGCTTAGCAGTGTTTTTGCAATGCCTTGCCTAACAAACTAGTGAAAACTACATGAGGAACTGAAATGCACTAAATTAACATCAACAAGCCGCTACATGTCCGACAGCTCTATCACTGATTGCAGCATAATGTCAGGTTTCCACAGCGGGCTGGTCCGGGCCCTTCATGCTGCCAATCGTCGAAGTGCATTGGTCATAGGAGATTCGGCTGGTGCGGACACAGTGGTGAGCGCGTGTGTCGCAGCGCCTGCAGCTGCACCGCTGGGCTGCAGGATAATACAGTTGTGGATTAACGTCCTCAGGGCAGCCTGGTATGCAGGCGGATCGGTACACCAGAGAGAGAGGCACACAGCTACGCTGGATCAGGAAAGTCCTCCCGAACCGTCCCCTAAAGTTGGTGTCCTGGGGGAGGGGAGATGGAACAATTTGGTAAGCCGTTATCACACCTGCTGCATACTGCCACACAATGTATCTAGAAATAGCCTATGACATAGTATCTGTGACATAACACCTAGGCCTGTATGTAGATCCAACTAAGGTACAGCCTCATTTTCATTTAGATTCATTTTGAGCTTACAAATGTGTAAAATTGACTAACTTAAAGTTAGTAACTTAACTTATAGTTAGTAACTTAAATATCAAGCTGCCGATTAAAAATATAGGATTGCAGTATGTTTGCCTTAAGGGTGCCGCCCAATGGCCTGTGCGCATAACCAGGTTAACATTACTTAATACACAGTTTCCATGAAGAGTGTGTGTGAGAGTGTGTAGCGCTTGTCACCTGCGTGTAACAGTAGCCGCTGCAGATAGTAGTGTTGACAGCCACACACTGGTCACAGTCGTGCCTCTCCAGCCATAAGGTGTGATTCTTCAGCGTGCAGACACACGCCGTCCAGCCCATCAGCGTACACAGCAACATGCATTTTACTACTTGTAACGAAGGCATGCTGAATGATATGAAATTGTAATGAATTTGATTTTTAATCATCTAATACATTTATGTTTTATTAATGATATCTTCTCACTTTTCAAGATTCATCTTGACGTTGTGTCCACTCACTTCCCCAAATCCCTCTCTCCTCTGTGACAATCTGAGAAGATCAACAGTGTCCATCCTCTTTTATGGAAACCTTAATCCACCCCGACTGTCCCAGTAGATTTCATTCTCCAGCATCATGGTAAAAAAAAACAACAATCAAGACAAACAACAACAAGTTATACAACTCCTGCCCCGACCCTTAAACTTGTGTGGCATGTCAGAACGGATCCATGTGGTTGAATCCACACGTTTTAGGTCATGAGAAGTCCGCCTACCACATGTTTCGATTTCAGTCGCAATGTGTCCCAAAATTACTTGGAAGTGATTCTCCCTTTTAAGTGACATCTTAGTAAATGATTACTACAACACATTTATTTAGTAGCATCAAGGACTATTTGTGCCTCTGGATGAGTTGATCAAATAATTAAATAGGAAATCTTAAGACTGATAAAAGCATTATTCAGTAATGAAACGTGAAGATTAAAGACACTGATACTTCTGTCAGTGCATTCATAAAATAAGCAAGAGTGATCAAATTTAGAGAAAGCTAAAAAAAAAAAATCAATAATCCTCTGTTTTCCTTTAAGGTGAGAATCCACAGGATCCAAAAAACTTAGAAGACGTCTTTTAGCAAATGGAAGAAACTCTAAATGAAATAAATTAGTTTAGATAATTCTCAAATAATCCTGAGTTAAATTAAATATTTAATAATGATCTCATTTGGCTGATGCTGGGTCAGCACTCATGTTTCTGTCCTACCTGAGTGAAAAGGTTGTGCCCTCCTTATCTAAGCCATTAATGCTCCCCTTATTCCCATCTGTTCCCAGCGTGAGTGGCCATGTGCCCTCCAATGTTTCACTCACAGAGAAGTCAATAAATATGTCTTCCACACAAACAAGTGAGGATGAAGCTCCTGGTGTACAGAGACATTCTGATGATCACTATAATTTTTATTAAAAATATTGTAATGTAAATGTATTTTTGTATGACATTTATTGTCTTTGACATTTTGTATTTGTACTACCAATATGGATCATAAAACAGCACTCAAGTAACCCTCAAAATACCTTTTTAATGTAGAAGTAAAATTATTATGATTATTATTTTAATTTCTTATCTAATGCCTGTATCTGCATTTCAAATGGTCAACAAAAATACAGCCTCAGGTTCTTTAAGAACACTAGTGTAAATCTAAACAGAAATACATTCATCGCAGCTTTAATTAGTCTACATATTGTACACCATATAACCTGGTTAACTGGAGATTTTGCCACTAGCCTCTGCTTCTGACCTGGCCCCTGTTTCTGTTATTCTGTTTTTGCCTCCCATTTATCATGCAGGGTGCCTGTTATGTAACAAATCCATCAGATAATTACATCAAAGTGGGTCGTGGACAGTTCCCCAACTCCTGCCCTGACACAGATCCAGCTTTTTCTCAGAAGGGCGGATTATTATTTGTGTGAGGTCCATGAGGCAAGACAGCTATTTGAAAAACTGAAGAATATTGTACTGGAGCAGGTGCAAACGCAGGTCACAAGTTATGGTACGATGCTTTAAGGGTCATATCTGAATCCAAACAAACAAAACAAACAATAAAAAAAAAAATGAAACACTAAAATCACTATTTTAGAACACGATATAATATCTTTTTCTCATACACATAAACAATAAACAATCATATTTGTCCTCAAATGGCAGCCTGCTTATATATACTTTTATCCCTTTCATGCATGAATTATGAAAACTTCAGTCATGATTGAAGTGTTGAGGTATTTTTTTACTTTTTTTTAGGGCATGAAAAAAAGATAAAACTGTTTTTTTTAACTGCATTTTTTCAAGGAATTGTCCACTCAGGTGGACAGCATACATTTTGAGTTTTTTAACTAAAAAAAAAAAAACGTTGTTACAGTAATGTGAACATATTTGACATATTGTAACACTGTTCAACTCATGCATATACAAGAAAATGGCTTTTGAATAGCTGTCCACTGTAGTGACCACTATGCTTGAAAGGGGTAAAACAATTAAAAAATATATAAATAGAACTGTAAAATCCCAGTACATCCTAAAATAATAAACATTTTGATGCTGAATTGATTTATCCACTCAGCAAAGGTATTAAGTAGTTTTTACATCTGTTGAATAATGGGACTCTAAGAAAAAGGTCAGCAACTCTGCATGCAGGCGTGATTGCTGTCAGGCAGAGTTGTTGCACTGTGGTCAACTCCAGTCCTCACAAAGAGAGAAAGGTCCAGAATTATTTTAGGAACAGGCCAAATTAAACAACACATTTGACTGCACTTTGGTTCAACCCTTTTATTGACTTCCTTATCGCCACAACGTCTGCAGGTGATGTCTGAGATTTTAATTCTGTGGCTATCTTTTTCAGATCACACTGTACAGGTAACTCTACACGCTCCGATAAGGCCCTGCAACTGGGTCAGACAGAAACATGAACCCCCCTGCCTCAGCTATGACCCCAGGTCAACAAGTCATTGTCAGACAGTTTGTTGAAGAAACCTTTTATTGACAGTTTTGATTGATTTGCCTTAATTATTATGAAGCAATAACAGAAGCATGCAATGAAATATAAAAAGCACAAGCCTGCAGAGAAAACTTTCCAACCCTTAACAAGATCAAAAAACCTAAATCCAAACAATGGAGATGGCAAGCAAAGATTGGAACACTGTTCTATAGGGGAAAACCAGGACGCATCAGTTGACTAGTACTTGTTGCTGCTGCTGAATAACAGCATACTTACTGTATTGAGCAAAAATCAATAAAAACGTGGGTGGAGAGTAGTTTGAATTAGGTTCTGGAGCTGTGCTCCACCGCATACATCGACCCCATTCGCCAGCCGCGACAGATTCCAAGTCAGTGAGAGTTCATCCACCAGGTGGTGCTGTAGTCACCAGGCTTCTCCTGCTGGGACTGCTCACATTGACCCACGTTTTCTGTTCACTCGCTCACCTGCTATTAGGAGATACCCTGCTAGGGTAACGGTTGGCTCTTGTCTCAGAGATACAGTCTGTCTCTGGGGTACAGATACCTTTTCATTGGTCCCTTCATGAACTTTCATATAAAACATTTTTGCATGTTTTAACAGTCTTTCAAAAAATAATCCTCTGTAGCAACCTTACCTCTTTGACTACAAATAACTATAGTTAACCTTCACTCAATAAAGGAAATTAAATTTATTCTGATTATAATCTAAAATCAAAAAGATGAACCGTGTGTGAACATTTTGATGTTTCCTAGAGGTGCATGTGACACCAGTGGAAATCTGAGAAATCTATCTCAAAACTCTACACCCACACTAAGGCCCAATCCTGTGGCCTAATATTTGAAAATAAAAAGCCATTAAGATGCCCTCTTGTGCCCTCTATGATATCACTGTGGAGTAGAAAAGTGTCTT
This sequence comes from Datnioides undecimradiatus, assembly GCA_008933995.1. Classification (NCBI taxonomy): domain Eukaryota; kingdom Metazoa; phylum Chordata; class Actinopteri; order Lobotiformes; family Datnioididae; genus Datnioides; species Datnioides undecimradiatus. The sequence continues at coordinate 6,560,232 of WARS01000026.1, forward strand.
GTAGGTGCCCATGTGTTTTATTAGAGATGTATGCCTAGAAGTAAATGTTTTTCTTCTCATTTTAATCTTTAAAAAAGGGATTGCAATTGTTTCAACATAAATGCTTAACCACTCTCTGTGCAATGTTGTCCTTAATTTTTCTCCCACCAGTCCAGTCTGCAAGATACACAGTCAAATCCTTATTCAAATTTAAAAACAATGGATTTGGCGATTATGTTCTTATTTTCTTAATTTTACCGGTTTTTCTTATTTTCAAACTTTAATTTAATCAAAACGTGGGTGGAGAGTAGTCTGAATTAGGTTCTGGAGCGTTGCTCCACCTCATACATCGCGCTCATTCGCCAGCCGCGAGAGATTCCAAGTCGGTGAGGCTCGCATCCACCGGGTGGTTCTACCGCCACCAGGCTTCTCCTGCTAGAGCTGCTCACGGTGACCCATATTTTCTGTTCACTCGCTCACCCGCATCAGGTGATACCCTGCTAGGGTAGCGATTGGCTCTTGTCTCAGACCTTCCCCAAGGTGATTGGTGGAGTGACAGGCACTCAGCATGTGACCTCTGCAATGAGCTTCCGCCCACGAGAGGAAACGAGGAAAAAGCGGAGTATAAATACAGTATTAAATGTACATGACTCCTCTGTAGTGGTGCGAATAATAACCGACCGTCGTAATTTGACAGTTAACGTGTATAACAGAAAAACTCAAGCAGAGATAATTTGTGATTTTTAATTTCCATTCTTTGTGTTTTAGATATTTATGTGCAAACAGTGATACGGACGCCCCGTGGCATGCTGGGAAACAGAGCCGTTTTCATCGGTTTCATTCATGTCTTTCATGAATCTTTGTACTAACAAGTTTATGCTGAGAAAAGAGGCTGAATTTCATTTCCCTCAATTAAATTAAATGTATTCGGATTAATGTATTTTATTGAAAACTATACAATCCAGCTTTATGTGAATATTCTGATGTTTTTTTACGCAAGGTAACGAGACCCAAACGTTTGGTGGAAGTTGGCTACATTACTGCTTTCTGGTACAAAAAACAATATAGTACTCCGTAACAGTAACAGTATTGGATTGTTCTGCAACTTCTGCAACTTCGTCCATGTTATCTTCTACATTTATTCAACCGATCTGCAGGTACCTCACGACATGCTCTGTGCTGTGACTCAATTTGACCAGGAGATGGCAGACAATCTCACGTGTTACTTCTCGATGGTGGTCGGTATCCTGTCTGGGTCCATCATTTCATGCCATTCGTTTGTTTCCTACAGCCTCTAACTCTGTAATTCACCTGTGCAGAAGTGTTTATGAACACCACCACACTCCAGGGAAATACAATTAACTCAAAGCTTAAAGCTCAATGTGACAGGTGTTAAAACAACAACAAAAAACACATGGCCAGATGTTACAGCTGGCGAAGAAATATAGGCTACCTCAGCCCGCAGGTAATGTGATTTTTAAAGTTTTTTCGTGCATTTGAAGGAATCAACGCTGAATCACGATTATGCTGCATAGCTTTGTGAGCACTTGCACACACACACACACACACACACACAGCTCTGTAGGCAGCAGTGAACATCCTGCCTCTTTGGTCATATAATAAGTGGCCATGGCAAGGTCAGACAACAGCAAAGACAGAGTGGAAGTACATCTTGTTTGACAGCGGAAACAAGGATTGCTGTAAAAGTAGTGTGGGTTTGTGGTAAACTGTCAAGTACAAAGCCCCAAATGGATCAAAGTAAATAAATAAAAGAATAAATAAAATCTGGTGTGCACCAAATAGGCTCTGAAATGAAGCTTTTAATGAATGAAACTAAAAAACAGAAAATAAAAAAATCTCCAAGGACAATATGTAATAGTTTGTTTTCTGCTTACCCCAGTTGCCGACACGTTTGTTTTACCTGCCAATTTGGCGACCAATGGTGACATCTCTTAAAACTGATAATAAAGCTGCCAGTGTTTTAAGAGGAAATCAAACAGTTCACTGTGTTCTGTCATCCCTAAAAACAATGGCAGCCTATTTCAAGTTAGCAGAGAGAGAGAGATATTTCTGGGGCCATTTTTCTGAGTGACCTTGGCACACCTCAGGAGGAAGAGGAAATAGTTTGACCCAAATCATCACTTGTGTCCTTGAAGGCAAACTCATTTAATAACCTCAGGAATCTGGAGACCACCTCTACTCCTTCTGTCTCCCACCGCTCCTCTCCGTTGTGATCTTTCCTGTTCTAACTTTTATTCCACCTCCTTTTTTGGTGTCTGTGCACCTTCACTTTCACTCACAGAGGCCCCCACAGGGCCTCAAAATCAATCTCACCGTGCTTAAAATAATCAACCTAGTTGTGGAAGAGGGCTTACCACTAACACGTACAGTAGCTCACTTACTTCACTCCTCTCTGTGAGTGTGAGCACCGCCAGCCACCTGAGGAGTCATGAAGGTTTCTCTTTATTTCAATATTGTCTTTCATTTAATTAACTTATTTCATATGTGTGTCACATATGCTTTTATTTCTCTCTTTCCTTTGATTGGAATTCCTTTATTGTGTTTGTTTTTTGCTTGTTTTTTTTTTTTGCCAACAAACTGTTTAGCATGTTGTTGTTTTTTTTTTAGGTTAGCTATTTTGAGTAACTATGAGGTACAAAAAGGTGTGTCCTTTCATAACAGCTAAAAGGTGAAAACCTTAAAAATAAACAATCTAGCTAATTCTTTATTATAAACTTTCACAAGGCCTGCAACTATGCCATAATTGCAGTGGCACAAGGTGAAATATGAACTCTTTATTTTACATCTATGTATTTAGTTATCATTTTAAACACATAAACTTAACATATAAAACTAAAATGTGCCTATTAACTGAAAAAGGATGGAAGTAAAGGTTATTGGTACTCAGTAATTGGTGACCCCCGTCTCAGTAACTTGTGACCCCCAGACAGCTGAAGAAATATCATCGATCACCCAGGATAAGAATAGCATCTAGAAGCTGGCCTATGGCCATCACTAAAAACGTCTCCTCCTCACTGGTTTGGGTAATTAACGACAGTCTTCATAGTGATGCATCCAGCTGAAGCTTCAAACAATTCCTAACCCTGCCTGTTACAACCTTTAACTAATGAGTTCTCCTGCCATTTGTGCTGCCAGTATACGAGGGAAAAAATGGGAAAACTGTAGTGTGACCCAGGTCTCATGTAAAAGACACATTTAATGAAATACAATCCACTGAAGTCGTGATTCTCTCCTTTGTGTTGTTTTCTCTTTTCATCCTAATTTCATTATGTCTGCTGCATTTTTTTCAGACTGCTATTGATTTTTAAAGGTATGCAAATTTTTCCCAGTGCTGAAGTCAAGGAGGCATTGCCCGCCCTACATTACAACTCAAATATAGCCACACCAATTAAGGCCAACTCTCCTTTGGTACGTTAAGCATAGCGTAGGAATCATTCTATATTATTGTATTATTTACTATCCTACAATGTCGGACCATACAGACATGCACCATGTCATTGGATTAAATCAGCTGGAACTATGATGAGATCCAACACACTTCATTTGATTCAGCATGAATGATAACATGATTGTAGAGTTTTAAAAAAAACAACTGATTTACATTCATTTTTGCCCTTTAGTGGTAAAAAAAGAAATTAATCAGAGGGTTTCATTTAGCCCTGACTATGGGAATGAATCATCAGTTTGTTTATTTTTTTTTACAATTTTATTTCTCTGTTTTTCTTTCCCTTTCTTCCTTCACTATGGCTGTCAGAGGAGGAGTGAAGTAATTACAACCTGTCTCTGACCCACACTGGCCTGCAGCCCAATGAGGGGGGGCAGATGGGGGGCCACAAAAAGAGACCGAGATGTAGAAAAGGGATGCAGTAAGAAAAAGACTGAGGAACACATGGAAGAAAAGGAGGAAAAGAAGATAGCAGGTAGAAGAAAAAATAGACAGGTGAGTGACAGACTGAGGGATTCTGATGAGTGACAGGATGAGGCAGAAGAGGGCAGGCGAGATGAGAGGATAGGGGGCGAGCAGGATGGCAGAGGGAGAGAGGGAGGGAAAGCTTCCGACAAAAGGAAGTGGGAGACGATCCAGTAAAACACATGGTGAGTGAGCGCATTTGTGTGTGTGCGTGCGTGCATTCCCGCACATGTTTGAGCACCGACGTGGTAAGGGAGTGCAAGCAGTAGATGGTCACAGCCCTAATAGCATTATATTACTTGATGCCAAATTTAAAATATATGCTACAAGGCTAGATTGCAGGCTGTAAGGGATTTAATTCTAAATTAAGCCTCTAAGGAGAAAATTTGCATGTAAATCCATGTACCAAACCATTACTCTATGTATGCACAACAATTAGAAGCATTTAAATCAGAGAGTTAAGACAACTGAGTGGGTGCCACGGTAACTCATAAAGATGAGCACACATGCGCAAACCCACAAAGAAGTGTGCTCGCGTCAGGATGATAATTATTAAAATACATCAATTGTTTTTTCAACCTCTATTTAAGCCTGTGAGGTTCATAATACTTGATCTAAACTCACAAATGTGCACACACATGCAAGCGCACACGCATTCACTGAGTTAAGGCCAAGTGTGGCAGAAAGGGAGAGCAGAGAAAGCAAAGGAATGGAGATAAAACAGTGTTAGTCGAGAGAGAGAGAGAAAGGGGAAGCAGAATGTGACAAAGTGAGTGAAGGGGAGCCAGAGCTCTGAACCCTCCTTCTAGATGGCTGCTGGCCTTGAAGCCTGCCGGCTCCGAATGGCACATTTGGCACAGGGAATGTTTGCTTTGGGTCCTCAAAACTACAATGCATTTTACTGTTATCCCAACAGCTGTGCAATCTGTTGTGCTTTAATGGCAAAAATTAGTTGACCTCTTCTCTCTGTCTCACTGGAGAACAAGCTCTGTCCAGCCGTGGAGGGTCTTGAACAGTGAGTTTGTTTTCTAGCTTGGTTTTGATGCACTCATGGAGGTGAAGGTCAATGCTCATCATTACAAATACAGTGACTCATGATGATGATTCATAATGAAATACAATGGTCATCTCACACTTCTGTGCTTGCCAGTATGACATTCTGCACTGATGCTCTCTTGGTCATTCCTACTTGGTACCTATTCTCTGTCCTACCCGGTTGGTGAGAAGACTTCATATAGCCAGGGACTTCAGCAGTGTTGGGTTCGATAAAACTTAATAACATTTATGAGACACTTATATTTAACCTATGAGTATTCTCATTTTTATCTGTTTCACACTTCTACTTCATCACAGTTCCGAGTCAAACAAATCCCTTCATTCACAACAAAATGTGACTTTAGATAGGGGTAATTTAACAAATTAAGATTTTACATTAAAAAAATACTCATTATAAGTCTATGAGGTAGAATGCATTGTTAAAAATTAAACCAGTTGTTAGCAAACTGTTTGGCTTTTGACTATTGTCTAGTAGAAGGTCCATGTCACACATCAATGAGTTGTTAGCAGCTCTACCAAATAGAGAGAGAGAGAGAGATCTGCAGAAAATCATACAAGTTTCAGTAGCAGTTTGATTTTTAGTATTTTTTTAATTGTGGTTGATGGTTATAGATCTGAATACCTCCCCAGATAGTCAGGAGGCAGACACAAGAACAGGACGACCTCTTGCAGTCCAATACAGCCTTCTCCCTGTATAGTTAAGAAGCTTTAATGTATTATTGTTGTCAGACTGCTATCATTAAACCAACTTTAAGGCCATTTTTTTATGTTGTAGTTGCTTCCCACCCACCACCTGTACATATCGGATACTCAAGTTAAGCTAGAATTTATCAGTCTAAACCAAGTGATTACAATTTGCCTAAACATGCACTGTAATGATGGGTGTAGCCAGTGCAGAACCAGCAGAAACCTTCACTGATGAGACTTTCTGCTGATATTTCTATTATCCTAGTGTCTCTCTCTCTCTCCCTCACATACACACACACATACACACACACACACACACACACACACACAGTTTTGTACGAATGTATTTTCAGAAAATGGAAGCTGCAGCAGACTCAAGGTCTCTTGTGAATGTCTGTAGGCACAGACTGTAAGCACCTGGACAAAAAGGGAAAAAAAAATAATGTCACGCACAAGTTTGTGTGTATGTGTGAAAGAGAGAGAGAGAGGGGGAGAGAGAGATAGAGAGAGAGAAAGACAGATATAGGTAAAGACAGAGAGAAATTTGGTAGAAGGTGGTAAAACAGTAGAGATCTGTTGCTTCTGCATCAAACTCAACTTGCTTTCTCTGTTACATACACATTCCCTCTCCCTTCTCTTCCTCCCTCTCTCTTTCCCTCTCTCTTTCCCTCTCTATCTCTTTCTCTCTCTCTCTCCCTCTCTCACACACACACACAATCAACTAACAAGCATGTGGACAGGCATGCAACCTCACAGACACATAGAAACCCAGTAGTTAGTTCCTGCGTCATTACAGTAGCCATCTGTCAGTATGCAGGCACACATACACCGACTTGGCTGTGTGCATGCATCCACAACACAGAGACACACACAGCATCCACGAGACAGAGAGATTCACACACACACATAGGGCTGCATGCAGCCACATTGCATATGCACAAACACTCACTTTCACCCTGGAAATATCTCACCCTGGTGACCCTGACTGCCCTACTCGCCTTGCTAGTAGTCTGACGGATTTTGCATGAAGCCTTGGATTTACGTAGATCAATCTAAGAGGTGAAAGGTTTCTTCTTCCTACTTCTCTCATTTCTCGTCCTCTCCTCTTCCCTCTCGTTTTTCTCTCCATCCCTACCCACATGAATCTGTCTGTTTGTCTGTGTCTGCCAAAGACTGATGTCATTGTCCGCCAGCGTGCCTCCAGTGTGTTAGATGAAATGATGAATGTTGAGGTATAATCCCACGGTTTAATCCCAACCACTCCCAATCCGCTGCCAGCACACACCGGACAGCCGGAGCAACTCCTCTGACAGATATGCAGACAGACAGTTTTGTTTTTAACCATAAAAAACCCCAAAACATTAAGGGTTTGGAGAAGGGGGGTGGCACATTTGGGCCTCCAGCAGTCTTTAATAATGATTTCACATTATTCAAAGATGCCCACCTGCTAGGCGCACACACACACACACACACGCACACACACACACACTTAGAGAGAGAGAGAGTGAGAGAGAGAGATGAAAGATTATTTATTTCTCATGGGTGGGAGACATTGAGTGAGTGAGAGTGAGTGAGTGGGAGGGAGGGCGGCAGTCAGAAACAAGCAAACTAATTCTCACCGAAGAACAGACAGTCGTGCCAGAGCGGGAGCTGCGGTTAGTTCACCTCTCTGACGCTCTTTGCACATCATCAAACAGACGCTATTAGCGTTTTGGTTTGGTTTTTTCCCTTCACGAGTCCAGGTACCCAGTAGTAGGACCAGAGTTTCCATTGTGGATAGGAGAGGGGGGGCTGCAAACACACGCACCCGCACTTCTCCAAGCCGCGACAACTCAAGGTAAGGCACGCTGTAAAACTCTAAGCGTGGTGAATTAATTTCGCGTTAACAAGTCGATTTAATCCCTGCTGGCGGTGCGATAAAGAGATAGAGAAAGAGATGTTTTCTGCCGTGCTGCCTCTGCTCCTGCTGCCGCTGCTGATGGGGATGATGCGCGCTGTGCGGCCACCGCGCGTAAAACAGCTGCAGTGAAAATCTCCAGCTGGCACGGAGAACGCAGAAAAAAGTGTCTGGCTGCTCATTGTGTCTAAATAAAGTTAAATAAGATTTTGTCGGTCATATGCAGCAACTGACTTGTTGAAATTTTGCTTGCCTTCAGAAGACTGAGCCACTACTTAACAAAACTATCCATCGAGTCAAATCGCTCAATCAAAGACGATAGATACTGTATTAGTGTTTTTTATCTTTTTTTTTCCTAAACAGGGATGGTCGAATATTTTTAGAATTTCCAGGTTGTCACTCAATCGTAAGTGGCAGGTTTTAACTCCGAGATATTGGAATCATTACTTTTACACTGTTAAGGCTCCTCATCAAGGAGAGTAATTTCACAAATACAGTTGCTCAACTCAGAGTGGTCATTTTGGACCTCTGAGAAGTTCTCCCAACAGAAATTGTCTGTTTCTGTAACAGTTTGAAAGAAAAAAGAAGTCTTCTTTGAACTAAATGCCAAGAAAGGTGTTTGCGTTTTCCTCCTAACAACTTCTCCTCTTACTGTCTGTGAAGCTGCATCCAGCTTTAGCTTTTCCACTTATCACTTGTTAATTATGCATTAAACAGTGCAGAAGCACACTTTGCTTTCTCCATATTAGGTCAGCATATTGAATGCATGCTTATGTTGAACCAAGGCTGGTGTGATTAGGTTTAAAGTGGTCATTTGAAATAACTGATGACACAGATTTGCTGTTAAAGTATGTGCCATATATGTATAAGACATTGCTTTAGTGGTAGAAGAGAGGAAAAGTGGCTGCAGGGGTAAATGTATGGTTTTAATAATTTCATATAGATGGATCAAAAGTGATCAGCTGTTTATTTAAGTCACAGCATCATATTTCAGTTTTGCAATGAAAGCAGAGTCCACCCCCTACTGGCCTCATTAACTTGCTTTATATGAGCGTGTGCGATTTGATAAACGAGGAGAGCAGAGGAGAGAAGAGAAAACATCACAGGAAATCTAGTGTAGGCTACTACACTACTGCACCCCAGAGAGGGACTAAAGGAGGCTGCTGAACCAAGAAAGCGAACAAAGTGGCTGAGGAAAAGAGGCTGGGGATGACAAAAGGGGGGCAGGCGAGGAAAAAAGCAAAAAAAAAGTAAAAATAATGCAGTTGCTCACATATTCATCTCATTTGACTTGTGAGAACTGCTCTGTATTTCCCACCACAGTCGCTTTTAGCCGCTTGATGGTGAGGAAAAGCTCGCTCAGATTTTACGTAACAGGGTGCGAAGAACCTCCAGCAGTATCAGACAACATTTCAGGTGCTGCATCTCTCACAGTTCACACCTGTCTGCTGAGCTGACAGCCTCACAATATGTACTGTCACATGATGGTTTCCACCATATCCATCCATCTGCATGTTACCTGCATAGTTATCTATCTATCTATCTATCTATCTATCTGTCTTGCTGTATGTCTATCAGTCTCCACGCCCTCTTCATAGCCACTGTCCTTTAAGCCAACCTGTAAGCTACAGTATTTTATGTTTGAACTCATCTCTTGAGACCTCATTTAGAGTTTGTGGAAAAGCTGCTGCCTAAAGGACAAAAGGCTTTCAAATCATTTGTTTGCTTTTTTTCATTGTGTACTGTACTGTTCACGGGAAAAAAAAAAATCCGTTATCCTTGATTTTCTCTGGACAAGTCAGATAACGGACAAGCTAACACGGTACACACATAATCAAACAAAGGTGGTTTCAGTGATACACGGCGTGTGTGTGTTCAGTTGTGTGAGTGCTTGTGCTTTATGTTTTATAGTCACCAGCTTGCTTTTTTTTGTCAGGAGGGTAGATGCAGCTCAGGTTATAACCTTCATCTGCACAGTGAAGCCTGCTGCCTTTTAAAAGTCTTGAGATTCATTTTGGAGATTTTTCAGCTGACTGACCTTTGATATGCTCTCACTAGCATGAAACATTTGGAGGATGGAGTACATCAGCAAGATAATAACTGGCAATGGTATAGATTTATAAATCATTTTACTGAAATATAATTCATCTGATTGCTCATGTATAGTTGTAATGTAAAACTCTTTTTAAGCAAACACTAAACTGAAGTTGGCTTGCTTTTTATCAGCTTTTAGCTCCACCAAGTCTTGTGTGCTTTGGTTACATTTGATTATGTTTCTGTCTGAACTTCAACATCATATCCTAACACTACGTTTGGGGGAAAGTTATTGTAAGCCATGTGCCAAGGATTATTTTTTGGTGTGATCCAAGTGTGAAACCACAAAGGTCTGAAAGCACTTCTTAAACATTTCTGCTATTTTTTAACCTCTGCACTTTCTTAAATGAGAACGATATGGAACACATAACACATGATTGTTTGTAACTATGTGTATTTTCAGCAGATGAAAATGCAGATAAAAAGCTTTTCCCGACATTAGAATAACAAATTCAGGGGACATGAGGCTTTGATGAAGGTATTCACTCTCTAGTGTCTGATTAGTTATGCTGTTGAACAAGCTGAGCATCGATAGCTGGTTATTCTGCTGACTTGCTTCTCAGTTTTACATAGTTTTAATTTACCAGCAGGGTGGATTTATCCTGTTAATAAGAAAATGCTGACATGGCTTAATTGTCACATAATCAAGACCTACAAAGCCCTGATTTCTGTAAGTGTTCATATATCCGTGGGTTGGACTCAATTAAATGGAAGAGTGACTTTTGACTGCCTACACCAGCCTCTCAACGTCACTCCAATTGATTACCAAACAGTTCATCTGGGGTGATGAATGTGGTTATTACAACGCTGGTCCTATACAAATAAGGGTCAAGTATAATGGAGAAGCCAAAAAAAGGATGAGGATGGAAGGGACGAGTGATGCTGATGTTTACAGTAACATTGGCGGTATCGATCAACCCACATATTTCACTGAGTTGACTCACTGCAGTCTGAAATGAGAGGTTGAAGGAAACATACTATTTTAAACCTAAAATCAAGATAAACCTGATCTGTAAAAAAAGCTTTAATATTGCTTATTGATTGCCCGTTGAAGATTGGTCACGGTTGAAGAAAAAGGGCACAGCATATCCGATCCTGCCCTACAGATAAATGCCTGTTTTGAACAGATTTATGATTTCATCAATAGGAAACCTAATACAAGGTTTGGGTAGATGCTGGTGCAATGCGGGCATCAATATCCCATTATAATGTAATGGTATACCATAATAGCTGTAGACAGTGGATGTCGACAACACCCTCTAATGCTTGTGTGGTTGAATGTGAATGTTTCCCACTGAGATACTGCTGCTGAGGCACAGGGAACAGCGTCCCAGTCTCTCCACAACCACAGAGATTTTCTATCACAGCAGCCAGGATAGCTTACAGATGGTGGTTGTAGGAGATTAAGAGGTGCATCAATCCATCATCATGACTTTTTGAACCCTCTGTGTAATGTGACACTGTGATCACTCCTTGCCACCATATTTAGTGGCCGATAATAATCATTATATGCCCTAGGAGCTTGGAGATAATAATGTTGGCCTAGCACAAAATAAGGTGGAAACGAGGAGGCACACAAAGTAGGGGTTAGACAGCATAGCCAGCAGTGCCAAGAGTAAAAAAAAATTCAAACATTCCTTGTATGCACACATGCCACCTACGTTACATAAGGATGAGCTTCAGGATAAACTGCACACACAGCATATGTTTGTTTTTTTCCCTTAACTGAGTTTGGTGCCAGAGGTTTCTCATGTCCTGCCCTCCTCATCTTCTGCCTTCTTGCTCTCACACTCTCCCATTTCATCTGTTCCCTGTCTTCTGCAGCTGAGCCCTCCGTCCCCTCCTGAACCCCCAACGTGCGTTCAGTGTGTATCCATCTACCTATCCATTACTGAATAAAAAGTGTGTGATCTTGATCTTCATCAACGGGCATAATGCAAAAACATTTTCATATTTTGATCAAAAAGCTGCTGTCAAGAAAATATGACTCTTTACTAACATCTAATAGAAGCCTTACAGCAACATCAGCAAATGTATTTCCGCCAGCATTTTCAAGTGTAGTGCTCATGTTATCTCGCACAGTAGTGTGGACATGGGACATGTATAAGTATTCATGTTTTATGTGTTACAACACTGTCCATTCATTAAAATCTCTATGTGCCATTGACTCAGTTGAGGTAGCACCAAACCACTCATGCAGAAGAGTAAAAGTTAAAGTTAGCATGTGTAGATAAAGTTTATGATGTTGCACAGAGAAAATCTTAACAGTTGACTACGTCTGTTTAGCAGACTACTGGATGTGCACAAAGAAATTTCTGGAACATACTTGGATAATAACCAAAATACTAGCCATCATTGCTCTATTAGTCTTTAAATAAAGAAGCATTGCTAGTTTTGTGTTTACCCATACTACTAACAAGACCTGGGTTTAGCCAGAGTAACCTAACAGTGGTAACCAATAGAGCATAGCAATAGTGATTAGTTATTACTAGTTGTAGTAGTTTAATGGTTTGTTAATACAACAAAACAATGCACGATCCAGCTCATAAACAATATTGGGAAATTAACTACCAGGCAAGAGTTATTATAGCTGTAACAGTAATTACAAAGTGTCAAGCTGCTTACCTGCTAACAGGTAGGCAGTTAGTTATAATTAGAACTAACAGTAGCAAGTAACATTTAATGTTTAGATTGACCATCCACAGCTGCACAAAGCAGTGGCCATTGTGTTGATGTCTTTCGACAGTATTGTGTTGTTTGTTTAAAAGCTAAAGCCCCCAGGTTGTTGGACTCTTTCAGTATTACATAAAACAATATTACAGTTAAAGTGAAACTACAAAACATTTACAATGGCAGGGATCCCACATGGAGGTCAGTGCCAAAATTTTATCAACTGATCTTTGGACCAGGGATCTGTTCACCAAATTTTCAGCCAAATTCACTTGTAATGTTTTGAAATATTCTGCAGACGGGGAAACAGAGCTGGAAGAGCACATGCACCAACCAGCTTCACTGGCAGAGGTAATGAAAGAACTTCAGCATGTGTTACTACACCAACACACACACAGAGACATCAGCAGCTTTATCTCACACACAAACACACTCACAAATGTGTTTTCTTTTTTTTTCTTTCTTTTTTTTTACTTGTGCTGTTGCAGTGGGACAATAAATACTGGCGCCAAATTGTAGAGAAAAAACCAAACTACAAACTCTGATTAAAGCAATGAATCAAATTCTACCAATGAGTAACAGGCAGCACGTACCGACACAACACAGCCTGAGAGGAATTAAACTCGTGAAATCCTCATGAACAATACATTATCACAGCTCAACATCAGGAGGGTAATATGGCTCTTCAAAAAGCATTGAATACACAGGGGTATACACTCACGTGAATGCTAGTGCAATTTGCTGTAATGTAAAGTGAGCTGTGTTCAGCTAGAGACTCACAGCTTTGTGCTATTAAGAAAGTCCACTTGGTTTCCAATTATTCTCATGCAAACTGATGTCTTGTTTTAGAGAAGGTGAATGGAGAAAGCAAATGTCAGTGAAATCCCCACAATATTGCTTTCTTTCCTCTTGAAAGGTTGTAGCACATGAAATAAATAACACAGTGAAAAGACTTTTTTCTATTTTATCGCGGGGCTCTCTGTTCAGACATGTGTAGCCTCATTTTACATTCATGAAGTCTTTTCGTTTCACCCCAGGTGATAGCAACACGTCTAATTTACACTGAATTTCTTTTCAGCATTTCAAAAGTTCACTTAAAATTACCTTGACAGCTGGATAAGAAAACATAGCTATTGATTGCTGACCTTTGCTCGGTAGTGACGGACTTCTGCTCGTAAACCCACGGAGTAGAAGAGTTGAAAAGACACGTGAGAGATTTGTCCATAGCTGGGAGTTGGGAGGTAATTTAATCATACAGATAAAAGGATGTGTTTTTCTGCTCTTTGTCGTAGGATACTGAATTAACCAGTATTCAAGGCCTTGTAAATACATACAGTGTGTGGGGAAAACAATGAATTACTAATGAGTTATCCTATTCCCATGGCTGTCTAGTGTTAGCAGCAGGATTGAGAGAGAGACTTGAAATGACAGAGAGGCAGGGAGGGCAAAGAAAGGAAAGATAGATTAGAGGGGAAAAGAGCAATGGAGATCGAGAGACAGAGGAGTACTTCATTAAAGTTGCATTCATTACCAGAGCCTGTATATGATAGCCTCTCTCTCTCTATGTCCTCGTCTGTCATTTCTCCATCTCCTCTTCCTCTGCTTCTTTTTTTTCCCTTTCCGCTTTTCTTAATGCTTCATCTCTTATCTTCTCTTCCTCTCTGTCACCTTTCCTTTTCCTCTCAGGCAGTCTCTCACCTTCTTGTGTCTGTGTCCTGTCATCTTTTCTCCACCTCACCTTATTTATCTCAGTCATTAGACTGTTGTGTGAAGGACTGCCGTGGCCTTTTGTAAGAGAGGAATTAGGAACAGAAAGAGGAGACTGAGTAAAACCCTCCTGACATAGTTTTCCTTCCTCCAAATAGCCCTCTGGAGGCGAAGCAGCATACTCTAACATACTCCACCTGGCCCAAGTTCACACTCTCCACTTACCTATTAATTTGGGCTTTTCCCCATGCCAGTCCAGACTGTACAGAGCTAAATTCGGAGCACTTGGCTGTGCTGGTGCACCATTTCTTTCAATTCAGCAACAAAGTGCTGAAACTGGGCTAGAATCTGGGCCAGCATAAAGCAGCTAGGACACAGATCAGAAAATGACATCAAAGGTACTGATGAAACCCCCCAAAATACTATACACACAAACGAGTGTAACCCCACTTACTGTAATGTTGATGACGATAAAAAAGTACCTTTAGTACCGAGGCTATCATTATGAGCTGCACTTATTGCTTCCTCATTATATTTGTCATTGGGATTTATGATTTGTTCTTCCTCCACCAGCCCCAGCGACATCACCACTTACGTAACACCCCAAGCTGTTATAAAGATGGATCCAACAAGCCACTGCTTTATCAGTCCTTCAACTGTGGCTCCCTATCCAATCATAACGACGGCTGCCAAAACTACTACCCCTCATCTTCTGGTAGCCGTTCCCCTGAATACCGATATAGCTAAGGCAAGCTAAGGACAGCTGCAGCATGGCACTTTTTAATTGAAAACAATTATGGTCGAGACTTTGCACCAGAGTGAATGGTTAGTGTAGAGGGAGACAGACACAGGCAATTAAACATGCTGGGAAAATAAGGTACATTTGCAATGCATTTTTCATTGTGCTAGCAGAGAAGCAAGAGTCAAGTGTCTCTGCTTTCTCCACTTTGGCTAAACGCATGGATGGATTCAGGAGATGAATATGGTTTTTACTTTTTTGCAATGCTGCTTCAAGAAGGAAAGACAGAAATAGGAACCAGGAAAGGTTTCTGGGCTGTTGAGAGTTCAGCAGCTGAAACTCTCTGCCTGCTCTATAGCAAAGACAACCACAGAGAGGAGGAGATGGGGGAGAAAAAGAGGTCAAAACTGATCCGGATTTATTGGCTCAGCTGGTCATAAAGGAGGCTTTATCCTCACATTGCATTATGCAAGCCAAGATCTCTGCTAGCTACAGGTGAAAGATGACTGCTGTGCAGACACAGATTCTCTCAGACTCTCTGTCTCTCTCTCATTTCCTCCTCCCTCCTTTCTCTCTCAGGATGGATGGGTTTAATACTGAGGCGGTTAGAAACAAAGGCAGATCTTCTTCAACGAAATACATTCTTTACTCTGTCTGACTCGTGGCATAAAAACAAAATTCTCCTTCTCGTCCTCCTCTGATCTCGCCACATCTCCTCCATTTCCTCTCAGTTTGGCCTTTGCCTTTTCTTTACTTCTCCTCTGCTTCTCTCCTTACCATTACACATCACATTGATTACTTATAAAGGTATCTAGCCATAGAAAATAGCTAGCCAGAGAAAACTTGGTTTTGAAATATATAGACGCTAATAGATATGCTCAGGCTCAACATCTTTCATCCAAGCCTTCACTTATTCTCTCATTTAAACCAGATGCTTGTACACAAACAGGGCCTAGCCTGTGCTCCCCAGGTAGGATCCAAAATGCTTCAGAGAAAGAAAACATCTTTTCTGAAAATCCTATATTTTAAGAGAAAATCAAAGCGACTCCCATCTGATGCAGCATCGGATAGTTTTGTCGGTCAAATTCAACATCCGACTTCAGTAAATCACCCTCTAACCTGTAAATGTTGCTATAGGTAGCAGTAAAAAACAGTACAATTAATATTTATTTGTGATTAATATACACACATTCCTACACACCTGTTTGCACCAGTAGTTGGGTAATTGAATATATCAGTATGCTTGATGGATAATCAGCTCACAGAATTCAAAACCTTCAGAAACCATGACAGGTGGTTTCTGTGCTTGCCTCTGAAGGGACATGGTACCGAGAAAAAAGTGCCACTGGGGGAGCAGGATCTTGTGGGGTTGGAAGAGATAACCATTCCAGTCTACCTCATCAAAAAAAAAAAAGAGCTAGAAAGGCAATCACCAGAAAAAAAAGATGGCAAGAAAAGCAGCTAAATAGGAGAAAAGCTACAGCATGCTCTGCCTTTGCTCTGACCTGGTTCCAGTTAATCCGCCTACTTTACACGATGAACATTACCTCCACACTGTATTTATAGAGCCTTTTGGTGTGTGTTTCTGTGTGTAAGCTGGTGTGTATATGAATGTGATTTTTTTTATGTGTGGACATGATTGTAGAGTAAATGGAGTTAGTTCATGTCATATAGGGGCAGGGGGTCTGAAAGCACAGTTTGAGGACAAAAAGGAGCCATTTTAAAACCCTGATTGTAACAAGCCACAATCCCCAAGGCTGAATGTTGGTATCGTTGTGGGAGCACCATATGATGCAGTTCTTTTTTTTTCAAGAGAACTTTAAAATTGAAATTATTTAGAAAATTCACAACTTGAGTCTCTTGAAATATAATATCAGTAATTTACTCCTTGTGGAAACATTATATGTCATGGCAGCCTCCTAAATTTTTACCTAAATGCCCGCTTTCCTTATCCCGCTCTTAAAAGCTGTAAGAGTTTTGCAGAAAGTAGGGAAAGCCAGGAGCTCCCCCAAGTCAGCAGAAGGACCATGAGTGTCCATATAAGATTTTATGCCAATCCATCCAATCGTTGCTGAGATATTTCAGTTTAAAAGCAAAGTGGCTGCCCGACTGACCGACATTGCCATCCCTAGAGCCATACTGCTTGAGGGGCTGAAGAGTCAACACAGATTTCAATCACAAATCAAGTCTTGCTGACTCATTCAGTGTTTTCCCCAAACCGCATTTCTAACTTACAGTCTTAAATAAAGTGTTTGATCACACATCTAACAGGTCTATGGTCACTGTATAGGGTCACTCCCTAGCCACCTCCCCATGACTTCTGTGAAAGGCATGTCACAGGGATGTTATTGACAGACATTTCTATAATGTGATAAATGAGTTGTATAAAAACTGTGTTGCCCAGTTTCCTAATGTGTCATGGTTTTGAGTTGAGTTTCTTGTTTTGTTATTTCCTGCTTTATTTTGAAAAGTTTTTCCCTTGTGCGTTTTCATGTACTAGTTTCCTGTCCTTGATTAATTCATTGGTCTCACCTGTGCCTCATTGTCCCGCCCTCCCCTGCCTATTTAAGTTGTGTCATTGCCTTTGTTCTGGGTTGGTTCGTTTGCTATGTTAGTGTCCATGTTCCTACCTTGTTTCCATGTGCTTTCCTTGTGATCATAGTGATTTTGGATTTCTGGTTTTTTTTTTGGATTTTGGTTTTTGGATTTTTGAGTATCATGTCATGTTCGGACTGACTACCTGGATTTTGACCCTGCCTGCCTTGACCTCTCGTAAGCCTAAGCCCTTAAATAAACTGTTAAACTATTTTTTGCCCCTTGTTCGTGTCTGCATTTGGGTCCTGCTCTCTCACCTCGTAACCAAGCCGTGATATAATGTGCTTTTTCTCACTTAAGGATGTGTAAATAGCAAAACCAAATCTAGGCTATGAGGCAGTGAAGACACTAGTGCCATGGATACTGAACTGCAGCTACATATGCACTATTGATACCCAGAGGAATGGGACCAGTGAAAACACAATTTCCATTTCAGGACTAAAATTCATTGTATTATTATTTGATAACCAGAGACTGCTCCTGTCAGCTTACCCAGTACAAAATTCTACATAAGCTCACCTCCAGGAAGCTCCACAGGTATACTGGATGCTATAAGGTGTGAGCGATATACCCACACACTGTTTAAAAATAGAGTGGGCCCTGACAGTCCTACACGAAGCTTCACAGCAGAGACCTCTCTGTTGAAATGGTCTCTAGCCTTATGACTCTTATCCAAAACTTCAATCACTGCTCCTCCTCTTCTCTGCTCCTCCTCCCTTCTCTTCCTCTCTTCTCTCTCTCCAGGGAGGGGATTTTGCTTCTATAAGTCTTCTATCACACTGAATATTTCACAAAAGCACTCTTCCCCACACACACACACATACTGTCGACGTTCTCACGGAAGTGTTCTCACTTTCATTCCCTCACGCTTTTCACATCTGTCATCTTCCATGCTTTGTCTCCGTCTTTCATTCTTCCTTTTTCTTGTCATCTTCATCTCAATCTTATTTTCTCCTCTGAATGTTCCTCTTTGTCTGACACCAGTGCTCACTCTTCATTCTCCTTCACTTTGCTCTCTACTTTTCTCTTGCTCTCACCCTCAACCAAACCTCTTTGCTTCTTCCGCTCTCATTTTAACAGACTTCTCTTATAGTTACTTTCGTGTGAACCCCCCCCCCCCCCCCCATGTCTCTTCCAAGAATGTATTTGAATTATGTAGGAACTTAAAAGGACTGAGTACTTTACAATCAATACACTCTGTGTTCGGCCTCTTATCTTCCTGCTTCATTTATCTATAATTCAGCATATACTGATAATACTGATTGGTTGTTACTATCAGCTGCTTTGTTGTAAATTAATTGTGTAATGGTTTACTCAATGGTGAAAGTGTCACGGGTATTATAGCAATCTATCAAAGTCGCTTTTTTGCAAGATAAATTAAAAAGGTCTCCGCTCTAGGAAACCAGTCATCACCTTCGATGCATCCATGCTGCCGAGTACCATCACATTATCCTAAATTTTTATTGGCTATCTGCCCAGTGAGAGGTGGTACCTCAGATGAAGCCAACTGTCTGCTCAGTGCTTTTGAATGCTTGTTGTTTTCTTTTGAATGAAGCTTTTAGTGGTACAAATTCTGTTTAAGGGTTTAAAGAATAAAGAATGGAAGGCTGTTTTGTATTTGTATGGATACAGTCTGTTTTTTGTGATTGGTAAATGCAAATTTTAAACACAGGTTTATAGGAAACTATTAGCATTTAAAGAAGAAATGAGACATTGTAAATCAATGCTATTCCAACAGATGTATGTGTGTGTTTGTGTTTTTGTGCCCATATAAGTACATGCCACCCCTGGATAAGTTGGTAACTCAGTCAAAAAGGTCTAGTGTAGATACTCAAAAATGTTCTCCTAGGCAATTTTCTCTGCTGATGTAACTTTTCATATGAGGGCATTCCTAATTTTAAACAAGACGATGCCTCAATGAAGATTGCATAGGAATTTTACTCACCTATGAATTATTTATGTGCTATGCAGGATAAGTCTATTTTATAGCCTTAGTGTGTGCGTGCTGTTGATTCATCCCCGAGAGTTTTAATAACGTGCTTTCTGTCTCGAAAATTAGATTCTTCATTTTATCATCATTGTTAGTCAAAGCTTGCTTACTGCCTGTGTGTTTTGCAAAGCCTCTGAGGCTCTAATCCAGCCACCGAACACAATCATCTCTCAAAGTTCTCCTAAAGCATTTAGAGGCATCTTGCAGAGAAGACCGCTGTTATTCTGGCCACAATAGCTGGACGACCATTTCCCTCCTTCTCTTTTCCATTCATCATCATTCTCGAATTGTGATGACAAGACAGTTGTAGTTGGAAAGATTTGAAAAGAAGTAGAGGATCTGGTTAATATTTCATGTAAAGATGGATGCTACACAACAGCATACTGTTAAACTACATGACAGCCTGGAGTATACAGGCGCCTCCAGGGCTCTCTGGCTAATTACAACTGAGTCTACACTCATTGCGCGACTACAGAGCATGTCAGCTTGAATGTGGACTGTAAAATTATATTGTCGGCCACAGTTTTTTGCCTGTTGAAGATGCATCATAGACCCAGGCTACCCACAAAGTAGCAGTGGCCACAAGTTGAAACCAACCAACAGGGATGTGATGAACATAAGACTATGTGTTATATAGTACACTGATTACTTAAGCAACAAAATTTCATGTTATCTCATATGACACACCATTGTGGCAGTGATTTCAATAGTGAGTTACAGTAGTTATTTCAAAGTAGAAGTCTTATATTGTTTTGAGTGCACTCTGGAGCACCAACATTAAAGTGAAATCAATGTCCATAGTTGGCTGTATTGAATTTCACTTTTATTTTATCATCAATATTGTTAAATACTGTTTTAATGATATTTTTAAGCTGTAATGTTGTAAGTTGCAAAGGTTTGCTCACTTTCACTCATACTTATGTTACTTTCTGCAACTGATGGATTTTGGCTCTCTGGGTGAAAGCTTTAGAAATTGGAAATTCTTGACAGGAAGCAGCCACGAGTCAACTGCTAGAGCAAAACGGTGGTTAGAAAGTAATTCTCTGACCTGGGTGTGTTTGTGTATGTGTGCTAGGCGCTGGGCACCATCTGTGTGTTATTATGTGTGTTTGCCGCTGACATGCCCAAACTGGATCATGCCCAACAGCATTTATTCCATCATCCTCCTCTTCCTCACCGCTCTCTCTTTTCTGTCTTTATCATCTTTTTTGTCCCTTCTCTTAACCTTCCCTCTTTCTGTCTCTCCCACTCTAACTTTCCCATGAGGCCAAATGACCTCGTTTTCATCTTAAGACTCGTGCTTGAGCGGGCTTGTTCTCCTCACACACAAACATGCACACACGCAGAGGTGCTAGTGCAGAAGCAGCACAATTTGCGACAGTAAGGTGCATGTCATGAATATCTCTCCAAACGCCTCCGATGCAACAAAACTGTGGCTTTGGCTCAGACTCCCTCAGCTTCACATAGACTGCTGCACCACTCTAGCAGCTACACTAATTTGTTATTACTTCTACTATATGCTTTTCTATATGTAACATCTACAGACTGTATGATTTTAATGGTGACAGCTGTGTTGTTGGTCCCTGCGACGCATATGCTTTCCTTTTTTTTAGAACAGCACTGTGTTTACGTGTGTGTGTGTGTATGTGTGTGCTTGCATGTGTCTGCGTGTAAGGCAGAAGCCTTCAGGCTTCAGCTTACTGCAGATGTGACATGGTAAAACAGAAAAATCTACCTCTATAACCTCAAAGGCAACTAATGGGAAGATGAGCAGCCAAATTATGCTGAAAGGAGAAAAAAAGCAGCTGCATTTTGTTCAAGGTTGTTTCAGGTTGAAAAACCAAACTTCTGTTCAATTTAATTATCTGTCAGCCTTCGAACTCAATCTGTTTCCAAAGGTGAATTAGTGACTTTTTTCTTTACAGCATTTAATAAGAATATATTATGCAGAATAGGCAACTGTATCTACTGTGAGTTTGATTCCAAAAGAGCAACTGCCATGGGTTACACTGGGCATTTACTTTGACAAAGCATGTACTGGACAGCAAATAAGCTTACATTCAACAGGCAGTGGTGACGAACACAGACCATTAAAACACCCAATGGCCTTTTCTTTCTGTTTTATAAAACAGAGAAAACAGTGTCACTAGGGTGCAGCTCAGTTTGTGTCATGTTTTCTTTCTTGTGTTGCAGGTGATAGAGCAGGCTCACGACATGTTGTCTTCCACATTTCCTGCTGAAGGTTTTTATTGAAGGAAGTTAGCCTCAGAGCAGTCAATAAGAATCTCTGCACACCTGTATAAGCCATAGAGGTGTGTTGAAGGACAAGCAGGAACAGACAAAAATAAAACTGGACTCCTCCTGCACTCCTGTTGGCATTTAGGTGCATTTACTCAGCGTCTCAGCCTGCAGTGGTGTAGCATACAGATTCAACAAAGGGAGAGAGGGGTTTATTGTGAGAAATGGAGTAAAAGTGGGAAATGGTGGAGCTGTTTTCACTGACGATTAACGGAATGTCCTGGCTGGGAAAGAACAGCGCCAGAGGGTTATATGACATCAAGAAGCATGTGTACTGTGAGAGCTTGTGTATGTGTGTTTGTGTCTCTTACTCTGTTCGCGTGTGCATGTGTGTGTATGCAAACTGAGGTGAGGACTGAGCCTCTCAATTGAAGTCTGGGTTTTTGGAGAGGCACTCTGCGCGGTGCGTCTAAAGGCCATGTCCGGCCACAAAAGGAATGAATTAATGCAGTCGTGATCAATGGAGACACACACCCACAAATTCACGGGTGCATGGACAGACACACACACACACACACACACACAAATGGATGCTGGTAAAGAAGGTTTTACAGTTTAATTTATTCCCCAGAGAGGACAAACTGCACAATGAGACCAACGGCTAAACACATGTACGTGTGCAATTTAGTTTGCACGGGGGAGTAAGTGTGTGTAGGTGGATCGTGGGTAGGTGCATTAGTGCATCTGTATGTGTGTGACAGAGAAAGTGAACAGAGGTTTGTGTGTGTGTGTGTGTGTGTGTGTGTATGAGAGAGCTCTCCCTCAACATGAGTGTTTCTCAATCATCCAAAAGTGGATGAAGTGTAAGCAAAAGTGCCCTGTTAACACACACACACAAATTAAACTGGTTGGTAAAAGTAGCATCAGCTCATGGCCCTGAAGGGAGCTGCATTTTAAGTCATTGATACATTGTGTGCTCCCAAGTATGTGTGAATGTGTTCTGGGGAGGAACTTGACAGCAAAAGTCGTTTCTCTCCACTGACCCACCAATCACAAGCACATATATATAATATTCACACACACACACACACACACACACACACACACACACACACACTAGATACAGCCATCAGTTTTTCCATCTTTCGTCTCCTGAGCATCCCATATAAATGTTTTATAGTGATCTGAAACTCCTGACAAATTCATCTTTCTCCCTGTATTTTGATTTAATCTCTCATGTTTGCCAAAAGTATTTATGATGCATTCTGCGAGGCGTGCATGTGACAGATTCCGCGGTTTTATGTTTGACACGTGAGCCATGTGTGACATGGTAGTGTCTGCCTGGCATGGCAATTTTTTCTGCACCACAAACTTTCGCATTAAGTCTGTCTTCCCCCCATCTGTATGCATGAATGATGCGCTAAACATAGTTTTCTTTTGTTTGTTGTTAAATACAACATTAATTCATAGAAAAGACACATGAGGAAGAGTAGCATTGTTTTCCACAATCTTGCAGCAGAATGAGGATGAGGCCTGGTGATATAGTTATAAAAAAATAATCAAACAACAACATCAAACACAATATTAGTGTCCTCACCATAACTTCACTATACAGTAACATGGACAAATGTTTTTATTCCAGTAGCTCATTTACTGGAAACAGAGTGACGCTTTACAGCTTGACATCTGACTTTGTCGAAGCTTTCAAATGATAACACAAATGTGAAACATTGATTTGTGATTGATGTTCAAAACTATTACCTGTTGTCAAGGGATAACACCGGCTCCCGGGCTGCTTCTCTGAGATTGTTTATCTATCAGTGTATTATATTTGCACAGTCGTCTTACAGCAAAAACAGAAACTGATGCATGTAATATATGTGCATACAGTGGATTTTCATATATGTGGATTTTCATAAACTTTTTAGAAAATGGACCAATTTCACACACACACACACACTCATAGACACACATTACATATATACATATATGTGTATATATGTATATATATGTATATATATACATATGTGTGTGTATGTATATGTATAAAATCAATCTATTTTTTAACTAGATACATATGCATGTACATTAAAAACAAATATCACATTTATGTCAGATATTGCATTTCTATATCGAGATATAATAACTGAAAGAGATCCCAGAGACTGCAACAGCAGCTTTGCTCTTTTACATTGCTTGTAAGCTGATGTACTGTAGCTATGTTAATGTAAAGTGGAACACCTGACAATTACACGTCATCTTTTTCCAAAAGCTTTTTTCTTCCATCCTCGTTATAGCAATTTCAAATAAACAATGGCCACATGGGAGATTATTTTCAGAAATCTCAATTTCAAGGGATATAAAATGCAAGCTTAGCAGGGATAGGAGGCCAAAATCAAGCAAGAATGTCGTGTTTTCCATTTAATCCACATTACTGGGAACAACGTCAGAAAGACAAACTACTGACAAAAAAACATTCAAACAAAAAGCCAGCTGCTGCAGGAGGCAGCACAGGTGCAACACTGCTTCAGTCAGTGGTGGACATCAGGGGTAAGATCAGTTAAGCATTTACGAGCACACAGATAGCTGTGCTAGTACGCTTGACATTACACAAATTTACAAACAACGGAGAGAACTGGTTGTTTTATTACATTCACTGTCGTGCACTAGGAGTATCCACTGTATGTCATTGCTTCACGTGTGCTAACCAAGCCAGTCAGATACTGTGTTATAGTGGCACTGGTCAGAGCAAAAAGCTGATAAATCAATCATGATGGCAAGCATGATCCAAATGTAATCAAAAGAACAAGGACCACTCCAAAAGAAGTAGAGGATTGGAACCAGAAGTGAAGGGGGGGGTGTCCTCAGGGGACTTTCTACAAGCGCAGTTGATCTTGATTCACACTCTTTGGATGATTGGTGTGAAGTTTCCAATCATCCCAAGTCGATTAACACATTAGCAGCTGGCTGGCTAGTGGTGCACCACTTTGATCTAAATGTACAGACATTCATGATCCCCACTGGTTAAATTGCACTGACTCCTATACCACTTTAGCACAAATAACAATTAGAATTTAGTGTTTGTAATAAATGTATGAACAACTACATGATGGATTGCTGTGAAATGTGGTTCTGACATTTAAGTTCTTCACGATTTAATTAATACCTCTTCAATGATCTCTTTACCAATACTCATGTGCATCAATATTCATCAGGTCAAAAGTTTTGTTTGTCCAATACAGCCTAAGACAGGAGACATAAGACATACAGGTACTACTCGGAAAATTAGAATATCGTGTAAAAGTTGTTTTATTCAGGCAATCCAACATAAAAGGTGAAACCAATACATTTTATAGACTCATTACATGCAAAGTGAGATATCTCAAGCATTTTTTGTTGTAATTTTGCTGATTATGATTATAATTATGATTTCAAGCAATATTCTAATTTTCTGAGTTTTTGAATTTGAGGTTTTCTGAAGCTGCAAGTCCTAATCAGCAAAATCAAAACAAGCTTGAAATATATTGATTCGCATACTATTTGTCTATATAATATGTACATTTCACCTTTAAAGTTGAGTTACAGAAATGCATGCACTTTTTCGGGATATTCTAATTTTCCGAGTAGTACCTGTAAGACAAAGCAAGGCACCATGAAAATAGCTCAGAACCACATTGAAGAGAGTGATTGGAGGCAGAGAGAGACAGAGTGCAGGCTCATGCTGTCGTTCATAAATATTTCTACTGCTTCGGAGAGAGACAAGCTCTAAACATGTAAATGCACGTATATGCTTTATGCAATACATTTATATATTTATGGTTGATTTCCTTTTCTCCTCCCCATCACTCTCTCAATCCCTGTCTCTCTTTCTTTCGCTCTAGCTTGCGCGTTTGCAGAGCCCAGATTTTCTATTTTGATTTTACGTCCAACCTGAAGAGCTCCTTCCTGCCTCCGTCTGTGCGATTCTTTCACGTAAGAGCATGTATCCAACTTAGATTTTGTCAAAAACTTACTTACACATAGACTCACTCACAAAAAGCACAAACTATCCCTCATTCAGTCTGTGTATTGTGTGTATGTGCATGCCCACAGGTCTTGCTTCAGGCTATTCTGGTGTCAGAAAGAGCGAACCTGTCAGCCAGACATTGCATCATTCCACGTAAGCAACAGACACACATGCACACATACACACACTCATGTCTAAATTAAAAAAAAAAAAAGCTACTCTGTGGTCCTTCTCCCTGAGGACACACTTACTGTGCAAGACCTGCACGGATCCACTCTCCTAATGAGGGGACAGGAAACAGAGGACACACAGGAGGGGAGGGTGGGGGAGTGTAAAGGTGAGGAGGGAAGTATTTCTGACAGAGCGGTGGGAGGTTGAAGCAGATGAAGGCTACGGTATCATTCAGAATAAGGCAATACTGTATATCCCTGTGCTGTGTGTTCGCGTGTGTGTAGTGTGTGTAGTGTGTGTGTGTGTGTGTGTGTGTGTGTGTGTGTGTGAGAGAGAGAGAGAGAGAGAGAGAGAGACTACATGAATTTGGTAGATATTATATGTGTCTGCATTTGAAAACGGGTTTCTCTCTCTCTTTCTCTCCCTGGACAGATGTGATGAATTTTCATTAAAGCAGTTCCTTATTAAGCCCGTTTCTGGCCTTATGTATGCCTTCCAGTCACACACACACACACACACACACACACACACACACACACACACACACGCACATGCACAGGCTGTGCTGATGAGAGCCGCTCTGTGAGCAATAAGGGAATTAGTGTTTATAACAAGCTCAGAGAGGACCCCATACTGGGAACTCAACGGAAGAAGCAAATGTAATGGGTATCGATGAAACACACAATCGTCACACACAGACTTGCACGCACACTTGCCATTACATGATACCAACACATGAGGAACTCTCAATACTGTACATTTTGTGTGTGAAAGTGTGTCTGTTCTGATTGCTAATCCATTCACTCTCTCTCTCACCCTTGCATCTTGTAGTGCACTTGATTTTAAGAAGCACAATAATGCTGATAATTGGCCCTTCATCTGCTTCTCCTCTTCATCTCTCTCCTCCCCTCTCTCCCGTGTACTCTGTCACGTCCTCACAACTCTCTTATTTGACCCACTTTCACGTCACAGCATCCTGATAAGGCCTGGGACCAACCTCAGGCGCCGCTCAATATCGAACACACACTCCTCAACTCTGCCAGCGAGCTCAGTAGGAATCAGTGGACTGATTTCTGTTTAATGCCATTATATTCTTACTGAAATACGTTTTGTGGGATAAAATGAAATTAATGACAGAATGAAAGTGCTTTGAGCTGTGTCTGTAATATTCATTGTGTTATTATTTCCTAATTACACCCGGTGCAATTCTTACTTGAGGTTGTGAATCTAATAAAATTTTAAAGCCTAAGCCCTCCAGATGCTGTGTAAAAAGTCAATTTTGGCCATGATTTTTCTATGTGCTAAGTCGAGTAAACCATGTGTAAATTATGAGTGGTCTTGTTTGATCAATAAGGAACAGGCTGCAACTGCCATATCTTGTGATACACAGATGAAGAGATACACACTGATTGTCAAACGGAGAGCAAATACATGTGCAAGTATTATTGCTAATCTTATTAATGGGCGGAAACCTGATGGTAACGACGGGCTTAATTACCCATAAAAGGCCTTTGGGGAAGAAGAATATTTCCTTCCATTATGTTGGAGGTGTGTCTACATGTGTGAGTGTCTCTTAAATGTATTTATTTAATTTACTTGCTCACATACACACACAGACATGCACACACATGCCAAGGGGCTAGTGCAGGAGGGTTAGTGGTTGTGTGGCTTCCTCTGTGTCATTCCCATTAGTGTTAGAACAGTTAGAACATCAGGGGTTGCCACATCAGTCGTAACCCCCGATGTTCTTCTCCCCCACCTCAGTGAGGAATTGCCATGATTAAACCCTTTCGGACCAGAGCGCTACTAAAATGGGGATGGGCGAGGGCAAAACGATGAGATGAAAGCCATGCAGAGGCAGGGAAAGGTGCAGGAGGGGGAATGAAAAAAGGAAGGGAGAAAGCAAGAGAGGCAGGGAAAGACAAAGAGGCTTTTAAGTGAAATGATCCCGTTGTCTGGTTGAAAGGATAAACATGTTATTCCTGTAGAATCACACACCTGTGTCCATGCGGCAGAGGTACAGGCAGAGTGGCGTGTCAAACACTAATGAGCAACACATTTATTCAGCATGCCTCTCTGTCATGTAAAGACACTCTTATAGTGACGTGCACTGGCCTGTATAATGTGTGTGTTGTATGAATGTACATGCATGCTCCGAGTGGTTGTCATGCAGTTTTGTGTGTGTGTGAATGTGCGAATGCACACGGGTGTAACTCAGGTGGTTAGTGCCCACATGGAGTCTGACATGCGAGGCCTGTCATCTCTCGTTCACACAGGCAGAAGTAACCTGAGGTCAGCCACAGACTCTCTGCTGCTCTGACTCCTCTCCTGAGGCAAACTTGTTAGTATATTTTTTACACACACAAACACCAACACACACACACACACATCTTGTTGATGCTGTTTATCTTATCATACCGGAGATCTAGTGTCACCTCTCAACAAAGCCGATGCAGCACATTGTGCAGATATCAGGATTTGTGTCTTGGTGATGCTCCTGATGACAATGTTGTTGATGCATGCATGACGGTGACAAGGACATACTGACACACCTAACCACTTGACTGACAACACAGAAAGACTCTACACAAGCAGCTTCGCACAGCAGTCGATGAAATATTTACATAACATACATTTGCAATTACTCTCGGTTTTCTGCAATGGAGGCACATCAAAAGCCTAACTAGTCACGGCAGCTTGTCACACAGAACATACACCTAGACTATGACAGACTGTTTTTTTCTCTCTGCATATTGTATTTAGTGATGCAAAATGTCTCTCTGTCCCTTTTTTCCCATGTTTGAGTAAGCATGGGTTTAATAGGATAGGATGGCTAAAGAGCCAATAAATAGCAGATTTTCTTAGAATAACCTTGACGCCGAGAAAACCTCTGAAACACTTCCCCTCTGAGCTGATAAAAAGATATTCTATTCTATTTGATTCATTTCAGCCTTGCTGCAGCCTAAATACAACACTTGTGAATAAGCACACAGACACACTCAGACACAGAGACATGCACAGGCAATTTGGTTTAGGGTGCTGAATATAAAGTGTGATGTCTCGGATACCCGGTGTGCCTTCACACCTGAGTCTGTGTTTCTGTGTCTGTTAATGGGTGAGCATTTCAAAGGCATAAGGCAGATGCACTACAAACAATGCAGATGTCAATAATTCTTCATTTTGAATTACACAACAGCATTCCCACATCCTTATTCATAAGGTTGTACACAGATTTTTATTAAAAGTGCATTGAACACATGAATCAAGATCTACTGAATATTTTTTTCTTTCCAGTCCTGTTCCTTCATATCAGAGTGACCAGTCGTTAGGACCACTTATGAAGCTCAGTATGAGCAGAACATGATTTTTCACTCACTCCAAAACTTATTAGGTATTACTATACAAGAATATTGACACAGTTCTTGCTTTTTAAACTGTAAATTATCAAATGGATCACAGATTTAAGCTGAGTGACCTTTATTTAAATGCTTTTTTTTCTTTCAAATAAATCATTAATATCTATCTGTTTCCCAAAGGGTTTATCCTGATACAGTACATTTGACTAAAAAGGGCACATTTACTGGTTGGAGAAAATAATGTATTCATATTCGCACCCTTTTCCTGTATGTTTTACTACATACCAACACTGAGGATGAATGAAAGAATATAACAAACATGACGCTGGATGCTGACTACAGATTTTTTTTTTAAACTGACTTTGAAAACATTAGTAATTTCTGCCATTGAAATGTCAAAGCAACCGAAACACAGTGCCAGGTTTTGTTGATTCAAGACACCTGTGATTTGCCGTGCAATCAGTGGTGGTGTTTATTTTATCTCTCATATTGTGCCACCTTTGCCCATCTAGCAGATAAGCCTCAGAATGAGTGCTATGAATTTGTTTTGCAGAGAGTTTTTCCCTGTCAGCTGCCTTCAAGTGCTTTCTGACTTTGGGGACAGCCCTTCATAGGCTCATAAACATGAGTCACACAATGCATTATCACACATTGAGCGTTGACACTTACCTACATGCACCCACATGCGAATACCGACACACACACACATATTCACCTGTGCAAACATTCACAAGCACAGTTGTGAAGTTGTGAGGTTGAGAGGTACTCTCAATCTGCCTCTGCAGTTCTGTGTTTTACACTTTGTTCTCGTGTACACTATTTTCTCTATCCACCTTTTCACTTAGTCACAGTGTACCTTTCTCCTTGCCTTTCTGTTCCCTTCGTTTCTCACCTCTTTCCTCATCTTTTTCACTCTTCCCCTCTCATCTCCTTTCTTCTCATATCCTCCCATATCGCCTCCTACTCTCCGTCAACTTCAAGGTTTGTACTGACTCAGTGTTCTGCAGGTAGGGTGTTTTTAAGGCATCTGACTTTTTAAGGCGTCTCAGTTTTTAGGATGAGAAACATTCACCAGTGACACAAGAGACAAAGGACAAGCATATTTTATATCCATAAACTGATCGATACCTAAAACACACCTTTAGCAGATATTCTTTAGAAATCTAGCTACCTTTCAAGCCTGCAGGGAATTAAGATTAAAGAGAAAAGTAAAACTAAAGTTGAACTCTTCATGACTGGGGGGAAACAGGAAGTAACAGAGGGAAAGTTTGCAAAAAAAAAAAAAGTTGATGCCAGAATAAAGACTTAAAGAAACACTCAGTGATTGAGTCATTTTACAGGGCACTGCTGACTGTTTGAAACTCAACTGTGGCTTGTGGTTAACTTTAAAACACCAACAGTAGCAAAGTTCACAAAGTGGCCTGCAGGGGCAGGTATTAGAGCAGACAAAGAAAGACAAAAATGTGCTGGAAGCATCCTAAAAAAGTTATTGGTTATTTATTTATTATTTATCTATTTTTAATGACATCTTGTGTTTTTTACTTGTGTTTCCTGAATTGTTGTGTTTTTGATACTGTACCTTTTATTTCTGGTTTTACTCACTTCCATACATCACTCTGTTAGTTCATGTTATTAGTTCAACTTTTTCTTTCACCATTTTTTTGTATATCTACTCATGCCTCTGGTTTTTCCTCATTGCAGTTGGATGAGTTTTCAAATAATGTTTCCTCTGATGTTTTATTCATCTTAGTTACAATTTTTAATTACAAAGGCATGTATTGCTTTGTATGTTTAGTGGGGTTATTGTTTTATATAGAAACAAAGTTGCAATTGATTGGCAAGGGTATCTGCTGACCCTTGTTGACAAATGACATGTGGTGCTTGGCAGTTGTTACAATATTTCAGTGAGGACATGCTGTTCCCACAGGGATGGATGTGCTTTATTCACATCAAGCCGGGCTTCACCTTCACTGTCCTGGACCCTGTTATGGGAATGTTGTTGTGCTTACATAATCTTCTGGCAAAACTAGGCCTTTTCAATCCACCACTAAATTCCCCTTGGTCTCACTGGGGCATTACACTCACACAAGGACACACATATGGACACAGATGTACACACACACACACACACAAACACACATCTTTCCGCCAGAACTCATATGTGCACATGTGCCATATCCGCATCAACCGTTGCACTTGCACAGACACACACTCTTACATGCATGCACGTACACACACAGTGTATCCCAGCACTCTGGATTAGGGGTACAGATTAGAGATTAGGGCCAGCACTGGGATTACACAGTACTCTGAAGCCCCGCCTCCACCATAGATCAGAATCACCTCTGGCCCTATCATCTACAATGGTGATGCTACACACACGCACACATAGAGAAAAAGAGAGAGTGAGGATTTTACATCACTGAGATTCATTCCATAATCCTAAATTAACGCCTGCAAAATGCCATTACCTTAGAGGATTTCAATTGTTGTTCTCTTCTCATTCCTCCCATCATACTCTCTATGTCTTTCTATTTCTCTTGGTTTCTCTCTCTTCCTCACTTGTACACAATCCTGAAGTCATTGCAGTTTTACTAGCTGTCTCTAGCGCCCCTCACATTAATCAGAGATTCCTCTCAAATGACTCATTCTCTTCTATCACATATTTCCTAACTTGGTCAGTTCCATGGACATGTCTTGACATGGTCCCAAGCCCCACAGAGACTGAAGATAAACTGTGTTGGTAGAGATCTCCACTAAGCGAAAGTCAAGCCAATAGAAATGAATCATCCTACAGGATTGGGTTTTGTCAGGTATTTAGGAAAGGAGGAAGGATCTTAAGGATAGATGGCTGAAGCTTCCAGGGAATCTGTCTCCTGCAGCAGATGGAGTGTTAAAGGATGTGGGTGAGGACTGCCTGAGGACTGTGGTGAGATGGTGTATCGATTGCTGATTCACTATCTAGATCCTTGATTTTCTACCTGGGCGTTCGGGACCTCCTGTAGGGTCACAAGCTATTTTAGGGTGGACATGATAAGAAGAATGTGATGGTGTAATACATATACACACACACACATATATATATATATAGATATATACACACACACACACACACACACACACACACACACACACACACACACACTGTATGTCTGGTCTATGCAACTGGCAGGCCAACTCCAGCTCGCTGATTAGGTCAATAAATACATTTAAAACCTGAAGAAAATGACACAGATAGACAAGTTATCCACATATTTCATATTTTATATTCTTTTTTGTTTACTGCAAAGTCCTAATAAGTCATTTGTCTTTTTGGTAATCAGCTTCAATAGGTCAAGGCAGTAATGGTGGTGTCTGGTATCAAATTTGCATTTGCGTGTTGTGTGGCGCTAATAACCAGGCAAATTCAATGTTTCACTTTTAAAAACATCTTGGTTTCACTCTGTGGTTTGCTTCTTTTTGCTTGATAATTCTGGGATGTAGCTGAGAAATGGACCAATTACATGCCAAATGCATGACATGATGTGTTGTAGATTACATTTATTTCAAATATGTGTTTACTTTAGGGGCTATAACACAGCAGAAAATAAAATTAATCATTTGGCTAATAACTTGAAGAAGGTCTATTTATTTCCTTTTTTTCAGTTTTGGATTAGGCTGCCTTTGCTGTGCTGGCATGCGTAAACTGCACATATATCTAGACAATAACAACTCCGGGAAATATTGCAATTGATGTTTTCATCATTTGTAAAGTACATTTTAAGGCACAGTGCTAACAGTGACTGTCACTATGAGGTGAAAAGAGAATTAAAAGTCATTTCGAGTGAGCAAGTTTAAAAGGTCATGAACCACTGATCTAGATCAGACGACAAATCCAAACTTACACACACACACACACACACACACACACACAGACATGCACACAGACTACAAACAAAAAACTAATTTTCCTGTCATTAAAACCCAGTGCTGTCAGTGTTACTCAGGGTCTCCAATGATTGCTGAAGAAGCCAGCTGCTTCAGGGACATAGGGACACTGCCCTTTATAAATAAAGTTTAACTTGAACTTGACAGACGTTGCACAGAATCTGCAGACTTTAGCAGAGTAGAGAGAAGCTTAGTGGATAGCTTAGTATCTGTTGACAAGGCTGGCACGCAACCAGGCTGCCAGAAGCATCAAAATCCAGAATCGTTCAGAAATGGACTTGGCTGTATTTTTGGTTCTCAAATGTACTGTATATTTTCAAGGCTAATAGTAACGGCATTCCCTTGGTGTCTTTGACTTCAATCACTGCAGGCTTTCATAATGTTTCATCAGTAGCGCTTTTCCTCTTTAATATGCTTGTCCATGTTGCTCTGCAATCTCTTTATCTTTGTCTGTTACCTAAAGGTGTCATCAAAGTAATTCATGCTTCACTTTCCCTCTCTGTAGTGCTTTGCATCGAAATGTCTTTGTCTTTGCTTCTTAGGTGAATGCCGTCATGCCATTTGGGTGCCTTGCCCTGCGAGATGGGCGGACTTACGATAGCATGTCTGATGTCACAGACAAATATGAGATTGGACAAGTCCTCCGAGCGTAAGTACTATAAAGCTTTATGCATACAGCTCTCTTTTTTCTCCCCTCCTCTCCCATGTAGAATTCATGGGCACATTCCAGTATTCCCAAATGCTCTTTATTCTCCTTATGAATTATTTCAAATTGAATTGGATCCATTTTCCCTGCAGATTTGGTTTGGCATATCAAATGGTTTCACTGAAGGAATGACAGAAGGTAATAGCATGAGGCTAGTGTGTAACAGACTTAAGAGACACATTTTCCAATTTTTAGCCAACCAGTTGTCTGTATATTTTTTATTTATCAGTTCATAAAACACACTGTTGGAAGTCTTTATTTTATTCAGTTTAAATATTCTGTGTCAAGCCTTAAAAAAATTCTTTTGGACATATTTTCAAAGAGCTGTGAAAATCACTCACAGTCTCTTGCCTGGCTGAGTGCTGGCCGTTTTCTTCTCCTGAACACCTCTCCTTGACACACTGAAGGCGGACACAGACGCACACACACACAAACACACCAATCAGTGTAAAAGACCATATGGCAACATCAGCATCTGGCCTCAGAGATTTCTGCTCATCTTTTACATAACACACAAACACATGCATTAATTCTGAATTAAGTGCACACATTTGCTGTATATGTGCTCATCATAATTTTATGAAAACAAGGAAGGTGGTAAGACTGTGGTAAAGACAAAATCTGTGCTTATTGCTTTGTATTATATGTTCCATTTGGAATAAAACGAATCAACACAGTGACAAAGAAAGACAGACAGAAAGTGCCATTGAATTGTATTTATTGGCTGTGGAAGAGTTAATGGGATATGTGGTAGTTAAATTTCGCATCACACAGCTTCTCAAAATCCATTTGGCTTAAGTACTGTATGCCCCAAAGGTTCAAAATTAGACGATGCCCAGCTGATGGCAGCAATAGACCAGTTTCAGATTTGTTATTTATGACCATTTTATTCTACCCAATGACTCTCCCCGCAATTAAATTCTTTCACTGTATTTCACCAAAACAGTCTTTCAAGCTCTAGCATTACATCTACCTTTTTTGTTTTCTTTTTCTGTCTGTCTTTCTATCATTTTTTTTCTTCCTGTGTAGGAAGGAGTTCTGCGAGCTGTGCTTGGCTAAGGACAGACAGACAGACAAGGTGTTTGTCTGCAAGAAATTCCTCAAGAAAGACGGCAGGAAAGTCCGCAAGGCTGCCAAGAACGAAATCATGATCCTGAAATTGTACGCAGTCAGTCTGTGGACAGATGGATGTATGACTGAGGGGTGGAGAGAGGCGGAGAGAGGGAGAATGAGAGAATGTTTTCTTATGTGAAATTTGCCTTCATGTTTCCAGTCACACAATCCATTTAATAACCAAGTTAATAATGTAAGCGCAGGTGTTTATAACTTCTGCTTTGCACTGTTTTTGAAATATCAACCCAGCGAACAGTTATTATTTTACACCCACATAAGCTTCTTTGTATGTAAGACTATTCCAAAGCCAGAGAATGCTTGGCACCAGAGAATGCTAGGCCCTCCATTCACAATTGTAAGTTTGCAGTGTGTGAATCCTTTTTGCTGTTCCAGGGTCAACCACCCAAACATCCTTCAGCTGATAGATACGTTTGAGACCCGGAAAGAGTACTTCATCATCCAGGAACTGTGAGTGATGCTCCTCTTTACTGGTTCACTATTTGTCTTTCTTGTGAGAGCATTACTGATAATGTGTACTTAAATGTATGTGCCTTCATGTACCTTAACACGCACAGATCTATCAGCTTTAGGGTACGGGTTGAGTCTCCCCCTCTAATTACTGTGTGCTCTGTTGCTCCCCTCAGCAACAGAGGAAGACGTTAGATTTTATGAGATGTTTGCTCTTAGTAACACTCAACATTACTCCATTACTCAGTCGTCCTGAAGCACTGCTGTGCTATAATAGGGTCTCCACAGAGAGTTCTGGATCAATACTCCAGAGTGGGCCCAATTGCAGTCACTAGTGACTGGTGCAGTTTCAACATTTGTAACTTTGTTTGAAAGCAATAACATTGATTGAAGCTGAGTGAACAAAGTATTTCCCTTCTGATACTGAAATAAAGAGAGACAAGCTGCACTCACTGTGATTGCAGCCATCTCTGTGTGTCTGTTTATGCACTGGTGTCTGTTCACACGTTTGCCCAAGCAATAGTCCTCCTGCTGAGGGCGATACGTGATGATCACACCCATCATTTATACACTCACACACTGAAGTTAACCAAGTCTTTTAGAGTAATGACCAACACTCTCATTTTTAATTGCTCAGTGGTGTTAGCTTTAGGCTCATAGAAGCAGATTGTCTTGCTAATGGACAACAAAAAAAGAGCACAGGGGTTTGATAACTGTGCTACTGAAAGCTTAAAGTGAATCATTGTGTTGCAACATGTGGTTAACAGTCGCACCAACTTGCTTTTTTTTCTTTTTGTTATAATATATATAAGTATATTTGGTGATGTTTTCATTTGTGGGTGTGTTCAACTTCTTGCAGTGCCACAGGAGGAGATGTCTTTGACTGGATTCTGGACCAGGGGAATTACACAGAGAGAGATGCCTCCAATGTTATCAGACAAGTCCTGGAGGCTGTGGCGTACTTACACTCCCTCAACATAGTTCACAGGAACCTGAAGGTATACACTCACTCTCTTCCTCTCTTTCCCTGCGTAATGGCAAAAGTGCGTGTCTGTGTTTGTTTGTGTGTGCGTATGTGTTCAATACCATCAAAATATAAGAAATGTAAAACAAGTGGTGACTTACATCTTACAATACAATAGGAAATATAAGTGAGTGGCCCTCTTTGCTGTCTCACCCCAGGAAGCAATTTCCAATATACATCCAGAACAATCTCTACAGAGACATAAAAGCATTGAACTGATTGCGATCTGAGTTAATGACTCCACATTTGATATTATTTTAGCATGGGAATGCATCGTCTTTATGGCTTAGTGCAACCCCTAGTGACACACACACACACAAAGGCAGATTCATATCTTTAGCCCATTAGGATGGAGTTATAGCATCTTTTCCAAGATGCAGCATTACACTCCCCCTGCTGGTAGAAGCTAGAATTTTCTTTAGGTCTTTATGGTCTTTACTTGCATTGGCAGTGAACCCATGAAACTAGAAACTATCATATGAGCAAAAAAATTGTAATTAATTGGTCAAGTGTCTTTTACTCAGGTGGGTGTGTTTCTGCCCATTCTCTTGCCTAACTCTCAAGTATCCCTCATCAAGAAATACAGATCATTCTAAGGAATATAATTACTGTAATTATTTACCTGATGATGAATTACTATCTGGTTAGTAGTAGTTTGTACATAAGTTGTTGTCTTTTTTTTGTTTTTGTCTTGACACATCCATTCACACAACTTACAAATCAGCTTGACTTTCAACTAAACTTCATGGTCACCAAGGGAAAACTTGTCTTTCAGCCTGATGAACCAGCGAATGCATAAAATATAATATTCATAAAAGATAACATAAGTTGTAAAGCATATGATAAAAATAAAACTTCACACAGACTCTTATAAAACAACTTGTATCAATAATTACACAAGATAAAACCTGGTGTACATCCAGCCATGATCAACCCACCCAATAACCAATGGTTTAATCACCATCTCCATCCACCAATATTATATGAAGGACTATTAATCAACTGAGTCATCATGAGCTTTTTGGCCACTTAACTATGTCAAGAAATTTCCAAGTAACCAGAGAAAAGATCATTGCTGGCTCTGCTATGGAGGTGTTTGAAGAGTTTTCCACACAAACAAGTTGTTTGTGTTCTTCCTTTTGTTTAGCTGGAAAACTTGATGTACTACACAGAAAACAACCACAACAAAGTAGTTCTGCGAGACTTTTACCTGTCCAGGTTTGAGAACGGGCCCATCACAGAGCCATGTGGAACACCAGAATACCTCGGTAAGATACTTTCAATTTACTATCAATTTTGGTCATATATATACTGTATACACACACACACACACACACACACACGCACGCACACACACACACACACACACACACACACACACACACACTTCTACAGGCCTGCGGGCATACTTTATCTTTTTGAGTTCTTTACTTCCTACTGCCTTTGAAGATCATAA
The DNA here is from genome assembly GCA_008933995.1 of Datnioides undecimradiatus. Taxonomy (NCBI): domain Eukaryota; kingdom Metazoa; phylum Chordata; class Actinopteri; order Lobotiformes; family Datnioididae; genus Datnioides; species Datnioides undecimradiatus. The sequence continues at coordinate 6,598,042 of WARS01000026.1, forward strand.
TCTGTCAGAGGTAAACTGTTAGAGTGAAAAACAGACATGAAACCCAGTGAAACACATACACAGAATTGAAAGCATCAAACTCTCGCCCTCTTCCTCCCACTCCTCCTCTCTTTTCACATCTTCTGATCTCTTGTGTACTGTCTCGCTCCTCTCTCTCTCTGAGGTTTATGCAAGGGCAACTTGCTGTGCTTTGGCCTGGTTCTCTCCAGTGAAAGGTCAGGACAGTTATTCATAAAGCCGAGCTGAGTAATTAGACAAATAAATAAGGAAAGGGAACAGAGGGCCTGGCAGGAAAGGAATGAGAGATGGAGATAGTCCAAAAGGGAGCTCTTGTCTATGCAGGGCAGAATTATGAATGTGCTGTAATGGTTTATGAATGTAAACCGAGGCTATTTGAAACTCTCCTCCTCTCAATCTCTCTCTATATCTGATCTTCTCTCTGCTGTCCCTTAGCTCCTGAAGTGGTAGCTCGTCATCGATATGGCCGTCCTGTGGACTGCTGGGCTGTGGGTGTCATTATGTTTATACTGTGAGTCTCCTTCAGTAATTACCAAAGCTGTAATTCAACAAGCAGGACAAAACAAACTGAGCCGCAGCTCAGTAAGCATTTGTTTGATGTATAATGGACATTTTCAGGAGTTATTTGCATAATTTTGAAATAACTGTCTCACAGTCATAACTCTGTCTCCTTATGTATGTTCTCCTCTCTACAGCTTATCAGGTAACCCCCCCTTTTACGATGAGACAGAGGAGGAGAACACAGATCTACATAATCGCATCATCTTCTGTCGCATTGTTGCTGGTGACTTCGAGTTTGATTCTCCTTACTGGGATGACATTTCACCTGCAGGTACATAGCTCCACCACATGATGGCAATAAATAGTTGGTTGAATTTTCCAAGGCAGAAAGTGTACAGATACTGTGGTAGTGAGACAACACTTTACTTGCCAAAGAGTAGCCTAAAATTTCAGTAGCCTTAAATGTCACATAAATTAAATTTTCATCATATATATTCACCTACCCAACTACATGTTTAATACTACCTTTTTCTCAAGTTTTTATAATTGAGGTGCAGTTAAATTGACTATTTATTTCTTCTCGTTCAGCTAAGGAGCTTGTCTGTCGGCTCATGGAGGTGGACCAGATGCTTCGAATCACAGCACAGGATGCCCTGTGGCATGAATGGTAATTGTGTGCATGCAACTAAAAGCACAAACATTTTGGCACACACCTCGAGGGTTTGCACTCATTTAGATGCTGTCTGTCTTCTCTGCCAGGATTGCAGGAAATGGTGCATCAGAGAAGAACCTAAAGGATGGTGTGTGTGCCCAGTTTGAGAAAAACTTTGCAAAGGCCAAATGGCGGGTACGAATTTCATTTTCTATTTTTCTGTAGCAGTAAATAAAACTGGTGAAGACAGTATGTAAACAGCAGTGCACAAGGAGGAGAAAAGGGATAAAGGCAGGCCGAAAAACAGAATGGTGAAAATTACACCAGCGATTATGATGATGTAATGATTGATCGCGCTTAACACAGATAGCTGAGCATGCAACTCTGCAGAGGTATGTTTTTGATTTCCAAATGATATTGTGACAGTCATAAGGATAAAGACCAAGAAGGAGGAAATCAAGATGGCAGTGCTGACCTAACAGCATAAGTAACAGTTATAACCCTCTTCTCTCTTTCCCCATGTGGTTCCCAGGAGTTAAAGGTATTGTAGTTCATAATGAGAGAGAGTGGGAAGACAGAGCATGGGCAGAAGCTCACCTTCAGTCTGGCATGAGTCTGTAAAAAACATCTTTCTAATGGCTGGTTATCATCTTGACTTAAAAAGAGGTTTTTATTGGTAAAGTTGTCTTTAATAATATATATAATAAAAATATATTTTAAAAATATTATATATAATATACAATAAACTGTTCATGAAACACTTCCTGTTTAACCTTGATCAGCCTTGAGATGTATTGATCATGTTTTGGCTGGTGAAACTCTGCTCATAAGCTCTGTTCCTATCCACTGTCACTCTGCCTGTCCCAGAGGAGATCCATCCACTCTGCCCCACTTTTCTTCATTGGATTAGACCCAGATGTTCAAAGTGGCCCACTCTGCTCCTTTCTTACTCCTCATCTGCACTAGTCTGTGAGACCATTGGTAAAAACAAGGTGATGATCAGCAACATGGGAAGAGGGTTTGCTTATTACGTGTGTAGTTTTTTTTTATATATATTTGTGTAGATAAGGAGAGGGACAAACAGAAAGGATATAAGGGACATAGGCCACTGTGGACTGTTGAACTGAAGTGATTTGAGCGATAAGACCCTCTGTCATTCCCCTTATGTGAATCCTGGCTCATCGCCTCATACTGTTCCACACTGTTACAATCAAGTCATTCTTGAAGCTATACAGAAGCTGCTCAGTCAAGCCATATTGTATTCACTGACATCTCTGTATCCAAATGGCTTTACCCTTCCAGAGAGTAAATTCCCTGGTTTAGAAACAACCTCTAAGCTCACACATTTCCCTAACTCCTTCAGTGTTTGCAAGACAAAAGGAGTCAGATGGGTGTAAGAATGATGGAGAAGGAGACTTACACTTATCTGGTCACTTGTGTTTTCACGCTAACAAACAGTCAAGGAGTGGCTTGGGGAAAGGCGAGACTGGGATTGATTTAAACCAGGTTACAATATGTCATTGTCTCCTGGAAGTAAACAACTGGCACTAATCTTACTGCTCTGTTCACTTCACACAAATCATATCTCAGTGCTCAGTATGATGATGCTAAATCACTGTGCTTTGACAGGCTTCTTGTCAAATCCTTGTCTTCAAAGCTTAATTTCTATGCTTTGCCATAACCGACTGCAGTGTCAAACTTTTTTTCTCTTAGGGAAACAAGTCAATATGGGTGTAAATCGAAAAAGCAACATACTATAAATCTAATTCTCTTTACACTGCTATCTTTTTCTCCTCTTTCTTTGCCTCTGTCTGATTTACAGAAAGCGATCCGCGTCACCACCTTCATGCAGCGCTTGAAGAATTCAGAGGCACTGATTGACAGTTCAGCTGACGCTCAGGGCAGTGAGGAGGCAGGAGATGGTGAAGGGGGTGTTTCCCAGGGGACAAGTGATGAGGGAGACAAAGGGACAAGTGATGGGGGGGTGACGTCAAGTAGTGTGTCTTTAGAGGTCACTGTTGAAAATACCCCACCAGGTATGGATGAGGATGAGGGGAAGGGTAGAGTTGAAGAAAAACAGGATGAGGTAAAGATGAGCATCGGCCCATCTGTAGGGACTTCCCCATCAGATATTCAGGAACCTCTTTTTCAGCAAAGCAAATCAAATGCACCCCCAAAACTCGCACAGGAGCAACCTGAAAACATTGGTGCAAAGAAAGTGCCAAGTGATGGAACAAGGAAAATGGCTGCCAATTTGGGTCAAAATAAAGTTATTCCAGAATCCAAATCATCCCCCATGAAGACACCTGATCCCACCAAGCTGTCAGATGGTTCTTTAGGCACTAACCTTGACAAAAAACACACATCTGCCTCTCCTGATCCCAGCGGCAAACGTAAAATGGCAGCAACACTCCATGGTCCTCCACCCACAGGTTCTGCTGCTTCAACAGCCTCACCTGAGAAGACGCAGGCCATGCAGAGAGAGCAGAAGGATGAGAATGATGGAAGCTGGTGTCAGACACAAGTACCTGAGGCAGTGGCAGAGAGGTCAGTGGCAGCATCAGTCACTTCAGCACTGGGGCCTGGAGCTGGGGTGGATGTAGGAATGGGAGTTAGGTTAAGGGGTGATGGTAGCCCCGTGGGTAGAAGGGATAGTGATGGCAGGAGAACTGACAGACACAGTGCTGAGTTTAGCATAGCGAGGGCAGGTCCAGCGACAGGACAAGGTTGTTATGCAGTAGGCAGTTCTGCTAGTTTGGGCCGTCATGCCACACCATATAACCCAGATGTTGGAACTGTAGGGATGGGGATAGCAGGGAGCTATGGGAGTCCATACAGCTCCCTGTATTCAAGTGGAGGAGGAGTAGGAATGTACGGGACTGGGCTACAGCATGGAGGAGGCGGAAGCAGCACTACTGACTGGCAAATGGACAGTGTGATCGAGCAGATAGAAAAGCAAATGGCTGCTGTGCTGGAGAAGATTGAAGGAGACATGCCCTCACTGCTAGAGCAAATCAGTGACTGCCCCGCTGAACCATTGCGTGCCAGGAGCACACACACTTCACCTGCCACCTCTCGAGCACGCTCCTCACAACACACCTCGACTGCGACCTCGTCCACTCCTCCTCCTCTTCCAACCTCTCCCAGGCCTGCACTACCATCTCTCCCTCGCCTTACTATCCCACCTCCCTCCTATCCCCCACCTTCCCCACCCACACAATCCTCCCCCCAGGCTACAGAAGAGCAGGAAGATAGGGATGGACAGAGGGATGCTGCTCGTTCCAGCCAGTCCCCCAGAGCTGGGATGGGCAGGGGTCTATGAAGCAGGTGCATGATGCATTACACAACACCAAGACTCTATATCAACCAGAGGTATCATCCACTTGCTCCCCAAAAGAAAAAAATCCTTAACTGTTAGTTTGGTTTGGATGTATGTTGACAGTAAGAATACTGGTAAAGAGAAATCTTCCCATTGCATTCAATACTCTAACAACTGAATTGTTAAAGGAGAAATGCACTGTTAGTCTTTGTATGAAAGCTACAAGGAGAAAGATCTCAAATATTTTTTTGCATCTCAAATCCAGACTGTATGCATGAATGCTCACCACACAACCTCCTTACACTGGAGCACTCACAGTTTGCACCAAGCACTCACAGTTTGCAAATAATGCCTCTACCCAAGTAAGAACATTTTGGTAAAATACTCAGCTATTAGTGAGGGTTAACAGCTGAAGAAATGTTATGATTTGTATTATTGCCTACAAACTGTAAATACATACAAAGAACTGGGTTCCTAATTCTTGATCTACTCCCATATTGTATACTTCCTTATGTCCAAACTCTCATTTACTTTTTCAAGTCATCTCATTGCATTTTTGTTCCGTTCTATTTATGTAGCTATTCATTCTATAGCATGGCTGCAAAATCATGAGTTTGCAGTCATACAGTTGAACACAAGTATGTGAAACTTAACTGATCAAACCTCTCCATCGGCTGCTAGAGACTGAGATTTGTTCTATTATATAGTGTATTTAAACTTGAACTGTTGCTTAAAGTCTTGCTCCGTGCCCGTTGGAGAGCTGTGAAAAATATGTAGATGGAAGATATTGTATAAAGGCTTTGCAGTAACATACAAACACACACATTTTCTTCATCTTCTTTTTTCGAAGTTCTCCAAAAAATGTTTTAATTATTCTACAGTTTTGTTGCCAATTGTACATGTCGACAAAAAATGTCAAATGATTTACTGTTAATTGGACAGTGCTGTCTATATTTGTTCCTTTTTATCATGTAAAAAAAAGTCTTTCTGAATTTCATTCTGCTTTTGGATCTATGTAATTCTAGGTTCTGTGCTTTTCTCCTCAACAAATCTAGGCATCCACTATTCTATCCCTATGTAAACTGTGCTGTTTGCAAGTCTTTCAATAAAAGTACAAAATCTAATTTGACTGTGAGTTGTTTCCTCTGTGAAATCCTCGGTTAAACTGTTAAAAATCACCTTTCCGTCAGATATAAATGCAATTACATCAGTTTTCTAGTGCTATAATAATTCTCATTCAATGATTTCTCTTAGAGGTTCCATATGAACACACCATGCCTACAAGTCCCATCTGACCCTGCGTGAACTTCGGATTAGTCCATACTTGTGGAGACGCGGGGGTTGAAAACGTATTTGCGGTTTCAAACAGTTAAGAAACAAAAATAACGCGCTGTGGGATATAATCAGATACATTTAGCGTCATAGAAGGTGTGGATTAATATTAAATTTGAACAATAAACTCTACCTATGATGAATCGAGCAGATTCACTTTTTGGTGTACCCTCAGGAACGGAACGATGGTTGTGCCTGTAACGTGCACATGTTGCTGCTTTGCTTTGCTTTCAACTGAAATAGAGTGAGGGGAAACGGTTCGGGAACAGCCGGGCAGGCAACCGTCCAGCGGAAAAACTCACACAGAGCCCGCCACCCTGACACACTTTTCAGTTTGCAATCAACGGCAGTGTTGAATTGTCACGTTGTTTGTTAGGTTTCTTGCTTATATACAAGCCGATTTTAATACTACAGATCAGGCCGAGTAATATCGGATGTGGTAAGTTCTGCACACTTGTGTAAGCTCCCGTCTTGGTAGTGTTAGCCCCAGCTAGTTGGCTAACGTTAGCTAGTTAGCTAACACAGCGGCACAAGTAGGAAAAAGTCGCTGGGAGGCTAGATAGCTTGAAAGCTAGCGCACACAAGCTAACAACTACGCAGTCGTTTGATCTGCATTGCTGGTAGTCGTTAACGTTAGTTGCCTTTGGCTATCGTGACCATTTCAGCTGGCCACCTCGGCTAACTGTAGCTAACAAGCCACTGTCACGTAACCGTTAACGTTAAATTGGTATTTGCACATTTTAAGTGCACGAGAACGCTGCGTTGATTAATGTTCTGCGATTTACAACGTTAACGGTAGCCTGAAAGCTAATTGGCTACAAACATGAGATGAACGAAATGTTGAGAGACAGACACTAGCTAACTTGCATCACGCAACGTTTTGTATAATTTGCTGGCAATATATCATCTCGATAGGTGTTTTGGGTAACGTTAAGATAGCACGATAACCGATGATGCCCCAATAACGTTGTACTGGTTAGTGTCTCCTCTTAGCCTGTCAAGTTAGAGGGAAGCGTGTTAACGTGAATAATATTCGTACGTTTCATCCCCGATAGACTAGTGGAAAATATATTTTTTATCATTTTGCAGCAAGGGGATGAGAGTGGGGATCCCCTCGACATGTGTACCCGAGAATATGCGGCCCACTCTTTTCCAGGGCCTTTGTCATTTGCCAGGCACCCCCTCCCCCAATACTCCTCCTCTGCAAGGAATGCTCACCCCTAACCTCAATGTGACTGAGGGCCCAGACGCTCAGCATCAATATAGCTCCACGTAGCATACCTAATGCTGTACCTGTTTCAATTATCAGTGAAGCGCCAGCAGGTTTGACAAGCGATGTGTCTTGCTTGCTAAACTCTGGCAAACTGAATCTTGAAAACACAATGCACAAGCATGGCAGTGGAATTATATACCACTTTGTTATACCGGTAAAATGTCAAATTTCCTTTTATGATGTGTCGTGGCAGGGTGATGGAAGTTTTATGTGTGTGGTTTTGTTTCTCAAAGAACACTTATCGCGAACCTATCACTGAAACAAAGATGTTGCTATCGACGGATTTCATTCAGCACTGGTAGACGGGGCTTTTACTTTGAAAAGATAACGAAATAGTCCGTACTAGAAACTTTTCCTTGCATTTGTGTCCGACATGCTCTGTGTGTTTTTTGGAAGAATTGCAAGAGATTTCTAACATGGATTGCAGGAGGTCCTGCAGTTCATTGTACAGTAATATACATGGCATGCATCTTCTGGTAGCAGGGGCGGGATGAATGAGCGTTGGGGTCGGCTGAGCAGCCAATGAGGTGAGCGCCTGGCTGAGCAGCATGCTCACAGCCACCCTTTCCTGTTGAATATTTTAGTCCATGCGTCACAGCTCCTCCGCCCCTTTCTCCCCATCTGCCATTTTGGTTTTGTTCCCTTCTGCAGTCGCAAAGCCAGCAACGCAATTACATAGAAGAGACTCTCAGCATAGTGACTCGACAATATAGTGCAGACCCTCCTAATCCTGCGTCGCGTTTGTTTTCTTTATACAAACCACCTAATTTCCAACCATCGATACTACTGACATCTAGACACTACAGGAGAGGAGCGGGTTCGCATTGGGAAGGGACCGAGAAGGATTATTGGTAAGAATAGAGATATCAATGGAGCACGAGTGCCATGGCTAGTCTTTCATTCGCAAAATTGCTCAGGTTAAGCCTCCAAGTTAGCTAGTGTTTTAATTCAAGTGCTGAAACATTAAACCGTATCGGTAGAGGAGCTGTGATAGCCAGCTGTCAAAATAAACCCGTTGCTGTCTTTTGCGAGCAGGTTGCAAGATAGCCATAGCTGCTAGCTTGTAAAGTTGTGTTCCGCACCGGGGTTAATGTAGGCCTAGGCCGAGCTGCTAATGGCTCGGCTGGCAGGCTGGTGTTTTCTTGCTTCTAAGTTATTAATGTTGAGACTCTGTCTACTTGCCAAATCACTTAACTAATTAGTGGCACGCAACCTGCTTAAAAGGTTTCCTCTAGGTGTCGTTAACTGACATTTGATCCGCCTTTTCTTTAAACATTAAAGCTGTTAAATGGTGTGTTTCCACCTATGTATCAAACTGTGCATATAAACTAAAGTAACTCTACCAACCGGGTGGTTCGGTGCTTTGCTGTATCATGCCGGATGCCTTCATTTTCATTTCTGACGGACAGTGACGGTGAAATGTTTCATTTTCCGTTATTTCTTTCAACTTGGCCCAACTAATTAAATCGTTTCCGTTCGTGAAGTCCCACGAAGGTTTATAAACGGTTAATTGTGACTTCGAGGGCGCAGGTTCGCTGCATTGGATGCGGAAATGGTCGCTGATGTTTTCCGTGGGGTGGGAATGTGTTCGCGGTTATGCGGCCTGTTTCACTTCCCGAAGTGACAGGGTTTGGTCGGATTATTCCGTTTATCACATTGTACTTGGCACAATAAGACTTTTTTTTTTTTTTTTTTTTTTTTTCATGAGCACCGTTTTAAAACTTCATACCGATGATTGTCCGGCGGCGTTATATAGTCTGTGCGTCTACACCTGCCAGCGACCGTGAGGTGTTGCTCACTTTACCGCAGTAAGGTTTTAATGATTCAGCTCTTTTTGTTGAAACGATGTTGGCGGTCCTTAAATACCGGTATAATAAACAATAGAAGTACATAAACAAGCCAGCGCTGTGAACGCCGAGCATGAAAAGAACTGATAATGCTGCTATTCATGACTCTTCCCAGGCAGTTCGTTTTCTAGCAGATTTGTGTTTGGCCTGCAGCCAGCCCAGCTGCTCCCTAGACTAGAAATCCTCTCTTCAACATGAAGGGAACTCGGTAGCATTTAGCATGGAAACACATCACAGTGGAACCATATTATTGATTTTGCATATTTTTCACTCAGTTGAATCTGAATTAAAAGGCATTGTCTTATGAAATTCAAGCATGTGGTCACTGTTTGCCTTTGGCCATTTTTCTTTCGTTTAATCGCAGAAACCGCAAATCTTAATTTGTTAAATGTAGAGATAATTTTAGACTGCATGAATCTGAACAGGGCAAATGTGAAATGTTGACCCTGGCCACTTTGCTGTATTTGCTGACCTGTCTTACTGCGTGTGTTAATGCACAGATGTCCAGCTCGCCGCTGTCCAAGAAGCGTCGCTTGTCAGGAACAGAGACGAAGACGGGATCCCACTGCTCCTCCTCTAACTCTGTCAGAACTGATCTGTCCCACACACCTGCCAACGTAAGTCATAACATATACAGTTCAAACCTTTTGAGATTAACTTGTCAAAAACTGATTGTAACTCCTGTTACCTGTATCTCCGTAGGGCATGGCTAAGAATGGCAATGATGCTGAGATTGATGAAGGCCTGTACTCTAGACAACTGTAAGCCATATTTCTTTAGAATTTACATCATAATAATGAAATAAACGGATTAATATTAAGTACCATTAGGTAGCTAAACAATGCATCGTTATGCTGATTGTACTTTTTACTTCTGTAGTTATGTGTTGGGTCATGATGCTATGAAGCGCATGCAGAACTCCAATGTCCTTATCTCTGGAATGAGAGGGCTTGGAGTGGAGATTGCCAAGAACGTTATCTTGGGAGGAGTTAGAAGTGTCACAGTGCACGACCAAGGAGTTGCAGAATGGAGAGACCTCTCCTCTCAGGTGTGTAGAAGCATTCACAGTTTACCCCACTTTACAGTAGTTCATGATTTTTTTTTTTCTAGCCATACAAACACTGGGTTACTGTTATTTTACTTTATTGCAGTTTTATCTGTTGCTTCATATGCTTTAAGCCTGATTCCAAAGTGCAGTGTTGCTCGATCTGTTCTGAGTCACTTGTGTTGTATTGTATTGTTGCCATCCAAAACGAGTACTGCAGCCACCCCCACACTTGCTAACCATGCCCTGACCCAGATTTATCAGTGGGTGGCCTCTTCCCATGGTCATAATCATAGTAGAGCTAAAGCCAGTTTCAGGACATCCTTGCAGTAGAGAGATTTTTATCTTTCAGGCTGACACCCTTGATTTGGATGTGTCTGTTTTGATAAAAGGCTGATGAAGGCCTATTTATTAAGAGGGTCAGCGAAGATCTTTTTTTAATTGTATGATAGTGACAAGTGTTGTGGGGTGTGTGTGTATAGGCTGTATGTATGAATATTGAGTCTGTGCTCAGCCTTGTACACTAAAACAGTTCTATTTTAGCCACTGGCAATTTCCCCAGTGTCCCTTTTCATTCAAACTGAATTGAATTATACTATTTCTGCGACTTATTTGACGTATCATTCATCTTTTATAGGAGGTGGCCTTTAATCAACCAACAAATCTCAGACAAGTCCACACTAGGCTTAACTTCCTCCCTGTTAGAAACTCTGATAGCTGGATAAACCAGACACACATACACATATTCCTGCATAGGCATGACTGAGTGTTGTTCAGCAGGATTGTGGAAGAGCCAACTGTCATCTCTAACTCTTTCTGATTACTCATTTGAATACAAGTACAGCTAATTACCCATTAATTGTGCTTCCTAGCTTGCTGCTGTCAACTCTGCAAATTTCCACTTTCTGGGACAAATAAAGGAAATCTTAATCTTTATTTGTACTGTATTGGAACGGTAAAATGATTGTTTTAATCAGGCTTACAGAAAAGAAACTGCTGAGGCTTAGTGGAATGTATAAATTGTCTCTATCCTCACTAAATGACAGCTCAGGTTTGTTAACATAAGCTGTTTATTGTGTTTTGAAATATAAGTGTGGATGGAGCAAATTGTCCAAAATGCCCCGGCAGCTTTATTAAGGACATATGTGGTCTTCAGAATTGTCTTAGTATGCCTGGGGACTGTACATTGTCATACATGGCATTCATTCACTGGTATCAGCAGTTATTGCTTGACTGATTTAGTATTGATTCTTCACTGACGTGTTCATACACTTTTGTGTGGTCAGTTTTACCTTCGGGAGGAGGACCTGGGGAAGAACAGAGCAGAGGTGAGTCAGCCACGTTTGGCTGAACTCAACAACTACGTCCCTGTGACCGCCTACACTGGAGCCCTCACTGAAGACTACCTGACCAAGTTTCAGGTATGATTACTTGAATAGGAGCTGGTGCCTGACTCATTCAGCTCTCAGGGAGCAAAGAAAAATTGGTGTTTTTAAATGTATGTCTTTGTTGCCTAGGTGGTAGTGCTGACTAACTCCACGCTGGATGAGCAGCAGCTTGTGGGAGAGTTTTGCCACAGCAAAGGAATCAAGCTGATCGTCGCAGACACACGTGGTCTGTTTGGGTAAGATTCTTTTGTAGTTCACATGAAGTATAAACCCCACCTGTCCATCAGTATCTGACATTTATCATATTCTTTTTTTGTAGCCAGCTTTTCTGTGATTTTGGTGAGGAGATGATAGTATATGACACCAATGGAGAGCAGCCTCTGAGTGCCATGATATCCATGATTACCAAGGTAAGTTCTTACTTTTGGCCCAGAATTTATTTATGTATTTATTTATTTATGAAGCACTTGCTGCTTTTAGGAGCAAGCTATAACAGCTTTTTGACACACTGGTTTGCACACTCTTGCTCTTCTCTAGGACAATCCAGGGGTTGTTACATGTTTGGATGAAGCTCGTCATGGCTTTGAAAGTGGAGACTATGTTACCTTCACAGAGGTTCAGGGTATGACTGAGCTCAATGGTTGTCAGCCAGTGGAAATTAAAGTTCTGGGTAAGACTTGTTTACTATTCAGGGAAAGACAAGTTTTAGTTAGTCTGTTATGACTGTTACTGACATGACTTCTTCTCTGTTCAGGTCCCTACACCTTCAGCATCTGTGACACAGCTGGCTTTACAGATTATGTAAGAGGAGGAATTGTCTCCCAGGTTAAGATGCCCAAGAAGGTTACTTTTGTAAGTGGCTGTTTTCCTCACCAAGTTATGTCATGGTGACTTAGCAGTATATTATCAAAACTTAGAGCAAAGTAACATTTAATTTCTTCACAATACTGGTGCTATTACACTTGTCCATCCTTAGTATCCTGTATGTTTTTCCTTTGCAGAAATCTATCTCTTCCTCCATGGCTGAGCCAGAATTCATAATGACAGACTTTGCCAAGTTCGATCGCCCAGGACAGCTGCATGTGGGCTTCCAGGCTATCCATGCCTTCCAGAAGAAACACAACCACCTTCCTGCACCTTGGAACCAGGTAAAGCTCACTAGTATTTGTGTAAATACGTCAGTGTCTTTAGGTTACTGCGATTTCATTTAATGATTAACTATTTACTTTGTTTTGATAATGTCTTAGTCTTAATAGACTTGGTATCATTACATCCAAAATCTAGAATAATGCAGCACTGCATGGCAAAATTTACACTAAATTAGTTGCTAGCTGGTGAGATTTATTCATCACCTAAAACATAACATGCTGCTGTGCGTATTCCAGGCTGATGGTGATGAGTTACTGACATTGGCGAAAGAGTTGAACTCTGCCCAAACGGGGTCTGCCAAAGTGGAGCAGCTGGATGAGGCTCTTCTCAAAAAGTTGTCATATGTTGCTGCTGGAGACCTTGCTCCTGTCAATGCCTTCATTGGGGGTCTGGCTGCACAGGAAGTGATGAAGGTCAGTGGAGTGTGTGCATGTTTAGTTGTGTTTTTTGTTTTTCAGGTGTGTGTGTTGTATACTGCAGTGCAAGAGAAAGAAATATTGATGTCTGTTTTATTATTGTGATTGTGGAATTGTCTGTGATGGGATTTGTTTAGATGTGTTCTTTGCTAATTTGTTCAAAATGAGTCATTTTTATTAGTCATGAATGCTTTATACAATTTTTATTTATGCTTTTTTTTAAATTTTGGTTCTATAAGGCATGTACGGGAAAATTCATGCCCATAATGCAGTGGCTGTACTTTGACGCCCTGGAGTGCCTGGCTGAAGAGGAAGGAGTCATGCTCACAGAGGAAGAGTGCGCCCCTGTAGGTGTTCAGACCATATCCCTGCCATGAATACTAAATACAGATGCACATGATGGTGAAAAAACAGTGGTGTTGAATTTGTTTCTGTATCTGTCTCTTTCTGCCAGAGGAACTGTCGATACGATGGGCAGATTGCAGTATTTGGCACCAAGCTGCAGGATATGCTTAGCAAACAGCGCTACTTCCTGGTGAGTTGGCCAATGGAAAACTTTTAAAGACCTCCTCTGGGATCCTGTTGCTAAGGGAGATACAAAGCATAAGTCTGGTGATACTCTATATTCCTTGTGTCTTTTTAGCATATCAATATACTTGTATTTCTCCCCTGACCACTGTAAATTGATGTTCCTTCTTAAATTGTATTTTAACATGGAGCAACTCAAACAGCTTTACTCACTGAAAGAGGTTCTGTCATTCCAGGTTGGAGCGGGAGCCATTGGATGTGAGCTGTTGAAAAACTTTGCCATGATTGGACTGGCAAGCGGGGAGGGTGAGGTCATTGTGACAGACATGGACACCATAGAGAAGTCCAACCTCAACAGACAGTTCCTCTTCAGACCCTCCGACGTTACGGTCAGTATCATTTCTGCTTGTCTGGCATGTCATCCATCTGTCTATGAAATAGGTAGTGCACAAAAGTTGACCGTTGATCGATTGAATTTGATATTTCCAAGCAGCATTGTACATGGACTTCCTGTTCATTGTAACTGTTTCTGAGTGCACTTAATCTAACTGATGCTGATGGATGAAGTCACAGTACAACATTAGATAGAGGAGAGGGAATGCTTAGACTCATAATGGCTCATTGTTAATGTGTATTGGTTATTTCATGTGGTGATGGATTAAATGGTTTAGTTTAAAAGTTTAATGACTTTGCCGTAAGATGTTTAATAGGGTTTTTTTCCCACCATATGCATGTCTGAGGTTTACAGCACCAGCACAATAAGTAATACTCTTCTCACTCCTCCTGGCATCAAGTCACTTATTACTTATGAATTTTATTTGTCAGTGCAACAGCACAGTTGGTACAGTTTAGCCAGTTCAGTTATTAAAATGCAAACAATTAGCTTCCAGGTGGGAACAGACCTGTATAGGTCATACAACTGCTATTTCTAGTATAACAGGATTTGCTATTTTCACCATTATCAGAAGTTGCCGTTGCTCACATATGTAGCACACAACATGAGATTGAGTTTTTGTGTTTATCAATGCTACATGTGTTTGGTTGTATCTGCCATATTAATGGAAGAGTGGAAAATGAATACTGTCAAGCAGAAAAGGGTACCAGACAGCTACCCTCTGTGGAGTGCTATCATTTTGTTCATTCGCTATCTCAATCTGTATTTTGTTTTTAAATCAACTGATGGGTGGTTCTCAGAGACACGTCCACTTTTATTTAAGAACGGTTATTGATTTTTCTAAATTTACGCACTCATATATTGTGCCGCTCTATATTTTCAAACATGAAATGAAACCTCATTGTTGCATTTTATTTTGATCATTCTAATTTAATAAAGTGCTTGAGATCTCAGATGTGGCTTTGACCTTGACAACAGCCTGATTGAATAAGTTTGCACACCCTGCCCAACAAACAAGAAAGCAGCTTCTGCTTTTACTGGCCTTCAATCTTAGTAAACAAGTCTCTTTTAACTTTTTGAACATTATCAAGGGTGTGTAGATTTTTTTATTTCCATTGTATTGATGGTTATGTCACATGAGTGCACAGAAATTGTCTTTTTTTTGGTGGGGGTCTTCCATAGTAATCACATCAGTCACATTATCAACTTAGTTTTTGTCCTCTGTTTTCTTGCAGTCAATTGCAATGCTAATGTTAAAATTTCATCAGTGAGAAGGTGGAAAGGTCATGTTTAATATAATCTGTATCTCTGTGAACAGAAAATGAAGAGTGACACAGCTGCAGCTGCAGTGAAGCAGATGAACCCCTCCATCAGGATCACAGGTCATCAAAACAGAGTAGGCCCTGACACAGAGAGGATTTATGACGACGACTTCTTTGAGAGCCTTGATGGAGTGGCCAATGCACTTGACAATGTTGATGCACGTAAGACAGAATATTCAATGCTTTAAAATCTTTTTTTTTGTTTGTTTTTTATAAACAGCATTTATTTGAAAGAAAACAAGATGTCACATCTTTATTTAAGCCCCAATCTTTGGCTTGTGTCTTCACCCATTGTGCAGGTATGTACATGGATCGGAGGTGTGTGTACTACCGCAAACCCTTACTGGAGTCCGGTACTCTGGGTACCAAAGGCAATGTCCAGGTTGTGATCCCCTTCCTCACAGAGTCGTACAGCTCCAGCCAAGACCCCCCTGAGAAGTCCATCCCCATCTGTACACTCAAGAACTTCCCAAATGCCATTGAACACACACTGCAGGTCAGTAGGTGGTTCCTTTGAAATCGAGCACAATATATGCATTGTTGATAAAAACATTAAAAATGTCTTTTAACATCTCGTGGTAGAACATATGGAATCATTGAAGTGCTTTAAGTCAAAAAGTCATGAGACTTTTGGGGATTGTGTCAAAATATGATTAAATGGAGAAATAAATGATTCATTTAGTTGCTCAGCCCTAAATGACACTACATCATTCTGAAGTTTAATTTTTACTGTACATCCAGTTTAGCAATTGATGTGTATAATTGATCCGTTGTAATCTGTCCTCTGTTCAGTGGGCCCGTGATGAGTTCGAGGGACTATTTAAGCAGCCACCGGAAAATGCCATGCAGTACCTGACGTGAGTTGTCTTCCCTAATGTGTCACTTACTTAAGCAAACGTAATCATACATACTACAAGCTATTCTCATCATCAAAGTTGCAGTTAACGTTGCAGACAGTGACCGACATTAATAGTGTTCAAGTGTTGGGATTTTTGTGTATTTTGAATACTCAAATAGTAAAAGCTTGCCTGGTGACTAAACCCCCCCCCCCCCAAAAAAAAAATCCAACTAATGAGGTTTATGACCACTGTCCCTACAGAGATCCGAAGTTCATGGAGCGCACTCTGAAACTTCCTGGAGCTCAGCCTGTGGAAGTGCTCGAGGCTGTTTACAAGAGTCTTGTTACAGACTGCCCCCATAGCTGGGCTGACTGTGTAGCTTGGGCGCGCAACCACTGGCAATGTCAGTATAGCAACAACATCCGCCAGCTGCTGCACAACTTTCCCCCAGATCAGGTACACATTGATCAACTTGCATGATGAGTACTAGTCATCTTTGAATGTTTGCCATTTGTTTTTGGTTCTCTGCATATTAACATGGACTAACATTTCCCCGTTTCCTTGTTTTTCATCATCAGTGTATTGAAATTTTATCTGCGCATAAAATATCTTAGTAACTTTTCATCTCATGTCAATATAGCAATTGTGACTCTGAGGCATAACCACATAGTGGTTACGGTTTGTGCAGCATTGTCTGAGCATTGATGTTGCAATTAAAGTGTATAACAATGCAACAAGCACTAGTTAGATGGAGAAAATTGAACACATGACTTCAGTCACAGCTGTTTCATTCAGCTGGAAAACTTCTATTCTGTAAGAATATAAACTCACAACTGCTGTCATAGCATTATGTTAACCCTTCCATCTCACAGCACACATTTTACAGCACTGTCTGTTCACTTTTGGTTCTAGGGATGTTTTTTGATGACAACAAAATTGTGAGCAGGCCTGTAATGGAGTAGTGATATGTCATAGGTGTCCCTTTTTACTTTCACTTTATTTTTCAAATTAGTTTATTGTCTCAAGCACTGTCAATCTAACAAGCAAAACACCCCAAAACATCTTACAGTGATTGTTTTTGGACCATCACTTAAAAACATCCATTATTGTTATGTTTGTCTCTCAGCTCACTAGCTCTGGTGCCCCCTTCTGGTCTGGCCCAAAGAGGTGTCCTCACCCCCTAGAATTCAGCACTAGCAATGTAAGTAAAAGTGTATTACATTTTTGTATGTATCTGCTTGGCGACCATCTGTTCTGAACCTCTGACAGAAGTGCTGTCTTTTGTAGGACCTGCACATGGACTATATAATGGCAGCAGCCAACCTGTACGCTGAGACGTATGGCCTGCAAGGCAGCACTGATCGTGCAGGCGTGATCAAGATCTTGCAGGATGTTAAGGTGCCACCTTTTACTCCCCGTTCAGGGGTAAAAATCCACGTGTCTGATCAGGACCTGCAGAACAGCAATTCCTCCGTTGGTAAGATCTGCAGATCTGTGCACATATGACAGCAGTTTGAATGATTTAATGCTGAGGGAATTATGAATGTTGTGTGACACACGACTCTTCTTTGTATATAGATGACTCCAGACTGGAGGAGCTGAAGGCCCAGCTGCCTTCTCCTGAGTCTTCCCAGTTCAAACTTAACCCTATTGACTTTGAGAAGGTACTCAATCTTTCCTTTTACATTCCTGTGTATTCGCTCACGCCTATGCTGTTGACTGATTGTAGTCCTGTCTGTGTGACGGTTTAACAGGATGATGACACCAATTTCCACATGGACTTCATTGTAGCAGCATCCAACTTGAGAGCAGAGAATTACGACATTCCTCCCACAGATAGGCACAAGGTGGGTTTTAAAACCTGCCATCAGCTTTGGATGGAAGGATAACTGGCAGACTTCTGATCTTTAATTGCATGTGCTCTGTTTCTCAGTCTTTCAGAAATGTTCTCGATTAATGCTAAAAAAGCCAACTTTGCAAATTTCACACTGGCCAATTACCTATTGCAAATCTTCCAAACAAATCCAAACTCTGTTTTTATCATTTGTTGGAATGTCTTCTGCTCTCAATGTTTCCTTTTGTCTCTTAATTCCCCTGCCACTTTATCATGCAATCTAGAGCAAACTGATAGCTGGCAAGATCATTCCTGCTATTGCCACTACAACTGCAGCAGTGGTGGGCCTGGTGTGCCTGGAGCTCATCAAAATTGTCCAAGGACACAAGAAACTGGAGACATACAAGAACGGCTTCATGAACTTGGCCCTGCCTTTCTTTGCCTTCTCGGAGCCTATCGCTGCTCCCAAACACAAGGTGGGCAGCTGTATGCATATACATATACGAAACTCATTTTGAGGTGCTCAGATGACTCAATGATATCTGCCCCTGCTGCAGGACTGCAGTAATTGAGCCATTTGTCATCTGTTAAAGGTTAACTAAATGTTGTCGTAAGATGTTTTACACTCCAATGATGATCCAGCCATGCTAATACTGATGCACCAGGCAGATGCAGTTTGTTTGCCTGGGTGCAAGTGAGTTCAACTCACCTTCTCACACTGATGTTATCAGTGTGTGCTGAGGAGGAAAAACCCTGATTTTAATGTATTTTACACAGCAATAGCAATACACTAGACAGCAATAGGTGGACACTGTCACATCTTTCTGCGACTGACATTATCACAGGCATCAACCCATCCTCTTTGTCTTTGCAGTACTATGAAATTGAGTGGTCATTGTGGGATCGCTTTGAGGTAGCAGGGTTGCAGCCCAGTGGAGAGGAGATGACACTCCGGCAGTTTTTGGACTACTTCAAAGTATGTTCTGAACCCCCTACCCCCTCACTGTGTTCACTATACTGTTTCTGGTTTACAAATAACCAAGATCTGTTTTTGTTCTTTGTCAGAATGAGCACAAGTTGGAGATCACCATGCTTTCTCAGGGAGTGTCCATGCTCTATTCCTTCTTCATGCCTGCTGCCAAACTCAAGGAGAGACTGGACTTGCCGTGAGTATATTCTCTGGCTCACTTTCATCCTCCTTCAGCACAACCAAGTTGTGTGAGTGTTCTTGTTCATTGTTATATCATTCCTTGGTGTCTCCTGCAGAATGACGGAGATTGTGACTAAGGTGTCTAAAAAGAAGTTGGGCAAGCATGTGAAAGCCTTGGTGTTCGAGCTGTGCTGTAACGACTTGTCAGACGAAGATGTGGAAGTGCCCTATGTCAGATACACCATCCGCTGAGCTCCACCCTGAATCCACCCACAGGAGGGTGGGGATTGCTGGGGGGGGTGGGTGTTCTAAGTGAGGAGTCGATATGGGGGATTGGGGGGTGGGTTGGGTTGATCCAGGTCAGCTCTATTGGATCAATCAGTTGTTTTTTTTTTTAGGCCTGTGGTTTGTGTAAACCTGTGCCTGAGTGTACATAGCCCCAGTAAGCTGATTTAAGGATACCTGTATGTGTGTTAGGGATCCAGTTGGTGCTTGGCTGTGGGAACAGGGGTGCCATGGGAGGAAGGGAGCACGTATACTGGACCTCCTGACGTTTCTCAGTAGCAGAACCTCTTCGCCGAGTGTTCTCTTGGCACTTGACAGCCCAGCTAGCATCCCTCTGATCCATCCCACATTCTTACTAGCCTTCAGCACTAAAGGAGGGATCTTTTTATCCAGCCAACTGTTTCCCACTCCACTCTACTTGCTTTCTTCCCTCCTACAAACCCCTGTCTCGTAGACCTGGTCCCACATTACTGTTGTGTTTTTTTTTTTCTCCAAAGATGCACCTCATTAAGTAGTTCTGCCAAGAATCTCAGAAATAGTAACGCGTGTAATAAGAATCCATTTTGCCCCTAAGTCACTGCCTGTAATTCTACCAGAAACACACCAAATTTGAAACTGTAGAAGCACCTTGAAGACTCCGATAAACCCATGTCAACAGCTTCTTCTTCTGCCTGGAATTACAATCAGAGTATCCCACGCCGGCAGAAAAGGAACCCCTCACCAGTTTGAGGCGCCCCCTACAACCCACTTCATCCAGCACTCTGTGGCTTTGGAGGGGCTCTTGCACATGACATCACATTTCTCTTTATATTTCATGTGTTTTGTTAATTTCTATTCTATTTTTTGGGGGGGAGGGGTGGGGCAGGGTGGACAAACTTTTGGCACACACCTTGTAGATCATAAACTGTCTTCTTTCTACTTTGTTAACTCCAAATGACATTACAGTATAAGAACAAGGCAATGAGATGTATCTTGAAATGGGAGCACTTAGTGTGATAGTGAATAAACATGTAAAAACATATCAGACTTTGTGTGTTTATTTGTCTTTTTGTAGTGTGGTTTTCAATTAAAATGTAACTTTGCATCTAATTAAATGTGTCACTTCTGAGGTAACAATTTGATGCAAACCAGAATTATGTCAGATATTCATTTGTTTTTTCCTGTCCGACCTGCGCTTTCATCAGAATTGTCATTCTAGAGCATGTCCGGGAAGCATAACCTGAATCAGCTAAACACCTTATGATGAACTGAAAATGAAAAAAACTGATAAGATCTTTTTTTTTTTTTTTTTAAATGTTCAGTATCTGTGAAATGAAAAGAGGCACTTCATGAGTACTTTATGTATAGTTACTGTCACTTCCTCTTGTGTGTGACTTTACATTTTAGTTCGTTTCTTGAGTCTGCAAAAGTGGTAAATTTCACTCGACTGGTTGTTGGATTTGAGTGATAAGTTTTAGCGTGTTCAGGTTTTGAACAGTTCTCCCTGAGAAGAGCGGATACATGAGTGTGTGCAACAAAAGGATGTGGTTGATTGTGAGATGAGGAAGAGAGTGAGGAGGAAGAAGCGCACCGATCTCAGACGAGCTCTCTGCAAACAATTCGCTGTGGGTTAGTGAAACGGAGAAAACACTGGTGGCAATTTGGATTAATTTAACCTTACTCACTTTGAGAATGTGTAATGTTTTTGTGAAGATGCACTGAAGTCGAAGAAGAAATGGAAGTGGAGGAGACTGGTGAAACAAGGACTTCCTGGTATGATACCTTTTACATTCATTGTTATCTATGTCTTCCTTGGGGTGCTGCGTACTGTGTATTAATGCCGAAAGCAGACTGGGGCAGAGATTAACGTTAGACAGGATACATTTTATTATTCAAGTGGAATGAATGGTATTTGGAGGTGGTACACATCAGGTGTCACAGTGGTGAAACTTAATCATTTGATATCACTGTTCAATATTCTAACTTCTGTCATCTTTACTTTTTTAAAAATTACTTACTTTTACATTACTAGAGTCAAAAAAAATCTGTAATTTAAACGAAAATAAACCAGGTATTTATGCTGCTACATAGATATGCTTATAGATTTATCTCAAATAAAATAACATAACCTGTGTAGATGTTTGCTTTTTGCCTATTAACAGTTTTGCCATTTTTAGGTCTGCATCACCAGGAGAGTCAAACTTCATCCTTTGTGACCATGCTGGGGTAAGTAATACATTCTATCTTCTTTCTCCTGTCTAAAACTTAAGTTGGGACACTCTCCTGAAAAATAAATTCACTTTCACATGATTTTATGCTTTTAGAAAAAGAGAAAACAGGACCCAGCCCCTGAACCTGTGATCAGAATCACAGAGGTGAGTGATTAAACCCTTTTCTATCTTCACACGTCTCTCTTGCGGAAGTTAGTCAACCTTACCTTTGTGACCACAATACTGAGTGCAGAGCTGTTGAGAGACATTGAACATTATGTTCAGCAGTGCAGCCACAGGAGCTCTCTGAATGCACCATTAAATCCTGTCAAACTCTATCCACTGTGATTTTCTTCTTTTTGTTTTCCTGTTTTTGCTGTCATCTCCTACATTGTGTGCATATTCAAGGGCATGTAACATTTTAACAGTCTGTGTTTTAATGTATCTCACTGTGTTACTACACTGAATATACAGCTGATGTGGTTAGTGTGGCAAAAACAGGCAGACATCTTGTATTTTACTACAGAGACTGTTTCAACCATCTTCCTCTTTGAAAGTGTCACACAGGAAATGAGAGATCTGCACCATGCAACATCTCACCCCTCTCCACATCTCTGTCTTTCCACTTTCCTGAGCTCTCATATCTTTCTCAAGTTCACTTTTTCTGTGATGTGACCTGTTCTATATTTTTTTTCCAGGATGACGAGGAAGATGAAGAGGGTGAAATGATGTCCGACCACGTGAAGGATTCAGAGGTAACTGTTCCTTTTTTTGCAGAGGCCAGATGTGTGTTCATCTTTTCCAAAGCCCTCTAATGTAAAACCAGAAGTAGTTTGAACAATGTCCCACCTTTACCCAGTTTTGCTCACACATATCGAAGCTGGATTCTTGAGTTTTAACGCTGATTTTATTTCAGGAGCCTAGCAATAAAAGAGTCAAACCTGTGGCAAAGTCCAACAGTCTAACAGGGGCCATAACCCCAGTGAAGACCCCTGCTCTGAAACGCATTGGACAGTCCATTTCGGTAACAGTGAAGAAAAATAAAACTCACTTGCCCATCTGTTGTCATACAAATAACTTTTACATGTAGACGCTCAACCACTCTGCTCTTCCACAGAGGTCTATCAGTTTTCGCACAGAGGCTCGACCATTACCTCCGGCTCACCTGCGCCCTCGGACAAAGGCCTCATCATTTCCACGCCGACGCAACAGTCAGTGCTGGAGTGACACAGTGGAGAGTCATGACCTCACTGCAAAGGAGATCAAACGTCAAGAGGTACTAGCATGCTAAGTTTATCTCAGCCGCATAAAATTTTAACATTTCTGCGAATGTTTTTAAAATAGCGTAATGTGTTTCGTGTGTGCGGGTTAAGATGTGGTCACAGTGTAATGAGGGCGACTAGTACTTACTCTTTAATTCTCTGAGGCAGCTCTACACAGTGATTATGAAAGAGGATGTGAGCTGGCACTGGACGCTCAACTTCCTTTATTGAACAATCAGCTGTGAAAGCTCTCAGTCTCTGCATTTCACATCATATGCAAGAGTTGTGTTTGCATCCACTTGTTGGTGTTAACAGTGCTGGACTCTTCTGCAGGTGATATATGAGCTGACTCAGGGAGAGAGACAGCTCATTGATGACCTCAGTCTGGTCAAGAAGGTACTTGTCCACCAAAAACCACCATGTATTCCTTATATTATGACACATTTTCCTGTCATTTCACTTCTTGATTACTGCACCCTTATTTGTTCCCTTTACCTTTGCCAGGTGTACTATGAACCCATGTTGAAGTTAGACATCATGACAGAGAGTGAACTTGGACAGATCTTTGGCACACTGGACTCCCTCATTCCTCTGCATCAAGGTAAACTATCTCTCTATACTGCAGTCCCAATGTATGTGTGAATGCAGGCTCCTCATACCCAAATTATGTATAAGAAGGGCTAAAGGGATCAATAAATATTATAGTTTATTGACTCCCAGTGAAATTATAACGATGATCAGTTCACACAGTTCAATCCAAATAAATGCTTCCAAGTGTTAAAATGTGTTATTTGACGTATTTCTCTACCCATGTGACAAGTTTTGTTTTATAAAATACATAACAGTGGACCACAGCTGAACACCAATCAATGCAATACATTTTGCAGATACTTGCCATATGATGTTATACAGTATATTTATATTTTATTTAGTTGTTTTGATATCAATGGAAGCAACTAAAGCCGCACAATCAGAATGTTTATTTTTTCACTTCGGTTTCCATGTTACAAGTGAGAGTTTGCTGATGTCATGTCCTTTTTTAAGTAAAGGGAGTTGACTGAGTTGAATGTGCCATCTTTGTCTTTGAGCTGCATTAAGATTGGCATGAAGTCAGCACAGCTCAACGAGAACTGAACACTTCTGTTGTTTTGTTTCACCCCAGATCTTCTGGCTCGTCTTGAGCGGCTTCGGGGATCCGAGAAGACAGTCGGAGAGGTGGGGCCCACTCTCATGAACTGGGTGAGCATCTCTCATTTTCAGAGAGGCTGAGAGAGAAGAAGGGAAAAGGGCACAACCCACCTTCACTCTCTCCAGTTCCTGTATTTACATTATGTTCCTCTCTAAACCAGAATCACAGAGTTCAGTCTTTCTGTGTGTATCTCTGCTTTTATCTAACTTTATTTGACTCCTTTGCTCCTCCCCTCAGTTTCCCTGCCTGGAGGCCTATGTTACATACTGCTGTAACCAAGTGGGGGCTAAAGCCCTGCTGGACCAGAAGAAGCACGAAAAACGAGTGGAGCACTTCCTACGCCTGTGTCAGGAGTCCTCTTTCAGCAGGAAACTGGACCTGTGGAACTTCCTGGATCTCCCACGAAGCCGTTTGGTCAAATACCCTCTGCTGTTGAAAGAGATACAAAAGTGTACACCTCCGGACCATCCGGATGAGGACGCATTGCCTGATGCTGTGAGTTGGCATCCTTCACACTCATCAACGCACTCACATTCACTTACTTGAGATAATTTGAAACTTTGATCTTTGATTATAATATATTCATCTGGAGTATTTCAAGTCGTTGAAGGTGCAGGACAGTGAGGGGATTCAGAATCCACTCTTTCAAATGGACACTAGCTGAACCTTGTAACCTCATGTTATAATCTGGCAGGGTTTTTCTAAATGGTTCTGAATAATTGCAACATTGAGTTTACATTTATGTTTCATAATATCGCTATAAACACTTAAATAATTTAGTAATTTGGCCTGCCTCTTCCAATATTTCCTTTTAAAATCTTTTGTACTTTGCACATTGGCACCCCCAAATGGCTGCAAGAGTTAAATGTTTTATGAAATATAAGCTCCAGAGCTGGTGATCTCTGAATTCACATTCCTGCTGTGTCACACTTTGCTGTTCAGTTGGAGCTTATCCAGAGCATCGTGGCAGAGGTGAACAAGAAGACAGGAGAGGCAGAGTGTCAGTTCTACAGGCGCGGTCTCTGCTACCTTGAAGAGAGTCAGAGACTGCCAGAGATCCAGCTGTCACGCTTCCTCTACTGCCACGGGGAGCTCAAGAACAACAAAGGCCAGGTAGCAGCCATCAGTTGTCATTGATTGACCTTTCAACTGGTCGCCTGAGGTCTTTGATTTGTTTGTTACTTAACTCAAGGAGGTTACGTGCTCCAGAACACAGTGATTCCATAATCTTTACAGACCTTTGCTCCTTTTAGCCCCAGTGTAGATTCTTAGGTTCTTTATATGAGCACCCTGTATTTTCAGAGTGCGGTGACAAAGATGTTAATGTAATTTCTGGATAACAGGTAATTCTTTTTAATGATCTTCCTAACGCCACCTCTCTCACTCTGTGTCCATGTCTCTCATCTGTCAGCGGCTGCATGTCTTCCTGTTTGAGCTGGCATTGGTGCTAAGCAGACCGGGGGAAGACAGAGAGGGAGGTCAGGTGTTCCATGTGTACAGGCAGCCACTGCCTAATGCCTTGATAAATCTGGAGGAAATCCCGGATGGGGAGGCGACTGGTGGGGGCAGCTTCAGGGGAGCCTTCACTGGTGGAAATGATAAAGGTAACATCTGCATACACCATACCACCGCTGGTGACATTTAGTCAGTAAATTTAGGCTTGGATTGAGAGAAAGCCACGCCACACTAAAGTAAAACACGCTAAGTGTCACTTTCCCCTCTGTGTCTCCATTTTCTAGTGAGGAACTGTTTCCGTGTGAGCAGCAGGGGGCGCTCCAAAGCTCATCCTTACTGCCTGCAGGCCAACGACTCCTTCAGCAAACAGCAGTGGATCACCTGTCTGCGCCAAGCCATTGTCCAGTCGCGAGACCGGACGGCTCAGACGAGCCAGTCACAGCTCTCCCCTCACGGTGATCCCGCCCTGTGTCACATCGCCGAGCTCAGCCTCAGCACGGACACAGATATGGCAGACCATACGAGTCGCTGACTGTTGCACTGATAATCAGGAGGCCTGCAGAGTGTCTATAGATCTGTGTATTGACACTGGAAAAAATAAAGGACAGACTGTCTTTGGATGGTGAATGTGTTTGGATATACCTATAGAATTGTCCACATGAAAAATACTCTTTTCATTGCATTTTCTGATGGATTGTGTGAATGTGTATTGATGTGTACTGTGCATCTTGGGAACAGTGTTATTGATTGTGAATTTCATTGTAAAATGTTCATTATGTTTTTGTGGGGTTTTTTTAAATAAACTGACACTTAAAAATTTGTTAAGGTACTCATGGCCAAGTACACAAAGACAAGTCTAAGTATAGCCAACAAGATCTACAACGAAAAGATTAGTGATGATTATCCTCCCTCCCTCTCTCCTCCTTTCTCTCCCTCTCTCCTCCGTTCTCTCTCTCTAACACCAGTGACAGGGCAGGGCAGAGAGGTAGACTTTCAGTTCTAGCCTGCAGACACACACAGTGAAACAGTAGATGTCCCCTTATGCATTTTTAACAGCTCAGCAGGTGATGGGAACAGTTTGCTTGGGACAGTTTGTCCACAGATAGAGTGACCAAGTGATCAGGTGAGTCTAAAACCACTGTGCTAATGCTACAATATTTGTCAGGCATTATTTGCAAACTAACTTGTTTGCAAGATTTTTTACACTTTACTTGCATAAAAATGGCAACGAGAGCATAGAAATGTCTTTGGTAATGTCTAGGAACATTGCCTGTGATATGGGCATGTTCTGATTTTAATGGTTTTATGACTTTTTAGTTAATGAACACTTAAGGTTTAACTCACACTGCAAATATGCACCCTTAATCTGACTTATTAATGCTAATGTGAAATCATTGAGGTCTCTTTCAGACCTTGTCTTTCCGAACCCTTGTGCGTGCTGTAATTACGAGAGAGAGCTGTGAGCCAGAATGGATCAACTCCATCTATTCAAGATAAGGATTTACCTTAAGGGGATGCTCATTCACAAATTAATCCTGTTCTTTTTCCCTCAGCTGTGAATGACAATCCTCGTCATTTTCCTGGAAAAAGAGGATAATACTCTACTGTCTGCTTCATTCTTTAAATAAGACACCTCTTTCTGTCTGACAGACCGCTTATGATCTACCATCACCCTCTGCTCACCTTTGACCCTGGAAAAACTGAGGTGGAACCACTTAACCAGTCTGCAACCCTCTGGGTTTCACTGTGTTGGGAAGACCTTCTGTCTCAGGATCTCTTTTTGTAGACCCATTTGAGGGTTTTGGAGTAAAATAGGATGCCTGGAGCCAGTGGCGTCAATGTGGAGGGCACCTGTGAGGCTCTGTGTCGGACCCTGGTGTCTCAGAATGGCCTCCAGAGAGAGACCGCTGACATCTCCCAGTCTGTCCTCTACACCTCACTCATGGGCCTGCTTCTAGTTGCTGACAATGAGGTATGTGCACACAGCGTATAAACCTTTAATTAATGGTCAAGCCTCTGGTTGTCCTGAAAGTTTGTATATAATGTGAAGGTTTTGAAAACTCGTGGGACGAACGTAAACACAGACAGAGAAATCGGACTTAACAGAGAGTACAATCAACACACACACACGTGTTTAAGCACCTGTCAGCACTCCATGGTCTCTAATAGGATGGATACTTGAGGCTGACCTCCTTTTAGCCTATCTTGTTATGCTAATGAGTTAAGAAGGCTAAATCCGTCCCACCGATGCTGTACTCACACTGACATGGCGGGGTAAGGGCAGACAGACAGACACATGTACAGTCACAGCCAGGGGTCAAATAGTAGGGCAAGCATGCAGCAAGCTATATTTGTATACGAGTTAAATTTGCGGATATAAGTTCAGGTCATTAGCTTCCTGTGTTGTCTTTGTTTTTTCAGAAAGAGCAGCTCAACTTAGGAAGTGGAAGGGTCGGCCTTAGAAACATAGGAAACACAGTAAGTCTTTAACAGTACAGGGTGTGCTTTAAGCGAAGCAATACTTCTACTTATCAGAATATATGTATATATTTGGCATAAACACGCTCACTTCCTCTCATCCTTTGTCTGCCACATAGTGTTTCCTCAATGCAGTAGTCCAATGTTTGTCTCACACACGTGGCCTCCGGGACTACTGCCTCCTGAAGTCCTACAGGCAGGAGAAGTTCTCCAAAGAGGACGCTAAGCTAATGGAGGGTATGTTCCTCTCTCCTCCCTCATCTTCCTATTATTCCTTATCCCATGTTATGTTTTCACCCTTTGTCTTCCTGCACCAGCTTTCTCTCAGGTGCTGTCAGGGCTTTGGGATGAAAATGAAGGCGACACAGTTGTGAATCCCCGACAGTTTTACAATCTTTTTAAAGAAGCGGTGCCTTACTTCAGTGGTTACAGGTGAGAATGTAGATGATGGTCAAGGTTAACTGCATCCTGCTATTAGATGTCAGTGCACATAACATCACTGCTGTGCAAAGGCAAATGCATTAACCTCATACTTATGAGGGCAGATGTTTAGGCATTGCTACTAAAACAATAAAGGGTACAAGCGAGGACCTATGAACTACTTCACTTCATTTTCTGCTTTGCTACCAATACAGATGCTTTTTGGTGCTGAGACCTGTATAAAAGTTCATTTATCTCTGTGTTTAACCCAGCCAACAGGATGCACAGGAGTTCCTCAGGTTCCTATTAGACAAACTGCACACAGAAATCAACCGTAGACCATATGTTCGACGAACAGGGAAGGAGCCAGAGCAAAAATATGCCAGATTTAGGTGTGTATGTTTACGTGGGAATTAAAGCATATGTGAAATTGTCACATGTCCTTCATGTTACCACATTTTTTTCCCTCTGTTGCTCTCATCTCTTATTCCCTCTTAGGATTTCAGAAGAAGCAGCTGCCATGTGGAAGAAGCACTTGGAGAGAGACGACAGCAGAATAGTAGGTGAGGAAAGCAAATTCAGTCATGTTGATCTGTTGGTCTCATCTGTATTAGAAGGTCACGATGACAATTCACGCCACCCTCTTCACACAGACCTGTTCTCTGGCCAGCTGCGGAGCTCGCTGCATTGCTCAGTGTGCTCCCACTACTCTAACACATTCGATGTGTTCTGCGATCTGTCACTGCCCATCCCCAAGAGGAGCTCTGCTGGGGAGGTCACACTGAAGGAGTGTCTGGACCTCTTCTCACAGGAGGAGAAACTGGACAAAGAGAATTCACCAGTAAGTTACCGCAGAGAGAGGAAAACCAGTGGATTACAATTCATCAGTGTGTCTCCACATTAAGGGTCAAATGGCAGTGATGTAGTCACAGTGAGCTAGATAGATAGTAGAGCTAATAGTTTAGTCCAAAACTGATAAGTTTATGTTTGCTCTACATGGGGAGTGAAACTTTTCCACACTTCTTTTGCACTTTTTTCCCTGATCACATACTTCTTTTATCACCTACAACATCCATGGTAGACTGGTAAAAAAAAAAAAATCAATTAGTTAAGAGTTACCTTCTCTTTTGTTTTTATCTTCCTTTATTTGTTTGAGAAATATCAACATCATAGTAAAATAAATACAATAATGGTGTATCAATAGTTAGGTACTTACAGTGTCCTTTCCAGAATGATCATAAAAATCAGGAAAGGGCAAAGAACCAGTGCACTGAAAATGGGATGTTTTTTCTTACAAAGAGGACTAAATCATTTTTTTACTTTTAAATAAAGTGTGTTGGAGAGAAGGACACTTTATATTTAATAGGTAATTAATTTAATAGATAACTGACACTGAACAAACCTTGCAGAATGCAAATAAATGGAGGTCTAAGATTTTTTTTTTAGATTTTGAAAAGTGAAGGGTGTAAGGTGCAATCAAATACATGATTAAACATGTGTAAAAATAATTACATTATGAGCAGGTACAGAGTGTAATTACATAAACAATATGGGCAAATGCTTGCTAACTGAATAAGTTACCATTTTTAAGAAATTCTTATCTTAATGTACAGTGGTTAATATGAGCAGACTGTATGGATGAATAACATTGTAATACAAAGTTAAATAAGAAGAGCGGCTGGATTACACTTTCCTCAATGCTCCAGCTGTTTTCATTTACTTCATTAAATTTGTTTTAGTTGTTAGTAACATGCAACTGATCCTGTGCATCTGCATATACACTGTTGCCCATAAAGTTGGAATAATTTTGTTTTCAGACACATTCCTCTTTTTATTCTTATTGATACACATCAGTAATCACTTTTGACCAGGTGCAATGATGAGTTTTGAGAAGATACACTTTATCTATCAAGAATAAATCACATTGTCACAATCATTTCATAAGAAGAGTAAAAAACATATTTTATTCCAACTTTATGGGCAACAGTGTAATTTGAAAATGTAGGTGTGTGTTTGTTTGTTTTTTGTGCTCCAGATGTGCGAGAGGTGTAACAGGCATACAGAGTGCACCAAGCGGCTCTCCATCCAGAGGTTTCCCCAGGTTATTGTGATCCGTATCCTTGGCAGCAGCTCTTATTTAGTGTATTATTCTTATCAGCAAATGATGTTTTTCTGCAGAAAGTTATGATGATGCTTAATGGTTTCCATCAGATCTGAATCGTTTTGCCATGTCACGGTGGTCTATCAGTAAAAGCACAGTGTATGTGTCCTTCCCTCTCACTAACCTGGACCTAGGACCATACGGGCCAGTCGACTGTGGTAATAGATACAAGTCTTTCTTTTACTTTATCCCTGTACATGTCTCTTTTACTTTTGTATGTGTACATACTTTTTGTTTACTTTTGTGCATGACTATGAGTCATTCGATAATTAATTTATAATAATGTATATCACACAGGCCCAGTTCTGTACGATTTATACGCAATATGTAACCATGCTGGGACAGTTAACATGGGCCACTACACAGCCTGTTGCTCAGATGAAAATGGTTGGTGCTTCTACAATGACTCCAGGTAAGACTTGTCCTGTGCCTAAATATTTTTGTTTTGATATGCAATTCCCTACCATCTGCATGTCAGTGTTATTCTATGTAAAAAGCCTGCTGTGTATGTGAGTCGTCTTTATTGAAACACCTTCATTACAGTCCTATAGCTGTTTCTCATGCGTAGTCTCTGTCTACCCACTTACAGTGTGACTCCAGTCTCAGAGAACCAGCTTCAGACCAATCAAGCCTATGTGCTGTTCTACCAGCGCAGCAACAGCACCACCACTACCAATGTCAGAAAATAGACCTGAGACTGGCTGAGCCGGCCAGCCAATCACAGCAACTTTACCTCCAGTGTCCATAGAAACAAATAGAGGCAGCTGTGCTGTAACTCTGGCATCTATGAACTTCTCAAAATGCTCAAATAAAGATTGAGGAGGAGAAGAGAGAAACCATGCTCACTTTATGGGAGATGAATCAGCTCAGAGAGACTACACTGTCTTAGTCCTCAGGCAGGAGTGAGTGATGTACTTACACATGATTACACATGAGCTCTTGTAGATACTTTTGATCCATGCTTGCTAACATAAACCCCAATAAACTACAACAAATTTTGGGATGAGCAGAAAAATGGCAACATTTCATGACTCACTCATGACACTTTGTCTCTGACTGAATTGTAATTTCTATGCGTATATATTCATACATGTATGTATATATTTTTTTACATTCATGTCTGCTATTGTACATATGTACAAATTACGAAGTTGAATGCATCGCATTACTGATATTTGAAACCAATAAAAAACTGTGAAAGTCTGACATTTTTATTTTTTATTATCAATATAGTTGTTAGCGTTATTATTAATGTCATTTTCCATTTGTTACTATATTATGTATTCAATAACTCAACTGTATCGTATATCATATTAACATGCAAGTTACGGTGCCGCATCCTGCTGACGAATGACGTAATTGTGCACATGCGTATTAACAGTGGGCGGAGTTTTCCAGTCGGTCAGGAAGGGGAGAAAGGCGGACACAGAAACATCAAGCGGTAATTATATTCAGCGAAAGCGTTCAAACTTTAAGTCGGTTCTTGTTTCGGTCACAGAAGTATCACGGTAGTGCGGCGAGTGTTGTAATTGTAATTTCAGAGAGAATAACTTGAATGACAGCAGTCCAAACCAAAGGAAACACCGTTAGCTTTCTAGCTAGCTAATGTTAGCTGGTTTGACAGGCCCAGACTAAACTGCACAGCCCTTCAGCAGGAATGGGAACACACAGCACGGAAATGTTCTCTGTTTACACCCTTTACCTCCGAGGCTGCCTCACCGTTTTCAAGCCGGGTCTTTTCGGACTAGAATAATGTCGTATATCAGGATTTTGTTAATGTTGTCAACGTGTTGAAAATAAGGAGGCCGGTGTTGTAACAATTAGTGCCAGCCGGTTGATGAAACATTTGAAAGTATTATCCCTGGTCATCCTGTTTGTGCAATGCTCTATTGGTAAAATTATGTATGAATATATTACCTGGAGAGCAGTGATTTGAGACAATCTTGTTTTGGACTCTCTTCTTTTCATAGATGGCTGCTATCAGGAAGAAGTTGGTGATAGTTGGGGATGGTGCTTGTGGGAAGACCTGTCTGCTCATTGTCTTCAGTAAAGACCAGTTCCCGGAGGTCTACGTCCCCACTGTATTTGAGAACTATGTGGCAGACATTGAAGTGGATGGGAAACAGGTGAGACATAAAACACTGTCTGCAAACTAAGATCTAATGAGTGCCTAGCAGGTTGAGCACTGATAGTTTAAAAACAGTTTTATTTAAGTTCAAGTTGTCATCATCAAATTACAGCTGTAATTATGAATATTATCATTCTATCATTTAATCTGTTGATTATCTTTCACAACTAATCCCCATAGAACCCCACAAAACAGTGAAGATGCCATCGTAATTTTCTGCAGCTGAAAGGGACATCATCAAAAGTCAAAGAGAATTAATTTGTCATAATGTTAGGCATGAGTTATCAAATTGTCACATTTGACAGCATCAGGTGTTTAGACTGTGGATTAACTCATCGATTAGTTTACTAATCATTGCACTACTATTTTGTGGTTTTGCTTTAAAATTGCAATTATTTATGTAAATAGTTGATGATTGATTTTCTCTGTCTCATTTATGCATCTATCTAATATTTAATCACCTAATAATTTTGCCATAAAAACAGTTTTTCCAAAATAATTTAATAAAATGACATTGAGAGAGTTTAAAAGTAGTGAAAATCTAGATTCTTACAGACCATCTAATGTCAATGCACATAGGGCCCTTTAACATGTCTTTTATTAATGGATCTGTCCTCACATATAACTTTCTCTCTCTTTCACAGGTAGAGCTAGCACTTTGGGATACAGCAGGTCAGGAAGACTATGACAGACTGAGGCCTCTGTCCTACCCCGACACTGATGTTATTCTCATGTGCTTCTCCGTAGACAGCCCAGACAGTTTAGGTATTGTCTTTGCAACAGTAACACCAAAACTTATTGCAACTTGTGATTCTGTTTGATAAATGTTGGTAATTACAGTATTTTTCTACTGTAGAGAATATTCCAGAAAAGTGGACACCTGAAGTGAAACACTTCTGTCCCAATGTTCCTATCATCCTGGTGGGAAATAAAAAAGATTTGCGCAATGATGAGCACACCAGACGAGAGCTTGCCAAAATGAAACAGGTCAGTTTTGTTGTGTAAAATTTGTTCATATATGTACTTTTTTTAACCTAAATGTCATTCTTAACATTTTTTCTGATGTATATGTGTGTGTGTGTGTGTGTGTGTGTGTGTTTCCAGGAGCCAGTTAGAAATGAAGATGGCAAAGAGATGGCGAACCGCATCAGTGCCTATGGCTACCAAGAGTGTTCCGCCAAAACCAAAGATGGTGTGAGGGAAGTCTTTGAGATGGCAACTAGGGCAGCGCTGCAGGCCAAGAAACGTGGCAAGAAGTCTACCTGCCTTCTGTTATAGGCTTTGGGAAAACAGGGAGCTGCTGTCAAGCACAGATTGAGAGGGTAGCTTCCATTGACATGGAGAAGAATATTGGGGAGGGCCCTTAAAAGTTTTGCGGATGCTCAATTCCTAATCACCTAAGTATAAAGCAGGTCTTAAATTATTTGATAGGCTTCTACACCATGGTCCTTGGTCTATACATTAGGTTTTGTGCCATTTTGCTTGCGTCTATCAAAAACTTTCAGATCTAGATACAAGTTTGTTGGGCAGGTGGTGGGGGTGATTTGAAGTTGAGTAGATGTGAAGGTTTGAAATGTGCCATGATTGGAATCACGAGAGAAAAGGTCCTTACCAGGCCAAAGACAATGGGGATGTGAGCAAGGAAAAAAAAGACATACACATAAAATAGGTTTGAATTAAGACCATGTCTAAGTGGATTTTAAACAGTATAGCCTACATGTAGTGCCTTGAGAGCAGTGGTCAAGAAGAGTAAGTTGTGGGGTAGGGATTCATAACTTAGATGGGGATTTATTTTGTCATTTGTAGTGTCCACACATCACATTTGTGAATGCTTTCTCCCTGTCATTGGCTTGGCTTCTTCAGGCCCATATTCTAACTC
This sequence comes from Datnioides undecimradiatus, assembly GCA_008933995.1. Classification (NCBI taxonomy): domain Eukaryota; kingdom Metazoa; phylum Chordata; class Actinopteri; order Lobotiformes; family Datnioididae; genus Datnioides; species Datnioides undecimradiatus. The sequence continues at coordinate 6,632,495 of WARS01000026.1, forward strand.
AGGCACTATGCAGGGGTATGCCTAAACTAGATTGTATGAGATGTTTTCCCATACCGAATTACTTACCTGTACTTTTTGAGTGTGTGTGTGTGCGTGTGTGTGTGTGCGCGCGCGTGCGTGCATCTGTGCAATTGTATGGTGGTTTCTTTACTCCAGTGCAGGTCTGCATGCAGTGAATGTGTGTATAATTGTGTGGGTGTGTACTAACATGTGTCTACGTACTGTATGCATGGAAAGGCCTTCAGTGTCACTGACCTAACCCCTTGTTTCCATGCCAAAGTTACCCCTGATGGCCACATTTAATGGCTTAGATGGGTAATGAAATTTAACAGCTACTCAGAGTGACATAGAAACCTTCACTTTACTGGAAGACATTGTACTATACCTAGAGGCACAATCAGGTTAAACATATTATCAGTTTTTAGGACCTTTTTTGTGTGTACCACAGATTCATTTGATTGTGTTAATCAGTGGGTCAAATCATGAGTGATGTAGTTGATAAGTTGAATATTCTTTCAGATAGATGATAGACTTATCTTATTACTATAATGTCCATTATGTACTGTACGTCTTACAAGGCTTTGTAAGGACATGTTATTGATGTGTATTTCAAGTTTGCCTTTTACTCAATTCTCCCCATTTCCCCTTTAATGATATTGTCATTATTGTACTATAACTTTTTATTGTTGATGTCTCTAATTTTCTTAGTATATTTTAATCATTTTACTTATTCCTGCTGTTATGATCAGCTTATATCAGTTAAATGATAAATTGTAACCGTAGTGTTTCATGTGATTAATTGAAGGTCAAGCTTGGGGTGCAAGGCTGGAAGGTTCTGGGGGTAGGCTGCTAGAGCAGTCTCTTTCTTTTTTGTTTGTTTTTTTTGTACTGTGACCTTTAGAATTTCTGGATTTTGTTTTTGAAATAAAGCTGATATTAGGGGTTTCTGTTGTAAGGTATTTATGTGTTTTTGATCTATTAATTAATAATTACAACAATATTACCTATATTTCTGGCATTAATTTCCTTTTTCCCCTAATAAAAACAGTCATAGCCCGTCAACACATCTGGTTCTCTGATTTTTATATGTGATAGGAAGATGTGTATAGAAATGCATCAGATAATGCCATGCATGTCGTCCCAGTTAATCGGTCAGGGAGCACCAGTGTCGGGTTGGCCTGGTTGTCTTGTCCAATCAGCGTCGATATTGACGCGTTCGCTCTCCGAGCACCAATCACACACCAGCGTCAGGTGTTGGTCCTTCCCACTCTGAAATGTTGTCTTGCTGTAGCCATTTTACACTCGGTTCCCTGAAAAATAATTTCAGTTTGCTCACAGAAAAAAACCCTTCAACGTGACATGTAAAGATCTACTTTTGGTCATATGCGGTACGGGTAAGTGTTTATTCTATTTCACATACAAGTGCTGTCGTTGTGTTTGCAACAGCTGACAGCCTTTTGAGACAGCGTCCGTGCCTGGACTAGCTAGCCAACGTCAGGCTAAAATAGTTAGCTTGCCAGCTAACCGAGATGACCGCCACACGTCATTGTTAAATACTCATTTTTGGATTCTAAGGGTGAGCATGTGCATTGTGTGCGCGAGGGTTAATTTTAGGTACAGGGTCATGCCCCACAGTGGCCTTTGGTAAGTAATTTGAGAACAGTGATATCACTCAAACTTGCAGAAGTCAGCGTTCCAAAATGCAGCTAACCTGGTGACAGAACTAAGAAAATACCACCTGCCCCCGAGCTCGTTTGTTCGTAAATTCTTTACGTTACGCTATAAGTTTTGACCATGGGATTCTAAAATATAAGGTACAAAGCCTGCAAAGTTGTATTGTTCGTTGTTACCCGTAATCCTTCTTATTCACATGAGTAATCTGATGTAACTTTCAGGATATCTAATGCTGTAACCAAATAGAACGGGACCAGAGTCAGCATGGACTATGAGCGGAGGTAAGTTAAACAATCACGTTACCCTCCCCAATAAGGAGCGCATGTGTTAGACAAGCCCCTTACGTTGTCTTTCATGGTTAGGGGTGGGAGAGGTGACCGCACAGGTCGCTATGGCAGCACCCACAATGATCACAACTTTAGGGATATGGACTACCGAGGCTATGGCCAAGAGGATGAAGAGGCAGGTACTGGATACGAAGTCAGAGCTGATGATGACAGACCATATGACAGTGAGGAGCAATCGCAGGGTGTCCGTGACTTCTCACCAGGTTGTCTCCAAGAGTGCCCAGGGTTTCACCCTAGAAGTGATGGGCGAGGGGACATTCGACCTGAGGGGAAAGGGCTCCTGTGGCTGCCTTGCTCTCAGTCACAGCCCAGTCTTGCCCTTCCTGTTCTTCAGAGAGAGGACGACGGCTCCAGACGGGAGTTTGAGCAGTTAAAGACTGGCCTGCAAGAAAGGGGTCGGGGCAAAGTTGGAAGAGGCTTTCCTGAGAACAGTGCCCCTCATTCTGGGAGTAATGATGGTAACTGGGGTCATGGTAGTGCTGAACAAATGGAATACAACGCATCAAGACCGAGAGAGGAAGACAGGTTTACTCGTGGGCCAGTGAAAAGGAGGGTAAGCCATAACATATATTTCATTCTCTGTAAAGAGCTGCTAAAGTTTTATAGCGTTATTTACATTCGATGCTAATTATTGACTTTTCTATGCAGGCTTTTCCTGCAGGGGCAGAGGAGCACAGTTGTGGGAGTGTTGGTCCGGATTTGCCGCTTGAGGAGTTGGATCAGAGGGATCAGGACTACCGTGCAGATCTAGACCACAACCAGAGGCCAAGCAACATCATAATGCTTCGAATGCTGCCACCCAATGCCACTGCAAATGAAGTAAGTATATGTCTGGGTATTTTTCTTCTTGGTCTCTATAGAGGTCAGATGATATGTGGCTTAAGTATGCTAAAATGGCATTAATGTCACTGTGTTTATAGATCAGGGCACAGCTTCAGGAGCAAGGGATCCAGCCAAGAGAGGTTCGCCTCATGAGGAACAAATCTTCAGGTGAGAACTTGTCCATTGCCCTGACATCCGTTCTTTACGCTCCCTCTTGTGTCACACTCATCCATTACCTTGCTCTTTAAGGAGACTTTCCCTTGTCTGCTCATTTTCTTCTATTAATAAGCCTCTTCCCGTTCCTTCTCTCATCCTGTCACTGTCGTTCCTCATACTCTGATGGTGGGGTAAATAGCTGGTTGATGCAAAGAACACACTTATATTTATATACCACATCACATATACAAGCTTTTGCTTTGTTTCCTGCTTCTATTCTCTGGTCTGCTGGGGTTTGAATCCTTGCCACAGAAAACATTCAAAGGGGAGCCCTAACCACATTTTCCTTTAAGACAAGAATCCACACATACAGACCTAGGTTTTACATTTGCACTCCATGGCTTTAATTTTCCTTTTCACCTTGGCTCTCTTGCTGTCTTTACCCTTTCATGATTCTGCCTCATCCATCTTGAAGTGTAATGCGTCTGAATAGTGGAACAATGCTCACAAACTAACAGTGTCAGCTGAGAAATTAGCAGCGAAAGCAGAGTATGTTTGATTGTGTTTGTCATCGTAGCTATTTTTGAATGTGTGAGTGTCGGGATATAAGTGTTGCAGCTACCTCTCAGCTACCTGAGCATCATCCATACCGCACAGAAAAGCTTGTCTTTTTCTAAAGGGTTCCCATTAAGGTCATTGTCACACTGGCCTCTACCTTTGCTAACTCACTGGTTGTCTGTAAGGTGTGCCCATCTGTCTGAGGCACACTTACAGTCCCCCCGCACTGCTCTGTCTTTCTCACCCCTACGTCACTGTTTCTCTGTTTTTAGAACAATTCAATCTCAGTTTTAATTGTTAAAATGATGGCCTCTTGTGATTAATCTCTATGTGATGCCATACATACTGTTACAAATCTAAATGTGTTGTGTAAAGTGTTGGCTGGCAGTTAGAGTAATTAATGGACAGGATATGGAGTGTTTAAGATGAGACATTACACCACAGTGCTACATAGTTCAGTCTCTCTGACTCAGAGTAGCAGAGATATGCGTGCCTGTGCTTGTGTGTCTCTGTGTGTCTCTTCTGCCTGGGTGCTTCACCATTCAAAGCCAAAGAGCTCAGACTCAAACTGATGAGTGGGTAGGATTCCCCCTCTCTCCCTCTTTCCTTGACCCTGTTGAGATACTTGACATTGCATCCTCCCACCCTTGCAGAGAATTTGACAGCAGATCTCCAGCTGGCTGTGAAGAGTGTTATTTCCAAGGGGGAGAGGAAGCAATGTTTGATTTCATTAGTGCTGATACAGGGTCTCTCTCTCTCTCCTGGACATGAAGCACTAACCCCTCACTGCGTTGTTGTTATGTTGTTGTTGTTGTTGTTCGGTTACCATGGCGCTGGGCGGTGTCCAGGTCAGAGCCGAGGATTCGCCTTCGTCGAGTTTAATGTCATACAGGAGGCCACCCGCTGGATGGAGACCAACCAGGTCACTCTCCCCTACACCGACACACATACACATACATACATGCATACAATGGGACATATGGGTTAATATCTGGATAAATGTACAGCCACGTCACCTCATGCCCTGTCATGTGCACACGAAGCAGTCCAGTATGGTGTAGACATACAGAGTGGATAAATATTTTTGGTCCCTGAGGTAGGTAGGTAAGTCTTTATACTTTGAGATTAAAATTCATCTTTTCTTTCTACTCATACAGAATTCCAAAAAAACAGGCAATTCATGTTACCTCATGCTGACGTCTGTCTGTCCCAACAAAAACTTTTCATAACTGGACTCTCCCAGTCACATTTGCTTATCATTTGTCCAACCCAAGCGCCTCTATTAGTAGAGGACTCCCCTTTCTTCAGTGACATGTTCTCACTCTATCCTGGGTATACAGTACCACCTCAGCGTGAATATAAATTCTTACATGGTCTGTTGTATGTTGAATCACAGCCACTATAGTATTTCATTTTTTTGTTTTTGAACCTTTCATATCTGGGTCGTCTACCATTATTACATCTTTAGGATGGAACTTTTGTCTATTTGGGGATTGAAGGTGGTGACAGTGGGATGGGATGTGTGGAAAACTGTGAAAAGGTTCCCCTTAAGGGGGGAGGGGTTGACACAATTGAACAGAATACATTGTGTCCTTAAAAATGGACACCCTCACACTGCACATACACCATCTCAGTCCGTCCCAATTTCCTAAAGCTGAAGGTTGCAATTCTCTGGTGTCCTCTTTCTTTCAGCCTCAGTTCTGCTCTTTTCTCTCTATCCCCCTCTCCCTATCGTCGCTTTCAATCTCTCTCATCTCTTGTGAGATGAGGCCTTCTCTGGCATGTGTGGCCTAATTATTGCTGATAATCATTCTTTGTTTCCTCTCCCTCTCTTTCTTTTTCTTTCAGGGAGTGCTGTTGATTCTGGGACAAAGAGTGTCGATGCACTACAGCGACCCAAAACCACGTGCCAATGAAGACTGGCTCTGCAACAAGGTTGTGTGTGGGATGCATGCATGAAAATCTGAATTTGTACGCTTGTATTATTTGCGTGTGTATCAGTCAATGTGATAGCTGATTCTTTTAAAAAGTCTTTTAACAGTAGGTCATTTAACATTTCAACAGTGTGGTGTGCAAAACTTTAAAAGGAGAGAGAAGTGCTTCAAATGCAGTGTGCCTAAATCAGGTAAAGTTAGAGAGACCTACTGTATATATCACAACTATTCTTATTTTTACCATAACACAAGCCCTTACATGTAATAAAAAGTAAATGGTATGCTGTCTTTCTACAGAGGCTGAGCTGAAGTTGCCCCAGTTGCAGAGAGATTTGGCTATTGGTCTTCAGAAGGAGGGAGCTCAAGGTCTATTGCCCTTGCCAGCACCTTACCACTCCTCTGGTCCTACTGTCAACCCTGGTCAAGCTACACAGCAATCAGATGTTGCCAATGACAGTAAGTCCATTTATCGACATTGCCCCCACTGTGGGAATCAGATACTTTTTGTGAAACTTTTCTTTCTTTTAAAAAAAAATCATAATCTACCAGAATAGGGCATTAGGGGATACTTAATCTCACATCAATGTATGCCAGATGGTACCGAAATAGTTAAATCTTGTGTTTAAGATTATAATATTTTGTCACTCTCCTCTGCATCAGCTCTGATCCTAAGAAACCTTGGCCCACACACTTCATTGGAGGCCATCCTGTCTGCTTTGGCTCCCTTTGCCACTCTCTCGCCTTCCAATGTTCGCCTAATCAAGGACAAGCATACACACCTCAACAGGGGTTTTGCCTTTCTACAGCTCTCTACAATAGTGGTAAGAAACACAATGTGACAGACACACACACACACACACAAACATTAATGCTAGACATATATTTCAGAGTTGTATTTTAAGTAAAATGTTTTGTTTGTGTCTAGATAATATTAACCCACAAACACAGTTTGTCATTTTTGTGTACTGTCTATTGGTGATTTTGAAAGAAAAAAAAAAGCTTCAGCCTAATATACTCATAACACAAACGCACCCACGCTAAGTCACAGGCCTCATATGTTTTATCAACAGGAGGCATCTCAGCTGCTCCAGATCTTGCAGGCTCTTCAGCCAGCTCTCTCTATTGATGGGAAGACTATTGTGGTGGAGTTTGCCAAAGGCTCCAAACGGTTAGCACTCACACACCCAAACTTGGCTGCAAAGAAAATACAAGAGCACTGCTCATCACTGTTATTCCACAAACAGTTATATTGTTCCAATCTGTGATTACAGTGTCAGATTTAATGTCTGATTGGTCTTGTAAATAAAGTGGATCAGAAATACCTTTCGGAGAAGATTGTGTAAAACAAATTAGCTGCCGCAAAATAGAGAAACTGTTGTATTTTATTGAAATGAAATATAGATCACGAGAAACCCGCTGAAACCCTCTGTGTGCATCTTTTCCATTCCAGTGATGTGTTCCTGACAGACGGCAGCAGAGTGAGTGCTGCTACAGTGGCCAGCACAGCCATAGCTGCGGCTCAGTGGGCTGTCACACAGGTAAACCGTCTGAATGACAAATAGGATGTTGTGACTTATCTTTAAATCAATTTAAATTGTACGTTTACAGTTGTATTTTTTAAGTTTTCGTCTCATTGTTAAAAATGTCGTTCTCAGACTGCCCAGAATGGATCAGGTGGAGGCCAGAGTATAGATACAGCAGTATATCAGCAGGGGGCAGCAGTAACATACAGTCAGGAAGGAAATGAGTACTCGGCCCTGGATGGCACAACTTTTAAGGCTCAGGCAGATGCCAGGGTGTCTGTTTTGCCCAATGCAGGAGCCGCCCTGCTGGGGGCATACACAGGAGGAGCAGCCCCAGGTTGGTATCACATATGACAAGCGTATCACCTATAAAATCTCTGCCTTTATACACTTGAATTGAACTCAAATTGAAATTGAACTTAAGCCAGCTGTTTGCATGCGCTTGCCTTTATGCAGCTCCTGTTTCATCTGAAGCAGTGACATCTGGACCAGCAGTCATGCAGCAGCCTCTTACTCATACACCGACTGCTCTCATCACCACAGCTACCACCACACCAGTCACACAGGTGCAAAATTACTGTTTGCTCTTCTTTTTTTCTTCTTTGCCTCTTTTAGTCTTAAATTGTTTCATACAATTAATTTGTTGTTCTAAGGATTATTTCTGTCTACAGGTTGAAATAGTGGGAAAACCACAACCAGCTGCCCCCAGTCAACCTGCAACCCCAGGCACTGAACACGAGCTCCAGCAGTATCGTAAGGCGTTGTGTGTCCACTGTCCCTCCACTGAGAATTTATTGTGGTGTTCAACCCCCAAAGGGCAATGCAAAAACACCTTTGCTAGCTTAAAAAATACTGAATTTAAATTTTCACTAATAATTGCAAATGAATAAACCTGATTGAGTCACTGCTGTGACTGTTAATCTGAATGTGTATGATTCATGATGCCGGTGATCAACAGTCAAGCTAATCTTTTATGATCAGTTCAGGTTTTTTTTTTTTGTCTTTTTTTTAATATCTGTTGTGTGTCTTTGTAGCTGTCCCCGATGTGTCCACATACCATTATGATGAAAGCTCTGGCTACTATTACGACCCACTCACAGGACTGTACTATGACCCTAACTCCCAGGTAGAGTGGTGGATACACTGCAATCTAAATGTTAAGCCAGCACTTTTTGAAAGACATTTCTCAATGTGTCCTCCTGCTCAGCATTTCGTCTGGTTTTATATGCCCCTCCTCTTTGCAGTACTACTACAACCCTCACAGTCAGCAGTACATGTACTGGGATGGAGAGAAGCAAAACTACATTCCTGCTGCTTCTGGCCAGTCAACCACAGAAGGTGCTCCCATAAGCGGAGCCCCTTCAGACTCACTGTTTACTTCCTCTGGCAGCAAAGAGAAAAAAGATAAACCCAAGAATAAAACCGCCCAACAGGTATTTCAGATACACGATACAAGCTGTAGTTAACAAATTTACCTATACGTTTCAAAATGAACTTCAGGGAAACTTTTTCTCGCTTCCTTGTGTAAAAGGGTAGATTTGGACAAAATGGACAAAAGAACAATAAGTGAAAGTGTAATGCAGTTCATTTTAATAGTTATTTACCAAGTTTTACATGTTCTCAGCAAAAATATAAAAACTAATGTCACAGTTGCAGAATTTATTGAAGTGGAGAATGGGGGGGGGGGAGTAAATTTGCTCTTTGCTCTATTTAACCTCCTAACTTGCATCTCTTGGGGTTCATATTAATAGATTGCCAAAGACATGGAACGCTGGGCTAAGAGTCTCAATAGACAGAAGGAGAACATGCGTTCTGTCTCCTCCTCCCCTGCCGTCGGCTCTACAGCGCTACCACCTGGATACACCAGGGCACCTGGCCACAGTCGCCTGGATGATCGCAGAGAATCTGCCAGCGCTGATGCAGGCTATGCTGTTCTGGAGAAAAAGGTGCATAACTTTACACAGACACACTTGCCTAGCTGTGAACACATTTATATCTTCAAGCCAGCTGGGAGGATGCAGACAATGTCTGCATGAAAGAAGGTAATTATTACCTGACCTGGTAATCCCAATGATTTGGTTTCTCTGTCCTGCAGGGGGCACTGTCTGAACGGCCTCAGATGTTTCTGGACCAGATCCGACAAAGTACAGAGGTAAGGACCTGGTCCCATTCATGTGGTTGAGTTTTTTTTTTTTCACACACTCTGTTTTTTTATAGAGAATGCACCAACATTTTTCAAGCAAATTATCATTGCGATTTGTGTCTATTTGACTCAGTCGTTGATCTTGCATCTTATTTCTTTAGCGTTCCCCACCTCAGCAGCAGGGTCTGGTCCCAGCCTACAGTGGAGAAACTGACAGTGAAGAAGAAGGAGGCGAGAAAGATGAGAGGGAAGGGAGAATGACAGACTGGGTTAAACTGGCCTGTCTGCTGTGTAGGAGGCAGTTCCCCAGCAAGGAGGCCCTCATCAGACATCAGCAGCTCTCTGAGCTACATAAGGTGGTTACATAAACAGTTTAAATATAATCTCAGACAGTTCACTCCTGGCTTAAAAGCTAATGTGTTTTCAGGGCATATTGTTAACTTGTTGTTTCATACATTCTTTACTGGCTAGTATCTAAAATGTGTCTAAAAATAGCAGGTGCACCCTGATGTCATTCCTCTTGTAATCCTGTCTAAATGTTCACCTCTTTACTGGTCTTCCCCTAGCAAAACTTGGAGCAGAGAAGAGCCCAGCAGGAAGCTGCAGGCAAAGAGGTTGGTCAAGCTTCAGGGTCTGACTGGTTAGACAAAACTGCATAGAGTAATTATGCATCTAAATAGTTGAGCGCAGTTGATGTTGATTTCATTTTTTGGTTCCAGAGACTTGCTGATGGACCTGAGACTCCTGATCCTAAGAGGAGGAAGTTTAGCCCCATGTAAGCAGCAGTGAAGCAATAAACAAGACCCTCCATGATGGTGTCTTATAATTGCTTCAGGTTTAGAGTTGGCGTGAGTTATGCAGAAGTGGTCATTTACAAAATACAGGATACCATGTATTGTTCCTCTTAGACTGTTTAAGTTGGGGTTTTCTACTCTAACTGTAGCAGTGTGTGGTGATTGGTGTGTATTATTGTAAGGCTTTTTGCTTGCTCCATGCACCATACGTTTATGCCCATACAACAATTTTGCAGCAATGGTGGATTTTACTTTGACATGTTTGTGCATGTGCTTAATGTTTTTATTCTCTTGTTTCTTTAGGGATGGGATCACAGGCACTAGTCTTGGTGCCAGGATGCTGCAGGGAGGTGTGAAAAAGGGGCTTCTACTGCGCAATATGCAAGTGGAGTGAGCGTCACCCTCAAGTCTCAGCTTTCTGACCTAGACAGGACAATGACAAAGCCTAGCACGCAAAACATCACCATTAACATTGTATAGATATTAATTAGGGGTGTCATGATCTCAATTCTGATCGAAAGATCAATAAACATTTGTTTTATTTTATGTAACGAATGTAGTTTTTGTCAACTAAGTAAAAATTAATCTTCATCTGTCTCCACTGCTGTCTGTCTCTCCTCAGCTGTTTGTGTGTTTGTTTTTTTTTGTGTGCGGACGGACTAAACTAAGCTCTCTTTGAACAGCTGCGGAGAGAAAGTAGCAAGACTGATAAGTGATAGATGAGAGAAAACGCAATAGGGGCAATGTTATTATGTTGACAATGTTGTTAACATTATTTACCTTATTTGTGTCCATAAATAGGGCAGCTGTATCATAATTGATACCATAAAGCCCATCTTATAAAAGAAGAATTTGAAAATGAAAAGTTGTCAGGGCATAGTACCAATGATCTGCTGATCTTCACAAGACAGTGTAACAATAACAAAGCAGTCAGTCCTGGTAAAAAGGCTGAGAATTGAATTGTGATTTAAAATTGAAAGTCAAATTGAATTGTTGATTGAAGAGTCATGACATCCCTAATAACTAGATAAACCTCTTAATTTTGGTTTAACATCACAATTACCTCAACAGTGGTAATACACTCATGAACTGATCCTGTAGCAGTGGTTGTCAGGATATTGCACAGAATGCACTTTTTTGCTTTCTTCCTGAATGATGCAGTTTTGAGTTCTCACTTGCTTCAGAGCTTGTGCGTGATAAACAAGCTTTACGTTATTGGGAAACATTTGCTGTTGGAAAATGAAAGATCGGTATGTAAAGATCTTTATGGCGGCAAATGGGATTTTCTAATATTACTGTCTATGCACCATAGATTTTTTTTTTATTTAATGCCACATGCCTTGTCATTCAGTGAATGGCTGATCTGGGCATGAACTGTGTATACATTTTAGAAGAGACTGTGGCCTCTTAACTGGAAAGGTTCACACTAACAAGAGTGTAGATGCAGAGTATATGTCATATTGCAGTATAAATTCACAACGTAGTTATGTCTGGAGAATGGTATTTTTATTTCTGTATTTGCTCAACAATGTGACTGTGTTTCATCAAGCCTGTGTAAATTAAATCAGGATAACACATTTTCATCATTATTGCTGATTGATTTTTTTGTGTGTCTGCAAAGGCCAGTAAATCCTCTGATGTGACATTTTAACTTGAAATTGCTTATGGTGTGTTTTTGCAAATCGGTGGTTAAAAAAAGAGGAATACGCTGTATCTCTGTTTATGAAGGCTCTAAAGCAACACCTTGATTAGATCACATGTGATTGTCCCTGAAATAGTTTTGCTCCATCAAATGATTTCTTAACACTGTTGCGGTAGGTGCGTTTCCATGGCGACAACAACAAACGCGGTCCGTGGTATGCTAGTGAGGCAATTAGCTTCATCAAAGAGTTTATAGTGACTTCTACTGAAGTTAATAGAAACTTATAACCTTTGCATGGTTAAATGTGATTATTGTATATCTATATTGTTATACTGTAATGTAAAGTTGAAGCTGAAGGCAGTGAACGGGTTAGCTTGCTACAATAACCAACTACCACTAGCTTAGCTTACCGGGTTCTTCATTGATAGCTTAGCCGCGTGCAGTTGGACCTCAGTCACCCACTGGTCCCCTGCAGTGACCCGCAAGTTTACTTGAAAACACAAGTCAAATTGACCAGGATGTCTGAAATAGATGAAGATGCAGTGTTGTCGGATGAAGAGAGGGAGGAAGAAACGCATCAAGAAGGAGAAGAGGATGAGAAGGTACAGTTTCAGGGACTGAAACGGAGCATAAATCACGTCATTAGCGTTATTTTTACTGTGGTTTTGTGCAGTTTACGCAAAGTATACCCACATGTTATAACAGAGTACTGCCACGTGATAAGCAGGTGGAGTAAACAAAAGCCATTCCTTTATTCTCTTTCAAATCCCAGATCATGCCAACATCAACCCCAAACTAGGAAGGCCTTATTGGTTAGTTCCGTCATCCAGTTCCACCCCTTTCTCTCCAGTGCCTCACAGGACTCTGCGTTACCCATGTGTCAGATGTCATTAAAATTCATTGAATATTTGTATGGCTGAGGTAATCACTTAACCTACAACGTTAAGTGAAAGGACGAAATCTCAGAAAGACGTTAATGTATCTAATCCTAAAAGTGAGATTATTTTTCCTGTTAGGACTGCACTTCCTCAGACATTTGTGGTTTGCTTCCAAAACGTGAAATACTTAAGGTTGTGAAGTTTTTAGTTGGCATGAATTTTCACATGAAGTTCTGCATGGGGGACTCTATTTATGGTGAAAGTGGTTTATTAACTTTACTGTATCTCATCTGTTACTATGGCGTGGCACTTTGACAAGCTTTGATGGAGTGTTCATGTATTTCCATGTTAGTTAATACCAGCAATAATTTGTATGTTAATTTGTAGGCATTCTCTCTCACAGGAACAGGTTTGCCATTTGACCCAAGAAACCATAAGTCAGGGGCTCTCATTACTGTGCAGAACAGGAAATGGACTCAGCCATGCATTTGTCAGATTGGACCTAAAAGACAAGTAAGGGGACAAAAATACTGTCAAAGCAAAATGGCACTTGTTCTCCTTTAACTGTGGCTGTTTTTTTGAATATTTATTTGTTTATTAAATTTTATTAAATGTTATTTATGCTCTCTTTATCATCACTGCACTAATCAGAAGACTGAATGACGTAACTCCAATCAGCAGTTATATTCACCTACGCTTCCTGGATGTATCCAACAACCACCTGACTGATCTTTCTCCTCTGGCATCTCTCACCCAGCTGCTCTGGCTGAAGGCAAGAAGCTCTCCTGTTTTTTTTTAGAGAAAAGGACATTTCTGAGGCTAGCACTACAACTGATTCTTACTGATGGTTAATCTTGTTTGCAACTTCCTCTTCTGTAGGTTGACAATAATGCTGTGGTATGTTTCAAAGGGCAACCTTTCGCTCAGCTGACCTACCTGCAGTGGCTGAGTATGGCAGGGAACCAGGTAACAGACCTGGATGGCCTGGTTGGGCCTGCTTTGGAGAGTCTCAATCTTACAGGTTGGTCTTTTGGTTTTATGCTGTGTTCAATCACATTATTCTGTCACTATGTGAATGACTGATGATGCATTAAGCAAAACCAGTGTTTCCTAAAGTGACATTAGTCATCAGTCACCATCAGTATGTTACTGTTCAATCTTTTGCCTAATGTACATATTTGGAAAGCGCTGACATGACATTTTCAAATCTTTCTGGCAGGTAACGCTATTCAAAGAGTAAATGGTCTTCAGAGTGGCTGTTTCGCCAACCTGGCAACTTTAGAGCTGAGAGGAAACCAACTGGACACTACGGATGGCATCAACCTTCCAAACCTGCGGCAATTATTTCTGGTAATAATGAACAATGGCAATAATTAACTATGACTTGGTTAAAAGCAGTAACACAATTGATGAGGTTGATCCATTAACACTAGCCCTAATTACCATGTAATTACCAAGACAGTAACTATTCTTGTTTTTTGCTCAGGCCCAAAACAGTATCAAACGCCTGGAGGGTTTAGGAAGGTTAGAGCGCCTAACCACCCTGCACCTTCGGGACAACCAGCTAGATACTCTGGAGGGCCTTAGCACCAACATGAAGTGTCTCCAATACCTCAATGTCAGGTACACAGTTGTATAACAGAAGGTTAGATCAAAACCATAATGGTGGTTCCTCTTTTCAGATTAGTAAAGGGGCAAATGAAATAATATACCCTAGATTAAATAGCCAATATGTCCTTTCTGCCCCTCTCTTAGAGGCAATTCCATCTCAGATGAGAATGCCCTGCAGAGTCTTGGGCTCGTGTCAAAAACTCTGCGAGCTTTGGTAATTTCTGAAAACCCTCTGGTGGAAACGTCAGACTACCGGCTGAGTGTACTGATTCTCCTGCCACAGCTGGAGCGACTTGACAAAGATCCTGTCACCCTTGAGGAGAGGGCCGAGGCCCAGGAGAGAATCAAGGTAAAAGCTGAGACATCTTAATTCTCTTTGTGGCACTGTCAGACAAAAAAATGCGCTATTGCTAGTTGTTCTAACAGCATGTATTTCCTTCCAGGAACTTAAAGAGGAGGAAATGTCGGGCCCATAAGATTTGTAATGATGGCTTAAATGAGGAAGTGTTTGACTTGCTTGAAAACAAAGGTTTAGTGTCTATATGTGTGTGACTGTGATTGCATTGTAGAAAAAGTAATTATATCTTGACAGAGTGTCTTTTATGATCTGTTTGTCTTTGCTTCAGTGTCATATGCTTAGACAAATTATTGAATCTATTTCTTCAACAATAAACATTTTTAAAATGTTTCAGTTTGATTCATCTAAAATGTATGAACTTACACCATTAGCTTAGGTTACAAAGTAATGTGTTAATGACTAAGGAATAAGAAATGAGAGAGTGTTTGAACCTCATGTTACTGTCCAAACCGTCCTGTGTTTCCCTGAGTAAGGATGAGAGGGCAAAATCTACCACCATTTCCCTGTTGGCAGGCATCCACCTGCCGCTTTAAAGGGACAGTGACATGTAATGGCAATTAATGGAAAATGATATGTGTACTGAGTTATTCCATCCACCGAAATATAAATTATGCACACTAAATAATAAAATAGCTGTGTCAGATTTAAGCCATTAGTTGAAGCGTGAACATTTCCACATCGCTGTATTCTCTGATCATTTTCATAATAAAGCAACAAAAACTACTCAGTTCTCGTTACTGCAACTTCCATTCAGGCTGTTTGTCCATGTGTTGGTGATTTGCCCATAGCGGAAATGAAAACAACGAAGTGACCCCCAAATTTATATCTTTCATGAGCTGAATGGGATTTGTGACAGCAACATCTCCTGCACCACCACTGCTCCTCCAATGACTGGATTAGGTGGGAGTGGCTGTCAGAGCAGACATAAGTCCCCCTCCTCTCTCGCTCTTCCTCCTCCTCGGTTGTACTTTGACCGGGCAGCTAGCAGCGGCGTGGCGCAGCACTGAACTCCCCACACCTGAAAGCAGCTTGAAACTTAAGCAACCAAAATTCACTTTTCAAGCGGACGATCTTTGCAAGAAATCCTCCTGAAACCATGACTAGCTACCACAAGCCCGACGAAAAAACCCTGCAGGGGCTGAAAGACGTCGCTAACAAGCTCAGGATCCATTCCATCAAGGCAACGTGCGCCTCTAACTCTGGGTAAGTTATTGTAACACGTTTCTGCTGGAAACATTCAATATCACACATCTACATCTGAAGAAAACGTGCCATGCGTTGTAACCTTACTGTATCGTAGCACACGGGCGTCTTACCTGCGGGGCCCGGGTGCACGTGCTGCAGATTATCTTCATGCGGTGTACAGCGTAGCCGTAGCAGGCGGCTAGCAAGCCATTATGTAAAGTCTTTCATAAACATTTACTTAATTCCCGTAGTTTGACCGAACTTACAACCTAAGGTAAGACTAGCATAAGCTAATAAATTGTGTATGTTATTGTGGAAGCAGGCGTAAAGGAAAACAAATTGCACCTTCTGTGTCGGCAGTTATTTAGCGTTACAGTAAGTGCAGGTTCCCATTAGTCAGTTGACGTTAATCGAAAAGTCGCTTGGTGAAACTTATTCATTAGCACCGACCTGCTTTAACTAGCTAACAAGAAATCACATGATCGTGCGAAAGGATGAATCTCGTGGTCAGTTCGACGCTCTTATTTAAAGTTGTAGCTGCATCATAAATGCCAGGCATATACCAAACGCACATATAATAAATTCGTTCGTTTTCATGGACTTTATGGTAACCACTGTATGACTAGCGTTTGTACACAATAGTATTGCTTCATCCGGAAGCTTATTCCTTCCTCTTCCTCTTCGCTGGGGGAAATGTCACTAGATGATGAAGTCCATGCGGGAATAGTTGACAGCATTTCCTTGTTGACATGGGTGTAACTTTACAACTTTTGTGATGTTGAGATTACTCTGGCTCACCCTATTTGGCCACAGTGTATAGCCAACATCAGAAATGCCTTTATTTGAAATACTGTGTTTTGGATCCCTGTCAGTAGGACCTAATGGCTGCCTGTCACGTGTACCATCACATTAGACTGTGAAATTTGTGTAGGGATGACAGTTTTAGACTAATCATTCTTCCTGCTATTAACCCTATTTTTTTTGTCTAATTAATAAAACATTTTTACATGGCCCACAACTTTGACATTATGAAACATTTACCATTCACACCGTTTTATATTTGCACTGCATCCTCCAAGAAATCTGGCATTGTGCAACCTTTGCTTTGAAGCAGCAGCAACTTCCAGAAAGGAAAGGTTAGTTGATAAACCAGTTCACTTCCATATATCAGCTGACAAGGAAATGGATGAGCTATATTCTGAATGTCCTGACTCTCAAGCATCTGATGGTCTGATACTACTGTGTCCCTTAACAAAGGATGTCTTTGAGTTTTGACACCCCACACTCAACACATGTTCTTCCACATTATTTCACTGATATGGAACATTACACCTCAGTATCCGATTTCTTTGTTATGGCCTTAATGAATTTACTTCAGTTTATTTCTCAGCAGGTTATCGCTCAACAACTGGACAAGGGGTAAACAAAGGATTGGGTTTTTATTACAAAATACAATAGGTGACCATAATGTGTGTTTTTGATAAGGCAACTCTGTGTTTCCAGCATGGTTTAAATTCTGTCATTTGTAACTTAACCCACCATAGGGAAGCTGAGATGCTGTTAAGTAACATGGGATTTCTAAACCTGACTGTTACGATACTTGGACCACTATGCAACTAACAGTTTCACAAGTTTGCTTATTTAAGTTTTTAAAAGTGCTCTGGAGTGTGGTAACACAAATGATGCGATCATGTTGCAGATTAACAATCTATTGACGGTTAATAATCCTAATCTCAAGAGATGGGTCCAATTTACCCTTTGGAATGGCTCTCCTGGAGTGACTTATTGTGTTTAAAGGTTTCTTAATCTTACACAAGTGGTTTTTATTGACAAACTAAAAGTGCAAGGATTCCTGAATGGAGCAATACATGCATGTATGTGCACGATGTGTGGATAAGTTCAATAATGGTGTCTTTTACTGAGAACTGCTATAAACGGTCTAACATTTTTTTCTCTCCCCAGTCATCCAACATCATGCTGCAGTGCAGCAGAGCTCATGTCTGTGCTCTTCTTCCACACCATGCGCTACAAAGCAGATGACCCTCGTAACCAGTGCAATGATCGTTTTGTGCTCTCAAAGGTTTGCATACACATGTGTTTAGATGGATTCTGTGGTAAGTGCTCTGGTGATTTGCTAACATAATTATCTTGTGGTGTTGTCCCCCCCCCAAATCTCCAGGGCCATGCTGCACCTGTCCTGTATGGTGCCTGGGCCGAGGCTGGTTTTGTGAAGGAGTCAGATCTGGTCAACCTGCGTAAGATTGACTGTGATCTTGAAGGCCACCCTACACCAGTAAGCCAAGAACCTGGAAATCCTTCCTGATAATATTTCTTAGAAAACAGGAAAGAACCAGATGTATGAGTCATTTTGTATTTTCTTCCCCCTCTCTCCACTAGAAACTGGATTTTGTTGATGTGGCTACAGGATCTCTGGGACAGGGTCTCGGGGCTGCCTGTGGGATGGCCTACACTGGCAAACACTTTGACAAATCCAGGTGTGTATGAATACAAAAACTATTTGAATCAGTTCAAGAGTTTCAAAGATTTACATTAAGATGGCTTTTTAAAACTAGTCCATGGTAATCTGGAGCATTTTTGTACAGTCTTTAGCATTAGCATTAACTACATAACATTAGGACATAGGTTGCTCTACATTCTAATTAAACTGTTGACCAGTGTCAATGTGGTGTTGACTCAACATTGTTTGCAAAGAGCATTATTTAGAGTGTAATGCCTTGAGCGGAGGGTGGAAACCTCTGCCTCCAAGCTAGTGTCTGTAATCTTTTTAATGGGCAGGTCTGTAGTAGTGTAGGTGTAATTGTGTTAAATCAGCCCCTGGCAGGAGCCTGCATTGAGGTCAAAAGGTGTTAGCACTGTTGCAACATAGTTAGACTTAATGTAGTGATGGGAATGACTGGTATTAGATCGAATCAAACTTTCTTCAGCTGAGACCAATGATTTATTCTCAACTGCTTTTATTGGGCCAAAGTTCTGCAATCATGTGCTCTGACAGATCTTTCTTTTGAGTAGTTTAGTGTTTTATAAAGTAATCATGTGTTTGGAGACAAACACTAATATTTTCCGTTTCCCCTAGTTATCGTGTATTCTGCTTGATGGGTGACGGAGAGTGTTCAGAGGGATCAGTGTGGGAGGCCATGGCCTTTGCCTCCTACTACCAGCTGGACAACTTGGTGGCCATCATGGATGTCAATCGGCTTGGACAGAGTGAGGCTGCACCCCTGAAGCACGACATGGAGGCCTACCGCAAGCGCTGTGAAGCTTTTGGGTCAGTACCAAGCTTAAACTTTTCAGTACTCCGCTTGGTTTAATTTTCCAATAAACTTCTTTTTTTAATTTCTCTGAATAAAATGTCGAAATTATAAAAAGGCATACATTGGCAATCATTTGTATTTGTGTATCTTTATGTAAGGCTTTGTGTCCTACAAGATGTCCTGTATCATATTATATTTGACTGAGAGGCCAAAACTGCCCAACATGAAGCTCCCACTATCCATTCGTTTCTGAT
The DNA here is from genome assembly GCA_008933995.1 of Datnioides undecimradiatus. Classification (NCBI taxonomy): domain Eukaryota; kingdom Metazoa; phylum Chordata; class Actinopteri; order Lobotiformes; family Datnioididae; genus Datnioides; species Datnioides undecimradiatus. Next base: position 6,651,646 of record WARS01000026.1, read on the forward strand.
TATGGACACCATGTTGCACCATTATCCTATGCAGGATAATGTAGTGTTTTTTACAAGTCAGAACCCAGTTTCTTGGTAATGCCTGAAGATTTGACTAAAATAAATATTTAGTTTTTGAGTAAATGAAGGGCCATGTTGGTCCCAGCCTGAAATGGGAAGCTGGAACAATGTAGTAGGGGTCCATTTTTAGGAATTAATGGAAGCACTGCAGCCAATCAGAATCAAGCATTCAGGCAGCCCCATGATATTAATTACTGTCGCTACTTTGGCTGAAATTTCCCTTGGTGTGTTTAATCATGCTTTCTGGATTTTTCTCGACCCTCTTTGGCCTCTTGACCTTTCTTTCCTTCCCACCCAGTTGATAAGTTTGATGTTTAACATGTTTGTTCAGAAGTTAATATCTTGTCCTTGTGTTTTGGGTTAATATTTGTTGTAAAGTGTGGCATGCCGTTTAAAATCTGTTTGTGTAGGTGGAACACGTACGTTGTGGATGGCCATGATGTGGAGGAGCTGTGCAAAGCTTTCTGGCAGGCTCAGCAGGTCAAGGGCAAACCCACTTGCATTGTTGCAAAGACATTCAAGGGTAAAGGACTTAAAAGTAAGTGTCGTTTTAATATAGTGAATTTTATTTACTGAACTGTTATCAATTCTTTGTCTGAATTTGAGACCATTTCTGTCCTTGTCTATAGATATTGAGGATCTTGACAACTGGCATGGAAAGCCCATCCCCAAGGACAGGGTGGATGACCTCCTGAATGACCTACAGGCTCAGATCCAGGTCCCCAATAAGATCCTGTGCCCTGAGCTGCCTAAAGATGACACAGCACCTGCAGACCTCAGTCCCATCTACCTGCCTTCACCCCCAGAATACAAAAAGGGAGACAAGGTACTATATCCAAAGTTTACTGATTTTGTTTCAGCATCAGTCTCTTGTTTTGCTCAAAGGATGGTTCTCTTGCGTTATACAGTGTTAATACTGAATTACTTGTATCCCTACATGTAAAATATAACTTTATTACCTTGCTAATCACTTGCACCTTTTTTTTATTCATGCCCTGTTAGATTGCAACCAGGCGTGCATATGGTGTTGCACTGGCCAAGCTGGGCCAGTCAAGCCAAAGAGTGGTGGCCCTCGATGGAGACACCAAAAACTCCACCTTCTCAGAGATCTTCAAGAAAGCCTTCCCTGAACGCTACATTGAGTGCTTCATCGCTGAACAAAACATGGTACGCACCATCATATCATCATCCTTGTGGATTTAAAATGCTGCACTTTTACTTAGTCAAGTTGCAGAAGTCTGACACAACAACTTATCCAACTTATGACAGAGGGATAAACTTGGCTCATTCTACTTTCTTAACTGCCATAATCTGCTCCAAATTGGTCTAATCTGTTACTATTCATTCTCCAGCCTGGTAATCCCAGCCTCTCACTGCTGCTTGTCACTTCTGAACAGCTTACATGCACCTCCACACTTAATCACATCCACTGATGTTAAGACTAACTCAAACTTCCGATGTCTCTGCTTACTGCTGCAGGTAGGAGTGGCCATTGGCTGCGCGACTCGTGACCGTACTGTTGCATTTGCCAGCACATTTGCTGCTTTCTTCTCCAGAGCCTATGACCAGATCCGTATGGGAGCCATTTCCCAGTCAAATGTCAACCTGGTTGGGTCCCACTGCGGAGTCTCTATTGGTAAGCTTTCTGCTGAAGCATCACAAGTTTCCTATAAGGCAACATCTGTGTGTCCTGTCACTAACTGAGCTCACGCTGCCTTCAGGTGAGGATGGCCCCTCCCAGATGGCCTTAGAGGACTTGGCCATGTTCCGCGCCATCCCAACATGCACTGTGTTTTACCCCAGTGATGGAGTGTCCACAGAGAGAGCTGTTGAGTTATCAGCCAACACAAAGGTTGGGATGCTATCCAGTAATAGTTTGTCAAGTTATCTCCAATGATGGGAAAGTTATGTTATGTTTTCAACTAATCTGTTTATACTCTCAGGGTATCTGCTTCATTCGTACCAGCAGACCAGACACTGCAGTCATCTACTCTCCAGATGAGAAGTTTGAAGTGGGCATAGCCAAGGTAATAATCAATACAACCATTACGTAAACACTAATATATACTAACACACAATATATTATAATAAATTAAATAAATAACTGTCCGTACTTCACCAGGTAGTGCGTCAGTCTGACAATGATCATGTGACTGTGATTGGAGCTGGTGTTACTCTGCATGAGGCCCTTGCCGCTGCTGATATGCTGGCAAGCGAAGGTAAGCTTGCATTGCCCTCTGGTGGATAGATGGAGTTATTGAGGGCCTACATTTTCAGACCACCACTGACATCTTTTGAAGATGAAGTCATAAACTGTTCAGATAGCTATCATGGCCTAGTAAATGTCTCTAAAGTAATTATTTCCTGATGACTTCCTACAGGGAAGAACATCCGTGTGATTGACCCATTCACCATCAAGCCCCTTGATGCCACTACCATTCTGGCCAGTGCCAGAGCCACAGGGGGACAGATCATCACTGTGGAGGACCACTACAAGGAGGGTGAGTTATTCTGTTTTTGTTCTGGTGTCATATTATAGGGTTCTCCAGTCATGTGCCATTAGAGTTTTGAGAGTTGGCAGACTTTGATTTCTGCCAAAGAATATGAGACGTCTCTTACATGCACTTAATAACAGGGCATCTAGCTGTGTCTCTCTGTGACTTGCATTGCTTGGCTTCTGTTATGTGAATGTGCTAATGAAATTAAAGCCCCTGGATCACCAGCATTATGTGTTGCCTGATGGCCTGTCTCTTCTGTTCAGGTGGCCTGGGTGAAGCAGTGCTGTCAGCAGTGGGCAGGGAGCCCGGCATTGTTGTGACCCGTCTGGCAGTGTCTGGTGTTCCCCGCAGTGGAAAGCCCCAAGAGCTGCTTGACATCTTTGGCATCAGCGCCAAGCACATTGCCAACGCTGTGCGTCAGACCTTTGCAAACTAAGGACTGCACCTGATGTCCTGTTCACTGCTCTGTTGTATCACAACCAACTTTCCACCCCACTCGCAACTCCCTGGCACAATCACGTGAAGACCTATGAACATCTCCGTGCTCAAGTGCCATCTTGTGGCTTAGACCCAAGTGCAGTGTACTAACCTTCTATTGTTCTCAGAGAAATGGGACATGAAGTGCCTATTCTCAAAACCTGTAGTGTTAATATTCCCTGTCTGCACCTTCTGCCCCACAAGGGTTCTGCTGTTCTTCTGCAACATTCCTCTCTGATGTCCTTTGTTTTCAAATGGTGTCTTGCAAGAAGCTGAGACTAAAGCATCACTGAATACTGTAGCTGCAATATGCTGACCGGTCCTACCAGCGTAACCCCTCCATGTTCTGCTCTATTGTCAAGACCAAGATTTGTGCTCTGCATTGCAGCAATCATTTCTTTCTCATTCCTTACAGCCATGTCTCATATCTACTCACATGTCAGGCATTCATGCCTCCCTTTTTCTAAGAAGCACTGTTACTGTTTGTCATAAATCTAATCCACTAAATTACTTTTTGTTTTAGTTGTCTTCAGAGAACTTTCCTCAAACCCAGTGTGAGAAGTTTAGTTATGAACTGTTTCTGACCATACAGGCATCACCAAATGTTACTGGCAATCCGGGTCATCAGTGTCATCCTGTTGCTGTGATGTGCTGAATTAAAAACTTAACCCAGTACTACAAAGTGGTGCTCGTGTGTTTCTTTGTTCTTTGCCCTTTGGGTTTCAAATCACTACTTTTTCTTTTCATTTTCTTGATATAACACCACATGTGGGTTGTCATCTTTGTTTCATACCCAGTGGAAAAATATTAACATTTTGATGACTTGGGTGAATTTAATAACATTTCCCGCAGCTGTCCTTATGATATACTTCTGTATGTTGGCATACTAAAATGCTAAAGTAAGACTGTTAACATGCAAAAATTATGCAAGCACCACTGTACTAAAGTGCACTTGTACAGAGCTGCTGTGGTGGCTGTGACTGAGTCTTGCTATGTGTCACATAGCATATATGATACCTATCTGGCAGTGGTCAGACTGTAGGGCGTCGTTCTTATTCTGAGTGAGGAAGCAAGGATGTAAAATTGTGCCAGAAATTGGTAAGAGCAGAGTTGGTAAATGTTTCTTAGTTTCCCAAACCAGTAACTGGATTGTTTATGTTGAATCAAATTTAGTCCTCTGCACCAGTCTCTGCAGTGGAAATTGTTAATTCAGCGTGTTGTTGTAGACTGTGGTTAAGGAAGGGGTTGAATGTGGTTGGTGGATTGCTTCACTGTCCTGTCAAATTTTAAATGAATAGTCTCTGAACTCATCACTATTTACCTTGGATGAACACGTCAGGTTCTGTCTGTTTCAGTGTTTAGTGTGAAGTTGTTCACTTTGCCATTTGGATGATGTCTCAACTTTTGTCTCCGCCTGTCATCAGCTGGACTTCAGGTGCTGAGAAAAAGATTTAACTCATAAATTTGACCTGATTAATATGGTCAGAGGATCTCGTTCATTACTGAAGCTTTTGTCTGGGACATGACAACATGGACTTTTGACAGATTTAAAGTGTGTATGTGTGGTTACTGAGCAAACAGAGAGGGTCTGTCAGCATGTTTCACCCCACAGTGAAAATCCCAGTTTGGCTCAACGCTCCAACCAGTGGCACCTGCTTGGCTTAGCAGTAAGTGTGCAGCTTACAACTTACACCATGGTGTATCCAGACAGTATGTATATACATACTGTACGTGACATGTAAAGACAGGCTCATTGTTCATTTCTCAGAGGTCATGTTTGTTTTCATACATGGATACAAGTGGAGTTTGGCCAAACGAGGCTGTCTCCAACCTGAACTGTCTACCAACTCTGTCTTTAGTTGGAAAATGTCCAAGATAAGTCAGTCAGGAAAAGAAAAAACTGGCAGTGGATCACAAATCCATGTGTCAACCCACATAATGATGTCCAGCTAGAATCACAGGTGTATGAAACTTATTGTGCTCCAGTTTTCTTTTTCTCCCTGTCTGTCTCTCATATCCTCCACAAATATCTGCTTTCCACCTAACGTTAGCAGACAGTTATGAAAGGGTGAGGAGACAAGTAGGAGCAGGGCGGGTCTGTGTATTTCATGGTATGATGAACGAGGGCCTTTATTAACAATGTGAGAGTTTATTTTTTTTTACGCCTCCAAGCTATTTCTTCCCTCCCTCTTGCTCTTTCTTCGTTTCAGCATTCACTCTGAGTTGGGGGCATGTGCAATATAGTTTAGTACTGCTTTTGGCTGACCAGCAACAGAAAAAGTGCTGGTAATCTCCAGAGATTTATCCTCTCGTGTAAACTGTCAAACTGACTGCTACTGACAGAGTTTCTGCACTTTTTGTGGATTTGCTTCTTCCACGCTTCAGCCCTGAAAGTCTTGTGTTAAGGGCTTCTCTTTCCAGCTCAAACTGAATCAACATTCAACCATGCAAACACAGACAACATGTATCATATTTTTTTGTCTGTGTGGCACAGTTTTATCAGGACAAAGCCTAAACTCTTTGCAGGACATGGATGTGGACTTGGAAACCTCATCAGAGACACCTGAATTAGAAACAGCAGCCATTAATCCACCAGGAAATTATTCAGGAATGACTTTGTTAGATGTTTCAAGTGCAGCCCTCACTGCTGGTAAGATGAAGTTTTTGTCTTTCAACGCTTCATGTTTCTGTCTCATGGTCATGGTTAATTAGTGCTTTCATAGCTGAAAGAGAATGCAGTTTTTTGGCTTGCACAGCAGTGTGAAAGACAAACGTCTTCAAGTTTCTGTCTGTCTTCAACTGTTGGTGAAGAAGAAAGTACGGATGAGCATCTCCACATGGAGGCAGAGGAGGAGAAGGAGCATCAAGGAGCTGATTTCAGGGATCTTGAGGCTGGTAGAAGAAAGCGAGGTGCCTGGGGGAAGAGGAAACATGCAGCTACAGTGGAGGCCAATGCATATAGAATAGTATGGCACTTGAAACACAGAAATGCACATTAATTACTAAAGAATAAAGAGTATTTCATATTTAATATATGCAATTTTTAACAACTTTTCATTCATATCATACTCTGAGCTGAGACTATGTCAGCGCAGGTTGATGGACTCCTTTGGTAAACCATGTGAATGATTTCCTGCTGGTTATTATAGGCAGGATTGGGGGGACCCCTAATGGGCTGGAGGAGACGTGGAAAGGGGGAGAGGGAGACCAGTGCTCTCATGGCAGTGCTCAAGGAGCTTCATGCTGAAAAATGGCGGCTGATGGATCAAGGGAAAACACAAGAGGAGGAGGAAGAAGAAGATGAGGATGATGATGATGATGAAGATGAAGATGATGATGACGACGATGATGACGATGATGACGACGAGGAGGTTTAAATGTTTTTGTACAAATAAGGCTGTTTTGTTTTGATTTTTCATTAATTCACTCAGCTGAGTTTCTGTGAGGTAACTAATTTTTTCATAATCTGTGTCAGGAGGAGGAAGAAGAGGAGGAAGAGGAGGAAGAGGAGGAAGAGGAGGAAGAAGAAGAGGAAGAGGAGGAGGAGGAAGAAGAAGAAGTGGAGGCAACTGAATCTCCCAGCAATCAAACAGAAACAAACTCTAGTGTTACGGAGTCTCCTCTCAGCAGGTGTCAGACTGCTGACAGAGAAATCAGCTGCAGGGGCATGGGTATGACTCACCTGCCAATCATCCACAACCTGCTGGCCACAAACCTGGACATGGCAGGTGTGTGTGTATGTGTGTGTGTGTGTGTGTGTGTGTGTGTGTGTGTGTGAGTACTGTTTTAGCCACAGAATTCTCATACAAAAGCACTTTTGTGCTTCATTAGGTGGTAAAAAATAGAAGTGGACTCCCTAAAAGATAAGAAAGCTGTGATGTTGTTATCTGGTTTATTATAAAATCAGCTTATTTGTTAAGTTTGCTAGTAGATCTAATTCGCACTTTGATGGCATTAACCATGTGTTTTATTTATTTATCATTTCGACATTTATACATTTAGGTTTGTTTATGATTTGCTGTTACAATTGCTTGTCTTAAAAGCTGTACATGTGGCAAGAAAATAAAGATAAGTTTATGATAATAAATCATTAGACTAAAACTTACATAATACAATTCATCAGCTGATTGTGTTATTTATATCAAAGTCAAAACAGAAGTTCCATGACCTGAAGTGAAAGTTCAAGTGATGTCAAATGGCATTATGAGCTGTATTATATAGTTACGTTAGATGTACTACATCATATATAATACCATGCGATTTGTCTTTAAAGAGAACAGCATCAGAGTTATCACCCCACAAGATTTCTCTGGTCTGCCAAACCTGGACACATTGGACCTGAGCAAAAACAAACTGGATGATGAGTCGTTCAGCCAAAGTCCCTTGTCTGTAAGTAGCTCTACTCTGTTAACAGCCACCAGCCAACACAGCTGTCCATGTCTTCACCATCAGTCTCAGCATTCCAAACTAACACTCAAGCAGATCTCACCCATAAAGTCATATTCTGTATGTTCAATATACCTTTGACCTATAAATTAGAGTTCAGTTAAATGATTTCTGTGCTTTAACACTTAAATGTTATGTGACATAATTGTGTGACATTTATGTGACATAAATGCCTAATTATGTGCCCACAAGGTCACATGGACACATTTCGGATTGTATGTCATTTAATCTAACTGCAGAGCTGCTGCAGAACCAGCAGTCTCAAACCTGCAGTTCCAGCCCTGAAGTACCAGTCAGACCTGCTTTACCTGCAGGCGAGAAGGGTTACAACAGCCTGTTTTTAAATTGATGCTTATTGTATGTGTTTTAATTTTAAACCTCAGAGTGTCTTAGGGGGTCTTAACCATACATTATTAGTACAAAGCAAAGTTGGAGAGGCAGAACCAAAAGGAAAATGACCCACAAACAAAAATTTGCAGTTTATCTCAATATGTCGTGTTTTTTTAGGGCTACATTTTTAACTACATTCCTAAGTGTTATTAAAATCATTTACATTTGCAATAGCTGGGATTATCATTTGCATTGTCTGGTCAGAAGTCTACAAGTTTTATGTTCCACTAAGATAAGAGAAATAGATAATGGAAAGGGAAAAAGAAAATTTACATTAAATCAAACAAAAATGCTGTTTGAAAACTTTGGGCTGAATTGTCCATTTCAATATTTAACTGAGTGGTAGATGTCCACTGGTGGACAAAGTAATGTGATAATGAACACACAGGACACTCAGACACAAAAAAATACATACTTTAAATAAATTACTATAAACATCTAGAAAAAGCATCCACTAAAAGCAAAAAAACCTATACATATGCAGGTTAGCATGTGAACATCAAGCTCCCTCTTGTGGAAAATCTGCAGCCTGCTGAATGTGAATGACTGAGTTTGTGAGTTACAATCCAGTTTTATAAGTCACTTTGCATCTAATTAAAATAAAAAGCAGGCTGCATCCTGTATCATTACGGTAATAAAAGAGCACTGAAAATTGCATTAACTAATCTTTTCTAAGAATAACCTCTGGTCTAACCTCTAAATGACCACAGGCCGAACACAGATCCTGACCACGCTGAGGCAGCCTACCACACTCTGACCAATCATTACACGCCACCATCAGCATACTCTCACAGCACTGGCTGGACAGACCTATTGGAAAACAGCTGCAGCCAATGATGTGGAGAATAAAAGAAAAATATTTTTAGATGAAGATTTTCTTCTTTTTTTTTTGCATCCCAGTAATGACAGAGGACTGATGGACTGGCTAGATGGATACTGCAAAAGATTCAGTCCACTGCTTTAACTTGACACACATCAACCGCAGCAGCTTTCACTGAGGAGCCACACAGAGTGGCTTTTTCTAAAAATACGACATGATAGATGACATGGAAGAGATGCACAGATTTGACATTCTCTCATTTGGTGTATTTCAGTTAACTCTGTGATAGTGTCCTGCCTTGCAAAGTGGAAAGTATCTATTTTATCTTTCTGGCCTGTTCATGCCTCTTTTTCTCTTGCTGCATGTCATCTAGAACTTGACCTTCCTGAAGAAGCTGAACCTAGATGGCAACCAGCTTACTGGGATCCCAGCACTGCCTCTGTCCCTGGAGGAGCTCAAGATAAACGACAACAAGCTCAGTGCACTCAACCCTCACTGTTTCAAAGGTAGGACCAGTGTCCGTAGACATGGAAGAGAAAGAAAAATAATAAAATAATAATAATATTTCGAATCGTCTTCTAGGCTTGATGAACCTGTTGAATCTGGAGCTGGAAAAGAATGCCCTCCATGAGTCTAGCGTGTCACCGCAAGCCTTCAGACCACTAAAGAGGCTTCTGCACCTTCAGTTGGACAACAACCTCTTCCGGTCCCTCCCTCTCGGCCTTCCTTCCTCTCTTCAGGTGCACTAGTATCACATTACTGAGTCATATAGGGGAAATCCTCCAACTTGGTCAACCAAAAGAGAAATAATCACTTCACTTCAGAAAGTCATACGCAATGATAAGGACTATGCTACATTGATGCTGTAAATCAAATATTTACTTGCTTGTTTGTTTATTCCTTTTCATGTAGGAGCTGGAGATGAAAGTGAATATGGTTGAGGAGTTGACAGAAGAGGCACTAAGAGGCTGTGTCCATTTGAAGGTGCTCGACCTGAGTCATAACCTGCTGCATGAGCAAAGTATCGGCAGCTACGCCTGGATCCGACTAAGGTATGTCAGTCCATCCATCCATCCATCCAGCCATCCGTCCATCCATCCGTCTGCCTGTTTAGAGCTATTGATTTAAAAAAATAATGTTCTGCAGTTCCTCTGACAGACACAAGAGGGTAGACTGGTGTTGTTTGGCATTCTGAGCACTTGTAATCTTGTTTAATGTTTAAGCAGTGATGGTTGTGGCACTTACACTAAAACACCCTTCTTACACATTAGGTTACTATCATCACTAGCGATATAGGAGCTTGATTAACGCATAGAAATGCACACAAACACACACAGTTAGCATCCAGACCCATAGCTACTTTATCATGTCTGTCATGTCAATGTCAATTCTGACTGAGTAATACGAAGAGATAATCGTTTTCTGTTTTACTTCTTCTGTTTGTTTCTCTCTGTATCTCTCTCTCTCTCTCACACACACACACACGCACAGAGGCACACACACAGCATGCTTACCAGTCTATTCCAGAGGTTATGACAGCTGACCTTGTGACTTAGATGAACAAGAGTGTGAGACCGTGCATGAGGGCAGCATTGTGCCTATATGGGTGTGTTTGTGCATGTGCGTGCGTGTGTGTGTGTTTCTGTGTGTGTACGTGTGCTGTGTGTGTTGTTTAAATATAGAGAATTCCAGTGGGTTTTTGCTTTGCTCCCTGGGATCCTTGTGAACCACAGTGGGAGCTTCAGGGCAAACCGAGGAAAAGAAAGTCAGGAAAGTGGAATTGGAGAGACTTTGGATTGTACTGTATGGCCTAATGCTAACATGTAAGAAAGAATAAAAATGTAAAATTGATCAATTATATAATGGGGAAATTTACTGCAGAAATTATGATTATTTCATCATCATCACAAATCACATCACAAATGGAGAATGGTCCGACGCAATACCTTTTCCAAAGAGGGACAGAGAAATGGAGGAAGAGTTATAGTGATGATAAAACAGAGAAAATTCAGCAAGGCTGCTCTCCAAGCCTTCGCTGGACACCTGACACTTGACCTCATTAGAGGCTAGAGCAGCAGTTTTCCCAGTGACACTGCAGGCTTATCAGCTGGTCCTCTGTTTTAAAAGCTTCCTTTGCACCACATAGACAACAGAGTGTGAAATATTAAGCTGGACATCAGGAGATAATACCTGAAAGGACAGAAGTCATTAGCAAGGCCCGAGTGGCATAAAACAAGACTCCTCCTGTGGTTGGATTATATATTATTCTGCAGACTTTTAATGATTAAATCCATCTTGAACTGCTTGTGGAGAAATTCATTCATCATGTAGCCCTACAGGAGTGTGTGAAGACATATGAAGACAGGGAGGGATTAAGGAAAAAATGGAGAAACAGAATGAAAAGTAAATAGCTTAATAATAAAATAAACAGCAGTGTGCTGGTTCTGGTTAGAGGAGCGCCTGTGTGCCGTGTCATGGAGTCCATGTTATTGTTGCCTCCTGCTGGGATTTAGTGATTGGAGGCTACTGTTTAGGATACTGGAGGTTACAGGGAGCTGGGAAGTGCAGTTTGGACCTGGGATTAGTCTCAGACCGGGCTGGCTGTCAGCATCTTGCCTTAGTATCTACCTTGTTAATACTATTAATCTATGGTCATTGTATATATGTATATGTGTAGGTGCATTCATTTTGACCAAATATTTTACAGGTGTTCAATTTTCCTATTATTTTATGCAGTAAATTTATCCCTAGACTGTTTTGTATGCTCCCCTGGGTGTGTTTACACTTTAGACAGACTCATACACATACACATGTAGTTAACAACCAGAAGCGGAAATTAATTATACTCAATAAACATAGACAATAAACTTGAGTACAGTTATTAGGTTCTTAGTTGAGTATCATCATATAGTACTTTATACTTTGACTCCACTGCACTTCAGAGGAAATTATTGTAGTGTTTACTCACATTACTGTTTTAAATATAACATTTAAAACAGATATGGTGATAAGCTATGATACATAGTAAATGTAAACTAAGTACATTTAAAGTAAATATATTTACTCATATTCTGTATATTACGTTATACTTTTTCAAAATGTAATTACTTATTATTACATCAAGTAATTACATTTTGACTTTATACTTTTTTTTACTATACTTTGTTACTTTATACTTTATTATTACTTTATACTTCTATTCCAGTACATTTCAGATCAAAACAATGTCCTTTTATTAAACTATGTATCTGACAAATTGAGGTAATTCTTGCTACAAAATAGATGATATATTAATATAGATTAAGCTACACAGCAATACACTGATTCATTCAAACAAGAACTGACCTTTTTATGCAACACATTCATCTATCAATGATTGTAGTTCAGTAATACATATTATACTGAAATTACCCATTCAGCACAATTCATGCACAATTCACACACACACACACACACACACACACACACACACACACACACACATACATACACACACTACCCTCGGCTCTTTTTAAACCTGTCATCTCAGATAACACTCTTACAGGCCTCCATATTCACTCTTCCTCCAGTCGATCAAAACTTAACAGTGATCAAATCACTGCTGCCGGCCAACAGTCCTGACTCAAAACTCCTCATGTTTACTGAAACAGCCAGAACATGTTTCAAATTACTACCACAGATTAAAGCTACATAAACATCACTCCTTCCAAAAGTCCAAAATAATAATGTTTCATGGGTAATATGTTTTCAATTGCAATTTTTATTTCATGCCATCAGCCATTTTTATTGGGAAAATGATTGTAATCTGGACATTCTGTTTAAATGACCTAATACAACAGGGTGTTCTGCAGCCTAACATAATTGCCTTGTAAATGTGTCATCAGCTGAAAATCTACCCAGAAAAAGGAGGCTGGGAGTTTTAATTAATAAGTGATGCAGAAGTGGTGCCGTGCAGTTTTGGATTGCTGATGGAGAGCCTCTCTTTGTAGATTTCTCATCACTGCGCATGCAGACTGACTACATGTATGCACAGGTTCAGTGATCCTATGTGTGATGCTTGCACAGTATGTGCGCTAGAGATAATGAGCAGTATACAGTACAGTATAATACTAATTTTACACCTGCACTAAATTAATAAAGTTTCTCTGTTAATTATTATTTAATCAATCCAAATGTGCTTCCGCCTGTTTTGAACTGATGTGAAAAATGGCCCAAATTACTCCCAGATATCAGCCACAGGACCTCAGTGCACACAGAAGCCTGCAACATAATGTTGTGATGTAGTGAAGCCATGTCCTGCCACTATCCATTCATCATTCAGTTCTTTTTAAGTCCTTCCCTGGTCTGTCTAGCTGCCTTGTAGCAGCTGCTCTGCCTGGCTACATTACCTACATGTCTTGCTGACATTGCCAAAGTGCATCAGCCAGTATTGTGTAATGCTGGCACGGTGGACTGTATGTAAGTATTAATATTTTGCTTCTGTATCTGCGTGTTTAGGCAAGACAAATGCCTCTGTGTGCTGGTTTCGATTAGAACTGACCACCATGAGGATGAGCAGGCCATTAGCTAGATTACTCCTGGCCATGCTTTGCACAAAAACACAATCATGCACACAAACACACTTGTGCACACAAACAAACTTGGTTTTATGTAAGTGCCTTGTGCTTCTCTATAAATGCTTTACAAATGAAGTAATACATTAATGTTGGAAAGAGACTGCACATGTGTGCCTAACTGTTTATATATAATATCAAATTCATTCACACGTTTGCATATACTGCACATCTCTGTGTCTGTGAGCATGTTTATTTGTTTGTGCATGCGTTGGTGTTTCTTCTTCATGTCATGTTGCACGTACAAGGGGGTGCGTGCGGGTTGGTGTGTGCGTACATGTGTGGATGCCAGTGAGTGGGAGTGTAGCGGGTGGAGGACTGAGAAGAGAGGACTGTGTGTCCCTCCGCTCATTAATACCATGTGGAGCTCTAAGCAGCGGCGGACTGCTGCTGAGCTTCCTGGCAAAGATTGAGAATACAAATCAGCTGCAAACAACTGGTCTGAACTGGTCCTGTGAAACGATAAATATTTGAGGGTTTATATTTCAAGCAGAAACCACATTTTCATAGTGATTCAAAACTGCCATGCATATGTATGTGATACAGTTAAGTTAAACAAAATGGCTGCTGTGTGTTCTCAGGGTGTTAGTGCATGTGTTTTGACTCAAATCTGTCATTGTGTGCCCTTGTTTTGCCTTAAATTTGTTTTCAATAAAACATTTATGATTGTATTAATGTGATGTTTTATTACACCTCTGTTAAGCAGAGAGGCATGTAACCAACCTCAGGTTTCCTGGAGTCTATAGTGGACCTTGCCTGACCAAACTGAGGTAGTAAGGACTCAAGCTAACTGCAATCTTTTCTGTGATACAGACAAATGATTAGAAAATGCTAAATGTAAAACCATTTTGATTGATTATGAGATTATAACCCCTCCTCGTTGTCACTCATCATCTGTCTTATAGAAACCCTAAACTCCAACCTTACCTCTAACCCCCACAAAAACACCAATGATTAATGCAGCCTGAGGGGTTGTGAAGTACAAGGGAGTTAATGCAGAGGCCTTACTGTAAGTCACCTTTACGAGTAGCAGAAATGCAGCATCAGTCAAACAGATGCCAGTCTCCAAGGGTCTCCATAACTTCAATAATTCTTCTCTCTTTCCCTCCTCATTGGTTTCTATTTCTCTATCCTGTGTCATCATTGGCTGGTCACCTTAGGGTGTTCAGGGCCCATTGGCTGTTCAGTGTGGTCTATGAATGGCGGAAGAACAGGAAATGAGGTTCCTCTCTTGCTGTGAGCTGTGCTGTAAACTCACAACAGCTGTGCGGGATCTTCCAGTGAAAACACTGAACCCCTGTACTACATCTTTCATTTCAGACCCCTGAAAATCTGCAACGACCTTAGATATAGCCATATATTCTCTTTCCTGCAAACCAAACATTTTTATACCCCTCGTGTGCCACTCGGTCACAAACTGCCTCGCTCTTTAATGTTGCTCCCTTCAGGCCCTATTATTTTCCCCCCTGCTGCTCCTCATGATTCCCCCTGCAGCCTAGCCTCCCACTCTGCACTCCTGACTCCCTGCCTCCCCAGCAGCGCTTTGCAGGAGTCCAGCAACTATAAAACTTGAGGTCTGTAGTGAAAAGCCTTGTTTTTAGAGCAGGAGTAGACCATGATCACCATCTCAGTTTAGCACCTCAGCATGTTAACATTCTGCTTAGCAATAGACACAAATTGCAGCTGTTAATTTTGGTGCAGTAGATGAAAAGTCAGGAAGTCATTAGAGCTTTTTCAGTTCATGCCAAATGGCAAATAAAAGTATGCACCACATTCTGTCCAAACCCATCCAGCAGATGTGGAGATCACAATTTATGAAAACTCGACCTGCCATTGATTCTTCAGGGAAAGTCAGGGGACCCCACAAAGTAGGAAGGATTTATCCTCAGGGAGCCATGAATGTCTGTATAAGCAATCTATCAAACAGCTGACAAGATATTTCAGACCGGACCAAAGTCATTTGTCACAGTATCTGATTCATGACTCCTCTGTGGTTTTTTTTTCTCAGGTCCCTGGAAGCCTTGGACCTATCCTACAACCAATTCACTTCTGTCCCAATGAATCTGCCTCGTCATCTCCGTAAACTGACCCTCCAGCACAACAACATCAGTCACATCCCCGCCTTCACTTTCCGTCACCTGCGGCCTGGCCTACAGTCCCTCCTGCTCTCCCACAATGCTTTGAGCAATGAGGGTGTAGAACGACTCTCTTTTGTTGGAACATACCGCTCAATGGGTGAGCTCCTTCTGGACAACAATCATCTGCGGGACGTCCCTCGATGCATTCGACAGTTTAAGAACCTGCAGGTGCTGAGGCTGGATAGCAACCAGATCAGGTAGAATCACACTTGCCATGAAATTAGTTTTTCAAGGCCTATAAGAGTGATTTCCATAGTGCAGGGATAAGCTAAATGCTTGTCTGCTTGTTACCAATCCTGTCGTAATACCATTAGCTCTGCTGGTACAGCTTCGTTTGGATATTGCTTGGCAATGAAGCAAAGATGGATATAGTAGCATATTCAGTACACATCATCATAAATATGAACACAATTTCAATTTTTGCAATTTCTAGCTGTGAACTGCACCACGCTGTTTGTCCCCTTTGTTCTGAATTACAGACCTTGTGTTATTCACCAAAGTCAACAGCCACAATTGATAAATGCACTTCAAACAAAAAAAGAGCAAAGGTCACTCAATACATTATTGTAGAGCAGCGTCAGAAGGTTGATTTACTCACCAGAGTGAGATTTCCTAGAGTAATATGTGAACCAATCACACTGATAGGATGAAATGAATGTGGGAAGTCACAGAGATCAGCTCCATGAGGCTTAGGCAAAGAGTCTTATTCTTTGAGCTTAGTGCTTACATTAGCATGAATGCATGCGCGCAATAATATTGCTAATGCATGCTGATGTTTAGCAAGAACCACACTTACATCATGGTGTGTTGTGTTAGCATTCTAATATGTCATTATATCTAATAAGCTGTTAAGAACACAAACATCTAAGGGTGAAGGGAATATCACTTGTTTATAGTTTTTGGGGAATTTTTGAAATTGTTGCCTTTATTTGAAAGATGACAATGTAGAGAGACAGAAAATATTGGGAGAGAGAGGGGTACTACATACAATAAGAACAAAAGGCAAAGTGTGCATATGTTGCATGTGAACAATTGGTTTAAGAAGGAGATTAAGGGCACTAACAAAACTATTACAATTCATCATGAATATCTGAACCAAATTTAACGTTAATTCATCACAAAAAATAGTGGTGAACCTTATGACGATGCTCGTTGAAAAGTCACCGAAGATGCAGATTTCATACACAGAAGTTTGTCTAAAGTGTTTGCATGTTGTGTTTGCAGGCTGGTGAGACAGTGGGGAGTTTGCCACCCTCGTAATTCTGGATCCACCTTGGCTTCAGTCCACTTGGAAAATAATCTGCTGGAGGTGGAGAAGATTCCTCCCAATGCTTTCTCCTGTCTCACTGATGCACAGGGACTGGTTCTCTATCCACAGCAGGGGCACTCATATGACAAATAGACATACAAACAGTATATGGACTCAATACATGCATGCACAACCTGGGCACCTTACAGAAACAATGGCCTTTTCATTTAGTTGGCTTCATTTTTCAGAATCATCATTTATCATCTCCACACCATTCCTTTTCTTTCTTGTTTGTCATTGATGAGGAAAATGACTGTAATACTTTTGTATGTATTAAGTAAATGTGTAATTTACACTGTGGTCATACTCTTCAGAGTGTAAAAGGATATGGATATGTTGCAGTAGAACCCAGAACACTGGCTTTAATCTGTCTTCTCATTAAAGCATAAGGTATTAAAGTGATCCGTTTGAGAAAATGAAGACTGAATTGGATTAGCCCAGGGCTTTAGTCTGCTGCTTGCAGAAGGAGTCTTTTGGGGAAAGTAGAAATAAAATATGGGTACTTGGATATGAGAGGGACACTTGAGGGTCATGAAGCAGTCAGATCTTGGTACTGCAGCATGGGGGTCCCTGAGAGAAAGTGAAAATATCTGGTAACACAGTGTGAACCTAAGGGGCCTGTTAGGAAAGAAAACATAAACATCATGCAGGTTTCCTATCACCAGATGAGTTCCAGCATAAACATCCACCACCAGCCGCTCAGCAAAAATACATAGAGTCACTCGAACTGCGGAGAAGGCCTCTAAAACATGTAAAGGTGACGTCAGCCAGTATAGGATTTTATGTACAGTGCATGTATGTATGTGTATGTGAGGAATGGGGCAGCCAATTATTTAGCTTAGCAGGAGGGAGGAAGGCAAGGAACATGTTAATGCAGAGTGGAGCTAAGGGACAAACAGCAAGCTGGCTTTTAAGACACAATACAGTGATTGTTCTTAGGAAGTATCTAAGCTGATCAGTGAAAAATGAGAAGAGCAGCAGTTCATGTCTAGTTTGAGTCCAGTAAGATGTGGCTAGAAGACAGAGAGAAAAGAAGATTTAAAGCAGAGGAGGGAGGAAGGCAGAAAGTTCTGCATTTAGAGACATTTTCCCATTTGGGAACTAAAGCCACTGGAGCTCTGGTGTCCTGCCAGTCTTATTAACAAAGTCACTTCTAGGATCTCAATGTTCTTTTGCTCCGTGTGCATCTATAGCCACTGCTGGCCATTGTCTGCAGTTTGTCCCTTTCCCATTGCCTTTTTCTTTTGCATTTCCCCCTGCACAGTTAAATACTAAATAACCTAACAATGCACCATTCTTCGGTCTCAACATATCTGTGATCTCCGGCCCCTTCTGAGATGCTTTGAGCTCTGTGGTGCAAGTGTGACATGAATAAGAGCCTTGTCCATAACATTTTTTTGTTATTACAATGTTGATGACAAAAACAACAGAGCCAGAGAAAAAAATCCTGTTTGACTTTGGATTATTGCTTTCTCTGAAACATCTTTTTTAAATTCCCCATATTTCTTGGGTTATTCCCCAAAACTCAGTTCAGAAACATTAAGTCATCATGATGTGGAGAGCACCTTATATCTGCTTTATACCAAACTCTTTTGCAACAAACATTATATCTTTATTTATAGAAAATGTAAGAAAGTAAATATTTTATGTGAACTGATGCAAGTGCAAAGCAATTCAGTGCTGCAGTAGTCTCTGTAATTTAATAATCTGCTTGTGCAAAGACACAATATATACAGTGATATACACTAAGTATATCACTTAGGCTAAGGAGTATAATTAAGATGATAAAATGCTGAGTTGTGCTCCTCATTGTGTGAAGTCGTAATTTACAGACAGTGCACTTGCTGTGTTGACAAGCTGGCTCCAGGTATAAGTTTTCAACAGTGTGCAGTGTTTCTATGGCTCTAAACGAAGAACAGAAGGTCCCCCGCAGATGCTAGAATTACTAGGGAGGGAGGGTGGAGGACTGAGGCAAAGAGAGATAGGCAGTTAATAAGAAGACAAAATGAAGCTGGGTTATTAAGTAGCAAGCAGATGACAAAATTAACAAGGTTTTAGAACAGAGTACATGCATGGTCTGAGCATGTGATATGAAAGCATGCACACACAAGCATACACACACACACACACACACACACACACACACACACACACACACACATATTTATACTTTTCACTCTCTCAGCCTGGGCGTGTAATCACACGTTAGATTTCTGCTTTCAGTCTTGTGCATGTGGAGCAGTCTCCCTAATTGTACAGTCATTTTACAAACAGCACATTACTGTCTAAGAAACTACACATTCACATTTATACTGCAGTCCCTACACGTACAGGCAGAGCTGGAGCGTTGCACAAAAACAACCAAACTGCATCAGCCGCCCTTTTTTTTGCAGGATCCCATCGTTGTAGTTTTGCACAGATGGACACTCCAGCTTTGATCTTAAATCCTTCAACCTCGCCTCCACAGCTTGTCACGTGGGGTATTTTCAAATTTGACAAGCTTGCCACTTCAGTGCCGTCCATCACACTGCATGTGACATGACTAAACTGTTAAACCGACATCCCATCACACCCAACAGATGTTTTGCATCCCGTCAAGCTGAGGCCAGGGTCCATTTGTAAGAGGTTGACCGTAGAGTGGTGTAGTGCTTTTCTACTCCCATGCTCTGTCTGTTCTACCCAGCGACAGCAGCTTCCTGTGTTTGTTATTGGAAAAGCTGGGGAGTGCTGGCTGATAAAATAAAAAGCGCCAGTGCACACACAGAGAAAAGCAGCTGAAGAATGTCTTTTCTTGACTCAGATGGGCATCACAAGCAGATAAAGTGAGGCAAGGAGAAGGAGGACAGATCCTTTGCTGGAACATGAGACTGGGTTCCAGTGTGAAGGGTCAACTATTTGGAAACAAGAATGTGCTTACTGCAGTGTGTTGAATTAACCGCTCGGCCATCAGCCCTAGTGAACACATCCTTAATAGCCAGCAACTTTAATGGCAATGGAATAAACTTTTATTGGGCTGAAATCCAAATCCAAAAATCAACTTGGTCAATATTTTTCTCTTCTCTCTGCTGCACACAAAGGCACACACAAACAGTCACTCTATGGCAGCACCTACGCAAGAGCTAACAAGTGGGTGTGCTAATCTCTAGAGACACGTTAGCTGAACACTCGTAGGACAAAAAAGAGTTTAATTTGGATGCCAAGCCCTCTAGCTACAGACCAACACCATAATCAACTGAACCACAGCGGGAGAGAGAAAGAGAGAGACAGGCAGACAGAGAAATGAGTGCGAACCAGAGACAGAGGCTGACTCTACAAACTGATAGAGAGAGGAAGCAGAGAAGGGAGGAATGTTATCTGCAAAGACCTTTATCAAAACTCTGCCCCCTGCCAACACCCCTGCAGGGCATTGATCGGGTCTGCATGCCTTTGCAACCACTGTGGATACTGCGCTCTTGAGAGAAAGAAAGACTTATAACTGAGCAAAAATACAGGCAGGAGTACCAGACTCCCCATATGTTGATGTGGATGATGAGGAGAGTGATTCATAATTTAATGCTCATGAAGCAGCAGAGCTCATGGCTAATGTGTCAATAAGTGCAAATGTGGGGCCGATGCTGCACAGGGTCGGGAAAAAGTTCCCAGATGATGTGGCTTGCCAAACTCGCTGCCTCTGCTCTGGGTGCTGGCAGCAAAGATAGGAAATCAGAGAGTCAGTGAGAAAAAAAGACACTTCATCCTGCCAAAAGAGAATTTAATAGAAAACCGTGAGAAGACACAAAATCATACGTTTTATAATCACAGTGCTTGAAATACATTTCTGCATGATTTTGGTGGAGCTTGGTGGGATTGACATCCTCTTCCAGCACTAATCAGAGAGAAATGTGTGACTTGGTGTAATGAATTAAATAGCAATTTATTTTAAAAAATGACTCTGACAGTATGAAGTTTTCCTTAAACAGATGCACCAAAAATGTGATAACAAGGTGGATGCAGACAATAAATATAGAGCATTAATCCTTGTGTCATCCTAATAATACCATTTTTAAAAAATCAAAATGGTGGTTGAATAAATTTTCATCCTCCTTGTCATTAAAGTGATGCTGGGATACTACAGTATAAAGACACATATTCGTTGCTCCTAACCTTAAGATTTCATTACAGGAGCCACAATAACGACCTACAGTGGGTCCCTGTGGTGCAACTGTATGTTGCAATTGCACTGTAGTGCAGTCTGTCTGAGACAATGTTATGTTTTAGCTTGTGTTTTAAGTGGCAGTGTGAAAATTACAATGTCTTTTATCTAAAATGTCTTCAAAAGCAATTAATTACAGACCTCGTGCACAGAGTTCAAACACAGCGCACCATCTCCTTCTCTTTGTTCTTTGCAGGAAACATCACCTTGATATTACCACATGGGAAATGTTTCTTGTACTTACAACAATCTAATCTAGTGGATGCATTTTCCTAAATTACAGCCAGTAATATGATGAAATCTAACATTTCATAAATTCTTCTTGTCATTTTAATTTTCATTTTAAATTTGTAAAGTTTTCTCTGATATTTGCACTATGTCACTCTATGAGTAGTAATCAGAGTACCACTAACTGAAACAATACAACTCACAATATTTCACCAGCTACTATACTAGCACAGAAGTGCTGCACTCAAGTCTCTCCTTCTTCTCCTCCTCCTCCTCCTCTTCTTTCCTCCATCCAAAAAGGGGAAAAGGAGGCTGGCTTGTTAACTTTATGGGCTTGACCCCCCCCTCTTAGTCATTTCCTCGGTTTGGACTGAAACAAGCACACACGGTGCCCTGACACAGTTCGCAGTGGCACACAGTGGTGGAGGAGCTGCAGCTGGATGTCAGAGGAGCACAGGGAAATACTGCAATAATCCCTAAATGTGATGAAAGTATAGGACAACATTTTCTTCAGGATAATCTGACGCACAGAGGGAGAAAACACCCTTCAACCTACTGTTTTTGGAATTTGGAATTAATATTTTATTTCTGACCATAAGGTAGGGGAGATGGGTCATTTCATTATATGTACTCTAGAGTCCTGCAAAGGCAAATCCCTATATAGGCTGCATTAGTATTTTTAGTAATTTTTAGTAATGCTGAAAGCCATACATGAGAATTACAAGGTACATGTGACATATAGAAAATTTTAAACTGCAGTCATATTATAGTGATTTAAACAGAATTTGGATTTTTGGAGCTGTGAACTCTGATGCTTCATTTTGATATCTATTTTCACATCATTTGCACTTTGATTAACTTTATTTAACTTTCATATTCTCACTTAAAGTTGTGATGTTGTTAACACATAGTTTGCACCATACAACGTATAAAATTTGTATCTCATTTACTTGTTTATTTACATCATGATTATAATATCAAGAATATTTTATATGTCACTTTGTTTCTTCATGCCATCGGTTACATCTCTTAGTGCATGCCAAATCAGTTGCTGTATTTTTTTCAATTAGCTTTTTACTCTGGAGTTACACTAGATGGCGCAACAAGTCTCCAAAGCCTGTGGCGAGATAGTAATTAAACTAAACATTTCTTTCCACTCCCTTTATCCTCAAATCAATGCAACCTTATGCTTTCATCAGAGTGTAAATGTAACGCAGGGCATTTATAGCAGGTCTTTTACATCTATCCCTGCATCGTCATTTAGGACGAATAATTATAGTGAAAAGTGCCAATCAAGTCAACCCCTTCTGGTACACAGGCCTGCACTACCCTCAAATTCAGCCCCTGCACACACACAGCGTACTGATTGAAATGTGTTGAGAGAGCTGTGGCCTGAGAAACCTTATTTGGAAGATTACAGCTTGCTCTTTTCTTTGCCATGCTTTATTTTGTTGTATAATGTGATGCAGACAAACTCCTGTGTGGAAGGACTTTTTCCCCAAACTGTGGTCCCATTCTGTATGGTGCTGATGACTTCATGTCCAGCAATACTTAAGCCCCACATATGAGCCAGTTGTGCCAGTGTATTTAACTGAGTCACCTTCTTACTGTACCACACAAGTGTTTGACTGTGGCGTCAACGGTCAGACAAACTGATGGTCTAAATCTGGTCTATTTCCTGACCCTGTAGCCTGACTGCCTATTAGCCAGTCTGTGGGTTGACCATGGTGCACCTGCAAGTCTGACTGCTCTGCCTGTCTCTATATCCAACTCTCAAAAGACTTAGACAAAATGGTCTAAGTTCAAACTCACAGTTTCTCGTTAGCTTCATGTTCGCCCTGCAGAGGGCTTCTTAATACTCATGCTGATCTGTCTCAAGATTGATGACAAAGCAGTGGTTCAGTGTTCCCAAACAATTTTGATTTCAAGCTTGAGTTAACTTCCAGCTCAGAAAACTTTTTCATTTTCTATTTTTTCACGGTAAAATCTGCTGATAGGTCCATTTTATTTTTTTAAAAAAGCAGCCATTGTTTATAATCTCTATTCATAGCCCACTTACAATTGGCACAAATACTCCACATACTTTGAATGAGGCTCATCTGCCCACAGGCTTGGATCCTCAGGTCAGCTGTCTCCCGGCTGTTGACTGATTCTGCCGTTTTTTTGTTGTTCTGCATTGCTCTGCTCTCTGTTCCTCTCTGGTTAGGCCTCGTCTCTGCAGTGTTGAGCAGCTTGCCACCACATCCAAGCTTGGCGGCAACAGAGAAGCTGCCAAACAGTTCCTTTTTTAGGGATAGCAGTCACCAAATTACAGCCACTGGGGCAGTTAACTCCACCCGAGGGCTCCCACCGGACCCGCCTAGCACTAACTTCTACTGTCTGAAGAGTATATGAATTTGAGTTGCGTGTGTATGCCTGTCTATCTATCCATCTGTCTCTGTGTGTTGACATGTGTGGAGGCAATGAGACAGGGCATACAGTAATGAAGGAGGTCATCCAAATGAGGTGGCCTTCAGATTTTGCGACCAAATTAGATGGTTAACATAGGTGTGTGTGTACATGTGAGTATGTATTTGGGCCAGCTTGTATTCCCACAAGCAAACATTTGTTTGAGTTTTACATTTGTGTTTTTTTTAGGTGTCAGAGTTTATTGCAGCTTGGATCCCACTCAGAATAACATGATGGCTTGGGAAAAAAACACAAAACTCTTCCTGAAAACAAACCAGTATCCCATGGAGCGACGCCCGTCAAAATTAAATTTATTCTCTGCAACACAATACCAGGCCATGTCAAATATTTTGTGCTCCGTCAGCAATGTGATCACTTTGAGCTGCCATGTGAAGTTAATCGACACTGAGTGTTGACGTGGCTGCAGCCAATACACCAGCTTTGTGGCGCCAGCTGGCATCCATGGTAAGCTCTCGGCCCCACCTTAACTCTGCTCAAACAACTGCCGACACATTCTCAGGAGATGGGCTGATGTGCTGCTAACTATGAATACAAATATAAAATGAGCCAGCATTTTACATCTTGATTGATATTGTAAAGCTTAACTGATTCTGGCATCTTCAGCTTTGAGGGTTCATGGTGGTGCCAAAGGGTTCAAAATTTGCATAAGACTCAGACAAGAACACCATAAAATGTGTAACGATAAAAGAGCTTAAGTTCATACAAAATGAGATGATGTTACAGTCATAACAAGTAAAACGTTCTCTGTGGAGAAAAGATGGCATGAATTCATATGAGTCAAAGAAAATGGGGGCAGTGTGTAAGACTAGGTGGGAGGTAACAGTGATTGCCTTTCTCTCAACTGCAGTCATGGGAGACCAAACACACTGTGCTGTATCATGAAGGGATGATTATTGTTGGCAGCACTGAGAGCATAGCTTAAATATATGTTTGTTTAGGTTGACAAGGGCAAAAGGCTGCCTTGTGGGAACTTTAGTCACATCAAAGCAATTGTGGTGGATGTGATGGCTGACAAGTACCCGGCACTTGATGGATTGTGCATATAGGAAATGTAAAGCCAATCTCAGTCACCGGGTGTGGGAAACTCAAACAACTGATACCCTAGGAGGTTGGGTTTTTCAGCAGATGGTGCTTTAAGCGACATTGCTACATTTTATTATCAGTGGGCATGTATCCATCCCAGAATCCTGCATTATATCTTCTCTGTTGTTCTTCTTTAATTTCATTTTTACTTTTCAAATCCAGTACTAAACCACTGGAATTCATATCTTCATAAAAGTGTATTCTGGTGCTTGTTATAACAGCTTCCACAACCATTAGAAGAGTATGTGTGTGTGTGTCTGTGTGTGTGTGTGAGAGAGAGAGAGAGAGAGAGAGAGGCATGAGCTGACACACCTTTGACAGAGACAGGGAATTTCCTCCGGTTTTGTCTGTTTTTTTGTTTTTTTTTTGAGGAAAATAATCATTGCTGCAGAGGACGAGAGAAGCCTCCATCTCTGTTAGTTTTTCTGAGGTGGGATGAGATGATGGGATGCTAGATTATATGGCATAAAGTCTGTGGACACCTGAACATTACACCCAAATGTGATTGCTGAACATCTCATTTCTAAAGAATGAGCATTAATCTGATGCAATAACAGCGTCCTCTCTCGTAGACTGGCTTTTTTTTTTCAAGATATTTTTACCCTTTTGTTCCCATTTCACGAGCATTAGTGGGGTTGGACAGTAATGCTGAGTCATAAGGCCTGGCTAAGGGCTGAAAAACTGCCCAAAAAAAAAAGACCAAAAAATAAAAAAATAAAAAAAATTCACAATTCGCATTTCACAAAGGTGTCCACAGATGTTCTTCTGCAAACTGCTGTAATGCCATTCATGACTGAATACATGACTGACTCTTTTGCAGGTTCATCTTTCACATCCTTCTCACCACCACAGCCACACAACTCACTTTCTTTCTTTTTCTTTCTTTCTTTCTTTCTTTCTTTCTTTCTTTCTTTCTTTCTTTCTTTCTTTCTGTCTGTCTGTCTGTCTCATAATTGTCATTCTACTCCTACTTTTTTTCTTTTCCAACCCCAACCTTCCTCCCCTACCACCCCCCCACTTACACCCCACAGCACCTCGGAGACAAACACAGAGAGCGAGACGAGAATAGCTGCCCATCCATCCATCCATTAAACCGCTCTTGGCCTTTGGATGGGAGGAGAGCCGAGGCAATAACAATTAAGTTTGAAGCCTTTGGTTTGTTTTCGGCTCAGACCGGATGTTTGATGGCTTGCAGCTTAACTGTAGGGAGAGAAGAGGAATTCATACATACTTACACCAGGACCAGATAAAAGTGGTTATTACAGCCAGAGAAGCAGCTTGATTGTGGGATGTAGTTTAGTCTTATCGTCATGTTATGTTTATAGTAGCCTGACACGTCATTCCTGGATGATGATAGACTGTTCGTGTTCCTGTCTTTTTTTTGTTGTCTCGTTCATCATCCCCAACACCTCTGTCTGCAAATCTCCATCCACTACCAGATCTCTACAAATGGCTGACAAATGATTGGTTTGACTCTAGGTTCTAGAGATGAGAGCCACATTTCTAGATTTATGATATATACTTGTTATACCTCCCATAATGCTGCAAAGCACAAGTTGCAGAAATTGTAGGTGTATAAATAAGGCTGGTGGTGTCGTCTGTGTGTATCCCAGCTCTTTTGTGTGTTGCGTGTCATTGTGTGATGCTGACCATATATGCCCTCACTATGTCCTCTTGGCTGCATTCTTCTGACCGAGCCAAGGCCAGTGGTGTTTTTTCTTTTCTGCAAAATGGTATAATTTGGCAGCTATTTTTATTGCAGAGAGCAGACTGCAGGGGCCAGTTATTCATGTTTCCAAGCCAGGTCCACATCATGCACAGGCTCTTTGTTTTACTCATTTTAATGTCCCTAAATAACGCTTTTATTTCTTTGAGTAGAGCAAAAACACTCTCCACTTTCAGTGTATTGCATAAGCAACTTTAACAGACTGAAAATGGATGCTTTCTTATGCACAGTCCTACATAATTCAGGACTCCAAACTGAGTTTGTGTTTGAGGGTATGAATGGTCAGTAAATCTTGAACTGATGCATTGTAAATTCATCATCCACATGCTGCGATGTATGTGCTCTGACCACATTCTTCCCTGTAGGGTGCTTTGGTTAAGGCTTTACTTTTGTGATTTGAAAGATTAGTATCTGTTTAGAGAGATATTTTTTATGAAAAGTGGAATGAAAAGCATTTCCCCAACATTAAGAACCCCTTGAAACTCCCACCCTAAAAAACTATTATTGCAGTCTCCCTTTTAAGCCATTCAAAGTTGTTGAGCTATTGAAAGTGAACAGTCAGTGGTTCTCAAAATACCCCAGGACGTTAGGTGAAGCAGACAGGTCAAAGATCAAGCAAGTGTTTGGATGGTGTCTCTTTTAGTAGAACAGGCTGGAGACAAGTAAGCGAAAAGTAAATGATCTGACACATTTGGAATACAGTATAAACAGTCCAAACATGCTGTCCAAAACGAAGCCCCAAGACAACTGATGGACATAACTTTCTCAGTGAGACCTCACTCCATTTTATTGTGAGGTAATTTATCCGTCTTCCACCACCTTTCTCTTTTCCCTATCCCAGCTTTTCACCCCTCTGTTGATCCTGACATTTCTGACAGCCAAACTTTGACTCTTGCTTCCAATGAAAACGTGATCGTGTTGCGACAGGATTTTTAAACTTCCCTGGAAAGTTCATCCACATGCTAACCATTGGCATCAAGACTTTCCAGCTGGAGGATTATGAAGCTGGGGATCAGAGATGGAATTAACGCGACAAGGTTAGAGATTATAGGGTTTTAGGTCACCCCGGGGTCCAGTGGGGCACTGGGCTTCACTTCATAGGATTAGCTGCAGGTTAAGGGTTACCATTTCCTGTTGTTAGGATCAATTGACCCGGTAATAATTTGTTTTTTGAAGGAATTAGATCGTAGGATGAGTGGCAGGAGCAGCTAGTGGTAGTTAGGTCAGTGCGGACAGGATGAAGGAAGGAAACAAACACAGACACATGCATGCTCACATGTCTGGTGACCTCAATTAGCAGTGTGTGTGTGTGTACACAGCTATGACATCATGGAGTCTGTGTTTCATGACATGTATACACACTTGAACACACGTACTTGCACACCCAGTTTTCCTTCTCAATGAATGGTGGCTTTGTTTGACCACTCGGCTGCTGGAATAAAGTTTTCCACCACTGAGGTGATGTCCTCTAGACTATCTGATTGGCCAATGAGAAGAGACATGCACTCCTGGGAATGGACTTGGTGTGCAGGAAGCAGACGGTGACATTTTGTCAGTGTGGTTTAAGTGACTTTCATTCCCAGAGTTGATTCCTGGCACGTTTCCCCACGGGGGGGAATGAGTCCATTTCTCCGCACCAGCCACCAGGTCCCGGTCTGCCTGTGAGGTGTGGTATAAACAGCAGGGCTTTGTAATTAAGGATAAGCAGACCATTTCATAATACTTCAATGTTTCAGTTTATCACTGACCATTACCCTTAGCTATGAATTTAAAGCCCTCAAGCAAATGGCTGGAATATCTGTTCATCTGTTAGGGAGCCCATGGGCAAAGATTTGCCTTTGGGACCATGTTGATGCCCCTCACTCTGTCCACACATACGCAAATATACAAACAGACACTGCATGCTACTCCCTGTCCATTGTGTATGAATTCCTTCGCCCACATGTTCCCATTAAGTACAGTGTGCACACTATACATGGCAGCATCATAATTTGCCCTAAAACCAGCACTTCTATGCTACCTTTGGATTAAACTCTTGAGTATTATCCACCAGCAGGCAAATCTAGATTCCTACAGGAGCTCAATCTAGAAAATTTAAGAATATTAGTAATAATGATAAGTTTGTTTATACTGTAGGTTAGTGCTTTAACTAGACCATGTGAGACATTCCCAGTTAATCAATCATTCAATCAATCAAATGACAATTGGAAGCAGTGTTCATATTCCCATTTGTATATAAACAGACTGGGCAAGTAATTAGAAGAATCTGCAGTCTCCAAAAGGACTACAAAGCTGAATCTTAACCTCTCTAAAAACCATTTTTCAAATGTAGGATTTATGATAGGGTTGTTGTTTTAGTTGCATTAGTTTTAGCTTGTTGTACCTAATAAACTGTCAACCAAAGTGCTAACATTCATGTATGACAAAACTGATGCTGTCCTCCATCTTTCTTGTGTTTCTTCAGGTTTAAGTTAAAGATGCTGCCACATTGCTCCTTCCTGTTGTTGCTATGCATGGTCCGGCTGCTCTCCCCCTCCTCGGCCCTGCCCTTTGAGCAGAAAGGCTTCTGGGATTTCGCCATGGACAGTATGGACAGCGGCGACATCATGGCGATGATGAGGGATGAGGAAGAAGGCTCGGCTGTAGAGGAGATCCTCCCTCCTGACATTCCCATGTGCCCCTTCGGCTGCCACTGTCAGCTCAGGGTCGTCCAGTGTTCTGACCTCGGTCAGTGAGAGTGTGTGAAACAACAGAGGGAAGAGGGAGAGGCTATGATGCTTTGTCATCATTTCTAAGTGTGTGAGTGTGTTTGTGTCAAGAGGTTTACAATGGAAAGCAAATGAATTAAATGAGTTCACCGAGTGAGTGTGCATGGCCTGAGCCTTGCATGACTTTCACCACTCCAGAAAATAAAGCCCCCCTTTGGTGTATTATCGAAGAGAGGAATTTCTTCCTCGGGGATACGGCTGGTGTATTTTGACAAGGAAAGGCATGTCTTTGAGGGATTTTGTGTTCTGAAGTGTGCATAGATACTGAGTGGGAAAGAAAAAGAGCAGAAAAGACTGAGTCAAGGAAGGAGAAAGAGAAAATAAGATGGATGGAAAAGTGGAGATGGAAATGGAGAGACAGAGCTACAGGAAGACACAATAGTAAAAAAGGGACACTTTGATGGGAGGAGATTAAAAGTTTATAATTTCCTCACTGTCTTTAAGGAGCTTTTTCATGCTGTTCTTGGGGCGTGGACAGGATGTTTAATGGAAAGCCAAAACAGGAGGGGAGGATGGAGGGAAACGTTTAAAGGGATTTAAAGATGGAGATGAGGATTAAAAGGAAAGAACGATAGAGAGATAAAAACTATGTTTATGTACACAGCTGATGTGTTTTTGGATAAAAATAAATATTTGAGGACTCTGAATATTCACAGTTTTGAGTTACACTCAAAAAATATACACACAGAGAAGGATGCAAAAATATTCAGCTATTTCTTGATGCATCAACAAAGAGTAACTCAAAATATGATTTCCATGATGCTTTTACAGTCTGACTTAATGTTACTCATGTTTCCATATAAGCACACGCTCCAGTTTCCTGACTGTGGATATTATAAGTGCATGCTATTCTTCCTCTGTCTATTCTTGCAGGACCAAAGAGGATATAAAGATTCCTCACATTATACTGGCTCTATAACTCTAATAAGCTGTCTGTGTTTAGACAAAATGGTTTTGCCGAATCATCATTTTACAAGCTCTATATATTTACTGTCCCTGGTCTCTCTGCAGCGGGTAAATGTGGAAGCGTATAATTTCCGACATGTCAAGTGCTTATTTGGAGCAGATGTATTTTAGCGGTGGCGTCTGTCTCCTCTCAGTGTGCATCCCAGCATGATGTCGGGTATTTGCGTTGAGGGGCACTGGGGTTTAAGAGGGTGCTAGTTTTGTCAGTTTGTGGTAAGGGCTTCGAGATCTGTGGAAGATACGGGTGATGCGCTGTGGTTTGGGGTTTAGAGGGTTAAGCGATTCAGTTAATCAGGGTGTCGGTGAAAGTCTTTTTCAGGTCTGTTTATCGTGTCTGTTAGGTTTGATGCAGCCGTACAAATTTGAAGGCTTCCAGCTTGGCAGGGTGCATGTCGAAAGCTGCAGGTGTCGACTGGAAGATAAATATTTCCTACCACATGAATCCACCTTGGTAACATTCTGCACTTTTAGAGTCATATTGCTCTCACAGCAGCTGTAATAACTTTATTACATTTAAGGAAAGTACATCATAGAGACTGAGTTTTGGTTTATAATTTAAACTTGATCTTTCATCCATGACTTTAATGAATTTATCTTTTCTCCCTGGAGGCAAAACCTTCATTTCTTGGATAAGACTACGCTATAAAGTTCCTCCTCAGCCACGGCACCAGATCTCTGAGCACTGTGAGGACGTGGTTTTAGCAGAATGTCAGAGGGAGCTGCTGAGGTTTGATCCTGTGTGGTGACATGGAGGGTGTGGCACAGTACAGCCAAAGCCATATATCTAAACTTAACTCGAGATGGACAGCTCTGGGTAGAGTCCTGTGGGTCAGATGTGGTTGGTGGCAAACTGGATCCCAGTGGGACAGCTGGCACTCTCTCACCAGCGAGTCTGGTTGCATCATGGTCGTGGCCCAGAAGAGGTTGGCCCTGGTCGGGATTCGCTTGCCGTGGCCTGTCTACGCCACTGACCACATCTGATACACTCGTCCACGTGGCTCTGTGATGTGGTCTTGTTAATGATCACTGGTTACGGTGTTGGTGCGTGTGCTGAGTCATTTTTCCAGCGAGATCATTGAGTGGAATAATGCAGGTGTATTTCTTCATGCTGTCCACTTGCTGTAACCAGCTCTTAGCATTTTATGAATTTATTGCTTGCTAAACAATACTTACAAGCACCACTAACCATAACAGCTTTGGTGTTTATGCTTGTCTCTGATGGTGTAAACTGCACATTTTCATTACTTCTAAACTATGTCTTAGCAGGTGTTTCTGTCACAAAAAAGCCAAAATTAAGACACTTATGCTCCCAAATGGAATGACAGCTTCACCACTCGCACATTAACACACAAACAGCTTGTATTTCTCTGTTTGCATGTGTCGGGGTTGTGTCTGTCTCCGTTTTATTTTATGTATGATTTTGCTCATGGTATTTAAGTCACATCCTTTGTGACTTCTGTCAAATGGAAACCAGATGGAAAACATCTGGTGTCCCCATCTGGTGTGAGGGGAATTTGCATTTGTGTGTATGCAAGAGCATGTGTGTGTGTGTCTTTGTCAGCGACAAACCAGCAATGTGCTGCTTTGACGTCTCTGTGTGACCTCCATGGTTGTGTCTATGTCCACCTCTTATTAAAATAATAGACGTGTAGGCCCAAAGTGCTCATTTGAGATTGTGTGGGAGTGTGATTGGGTGAATTTTTAGGCCCAGTGGAGGTTTTAAAACACACAGTGACTATTTATTTTCCAACGTCTATGTCTGAGATATCTAAGAGCTTGCCCATTGAAAACAAACAGGTTTTTTAGGGTGTTGATTCACAGTCATCCATGAAAGCATTTAATGGAGGGTGATTCCCCTTTGTGTTTTTATTGGTCTTGTCCTCAGGTCTGACCGAGGTGCCAAAGAATATTCCTCGGGACACCAAGTTCCTGGACCTGCAGAACAACCGTATCACTGAGCTCAAAGAGAATGACTTCAAAGGCCTCACTAACTTATATGTAAGAGACACTCACAGTCTGGTCACATTCATTATGTCCTTCTCAGCATTAGGTCAGCACCTCTGAAGGATGTGTAACTGACTCAGCTCAGCTTGTATTGGCTTTGGTAGTGTGAAATATCATTATGGCCCTCCGTTTCCTCTGAGATTTAGAGGTTCATTTCCTTTCTTTTTTCGCCCTCCACCGCCCTTCCCTCTGAGAGCTTTAATTGTATTAAACCTAAGCCTGAAGCCAAATGGGAGTATTCAAGCTCACATCCTTGCATCTCTGAGCAGAGCTGCTTTGCTCACTGCTGACTCGCATACAGGAGCGCTGACCAAGAGCAATATTAAGTCTGGCAGCACAGGAAACTCCAGACATGACATTATACAATAACATCTCTATTAAGGTCTGTTTACCTCAGCCAACATCTGTCTCTATCTTTCAGCCAGCACAGGTGAGAAACAGTCTGGAGGATGATTGACTGTTGCTCAGAGGACAGAGGCTACAAACACAAACTCTGACTCACTTTATGTTTTATTGGTGCTTTCTTTTTTTCATTTTCATTTCATTTCATTTCATTTTCCATTTTCCTAAATGATGTCTTCACATATAACAAATAAAGTTGGTGTTAAATTTTGTTTCTTGATTATGTTTCAGGGTCTGTCTCTGAGGAATAATCTCATTTCGAAAGTCCATCCCAGAACATTTGTGCCTCTGAAGCACATGCAGAAGCTCTACTTCTCCAAGAATCTGCTGACCACCATCCCTAAGAACTTGCCTGCCTCTCTGGTTGAGCTGAGGATCCATGAGAACCGCATCAAGAAGGTGGCATCTGGAGCCTTCTCAGGACTAGGCACCATGAACTGCATAGGTCTGAAA
Source organism: Datnioides undecimradiatus (assembly GCA_008933995.1). Taxonomy (NCBI): domain Eukaryota; kingdom Metazoa; phylum Chordata; class Actinopteri; order Lobotiformes; family Datnioididae; genus Datnioides; species Datnioides undecimradiatus. The sequence continues at coordinate 6,684,688 of WARS01000026.1, forward strand.
TGCTGATGACTTCAACAAATTTGGGTTATATTTGGTGGTGCTCACCACGGCCTTTGCCACTGTATAGCACTGGCATTGGATTTTGAAGATTAAAGAGGGTATATTTCATCCCACAAATATTCCTTTCATCTTACAGAAATGGGAGCAAACCCCATCCATAACAGTGGTTTTGAGCCCGGAGCTTTTAAGGGACTGAAACTGAATTATCTGCGCATATCAGAGGCCAAACTGACTGGGGTTCCAAAAGGTAACAACTCATCTTTTTTTTTTTAAAGGAATAGTTCAGCATTTTTGGAAATACACTTAATTGCTTAGATGAAGATTTATATACCACTTTCATGTTATGCCAGTTAGCTTAGCACAAACTGTACAAGCTAGAAGAAAACTATTAGCTAGCTGCTCTGGCTAAGGGAAAAAACACCCACCACAATCTCTAAAGCTCGCTAATTAGTTACAGCTCATTTGTTTAATCTATACAATAGTGTCTCCACTGCCTGCCCAGCAACTACATGGTGATCACAGGACAAGACATTGCACCCAGCCATGAAATAGTCTTGCAGGAAACCTAAAACCCTGTATTCTAATTTTACACTTTTACATTGTTTTTGAACATGTTACAGAGACAAGTTATAACATGTTAATTTTTGAGTTTTAGAGGTTCGGACGTGTGCATTTTTTTTAACCTTTAGACAGAGCCAGGCTAACCTTTTCCCTCTGATTCTTGTCTTTATGCTAAGCTAAGCTAATTGTCTGTTGGCTACAGCCTCATATTTACTGACATATGTAACAGTGGTGTCTACCCTATCATCTAACTCTTGGAAAGCAACAAGGTACATGTCCAAAAATATCAAACTATTTGTCTAAGAATAGAAACATGCACACACAAACACACAAAATCACCCAAAACAAAAAAATGACAAAAATCAAATCACAACCTAAAATGGAGCCTTACAGGTTTTTTGTTTGTCTTTCAGATCTCCCAGACAGTCTCCATGAGCTTCATCTGGATCACAACGAGATCCAGGCTATTGAGCTCGAGGACTTGAGCCGCTACAAAAACCTGTACAGGTATTATTCACACCTCAGCATCACTCATTCCTAACTTTGACTAATTCCTTTCTCCCTGAGGGATTTTCTTACATACCTGAGAAGAATTATCCTGTATTTTTTTTTTTTTACATCCCCAGTCAGTAGTGCCCCTCAGGGGTAATAATATGAACTACAATGATGTGCCACTAAAATGTAGCAGGATAACTGCTAGTTTATGCTCATGAGGGCTTTCCCACTGCAGTCTAAATAGCAGTTTCTCTCTGCCATCTTATGTAGAGTGAAAACTTTTCAACAAGTACCTTAAGTTGTTTTTTCTGAGTATGTCTTTTTCACAGCAGACATTTTGACTAGTAGGAAAAGCACAGGTGTTCTTCTCTACTCCGGCATTATACCTCCTTCCTGCACACTTATAATCTCTAATGTTGGTATTTATGGTCAGAGGACTATTTTCAGGCTGCCATTGCCCTAACTCTCACCTGGCCCCGTTTCTTGCTATGATATATATCAGGGAATTTGAAGTTATTCCTTCTCACACAAGTAAAAAGGTTGAGCTAAATGTACCATGCGGTGGCCTAATTTCTGCTTATTTCACATTCCTCCCCTTGTCTCACTTTTTCCAGGTTGGGCCTTGGCTTTAACCATATCCGTAACATTGAAAATGGCAGTCTATCCTACCTGCCAAGACTGAGAGAGCTTCATCTGGACAACAACCGTCTGACTCGTGTTCCCCAAGGCCTTCCAGACATGAAATACCTACAGGTTAGTGCGTGTCATTTGCCATCTGAGGCTGAATATTTCACATGATGCCTTACTCATGCTCCGGGTGCCCGCCCCTGCTGTTTAGGTGGTGTACCTCCATTCCAACAACATCAACCAGGTGGCTGTGGATGACTTCTGCCCTCGAGGATTTGGGATGAAGAGGACGTTCTATAACGGCATCAGCCTGTTTGCTAACCCTGTCAACTACTGGGAGGTGCAGCCCGCCACGTTCCGCTGCGTCAGCGACCGGCTGGCTATTCAGTTTGGCAACTACAAAAAGTAAAGACGGGGGGATGCGGAGAGATGGAGAGAGTAGGGGGGCAGATGGAGGAATGGAAGAGGAACAGATAATTTAAATAATGACAAAAACTTGAGAGATGGAGGGAAGGGGGTTTGAATTTGAGATTATTATTACTATTATTATTATTATTTTTAATGATAATAATGGAGCAGATGATGGAAGAAGATGAGCAATAAATTGATGAGATAGAATGAGAAGTGAAAAATACAAACACAACTTGAAAGGAGTGGAAAGCAAAGCGCTTGCAGTTCTTCACCTGAGTTTTTTTTTCTTCGCGTCTTCGAATTTAAGGTTTTGAAAGTTTTGCCATCTGAAACAGATGAAACAGAGGTGACTGTCTGAGAAGAATGTTTTTTCCCCAGCCTAAGTTGACAAAAATGAGTCCTGAAAACTTGTGAAGCGTTTCATTCCATATATTTTACACAATAGTGCTTATTGTGATAGAAGTCACTTTTATCTTATTAACATTTATAAGATTATAAGTAAAAAATAGAAAAGCAATGCATTATAGATTTTATATATATATATATATATATACATAAAAAGGTGCTCTGTATGACTTTCTATGTGTGCTGATTTTTGAGATACATCACATTGTCCCTGTTTCAGTGACCCAAAGCCATTGTGCTCTCATCTCTGTGATTCAGTTTTACTGTACTGATAAACAGCTAGTCACGGATTTGGGGCTATTTCCCACCATTTACAGGCACAAACAAAATTGCACAAAAAGGAAAAACTATTATTCAAGTTAACCAGTTTTTGCATATATCATGGCAGATGAATGATTAAATTGGCAATAGGTACATTGTAAATTCCCCTCATTGGTGCTAAACATTTTCTCTGATCGATCTGAGGTTACTGAATCACAAACCTGCCTGTATAAGAAGTCTGTTCTGTGCCTTTGCTAATTTTAGGCTGTCTGTATGATACTTTAATATAGTATTCCTTGAGGGGACTTTGAGATAGTGGGGATATGCCCCATTTAGAGAAAACACACATCCGCTTTGCTTTGAGACAATGAAGGCAGTGTGTTTACATAGTGCTACAAACAATAGTAGTGTTAATGCATTGTTTTGCACAGTTTTTCTGTTATGCTTTATCTGCTTCAGGGTTTTTGGAGAGTTAGCCGTTTACGTTGCTAGACCTATGTGGAACTACTCTAGCCATAAGTATTCTGTCCTGTCTCTGTTCTGTAACCTGACAAGCTACTGCTGCATGTGAATAAAGACATTTTTAGCCTGCTACGTTAAGCCAGAGAACAACTGATGCCCCTGGGTTGGATGCAGTGTGAGAAATAAAGAAACATCATTTTGTGTAGAGAAATTTTGAGTGCACACTTTATAATTTGTGTGACTTTGCAGAGATTGGGTTCTCAGAAATCGTGTCTAATAAATGATACATTTGACAGGATGTCATCAGGTCCTTGTGGTACCTGAATTCAAATGTACTGATAATGGCCTAAAAGCTGTAGTGCGGGACAGCCAAAAATATTCACACTTTGCTGATTAAGTCTATAATTACATAAATCTCTGTATTTCACAGTGTACAGAGCTTTTGAATCTTGTGTCTGGTGTGTCATTCCTCTGATGGGGGATTGGTAGTAATGTGTTTCACATCAATGAGCAGAGAGTGTTTTTAACCAGAACTGTTGGTGGAGCATGGCTACAGAGCAGGATAAAGCAGCTACGTACACAAGAGTGTCAAAGGTGAGATTGTGATTACTCTCACTGCCAATAGGGAGACACAAAATCTAGCATGATTGCTTTAAGTCATACATTTAAATCCATAATTATTGGTTGTTTATTTAGATAAAAACATTTCATCTGATATCCTTTAAAGGATCAACAAAGCAAATCAGCAAATTATACAATGAAAATGATGGATGGCCAACTTCCTCCCCTCATTAGTCAATCAAAATGCAACTTAAAGCAAAACTAACAAACTATCTAATGTCTATGTTGATCTGCAGACACTTAACACAACCTCATTCAAGTATTTTTGGCTAGAAAGTCAAGTGTATCAGACAGCTTAGAAAGCTAGCTGCTTGCCTACAGTGCCTCCTTTGGCTTGCAAGCTTTGACTTTAAGACTGAGATGATGGTCATTAGTAAGGCATAAGTGATGCTCGGATTAAGAAATGGTATGGACTTTTGGTGTCTGAGAACACATTACATTAGACTACATTAAACATTGCAATAATTATGATTACAGGTAAGAAGACTATATAGAAATGTCTCAAACCTCGACCTGTTGTTTTTACCTTCTTGGCAGGTCAAAATGACATTTTTTTTAAATCAGAGTACACGTAATCTTGTTTATTTAACTCAATATTTAGCTCTTGATGACAAAAACAAAAATGCACAAGTATATCTCTGCTGCAGAGGCAATGTCGTGTGAAAATACACTTAGATATGACAGCATACAGACTAAAATAAAATTCAAAATATGGTGATATTGTAGTATAACGAGTAAGACCGCATAATGCATAATTTGACTATCATCATAACTCTGATGGACATTGTGATCCAGCTGATGTTGAATACTGCATCACTGAACAGTGTAAACAGATGTGGTGATATTTAGAGGCTGTGAGTTTAAAACCTGATCTTTATGTTTGCCGGTCCATCTTATTTTGCTGTTCGGTGGCCGAGCTTCCACACTGTATCGCACTACACCACCTACCCACTTCTAATAATCCGAACATTATGTATTCATCAAAAATCTTCGGTGGCAAAGTCATGTTTTCGTGGATATTTTTCAAATATGCCGCTCAGCGCGTCAGCGCCGTGCGCCCCCAGTCCATCTGATTCAATGATACAGTGATGCGGGAGCGATGAGGCAGAGCACACTTGCCTGTGTTGACACCGGACGGATATGCGGCGATGCTCTTGCGTGTGAAAGCGTTTGCAGCGGTCTCTAAGCAGCCACCGGGAGATTTCGCCTCGGATGAGAGATTAGGAGGAAGAGGAGGTGGTGGTGGAGGAGGAGCGCCCAGCATCATTGAAGAATCGGTATCTTTTGGTCCATCGCGTCTGCTCGGTGGCAGCGGCCCGTCGATTCTCAGAGGAAGCCGGGGGCTGGATTTGAAACGTCGCAGGGATGTTGCTGGTGAGTCGGCTGGCGCTGCAGAGCTCGCGTGGAGCCTGCAATAAACATCGCTAAATTAAGAAACAGCCTTTGTGGTCGACGATAACAATCTTGCAGCCAGTGATCCTGTCGAACCAAAGTAAATACTGTACATGATTGCCTGCACAGGCCTGACGATACATGCTGATAGGCTAATCACCTGGATTGAACGCTATCTGTACTGATAACCATGACGCTGTTTCTGCTTTACGCCAATCTATATTTTAATTTCTATGCACTCTGGTTTCCTGTCTTGGGAAATTCAGCTCCAGTGATGAATCCAGTCTCCCAGGTGTTGCTATACTGTGTGATTGTTTGGACTAACAGGGAACTCTGATGTTGGATTATAGATCTGCAGGCATCGGCGTCTCTTCCATGCACGCCCCTCCGAAAATGTCACTGCTAGAAATAAACCCTTACTAAATAAAGACACAAACTTGACATTTGTTTGTAGCTGCTTGTCATTCCCCGAGCTTATTTTAGCTTACATTAGACTGCACAGAAGGACTGAGGCAAATCGGTGTGCTCCTGCTCACTCAGGTCTTTTTTGTTATTGTTGTTGTTGTTGCAGAAAGCTTGATAATGAAAGGAAGAAGAGGAGTAGAGAAGTGGAGTCAGCCCTTCCTGGCCCCAGACAGCTTTTAATTAGACCCTTGTAAATCCAGGTACTGTACATCTAGACATCTAGACTGATACATTGCATTATTATTATTATTATTATTATTATTATTATTATTAATGATAATAATAATAATAAAAATGAACAATGCATGTTATTAGCTGACTATAGCTAATAGTGTTTTTCTCCTCTCTCCTCAGTGACATCTGTGGTCAGGAGGTGATGGCAGTGCTGACTGAGCTTCATCACCACTACAAGCCATTCCTACAGATGGACACCCCCCTCCTGCACGCCTGAGCCTTCACTTAGTGCTGCCTCCTTCCCCTCCTCTCCTTCTGCCCCCCCCCGCTCATACCCCACCTCTTCCTCCACCCCCCTGATCCAGCTGCCATTTGCTTACCTGCATCTCTCTTCCCATCCCACCATTTATTGTCCCCACATTGAATTTCACCATTCCACTACAATCTCACTTTATTATGGCGTGCTGTGGGCGCTCTCTTGACTCCCCATGCACACTGGCCTTGCTGGTGGGCTTCCAGTTTGCCTTTGTTCTCTATTTTTCCCTTGGGGGCTTCAGAGGCCTAGTGTCTGTCCTGGTGCATACCACAGAGCCGGAGTTTGATTATTCACGACCTCACGACGTCTATACCAACCTCAGTCATCTAGGAGTACCACCTCCCCCACCTCGCAACTCTGGCACTGGACCCCCTGCCACGGGACCACCACTGAGAGACTGCCAGATCCCCTCCCCACTGCTGGGTGAGAGGGGTGTCGTTATATGTAACACATGCATACATGTATACAGTAAAAGGCATGGCAAACACTTGTTTGACATTCTGTGCAGCTGCTGCTGAGATAAAAGCCAGGCAGTTAGTATCACTTAAACACTTTTTATTCTTTTGTTTCCTCCAGTCGGACCTGTTTCTGTCCACCTCTCCTCTCCTCTGACTCTGGAGGAGATCAGACAGAGGAACCCACTGGTGTTGCCAGGTGGACGCTACCGGCCTCCTGACTGTGAACCCCGGCACCACACAGCGATAGTGGTACCATACCGGAACAGGCAGACCCACCTCCGTGCCCTCCTTTACCACCTCCACCCCTTCCTGCAAAGACAGCAGATCCACTACAGCATCTATATAGTACAGCAGGTCAGGTGGTGTATGATTGTACCGGATCATCACTGTGTAATACTTGTCTATTACTGGTGTAATAGTTGTTGTAACACCTTTGTTTTCTAAGTATAATCCTGGTGTATTATATGTACAGATGGTGATATGCTTGTTTAATACTGGTATACAAAATATATTAATCAACTGATGCAAACATCTGATTGAAAGGGCTAGTTTGGACAAATCCAACATATCAAAACATATTTTTAGATTTACATCTTATATGGTCCTGCGCACAGGTTTAGGGATATTTATGCCTTAAACATTAAACATCAAAATACCAAATTGTAAGTGATTTAAGTGTAAACTATGAATCTTTTTTGAATACAATTTAGATGAACTGTACATTTAAACATTTATAAGTCATCATGTCTATAGCTTATATGTCACCATTTTGTCAAATGATGATGCTCTCTCATTTGTTCTGCATTAACCCACGTTAAATGGTGTCCAATGCATCCATGTGTGGCTGTGTGTTAAAGTCTGTCTCTGTTCCTTCAGTGGGGGAATGGTACTTTTAACAGAGCCAAGCTGCTGAACGTCGGGGTGCGAGAGGCCCTCAGAGATGAAGACTGGAGCTGCATCTTCCTGCATGATGTTGATCTCCTGCCTGAGAACGACCACAACACCTACACCTGCCACAAACAGTTCCCCACACACCTGTCTGTGGCTATGGACAAGTTTAGATACAGGTAGAAGCGCAGTGTCTTTATGTATAGTTTTTTGTGGAAGAGCTTCTTTTAAATGAATTATGCTGCGATATTATTTTCAAGATTGCACATTGGTGATTTGACCCTCCCAGGCTGCCGTACCCACAGTATTTCGGTGGAGTGTCTGCAGTGACCCCTGACCAGTATATGAAGATGAACGGCTTCCCTAACCAGTACTGGGGCTGGGGTGGAGAGGATGATGACATTGCTGCCAGGTGAGGCGTGTGAATGATGCCAGAGCTGCATGATGTCAGAGTGAACTATAATCTGTGCATGCTGACATGTGAGATGTGGACGGGGTTTCAGAATCAGAACTACATGCATGCTTTTTAGCCTCTTTGCTTCTTGTTTTTTTTACCATCTTGATTTACTCATTCATCTTTTGCTCATGTTTATTGTTTCAGTACCACATGTTTTCGTTTTCTTTGACTTTTATTTTATGCGTCCTAACATCATCTTTCATCTTCACGTCCCCTCCCACTGCTGTGGCTTTGCTGTGTGTCTCTTGGAGTGGGCTCTGTGAGTACGTTCACATGGACTAGCTTGCAGTTTTGGGCTGGGCTGCGTGCTTAAGTCTTTTCAGTCAGCTTTCAGGCTCACCCCATTTTTCTGCTGCGGTGCCCCTCTCTCCACCCTCTGGCTCTTCTAGCATTTGCCAATCTGTTATGAGAGAAACTGAATGGAACAAGATTATGAAATCAAAAAGCCTGCACTAATTATTATAAGAAGAAGGACAACAAAATATTTCTCCCCTATTTTTTGTAACATTTTTCCTTGTGTGCATGCTGTTTGCAACTTAAAATTTATCATATACTGGACATTTACAACAGTAGTTGCACTATGTTTTTGATTGACTTAGATAGCTGGGGTGGTACAGAAGCGACAGAGATGGAAAAAGGGAACCACAGTGTTTTCCACCGCCTATAGACCATAAAAAGTATGTTATTCTCATACATCATCCATGATTGTATGTTTGCTTTCTTTATTTTTCTGGTTCCAAATTAATCCCTCAGAGACTAGATGTGCTCAGATTAAGTAATGCTCTTGTTTTAAGTCAGAGAAAATAGCACAGAAAGTGCCAGGCTTTGTTGATCTAACATTATCCTGACTCTGAGATTTAGTGTTTCGGTTTAATGCCTGTGAATGAGAACCTGCTGTTCCTGTTAACTCTTTTTGTGTGCTGCCTGTCCAGAGTACGTTTGTCTGGCATGAAGATCATGCGCCCCCCAGTGGCCATTGGTCATTACAAGATGATCAAGCATAAAGGAGACCGAGGCAATGAGCAAAACCCACGCAGGTACAGGACTTTCTCTCAAGCACAGAAAATATGCAATGATATTTTACCCTATTTTCTAAATTTGCAGGGGTATTTTTGAACTAAGAAACAATGATTCTCACATTTGCACTCACTCATACATGCTCTTTTACGACATGCTGGTTTGTGAGGTGTGTGTTACCGTTTCTCTCTACTCAACCTGTTGAGACAACACTTTCACCTTTAAAAAAAGAAAAAAAAACACACAATTTTTCATGTCTCTTATGGAAATATTTGCCTGGTTTTGAAAAAACAAACTCAAGTCAAAGAAGTCACATTCACATAGAAATATAAACATCAAACCTACTCAAGACATTGTATGTAGTACTTTATTAAGAAGAGAGTTAGAGGTATAATCTGATGTTTTGGGAAATAGGTTTATGTTTTTCTTGCAGAGAATCAAATGAGAAGATCAACGAAACTCACATGTCTTTTTTTTTGCCTGGCTTTGTCCAAAAGTAACAAAACCAACCAAAATTAGTATATAGTAACTCCAGGACAGGAGTTAACTCCCCCTGCTAAACTAAGCTAACCATTTTCTGGTTGTAGCCTCATATTTAGTGCACAGACAAGAGGGTGATGTCTTCTCATCTAGCTCTTGGCAAGTAAGCAAATTAACAAATTTCTCATTACACCCATGCACACACACACACACACACACACACACACAGACACACAAACAAACTGTGAAATTATGTTAATCTTTCTAGGTTTGACCTTCTGAAAAGAACCAGACTCAACTGGCGCTCTGATGGCCTGAACTCTCTGACCTATGAGCTTCTTTCCAAAGAGCTGGAGCCTCTCTACACCAACCTCACCGTCAACATCGGAGAGGACCCCCGTCTGCCCCCGGGGAAAACCCCCATCTATGTAAAAACCACAACCCCAGTCCACCAACGTAGCACCAACAAGACCGGAGGTACAGCCAAACAAGAGAACAGTCAAGACAGTAAAGCGGCTGTTGCAGCGAATTTGACTGCGGTCAAGCTGCTTGGCGATGAGACTGAACCTGCCCAGTCAAAGGCAGCAAATCAAACAACGCAGGAGAAGACAGCTGTGATGAAATAGAATGAGATGAGTTATCAAAGCACTGCGTCATATCTGTAGCCTAAAGTGGTTTCCAGCCTTTTGTTTTGATGTGAGAGACAAAATGAAGAAAAACAGAATGTAGATCTGTTCTGTTGTGGGACATAAAGTACACCAGCTGTTTGTGCTCAGTGCAGGTAAGGGACAGTTATCCAATGGATCCAATGAAGAAGCCACTTTTGCCTACAGGGGTGCATTCAGGAACACGACTGAGTCACCTCTTGGTTTGGCGTCCACTGAATGTGACTCTGGCTCTGGTGACTGACGCAAGTTCGCAGTCAGGCTCATGACCAGTTTGCGGTCAGATCCATGAAGAGGTCCAAGAAAACTGATTGAAAATGAGACAGCAAAATATATCAATTTCTGCTCTTTTTCAGATATCGCAAGTCGTAAGCAACCCCATCTGCTGCCAGCAGACCTGCAGCTTCATCCAGTTTGCTCCCAAAAAACTGCTGCTGTCAGTCCACCCCACACACAGTGGGTTTGTGTTTCTGTGCCTTCTCTCTTTTATCCGCATTTTATAGACTGGTATAGTTGCTTTTAGACACTGACCTGGGGTTACTTTTACCTTCCCTGCGCCATGTCAAACGTTGAAAAGCAGGGAGGCTAAAGCTGATCCTGGATCAGAACAAATGATTTGCTCCAGGACTGACGTTTTATATTGGTGTGCACTGATCGAGCGCTGACCAACCCCATAGTTATCAGACTATTCTAGAGTTTATATTTCTATAGAGAGACTTCTTTATTTGTTTACTGGTTTGTTTTACTTGGCCTCCCTTACAGTCTGGTGCCTCTCTCTCTGACATTTAGTTTCTAGACAATCAAATCATACGGGACGATAACTCTGTATCCAACCACACTACAAAGTAAGGAAATATTATCATGACTATCTTTACATCTGTCAGATAAACATAGACTTGGCATGATAGTTGTTGTCTAGTTTGACTATACTCTCAATACATGGTTAGACCTGTGCTTCTGATACTATCTGTGATTTTATTATTTCTCTTTTAGATTAGTCAGGTATGGGGGCACATGACTACATATTTGCCACTTTCAGATTGTGTTTTATTGATAAATAACAGGTCATAGTTATGATAAAGCACTGTGTATAGATCTAGGTCAGCTTTTTACTACAGGGCATGAAGTCTTCACAAGAGGGGTTTTCAGTGTATTGTGAAAAGACCCTGGTGCATCTAAAAGCTGTAAGTAAGTGTCTGCCTCTCCTTGTCTGTCTTCATTTGCTACAATGAAGCTTTTGTGTCTTGAAGGAAAGGAGACAAGGGGGAAGGAAACAAGTATTTATCCCGAGGGCTGCCAAATTAAGACCTGCATGTAGGTAATTTGTGTTGACAGATCAGTAATCGTATACATAAACTATACTATTCTGTGATCTAAAAGCCATGTCCTCATTCAGTTTTGTTTCCCATATCATCCATTTGGAGCATGTTATTCTGAGTTCTTATGTTTATATTACATTTTGTGATGAGAGAATTTATCAGGTGACCTCTGAATCTGATCACTCATAGGGCATAAGAGTTCTTGCTGCTATTTGTCTAGGGAAATGGTTAACTGTATTACTGATTAGCTAGAAAAATTACATACTATAACACTAATTTTCTGGTGTGGAATTGTGTTATATCATACTTAGAGGTAATTTATTATGTGTGCTAATTTGAATGTATTTAATCTTTTTATTCATTTATTTAGTCACCCATAGAGCTACATGCATATGTGTTTTAGGGGTTGAAGCGCCCTTCTCCACTGTAGAGCAGATTATTATCCCTTTATAATACGTCTCCATGTCTCTCATGTTAACATTGTGCCTCATGATATAAGCCCATATTACCGAAGAGGATTGAAGGCATGTTTCTGGGTTACATGTGAGCGCCCTCAAGTGGCAAGGTCTGGCATAGCGCCAACCAAGAGGAACCAAGGACTGAATGAAACTGCAGTGTTGTGACATGAATGTTAATCATTAATGTGGCCATTCACAGGTTTCAGCCAATCAAATCTTCGCATTGCTCTGTGCGGAGGGTCTCCTGTTTGCGTAGTATCACATGATTGATCCTGCCTGCTTAAAGGAATAGAGCAACTCTGAATTTTACTGGTTAGTAGAACCAAAAAAACACACATGGTGAGTGTTTTATGAATGGATCTAGTTTTGTAGAAGGAGTCTATGTTTATTTATGATAAAATATTACTTGTTTTGAACAAAGAGTGCTGTGCGAACAGATTGTCTCGACAGAGCACACAGAGATAATAAGTCCTCATTTCTTAGCTTTATAATACATAATGATTTAGCTGTATATCAATAGATGATATATCCTCCATTTATCATATTGCCTGGGACATTGCCTGTATTACATGAAGCAGTGACACACTGAAAGCTTTCAAGGACGTTATGTAATCTCAGCAGATTAATCAGCAAACTGTGTGCTTACCTGGAGATTGTTCTATATTTAATAAATAGGCTAGTTTTTATAAAGGATGTTTTCGCATAAATGTTGGAAATATATACTGTATAGTTGAATGCAAACTCAGTAAATAGGACTGAAACTTCTTAGTAACTTTTTTAATTTAAAGTCATGACTTCGTTCTGTCATTAAACATGTTTGAAAAGTGTAAATGTGATTGCCAAGAACCACCTCGCTAGAAAGATTTTAATGTGTTGATTGCAAATGAGACATAGTTAATACGTTACATCACTCATAATGAAGAATCATAATGTGATGATGCCTGTCATTATCTTATGTTGCCTCGTTTATTGACCTTGTTTTGAAAATGAGAAATTTCTATGTGTGTGTGTGTGTGTGTGTGTGTGTGTGTGTGTCTGGAAAGCAAGGTCAGCAAAAAAGGCAACGGAAGCAGTGAACTATGATGGACACTGTTGTGATAGAAAGCAAATATGTCTACCAATAAAAACACGTAATCAAAAAGGTGTTTCTTTCCACATTTTCTATCATGAATTTACCAAACACTCTCCTGCAGTGACATAAATGTGGAGCTAAATACATTTAAACACACGCCGTACTGTAAATACATTTAAATACTTACAGCGATGTGATGCACTTACTCCCCCACAAGACTCAAGGCCTCTTAATGAATACAGGCTTTAGCATTCTGATTAATGCTGGTACAGCTTTGACGAAGCAGAGATCAGATGCTCATGCTAGCTGGTAGATTAGCAGCCATATATCATCATCAACACATGCTGTAGAGCAATCTAAAACTGCCCTAACCTGTTACATCACTCTGTGTATTGCAGGCCTCCATGCTCTATGTAGGCATAAAGAGCAGGATTAAAAAGTTGGATATGAGATCATACCTATAAATAGACAGTAACCCCCAGCTCTGTATGTTCGATCTGTTTCATAATCTAAAATGCTGTATGACTCACAGAGAGAGGGCAAAAAACAAACTCGTGAACTGGGACAAGAAGAGCACCTTACAACCAATCCCAGTGCAACACAGTCTACAGCCTGAAATTGGATCATAGAGCTGAAATAGTCTCAAACATCCTGAGCATCACAAGCTTCAGAAATGTAGTACTACTGTTGACTGTCCACTGTAGCTTATAATACAATTATTGCAAAGTTACAAAGTGTCACTTTTAAGCTGTTTTCTAACAAAATCATTGTAACATATACTTGGTATTCATTTACTTATTAGCACGTTGGCTGGAATCACCTGCAGTTTATCACATATGATAGCAAATGAAAGCATGTACGAAAAGAGACACATCTAATACGAAAACTGTCTCTAGTAATAACTTCTTGTATTCCAATATGGAGACATCACAGCATAATATCCTCTTTTAAATACGTCACACCTGGACATGTGGGATGTTCTGTGATGCTGTCAGTCTGTGACTGCAGCAGCAGCAGTCTAGTTTGCACTTTCCCCCCAGTTGGACTGACACACTGGCCGTAGCAGGCAGACGCAGAGGGCTGAGACAGCCTCTAGTCACCTCATGTTACTGTATAGGCCTAGAAGACACAGTTGACCTCTCATACCCTCAGCAATACTTCAGCCCTGTGAGCACACAAACAAAACCAAACAGAATCATGTAGTCCAGCACACCATTGCACATGGATGCTCATATAATGTGGCGCATTAGTTACACAAAAACAGACACAGTGAGAAAGATAAAAGATAAAAAACAGAAATGGATATCTTTTCTAACAGTGTTACAGCTTTCTGCTTGCATTTAATCAGTTCCTAAACCATTTCCTAATTATAAATAAGTTTCAAGTGTTTTTTTATATTAATCATGTGTTTATCTAAATATTGACCCAGAAACAATTACGAAGACACATTGTAAAGATGTCAGAGTTCACTTTACTTACTTTACTCCAGTTTTCAAATCAAACAAACATGCCATGCTGAATTACAGGGCAGCACATATGCTCAAAATACTAATAACATGGTTTTAATGACACAGTTTTTACTTAGTTTTAGCCATATTACCTCAAATAATCCTTGGTCCAATCAAAGGTTGGCTGCATATTTATATGCCATGGTCATTTGTTGTATTGGCATAGTGTCTTAAATTATATTTATATAGTATAGGTGTTCACATTAGAGCTTTTAAATCTTAGCCATAAAGAAATGCAACTTACATATTTCACGACGTTCATAATCTTTCATAATATGTCTTTGTTATTATGTATAACATAATGACAAATGCCAGTTGGTTTAGGTAAGATCTGGTTTTGAGCAGGAAATGTAAAGACTGATTTATGACAGAAAAAGGACAGGAGGAATCTGAACTTTTACTCTGCAGTCACTCTTTCAGCGTGAATCATAGCCATGCATCAATGTGCATATCCATGATAGTAGGTCACAACATTTGGTTACATAAGCACTCTTAATGTTCTGTTCTGAAAATCATCACATCATCGGAAATGGAAATAAAAGAAATGAGAGGACGTATCAAGATCCTGGGGCATCTCACGCATGGGGGCCAAATAATGAGCAGGAAACGGGATCAGCCGTCAGGGTCGTCAGGGTTGGACCCTCATTGCAGTCTCAACCCACGGCTGCTCAGCTGTTCCTGTCATCCATATTTGCAGCCTCAGTGGACAATTTCCTCAGCCGCAGGCCCTCTCAGTGCTCACAACAACACATAGATCAAGTGAATTAATTCTGCTATTGTGGCATCGCACTGGAGATCTAGGTCATGCAGTCATGGCTCTGTTTTTTTTTTGTGGCCACCTAAAGTCATGTCAACATCCTCCTATCCTCCTCCACAATCTGACCTTGACATTCCCAGGTGATTTTCCACAGAGGTGTGTGTGTGTGTGTGTGTGTGTGTCTGTGAGCCGGCTCCTGTCTGTGTAGGTGTGTGTGCCAACATGTCTGAGGACACATGTGCGAGTATGTGTGCGTTTACATGTGTATGAGTGTTTTATCTGTGGGTAGCATAGGTATGATGAGATGTGTTATGAAAAAGAATGAGCCTGTCTATACTTAGGGCTTGCCTGCGGCTGTGTGTGCATGAGAGAGAGGAAGAGAAGATAGAGAGCACAGGAGTGAATGTGGGAGGGTGAGCAGAGTGAGAGAGGCAGAGGGAGGATGACAGAGAAGGGAGTAGGGTGGGAGGGAGAGGAGGGGGGTTGGGGGTGCAGTGAGGGGACTGTGACGCACGCTGATCGGCTCTGCCTGCTGCTGATTGGCCGCGCCGACTGCCAGTCAGAAGAGCTGGGAGTCAGGCACTGCTAGGAGAGCAGATTATGAAGCGGAGCTCAACCAGCGGCAGTCTCCTTTCATTGTCTCAATGGCTGCACACGCATTCCTCCTGTGCTCCCTCGCTTTGCTGTCCGCTCTCAGCTGGCCTGGGCTCTCCTTCACTGAGGAAGAGCTGCAGCCGGGGCTCACCTATGACGAAGTGCCTGAAATCCTGGACAGAAGGTAAATCCATCCTCTCTATGGCTGTGAACAGAGGAGGGGTGTAAGGGAGGGGGGAGGGGGTGTATGGGGAGATGCATGCAGGGATGCTGGGATGCTGATGTGTTCTCTCAGGGTCTTTCTTTCTCTCCTTTGCCTGCCTTCCCTTCTCCCCGTCTCACCTTGGGTTGCATCACAAATTGTGAATGTAGGCAGTGTTGGTGTGTCAGAGAAAGCTGCGCTGCAAGGCTTTGTTTGTCTCAGTCTTGGGGACTGCATCAGACGCTGCTCATCGATCACGGATGGGGCTGTTGTCTCTGTACAGTAGTGTTGGTCTGGCAGGAGCGAGCTAAATAAGGCTGGGGCAGTGGGCCTGCAGGGAAAGGTACAATGAGAGAGAGAGAGAGAGACAGAGAGGAAAGGAAAGAGGAGAGAAGAGAGGTAGCAGCATGGAACGAAGGTAAACAAGGATGGGACAAGGAGGAGAGGAGAGGATGCATCAGGGATGGTCTGTTGGGGTCTGTTTACTGATGCAGTCATTGAGAGAGAGAAAGGGAGAGAGAGAGAGAGAGAGAGAGAAAGAGAGAAAGAGTGGAGAAGGGAATTCTAGCCGGCCATGTCTGCATAATGCACATGCAGTCCTGCAGGTCAAATCTAGATAAAATATTCAAGGCTCAAACCTGGGGGCATTCACAACAGTGTCATAGAGACGGTATTGAGCCCGCAGCCTGGGCCTTTGCTAGCACCAGTTCCTGCCTGCTTACAGGGACATCAAGGCAATAATATTGTGCCAAAGCCATGTAAGGCTCTTGAAACTCTGCCACGTATGGTGGCTCACAAAATCCTCTATAGCGCAAATGCATCAAAGCCATAATATGCTGCAGTTTCTGACACAATACACTCAGTGTTCAGACAATTTGCTCTGTTATTGCGCTTTGCACAAGACACTAATATACTTTAGAGAATGAGAGATTATTGCTGTCATTTGTTCATTTATTGCGCAAACAATCTTATCTGTACACATGTTTGCAACTCTAGGGCACAGATAACTTGGATTTAGAATTCAATATACAAAGTCTCATGGGATTGCTCTCATTCCAGCTCAATCTAGTGTTTGTGAAACCCTGACAGATCTTTATCTTAACTTTTCACCGCAGTCACTCCACACCAAGAATGGCTACCTTAATTTCTCCTGGGGTTTTTTGAGCCTACTCCCCAGGTCAAACTTTCTACATAACTCTGCAACGTAACAGTTGCGGTCCCCAGTCACAGCTTCGTTCTCAGCTCTGACACACTCCAAGATGCTGTTATATAAGAACAGCCTTTCTTGCCTTTCATTTCAGAGGTCTTGTAGGGTGCATAACATTGGATGGAAATGCAGAAGGAAAGGTACAGTGAGTTAGAAGCCTCTAGTGCTGATAGACGTGGAGTTGCAGGAAGATAATGAAGAGAAAATGTTCAGTAAGCCTGATTTTCTGTGGTAACTGATGTGTGGTACTATGACAAATATGGAACTCGACCAACACTGAGCCAAGAATATTAGACAATTATTAAATATAAAAGCCAGAAAGGAACTACTACATGATTATATATTATTGTGCCTCAACAACCCCATCCATCATCATCCTAATACTTTTTAGGAAAGTATATTTTATAATAGCCTTGACTTTTGCCTATCAAAAGTAAATAGTTGCAATTCAAATTGTAATAAATAATTTGTTAAATTTGCTATGTTTACACATATTTATACATAACTGTGATAACTGTAATATATAGCTGATATAATCTCTGTGGTAGTGGTATTTCTGAAAAAAATCCAAGCTTAACATACTTCTGCTGAAAATGAATACAGTCCCAATAGGGGTACAGATTAGGGGTCCGAAGACCAAGTTGTAATTTTGGAAATGACCTCTTCACTCACCCGCACTGAGTCTATCGAGGCAAAGAGAAAGAGAGGAAAAGTTGTGCAAGATGAGATTTTGCAGCTTTGGCTGAAAGTGAAAAAAAAAAGCTGTCATGAGCCTTTTGATGGCTAAACATGTGTCCTGCTAACAGAGAATGAGCAACATGCAACATTTAAAAAACAGAATTTGTTGTGTTGTACCTATTCTTTGTACGTCGCTTTGCACATAAGCGTCTTCTGTCGCCGACTAGTGAAGGCCAGTGTTAAGTTAACCTGCCTCTGTAAATTTCTCGATCAGTTTTAGAAGTCAATTAAATATGACCCAATTTCAAGAGCCTGCTACAGCACACTCACATTACATTACAGCAGCCACACTATCTAATGACCACTGCTACTGACATGTTTACAAAAACTAAATGGGGTCAGCACAATTAAAGCAGTGCAAGAGTCAGTCATTTTTCCATATTAACTCTCCCTCAAGCTACAAAATAATTATGTGAAATTCTGAAAATTAAAATTCTAGTGGGATTTTGTAAACTACAACAAGTAGGCGGATAAGTAGATGCAAGGCTTTCATATGACTATATACACATTTGTTCCTGTTTGTTAGTCAGCAGTGTAACTTTGTTGAGTTTATGTCTTATGGTCTATTTTGTTTGCAGTTTTCAAGCATATAGTAAACATGTGCTTAAATGTGTCTTAAAACTGTTAAACACAGACAAAGTGACCCTAATATAGAAACAGATTAGAGGTCAAAATATTGGCTTTCCAGTGGAAGACTGATCTGTGATCCCCTTTCAAAGAAAGATTAAAGAAATTCAAAGATTTATATATTATTTAACTTCATAATTATATATGCACAGTTTATTTTGTAGAGTCTATTTTTGAGTCTATTTCCTGTTTGAATGCAGTCATGAAGTCAGGCTTTACACACTGAGGCAGAGTCCTAGGAAGATTTAGACAACTCTTGACCCGAGGTCAAATTTGAAGCTGCAATCAAAGCTACACTGAAATGGCAGCAGGGCTCTGAGCTGCATCTTGGTAAACTCCTAAAGCTTAATCTGCACTAATAAATCTATTAATAGGCCAGCACCTGCACAGAGTGGGATTAAGACATGTTTTCCTGCCTTGTCGGGAACACAATAATTTACCCAACCATTGAGTATGTTTCAACAATTTGATAATTGGAATATACTTTGAATATACCCCCCGAACTACTGCTGTCCACTGGGATTAACATTGCTGCCCTGTACATTGTGAAATACTATCATAGCTGGGTTTGAAATTTCATGTAGGCATAATATAAAGAAATACGAGTACAAGAACACGTCACTGTAGTCTGATACACTATTGATATACACAATGACAATGGTTCTAGGCTGATAGACCAAAATCTAATGGATAAAAGACCAGAGTCAGTCGCTTTCTTTTGTGTTCCTGTATATGTTTATGAAAATTGTAGTTTATAGTGAGGTAAATGAACTTCGTAGAAAATAATCAACTACTAAATCAAACAAAACTAACAACTAGCTATTACGCCCCAATGCTGCGTTCCTGTCGTAGGATGCAGGGGCTTGGACGGTTCTCAGAGAGTCCGAGTGCAGTGGCTCAGCTTTGCGTGGTAGCAGAGCGAAGCGGATTTGTTTACAAGTTTGGGGAGCAGGCACCACACCTTCTCTGTGCTCAGCAGCACGCAGCAGAGGCACAGATGAGGCAATGATAGTCAGCTATCCATCTACAGGACTGAACAGGGATGTCCAGGGAATATAGTGAGTGAAAATGTATTGATCGAGATACCATCAGGAGCAGAGATGATTCTCATTGTTGTTAATATTTATAAGGCATATACTTATTTATCCAAAAGTAATTGTGATCCTAGTGGACTAACAGTCATCATAATGTATTCAGGTTCGTCTTGTAGTAGTAATTTGAACATTATATTATATATAGCTGCATGTTTGTGCACTTGCGTGCGCACATATTTAAGCATATATGCAGACAGAGCGAGGTGAGCCAAGGAGTGGTGCTGGCATGGCTTTGATTATATAAAGGGCCTGTTCAGCACCCAGGCACCGTGTGACAGGCTGAGCCAATGACGGGGCCGCAGCAGTCCTGGGTTGCTGACCTCGCGAAACTGGCACAGGAACAAACGACTGGGCTTTAGTTAGCACTCACACACTCATGCTTGCACAGACTCCTCTGGCTTCTTTCAGCCAGCTGAGGCCTGGGTAGGTGCAGAGGAAGGAGTGCTTATTCACTTGTGTTTGGGATGGGCTGAGTTGTAGGTGGGGGCTGGTGGGTTGGTTGCATATGCAGCTTGTTTACAATGACACAAACACAATCCCTCAGTGTAACTGTACCCTGTTTGCATGGATTCATAAATATGTAAATCGGATATAAAATAATTTTTATAAGGGGACTTTAACCTCTATGTTGTTATAAGACTTGAAAGGTTTCACATATCAGTCCAGGTGACAAGCGAACAGCGTCCAAATATCTACCATGCTGAGGTTTCAGTCACAACTGCCAGCTGCCAAAGGCACTATGCCTTTGGCAGCTCTTTCATATACAAACATGCTTACCCAGCATTCACCTGGGCAAATGTAAATATTTGGATTTATCATTTAAGTGAACTGTCATATTGTTACCCCTGAAATAGTGGATGCAGACATTACGTACAAGCAAGTTCACGGGAATGTGTAAACATACCTGCAAGAATGTGCTCACACAGACACACACAGACATACACACACACACACACACACACAGGCTCTAATTTAGCCAATAACAATGCTGACGTTGGAGCTGGCCCCTGCATGAACACACCAGTAAGTAGGTTGAAAAGCTTGTTACAGGAAATGACAGCGCTCTACACTTATCATCATGCAGCCATTATTATCTGTTCAATTGGACAGAAACTGGATTCTGATTTATTAAGAAAGCCCACCTGAAAACTCCCTGGCTATGTGACAGGTGACGTGGCACAAAGTCAAAAATTAGTGCTGTACAATGAAAGAGTAGCCTGCATCTACATGTTGCATACCATGAGCTTGTCTTACTGTGTGTGACACGGCCCCCCACATGCTTTGTTTTACTCATTTAATTGAGAAAATAAAGTATTATGAAGGAAAATATATCAGCTTTTATCTGTTACCAAACAGTAATTATATAACAATAAGATCATAATGTGTCTAATTTTGAAATGTTTCTGTTTGATTATATTATACAAGCGAATACCAGTTACCCAAATTAAATGACTTTGAATTGCTCCATTTGGCCATTGGAACTTAACTCAGTTGTAATGCTCAGGGTCAGAGTTCAAATTTACTGGGTGTGTGTACAGTAAGTCACTGTTTCCAAAGGAAGCTCAGATGTATAAATTAGCACTTGAACTGTCCAGAATGTCATCGGCTCTGACATCAGGCCTTAATCTCTTCATCTTGTTCAGGGCCTGCGTCTCTCCATATTCAGGCTCCAGTGGACCTGGCCTGCTCTTACCACTAATCCTAATCCATCTGGCACTAAACTACACAATATTGCCCAGGTGGAAAATGCACCAGACGGGTAGATAACTGCTCCAGGCTGTTGGTACTGATATGTCTGGCATCCTGACCTAAAACTATCACACACCAGGACCTGCTAATAACTTTCTTTTGTTAGCTGCAGCCCGAGTCTGTTCACTTTGTTTTGGTCTGCATGTACATGACTGATAAGCGCAATTTTATCGAGGTTGGTACTAGAGGGGTGGATAACTTATTTATTCTGAAAAAAGAGATGTGTCTGTGTCTGAGTTATTGGGGCATCCATGGATAGTACGGGTGAATGAGCCAACAATACGACCCTAGAGCCAATCAGTGAAAATGTCATTGTGACGTGAAAAGATCCAACTTTTCCTTGAATCTGGCCAAAATGAGATATAAGAAGGAAAATTATAAAATCAATGTCCTAAGATACACAGCCCCACGGTCCCATCACATTATGGACGGAGGAATATGAGAAAAAACTGCAACTTAATAAGAATTGAATTGTTTTGCCATCAAAAGCAACAAGGGCACCACTACAGTCCTGATAATATTACAAATTGAGACTATGTGCAACTCTCTCCCAACAAATCAATCAAAAAGTGAAAGCAAAAAGTAACGTAGTACAAGTGTAGGTTTTGGGTACATTGTGATGGCATTAAATCATCGTATCCTAGCAGTTGTTCCTAAAACAAAATGTAGGTTGGAGTTGCTCTTCAAAGATCGCTTAATCACAGTATCTGGGATAGCTCCACCAGCGTCTGGTTCACTGTCTCAGAGAGACAAAGTGTGCACAGTCCTTGACAACAGTAGTTTTGGCTATTGACCGGCTTTTGTGTGTTTAAATTTAGTAGAAATATTCAGGTCATCCTCAGTCTATCTTGCGTATCTTCTAAAAAGGCTTTTCCTACAATATCACAGCATCACTGTTCAACTAAAGATAACAAAGACAATATCAGAGATGAAGCTCTTTACAGATTTTGCTTTTGTTCTGCTGCAGTTCATAAAATTATTTGATATACCTTTGAGCAAAGCTGATAAACAAACAGACAGAAGTAATGTCTGGTGATGTCACACAAAAGACAGATGCTTCTCGTCATGCTCACTCCCACAGGTTTTAGGGTTTACCTTTTACAAGCCCATTATAACTGGCTATTGTGTGGAGATTAGCAAGCCAGCCCAGAAGATCAGTACGGACAGGCAAGGACAGACCACACAGTCAGAGCACGGGGTGGACCATCACTACAAGGAAAACTGGCCATGTCAGCGCCGCTCAGTAAGCCCATTGCTGGCGTATTACGTCTTTGATTAGACAGTTAAAAGGATCAGGCTAAGCTTTAAGAAGTCCAAGGCTATGCGGAACTTAGTTAGACTGAGAGCACTAGGGCAGCTAGGGCAAACACGTGAAGGAAAAGGAAGTGGTTTGTCCTCTGTCCCTTGTGCACTATGTAGGTCAGCCCTACATCAAAGATCGGTCATTTAGTAAAAGCAATACACCACACACTGAAGACTGAATTCCTGCACGACACAGAGAAAACCTTTTAACTTTGTAAGCTGCTAATAAAATTATGTGGGTGAAGAAGCACTGAGTTTGCACCAGTGCAATATCCATGAAAGTCTATATGAATCATATAAATTTCAGATTTTGTAATTTAATAAGGAATCAAAATCATTGTTCAACTTTTGTTTTGTTATTTTTATCACTTTCATACATATTCAAAACAACAGTATAATGAACCTGCTTTTTTCCAGATGCTATACACAGCATATTTTATAAATGGCATGGAATATACAAAACATGTGATTTAATTGTTGCAATTCAGTATCTTAAAAGCATAGAGATATTTATGCTGCATTATGAAAAATGACTACAACAAAAAAAATGACCATTAGAGTTTTTTGCTAAAATATCAAAACACTGTGTATGTATAAACCTCTGACAATATTACAGCACTTAGTATTCTTATTCTGTTCTACTGTTTTATTTTCTTTATATATACAAGCCTGCACAGCTGTTTTCATCTCTGTGTCATCAGTAGACAATTCATTTTCCTCTTTGAGCGAAAATGCAAAATAAGCGCCTTGTTCATATTATGGAGCAGTATTTTAAAAATGGAAACTAAAAAATTCCATCAACATTTCTCTGCAACTTGTGATCACAAGACCTTAATGTGTCTTCTGTGTCTTCCACAGCAAAGAGAACCCCAAACAAGCAACAAGAGTCACATCAAGTAAGTAACAAATCTGTTGTGACACAAGGCCTGATTCAATCAGACCTGCCATGGTAATTTTGACACTGATGTGTTGGATAGATGGTCCTGACAAAAGCATTTCATTTTTCAGCTGGAGACATCTTTGCCACATTGCAATACTAACAGATTTTGAAGTGTGGTGTGTATGCGTGTATGTGTGTGTGTGTGTGTGTGCGCGTGTGTGTGTGTGTGTGTGTGTGTGTGTGTGTGTGTGTGTGTGTAGGTGTGTGTGTGTGATCCATACACCTCAGTGGCAGATCAGATGTGTGCCTATATTTAGGCTCTGACTCAAAAAGGCAGGAAAAAAAGCGACGGAGACATTCCTTTGAATTATATGATCGCAAATCATATGCTGCTGGAACAAGATGAACAGTATTTGTAAACAGTGAACAATACTACCCGAACTGTGAAACAGACTGCTGATGAGTCACTGCGATGACGCAAAACAACTGGAAATAGATAGGAGCCTGAGCACTGAGGTGTTGTTGTTGTTTTATGTGTGTCAGTTTATCGGTGTGTGTGTGTGTGTGTGTGTGTGTGAAAGAGAGAGCAAGAGAGTTTGTGTGTGTGGAATTGGCTGAACTTTTCTGATTATGTAGCAATCTGCAATGCAGCACTGCAATCAGCTTAATATGTATACTGATATAATCTTTCACGGTGCAGTAATATTTGTGTGTGTTTTTAGGTCAAGATGGTGGGTACGGCTTAGAAAGTGAAGAGGTTATTTTGACGCCTGAAGATGAAAACCCACTCAGGAGAATACTGCAGGTACACACTCTCTCTTCCTCCCTCACTATCTCCACCATCTATCTTTGCCTCTAGCTTTATCCGTACATACAACCGCACACACACAAGCACACACACAAACAAAGCAGAGCATACTCACTCAGTCACACTGCACGACCTTGGATGTGAGAATACTGTTGGTCTTACATTCACCAGAGGTAAAACATCCTTGCCACCCACACATGTGGGACCACTCTGAATGAAATTCAGTGAAACTACATTCTGGTTCAGCTGATGCATCCAAGCACGTTTCCTATGGATTAACTGATGCCACTGTAACAGTATTATGGCTTTTAAATGTCTTTGAAATTGTCATCTCAGTTATGATACCTCATAATATTTTACATTAAACAAACAAAAATTGGATTCATTCCTAACCACGACAACTGCCACTTTACATGTCTTGTAAAATAGTGCTGGATTAGCCCAAATGCCCTCCAATGAGATGTGGCCTTTGAGCAAAGAGATTACACAGCTAGAAGAGGGCAGTTTCTATCTGCACAGAGCAGAATTGCAGTCTAACAGCTACCCTGCAATTATATGCAAATGCACAAAGCGCCTGTTTTCTACAGAGAATACAACATTGCTCATCCCATATTTGAGATTCAGTGGTGGTGGGAACAGTGAACTTTACACAATACTGATATGGTAGAATGACAAACCTAAAAGAAAGGTGATTTGTTATAAATTGCTATTTGAAGTTATATACAGCTAAGCATGCATAAAAGGGAAATGAAGTAGGCTGTTCACCATAGCATGCTCACGTTTGATCAGGTATGTAGAGTAAATAAAGAGCTGCTTGGTGGTGACATACTCAGATTGCACTGGTTTATGCTGTATATATTTGAGAAAGGGACAACTTGAATGTATTGTCTGTATTGCTGCGTCTCTGTTCAGTGGCTGGATCCTCCAACATCTCTATTTCTAGGTTGAGTTCCTATTAGTTCATCAGTTTAGCGCTTGAATCAGTTTATGACTGGTCTTGATACATTTTTGCAATTTGAAGTTAACTTTCTTGTGCTAAATGTATTCATGCAGGAGATGAATGATAGGGCACAAATGCAGTGCCTTAGTTACAGTATATACTTTTAAAACCTTTATGGCACACATCTTTCATTAAGAACATCAGTCCAGTGTATCCAACCTCTGGGACCCAGTTTATGACAACTGCCACATAAAACTCTGATTGCCCTCTAGAGGACAGTCAAAAAATGCAAAACTGCTGCTGTCCACACAGTGGACTGTTGCCACTTCACTGCAGTTTCTTTATTTCTCCTGTGCTTAATTCCCTCCAGCCTTTTAACTGGCATCAGCCAGGGATGTCTCACAGCAAGAGGAAGCTGCTCCAGTCTCTGATGGGGCCTTATGGCCCACTGAGCGTGTCTTACAATGGGAAGACCTGCATTCTGTTCAAGGCAAAGCGCCTGGCAATCCGCTACAGGAACCATACTTTTATTGACCTGACTGAAAGGGTTTTCAACCCCAACTCACCTGTAGACACAAAAGGCTCCATCTGCACCAAGGAGAAAGCTACGTAAGTCTCACTTGATGGACAGACAGGCTAGGAAGTACAACTTGTGTTTAAGGAATTTCTTTATGGTTTTTGCAAGTTGTTGGACCTGGCACAGGCACAGATTTGATGCTACTTGCAATGAGACACAGAAAAAGAAAAAAAGATATTTGAGAATGCTGCATTAGGAAGAGAGTCATAGTTTAATATTTGCTGAAATAATTTGACTGAATGAAAAGAATAAATTAAATCAGATGTTTTATTGTTTGTGGTTTCATTTTGCTACAGGCTGTCATTAAGGTTCGGTGATGTGGAGGATTTGCGAGGTCTAGTAATCAGGTAAAACGCACATATTTACTTCACATGCAAGGGCACATGTGTGAATCATGCATGTAACTAACCACGCTGTCTTTTCCGGCTTCAGGCTTCAGATGTCAAACACTTTTTATGAGGCGGCTGGTCAAAACTGGTTCACACTAGACAGTGTTCACATCCACTACAACTGGACCCAGGAGGCTACATTCAACGCCAGCGAGGTCTACGCTCCTGCCACCTCATCCTACCACTGCCAGCACGTCAGCAGCCTGCACAAATATGACACCCTGCTAGTGCCCAGCTCCCACACTGACACATCCGCTAACTGGCACATCACTTTCACTGATTTCCAGGTACACTGTCACACAAGAGGTGCAGCCTTTGTTGTGTAACTCTTCTCATAATGTCTGCACATTCACTGTTATATTCCCCAGTTTCCTACGTGTATGCATGTGTCTGTATGTTTGCCAGCCATTTCCTTTTGTCGTCCGCCTGTTTGGCTGTCAGTCAGTCAGTCAGTCAGTCAGTCAGTCAGTCTGTCTGTTTGCCGTCTGTTTGGCAGTCGGTCAATCTGTCTGTACACTGTCTGTTTAGCCATCTGCTAGGCTGTCTCAACCTGTCCATCTGCCCAGTGTCTCTGTGCCTGGTAAGCCCAGTAAGAGCCAGTTGTCCTCTTTAGTGTCGCCTAATCTCATCTTTCCGTCTTCTCTGTGTGTTCCTCCAGATCCAGGCCTTCAATGTGCAGTCAGACAAGTTTGCGTCGGCCAGTGACTGTGCCACTTTCCTGACGCCAGCCATCCTGATGGGCTTGGTGACATCTTTGATCCTGCTCCTTGTCTTAGCCTATGCCCTGCACATGGTGGTACACCTCAAGCACATCGACCGCTATGAGGAGCACAAAGCCACCGTCTACTTCCCCCGTAGTCCAGAGGCCGAGTTGCCAGACAAGAACAGCCTGTGAAGGAAAAAGAAGAGCGTGAGGACGACGGGGGAAGAGAGAGAGAGGGAGAGAGAAAGCTGAGAAGCAAGGCTGAAGGGAGTGCAAGTGAATACAAGAGTGAAAAAGTATCCTCCACAGAATATTTGTTCAACAAAATGACAACTTTGCCTGTTCATATGAAAACCTTTTAAGTCTTAACTACTTTAAATAAATGCAGACCGTGGTTGGATACTTTTTCTTCTTTCCTCACTGACCTGCATCTCGGCATCCATCTTTTGAATAAGGCCTTTGGATGTTCAAGCCTCTCCCTGAGAGATGGTTCATGATCATAATGTCAAAGGTCAAGGACAGACCCAGGGCCCTGAAGGGCAACAGTCTTTACCCCAGTCAGCCATTAAAACCACAAAGGCTAATACCTGTAGCTAATACAGCTAACATCAGAAGCTCCTGATTAAACATATGTACTACATGTCTCACAAGTGTCACATTACAAGCTTCCATCACACACATTGTCTTTCCAGCCTTCATTACAGTGTACTTTGTCTAATACTGCTTCAAGAAATATATACTTCAAACAGCCAGTTTTAAAGCTGAAATAGCCGTATTAGCTGCATGCCATAAAAGGCTGGTCTATCTGGGCTAGCACAGTGTTTCCCTAATAATAAGGATTACAGAGAGTCTTGCATGAGTTGCAGCTTAAACTAAAACAATATGGCACAAAGTAGAAGGAGCTTGAAAAGCTTTTGAGCATAAAAGAAGTGAAATAATGGGAACCACTGGTCTAGCATCTGGCTGGAGTGAATGGACCAGCACTACTGGCCCTTCAGAGCCTCTGGCGTCTCTCACACCACCCCTGAACAAGACTGCTGCTTGGGACTCAACTGTGAAACGGCCTTTTACAGACCAGCCAGACAAAAGGGGGGCGGGTTTTACAAACTAGCACAACATTGGTTAGTTGCGAAAGCACTAACAACAAACTATCAAAGACTATACAAGGAACTATGCTGCACAAGACTGCCCATCTGGGGGCATGGCAGGAATGCGGGTCTTGCGATGACTTGACTCTCTGAGAGTCAAGCGTTTGGACAAGGGAGGCTATGGGTCCTCCATCCACACCACTGGGTTTGACTGCCAAAGTGAAGCTACAAAGGAGTTGCCATAAAATATGGTGCGAGACAGAGTGAGACAATGTGAAAATGAAAGCGAACCGTTACAGCTATGTACAAAACAAAAACACATACATGTACAGAAGTGTCACTCTGCGGAGGTCTTTTTTTATATACAGTGTAATCATAAAATACTATTAGGTACAGGATGACTATGCTAATCCTCATAACCAAAAGGATATACAAAGCTGTAGATACATTAAGATCTCTATACGATCATAGCTGTTTACTATCTTCAAATATTGCACAACTAATAAACATAGGTACAAGTAAGACATTGTGCTATGAGGATTGGTGAAAGTATCAATGCATATGATTTTTTCTACAAAGTATTAACATGTTACACTGTCTGTCTGTTTGTTTTAAGCTGGACCAGACAATGTAAGGTCCAGTCTCATCTAACTGTAAATTACAGTACAAATTCCTACCATAGAAGGACGATACTATGGAATGCCGTCCACCCACTGGGACTTATAGATGCCATTATTATGCCAGAAGCCACACTAGCAGCAGTAACAGCATCAGTAAGTCATTACTACTGATAAAAACACTCAGCATGACAGTAAATAGATATCTTAACATTCGATATGGCAGTTCTGTCAATCTGTAGCAGTGTGAAATGTGTTCTTTGGTCATAAATGTATCCTACAAACTATGAAATGAGTGGAGGCGGTTTGTTCAAGGACCGACTGATGTAGATTGAACAATAAATGATATTCAGAGGAAAAGGTGTGCCGTGTTTATATGTTAAGTAGCTGTGTTGTACTGCATACAGGAGCACACTTATCACATATTTTGCTAAGGATTTTGCTTTAGGTAATTACAATCAAACTGGTACCAAATCTATTTTAACTGAATAATGTATTTCCCATTGTTGTTTTTTTTTTTTTTGTTGTTGTTTTTTTTTTTTTACCATGTTGTTAATTGTTACTTAACCCACAGGTTTCATATACCCACTGTCCAGGTTTTCTGCCAGCTCGGCCTCCCCTCCTGAGTGCCATCTGCTCTCTCCTTTCACCTCTCTGACCTAAAATGTCAGTGCCCCTGACTAAGACAGTTTACTCACCGGCAGCTGTCCAATCAAACACTTTCATACATTCTTTATGTGCCGTCATAACCATATGATAAATTGTGATCTCAAAGGTGAGCCACAATGTCATCTCTTCCCTTGTAGTCATAAGATTCTCCATTTAAGATGCAATACTGTTTCAACAAGACATACTTTCCTCTAGAGTGTTCCTTCTGTCTAAACGTTAGCAATAACAACCTTATGATTATTTTAAATGTTCAGACATTAGCTTTTGGAAACAAATATACATTTTTAAAATATGTATTTTTTTAATTTTAATTTTTGTTTTATTATTATTGTTTTTTATTTTTGTTTTATTATTGTTATTTTTATTATTTATATTTATTTCTCCAAATCACAGAAAATTATAAATGTTTGTTTCATTCTCTACACAGCAAACCTCAACCCATCATCATTGGATTTTGTCAGTGCTTGTTTTGCCAGTCTTGCATGCTTGTTATCTGCAGTGACACCTAGTGGTTACAAATGGTCCTGGCAACCGACGCTTGACCGTGACACCTGTTACTAGTGTTAGCAGGATGTAGGCTACTGTAACATGGGCTCATAATGGGATTACTTTTGAATGGAATTACAAATTCTGGGTTACGTTACAGTCACTAATTCTGGTAGACTCTGTTATTTCTAGTTTGCATGGAGTTGTATTGACACGTGACAGCGAGGCCGGAAATGAGCGCAGGAGGCTAATGAGACGATGAGCAGCATGCAGGTAACCTCGGAGCTGCCTTATTTATCTTGATGTGTCTTCTCAGCTGTAAGCAAAGCGACAGCAAAGCCATTAGTATGAGTCACCAGGGTTTTGTAGAAAGGGCAATGCTGTGTGAAACCCGCGTCTGCTTTCTAAAGCAGCCCTGACGTCAGTACTTTACGTTTGTCAACAATAACCTCAACATGTCATCTCTGCGATAAACCAGGTATTCCCTCTGGGATCTCTCTCTTACGAGTTAAGTTTTTTAGTAATTTATTAGATTATGAAACAATTTGGTACGTTTGATGTAACATACATCACTGCCTGCAATGAATGAATACTATGATCGGCTGTCTGTTTTGTCCCTGTACTAATCCAAAACATTAAGTAATTTTTCACATTTTTTGGAATATCTAGCATATATCCTTAAAAAAATTGGTCTTTCGAGTCAGATAAAATACACAGATTTGAAAACCGAAGCTGGTTTTAAAAACGGGTGATACATTTAATGCCACGAAGAAGTCTGGGATCACTGTTGACATTGTTACTGCAGGGAAAGAAGCTAGAGGTTGTCCCCAGTTTTCAGTGTCTCAGGGTTTAGCCTGTTGACCACATTTTTTAGACCTCATCTTTATTATCTCCTCAAAACCTGAGAATAAAGTAAGGATTTTATGTTAGTAATGGATTCTGTTTTTGATTTCAGACCAGAAGGACACTAGACCTGGCTGCTTTTAAGGTGGTTCTTGATTACTGTTGATCAATTGTAAATGAATGCATTTGTACATTGTCAACATGTGTTAGATACTGTTAAATATAGTGCTTTGAGAATTGTTAGAAACTATAAAGTCCTTACTCATTATTGCAGTCCTAATGCCCGAGCAGCTTGGGTATCTCTAGCTATGCAGACTGAGTCATTGGTACTTGTTTATCTATAAAGCTGGTCTGGGTAAACTTCCACTGTGCATTTGCAATTTGGTTGTACAGAATCTGACTCTAGTTTTAGTCTGAAATTGCAAGATGTAGCTTTACTGTCTGTTTCGGGTGCACAGATCAAACTGGAAAGAAGCATTTGCTCCTCTTACTTTCAATAACCTTCAAAAATAGCTGAAACTGAGAGACTTGGTCACTGTGCCTGATTTTAAAACTTGTATTTACTACACTGGTTAATTAATCAGTTGGTGCTGTGTTTGCAGGAATCTCAAGTAATTTATTTTAGTGTATATCTTTTATGGTCTATGTTTCTCTGCTGTGTATTGTCATATTTTCTTTAACTTAAATGTTGCCATCTTGATCAGATCCCCCTTTAACAATTGACTTAAGTGGAACTAACATGATTAATAATGAGTTAAATGATTAAATTTGAAATGGTGTATGAAAGTAAAGCTAGATATGTATACAGTATGAAACCTGCTCTGACATGTACCAGTGGAAGTTTTGGTCTGATGTTGGTGCTGAAGAGACGGTCAAGTGGTCATTAAAAAGATCATGATTGATTCTTTGATTTGGTGGGGTTGACACTGGCTGTTGTCTGATTTCCCTGGACTCATTGATCAATGAAACAATCAAACAAACTATGAAACATCAGCTAACTACATCAAATATCTAAACTGAAATATCCGGCAAGCTAACTTTCAATACCAGTACACTGATTATGCTTTTTATATTGTTTTGATTGTTCCCTTAACTTCATAGGAGGCAAACATTTACAGTATAGATGTTGTCTTGGGTGACTTATTTTATGACGTACATGATGTGATAATTTACAGTTACACAGAAACTGTCTTGTCAAGTTGCTCAACGATACGGTGGTGCAGAATGAGAAGGCATTGATGGCTTGTGTGACTCCATTGCATGAAACATGTCATTTTATAATATGTCCACTAGAGGTCAGAAAAACTATGCATTCAGGAATGTGCTCTGCAGGGAACAACTGCAGTATGCGTTCCCAGACATTTTTTAAAATGCACATTGATCACAAGGGGTGAAAATGTTGTTGGGGTCGTAGTGCTTCTACGTGTTTTTATGTGTTCTGATTTCATAAAGCATAAAGCATTTTTTGGTCATTTACCTAATTTTTGAATTTGTAACATCGATATAGTGTCCCTACTACCCTTTAGAAGGTTTTTGTCTGTTTGTCTTTTATTCATATGCAAACTCACACACCGATAATCAGCTGGCCTGGACACTTTGACACATGGGCAGGAGATGGCAACCTAACCTCCAACCCTGAGATCAGTAGACAGCTTGTTCTGCCTAAAAGTGACCTGAGTTTGAGAACCTTTTATGACTAAAAACAGAGCAGTTTTGCTCCAAATGTACCTCTAACAGTAACATTAGAATGTGCTTCACATCTGTACTTCAAAAGTGTAACTTCGTACAACATGCTCTAGATGTCAGTGTTTGCTTGCGTCACAGTTTTTCGTTGGCTAACTCTGGGTATGTTGATAAATGAATTATAATACATTTATACCTACTCTGACCAATTATGACACTTTTATCTGCAGCAGAGAGTATCATGGTCAGAGCCAAAAACTCAAAACTTAACTCCAAATCAAATTGAACGGCAGCTTGCAAGCGCCAAATTGAACAAATAATACATAAAAACTTTCATGGAAGATTCATCAAGAGCTTTGAACAACAAATATTCTTTGTGCTGACAGTGAAGCCAGAGACTTTCATTTGACCAGACTTCCCCTCAGTGATCCATAGTTCTTCTCTGAGACATGGGCAGAGGAGTCATGTTTAGTGTTTGTTGTTAATCTCTCCCTGTGCAGAACTCCAAAGCGAGGATCCTCAGAGTGTTCCAAGCTGGGGATTCGGACTTTGTGGCCGCAGCCTGTGCAGAGACAGATAGGCCTGCCTGTTTTATATGTAAAGCTGCCAGCCAGAAAGCGCAAGCCCGCAGGGTACTCCGCACAACTCCTTTGTTGCAGCCAAACTGTGACGGGGTCCCACTGTCTAAGCTGCTTTGCATTCTGGGAGCATAAGAGATGGGAAGGGCACTACGGATGGTAGGTGGGTAAAGTTGGACCTTTTAAAGAATCCATGTTCACATGCTTTTTACGCTACCGGCTCGGACCTGTACAGTAGCATCATATTTAAAATAATACTGGGAGAGGACAAGTCTACAACTCTCCCTCTTCTTCTTTTATTCTTCAATCTTTTCTTCCATTTCTCTTTCTTATCTTGTTTGGTGTGTCCGCTGTGGTAAATAGTTAGCGATAATATTGCTCAGCCCTTCCGTGTCTGGGATTATTCTACACTGTCAATCACTGATTTGGCCCAATGGGGCACTTTGATGTGCATTAGGACTCGGTGAGTTGACTATTAATTGAACATCACAGTCAGGCCAATCACAGCCTCCAATTCCTCATCCTCTATCAGCACAGCTGCAGTGAATGGCCTCATTTTAGCCTCTTGGGCATGTTATCATTGCAAATGAGTCGGTTATCAACAAGACAGTCGAGGCTAAACAAGTAAACAGTCCAAAGGACTTCAGAGGAGTTTCCCTCTGTGCTGCTCTACAGTAGCTTAGTCATTTTGTTTAAGCATGTGCATGGCTGTTTTTTTGAATATGTGTATTTTGTTTTGGTTTTTGGGTACAGATTGAGTACTGTAGAAATAAATATTTGCCATTATAAAAGGTTGACAATAGATTTTGCTGACAGTCAAGCCAAGTGGCACATTTCAGAATCTGACGACACAATGAAACTAATATAATTACTAAGAGCATACAGTGCCTTGTCACCAGATTTGCAGCTGTGTAGAGCGACACTGCCAGCCAAATACAGAGAAGGCAGACGCAAGAAAGAGGTATGCTATCTGGTTATGCTCAGTCTCACTGTAATTTCCTGTAACATGGGGCATGGCTCTGGTTCTCTAGGCAAACAGTTCGCCTTTGAAGAATGATTTGAAAATATACATTTTAATAAGGTGCACTGAGGCACGGCCAGTGAGACACAAGAAAAAGATAAAAAGGAGATTGCATATCTGAAATAAGCTGATAATGGGAGGGAGGGGGAAATAAAG
Organism: Datnioides undecimradiatus; assembly: GCA_008933995.1. NCBI lineage: Eukaryota > Metazoa > Chordata > Actinopteri > Lobotiformes > Datnioididae > Datnioides > Datnioides undecimradiatus. The sequence continues at coordinate 6,718,908 of WARS01000026.1, forward strand.
GAGAGACAGAGAATAATAGGGGGTAAGGAGGGGACTTGTAACAGCAAGGTGTTTTTTTCTTTAATTGAAGTGGCTGGGGAATGTAAAATGGAATGGCATGCTTTGGGCAAATCAATTGTGAACATGTTGTGAATGTAGAGCACTTTAGCGCCATTTTTAATCTGCTCCACAAAATAATGCAAATATCACAGACGCCTTTGTCGGCTGCCTGTTATTTCTCCACATAATGAAGCCACCTCTCCCATCAAGTCTTTTCTTTCAGGCAATCAGACAGCTGCTTCAGTCATTTCACACTGTTTATTTGAAGATAGAAAAGAAAATTGACAAGTTTAGGCCTTAATAGAAAAGTCAGACTATCCAGACAATTCGTGCATTGGATTTAAAAAAAAAAAACAAAACTTTGTTATTGTTGTGGTCATCCTGTTATCACCACTCCCCGTCATTCTCTCATTTCTGTCTTATCTCTTTTTTCTATCTCTCCACTGTCTTTTTCTGACCTGTCTATTTTTAGAGAGAGTGCCTTTAATTATGCATGTTGTCATAGTGCTTTTAGCATTACTGTCATTTAAGAAAATGTGCATGTGTGTGTATGTCTTTCTTTCTCTCTCTCTCTCTCTCTCACACACACACACGCACACACACACAACACAACACACCACACCGCAGCACAATCTGCTTTTCTGTTTGTTTACCCGGCTTGCTTTGCATCTAAGCACAACCTCAGTGTGAGGACACCTTGTAAAGTGTGAGACGCTTTGGCCCTCAGGAGACCAGTGGTGCAGACATGACAATTTAGAAAAAGGGAGAATGCATATCTGCACTCATCCACATTATATATGTTACAGTTAGAATGTGACACACTGACATCCTAGTGCTCTCTTGGCCTGATGTAGTACTCTCTTGAGTGTTTGGAATATCTTTTTCCCTGCTTATAAAAGTTAAAAAATCATTTAAAAACCCACTGAATGTGTGCTGGATTCTTTAAAACATTTTCCTTTCATTGATTTCTAATTGCAGAGGAGTAGTGAAATGAAAAATCATGCAAAAATATGTGCAAAATAATTCTGAGCTGTTGTCAGTGTGCACTGTTACATAGCTGAGCAGTGAGCCTGCCTCATGCATTTCCTCACAAACCACAAGTGTGGAGAGCCATGTTGATTTGACACCAGGGTGACACTCGCTGATTTCCAACACGACGCACTCTAAGCACCAGATTATTTATGCTTAGCCTTTAAAAAGCAGATCGCCTCCTATCACTTCCAGTCTGTCTCTCTCATCTGCTTCTTCCTTTCACCTGTGTTCTCTCTCTCCATTGGTTTTTTATCTTCCTATACATCCTTGTTTCCCCCTTTTAGATTCTTTCCACCCGCTCTCTCCTCTGCTTCTTTGATCTCCTCTTCGACCATCTATGTCCCTCCCCACCAGGCGCTTCATTGTTTTGATATATGACCTAATTACTTGACTAATTGAGGTTCCTCTAGTCGCCACACAGTTTGGTGGTAGGGAATTGTATCTAGTTGCCTTTACAATATATGTGAAGGTTACGGTCAGTGTGTTTGTTTGCCCTCCTCCCTTTCTGCTCAACATGGTTCACAGGCGAAGGTCTAATTATTGTACAAACACACAAGCACAATGTAGTGTGAATCACATAGAAGGCATTTAGATGATCCTGAGTAATAACAAAATAGCATGCTAGTATTTCTTGATAGTTTTTTTGGAAATTACTGTATTAGTAGGTCCCCATTACCACAGTTCCCTTGGCCATTATGGCACTTGCAGTCAGCTCATTTCTCTTTCATAAATGACTCAATGTTCTGATTCTTATCTCTGAGCAAAGGAAATGACTGGTGCATAATTGCTTTTAAACACAATTATTTTCACTAATATGCATCCCATTCTGCAGATTTTTTTCCGATGACAAATTAATCTTTGGTGTCCTTTTTAAGAGAGCCTGAAGCACTCTTTTCACTCATGTCTCCTCCTGCTTCTTTTTGTGGGATATCTTGCCCTCTTCTTTTCTCACTCTTTTCTTTTCTTTTGCTGAACAAGCCGTTTCTTTCTTTTACTATTGACTGCTCGTCAGAAGACACCAGATTCAGGATTGTGCAGGTCAGCGTCACCAAGTGAGTGAGTTATTCTTTCCCAGCTTGAAGAAACCGTGTTACATTTTAGCATTTCATGAAAAGACTTTGGGTGTAAACATGATCCAAGCAATTTGTCTCCAAAACATGAGGTGATATCACTGAACAGTATCTTTCCAGTACGGTTCACCAAAGTTCATACATAAAACAGTTATTAACAAGATTATTAATTTAAATACCTAAATTATTAAAATAACTAAATAGAGGACTTCAGGTCTCTAATCTGCTCCTGGATGCTTTGGGGCCCAAAGCAGCTGCTAACTGTATTCTGCTTATGCCTTAGGCCAGCGAAGCAGATATTCTCAGGTGAAAGTTTTAGATAAAATGAGAACATTAGCCATGATTTATAATCTCTTGCACCATTTATCCAAGTAGGAATTTCTGAACTTTTATCATTCAGGAGCTACTTTTCATTTTACAAACTAAAAAGTGTATTATGTGCATTTATATGGTGCCTCTTTTATTCTGGATTAGGTTATTTAACATGTCTAAAGCATAGATATTAGATGTTATATAATAGATAAAGAGCAGTTTCCTAAATGTGCCTGAAAGGGTCCCCGTGGGGAAAACATTTCTCACTTCTAAATGTGTTAAAATGGCGTCTAAACATCCACAGCAATTTTCTAAAGAAGAGATGCCAGTTTGGAAAATTAGGCTACCTTTCACCAGCCCCGGAGGAATCTCCAAGTGAATCTCTGAGCGTAAGCTTTTTAATCATCCATTCAAGCTAGTGTGCTGTATTCTGACAGCCGCTACTGAGGACGATTTCTCCCAAAAGCCATCGTTCACTTTTCATCCTCTTTTACATTCCTTTTCAAAGAACCTACTAGTACAAGCAGAGTCAGCCTTTGCCAACATTAGAGATCAAATGTTTAATTCAAGGACACAGTTTCCAGTTAGAGAGGAAAGCCCAGTAATCATTCGCCTTTCCAGTACTGATTTCACAGGTGACACACCAGGCATTAGCTCACCTCTCTCTCTCGTTGAGGCCACCATCGCCCCCTGCTGTTCATCGTAGCGAAGCTTGGTGCATTTTGTCCTTGTTTTCCATGCCAATGAATCTTGCATGCAGTGGATATTTTGATCCATGACAGTGCATATTCCACAGGCAGCTGCGCTCCATCGCATCAAATACAGTCGTCTGTTTCTCTGCCAGTACTGATGGAGAAAAGTCTCTGGCATCTCATTATTAATTGAATTACGGGAGGTATTTCTGGAGCAAGGTGAGTTCTGAGCCTGGTAACAAAGAATTATTTATGGTGTGCTTTGAAATTCCCAGGCACTAATGGGACTGAGCCCATCACTGTCTATATGGATAAGAATATCAATGCTTGCACACAGACATAGTTTCCCACCTCCTGCCTTCAAATGTAAATACAAACCAGCCTGGACAAAGATGCTTTGGCTCAGAAATAGCTCAAAGAATAAAATGTGACAACCTAATCCCATGATTTAACATAAAAAATGGTGACTAGATGTCTAATAAGGACAGTTTTTACATCAAGGAAAAGTGTCTGTTGTATCCTCAAGGCATTGGCCATGCCTTGCTCACTGATACCTGGACATAAGATTGTTTCAAGTTGTCCAGGAAAGAAACCTGCTTATTTTGGCAGCATGCAAAATGAAAGATCACATGTGAAGCTCAATTAAGTACCAACATATCCAGCTCAATCATGCCAGTATGCCTGCTTCTTTCCCACTCATCCTTTATTCTACTGTGGTGTGCAAAATTGACCTTGGTGCTAATGAGCTGCAAGAGATACAGGATAGCTGGTAGCCCTGAGGTCAAACTAGGGACAACAGAAAGCAGAAACATGGCCATGTTGATGATGCTCTCCCATCGGTCAAAGTCTCATGTAGTTTGTATAATATTCTCCTACAGACTTCAAAAACATTTTCTTCTTTCAGTAAAATCAATGGCATCTCATTAGTTTGTCGAGCTCATGTAAACAACAACAACAAACAGGTATGAGCTTCATCGTGCAATAGCCGTTCCATATTTAAACAATTTCTATACATATTTATATCCATATTTACACAATCGTAGGATGTTTAAAATGACCCTCAGATGCTTTTAATCCGCTGCACACAGACAGATTAGTATGACTGCAATGAGTGACTATATATGTTTTGTCAGAAATCAAATCTGAGAATTTTCACTTTCTCAGAATATGAGATCATGTTTTTAGACAAAGAGAAATCATAAATACGTTTTTTGTGTCTTTAATGTAGTGTAATTACTGCAGGCTGAAATGAGGCATCCAGGGAACACTGAAAATGTGTACAGTTTTAATTTAACCAGGTGTTTAAAAGGAAGAAAACTGCCGTTTGTCTTCTGAATTCCTTTTCAATGAGGATACATTGGAAAAGATAATGACCAATGTAGTAAAAGCTGACAGTTTCACATTGAGGCATACGAGGAATCGAAAGCCATCACTATTGGGTGGACAAGGAAGTGCGCCATTAAAGATGTCAGAATGTTTTTTGTTCTTCACTGAAATGTCAGGTGCAGCCCTGTTACCACCACCTTAGGTGCACTCTGCTCTTCGAAATCAGGTGTGATTGCAGCATTCACAGCAGAGGAAATGGAGGGTTTGAGGAGAAACAAGAGGGGTTGTGGGCGTGTGAAGATGGGAAGGAGCACTGGGTCATTAGTCTTTGATTTTTTTTCCCACTGATGTGACCCATGACTAATTCTCCTCCAGACTTATTCTATGAAGTGTGTGTGTATGTCTGTGTGTGCGTGCAGCACTTTATTATCCATGAATACATTGAGAAATCTATCAAGTGTATCAATAGGTTATTTTGTTTTTGTCCTCTAATAGTTCCAGGTCTTGATCATCACATTATTAACCTCATCCCCCATGGCGACTGCATGCTACGTCTTGGTTTCAAGGTTGACTATACTGTGTAAAAGGATCCCCTGCTAATCCAGACGTTAGCCTCCTACCCCAACGCCCCATCCATCTAGAAAATCTCCCGGGACATGTCTCTAGATCACATGCGTGAATCTATCATTAGGAATTATGTAAAAGTGGCCAACTCCTAAGTAGTTATGAGAGCAGATGCTTTTTGAAATGGCAGTGAATAATGGTATTTTCTCTCTCTGTATCTTATGGGATACGACTACAAGCTATTACAAAAATTGCTTGGGAATCAAGACGAATGGTGTATGAGGTGCAGTGGAACATTAGTTGTATTACATAGTGTTGTCTCCAAGGAGGTGAGACAGAGAGAAACAATTTGTGGGAGTAGAAAACACAGATAAATATATAATAATGTGAATTTTGTTTACATTTGAGTAACGTCAGCATGTACAACTGTTTGCTTAACTTAAATTGTGAAAAAATGGCTATGTATACAGTATTTAAGGCATATTTATCAGATATGCAGTCAGATTAGTAAAGATGAGAGCAGAGCAGACGCAGAGTGAAGGATCTCTGAAAGAAGGGCAACAGCTAAAGGACTGAATACTACTAATACTGAAGACTTCCTTGAACTGAGCTGCACGGCACTTTTTCTTTAGTTCACACTTTATGCTGTTTTTTATTTGGCTATTCACTCGCCTTACTGTAGGTGCTATTATTCAGGCCACATAGTGCTGTCAAGTGAAATGGCCCTGCTTTGCTCAGTGATTTTTCGTTACACAATAACACTTCTCTCTTAGGAACTCTCTGGAGGGACTTTGGCCTCGTGGATAAAAACTCCCACCCGTACAACTACTGCAGCTGATATTTTTGTTTTCCCAGTTTTCATGAGTAAATGAAAGATGTCCTAAATGCTGTATGTCATCTCTTTACATTAAGGGATATGATGTTGAAGTTTTCCTCTTATTGCCAAAACATCTAGTTTTTAATGATCGCAGTTCCATCGTCTGATTTCGCCATTACTTTGCTGATGCTTTTAAAACAGTGCATGACTATTTGAAACTTGAAAACACAATTTTTAGTTGATATTTTTGGTATTGAGCAGCAACACATTTGATGCATATTAACTGTCTTAGTTTCATTCCTTTTACTGTCAAACCAATACCCTCACCTGGTTGTTTCAGCACAGTCTGACCTCATCACAGTCTCATCTTCAGTGTTCGTATAGACATCGTTTGTTGGTTTGGAGCTTTTCCCGTGACATCAAAGCACTGGACACTAAAGGAAAGTCACCAGGAAACAAAAACTGTATTTTGTTGGAGGTAGTTTGGTTTTGAAATGAAGTCTACAATCCACCGAATGTCATGTTGATTCTGTTGTTTTATATGATGCTGTTAAGATTCATGTGACAGGTCTAAACAAACTATGGCTGTTTTGTGGCTTATTCTGGGCAAAAGCTACTGTTTCACATTAACGTTTGACCCACTTATGTCAAAGGTGAGTCTTTTAGTGTAAAAGAGGAGGGCTTGTGATCAACAGAGCACCACTTCTGCATTGGTAGAGATAGGCTGTTTAGTTTTTGCTGATCCCCTTCCAGTGCTTTGCCAGAATCCTTCCAGCTCTATGTGAAACGCGATCCGTCGCATGGGGTCCGTTGCCTGGGGGCTCTCATCCTCTTTCACAACCCATATGCCCACACACTGCCAGTGTCACATCACTACTGCAAAGTGCATTCAATTGACATGCTTTTATGCACCATAACTGACTTATCATCCGGTCTTCCCCTCCATCCACAGAGAGACCGGACACCCTCCACTTCCCTCTGTCTCTTCTCACGCACATGCACACACATGCGTGCGTGCGCACACGCACACAAACACACACACACACACACACTTTATTTTCTCCTCTCCCTCTGTCTTTCGTCAGCACTTGGGCAGTAATTCCTGCTTGACTGAGCTGGGCTTACAGTGCATGACTTGATCTGACATGAAAGCTAAAGGCTAGCTATTATACCCCTGTGTTAGAGTCCATGGGGGGAGGGGTGGGGGGTCGGGGTGACTGAAAGAAAAGAGAGAGCAGAAGTGTGGCGTAATTCAACAACAATAACAGCATCCTCGGTCGCCTATCCTCAGATCCTGAGAGTAAGGAGGAGAGAAAGCGAGCGAGAGAGAGAGAGGGAGAGAGAAGGGAGGCTAGTCGCATCACTCAAGAGGAGTAGGCGTGCTCTCTTGTGCGCTGCATCGTTTGATGATCTCCCCGGTTCCCCCCAGAACCTCCACACCTTGCGCTCTGCGGGAGAGGTCGGTCAAGCAACGCGACTGAGCGGACTTTGTCTGCCGGAGGAGTCGGGCTCGACTTTCCAGCGAGCTGCAGAGCCGTGTGCTGTTCACCGGTCAGCGGGACCACACCGCGGCACTTTGGATAACTCACACAGCTGAGGATCCTGCCGTTTGCCAAGACGCATCGCTCATCCGCGTCCCGCACCAAGAACAGCTCAACACTTTGCGATGAATGATTCAGCCAGTCAGCATAGGTGACTTTTAATTCATTTTTTATCCTTTTATTTTTTGGATTCTCTGGAGGGGGGGAATCCACGGTGGCCGCAGAAAGCCCACAACTCGCACTGCGCGCGTAGGGAGGGTAATTTTGCCCAAAATGCAGGTGGATCGGGGCTCTGTGGTTTCCAGTTCGTGGTGTGCGTGTCTGCTTTTACTTTTCTCAACTCTGAGCGCCAGGGTCACCGAGGTGGGAGGAACCCACCAAAGCATCCCTCCATCCGTGTAAGTAGATGCTCTTTTACGCAAAGGCGCCGCGCATCACTTGATTCTCCAAGTTTTAAACCTGAGCTGAAAATACCTAGCTGTGTGAAAATACAAAAATAGAACTATTAGAAAGCTTAATGGGATCTATCGTTGAATGTTTTTCCTTGCACTTTAATGGGCCGGTGTAATGCCTGCTCACCTTCTAAAATTCTCTGTATTCTCTGCACTGCAAATGTATCCTCTTGCTGATCAGCAGAGCAGTTTGTAGTTTTTAAGTCAGTGTGTTATCTGTTCTGAGTTGTGGCCTCTATGTATTTTGAAAATTATTCTGATTTCTGTTTTCTTGTGTGTGCTGCGTGGATGTGCGCTGTGTGCAGGGTGAAGCTCTGGGCTTCAGCGTTTGGTGGGGAAATGAAGTCCATCTCGGCAAAGTATTCTGGCTCGCAGCTACTGCAGAAGGTGAGCAGTTGTTTTTTTGGTTGTTTTTTTTTGTCTGAATACAATTTCAGGTCTCAAACTAAAAGTAGTACCAGGAACTTCAAAACTCTTACAATATTATTAAAAAATTCCTGCATGACTGAAGCTCAACAGGGTGTTCTGCCGGGAAGTTTGACTCTGGCAAAATATTAAATCGAAGAAAGGATATTCTTTTTTGTTATATCCTTGAAGCATGTTTTTTTTAATTTAAAAAAATGTTTTACACATCCCTGTGTGTAATAACGCGCAGACACACACACACACACTCCCTGTATTACAGATTTTTTTTGAAAAGCAGAAATCATGTGATATTGTTTGTAAAGTAACTGTTTATTTAAAAGCTTGAAGATACCCATTTGATAGACTTTTAAAATTGCAGCGTGCGATGTGAAAGACCAGCTTCTCAGAGAAAATGACTGCTGTTGAGTAATTTTTGAGTCGAGAGAAATGTCACTCTCCATCTCTTAAACTGCAGGACCTGTACTTTTTAGCCACTTGAGAATTGTTAATGCATGTCGACTAGCTAGGCACAGATTTAAAAGCTTATTTGGAACATGTGCTTTTAAAATGAGTGTCCAATTCTCAAGCACTCCAGCAGATGTATTCAACACACACACCCACACACACACAGGCTTAAACACAGGTATACGCACATGGATACTCTCCGCAAAGCACATTTTTTTTCTTTGCTAAGCAACTGAATGTTCCCCACATTTCTAACACCCTCTTACATCTTTTCGTACCTCTCTGCAGTCTGTCCCCATCCCTCTTTCACGCCGCTTTGTGGCATTAATGTGAGATTTGAGTGTGATGGAATGCAAATTTTCCTAATGGAGGGTCAGCTGATGAAGCATGAGTCAAAACTAACTAATGGATAGCCAGTGGATAAAGGTTCAGCTGACGCTAACCTCTGAGCGGGTGCACAGACACAGTGTTTTGCTATGGGGCCAACAGTTCAGGGCCCTGGTGGACCCACAGTGGTGCGTGGCTGCAGTTAGGTGTCACATGGGATGGCAGAGATCCAAAGTGACACATAACTAGGACCTGTGTCTGTCACTTACCCGTAGACCTTATGTATACATCAGTGCACATATAGAAAATCACACACAGATTAACGTACACACTTCATGAAAGTATGCACATGGCCCTACACTGCATATTCACATGCACAATCACATAGACACGTATTGGGCTTTACAGCATGGATTTCATCAGCCGCTGAGGCGGCAGTGGAGTGGTGTTATCTTTTTGACAGGATAAAAACTGTTCCCCCCCCTCATCTTTTTCTGCTTCCAAAAAAGAGATAACCCTCCCACAGAGTGACGACCCCTTTATGAAATGCAAATGAAGGCCGCAGGGTTAATTGAGCAAAGAAAAGACTGCAGACCTTTTTGAGGGAAAAGTGCATCTTTCACCCCAAACTGGTGTGTTGCTGGAATCGCACGGTATTGTCAGTCATGGCAGATGTATCAGTGCACACATGCATTCACTTGCATGCTATAGCGGCGTGTTATCATGTCATGTATGTTGTGCCTCATTGTGTGTCCAGTGGTCACTCTTGTTCAGAAAAGCTGAGGAGGGACCACAGTTCCCCCGAGGGCACATATGCTTTTAAACAAGCAGAAAGAATGAGGGAGGTACACTGTTGTACATGGAGACGAGTGTGGTAGTAAAAAAGAAAAGACCAAGGCTTGTGTGTGCGATTGTGAGTGTGTGTGTGTGTGTGTGTGTGTGTGTGTGTGTGTGTATGTGTATGTTTCCCCTGGGCAGGGGACAGATGGACGCAGTCTCTCTTCAGTTATCTCTCTGACCCTAGCGTAACAAAACTCCCTTGGAAATAACCATACCTCTGCATGAAGCTCTCTCTCGCTCTCTTTCCCTCACATGCACAGACACACAGACAGACACACACACACACACACACACACACACACGTGCATGCACATGAATGTAGCTTAATGTGAATCATGCTGCATACACAAGGAATTGTTTGAAAGAAACCGTATACCATAATTAACCTCATTAAAAAAGGTTTCGTACCATCACATCAAAACATTGCAAATTGTTTATTTTTTAAAAACGTCTTTAAAATATTTTATAAGTGCGTTTGTTCATGTTTTTGCTCACGTTCATTGAATGTGCTTGTCAGGTGTTATGTTCTATGGTGAGTTTGTGTGTTTGAAATGTTGCAATTTGAGTTTAGCTTTGTTTTGATCTCTCCACTAATTTGGTGCTTGATTTCCTTTTTTAACCATTTAACCATTCCCAATAAGAGATATTTTTTTCAAAGTGCAAATGTGTGATTAATCATATTGGATAACATAAAACCATGCAATAAATTACTTAAATCTTTTTAACTGAGTGACAGCCCTCATCCAAATGCATTAGTAGCTTAATTTAATATTTGCATAGATAATTCATTAAGATGCTCTCGGTAATTTCAGTCAGAATGAAAACACGGTTGTAGGATCAATTCTGAACAGATTTATGACTTGAAATAGTCAATGAAATTATGGCTATTAAGTTTTAAAACAACCCAGTTCCTGGAAGGACCAAGGGTACGTAGATTACATAGATCTAAAAGGTCTTTTGTTCCGATAAGTGTATTGCTTGATGTTCTTTTCAAAGACAAAATTTAAAATCCTACATCTTTTTTGTATATCCAGTTGGACCAAATTTGGCCTTTCATTCAGCCCCACTGCCCTCCCTCCTGTTTTTTCTCCTGTCCTGATCTGTCCTCCCTTCCCACGCCACATCCCGCTTCCTGTATCCATCGGAAAGAGCTCTTGTTTCAAGGTTATACCAGTCAGGGCATGCTTGTGTGCGTAGGTGTGTGTGTGTAGGTGTAGGTGTGTGTGTGTGTGTGTGTGTGTGTGTGTGTGTGCGTGTGTGTGTGTGTGTGTGTGTGTGTGTGTGTATGTGCGTGTGCAGAAAGGGAAAAAAAGACATGATCAATAATGCCTTCAATTTGTTGCACAAATCTGATGCTTGCATTATTCTCCTCACTGTATGTACAAATAAAATAAAAATACACGCGGAACACTGTGCACCACCCTCCACACACTGTATATACACACTCACACACAAATACCAAAAGACAGGAGACTTCTGCTTTAGACACATTAAACATCCCCCACTGATAGTTAGAATTAGCTCTGTGTGTTTTACCCTCTTCACTGCTATTCTGTTGAAATCTTTAATTTCATGTATCATTGAGCAACCTGTCTATATGAGCCAGCCTGGCTGTGATGGCTGTGTCTGCGTGTGTGTTGTTGGCTGGACTAGTTTTCACCTCACTGATGTTATGGCTTTCTGGAATCAAAGTAGTGGGACATTATGCCACGCTGAAATAACTTCAAGCCTCTTGGTAATGGAAGATACAAGACAAATGATCATTCTGTGGGATCACCATCGCGGCTGTCTTGAAAGTTATCCTTCCGCGTCTGCTTTCCTGTTTTTAAAAGCATATGCAGTACCTGAGGGTGAGGTGTAGGGAGCAAGTGTGTGTGCTTCCAGCTTGTGTGTGTGTGTGTGTGCGTGTTAAGTTTGCATACCTACTTAAAGCATGCTCAATCACACACGCATACACACCGCCTCTCTCACACTCAGAGGCGCATATACAGAGCAAAAGAGCAGAGGATGATAGGAAGGTGTAATGATGTGTGACAAGAGTATGCTCGAATCGATTTGCCTGGGTGGGGAAAAGGAGTGTGTGTCTGGGTGTGTGTGCATGTATGGTTTCTGATGCAGAGTAGTGCCATACCATTCTCCTTTACTATGGCAAGCCACTCACATATCTGCCGACAATATTCCTAAAGAATGAGCCAAAGAAGACAGAGTGGAGTGGTTCCTCAAAAAAGAAGCGGCGGATGAAAAATATATACCACTATTAAAGTCGTCCAGTGAAGTGGAAAAAGGCTTAGACAGAGACGCACAACACGCACAAGCTGGTTTATGGAGTATAGAGAGAAAGAGTTGGAGAGCAGAGAGAGGAGCCGAACGTCCTTAAATTTGTCTCCACTGATGTCACCACTCATCCGCTTTTGATGCAAAATATTTGTTTGTTACTGCGTCAGTGATTTACATCAAACGAATGCACGAGCATCAGGTGAAAACACTGCTTTAAAATCTTGAAAACTAGTAAGAAAACAGGAAATCTAAACCATGTCCTGTAAATATATTTTTCCTGACTACACATTCATTGTGCAGTTGCCATCATCACCTAAAGCGCTGCACTACAGGCAGTGTGCAAAGCTTTTTTTTCTCCTTTACATGTACGCATATGCAGCAGTTATACACTATTTAATATAATCACTGACTGATTTAAAGAAAAAGGGAGTCATTGTCACCATTTTAGAAAATAAGAAAAATGACTAATTTAATGACATTGTACCATCATTCAAAAAATACATCAGTAAAGCATCTCTCAGGCAGATTAATGCAAAAAACAGCTTTTTTGTAGCTGGATACCAGTTTAGGTGCCATTATCTAACGGGCCTAGTGAGATTACTGAATTGCGTCCCGTATGATGAAGTAAGTGATTTATATACAAGAGTGATGTGTTTTACTCTCTTGCAGACCTTTGTGCAAGAGTTATTTCACAAAAACAGAATTTAATGTTTCTACAGAAAGCAGACTGTTTTGGGAAAAAATATCTATTTTTGCTCTGAATATGTATTTTAGTCACACTAACAAGATTTTAGGAGCGTGACAAATGATCTAATTTTGAAGTGGAAATGATTATGCATTTCAGTTTTCCATGTTCATTTAAAATTAATTACATATTTGGATGACAACAGTGGAAGAATGACTCTTGCTGAGTGCCGAACTGCAAAACAAGTTTGTTTAAAATATATTTTCCACTCTATACTCATATTAAACAGCACTTAAAGTGTTGATTTCATTTGGCATTCTTTATTTATTTACAAGTGTTGTGTGTTTGTCATACTTGTTATAAATAAAGTGGTATTTTATTTCTCATACTCAACTGCCCTTTTCAAAAATATGTCAAAAATGTTTTTATATTAGCCTTAGGTTATGAAGTTATGAGTTAGTTATTTTAATAAACTTCAACTAGAATAATTTCTATCTTATATTGTTCTCATAAACTGTACATGTTGGTGTCAGTGTACAGTGCTGTAGCTGCCAGCTGAGATCACTCAGTACTGGTTATACTGAGCCACAGTGTTGTATGGCGAATGTGTGAAATTTAATTATCTGAGCAAGAATTTTCACAAATGCCCACAAATTATTCTTAGTAGTTCTTTTTTTAAAAAGAAAATAAAAAAATCCAAAATTACTTCTCCACCAGTCGGACACCCTCAGAGAAGATGTATAAGGAATGACATTATCAGAAAGCATTATAGATTTTCTGGTGGCAGAAAGCAAGTTGGAATTGTACATGACAAATTTAAGCAACCACACTGTTGACTGTATGGAAGCTGCTGTGTTTCAGCCTGGTATAAAAAAAAGTACAATAACAGCTTTTTCCATGGTGAGTTTCAGGCTGCTAAGCTATTACAATCAGTCAATTTTTTTGGTTCATAAACAAAATAAAAATTGTACAGCTAATTGTCATCACTTTTCCTTCAGACTCATTTGAAGAGCCATTTTACTAATTTCACTTTTCCCCCTTCATATGCCTTTCCTGCCCTGTATGACATTGTATATCTGTGTGTGTGTAAGTGAAGGGGGAACTATGTGTGATGGTGCCAATCTGCTGCCAAGGGTGGGTGATGGCTGAGGCGTTCCAGTGTAACAGTGTGTCAGTGAGGGGGAGACGGCTGCAGATTAGATTTAGCTTTGGGAAAATTGAATAGCTGTCAGGTTTGGTTCAGCACGGCTGGCGATGAGGTGAGGGAAGGGGGTGTGTAGGGGTGTGTACTGATGACTGTCCCTCTTTCCCTAACCTCCCCTAACCCTCCCATCTCCTCTCCTGCTTCTCACTCCCTCCCTCTCTTGTTCTCATTGACCAAAGCATGATCTTGCTAAATTTGATTCCTCCACTGCTCGTACAGGGAGAAACAAGAGAATGAGGTGTGTGTGTGTGTGTGTGCGTGTGTGTGTGTGTGTGTAAGAGAGAGAGAGACGGGGGGGAGAAAAAGAGGGGGGAAAGAAGGAGGAATGTCGTGTCACAGAGTTAATTACAGCGTTAGCAGGCGGGAGTGCAGCCTGTGCTGCTATCCTTTCATGTCCTAGCAGGCCAGCTTTAGCCAACACAGCCACTCACTCATACTGTAATTAGTGCTTTGTTGGTGAGAAAAGCATGAGAAAAGCCACTGTGAATCAAACACTCTGCCTTTGCTGTGGAGAGCTCAGGAGCAGGGAGCGAGGCCCTTTGCTACCGGATTAAAGAACTTAAATTCCTAAAGAGCACAACTGCTGACGCGGTGTTTGTGGGCTTAGAAAATCAAGTGTGTTTTGATGACTTGTTTTGTGGTTTAACTCTTTGATTTATCCCCAGTGTCTTTGACTAGGTTCATTTGCCAGTGTGAAAAGTGTTTGATTTAGTAGTTAATTTGGGTTTGTAAAGAAGTTGATTCTTCTTCCCAGTTCCTGAAGTTTCTGCAAAAGCTACACACACACAAACACGCACGCACGCACACACACACACACACACACACAGTGTTTGCATACAGTGTAACATCTTGTGTGTCTGCACTGTTAGGATGATGAATGTGAACACTGGAGATAAATATCCACTGTCATCTGTCATCGGCTGTTCAGGTCTGGCTCTGCCTCTGTTGGCCTGCAGATAAAGAGTGTCTCGCCATGGCTATACACCGGACACTAATGGACACACACAAGTATACAACCATGCACACACTTGCACAGATTTCTGTAATTATGACAGATTGTTCACATGGTGTGCTTCAGACTCGATTGCATACATAGAGAATAAACATTAGCCAACTTGCTAAAGGGGCGGGACTAGTACTATTAAGCACATTAACGTGTGCGGCATTGTGTGAAGGACTGTCTCTGACTTGGTGCTGTCCACATCAATCATCCGGCAGCTTGTTTGGGTCCACCCTGTGTGCTGTAGGTAAAGATGGCCCTCATAAAGCAACATGCAGAATAAAAGAAAGGACATCAGACCCATTACAGCTGCTCCATCAATCAAAAACACCTCCTTATGTGTCCTAAACCTCTGCATGCTCAGTAATTCTGCTTTATGCTCAGAATTAGAGATGGAACCTCAGCTCTTCCCTTCTTTTGTCTTACCCCACTTCCTCTCACTTTGTCTCTTTATTACCTTCAACCTCTCTGTCAACTCTTCCCTCTATCATTATCTCCACCCATGTGTTTTTGCTCCTTTGTGCCTTCCCCAATTATTTTCTCTCTTTCTCCCCTTCCCTCTCTACATTTCTCCTCTTCTCCTCCCTCCATCCCTCCGCTTTAATAATGGATAGGATGCAGCTACGGCACTAAAGAATACATGGGGGGGGATCTTGGGACGTGCCAATGTTTTGGAGCAAGTGTTGGTACCCACACCCTCAAAAAATAGTTCTGCCGGCCTAGCACAATGTCATGCACTTGCTGCACTCTTGGGCGGCCTCAAGATGTGTCCCAAGTCACCCCCTCTGCCTCTACATCAACTCTGCCAAAATAGGCACACGCACACTAGCACAAACGTGCACTTAGTTTGGCTGTACTTTATGGAGCTCTGCACTGCACCCCATTTGCACAACACTTCTCATAGACTGTTAGAGTGCTGCCAAATCCAGCTCAGTGGGACAACAATGGTCCCTCCTCCCGATGACCTTCACCTGCACTTGCTATCATCTCACACAAACACACACACTCTTACATGCAGAGTAGTGTAGTACAGTTATGCATAAACAGCAATGTGAGAGCACCTATCAGCACACACACACACACACACACACACACACACACCAACAAGTGAACTTTAGTTAGCCTTTCCCCGTTGCACACTGAACGACATCTCCCTCAGTGTACCTCACAAAGCAGTCTCTCACTCTATCAGTGTATTTTAGTTTCGTCTTGCATCTCCTTCACATGCCATGTAATGCATTTATTGGCTGGAGGCCTGCGTGGCTAATGTGCAGATGACACTGTAGTAATGCTGAGCACTGAGTAAGTGACAAATGATTACTTAGACACAGAGGATCAGTATGGATCGATGTTGAGCCGTATTGATTGCATGGTGTTGTTGGCATGTGCAGTAACAAAGACACATCCTGTGGAAAGTAAGTCCATATTTAGTCCACAGAGAGGTTGCTTTTCTAATTAGATATAGCATATATCTCAAATGCTTATAACCAACATAATGTTTTTATCCTCTGTTATGTAGCTCCTGACGTATCCGGTGGTCACAACAGGATGTTGGTTCAGCTTAGTCCCTGAATCACCAAAGTCAAGTTTTTTTTGTTGCTTAAGATGTACGCTGACAAACCACACACCTCTGATTATTTCAATCATATGTAAACTTGTTCAATAGTCCTCTCAATCAGAAAAGTTTGAATCGTGATGCCTTGTTGTACATTAATAGATCTGATTGAGTGATCTCAAACACTTGAATTGAAGTATATTAATGCAAAAAAAAAAAAGCAATCCCCAGGGTGCACAGCCGTGTTCAGAATGACAACCAAAAGATCACTGTTGGCAGGTGGGCTGGGGAATGTGGACTTACCATATATATTTTTTTAATTTCAGGTGCAGATATTCCCAAAGGTCTGATGATTTTTATACACATTTATTTTTTTCACACTTGGTTGAAATGTCCATTTAAGGTTGAAGTAGTGTTTCTACCTGTTATTTACGAATACAGGAGATTGTCAAAATAAGGAGTTGTCTAATTACAAATTGGCAATTTCATAAATCCAATGTATTTCAGTTGTATATTTGCTGATATTGTTATCACAGTATAATTCTGTGACATATTTACATATTCGTTTTCTTCATTTCCTGTGGTAGATTACAAGTGAGTAATGTAGAATAAGGCAAAACAAGGATCTCTGCAAAGTCTGCATGGCATGTTATAAGACTCTCTGTCATATATTATTACATTTTGATTGCCTGGTAATGGTTTTTGGAAACGTCATGTTTGTTTAGACTGTTTAGAATGCAATCAACTATGGCTGCCAAAAATTAAAGATGGCCTGCTGTTTTTGGCTAACAGATTAGATGTGGCTAAATGATTAGCTTCTTTATGTTGACTTAATATGCAGCTAAAAAAGAAATTTAATAAATTTTCAGTGAAAATTGATGGGTGTGTAAATGCAGAGCTACGGTTAATTACTGTGAATGAGCATTGTTGTTGAGTATTGGCTCAGTCAGTTGTGTTCCAGTGCACATACCCAGGAACACATTAAACCTGTTACAATATAATAGACACATATACTACAGCGACAAATAAGAGCAAAATGTTAAAATGCTTCTGAGTACAAAATATCAAACCTAGATGGGTTGTAGTGACAGAGGGACCTGCTGGGCACACAAAGTCAATGATGATAGAGAAGAAAAATGAAAACTCTGATACTGACCGCATCCCAATATTGCTACCTTCAAATAGTCTGCACCAGCTCAGGATTGTTCTGGGACTATGTTATGAACACCAAGTAAGGTTCAGGGAGATGATGAAGAACAATGCCATTAAAGGGACACCTGAAGATCATGATGTTATTAGGAAGTTATTTTTTATTAACTTTTTTTATTTACTAACCTGATTTGATATTAGATATTATTGGAAATATTTGTATAGGTGTATATATTGGTGGTAGATATTTAGATATCCAGCAGAGACATGTCAACCTAGGTTTGAGGTAATTAAAAAAACGGTGTGTCCATTACACAATTTGTACAAAACAGAGCAGCGCTAAGTTGTATCTTCCAAATACTTTTAAAAAAGCATATATATTAAGATAATGAACAAAGGAATGAAAGAAGGTCATCTATAGTTTACACTGTATGTTCTACCTTTACTTCAAATTGATCATTATATTTATATGTCAGTTCAGCTTCACAGTGTGTACTGATAAATGTTTAGCGGTTCTTAAAAGTACTCTTCTCCACTGTAGGTGGTACATTTTTATTCCTCCCATTTTCTTTGTGAGGCCTTAGTTAAACGACACTGCGGTCCAAAGAGTGTAACTTCCCATAATAAATCTCCAGTTGCAGGGATGAATATTACCTTTATACATCCACCACAATGTTTTGCTCTCTCCTTCCACTTTCACGCTGGCTGCTGCAAGAATCAATTTGAGACTGTGAGAATGCATGGAGTGGAATAGGGAAGCAGCAGGCCACATTGTACATGCCGCTAAGCATGAAAAATGTTTTCCACGACTCTGCTGAAACCACCTGAATACAGGCAACTACAGATAGACTGTGGACTATTAATCAGTTCCATGTGAACAGATTAGACCTGTTCTCAGTGCTATTATGTGTTTTGGTGAAGTGAATTATTACTGTTTGAAAGAAAAAGTGGAGTGAAGATAGTAGAGATGCTACTTTCTGAATTTGCTTCTTAAGTTTTGAAAGGGAAAGTTTGACGTTGCCTCGTAAAGGAATTATTTTATGGTAGATATGTTCCCATGAGGGCATCGATGTTATCAGCCTGAGCCCTTCTTGAACTTGTGTGTGTGTGTGTGTGTGTGTGGGTAGGTGTGGATGCACTGTGATGGCAAGGCATGTGAGGACATTGAAAGATGGTTGTCATTAAAGAAAGCAGGGATTTGGCACCCACTCTGAGAGGCAATGGTGCATACCCAACAGACGCAGTGCACCCTGGGACAAACTCCTGAGTGTCACTACCAGCTACGCCATAAGGCCTTGTGTGTGTGTTTGTGTGTGTGTGTGTGTGTGTGTGTGTGTGTTCGTGTTAGTGTTAGCGTACAGCTGTTATTCTACTGTTCCTCTCAATAGCCCTCAGGCAGCCGTTAAACACTCTGTCACTGCAGAAGCCCTTACACACATGCGTGCACACACACACACACACACACACTCAAAAGCTGCAGTTAGAGAAATTGTAGTTCATTGAGATAGGTGAGGTGTGTCAGTAGTTTCGATTATAGAGAAATAAAAATGAGCAGCACGGCTTGTATTGGGTTAAATATATCTTGTCAGCAGTGAGATTTTATAAATAAGAGATGAAAACTGACAGTGGACGTTATTAAAATTTCAACTTTTAGTGAGTGCTGCGGTCCGAATGCTAATAGTATCAGAGTTCAGTGGTCACTTCCCAGAGCTCCCATCAGTATATGACCTGACAGTTTCATGGACAAGTAGCAACCAACCATTAGTCCAGCAAACAGCAGATCTGCACCATACAGAATCCACACCCCTAGAACATTTGTACGTGGCCATTCTGATAATTTAGATCTTCATTATGTTAGGATCTCCCTGAAAATGCACACCTGTAGTGTGTAGAGTGTTTTTCTGTTATTTCCTCAAAGAATCCATGTTCATATTTAGTCATGTTGTACAGATAATACCTGACAATACCAAGTTGTTAGTTACATAGAGGCATCACTGTCAGTTGGCCTGTCTCTTTGGTCCAGAAGTATCATAGCAACAGTTGGATATCTAATTCTCATGAAACTTTCTTTTCCAGATGATGCAGCCTACAGACTTTGTTTATCCCATCGCACCACATATGTCTATGTCAATGACGTCGATGATGTAGACATATGTGGTTTTAAGTGAAAAGCCTCAACAACCATTGGGCAAATTGTTGTTAATTTACTCCCTCCATCTAATTTCATTTGCCCCCATAAAGAAATCACAAGTCCAAATGTCGCAGGTTTTACCACCTAACATTAAACTGGCACAATATTTGTGCAACATGTTTCTTTCAAAGCTATGACTGTGTTTTTACTCACTCAGACCAAGTCCCGTCAATGCTTCGGTCAAATAATTACAAATGTAAAACCTGCCTCGTGTTGGTTCATTTGTATTCATTGTTCTGAGCTTTTACAGGGTTTACAGGGTTTACAGGGTGTGACTCCAATCCAAGTTATAGGTCAGCAGCTTTGCTATTGGTTGAGCTTTACTGTGTATGTACCCGTACACACACACACACACACACACACACACACCAGGGGATGAAAAAGTACCACTCCCCTGAGATAATGAACATGCTTTTACTCTACTTAACTCCCTGCTAAGTTCCATATTTACTTGTAAATGAAACTATTTACTGTTTTCAACAGTCTATCCTGATTTTAGCTCTTCTCTTCTCAACACATTTAGAGCTGTTGTCACTGCTGTCAAACCCTGAAGAATAGGAAACCAGCGTGTAACAGTCAGATAAAGGAAGACTTGTAGGATCATTATTTAGCTATTGTTATCTGTCTAGACTAAACAGAGTGTTAATCAATCAAATGCAAAGAGATACCAGTTTGGAACGCTGTTATTAAGCCCAACAGAAGGCAGAATTAACTTCTTTTATTTTTAGATTGTAACTGATCATCAAATCATTGAAGTTAGTCAGGTGCTTTATAATGCTGTTAGATGTGACCCAGGGGGGCAGAAATGAATACGAGAACTGTTTGTTTTATATGAAAGAAATGGAGACCAGGGTGCCAGCTCATCATGTCTTACAACAGCCTAGTCATTTGACCATGTGGTGTATGTCGAGGCTCCTGCAACAGACCACAATCAAACTTTTCGCAGCTCACATCTTACACTCTCCACTTTATTTCCCATCAGTAGCTGCCCTCTTCTCACCACATGATTGAGTGGTCCGTCAAAGCGTGTGTGTGCTTGTACGTGTCCTCACAATCTTGCCCATTCATTCACAGCGCATTGATCCGACTTTGAGACATCTCCGCGTTATGATCAATACTGTATTCAACCCCCACTGATAGATTGCATTATGGTGAATGGAGCAGCAATGAAGGTGTGGCCAGTCAGGCAAGAACAGTTTATGATCCCTGAGTTGTGTTTGTGTTTAAAGATGTCTTGTTTTTATGTCTGTGTGATTAGCATTTACACTAAGTGTTTAATTTACATTTTGTGTGTGTGTGTGTTTTACAATCCACGGGGAGTGTCTCTGTGCCACCAGATACGGGACTCAGACCAACATGCTTTTGAGGCAGGGAGGACAAGCGTGAAATTAATTGTTCCACTTCATCTCCGGCCAGCGCTCTTCTTTTGAGGGAACAATTTGTCGGCTGGCATACAAGGGAGGGTATGAAAGGAGGAGGGCATAGCAACGACTTGGCGTTCCTGGGAGATCCTGTGATCCAGCAGTGATTTCCTGCTGTGCATTTGGGCTGACACTCCTGTCCCCCGCCCATGCAACAGACCTGGAGTGTTTCACAGGAGGTGGAATGCAACACGAGTCAAAGTGCAATTGTTTCAGAGACTCTCTCGTCGTCTCTGTCTCTGCTTTCCCCTTGTGTCAGCACACAAACGCATGCTCAGACAGCAGTAGCCCAGTGACATTGTGGCAGAAAGCAGAATTAACTTCAACCACATGATGCCTCTGGGTCCTACCTTTTCTCTTTTTCTCTGCTCCTCACCTCTTCTCCTGTCCCTTGTCTCTACAGCCCTGCTCCCACCCTCGTTCCCTGCCAGCCATGTTGGCTGTAATTACAAACATGGCTTTGGGGAATCAGCAGCCCTTTTATATGAAGTGATGACAATGCAAGATGTGTGCCCTCCTGTACACGTTTTAGGATAGTACATACTCTCACTCTGTAGGCACAAGATATAGCATGCATTAATGAACACATACGAGCACCTGGAAGCATACACACACAGAAAGTGCACTCCATCCAGCAGGAAATTACCTCCCATTGTTGAATTTTTGTCCTAGGATTTGCTTGAATAGTTCAGCAATATTTGACATTTTTCCACCAATACATCTCACATCACATACAGGTAAAACATTTATCGGACATTGAAACTAGGGGCTCTTTCTCATAGTTAAGCAGGGAATACCACAGTCTAAATTCATTATGCAGGCAGAATCACATTTAAATGGTATCATAATATAGCTTTTCTTTTATTATTATAATACTGCATTATTAAGTTATTAACACTAATGCTTTGATGTGGTTGTGCTGGTCTGTGGTTAATTTCAACTTGTGACTTTGCATTTTGTATGTAAAGTCTTAATCTGCACATTGACCACAGCCATAATTATGCTGTCAGATGAATGTTGACATGTAGAAAGGGAAATGTGTTCCTCAGAACTGTAGTATTACAAGCGTGATGTAACATAAAAATGAAATACTAAATAGTGAAGTTTTTACAAAACTGGGCCTGTGTAAATGTACAAAATTAATGATGTATTACTACTTCATCGCTCCTGATTTTAATGAGCGAGAACAGCTGGTTTTCAGCTTTTTTTTTTTTTGCAATATTTTAATTTGTTTTATTCAGTATTGAGAACATTGAGATTTACAGCTACACCCAAGCCTCACCAAATGTTATTCAGAGTAACATGTGAATGCCAGATGCTAATCCTTGATATTGAGAATTATAAGAGGATATCCAGACACCATTTGTAAATGGATAAATGACAGAAAGAAAGCAATAATTTGAAAGGAGTAGTTTTAAAAGGAGGTCCCTCATGTTCCTGGTCCTTTCCATGTTTCCCTTTTCTTTCTTTATTAATTGTTTTTAGATTTAGATATCCTTTATTAGTCCCGCACCGGGGAAATTTCAGAATTTTCATTTTTACCATACTCTGTTGTTGTTGATCATCATTTTGTGGAAGAAAATATGCATTTTTTCCCAAGGTTTCTTCAGAAAGTTTGTCAGGAACACTAGACACTTGTGTGTACCACATGTTTGCCTATTTCCAGGGCTCTGTACATCAGACAGTCTGTTAAGTGGACTTATTGGTTTCTGTGCATCTCTCCTCCAGCGCAGGCACACACTGCTCTGAGCCGTGTCTCTTTTGTTCATCAAACCAGATTCCAAACCATTTGTAGTCAGACAAGCAGGCACACAAGCACACAAAACAAACAGGGCTGCTTTTTGTGAATGAAAACCAAATAACACAGCTTGAATGAGACAGGATACTATAGCACACAGACTTGTAATTTAGGGCCTTATGCTCGGCTTCTTGGCACATGCTTCTGCCTCTTTCTGCTGCAAATGTTCAGCTTGATTTAGTAACCCAGAGAGACAGGGAATATCTGAGCAGCACACTATAAATAAAATCACCAACACTGTTTGTGTTTTGCCTTTTATTCATTCACATTTATGTCACAAGTTTAAAAATGTAAAATAGTTAATTATAAGTCATAATTTGCCCCCCGTGACATTTTTACAACTTAATTCATACATGTGCTAAAAGAAATTAGTAAGCAAAGAATTGGCTGAGCAAAGTTCATATGTGTGTCTGAGTGTGTGTGTGAACAGGTGCCTGTGTGTGAACATGCATACATTGTTTGTCTGTTAATGTGTGTTTGAAAGAGAGACAAAGAGGGAGAAGGCAAGATTCAAACAGCTGTGAGATTGTGTGAGAGTGGGCAGAGGTAAAGTGGGCTCTGGTGACGCGTAAAATGAGCTGGGATTTGGGGGATTGGGGTTCAGTCATAGTGTGAAATGAAGTTTTTCCCCTTCATTAATCACTTTATTATCAAACCCCAAGGAAATGACATACACAGACACAAACATGAACAGTATTATGTCATTCACAAGTCTACCCGCTTTTACTTCATTATGACCAACAGATAGATGCATAGAAAAACAGTGATTACAGACATACAGATCCTGCCAATTATAGAAAAATGTTAGGTGTGAGAGCTGCTCTCTACTATGTACATCCTTTTTGATCTACTGTGTAGTTCATATGTTATTTATTGAGTTTTGTGTCCATGCATATAAATGCAGGCTCACACCATGTCTCCGTTTCTGTGTGTTAAAGTGCAGCATGGATTTGGGGATTCTGGTCTCTGATTGTTGTTCCACAGTCAGAACACACTGTGTAGGAGAGAGATTAGCAGCATCAGCTCATTCATGTGATGCGGCACAGCAGAAGGGTGGGGAGAGGGATTGAGTTACCACAGACCGTACAGTATATGTCACCACTGCCTGTCTCTGTCATCAGCACGGATGAAACTACTTCTCATGAGGTAGCCATAGCAGCCCTGCAAAGGGGAAGAACTGAGCAGTTCGTTCAAGGGCACATATACAGATTTAGAAATGCATTGTACACAACCTTGCTCTTTGATTAGAGCTGTTCTGCGATGAGGAAACCAAGACTGAAGTCTGGTTTCTCAGGGCAGCTTCATGTTGTGATTGTACGTACTATACTGCACTCCAACCTCTTAAACGTCTGTCAGGCACTTAATATGGCCAATGGCTGCTAGGTTACTGAAAAATAATTTTAAAAAATATTTCTTCTAATGAAGATGAATGTTGCAGTTTTAGCTGAAAACCTGGTGATACTTCAGAAATTCTAATTTAAGGGAATTATACAATAGAGGAGAACAGGATTTTGTTTTTATGCAGAACCTCACAGCGTGGAAACGTTCTGATTAAAATTTGTCTTTTCAATGTGGCTTTCTAGTTACCTCTATTGGTATTGACAATTTTTTTTTTGCATGAACCACACATAAAGTTAACAATCCATGTCTCCATATATATCTACATATATCTCACCTGAAAAACTAGCTAACTAACTAGGTACAGTGTTTTTTGAAACCAATAGTAATGACGGACAAAACAAGAGTAAACAATGAAAAAAGTTTCGGCTGACGTTTGGCACATACTGTAGGTGAGAGGAACTCTCCCTGGTGAAATGAGCACCACATACAGTGTTACTAGTAAATCAGGCCAGTATCCAGGTGCAGAAACCGGAGCCATTTCCAGCAAAATTCACAATCCTTGGGGAAGTGAAAGAAAACATTATTCTGTGTTCAACTCAGCTGAGCTGAGCAGTCACTGTTGTCTAGGGGACCTGAACAGGTGCTCCAGCATAAGCGTTATGTCCCAATAAAAGCAGAAAAGTCACAAGACATAAAGATAATTCTTAGATGATTTTGTTCCTTGAGCAAAATCTGGAAAATAAATCAATTACATAAAGAAACCTTATACAAAATACATTGGTTTATTTGAGTAATATTTGACCTCAAGTGGGTCTTCAAAACAATCACAGTCTTGCTGATATTGCAGGGAGGCCGGAGCACAGATTTGGACACATGTCTGCCAGGAGCCTGAATCTAACGCCTCTGGTTGTCTTCTTACTCACTGCAAAGCCATCCTGCTGGTAAACCTGCCATTTAAGTGTATTGTAGAAGCTTTCCTCTCGTCTCTCCTGAGAAATGGTGGTTTTGGATGTATGTCAGTTGGCTTTCCCGTGATGATGATGTGATGTGAAGAGGATAGGCTTCAGGCTAATTAGGCCTGGTCCACCCTGGTCTGCGCCGGTCAGCCTGACTGAACATAGCGCTGCAGACAGCCTGTGGTCAGCCAGACCCTCTTAGCCTCTCACTGACCACACAAACGCGATCACAAACACATAAACACTTTGGTTCTTGCCACAGGCGCTCTGTGCTTTCCTTATGCCTCAGTGAAGTGCGTAATATCTGTCTGTTCTGGGCCAGTTTCATGGACAAGGATTTAGTGGAGCTGTGGACAAAAATATACTGGTTTGGATAGATAAGAGAGAACAATTCTTCGCTATGACTGTGTCCATGAAGTCAGCCCATTCATTTTTATAATTAGCAAAGGAAGTGGGTGCAGTAGAGAAGATGAGAGATGAAAGAGGAAAACAGGAGATGCAGAAACTAGAAAGAAGAAGAAGCACTCGTGAGCCAGCAAAGGGAAAAAGAGAAAATTGGTGAAGAAACCAGTCAAGCCAGTTCAGGATTGAGCCGCTGCTGACCTGTCAGCTTTAACAGCCCACCACCACATGCCAGGAGCCAGGATTGGCTTAAAACCTGGATTTTCTGTCCCTCTGACATACAGCAGTTGTCAGTCAGCCAGTGGGATTATAGCTCCGATTTTCGTACGGTTACGGCTGCTGTGATTTGGCTTCTGAGTCATCAGCCAGTCACTTTGATTGGCCACAGACGATGTTACTTGAGGCTGCAATTAATTAGCGGCGGTGCTGGTTGAGGGACAAAGGTTTGTTGGAGAAAATGTCAGACTCGTGGTTGTGGTAGTTGGTACACAGAATAACTCTGAAGATTCTGAACTTTTCTTTCCTGCTTGCTTCCTTTCTCTTTCTCTCCTTACGCTTGATCCAATCTTCACCATATGTGAAACAGAGGCATTTTTGGACGGCTGCACCGGGGCTTTTGAAGAGAATTTTGATACTCCAAACTGTTTTTGCCACGACATGCAAATGAATTTGGCAGCCAAGGTGCCACTTCGGCAGCGTTTCAAAGACACACAGACTGTTCAGTGTTATGGCTGCGAACAGAGTGTTGATGCTATGATATGGAGATAAAGATGAAACAGTGAGTGTTTGTCTTTGTGAACCTTGTTTTATTCAGCCTTCCCTGGCTTGTGTCTGTGAGCAGCTCGTTGCTGTTCCTGACGCTCATTTTAAGTCTCTACTGGGCACCACCCCCCATGTTCGTCGAGTGTCAGACCTTGATGTACCTTGATGAATCAGACCCTCCTTTCAGTAATCACTATAATTTCTGTCCAAAAATCCTTCCTACCTTATTTTAATCCTTTTGTACACCAAGCACTCCCCTCTTACGTGATCATTCTGGCATTACAGTGCTGTCGTACCTTAAGGCTTTCTGGCCTTTGCCCTCCTTATAATTGGTTGCTTGTAATGATGAATGTGGTAATGAATGGGTTTGACCTTTATCTTTTACCTTGTATAGTGCAAGTCATTCTGCTTACTGTTTATGCTGTGAAATATTAAAGTGAATGTAAATTTAGCGATTTGAACCTGCTTCCCTCTACTTGTGCCCACCTGCAGCTCTTCAAATACAGATAGCTTTTCACACCCCCCTCTGACCTCCCACTTCGCCATTATCTCACTGTGCCCTTTCTTTTCATCCGTCATGCTATTACTCTGCTTTCTGCCGTCACTTTGCACCTTAAACATCCCTCTGCCCTCTCTCTCTTCCTCAACCGGCTTGTCTTCGAATCTCTTGAATCTCTTTGCACCCACACAGTGTTTGCTCTCTCTGTCACACTCTCGCTGTCTCTCTTTTTGTTTCTCTGTTATCTCTCTCTTCCCTTTCTCATCTGTTTGTCTGTCTGGCTGTGTCTTTCTCTTGGGATAGGAAGTGGAGAAAGCAATGTACCCATAATTCTAACAAGATAACAATCATTGATCAAATGCAGTGCCCCCTCTCAGTGTCTCTTTTTGAGTTTGATTGTTTTCACTAAAGGCTTTTTATTTTATTTTTCTGCCACAATAAACTTGCTTGTCTTATTTCACTCAAGGGAGCGGACATTTTGCTCAGCCTCTCCGCTTTCACTCGCCACCTTCAGCTACAACTAAAGAACTCAGCCTTTATAAAAAAAAGTTTTGGTGTGAAGCAGAAATATATTCCTCTCTGTTTGGCGATGTCCTGCAGTTTTTCAGATGACTGCCTAAATCCAAAAGCTGCTGCCTGAGTGTCTGATGCTGTCCCTATTCCTCCTCCCTACCGTGATCTCTCTCCCTCCTCGATCTGCTCCTCGTGTGTGTTGCTGTACAGGAGCAGCTAAGAGCATGTGTCTAAGCAGGTTGGCATAACATTAGAGAGGGCATGCTATTTGATATGGCGGTAATCTTCTGTTAAATCCCCCAAGAGTGAAACACAGCCGCCTTCAGCTTTGCACAGATTTCAAAAATGGTTTTCTTTTCTTCTTCTTTTTTTCTGTACAAGTATACCCCTTTGCTTAGATCAGCTCTGCATACGTGTGTGTGTGTGGCATGTATGGGTGTGGAATTAACAAGTCTTAATGTCACTGTCCCTGGTTAAGGCGCTGGCTCTGCTAAGCACCCTAGTATTGGTTTCTAGCAGAATAATATGATTTAGTGGGGTTCAGATACTGAGGGCAGCAGTGTGTCATTGATGCTGAATGTGTGGTTGGTAAAACTTGAAGGTGGCTGATAATTCTCTTGGCTGAGCTGATTGGTTTTGTGTATACGTAGATTAATTTGGGAAAGCAACTCCTACTGAGCTCTATTCCACTTCAGAGCCACAGATAATGCCTCTGTGGTACTTTGTAGAACGGCCTCTGGTCTTTGGTTATATATTGTAATTATTTTTCCCTGTGTATTGTAATTATTCCACTGCTACTCATGGCTTCGCTGTATATTCAAACTGGTTGTATGACTGTTCACCCTGGAACAGGAAGTCTGTAGTTTTAACTTGGGTTTCTCCTGTTATTTTACTGTTAACTTTCTATCTTACTCACATCCTAGAAATACCTATGAAATGTTCTGAATTTTGTTTTTTTCTCAACTGATTCAGTTCAGGATTATCTTATGTGCTCCATCATCTTGCTTTCCCTGATAAGTATGGTTATTTCTCTGTTGTGAGAAACAACTCCAAAAATACTCTAGAAAGAAGTTTGGACATTAGCATCAACTTAGACTTGCACTTATAAACTCTTGGGAAAAAAAAAAAAAACTTTTTTCAAGAATCACATTTTTGAAATAAAGATACATCATTTATTGTTTTAACTGTTGCAGTAAATGTAACCTAATGACATGAATGTATGCTTTTCCTACAGAAATACAAGGAGTTTGAGCGGGCAGTGCGGGTGGAGGAGATTGATGGGCTGCGGCTGGTAAAAAGGCTGGCAGAGGACATGGAGGAGATGTTTCACAAGAAAGCCCAGGCAATGAAGGTACTTCTTTTCTAAACAAATCTTCATCCATTACACGAAACACTCCTTAGAATTAAACAAAAAATGAAATCAACTCCCATACAAACACAAGGAACTTGTCTTTAATTTAAAAAGAGCTTTAGTTTTATTTATGACATATATATTTTAGCATATATGGTCATGCATAACAAATAATGACTACGTAATCATAAATAAGGTGAAGTGAATTTTACTTGTGGTGGTTCATCCATTATTAAAAGTAAAAGTAGAGGTCTGAGCTCGGTGAAATCCCTTGAGTGTGACCACTCTGCTGACACCACTGGACGTCTGAAGAGGTGATGTAGTGTCAGATCACCACAGTGAAACCAGACACATCTTGTGTTCGCTGTGTGCATGTGTGAGGGAGATATGTGAAAGAGTGTGGGTGCTGCGTGTGAGGTGACAGACAGAGAGAGGCTGTGATCCATCCATCAGTGTCTGTGTCACTTTATCGATCTGCTCAGACCGGACATCAGTATCAGCTGAGAGAGGTTACTTTAGGACAAAACGCTATAAGCTACAGCTAAAGGAAAGCTAAACTCGTTAACTCTTGAAGGTGTGCACTGCATGTTTTTTTCAATTCTGCATGCATGTTATTTAAGAAGAAATAATTTGCCAATAAAATATTAATGCAACAGATGTATTTTTTGCCATTGCAATGATAAAATAAATCTTAGAAAAGGTAATTTTGTAAAATGAGTATTTTCAGTTTTGATGCAGAACTGAATTCTGTTAATATTGGTAAAAAACAAAGTTTTCAGTCCAGAACTTCATTCTGGTGCATTTGTATATTGTCACATTTCTGTTTTTATCTCATTCACCACTTTTGTAGCTACATGCATGGCTGTGCAGCACAAACACATATCTGTGCATATGTGTGCATGTGTGTGTTTGTGTGTGTCAGTGTTGTAACAGGTGCAGTTCAGGATGTGTCCACGGTGCAGTGCCTCTCTGGATGCAGCTCTAGCTCCAGGTGATAGATCCTATCAGGACAACATGGTGCTGTTAACAGAAATTGGATTTCTCTCTGAGAGTCAGGTCCATGGATACACACTGAAAGGAAGGAGAGGGAGGGGAGAGAGAGAGAGGGCACAGATAGTGACAAACCATTTCCATGCTTTCAGCTTTGCTTGTGCCTGTGTTATTATTCTTATGTATGATACCTGTCGGTGGCTCGGATTGTGTGCCCATGCCCATTCCGCAATGTTACGTTCACTTTGGAAGCGTTCGCATTTCCACCTGGCCACATGTGGAACAATAGTCAATGAGCACATATAACAGATGAAGCATTTCATGCTAATATGAGTCATCTGGCATTTTGAAAATACCACTCCTAGTTTTATACAGTGCTTGCTGGCATGAAAGCAAGGTTCTAATTGAATATTGTTAGTGGTTATGTTATTAACTCCTGTAATAAAAAATGGGAGACTTAATCGGTTTTCTAATAATAATGAACATTGTTTTTGGATTAAACCACTTCTACACCCTTTCCAAACCAGTATTAACTGAATTTAACATAAATAACAAATTTTATTTTTACAAGAAACATGTCTTGTCAGCTGTTGTAATTGTCACAGAAGTCATTTTAATTAAACTGTGAGATTAGATGTATTGAATTTCGTGAAATAGTTGTATGAGTGTGTCATCTCCTTTAGAGTAACGATATGAAGACTTGGTTAGCTGATAGTTTCTCTAAAGCCTCTTGCCCGGATGCTGCATGCCAGATAATTGTACATCTCGGGGGTTTGTGTATTTCAGTGTGAATTCAGGAAAAGTTATTGGGGTTGATGAGGAGATGAGAGAGTATACCGGGCACCGAGCTGATGGAATTGCACTTTAGCAGAAGACAGATGAAAGCCATGGGAGAAACATGAAGAATAAGTGCTACAGGAAAGAAATTTGAAGGAAGTGGAGGAGTGACAAAAAAGGCTCTGCGCTTACATTCATGGAGAATTTAACCCACGTCAGCTGTCATGATGATTCTACTTCACCTCCACCTTTCTCATTTTCAACGCTGCTGGTTGGCTTTGTGATGAATTGTAAGTCGTGAACATACAATGGAAGTGTCCACGAGTCTTTTTCTCTCTTCTTCTCCATCTTTCTCCAATTTCTCTCTGCTTTCATTACCCAAACTCTCATCTGTCTGGCCTAGTGTGCAGTCCTGCAGCTGCCCTTAAGCATCCCTCTCTCCTTTGTCTGTCTCTCCCCTCTCTACTCCGCCTCTTCCCATCTCTCTGCTTTTTGCTAAAGTATATGTGGCGCTTCAGCGATTCAATTTCCGTGCAAGCGCTCTCCCCTGTCCGTCAACGTGGTTTTATCTAACCGTCTCCACGTCAATTCCTCCTCTTTATCGCTGGCCACCACCTGCTGAGAGACAGCAGCCTCTGCTGTTGTAAAAGAGTGAACCTGTAAATACGTGTGCATGCTAGTTGATGTCATTCTTTTTAAGTGTGTTTAGGTTGGAGAAGGTTTGTGCTCGAATTGTTGTGTGATAAGATAATGGTTTTGATTTGGAAAAAGGAGGTTGATATGGTGGAAAACACATTTTAAGCTTGATTCATAGTATTTAAGCTTCCTGCAGGTTTTGGCTGTGGTGTGTGTGTGTGTGTGTGTGTGTGTGTAATAAAGAATGGCAGAGCATGTATGTGTGTGTGTAATTACATTTAAAATTGGCTCAAGTCTCTGTCCTCTCTCCCTTATCGTCTCCACATTATTGTGGCAAGTGCAGCCTCCTCTCTGTCTGAAAATGAAACTTTGGGAAGAGTAGTTGTGTCTTAGTGGCTTCAACCAATTTAATTGCAATTCCACTATTATAGATAAGATTGAAAAAAGGGTATCAAACAATATTTCAAAGTAAACATGTGCTTGCACAGGGCGTTGTGTGTATGTGAGTGTCCTTGTGTGTAGCTTGTGTTTTTGTGTACTATAAATCCATAGGCGTATGTATGTGTATTTGTGTGTTTATTCCTGGGCTCAGCAAGCATATTAGCTCACCATTGTTACTTTTTAATTGCTATTACCTTCATCAGTTCCCGGCTTGGTGGGATATTATCAACGCCTAGCAGACAGCAGCTCCTCTCCCTCTCGTCTCCTCTTTCTATCTCTTCTAAAAAAAAAATAAAAATAAAGCTTGTCTGCTGGCTGGAAATGGTTGCGACAGCAGACGGTTAAAGAAACAGTGAACATGTTGTTATCAAAGTTGAAAGGCGTGGAGCTATTGTAATGCCCTCTTTGAAGTCAAGCACGGCTGTGTTTCATGTGACAAATGCACTTCAAAGCAGAGTGGATGCCTTGCTGCTAGGGCTGTTTCTCCTGTAATGGCATTCGGTCTCTGCATGCTCTGTACCTGCTGATATCATTTACCTGTGGCAGCTACGCCTCTGTAGTCCTCAACATGATTACCAGTGTAGAGCAGGGGAAGTCTGTATGGGTGTATGTTAAAAATAAAAGGCACACACAGGACTTTAAATGAAATTTCTCTGCCAGCAAAAACCTCCTATGAACTTTTAATTTTCATTTGCTGACATGCACAGTGAATTTTAAACACAAATTTAGTGTTTCGACAATGTAGCATAACTCGCTCTCTGCAGGAGACGATTTGAAATTAATGATTGAAGATTTGAATAGGAATTCTAGTTTATTAAGACTAGGGTCTTATTTTCATAGCTTTCCTCTGTCATTTCTGTTAATAATAACAACATGTTGGTTTAATTGCTGAGCACATGAGAAAACTCCTTTAAAAAAAAAAGTGACAAAGCAAGAAACAACAGCAATAACACGATCAAATCTCAAGGTAGGGTGAACTTATTTAGAACAAACCAAAACAAAACGGTAGAAAAGAAGATGAAAAATCCCCAAACTGTTGCTTTAACAGCAAGAATCCATCACTAACTTCAGGTTTCATACACGGTGTACCGTCTTGCTGTTTTTTTATCCTCATGCACGCAATTATCCTGTCCAACCTTGGATGGAGTGCTCACTTTTGATTTTACTTCAAGTAAAAGTGGTTTAGGAATTATGGCCTAAACTACAAAAATAAGATCCAAGTGAAAATAAACCACAATTACTGTAAGTGCAGGGTCAGTCTCTAAGTTTTTACCAAATTTCTTTCCAAATGTGTTTTAAATTTGAACTGAAATTTCACAAAATTGCAAAAGAAAGTGATTCAATATTTTCATCCACTGCTGTTAGGAATAGGTAAGAATATAAACAGTTGGTGGCACTAATGTTCCCTTCAGCTCAAACCATCACAGAAGAAGAGGGCACAGCAAGGTGATGTGAGAGAGGTCCAGTCAAACCATGTAGAAAGTGTGATGGCAATGTATTCATGTGAGGGGAAGTAACTGCCTCCTCGTTGGTCCATACAGAACCCTAACTGATAATTTCATCTCTTCAGTGGAGCACACATTAAATTTACACTTTTCATACACATCATGATTTGTTGTTGGGTTTTTTATCCAAAGTGTTTTTACATTGCACTTTGTCACATTTTCACTTTTTTCATCGTAACACTTTTTAACTGTTTTGAAATATTATTTTGACAATTTACTCTTTTTGTTTCGGATTCTTTCACTTAAGCTGTTTTACGCACATTGAAAATGTGCCTGAATCGGACGATTGGAAACACACTTTCCACATGTGATATGAAATTATCCCCCTAATAAAGAAGAGAAAACAGCAAATTCATTGAGTACCTATTGCAGACATATATGAGAAGTAAACTTCAGGAATTTTTCATATTTGTTGGCAATCTATAGATCTGTTAAGAACTATATTTGTGATGTCCGGTGCTGATGTCTTGTCCTGTCCCATCCTCCTTTCTGCCTCCTCACTGATATACCACACTGTCAAGCTGAGCTCGCAGCACTGCTCTCCTCATTTCCCTCATTTCATTAGCTGTCCTCAGTCTCAGATCATTGCCACATCTGTGTCTGTGTGTCTGCCTGCCTGTCTGGGTGTGTGTGTGTCTCTCAAGAGTGATGCTACTAATGACAAGGCAGAGCTAGCCAGTCAGGACAGCAAGGGTCTCTTCTGTCTTGTTCTCTTCGGCTGTTTTTTCTGTCACCAAGAAATCAAAGAGATGGGATTGTTTTCTAGAATGACAAAGTGGGGATGTAGGCAGGAAGGATGGAAAAGGTAAATGTCAAGGAAAAGATTATTCAAAAGTTCAGTCTAAGCATGAAATGAAAGTGAGGAAAATGTGAAGGAAGAGGCAATATGAATTGGGTTAAGCGCTTCATATTCCCTTTCAGTCAGCAAAACTGCTGAGAACTTGTCACCTATTGATTATCAGGACTTGATGTTTCAAAACTCCCCTCCCTCCCTCTGTCTTTTCCTCCTTCTTTCACTTTCCCTTTGTATCGCTCCACCGTGCACTGTCTACTTGGCTTGAACCCAATCTAAATGTGCAAAACAGAGGAAGCAAAGTGTCACAGAGCACTTTTCCATTTTGTTGATGCTGCAACTCTTCCCTGGTTGGTTTGACAATATTAATTGCTGTCCCCAGTGCTATTGATAGGCTGACCCAAGCCAATCCTGCTCAGCCCAGCTCAGGCCTCCATGGACCAGTCCTCTGGCAGGACCCAGACCCGTAGGGCCTGCCCTGATCCAGTAGGGCAAGGCTTAGTTAGCATTTATTTTTATAAACAGGGAAAATAAGCATGCCAATTTGTTCAAGTGCACTAGCTTACATCATTTGTACTTTATTTGTGTAAGTTTGCACATATAGACATTTTGAAGGTGCAAACATATTAAGATGTGAGAAAAAGTGTCAAAGCTTGTATCCACGCATGCAGAAATAGCTGTTCAACACATCTGATTTTGATTAATTTGGGTCACAGTTGGTCAGCTGCAGTTTTTTTTTAATCTATTCTTCAGTACAAAATGTTCAGATGTTTTCAGCAAACACTAATGGCATGAGATGATTATATTAAAATAGCAAAAAGGAGAAGAGAGAAAAGTTAGTTTGAACCCCAAGTACAAATGCATGCTGAAACAACAGCACACGGCACCTCTGGGAATGTTTTTTTTATGTGAGGCTATTTAGGACTGAAGTAGACTGTGGTCTTGTTCTTGGCTACCTCAGGAGAACATTCAGATTCAGGCCAGTGCCCTCCCCTCCCCTCGGTGGAGAGAATGTGCAGAGGCAAGGCTTAATGTACTGCTTTAAAAAAAGTCCAAGACTTCCGCTACCAGTCAATAATGTATGTGACCCACCATCCAACCCTCCCCTGCTTCTCTGACAGCAGTTGTTAGCATAGCTCCGCTATATATGACAGCTTTTGCTAACTTTCACAGCTTTAGTGTTGCATTCATAATGGATGGGCATTTGTTAAGGTCAGTAGCTTCACCCGTGGGGAAACCCACCACACAGCAAGTACAGCGCGAGAACAATAAGCCAATCATGTTGACAGCTAAATGAGGGGGATCGTTTATGAACTTTTGAAAGTGTAAACAAGCTGAATCCTTTGTCAGGCAAATCATAATCACAGGATGTCAGATAATGAAAGGGGGTAGATGAGTGCAAATGTCAGAGGAATGGACTGGGCGGGAGGAAGGGGGCGGGTTGAAAAATGATGAAATAGGAGCGGAAATTGTGTTTAATTGAGGGGGAAGAGATTGCTTCAACTTACACAAGGGAATGGGGGGAAAATATGATTTTGTTCAGGCTCAAAAAAGTTGGATCCAAACTGGTCAGAACCAAAGATAGGGACGGAGGCAAAACACACATCTCCTCCAGTTGCTGACACAAAAGTCAATACAATTCTCCCGTGCCTCAGACTTTTCCTTTTGTTAGGACAACATGCATTCTCTTGATGCTAATTTCTTCCTCATGGGCATAATTTTCTGTGTTATTATGCATCACCTCACCCAATCTGACAGCTCCAAAGTCTCATAGAAGGCACAGGCAAAGCAACAGGGGCAAGATGTGAACTTGTCAACACAACACATTGCTTCCTGTGGTTTGTTATAAGCTAAAAACAAATGGCCAAATAAAATAAGCCTGAGGGAATTAACAGAAAATGGAGCTCAACTGAGACAATACCAGTCTGGTTGGGTCTAATCAGGTTTGTGGTGAGAATCAAAGCTCAGTAGTGAAGACAGAGACCAGCAGAAACACATCAGGGATCTGTAATCAGGTAGAGATGCTTGACTCTTCTTGTAGCGCTAACAAATCTAATCCAGTCACCACGGCAAGTCTTGTTAGCTCTTTGTGTTCAGCTTTTACCCTGTCAGCTACAGTGAAGGCTCGTGAATGTGTATGCTTGTGTATCAGCATGTGTGCTTTTTGTGTGTGTGTTTTCAGGAAGACAACAGGGCCTGCCTTTCTGACTGTGTCAGTTTAATTATTGCTGTCATCTCTCTACGGAACCCAAGCCTCAGCAGAATGATCTGAGAAAAAAAAAAAGTCATTTCCTCTCTCTTTTTAAACTGCATCATACACTTTGGCAGGACCACCTATTGACTAAAAGACATGGCAGGCTCATTTGAATATGTGTGAGACACGCAGACAGACAGCGCACACTCGCGGATGCCCACAGCAACACAACATACACACAAAGACAAACACACCACCTGGTGTGTTCATCCTAGTGATATGCTGGAATTGAAATTCAGAGGAGTGAGTAGTACCTACTTATCTCTAATCTGTTTTTCCAATTGAAAAACTCCCCGCTACTAAGCACGTTATTTTTACCCCTAGAGCTTCCAACTCGTCCTACATGGTAAGTTACACAACATTATTGATATGCCAGAATATATTATTCACAGGTGGGAATCAAGTGTTTAAATGTTCAGCAGAGTGCAGTACAGATTAAATTACCGTTGGCGACACGATGTCGATGCAGTGTTGAGTAATTTTTACACTTTAATGATGGCAGTTGTTTACTATGAACTCATATGACAGAATCAACCCAATTTTAAGACAAAGACAGTGGAAATTATACATTTCACAATGTGACACAACCGTATGTTGACAAATGCACACACATACACACACACACATACACCCATCATACGTGCATGTCCTCAAATTCAAATCCAGATGACAGAGTTCGTCACACACACACTGATATACTTGCATAAGCTCACATCCGATGATTGACATTTGCAGCAGCAGCTGTGAGACAGAATAGGTCAGAGGGCTAATATCTTAACACGTGTCAGCTGAGGGGAACATTAACACTCACGCATGCACACACAAACACACACCATCACCCACTCACAAATGCTGAAAAGTGTGTTTCTATCGACACCGGCTTCACAGGCGGCGTCTGACATTTTGCTGGGAGTGTGAGGCTAAGCGTTCAGACCTTTAGAGAATGTTATTCTCTCATTCTTCTCTCATCCTCCTTTTATTCCACCGTCCTTATCTTTGTTTGTTCCTAGAGTGTGCTTTGTTGTGGATTTCCAGCAGATGCACCTGCTGGAGGTTTTTCCTGGCAAAGCCTGCATGCACAACACACACATACACTCAACAGCCACTTCATTAGGTATAATATAAAGATCATAGTGTTCAATGTTTTGAATGATACCTTCAAAGAGGTATTGTTTCAACTACACTTATATTATTTAGGT
This sequence comes from Datnioides undecimradiatus, assembly GCA_008933995.1. NCBI lineage: Eukaryota > Metazoa > Chordata > Actinopteri > Lobotiformes > Datnioididae > Datnioides > Datnioides undecimradiatus. Next base: position 6,756,489 of record WARS01000026.1, read on the forward strand.
GGTAGCTTGCAGGCTTGTACAACTGCACTGCGTTATTTTGGCGATACCATTCACATCACGAGAAGAAAAGAATATTGGAAACATCTTTCAGACTAATGCTGCACATCTGCACAAAACCACCGTCGAGTTATAACCTCTCATAGACTGTGAATAAAGTAGGGTCACACGTCTAAACAAAAATTTAAAAATTAGAAGTTTTGTAAGTATAATTCGTGGCACAGTTGCTAAATGGGATTGCATTACATTATACAGATTTACTGTATATACTGTATTTAATAACAAACTCTAAAGAAGTCCAGATCAGAGATGACAAAGAGTAATCCACTGTGTCTTCTGCTGTCCTCCATAAGAACAGGCGGGAAGCAGAACAAACGTACACTTATGAATCGATAGCCAAACGGAGCCAAGCACAGAATGATATGCAACGATATGCAGTGGCCAGGTGTGTTGCTATGGTGAATGAAATGATTGGCCAGGCTCTAGATTACAGTGTTCACTTCCCAAAACACCCTGCCTGCACACACAGCAGCAGCACAACACACATACACACAACCTCACACATGGCTCAGCTGAAATAAGCTGGCTGATTGCAGTAGTTTTACGGCTAAGGCCATTTGAATGGAAATGCGAAATGGAAGTGCATTACCAAAACTCATAGACACCAGGACCAGCTGTGAATGAGAGAAATGACTTGCTATGAGAACATACCATGCGCATCACAGTTGGAAGTAGAAAGAAGTGCTTGTGTATGTGTGTGTGTGTGTGTGTGTGAGAGAGAGAGAGATAGAGAGAGTAACAGTTACTCGGGGCTCGACAACATTCCTTCAGGTCCTTCACCTTCAGTTCATTTGAAATGTTGCTGTTATCACCTAATACTTTTTGTTATTACGCACCATTTCCTCAGTGCCAGTGACATCTCCAACCATTATCACCAACACCAAAACACACCATGAAAAGACTGTTGAATTCATTAATACTGTCAAATATCAGTGAGACAGTAAACTCCACCTCCTGTTATTGCTCTACAGAAAAAAGGATTTAACTCATACTGTTGTGCTAGTCCATACCGGCGGGCACCATGTTAGCCATCTTCAACAAGATTCCCCCAAATCAGCTGCCTCTAATACAGCCAATCTTGTCAGAGCCATGACAGGCCTTGCACTCATAATAGCAAATGAGGCTGATCACCCCCTCAGTCCACTCTTCACAGCACTGCTGTCTGGTTTTAGATGCTACAATAGCGGTCGTGAACAAACTGCCTTTTTGACACTGTTTGTAAAGATGGAGACATATCTATGTGAGTGCATATATGTCTGTATAATTATGTGAAGGGATAAAGGCAGAGGCTTGAATGTGAACAGGACTATGCAGTACTGTTTCTATATAAAAGTGTATATTTCATGTATGATCCATATCAATATGTTTCTGTGGGGAATATGTTCATGGCTGTGAAAATAAATTTCCCAGTGGGACAATAAAGACTACCACATGCAAGGAAATACTCCCACATATCCATTATTGTTGAAATAATTAATCAATTAGAGAAGCAGCAAAACATAATCAACACCAAGTGATTCATTAAGCAAAATCAGCTCTGTTTTCTTCATAGGATTTGCTTCTTTTGACAGTTTCATATAATTGTGAACTAAAATATATTTGGATTTTAGATTTTTAGTTGGAAAAAACAACACCCGTGTGTTCAAAAATGCATATAGTTATTTTTGTTGCACAGTAGATATCTGTGTGCTTGAATGACATGCAGATTTCAAGCCAACCATCTGTATTCGTTGCTAGGTTTGGATTCTGATTCACATCTGCTGTAATGTTTCCCTCTCCTCTTTTGTCACTGCACAGAACATATCCAAGTCAACTTAAGACAACTTATTTTAACTGACTGTGCAACTTACATCTCTCCATGGTTATGTTTCAGAGAAAAGAGGGAGAAAAGAACGTTGACTCTAAGGCACAGATACCCGCATCACCCTACAGACACACACAGCAGACGGTAGCAGCAAGAGGGTGATGATAGAGTGAGAGAATATCTGTGTGTGTGTGTGTGTGGTTGAGTGTAGGAGAGTGCATGTGTAAAACAGCATGAACTGATGATGGAGTTTGTTGTGGTACTGTCCAAAGAACCTGAGGCAGTCATTACCTCTACTGCTAAACCATTTAAGAAAATAGCCTCTTTTCACGAGACGACCAAATGTCTGTCTGCTATCTGTGTCTGTATGTGCGTGTATGTGTGTGTGTCCTGAGGGGTGGTAGTAGTGCTAAGGGGTACTTTTAAAGCCAGTTGTAAAGCCACTTGCTGCATGGATATTTCTCTGCCTATTATTTTTTGACCAACTAATCAATTCACTTTTGTACTGAAATTATTATATATCTCCTCTCCTCTCCTCTCCTCTCCTCTCCTCTCCTCTCCTCTTTAGAGACTGGTAGAGGCGGCAGAGGAAGCCCATCTACAGCACGAGGAGGATCCGAACCTACAGGTACGTGTCCGTGTGTCCTCTTGATTTACAGTCTATTCTGACCACACAAACATTATTGCAATCAACACATTCAACCCCCAAGTTTTGTGAGCTCAGTAATTAAATCATACTGAAAATAATTTCTCCTACAGAATGAGTGCCTCTGAGATTAGTGAGAGAAAAGGGCCAGCGAATGACAATGGCCTCTGTACAAACAACAGATGAGAGACAGGGAGAAAAAGCATTAGGAGTCTCGTTCTGCAGTCTGCGTCGCTTCACTAGACCTGACTTGACTAACAGTCTTTTCTGTTTTGAAACGCAAGTTAGTTGACACCTCTCTATAATCATTTTGTCAGCATGCGTCTCGACCTACCACTGTTTCACTGTCAGGTTTCCACAGTCCCCCAGTCACAGACATTCCAACAAACATACATAGAAAAATTATATTATATAATAATAAGCATTAGAGCAAGAGAAGTGTTTTCATTTCAGCTGATGAGTGTTAATGTGGCTAAGCTAAAACAAATAATCCACTCTATACCTTAAACATGTGTTCATAATCACTCACTGAGCATTGATGGGTCCATCATTATTTAATGATTTTGAATTCTGTAGATAACTGAATAAAGTCATAGACAATAAGATGTTATATTGAAACAGTTTAGACAGATTTGATTGATTGATTGATTGATTGATTGTGTATGAAAAATGTTCATCGCCCAGAGAGGGAATCCTTACTGTGAGCTTAGAGTGCAGAATCAGCTATAAGCAATTAGCAATCTTATCAGAACACTGAATATTAATAATGGTGCTATGTACCACAAGTAAGATGGTGGATAGTTTTGCTCAGTTTTTGAAAAAAAGCCTCACTGCATGTTCATGGCTTTTAAAAATTGTGCTACAATTTGTCAGGGTCTGTGATCAATACTTTGAAGATCATCTTCATGTGTGTTTTCAAGTGTGTGTCAAAGTATGTTCTGGAGTGCCCATGAACAAAGGTACACCTAAACAGGTGCAGCAGCAAAGTTCTTTATTTTATGAATACTTAAAGACATATTAGCTCTAATCAAACTGTAACAACAAGTTTTACCCTCTTGCATCCTTGACTGTATGTATGATTTCTATGTTGTGGAGCTGCACTTCGATAAGCAAGTAAATTACATTCATTACATTAACCATTATGCCTGACAAAAGGAGGAAAAGGAGAACAGTAATGGATAAGAGAAGCTATCACTAATTGCTAAGCTAAGGGAACTAGCAGATCTGAATAGCTTGAAAGTGACTGCGGTCTTAAAATAAAGAAAGAGCTCAGAGCATTTCAGCGGAACTAGTTTATGTTTGTAAGTACATTGAATAATTAGCAGCTATTGAAGAATGATTCAAAATTATATGAGCTGAGATAAAGCAGCAAAAATGCTGCCAGCAGGCTCTTTAAAGGATTTTACTCCACACACACACACAGCCCACCACCCGCTGCTGTTAGCAGATTGACATTGATATACATTGACCAGTAGCCCTTATTTAATATGACATGCAATTTTCGACTCAAGTTGGTTTTGAAGCCTTTATTCTACCCCATCAGTTGAGGTTAACTTTACAAGGGAAAGCTGGGGTATTGTAGTCCAACTCTTCAGTCTCAGTGGAGCAAATCTAAGACACCATGATTGTGCCTGCAGTTCTATAATACTAACAACTTAAGTTTAAAATGCAACTGGGGGCATCTTAAATATTTTGTCAGAGGTGAAGCAATTAATCCTCATGTTTTTATGCCAGAATTTACAGATTTTGAGACTGAAACACAAGTCATGAATGATTAATGCTATTATATATTCCTACTCAAAAACTCAACAAATTTTAAACTATTCCCTGGGAGTTCCACCCTTAGCTCTGCACGCTCAGGCAAATGCATTCAGCTAATCATATCTGCATACACACCCCCAAACCCAGCCTCTGCTCTCATGGTTCTGCCTCAAATCCATTTGAACAGCTTTGATTTTTAGAGTGCAGCTTTGTATTTCGTGTGTGTGTGTGTGTGAGCGCGTGTGTGTGAGAGAGAGAGAAAGGGAAAGAGAGAGCGAGAGGCATTGCACTTGTGATGGTTTTGCCTGAGATAGCTGCACATCGTGCACATCTCAGAACAGAGTTTATTCAAGTAGGAGGAGCAACTGCAGAAACTTGAGTTTTAAAGAGGAAATATGATGCTAAGCTGACTTGGGAGTATTTGCTGCTAAACTACTTATAAATTCTATGGGGTGTGTGTTATGTGTGTCTGTGTCTGTGGCAGTGAGTATGTGTTTACTCCGTCAGCTCTTTAAGGCATTACAGTGAATGCCCGGAGGTTCTCTGCTGTCATGGGTCATTAGGGAGGTTCAACTGACTGCTGTCCAGATCTGGATCTTCCTCTCATGGTGCCCCTTTCCTTTCTTTTGGTCACCTCGTTGAACCAAGGTCTGCACTTCCTTCCCCAGTGCTTTATAGGGGAATTCCAGCCTGTCACACTTACAGTACATCACAGCAAGACTTAAATGGCAATTGTGAGTCATTTGGCCTGGTTATGTATCTTAAAAATGTAACTAGAACTGTTGATTGACAGTGATCCTATTTTGATGATCAGTGAGTAGTTTTATAAATGTTTTAGCCAAATACTACAAATATTATATACATATATAAATATTCTCTGTTTCTGTTTCTCTGTTTGGTCCTGCACAGAATTACACTGTATATTTTGATGCATCTTACATCATCTGTGCTTGTGTGTGTGTGTGTGTGAGAGAGAGAGAGATGTAGTGAGATGTAGCCATGTGTATCTGTGATGGCAATTTTGCATGTTCTTTTGGCCATGTGTTTGTGCATCTGCATGTATGTGTCACTTGGTGATGCTTGTCTTTGTCTGTTTGTGTTTTCATATGCTGCTTGAGGGGCAGTAACACTGTGTGGGCTCACAGCAGTACTTTATGCCAGTAATTACTTGGCGGCGACGAGATGAGCCCAGCAAAGTGAGTGTCCCTTTGTTTCGGCTTTAATGACACAGCTACCAAGCTGATAATGGCTGATAGAGACCCTATACTGTAATGTAGAGTTTCACAATGTCTAGGGCATAATGAGACACCATTTTCAGGACAAAATACTTCAGCATACCTGTATTATGGATGCCAGAAATGTGTGGATGAAAAGTGAATGAACAGTGGAAAGAGAAAGAAAAGATGGAAAGACAGAGGGATGAAGGTGGAGAAAAATGAACATTATGATGATAATTACATGTACCTGGCAGATGCTTGTTGGCACGGTGTGTGACCACCGTAATAGCATCTACTTTAATCAGAGATTAACGTAATGGCAGATGCAGTTGGTGTATGATGCAGTTTAATTTCTGAACCAGGAAGACCCACAACAGAGAGCCTATTGCCCTACAGGTTCCCGTTAGCCGCACTCATTTAAGCACACAGCACAAATGCACAGGTTCTTAACTGGTGGTCGTTCTGTAGTAATAATGCAAAATATTCATACATCACAAAAATGTTCTCATCACTTGGCAGCACTGTAAACTCATCATCATGTCGTTCCTTTCACCTCTCAATGTGTGGTCAGTCACACGTCAACAGTACACAGCATTTAGAAAACACATGTTCTAAACTTTTTATTTTTACACTTCCAGTCCTGCACATTCATCTGTATTGATGAATGTACAGTACTCACAGTAATCCCAGTCCTCATCTAAATGTGGGATGTTCTGCATCATGTTCCAACATCAGTCACAATGAATCCCTGCCTCACTAGCTCGGTCATCAGAGTAATAATAACAGACTGTCTTTGCCAGGCTACCGTTCTACAGCCATGTTGGTGTGTGTGTGGATGTACATCTGTGTGTGGGTATGTGTATTGGTATTTATCCTTAGTTAAGCAGGTTTTTCAGTACCTTGTGGCAAATGATGTCGCAGCCATTAATTTTTCTTTGCTAATTGTGTTTTGCATTGCCAGAGCATAAAACGAAATGGCTGAGCATTCTTTAGCTGAGATCACAAACTGCTGTAGCTTTTTCTGTTGCTGTCTACATGCACGATTATTAATATGCATATACATTTTTGTGCGGTTCCATACGTGTACACCTGTGTGTGTGTGTGTGTGTGTGTGTGTGTGTGCATGCATGTGTGTCTGCACGGCTCTGATGGTGGCATTTCTAATAGTGATTTTGCTGCAGAGCATGGTGAATAGATGGTAATTATCACCAGCTGTGCTAAAAATACCACATCTACGCTGTAGGGTGAAACCTCCTCCATCACTATTCGGGGGTTTATTATAAAATGTTTGTGTGTTTTTTTGCTATTGGATACATATTTGGCTGGCAGCGGTTTGATAGGAATTTCCTTATCTATCCTTTCCAGAGCTCTTCTGCTTCCATGTGAAATTGGCACGGTAATCTGCTGCGATTTTCCTCCCTTGCTCTTTTACCCGCAATGCTCATGTACTGTAAATAGGAAAGCAGAGAGCAGTCTCCCATGCCCTCTGCAGCCAATGAAATCCTTCCTTGGAGGTTGGAGACAAACAGCCAATTGCCAAGCCTGATGTTGACTGAAAACGTAGCCCCAGTCTGGCGGGAGCAGCGGGAGAGAAATGCTTAATCTTTCTTTTTTTCTCTCCCTCATTCTCTCTCTTTTGTTCTCACACTCCCCTGTCTAGGGTATTACCATAGAGTGCACAGAGGTGGCCACATGCTTGTTGATTTGCCAATTTGCTCTTCTTATTACTGGCAAAAATTATTTGACCTGAGAGTGTGTGCCTGCGTATCCAGAGTATCCTCTGCTTCACTGTCCTGTCGCATGCATGGCCAGTGATGCAGAAGGGATTTTTAAGCCATTTATTCAAGAGTTGCCTTGTCTGTCCAATAAAATCCACAGACATGCACACACAAACACACACACACAACTTCTTCTGTATCCAGACACATGGTATATCTCAGCTGCTTGTCAACTCCAGACTCAAAGCACTTCCAGGTACCTTTGTCTACAGTCTCAGGAAGAAAGGCTGAGAAACGTTTCCTACTGAGAGATAGTCAAATCACTGAGGTCTAGACAGCTTGTTTGAAAGAATGAATCACTTTCAGAAGAAAGTCTTTTTTTTATGAGCCTGCCAGATCAAAAAGAAACACACTTCTATACACTGTTTTCACTAGCTTGTCATCTTATTGCAACTATGCTTGTATTAGAGGATTTTTATCATTGATGAATCAGGACTTTATAAAATAAGTTGTCTTTGGAAGGTCAAAAAAAACCCCATACTTGTTAATATATTTTTTTCAATTAGCTAACATGGAGCCCAAACTACCACCACTACGCTTTCCAGAAAACTACAGTAGTGTGGGCATTTGAACCTGCACATCAAAGAGTTATGGTGCAACTGGCTGCATCGCATAGCTAAGAGCAAGAGCTGAAATTGTTTCTCCTGTTTTTTATATACATCACACAGAGGCTCTCGGGAGAAAACTAGAGGGTCACGTAAGAGCAGGTAAGTTCTCTCTTACCTGGCGTGACTTCTTTGAGTCTTTTTTTGCCTAGTGAGAGTCTTTACAGATAAGTACCAAGTTATCCAATTAATTATTAATTTTTCTTTGGACAGAGAACGTTGGCTGCCTAACTAGAGATGTGGTGGATAGAGCTGAAATAGCATTTAAGTTGTTTTTCCCAACATACTACTTTTTGTGCATTTCTACAAATTCACAGTTTGTAAGTAACATTAAATTTTTATAAAGTATTACTTTTAATACCAAAGTACAACTACAGCTTTGATCACGGTTCATAACACTGATAATGATTTGTCTCACACACACACACACGCACACTGTGAGCATTTTAGCATCACGTGGTTGTTTTAGATTTTAGTTATTTTTTTTTTTTTTAGAGTGGGGGATCACAAAGTATAAGATGCATGAAGAAGGATTTTAAGCATAGCACATGAACCCCTACTTGGCCTTTCCTCCGAGTTATTTACTCAATCTGCTGTCTTGTTTACTCACTGATTACCTGTATCCGTGCCCCCTGGTTGTTTTCCAGTCACATTTCCACACTCTGGGAGTGGTGTATTCCCCCTTCCCCAGCCGTGGAAAAAGAGGGTAGGGAGTGGGGTGAATGAAAGAGGAAAGTCGAAGTGGAGATGAGAGTTAAAAGTGAACACCAGAGGGTGGAGCGTCACGGTCAAACCCCCGCTTCACATGTGGTCTCCTCTCTGTCTCCCTCTCTCTCTTCTCCCCTCGAGGCTGTTGATGCACTGTTTTGGTCTTTGCAACAAAAGCATTTATTAAAATCAACGGCAGTGTTTGTATGTGAGCATGTGCATGTGGGTCACACAGTTACATACTGTATTTCTATGACTAGGTTCACATCAGATACCAACCTCCATAGGTGCACCTCTATGAGGCAAACAGTCCCAAATCCCAAGATATTTGGTTTATTGTTATTAATGATAACGGAAGAAAATCTTCAGATTTTATGTGTAAATGATTTATGGCAATTTAATTTCAAATGAATGGGTTAATCCATTATTTAAAACAAAATACATCAGTTAATACCATTAATTGATTAATTGTTTTATTGGGTAATGTTTCAGTTTAGTTGAATGAAGTTGATGCCTGAACGATGAAATGCTGAACCACCACATAATGCGTTGTGCAAATGCATATGGAAATGAAAATATATCAGTTTTTGTTTGCTATGTTTTTAATTCATTTATCTTGTCAAACCTTAGATCATTCTGTTTTTGGGGCCTGATTTGAAACAGGAAACAGAGATATGCTCCACCGTTCACCTCCAGTAACCCCTCCTCATCCTCTCCCTCTCTGTCAGTACCACACTGAGTGAGTGGGTGCTGATAGAACATGTGCGATCTCTCAGCGTAATGCACTGCAGCGTTAAAGATCAGGTTGTTAACACTATGATCAGGGACTGCATTAGTGGCACTGGGCACTCCTTCACTGTAATGCTGGAATGGCGTAATTGACTTACTCAACACATACACCCGCACACACACACACACACACACACACACACACACTCACAGCCAGAGTTGATGTTCGGGAGCATGCAAAGATGCACACGCACACACACACATACATATAGAGATGAACACAGAGGCCCCTGCCTCCATTCACACACCCACATTCACTCCCACGCGACTGAAACTCAAAAGCTGATGGGTGCAGTTTTAATCAAAATTAAAGCCCACATGCTGTGAATTTAAACAAGTCTATTAGCAGACTCATTAACTGTTGTTTGTTAACTTTTTTTTTACTTGACTTTATATCCTCCATGCTTTTAACGGTTAATGCCTCTAGTGGCGTTTTCTCTTGTCTTTGCCTTTTCGCTTTGCATGAATGTCTTTCAAGACACTTTCTTAGGGGTATAGAGTGAGAACATCTGCACAACTTCAATTGTTCCTCTGAATCGAGCCATCAGTAACTGTTGTTTTCTGTCTTGGATACTGAGATAATTACCATAGATACAAAACACTAAGTGTATCATGTTATTATAACTTGCCACTCCAGGATGGAACCATATGGCGGCTATTTTAACTGGATGCAGTTTCACACTTGCTGTAATTGGAACTTTTGGTTAAAGGTGGCTTACATTGTTGTAATAATCTTTATATTTTTCAACCAATAAAGCAATACTCAAACAAGCAATTATTCAAACTAATGAATGCAAGACAAGTGCGATGTCCTGGTAGAATTTTGATTATTACGGCTTCAAGAGAAGAATCAGGCTTTGAATTATGAAGGTATTAACTGTGCCTTTGTATTGCACACATTGATTTTATTTTTTTTTTAATTCAGTTTTTAAAAGAACTGTCCTGTTATTCTGCATTGTTATCTTAATCTTATATTAGGACAATATTAACAATATAAAAACATTAAATCAGGTAACTAACTAACTGCCTGTTATAACTAATCTGTGTAGCTAACAGATCAATGCTGTTATGAGATGAAAACCGGCTATAACACTGTCTGTCTGCTATTTGGTAGCTAACAACAGAGTTACCCAGTTCTCTGACTTCACTAACTTGTAGTGTTAGTTGAGCCACATGTTCAAACATAAAATGATGATGTTGCGCATATGTCTCATTTAAAAACAACATCCAATGTGTGTGTGCTAATTTACTACATCATTTTTTAAAATTGCTTAATTCAAAACATTATCAAGGTTTCTTTCCACCTATCATACAGATACAGAGGAAAGATGAAGTGCAGAAAGCCAGATGCAAGAGACAAATACACGGAAAGGTGGACCAGACAGAGACAAGCGGCAGTTTTAACAATGGTCTCACAGATAGGGTTGATAGAAGCCAAACCGTGCCAATGAGAGCTGTATGCAAGAGAGCACATTTGAGCTGAATGCCGGGCAGAGATAGAGGGTGGTGAGGAGCTTGATGAGGATTGCATATAGCCAGTGAACAATGGGTAGAAGGAAAGAGGCTGAGCCAGAAAAGGAAAGGGATAAATCAGGTCGGGAGGGAGAGACAGACGAAGTGAGAGTGAGAATGATAGAACAGGTACTAACAAGACAATGGCAGAAAGAGAACAGAGAGAAGATGCAATGGGGACTGGTCTGCTGCAGGTGTGTGCGTGCATTTTTTTGTAATCTAGACTCCCAATTTCTAGGTATCTTAATTTTGGCTTCAGCCAGTTAGGTTGAGGTCAAATGTTAGTTCTGTGGTTGTCATTTGCTTTTGAACTGACTGGGTCTGACAACATCACATGGCACACATCACATGTAATTTGTGCTTGTTCTAAAAAGATATAAAAAGAATTATTTGGTGCAAAATCAACTAAAAAAATAAATAGATGAAATATTAAAGATGATTGATTATCAGTCATGTATTCTTTACATATGTGTTTTCAGTGTCGAAACAATGTAGCGAAAGTGACCTGAGAAGGTTGTGAAGGTGATAATCAGGTGTAATTATGGCTGTCTTTGGACACCATCGCTGCCTTTGGCAGGAAATAAAGGTATGGTTGCCAGTTGTAGAGAGGTCAGATGCAGAGCAAGCAAGAGATGGGTGAATAGGACACGTAAGCAATTCTCTGCATTGAGAAACTGCGCCAGAGTTCCCCAGCGCCTGAAGGTCGTCAGTCCTGCAACCTCACCAGGTTTTATGTCACTGGACGCTGTCTCATGTCAGTGGCAATAGTTATTTGATCTTGGTTCAAATGCAGACAAGATCAAATACTCCTCAAAGAGCTTGTTTAATCCAAAAAGAATATAAAAAAACTACATAAGTAAATTACATAAGGTCATGTGCTGTGAACACGTCACTGTATACTGTATTATCCCCTATAATGTTTATGTGGCAAACTTGTTAGCAAACAGTTCCCTTTTTAGACATTAAGCAGATAAGTTTTTGGTCCCCGCCAACTTATAATGGAAATGTTCCTCTCTTCAATTGCTAAATTCTCCAATATGTTAGCTGCTAATTTTGACTCTGTTGATGGGTGCTGTGGCTTACAGTTTGGATTTTACTAGCCTTTTGCAAAACATTTGCAAAAAACGATGCTGTGAGAATCCAAAGGCTGAACTACATCATTTTCAAGCCAGAAAAAAAATGCTAATAATGAGCTTTGTGTTTCAATAATTCGCTGAATGCTGAGAAGAACTGCAGTGTTGCATGATAATTCTCTGTGGCTTCATCACTGTGGGTTTACCCATTTCACCAGCAAATAGTCACATGATACATTGATAACATGAAAACACTGATTATAGCTTCTTTAAAATAACCAGATATGTCACCTTCACAGCTGCTACAACTGTTTGACCCCTTTTCTTTTGTCTTTGTGTTGCATCATATCCTGTCCTGTCCTCTACTTCTCATCACCTTATCTCATCCTATCTTCTTGCCATGTCCTATGCCTTTTATCAGTCATTTGTCCTTTCTTCTCCTCTCTTGTCTTGCACTTATGTCACTGTTTCTGTTTCCCCCCCACAATGACTCTTCTCCTCTTCTTCAAGTTTATATTGTGTAATTAAGGACAGTTCAGAAATAAAGATAGTAGAAGTTTTTATAAGTGATTTTTTGCTTTTATGTTGTTATTTTCCTAAGTTGTTATATTTCTGTTTAATGTCCTCCCACTTTGATATTCCATGCTAATAGCATGAAGCAATTATCATGAAGTACTTAAACTTCTGTCCTGAAGAGTACCATATAATCAACTCTTTACTCACTCTACCAAAAGTTTCACCATCAGAACATTTTGAAATGATTTTAAAACTTTACTCTTACAACCTTGGTTATTTTTTTTGTGTATTCTCAAAAGCAGAAAGTTTAAGTGATTCCCCAAAGCAACACAGCAAAACTCAAATAAGAAAGTCCTTGTCAAAGTCAACTAATTTGGATTCTGTTCACCTCATTGTGCTACAAAAAATAGGTACCATACTGGTCGTAGAAAATGGCTGGTATCCCAAACATTGTAAAGGTCAATGTAGATCAGATTTTCACAATTGGTGGGTCAAGAGCTAAGAGTGAGTTGCATACTGATGTATCGTACTGACAGATAAATGCTGACTGAAGACACCTCTGTCCTACACTGCCTGGCATTGTATGCAAGGTTGCCATGTGTTAGTTTATTGAATCTCAATGTAGCTCTGTACCCTTTGCCCTTCGAAAACTGCTCATTTTTAAAATAATTATTTTTTTTGTGTTGCTCATCACACAAAGAAAAATATTGTTTCTCTGAAAAACACAGTTGAAGTTACATGTCCACACAGTTGTAGAGAGAGCCAGGTGAAAGAGGAGAAGGGATAAAATTGACAGAAATATGCAACACGGTGCTCCCTCACCTTGAAATGGCAGTGTTCCCCTTGATAAAAGGCTAATAAGCCTAATCAGGCCTGATTAATTATACCGATAGGCACTGGGTTTGCCAGCTTAATTGATGGCTTTATCTGTGTTTTGCACCGGGCTGAGGGGATGATGGTGTTCCTCAAGGAGCTGGGAAGATTTAGCCCAAATGAAGGTTACCGGTTGCTGCAGTAGAAAGGGTAGAGTTGTGGGGTTACTGAGCCATATAAAGAAAAGAGTCCACCAAAGCGAGTGGTAGGATAATAAAATATGGACGGCGTTAAGATTTTCTGACAGGTAGATAAGGTATAGTGACTTTTAAATGTTAACCCAGTGCTGTTTTCTCCCACACCAATTCACCATTTACTCAGACCTGCAGTCTTGTGAGTCTCTAAAAAAAATCAAAGCCCAGGGAGGGTCTGTCGCCCTCTGAATGATAACACATGTACTGAGGCTTTGTATTGGACACTTGAGAATAGCATTTCATTCTCCTCAGAGGCCCTTTTTCAAATCCTATTCTCATGGTCATTACAAGAGAAATCAATGTAGCCTTAAGCCACGCAATCACCACCGTTCACCTGTGCAAGAAATTGAACCTCTGCTGCTGCCATTGCTACTCCTAGTGAGAACAGTATAATATAATTTTATTTAAGTAGGAAATAAGGGTGGTTCTCCATCAGCCCAAGGGTTGCCAGCACCTACTGAAACTGAAGATGAAGATGATAAATATTTGTTGTAATTAGCTTAAAGCAAATTAAATTCTCGGTATGAGACCTGGTTCAAATTTCAGATGTCATGTCTTTTAAATGAGAAAATAAGACTTAAATGAGTTAAAGGTACACACACTGCACATGTGACAGTTTTAAAGGTTAGGTTGGTACAAATGACTGAACTGCACCTGTGCTTCTACAATAATGCACTGTGGGAGCAACAGTAACCACCTTTGTGTTTTCATGGCTAAACTGCAAACAATGAATATACAGAGATGGATTTCACCTTAAAGAGTTGTGAAAAGTTTTTATAACCAGTTGTTAATTTTTACCACCCTTGTATGGTTTTTTTGTAATTCATTTACATGTAAACATAGCATTGTTCTAAAATGGCACTTTCTCCTTTCTCTGGCTTGAGTATCTTCAGCTCTTGTGGTCACTGGCTCTGCATCAGCTATTTCCTTTGCAGACTGTGCCCCTGTGTGGTATCTCAGACTTCAGAGCTTTGCAAATGCAAGCAGCCATGTGCTCTATATTTATCTGGCTCTATGATTTATTAATAGTCTCCCCGGTATGCGCAGTACTAAAAATACTGTGGAGGCAGAGCACCACATGCTGCATCTAGCTGGGAAAAGAGTGTTGGAGCTGGGGAGAGATTTGTCAACTCAGCAGCTTTCCACAGTAACAACATGCACGTTTTGGATGATCCAGAGCTTCAGGTTACCTCAGTACGCAAACTCCTCACTGACTCTGCACTCAAGTGACAGAGTCATTCTATTCAGTGATAACACGATTCAGCACGTCAAACATACTGACACTGAGATACATGATTCTGAATGAGAGTTTCAGTTAACACCAGAATGTACATGACTGCATGTGATGCCTCATCACTGTCTCTCTTTCTGTCTTCTTTTCATCTCTTTCTTCTGATCTCCAGTACGAGTACTTCAATGCAGTGCTGATCAATGAGGTGGATGAGGTGGGGAACAGCGTAGAACTGGGAGGAGAATTCATCCTGCAACCCAATGACCACTTTAATAACCTGTCGGTCAACCTCAGTCTCAGCGTGGTCCAGGTGCCCACCAACATGTACAACAAAGGTATGTTCACCACCTCTTCTTTACAATAAATGTGCCAAAAATACAAGTGTGAAAAAAATGAACACTATCACCATAAAAGTATGTAGATTTTAGCCTTCACATAACTGATATTTTGCTGAGTTGTTCAGTTATTTGGGACCCCCAATCTAAAAATGAACAACAATCAGTGAAATGGTTAGTATGCATGGGCATGCATGTACGCCTGTGTCAGGAGGAGGATTTGAGTTCATTAACTGTAACTCTTTGGATCATCCCTACCACACACTGGCTTAATTAGCAGTTAAATAATCAGACATTCTGCTAATTTACCATCCACTCAAGTCCAACCAATGAAGTCATGGCCTTGTACAATGCTCAGTGGACGGACTGAATGTCATGTCAGCTTAACCCAGCTGCCAGAGGCAAAGACGTTATATGGAGAGAGAGAGAGAGAGAGGGAGGAAAAGAGGAAGAAAGTAAATGGGAAAAAAAGTAGGTTAAGTCAGACTGATGGAAGGTCTGAGCAACAGATTAATTACCGCTAGGTGGAAAAAAGAGAAAAAGCAAGTGAGAGTGGCAGGAGGAGAGAGAATGAAATGGAAAGAAATTGAATGAAAGAGCGCAGGGAGTGCGGCTGGCAGGCAGGCAGGCAGAGCGATACAGGGAGAGGAAGAGTAATTTTGATTTGATTCTCAGGCAAATGTGTAGAATTACTCCCTCTCTCTCACACACGCACACAGAGCTTTAAGAGTTTTAGATCTGCAGGCTTTGTTCAATGGTAGCGATAACGTGGATGTATTGGCTGGGTCTGCAGGGAGCTCGCTGGTGGGCAAAGTGCTGCAAAAAGAGACCGAGAGGCTTTGCTAAGGGGAAAGAAACAGTTTGTGAACAATTCTTTAAAGCTTATGGAAATCCTTTCAAATTGCTGTCCCTTAGAGTACATTTGCACAAGTTTGTATGCCTATTAATACAACATTAGTAATATTTTGAACAGGAAATCTTGGTGTTTCTCTCCTGTTTACCCAAGCTCTGACATGTCTTAATATTTTCCTTCAGTTGCTTTTGGCCAAGAAGTAAGCAGGTGTTCAGCCAGACAATACACTGTGCTAAATAAAAGGCTGCTTTCATGGGTGTGTCAGTACAGGTGCAGGTGAGAAGATGAAATAGGATCCAGGGGGTCCACTTTTAGCAACACATCCACAAGTTTGATATCATGACACTGCACAGCGACTTAAAATAAGACAAGATTTTTGCAACTTTGCCATAAAAGAAATCTAACTGTAATCTGCACAATTACTCTGATGGACAAATGCAGTTTAGGCCAGGGCAAGGTTGCATTTCCTTGCAGAGGAGCTATGGGACAGTCTTCATGAAGAAAAAGGCTGCACTAGTGCTACTCATTGTCAAAATAAGACTATCTTCCTTATGTGTTCTAGCAAGTCACTGTCCTCTCAAGTGAGGAAAAGCCAACTGGAGCCTGTGCACTTCATAAATGGTTTGGTGGCAGGCGTGATGAATTACAGGTTAAGTCTCTGATAGCGAAGAGCTGCATGCCCCGGAGATTAATCGCAGGAGGAACACACCACATCAAACATCCGTCTTCTAAAGACACCACAACCAAAACACAAGCCCACACCATCATACTTCATGAGGCTACATGACAGGAACATGAACCATGGATGCAGTGAAGCCATGCACACATTTGCAGCTGGTCGATACGCTCCAATGTCCATGCGCTTACCCTTATGCTCTTTGAGATGTTCACATTCATGTGAACACAAGCACTTATACACACACCCAGCATTTCTCACTTTGTCCTCCTCTTCTCTGTAAACATCATAAGTAACCTAATAAAGTGATGTTGATTCCAGCTCAGATCACGCCAAATGGCACAGTGGTAAACCAACCTGGTTTTACTTTTTAATCTGAATACATGCTCACGCGTGAGTATATATGATCATGGGAGCTTCTTTGATCACATTGAATTAGGGAGTGCGTTAGTTGAGATGAATTTAAATGACAGCTTAGGGGGAAAGTAGAGCCCATACTTTCTCCCTCATCATGACGAGTTCAGATTGTAATAGACACTCAAACTGCACCAGAAATGACTGTATTGTTGTGTAAATGGAGCCTGGATCAAATCCAGCCTCCTCTCCACTCCTCTCCATAGAGGTGGATGGGTGTTTACTATCAAGAGAGGGCTTTAGTGTGCTAGCTTCCAGAAGACTAATTCAATCATGGCTTATTGGCATGACTGTTGACAGCAGAACAATGTTGCCAGCATAGGAGATGATGGGAAATCTGTTATCTGCTTTTCTTTCGCTCTGCCCATTAGGTAGTTGTCTGTCTGACTGTCTCCCAGTAATTTTCTGCCTGCCTTTCTGTCTGCCTTCCTAGCTTTCTTTTCCATCCCTCTCTAAAGCCTTTTGTGAATGTGTCTTACTGTATGATTGTGTCTGTCTGTCTGTTCATCCTTTTCCACTTCCATCTTCCCCGCCCTGCTTCTGAACCAAGCAAAATTGTGGTGGTAAGCAGCTGTAATAAGCTTGGCTGGCTGTTGCTAACCAGTTACATTCATGACTCTCTGAGCCTGTAAATTGAAAAGAAGCATCAATGATTGGATATAGTCGACCATATAATACAATCAGTTTGGATAAAATCATAAGCAAAAGCCATAGCTCACAGTCGGCAGAGGCATATGGGCATGTATTCAGGGACACATACTGTATGTTACACATGCATACACATTAAAACTGCCATATAGAGGTAAACAGCAATAACTTTTTTTGGTTTGTTGTTTTTACCCCAATATAATTTCCATAAGACAACAAAATAATATGCAAATGCAAATTACTGTATCTACTGGCAAAAATAGTTATTTTATCTTCTGTCGTTTATTTAACCAGTTAATTTATTTTCACAGCTAATTGGCATTAAATGTAGCAGCTCTATTAGAAGTCTCACCTTCTATCTGCTATTCATATGTGAAATCAATCTATCACTCAATTTATTATATTGAGTGAAATCAGCATCATAAATTAAATGGATAGTTTGTGTTTTTTTGAAGTGGCATTGAATGAAGTATGGCTCACTGCCAGCTTGGAGAAGCAGCAGGAGCACTGAGGTAGCAAAGAAGCAATGTACTGCTGTGGATGGGATCAGCTGCACAATGTATTGTAGCCACCTAAGAAAAGGCCCACCTTAAAAAATCAATATCAATTCAAGTGTAAGCTATAGTTAGAACACCTTGCTGTCAGACATACCTTTTTATGGCAAAAAAATCATACATCATTGAAAGCCACCAGACTTCCTTGACAAAAACAGTAATTTTACTTTGCAGAGCACAAAAGTTTGATTCACTTTGCTGAATCAGAACTAACCCTTTAAAATAAACAAGAGGTTATACAATACAACAAACAAGCTAACCCCTCACAAGCTCATGGTGGCAGGGTTAGATCTGCAACTCCTTTACTCTGTGAGGTATTACTGTTTTTGTCAAAGAATCTGCTCACTCTGAGTAGGCATAGATGGGTCTCTGCAGAAAGGTCTTTCTGACAAGTCAAGTGTAAAAACATTTATATTTTCTTTTTACACAGCTAAAATCTGTTTTGCTGGTGACCCCCGCCCACAGCTGTAAATTAATACAAAGACAATGAACTGGCTACAAGTACATCATAAAGCCTTATTTTAAAAAAAAAAACAAAAACAAAACTGTACTCAGAAAGATTGTAGCCAACTCGTGGATGTAATGACAAACAGAATAAATGTCAGTAGTCACATCAGTTGATAAAAATGGATACTTTTCATTTTAAAGAACAAAGTCAGATTCATTTCTTAACTCAAATGTGTGGTTACAGTGTTTTGCGTTTGTAGGGCAGAATACTCCACTCTCTCTTACATTCATATTTTCTTTTTATCTCTCTAATTATTTTTCCTCTACTGCCATCTTCCCCTTTTCACACTTTCCCTATATCTCTATGTAATTAAGAGGGCCTGATAGTGATCTATGAAGGTGCAGTGTATGATACAATATAAGCAGGCACTAGAGAATGCCTGTTTTAACCTTTTAGACTGTAAAACAATGTTAAGTTTTGTCTTTCTTCTCTCCTTCTTTTTTTCCTCAATCCTTAGACTCTGCAATTGTCAACGGAGTGTACTGGTCCGAGGCCTTGAATAAAGTGTTTGTTGATAACTTTGAGAGAGATCCATCCCTCATATGGCAATATTTTGGTAGTGCCAAAGGCTTTTTCAGGCAGTACCCAGGTAAGCATGTGTTTATTTGTAAGGGGGATGTGTGTTAGGTAGTAGCTGTGTGTGTTTGTGTGCATGTGTGTTTGTAATTAAGTCGCTGTCTCCCCAAAGCCGAACCAGAGGTATGTGGGAACCTTCAGTGACTGACAGCTAGAGAGTGGAGGCAGGGTGAGAGAGAGAAGGAGGAGGGGGCAGTAGACAGGGGAGACAGATGAGAGCGTCTGTAGAGATTAAAGAGTGGGTGAAGAAGATGGGTAAAATTAACATTTTCAGGTGAAGTGGAATGAATAAGAAGTAGCATAATTTTAAAAAAAAGTAGCCTATTTAATGGAATTGGTGAATAAACTGTATACTCTATATGGCACATCATGTTAGTAATAATAGTAATGGCGCAGCTTCTTTTATCCTTTGACCTCTTGAACTTGTATATTCCAAGTGTTTATAATTATGTGTTTTGGAATATCAGACATTGTCCACATCTGATACAGTACATATATATTCTGTGCATGTATATCAAAAGACCTCCTCCACTGTTCATTATTGGTTTTCTGACCTGGAGCTTTCCAAAGTCATTACTGCATAAAAAATCTTTTCTATTCCTTGAAGTTCACCAAGATTAGAAATGAATGGTCTCTATGACTACAGTCTGTTCTGTGGATTATAGAGAATAATTTGGACATGGTTTCCAGAACGGGATATTGGTGTTAAATTTTTCAATGCTCTGAGCACTACACTCACCTGTTTTCTACTTGGATGGCAGCAGAAATCTCAAATCTCTATCTGCAAGACAAGATACCACTAGAAGTGAGTGAGAAAACGTGTATATTTGGGAAGTGGTCCTCTAAAAACTGCATTCTCGAGTCACAAAGTAAGTTTCAAAAAGCAGATGATGAATGTTTTAGAAAAATTCTGTTGTGACAGAAAAAGCAGTGTGCTTTGGCAGAAAGCCTTTAGGGCTAAAAGACGGATTTCCCGGCTCCTTTTGTTTCCTTTTTCAGCCAAGGTAACAGTTTGTTTCCCTCCTCCAAATTATGCTGCTGTAGCACTGTTGTAGAACCTTGTTTATCTTTGACTTGTGATTCTGGCTCTGTCTCTTCAAGGTATCAAGTGGAAGCCAGATGAACATGGAGTCATAGCTTTTGACTGCCGGAACCGAAAGTGGTACATCCAGGCAGCCACCTCTCCAAAGGATGTAGTCATCCTGGTGGATGTTAGTGGCAGTATGAAAGGCCTCCGGCTGACCATCGCCAGGCAGACTGTCTCCTCCATACTGGACACTCTTGGAGACGATGACTTTTTTAACATCATTGCTGTAAGCCAATGCAGATGTGCACAGCTGTTGGGGGGGTTACATAAACTACTTAACCTCTGTTTTTTTAGATGCACACACAAACACACAGGGCCCACATCCTTTCCTTCTCAGATCAGAGGAAATGCTGGAACGAATCAGCTTTCTCTGCTGTCACGCTCACAACCAATTAGCAGTCAGCTGAATGAAGATTTGAATTGCAAAAGAGACAGTTGTGATTGGATCCTGCCTCAGGCACCCAAACCATTGTTATCGCATCTCAGTCTGATGAAGTGTGTATGCTCGTGACCATGCACGTGTGTGTGTGTGTATGTGTGTGTATGTGTGTGTGTGTGTGTGTGTGTGTGTGTCTGATGCTATTTCACATCAAAACGTAGCTAGTCACTTTTCCAGCTTCCATTCTCTTGCTCTACAGAACAAAGTCTTCATTATCATTTGATATCCTAATCATGTTATTTTGAAAATTATTCTTTTGAAAAATAAAAGAAGAAAAAGAGGATTTGGACAATCAGGCGGAAACATATTGTTTTCCCCAAACACTCTTTAAAAGGATGAGTCATTTTAACTCATCTGTTACCACTTTATTCTTTAAATTTGTGCCACTTTTTACAGTGTAACCTCTTATAAACATGAAGGAATTTCTTCCATAGAAGACAGGCATTTGTGTAAAAGTTGGCACTGGATTTGTCCATTACAGTATCTGCAGTGAGAGAAGAAGTCTGTCCCATATGGTGAGAGTTTGCATACATGCATTTGTGAGTGTATGTGTGTGTACCATGCATACTCACATTTGGGCAAAATTGCTGGCTTTGGACGAGCACACTTCTATTCTCTTTCTTGGACTTTGAAGTCTAATTCAGACTCATGCATTAAATGGTGAGCATTATCACAGAATGGCAGGCACTGGGTACATTATGTACTGTACACTGTGTGCAGTATGCTGTGTGTGTGTGTGTGCTGTTCATCGAGATGAGTGAAGTTTCTTACATCTTTGCAGTTTGCATTTTTAAACATTAGATTAACCGTTTCTATATACACAAATGATGACGTTAATTACTCCTTTTGTATTCCTTCAGTACAATGAAGAATTGCGTTATGTGGAGCCGTGCTTAAATGGGACTCTGGTCCAAGCAGATGTCACCAACAAAGATGTAAGTCTTTTGTCCTTATTTTCTCCTGTAATGTAAGACAAATGTATTTGCAGATAATTCATAGCAATAACAAGTTATTTGGGGTTGACTGTGTATTGTATATTGTTATCTGTATATGAACCAGAGGAATTTGCACAGTGAAATTTTTGTATGAAAGCAAAAAAAAATTCAAATTTAAGATGCAAGATACAGTGTGAGGTTAAAAATATATAGTATATAAAAGATATCGGTTGCATATTGTATGGACAATAAAATGCCCTCTCATATTATTGCAGGCTGAAGTACAGTATACAGTATGAGAATTCCAACCGGCGCAGGTCAAAGGCCAAATTGTTACATGAATCTGCATCGAACATAGTACGATTGAGGGTGTGTGCGTTACCTGCAAAGAAACTGTCAATGGCAATGCTCCAATAGCAACCTCCCGAAGAGAATGTTGTTTGGATGTGTAGTCTGATAATGGGAAAAATCTGATGAAGTGAGATTACCAGGCTTCTGTTGCACACTCCACATCTCTACTCAATACAAGCAACTCCAGGCATTGTGGGTAATATTGGTGCCAGATATTGAGAAATAAGTTATATGTGGTCCTGCTGCATAGACTTTAATACTGTCCATTGTGAGTTTGACATGTTATGCAAGTGTTATGCTGCATTGATATCTTACTTCTTTTAATAATGGTTTGTTTTTTCCTGAGGCAGTGAATGTCTTGTCACCACATATTAAGGTTTCTGTGTTTGCCTGTATTTGTATGTATGTATATTGACTGAATGGTTCACACAAGACATTTTCATTAAGATGGTACGTGAAAATCTGTTCCTACTGTGGCATAATTCACATTTTCATCTCAGAGTCTGTTTGCCTCTCTATTGCCTACATTATGGGCTCAATCTCCGAGTGCCTACTAAAAATTCCATCTTTTCTAAATTCTTAAAAGCCCATTTAGAAATTCAATTTATAAAATGGAAGTAAATCCAGTAACCTCGATTACCTCATGTCCAGGCCAAACCTTTGGGACGCAGCTGTTTACTAGCAAAGACATGGGCTATGTTCCATGCACCACGTGCAAATATTGTAGAATTATGTGAGTGTTCATATCTGGGTGTGCCTGTTGGTGTTTAAGTTAATTTATGTTTATTTCTAAGAGAGTGCACACTTATGCATATGGATTAGCATTATGTGTTTAATTCCAGATGGTAGTTTAATGTTGTGTGAGTCAGCCAGCTGAGAGGGGAATGCAGTCTGTGCCAGTAGATAAGGCTAATGTCTTTTACTTCAGCTGGGGGCAGGAAGTGACTGTCACACTGGAGACTTAAACTTACTGATCTGTCTTACCAAAATCTGTTATTCCATACCCAAACTTCAACTGGGTCATAAATACCTGTTGCCAAGCTTCCATGGGACACATATTCATCTGGCTATGTTACCACAAGTAGTTATATGTCAAATTAGTTCTAAAAAAGTAAACTTCATCCTGTCTGATTACTCACATATGCAGTAATTCAAGGCAAATATTCAAAACCTTAAAGAGAAAGAGATTATCTCTATCTATCAGTTGTTGGGCTCAAACTTAGATCAGTCATCTGAAATGTGGCTGAAGGTCTGTTGATGCAGTTACGTCACAGATAATCATCTAACAGATGACAGCAGAAGTACTAGATGCAATAGGAATTTCAAAGACTACATTTTAAAGTTTATGCTACAGCCTTCACTAACGTTTCAACCAAATTAGTACACTCTTTGCCATCTTTGCACCATTCCATACATTTTCTAAATCTTTTTTTTTTTTTTTAGATTTATACATTTTTTCATTCTTTAGCAGACAGAGTTGATATACCTGCAACAACAGGGCCTGAATCTAACTTAAAGATCAACTTGTAGCCAAAGCCAAACAGATCAAAATTTGGTTATTCTTACACCTGCAAATGTCACACTATTCAGATGATAATTGTTGATTTACTTGTTTTGCTGTTGCCGGCATGTCAAATTCACATAACCACACACAGTGAGTACTTACTGTTTTTAGTCAGCAAAACTTTTCTGCTCCTTTTTCCACATATTTATCATGATTGCACCTGCCACCAAGTTGAGATAAATAAAATGCCGTGAAAATCAAAACCTCAGGCTTCAGCAAGCTGCAATTCAAGATATTTTTGTTCATTCATTATTTTGTCCCTGTGGCCAGGCTTCATTAAGCTAACCGCTGTGATCATTTTTGAGTATAAAAGGCATCTGCAGCATTGAAGAATTTGATGTCCAATGTACATTTCAGAGACTTGCGGTGTAGCACAAAAGGTTAGGCACATTCAGAATTGCATGCACACACGCACTTTCTGAATCTGCCACTTAAGTACACTGCTGCACCAGAGATTGAACATAACCTGCTGTGCTGAGACAAATCATTTCGATTTTAACTCATACACACACTCACACACACACACACACACACACACATACACACAGTGGGTAAAGTTTGCTGTGCTCCAGGGTATAGCCTTTTGTTGGAACCGATTAACCTTTTTATCCACATCAAAGGAAAGGTTGTGTCTTTTTGCCATATGGGGGTGTTGTCAGGGATGCTGGAGGTTGTTTTTGTGCACATATTTTTTTCCTGTGTACTGCTGGCACTTGCGTCGCATGTGTGCATTTCCTCCCAAGTGAGCAAGCTCTGATATGGCCCTTGCACTGCTTGGGCCCCCTACTGTGTGTTGAGAGACTTTTCTCCTCCCATCAGTAAGGAGCAGAAGACTGGAGGAGATGATGAGTGTAGAGTAAGTGAAAGGAAGGGGGAAGAAAAATAAGAAGGGAAGATGATGATGTAGCTGATGGTGTCGTCTGGGGTGTTACCAGACTCTAAAAAGTGAGAGACACAGTCATATCCTGGGTGTAATGCAACAGAGGCATTACACCCAGGATATGACTGTGTTGATGTGGATAAAAAGGTTAAGCTGTAAGAGGGTGGATCACCTCCGTAGCTGGAAGCAGTTTTTGCAGGTAGTTAGAAAGAGACAGAGTCAACAGGAAATGTTCAAAATGCCAACAACTGGATCTAAATAGCTATAAATAGACTGTATCCAATAATGGGCTATGTTCGTCTGTGTGTGTGAGAAATAGCGGGTGTTGCCTTGAGGCTGTTGCAAATAATGAGACATGCACATGAGACCTGTTAGGTTGCTGACAACATTAAACTCATCAGTAATTGCCACAGAGATAATGCCTTTATGGCATGATCACATCTGTGAACAGACACACAAACTAACATACACGGGGGGATTAAACGGTTGTCAGTGAATAGGGAGTGCAGGGAAAAACAGGTCATTTTGGTTCCTTCAGTCAGTATGTGACATTTCACTCCAAGATAATGTGACAGTTTGCTGCAAAAACTGGCTCAGGGCTGAGTTAAAGAGCCCATTAGACCATCAGTGCGATCTCCGTTCACACACAAATGATGGTGAATTATCTTCAGTCAAATACATGTGTCTCTGTTTTATGAGTAAATGAAATCAATATCTATATATTTCTATCTTTTTACTGTTGTTATCCATTGTCTTTATCTGCTTTTCCTCCACAAAATTCAATCATTACATCTGTTTCTGTCTCCCTCAGTGCTGTGCTTCTTGTTACCATGATTGTGATGTTTCCTCCCCAAACTTTCTTTTCCCAGCATTTCCGGAAGCACCTCGACCAGCTGTTTGCTCAAGGCATTGGTATGTTAGACATAGCTCTGACTGAGGCCTTCAATCTTCTTAGTGACGTAAGTAATACATTTATGCATGATCAAACACAGACGCGCGCACATACAAACACACACACACAGAAAAAAAACAGTTTCATGAGCAAAATTAATTAGCGTGCCGTAATTAATAGCTAAAGCAACAGAATCATGCAAAAACCAAGTAAACAAGGCACTTGATGAGTCAGGTTACTGGTTTGACATCTCCTCATTATGAGCAAGCAATTAATCAAACACACATGCACACAAACACACATGCATTTACCTTCTCTTCTAAATGCTCATATTTCAACAACATGTATCTGTTTAAGTGCACACTACGGGGATAAGTGTCTCACTCCTACTTAATGACTCTGCTCTGTAATCTTAGGTTGTAATGCAAAGTGGCTCTCAAAGTAGTTTGTGTTCATTCGTGTATGTAGAGGAGAAAGTGTCTTCTTCTTCTTCTTCTTCTTCTTCTTCTTCTTCTTCTTCTTCTTCTTCTTCTTCTTCTTCTTATTATTATTATTATTATTATTAGCTTTTTTTGACAGTAAGTCATGTAAGTTGCACACACACACATACACACATTACTCGACTGTTATATAGACAATGCTTCTCTCTTTCTCTTTCTCTCTGTCCAGTTCAATGAAACTGGGAGGGGAAGTGAGTGTAGCCAGGCCATTATGCTGGTCACAGATGGGGCAGTGGATACATATGATGCCATCTTTGCCAAGTACAACTGGCCAGAGAGGAAGGTAATGTATTAAACACACACATGGCATTATTGTGCAATTGTAAGTCTGTGACTATTGTAAAAGGAGGTCAGTTTCCATTTCTACCTTTTTTGCAACTGGGCATTCAAATGGAGGGTGAGCAGTGGACAGCAGTGGACTAATGCCCTCCGGTGGCTATGGATGACTGTTTAAACTGTCTGCTGATAATGTGCTATGTCTGAAAATGTGTTATGAGGAAACAGAACCATTTTACACAACTTTAAAGGGATACCAGTGGATCCCTTTCAGTCTCTGTCCAATCCATCAGTCAACTGAAGGAGTGAGAAGGATGATGTTTCACAGGGTTATTAAGGTTGTTCAAGTATTGATTATAAATTCTACACATCAGACATGCAGTTTTAAAAGAAATCCTGCAGTTCCTAATAAATCTGGACAAGAGGATTGAAAGGGAAAGTCAAGAAACATGACTCTAAATAAAATGTGTCAAAGTTTCCCATACGGATACACATTTTTTGTTGTCACATTTCAGAGCACGTTTTTTCCAAGTATTAGTATTTGGCTGAGTTGTTAGAGAAAGTTTTTTGACAAGCAGAAGGTATTGAGCGAGCCCAGTATGGGGTCCTTTCAGAGGGCTTTAAAACAGAGTTAAGTATGCCCCTGTCTCTGAGGACGGAGCTGTCTCTCTGCTGTCCTGCAAGGTAATTGTGGTGCTCTTCTGACAGGCCATGAAATGAAATGGGAGGAGAGAGGAGATGGAGGGGAAGAAAAAGCGTTATTCTTAGGTCATTTTCTTTTGTAAAAGAAAGCCTACAGGGTCTTCACCCTTAAAAGGTTGAGAATGGAAGTACTGTACTAAAGGGAATTGTAGATGCATACACCATAAACACATGATATACTACATATACTTGGATACCACTGTGACAGTAGGGGTACACATAACGCACAAACTTCTACCACCTTATGTAAGTCTTTTTAAACACATTATAAATTTTGAATCTTTTTGAGCATGTTTCTATGCATTAATATAGGTGCCTATTTGTTCCTGTAAATGCTGCACTTGTATTGTCGTGTGTTGTGTGTATCTGGTGGTCCCTGTTTGCAACCTGCCCCTCCTTCTCACTCCTGCCTCAAGGCTGAACAGCAGTGAGCAGAGAGGGGACAAGGCTGCTAGATAGTTCCATTTAGAAGAAGCCCCGCTGATAATAGAAGTCTTCGGTCTCTGTCACTCTCTTCAGACTCCCTCTCTCTCTCTCTCTCTCCACTGCTGCTGGTTTTTAATGGCTTCCTTCCAACCCGCCTTACAGCTTCAACACTTTATAGCATCACACTGAGAATGTGGGCATGCTTTGGAAAAACTAAATGCAAATAAGTTACTGAATATGGAGATGGCATTTGTTCCAAAAAGCTATAAAGAAAAGATCATAAGATCATAAAGAAAACATTGCCATGAAAAACAGTATCGGCTGATGAAAAGTCCAAATTCTAAAAAACTTCAAATGCATTCCTTAATGACATTTTCTTTTATGTCAAACCAGTGATTATATTCAGAGATGTACTGTGACAGTTTTCAGATATCTAAATAAATATGTGGATATTTCAGAAACTCTTTTACATTTGTTTTTACTTTTGCAGCATAACCTCAAAAAGCATAGTAAACCTAACAAAACAAAAACAAAAAAACCTAACTTTATCACTCCCATTGACCGTGGCCACACATGTATGCATCTACTAAGATGGCAGACAAAAACATGTTTCCACACCCACACATACAGATGTATCTGAACACATGTGAGCCTTAATCTAAGCTAGCTGTGCTTGAATGACAGCTAATGATGCTCTTCCCAGCATGCTGCATGTTGATGTTCGCATTTTGTCTTATTCATGATCCATCACAGTCCTCTCTCATGCTAATTTTGATAAATAGTTGAGGATTTGACTGCTCAAATTGTGGCTGCTCAATTGTTGTAGATGTGGTGTCCTGTTGTCATTTCATCACAGTGATTTTGTTTGACTGTTTTCATGTCAGTTCAAAGCTTGATTTTTTGGTCTCGCCTGGTTTCACATTATTTTCTAGACTGTTATTTTGCTATGCAAAACAATACAGAGCAATTACGCATAGTGAAACTGAATTTAATACAGGGTAATACAGAAAAAACACTAATGCTACAAACAAGCAGTGAATAATTAATTCATTGAAAAACACCTGGCATTTGGTCATATGTGTAGGTCTAAATTCTATATCAATTAAATGAGTGGGACTCTGCATTTCGGGTAAAGAGGAAGTCCGTCCACATCTTTGAACAAATGGCAGACTCAATCAAACCCAGTAAGACTTGCAAATAAAATGCATATATTTGAGCTCATAACAATGTAGCACAGACCTAATTCAGAACGTGTGAGAGCCCAATCTGATTTTTCTACAATCATATCTAACAAATTGCAGAACACAAAAAAATATTATTTGAATTTTGGCCAAGCAGCTCCCACATGTACACTCTTAAAATGACAATAATTAATGGTGATGAATTGGGAATCTCACTAAAATTTGAAGTGCCAAATGATACAATAGGAAAAGCTGGACAACATATGGCATTGATTAGAACAGCAGTGGTGGTCTCCATTGACTCAGAAAGGTTGACCATTCCTGTCTTGATTTGCGCCAAAGTCCTTCAACCATCTCAGAGTGCAGCTGGCTGGACTGTCCCCAGACATCTGATCTTCTGACAGATTGTCCCTGTTTGGCACACAGAAATTCCTCGGGGACAAAAACCTTGGTCGTGCCATTAAAGTATTCTGAAAACTGGATATCGTGTTCCAAGATAGCAAACATTCATGCCAATTAAAGTTGATCACTGGCCGCAGACTCTGAAAAAGTTTGTCAGCCACTTTGGGGCTCATAGCACATTAATGTCTTTTTCTGGCCAAGCTGATCGACTGCCCCCACACAAAACCCATAAAATTCATTTGTTTATATTAGTCTAGGCCAATATACACCATATTGCATCAATGATTTTCTTTGTACTATTGCAGAAAGTCTTTTTGGGCCAGTGTTGATCAAATGATTTGCAATTTAGACAGTGTCCACTATAGCAAAATCAGGCAACAGGCAAGGATGACTGTGGCGGCTCTTGGTCTGCCAATAGCCACAACTGTAGGCCTTGTTGCAGAGGCAAGGGGAAGCTAGACAACCCTGCCAAGTAATGAAAAAAGATGCTGCATGGTGTCTGTCCTTTTCAGCATGAACTGACCTTGAAGGTGGATGTATAGAAAAACTTGGAAGTGGGCTACTTTTGCTTCCCTCAGCTTCAGCAGATTGATATACTGGGCTACGCACAACCTTGCCCATGCCTGCATTTTCCATGTCCTTTGTGCGCTACCCATACCTTATCTGTCACTACCATTTGGCAGTGCATCATGAGGCCCCAGTGCCTGT
Source organism: Datnioides undecimradiatus (assembly GCA_008933995.1). Taxonomy (NCBI): domain Eukaryota; kingdom Metazoa; phylum Chordata; class Actinopteri; order Lobotiformes; family Datnioididae; genus Datnioides; species Datnioides undecimradiatus. Next base: position 6,786,160 of record WARS01000026.1, read on the forward strand.
CCTTTGCCATCATTGTTTGTCCCAGTAGCAAAGGGACAACCATAATTGCCTGGAGATGACTCCACTCCTTGGGCTCAGTCCCACAAATGTGAGGCATAGTTGCATTTGTTGTAGGGCCACAAGAACAGTTGAGACTGGTGATACCATGGGTCCTTGGAGACAGAGACACATTCTCCATGTGGCCTTGGCTCCCAACCTGAATTGTGAGAGGTACTGCACTCCCTGTATCTGCTTCTTCCATGTAGGAGTCAATGTTGCAACCTGGGAATCCACCACTAGGCCCAGAAACCACATCTGCTGAAAGCCTAATCTATGTCTAGTTGAGGCCAGATTCATATTTATTTCATCCAAGTGGTGTTTCCTTGTGTGAAACGACTCTCAGACCAGAAATATCACAAACAGATAATCATACACCCTAGGAACAGACAACCCCAACTGTCTTCTCTTGATTGTGAAAGCAGCAAGCCTCTTAATATCATTCTGTTTATCTCTGTGACAGGTTTAACCTGCTCTTCTGATTGCTTTTCAGATAAAATAATATTAGGGGAATAAAAATTGACTACAAGAGAGTGATTACTAGCAATTCAGCAGTTGATGAATCTTTGCCAAGAGTGACTAGAGTTGGGCCTGGAATAATTTAGAGGTGTTGGGGCACCTGCTTTTAGTAACAGTAAATGTGTTAGTGAAAGAGATATAAAAGGGCAGCACAAGTTTACTGGGGTCTTCTGATTTGCAAATGTTTAAAAGCTTGATTGCCTTGTGTACCACCTTGTAATGATTGCTACAACGTATTGATAGAAAAGTTGTCGGTTTCAACATTAATGTACGTACTTGTTCGGTGTTACAACTAAGTATTACATCCGCTAAATCAATATATCCAAATCTCATATAAGCTCCCTTATAGCATGTGGCTTAAGTTTATAATTTGTAATATAAATGACAGCAATAGTTACATTGCTGCAGTATATAAATGTCTATCAAAAAGAGAGTCTCAAAGTCTCAAATGAAACTGAAGGAGTTCTAGGAATCAGCCATCATGGATGTGGTTTTGGATTCTTGTTGAAACCTCAAGATGACCTAGATTTGAAAGCAGCTGGGGCTTAATATCCCACAGTAGTCTTGTCTGGTTCTAGTTTTTGCTGGATATTGTATGAGACATCAGAACAAAGAGCTTGCTGTTACTCTATAACAATGCAGATTGTAATTATGTGCCTTGACATTAAAACACATGTAGCCTTACAGAAACACTTACAGTCTTTAAATGTTCATGTGAGTGTTTACACAGGAGAATAAATGAATGAATTATTGAGTAGAATGCTGAATACATAATGTAAAAGTGTAAACAAAATCATTTGTGACACATACCTATGTTTAACATGAAGTTACAGAGTGTGCATCAGCCTAAAACTTGAGTTACATGGGTTCTATGCATCTGAATATGCATGGACTCATGCACGTGTTTATGCCTGCACATTTGTATTTCTGCATGCATGTGCATTTTTATTCTTGCCTGTCTTAAATTTGTGCAGCCAAGTAAGCTGAAGATTGCATGCTTCTGTTCGACTCCCCACTACTTTTTTCAAACCTCCACTGACCTTAACCTAGCTTTAAACTTCTTCCATATTTAATAACCAACTCGCTGTAGTTTGACCTCCTATTTGGCTACCCGTGAAGGAAAACACATAACCATTAACAGAAAATCCCGCTGCGACACTTCTCACCCACACCCCTACATGGAACAGTTTTGATCATATTGGCTGGGTGTGTTTTCCTGTCACTTTGGCAATGTCATTCAAATGGCTGAGGTTTATATGAATAGAGGATGATTATGGTCTAGATAATGAGGGCTGCTAAAAAATGACAGTCTGACAACTGCACTTATTCACAGCGAAACTCATTACAGTTGACAATAGGCCCGAAATATCTAAACTGGAAAATGAAAATTAGCTCTTTGTGGTTTATATCTTTGTCAGCTTAAGCTGTTACAATCACTATCATTTATGAGGAGTTAATCAATGAATCAATGACACATTGCAGTTACACTGAAATAAATATAATTTAATACAAAGTATTCTGCAAATGAAGTGTCATTTATATATAAATTATATATTTTTTGCAGTTTTCAGATCCGTCTGAGAGATCAACCATTCAAAATCAGATAAAGACAAACATATACCCACATCTAGACATGTGTGTGCATTTGTACACACACACACACACACACAAACACAAACAGACACACTCTGTCAGGGTGAAGGGAGGCAGTGAAAAATGCAGGCATGGGAGCTGTGGCAGCTGTGCCCCCAGAGGCTTGCATCTGGTCCAATCTGGCAACCTGCTCTTTACACACGCACACACACACACGCACACACACACACACACACACATACTCACACACGCACACACACACACCTGCCAACTACACCTGCTGTTAGAGCCAACTGAGCACTGCCGGGCAAAAATGGGTTTGGCAGCAGAGAGTTTAGAAGATTCTCTGGATTGAGCACATAAAGCTTGTGTTTGGCTTTTTCAACTCAGAATGTTTACTTCACTATTAATCAATTCATTCTAATTGCAGATTCTTGATACACTTATCTTTCTTTGAAACCTTTATCTCTTAATTCTTAATTGTTTAGTTTCTTGAGTTGCCAAATTGATTTGAATTATTTAAAACTTTAAATAAAATCTAAAAGACAAATTTCAGACTTTCATGAGTCTATAATCGGCTCTATTAAACAAGGAGAAAGGGTCTGCTAATCACTGGCAGATAAAGAATGAGCCCTCTGCCTGACTTTGACAGTGTTATCTTCTATATGGTGGTGTTGTGGGCCCTATCAAAATGCGATTAAAATGACTGACGGAAGCTATCTGCTTTTTCTCCGCAGGTCCGCATATTCCCTTACCTGATTGGTCGAGAGTCAGCCTTCGCAGATAATCTGAAATGGATGGCATGTGCTAACAAAGGTGGGATCTTACAACACATGCAAAGACCGCTGTATTTTTTTCTTCTTATAATCTGTTTTTGCAGAGAAAAGTTGCTGCTTGCTGCTGTCAGACTGGCATAAACGAATACATTATGGAGCTCAGTGTTTGGCGTATGTGTCTGTGTGTGTGCATGTAGTTGCATAGACATGTGTTTGTCACTGCTCATCAGTATTAGCACGTGTATGTGACAGCAGGCAGCTGGTGCCAGTTGCACAGAACAGATATGTCACATTAAATCTTCCTCTAAGCCTAAAGTCCAAACTATCTTGGCGATACACCACTTTCCAGCTGCTTTATGTGTGGTCATGGTTGTCTCAGTGCATACAGCACTTTTCTTCAGGTTCTATATTTAGCTGGGAGGTGGGTGACAGAGACAGTCTGGCTCCATTTCCTCAGGCTGCCATAGATAAGGTAGGCAAGCCATAGGTCACACAAGGGGTGTACGCATGTTTTCAGCTGTGTGTGTGTGTATATATGTGTAGATAAGAGGACAAGGGCATCCACAGTTTTGCTTGTAAGTGATATCAGAGAACTCATCCAGTCAGTTTGAGAGTGTTAGTGGTGATGATGAGACCTTTGTGTGAGTGTGTGTGTCTGTGTCACACTCCATAAGTGTGTGTGCGTTTCTATGGCGAATGATGATTCAGTGATTCAGTCTTGTGACAGTGACATCCTCTCCAGTCTGCAGGAGCTATGCAGAGCAGTCTTCTCTCTGCTCCCTGGGTGCAACATCTCCATTACTACTCCAGAAAACTTGATTTTATTTATTCACTGTTGTCAGAGTAGTTTTACAGGTGAAAAAAGTGTTACTTTCCTTTCCCTGTCACTAAGGGCTGTTATGTCAAACTCTGTCCTTAATGCTTTTGAGTGGAGAAAGGAATATTGTTTAGATTCTTGAAATACTAAGCGTTTTTGCACAGATATTGCAGATAAAACAAAAATCCATGGGATTTAATTGCTACTAAGCTTTACTGCTGAACCATTTCTTTCAGGCCACTTGTATGAGAAATGCATGGAATGCCTTATTCCTGCAGTATTGCTCAAGACCATGAATGATCAAGGTTATCATTCATGATCTTGACAAAAAGAATCACCTTTACCCACACTCCACTCTCCTCACTTCCTTCGCTGCTCTCACTCCCCTGGCCATCTGCTAGATGTGAATGACAACTAACCAAATGACAAATGACAACCTGTGAGTGTGACCCAAGATAACTTTTAAAGAATACAGTACATCAATTGATTTTCTACGCCAGTTGTACACACTTTTAAATACACACACACACACACACACACACACACACGCACACCGTGTATGTGGACTCCCGAGTCCTCTTACAGGACTTTTTTTATTTGCACTGCCAATAGGAACGCTGAAATGACATAAGCTGCTAAGTTTTATAGCATGTGAGACATAACGCCTGCCCTGAACTCTGCTGTCACTCTGTATGTTTGTCCATATGTCCATTTAACAATCACAAATGAGTTTATGTAATGGTGTCCACATACTACTAATGTAGCTCTGCCTCACACAATTTTTAACGGTCACATTGCTGTCATGTTAAGGTCAGGTGTATTTTTGCTTACATATCACCTGAACCAAGGTCCTATAAAAATATATAATGCCCCCATCCTGACCAGACCATGCTGTAGCTGTCCTGTCCTGTATGTACGACAGGTGTAGGATGTCACTGGAAGCAGGGAGCAGTCATTTTTTTCTCCCCAGCTCATCTCACTGGCCCCGGTGGCTCAGCCCGAAGGACGCCCTCAGCCTTCCAGAGGGAGTAGTCATTCTTCACTCACCACTGTGATGAACGATGCAGTTAGACTCAGGCTGCTTGCTTTGTGTGTAATGCGAGTCTGTATGTGTGTGTTGTCATTGTATTGTCTGCTGGAATAATAGCTGGATCCAAAATGTCTCTGAGGATGAAAAGGACGAATCTGTCAAGGTTCACTTCCAGGTCAAGTTCGAGGGCAGGTCCTTTCTCCTTGCTATAGTGACTGTGGTAATCATGTGGTTTCATTGTTTCTAGTGTTTGTTTGTATTGTGGGTTTTTTCTCTTTTCTGTGGTTGTAGTGTTAAAATTGTCATTATTATTTATCATGTGTTCATCAATGATCAATCCTATCCGTAGCTGTTTGGGAGGACACATGGCATCACTCATACATTTGTGTCTAGACCCTGGCTCGTGAAGTAAAGGTCGTTGCCAGCAACGATGACCCCAAACTCTGTTTCCTCCAGCTATGATTTTCTCCTTGACTGCCTCACAGTGATGAAGGCAGTTTGCTTTTCTTACGGATGGGTGGAAATGTGGTGGTCTCCCTCTTTTCCCTTATTCTTTGCGTCATTTCTTGTCTGTATTACTGTTGTCCTGATTCCCTCTCTTTTTCACCCCACTTTTGCACCCCCTCCTCGCTGAGATAACAGTATATTTCCTCCTGCACATACACATTAGCATCATAATGGCAGCATTACCGTTGTAGGAAATTGCATCACATTTGGTTTAACAGAAATAGTTTTTTCGTTACATTTACATATTACTTACCCATTCACAAACCCATGCTTGTTTACTCTCACTTGCGTATCACTGCAGAGAAGTCTCCAGCTATTACTCATACACGTGTCCAGGTTTCCATCTGCTTCATCAAGCAAATATCTACTGCTAACCATACTGTATTCCAGATGTAATTTCTCTGCTTTGGCACCAAGGTAAATAAATGGGAGCGATGGCTTGGAAAGGATTATATCACCGAGCTGATATTGGATGTGACACATCATGCAAGGTGAAACAGTTTGGTAGACACAGAGACTGTACTTCTGATCTCTGATGTTTTGGAACGGCATTGAGACTGAACCTGTTCACTCTGCAATGTTTGTCAGCATCCTGCTTGTGATTGATGATTCATCATTTTCTCTTTCTCTCTCTACCCAACAGGCTACTTCACTCAGATTTCCACATTGGCAGATGTGCAAGAGAATGTGATGGAGTATCTCCACGTGCTGAGTCGTCCAAAGGTGATCGACCAAGAGCATGACACGGTGTGGACTGAGGCCTACATTGATAGCACTGTGAGTTCATTATGCCATCCCTCACATGGAAGTGGGCTTAAGTTCTGATAGTACTTGCTTACTACTGACACACACACGCACACGCAGCAGAAATATAACACAGGACGAGGGAAATGGGTAGAAAGCCAGAAAACACAATTTCAAAAAGAAATTCTAAAATCTCAAAAAGAATGTATGAGCCTGAAGAATTGACATTAACGTGTTTCACGTGTTCGGTGTCTTTTTATGTACCAGCAGATGTTGTTAAGAAAAGAAAAAGCTTTTGTTTGCTGAGTGCTTTTTTTTCATTTTGTGGTACTGAGTATCTTTTTATATACTACAATTGTATAGAAGTTAAAAATTCCGGTAGTGTGACAACTTCAGACTGAATGTGTGAAAGTGTGTGCGAGCAGCAGATGGAACCATTAACTGAATGAGCCTCCTGTGTGTTTGGCAGTTGTGTAGCATGAGTAGAACATACTGGGGGACATTTGTGAGTTAGTATCTGATCTCTCAACCTCATAGCCCGGCCAAACACGTATTATGAAATGGCAGTGTATAACTGCTCAACACACGCAGATAATCACATGCAAAGCTAAATCCCCAGTACATGCTTTATAGCTCTCATTCAGATTATCATCGCTAAAACACCACAACGCTTAACCTACAGCACAGGATCCACTGCTGTCCATAATATACGCACAATATTCACACATGCCTAGTGCTTTTCTTTTGTTGTAGTCATTGAGTTTGTTCAATGACAATAAAGAGTGAACAGCCGCCCTTTGTCATACAGTATTTCTGAATATATAATGTGGAGAGAGTTTCAAAAATGTAAGAAGACAAAGGTAAGTGCCATCTAGCAAAAATATGTGCAAGCTATCGACACTGCATGGAAAAGGACTCTTTCTCTTTGCGATCATCTTCACATCCCTCATGTTTTACCCTCTTCTGTTATCCTCTGCTTTTTTTCTTTCTCTTTGCCCTCATTACCCCCTTCCATTTATCACAGTGAAAGTACATTCACCCAATACTGACTCAACAGTAACAGCATTAGTGTTGTTTCCTCTGCTGTGACCCTCCCAGCCATAAAACTCTCCTCTCTTGACACAGTTGTTGTTTTTAAAGTTGCAGTCAAAGTCAATGGCAGTGGATTTTTACACGCCCACTAGTGCTGAAACTCTGTTCAGTGGAAACGACACTCCTTACACTTATCCACAAACATATTGACCCTTTCTCTCCTCCTTAATCTGTTCTCTTTAGCTCCCCCAAGCACAACAGGTAAAAAAAACTGATTTTAGGTCATTGCTGTATTGTGTTGTGTTAGGCCTGGTATGTGTTCATGTGCATTTCATGTGCATGTGTGTTTTGGTCTCTGGTTTGTACAAGATGACAAAGTAAATACCATACTGACCCATGGCATTTTCTTGTGTGTCAGTGTCAGCTCTTCAACCTCTTAACTGAAACCATGCATCGTGGTTGTCATCGGTTCTGTTGACCGCTGTGTTCTGCACGTCTGATCAGGCACACGTTCACGTCTGTGCACACGCTCACACTCACTGATCATTGGTGATGCTGTGTTGGCTGTGCTTTGCCAGTATCTCCAAAGCTGGCAGTGTGACAATGTGTGTAAATGTTAGGCTACAATTTGTTCTTTTGCCTGTGTGATTTTGGTGTGAAAACAAGATTGCCTGTGTTATTTGTTTTGGTAGAATTCTCCAGAATAAGCTGTTTTGTCATCTTCTGGGTGAAAATCCAATAGCCTATAATGACTGGCAGGATGATCAGTTCTTCATTTTCAGTGTTTCATTTTTTAGTGTTTTATGAATCATATGTGGGTTGAGATAAGCAGCTCTATAATCATAACAATGATGATGGCGAAACAGAAGAGTGCTCCTTCCCCCCCATCAGCATGAGCTGAGCACAGAGCTGTCCCATTAGACAGCTGGCAGGCCATATGTCTGACATAGCACTGTTAGTGTGATAGAACCAAGCTTATTGACATCGAAGCGGCTCAGCAGAAAAAATGAAATAGATATCACATTGTCAGACATGATAATTGGGATTAGCAAGGAATCTACACTGCTTCTTTGCATGTAATCACCCCAGCACAGCTCGGGCCTGGGTGCTAGGAGCACATTCACACACACACACACACACACACACACACACACACACACACACACACACACACACACACAGTCCCCTGCACGTAAAAGAGACAGTGGCAGAAAGACACACACCAACCCTGCATGGTGATTGTGTCTGATAAGAAGTTAGCAAAACTCATGGGATTGGCTCAGTGTTAGGAAAGTGATGAGCATCTGGTATTTTTGTTCCAGGGCTGATGTGTATCATCTTTCCAGATGTACCCTTCATCCTATCTTTTTTCCTCTCCTCGTCCATCCCTCTCAGTGCAACCCAATAATCTTTCTAGCCTCACATATCTCCCCTTTCCCTTCTCTCTTTCACTTCTGTCCCTCCTCCCTCCCCCCACCTGTGCTAGTCCTCTCCTCTCCAGTTCCCCTCCTTCTCCCTCCTATCCCTCGTCTCACCAGCTTCATCCATCATTCTCTGGCTCATTTGGCTTTGTTTCCCACTCTGTCGGATGAACTGACACTGGAGCTCAGGGATGATGGGAGGGAGGTAGGGTTGAGAGGAATATGTTGGGGGGGTGTGTTTGAGGACACGTGTAGGGCGGGTGAAAGAAATAATGTAAGAGGTTTGACGAGAAAGTGAAAGTTAAGAAAAGAACAAAAAGGATGCTGGGTTGAGAAGAGGCTTTTGCACTAAAGTTTAAAATACCTAGTAAAGCAGGAACAGACATTGGACAAATAGTAAAGTTGGGAACAGTTGATTACCATGTGGTGATGAATCAAAGCAGTGAGCTCTTAAAATGTACCATGGATTGATACTCCAAAGTAAAAGTATAATTAAGGTAATTGAGAGATTTCACAGATCCCAGAACAACAGTGCATTAAAAATGTGTGCTTGGTTCTGTGCCAGGTCTGCCCTCCACTGGGTTTGTATCACACGTACTCTTTTTCCACCCTGAATCCACAAGGGGCTTTGGCTCCAGCGCTTACATACACCAACATCATTAAACCCTGGTCTCCAAGGAAACAAGGGTCACCTCTTTCACCAGTACACTATTTGTCACAGCAACCTAGATTACAAGGTGTCCTATGAGACACCAAACACGGGGCAGGGGTGTGTATCTAAGGCCTCTGAGGGGTGTAAGTGTGTAGGAATGTGTGGGTATTTGTGTCAGTGGGGAGCAAGTGTATTAGAGCCCAAGGGGGTTCTTTTTCATTCTCTGACCCACAGCAGGGAAAAGGACTTACACACCCCATTTGCTCTGACTGACATAGATAAAGCCGCAGAGGCAGTGATGATGCAGATTTGCCCCAAATGTGTGTTAAGTTCTGACCTTGCATTAGAGGTGGCAGGTTATGTATGATAAGTCAAATTCTGGATACAGAGCACTCCCTTAGGGACTTATGTTGGAGGACGCTCATCTAGGGTTCAAGGAAGTGCCTCTTTCCTCTCCCGGGTTAGGATAATGAAGCACAGGTTTAAAGGTCTTTCCTCCTCTGGGTAGGGCAATGTGAGAAGCCTTTGTAGCCGTGCTTTTGGCTTTGAATCCAACAGATGCAGTTGCTGGCTGCCTTTCTCCACGCAGCTCATGTTATCTGCTTAATTACAGTATGTCATTTCCCAGAGCAGCTGGGCAGGCCTGATTTTCACCAAATGCACATATACCGAAAATAAAACATCTTAGATAAGTGCTGAAGTGCACATTTGATGGCTGCTCATCAAATGTGCAGTTCTTGGGTATACACAACAAATTTCTGTCCATACGTTAAAGGACCGTTGATATATGATCCAGTAGACCTGAGCTTGGAAATAGATTTTATATTTTTAGATGAGCCTCTGCTCATTTTCCTTGTCCTTTGATCGATCCTGTTCTCCAGCAGCAAAACTGTCCATTGTTACAGCAGCTGTACTTAGGTGTGCTTTGTTCTCTCTTTGATGTCTAATACTATGTCCTGGATTGCTATTACCAGCTGTCTGAGCTCAGGTCACCAATTCCCCCTCTCCTTAGTGTATGAGCAAGACAGAATGGATGCTAGCAGTTTCCTGTCATTACCTATTATTATTTGAGCTACGGGTGGGGTAGGGGGCAGAGGAAGGAGAGTGTACAGGGAGAGTGTAATGGTCACCCAGGAGAATTGGTTAAATGAGGTAGTTCCCTAAGAAAAATTACTGCGCAGGAATCCGACAATCAAGTCAGTCTAACAGAGCACAACATAATAATACTCATAATACATAATTGATGGTTGTGGCTTAAACAGATCATGTGTAACATGATTTATGTTTTTTTGGCACCACATCTAGCTTCACTCAATCTTGGATTTTGTTCTGGGATTCATATTACTCTTAGTGGAGCAATTACATGTGGTGACTTGAGTGTGACTGACATTTTGACAGTTCTGACATTTCTGAGTGGACAAGTTGTGCCACGTTGTGCCAAGTGCAACGTCTTTCTATAGAGTCTTCATAACCGAGTCAAGCCTTCATCTCTAATGGATCATCTTCAGATACAGACAGCCGCTGGAAAGATAAATATCATAATTATTCCAGCAGTCTTTAGGGAGGGAAGATACCCAGATCCAAACTAGAAGCACTGCCTTTGGATAAGCTTATTCCGCAAGAGATCAAAGGCAGGCTGTGATTGAACACATTTTAAGGCAAATAATAAACATGAATAAAACATGTCATGGAAGTTTTGTAGGTCCCTCAAGAAGATAATGTGAATGTAGTCTGCTGCAGAATTCCTATCAGGATTGCTGCTTAAGGAACGAGTGTTGTGCAGCTTGAGATAATCACTCACTGAGTGTCACTAACCAAGATGATTCATATAATGCGCATGATGCCATGCAACGTGCTGTGCAGTTGCCTTTCTTTTGTATAATATTTCATCATTAGCTTCCCTCTTCTCTCTCCCTCTATCTCCCTTTCTCTCCCTCACCCTCTCAACTGCTATTTTTCACTGTTCTTCTTTCATGACTCACTCAGTTGGACGATGGTCAAGGTCCGGTCCTAATGACCACAGTGGCAATGCCAGTGTTCAGTACCAAGAATGAGACTGTAAGTATGCACAAAGTGCTTTTAGAACCAAAACCACATTCACTGTCACTGCTGTTATGTCTCTGCAACTTGTTTTTTTCCCTCAAATTTGCAGTTTAATTGAAAAACTATGCAATTACTTATTGCATAACTTATAAGGAATTATGTGTCTGACAATAGAGACAAATTGAGAAATAATAATAATTTGACTGACGCTAATCTCAGATTGATTGGAGTCTGCAAATTAGGATACAGTAGAGCATCACTAATTGAATATATATCTTAGATAGTTTTAAATATCATAAACAGTTGATCAGTAGGAGGCCATATTATGTAAGTAACCTTTCAAAAGCAATTTAAGAATATTTGTATGTGTTTCCAGAGAAACCGTGGAATCCTCCTAGGGGTGGTTGGGACAGATGTGCCTGTCTCTGAGCTGCTCAAGACCATCCCCAAATATAAGGTACCACTCCCATCATCTTTTACACCTACAAATAATTATAGATCTCAGTGGCTATGTGATGTCTTCATCACACTTTTTATAATCACAACCAAATTTGGATGTATTTTAAAACATAGGATTTTGCATTGTGAGGGCGGCTTTCACCTGGAGGCTAAGTTATTAAAAAAAAACTCAAGCAAGTTAAACGATTTTTATTTTTTTAACTTATATCAGCGCCTCTGCCAGTCTAACTCTACAGCGCAGTAATTGAATGCCAAAGCAGGTGGTGAAATCAGAGGTTCTGTTGAAGTTTTGACACTGATTATTCAGGACTCCTTCCTCAAGTCCAACAATAACAGGCAAATTATACACTGTGTATACTAATGCCTTCTGATAGTGTCTCCCACCACGTCTCCTGTGCTGATTTCTTTCAATTGTAGATCTGATGCTCAGTTGGGTGTAAGTAAGGTTTTGACATTTGAAAGTGTTATTTGTCCAGACATGGATGAATGACACCATCCTCTTTCATTGTGCAGTTCTGTGAGTTTCATTGCAAAGACAAAGATTCTGCCATTAAAAATGACAAAGGGCTTGATTAGCCCAGATTTGTAATTAGCTACAGATTTGTCATGCATCCATTTGGTGTGTGTGTATTTGTGTGTATCCTTTAGCTGGGCATTCATGGCTACGCCTTTGCAATCACCAACAACGGCTACATCCTCACTCACCCAGATCTGCGGCCTCTTGTGAGTATTACCTCCAGCACCATTCAAATGCTTTGCAACAAGTTAACTGACTATGAACCTTATTATCATAACAATCCCTTTTAGGGCGCTGAGATTGAAGTTCAAATGTATTAATTTATTTTGCACATGCCACTGAGGAATACTAACTCTTGGAGTTCATGTCAAGTCAATTACTGATTTCGTTGTCACTTTGAGATGCCGATTGACATAGAAAATTGGTGTGCAGTTGTGTGGGTGCACCATGGGCAGTGTGTGTTGGCTGCGTGGCGGTATGTAAATGAGGAGAGTGTGTTCCAGGTCTCCGCAGTGCTGTGAATAGACAGAGATACAGCCTCTGAATGGCTGTGATTAACTCCATTGTGCTCACTCTCTCCTCTCACAAGAGGGCGAGGGGGGGAGTGCAGAGAGGGAGGGGAGGGAGAATGATGAGAGCAAAGAACCTGCTGTAACATGAGAATAGGTGCATGGTGACAAAGCGGGGTGCATCACAGGATGAAAATGGAGGGATGTGGAGGGACAAGAGAACAGACGTGGAGCAGAGGAGTTAACAGACAGTGAGACAGACAGACAGATGGTTTAATAGCGGTCTAATTAAAGACGTTAATGAACAGTGTTTAACAACTAATGAGGGGTGGGAGGTTGTCCTCGCTGACAGATGAATGGAGAAGAGGACTTGCAAGTACACACATGGTTGTACAGTAGATGCACAGACACATATAGTACACCCTTATAAACTCTGCCTTCTATCATCTTTATTTAATGTCCATATTAAAAGGATCAGGCAGCCTGGGGACAGGGGTCCATTAAAGGACTATTTTTGATCTTTGAGAAATACATTATCTCATTTTATTCATTTCTAGCAGACTCAATACCACTGTCATATCTGTCTGTTAAGTATGAAGCTACCACCAACAGACAATTAGCCTAGCTTAGCCCGGTTGCCTGGCAACCGCACAGTGATGACAAGACTGCAGGAAGTCACTTCTTCAGGCCAAGAACTATTCATATCACGCAAAACCACAACTCTTCTGTTAGTGTGCTTATTTAACAAATGAAATATAACGTGATGATATTGATATTATCAGGTGATATCATTGTTAGAGACAGAAAGCTAAGCTAAGCTAACTTTCTCCTGTTTCCTGTCCTGAATGGAAAATAGATTTTAGTTTAGTTTACAAATGCTGCTTGCACCTGGTTAATGTCATTTTAAGCTATCACTGGGTTTTAATCAAAGCAAGCAATATGAAAAAGTCACTCGAACTCTGGAAGATTGTGACTTGGTGATTTTTTTTTTACATTGTAATGGCATAATGGTAACAATATTACCTAATATATCACTTGTTCATGTATTGTGTGATTCATGTTTATATGTTTAAATGGGCCCATGTTTCCAGTACGGAGATGGGAAGAAGCGAAGGAAGCCAAACTACAGCAGTGTGGATCTGTCCGAGGTGGAATGGGAGGATAAGGATGACACGGTGAGACACTTAAGTCATAAATCTTCACTAAGGATAATCACAGTAACCCTCTCAATAAGAAATCTGATGTTAAATGTATGTGCTTTGTACCACCAGCTGAGAAATGCCATGGTCAACAGGAAGACGGGGACCTTCTCCATGGAGGTGAAGAAGAGTGTTGACAAAGGGGTGAGAATTCCAAAATTCAGAAAATTCACAAACAAACACACACACAAACACACACACACACACACACACACACACACACACACAAACAAGTACTTTTCCGATGGTCCCAAAGGGTGAGCCAGAGAAAATACTCAGCAGGGAGAATCCACTCTGCCATGGGGTTGTTACACTTGGCACAGTGATGAACAGGACCGACTTGGGGATTTTGTTTCAGATTTTGTTTGCTCTGCATTCATGGGTGTGTGTCTGTCTGTATGTGTGAGCCCCTTATCTCCACCAAGCACATGTTGCTGAATATGGGAGAGACAGCAGCCCAATGATTCTCTTTTACTGTTTGCCACTCTACAAGTGAGTGAGTGAGAGAGAGAGAGAGAGAGACAGACAGAGAGAGACGGGCAGTCAGGTGTGTGTATGTATGTCTGTGTGTGTACTTTGCATTTTCAAAGCTTAGTGAAGGGCATTATATATTAGCCTGATTATTAAGCATTCAATATGCAAATACATATCAGCACACACGCACACACACACTCAAATTTACACATGCATATTCAAATTTCTTATCGAAATACTCATTCACACACATCCTTCTGTAGAGTAGCAGGTCAGGTGGCAGGCTGCCAACCATTCCATGTACTCTCTGCACCACTAGATGGAGCCAGACTGCTGAGAATCACATCAGATAGCTGCTATTGCACTGTTTATTGTGGTGTATAATGGAATGTATTAATCTCCTTTATTTCAGAAACGTGTACTGGTCTTGCATAATGATTACTACTACACAGACATCAAGGGGACTCCATTCAGGTAAGACACCTGGAGATGTTTCTGTGAGTTGTGAACAAAGCTTCGAATGATGAAGCATCAGTATTCCCAGCTTTCTTCGTACAGCACTGGTGAGTTGTCATTTGAGAAAACTGTTTTTTATTTTTAGTCTAGGAGTAGCTCTTTCCAGAGGCCATGGGAAGTTTTTCTTTAGAGGGAATGTTACAGTGGAGGAAGGTAGGAAATTTTCCCTCCTTCTCTGATTTATCCACTTTTTACTCTTTAATTGTGTTTGTGTCGGCGTTTCTCACTTGGCATGTGTTGTCAAGTGTCAGCTGCACTGGGCAAGTTTAGTGGTGGAAGTTCACATGCTTTACTGAATAAAAAAGTAGTACCGTATAATTTATATTAATATATTCTAATTCTCTATCACAAGTCATGCTGCCACAATTTTACCAATGTGAAAATACAAAAGCATTATCAGCATAACACATTCACAAAATATTTGTCTTATATATTCATATTTTGTGGTATTTAATTTCCTAAGCTTAAGCAACTCTATACTGTTACTGCAGACTGCACTCACACATTAATGATTGTGGGCGCTGATTATTAAATTAAAGAGCACACTAGTATTTGATGTGCTTATAGTGTTTAACTTCTTTTTTAGATTTCCCATGTTTAATTTGTTGATATTTAAAGCTTGTAAGAAGATGTTTAAATAAAAAAGGAATAGGAAATAGATGGAGCCTCACTCAACATTACATTAACAGTACGTGAATATCTCATGTAAAATTACTTGTCCAGAATGGCCCCTGTTACATCTTTGTATTGTTATGTAATTGTTAATAATAATAGGATTGATATTACATGTTAGTAGCATTTGAATTAGAAACAGATCATCATATTTTATAAACTAACCATATGTACCAAGAATCTCCAAATTAACTTGTCACTGTAGCTTTGAAAACAGTGCAGTACAATAGTACAGTACAGTATATTATACGTATATACAATAAAGTAAGCATAAAAAATAGCCCTGAAATGGAAATACACAAATAATCTACAAGCACTTTAAAGCTGAATAAACCCTCCTGCTCAAAGCACACACATACACAAACACATGCGCACACATATACAATACTAAATAGTAATGTAGTGATAATGAACTTGAAAGTCACAACTGGCCAGGAAGGTAAATATTTCTTTAGTGGCTCCTTAGGTGTGTACTTGTCCACGTTCTGACAGTGCTTGCGTCTGCCTCTGTGCGCCTCTGTGTGTATTTGTGTCTATTTTCATGTCCAGCCTCATGCATGTTAATATTCATGTGGTGGTAGTGGTGGTGGTGGTGTGTGTGTGTGTGTCTGTCTGTCTGTCTGCCTGTCTGTGTGTTTCTCTAAACATGTCTATCATGCGGAGCCCTCTGAGCATGACTTGGCTCTTCCTGATCTAATCAGTCCTGTCACATCCATTCAAAAAACACATTTTTCACCCTTGGTGTGTGTGTTTAAGAGTGTGTGTTTGAGGTGTGGATGCCTACCCCTATTATTATGAGTTCATATTGAGTGCTTATGCTTATTTAGTCTGAGATACATAGTTCTTATTTTGTTACAGGGCTTCATGACTTGGAGCATCCCGATGTAGCACTGGCAGATGAGTGGTAAGATTATACAAACACTCACTGTATGTTTCTGTTCTGACAACATCATCTGCATCTCTTATTCAAGTGACATAATGATTGGCCTTTATCCAAAATAACTCCCTAATATTAACATCAAATAAATCTATTAAACAATGTTAAACAATACGAAAGTTATATAACAGATTTGGGTTCTGTACGACTTTGACTTGATGGTTTGTGTCACTTGATGACTTGTGGTCACCAGGGCTGGGAACCAACATCTAAACAAATTACAGTAAACGCTTTTCAAACTAAAAGCTCTTAAATGGGGAAACCTTTTTTGTTTTACTTCACATTTTATTCATCATAAACCCTTTGCAAGATGATCCCGTGCAGATAATGATCTAAAAACTAATTTTTTTAAATAGCTGCTACCACTTATGACTGTCTTACATTTTATTAAAACCAATTCTTGTTATATTGCAGGACATACTGTAACACAGACGAGCACCCAGAGCATCGCTACCTGTCCCAGATAGAGGCAATCAAACTCTACCTAAGTGGACATGAGCCCCACCTACAATGTTAGTTAATAAACTTATGTATAGATCCTGCCTTCTTCTCTCTGCACACAGAATTAAACATCTCTAATGGCCATTGGCTAGTTAATTTGTTGTGGCTGGTCTGTGTAAAAAACTCTCTTGTTTGCTTTGGTAGGTGACAAGGAGCTGATTCAGGAGGTTCTCTTTGACGCGGTGGTGACTGCTCCTTTGGAAGCCTACTGGACGAGCCTTGTGCTCAATAAGTCTGAGTGCGTCACTCACTCTACTCTTGTCTTATTTGTTATCAGAGAAATATGCTTGTTTAGACAGACAGTTACGATTACAGAAAACAAAATATTAAAGGCTCTTTCTGTTGTGTTTTAATGATTCTGATAGTGAATTTACATCTGTGTACAAATGCAGATTACTGTATCTTTTTGTCATGCTACTCAGGAACTCAGATAAAGGGGTGGAAATAGCCTACCTGGGCACAAGAACGGGCCTGTCCAGAATAAACCTGTTTGTGGTACCCGATGAGCTTACAAATCAGTAAGTATGCTGAATGTATGTCAGTATGTGTCTATACACAAATATATAGCAAGCTTAATAGAATATGTGTTGCTTTGTTTATTATTTCAAAGATAAATTATATGTTGTGTGTGTATCCTCTGTATCATTATCACCTCTGTTTCCTGTCTGCTTCAAGAGACTTCCTGACAGCTGAAGACAAAGAGGGGGTGTTTAATGCCGATCATTTTCCCCTGTGGTACAAAAGAGCAGCAGAACAAGTTCCTGGTACCTTTGTCTACTCTCTACCTTTCAACACAGGTTAGTTTTAAATCTCAGTTTTTAAAAGATAATCAGTAAATTCTACGATCAATTTCAAATGTTTAAGCTTAAATCAGTTTTTTGTTTTTTTTTATTCAGTAACCATTTCTGGTGTGATATAATGAAACTGCACTGGTTAATTAAAAAGTGGCTCACAAGTGTATAATCACTTGTATTAGATAAACCTTTTTTTCAATCCCCTCTTTTCCTCTTTCACCCATATTTGGTCGTTTTCTCTTGCCATGCATCTCTACCTCCCCTTCCTCTCTTATTAATTCTGGGCTGTGTTCTTGTGGACAGGACTGATTGCTGTGGGTTGAAACAAGATATGTTAGGAAGAGGTTCAGCCCTTTCCATAGTGACTTGGCCAGAACACACACACACCAGCACACGCTTACAAAAAGACACTTACACACATGCACACACACACAGAGGCACCTCACACACATGCAGTTTAACTATGTCTCTAAGAAATGGTTTCTCCTCCAAAGGGAGAATGTGTTCTCATCTGTCCTCAGCCTCAGGCTTTCCATTAGTGCCAGCTAATACAACTGATCTGAAAGCCTCTTATTTACTCGCTGGACTTGCCTTGGATGCACCCGTCCTCTCTGGACTGTGGCAGTTAGCTGTAGCCATGAAATAGTACTCTGTGGTATTTATGTTCAGTGTTTCTCTCTCCAATTGTCCTGTGGTCAGTTCAAAACTAATATAAGGAATTATGACATGACTCTAATGTGAACTCTGTGTGTGTGTCTGTGTGTGCTATGTTTGTGTGCGCTTTTATGTATGTGTGGCTCAGGATCAGAAAACAAGAGTGTTGTATTGGCCAGCACTGCCATTCAGCTTCTGGATGAGAGGAAATCACCCATAGCTGCGGGTAAGTGCAGGACTCAAGTGGTTCTTTGTTTCTCACACACTTCTGTATTGACAGAGGCTGCAATACTCTCTTCCTAACGCTGCGGTGTAGACTTTGTTTTCCTGATCCACGGTTATGTATCCCTACTTCTTCTCTTCTTTTTGAGTTGAAACACTCACTGCCCACATTTACTGACTGTGCTGTTTTTTTCATCCGCGCACTTGCCCCTGCATGAATGTAAGCTCAGAGAAAGACAACAGTGCAACATACGTAGACGTTTGTATTTATGCCCACAGTAAATGTATTAATAGAACCCAGTTTGCGCTTTTGTGCATTCGTTCTGTTGCCACTGTGCTTATTTAAGGCATATTGTGGCTTTAGAGGATTCCAGTGTGGCTGGCCTCGTCACACATTCTTGTGACTCAGAAGTCCCATAATGTCACACCCTTATAATGAAACAAAGTACAATCAGCATGTTGAAGATATGAAGCGCTGTCTTAATTCTATCTGACATCAGCTTGGTAACAGTGGAAAGAAATTACAGATTATATGGAATAAATTGATTTAAAGGGGGAGGGTAGGAGAACATATTTATGACTTCACCATAGTTATGTTCTGTCCATTACACACGTATCCCCAAAAGCATGAAATAAGTTCAGATCAGTTTTTTGTGCATCAATTGAGAAAATAGACTTATTTCTGTTTTTTAAAGCAATAAGCATGAGGAAATTTAGAAGCACCGTGTTTCAAAAATGACCAAAATATTCCCCGTCGACCTGACCAGTCTGACCAAAATTTTACAGCTTTGGTCACAATGAGCATAAATCAAACATATAAAGTTGCTAAAATATGCAGCTAGATAGATTGTGTGTTTGTGGCTCAATGCTTCTCCTCAGGCAGCGATTCTTGCAGTGAGGTGGCTCCAACTTTCTTTACATTTACCCTCCATATGGTCCTTTGGACTTAGTGTTTTACACTGGTGTCTTTAGTAACAGCACAATAAAAATCTCTTGAATGAGCAAGTCCTTCCATTCAAATGCAGTGTACAGTATGTGGAATAGTGTAATCCGTTCCACTACCCAACACATGTGGCATAGACCAATTTGGAGCACTGATTTTGCCTCGTTTTAAAAACTTATTTTGATGTATTTTGATGATTGTCTTTGTAAGGTCTTCTGTCAACACATTATGCCCATTTATGTCAGTAGAGGAGTTACAGAGAAAGATTTGGACTGAGAAACCAGACCCGAACAAAGGAAAATCTTTTGGAAATGTAGTGATAAAATAATAGAAGAAATAAAAGGGCAGAGAAAGAAAAAAATATTTCACGGTGCCTGCATGCGTTGACATGAAAGCAGTGCATTGTGGGTACTCTTGGCCTGGGGGAAACCACTGGAGCAGAAGGACAGAGATGGAGAGTCTGTGCAGTGCCACAGCACACATGCACACAGAGTATGCATCAGATTTCTAGCAGAGCGATACACAAGCAGCCCACAGTTTACAGCAGCCCACAGAATGATTTGACCCTGTCGACTTAATCATTATTGTTTTAAGATAGTATCATTCTCTCAAATCCTATTAAGCAGCTATCCAAATGACTAATCATTATCAAGGATTCATGAATGTTGCACTGGATGCTGATGTACAGTGATGACGATCATGCTTGTCAGATCGGGGGATGTCTGTAAGGATGATTTTATATAAGAGAGTCAGATGGGAGGAGAGATGTAGGCTAGAATGCAAATTTAGCGTGGGCCGGTTAAGGCCAGTTTTCACTGCCCTGCGCTCCACTGAGCTGTAGACTTGCAAATACGTTAGTACACTAACTTAACAGGACAGGCTGATGACATCACACACCATGAACCCTGCAGACATCGCTTGAGTCACAATGTTACCGTGTGCGTACATACACGTGTGTATGGCAGCGTGTGTGAGAGAGCGCGCGCGTGTGTGTGTGTGTGTGTGTGTGTGTGTGTCAGTGTTTGTGGTCACATCCTCAGCCACGTGCAGTGAGTCTGCTGCCGTAATATACAAAGCCATAAAACTCAGGTCAGGCGTTAAGACCAAAGGCATGTGTGTACATTCATGTGCCTCCACACTACACGGAGTGAACAAAAAATGACTGCTGATGGCAAATTATCGAATGTAAAAACATTGCCTGAAGATCCTCTCTGTGGCATTTTACATATATTAAAATTAAATGAGGGTGAAATCAGATAAGAATAAGAGACCCCCCCCCCCAAAAAAAAAAAAAAAAAAAACAGCTGTGGCCTGATCATCCCAGTAGATTTCCAGGACTTTATGCATACCCTCCATGAATGCAGCATTTTTAAGGGGAGCCAGTGTTGGAGCCAGCAATTGTATCAGGGTAGATTTGATCACCCCTTTTCAGCAGCAGTGTTACCAATGACCTGATACTGCATTACATAACACTTCCCTTGTGATAGTACCAATGAAGTTCCATCAGAAAAAGAAAGCTATTCAACAAAGCTGCAAGGTTTTTATAGAAATATGTGTGTGTGTGTGTGTGTGTGTGTGTGTGTGTGTGTGTGTGTGTGTGTGTTTCACCACTGTCTCTTGTCAAGTTATTTGACACAATGACCAGTAACAGAAACTTCACTAATTGTAATTCTGCCAGCAACACCTTAAAGACTCATGTGATGTTTACTTTTTTCAAGATCACATTTGTAACACCTGCTATGCCCTCATTGTTTTTCTACTTTTTGGAACCATTTCCGTTCATAAACAATTGTTTAAAATAATGTTAGAATACAGTGTGGAGTGGTCTTTTCTTTCTCCAAATTTTTTTTTAAATTATTTTCTAAATTTAAGGATGCATGCCTTCTGAAATTAGTTGCCAGTATACATACAGGAATCAGGTAGGTAAAATGTTTCCCTTTATTTTATGATACATACTGAAGGACATGACTACCATTATGTGATCAGCATTGACTCATAAACAACTGATCTCAAAAATTGTAGGTTTTCAAAGTTGTTGTGTTTGTGGGTGTGACTGTGTGCTGCAGGATAATAATTCCAATTTTTGATCTTGTAAATTCATAGAAAGACAACAACTTCCACATTTTTATGTTGTTTTCTGTTTTAGTTTGTTTCATTATTGCTTCAACGAATTTCCCACCTTTACTTCAGTCATCAGAAAAATATCCTTATGAAAACATGTCTCTTCTTCAAAACTATATCACATAATTAGGCACAAACTCTTAAATTTTCTATAAATATATGCATACAGTATAGACCTCCACACACACATACACAGACAGACACACACACATACACACACACATACACACATACACACACACACATACATTTGGGCACAAATTTAACATTGACACAAACAGTCATCCTTGTTCTCGTACTCCCATGTCAGTGATACAAACAACTTGGAACAGAACTGAACTGACAGCAGCTGCCTACTATGAGTTGTCAAAATAACCTTAAAATTAGACTCAAAATTTATGAACAACCAAAAGACAACCAAACTCTGAAATCCATTTTTTCAAAATACCAGAGCTTTACTATTATATCTACAAATATACAATTATAAATATATAGCAATTTGTTTGTATCTGTGATATGCATTTCTCAGACAAAATGGAATTGATTCCTGTTGGATTCTTTGGCCTGCCCCTTGAACCCGCATACAGTAGAGGATACTCTTCTCATCAGTGCATAGTCAAATACCTGTGGAGTTTAGCTACCCAAGTCTTGGAAAGGAGGTTAACATACGTACACTCAGGCACACACGTAAACACTCTCACTCTCTTCTTTTTTCTCACATGCACTAACACGCACATGGCATCCAAAGACGATTAGGTTAAAGGGTTGAGGCCCAGGTTTTATGTCCAGGGTTCATGTTATCATCTCCTAGGCGATAGCATTCTCCAGTGGTTCCTTCTCATCTGCTGTGGCATGATCTGCCCCCTGCGCTGCTGCCAACTCCTCGTTCTTCTTTAGCTCCCGCTGATATTTGGCCATGATAGCGGCGTAGGCGCAGCCGTACACTGCAGCAGCCAGCATCATCAGACACACGATCCCACACACTACGCCAGTGATGATCACTGTGGCAATTGCGTGGCGCAAGTTGACAGGCCGCTGCCTCTGCTTAGTTTCACACTCTGGCATACTCCCTCCTCCTCCTCCCCCACCTCCAAAACCCTCCCCCAATGCCATGGGGACATGGAGAGCGTGGCTAGAGGGATGAGCATGGTTGCCATGGGTGTGGCCTCGCAGTGACCTCTCAGACTCCAGGTGGTGTATGTTAGCAAACAGGTAATGGTAGCTTGTGGTCATACAGGCGTGAAAGAGCTGGTAGGGGACTTTCTGCAGGTCTCTGTCCCTCATTTCTTCTGGCTGAGAGCAAATCACCTCATCCACCACTCCACCTTGGGATCAGAGTTAAATGGTCAGATCAGAGGGGAATGGTAAAAGACACACTGACAGGCAGGAAGGAGAAATAATAATAAAGAGATATCCATAAATCAGTTGTTGTGCATTGTAAGCACATTACCTGCTGTTAATTACCCATTTCTTTTCTTTTTGGCAGCTTACTACAGAGGAGGACACAATCATAATCATCACAGCTGAGATAGAACCAGCCCACCACTACAAACATATATTAATCTAGGGTGTAATGGCTTACTTTAATGGGCTACATTAGCAAGTGTGATATGATTAACAGCTCAACACCAGTGCCGAATAATTCGGGTCTGTTGCAAGAAGTGTTGTGTTCAGTGACTTCATCAGCCGCCCTCTGTTTGTCCCGCAAATCTCTTTATTATTCATCTCTCTCTGTATTCATGTCAGGCATGCATGGTCACACGCTTGCTTTCTGCCTGCCTGATTAACCACTGGTTTTCTATTAAGCACACATCCTTGTATCTGGGTCCATTGTTCTGTTTTGCAGTAATTAGAATTTTCAGCCTTTAAGACGAAAGCCGTGTCAGGGTAACATAGGCGTGTAGGCGGGCCAGCCAACTCTAAGCGAGCCTAGCTTTCACTGTACGGTGGTTATTTTGTTATCTAATGCATGCTGGGGTTGGTCTAGCATGAGGAATAATGTAGTCTGCAATTTAACTCTAAATCACCCATGCACACTATATATCTTCTAGAGGGATAAAAAAAAAAAAAACCTTACTTATAGGGGCTGAGGCATAGACTGCCTAAAATTATGACATTATTCAGTAGATGTTTGTTGCTGCATGGCACTAAGCTTTAAAGACAGGCAATGTCAGTGAACCAACAGTCACAATAAAGACTTTACTGTAAATGTCATCACCAAGACACAGTACTCATCAGATGTTAATAAGAGTAAAGAAGTCAAAACAAATCAACATCTTTCAACAGCTACACACCAAACATAGCAAACACATACTTCCACTATTTTAATAACTGGACAGAGTTTTAGACTGGTCTTAACTCCACAATGCCAATCTCTTTAATGACAAAATGTATAAAGCTTATATCTGTTTGGGGTCTCTTTTAATCCCCCGAAAAAGGTTGTCCTCTCATGGTGTAGCCATTTCTACTTGAGTACACTAGTAGTTTTAGGATACTTGCTTGTGTAAAAGGTTAGTATTACCATAATATCATAATACCATGATTTGTACTGTGCTCAGCAGGAATGGTGTTGAGATGGATGAATGTTGGGAGCATTACAGACATTCCCCAGCTATGGCCTAGAGCTACTAGTGGTCTAACCTTTAAAGAGGTAGGTCTCTAGCCAGAGTTTGAGGCCAATGAGCTGGCAGTCACACCTCCAGGGGTTGCCTCGTAGTGTGAGGCTGTCCAGGCGGGTCAGGGCCTCCAACAGAGAACGGTCCAGTCGTGTAAGCCTGTTGTGTGCTAGCCCCAGGTGGCTAAGGTTCCTCAAACTGTCCCCCATGGCTCCAGGGACACCCCACAGGCTAGAGGCAGGAAACAATGGCAAGGAAAAAAGAGGAGATAAAATGAGTTACATGGGATCAAGTTTACAGTGTGTATTGTTCAATAAAGGACCAATGAAAGTTTGATCTGCTCCAGCTTTTCTGCGTAACCTGTTATGTGACAGGTCAAGGTGTGAGAGCAAGCGGATCGGTCCAAGCAACCGCTTGTCAAGTTCTCTCAGGCTGTTGTAGGCCAAACTGAGGCGCTGTAGAGTTCTGAGACCCAGCAGAGCAGTTGGTGAAATAGATGTTATAGAGTTATTAGACAGGTCGAGAATGCGGACAAGGGGTATTTCACGGAAAGCCATTGATCCCAGTCCCCTGATACGGTTATCTTGGAGATATAGTTCTTGGGTGTCTGGATGCAGTCGTCGGGGGATGTCGTACAGGCCTCTCCCCCGGCAGTCTACTACTTTGGTGTTGCTGTTGCAGCTACACTCCTTTGGACAGGCGTGTGACATAGGCAGGAGGGATAGGAGGGCACAAACCAGTACCACTGTGGAGACAGAGGGAGACAATATTAGACATCTGTAAAGTATACCTGTGTATTTGCAGCTGAATATAAATAAGCTGTATATATGTTTTGAACGTTTAAAACTTTATATTATATTTTGATTAAAACTGTTCTGTCCTGCAGCAAATACCCTGGACTGTTATACTATTATATAAGTTAACACCGCTGTTTAACTAAATAATGCCAAACAAAACATTTATGTGGTCGCATAAATGTCCAAATTCAGTTCATGTTCACTTCAGTTTGGCATAAATATTTAAAATATACATGTATAAATACGTTTGAAGATTAAGTCCCTAGGAAAGAATGTGGTTCACTTTGTTTTTGCTCAGATAGTACTGCTCTTTGTCTGTTCAACAAGAAAGTAAACTTATTACTAATATGCCAACTCCCACCCTCCCTTCCACAGTGGCCCTTGGTGACTTCACCAAAGCCTCATAACCCTTCACCCACACTCCACCCACACGCAAATCCATACACAGCAGATATTGGGTGTCTGATTCCCTTTGAGATGACTTCACATGTCCATCTCTTGTGGAACATTACAGCAGTATTTATAGCACTGGCTGGACCAGCTCGAGGCTCGATGAAATGAATCTCAGGCCCAAGCCTGGCATTTCACTAGCTCACAAGTTATACTCATAGATCTTGGACAAATAGATTAGCTGCACTATGTTCATCTCCATGAGAACAAGAACTAAAATCTTCTTTTGAGCAATTCGGCAGCCATTTTCCTAATTTGAAACGTTGGCTCTTTTCTCAAATGGGAATTATCTAATTTTTCCCTATATCAGGCAACATCTCCCATAATAATCTTTGCCTAAAATATGCCTTTGGGATGATGCAGCTGTGATTCTTGTATCACTGAAGTTTAGAATCATATTAAGAAAGATTGTGTGGCTAATAACTGTAATAATCAAAAATCCTTGAGGGATATTAATTTGAATGTGACAAAACAATCTAACTGTTTGAAATCTGTGGTGACACTACACACACTACTCACATAACTTTTATGTAGCATTCAGTAGTGAACTATCAGCATCATGGCATCCCATGGCTTCTGTTATCATTGAATAAACACTTTAGTGACATTGTCCACTCATAATATTTACAATATTTCATTTATGAAGATGTAATCATCATTTTGTCTTTGTCTGGCTGCGACTTCTTGCAGTAAATTGTGATTTTGCAAGTTTAGAAATATTCAGACACTCTCAGGTCTAATCACAAGTTTTAGTTTGGTTCAGTAGCAATGTTGCCACCAAGATATTATGTTGCTTGCTTCAACAAAATCCGTCAGAACATGTCTGGGTTTAGATTCTACATTAGTAGTGCAAAGCCCTCAGTTAATTGCAGCTTCAGCAGTGAAATGAGAGAATGTGTGCATATGCCAGAATGCATTCAGTCATGTGCTTACACATGTGTGCACTTACTCATAAACAAACTCATATACATACAATGCGTATGTGGATACACATTAACAGCATCAGCTCAGTGGAGCGTTGTAACAGCAGCTCTGGAATGAGGTCAACACAGGAGAATGGCTCTTAGCTCTGATGTGTCCCTCCAGCCCAAACTACACACAGAGAAGCTTGCAATGACATGTGCACACAACCCACAATAAGTACCACTTTGAATCAGCTCGGTACCAATGTCAATGCCTATGTGCAACAGGAAACACTCAGTGGCAATGCAAATGTACACCCATGGGCATAAGAGTGTGAATGTTATGCTGTAAATGTAACACTCAGTTATACAACAGTTTACACAACATACTAGTCTCAGCAGCTGATAGCAGCCCACCCAGCCATGCACATGTACAAATACACACATATTCACACATACAAAAACATATACACCAGTGTGCTCAGCTTGATATTTTTCTTAGTGATTTTTCTTACCTCTCATATCTGCCAGTCGTCCTTGGGCCGCTTGCGTTGGATCTTCTTTTAGCTCCCCCTTTGGATTTTATTGACTGTCATTGGTTGATGATCCATTAACAATCAGTAAGGTGGAGATTAGCTGTCCTGACTCTCATCCGTGGTGACTGATATGGTCAGTAAGTCGAAATTAGAGAGGCCAAGATCAGCAGCAGAAACCTGTGTTGCCCTCAGGATCCCCAGCACTGCCTGCACTGGCATGAAACCCCATCAGAGCGGGCAGACCAGAGCACAGAGCTTACTGCCAGCCAGCCAGTCTGGGAATCACTGGAGTTAAGGAGCTCTGCCTCTGTCTCTCTCTCTCTCTCTCTTTCTCTCTCTCTCTCGCTCGGTATCTCTCTTTGTAGCTCTCTCACTGTCTCTCAACCTCTCTCTCTGTCTCTTGTATTTTTCTTCACGCTGTTTTTTTTTTGCCTTTGTTTCTATTTTGCCATTTCTCCTGCTTGATCAGATTTTATTTCTTCTCCTTTGTTGAATACAAATCAACACTCTGACCTCTGTCTGTGCGTGTCTGTCTGTCTCCCTCTCTTCCTGTTTTGCTTGGTCTCTCTCCCCCTGTCCCCAGTTGTATTGGTGAGTGTGATGGTGTGTCATCTCCCAGCGGACAGCTGTTCCTCTTAAATCACAGCACACACACACGTACGCTGACATTCACGTTACCTCGTATTGCTCTGGCAAGACTTGAGCAAGACAAAATTAGATCCGCATTGCATTGCATCTACACAAACACTCAAACACTTCAACAGTGAACACAGACAGAGGATGCCCGTTGCTGTGGCACGCTCTGATGATATTATGCATGAGCCGTGGGCAGAAGGGCTGGCAGAACACGCCCCCAGCACAGCAACACAAAACGCACGAATGCACACATACACATGCACACACGCACACAGCAGCATATTAAGCTGTTGCAGAGAATTTACATGGATTTTTTTTTTTTGCATGTAAATGGATTGACTGTTAAGCTTATATGAGATCATGGGTCGCTTGAAGGAGAAGCAAAAAATGAACAAAGGAGAGAGGAAGAGATTAATGATCAAATCATTTTTAACGATGAGTTAAAGCCTTCCTGTCCATCCATATTTATATCCTTTCTTCTGCTGAAGGGCATGACAATTATTTTCATTCTGTCATATACAGTAAAAATTGAAGTCAATGTGTCTCCAGCTTATATTTAGTTAATTTATTGAGTTAATGTGTGATTTCAGCCTTGAGGATTCAATGCACACATAGAGATGCTTTAAAAAAACATAACTGCACATGTAAGGGCATGCACCTGCATACACACACAGATTTGCATCCACACTCATATGCACACTTGAGTGCTCAGGCAAATACATCCTCAAATGTGTGATGGCACCTTTGTATTTGCTAAAAGCCCATATGGTTGATGTGTACAGACAGTCTGTTGTGTTTGTGCTGCAATGTCAAAAAATGTTATGCATCATTTTATTAAAAAAAAAGAGAAGCATGCCCCACTATCCTGTCTCTGCAGATTGTCATATATTATCACCATGTGTATCCCATGTGACTCATTAAGTGCATGTGGCATTAAGGCCTTGAGGGAAAACTATAAGGATGTTAAATCATATATCATGATTTAACCAACACAGATTCTTTTTTAAATTAATGTTACTTTTGCATGCTATTTTTTTAAATCTCGACTTGATTGATTGACTTGAATGACTTGATTTTACAATACAATAGATCTTTACAATTATTAGTCAAGTCTCAGTTTTATCTAAACAAGAGCTCATAGGAGAGAAAGTCTACACTGCCAGCATCCTTAGGCTCTTGTTCTGCTCATCTTCTGAATGATGCTCAGCATCTTGACATGATCGCTCGCTGCACTGTGTAGCAGCCGTGGAATTCACTACCAAATTTGCAAATCACCTCATGTCTCAGACAGCTCTGTGTGCTTGTGACACTTGTATGTGAGTTTATACATGTCCTGGAGGTGTTTCGGCTGTCAGTGGGATGTGAATTCATGCACACCTACACACCTGCACACTACACAATTATGATCGCCCTTGCTACAATACATACATGAGCACATAACCACACACGCTCAGATGCACCCCTGCACTGATTTATACAATCCTTATTAGAATCCCAAATAACCTGTGGGATTTAAACCGGTTGTCATCTCTGCCTGCCTGGGATTGTACTGATAGGAGATTGGTGATGGGGTGGATTTGGAGAGGATTTTATGTCTCTTCATCTTTGGACTTATAAACCCAGCTCAAGGCATAAATAGCCCCAAGTTCTTAAATCATACCGAGGGAAATTAAATGTTCTCCCATAGTACAGAAAATTCCTGAGCATTAGTGAGACAGATTTGGGCTTTTGTCTTTTTGTTCCGAGCCGACGACCAGGTAGCAGCCAACATCAGTGCACTTTTAACCTCTAATACAATTTGACAGAGGAAAGCCCATGTACTACTCATACTGGATTCTATGTTTCCATGATTTATTTCCTTGCACATACATGCCCTCATTCATATGTAACCATATTCAAGATATTATTTTGTTCATATTAATATCCAATATCTCGTTTCAGATAAGTTGTGCTTTCACATTTTCAAATAATTTAAAGGTTTCATGTTTCAGAGTTCACAATTTTTGCCTGGTAACTTAATTATCGCTCCTTATCTTTTTTCCCCTCTCAGTCACTATTTCTTTTGTTTTTACAGCTTTTTGGAGTAGATGATTCTGTATCTTTTATTGGCTTGATGATGTAGATTCTCCCTGGTTTTATACCATGTGTGTTTCCAGTGCTGTTGCCCAGCATCTTAAATTAGCCTCTCCTCCTGGGTTTTCCATGTGGGTGTAGAAATGGTGGGCTGCTGAAAGGATCTGGCAAAGCTTATGACGGGATAATCTGCACCTGTTCCTCTGGGCAAGGGCTAAAACAGGCCACAGCAGCACCCCACTGCACTTAAACAATCACGCAAATGCCTGATCACACTAAAAGAAGTGCAAAGCAATGGAATTTTTCTCACTGATAATGTTCCCTTCATGTGTTGACATTCAGTGAAGCTTGCTCTGTTTTATTTTTTTGAGCTTTTGGCTTAAGTTTTAGGTGCTTAACTCTACATGCACACTCACTTTACTGTATCGCTCACAGTAACTCATTACTTCATCATACAGACAACACGGTCAAACCGATGTATCTTTATGGAAACATATAGCTGTAAACCATTGTCAGTTTCCGTTCCTAGATACCACTAAAAGTAATGTACTATACTGTTTATACTGCTGCTAATGAGCAATACATATTCTAAAATGCTATATCTGTGTATATGTGTATTAAAGATTTCAACTATCTAATTATAGTTATTATATATTCATATTATATTTCA
The DNA here is from genome assembly GCA_008933995.1 of Datnioides undecimradiatus. Taxonomy (NCBI): domain Eukaryota; kingdom Metazoa; phylum Chordata; class Actinopteri; order Lobotiformes; family Datnioididae; genus Datnioides; species Datnioides undecimradiatus. The sequence continues at coordinate 6,816,527 of WARS01000026.1, forward strand.
AATATTAATATAATATTATTAGTTGTCATATTGTAATTGACAAACTGCATTGTAATAATCGTCTGACTTTTGTATGACCTTGTGTACTTATTCATGATATAAATACCAAGTTGATAAAAGCTGATTTCTTTTTTAATAGCTACCAATCAATAAAGCTAATCATATACACTTCAGCACAATAAAAACATGACTCAACAATTGTAAAATATAATACCAAATTCTGTAAATTCTGTAAATAAATAAATCAATATTTTTCCAACGTCACCAATTTTTGAACAAGAGGTTCACAGCTGGTGATGCACATCCAGTTTGGAAATTAAATGTGTGTTTGACAATGTGCAGCCAGGACTGAGATGCTTCGCCAAGACTTAAACATCACATTTTCAGCTTCAAAAAGCAGTTGGTCATGGACAGCAACAAATGACTTTACTGATTTTACTTTAATTTGATGTCTGAAGGCTGTTTTGTCCACTTTTTGTCCATACCTTTGTTTTTAGAAATGTGTTGCATGCATGCAACTATTTTACATTCTTTTGTATTTTGCTTCTTCTGTTTTCTTTTTGTTGTTTTTGGTGGGGTTTTTTGTTATTAGGTCTGTTTGCCTTTTAAGCTTCCAGTGCTTATTCCACCTCTAGAAGATGTATGGACTACACACCTTGCATTCACTTGTTTTCGGTCATTTCTATCTGTAGTGTGAAATACCCTCACACAGCTAACATACATACAAACAATAGTTTGCATTAAAAATTGATCTTTTTCTGTGTATAATAGGCTGGTATAACCTTCATACAATTAGTTGACAAATGGCTTGTCACTGTCCAACCAATATATCTGCACATTTAATGTCCCAACTGTTAAATTCACCCAAATGCCACATTCTCTGCCATATAGTTTACTACCTGCGGCTGCTCTGCATTTGGTTGAAGCTCTAAATTTTGATCCTGGAAAGATTTACAGACCCCAAAAGTGTGGCCAACCCCCACTGAGCGAATGCAAGGGTCCTCTGAGTCTTAGTAGCAGGGGGTAGAGGGAGAGGACGATGAGGAGGAGTGGAGGGAAGTTAAAGCCTGTGGTGAATGTGTCAATCTTTCCTCAGTCAACTCTGAAAAAGCTGACACATTTAATGTTAGCGGCTGTTTTTTTCCAGCCAAGGAATTCTGGTCAGATCTGTGCATTTAGGGACCTGCTGTGATGAGGCTTATGGAAGTGAGAGCAGCTCTGTGTACCAACTCTGGAAATGCGTGTTGGGATAACAACAGGGTGCCTCCCTGACTGGGGAATGGGAATTTCATGTGGGCACAGAAAAAGAGGTCTGGCATAGAATTGTGTGAAAGTGCATTTTGAGTGCGGTTAGTGGCATCTGTGAACATTGTGTGCAGATAGTACAGTATTACATACACATGCATACACTTAGGCCTCCAGAAAAATAAGCTGACACATGTATGATGCAGGGTGTAATTGCTCTTTTGGCCCATTTTGTCTAGTAGGGGTTTGGCTTCAAAGGAAATGTATGTGTTCCCCCACTTGGGGTTAATGAAAGATGCACTTTGACTCTGTGTGTATATTCATAATCTCTCTCTCGCCCGTGGGATGACTTGTGTTGTGATACAGATCAGAGTGGGCTTACACACATAACACACACGTCTCATTACTATGTCTCAGTGACTGTGCTGTCCCCTCTTTCAGCTGTGGGCATCCAGATGAAGCTGGAGTTCTTTCAGAAGAAGTTCTGGACTGCCAGCAGACAGGTAAATATACGCACATCCTGCATGAAAAAAAATGAAAAGGAAAGTGAATTTTAATAATAATTACCACTCTGTTATGAATGTATAGCACACTTTATGATGTATCTGTACTTTAATAATAACTTAATAAGTGGTGGACTCGTGAAAGTTGTTTGGATCTTCTGGTAGAACTTTTAACATGTAAAGGTCATCAATCTGTTTCACTCCATTTATTTATTTGAAAATGATTTTGGAAGACAGTAAAGGTTTTCAGCTGACAAAAGCTATCTATGTTCTCAACCAAACAGCCCAAATACCCAAATGACACCCAGATACAGTAAGCATCTTCTTTTCTAATCCTACAGTGTGCAGCATTAGATGGGAAATGCTCCATAAGCTGTGATGATGAGGTCGGTCAGCCTTCTTTTCCTTGATCACCCATTCACCATCTTGTCACTTTTACTTCTGCTTCAACACTTTGTTTTCTATTTAACAGAACATTAACTGCTACCTCATTGACAATAACGGCTTCATTCTGGTAGCAGAGGACTACACTCTGGTAAGACATCAACACACACAGAGACACACATAAAGCCAGATGAGCAACATTAAAGAGAAATTATTGCTTAATGTTTTGGGGTTGTTTTTTTTAAATAGCTACTGTTAGAATAAACATTTATTTTTCGTGCGGGCATAAAACAAGGGAAAATTCTGATGCTATTTTAATTTGAGAGGCGCTACTACTCCATAATCCGGCTGTGATGCCAGCAACATTTGGCTACATTTACACACAGGTAGTTATGTAACGTGTGATCAGAGTAGATATTATTGAATTAGTAATGAAAATGTGAAGTCCAAGAATGAGGTAAAATTTTATTCAGTGGTGCAACATTTTACATTTGTTTTTGCTATTATATAGTAATCTTCCTGCATCCCATGCATAATGCTGTTTAGACTCCTCTCAAGGAGACATGGTGTTGTCCTAGCGTATACCCTCTGCTTAGCTGTCACCAGACATGCTGTCACTCTGGCTTTGCCTCATCTAGAAGCCAGTCCGCTGGCTGTCACTGCCCTTCCTTTCCTCTGCATGTTCTTTTCACGTGTCTCTCACTTACTGGCTCCTCATTCTTTATTCAGTCTTAATTTGGAGGTGACGGAGCATTTAGGGTTACGCCTGTCAAGTTGTTTCATCTCATTGCTGTTTTGTGGTAAAAGTGCCATCAACTGAGCAAGGTAACTTTAATGTGATTCAGAGAAATGTTGTATTAAGTGTGTGAAGGGTCTTGAGTAAGTGTGTGGATGTGAGCTGGAGGATCTATCAGGTATTTCAGGGGAAAAAAATCTGTTTTCAGAGGTTTCAGATTCAATGTGCAGCTGAGGTGGGATTCTCTGCCTCCCAGGTCTCAGGAAAATGACAATTTGGAGGGATGGAAGGGGTAGGTCAGGCCTAGTAGCCCTGATATGGCTAATGGATGCTCATGGTGTGATAGCTTTGTCCCTGTGGCATTACGTGGTTTGGAGCAGAGTGGACAGTCAGGAGGCAAGGCCTATAACTGTGCAACAGTCATGAATCTCAGGGATTTTGAATCACATTAGTCACTTTTGTAATTAATAACAGAAACGGTTTTGATTATCAATTCGATAATCAAGCTTTACAAGTAAAGATCTGTGTCCTTATGGGTGCAACATATCACAAAACTCAAGGTCCAGATGATATTACAGCAATGACTCATGGATCAGATCAATATTTAGAACAGAAAAAAAAACAAAAGAGAAAAACCTCTGCTAGCCATAACTGTAATTGCACTTTTTGCAAGACTAGCATCACTGAATAATTCATTGTGATAAAACGTGCCACTTTCACACACAGCAGCTTTTTTTTTTTTTGCATATAATCAACCAAACATTATGCTTCAGATTAAAACACAGCATGCATCTGTCTTGTTTATTGCTTCACTGCAACTCTGAATCATGATTTTGGTAATTATTACACTAAAAAGTAACCACAGCAGTAAAACTGTAGTTCTCATTATAATAGTTAGATTTTGCAATGAATCCACAGTTCAAAGGCATGCCCAGCCATTGGTCAGCTATGCAGATCAGCTATGTTTGGTTATACCACTGTATAACAAGCAATTTGAAGATGTCACGTAGTGATTTGTTTAGATATAACAAGAGATTTATGGCCCAACTTCACCTATGGCGAAGGGGCTTACAGAAGGAAAAAAGTGAGAATAAAAACAAAACAGCAGCAGGTTATTTTAATTAATGGCATACAGACAAATTTTGGCTTGTGGGCTTCATCAGAGTCCTTTTTAGATAAGGACAGATATAGGGACACAGTGGGTGGGGAGAGGGCATCTCGTCTTTAAATCCAAAGATGAGATGGATGTACTCTTTTGCAGACAGCCAGATATTCCTCCCCAGGTGTTTTTGTGTGCCAACTAACTGGATCATGTATGTTTGAAAAAAGGCAGGCTGTGGGAAGGTGTGTGTACGGTCATGCATTCCCAGTTCTGTCTCTAGAAAAGAAGAGACAGCAGTTAGTGTGTTTGTATCACAGATTTTTCTCTTTGGGCATGGCCACTTGGTCATTTGGCTGAACAGAAGGAGGGACATCACAGACCATTTAACAGTGTAAAAGGGCATGGTGTCGGCACGCTTTGAGGTTTGGTAATTGATGGTTTCACTCATCCAGTGTGATTTGGACTTTGCAAGTGTCATATTTTGTTTTTAGCATTACAGACACAGTTTTTAGGAGGATGCCCATTTTACTTTCAAAGTTTGTTATGACTTGTTTGATTAAATAAAATAAAATCAAAATCAAATCTCCTTCTCTTCCTCCTCAGACAGGGAAATTTTTTGGAGAAGCAGAGGGAGCTGTAATGAGAAAGCTTCTACAGATGGGCTCTTTCAAGAGGTAAGCATTTCAAACTGCACGTGTGTGGGTGTGTGGGTGTACGAGTGTGTACTAACACTTGCCAGCACAAGTGCATGTATGTGTATGTGTCTATGCATATGTGTAAATGTATGTGCATAATATCAGGTCGGCCACAGAATGAGAGCATGTCTCCCTCTGCGCTGACAGCTCTTAACTTGGCCAATCGTGTTGAGCTATTCAGCACTGAACTCCGACCCCTCGCTCGGCAGAGCTCTCCGTTAGGGGATTACAGCAAATCTTTTCCTGAAACGAAGGAATTAGGAGAAACTTGAAGTCACACACACGCACACACACATACACATATAGACACATTCGAGCATATACTGCTTGACGTAGAGCTGTGTCTCCTGGAAAACGCCAGGAGCAGTGGGTGGTGACTTTCTGCAATTAATTTGGAAATTTAACCCAGAAGGATAACTTTCCCCATATTAGAGAACAGAAATGCAGAGCAGCAGACTCAGTCAGACACATATTGTAGTTTGACTGCGGAGTCAAAATGGTTTGGTCTAACATTTGTGGGATCTGTAGCAAACTAAGTTGTATGGTTAAACGTTAAATCTACGTTTGGACAGCAGCTCACAACCACATTTCCAACACTGCAACAGGACTGTGCGCTGCATTCTGTTTTGCCTTCGGGATGTGGGTGAGGAGATTTTAGCCATGCTGTCTCAGTGCATAAATATCACGGGTGACAAATCATTGCACAAGTTGACAACCACGCCTGTTTATCATCGGGATGAACCTCAAAAGCTGACAGTGAATGGTTTACAGTCCCACTCATAAAAACAAAAGAGGTCTACGAGTGCTTTCACTGAATTTTCAACGTTGGTTGATGAAGGATTGTTTAAAATTAAAGACGACATATGATGATTGAATAATACGACTTGTGTCGGTGATGTCTGAGCATGACGAGTAATAGAGGCTTATGGATCTTAACACTAATGAATCCAGTACGATCTGTCTTAACCTAGTGCCAGCCGCAGAGAATTAATGTGCTAACTTACCGCACAATTTTGTCTTGATTAAAAAACATTAAAGACATTTTAAAGCACTCCACTTAAAGTTGACACAAACTGCCAGCTCGGATTTATCAGCATTAAGGCTGCCGATGGAGACAAATGTGCACAAATTATTTGGAGTTACTCCTTGGTTCGTCCATCTTTTTCAAACAAGCAGTAGAAAGGGAAATCAATAAGAAAGTTAAGATGTTGTGCTCCCATGCAAAGCAAATGAAGGGCACACTCATGCATCTGCACGCATATACAGTAATCACACACCCATGAAAAAAAACAAAAACACACTCATACACAGATATTACATTGGTCTAAGTTTGCTGCTAACACCATTATGTGGCCTGGCTTAGTGCTAATTGGTTCCTGGCGGTGTGTTGGAGCTGTGTGTCACCGGCACTGTGACTGAGGTTTGAACATGGCCCAGGGCTGCGGATAGACCGAGCCCACTCAGACATCACACACATGCTCGCACACACGTTCACACACAAGGTATTGTCAAGTATATAGGAACTTAGCCACGGGCTATGAGGAAAAGTGTGTGTGTGTGTGTGTGTGTGTGTGCGTTAGGAACCCTTTCAATAACCTCTCGCAGACAGACCCAGACCTCACACCCTCAGGGTCTACTAAGCCCTTAAATCCTCTGATATCCCCCCAATATCCCCAAATCATCTACACACACACGCACGCGTGCACGCACACACACATATACACAGACACACAAACACATTCACCTTCCTACATCACTTTGAGGAACCTCTCGGGAAGCTCTCCGCTTTCAGTTGCTTTCCTTTTTCTCATTCTTGCCACATCCATCCAATATATTATCCGTAGGTAAAGCGGCAGTTATAGCAGTGGTGGGATCTTTCCTTCCTGCTCCCACACAACAGTCCAAAAGGCCCTGCAGGCATGTATTAGAGAGATAATGTGTGAATCAAGGCTTATATCACCTTATCTGGGCTGTATCTTTCTGACAGTGCATTGCTTATTAAAGTCAAACCTGAAAAAACATTCTATTTATCATTTTATCTCTGTTTCTGATGTCTTCATCTCAGTCTCTATCCTCTCTTTTGTCGATCTTTATCTCCTCAGGGTCACTCTGTATGACTACCAGGCTCTATGTTGGGTTTATTCAGAGAGCAGTGACAGCGGACACACGCTGTTAGATGTGAGTACTGCATTTTTCCAGACAATTCAAATTTGTTGTTTTGCAAATTTGGGACCATTTTTAATGCCACTCACTACTTTGTCTCTTTTTTCTTTAGCCTTACTTTGCCTTCTTCTCAGCGATGAAGTGGATCCTGACTGAGCTTGTCATGTAAGACTTCTGTGTTTATGAGGCTGTCTGTTGTCTGTAACGTTACTCGCTGCATACATGTTCTTTTGGTTCCTTTGTACGGTGGCCTCTCCTGTCAGATGAGGTTAGCTGTGTGTTTGTGACCATACGTCAGCTGTATGTTTGTTTACAAGCTCCTCCACATGTATGTACACGTGATCATCAGTGATGATGAGCTGTAATGGCTACCTGATGTTTGCTGTTGCACTGGCACTACTGTCACAGAGTCTTGCTGGGTGGTCTGCTATCACCCCAGTGCATCATGGGAGGACTGAGCTGTCGGTGCTAATCTTACTGTCTTTTTGTCTTTGGAATGTGACTTTTTGAATTATGTTTCAGTTTTTCATGCTGTCATGCTTCATGCTGTACTCATATTAATTATGAATCCTCACATATGAGCAAATGCAGGTATCTGAAGTATGTAAAAGTCATAAAGCTTGAAAACTATAAAAAGTACAAAAAGCACTGACTGGTGGCAAACAAGTATATTATGGATATCTGTTAAATTTAATCATGGTATACTGATGTACTTTTGCCTCCCAACCATTTTTCACAAAACATTTCATGTTTTGTTTCATTACTTTTGTACTTTCTGCATTGTATTGAGCATTTATTTATTAATGGTGTAAGGGCAGAACTGCAAGGAGAAAATAGGTATAACCCAATAATCTTTATACAAAATGTAATACTTCACCAGTTTAACAAGACTCAACCTGTTTTCCAAGCATTTTACAACTGTCAACAAGTCATACAAGACTAATGTTAACATATATTTGAGATGATTATTTTATTAATTTATGGCTTCACATGTCAAATGTCGGATTCTGCACAAGCCTGGTTTCTTGTGGTCTGGTAGACATATCATTAATTAAAATGTATATTTAGTTTTTTAAAAAGACTTTATTATTAACTGATGGAAAGACTTAAAGGTATTTTACCATGTTGGGAATGTAACAAAGATAACTGGCAATAAGCAAAGATTCACATTCAGGCCACGGTTGCTTTAACATAAACAAATTTACTACTATAGTTGTTGAGAAATATTTTTCTTGTATGTAAAAATATGGTTGGAATGTAGCAAAGTGTCTTACAGCATGTGTTGCAATGTATTGTTATGGTTGATGTCTTCTCCATATTTAGATTTCTGGTCGAGTTTAACTTGTACAGCTGGTGGCACTCTGACCTCACAGCTAAAGGTAAGAACGCACTCTCTGGCGAGCTGCTTCTTTTCTGTGTCGAAAGCAAAGTCACAACAGTCTATAACAAAATAGTACAATACTATAGCAGCTACTCAAACGGTTCATCATGTTCTATTATGCTGAGGTTAACTGTAGTCATATTGGTCATTTTAATGGTAATGGTCATGTTAATGGCAATGAGCAAATAATGGTCATGTTAATATATCGTATGCATAAAAACCTCAGGAAATAATCTCTGATAATTATGATAAACCCAGTAAAAGAATTGGGATTATCATTCTCAGAGTTTATTTGCATAATTGTTTGTGACTTTAAATATTGTAAATGTAATTGTAAATAGTTATAATTTGCACCAGTATGAGCATGTGCATTTTTAAAATAAATTTTTCATGAAAAGCTGCCACTAAGCGGTATTCCTTGGACCAGTGAACATGTTTAATTACATGCAAAACGTGCCTGTGTATTATCATTTAATATTTTTATGGTCTTTTATTTTGCATTCAAAAACAGAAATGAAAAAGGAAAAAACTAAACAGCAGCTGTCTCCATTGTCTGAGGCAGCAGACATTCGCATTTGTAAAACAAAGAAAAGAAACAACAGAAAAAACCAAAACAGCATAAATCTATTTTCTGAGAAAATTAATTGTGGACACAGATATTTATTATGTGGTTTTCATGGGTCTCGAAGATCACAAACACCAACCATTCCTAAACCAAAAAGTTTTTTACCTAATAAATTTCAGTGATTATACCTCAGCATATCCATGTGCAGCAATAAATAAAGAAGAAAAAACTAATAAAAGTTTTTACAGTAAATTTTCTCACAAAGAAAAAGGAAATAATGTCATTTTTTAATTTTTTATCTGCCCATAAAAACATTTATGTCTTCCAAAAAAGCCTAACAAATGTTTCTTTTTGACATTCATATTTTTATTCCTAAAAGAGTAATGCAAAGATGAAACATACACTGACCCGTACACTGTCAGTTTTCTATACCGATGTTTGAGTTCGCATGGAACAAAGTTCATCGCACACAGAATAAACAACCAGTGTCCTCAGCTCTGACCTTCTGTCTTCATCTCCGCCATCTCCCCTCCATTTCCTCTTGGTCTGAGTCAGTGTGACCACTGGAAAAACAGAATAAAGAAGCACAATCCAAACCCTAAAAGTAAAAATGGCAGAACACAAGATTACCTCAAGTGACCTCAGTTTAAGAGAGGGTGTGTGTGTGTGTCTGTCTGCACATTTGTATTTGTTTGTGCGTCCAGAGGGGGTTATACTTGATGGTTTTATGATCTGTAAGGATGTGTGTCATATTGGTAGTAGTGGGAAGCAATATCCGCTTTGTAACAGGAGAAAAAAGGCTTCTTTCTCTCTCTCTCTTTTCTCACTCTGTCCGTCTCTCTTTTCTCCCTCTCTGGTTTTATGTCTTTCCTTTCTTTTTCTGTCTCACTTTTCTTCCACAAACGCACGCACGTTCTCATATGATTACCGCCAAACTCTGAATGCTGCGATGCCTTATGCTTTATGGAGTGTTGAATACTGTTCGCCTGTCTGAAATTAAAGCCTCAATAAGCAGAGCATCATATTGTAGTATTAATTCTAGCCAAAACTAATAAGAAAATATTTGGTATGTGAACGTGAGAAAGGGGAGGGAGAGAGAAAGAACCACAAAATGAAAGTCTATAAAATGCTTTCCTTGCACACTCTTATCCCGAATGGAGTGGAGCTGGGCATCGCTGCTCGCCAAGCAGTCGAGACAATTTCACAGCTGGCTAGCCTCAGGTCTTAGCAGCACTTTCTATATCTTTTTACAATAGAGACACAGGCCTGTGACACACAGCTGAAACACCCCAATTTAGCAGCCCGTAACTCAATCTACACAGCCTCTCAACCTGAACTAATCCCAGGCATTTATACATGTAGGCTGCGTTTCTCACATGCATATAGTTTATAAACAACGGCACACGTCTTCTCGCACGCAATAGTAATTAAACCAACCCATTCAAATCATGCATATAATCTGCCATCTATAGAAATCTGTGTGCATGTTGAGCACCACCCTGTGATTAAATTTGAAAACTAAAACATGTCTTTAAATGTTAATATTTCATATGCAAATCTGAATTAAATTAACACCTGTTTTATTAAGCTTTCTTACATAATTTTGCTCCAAATACAAGCTTTTGCCTGCGTTTTCTTTTCCACCCGTGTTGAATTGTTTTGGACCTCTGGGTGGCAGGAGAGTTCAAGCAATGCTGCATGAATGGCTGGCCTAGATTTACACTGGAAATATCTCAGGACAAGAAGCAGCTCTGGTTCAGAAACGCCGTTTTCTTATAAACTTGTATATTTGCAAGGATGTGGTGTGTTTGCTTACAATCTATTTGCATAAGTATTATAAATATATATTTGACTTTGAAATGGTTGTTCCGTGACTTCCTCACTCAATTTACTTCTTTCCATGACTTTCTCAGTCTTTTTCTTTCTTCCTCTCTTTTCTTCCAGCTGAGAGCATGGGTCGGGCCATGCAGGTACCATGTGACACGGAGTACCCGGCCTTCATCTCCGAAAGAACCATCAAAGAGAATACGGGCAACCTTGATTGTGACGGCTGCATCAAGTATGAGGCACATGCATACAGACACACGTGACCACACATGAACAGCAAATGTCTAGGTATCCGTTTACTGTTAAATAAAAGACCTTTTGTATCAGCAGGCCACTATAAAACGAGCTAACGATGAAAAATGAATTATCCTGTTAAATCTCATCTTGGCGAAATATTTTTATCTCTTTAATCCCTGGTAATGAGGAACACATTTAAGTCATTTGTTGTCTGTTGAGAGCACTTTTATCCAGGCGATCCATCAGAGAAGCACACACACACACACACTGACACTCACGCTCTTCTTCGGCAGTTTGAAATACGAGGCATTTAAAGATGAGGGAGAGAGGTGGAAAAAAAGGCTTCCTTTAAAAATGGGAAAATGAGTGTGGTCCCCATTAACAATTTGGGCTTTTCTGTCAGGCAATTGTGGGGTGTTCTCTGGATCCCTCCAATGGGCCCTTCATTGCTCCCAGCTGTGGAGCTGCCAGGGAAGCTCAGAACTCTGTGTGTGTGTGTGTGTGTGTGTGTGTGTGTATTTTACTTATGTGTGTGTCTGTGTGTTGCCGGTACAGCCCCAAAAGGTCAGCAGGGTAACCACTGCCCTGGGTGCTAGGAGTAAAATGCGGTTAGGGATGCAGTTTACCCCAAACATATACACAGCACCCTCTCACTCGCACACTCACACCCGCCTGCACACACATGACAGAAGATGCTTCTGAGAAGAATGGCCTGATCTCCAATGATGACACCAGACTCGGGATTAGCGGGCAGAGCTATGTGCTCTGAGCAACATGTCGCCTTCAAATAAATCTTTTTTAAGGCACAATGAATTTGACAAAGTAAAATGGAGTTTTTATTTCAGTTATGTGGAATTTTATAGCTCATATTAGTAATAGGGGATATTGGTGATAAACATCTGTTTCACATTACAGGCTGACTGAGGCCTTTCTCTCATATTTTCATCGGGACACGTGTGGGTGCTTTATGCTCTAGGAAATATACCCTAAGCCCTTGCCTGTTAAACCTCTCTTTATTGTATTATGACTCTTTGTGCATACGTGTCTGTGTGTCTGTGTGTGCGGATGATATTTGTATTTGTCCATTACTCCATGATGGGTGAACCAGACTGACAGAGCACGAGAAACAATGAAATCTGGTGAATGATATAATAGCATAAGTGGCCCTATAGGATAATTTTACCTTCCATTAATGCATTGCCAGCTTCTCTGGAGTGTAACATGAGATTTAGGACAAAGAGTGTGTCATGTCTCTAACCAGAGAAGGTCTTCAAGGGGACTATTAGCGACAATAATCGCAGCCATATATCCTACCGCTCCACATGCTCTTTTTCTTTCTGTTGACCATCCCAGATGAGCAATGTCCTGAAAAGAAAGAGGTTCAAAGTTGCAATGAGCTGCAGCTTCGGTGCTGCAGTCAGACGTGTAGACGTGGTTTCATCTGTTAGAGATTCTTAAAATACATATTTGATAGTTGTGCATGTTATGTAGTCACTCCCAAAGTGCTATAAGGGCAAGTTTTGTTTTTTTTAACACAGCTTTTTGAACATACTGTAATACTACAGTTGCACAGGAAAAGTGCCTTTTACAATAAACTGTATTGTAGTTCACATTAAAAATAATAATTAACAGTCATTTTAAAAAGTGCTTTGTAGGTCCTCTGTGGTTTACAACTGTGTCCTCATGTCAGTTATGTTTTTAGATTTTTTTTATTTGCACACAAATTAAGTCAAATTAAGTTCACGCTTTTATATGTAATTCAGTTCTAATAATTATATTTATTCTTTTGTCCAAATTTTTAGAACAAATAGTTCCATTTGCACCATTTATATCTGATATTTTCTATTGTTTATTTTATCTTTCTATACTTTTTGTTACAGGGGCATTTGTTGAAAGATACAAATCCGAAAGATACCTCAACATTTCAAACAGAGTGTCCCCCAAATGAAAATTTGGAAGCTGGAATCATGTTAAATGTGTAAAAGGGATTAAATAGAATACGCTGGAATCACGGTGCCCATTTTTCCCAGAAAAGTAATAAGAGAAATGGAAAATGACAGCATTGCTCTGAAAATTCGCCAGTCTGTTTGTTGAGATTTCATTGGAGCATTTTCAACTCATTGAATTAGTAATTGTTAAATTACACACAGTAATTACTGGTCAAATTTCCCAAATGTGCTGACAGATATTTCTGAAAAAACATACACTGTGTGCACTTATGGTTATGGCAAGTTATGCAATGATTAAATCATTGGAAAAATGTGAACATTCACTACAAGACATGCGAAAATATTGCATTTCACCCAAAACAGAGCACAGAAAGATTTTACCATGAAAGGCAGACATAGTTGCTACTGTTCTGCATCACAAAAAAAGCATGTGTGAAACATAATGCATTATGAAATATTATCATCCCTGATCCCCAAAAATGAGATTTAATGCAGCTGACACTGGAAAGATATCAATGTTTTCCTTCATGATCAGAACGTGTTGATAAGCTGTGCTAATTTTTATCAGCTTCAGCTACAGATGGTGTGTTATGTTTTGTCAGAGCTTTGAGAAGAAGGAACATTTTGTCATCTCTTCTTTGTGTGTGTCTTTATCTTTTCCTACAGTGCAGCAGGTTTATTTAACATCTATCTAACTCTTGATTTGTTTCTGTTTTACCATCTTATCTTTCTTTCTGTGGCTCTCTGTGTCACTCACTGTCTCTCTATCTTTTCTCACAGAAACATATCAGATGTCTTTGTTGTCTGTTTCTCAGCTGGCCAAAATCTCTAAAAGCCACAGCACTAGGACACCATGTCAAGAAGAAGACACAGTCTTTAATGTCTGAGTGTTTGTGAGAGAGTGTGTGCATGACTGTCTGTCTTTGTGCGTATTGTGCGCGTCGCTGTGTGTCTTGCAGTGTGTATGTGCGTGCATTCATATGCGGTGTGGTGCTTCCCTTCCCAGCACTGGGCATGTTCAAGGCCAGCAGCTGTGCTGTCAGGATATGTTTAAGTCTTTTCTCCAAGAACACTTGCTCTGCTTTCTATCAGCAGGCTGAGCCAGGCCGGCGTGGCGCTGTGCAGGGGTGAGCACGGATTATTAAACATCAGCAGATCCTAATTCACCCTGATTGGAACTGGCTTGCCCTATTTGCTGGGCTGGTTTGGTTTGGTTTGGTTGGTCACGGTGGGATAACTGTATTAGAGTGCGGTGGACTGGTGCTACTCTGGGATCTGAGGCTGTTTGTGGTCAGATTAAATTGATCATAGTATTGAATTAGCAAGGACAGAGATACTCCTGATACCACTGTCGATCTGTTTTGATATATCAGTTCTCTCCCTCTTTGTCTTAGTTCATCCCTCACAAAGTCGAGAAAGTATGTGTGTGTGTTTGTGTGTGTACTGTACTTCTGCAACTGTGTGGGTTCACTCAGGCACACGTGCGTGTTTTCATACGTGTCTGATAAATGCCTCACAGTGAACTCGATAAATCACCCAGCTGCAGCAGAAGAGAGGGAGAGAGGCAAGAGATAAAGAAAGAAAGGGTGACAGAAAGAAGAGATCATCTTTACGACCTCTCTTCTTCATAAAGCTTATCCACAGTCATAAATCACTGGCCAGGAGGCCGAGGCGAGGCCTGATCTCTCAGGCCAGTAAAACACAGTCATGGGAAGCTATAAGCATGAAAGTGTGGTTCCCATTTGTCTCCCTTTGGAGTGTTTTATATTCGGCAACACTTCATTGGTGCTCACTTTGGATAGGATATAACAAAGACAAAAGAGAAGAAAGGGAAGAGAATGAGGAAGAGGAAGGGATGGAGTAAGTTAGAGAAGTATGTGTTTCTGTTGGTGTGAGTCTATGTCTCTGTATGTTTATTGACAGCTGGCAGTGAGACAAGTCATCTTCTTGACATGCATCCAGTGGAGTCTCTTCAGTGCATCTCCCATCCGCCAGGGGAGAATGTGAACACTCATAACACAAATCCTCTGACACACATGGAAATTTACATCATACCCATGCGCCTTGTCTACTTGCCAGTCCAACTCAATCCTCCCTTGCGCCCTCTCCCTTCTTCCTTCCTCATCTTTTTTTGTTTCTGGCTGTCTGTGCTGTGATTGGCAGGTCCTTTGTGATCCAACAGATCCCCAGCAGCAATCTCTTCATGGTGGTGGTGGACAACAAGTGCGACTGCAGCATGTTTGAGCCAATTACCATGGACCCCATCAAAATCATGTATATCCTTCACTAGCCAAAAGATTCAAGAGCTGGGGTTGATTGAGCGCAGGACTTCAAATTCTAGTCTCTTGGTGTCCCAAATGAGAGGAAAGGATGGGGTTTGAAAGCAAGGGAGGTATGTTTGACAGGAATGTGAAGATGTTTCAAAATAAGACTGCTACCATAAAACCTCCACAGACTTGAACAGAAAAGCCACAATAATAATAATCATCATCATCATCATTATCACAGCTCAAAATTTAAACAATGAATGATGAGTTTTGCAATAAACTAACTCAGAAGAGTATAAATGAATTTTAGGAAAGCTAACGTGTTATACAGCTGGCCTGTTGCACTCTTTCCAGTTTGCCCCCCTCCACTGAGAAAACAGTATTACCTGCTTATGTTTTTAAACAAGAAGACTTTTCTCTTACACCAGTGTCAGAATACCGTAGTTACAGCCAGTGTGTGTCCATAGATGTTAGAGGGATGTGAAGAGCGAGGAGTATTTCAAGGGAAGCCTTGGGGTGTTTGTTTGCCCTCTACCCCTCTGGTGGATGAAAGAGATGAGAATCTTGCAAGGGGACAACATCTAAAGCACAGGCTTTGAGACTGCACTCTAATAAAGGTCTGTTTTACAGTGGTGTCTGTGTGTGTCTGTATTTGGACAGTGTTACACAATAGCCCACGCAATGTTGGGATACTGATCAATAGCAGACACAGTGCAGAGTGGAGTCCGACTGAAAGAACTTAGCTCGTCACCACATAGCCAAGCTGGGTTCTCCTGCAATGTGCATTTCTCTGAAATTTTATGCAGTACAGTCACGCTGTATATACACGTCTACCACTGTTTATTTTGTTGTGGAGTGCTTACTGTATCATAAAGCCTGCTTTTCTGTTGCTATGCGACAAAAGAAAACTCATCAAACATTGCTCAGAGTTGGCTTTCCTTTTCTTTTTGCACACCAGTAACACTGCTTCTGTGAAAAAAAATCTCTTTCCATGGTGTACTCAAAAACATGCATTACTCTCCATTTTAAACAATAAACACACTCCAGCAGGAAATAACCCTGAAGAGAGTACACATTGTCTGTTACTGCCTTAACTTCAGCTGCACATAATGAATCTCTCAAATGCGAGAGGTTGAAGATGCAAAAGGACAGGAGGCGCCCAGATACCTGTCACCCTTTTCACCCAGAGGTACCTGCTCCACACATGCACTCACAGATCTTCACTGTAATTGTACATTCTCTCAGTATTTATCTCCCACTAATTCTGCTTTTGTGTTTTATTTTAATATGCCACTTTTGTCCACACCTTGCCCCCGCTCCTTCCCAGGAGAACTCAATGGAGTGCGGAGGAGCCATGGGTCTTGGCCCGTCTCTTTCAGCAACAGTGCTCTGCATCCTCCTGGCATTGTTCCCTAGGTGACCAGAGCTGGCCACGCCTCTCCATCCAGAACTTGACATGGATCGGCTTGGCTCGGCATGCAAAACAATCACAACAATGCCACAGAAAAAAACACTCCTACCCCTCATAAAATTGTGCCCAATTCCAACACACCATCTGCAAAGTCCCTAGCCCTGAGGTATCTGTCTAAAAGGCACTTATTTGAAAGGACTGATAATGGAAAGCTTTGACAGCTGCTAAGTAGTGACCAGTTAAGGTGCTTCAGCAATATCACATGAGCTGCACGGAGAGGTTTTGTGGAAATACAAAGTTTTGAATATAGTAATAATGCTAACAATGCACATAGCTTAACAACAGCACTGCAGTGGTCCAGTAAAACCCTCTGACACTCACACCACAATGTTCAGTCCTTTCAGGTAGCAGCTAAGGGCTGGGGTCTGTAGCTGGGCTTGGAACTGGGCATTGAGCCACGTCACACCCATGTGGAGAAAAGACAGGTGCACCTTCCCCTGGCCCACTCTGACTTTTCATGGACAATAATGATTCTGAGGGTTAAAAAAAATATACTGAAGATGAAGATGATTATATGTGGATGGGATTGTAATGAAATGTTTGTCTAATGATCTTTTTTTTCATGATGAGATAAAAAAAAAGTTCTAGTCTATATATGAAGAAAAAAAGAGTTTTATTTATAATTTGCAAGTGGTACCCATAAACTGTGACTATGAGATTTTGAGTCCTCTGATGTGAGTGGTTGTTAATATTTGAGCTTTGCCTTATTGAACAATATTGGTCCTGTTTGTGTACTTTTGAAATAAAATGATGTTTTAAAATTTATGCCCCTGTTGACAGCAGTGTTGTTGAAAGGCTCTTAGTGAAGCCGACCTTCAGTAGAACAATGGAGTTAACATGAGGCATCAGTTGTCATCCTCATAGATAGTTCTATTGTTGTTGGCAAGTCTGCCTTATTAATACAGTATCTGCTCCTAGCGGCTGACTGGGGGGAAATGTATGGCCTCCACATGAGCAGGGATGTGGCAAGCTTGTGTGTGCATGTGCACATGCATGTATTTGTGTGTGCGTCTGGTTTTTCGCTCCTCTCTCATTCATGTAAGCCCCTCCCCCCGAGGCCTATCCCCCACACAGAGAGAGACAATAAAGACCATGACACTGGAATCAAGGGCCCACCACAACATACATCTGTATTTGTTTAGGAAATAGACACAAACAATCCTTTGACATTTTCTGACAAACATACATGCAAGAATAGGATTCCTGAGATGTGCCAGGCCAACTCTGACGTTTTTGTGTGTAGGAGCACAATAAGTAAAAAGACAACAGAAGTTCCCAGAGACTCTGTCAATGCCGGCAGGAGGCCACTCTGCTGTGGTCTCCATGTCAACACGAAGGTTCCTGTGGTCAACAACGGGCCATGGTTCATCTCCCCTTCTTTCTCCACCTCTCAACCAGCCAGATCGACTAAGCTCCACTTCCTCATCCACTGACAAGGTAATTCTCACTGTCCTAGTGGTCTAATCTGGTCTCTACTGTTTCACAGATCTTGTCCCTTGAGCAAAACTGTGTGATTTTAATCATTTCCAGTTGATCCTGCTCTTCCTCCTTCTATGGTCCAAAGACTCCCTGACTTGCTGGTAGGTCATTTATCACTGCATAATGGGACTGGAGTTGTTTCGGGTCACGCATCCAATCCGGTCTGTGATTCCTTCCTGTTTGCCAGATGAGTTATGGGAAAGTGCATCCCATGTGTGTACAAAAGACAGACATGGGAAAGCAATCTCTCTGGGGAGTTGCCACAATGGCAACCCTATTGCCACCTCAGGGCCCATGAGTGATAAATACCCATCTCTGTTTTCTGTAAGCTGTTTTCCTCCCACACACTGGTAAAGGAATCATAACCCTTGCAGATGCAAAAAGCCACCCTTACTGCTCATTTATGCTTGTCACACAGATGAGAAATGGATTGAGCTTGATGTCTTCGTGCAGCAATGTCGAACAGTAATTTTTTTAAGCAATGAAAAAGGAAGAAACAACAGAAAATAATACAATAGAATACAACAGTGTCTTTGCTGAGAAGCTGTTAACAAAGACATTTCTATTTTTATGGAAACATAAATGTGTTTTACAGGTTTGGCCCAGCACACACGAATGTTCATGTGGACAAGCCAGTTCACACCTATAACCCCCGCCCATCAAAAGAGAGGCACACTCATAGACAGAGAGCAAGTGAGCAAAACATCACTGAAGGTATTTTATGAGAAGGCGTCCACATTCCTTCCAAATGATCCGATCTAAGCTGCTGTTTGTGGTGGGAAGGAACCCCTGAGAGAGGAGTCACTGATCACTGGGACACAATGCCCTGAAGGGCCCCTGCAGTTCAAAACACACCCATCCATCAGCACTCACACCACTCTAATGGTGTTTGCTCGCCATTATCTTGACTACATGAGAAATCTCCTTTGCTAATATGCCGGAAGACAGATGAGAGGGAATCACACACACATATTCACACATTCAAACATTTTGCGCAAACTCCCACATTCTTAGCCATGCATTAACACACACACGTGAATGCAACATACACACACAGGGGCGGTCACGTAGAGGGCAAAGCTTTTGGTGTTACCTCCAATGGAGTGGATAACATTGGTGGTTTGCATTGAGGACCACAGATATGTTTAAATGGAAATGATTCTGAGCAGCTGAACCACACCAGGACCACACACAGGCCCAGTGACCACAACACGCTACGGCTAGGACAAGCTGGGAAAACACACGCGATTCTGTCGGCATTCCACAGGGTGAATAGCTAAATCTCTGGTCTACAACTCACTGTGTGCATGTATTTTCATGTTTATGCAGAGGATAAGCTTGTAGCGGTGAACATGTAATTTTCGAGAAACAATGAGAGAATAGAATGAAGAATTTGCTCACTGTGCGTAGTGGGATTTTATTCTTTACTGCACAGAAACTATTTGCAGAGTCACTGTTGCTCATTAGATTTTTTTTATACACAGAGTTGTATTTTCATCCTTTGGCCTCTAAGCATCTTGTTCCCAGATCTGTCCTTGTTTACCTACCTCTCCACCCTCTTTTACCCTTTTTCCTGCTGCTCTGGCCACATGCTCACTGGCTGTAGTGGTGATAATGACCAGACCTCTCGACTACTTCACCCACACATGCGCGCACCCACACACACACACATCAGAGACTAAACCAAACCAAACCCCAAAGACAAATTTGTTCCTGCGTGTGCCAGGAGACACGCTGCTGCCAAAGTTGAGAGGTGCCAGCTGAAAACATACACTCTCAACACACACACACACACACACACCCACACACACACACACACACTCACACACAGAGTTAGTTGTGCACCACATGCTGTGACAGGAAGAAAAGCCTTCAGTACTTATGGACCTCTTGGTGAGCTTGAGGACCTGACAGCCAGCTGTACTAATACTGTCTGTGTGTATGTGTGTGCATGTGTGTGTATGAAGCCACATACCTATCCAACAGTGGACCTTGCTGTCATTCGGCAAGTCAACGGGAGACATTTTGAAGGTCCAATGTCGATTATGCTTTAAATCATGCTAAAATCATGTCAGGGACCCTCTGATGGATTTATGTTAATTTGAGCCAACAGGGGACCTGCAGGTGTATGTATTTTCAAGTTCATACTCAGTGGTGCCTCTACAGGTACCAGTCAGGATAGAGTTAGAATTTAAAGGGTCAGTAGCAATTTCTCATTGAACATTTTGCCTGAGATTTTTTCCTGACCTTGTACCCCTGAAAATGAAGTTTTAGTCACTGAATTTGAGAATGTGTCAGGTTTGAATCTGCAACTACTCTTTAACTGTACAGAACTGCAGCAGTCCACTGTCACCACCAGACGGATGGTAGATGTCTGTTTTACGCTTTGAGTATCAAAGCAATGTGAATATTCTGGATTAGAGAAAGAATAATTCAGGATCTTGTATCTGAATTAGAATTAATACACCAAAGATGCTCAAACAACCACAGCAAAGTCTTATCCAAGTTTGATTTAAAACACTCATCCTTGGACAGTGGAAAGTTGTTTTTCTACTGACTTGAAGAATTACACCATCAGGGGCATGATCACATTGAGATACATCACAAGAAAATACATTGTTTTCCTACAGTACAATGCATCTAGTATGCATACATTTACATTGCATTTTTCTAGTGCACATAAAAGTTAGTGTTCTGACAAGTTTAACTTTTATGATTATATTACTTTTAGGATTATAAGACTTTTAGATTAAGCAAGAGATGGTGATTACAACTTCACTGCCACTTTCTTGTTTGGATATGACAGGAACTAATTAATTTGATCGTCTGGTTGTGCAGTCAGTTGTTTTCAGAGAATGAGAGAATGATAAGTCATACAACTTCATTCTTAACAGGTCATCATAAGGACATATAATAACAATAAAGATAAATTAAAAATGATATGAAAAATCAAATAATAATGTAAGTTAAAAAAAATGATGTTTAATTTAGTTTTTTTCCAAAATGATAAATAGTGGTCCACGTTTGGTCAGTAAAGAATGATAGTCCATTGCTGGTAATGTAGGAATATGTGGACATGTGTGGCTGTATGTGTCTGCAAGAAAGAACTGGAAAGTAAATGAGAGTGTGAGAAACAGAAACTATATCTCATTGTTTTTTCTGCTCTGATCAGGATTAGCACTCAGTATATATTTGGGAGGAAGAGTGCACATAATTCACCAGCTTGTAGTTCATCAATTTTCTTTCAGACAGGCAGCTTACTCTCTTCAGCCAAATATTGAATAACAAAACCAGAACAAATCATAGGCATATATTTAGCATTCCACTCTGTGTTTGTGCAAACAAGCTGAGGGAGATTTTTCAACATTAGCATATTCAGCGGAGCCTTTGTAGCTGTGATCTGAGCTTTGCCAGCCAGCCGAGTCTACGAAAAGCCTCATTCGGTTACACATGGCAAGCTGAGCAATGGCCTGGAGGGGCATACATATTGGCTCCCTCAAACAGGAAGTGGCTAAATGGAGACCCAGGAGCCCCCTGCCTTGCCTCTGCCACTCAAATGCACCCAGGCTGTTTTTAGAGTGTAGGACAGTTTAACAGAATGGACAGTCAGGAGTGAAGAAACTGGAGGAGGGGAAAGCTCGATTGGAGGTCAGGGAGGCAACGGAGGGAAAAGGCGGGCTGATTGCAACAGAGTAGGTGGTCTCATGATATTATAGCTCAATGCAAGCAACACCATTGGCTCTGAGCCTCAGTTTGTCCCCAGGTCTCTGCGCTGGTTTGGGATTGAGAACCACTCTAAGTATTGTGAGCATTTTAGAGTTCCCTCGAATCACAGTTCATCAGCATCCACATGTTTGTCTTGGACTAAGGACCGATCAATGAGTTAGGGACTATTGACGGCTGGCTCCTTCATGCCTGCTATAAATTCTGCTGTGCTGATGAAGGCTGAATGTTGATGTGATAATTGATGCAGTGTTTTTTTGTACATGGCGTCTCTGGGCATGGTGTGGTTACATCAAACTTTTATAGAAGTCTGTGAGTGTGTGTTTGAGTGTGTGTGTACGTGTGTGTCCATCTGTCATGTTTGATTTGTATCTTTATACCCCAGCTGGAGAGCTGCTCCTGCTAACTCTCTATGAACTCAGTGTGGACAGGACTAAATGGTTGCTCTTATTGGCACATTAGTGTGTGTGTGTGTGTGTGTGTGTGTGTGCGTGTGTGTGTGTGTGTGTGTGTGTGTGTGAGAGAGAGAGTGTGTGAGAGAGAGAGAGAGAGAGAGAGTAGGAGAGAGAGACAGAGAGAGAGAGAAGGAGTACATGGAACTGTTATACTGGTTTTGCTTTTTTCAATGAGTAGATAATGAACACAAAGATATATCTGCACTGTAAAGGTACTGTATCATTTGTATTCATGTGTGAGTGTTTGATGAAAGGTGTGTGTTTGTGTGTATGCGCGTGCGTGCATCTTTGGCCAGACCCATGAGCCGCATGTTCTGCGTAAGCCTGGCCCTGGGACTTCAACGCCCTTATTTTGCATAGCAGAGCAGTGAAAGGAAAGCTAAAGTTACAACCACAGGCCGTGACAGAAAAATCACTGCAGCAATGTGACATTTATATGCCCTAGTGTCCCCCACTCACTCCCTCTCTCAACCTCCTCTCACCCTGCCCTCACCCATCATTACCCTCTTGACCGTAGGATTATCCAAAGCCTTGCTCCTGACACCAACCGCAGCCCTGTGCCTCCTCCTGTTCTCTCTCACCCTAACCATCATCACGCCCCTTTTCTGTATCTCTGATCTGTGTGTCAGCGTGCACGCAACGCACAAACACATTTATACTTATGTGTACAGTATGCACTTACAGTGTGTGTGTGTGTCTGTGTGTTTGTTTCATACATGTGGTCTTCCTGGTCTCTCTCACCCTAACTGTCTGGAGCATTTAGAGGACATGACATCACAGTGGGGTAATGTTGGGCGCTGACGTGTGTTTTGCGGTAGAGACAAGCTGGGCTGTGACGCCGTCTGTTTGTTTTTTCGAGATTGCCAGTTGGGGGGAGGCCCGGGGAGCTCGTTGATTAGGGCTCTCATTTATGTAACTGCTTCAGTTCCACAGTTTAAGGCCATGTTGTAATTAAAAATAATCAGGGCTGTAATATGCTGTGGATATGATCTCGTCATAGCTTAGAGGCATATTGTGTGTGTGTTGGTCCATCTGTGGGTGGATATATGAGTGTTTGTGATTCATATTGCTTATTAGTGGGTGTATGAAGTGTATTATTAATGAACTGTGTAATCTAAAAAGCCTGCAGTGTGTCATTACAGGGAGAGGAGAGGAGGAAGCGAACACACAATCGGATTTGTAGAAAACAGAGCGAGGACAAGGAGGTGAGGCTAAAAGAGGCTGAGGCCAAGAGAAACTCTAAAGGCGGAGAGAGCAGGTCAGAGAGGAGACCAAGCGAGGGAGCAGAAAAGTGTGTGAGTGTGTATCCGTGTGTGTGTGTGTGTGTGTGTGTGTGTGTGTGTGTGTGTGTGTGTGCAAGAGGGATACGCACACACAAAGAGACAGTTCATTTGTGCTTTCTTGAGTGTAGAGAATTGTAGTCATCCTCCTGAAATGCTGCCATCATTAATGAAATGTGTAAGAGAAATTACATTTACAAACACACATTTACACACACACACACACACACACACACACACATTGCATTCTTTTGACCTTGACGTGTTACTGTGAGTTGGTCTCCTCCCTGGTTCAGCCCAATCTAGTCCAAATCCCAACATCTGCTAATGTGGTTTTACAGAGTCTTTCTCCCGATTACCTGGAAGAACAGAGAAGAATCCTCCCATCTCTTACTGCACCTTATTTCCTTCCCTTCTCAGTGGACCATATCCCCCGTCCCTTATTTCCTCCCATTCTTCCTGACTTCATTTCCTCCTCCTCTCACTGGACCTTGTTTCCCCCCCGTTATTACTGGACCTGGAACTGCAGCTCAGCCTCAATAAAGACCAGAGCTCACGCAAAAGCACATTCTTAAAGCTGAATTCAATTTCCAGGTTCATAAATAAAAAATTAATCCATAGAGAGTGCAATTTTAGCCCATATACAAAGGTATAGTCGAATATATAAACTCTAAGAAAATCTCACAGGCTCTGGGCTCATCATACCACTCTCACTGTCAGCGTCACAGCCACAGTCAAGGACACGGGATGGAGCTCCTGCTCTATGCGGTGCCTCCCAATCAGCTCTGAGGCCTGGAGCTGTTTATCTGAGAAAATAATTCCATTGTAAACCATTTAAACCAGCCCAGCCCAATCTCACCAGCCAAATGCTTTGCCATTGTGTTGATGGAGAAGAAATGGGCCTGATCCTAATAAACTATGTATTTATGGACTGAGGGTAACAAGTTGAGTCAGAATTGTAATCTTGGCCAGCATTTGTTTATATACTTTTTAACAATCTCCCTGGTGTAAACAATGTGTGTGGTTTGCAAGCGCTAAATGCCTACTCCATTAAACAATCAGATCTCTGCTACTTCTAAGAAACTGCATTGCTGTCAAGGCACAAATCTAATGATAACCTTGTGCATAAAGCTCTTCAGAATAGTTTCAGCTTTGATGTGCTGCAAAGGAGAATTGTTAAAAGAAAGTAGCAAGTAGCAAGAGGAAGAAGACACAAAATCCCTATGAAAATATAAATAAAATATAATGTTAAATTTATAATGTTACAGTAAACAGCAATGGTAAAGTGTAAGAATTTAGTGCATGTGGTTGGAACAAATGTGGAATGGATTGGAAGCATCAGATGTGAATTCCATGCTATATTTTCACTGTGCAAATCCAGAGAAACAGTGTGACTGACTCATGTGAGATAGGTGAGAAAATATTTTGAGTTATTTGAATGTCTTAAAGCACTTAAACTTCTCAAGAATGGCCCTCAATAGCATTGAAATCACCAGTGATCGTACAAAACAGCACTAAGGGGCGTAAGACATGACTTGCTATTTGTACAATTCAAGAAAGAATTCACAGTTCTTTGTAAAATATATAAATTGACAGCACATTTTTCCAGCTGGTCAGTCATGTGCTCCTGTGTGTTGAATAACTTCATGCTAAATCTGTGTGTGCCTAGAAAGAGGATGTTGGGTATCAATCTTGCCATTTTCCTGCATGCAGCAGCCTGTCAGCTAAGGCTCCCAAACCCTGGGAGATGTGATGCAGCTCAGCTGGTTAAAAAAACGCTGTTTAGAGCTTTGTCTAGTGTCTTCAAATCCCGTCTGGATGTTAAGATAAAATGACTTTATGAAAAAAAGAACAAATTTTCTATTTGGGGGGAAAACCTAATCTCGCCATTCTTCTCCAACACTGGATATGTCAAGTTATATTGCCACTGCCATTTAAACAACCACATTTATATCCTGCTCAATTATCATTATGCCTTTGCCTCTGTACACTGTCCAGGTCAGGATGTCATGTTAAGTGCAACCCTGTCTCTCAGAAATTATGTTTATATACTACTAATTTGTGTTGAGTGCCAAAGGGTTACACAGCATATGCAGTGTGTTATGAACATGAATCAGACTATAATTGTGGCGTCTTGAGTAGTTCCCAGATGTCTCCCCTAAAGTTGAAATGTAAATTACGCCCTTGGGTGAAGGTGAATTGAAGGTGAAAGCAGGCATAAATTGCTTAGGCACACCTCCGAATCTCTCATTTTCCTCTTTTACACCAGGACTGTAAGTTTTTACGTTTATTTTTCTGTTCTGTTGGACCTCCTGGACGGGCAGCCCGTCTCCTTTCAGTGGCTTTGACAACAAGGAGCAGGTGTGTTTGTACCAGGTGTGTGTTCAATCACACATGTGTACAGTATGTAAACTGCCAGGTGTGCAACCTTGTCATGGCTAGACGGTGAGGGTGCAGAACCAACAGGCGAATGTGTGTCTTGTCACACACACTGATCACAGTTGACAACTACAAAAACCCACCTCTAATTATCAAACACACCTGTTTTTGAAAGCAGGAGGTTCTCCAAGCAAACCATAATGCTTAAATCAGAATGCTTTGGAACGAAGCAAGGAGATGATCAGCCACTGAGTCATATCCCTGAGCCACTGAGTTGTGGAACGTGTGTGTATGTGTGGATTATGGGTGGGGTAGCTGGAGCAGAGTGAGAACGGGAGTTAGTTGATGATACATTGTTGGAAAAGATCTAGCTATGTGCAGACATACTGTATAATAGATAATTACAGCATTCAGTGTTGCTGATGTTGCCAACAGTTTTGAAATTGAGAGTAAAACCTTTTGAGATCATGCCTGAGATTAACTCTGCACCACACTCCTGCTGTGATGGTTTGCAGATAAAAGCAGATGGTGACTTTCAATAGTGTTGTTATCCACTATTGTTGATTTCCTTCTTTTTTGCAATGTCTTGTCGTGGGTATTTAAGATTTCATACGCAGCATATTAGAATAAAATGTCTGGGAAAAGCTACTTTTCTGGTGTTGATATTTAGCAGAAAATTATCAACTTGTGACCTTCAAGAGTTTGCATTTAACATTGTAGTTGGAACCACAAGACCAAATACTGACGTGTGTGCAGAAATCTAAAAAAGCATCAGATATCATATGAAAATATTTTCTTTAACCGTTACCATGATTTTTAGATTATAAATAAAAATTTGATATCAAGTGCAAATATCCTTTAAAACATGGTCACACGGTTTCCTTTACTGCAGGGATGAATAAAATCAGCGCTCACTCTACTGTTGAACTCTGCTGCTCTGGACAAGAGTGTCAGCTGAACACCTAGAATGTAATGTTTTCATAACATGAACTATTTTCAGTGATAAAATTCACCAAAGTTTATTTTTGTAAATGTTTAATGAATACCCACCTCCCTCATTAATCTCCCAGCTAAGCATGAGGAAGATAAACAGTGAAGCTGTTAAACAGCTGAGCTGTCCCACATACTCATACCTTCTTATACAAACCCGGAAGGCCGATACGCACTCCAAACTTGGCAGATCAGTCTAACTTTGGTTTGAGGACTTCCCTGGTCTTTTTCTCCTGTATGCTCTGTAGTTCTCTGTCTCTCATTCTCTCTCTCTCTCTCTCTCTCTCTCTCCCTTTCTCTCTCTCTCTGTCTCTGTCTCTCTCTTTCTGTTTTTTGGAATTCACCTCCGTAATTTATTTCATGCAGGCAAAAAAGACATTGTGGGCTCATAAATCAAAAGCACTTTATATAAAGCGAAATGAAAGCCGCCTGCATATGGGATGTTTTAGCTCACATTCTTAGCAATTTGACATGTAATAAAAGAAATATGGAATTTTCACCTCAGGTCTCTATCAATAAAACAAATGTGAGCAGTGAATATGCTCTGTGTTCCTGCACTCACACCGTATCGTGGCATTTACATAACTTGATTTGTTAGCCACAGGAGTGGATGTCTGTGATAGTAAGGCAAACAGAGTGCATGTAGAGTAACTCTGAGCGTGATCTACACCCGTGCAAAGATAATTCTTATCACAGCAGAAATATGGTTTAAGACTCTTTGATGACTGAGTTTCCCAGAACACTAAAAAAGGTTTGTGCACAGACAGGTTTATACCCAGCTTAAATCTCACGCTTAAATCTTTTCCTCTGGACATTAGTTGTACACTTGTTTTTTCATTTCCCAAAACATAACCAGATAGACTAAATACACTGTAGTGGAATTTTTTGTAGGCCAATACATGGGCCTACATTCATCATCTACATATGCATCTGAGTACCAATCAAAATGCAGGAATCCTTAGACATTTTTGATACGTTTATACTGTTACAGATCCTGCCTACCTGTGGACTTTAGCTCATCTGGGCAGTATACATGGCAGGGTCATTTTATTTTCCCCTGTCAGATTGAATCTCTCATTTTGCATGCTATTTGACTTATAGCATAACTGCCAGTCTGCTAAAGCCAGTCCTGATCACTTTAATCTATGCTGCTGTTTGCGGGTTTTAAACGATCAGGTTGTATGAGACGGTGGTGATCTCCCCCTCAGAGAGATCGTGTTACTCTGGAACACCACTGACAGCTCCTACTACTCTCTCTTGCTCATTTATCATTTGATGGTGCTAGATAGGCACTTATCTTCTCCACAATTTAGGCAGAACCACAGAAAGAAAAAACACTTGATTTTCTAGAAGCACATGAAAAGGAAGCACGTGTTTCTATGTAATGGATGAGAGAGCTTAGATAAAATTGCTATTGTCACCTCTGCTTCTTCAGGCTCATTCAGTCATAAGTGTGGGCTGTTGTTTTAAAATATGCTTCTACTGGCTAGGCAGGGTCCTGAGCTCATCTTAAACCCTGCTAAAGCTGGAAGGCATGTCTGTGTAGCTACCCGTGAGTGTGTGGGTCTGCATGCTTGCATCGATGCAGGGTGGTGATTTGTGTTCTCTTTAAGCCCTCTGTGCTCAGGGGAACAGCCATATATTACCATAGTGGAGAAGACAACCATATCGTCCTCCTGTGTCTGTACCCTCCCACCCCCCTTTTCTCTGCACAGCATAAGTCTGAAACAGCAGACTATGTGGTTGAAATATGGTGCCGTACAAGTTATGCCTGTCTGACTTTTACAGCAGAGACTGCAGAAGGCATTTGATGATACTATGACAGTTGTAGGTGCACAAATGGGAAGAATATCTGCAAAGCTGTGAAGTAAAGTTCAGTAGAGTAACACTGTAAATGAACAGCAAAAGAAGTCTGAATTAGTGACTGTAGTAGGTTAACTTAGTACACAGTCTCCCAAGAGCTACAGTGCAGAGGGACAGGTCTAAAAGGAATGTCAGTCTCTTAAAACCCTTCGGGTAAGGACTTAGGAACCACGGTCTGACTGAAAACACCTGCACCTTATAGAGGCCAGTGTACAGAGAGCTTCAACATCCTGATCCAACATACACATTCATGAATGTAAGCTTTCACGCACACACACACACACATGCATAGGCTAAACACACATGCACACACACACATGCACAAATATGCATAACATCCATTTATGCTTACACAGCCAGCAATGCACAGATCCATACAAACACTGCATATATACCTTGTGTCATCTTTTCCACAGCTACCTAACCAATTCTAACAAAAAGTAACATTTTTTGCATCTTTTCCTTCAAAAGGTAAAGTGCAATGAAATATTATCCCCAGGTTATAGAGATGGACAAGACCCAAAAATGCTCTACACTCCCAAAGAAACTTCCCCTTTGCTCCTTTTCAGACTTTCAGGAGGGAAAAAGTCTCTTCTGTAGACAGTCAGTTATTTGTGCAGTTTTGCAGTATGTCTGCAAGTTTGCACTGGACTGTCGCTGGGATGGGTGACTGGTTTTACTGGTCTACCTCTGCTCCCCTCAGAGGGACAAAGTGAGCAGAACAGCATGATCTGGGCGTAGTATTGGAAACAATTTTTCATGGGCAGACCTGTATGTGGGGCCTTGCAGTCAACTTTCTCATTAGTGTAGCTTGCTAAAAATCCTATTGATTGCACAGGATGTCCTCAGACTGAATTCAGATTTATTGAGTCTGAGATTCCAGCACATTGTACAGAAGCATGCTCAGTCCTTGCAAGGTTATTCAAACTGTAACACCTGGTACATTTCAGGTTTCTCTCCTCAAAACCAGAGTTTAGCAAAGTTTCAAGCAACTTCCAATATGTATGCTTTGGTTCCCTGCCATCAACTGTGGTCCCTTCCAAGCCGTATAAAAAGAGGTGGCACAGCAGGATACCTTTATAATCTAATCGTTTCTCATTAGCCTTGCCTCAGGGCTGATGGCAAATGGCATTATGCATCAGGTTAACACACTGCCTTAGTTAGTCTTAGCTTGTTTTCCTAGGCAGACGGCACGCTGTGGTGCTCCAGCAGTCATTAAGAACCACAGCACAAGTGATGAGCTAAAGGCTAAACTGGAGACAGACCGGGAATCAGAGCGCTAAAAACACACACAGAGCTTTCAGACAGTGACGTCTGGGCCCCATCCAACACCAACCTTTAACACCGTAGCACCTGATGTAGCTGCTTGTAAAATAGCTGTGCGTGCATGAGACTCAACAGGGGGCAAGATGCCCTGTATTGTTTGTGGACAGAGCACTGTTCTCACTTTCTTTTCTGGCTGTCTTCTGTATAAACAGGAAATCATATTTCTCTTTGTTGACATCTAAAAGAAAGTTTAGGAGAGCCAGGGGGAAGAGAGATACAAGGGATTGTGTGAGAGTAAAGCACATAAGGAGTAAAAGTAAGGGGCTATGAAGAGAAGGGAGGCAGTGAGGGAAATATTGGGACCAGATATTCCCCCTGTTTCGCTGCAGGGTTGCATATATTTTGTCCATGTTGTGTATTTGAGCTTTGGTGTCAGAAAGACTTTCCTTATTGCATTATCCACTGGTAGTTATTTTTACCTCCGACGCCAAGTTGTTCAGATTTTTTTTTTTAATCAAGACGCTTTTTGTTAGAGTACCTCAATTGTCATCATTACATTTTTCTCTGCATCTCCGGAAAAATGCATGCATTAATAATCAAAGAATAGAATAATAAAAATAGGATTAGTGTCATATTAAGTTTGTGCCTAGAATTGGTAGAGCTGAATGTGCTTAAGGGAATAATATAATATGTCACATGCATTTTAGATTTAGAATTCAAAAGTCAAACATGGTTTCTATGCATTTTACAGTTGCTGTTTCATCTTGTTTGCTGTGAAATCAGCTTCAACTCTGGCATATATGAGCTGGAATGGAAAGTGGATAGAGATTCCAAGCGAATATGAGGTATGTGTTTCCTATAAATAAAGATAACTGGCCATTCTTGAAGCTCTGAACTATATGAATTCAAGTTAAATTATATGAGTTCTCGGGTTCAAAAGCACATTATTATTCTATGTGTCAGTAATGAATAATGTTTTCCATCTCTCCAGGATGAGGACTCGGGAGAACTTTACATGTAACTATGTGCACTGCTGTGCAGTGTGTGTTTGTGTGTGTGTATGCATATATTTCTGAATGTGTCTGAGAGTCTGAGAGACCCTGGTGAAGTCAATTTCTGGGTGTAAGAAGACCTAAAGCTGGTCCGCTCATTCTGCCTGACACTGTGGCCAATCATAACCTTTCCCTAGGTTCCCCCTGTAACTCAGATCAAGCTTAAGGGGGCCCTGTAAGCCACTCCATGTGCTCGCACACACACAAACTCACACACATCACCAGCTCAGTGCCAGAACCCATTCATCAGACCCTCATAGCTGGGCCCTGTCAACCTCCAGCCCCAGGCCTGTAGGCCTCAAGCCAGGGTCTTGAGTTCCGGGCTCCCCGCCAGTCTGTCATGGTGCTGGGCCACGGGCCAGCCTTCCATCAGCTTTGATGTGAGCTGCATAACCAAATGGCTGAAGAAGGGTGGCCCCTCAGCACAGGAGTTACATAGCACACTGAGCGGGTCAGTGAGCTACTATAAGCATTCACACACACATGCACACATCAATAGTAGACTTCATCAAAACATGGTTTAGGGGAAGGGTTTTGATATTTTATTGAAGTTTCCATTGCATATGCTCCTTGTTAAAAAATTAAATTAACGCTTGAAATATTTTGTATTCTAATATGATTAAGTGGGCCTAATTGTTTGATTTGGAGGCTTTATAGAACCCTACCTAATTAACATTGCAATAAATACACGTTTTTTATTGCTCCACATGCTGAGCTATAATTTGTCAGATTTTCATCATGTTGAAGACTGAAATATAGTTTTATGGCACTGGAGGCCTGAGAGATTGATTGCACCGGAGGAAAGCAGGCAAAGGCAATGAGCTGTTGAATTATGTCGTGTTTTAGAGTGTTGTGCCAGCTCTCATCTGCATAGACAGGTTTGCCCCACACTCTCCCCCTTTCTCTTTCTTCCAACACAAAAATACCTGAAGGCACTTGTACAACAACCTCACATTTACACCCTCATACACACCAACACAACAGAAATCTAACAACGGATTGTGCAACACTCATTGCAAAAGATTTTGGTGGACTAAAAACAACATTCCTGTTTCAAAAACAACAACCGTTGATAAGTATGCGTGTGTTGATTGACAGTTGTTGGATATTTCCAATGTGATATGAATTATGAATGGAAAAATTGTGGTATTTCGATTTAATCTGAACCATAGTTTTGCTAACCGTTGTCTGACCTTGATATTGTTAAAGGAGGAAATTATTTTACCAAAACACTGGACTGCAGCATCACCTCATATCTCCGGCTGCTTTTTGTGTTTTGTTTTGTTTTTGGTCCCCCTCTATCTCATTTTTTCCTTATCTTCTATTTTTTGTTTCGTCTCTTTCTGTTTTATATCACAGGGAATGTTTCTGAGTGGCTCCCCTGTCAGCTTGCTAAACAGACTCAATTAGAGATGATGAGAAAGAGTATCCATCTTTGTCTGAGGCCAGTAACGCTGGACAGGCTACTGGACCCACTAACTCCAATGCATTGGTCATACATTCAGTCGCTCTTTAGGGAACCTGAGAAACATTTTGTAGAAAAAAAATTCAACATCCCTCTTCCAGTGTTTATCTGTAGGCGAGGTCTTAAAACAACAGTAAAGAAGTACGACTAATATGTGACTGCAATATTTTAGAAAAGCTTTCGTCCCTGCCAAATCAGACAAATAAACACGACATACAATATGTGGGAATAAGGCGGCCTTTCTGAGCCCCCCTCTAAGAAAAGTCAAAGCCAATAGGAAGTGCGAATGTTCCACGAGCAGACACAGGGCCTTACAGAAGGATATTCACCTTTAAAAAGGTGTTAGGTTTATTGGATCTAGCGGGACATTACCTGCATATCCAGCTATGCCATTTTTCCGTCTGCACTGTGTTGATTCATTAACCACAAAGACCTCAGTGTAAAGACCCTGTTTAAACACCTTATTTCATTAAGTGCTTTTTAATGAGGGCGCTAACTAGCCCGGGTGTCAGTCATCAGGAAAAAGACAGCCAAAGCTTTTGGAAAAATAGTTTTTTTTCTGTGGTCTATTACATTTTTCCTGTGATGGTAAAAGTTATGATGACCGTGTGGGTCGATTCTTCTCTAGTTCTCAGTCCAAGCGCATCCTGTGTGACCTGTGTGGGGGATTTTTAGCATTGCTTCTTCTCAATAAAGGAACTGGCAATGGCACTGTTCTCTCTGTTTCGCTCACTTGCAGTAATAATATGCTCCATTTACTGTGTTTGTTTTCAACACACCAAATTGGTAAGTTTGTCTGTTGGGTAGACATATCTTGAGAAAGTGGACTTAATTCTTGGCACTCAGTTTCAGCTCCTTTTGAGCTCCCCATCCTTGCCTTTAAGAAGCATATGTCCCAGACCACACCTGTCATTTATAATTCCTTTTCTTAACACCATATATAATCCATTACTTCCTTTTCTTATTCAGATAACCAATTTCATGTCCATGGCAGGCGGAAAGATTAATTTTTCTTCTTCTATTGTTGCTCTATTCTCTACCTTTTCACAGATTGGTGGATGGGGAGAGTCTATGGAAGAACTGGCTCCAATTTGACTGATTGCCACTGGTGGCCAATGACTCACGGGGATCCCTCTTAAACCTGAACTTCAACACTTCACTGATACGCTTCATTAATATCAGCATTAAAGCAAATGACTTCATCTCAGAGACCAGGAGCGCATCAGTCACTGTCTGTCTGCTTCCTCTGACGTTCCTCTCTGTGGGCTTTTTATTTCAGCGGTGAATGTGGTGTCCAGCTCATTGTAGTGTATGTCAAGAATATAGCTGGAGTGGATACTGCTTTGTCTTCTGTTCCTGTTGTTGTGCCATTTCAAACAGTTTGTTCTATTAGCTTCTATCAAGGTACAAGTGCTGGTAATGCAAGCCTGAGGGACATAAATGCTGAGCCTTTAGGGGGAAACACACACTTTGTTCAAAATGCTCATTCTATACTACAATGTTCAGCATTTGTGAATAAAAAACTGAGGTGGGTTAAAAATATGTATCTAAAGTGACTCTAACTGATCACATGACAAATAAAATCATGTGTAAAATAAACCAACAGAGAACGATCACCAGAATCTGCAGCTCCCTTCTGCTTTATGAAGCTTCAAAGCAAGTTTTGGCTCCTTCTGACTGCAACTTAATGTTTTTGTTCACTTGTTCTTGGCTGCAGCAGGCATCTGATTAAAGTGAAAATTCTCCCTAAAAGCCCACTTTACACAATCTGCTTAGTACCAAACAGTACACAGCAACTAACTGGTGAACATGATGGAGCAATTAGCAGCTAAAGACCCACATATTTCCTTCAGGAGCTGGTAGAGACCAAAAACGGAGTTAAAAAGGGTGAATATCAGAGTTATATCCATCAAATGGTCAAAAATGTTTAAACAAAACACTGATTGGTACTAAGCTTGTCAATTTAAAAGGTAATGAAAGGCCAACTCTGTGTTCACAAGTTGTTTCTGCTGTACCCAGGTGGCCACAAAAAGCAATTATTACTGATTTTCTTATTACTAAATTTCTCATATACTGTATACTGTATTCTGCACCATGAACACCACATAATGTTGCAAAAAAGAGAGAATGTTCTAATGAAGATAAATAACAGGTCACATTTCCTGAAGTTCCCAAATTCCTGTTATTGCCCCTGCACGTATCTGGAGTCTATTTTTATGGGTATATTTTTTTCAACAACCTTTTTTCTGTCATGTTTTTATGAGGCATTCAACCATCTATTACAAATAAGATGTACATGTAAAGTAAATGCTAGACACTGAGGATGAGGATGGAAAAGGAAGCTCAGTAACAGTGTATGATAGTTTAACCATAACTGGGTTGAGCTGCAGTGATGTCGGAGCAAGCCCAGGGGCCCACTTTAGTGTAATCCACCAAGGCTTAGCAGGCTGACAGAATCACTCAGCTACTGGCTCTGACCTGGCACTCAGCTCCCTGTGGGGCAGAACTACACACACACACACATACACACATCACTACCACCACCAGAGAAGAGAAAAGAAAGAGAGGAGCCCATGGCAAACCACAAACAAGTACATTTGTTCTGGGCTTGTAAACATGTCTCATTGTGTAATATATTGCATGCACTCTGAGTGGAAGCCATAACGCGAAGATGTGATGAGTGTGCATGTAACCTAAACTAACTTAAAAATGGAGCTGTGTGAGAGCAGAGCAATGGGATGACAGAGACACAGAGCATCGGCATATATGTGAACAGCAGATCAAATGACCGACTGAAATACTAATACAGCGAATGTTTACCTTTGCCATGAGAGCTCTGTAAAATCGATTTAAGTGCAAATCGATTAAAATGAGGAGAAACTTTGTTTGGCAAGATGATCATTTTGTACGAGGTTTAAGACAGAATAACAGATTGTAATCTTTTACTGTCCTGTGAAGGTGAATATGTTTCCACATCTGTGAGCAATAAAGGGAGCTGAGCTGCAGTGCGCTACTTGAGTATTGCACGCACACACATACACACACTGAGAGCTATTCTGCTGTGTTTACATTTCCAATTGCAATTATACTCTATTCTGCCGCTTTGCAACTGTATTAAGTACTCAAAGCTCTAATAGATGACTACAGCTGGTTCAACCCTGTGTAAGGACTCACTTCTGGATTTAACATTATCAGGATGAGAACAATAATTGAACTGGTCCTAAATTCTCTTAATTGTCCTTCTTCTCTCACTTTCTTTCTCTCTCTCTCTCTCTCTCTAACACACACACACACATGCATACACACAGAAAAGCCTCGGTCATGCACATTGAAAAATTGTGACCCATATGTATAACCTTTCTATTTTCAGCCAGAGTTGTGCCCCATTGAAACAACTTGTGGTGCAAGTGGTTTCTGGGGGGACACTGGGATAGAGCTGGCAGTGAGAGAGGGGGAGCCGGTATAACTCTGTGGCACCGACCCGTCTCTCTGATCCAGTCCAGACTGTTTGCGACGTCACGGTGTGGTGTCCTGCCCTCTCTCTCTAAAACACGCAACCACAATCCCAAATAGCTCTAACTGCAGCCCTGCGGAGCAGCTCTTATTTTGGCCCCGCTGACGCTTTATGAGAGTCTTACAGTAAGAGCCGGGGAATGGAACAAGCTCCACTTTGGCTTGGAGGGATGAGCTTTGCCAGAGCTGTTGCACTGACAGCTTGTGTATTCTGTTTTCTGAGGCTTCAGAGTACAAAGCTGGCCTGCACCGATCAATAGAGAGAGGTTTATGTTTTTTTGCAGTTGTTTTCTGTTGTGACAGTTTTATGGTGCTCAAGGTAGAGTCATGGTCTGCTGACATATACACTGGAATTCACCCGGGCATGATGTAGCTAGGTTAAAAAAAGAGGGGGGAAAGGCCAGAGTTCGTGCAGAGGTTTTGTTTCACAGATGGTAAAATGTGGAGTAAATGTATTACATCAATATGTGTTGCCTGGTATATTGCAGTTACAGTAGGACATTAGTTCAGCCTTTTCCACTGCAGGAACAGAATCAACAAAATATTTATGAATCTACAAAGTTGTGGTCAGCAGATCTGGCTTCAGCAGCGGGAGCTTGCCTTATATCAACCAGCTGCTTTGTTTTAGGAAAACACAACTTGTCACGTAATCGTCCTGAAGAACCTCTGAGGAATTTTAATGCAGGGGGAGAAGAATAGAGTAAAACCACTTGATAAGCCCTGTGAACCTCAGTTTTTATCCAGCCTGTTCCATTCATCATCATAATTATCACCTTTGCATGAATACAAAAACATGCACGCACACAGATGCAACCAAGCATTTAACACAGAATAAATGCTTTGAGTTATTTGCATATTTCGACATTTTAAAACCTTCAGTGATCCATTTCTGTAAATGCTTGTTTCTGTTTATTTTCTGAGAGAAAAGGGGATTTAAAAAAGGAAGAAAATATGACAGCAAAGAGAGACAGATGGAGGACAGCTCATTTGGACAGGCTGCTGTTTTCTTAGATAAACTGTGAAGAGTGGATGACAGAGCAATGCCAAGGTTTACACCGGCTTAAAATATCTTTGGAGCACCTCCTTCTCTAAGTGTGTGTGCACTTATGAAGCTACAAAGTGCTCTTGCGGTGAATGCTTAATTGTGTGTGCAAAGCCCAAATCACAACCTTATCACCCTGTGACCACAGCCAAAAAAAGGCGGTGTTGTTCGTTGTTCTCTGCAGAACAGGCGTATAAATATTTATACAGTTGCCCGCACATTCTGTCAAACTGTAGGTGGGAGCAGAGATGGGGGCAGGTGGAGAAAAGCCTGCCAAGATCAGACGTCCAAGCATTTCGTTTGAACATTTAGAAGTATCCCTGCCTCTTCCTCTGACTGAGTGTGTCAGGTAAGTCATAACTGTGCACCTGTGGGTTTCAGGTTTCCCGTGCTGGTGTATCAGCCCGCTGTGCACCTGGATTTCTGTTTATGCTACTGCTGGAGGAGTCCTGCTGGTATTAAGTCAGTCACTCACTCTGACAACCAGGGAGCCTCTTCCAGCATGTGCAAGAACTTTCTCACCTTCATGAGCTTGAACATAAGAAAGTCCAAAGTGGAAGGGTCATTAAATATCTTTGTAAACCCTGTTGTTAACAGAAGGTTAAAAAAAAAAAAAAACTTTTACTGGCTTTTACTTCAACTTCTTTAACTTTTTTTTCTTTTAACTCTTTCTCCCTCCTGCTAACCTTGTATCTTTTCCCTGCTTTTCCTTACTGGCCTATGTGACACCAATCAGAAAAGTAAATACTTGTCATGATGTAACACATTTTGTGCAAGGAGTTGCACTTGCAAATGTGCAAACACACACACATACACACAGGGGCCAATTGACAGGGTCACATATGGGATGTGCTCCTAAAGTCAGTATCATTTTACCAATGTAAATATTAGTCAATGTCAGGACCGTTTATACTGTAATGGCAGTACTTCAGCTCTACTTTCCTTAAAGCACTTTCTGTCTGCTCTCGGCCCCTCTCCTTATTATTCCCCTCTCATCCAGCCCTCATGTAATCCCTGGTCTCTCATTACCCAATCTTCTCTCCTGTTCTCTGCATCTCCTCTTGAGCTCCGGCAGTCTCTGACAAGGCCCAGTCGTCTTCCAGACAACCCCATTCCCCCCACAATGAAAATCCCACTCTTCCTATTCTCCTGACACAATATGATTAATCATTCCATTAACTGATCCACCATCGTTGGATCGTTGAGGGGTGCTTATGATACAACCTCAACCATCCTCCTGAGAGACACCCAATCTTCAGGCCATCTTCCAAAGCTCTCAAGCAAACTCTCCCTGTCTTTGTTCACTACACGCCTAAAACAGCTGTCATGCAGTGTGGGTTTGACTGTGTGTCACTAAATCTGCCAAAGGGTGAGGAGACTGAATGAAGAAATGTAACCAGTTTCATGAAAATCCTCAAATGCTGTTAGAAGTTAAAAGAAAAGGAGAAGTTAGATGTTACTTTGTGGAGTCAGTGGTCAAATATTAGTTTTAAGGCACACGCATTTCAAGACGATAGACTTACTTGGTAATGTATTTGTAGAAAGAAAAGTTGTATGTTAAGAGCTTAGTCAAAGACACAGACAAACAGAGCTTGAATAGTATAACACTTAAATAATAATGAATACTGTGAGTAAATACTTCTCTGCTGGTTTTACATTTGATATTTATTGAAACAAAGTAGAGCATTGAGCCAATTTGTAAAAGGTAACAAAATATCAGCTATAACACATTACGTTTAACAAACCTCAAATTCATGGAGAAGCTTATAAATATACATAGTTGGATTGGTAGAAATAGTTTGTCTATTGAGAATCATCACAGGGATAGTGAGCAGGTAACTGAGTGGTACTGGAAATCTGTGGCGACGATCAAATTTGAACATCTGTGATACATATATATAAAAACGTGTGTAACAGTAAAGCTGAACTTGAGTGAGAAGAAAGAATCTGTGT
This sequence comes from Datnioides undecimradiatus, assembly GCA_008933995.1. Lineage (NCBI taxonomy): Eukaryota > Metazoa > Chordata > Actinopteri > Lobotiformes > Datnioididae > Datnioides > Datnioides undecimradiatus. The sequence goes on from WARS01000026.1 coordinate 6,855,512, forward strand.
TTGGAAACAATAAGGTGCATTTCCCTTTACAAAACCAGTGAAGAGCCGCATTAGTGTGAACAAAACTTTCAAAAAGTGACTTCAAAACTTGGGGATGTCCAACTAAATACTGATCTACGATGGAGATGATGCTTTTATGTTTTAAGCTTAACAGGAGGATCTGGTTAAAGGAAATAAATACAGTTTACTGATTGGTTGGATAGACATACTATATACACAGAGCATGAAATATTTCACCACTGTAACCACAACATTGCCCATATATATTCAAACCATGTTAAGTATTGTAGAATAATGTTAAATGGATAATCTGAATTAATATGGAAAAGAATGTAGGCTATAATATCGATACATTTGCTGATGCACTGTAGTTTCAAACAGCTGAACAGACACGTACAGACAGGTTTAAGCCTCTGTATCAAAGTGCATAATGGTGAAGGGCTTGTTGCAGCACCTGGGGAACTCTAAGGCATCTGGGACAGCTTAATAAATGGCCCAATCCCCAAAACAGCCCTCTTATTGTACCCATTGTACTCCAAGGACTTGTACAAACCAACAGTGTTCCTTACTCTATGTGTGGTGAGATTGGGCAAGTAGACTTTGGTAAGGATGTGAAGGCTGGTTTGGGACGGGGCCCACAACAACACATCCCTACACTACAGCACACAGGCGTTCTCTCAACACAGTCATTCTCAAACAACAAACCAGGACCTCTTAGTCAACTACGCCACAAATATCAAGCTCTACTCTTGTTAGAAAATGGGAAGCACAGTCCAATTTCGCAATCAGTGTGACCCATCTGACAAGAAAAATGATATTTTCTGAAATTAAAAAAAAGGGGCAGGGGGGAATTTCCAGCCAGTTTTAGGCACTTGAAGGGGTTAAAATCGGCCGTTGATGACTGGGCCAAAATAAAACATAACATCTCAAAATAAATATTTCATGATACTCTCAGTTTCTGAAGACATAAGATTTTTTTTTGAAAAAAAAAAAGAGTCAGTCTTTTTGCAATGGCATAATTGTTTAACTCTATAAATATAATTTATATAGTTTCTTTCTTCCATTCTCTCTCTGTGTTCAACTCCTTTGTTCCTCTGCTCATGAATACACACACAGATGTATGCCCATCGTCTGCAAGCCAACACGCACAGGCGACACTCCTCTTCTCACTTGCAGACGAATTGGTCTACGATTTTGGTGCAGCGCTTGCACTTGACATAGCAGCACCAGTGGAACTTGCAGTGGCAGCGCTCCACTATCTGGGCCTTGTACTGGTCATAACCGCGGCCGCAGCACATCAGCTCACACCCATCCATGCCCTCTGAGGTCTTGTTGCAAAGGCGCCCCACTGTGCCAAGAGAACCCGTGCTTTGGTTCTTCAGGCAGTAGTCAGGACTAGACTCAATGTACACCAGGTCATGGTTTGTAGGAGCATTGAACTTGCTGTGCATCTGCACCATCTTTCCACGCGAGTTGAGCTTCATGGCGGTGGCACTGTCATACTTTTCCTTCAGTGCGTCGCCCACCTTGCGGAAGTCAGCCAGCTGTAGCCAGCAAGTCTTCAGGCTGCAGGAGCCTGATACCCCGTGGCATTTACAGGATACGTGCGCAAGGTCCGACACCGTCTGAGCGGGAGAAAAAAGAAATAACCAGATGAGGAGCTTGCAAAAACATTAATTTTTATGTGGCAAACTGCAGATCAATGTCCAAGTGACATATGCTTCATATTTCTAAATTTTTTCTGTCTGCATAAATATTTGCACAATGTGCTGCTGATGATCTCATAAGGCATCACTTTGCCCTAAAGTACCGAATGATCCTGTCCATGTCTCCAGTGGTGCACTGAATTAATCGCTGTCCACTCATTTGTCCTTCTTGAGAGAGAACAGCCTGGCAACAGATCTCTGGCATTACGTTTCCTTAGAGGTGGTTTCAAGATGTTTGGAAAGGAAAAGAAACCCCAGAGCTGCCTTCAATGACTCCATCTCCCCACAGATCAAAGCCTCAGGAGAGGAGAGCTGACAGAGCTGTTACACAGATGATCAGTGGAGACCTATCTGATTGACCTACTTTGTCTCACTTCCAACTCCTTGTTCTCTTCATCACTGGTGGGTCTCACTTAAGGGCCTGCAGTTTATATCTTTCTGCTTGATTCTTATCTAATGACATCTTAGGACCCAGTGTGTGTGTGTGTCTGCTTGTGTTTGTGCAACCCCTGTTTCTTACCCTCCTTCCAGCCTCATTGTTGTGAAGATTCATAAACAGCCGAGCGCTCTCATATGAGCCTTTTGGATAGCTCTTCTCTCTCTCGCGTGCGTCCACAAACTCCTTGGAGAACCTGTAGCCATAGTTGAGGTTGTCTCCGCAGCCGCCCCAAAGCCAGTCTCGCGGAAGGTCTTTCGGTCGAGCTGCACGACTACACCCACAGCTGGAGAGCTCCCCTTCTCTGCAGGCACGGCTCACCGCGTTCACCACCCCTGCTGCGCTGATGGCATAAGTGAATGCCGTTTCTCGACTGCCTGCGGACACACAAACAGGAACACCATATCACTTTTGACACAAAAAGAAACACGGCGAATGACAAATGTCTAAATGGACATTTATCATGTGGCATATCCGTCCGCTGCCCCCATTTTCATAGGTTATGCATGTATATTTACTTTATACTGAATGTGTGTAACTGTCATTTTGTTTTAAGAATTTGAACAGTGTTATGAGATGTGATGTCATATGACAGCATTCACCATACATTTAAGATTACAGAGCACTCGAGCCAAGTGCTGCAGGCTCCTCAGCACCATCCTGTTGAACGATGGAATCTGGTTTGCTGTTATTGGGACTCAGCCAGAGAGAAGAGAGCGCCCTCCGGTGACAGAGATACTTCTTAGCAAGCAGCTTCCATCTCACCCAAATTGAAAGTGACAACAGCTCTTTTACTTTATCTGTCACGACTGAGTGATTCTGGACACATTGCTCATTAACTCCCACAGTTTCTACCCTCAACATTTCCTCTATAGAGACAAGAGCAAGAGGGAGTCTTTAAAACCCCCCCCAAAAATATATACACGTAAGCAGTTTTTGCTGTCACCAAATGCTCAATCCATTACTACCACTGTACAAAAAGCCACAGGCTACAGGAGAAAACCAAGATGAGGAGATAAGCGACCCTAGAAGAAACAGTCTACCAAACTATGAGGCTGTGTGTTGCCATTGAAGACGGGAGGGTGTGGGGGGCAGCTACAAAATAAAAATGCACAGCTCATATACCTGCTGCGCCAAACCTTTAGAGAGCGTGCTATAATGACAGTAACAGATGGACAGAGAATGGGAGATGAGGGAGGAGAAAGAAAAGACGACTGAAAAGATAAGTCAAGAAAAAAGCAGAGAAGGAAAAAAAATGGAAAAGGAGACACATGCGTGCACTTAATATCACAAAAGGCTGTAAAAGACAACGAATAAAGAATCCATTTGGCAAGTCTGAAAGATGTTCAGGTGGGGAACTCTGGCAGGAGGCGATCAGAGAGACTGAGGGATTTATTAGTCTAGTACAACTTTTAATCCATCCTGAGGATATTGGCCCAAATAGTGGACCTGTAGATGGACAAACTGTCGTCTCCCACAGTGCTACCTCCCTTCTCCTGTACCCCACCCTGGAGCTAGCCAAACCAGGCAGGGGAGAGGGTCTGAACCCAACCACGCCAGCACCCCCTGGAGCTCAGCTTTAAATCATCAGCAGTCTCCTAAGCCAGCAGACAAACACACAGTAAGACAGGCTTTCAGATAGACAGCTATAGAGGGGAGGACATGTTTACTTGGCCCAGAGCGGGCTGAGATGGGAGCAGTGTTGGGGAGGGAGATGAGGAATGGAAGAACGGCTGCTGATGAGGTTTCTATGAAGACTGATCTGTGGAAAGGGAGTCAGCAGCACCAGAGACCCAGACAGACAGATTCACCAAGAAGAGTGGAGACAGACACCCGCGTATGTACGCATACAATGTCATGTAGGGTATTCTAACAAGTATGGCGCATTAAAAAGGGACTAGTTCACCTGAATTTTTATTATTTAAAGAATATTTAAGTTTTGAGAAACACGGGCCTCTTGTGGCATCTTTCCAGACAGTTTCACTTTTAATTGCTAGGATTTTTCTTCACCAAACTGATCCAGTGCAAGCGTATGAAATTTTGTTTTTGCTGCTCACAACATTTATTCAAATTAAATCTCTCTTTCCAGAAATAATGTGACTCTGCATTCTGTATGGTACTCGTTGTGAGTGGAACTACTTTCTGCAAAATAAAATTGTCACCAGGAAATGTCACCAAGAAAACCGTTGACAATGTGTTCTGTAGATTATCCAGGGAAATGGGAACGTTATTTTGGGAAAGACACTGTAGCTGTTGAGTGCATTAAATGTTATTTTTAAAGCTGTGAGCGCCACAAACGAAATTCCAGTCATCATTTATTCCATTAATTGTACTGGGGTGGAAGCAGCAATGGGTGGATGGATCTCTCATAAGGGGGACAAATGTGTGCACTCTGGGTAGGTGAGAAGATGTTGATATTTTAAAATGAACTTTCAAAGGTTTCAAAGACCATCAACATTAACAAAATGCATACAAATCTACTTGAATTTGAAAGATTCCCAAGAGTACAACTAAAGGTGACTGACATTAAAACTACAAAATGTTATTAATTCAGATTTTGCTACTACATAGCCAAGCCTGGTCTAAGCCTACTAAAATAACAACACTGACACTGCATGGATTCATTACAATTCAGGTGGAGAGTTATGATCAATAAAAGGTAAACCACCTTTACGTTAGCCCCTGAAGTGAAGGCACACATCCAAAGAGAGACTAAAACAAACCATGTTGAGTGACAGGATACAAGAGTGGAATTCACTCTTAAGAGAGGACTGTAGAGCTCTCTCAGTTGCTATAAGAGAACTGAGGACACTGCATGTAAACACATGCACACATGCGCACACACACAAACACACACACATTCCCTGATAGGTGATATATTGGCGCATGCACTCACTGCACTCCCATTACTTGTAAATACAGGGCAGCTACAGTACAGGCCCGCAGTTTGTGTGTGTGTGTGTGTTTGTGTGTTAAATGAGATTAGATTGTGTCCCATTCATCAGAGGGAAAGCAGATTCTCTGCCTCCCTCCTGCTCCATGTCGGGAGCTGGTTTAGCAGGCCAAAGCCACATGTGATTTATCCTGCAACCTCACCCACCAACTATTCCCTCCACACAGCTGCTGAGAATCAGCAGCGCCATACTGTACATTTCACACACACACACACACACACACACACACACACACACACACACACACACAGTGAGTGAATCGGAGAGGGGGGAAATGAAGAAAGGAAAAACAAAAGAATACACGGACTCTAAATATCACTGGTGAATATCTACTACATACGTACATGTGTTGATCTCTTCCTGTGCATTCACATACATGTTTCCATTAATTTCACACATTCTTTGCTTAGGTCTTACCTATTTGCATGACCCGTCCAAAAACAGAGGAGTTGTCCACAGTGCTACAGTTCCAGCGCCGATGTCTGAACTGGTACTGGCACTCTCGGATACCCGTCTTGGCACCCTCACCAATGTACTGCATGTGGTCCTGGTAGAGCTGGCACAGCTTCTTCTGGCCCTGTGACAGGCCCACCAGCTGGCTGCACAGAGGCTGGGCACCAATGATGTAGGCCTCTGGGATCAGTAAAGGGTTCATGGCCAAAGACCTGGATGAGGCAGACACATAATGCATTTGTTTTCACTCGTTATGGCATTATGAGCCACATGCATGCAGGTTTTGGGCCAGTTCAAAAGCAAGAGGTGATTTCACTTGACTGGTTTCCCCCTCTCATTGATGTTGATCAGAGAAATAAGATGCAGTTGTTTATGTAATAAAAACCCTGCAAACTCTTAGCTCTTTATAAAACTGGACTTAAGGACAGGTACTGGTTTCAGCCAAGAATATACATTAAGACAGAAGCACAGAGAAGCATGAAGAGAAAAGGGAAACAAATAAAAAGCACATGAAGTAGAATGGGGAAAAACAGAAATCTGACAACAGTGTTTTTGTATCTGCTTTTTTTTCTTACTTGTGACTCTTAATAGCCAAGCAAAACCTCACCTGTCCCTTCATCATAGCTTACATATTACACCCATAGCTTCAACCAAAAAGTGATGTCAAATGACTCTGATTGTTTCTTTCTGAAGTTTTTCGAGGCCTTAAAAGGCAAAAATATTCTGTATTTTACAAAAAAAGCAAAGATTAGCATAAAGACTGTAGAACTAAACATCATTTTATGATGCAGGAATGCATTTTTCTTCTTTGTTAAGCGGTTAAAAATTTGACTAAAAACACACTGTACTTGAAAAACAAATACTAAAAATTTGCTTTTAACATTTTCACTGATGTGCATTTGATGACTGTTCTCGCAAATGAACTCATAGCGAATAACTCTGCGCTATGAATCTAGTATACCTTTTTACAAAAGGAAAAAATCTGATCATTTTATCTAAATTAACAGCTCCATTTCATTTTGTTCAAGAGAAATTAATAGAAATTAAAAAACACTGGAAGAGAAGAGTGAAATAGAAGGACAAACACTGTAGAAACACAGAGAGACGAGCACAAGTATGAGCATCTGGTTCCAGGCCACAGGACAATTAGAGAAGCCCATCCCTGAGCCCGAAGAGAAAGACAATTAGCCCCCAGTGTAACCTGATCGACTGGGGAAAGTCAGCAGCGAGGGAACTCAGGCTGAATATACACAACATGTACACACACACACACATTAGGAAAAAAAAAAATCAACATACACACTGTTTGTGCACACACACACAGACACACACACCGGCTCACTGCTTCGACACTCTAAATCATTCACACCTGTGCGTCCTCTCACAGAGGAAACTGAAAGACACACACAGTTTGAGCTCCAAACCTCTCCTTCCAAAGGCTCTGCGGTAATGTGCGAGCCCTCAGCTGAGTCCATAACTCATTATTTAAACTTTAATGTAGTCGCCTACTGCTCTGAGCCCATTAACATATGTTTATCTGTATAAATCCTCTTGAAATTATTTGTTTAAATTATCATTTTCATATGATCGGGCCATTACCGCATGATGTCAGCACTGGCTTTGATCTGCGCATTTAAAGTCAATAAAAATCTTACATGGAAAGTGTGGGTTTCCTGTAGATGCTTCTTCTACAAGCAGTCAAATTGGGATACACAAGCGCACAATTAGAAAAAAACACAAACAGCCACAGGATGTGAAGAGTTGTGATTTGCTTTAAGTAGTGCTTCTATGGTGACTGGTAAACAGTATTTTCCACTATCAGAAGCACTCTGTGTGTGTAAGTGCAGCACGCTCAAATATAGACTTTTCTAATAGCAGCAGGACGTGTGTCTACACACACACACAAAGACATAAACGCAGTCACACACAGTGTTCGTGTTTGCACATATTTGGAAGCCGAGTCATAAACCACAGCATTCTATGTTTTCTATAATATTCATAATTTTGGTTTGGCAATATACGAAGAAAGAAAATAAGGGAGAAAAAAGGTCTTCCTGAAACGCTAATGTGCTTCAGTCAGCATGTTGTGTTACTTCATATGTGGTGCAACTGAAGCTGTGGAGGCTTACTTAGCAAACACGCACACACAATCGCTCACACACAGGCCTGAAATTGACTCCGAAATGAAGTAAAAGACAAATATAAGCACTAACAAAATGTTTTTTAAACTAATATCAGCCTCAATCTTTGGCTTTCTTCATGTCTTTTTTACCCATTTTAGTCACTGCTGCTCCATTTACAAATGTGAGTCATCTGTGAGTGAAAATGCCTTTTGAAAGCTGACAATCTCCCCTGGCCATATCACAAGTAAAACACACACACACAAAAAAACACTGTGCACAAATTGGGACACTCACAGAAATAGCGTATGTATGGAGAGAAAATGAATGCATACCACCATGAGTTGGCCTCCACCACCACCTGCATGAGGAGCGTGAGGAGTGTGAGGGCAAAGACGCAGTGTCTGGAGTCCAGCACGCTGCCAAAAGGCCAGCAAACCGGCCGACACACGCAGCTCAGCCCCAGGTTCATACTGACGCTGATCTGAGGAAGGACACGGAAAAGGATGCATGTCAGTTTTTTGTGCCTGTCTTGAGGCTTACACACACTTAACTCTGCATGACACAGAAAAAGAAAGAAAGACGCAAATTTCTGGGATGCCAAAACATATGAAGGGAATGCAGAGAAATCCTTCTTTTACATGCAACCAGCACTGTGGATGTGTGTGCGTATGATGAGAGGCCTGAGGCCATCAGGGCTTGCACAGCAGAGCAGTCATTTGGCAGCAGGTCTTAGTATGGTTCACAAGGGACTGATAGACGTGCAGTGGGAGATGACACAATGGCCATGAAACCCCATCTAGACACACTCCTGACAGTTCACTTACCCCAGAAGATGACACACATGAAGGGAGACAGACAGACATACAGAGCTAGTAAGTCAGACTGAATGTGTTATTTCAATCTGTTTTAACCTACAGATTTATGTTGACGTATGGGTAAGAATTAAATACTCCAAATTTTTACCAACATGAATGATTGCATTTTTATGCAATAAGGATCTTTTTTAAAGATGTAAAATACGGACTTGGAATGGTTGGAATTTTAATGTCTGGCAGGCCTGGTTGAATCGGTTTCTGGTTTAATTTTGTTCAATTATGTAAATAAGAAGCAGTGTTTGAAAATATGTTTTAAGTGGTTGTACAAATTCATAAAATTTGTTTTGATTAAAGTTAATTTAATTTAATTTAACATTTTTTACGACTTAAAAAAATTTATACAGAGCATGGAAACCAAAAAGAACACATTTTATGTTTTTTTATTGTTTGTACGTGGCTATAAAACATGGAATTCATTTTTTAAAATGATCGTGTCCGTCTATCATTGTCTTCAAAATAATTTTCATATTTATTAATTGACTGTGAGTCGGACAGAAAGCAGCCACGTCAGCGGATGAAATTTTTTAAAAAAGAGGGGGAAAGTCTATGTACACAACTTATGTAAACAACTGCGTGGCTTCGGTGATGTAGTTTGGTTGCTATGTCGGCAGAAAATGAATTAAAATAATTACCCCTAAATTTGAGAGTTGCAGCGAAGTGCCAGCCTGCCAGTTGGGCCGTGTGTGAATTTTGGGACTGAGAGCAGCTCTAATTTGTCACGCTGCGTTATTTTCCAGGGTTGAGTCGTGGAGACCTGGGCCTGGCTAATACTCATTAAAGACAAGGCCAAGTTCACCATCATTCACCCAGTGCGCAAACACGCACTCAAGCACGCACGCACGCACACACAAACGAGCATGTGCTTTCAGTTTGTGCGCAGCTTCAGAAATAGTTGGTGAGGTTATGTTCCTTGTAGTTCTTCCACATAAATTAAAGCAATAATCCACAGAGGGCGGCGGTTTTACACTGATTTTAAACCAACTAATTGGTGCTGTTACGCCCGCCAGGAGGCGGATTTAAAAATATATTTGAATTTACGGATTATTAAGTTATACAATTAAACATTATTTTGCGCCAAGCGGTGCACCTCATCAGGAAAGCAGTAGGGGTGACTGCTGACACACAGGTTTCATTTTGCATATTCATATTTAAATTAGCGATGCCCCAAGTGTGGGCAATTATCTGACATTCCACAACTGAGTCTCAGCCAATCAGAGCAAAGAACGGCAATTATTCGTTTTAAGAGACACAAATGCGAGTTTCTTATTTTTCAGTGGAAATGCCGATTTAGTCACTTTAACGGAATTCAACACTGCACATTAATTTAAAGTCGTCGAATATAAGCCATATCCCTGCTCCGTAAATCCTACGCTCTGTGACCCCTGGAAACGATTTGACCCGAGTGAAACGTTCATGGGACTTGACTGGTTGACTGACGACTACCTTAAAGTTTTCTGTCGGCAAAAGTGGCATCAAATTGGGCAAATTTCAGGAAAAGAATAGTTAGAATACCGTCGACAGCATGATAAAACATCGGGCGCTGCTGTTGAAATCATCATTTAAGAGGCAGTTTTTAAAAGGGCAATATAGGAACCTAGTGGATAAACATTAAATCTAACAGTTTTCAAAAACTGCATGCAACTTATTTTGAAGAAAACTTTTCTTTAATTTTTCAGCATTTAGTTCGATTTCGGCCTAAGCCTTCTATCAGGACTGGTTTTATCTCGCCGGAACCTTTAACTAAACTATCTGAAACATTTTTACATTTTCTAAAAGCATACGAATAATATTGACAATAAAAAGACAATGTAAATGTGAGGAGAAAGGAATTCAAGCCCATGAACCCCCAGATTGTGGCAACTGAAATGTTTTTTTTTTTTAAAGGGACTTACAGTTATGGCCTACATCTTTGAGCCTTTGGATAATGTAAACGATGAAACTGATTGTGAGGTTTTGGGGGACATGAATATGTGGCCTGAGCAAAAATGAAATAACATACATGCACCTGCAATTTAGGGGGAACTTAAATAAATCAGTTTCATCTTTTCTTAAACTACAGGGCACCAGCACTGACTGAGTAATGAATGAAATATTATCTGGGTTTAACAGCGCAACATGAGGAGTCTCTTTTCCTGCCTGTCCTGTTGTCTAAAAAACCAGGAGAGGGAGCCAGGTACAAGGATTTGATGAGGAGAAGATCATTGCCTGACTTTAAATGGGGACCGTTAACAATGGCAAAAGAAAGCCGACAATTGTTTCTCATATGAAAGCATTTAGAGATATAGCTTAATGTTCGCTGAAAGCATTATTTGCCAAACAGGACACTGACATATGGTTCACAGTCATTTTTGAGAGAAGCGGTGGGGGGGGGGGTGTAAGCAGCATGTTTGACACATCACATCTGTCAAGAACCTTTGTTCGCATCCAAGAAGCACGCATGAAACACGCATTAATTTTCCACTCTGTAAGACAAACTGCGGCTGCATGGAAAAGTGAGTGAACCAGGAGACCCATAGGCTACTCACCAGGGAGCACAGTCCGTTAGAAGTTGTAATCCACTTTCTGCAGACGATATCAAACCAATAATCCCAGTGCAGGCCAGGTGGATTTAAGATTTCCTTTTCCGCTGCAGTGAAGACAAGTCTCGGTCGTTTTATCCGGATCTCCTGGAGAATGCTCGGCTGGGGTGAAGAGTGTGTAACGCTACAACAGAGTTCTTCAGGTTTGGTGTTTTGGTGAATACAGACGCCAACAATCAGCGAATGCGCTCCGTGCGCCAGAATAGTTTAGAGGGCTGGTGGGAAGCAGCGGGATATATAAAATGTCCAAAGACAGTGTAAGGAGATAATCAGTTCCTTTAAGAAATCAGTGCGTGGCTTTGCGGCAAATATTGACAAATACAACCCATCTACGGCAACCCAAAGTGCCACTGGCGGAAACGTCGGATGTACTTTGTCGATTCCCTTCTAATTAAAAGCGGCCTACTTTTATATTCCCTATCCAAGTAAAAAAAACTGTTCCAGATTAGAGCTAGACCAAAAACATGGAAAATCTTATTATGAACATTGAATCCAGCCGCTTACACGCTCAGGTCATAGCGCGTTTTACCTGCAGAAAGATCCACACGGTGATCCTCGCCACAATCGACTTGTCAATTTACCTTCCATTCTGTGCGAAAAAAGAAAAAAAGACTCTGACAATTCCTCCGCTCGAGTTAAAAGTCCTCACATGCAAAAAAGTTAATCATCCGCCTCGCAAAAAAAAGAAAAAAAAAACAGATGCCACAATTAATCGGCTCCAGACAGTATGCTCCAAAAAAACTTTCCGCGCGGACTATCTCCAAACAGTGCGGCTTGGCGAGCGCGCACGATGCCAGGGGGAGGAAAAGAGCACAGCGTGTGAACAACAGCGGCTTTGCTGAGGCTCCGAGTCTGTCGTCCTCCCACACCGTATGTGTGTGTCTCTGTGTGTTGGAAGTGCAGAAAAGGATCGCCGACTCTCCCTCCCTCTCTCCTTTTCGCTCTCTCTCTCTCTCTCACCTGCCCCAGTCGCCTCCTCTCTCACAAACTAGCAGCACACTGCAGCATGGATGCGCAGCGCAAAACCTTCAGATGGCGCATGCGCCTCACATTTCTCCTCAAATCCCCTTTTTTCTTCTTCCAGTCACCAACTTTCAAGAACTCAGGAATTTGAGTGTAGGTAAAAATTGCAGAGAGAGAGAAGGGCGGAACAGGCTGTAACAAAACAAGCGTCTCTATTACCTAAAATAAACTTATAAAGCACCCGAGGCTATTACCCTATCCATACCAGAGCTGAGTTAGGATTTTCACTGGCAGCAGATCGAGTTACTACTCAGTAAAATCAAGACAAGCAGGTCCATATCGTGTGCTTATACAGGCTGCTCTCATCACCTGAAGGCCTGTGAGCATTACGGTCATTACGGTAATTATTATTTTATGGTACATTATCTCAAAACATGCGGCAGGAATCCGCCGGCTTATAGTTCGATATTTTTCAATGAACCTGGTGATGAGTGTCAGAGGGCAAAGTGTTTAATAGTTTCATGTGTGTCACTGCAGATTTCTCAGTCTGCGCACACTGAAGGCATTCAAGGGTGAAAGCCGTGTTATTTTCAATTGTGTTGGACCGAATTTCATCTGGATTGAGGAAATAGAGATAGAATAACAGTCGGTAAAAGAGGTAAAACAATGCTAAAATTAATGGAAAGGGGGCCAGTCACCTGAATATCTGGCTGTCTGCCCAAATAAAGACCTGCCTCAGGTGACAGAGGGAGGAGAGAGAGTGAAGGAAAGAAACTAATTTAGACATTTATATTTTACTGATCTTGCATTAGTCACGTGCAGTCAATCTCAAAGGTGTACTATAGATCTTATTTAAAATCAGCAGGAGTCTCTGACCCCTCATTTAAATGAAGGCAGAGCAATATGTGAAGACTAATGGCTTCCAATATGCTCAGCTCTGTGGCTTCATGGAGCACTCAGACAAGCTCCTGTCCGAAGTGTATTTACCATCACATGGAAATTGCAATAGCATAGAATTTTCTAATTCCTGTGTCTACAAGTGTAAGCAAAAACCAAAAGAAAATTCACATGAAAACTTAATTATAAGCCCCTTTGGTGGGTCTGTAACTGAAAAAAAATTCAAAAAGATTAGCAATAAAAAAACCCGACTGAATCTTACCCCTCCCCTTCCCAAATTCTTGAACATAACTCATTATGCTTTTGCGAGAGTCTTCAGTTCGTCACAATTTTCCATTAAATGTACATCTTCAGGAATGAAACTGTTCGTGTGACTCCCTGAGGCAGAGGTGAGTGTGAAGTGCCCTGCAAATTTTGCAAAAGTTTTGTTCCCAGCTAATGTTACCATGGTGGATGCTGGAGGCTGCGACTGCGTCAAAGAGCACTTAAAACATGCTCAGCCACATTTCTGATCCCTCACCATGCCTCTCTACCCCTCCCTCCTCCACCCCCCGTGTTCCCCTAGGAAGAAAACTGGGCAACATCTGGCTGAGTTTATGAGAGAGGGAGGGAGGGAGAGAGAGAGAGAGGGAGAATTGGTAGACCATGAAAACTGGGGAGAATTCCTTCTTGGGCAGTGCAAGAGTCTATTGTTGTAGTTGCCATTAGTGGCGGTGAAACTTTAATCTTGTGAAAATACCCATTGTTGCACTCAATTTTACCAATAACACTGTCGATGTCAGTGTTCACATTATTGTCTTTCTGATAAAACACATGTTGCAGTTCTTGTGAAAACAACTTTTATTCAGACAACAGAAACAAGCTGACCACTGCAAAACACCGTAGAACAAGTCAAGAGTGAAATACTTTTACCCTCAACCTTTCACAGTCCTCACAGTCATGAAAACCACACACACACAAACACACATGCACGCACACTGTACAAAAACTGTACATATTAGGTAAGGGCCAAATTGAAACACTGTTACACCGTTGAATCAAACCATGATACTGTACATTATCGCCACCTCAGGTACAACCTCCAGTACAGTGGAAAATAAATAATGACACAGTGGTTTCAAATGCAAGTCACTTCTTTATAAACATATTAGCCACTCAGACTCACAGGATCAATATATAGACATCAAAATAACACGTCAGTCATAAGTATAAGTCACACACACAGCTGTTAAAACTTGAAAAAAAGAAAGAGTGGCACTCAAAACTGTTTCGGATGTAGAAAAGCAAACAGAACATGATATTGGTTCATTAAACAAAGCAGGCTAGAAGAACACAAGGAGAAATGTATAAACAGACTGATCTTACAGTAAGCTGGCTGATTTGAGGACAGCAGTGTTTCCTTCCCTGTTAATAAAGGTCCTGATTTTTAGAGAAGGTTGTAAGCTGAACCTCAAACTGTTTTCGTGGGGCGTCTTTCAGCCCAAATTCACCTTTTCCGGTTGATCTCTCTGCAGGACGTGGGAGATCGTCAAACAAATGCGTAACTAGAGCGGTTTGGTGGGTAGTCGGAGTGATTCAGATGCAGTCCCATGTCAGTAATTTGTTTCAGCAGACAGGGTTGTCTCCTTTGGCACGGTTACATTGTGAAGGTCTCTGTGGATTGTGGATTTTGAGGTCCATGTTGTGATATTTACAAGAGATTGCTATTTAGCTGCAGAGGTAAACACATTCATGCCATCATAAACCAGTCTGGGATTGGCATGGGTTTACAGCTAGTTCCACTGGCTCAGCTTAGCCACACTGGTAGTCGACAGTGGTGGAGTGATTGTCGGTTGATGTGAAGCCAGAACTCTGTAGCACCGCAGTACTGTAAAATGGATCCAGCTCTCAGTCTATTGAAAACAGCTAGGGAAATGAAGGCAGTGGAGCGCTTGCCAATACCTTGAAGCTGCACACTGATGACTGACGCTCTAGTATGGGACATTCAGCCACAGTGAGCTGAGGTCCTCAGGGCGCCATTGCATTTGTCAGTTAAGGTGACCTTCATCATTAGGCCGGCTGACGTTGTCCACAATACGGTGAAATGGTGGGTCCTGGAATATGTGTATACCTGTTTATAAGTATGTCTGATGGTCATAGTGGTATGGATGTATGGAGCTGGAGGTTGAGAGTGCATGCCTGCAGTTGAGGCTCTTGAACCTCTTGGTACCTGGCTCTACATGCAGCTGTGGAAAAAAAACATTGAGAGAGAATAGTCAGAATGAGAGGTCAACCACAAAGAATGAAAAACAAATGCTAAAACCCACACAGGGTTATGAAGATCTTAAGTTGTTTTTAATTTCCTCAGTCTTCTCCCAAAAGGTTACATCATACAATTACATTTCTTTGTAATGGACAAAGAGAACACAGGCACTCCAGTGTAGATGTTTTGTTTTTTCTTAGCTTTATGTTGACCATTTTCTTTCCTCTAACTGTCTGGCGAGCCTCCAGAGCTCCTTAAGAATGCACTAAATGCAGCTGGCAGCAGCCCAAACATCAAGTGCTCATTAATAAAAAGAAGAAAAAAAAACCCAATTGGAATGTGTCTGTTATTCAGGGCGCACAGCAGTCAGCAACAACTCACGTCTTTCCTGAGGGTTAGGTTGTGAAAAAAAAAAAAAGAAAACAATGATGTATGTCTAGCTTGCTGCAGGCGCCTCATTGGCTGAGCAAATAGGCCCCAAAATAACTACCAATCACTGAAGAAATCATCATCAGTCACTCAGAGTGGGCATAGTGGAAGAATTTTACAAACTTTGTGTTTTGGCGACCAGAGATGTTTAAAGGTAAAGTTGTGGAATATGTTGAGATGGTAAGGAATTAAGCTGTGTAATGACCCAAACATCTTGAGCATATGGGGATTACAAGTATTTCATGGTTGCATCTTATGTTAGTGCATGTGTATATAAACAGGAATGTCATATCCAATGTCCAGCTCTGCAGGTCTGCTCACGCTCTTCCTGTCTAACTCTGATTGGCTGCCAGGCAGTGAGGGACCATCCATTACAGCCAGGAGTAAATAAACAAGCACAGCAATTAAAGTGCCATCATTTGTTATGCAACACAGGGCATGTGTGTGTGTGTGTGTGTGTGTATACACATAAACCTCGCTTGCGTGTAAGTGTGATAAAACGTGTGTCCACGCATGTAGATGCTTGTGTGTGTGAATTTGTGTATGTGTGTTTGACGCCATTCTCAGGTTTCTTCACTGTTGTCTGCAGTTAAATTAATGATTGGGGGGCCAGAGAATCAACAAATATGGCCCCCGGCAGGGCATAATGGAGAGCACGACCTGCCCGTGGATGTGTTTGAAGGCCGCTCCTCTTTCTTCTCTGTCAACACCTCACTACTTCCACACAACAGACGCATTCACTGCACAAACTCACGTGTGACGCCTGCGCTCAGGTTGTTAATGAGGAAGCGTGTGTCGCTATGTGGTCATGAATGTGTGTACGTTTATCGGGCCGTGATTATTTTTAATGTCAGTGTGTTGTGACATAGTGTTAAAATCGTATGGAATTTTATGTTCCTGAGTGTAAGTCCTGCAATTGTGGTCATGATCATGCCCACTTTCGAAACATGCGACAAAGCAAAGCATATTATATCAGCCAGGAAAGCCACAACCATGCTCCAGATAATTTAGTGAGCTCAAATGGCTCCGACAGGCTGCTTAAAGCCTTTTCAGCTCAAAGGTCATTGTCCACAATTTTCTGCATCATCAGCTGCTAAAGCCAGCAAGAAAAGCCAGCTACACATATGCCGCAGTGCACAAAGAGAACATTTCACACGAGTTGTACCCTAGGTAGTACTTGTCACTGCTTGTTTGAAGTTTGAAACAAGTAGTATCCGACTGAAAACAACTGAAATTAAACCAGCTGCTCTAACTGTTCTTTGTCCAGACATTTTCTTTGAATGACTTCTTCCAATGGACGTTGGAAGTGTTGGAATGACATTTGATATAAAATACCTGCAGATAATTCTTTACGAAGTACAGATGAAGACATCTGACACAAGTCGTAAACATAGAAGGACATTTCAGTTATCCAACTGGACGATGTGCAGCGGTTTGGTTTCTTAAGGACTGTACGGGGTGGAAAGAGATAAATTTCGCTATAATATCCAAATCGTGACCTGAAACTTCATGGGAATGGCTACTGATAAAACTAACATTAACACTTGACACTCGCTCCAACAGATCAGACACGACCCTCCCATTATCATATCGAGCCTCTTCACTTAAACTAGCTTGAGTGAGAGGGGTAAAAGCACATATTGTTGGAATTGTTCACACACATTCGAATGTAGGTACTTCTCTCTTTTGTGTTTTTTGTATCGCACTTGCGCGTACTGTCCTTTTAAATCCCAAATATCTGCCATATCAATGCATACCTTTAAATGGCACAATATCATTTCCCTCTCCCTCTTGCAGCATTCAGCCATCATCTCCCTCCAACTCAAATCAGCCATTCCTATCTTCTACTCCCTGCGTAACCCTCATCCTCCTCCCCACTCCTCCCCTCTCAGTGTGCTTGATGGTGGGATCAGACGGGGTGAACACTTTCTCATATTAATACTGGTTTAGCCAGCGTCTGGAGACAGGAGAATGGTTGACTTATCAAACTTTCTAAATGCCCTCTGAAGAAACAGAGATCTAGTGGAGGTGAAACCCCATAATACTGCCTGGCACCCCTAAATTAATTAAAAGATAATGTTCATTTGGTGACCCGTATTGTCATGGGCAGATTATGAGACAATGGGAGCCCAGGCAAGGACATGTATGAAACCACCCACCCCTCCTATATAAGTGGATACCCTTTGAGATAGTTTGTCTTCCTGTCTGGTCATTTTGATTCTCTTTGTGGTCTTTTTGTGGTACTTCTGTGGTTCTGTAGTCGTTTTGTGTCTCTTTGTGGTTGTATTATTGACTTTTACAAAGAAATGTCAACAGTCACTACAAACAGATGCTCTAGCCCTTCTAGCCCGGCCTTCTGTGAATATTGTGTACCTAGAGACACAAAATGCAAGGTCAAAGTCTTTGTAAATAAATAATAATATAATTGATTCTAAATGAGGTTGTAAGCTGTTACTTTTGTTGCTTCACCTGTATTACTCCCAAAATCCACTAGCCATCTTTCTGTCCATTTGTATGTCTGGGGCTGGACTTTATATCAAGCCTAAGAGTCTGGATGTGAGCGGCTGAAGCCCTTCTTTTCTTTAAGTGCTACTAATATAAACTGCCTGTTAAATGGATCCTTGCAGAGTTTTGGGACCACCAATGTTAAAGTGCTGCTCTTTCACTTGGAATTACCCTGTGGTCGGTGTCCTTTCACTCCAACAGAAAAAAGAGAAACACACCAAATTCAATTACCAGTACAAAGATTGGTAACCCCCACCCCTCACCTTACCAAGAGGAGAGACAAGCCATTTGGTTGGTATGAAAGGGCAGATATTAGGGCTGAAAAGCATGGAAAGAGAAGTGACAGCTAGAGACTAGCTGACTTTCTCACTGTTCTCTCTTAATAGAAATACATATTTCTTTTTTTTGAGGGGCTGTGTGAATGCAGGCCTAGTATGTGACCACAGAAAAGATCATGTTTCTGATAGGATGGTCTATTTAACCCTGGAAAAGAAGGTCAGAGGAGAAGCCATTTGACAAAATGCCTTGCGATGAAAACAAAGCACTGCTCTTATCATATGTCTGATTTATTGAATGCAGTGTGGATGTAATTGAGATTCAACATGGTAACCACACAGCGTTTTGTATTGCTTCATCGCAAGGCAGTGTCTAAGGTAATCCATTACAGCAAATGTGATAAAACAAGAGCAATTTAAATTTCCAATTCATTGATCTGAGTTCACAGTTTCCCATGAGCTAAAAACCACTAAACTAGATTACAATACATTGGCAAAAAAAAATCTGTATGCACAACCACTCGGTTTGAAAACATAGCCCTTAAAAACATCTAAACAATATGATCTACATCAAGCCATCCCAGGAAGAGAGATCTTCATTGCAACAATTGTTTCAAGTGCTCCCTCTTTCTTTCCTACGTTTTTCCTCCTTTCCCTCTCTCTTTCTTTTTTTCTGCCTGACTTTTACAACTTCCTCCTGGTTGGGGCTGCAGCTCTAACCCAAACAAAACTCCATTTTTTAGTTATTGGCCCTCATGGCATGTAATGGAGAATCAAGCTAATTATCCCTACAGCTGTTTTCACTTGCTTTTTATGTAAGCAATACCTGGCTGATCCAGAGAGCAACAGTGAGGCCCTTCTTAGCGCTCCAGGCCTCCAGGCCGGCTGGAATTAGAGAGCAAAATGCCAGGTTTTCCTCCCCCCTGATACTGCCCGTGCGTACCCCTGCACCCATCTCCAAGCGCACAACCCGACCCAAGCAAAGCCCAGCCCGACTCAACCCCCTGCACACCCAAAGCTTCCATTTCCACTCCCTCGTACACCTCTCACAACTCCCCTTTGATGTTAAACAAAGCGGCTCTTCAACAGTTAAGATGTATCTGTATGACAAGCACTGATTTTCTTCCACTGATGGTCTCTGGCAATTAATGAGGGAGGTGAGCTAGGGTGTGGCTGGGATTAAATTTTAACCATCTCCTGCTGTCATTGGACCAGAAAGAAAGTGAGTGCAAAAGAGGGGAGGGAGGGAGAGAAAGACAGAGGGGTAAAGGCGGGAGAGCGGGAGAGAAGGGGGGTAAAGAGTGAAAGAAAACAATCCCTCAAAGGCTAATTACATAATTTCCTTCATCTGAGCAAACACATGCTGGGTGAAAGCAAGTGTGAGCAAGTCTCACAGATGCCAGGCAAAGAAGTGCTGAGGAGACCTACTAACACAGTCTACAACTTGCAACGGACAGCCTGTATGCCACAGAGGCACTGAGCTGGATCCCAGAGGCAACATTATCTGCACCTTGTGTAGCTTTTGTGGGATTCGTATCCAAAAACTTTGTATTGATCCACCCTTCTCCAACAATCTCAGGGTAAGGTGACTCTGTGCAGATAAACAATTGCTGGTGTAATGTTTCCCTCATTATAGTTCATTCCTTACTGCAGCCAGAAATCTGTTCAGTACAAACACCACTAGGTGGAGTTGACTGTTGATGTTAAAAAAAAAAAATCTCATGTATCAAACTCATTAAACTCCCATGGAGAGGCAGCGTGCATCTGTAAGTGAGTAAGACACTGTGTACGCTTCACATGTGCCATTTCTGAGAGCTTTCTTCTTGTTCAAATACTCGCGTGCATGTAATCCTTGTGCCTCTTCAAACTGACATCTGGTTCGATATTAACAGAGACAGAAAGGGAGAAAGACAGAAGGAGACACTGGTAGCAATTTTAAGACTTCTATTATTTCAGCTAAATTATCGTAAAGACTCTGCCAGCTACAAAAAGTAAAAGAGCAATCCCTCCCTTGAACTTTCTCCCTCTCCCTTTCTCTCTTTTTTTGTCTCTAATCCTTTGAGGAATGATGGAGGGCTCTCTGTGGAATGGTGGTGAGTTTCCCGAGTCTGGCCAAGGTGTGCCAATGTTCAAAAGATACGGGTGGAATCTGCAATACCTGGTCCTTGTGCAGAGACTGTTTTGACATATTTTATTCACACAGACACAAGCACCCCTGCACATGTCTGTACTGTATGCACATATGCTTGCATATAGGGCAATAAATGTTAAATTTCATTCACAGAAATACAAATACACTAGCATAATAAAGGGAGATTGAAGTGTTATTGGCAAAACATGTTCAAATATTCATTTATCACTTAAAAGCCCCAAGGCGAAAGAGGAACTATTTTCATAAAAGTGCATAATGTTCATGCAGGTCCAAAATACAGGTTTGCACAACAACAATAAAAGGATGGAATTCTCTCTGCTCCCAAATTCCTCGCTCCCCCTCCTCTTCCCCCACTCTGTCTCTCTTGATCTGTCTCTCTTAGCACTCAGAGGTTCCTCTGACTAATCTCACTCATTTACTCTTTTTTTTGTCTTATCAGAGAATTCCTTCTCTTTTCCTCTCTCTCGCACTGAGATGAGTAGGAGTATGATGTTACTGAGAGAAATGTTCTCTGAGCTCCACTGTGGACCAGCTACATATGTGAGTGCCTGTGTGGCACTGTATGTTAAGAATAGCGCTGGAAACCTGGTGAGTTTGTGTCCCATAGCAGCACCTTGACCTGGAGCTAAACCTCGAAGTAGAGCGGCAGCGGCTCATCAGAACCCAGTCCGACGAGCCCTGAACGCGCCTGCATCCTGACACCAGTGCAGGCCCAGCCAGACAGGGGAGACAAGCGAAACCCGAGCGCACATTAAAGCACCTCCATCAGGTAGGAGATCAGGGGAGGCCTCCATGCTCTCAGTGTCAGCGGGGGTCCGGGCCTCTGAGGCCCTATCTCACCTCCATCTGGAAAGAGAATCTGAGGGTAGTTTGATGGTCCGATAAGAGGCCATGCCGACTGACACGGTAACAGCCTCTCACCCCCATTTGCGAAAAAAAACCAGAGAGAATGCAAGCCTAGCAATGGTGCACTCTCATGCGGGTATGAGAGGGAGGGACGGCTTGGTGGTGGGTTGTGTGGGTGCATGGTGGCATACACTTTGCTTTGAAGGTTTGACCCGATACCCTGAAATGTCTATGCAGACACAACACTTGCACTATCAATTTTAGAGTAAACCTTTAAACATTAAAACATTCTTCCTCTTGTACCTTTTTTGCTCCTTGTGCGTTAAAACATAGGAGTATATGCACACAAAAGTGGGAAAAGGACATGACAGGACATGATGTCATAATTCATATTTGTGTTTTATATGGGAGGAAAGTTTCCATGCAGAAGATATAGTGTGGGCTGGAGTCAAGGACTTGTTCCTGAAAGATGGAAAAGAAGGACAGAGAGCCAGACAACTGGTAAAAGGCCTCTTGGCAATAACCACAACGTTACAGAAACTACCATCCTTCTACTTTTCATATTTGTGTTTGCATAATACAAAAATACCACAAAACTCATTGAAGCGGTCACGCCTCCCTTGTTTTCTAGTGTGCTATTGATGTTCCACCCTCCTCTTGATGTCTTCTCAAGATGAGACCAATTCCAATGACCCATCAGTCCTCACTCTTGACCCAACTCGTCGCTTCCTCTCCCTTGCTGCCCACAGACTCACAGTTTCTCCATCTGTTTTAGTTCAGTTGCCTCTCTTAACTGATTTGCCCCTCTACCAAACCAGGCTGGAGACACAGAAGCAGCTCTCTTCCTGATCTGTGTTTCTACAGTATAAAAACTGATTTCTAAAAGCTGAGCCTGAACACACAAACTTGACAGAAAACAGAAAAACTAAAAAAACCCCAAAACAAAACAAAACAAAACCCCACATTCACTAAATTCCTGCCTGGCTGGTGCAACAGATATGCAAAAGAAAAGGTTGATTCTGAGCCTCATCTGGGCCATTGCAATAGAGATTTTTACAATTAGCTTAACATACAAGTAGACCAGGGAGTAAAGAGTGTATGTGTGTGCGTGCCTGCTATAAATGGGCACAGAGACAATGAAGCTGGAGCTTTGGATTTAAAATGGTTTGGTTTGGTCTGGTTCGGTCATCTCAGATCTATTTAGGACCACTTGAACCAGTTAAGCAAATAAATGTGATCCTTCAGATCTGAATCTGCTCTGAAGGAAAAACAGGCTCACCTTTACATAGGTGTGTGTTGGTTCGTGTATCTGTGCCTGCTTGTGTGTGTTTGCCCATGAATCTGTATCTTTGTGTGTGTGTGTATGTGTGCGGGACACTTGTGTCAACAAAATCTGATAATAATGTCTATTCAGTAGCTACAAGTATTTGAGGTAGACAAGTTCAGACAGAGATTTACACAGTCAGCTAAGATTTGTGTTTGGTCATCAAACATTAGAGCTCCTGCCCATCCAATGTTAACAATGTGTTCATTTATTCGTCCACACTACTTGGAGGGGTTGACTGATTTTGTTTTGTGGTTAATTCTCTCTTAAGTATGCGTGTGCCTCTTTCTTGCACATCGTGGATACGCTCAACCTATTTTACTTCTATTCACCGAACCAAAATGAAAAATGTATCTACAAACAGGATCTGAGACAGTGACAAAGTCGAGGTGGATGTCAAGTGGATGAGTGTTTTTGCTAGCACAGCTGCACTGTGGTGCTTAATACTATTTAAGTCCGGTCTCAGGAAGAACCAATCATGTTGTTGGCTGTGTCTGTTCGGTGCTCCTGGGGTCAGTGTAGCCCCAGGACATGACACACATAGGATATACGCTGGGGATAAAGGGGGGGGGGGGCTTTCACAATGCCTGGTGGTCTGCTAGTGATCTCTACCTCAGACTGACCTGTGTGTCAGTGGGTGAGAGGAAACACTTACAGAAGATGCCAAACAGATACATCTGAAGCTGCTAATTCTGACAAGTGCTCTCTGAAACACTTCAAATTTAAAGTAAAAAAAAAATCACTGATGACTAAATCATAGTTTTAATGATGATGCACTTCAGGTTAGGGCAGATTCCTGAATATAAATATTATATTCCTGAATATAAATGTCACATCAAATGGAGTGTTTTGTATGTGTTTTGTATGTGTGTGGTAGGTGCACCAGGTTGTGGGGTCCCACCATCATCAAGAATGCTGTTAGGCAATGAGAAAAGTGGCAAGGGGGATGTGAGTGGGGAGTGAGAACCAGAAAAAGTTATAAGGGGATTTTTTGGGGGTGGGAATAACCCACCTTTGCAGCTGCAGGCTGGAGACACAAGTTGTGTGGTGGGGCTGTGTGGGTCAGATAGAGAGAGAGGACAAGAGAGACAAGGTGAAACAGGCTAATAGGAGAGGGAGGCCAGAAACAAATAGACTGAAATGAAGTTAAGATATATGAGCCAGTCCTGATTCCTCTGAGTACCCTGAACTATAAAAGGCCTCCAGAACACTAAATTCCATAACATGTAAATGTTCATGATGACTAAAACCATCCGCCACTCCTCGTACAGCCATCTTGAACCTTTACCAACCCTGTGGAGTGCTCCGTTCGACACTATGGAAGGCCCTGCCAGTGAAATTTAAGGGGAGATACTGCAGATCGTAAATAAGCATCGTAGAAAGTGACAGAGCTTTGGCTCTGTGCACAGATACAGAGTAAATAATCCTCATTAGTTTTGACAAAGCGACTCATAGTTATGTGATATTTACTGCCGAAACACCCTGTACCCATTAAATAAGCGCTGATAGAGCCATCCACACTGACAACGCTAAGGCTTGCACTCAACATTTAGTCTTGCAGTGGGATTAATGCAACAGGTTATGATGCACTGGCTAGGCAAATACTCTTTATTATGATAGCCAAGGATGATATAGAGCGGAGCTGGGACTGTAATGTATGTAAACCTGTCCTCACTCTGTTTGTGAGAGTCTGTAATATGGAATATTGATGGGCTGGCAAAGTTAGGGATCGCTTTTCAGCTCTGGTCCATTTGACTCAGATTACTGAAACTCATGATGTGCTGTTCCAAACATCTTATTGATATCAGGGCATAAAATGTAGATGCTGATAGTTCGCACTAAAATGACCTGTGAAAAAGTGATTTAGTAAAGTGTGTGCAAACTCCCAGAAACTCATAAAATTTGCAGTATGGAGTGTTGGTGTGTGTGTGTGTGTGTGTGTGTGTGTGTGTGTGTGTGTGTGTGTGTTTCTGTATGTCTGTGTGTGTGAACTTGGTCCATTTGGTCTGGGTGGTGCTGGGAATAGTATCGGCTTAAGGCTGAAAGAATTCAGGCCTCCCAAGCAAGGTCATGTGCTGATGTTTAGTAGGAGCTTTCTCAGGTCACAGACTGTGACTTTCAACCATCACTCACATTACCCCACGTCTTTAACTGGCATACCCCACATCTCTCCCCCAGTTTGCTGTAATGACAGGTGACAGCCGTCTCAGTCCACTTACATAGTTGAAGGAGAAGTCAACCCAAATAGTTTCTAGACATGAAATGGAGCTAGATTTGATAGCCTATATGAACTTTAGGTAAGGTTTAGGTTAACTTGACAAATATTTGTATTATAGTTTTATATTCAAATAATATGGAATTTAAAAATTCATTCTTGCTTTTAATTTCCCTTAACACATAACTCTTGGGACTTAAAAAATATAGCTGATCAATATTTTAGATGGTCTTATGTCTTAAAACAATACTCACGGGCCGGTATGAACATTGAAACAAACCTTATTCACTGTAACTGTTTCTTCAATTTTCCTAATTAATGTTAAATTTTATTTGACTGACAAAAACCTTGTTTTGCCAGTTTGAACAGGTGGAATGATGAGAGCGAGCAGAACCTGTTTCATTAGCCCTTTTTACACAGAGACCGTACAATACTGCAGTATAGCACAAAATTTTGAGGCACCACTTAAGTTTTTTAATATTTTTTAAAACGTAACTGTGTGACGGATAAAAATAATAAGATAAAAATACTAATAAAAGTAATGAGACAATTTACAAAATAAAAAAAACAGTTTTACAGAAAAAACTACATTGTTTAATTAAAAGGAAATACTCACAAGTGCTTTTGGTTTCTGTTTAAAGTGTGCAATTGAGTCAGCTGTTTGACCCCTGATCTGTTCTGCCAGCTCAACCTTTTAACACATATCAATCTGACTCTGTTACCACCTCCGCTGCCAGCATAAAGTTGATTTCATATTCAGTCATTTCATACATTTTACAAAGAATGGTAAGGCAGAGTAACAGTACAACATTGTGTGTTAATCAGGTAGTATGAATGGGTCTTATGTTAATAAAGCCACCTGACTATTGTTTCAAGACATGAAAAATTGCAAAACTATTCTTTGAGAAAATATATTTTGAGTGAGATGCATTAGCTATGTTGGATGATGTTTCTATGGATCCACATGCCAGCTGAGTGGTAAATGTGCCTAGCGCTGGTGCCTAGCCCTGGCCTCACTGTACCTACTGCTTAGCTTGGCATCATCTCTGCTGCACACTGTATAGTAAAGCTCCACACCACAGTGCTGATTTCCACCCTCTTGGTCTAAAACTAACTCTCTTCAGCTCTGCTCTTTCTGTTGTTGCATGTTTAGGTCTGCAGTGGATGGAGAACACAGCGCAGCTCACCACAATAAATTAGCATCAGGCTGTGTAACGACCGGTGCACATGTGTACAGTGTTTGTGTTACATGGGTAATGTTTCACAGGGATAATTGCATTGTGTCTCTCCCCACCTGGGCTCTGACATATGCTCAACAGCTCACACAGACACACCCAAACTAGCAAACTAATGTTGGACTGTCAAAGGGAAAGACAGTTCAAGAGACTATGTGCTTCCGTTGTCTCTCCGGTTAAGAGTTATTTTTTACATCCATGGATACATTTATACATTCCTGAGAGAACACACACATGCAGCAGAAATGTCATGTGCATCATTGTATCATGTCTAATTTCTTCTCGTAGAAATATGGAAATGAAAAACGAGAATACACTACATTCCTGTCCTATTTGATTCCATACCTACTAGACATCTGTTCTTTAGTAAGAGCACGGGTAGCCTTGGCTTAGACTGCAGGACTAAGTGGCTTTTTGACTTCAGCTACGACTGAATGCAATAGCTTCTGCGGTAAATATTACAGAAAATCCCCTCCAATTTAAGATTTATGTACACTTACAAGCACATTCATAGCACATGTAAGGAAGCAGCAAATGACAAAGACAGAAAAAGACAGGGAGAATAAGAGAGAGAGAGCAAGAGACACAAACAAGCAGTGATGTTTAGAAAAATGAGTGTAATAACAGTGGTTAAGGCCTGCTCTTTCATTGAGTAAATCTGGCCGGGGCTATTTCACACTGTAGGAATCTCCTGTCGACCAGATCAAAGGCTCGCCCAGAGACAGGGCTCGTACAGAGCACAAGGAACAGGTGACAGCTCCGACACACACGGAGGCATTTACACATGCACACACTCAAACCCTTTACCACCAACAGCACGCATATACACACACACACACATATTTGAATGAACACACAGTGAGATCAGAAAAGCACAGAGTGACAGCTCCTTTTGTGTTTAGATGAGCCTGTGGGGGAGACTTTCTAAGGAACCCATGCGTCTATCATCTGAGCTTCGAAAACCACTTAAAGAGAGTCAATACAGACTACGCACACACAAACACGCACTCTAAGTATGCTGTGGGTATGACAAAGTACATTCAGACTTTACAAGTATGAGCGTGACATGTACCATATGACTAGAACATTGATGAGACTAACACATGTACAGTGGACATCGAGCTACGAATGGTATAGGAAGCATGTGGGACTGGAGCACAGCCTTGTGATGGATAGATCTAATATAGAGTGGGCCATAACCAGAGGGGGTGAACATAAGGCTATGTCATCACTGGCCCATCTCTCTCCATACCTTCCATCACTTTTCACTCCCTCCCATAAACAGCAGGATGGGGGATACTGTAACTCCCACACATAAGGACACACTAACACACACACAAGGACACATGCACTTGCAGTAAAACACACGGGGATTCAGGCATATGCGCGCACAGACCCACTCCTTTAATTGCAGTAAAGTCCAGACATGCACACAAACGCATGCATGGATATACACAATAACATTTTCACAAAGAGAAATTAATCCCGGGTGGTCTCAGACGCAGCAATGTTTCCACTTGAGAAAGCTCTGGTTTTGAAATCACGCGATCAAGTACATACCGGGTTCAAACTATATTCGCACGCGTGCACACACACACACACACACACACACACACACAACTGAAGAGTGATTTCTATTGAATAAAAGAGAAATAAATGTCTATAATAGAGCATGGAGACAGAATATATGACTGCAGGGCTTCTGGTGTAAACCCAACATCACACACTCCAACCCCTTTTTTTTCGGCTATTCAGCTCTAGCCCATATCAAGCTAAGATGCTGTATGTTTAACATGGGAAGGTCCCACCTTAAACATGGCCATTATGGCCAATAGCTTTCGCTGTTTTCATAGAATATGAGAAGATTACACAGCACTATGACAGGCCAATTACGTCCTTCACTAAAACACACCTCTGTACCAACAACTCTCTAATGATGATGGCTTAAACGTTTTCACCAATAGAGCCCTTTCAGCTGCCCTGGCAGTCACACACAAACATGCTCTGCTGGTATAGTTAAATACACACATATACGTACATACACACACGCACGCACACACACACATAGTCACAGATGCTGACGGAGTCAAATTGAACCCTTGTGTTAAGTGGACAGATCATCCCTCCGCACCACAAAGAGCTGTCTGTTTTTGTGCATGTGTCTGTATGTATTTGTATGTCATCCCCATGGGCCAACTCCTGCAATCAGGTCAAGGATTGCTTAGTACTGGAACTGAAGAAGAAAGAGAGGGAGACTGAGACAGACTAGACGTGCCAGCCTTCCTCTCACATCTTCTCAACATCCTCTCTCCATCCCCCTCTAAACTCAAACCTGTGTCACCTCTGACCCAGGTCCAATTCACTACTGTCATTATGCAATTAACACCAATTAAGTCATTTGGCTGTAAGAATGTGTGTGTGTCTGCATGTATGTACGTGCATGCTGTGTGAATGTGTGTTAACTATGTGGATGTGTGTGTGCATGCATGATAGGGCAATTACAGCAGCACAAGGGAGCCTTTTGGAAGCGGAGAGCACTGCAATCAACCAATCAGCCTTCAGATGACTTTGACATGAAAAGAGAGCATGGCCCCTGCTAACCCCGAGGGTCAGCCCCAATTTACTCTATTTACCCACTCAGGAATGACTCTCTGTGTGTGAAAAGGGAGACACAGAGAGGGAGGGATAGGGAATGATGAATAGGTATGGAAATATCTAAGTTAGTGAGTGGGAGCAAAATAGAAAAAGGGGTGAAGGGAAGGGGGGGGGTAGGAGCTGAAGGATGAGAAACCTCAGGGTTGTTGGGCAGGTGAATTGCAGTGGGTGGGAGGGTGGGTGAGGTGGGGGTGTTGAGTGGAGAGAAGGGGATGTGGGGAGAGGCCTTCAGGTTGTGTTTGCAAAGCTAAAAGGCCAGCAGTTGGAGCCCATTTGCTAACAATTTCCCCTTGGAGAGTGGCTCTACACACACACTCCACACACACTTTTCTTATTCGACAGAGCACTGATGAGGAATGACAACCTTTCAGCTGGCTGAAGCTGCTAAACAGTGAGATGCTCCATCATGATAATAAGGACGTTTTTATTAAACAAAAAAAAAAAAAAAACACTAATACAACAGCTTTCTTCTTTCAGTTGTTTGGATCCACACTGTTTACAAAACCATACTTTTGCATGTTTTGCATGCTTTATCCCATTAACCTCAAATACTATATACAAATACAAATTGTGTTTATATTACCACTGACCATTTTCCAATGCATATCCTAAGTTTTTGGATAGATTGTTGATTTTACGGGCAGCTATGCGATATGGAAATTAACTTGTAAATACTTGAAACCTGCTAGAGACAGGTAATCCATCTGTGAGCAGTATATTTCCATTGTTTGTTGTTTGTTTTTTGGCAGGTTGTGTTAATGACTATAATGCACTTTGATGCAGGGATTGTTTTGGAAATTCTACTAGGTGATGCATTCAAGAGCACTCCAACAACAAAGAGTCAGCTGCCAACAAGGGTTGAATTCATGTGCTATGCCTTTAGAATAATGAAAGTGTCTGGTTATGTTTTAAAATGGGGGAGCAAACTTGGAACGATACATAACTGGGGGATGGGGCGTCTGGGACTCTTTAATCACTTTAAAATAAATTGAAGTATGTATCAAGAAAAGTAAGAAAATCACATGGTTCAGGATGGAAAATGGATGAAGATAAACAGCATAAAACAAACAAAACAACAATATAAAAACATGCTGTAGCCTAAAATGGTAGTTGGGAGAAATTAAAATTGGATGACAACTCACCACCAATCACAAAAATCACATATATTGTGTTTACGTTCTGGTAAGTTTGGTTTTATTTGATGCTTTCTGTTAATGCCTTGAAGAGTGACGTCTTCACTGAAAAGTCATGTGTGCTTGCAGTTAATTGAGGCCAGTGTATGGAAAACAACTCGATACCCATGCTCCACACCCTGATCACCACGGCACAGACTCAGCAGCAACCGTATCAGGATATTTTGGCTTCAGTTTTGCACAGTTTTTGTACAAAAAGAGGGGAAACTAACTGTGGATGAGTTTGCTTCACTTGCTCCACTGCTCAGAAGACAAACAATAAGCTCAAAAAGAGGCTGCAATGCAAATGTGCCTGTTTCTCTTTTTGCTTGGCGACTAACATTGACCCAACTGGAAAAGCCTTTAAAACAATCACAATAATCAGGTTTAAACCAATCATGTTTAAATAAATGGAAACCAATACTGGCTGCAAGTAGCACATTTTGTTTTACGGCATTTTGGCAAAATGGTTGGCAGTGATCTAAATGTGTTTTCTAGTTTTGGGATATAAATGGCAAAACCACTGGTTCTGTACCAGCTGGAGGACAAAGGACAAAAAAACTTTGTTTCCTTGGTTTCAGGTTTGACACTAGTTAGACTGTATTGATTCTACAATTGAAAAAGTCACTGTTTGTGTGGCTTTCCCTGCAAAACTAACCAACCCACTGATCAACAGCACAGCTGTGAGGTCTGGTGCCAGGGCTGGGCTGCAGAGCAGTGAGCAAAGTACAACAGGACCAGTCAGCCCCTCATCACACCAATCACCCTCCTGGCTACAGAACAAGGGAAGGCAGAAAAACCAGAAACAGGCAGAGAAACTTAAAGAAAAAAGAAAAGACAAGTAAACACAGATGCTTAGTATTTCCAGTGCTCCTGGTCAATAATATCACATATCTGACGAAAGGGACACAGGTTATTCTATATCTATTGTGTGTGTGTGTGCATATGTCAGCATATGTGTGTGTGTGTGTGTGTGTGTGTGTGTGTTTGTGTGTATCAGAAAAAAACTGTCCCGCCCCAGGGGTCTTAGATGAGAACTGTAATCAGGACCACATGACACTGCCACAGGAAGTCCTCCAGCAAAGGACAGGAAGCAGGAACACAAGGACCACATCATTAGTCTCGCTAGTCCCAAACCCCACAGCCAATAGGAGTCTCACACACACTGGGAATGGGTGTGGTTTCTGGTGTGTCCACAAGTGTGCAAAAGTGCTATACATTTGTATTAGTGAGTGTGGAGCCTGCAGGCTGGTATTAATGACTTATTTGTTTACTGAGTGTAATGAGTCCAGGTTGTGTGTGTTTAGGAGAGTAAGAGCAAAACTCTGGAGCAGGGCTGGGCCTGCAGCCAGAATACCAAAGCTAAATAACTACAACACACACACACACGCACGCACGCACACACACACACACACACACACACACACACACACAGATCCCTAGACAGTGAAAACAAATGAGAAACAAATGGTTCCTTTGTATGGTATATACCTTGTCTCCCCTTCTCTCTGTCTTATGATGGCGCAGTGAGAAAGCAGTTTTGAAAATGGTCCGTCCAAATATCCACACACACTTACACACACTTGCATACACACACCTCTCCCACCAACAGCCCTCCTACCACATTCTCACCGCCCCTTCCTCTTCTGTTCTGCAACCCATCAAGACTAAAGAGGCTAATTTCTGTCGATGGCTTACAGGTGGCCAGTGCAAGGTGAACCACATCCACTCTGCTGGCAGACACACTCATACATACACACACACACACACACACACACACTTTGAAAAAAATCATGCCTCTAACCAACCCTTTTATAAACCCAATGCCAAACATCAAAGGGTGAAACACACCTTAACACACCTCAAAGGCACAGGAGACACACAGTTGAGCATATGTGCAAACACGCACACATACACACACATTCAGACACACATTGAAACATCCAAACTCAAACACATGCACACTCGTAAACCTTAAAGCATGAAGTATTTCCAACAACTAGTCTGAGGGTCAGTCCTAGGCCTGGGACTATCTCATGTTTCCAAACAGAGTAAAAACCTTGCTGTGCTTTCATGAAAATCTCCTTACTGTTAGAAATGTCCACACTCAAGTTCCTCAAAGAACATTGTGCCTTCGCAATAAAAAAAAATATCTGCATCAATCTGAAAATTAGATTTTGCCTCTTATCTTTTGTCCTGAAAAGTTGTCTTTTGGAAATAGAAATTCTACTGCTGAGAGGAGCAATCTAGTGAGTGTGGGGCGACTGTTACAAATGACAGCAATATTATATGGAATGAGCGTTGCTCCAGCACTTAGCTTTGAGTAATTTGCTTCCCACAATTTGCCTATTATCTCTGATATTTTATCATTCCTGCAACTAAGCACATGTCATCTTTGATGTCTGTGTGCTGTATCAGTTAGAGGATACCATGAGACAGGGTCATGCACCAACAAATACAAGAGAGCACTTATTAAAGCCACCACCCTCCATGTATCTGAGCTTGATGATAGTTTGTGAAAATTGTAAACATTTATAAGAGCAGGTAAATCTTCTATGTTGGTGCTTGAAGACAGGTGAACCGGTGCAATGTTTTATTTCTCAGGTTGTTAGTTTAATGCAGTGTGTTTTTGATCATTCACTCCATTTGAAACAAGATTCACATTTTTGGATATCCATCTGACTCTTATGATCTTTAAAAGGCGGGCCGCCAAATTACAAGACCAAGCTCAAACTCTTACATTCATTCCAACCAGCAGAGGTGTGTGTGTGTGTTGTCTGTGCATGTGTGTGTGTGTGTGTGTGTGTGGGTGTGTGTGTACTTCTGCACATGTAGATTGGATTGCAGCTCTTTGAAGCCATGCCCTTGCCTTCATTAAACACAGTCCTAGAGCCTGGAACAGCTTTCTGGGAATGTGTCGATAGCTTGCACAGACACACACACGCACACACTGCAGTGCCAGTAAAAATGACCAGCTCTCTTTGAAGCTTGTGTCACTGTGCAAAGTGATAAGATGAAAGCTGATCATCCCCCTCAAAGAATCTTGCAAAGCCTCAAGTGAGCGCTGTGCCGACAGGCCTGCACCTAGGCCAGGAGGACCTGACGGGTGCCAAGCTAACTGCTACATGCCACACTTATCAGTTGCTATCTGATTGGATAGTGATTGCAAGCTGCCACTTGGCAATTATAGATTAAAAATGGACAAGCTGCTCTGACGAAAAAAGGTTCTTTGAAGTTTTGTGGCACACATGGATCCCAGACCAGGTTTCGACAGACAGGTAAATGGGTGGGATTGAAAAGCACTAGGTAAAATCAGTGAAGACAATCTTTTGTGCACGCTTATTTCCATATTACAACTAACAGTGCTATAAGATTGGAACAGATACATTTTTATACTGAGGCCTCCAAATATAAGACATCCAGTGACACATATACTGTATTGCGCTTCCTCAGTCCTGACAGTCAGATATACACATAGACTGAGTAAATGCAGAAAAAAAGAACACAGTAAACATCTTTTTAGAATAGCTTGCCTTGCCTATTAAAGCTGCAATTTATTTGTGATGTATAGGAAGAGAAACTGCAAAATGCTAATTTATCTTTGTAGTTTTCAGCCATTTAAAAATATGACAATTTCTCCTGCTGCATGATATCAGCAGCTTGGATAACAGTCACAGAGATCAAACATGTTTTAAAGAGAATGACAATCAGCAATCAGAAGGTAAACCACATGTTTTCTGATCTTCGAATTACCAACACCAGCTGGCTCAGAGCAGCCAAAGTGGTCTGATGTTGGTGACGCACAAGTCTCACTTCAACCTGCCCACTGATCATAATGTGCATTACCATCTTTGGGAATTTACAGCAAACCAGAAATGTGACACCAGGGAGCGCAATCCTGGCTCTTATACACAAACACAAAAATGAGAAACAGGAAAGAGAGAGGACAAAAGAGACTGGGAGTGGGAAAGAGACATGAGAGAAAAAAGAGAAAAGATACAGTGAAAGTAAGGAGGGGTAATCCCTGTTCACTCCCTGTGGAGGCGTGCAGGCAGTGAAGGAATGGTCTGCTCACACGCATTTAAACAGGGGCTTATCCCAGCACTTTGATACACCTCACTATAATTGCCTGTGTACATTTCTGTGCGTATGTTTAGAGTCTATGTGTGTGTATGTGTCTCTGTGAGTGTACAATGTTGTCTTGTCTGTCAATCTTGCTCATTATGCTTAATCCCAGGGATGACACTCGCAATCCGTTCTGTCAACCTGGGCCTTTGCAGCGGCACTCAGGCGAGGAACCAGGTTTAGCACTTGCTCTTTCTGTTTTTTTCACCCCACACACACACACACACACACACACACACACACACACACACACACACACACTTGTCAGGTAACACCAAAGCGGGTCACAAAGAGAAGAAAGCATTTTTGCTTGGCAAGAAAAGCAAACAACTATCCCACATCTGTACATGTGTGTGAGAATTTGAGAGAGAAAAGGGGAGAGGGAGTGAGAAAGAAAGAGAAAGAGGGAAAGACACACACAATCATACACACACTCATACACACACACACACTTCAGACACAAAGAAAGAGGAAATCAAGCAACACTTCCTGTGTTTGGAAATTCAAAACTGCCACAAAGTGATGATAGAGAATGAGTACAAGGAGGCTTACACTGATCACTGAACAGCAACACAGTTTTAAACCCCAAGAAATATCTATAGCAATTCGTTATTTGGTTGACTCCCCCCTTTTCTTCTCATCTCTCCCCTCTCCCTCTCATCTGTCCCCATTTTTCTTTCCACCAAAAGGGAATCTGAGAAATGCCCACAAAACATCTTTCACCAGTTGTTAATACTGTTTCTGCTTTGCCATGATAAAGTCACGGTATGTTGCCTCATTCCACCCACCCACACTCACACACACATATAAAACAAAGGTGGACCTCATGCATGCAGGCGTATAAACATGCACTCACTTGAAAATATTTCATAGTGTTAGGATCAGCGTACACAAGCTTGTCTCAACCCATTGAAACAGTTAAAAAAAACTCAAAATTCTGAACTTCTTGCTGTTTCATCCAAGATACACAAAATTTAATCATCTTCCCCTCATTCGCTGACATCAGAGCATCAGATGATAATGTGTGTGTGCATGCAGTGGTAGGATGAGGCAGAGGTAGGGCTGACTGAGCTGACATAACAGCTGACATCACTGATAAAACTTTTGGCCTGTGATCTCACTGTGTGTGTGGTATTGCACTCACCAGTTGGCAGCAACAGCTCTGATCTGGCAAAGCCCTTCAGCCAGTCTGGCTATTATTGGCCCCCATTGACCCGTGATGTTAAGGGGAAATATGCTCTTAATAGGTGGTGTGTATGTTTGTTACACTCCGAACCCACCCTCAAGATCAGTGAGTCCTATCAGTATGAACATGATGCTAACCAGTGTATTTGAACTTTATTGGCGCACAGAGGCAGTATTTTGCAAAGCCTTTTTAACTGCCAAAGTTATTCTAATTGCCAATTGAGGTAGCAGACGGAGTGGGAATAAAAGGAAGTGGGAGACAAGACTTGGGCGAGAAAACAGACAAAAAAGTGGTCATTTGGGGATGGCTTGTTTTCAAGTTCAAAAGCTTCCCTTTATGTGCAAATGTGTAAAATGCAAGAGCGATATTCCTTTGAATGTGCATTCCTTTGACTGTGCACATACATACACACATACATAGGACCCTTCCCTTCCATAAAACACACACATACGTATATGCAGACAAACATACACACAAACAAATTATGGCTAAGCCTAGTTATTACCTAAGCAAACAGAGTTAGTCTGAATGGAATGCCTGCTGTGAGACACACCAGTTCCAGACACAAAGCCTTGTGTTACAACGGGGAAACAGACACACACACACAGTTTTGAAACGCACACACTCGACACACAAACACTGTGTGAGAGAAATAACTATGTGTATATGTAATTAGAAGGCAAAAACAAAGCAAACACATGTTTGGGTCTTGTTCTCTGGCCTGCACTTCAGTTCATTTGCACTGCGGCGCAGACGGTTCTGCTAAGCCATTGTTTTTGGTGCTGCTAAACACATGGTGTGTTGCGGGAGTAGCAGGAGGTTGGCCATGGATGAACACATTCATGTGTGTGTGACTCGTGTGTGTACTGTATGTGTCAGTATAATTGGCTGAGGAATATTATTAGCATAGAACAATAAATACTGTGAATATAGGTTTTATCAAGTGTTGTTTTATTCCTCAAAAGATTTTTGTTTTCTTTTGTGTTGACCCAAACATAAGTGCATGCAGAAGTTCACACACTCACACGTGCGCACATGTTGTTTGCAAGCAGACAGGCTTTACTGGTCAGGAGTTCTTGCTAATTAGGAGCCATGTTTCACAGCTAAGAGGTATTTGTCACATTTTTTTATGCCTGTTCACAAATTCTTTCTCAGAAATACATCAGAAGAAAATGCAACAAAATTAAACATTCAACTTTAAGCTTACATTATGAGTCACAAAGACATCCTTCTAAGAAAACCAATGTCAAACTCAACATTAAAAATTGCCTCAATACTTCTCAGATTCACCTGTTGAGTATTTGTTGAATAATTACTCTGCACAGTCATCGTTCATAGATAGAAATTAAAACAGAGAGACAGAAGGAAGGGGAGGGAGGGGGCAGAGAGAAAGAATGTGGAAGAGAGAGGAAGGCTGAGAAATTAAATTGAGACGCAGAAGAGAAAGACAGATTGCGTCCACTCTGGTATGCCATCTTTACGATCTGTCTGTGAGAGAGTGAGTGAAATTGAACTCAGGTGTAGTGTGATCCCGAAAAAGCCATTTCTCCATTAGGGCTATGGAATCTCACATAAACAAATTACACAAATACTTTCTCTATAAAGGAGAGGGTGAGTTTGCTCTAACTGTGCAGTGAAACCTGAGCACAGCCTTGTTTATGTGTGTGACAGAGTGTTTACATTGTCCTCCGCTCCCATCCCTTCAGATGGCGGAGAACGCCAGGCCTTCGACAGCTCTACTCCTGTCACACTACCTGTCTGTCTTTGGGATTTCTCTTATGGAGAACATGTGCTGAGTCCGTATGTGTGTGTGTGTGTGTGTGTGTGTGTGTGTGTGTGTGAGAAATGCCAACCAGTGCTCTATCCTCATTACAACCAGCTTAACCACTCAAGAGTGATGAGTTCAAGGATGGAAGGAAAGGTAGGAAGCCAAGGAAGAGAGGGAAAAAAACAATGACTAATAGCCATGACTCTGAACTGCCTGTGATTGTGCCTGTGTGTGATTATGACTCTCTCTTCTATGTACCATCATACCCCTGTCGCAAACATCACAAACCCTTCTTTGTCTTTTCCCCTAACCTTTAATTTGTCCCGTAAGTTCACTGATTCCAGCAACACTTTGCCTCAGCTCCCCAGTTTTATTGTTCTGCCCGGCAGCTGAATAAAGCTGCAGTCATACCAAACACACTCCTGAAAACATTTCATTTACTTCCTCTTGTGGACTGGTCCCACCTTGTTCAAAACAGCCTGGCTAACAAACATCCAGGAGATTTCAGAAAATGTTTTATGTTTTACTCAGGACGTATAGATTTTTGCCTTTTCATGTTTGCATAACAGTGAACGAAAACAAGTACCATCTGCTCTGCTACTGCTGCCAGTGAGTACGAGAACAGGGTAAATTAAAAGTTTGATAAAAAACATGGATCGATTTCAGCTTGTGGAATGCAAGTGTTAGCTGACTAGCTTGTGTTTGCAACCCTGCCCACACTATATCCTGTCGCGCCCGCTGTTTGCCACAGCAAGCAAGTAAATTCCACCTTGCCAGTTCTGGTCTGACCGCGGCATAATACAACCGCAGCTTTCGACTGTTGGCCACTGAGCAGTAACACTAGAGCTCAAGCAAAACCTATTTACCCAGCCAAGTCTTCCCAGGGAGACTGGGGGTTCAATCCAACAACCTTAAAGTCACAAGACCCTTTCTCTAACCTTGAGGTTTTTCTCTGATCAATCGTTTACTGAAGAGGCCGATATTCAAATCAAGCCCAAAACAGAATAAAATAAGCTTGCAATGTTCCAACACAAACCTCAGTGACCTGACCTGATTCATAATCCTGACACCTAGACTGAGTGTGCAGTAAACGGTGATGCTGTTCTGAGATCAGTAGGAGGAGGACCACCCAGCAGTGGTGGTAATCCCATAGCTACAGGGTTGAAGCCTTGCTGCGTACACACTCTGACAGGCTAGGCCACTCCTGGATAGGATATTAGAGTGGAGCGAAGTACAATGGCACCTATTGATGACTGGTGTTAGGTTTTATCCTGCCATGCTCTACTCTGCTTTTGGTGAGAAAGAATAATCAAGCAAGTCTCTCTTGCTCAGTTACCTCCCTCTCTCTCCCACCCTTCCCAGCTGGTGTACAGTTCAATGTAGTTTTAATTACAGGTGGGTGATGGCAATGTTTTTAAAGACCAGGTTGGCTGTCACAGGAAGGTTAATGTGATTCCTCTCAGTATTCTGATATCAGACGTTATTTAGGTCTCTGTTATTTAGGTCTTAGAATGTTGTCTCAATGAAATACTACAGTATAAATGCTTCAAAATCACATCAGACGGATCATTAATAGCACACAAAGCATCGGTAAATGCTAAGCAGTTTACTTTGATTGATGTTGACATTACTTTAGGGGTTGATGGAAAGAGAAGACAAAGCAGAAGAGGGGCAT
The DNA here is from genome assembly GCA_008933995.1 of Datnioides undecimradiatus. Lineage (NCBI taxonomy): Eukaryota > Metazoa > Chordata > Actinopteri > Lobotiformes > Datnioididae > Datnioides > Datnioides undecimradiatus. The sequence goes on from WARS01000026.1 coordinate 6,894,302, forward strand.
CACCCCAGCTGTAGTTCATGGGGATATTGTGGCCGGTTAACCACATAGGACACCATGGATGAAGGGTTTGGAAGAAAAACATTTGTTGATACTGGCATTGATACGTATACTATAAAAAATTTAAATTCAAATTTAAAAAAAAAATAGGCAACAATTCTGCACTTGGGAAATAAACTGTGCAATATCCATGGACTAATTCATGGTGTGTTGTGTGGTAGCAACATCAGGAAGCAACTGCCCAGTCTTAATATGAAAGATATGTAAATTACATGCTTAACGCAACACACCAATAGTCTAGAGACCGACATTTCCCTTTTATCCGTATGAGCTTATGCTGTATTAATCAACACAACTCACTTTTAATAAATCACATTGTAACTGATCACTTAGCACCTAACGTTACTGCGGGCAACCATCTCCACTTTGAGCCTTACTGGATTGGCAGAAACACAGAGCAGCCCACTGCTGGTTCTGCTTTAGCCCGTCAAACACATTCACATCAAACACACAGCCGGCGGCACACTACTAGATATCAAGATGGAGAAGGAAAAGAAAAGAAACTGAAAGAAATGGAGAAGGAGTGACAGAGATGCACTGATTCAAAGCAACCCCCAAAGTGGAAGCCCGAGGATAAACAACCAATCAGAGGAGGATCGCTGTCTAGCCCAATCAGAATGCATTCCAATGAGAATCCTCTCCAGACCCAAATAACTCCCTGAGGTATGAACAAAAAAATAAGACACATACACACAATGTGACCTAGATACGCAGCAGCATCTTAACTAAGGTCCTGACAATGTCTGGCCTTAGAACAACTAAAACCCAGAGAGCCTGTATTCAATCTATCCTCAGTCTCAATCCCCTCTTTCTACCGTAACTGTTCATCTCTTTGTCCATCCTGGTAACACTAGTGCAAGCGGTGGTGTATGTACGAGAGTACGAGATATGTGTATGTGCGTGTGTGCATGTGTGTGTGTGTGTGTGTGTAGAGGGGGGTTCACTGATTCCATTGCAGACAGATGGGACTGGTGTCTGGGCTCATTCCTGGCAAGGATACCCTTTTTTCAGAGAGAAGAGCAAGGAGGATAGTTGCGGGATGCGGGACAAAAGGACATCAGTTAGTACATGGGTGTGTGTGTGCATGTATGCGGTGTGTATGTGCATGACTATGAAGAGATAGACTTCCTTTGGTCTGGAGTAAAAAGTACAGCAAAGGCAAGAAATAAGGGTGCAGGGATTTGTGTGTGTGTGTGTGTGTGTGTGTGTGTGTGTGTGTGTGTGTGTGAGACTGTGCACACACAAACAAGTTTGTGCTTGCCTGCTTGCAGTATGTGTGTATGTGTGTGCGTGCAGTTGTGGCTCTGCCAGTGTGTGTACACTGTTGCATGAGAGTGTGTGGTTGTATAGATCCCCTCTTGGCAGCAGCAGTGTAAGCTGAGGAGGGTCTTACATGGGCTTTAATCCTGTGCTGAATGTCATCGTACAAGTGTGGCTTTTCCACGAGCCCAGATAAGAGAGAGAGAGAAAGCGAGGGAGAGGGAGTTCTGGTGCACATGTGTAAGCTGAATGCATGTGTACATGGGAGAGTAAGTGCATATACGGTATTGTAGGGGAACACCCTTGTAAAGTTGCCTGACCCATTGGTTTGATGACAAGGATTATAACAGTGACATAGAGAAAGCTGTGAGGGACAGACATAGCAGCTACAGCACTAATCTGCTTGTCTGAGCTGATCTAGTGACAGAGAAAGAGGCCATACTGGCATCCAGTTCTAAGGTTTCACTAGAAAACACAACCTAAAACACACCACTCAGCCCAACAAGCTGAGCTGTGTTGGACTTTCTTTCGTTCAGGCCAGGCATTTATACACTTTTTTTCAGTGTGGGGCCCAAATGAGAAGTTTATTCTGTAGCCGTAAGACTCAGGGGCTTTAAAACATTTTACTAGCCATGTCATATGGGTACCCTGCAGCAATAGGCCTATGACCCATTTTGAGATTTGAAGCCTAAGTTCAACAAACATTATGCAGGTTTGAATAGGTCACTGATATAGAATATCAGGGACTCTTCTATTGAGGAAAACAAAGCCTTCATAACTAATTACACTGCAACACATCAATTATGGTGGAAGGTGTTGTTGTTTTGACAAATGGCAGCACAGCACATCTCGCTTTTTACAAGCTTCCTATACGTGTATGACCTTTGGGAAAGTGTTGGGCTAGCGTGAGAAATAAACTGCAGCCTACTGTTATACGAGGCCTAATTAGTGGTCAGCCCTTAATGTTGAGTGGCAGTCCAAAGGTTGTTGATGTTATTACAGGAGCCCTGCGATAGCCGGAGTTATGAAGCCTCTCCGCTGACTCTGCACTGGGATGACTTTCAGCGGTAGGAAACAGGTAAATTCCTGTTAGTTTTCCTCTTCAATTCTACAAGGAGTGTCCGATAGCAGCTCTGGCATTTCTAGAATAGGGAAAGAAAATAGTGAAATTCCTTCTGCTATTACTTATTAAAATACATTTAGTGTTATTTCTCCACCACAGTGTTTCCGCGGGTGTCAATCTTGATCATAAATGTTTTCTTTCTATTAGGCTATTTAAGTGTATGTATGTATGTGTATGTGTGCGTATGTGTATGTGTAGTGGTGCCTGAGCTGAGGCATCAGGGCTGCTGTACATTGCAGGGTGTGACATCCTGTAAGTGAGTGGTTCAGTATCAGAGGTGATCAAATGTCGCATGTAGTGAAGTCAACAGGTGAGAGTCCTCTAGCTTGTAGCAAATCCCCCACCTTCCTCCATCTGCCCCTGAATATCTTCCTCTGCCTTGGAGCCGTGGGCACGTCTATGATTGGCAGCCTTGGGGCGGGACTATATGTTACAAACCCAGTTTGGGGAACAACACGGGACTCACCCAAGACCTGAGGCTGTGCATTTTTTAGTGCTTTTAGTGTGTGTAAGTGCATGTGCATTTGTGTGTTTGTTAAAGGGAGAGAGAGAGAGCGAGGGAAGCACAGGAAGTCTGAGGAAAATAACAGGTTTAAAGTCAAAAGGCTGTGATTCCTTATTCTCTGTCTGCAAATCCCCATACCTCCCTCCATCAGTGCCTCTTTGTGGATGTTCAGACTTTCTCTTTGGGATCTAATCCAGCTTGAACAGGGGATCTGACCTCCGGACCATCCCACTGAGAGTTCTCTTATTAACAATGATTTAGCTTTCTATCTCTCGAACACACACACACGCACACAAATGTTCCCAGGTGCGAGATTCTCCCGAGGGAAGGGCTTTTGTGTGCTGCCATCTCTATAAGCTCACAAAACACCATTATAATCCTGCCAATCTCTCTCTCTCTCTCTCAGTCTTTGTTTTACACATGCACACACATTCATAACTTATACTAAAGATATCCAATTTATCAATTTTCTGACTTTGACCTCAACATCAAAAACTAAAAGATATATCTGCCTTCTTAATTTTCTATAGAATTTCTAACATGTTAATGGTGTCTCTGTCCATCAAACAAAAAACTTGCGATGTATCTTGTGGTATGGCATTTGAAGAGTAAGACAGAGAGAAAAAAGGAGGGAGTTTGAGGTGAAAAACAGCGACAGCTTAAGGTGTTCTGATTTATTACTGTGGGCTGGTTGAGGCCTTTCTGCACAGAGAGCAAACCAGAGAGGAGTTTACAGACACAAGCTGAATCACACCTGGCATGTTCAGACAGAGAGGGGAGGACAAGGTGCTTCAGTAAAAGCATTTCAACTTATAGACTCTGACAAACATTGAATGTTTCAATATTAATTTGTGAACTAATCAGACGTTACAAAATGTAAAATCGCATGCATACACTCATCTAAGCAGAATAAGTCAGTTTAGTTAAGGGTTAATGTTATTTGCAGCCTGTTTGAGATTATGAACCTGAGCCAGCAAATTAGTGGTCATAAATGAGAAAACACCATAGCGTCATTCCAATTACATACTAGCAAAAGAAAAATAGTGCTTATTGTATTCTGGCAGGCATGCAGTTGAACTGAAAACCCCACCAACAATGACTGGGAGAAACACTTCACTGCCACATTGTAGTGTAATGCTTTAATAAAGCTTGTGAGGTCAGAGCGCTCAGCAGTGCGTGGTATAAAATGAGAGAGGCTCATAGATTATTTGTTGAACTGGGGATGTTGACTAGGCTGTATAAAATACAAATTCTTTAAGTCTACCAAGACCAGCTTGACCCAAAGTGTGTGGTTTTCTGCTACATATTTACTTGAAATCTACCTAAAAGTCAATACCCAACAAATAAAACTGGAACTAAACTGGTAATAAGATGAAATCCCTAAATAATATTAAAATAAAACTCAATTTAAAAAGAACAACTTAAATAACCTTGAGGCACTGCACAGTGCGACTAGTGATAATGTCTGGGCACAAGGCCACTATGGCTCCAAAAGGATGCTAACTCAGGACGCCATCTGATGCTGTAGGATGAATCCCCCTTTTTAGCCCCACTTGTCAGGCTTGGAAACAGACTGGTTACTGTAGATTACAGATTTAGAGGACAATACCATCATCTTCCAATCAAGTAGCTAGCAAACCAGTTAGGGTCAGTTGACTGAAGGCAAAGGTGGTGCCTACACAGTTAAATGGCCTGCTCTCTGCCTACTTGGTCGCCCACACAGGAATGCATGGATTCATTCTGATCAGATAAGCATGCAAAATTTTACTGCATGGATAAACACTGATGAATAGGGATTTAACTGTGATCATAGAACTAGAATTACAAAACCTGAGTATTAGTCTTTGCTCCTGCACATTTATAGGTTTGCACGAGCGATTGTGTGTGGCCGTGTCTCTGCGTGTGTAATGAGTATGTTGTGGGTGGGGAAAGGGAGTTTACGCAGACAAACTGCCTTATGATCCACACATCAGGTGTCTAACTGTCCTCTCCTGTGCATAACTTCAAGAAAACCACAAAAACAACATGAATAAACTTGTCTACCTGAAAACATTGCCAGACCTTCCTCCCCTCAAACCTCCCTCCCCCACCCTCTCCTCCTTCTCTGTCTGCTGAGGCTGAAGAAGCGTCTCTGGGTCTTGTCTGTCTACAGCTTCATACAACGACAGCGTCAAAGCAACTCTCTCACCCCTCTCCATTTACCCATGTAAATAATAATTTGCATGGTATTTTTAAACAGCAACACGTCGATGTCAAATTAATAATGATGCTGCACCATTAATGCAGTACATAAATGTTTGAGATGTTGATTAAGGTCTTATCTCTTGCCAAAAACCACTGCTTTCTTTCAATAACAGCATTTTTAATTTGCTGTAGTGTGCTAAAATCCTGCCCTGCTTTAGGGTCTAGTGAACATCTATCAGCTTTTGCACCAATGAGTAACATTTGAATTCTTTTAACATTAATATTTTGTTAGCATTACAAAGCTACAGCTCCAATTAGTCTTGAATCTGTGCGTTATCAGATCCTGAAGGGAGATGTATGTTCTAAATGTTGACTGTTAGCATAAAGACCCACAGCACCATGCACCCTTACAAGAAGATGGCCTTCTGGAGAATAATTCGGGTGTTGTTCCAAGATGGACTGAAAGAGATACAACATACAGCGCAGACAGATGTCGTAGCTCAGGTGTTGCTGAGTTATTGACTTCTCTCCACTCATGTTCAACCTGGTGGAACAACCTTTGACCTCAGAGAGTGATGATGCTGACAGCTGGCTGAGGGATGGCTTCGGTCAGACGCCTCTAGTGACCTCCACGCTGTGGTTCAGTGGTCACCAAAGGCATAGTGCACAGCACGGCTGCACACATGTGCGAGGACTTACCCATATACCCTAACATTACTGATGTGCACGTATGGGTACACCCGTACACGTGCAAACATATTTACACACAGTTATATGTATAGTAAATATATAGAATAGCTAACAGCTAGATGATAGCTTAGACAGTGTATGATGAGTACCAGTGTATTCATTAATTAACACTTACTGAGTTTTGTTGATTACATGATTACAATATTTCTTCAGGCAGCTTGTAAAGATATCCATGTGCCATCAGTTTGAAGTAATTAAAGCATGGGTTAATAGTCGTTTACAGTGAGGATTAAACCTGGCACACGGTGTAAAAAAAGTGGCAGGGCCGGCTCGACTGTTGAAAATGCTGTCGTCAGACTTTTCTTTCAAAGACAACCATGAATTAAAACTTACCAATGATAATTTGGGAGGCCAAGTATTTATAGCATGGAATTTTGTTTACTGTTAAAAGGAATGTGAACATGGTGACACTAAAAAAAAAAACGTACACATCTGAGCTGCAAACTGCTATTATTATAATTGTTAAATTGTGGACGCTAAAAGGTGATGTCATTTCCCACAGTCGAGACTCATGTGTTTTTATTTTCCGATATCAATCCAATGCACTGTGAGACTGTTTGCTTTTGAGGTTTCATTGTCAACAAAAGATATGAAAACACAAAGTAAAGTGACCTAAACTGCTGCAGGCAAAGGCGGCCTGCTGGTTTTCAAGAGGTGGAGTTCTTTTGTGGTCCTTTTTCTCCAGTAACTGAGTGACAATCAGTAATATTTTTCATAAACACATAGCAAAGATATGTCTACTGAATCCTAAAAAATCAGAACACTGCTCCATTAAATACCAAGTAAATTATTACTATATATTGATATTGTATCTTTGTCTGGATTTAGAATATAAGTGGCATAGTTTAGTAACTTACAATGAGTGACACAATGTCTGATATAAAATATATATATTCAAATAGCAACTTATGAAACTACTAGTATATAAACACCTTCTATTTGTCATGGGTACCCAAGACTAGTAGGAGGTGTCTTCATATGAATGCATTATACTATGCATTTTTTCTCTAGAATTTAGTTTATCAGAAATTAGAAATTCATTAGAAATTCTCGGGATATCAGGTGAAGATATTTGTCTCCCTGTCACAGGTGATTCTGCAACAGTTAAAGCTGAACAGATGTTTCATACCAACATGTGTTACTGACCTTCACTACTAGTTAACCGGTGAGAAACAAGAGGCCTTGAAAGGCAATAATCCTCACAGAATTCAGCTATTTTGCAGCAAGATCAACATTACTTCATCGCCAAGGAGAGACCACACCACAGGTCTGACTTCATCAATAAACAAGATTTTACTCTGCAATTTCCTTATTATTGAACCGACCAACACTTTGACTACACTGTGAATGACATAAGTTACGTTGCTGCTAAAACCTTTAAACTAATACTAGGGGAACAGCTTTGCAACCATAAGTCCACCACACTAAATTATTTCCCTGTGACCGTCACTTTATCAAACAGAGAAACACACACACTCAAATATATACTTTTGCTGCTTTGCTAGCTCTGTGTGTTTCTCAGATTCACCAGGTTAAACTAAAAGATAATGAATTATTCAATAAACTAGTTCAATGTCGATGACTAAAAACACACAAATCTTCTCTGGCTTGGTGGGTATGTGCATCAGATTTTTTCTCTGCATTTTTGCAGAACTATATCACAGTAGATTCAGCTATGTGAAAAAGAAGGTCAGGTGCTAATTCAGGATGGGACACACATCTGACATGGAAAAAATATCCTGCAACTCATACTTTCAATTCATTTATATCCAAACGAGTTATAAAATTAAATATTTCAAAAGATCTTTCCACATTATTTCAAATATCAGTTTTTTAAAAAAAGAAAATTACCCTGCGTCCCTAAGTCAAATATGTTCACCACCTGGAATATCTATAGGTGTGGTGGGGTTTAGCATTTTTTATGATAAAAAATTGAACTTTTATTTTGATGACCTAAAAAAGATTAAGCCAAAGACCCCAGAGAAGAAAAAAAAGATCAGTATGCAGTGAGAGATCATAAGGTCCAGGTTTACAGGAGCAATCCTGATTTAAACCTATAATATGTTCAGAAGGATGAACCCCTAATAGAGGGCTTATCAGTACAAGGCTGCCTATCAGTCATACACTTCCCTACAAAAGTCTGGACAGCCAAAAGAGGGGTAACCAGGCACCTCCCACAGTCATCCATTTGTGGGGGTTGGGGAGTCCATCGTCTTGTCACCAATTTCCTGCTTGCTTTGCATCCACAGTCGCTGTAGATTGGGTTCATGAATCTGGTCAGTTCTGAGGCCGGGTTTGGGTATTGTAGGGAGGAGCCCTTGGACTTGAAGGTAGAACTAAACAGTCAAAATCAGGGTGAGGGACAAGCACGAACATTTTTGTGACACTCTGACTAAATTGCATTTTAGAGTAATAAATGGGATTGAGTATCTGCTGTCCAATTTCAGTTTCCCACTGAACTTAGACTCCTTTTTTTAGACTTGGTTAAGCCGCACACACACAAGAGTGGGATACTTACTGGCATGCACAATGTAGACATACAAACACTGTATTCAGTGCAAACACAGCATGGGCAAATGAAAGCCATCTTCTTGACTTGTTTTAACCTGAACAAGGCCTCACTCCTTCCTGCATGCACACACATGCACACGCACACACACACGTACACAAACATATTTCTGTCCCCACTTGGAAAGCCTCTCAGCTTCTTTTCGCTTCATTCAGTACAAATAACTTCACGGTGGGATAAAAGCATAATGTTTCCAGAAAACCTCTTCCCCCCACTTTGCTTCACTTTTTTGGCCCCATGTTCTCCTTCACTTTTTCCTCCAACCCCCTTCTCTTGTGCTCTCTGTCCAAAAGGACATTCTTATTTCATTAGAGGGGGGGTCTGGGAGGCCAAGAGGGTAAACAAAACCTCTGTAATCAACAGCAGGACATACACAACCACAATGAGCCAATCAGAGCCTGGTGTCCCTTTAGACAGAACCATAGCTAACCAATACAAATCCACACCTGGACGCGCAGAACTTGAACTTGCCAACTCTAACTCAGCACTCAGGTTTGTGTGGAATTCAAAATGTAGCCTAGCACTGGGAGTCAAGGTTATCCTTAAGAAACACCAATCAAAGTTGCACGCCTGCAAAGACACCGATACACACACATACACCCAGATTCCCAGCTATTTGTCTATCGGTGCTGTCATCTCTGTTTGCTCATATTAGGGAGGGCTCACTCAGGGACAGGATATGGGGATTAGGTCTGGCCTTATTGCGCTGTAGCTACACACCGCTAAATGGCTCCCATCTGTTCTCACATAGAAGATGGCTAATACACGTTAGCTGCGCTCGCATTGTGCACTGCCAGAAAAACAGCAGTGGATAGATGAGTAGCACTGATAGCGCTAGCCACAACACCACTCTGTGCTAAAGGCTAATGTGCCTGGCTTATTCTATTAGATTGGGATAAGAAGTACTAATACACACATACATACACACACCCGTGCGTACACACGCCATCGTGATATCTGATTGGAGATACTGAAGCAGTAGGCTAGTCATAGGTCCAACTCTAGGTTTACCTTGAAGGAATATACGTTAGTGGAGGGAAAGTTGAAATCTGGGGAGAGGTGGAAAGAACAAGAGTGATGGAAAAAGATGGAGAGATGGAAAGAGAGGGAGAAAGGGGGCAGTGTGGTCTGTTTCATTACGGTGAATCCTGACACTGCTGCATTCTCAGCACACATGGACTGGATTATAGGCTATGTGGGCTGCTCCGGCACTGTATAGCTCAGCAACACTTTCCTGCGCACATGCACACACACACACAAACACCCACACACACACACACACACACAAGCAAATGCACACACAAACGTCACAGCTAAACACACTAAAGCTTTGCACTGCAGGAAGACAAACCATTTGCTCACACACAAGCTATAGGACTCCTAATCCCAAAAGCAGCAAAGAGGGCAAAGTGCACAACTACTAAGTCATTGAGGTTAGAGACAGAATCTGTTTGTGATGGTCCACCTGTGGATTACTGAGGGAACAGAATGAAATGCACTGGAAACTATGAATGTACCATGCTGCCTAGTTTTCTTTCTCGTTCCCACATAAATATATAAAAACCCTTCCCCATTCACTCTCTTTTCAAGTGTTTATCTCTTGTCTTTGACTGTTATAAATAACTCTTTTTCTCTGTCTCTCTATGTCTAACACACAAATATTAGCGCTAAGCAAAGCATAACTCTCCTTGCAACTCTTTCCACACGTCTGTGTTCAAAGGCATCCTGAGTCTATGGGGGGCTTCGATATAAAACCCCCAAAACAGGAATTATCCTTTATGACTCTGCATTCTTCATTTTATGCTTTTTCAGCTTGCAGCCCTAGAAAAAAAGCTTCATGACTGTTCTGTGTTGTATTGTAATTAACTACCCCACACACTGGCACACAACAGGGTGGGGTAGCACGGTAAAACTTTACTACGACTGAAAAAGTGGGGCGCAGAGAGACAGACTTGTCCATCTCTGGTTTTTCTCACTGTGTCGTTTTTATCACCTATGAGCCCTGGTACCCTCACTTTAGGCTTCTGGGTGTGTATAGGTCTAATACCACAGAGTTACCTATATAGCCACAGAGTGCATACACAGCGCGCAGCACAACCGGCATTTGAGCACTTGACAGAAAGGCAGCCATAAACCTCTGAATAAACTGAGGCTCTTTAGTCGACTGAAATTCATAAGCAATGGGAAAAGGAGCCGGGTTCTATTACACTCTCTTCTGTCAGAATTGGGTAATGCTGTGGTTATTGTGGTGCCATCAGTGTTCCCGGCTAATGGTTACTCAAGCCCACTGAGGAAGCCTATTGTGTAGAAGATCATTAAAATATCTAGAGTAGATACACAGAACTGCACCCTGGCAAGGACTATATTAACTCTAAAATTAGTAGAAAAATACTGCACAATAGAAACTCACCGCAGACAAATTCAGGCCAGGTTACCATGGTGATGGTCATTATGCCCATATTCCTTCTTCATCATCCTGTGAAAAAGAATATAAAAAAAATCATCATTATTAGCCAACCATTAACCATCAGTTTACATATTGTCGATACTATGTGTCTAGACTCTCCAAAAACTGCATATGTGTTGCAGAAAATGGCTTAAACCAAACTACTACTGTACAAAATCTGGCAAAGTGGTTATGTCTTAACAAGTAGAGTCTCATTGCCTAATCTTAAGATACTCCTAACCCCCTATGGGTTTTAATCAAAACAATCCTGTTCATTTTCTTCATTCAGAAAAGCTGGGTATGATATCATGAAATGTTTTCCTCGGTTTAATTCTTAGGAACCAATAACTAAACACACGAGGGGTTTCCTTGGGGCTGAAGCTGTGCAGGCAAGGGCACTGCTAACAGGAAGGCTAATTCACTCAGACACTAACATTACAATGGTTAGCATGAGTTGGCAACTTGCAATAGCCAAGTTGTTGCCTGCACAATGCTAAAGTGGGCTCCAGCAACGCAGAGTCTATGCTAACGCTACACAAGAGGAAAACACAAGAGCTTTGGCTGTAGTCCACAATGGCTTTGGTTGGACTGAGTGGTTTTGACAGGCTCAGTAAACTCGGTAGGCTACACCTAAGCAGCTAAGCTATAGATAAAATGGCTTTTCAATGGAACATGCTCAATGCTAAATGCTAGCATGCAGTGAATGGCTGTGACAGGCCCTGTAAACAGAGCCAGACCCATAACCACTCATTCTGCCAGGTTAAACACACACAGACACACAAATGCACATACACACAGACACACACACACAAACAGGCCAAATACCATGTGCTACTTCTCATAAACCTGAAGCAGGCAGCATGTTAAGGCTTAAAAAAAAAGAAACAACAACCCAAAAGAAAAGGTTGTATAATTCTCTCTGATAAACACTTTATGGCTGTTTTCTATTTCCTTCCGAGGCTGCTGCCAAATATCTGGCAGTGGTGCTGGCACGGCTAAATGAGAACAACATGAACACAACATGCCCGTCAAACAGCACACACTCCATGCTGAGACACGGACTTGGGGTGCATCTCAGGAGGTTAAATCTACTTCCAGTGCTTGTCTCCTCTGATTAGATTTCACCTGTCCTCAGAAGTCCATCACAGATTAAGTAGAGGACAGGGAGAATAGTGAGAGGATTGAGATGGACCCACTAACTGTAGCAACAAGCTTTGACTAACATGCGGTTTTGGCTCCTTGGAAAACCTGGAAGTGTTCTTGTGTTTGTGTGTCCGCTACTCCAGTGCATGCACTCGTGCTTATGTGTGTTAAACGTAACACAGTTGGTTGTGCATGCTGTGTATATATGTTTGTGTTTGAGCAAATGCAAATGCAAAGAAAAAAATGCATGTGCGGTCACTGTTATGTTATTCATGGCACTGGCTATATCTTGGAAAGGCATTGTGGTCTCCGGGGTAAGCGTGCAGACCCTCTTCATCATCATTATCATTATCATCATCAATCATCTTTCGAGTGGCGTTCTTGGACCCTGCAATGCACTGAACCACTGGCCCAGCCACACTTGGATGTTACATTTGAAAGGGGAAAAATGGAGGCAGAGAAGGTTCTGAAGGAAAGAATGAAAGATACAGCAGGGAGGCATATAGAGAAAGAATGTGGGTGGGAAGAAAGTACACTAGGAAGCAAAATGATTTTTAAAAAGAGACAGTAAAAGTTTGATTAAAAAATCATAAAATAAATGGAGAAGAGACGAGGTATAGGGTATATAAAAAGAGTGTTTTAGAAAAACAAATAGAGTAACTGCTTACATTTGAAAGAGTGAGATTAAAGGAGATGTGAAGTCCTGTGTTTGGAGGGAAAACAGTCTCACCTCACTTCAGTGACATCCAGACATCCCCCATCAGTGCATACACACATACACACACGGACACGCATGCAGACACACAACTCAGAGGCCTTATCCCAACCTCAGCTGAACTTCCCCACTAGGTCAAAGATCAGATATGAGGAAAAGCCACGAGGTTGACCTTTCTCAACAGGGTTGATTGTTTTTGAAGTGCGTGTGCTTGACACAAGAGGAAGAACGACGGAAACACAGAGGATGACGATATCTTGATTTGAACTTCTGTTGCTATGCAATGTGTCTTCCATAAAAAGCTGTAATTTACAAAGATGCAAATTTGTAGGTATTTGTCTTGTATCTAAAACTACGTTTGATGTATTTCTAAGTTTTTCCCTTTCTGACTTCACCCCCCCCAAAATGTTGCACACTAAGTGCACGCCATCACAGTTCCATTTTATAAACATAAAAATTCAACTTTAATAGAAAGTATAATTCAGACAATCTGCACAGATTTATGAGTTATTTTGTTATTCCCCACATTCTTAACAAGATTTCCCAGCAACCCTAATAATACTTTCTTTGCAAGTCTTTTTCAGTCCAACTCGAAAAGTTGAAATATAACTTGCAGCGAGCTACTGTTTCATATGTCAAACACTATAAACACTGCTGCAGTAAAACAGTGCTGGATAGTCTTAGTGAGGGAAAGATATTTATAAGTGCAAAGTAAGGGAAAGTTACGTGTGATACCAAACACTGCCCCCCTGCAGCTCGCAATTTAATAAAGCCTACTGTTGTCACAAGTAATCTACAATGCAATGGAATAATGCAGAGATTTGATAGCATTATGATATTATTTTAGCAAATAAGACGACAAACACAGCATAACCTTATAACTACGCAGTCATAATTTATTTAGATTTAGTAGGATTGCAGCAGTAATAAAGCTATGTTCCATGTCATTCATCTTCCCACTCTAGACTACCATGTACTGAATCATATGCTGCAAAAATATTAAAATTAGTTGAAAAGGATGCAAATTTTCACATATATAACCTCCATTATAATATATAACTAGTCTTACCAAATCAATTACCCCATACCATCACTTTCTTTTAGCAGTCTTTCCACAGGCATAAAAAGGCCATCATATATTAAAACCAGCAATACTGTCCTATTTGGACTCACTAAGTATGTGTAGGGCGTTGCATCAATATGATTGTGTGCGTGAGAATGTGTTAGGGAGGTAATAAGGACAGGGGATCCCCTGTGCATGTTTGACACCAATTTAGACAGCAGTTTCAGAAACATTTATAAAGTCTACAAACATGTAATAGTGCATATCAAATAGAACAGATGTGGGAATCTAGACTGAGGTGGAAATCCCCAGGTATTTGTCTTAAACCCCCAAACACCCATTCACACACACGCATCATCTTCATAGTTTGGAATCCCCCCAATCACAACCTCTTGACAACAATAGGGCTGTGATGAGTTTATATTGCATTCAAATAACTAGAAGCTCTTTATCAGCAAGTGGAAATACTGTGAAATCAGTTCTGTCTTTCTTTGATGATTGCTTTCTCCCGTTAGCGATTTCATCTGGGTACACTGTATCAACAAAGACTCAGGTGTGCCCTTCAATCTACACGCGCACGTACCGACAGGCATGCACACGCCTTAAGTATGCACACTTGGATGCGAGCATGCTCGCACAAATACACAAACACTTTGTGCTGATAACAACAAAAGTTTGTTCTTCTTCAGCTGTCTTCAAACAGACACATTAAATTTGTCCTCGGGGCAGTCTGGATATGATACTCAGAGAGAGAGAAGGAGCTTGTATGAAAGATGAGTGATATATAAACTAATCTCACAGAGAAATCCCATCGATCAAAAATACTCATTTGGCAGCTTTCCCCCTCAGGCTCCTTATCTAACTGATATGAATAACTCTGACTTGGCAGGACGTATTGGAGTTGAGGGAGAAGAGACAGAGGAGAAGAAAAAGGGGAAATTCTATGCTGCAGCACCTGACCACAACTGGCTGGTGGTGGAGATGACAAATACAAAATAGTATCAACTTTAAAAGCATGGAGATAAAGGCTCACAACATGTCAGCTTGTGTAAACAAGCCCATGCTTTAAACAGGTTGGCGATGCATGCACATTCATATTGACCTGATCCATGGGGGGTCTGTGGTTGGCATGCGGGGGCCCTCTTGGCAGACTTCGGTGATGTACGTTCGCTGGATGCAAGTGGTGAGAATGGTGAGGATGATGCTGGGGGTGAATGTGATCTTCCTCATAGTTATCTGCTATCAGCTTCATTCTGCTCTGAGTCTGAAAAAAAAACAAGAGATAAACAAGAACATTTATTATGGATAATTATAACATGAGTACACTAGGCCATTTATTTCCCTAACACTGCTTATTTGTTTCTTAAAAATGATCTCGGGGTCTTAGAATGATTAGGTTGAGGGATTCTTGGATGGGGGGAAAGCATGTTGAAAGCCATCAAAGATGATAAAAACAGCACTGCTAACAACACATGACAGGTCATAAATTGAGTGAGTCGGAGTGCCTGATGAAAATATTGTAAGTCTGTCAAATGTCATCCATACTGCAGATTAACATTTAATTGGATTAGACGAGTCTTAGTAAGAACAGTTAGTGAGTGTTTCATGCCGCCTAAGGCCACAGGCGTTCTGGCCTGGGCGAAGCAACCTCATTTTAGATGTCATTGATTAAAATTACACTCAAATATGCATGACTGTAAATGGGTAAGTGAGACTATGTGTCCTTTGTTTGTGTGTCTGTGCATCTGTGTGTATTTGTGTGAGTGTTTGTGGAAGAGGCTGTCATCCTGCCAACATCATTGCTTTGGAGAGAGATAACAGCCTGGGCTGACTAATGTTAACAATCAGCCTAAATCCAGTGAGGCCAGCTGTCTGGGAGATAGACAGAGACAGAGTGGGTGCAGATACATTGACAGGCTCAGCTTTATTCCCTTAACTGCAGATACTTCCCCTGGGGGCGGACATGACTGCAGAGCAGGAGGTAGGATTGTGTATGGGATGAAGATGATTCGAAAGAAAGATATGCACACTTCTCCTATCCAAAATGTTGCGGCTTTCCTGGTTTAAATGAGAGACAGCCGTGGCAGGAGGGGCAAAAAGCCTGAGTCAGCTGTGAAGATAGGAGGGTGATGGTGTTACAGTAGTCAGCAGCCTGGGGACATTGCTGCTGAGATAAGGAGCTATGGCCTAATGACTGAGGAAACGAGCCAGTCAGGATCACAGGAGAGGATGTGGCTGGTATTAAAGAGGTTAGCAATTAGCTTAAATTGGAGAAGAGCTGCTTAGATAAGGTGAGAACATCGACAGAGTGGTGAGAGGGACAGAGAGAGAGAGACAGAGATAAAGATGAAGAGTGAGGGATGGAGGAGGGCTCAGACAGACACCAGACCAGTGGTTAGAGCAGTTAAAAGCTAGGTTGAAGTGTACAGCCCACCTTGACCTCGGGTGTTGACACTAGCAGGTGTGACTGGGTTGGGCTGGCTTCAGTGCAGCAGTTACACAGCTGACACCTGTCATTGAGGCTGGGACAATAACTATCATATACCATGCAGCTGATCTAACTACTGTACTGCTAGGTGCTTCTTCACAGATTGTGCCAAAATGTTTAATAATGCTGTTTAATTCTCATAGAGAAATATTTTCAAAACTAATTTGTGGCTGAGGGTCCAAAAGGCTAATGTGTGTTTGGACCTGGCTGCTAATCTAATAAGAACCATATTACTTGTTCCTGTTCATCTAATTACAACCATATTTGGTAGGATGAGAAGCCAAACGTCCTAGAATGTGCTCGCATCTGTGTGAGTATTTGAATGTGTGTGTGTGCATGCAAGCACATGTACGTGCACGTGGTTAATATTTAATGACCTGAGACACAAACACAAACGAGTGAAGTGATGAATTGCTGCTGGGAGAGTCTGACTGTGTGGTCAGGGCAGGCTGCATGTGGCCATCAAGTTTTTTCAGACAGACATGCAAAAGCACACACATGCACACTCGTCAGGCATATTCTTGTGTGCATGAGTAAATATGGCGTGCACATATAAAATGTCTGTGCAGTGGAATGTGTGTGTTTTAATTAGTGTTAATTAGGGGTTTTGCAGAGTAAACAGCTCAGAAATGGCCTCCAGCCCTGCTTGTAGATCAGGCAGCCTGGAACAGACACAGGTGGTACTGCTGGGGGAGTCGGGGAAAGAGAGGAGTTCTTCATTGACATCTCTAACCATAACAGACTTGGCCCAGACTATATGTGTGTGCAGTGAGTGGTCTCTGCATGTGTATCAAAGTGCAGCTGCTGGTGTAAACATGGCAGTGATGATCCCGCTGCTGTGCTCACAGCTGCATCCCAAACCTCAATCCAAGCCCTCTGTAAATCACAAGCCTGTCCTGATTACAGCCGAGTTATATTAACACATATGGACACAGGAGGCTGACAAAAAAAGGCCTTAAACAAACAGGCAGCTGGGAAAAGGCTCCGCAATTTTCTAAACACTTATACATACCCCTTTGATCAGGTCTGTTTGTGAGTGTTCGTGTTTGTGTGTTCAGCATTGCTCATTACAACATTAACCCAGTAAAAAAGAAAAACAATGTGACCCTGCTTTAGGCAAGCAGATAGTTTTACATAAGCCTTTCTAAATGGCACACCTCCGAGAACACAAAATCCATCTTTTTAGTGTAGCGAGAGAGGGAGAGTGGACTGATGCTTCCCTTTTTTCCAAAAAGGGGAGAGGGAGAGGAAAAGGAAAGAGAAAGCCACAGAAAATGGCACACCTCTGAGGATTCCAAATTCATCTTTTCTCAGCTTCAAAGCACCAGAGACGCTTGGTCATCCATCACCAGGATGGGACCTCTCAAAGAATTCCCACATGGGGACACATTTGTTCTGACTCCTTAAGAAGTCTAAACACTAGACTCTTCAGATGTATTTTTGTGTGCGTTTGTGTCTGGCTGTACCTTTGTATATGTGTGTTTGTCTGTCTTGAAGAAGGACTATGCCTCAAAGGGACGCAAACTGCTTGAGAAAGGAAAGTTTGTCTAAGACCGTTGGCTCTATCCACACACACACACAAGATCTCCCAAAAGAGGGACGTGGTGAGGTCAGACAGGGCACTGCTATCTGTAAATCTATCTGCTGTCCACAGATCAGCTTTCTCCTATGAGGCTCTCAGTCCCATAATTCTTCGGCATTTCCTGGTCAGTTTCCTTCCGCCATTGGCTGTTGAGGACCTTAGGAAGGCAGCCTCTCTTAATATGTGTGTCAATGGGTCAGAAGACAGAGAGCCGGTGTGTGTCATGTCGAACTACATACTCTCAAGGGGGCTTAGTGTGTGGAATGGAAGGAACCCAAGTAGTGCAACGACTCCCTGTTGGAACTTACTTTACAACCTACATAATGTTAATAGATGACACAAACTTAAGGCCTCAGTGCTAGGTGGTCAAAGCACAGCCTGGTACACCTTTAACCTTAACAGTAGTACTTACATGGATTTATATGCATGTGTGCCTGAGGATTTAAAAAAAAAAAATAGTTTTGCACCTATGAGAAAGGAGAGGCAAGGTTTGTGTAGACGCTGTCCACTCCTCTACCTTCCTTTCTTTTCTTTTAGCACTTTTTTCTTCTCTTCTCTGCTCCAAGCCCGGAGGCCACATCGTTGCAATTAGAGCTCATCACATCATCAGGTGGACTGTAACTGCTGGTTACCCAACGGGAAAACATGACGCATCCAATGGCGATAAACAGATAATAGGCTTTCCTTGAAATTCCTCGAATAGAATTGCACCCCGTAGGAACTGTTTACCGTTTACGAGACACGAACAAACATAGGTCCGCACTTAAATGCACACCCAGCCACTGCATCTGTTGACTTTTAAATGCACCATGTTTCCCAGAAGCCCCTGTGACTCAGGAGACTGTATATGTGGACTCCCCGCTGTTGCCTCATTATCGTTAGCATTCACGTTAGCTCAGTCACTGATGTGGTCTGACCAGACCTTAATGACCCACATACCTCCATCAGCCTCAGCTTATACTAAGAGGCAGGGCATCATGAGAAAAAGGCGTGCGCACAAAGGTAGTGTGAGTGTGTGCTGGGATTTATATCTATTTGACCAGAAGATGTGAAACAGAAAAGGTCCGCCGATGACTCAGCAATGATTCCAACCTACGTCTGCATCTTGAGTGCGTCTAATAACTCTGATTGCAACATGATTGTTAAAAGAAAAGCTTTGTTCATGTGTTTATGTGCCGGGATTTGGAATCACAGCTCCTGCTTGACTGGTTTGGCTTACGATGTCTGAACTAAGTGTGGTTTGAGGCGGGGGAAGTCTACTATGTTAACTACCAAGAATTATTAACCTCTATCTGTTCTTGGTTTTAAAGTTCAAAGGTCTACCCATGAGGCTGTTTTAGTGCAGGCAGGGGCTTCATCATCTGCAGCAGGTTTGAATTTGTAGCCCTGCTTTGATTAACAGAAGTCAGAATTAGTCCCAAACGGTGACCGCAAAGGCCAAGGCCAATTTGACTAAACTGCAGTCCAGACAATGTCTTAGACAGGGAGTGCTGTAAATTTAATTCATTGTTTATATGTATATAAAAATAGCCTGGTGGTCTTGTGTGGAGGCTGTACCTGCTGTTTAAGCTGGTGCATGAGCCTGTCTTTCTCTCTCTTCAGAGCCATCACTTCCTCTTGGGCTTTCTTCCGTTTCGAGGAAGACAACTCCAGCAGGGCGATGTTAGCGTCCTTCTCACTGATGGCTGCCAGCAAAGCTTGCTGCCTGAGGGATTGAGAGTGGGAAAAGTGGAGGGAAGGGTGCAACAATGAAGAAGAGATGGTGTAACAAAATGGACAGAATATTTTTTTTTAATTGTTCACATTAATTCTTCAAATTAAAATTTAAAATCATGTTTTACAGCTGAAAAGTAGACAGGTGGACACATGGATACACAGCAGCTACATCTGCAGCTGTGGGCCACCGTACGTATGCAGATGTCACAATGAACTTACTCATTCCAGAGCACTTTAACCTCAGACAGAGACTCTGCAGAAAAGAATCAGGCATCTTTGAAGTGGTCTGCTAAGCCATGTCTTAGTGGTATCTTGGTGTGACTCATGTGCATGTAACAGTATAATGAAGCCTAATAGAGCAGGCTGAGGAGGATATGACATCTTTCCTCTGTCACCGCTGGTTACCACAGGGTGTGTGTGCGTACGTGTGTAGGTGTGTGTAAGTAGGGGTGGGAGCAGCAACAAATGACTGTCTACAGGTGCAGGGGAAACATACCAACGAGCGTCATCGCACACAAAACCAGACGCACAAATGTACACCCGCAGAGCTCAGGGGAATGCCTTGTGCAACACTTTTGAGAGAGGTCTGAGTCCTCAGTCCCGTTTGGTGATGACTCCTTGACGACTTGATGACTCCATCCTTGACAACGAGCAGGATGTGAATCCAACGCTGTGACAAATGTGTTCTATCCGCCCACTCGTGTAAACACACTCAGAATCACAAACATGACCTCATGGACAGCGAGGCACATACACCTGATGTACTAAGGCCATTGTCCGCAGCTGTCTGTAAAGATGTGCATAGACACACACACACACACACACACACAGACTTCATTCTTTAAAAAGTTCATCTAAATTAAAATCACAGCTGTCTGACTAGTGTGTAGGCACTGAAGGTATTTAAAGTTGAATAAACATAACAAGGCTGAAACCAGCATGGTAATGTAATGTGTGGGTTTGTGTGAGGTGAATGGTAGAGGAAGAGGAGTGAGGGAGGGTGCATTCAAAATACACTTTGGACTCAATTAAAAATTGACCTGCATTGGAGTGTTTTTATTCCATGATTTAAGTCCCTGCAGAAATAACGCAATTGCGAAAATAAACACGCTGAACTCAGAATAAAGTCCTCCTGGCCTGAAACTCAACATTTGGTGTTTTTAGTACAATTATCTGCATGCCGCATCTGGATTCTGGATTCTCCCATTCAAGGCCATTAATAGGTCCCTGTGTGTTTGTGCGCACTCAAGTGTGTGCTTGCATGTTGTGCATGTATTTTGTGCACACACGCATGTGGGTTCTGACATGCATCAGAGCAGCTAATCACACCATTAATCACAGGGCAAGACCAACGTGACACTTTTCGTCTGCCCACACCTCCACTGTTATTCCTTTTAATGCTCACTGTAATGGGAATGAACACACACAAGCTCACACACAAACGCGCGTGCGCACACATGCACGCACGTGCGCGCACACACGCACACACACACACGCACACACACACAGCCCTACATTGGACTTATACCAGAGAAAGTGATTTAGCCTGCAGGCTTATTCTGCTTGACCTGCCCATTCACAATGTAAAATCAGGAAAATAATTCTTAAAGTTAAAAAAAAAAAATCCCATCCAAAAAAATCCACAAGTTAAAATCCACAGATCAAACAACGCAGGATTGATTTTTAAATCCTGCTTTATACAGTCCGCCTTACAAAGCTAATGATGAATATTGCAGTGTAGAACATGGCACAAGGACAATCCCTGTTCCATTACTTTATCTTTGGCTGTGTTAAATAGCGTGAAGAGGTGATGCAAAGTGTCATATATGGGCAAGGAATGCAGCACAATGTGTCACTGTTCCTAAACAGTGTCTCAGATTAACAACCTTGACCTACTCACAGAATGGCCATCTTTACACTACATTGCCAGACACGCACCTGGCAACATTAGATCACATCCTTATAATCTCACAGTCAAACTTTTCCTTATCTCTGTTTGCAGTAACTGCAGGCAAACACATCTTGAGAATTCTGTCTATTGCTGTTGGTATGGGACTGTAAATACACACAGAATGATTGCACACACTAAGCTGGAAAAACACAATCACCAACACATGAGCAATATGAGTGGCAGGTTTATCTAATCTGTGAACTCATCTGAAAAAGCCAAACAAGAGATCCATCTTTTTCTGACCACCGTTTAGACACTTTATCATGGACTGTTACACTCCCATCCATCAAGTAGCTTCTATTGAATTAATGAAAGACATGATTTTGGTGTTTGGCTTGTTACTAAAAAAAAAAACAAATAAGTGATACATTGTTGCAGTGACACACTCTCAGGGTACACCACCTAAAGAAAAGCCATACAAAAAAACTCAATTAGTCTCAATACAGACATTGCAATAGTTGTAGACATACTCGTAGTGAATTAGATGCTGTCCCTCTATGACCAGAATTTGTGCTGCTGCCTGTGAAGACCTGTCACATATATCTCACCTGCATTCCCCAGCACAAGTACAGATTTCGAAAATTATTGATTGACCCCGAGATGTTCTGAGCCCAACGGAATTAAACCTCTGAACCACAGCAGCTGCCATGCTTCAGTGCAAGCTAAATCACTTCCAGGCTCTAAATTAACACTGCAGATTACAGTGCTGTCTCCCTGTGGGTGCTCTCTGAGTGGTACTGCGGGATTCTGCTGAGTGATGTCTTCCTAAAACAATAAAAAAGGGGGCATTATTATGATTAGCCAGCCTGTAAACTTTGTCTCCCACATCCTCAATCAGTGATTGTGTGTGCATGGTGTGTGTGTGTGTGTGTGTGTCTGCATGTGTGTGTGCTGATTAGTATTACTAACAGCCTTTGAACCTGAATCACACTGGAGTATTTAATCACATCTAATGTGAGTGGCCGTTTGGCCTTAGTTGTAGAACGCACTTGCAACGTACATGAATCTAGCAGACAGGATTCATCTATCAGACACACACACACACACACACATGCACACGCACACACATACGCACACCCCAGGCACGCACAAAGACAAATGTGTGTACTGTATCTGCTGGCTGATCTTGAGTGGGTGAACCTTCTCTCTTTCCTCCCCTCTTGTCTCACTCCCTGCTTAACTTCGACTTGGCGTGTCCTGGACAAACAAAGGATTATCTTAATTTCCCTTCTGATTGAAGGGGCGACAATGAAACGGTTTTTCATGACAAACTTGTGATTAGTCTTTGTTAAAGTCAGACCCCATTCGCAGAGAAGTCATAAGGCATTCCAATAAAAGAAAAAAATAAATCCCACTGCTGGATCACAGCTGTCAGAACTCTCATCTCCTTTAGGTTTTCTACTGTGAGATAACAGTCTTTTGGCTGACGGTAAATATAGTGCTCACATAAACAGTTGTGTATTTATATGCTTATCTTATATTCAACATATTTGCTTTTCATGAAGTACAAAGACAGAAGTCAAGGCTCCGTGGAAAAAGCAGAGGCTGGACTGACATCTTATTTATAAGGGGTGAAATTCTCAGCTCGACTACAACATGTGATTTCAATTGAACCTCCATGGTCCCTGGGACATATTGAGACAGTTGGATGTACAGAGGTGGGAGATGGATGGCTAAAGTACATGACCATGCAATGAGAGGTGAGAGGGAAAGGGTTGGGTTGGTGGTGCTGGGTGTGGGGGGGTTCAGCAGAGACAATATGGAAAGAAAAAAAGGAATGCAAGAAGTGGAAGAAGAGAAGGGTAAGGAGACGTGAGGTAGACGGAGATCATTCAGGACAAAGGAATGATAAACGAGGAGAGAAGACTTTGATGAAGACATCTTTGAGGTGGGGCTGCTGTCGAAAGGACTGTGATGTCGCAGGGCAGATGGGATACTAGCAGGTCATGCAGATTTCTGGGTGACGAGGGGTTTAAGATGGGGTCAAGAGTGAGCATAAACACACATGCATACATTTGCACAAAATAAATTCAAAGGAAGAGAGAGAATGTAAGGGGAGGTAAACTGTGGCTGTGAGAAGGCAGAGAAAAAGCACAGCAGGGCCAGTGGGTCAAAAATTAAAAAAAAGAGAAATGGCAAGAGATGAAGGCAATGGAAGCAAGGAGAGTGTGTGTTTGACAAGAGTAACTGCCACCTGTGCTGCATGAGAGAGAAAATGGGGAAGAAAATGAGAGGAGGAAGGGAAGAAAGGAGCAAAGGTAAAGATTTAAGAGTCCCAGCCTACCCTAAATCAGCTCAGCGCACTCCATGTTGTTATTCCTAGGCGTCACGGTTGAGGGATGTGTGTTTATAATTTGTGTTATGACTTACTTGAAATTATGAGTGTGGAGAGTCAGTGGGACAGAAACAGATGCGTCCGTGTGATGCCCGAGGGAACCATCAATACTGTCTGCCCCTAAGTGCAGTGTATTCGTGTGCGCGCGCATTTGCCTGTCTGTGCACCCATTTGTGCTTTCATGTCCTTGTGTGCATGCGTGATGTGTTTTGTTAGCAAGAACATGGGGAGCCCACTAATATCTATTCCCAGAACATCCATTATGAGTTCTTCTAGTTTGTGATCATGCCTTTCCACCACTTAACTGTCCAACGCTGCAGAAACATTCCACGGGCATTTTATGGCGATTCCTTGATTGTGAGTGTGTGAAGGTGCGGCACAAGGCTGGGGGCCCCTGGCTAGGCAGTACTAGAGGCCTGTGGTGAGAGCAAGCAGAGGACATGAGAATGGGGCATGGTTGAGTGACACTATTATTTATGGCCTTGGAACACTGTGTTATTTACAACTGAGGAGGTAGGGAAAATGTCTGTTTCCAACATAAAACACACACTCTGGCTTCATTTTGTAAGCTTACTGCAAAGCCAGTTAAGATGGTAAATCTGTGTTTCAACTCTAAATGTGGGTTAAATGTATCTTTTATGAGGTCCAAGTTTTGGCTACATGAAGAGGGATTAGCTCCATGCTAACCTGAAGCAGCTAACCTGAAGTCACATGCCAGACGCACCTATTACCCACTTCCTTCTGTATGCTTGCCTGGATTAAAGCCTTTATTTATCTTAATCTATGAGATAGGATTTATCCATCTACCCGACACAAATAAAACTTGCATGTCTGTCTTGTTTGAAAATTCACGTCAAGTCCAATTCTCCTCTTGAGCAGCTATATTAGACAGTACATGCTAATCCTGAGCTTCAAGCAAGAATGATAAACTTTACATGCTAACCTTGAGCTGTGCTTCCCAAGAAAAATCCATGACAGCAGATGGTTCACCCAGAACTGGGCCAGGTTGTGTGTGTTTTCACTTCACTAATAAAATATACAACCCACTTACACTGCTCACCCCCACTCCCACACTAGTGTTCTGACCGGTTGTGGCGGGGGGGTCCTAATTGAAAGAGTATGTATCAGTTTTACAGCAACAACAGGGAAAATACGAGGGGACAAAAATCAACAAATCTGCCAAAACTAGCCAAATGTTTAGAGTGGTAGCAGGGACGAGGAGAGATGGCTGACTGCTCCCAGAGATGAGCAGGACCAGACGGCCATCGCTGCATTCCAGCCAGAGACAGAGAGACCCAGACAGACAGAGAGCAAGAGAGAGAGAGAGAGGAAGAGAGCCAGACCAGGTGGCTGTATGAGCCTGTGTGTGTGTGAGATTGTGTGTGAGAGTGTGCATGAATGGAGACCAATGAGACAAAGTGGGTACTCTAATATCTCGCCCAAATCTCATCAAGGTAAAGAGAAACATCTAAAAGAAATAAAGGTGTAATATAAAAATATGTTTATTTGAGAAAAGAGAAGTATAGTCTGAACGTCAGGAGAAGATAGGCATAAAGATTGTGAGCAGGAGGATGGAGAGCAGCTAGCCTGGCTTTCGTCAGAGTTCAAAAATACACCAACAAACAACACTAAACCAACCAATTAACTGACTAATTATCAAATCATTATAAGACAAAAAGCCTGGTTGTAATTGTGGGCGCGGCTACATGCTGGAACATCTCTTGGCAAAAAGCAGTTCAGTGTAGTCACTGTGCATGCACATGTCTGGTTGTCACAGTGATGTGGATGTGTTTGATACTATTGTTCCTGAACACAGACCAAAATCTCAAACCTGTCACTGATTTTATTCAACAGCTTGCACTGACATGCTGCAAGAAGCACTGGGTAATGGATAAACTGCTGCCTGCAAAAATATATAGCAGCTCCTACACTGAACTCTTCTACACATGCAAATTGATACTTGCCATGCTCCTGTTAGGATTAATAAATATACTTTGTGATAATAAGTAAGCTTCTGAGATATTGTTTGCATCCACCTGCCACCAGTCTTTATGTTGACATCAACTGCAAAACTCTTAACTCTACCTCTATCCTTAACACAAAGAAATAAGATTGATATTGATATTCTCATCTCAATCTCAGAATAAAAGCAAATAAATGTACCCAAATCCCAAAATGTTAAACTATTCATAAACATATCTCTGGTTGCAGATAGCCCATGACTAGATTTCTAAAGTGTCCACTCTCACTTCCATCTCAATTGCATCACCTTCGGTGGATCAGCAAAAGGTCATATGGATTCCCGTTGTTGTAAAAACAGGATAGATAAATAAACAAGGCCTGGTGGGATGTCAGTTATAATTATGATGTCATCGACAGCTTTTACCCATTTGGATAACCTTGGGCGTCTCCATGTATGTGCATGCTTAACTGAGTACGCGTGTGCACGTGTGAAACTTGTGGTCTTTCACATCAATGTGAGAAAAACACACTCCATGTCAGATTAGTGAAAAGCCTCTGCCAATCTGCAAATGTGTCTAGCACAAGGCCCACCTACACAGCCTTCTACCAGTAAGGTGAGCTCTGACCCTAAAGCTCCAGGGATCCTACCAATAGCTGAGCAGCATTTTCCACTCTCTTAAAGGGGAGGTTTGTTTTCCGCCTTTATCGTCACTCTGCTGACTGACAGTGTCTCCCCAAGGCACAAGAAACAAGACAGGGGGCTGTACTGTACCACACACGTGTAAGGCTCCCCTGGCTAGCAGTCAGACACAAGTACAGGCACACACAACACACACACACACACACACATATACGGCAGCTGGGTTGTTTAAAGCTCCCTGTCATCTGAGAGAGAGGTGAGGGTCACAGAATGAGTAACACAGCTCCAATCACACTACTGTAAGAACACACACACACACACACACACACACACACACACACAAGGAGAGAGAGAGAGAAACGAACACACATATGCAGCGTGTTAAGAAAGAGCACTGAGGGCTCAAACACTGATGAGTTATGTCAACCCACCCCCCCACATGTCTGTCTCTGATCCAACCAGGGTACTGTCCCACAACCAGCCACCCCCCATTTCTTTTAGCATCAAAAGTTGAAACTACACAATGTGTAACAAAGAAATGGGTGTTTTGTTGAGATCAGAGTAGAAGACCATACAAATAAATGCAGAGCCACCTGTAACGATTTTAAAGACATTTTTCCTTTGTGCTTCTAGTTTCCAAAGTACTGACATTCTCAGCAAATTCTCACATCTGAGAAGTGCAAAGACTTATGAGATTAATCAATTGTTCATTACTGTTTCTATCTACTGACAGACTGATTATTTATTTAATCATTTCAGGACTTAAACGTTAAGATATCCCTTAATATTTTTTATTTCATTTCACCTTGTGCAAAATAATCTTAAATACAAAGTAATCTTTATGTTCATAGTGCCAAATGCTACCTGCAGATATAACACATACATTTCATGTTAGCTAAAAAGGGACGTAATTATTTCTCTCTTGTTCCCTCTTCTACTGTTCCAAGGATAGAGGAGCTACAGCGAAGCCTGTGCTCCAAGATGTCAGTAATGTAAACTGAAAATACCAACAGGACACCTTCTGCATTGCCTCATTTGAAACAGAGGTCCTCTGCATTGTCCTGTGTGTTCTAGTGTGTTAAAATAACTCTGTCAAACAGTTCATCACAGGCTCTTGCACAGGAAGGCCACCACAATGCCCTGTGTTTTTTTCTCTCCATCCTCATTCCATCACTCCTCCTCCCCTCCCTTTCTTTCACTAATCAAAGAGAGGAACCACTCGTCGGAGAAGAGAATGGCATCACCTCCGCCTTGGACTTGGACCTCTCTATCATTCGACTTCTCTCTCCCTCTATCATTCTCTATTTGGCTCTGTCGTGCCCTATACTCACTCCAGAGTGGGGCTAAATATTAAGTTCAAGGAGGTTATGCAAACACGTTGAAACAGCCATCCTTGGCCTAAGTATTACCCTGAACCCTTCAATTACCCGCCTTGCTTTCCTCTCTCCTCATTCCTCCTGTCCTCTGTACGGGTTTCTCTCACTCCGGTCATCTAACTGCAGCCTGGAAATACAGCGCACACTCATGACGTGGGGCCAGAAAGACTTAAAATATCAGGGGCAGAGAGTACAACATAGCTGTGCACTATTACACGTGCACATACACTTGCACACACAAACATGCACCCCAAAATACACACATACACACAAACCGATGAAAGACGGGTCCAGAAAACAGTGGGAGCAAGTACCCCTGGTGTATTTTCTCTATGTTCCAAATGTAGGGCCTGGCGGTGGACCACAGCTGAACCACAGCCGACATGCGGTGGAATGGGAGGCCACCACACTCACTTCCCTTAAAGGAGCCATAGAGACACATACACACAGACACACAGACACACACACAGGCGATCACAGAATAACTCAAACACACATAGATGCTCAAACACATATACACACATGTTCAGCAATTTCCTGGATAGCACTGTCAGGACGATGGGAGTCCATGTTTAAAAAGTGGTTTGAGGTGAAGGGACAGATCTGTATGGGCTGTTTCCCACAATGCTTTGCCAGACAATTACACAACCCAATTAATGTGGTTACTACAGCACAGCGAGGACTTTACTCTGTTCAAGCCGAGTGTGCATGTATGCGTGCATGAGAGAAGATGTGTGTATGCTCCTTTGGCCCGTATTACTCCTTGAATTATAGCTTTCCTTGGAGCTTGGACCAGTCGATTTCCCGTCAGTTTGTAAAGGACACACAAGGTCACACTAACATTCACCCCACACTCCATCCGCCAATCACAGTTATTTCCAATCACCGCCACATGAGCTCAACGATTATAAAAGCTGCATACCCGGAGAACTACAATACCCACAATGGGTTCTGTCTTCCCAACAGAGATCTCCATTTCCAGAGCCATAACCAACTGCTGGGAGAGACAATCTTTTAAAAAGTAAAAAATGGTTTTGAAACATAATCATATAAAGTGATAAAATGTTATTTTTTACAGTTACTGCAACATGTATTCCTGAACAACGTGTTATTGTAAGGTGATATTCTGTCATGCTCTGTAATACAGGGTTTCACAGATTCAGATGTGCACAGTGATGGAAGAAGCAGGTGCTGCTGGTGCCTGGTCCATGTTTAATATCAGATGTGTTTGGGTTAATGAAAATAGCCTTCTGGGTCTGTGGACTTTTCTCAAAATGTTACTAAAATGAAAAAAATAAAACAACAACAACAACAACAACAACAACAACAACAACAACGACAAACAAAACAGAAGTAATCAGTAAAAATGTACTTAAATATCCAAAGTAAAAGTACTCATTGTGTAGAATGGCTACAGTGTTACATTATTATTAGTTAACTTGTTAATTAGTTATTTTTACTGATGCAAAACTGTAAGGGCAGACTGTTAATGCTGTTGCTGGTTGAATTACTATTATAGATTCATTTATAAGTTGCTGGGCAGATTAATATACGACAATGCATCATCATAATCACGATATTATCATATACTTGGTTGTCAAACAAGTGTAGTGAAGTTAAAAACTACATAATTTCTCTCTAATATGTAGCAGAGAAGAAGAAGTTAAGAGTATGGGTATCCTTTAGTATAGTACTTGTGTATATGTGCATAGACACATCTGCTAATAATTAGTGATCCTTTGATTCCAACCTTGGTTAAGAGTTTTCTTTTAATGAAGAATGGTAAAATGTTAGTAAAACAAAAAAGAAAAAAAAACTCAAACTGCTCTGGTTTGTGTTGAAGCAGCAGGAACCACATACTTTCTTTACAGTCTGCTACACAAACACACTGTGACCACATACTAACTTATATAGACTTCATTAGCCCAGCCCTAAAGTGCTTTAAAGTGTGCAAGGGGAAAAATATATTCAAAGCAAGAAATTATGAAAGCGAGACAGTGCAGCAGACACAGAGAGACAGACAGAAAGTCTCTCACTCTCTCTCTCACACACACAGACACATGCACACACAGAGAGTGGGCTAGGTGAGGGTGCTGATTAGAGGAGCTGTTGCCAGGTCTGGACAGGTCTGCTGTATATTTAGACAGATCAGTGAGGATCATGGGATCAAAGAGTAACATGATTACTACCTGGCCCTCTGATAAAAAAAACCTCACTATTATTTCCCCGTCAATACACACAGGAATACACACATTTGGAAGTACACACATATCTGTGAACCCGCCCACACCCCACACACACACACACACACACACACACACACACACACAAATTTACAGTCACAGGTCCCAGCATTAAAAGACACACAGTAGGCATACAAATAGACACAAGAACACACACTTACACACACTCACATGCACATTCCCTCATTCTCTCACACACACACAAACACACAGACAGACATATACACCCACACCGCTCTATAATCTGGGTAATTTGTACGTTGAAGCTAGTGTAGACAGATCATGCCTCTGGTACATTGAACCTGTTGTGTCATTGCATTTGCTTGTTCGTCGGTTGGTGTGAATTCCCAATAGAGACATACCCGAAGTTCTTGGTAAAGTATAGTAGTTGTGAATAAGTTTCGTGTGAAGAAGACACAGCGAAACAGCTCACGCTCTTGTCATAATGGCACTTATTGTCGGTGGAAGATTGAGCGCATATGTATTTATGAATTTTTATGAGGGCATGAAAATTGAAGCTGCAAGCGGGAACCAGGAACCCAAGAACATGTGCATGCGAGCATGAGACAGCAAAATTGTGTGCCTTGTAATCACAGCAGCGAAAAAAGTACACTCGCTCTTTGACCTTTCCTCTCCTTGCCTCCAGTTGTCTTGGTGGAGTCCATTTTCCTTTTTCCTTCATAACGTTCTGTCTGCAGTCTGCTTTTTCTCAGAGAGCACACACACACATAAACACAGACGGTACTGAACTGTGATAAGTGCTCAGCCAGCCCTCCCGCACACCTGTGCATGGATTCCAGCATACGTCTGCTTTTTAATAAAGAGGCCAGTGGTAGTGTGCAGTCAGATGCTGCTGACAGACCCACTGATTTTCAGATAGATAACACACACACACATACATACAGACACACACACACACACACAAACACAGCCGAGCCAGCTCCCTTGGTAGATTACATCACAGTTATTTTAACAATGGCTTCCACTCAGTTCTTTTGCTGGCTATAGTTACATACGGGAGTGTGTGTGAATGAGTTGTTCTGTTTTTTTGTTTCCTGAATCTTAAAAGATAATTCTAATGCTCCGAGTGTCAGTGGGAATTAATGTTTGTTTTAATGTCGCACTTAATATACTGCTTACCAGGTTCCTTAAGAGGGTCACAAAGAAATAAATTCAATATGTGTTTGTGTTAAAATGCAGAAGAGGGACAAGGCTTGCCTCTATGTGTGTGTGTGTGTGAGCGTGCGTGTCTGTGCATGCTGTGGCCGGGCAGTAAAGAGTATTACAATGTGTTGGTCTGCGCTCCACTGACATTGCTCATTAACTAAATGAGTTCCTAATGTACCCTCACTTTTGCACCGTTTCTTAGACACACACAATAACGCAACAGCAGACTTCTAGGAGCATGTCTCTGTGCATGTCATTCAGCTATTATGCTCAACATTTCATGTTCATCAGGTGTACCTCAGTGAGAAGTTTCAGACATTTGTTTTAACTCTCTTGTGCTTTGATGTGAATAGGCTATTTCCAGATGATCATGCAGTTTTGCAAATAAGTTTTTCGCTTGTTTCATATTAAATCTAACACAACTTTATTATAGATATTATCAGTAACTGTAATAATACCTTAAAGAGAGGAGGAGTCTATTAACTGTTAAACAAAGACGTTGGTAAGTGGCTTTTAAATGCATGTGAAGAGAAATTGATTGAATTTGCTATAACACATTTTTGTATTTATTTATTTATGCAATTTTTGTTTTCCATAATTGTCTGACATGATGTCATTATGCATGTAACTAAATGACTTCAGCTTCAACTTCATTGATCCTAAGAAGGGCAGTTCATTCGCAAATTATCCATCCATACACACAGCTCCAAAACTCACCGGAAAAGTAGAGTTATATGCCAGAAACAAAAGCTTATAAGTGGGTAAATAGTGTGGAGTTCTACATGGTCCTTTCTCTACACTAATAAAGACAGAAAGACTGCAGGTTTATGAAGTGCTAAAGCTACTTTGCAATGTGCCTCTAGTTTTAGTTGGCTGATCTCCATATTCTAGAGTAAAATCACACGATTGACCTATGTACAGAATGTGCTCCCATTCTCTCTGAGCACTAAATCTGATTAGACTATACAGACCCAAACCTGGGCCTGCTCTGGCATCCACTGTGTCTGTATGCATGTGTAGATTTGTTTAGGTGTGTGTGAGGGTGTTGTAAATATTGCGGACATGTTTGTCTGTTCCAGAGTTAAGTCTCTCACCACTGTTAGACATAGTGAGTGAATACAGGTATGCTTCTGTGTTTCCTGGACTCTGGGGGAGAGATATAGTGAGATACTACAGAAAGAGGGAACTAAAGAGGATGCAGACACAGTGGTTAAGAGTTTAGAGAAAAAACTCTGCACCGTGTACAAGTCACTTCACAGCTACACCATGATGACATGAGGTTCATCAACAAACAGCTCTCATTTTTGAGCAAAGGATGGGCTGGAGGTACAGAAGATCCCAAAAAAAAAAAACCTCTGCTGGGAATGGGTAGACACACGTACAAACATTTTGACATGAAAATCTGTGTGTGTCACAGAACAGCAAGTTTAAAAGGACGTGAAGAGCAGGCAAGGAATACAAGTTAGCAAGCAAGAAAGAAATGTTTATTGCTCTTTTATCTGCAGTCATGCAGTGAGACATACCAGGAAGCTGCTTAGAAGTTTGGGGAAACACTGGCACGAAACATGCTGTGACTGACATGTCGAGATGTCTGCAGTGTGGCGTGCGTGCAGACACATGTGGGCTTGTGTTACTGTGTGTATGTGCATGACTGCGTTTGGTGTGTACTGTTTTTGCCAATGTGTCTGTGTGCAAGCGTGTGCATGTGTGTTTATGGTGCACTGAGCTCCCAAAGTGACATGTCAGGACACTGATGTCAGGAAACTGAGACACTCTGAGTCTGACAAACAAACCATGCCAGGAGGAGGATCCAAACAATGTGCCGCAATTGCTTTATTACTCAGTGTTTGCCCTAGGTGTCATGTTACTGAAGTCTTCAACACCATAAAAGCCTTCTCTATGGTTCAGCACTGTGTTTGTGTGTGTGTGTTAGCTCTGGCAGAGGCTCCCCTATGACTGGTTATATTGGACATGCTCAAACAAAGCCAAACACACAACAGGAGCCGCAAGCAATTAGGGCCTGCCATAGTACATAACTCCTCTCTGAACACCCTGTTTCCCCCTCGCCATCCACCATTCTCTTTCCCTTCTACCACACACTTTAAGGACTAAGCCTCATGCACAACACACACATTGGTAAAACAGTCCCAGCATTTGCATTTTCACTGTGTGCTGGCTTCCTGTGTGGCATCGGTGGCAATAGCAGTGTTTGTGTTTATGTCATCTTCAGGATTATACAGTTACATCGGTGGGCAGAACATCGCTGACTGGCACGGCAATGCCTGTAATGCTAGCAGGCAGCCTAATCTCCTGGATTAATACATATTAGGATGGTTTAACAGAGAGCTGGGTGGGCCTTGTGTCTCCATTTCATTGGGATAAATTTGTCTCCGTCCACATGACGATAGAACCACTTGCCTTGTCCTGACTGCACTATTGTTGGATGAAGTTTAAAACATACAATGTAAACTTCTCATCATGGTTCTGAACTCACTTCTCCACAGTGGATGATTAAGACATCCTCTCTCATAGCAGAGCAAGGGCAGTCATTGTGAGTGATGGACATGCAGTTTGAATCAGATCCTCTGGAGCCTATGTAGAGGGTGATATCTCACTGCCTGTGGCTTGGACAGCAGACACAGTGAAGATCTGTTTCAAATCAATGTAAGAAAAATGGATAAACTCAATCTGGGTCAACCTCTTTCCCCCTCTGGTCTCCTCCTCTCCCCCCCCCCCAAAACACCTCTCCTCCTCTTTGTCTTTCTGTCTTTCTCTTGCCGTACTTTGGTGTGTCTTTGGCCTTTTGTCACTAAACACCTCATAAGAGAAACATATCTTTCTGTAAAAAGTGAAGTAAGACAGGACAGAGAGATGGTGGAGCTGCAGTTGTAGAGACAGTGTTGGATTGGGTGTGTGTGCATGTGTGTGGGGGGTATGTCTGTATCAGTTGTGTACTAATAAAGCTAATGAATGCCATCTGGCCATCAAACAGATTTCTATTTTCCTATTTTTTCATGTCACCATGCGATCGGTGTGCCACTTTTTTTAAACCAAACCATTACTTTAAGACAGTTGGAATGAATAAAATGAATGTGCTCAGATGACAGTGATGAAGCCAGAAAACATCTATATACAGTGTAAGTGTGTACCGAAGTGCATTTCTGTGGATATTCGTGTATACGTGTGTGTCTGCGCATTGTGGAAGTACTTTGGGTAAGCTTGTTGCCTACTTGCATACATGCAGCCATGTTAATGTGTGCAAGCACAAGTGTGTGTGCAAGCATGTGCACCAAATTGTGAGTATGTAAGGGGGCTGCATACCTCTCTATGTTTGTCCTATGTGTGTAAACCTTTTGTAGTGGCTAGCGTAGCTCTCTTGTTACACATACACATGTTCTTTATGGGCTGGCTAATGGAGCTGAGCTCTTCCTGCCTCTGTGATGTGGTTTACTGTTGTTTGATGTGCTCAGGAATCCTGCATAGGAGAGCACCCCGAGCCGATCTTATCACATAAAAAGCCCTTGCAATGGAAGAGGACACTCAGCTCTCTTTTTTAACTTAATAGAGATCTGTGTCCCTGTGAGGCTGTGTGTGTGTGAGCCAGTGAGCGCATGTGCACGTGTGCACCATTTTTCTAATTCAATCGAGTGTGTAACCCAAGGCCAAACACACACATTTGATTTCAGTAAATGCTGAACCTGGAGACCTGTAGCTCGAATGGACCAGAGACATGTCAGATATGTCAGTGCGCGTTACCATGAGTCCGTATGTATATGTGTGTTTATAAGCGTGTGTGTTAAGAAAAGTATGAGACAAAGGAAATACAGGGGCTTTATTTTTATTATTTCTCTCTAGATTTTTACATTGAAATCATATAATGTCTGATGATGATGATAATGTATGTTTTATGTATGTTTAAGAGCAGACTCACAGAATGGTCACATCGTGGCAAATATTCTTTTTTTATGAGTAAGTTAGACTACTCAGACAGCCCATTATCAGGCATGTGAGCTGTAAATGTAAAATTGGTGTGTTTTGCATCAATGTTCAGAGATTTTCAACACACAACAAACATCTAAGTATTGTACTGTAAAACCATTAGGACTTTACCCGATGAAAGAATTTGTAAAATACATAACAAGCTCGTAATCATGGATTTTGCTGTTCCTACTTTTTTGTAGATTTCCATTTGTATATCAGTGATAAAGACAAAAGAATTCTGTACAATGTTGTGTCATCAAGCTGATCCAAAGTACAAAACTTTCTGATGTCCACGAATATTGTAATATTTGTATATAAGATAAATGTGGCCTTTAGGTCAGGCCACAATGGCCATCATTTAAATGAATTATGAATTTAATAATAATGAGGGAAATGAGTTATAAGCAGGGATTTATTTTTTTTTTTACCACCAAAATGGATTTTTGGACCTTTATCACTGATGAAAATCTGAGAAACAGCTTCCACTGAAAAAGTAAACCCTGCTGATTTCTGAACTGTTTGTATGGCGCCTGTGCGTTCCAGTTTGACTGAATTATGGCTGTTTTTTGTTGCAGAATGCATCAACGGGTGCTACAGCTTGAGCATAAACACAGACAGGAATGAAAGGAAACACACCACCACAGTAACAGTAATGTCAACCTTGTGCTTTCTCCGAATGCCTCACACTTCATAATAAAGGAAATGGATGCATATTAAAAAAATTCACTGAGGTTTTGGTTACAGTACACACATACTGTCTTATTCAGCCTTTGATTACTTTATGTTAAAATGACACGCTAAAATGACACGACATGTTCCTCAGGTCTCTGATCTTGACTTCACTTGCTCCAGACATAAATACACATACACTCATATCAAGACATTCATGAATGGCCACATTCTCAATCGCGCATACACACACTGTCTATAGTCTGTGTTTCATCTTTGGGCTGAAAGTCGTGCCATTGTCTTTGCTCACACTCCCTCTAGCCATTCTTGTCTCTGCAGGATTCCTGTGTTGTTTATTTAGTGGTGACCGGTCCTGTCTCTGCGCAGTCTGTCCGCCCACATGAAGGCCTTTTCTGTCTTATTGATGCTAGCTTTAAAGATGAAGGACTACACAGATTAAACTGTGGTTGCCATCTTGAATAGATGTGACGCTTGCTCCAAATAAACTTTGGGTTTTAAGTTTGTGTGTGTGTGTTTTTCTCTTTCCGTCTCCTTTCAGTGGGTTTTGCTTGGCTTTTTCTTGGACATCAACCCTGATATCGTAAAAATGAGACAGAAGTTTTATTGCAGAGTTGTGAAAGTTAACAGTGTCTGTGATGCTTGTGAATGGTAATTTCTCTCCACAAACAAATAAGACAAATGTAGTTTTTTTTTAATGAGATTCGATCCTCGTGGTGAGCTTAACTCCAGTGACCCCTATGTTCTTTGCTGATTTTATTTCTATTTTCTTCTTACTCTCTTTCCACCCTTCTCCTTTCATTTCCTCTCTCTCTCCCCCTCTCCTCTCATTTCTTCCTCTCTCGTCTCCTTTCCAGTCCTAAACTGTGGATACCCACCGGCCCCAAGAGTACAGTCATGTTTCCAATATGTCTCCATTTAGCAGAGACCAAATGAACAAGAGCTTGGGCCAAAACAAGAGCAGGAAAAATCATCACATAGCCACTGGCACAATCTGCTTATCTTTCACTGCTAATAGCTCTCATGCTCTTCACATCATTGCTCCTATGTGCACACATGCACGCACACACGCACGCACACACTCTCGTAGACAAATTCATGTATGCACATGTTGTTCTATGCATACAAACACATTCAATGCGCACCAGCGAGGATACACATGCTCATCCAAACTTGCTTGGGCTGTTTCCTGCCACTGCCGAGAAGTACATAATGATAATTACAGTTTGGGTCTACATCCCTGAATTAACCAGATCAGACACACGCACACAATCCAGAAGTGCCAGGGGCTGCTGTGGTGTATGCTGACTGGTGTGCAGTGTTGGAGCAGCCCGGTGCTGGGAAGTGGTCCGTTCAACTATTGTTCTCTATTAAAACCTCCTGGGAACCATCTCAGCGAGACGTGCGGGGCCAATAAAACTCCAGTCAAACCAACAAAGAGTCAGAAAGATGACTGAGGGCTTCATGTAACAATATGTTATTCTGACTGAGGAAAAACTAGGTGAGAATGAGCAGAAGTAAAACCGGAGGCACACAAAAACAGAGCTCTCAAACTGACCTGTAAAATGTGAGAAACAAGGACACAGACAGATATAGACAGAGATGTATTTATACCCAGATAAAGACAGACAGACATAACCAGAGAAGCCACAGAGGAGAAAAACAGGAGCCGGAGCTCAGGTGTGTGTGCCAACCACAGAGGCTTGGAGGTGTTTACAGTGTGTGAATATATGCCAGTAAGCCCCATTGACTCACTTGTGTGGGTATACTAGTATTTCATGCGCCCATAATGGTAAACCAAGAGGGCATTTCACTAAGCCACTGTTTTAATGGCTGTTTTACAGTGCAACACATCCAACAACATATTACATACAGCTGCATTTAAAACAACTCATCCTTCTTTCTTTCTTAAATCTTTCTCTACAGCACACTCTCTATAGTTAACCACTCATGTACAGCAGCTCCTCCCTGGGCTTCCCCTTCCTTCTCCTCATTCCTACCCCTGAGGGCAGGGGTGTCGTTCAGGAGGCTGTCACTGGTCACCTCTGGTTCCCGTGTCCTGGGCTACCTCTTTTACGGCAGCAGAGCCCACCTAATCAATTGCCCAATCAGGCACACACTTAAATGCTCCGACACACGTGCGCACACACAGACAAGCACACACACACACACAGGCTTCCAATCAATTAGTCTTGAGATTTATACAACCGGGTAAACTTGAGGGTGTTAGTCTCCCTAAGGCCAATCTAAGGCTTTCCCAAGACTTCTACACAAGCCAAATGACACTAATTAGCTTTGTGTGTGTGTGTGTGTGTGTGTGTGTGTGCACATGTATGCACGTGCATGTGTGTTTGCGACTGACACTAATTAGCAGGGCTAGTGCGCCTACTTCCTCAGACCATTTCCTGTGATAGTAATTATTAGGTATGTGTGATAAATTCCAGGCCTTCTTCCACCCGTCCAGAAATCGAACAAGAGAAAAAAAGAGACAAAAAGAAACGAGAGCGAGGGGGAGCATTTAATACTCAGAGGAAGTTAAGGAGGACAGTCTTAAAAGAGCGATGAAGTAAAAGTAAGAGGAGACAATGAAAGACGGATTTTACTCAAGTGGGTCAAACTGTGGCTCAGTATGGAAGGCAAAAGCGGTTTCCACATGCTACGTCTTCTCACTGCCTCCTTAACGTGGTCTCCACATCTACTTTTCAAGTTGTCAATCAATGTATCGTTTTTGTTTTTGTGTGTCACATTAAGCCCATCTTCACAGTGTCAATCTTCAGATTGAGACAAGAAGTTCTCTCTGTCTCTGGAAAGACTCTTCCATCTCTGTCTATCAGTCTAACTAAACAGACAGATACACACACGCCCTATCCTCCTGATTCCACACATGTCCTCTGAGCGTCAACGTGTCTTTCAGTCCTACATCAACTTCATAAGACAGCTTTAGCCTTCCAGTCATACACTGACTTTAAGTAACAATGCTGCTTGCCACTCCATGGCTCCATCCTCTCTAATATGACAGCAGCTCAGCAGTTATCATTCAGCAAAACTGTGTGTGTGTGTGTGTGTCTTCAGCCATGTGCCAGTTTTACAAAACTTCAGTCAGGGTTATATACTATACAGGGCAAAAAAACACCAATTCATATTTACTGGGTGGGCCAATGCTCGCCAAAAATACTATGGGGATATAGGCACCAATAAAGTATTAATAAGTAGTGATAAAACAAAATAACCATAATTGATGCTAGAACAGCCAAACCCTGAAAGAAGTGAGCTCAAGACATGACGGTTGCACGAGTGCCGTCCAAGAGAATGACATGGTTTGGGGAAAATGGGTCAGAAAAGTTAAATTTAAAGCACTTAACCTCCAGCTGCCTCAGTCGTAAGACACAATATCCAACTCAAAAGCTGAATATACTGAAGGAACCTTACACATGTATCTCTGGACTGTCTTCTCCACCCTTGAAGCTTACTGTATGGAACCCTGGTAGGTAGGTAGGTCTGTCATTACTGCACTGTTCTGAACAAGGACTTAGAAGCAGGGATTTCCATGTGATGAAGCCCTGCATTGACTAAACCTCAAAGGAGGAGGAGGAGCAGGGTGGAGCATGCCTGGGCCCTGGCATAATAACACGCCTACAGGCCCGACGGTCGACACACATGTCGAAGGTAAACACGCGTGTCAGAGGGCACGGCAGCATAGACAGACATGATGAATGGCCTGAAGTTCCCACGAGGCGACACACATACAAACTCACTCGCAGAGAGGAGAAGGTGATGTGTGGTCAGCCCCCTCCTCATCACTGCAATACAGAGAATCCCATTCACACACTGCACGGGCCCTCTATGTCTCATCATTACTTATCACAACAATGGCACTGTAACACCATACGGGGTCTGCATGTGGCTGGCTGAATGTGCATACGTGTGTGTGTGTGCATCTGCTCTAAGCCTTCGCCTACCTGTCTGTGTGCTTGCAGGAACTTTAGCAGTTTGGCAGGGTTTTTTTCAGAATATGTGAATGTAATTTCAAAACCACACAAGTGAACGCAATGCCACTTGCTTGAATATATGAATGTGTATACTTTTCAGCATGTGTATATACTGCGTGTGAGTTTCTGTGGGTGTGTATGTGTCCAGGCCCCTCAGAGAGATCAGTGAGCGGGGACATGACCTTGCCAGTACAGCTGGTCTCTCTGTGTGTTTAGTCAGAGTAACCATGGCAACGGCGCTGTGCAGACAGGATGTCTACATTTGGGGATTTGAAAGTCATAACGTCGCTACTGCTCTAAGCTTCATTATGCTGTGGATTACTGTAACTAGCCAACAAACGGATACATGAACACACGTCACAGACAGAATTGAATTTCAGGGTTACAGGTTAGGGTTTATTACATTTCCACCGTGTTGAATAGCTCATTTTCGTTTGCATGAGTGTGTTGAGGGAATGACATAATAAAAAGGAGTGAGCGCTAGATTTGATTAATATTTTGTTTAATTTTGCTTTGGCAGAATGTCACACAAAAGTAGGTTTCTATCCAAATAGTTCACAAATTTTAAGCAGATGTCCATAATTTTGGCAAAAGAAAATGTGAAAATGTGAAATACTGTTGTTTTCTGTGAAATCTTGTCAGGCAAATATTCAAAGAATATGAAAAGTGTGTAACTGATAGACTTATAAGTTTTTTCTCTGTGGCATTTTTGCCCAACCGTTTGTTCAGTGTTTTTTTGAAATAGAGAATTATAACAAGATAAAGCTCCCAACAATTTAATGTAAAAAAAATCTATTTCCATTCATTCTTACTGTCTTACTGTGAAAATCAAAGCGTGAATTAACAGGTGGATATGGGTTATCGTCAGATGCAGCACAGGTGTTTGCTGATGGTGTGTGTGTTTAGTTGTTCTACTCTCACATGTTCTTCAACCTCTATCTAGCTGCTCTCTGCTAACCAGACTCTGCTCCCTCCCACCTCTCACTGCCCTACTCGATCTTTTCCTTGTTCTTTCTTCCACCACTTCTTCCATCATTCTCCTCCTCCCTCCCTGCTTCCATCCATCACCCCCTCCATCAATCACTCCCTCACTCCATCATCCCTTTTTTCCATCATTTACGATTTCCTCCCTAGCTCTCTGCCACAGCTTCTCCCTTTTCCTTCGTCCACTATCTCGTAGTCACTCTACTAATGTTTGCATGATTTTCCCCTCCATCTCGCAAATTGTCAACTCTCCCCTTCTCTGCCTCTAAAAAGTTCCACTTTGTCAACTCTGCATCTCTTTATGCGCCTGCCTCAAAGCTGCCGCTACCTTTCCTTTGCTCTATCATCATTTTCCATCACTAAAATGTAAACAGAGATAATATCAGCTACATTCCCAGTGTCTACAGGAGGATCAGGTTCAGTAAGCCACTGCAATGTTGTGGCATGTAGTATTATCCCATTCAGACTATGGAAACATCTCAATGACTAGCTATTCAAAATGTCCAAACACATAATTTCTCTATTGTGCACCTACACCCTGTGACCCTAGACTCATTTAATGACTAGCTCCTCTGGAGGCCATCTGTGTGTGTGTGTGTGTGTGAGTACTGTACAGTTTGGTGGAAACTCAATCTGGTGTGGGGTGATAGAGCAGAGCCACACTGCTCCTTATACATCAAGCATTGAGCTCTATATCTGAAAAAGGCAAATATGAAAATGCGCTCTCTCTCTCTCTCTCTCTCTCTCTCTCTCTCTCATTCTGTCTCTCTCTCACACACACGCACAATACTAGGAAACCCAGCATGCAATGAGAGGATATTGAAAATGATTTTTTCCCCTCTTGTCTCTTTCATTAACAGTGTTGAAAAGCCAAAAGTCTGCTCTCTCTCTTTCTCTCTCCCTCTGGCTTATACGCACACACACACACACACACACCTACACACACACACACACAGCTCCCCAGTTCACTTGGGAACGTGCCTCACATGGTTTGCTTCAGCTGGTCTTCTTGACAAATGCCACATTACAGCGGAGAGAAGGAGAAACTTGGCATGCAATCAAACTTCTCTCATGATTTCTAAGATTTGAAATACTTCAGTTTGCGTAGCCCCTCTACTCCATCCTCCCCTCCCTCTCATTCTCTCTCCCTGTCTCACTTTTTTTTGCTTTCACTCTTAACTCTCTCTCTCTCTCTCTCGTTACCTCTTTCTCTGCCTTATCTTTCCTGTTTAGTTTTCCCTGTGCTAACTTGGACCAGAGCTGTGCTGTGGGAATATGGCCCCTTTTAAAGCAGAAAGCCAAAGTTTGTGTAAGTATGTGCATGTCTGCAGACGTGAGTGATTATATGTGAGTCCCACTGAGGTTGTGTGTACATTCTGCGTGCGTATCTTTGTGGCTTGTTCAGATGTAAGTCAGTCTCACGAAGCTTCGCCCCTCGCAATTCAACAGTCCTTTAATCCTCATCATCAGTGACCCCAAACCCCTGCCTCCGACCTCTTCATACACACAGACACACACAGAATCCGATGCACAAGAGACCACACACACACTCGTGCCCCCTGTGCCCCCTCCATTAGCTCTTACCAGTGCAGACTTGCATTCAGTCAAAGTCTCGAACACAAAGGAAAAGAATCCCATCTACTTTGTTGCTGTTTATGTCAACCAACCATCACACTAACCTTCCTTCTCTTCAGACATCTTTCTAATGGTAATATAATAATGATTTAAGCCTAGTGCCAGTAAAGTACAAAAGTATTATTCACATGCCAGGTCCGTGAGCATTTTCCTAATTTCAAATACATATCTAGAAGCAGGGATTGTGTCTCTATGATATGTAACACATTTCCTCTGCTAAACATCCCTGGTAATATTTGGATGGTGGAAATTGGAACAGACAGGAAGATGGTTTGTATCACAGGGGCGTGTGTGTGAGACACGGGCAAGGGCACACTCTCAGTCTCCAGCCCACTGTGCATGTACACATACTGTAGGCACATGCATGCACGACTATTCTTTTACAGTTAGTTTGATCAGAGGGGCTTGTGAGGCGT
Organism: Datnioides undecimradiatus; assembly: GCA_008933995.1. Classification (NCBI taxonomy): domain Eukaryota; kingdom Metazoa; phylum Chordata; class Actinopteri; order Lobotiformes; family Datnioididae; genus Datnioides; species Datnioides undecimradiatus. The sequence continues at coordinate 6,937,269 of WARS01000026.1, forward strand.
AATGGATTTTTAAAAGTTGTGTTTTCAATACATATGTGCCAGCCTTCTCTTTTGTACTGCTCTGAGTGGCTGACATTAAAGGCATCTCTCTGCAGCACATGACAGCCAGATATGTGGCTCCATGTTCCTTCAATCAGAACGCTCAAAGCAAACACACATGTAGGCGCTCCACTGACAGATCACTGAAATCACTCACACATTCATGCGTACCCACCGACACACACTCACACATGGAAATGCAGCCAGTGCAGTGGGTTTTTTTTAACTTGGTTTCCTCTCTTCTCTAACTCTCTCTCTGTCACACACAGGCACACAAAAGAAAAAAAAAAACAGCTGCACACAGATTTTTTTAAAACCTGCTGTCTAAGGCTGCACCACCTGTCCTTAATAAATGTAACTTCTCACAAGGCAGAGATAGACAACGGCTGATCCTGCTTCAAAACACACCTTGACGCTGATGTCTGTATAACTCTCCTGCACAGATGCACATGTGAACAAGCGAGTGGATAAATGTGCCTAATACAGTATTTAAAAGCAGGTTCCTGCTGCTGAAGCGAAGCTGCTGTGCGGGGCAATGAAAATGTGCCTGATGAAGCGCTGCACGAATCATGCCAACATTAATAAAAGATCCTTGATCATATACTTTTATGGGCTGGGTGTTGCAGTCACTACCACAAACACTTGCAGTTTGTTGTTTTAACTGCTTGTTTAGCATTACACATCACAGGCTAAACTAAGTTTTTGTTTACTGATTACAGAAATGCATAAACATTAAACCACACAATAATATAGTGGGTAGGCTACAGACTGTGTGACTATACTGGGTAGATTAAGGTTAATATAAGGTTATGGTTATGATAAAAAAAAAAATTAATTTGTGCAGTGTCAGACTAACTTCATCTCCAGAATCTCCTCCAGTTGTTTGCGTCTCTCCTGGCGAAGACTATTAAGGTGTCGGTCTCTCTCATGCAAGGACTGCTGAGTGGAGGATAGATGCATCTTGGTGGCATCCAGCTCCTGCCGTGTCTTCTCCAAAGCCCCCATCAGCTCCTCCAACTGTTCAAAGGGAGACATATACACAGTGGTTTGAACACACATGTATATACGTATATGATGAAGAAATCAGATACACATTTGCTTGCACTTTAATTTGTCTGTTTGTCTGCATGAATTTTAGAGGGCGTGCGTGTGAGAATGCATCAATGGGGAGAAATGACTAAAAATGAAAACGAATGGTTGGTTGACATGTAGGTCAAAGTACTGAAGTTCAAGGGTTAGTTGAATGATATGTCCACTGACCGTGGGTTTCAACCTAGGTTCACACTTCTCTCCCACCTTTCTCCACTTATTCTATCTCACTCTCAAGTGTGGCCCTGCTTCAGAGCAGGTGAGAATAATGCTCAAACCCTTCAACTACATCTCCTCCTTCTGCACACACATGTCCTAAAGCCAAGCAGGCCTGCATGTCCAACCTGAGTGTCTGACACACAGGATGTGACCTCGGGGCGTCATTATCCTTAGACAGGAAGTGTCTAATTGTCTAACAAGTACTTTACAATAGGATGCACTGCTAGTCAGGTTTGTTCTGTTGGTGTAAATAGAAGACCAAAGGGAAATTATCTGTGTTCAATTCTGGTGATTTGCAGATTTGTGATATAAGCACAGTCAGATAATAAATTCTAAAGTGTTAGATGTCAAATGAACAAAGAGAAAGAAAGTGAAGGAGAAGCAAAAAAAAAAAAAGCATCAGGGTAAGCACTCCATGGGGTAGTACATGAAAAAAGGAATGGGCCTCTTTTATGAAGGGGCCAAATCGTTCACACATTTTCAGGACACTCTCCATCTCTGTCGGTTCTCTAGGTGTGTTTCACAGATGTCAGATAATGCACTCACTGACTGTTCATGAATATCACATATGGACCGAGAAGAAAGGGTGAAAGCAAAGCGAGTGGGGAATACAAAAACTGCAAATGGTGGGAACGTGACAACTTTCAGTCATAACTTTCAAGAAATGTAACAAAGCATTGGTTTAAATTAAATACACCCCGTATCGCTGCCAACAACAACTGACCTCGGTACTTTCCAGCAGTTAATGTACCCAATATCAACAAGACATCCAACTGTCCAGAAATCACCCCATGCTTAATGTTTGATGTCTTCTTTCAGGCTTAACAGAATCCAAAGTTAGTCCTTTCATCTTGAGAGCCAAGGGTCACGCACACACAACTCCATTTACACCCACCACATGTCTATCAACCCTCATGCACCAACTGCCTACCTCCCAGTCCCCCATTAGTCCACCACCCAGGCTAGCCCTCACTTCACAATCACATCATTAATAAGGAATACAATGCATTTTAGTGAAATTAGGGACCTAATCAGCTTAGCAGTGAGCCTGTGCGTGCTAATTTAGCTCAACTTCAAGGCAAAGCCCCCCAGCCAGGCTAAGGCTGACTAAGACTGGCCCAAAGCCCCTTTAGTTGCTAAGCTGATTGAGGGCTCAGAGGTAAGGGCCAAATCCCTCTTGTCCATTTGCGTCGGTGTTGCTGGTTCAAAGGCCTGGTTCAAACGCCACAGAGGGGGAGAGAGAGAGAGAGACAGGAACAGAAATAAAGAAAAAGGGAGAGAGGATGTGGAGATAATTGGGCAAGACAACTTAAGAAGGCAGATGAGAAAGAATGAGGCTCAGGACAATGGATGGACAGCTGAAATGATGGCAGGAGAAAGATGAGAGACAGAGAGAGGCAGAGACGGAGTGAGAGACTAAGAGATTGGGGGGTGTGAAAAAAAGTGACCCAGGGCATTACCCATGCTCCATTTCAGCAGGTCAGACTGATGGAAGACTTTCAGCGCATTACACATCATGAGACTGATTACTCTGGGACAGAGGGGAGAAGAAAGAGGAAAATCAAGTAAAGAGTGAAGGAAGGAGGGGTGATGTGAGAATGTGAGTCTGGCAGGGCGCTCTGAATCGATGCCAGGGTCAGGTGATGTGTCAGAAGGACCTGTCCCTCTCTCCAACATCCCTCCCTCCCACACATACACACAGACATACACACACAAACTTTTTTTCTCCATCTGTGGCAAGAACACCAGTTGACTGATGACTGTATAACTGCATGTTAATGGCATGTTGACTCGCTGCCTCTTTATGTGGTGACGTCATGCTGGCTCATAAAGTTCAGTGTGTTGACAGCACCTAGCAGTCTGCATCAACGACTGAGCAGCCTCAGCGCCAAGCCAAATGGGTGTCTCTCCTCTAGTCGCGACTTCAGCTCTGTTCTCAATACGTGTCAAGTGCAGCCGCCAGTGCAACTGTATGCCGGCTCATTATGTTCGCAATATGCAAGGTCTGGATTGAGTTGAAATGAAAGCAAGTTGACTACAGCTTTTGGGGTCAATGAGTGTTAACGTGTCACAAGTTAGAAAAGGATTTCCCTGATTCTTTGGCTACACATGGGTAAACTTAGGTCAAAGCTGAATCATCCACTTGTATGCGTGCGAAAAGTCCCACAGACATAAATATAATTTTCTTTCAGACATCTCAGTGGATCAGAATATTGTTTGATAAACACAGTATCCATGCTGACTGTAAGTCAAGCGTGTAAAGTACAGAAAAAGAGGAAAAAACAAGCCACAGTTAGCATTGGCTCTCTCTGAATTTTCTAAACTGAGTTTGACCCTCTTGTACTTTCTGCTCTGTCCACCAACCTACTAAAGTTCTTCCCTATCAGCCCCTGTCTTTGCGCAAGTGTGTGTCAAAGAGAGTTGGAGCATATTTATGGACATTTGAGGCAATACAGCCACTACTCTGCCTCAAAATGTTAAATCTCATTTTGACCGCAGATTGCTCTCATATTACATGTGGCAGTCATCAGTAATGCAAGGTCATTCTCATTCGAATGCACACTCACACCAGGAGGAAACACACTCCCTTGCCATGTTTCTCTTTCCCACCACAGACACACCTACGCTCACACATATACATACAAATGCACACGCATACACTTTTTTTGGACCCACACAAAGATGTAGGTGGGCCAGCTGGCAGAGAGACAGATAGATAGCAAGACATACAGAGCAAAAGGGCAGCCTGTACTCCATCAAGACTAAAGGCCTAAGGTCTACAGATTTCTTAATGAATTCTGATTGCATGCATATGAACTTAAACATGTGCACACGTTTTTACGCATGCAATGGCAAACTTAACAAGACACAGAAAATGAAATGCTGGAAGTTTTCAGTCCAGAAGGACAAAGTAACCAACGGCCTGTTTGGTGAACAAAACCTTAAATAAGATGAGAATAAAATAACATTCAGGATGCAAAAAACAACTATAGATCCTATATTAATGATATTTGTTAATTTAGAGCTTCCTATTAGGTGATAAAGGATGATTCATTGATCACAGTCGGCCTGCACCTACACTCTGAGCCACATGAGGGTGCAGTTAAGTTCCTCTCATTTTCTCAGTGGTCCTCCATAGTCCTAGGTGAGCTGATACCTGCACTCTGTTTTAAAGGAAGGCCATGCTGCCGGTGTAACGATGCTATCTGCGTGTGTTTGAGTGTGCGTGTGTGTGTGTATGTATGTGTATGTGAATGATGTGTCTCAAGTCTTTCATCAGAGTGTGAAAAATCAGGTAAACCTGTCTCTGGGCCTGAACACGGGCACTCTCCTCTTGTGCCCAGAGAGCCTCCCTATGTGCGGAGGTGTTCATGCTCTCTCTCAGTGCCCTCTCCAACTCCATGATCCTCTCCGCTGTCTCCCGCATGGCATCCTGGGAAGCTGAAAGAGGCGGCTGGGGGGAGGTGGGCGAAAGGAGGACGAGGTGGAGAGTTGGAAGCAAAGTAGCAAAAGCCAGGGAGAGATTGTTTTTCTGAAATATACTTTGTTTTAAAAACTCATCAACAAATGTTTTTGCACTGTTATAATATCATATTGACAAAGGATAATTTGACAAAGGGTGTATTTATTGGTCCTTTTGCTAGAAGAAATCCAGTCCATGCAAAATATAAACAAAGGAAAGGCTTGAGGAAGTCAAAAGCTGTGGTGAGAGAAGAACAACACTTCTCCAAGAAAAAAGAGACACAGCCAAGACAGAAGAGAGTGATAAGTGATGGAGAAAGAGAGTGTGTAAGTGCTATGACCTCTACCGACATCCATGTGAGTGTGTGCATGTGTGAGTGTGTGGTGTGTGGAGTAGACAGTGCATGTTCACGTGCACAGTTTGTGTGTGGCCCCTCTGACACCCATGGTGAGTTGAGGAAAAGGATCCCTCTCCACACTGGGTGATGGAACTGTGAAAGAAAACACTGCACAGAAATAATAAACCCCCCCGATTCTCTCTGTCTGATTTTTTTTTATTCTTTCTCTCCTATTCCTCAAAAGTTGACTCGCCTTCAAGTTCACACGTTCACACTTTTGTGGGAGCAGTGCCGAAGCCTCAGAGTCACATAGATGACGAGGCACGTTGAACAAAATCACAGTTGTTGCAAAATACAAACCAGTGATGTGCCAATCAGCCTGATCAGATGTTGGAGAAGATAAAATAAAAGCCACATTCTGACACTTCATAACAACAGTTGTATTGCTTGTGAGTGCAAGCAGCTACCTGCCATTAAGACAAAATGGCAGAATGCATAATAAGTGTTCTGAGGGTTGGAAACAACACTTGAAGCTTCAAAACCACAAACTTGATAACACACTTGTAAAAGCATCGAACAAATGATTATGACACAGCACAAGCAACAAGTTGCAAGAGGCTGTACAAGAGCAACAGACACTTAAAGCAATGAGAACATGTAGGAAGCTCTTTCCAAACACAAAGCATAACTGGTAAAAGAGAGAATTGCAGATTTAATTTTGAAAGGTTTTGATGTTTTACTACAAACCTTTAAATTAAATTAAGTCTGCTTTAAAAGACAGATTAATGAATTCAGAATACTTTGAAATAATTGCAGCTTTGCAGGCACATAGCTGATATGTGGGACTCAGTGTGCATCTAAAGTTATTACAAAGAGTAAAGATACTTTTTTTATTACTTTGTTATCATTAGATTATCATACATAAAAGGAGGCCCACACATGGTGAATCCATTGTGACGGCAAAAAGGACGAGCTAAGTGCATGAAAACTTAAAAGAGACAGGTGAAAGTCATTTAATGAGCAGGTGCCAGGCATGTGCAAGATATGAATATGAAATACCTCTAATAAATATTATAGAGGAAAAACATTTTTTGACACCTGTATCGTATGGCTTCTGGCATCATGCCAGATCACTAGATTTATTGATATCTAATAACTGGGGCCCTTCATAAAAGGAATTATTTCATTTTACTCTTTTGTTTATGATCAGATGGTTAATGACCTGACTAATTCAGTGATACTGACTAAAACAGGAGCAATGGGATTATCCCTCAGTGTGATGAAAATAGTGCCAAGGCAGCCAAATCACAGGCGGATACTTGTGGCTCGTCACGTCAGCACGACACAGCTGGAGGTGAGCGACAAACACCCGCACACACGTGTACAGAGGCAGGCTGTGTGCGTCAGCAGTGCAGAGCTGTAATTGGACGTGACAGACAGGCAGTAATTCGATGCACCAGAATCAACAAGTACTGGTCTGACACGGCCCAATAGACAGACACACACACACATGCACGCACACACACACACACACACCCTACTGAGATGGGGCTGCCACCGCTGGACCCCTGAGTGAAACCTGACCAGAAAGCTGTGTCTGCCTGTGTGTGTGTGTGTGTGTGTGTGTGTGCATGTGCATTATATGTGTCAGTCTGTCTCTGTCAGTGCATATCTGTGTGCGATATGAGTTTTATTAGTAATGAGAGAATATTGCTGACTTTCAAGAATATAAAGAACGGAAAAAAGGTTAAGAGAGATACGGAGATACGGAGAGTGGGGAGAAGTGGAAAGATAATTGCCTCTGCAGTACCAATCATCACCTAATGCCCTTGGGAAGGATCATTATGGAGTCTGGCCTCCTCTGGTTTGATGGAGGGATTATAATCACTAAAATAAACTAGCAGCGAGTGAGAGAATGCACATTTCCAGCAGCTGTGTACCTATGATCCTCAGCTTTACACATCCACACGGCCCCCACACATATACACCCACACACACACACACACACACACACACACACACACACACACACACACACTAACCACTTACCCACATTGCCTGATCCAGGCAGACACAAACATCTGTCTCTGTCTCTGTCAAAACAGTCAAGTGTGCAGCATCAAACTCTATGTGTCCAATTTCACGATTCAAAAAATGTTAAGTATGTGTGCACAGCCAGAAGTTTCATATACAGTTTCACTGAAGTGTAAAGACTGTGGGAACAAGCTTAGAGTGAATGAAAAACTTGGAACATGTCTTGTTTCTTTAACTGTCCCCAGATTTATAAAAAAGAGGTTCTATTGTCCTTCTCAAAAGGAAGAGGGGGCGGCAGTATTGAGTGTCGCCGATGTCTCTCCGTTACAGATAAAAGAGAAATAAAAGGCCTGTGTGAAGGCTTGAAGTGAACATTTCCGATGCGTGTTTTCTCTGTGTTTGTGAAGTGCAGCGTGGCGCGATGGAGACGATGGAGCAGAGAGATGCTATCGCTCCATCCCACATAAACTCTCTCCTGGATGGATGGGGAGAGGGAGCAATGAGGGAAGGCCCTGTTTGTTTGTGTTTACCCTCGGAGCGTGCTGTGTTCCCGATGGAGCCGGAGATAAGCGAAGGAAGAGGGAGCAAGCGGAGGAAGGGGAGCAACATAGAGGGCACAATGCAACCTGACTGCTAAGAAAACACAATATATAGAATGCATAGAGTGCAACAGATATAAAAGAAAGTGAACAGGAAAATGTGGTTGTCACTCTTCATATTGCTTATTTCTATCAAATTTATCACTATAATATTGTTACTTAATATGCATCATATTGTATGATATCATGTTGAGGCCTCTCAAGGTCTTTTTTTGTCACTGTTGTGTCTTTTTTTTCAATATTTTCTGCAACTTTGTACTTGTAGAGCCCAGCAGATAAGCTGATCAAAGATAAATGGTATTGACATGCATGTTGACTGATAAGAGAAAGAAATGCAAAAGTTTTGACAGTTCAGCCATCACATGGCTGATTTACCAGAAAGCACTTTCAAGTTATGGCATGCAGTTGTAGCAACACATCTGAAAACAATTTTTTAGCAGTGAAATTGAAGGGATTTGTGTTTAAATGTTTGCTTGTGAGTCTGTAGTCGCACTAGCAGCTCTCTGTGGCTGCTCTTGGGCAAAGTAGTGCTTTGAGCAGTTTAATATGTTTATAGTAACATGGCGTGCATGTTTAAAGGCATAATGTGTACTACATTCACCATCCTAGTTTATTGTGTTTGCAGGCTAACATTTGCTAATTAGCACTAAAACAAAGTAAGCAGATGGGCATGTTTCAAGTATATGTCAAGTATTTGTTTTTTTGGGCAAAATCAAATATTGATCTGACAGTGGTCGGTTCAGCAATTATCATCCATGAGTTTTTAAGATGAATCAGAGAGCTGGACTCTGACCAGCAGGCAGTCAGAAGCAGTATTGGTTGGGTTTTGGTATGGATGAATGACAAACTTGAACTTGAACTTGAATTCCTGCATCTGCTAAAACACTAGCATTATCTCTGGTCAATATACAATAATACATGCAACACATGTAATTATTTCAATTATATCAAATATGGTACCCCAAAAATCCTTCTCCTGCCTGACCAGACTCACTTGTTCCCATGTGAGCCATTATGCCACCGCTCCCGGCTGGCGTATGGAGCTGATTTCTGCTGGACTAAACGCCTGTCTCTTCCACTTAGGACTGACTCTGAGATGCACTGAGGGAGGGTAGGGCAATAGGCATGAAAGACTGGAACATGACTCTCTGCTAGGAAGTGCAGAATTATGCAGAGAGGGACTGAGAAGAAATGGTGAGAGAGATAAAAAAAAAGGGAGATAAGATAATACTCTCTGAGAAATGGCCTGCAAAAGATGTAAGAAAGAGAAAAGAGGAGAACCGAGAGCAGTGAATGAACCAGTCTGCCATCTCTGAGAAGAAGATGCAAAAAGAGCTGAACTACAAGCTAAGGAATGCGTACATGTACACACACACACACACACACACAAATACACGCACAAGCACATATTCAAACCTGCGATAAAGAGTGCGGATGTCCATCAGTCAGGGCATCTTTCCTCATCTCACCCGGCACTGTCTGCTTCTGGATGTTAGGAGACTTGATTTGCCTTGAGATAGACAAAGACGGGTGACAGGAGATAAAGGGACACTCATTTAAGAAGTGTAAATTTCTCATTAAAACCATGGAATACAGGGAGATGTGTAGTTTACACTTTATGACCATGGCAGGTACAATATCTTATATGTAAACATGAATGCACACACCCTATGCACAATATACAAAGGCCCCATCATAATTCAAATCCTTTGGTTTTAATTTGTGTTTTGTTTGATGTTAAATATTTACTAGGAAATGTATTGCTGACATATGTCTTCTATTTGTACATAATGGATGTAGTTTTAGGCATAATCTTTGATTGATTATTCAATTTTATTTTATTTTCAGAGTAAATACCAAGGCCTGCATATTGCATCACACAGGTAAATGGCAGGGCTACAGTGCGTATGCTACAGCAGAGAGGTACTGTGCGTAGGTCTAGTCTTGGTAACATGGCAGACTGGGACAAGATGAGACTCGACCAGTGGAGGTGAGACACTGCTGTGTAAATCTTTCAACAACAAAACACACAAACACATGCAGACCTGAGATACAAGCACATGCACGCACACAAACACACACTCTCAAAACCAGAAATGTGCAAGAGGTAGGTTGACAGAGACACACACGCACACACACACCATGGCATGTGTTTTTGAAAAATAAATTGGGGCACGTCTATAGACACTGCCAGAAACTCACACAGGATAATAAATCTGCTGTCAGTGTTGTGCATGCTGAGGTGCTGATTACAGAGCTAAACCATGTATTAAGCAGCCAGGATGGCTGTGTATTTACCTCTACACTAAAACCTGCTTCTTGTAATTTACCGAACTTACTTAGCCAGAACTATGACACACACACACACACCCACACACCCACAAATATATATAGAAATATGCATGAACACACACACAAACACCCGCACTGACACTCGAGGTAGACACAGTGGTAGACACACATGGACCCACAGAACCCATGCACTGTAAGACACACAGCTGCACTTATACACAATCTATATCTTCTCACAAACACTCTCAAAATAGAAGCAAAACACACTCTTTGAGCTGCACACTTAAAAAAAAAAGTGTGAGAAAGCTGACAGTGACAAATTAGTGCTTAAGAGAACCCTCTAACACTGTAAACAGGCTGTGACCAAGCAGCTGCTAAAACGCGCCACATTATTATTCCATATCCACACTGGTGTGTTTACTCTGGGCAAAACCTACAAGCTGCCCCCACATATGGTCAAATATTTGCTGTCACAGCCTTTAGAATGGTGTGTGTGTGTGTGTGTGTGTGTGTGTGTGTGTGTGTGTGTGCATGCATGCATGTGTCAGCTTTTATGAGTGATGTTGGTGTGCGATTAACATGAACTATAACTAACAAGATGATGAATAAATTTCCTACACTCACCTTGACACACACACACACACACACACACACACACACACACACACACACACACAAAATAGCGCCTTTTATAACTTTGAGGACATATTTGTTATAATAAGACAAGACAGAGCAGGACGGAGTGTTTTATGTCAGTACTTATATCTGATATTGGCCCCCTCCACACACACACACACACACACACACACACAGAGCATTGGTCAGTTTATTAAGCCTGTCATTTCCTGTCTCTGGCTTATTTCTTTATTTCTTTGTTTAATGACTCTGATGTTGATTTTCCAAGTTGTTTTTATCATTTTTACGAGTGGGTTTTGAAAAGTGCGGCACAAATATAGATAATCATTCAATTCTTGTTACCATTATGAATGAAGTATATGTACACACATACTAGGTACATGTGCATTTGTATTTACACAGTGAGTAGGAGGAGGAATAGAAGAATCTGTATATACTCTGATCTTTGATGTCTGTGTGTGTGTTTTTAGAAACTCAGAGACATGTCTGTGGAGAGCAAACTTGCCATGAGGGCATATCAGCTATCACACAGAGCAGCTACTGGTACAGGTGTATAAACCAGGAGACAAGCTGGTCCCTTCTGATAGCTGATATACCACCATCAACCCATCAGTGTAAAATGAAGTAAGTGTTTTGACCAATGTGAAGGCAAATGAGGGCACGTAGAGTGTGAATAAGGAGCAGACGGGCTGGGCTGCATGTGAGTGGAAAATATGAAGGAGACCTGTGATTTGTTGATTGCCGAAATGAGTAAATTCATGGGGGGAAAATAGTATTTTATTGCCGTGACATTTCTTAAAAAGATGAAGTGAGAGAAAGAGAGAGCACTGTGCATGAGTCCAGCCATTTCCTAAACCGAGCGTAATAAGTAATTTTTCACATTTCCTCTTGCTTCTTTCACCTGGAGCACTCCACGCATCCGCCTTCCAACATAAGCAGCTCCGCTCTATTTCTGGCTGTCAAAGTGCAGCTCTGGTTTTTTGTTTTTTTTTTACCATGTATATCTATCTTTATACATATTTCTATCATTTTTTTCACTTTTTACATGATCCCATTAACATTTTTTCCTTCTTGTTTGTCTGTTATGTTTTGTCTCACAGACCACTGGCACTGGTAAAAATAAAGTGAATAAATGGTTCTGTAACCTCCTTGATGGATTACTGCTTACATGCCCTTGAGCAAGGCAAAAAAGGAACAGCATGGCTCCCACAGAACTGCTGAGTTACCAGCTTCAATGTGGGAAACTGTGAATATTAAGCGAGGTGTTGCTGAAAAAGAGCATGCATTCTTGGTTGACTTTTCCTGGGTAAATAAAGGTCAAAAGTAGCAATAACCTTTTAAAAAAAAATAAAAATCCAGATTTCTATCCCCCCTTTATAACTCTTAATTCTGAGTCTGTCTCTTCCTCCTCTCTTTTAATAAACAGCAGAATGGAACAAAATCCTCTGATTTCAAGCATACAGGGACACACCAGGGCAGTTACTACTCTGGGTTGCACAATATATGGGATATCAGGCAGATAGGATCTGTATTAAATTTATTTTCTCTGTGGTGCAAAAAGAAGAGGAGTACAGCAAAAGTGAAAACAGGGGGCTACGAAAGCGCAGTGTGAGGCAGTTGGCCAGTCAACACTGGAGTCTGAAGTTTTATCTGAGGCGCTGGTCTTGATGCAGTGCTGAGAGATCCAAACAGAACAAGTCTGTTTATTACTGATAGATGCTTTATGGCACTTAGACATGTCTTATCGCAGTATAAATACAGTTTCACTGTTGTTTTAATATATTGTCTGTGTGTGCATGACAGAGTGAAACATAAAGGATGTTAAAAAGGGAGAGGTGGTAGTCTGTTTGTGTGTCTACATGCTTAAATGTGAGAAAATGTAAAGTGATTCACTTTATGTGTTGTCTGCGTATTTGATATTTGTTTTACAAAACACCTCCTTTCTGTTGCAGGTGCAACTTGTCTACATTTTCATAGTAAAACAGGAAGTTGGGTCATTTTCAAAGCTAAAATAGTGATTTAAATTGTATGGACACCTGCAAACACACACACAGATGCACACAGTTTACAAACATGTCCACGCAGAAATATTATATACAAAGACTTTGGATGTTATGTGTGTATTGGCACTGACGCATATAGTGTGTGTGCTTTCAAAAGACGGATTCTTTCAACATCTGGAGTTTGATAATGGTTGTAGGAATAAGGCCAAAAGTGATATGTGTGCATCTATGTTTGCAAATGGTTGTTGTATGAATATTACTGAGGCAGCAACCACTGATTTCTATCAGCCAACTGAGCCATGCCAACTTCACTACCAACATATATTCTCCTCAGTTCACCTGAGACACACATGTGCACACTCACAGCTACGTATACATACGTATATAAATAAGTACACACATACACACACACACACCTCCCTTTTCCTGCTACCCTCCCTTACATACCAGAGTGCTTACCACGCCAATAGCTGTGATATGGTGAGACTAGGAGGCTGATTTATTTCTAAAAGTCTAGCTCCCACATCACCACAGAAACTTTAAAACTATAGGAAAGGAGCAACGTGACAAAGAAGACAGCACAAAATAATTCCACAAGTTTACAATATATAGCCATGAAGAGGAGTGAAGGAAAAAGAAAAGAAAAATACTTTATATTATTACATACAAAAAAAATCTGTGCTTTCATCTCTCTAATTTCAAGTTTCATCAAAATTTATATCTTAAATTTATGAAACTGCAGACGCTTTTTAAGAGCAAACCTCTGACATCTGACCACTCATCCTCTTTAAACAGACAGACATTCAATACCATGATGCGGGGCAAACACCCTCTTAAGTGCTACTTAGTTAAATGCAGAGAGCATTAGAATGCTTCACTTCTGCTGTGTCATACAGTTAGAATGTATTCATGTCTACATTTTAGGCTCCGATATATGCACAGACTGGTTAAGGAGACCAGCAACGGTGGCTTTCAGAGCTCTACTTAACAAATCCAAGCATTAGTGTTAACAGCTGATACAGATGCTTTGCACAAAGCCCATTCGGTGTTTCTGATCACTTAGGTGGATTAGTCAGGAATTACACCTGCAGAGATAACAGTATATAAAACACCAACAATACACTACTTAATGTTACCTCTGATGACTTTCAGTAGATCTGTTGGAGATCTGAGCAATGAAATGGCTGCGAGTGAGTCTCCCCTGTGCTGGAAGGTATTTATTACAATGACCTGCTGGCTACATTAATCTTCGTCTCTCTCTGCTTCACTGCCAACTGGATGAGAAAGTGTCTATTTCCTCATCTGTTCTTTCTCTCTCCTTCCAGATAGTGGTTAATAGGCCATCTGACCAAGTTCCAACAAAAATACTCTGATTAAAAAGGCATTCATCCTCTGCCCGGACGCATCTCGAACAGTTTTGCACAGAAGTCCAATCAGCACACAATCGTCCACCCGTGCTGTCACATAACACATATGTGCACACACATGTGCAAACATTCTTAAGTGAGTATTTATGTTTAAGGGCTTTGTTAAGTCAGAATTTCGACTGATAACTTTAGCAACTTGATTCTCCACTATTCCTCACAGCAGCAACTCATAATCAGAAAAATAGTACACGCAGTACAAGTTCATGTTTTTTTCTATTCTGTTCTAATCTATATGTGTTTACAGTGGTGGTGTATGACTGCAGTGGATTCTTCTGATATCCTCCGGCTCAAGTTGCGACCCTCAACTTCTACACACTGACCAGTTGGGAGAGGTCAGACAGGCAGCTCTACCAAGGCTTGTTCCCAAACGCTCCCGTCCCCAAAATTTTCTGTGCATAAATGTCCACAAAAGCGAAACGCACACATTTAAACACACATGTACATGCGTTCACTCGGCTGCATGTGAGTAGCAGACACATGTGGAGGTAGAGGCGTGACGCACACATGCATACATGGAAACAGAGAGCAGACTGTGTGAATAAACTCTGCGGGAGCTACTGTATCCCTATTATACTTGATGCTCATGCGTTCCCACACAGTTTGAGTCAGCACACGGTTTCCATGCCAGAGTGGAGAGTCTGTAAAATGGGTAATGAATGAGGCAGGAAACTGTGTTGGATCCTGTACATGCAGCCCATCCAGATACTCTCTAAACCATTCAGGACCATAGCTAGTGTTAACACACCTGATGGGCCAATGTGTGTTAAAAAAAGTGTTCATTCAAATACCTTTTTTCATGGCTTCTTATGTGCATTTGGCAATCCACCAACAGAGAAACCACCCACCATCAATCTACATACACAGACACACCAGCCAGCGCACAAGCAACTGTGACTGCTCCAAGTAAAGATACACACTTTGAAAAGACGCACATGCCAAATCATGTGTCTGTTAGCTTCTTTTTCACACATGCATGCACACACACAAACATCAAGTAAATGTGGGCACAAGCGCTCACATACAGTACCTCTGCGTTGGCACTAAACAACTGCTCATTTGGGTACATATATACACACCATGCCAATCCATAAATCAGATGATAATTGAGTAGCACTGTGCCAGTAATAAACAGAGTAGTATAAACAGCCAGTGTCTGGGCTGGATACACCACCTCCCACTGGCATGCTCCTGGCTGCCTGCCTGGCAAACTCAAACACACACGCACACACAAATACACACGCTTGCTGTATGCATTGAAAGAAACGCACAAAAACACAGAAGCAAAAACACTTATTTGTTGGGTTTGCAGACGCATGTGTGAGAAAGACAGTGAAATATGAGGAAAAACACACGTGATAGCACTCACGATAGCAATGAAATGAGAAGAAGACTTGTATAGGTCATCACAACAGAGAGCCTATATGTCTCCAGTGATAAAAAAAAAACAGGAAAACGTATAAAGTCTCTTATTGTGCTGTTGCTTTGACAAGAATGAGGAACACTATTGTTTGCTGAAAAATGCAATGTACATTCACTGCCCCAATGGGATTGTCAAGTCTAAGCTTCGTGGGAATCAGATTAGAGCCAAAATACCCCAATTTCCAACTTTATACCTGGGAAAGTCTAAAATCACCAACAGTCATGGCATTGTGTCAAGAGTGATGGTTATGGACAGTGTTGGCGGTATTATGACAGTATGTTTAACAGGCACACTAAGAACTACTTACCCAGGTCTGCAGACACTGACACACAGAAACAAATGATAAAATGTTAAGCCAAATGATTAAAAACTACACATGTACAGTACACAGGTCACAGTGTGCATTTTTAGTGTGTTATTACATCACGCAAAAAGCATGACAGCGTGGAAGTGGTTTCAAGTGCTGGGAGGACACAATCTAGACAGTTTATGTCTCGTGGATTACTCCTTTATAAATAGAGCACTTAGGAATGAATTGAGATCTTTCAAAGATCCGGTCACTTGGAAGGACACCGCTCTCTGAGGACACCCACATGGTGAGTCTTGTGATGGATATGAATGTCACTGAATTTTTGACCCTCACCTCTCGAGATCTGCAATTTTCTTCTCTTTGCACGATTTGTCCAGCTCCGCCTCCCTCAGAGCTGCCATTAGCCTCTCCACCTCTGCTTGTGACTTCCCAGATTCCTCTCTGTTGCGGGCCACTTCCTGTTCCAGAAGCCTGAGACGATCTGTGATGTCTGGACATTTCCGGGCTGCTTCTTCTGTGTTCTGGGTCTTTAGACAATAGACAGGACACACAGAGGGAGAGGATACATTAAGTACAAAGACAATTTACTGCATACATTAACATTAATGATTAAATTAAAAAATGCCTTTTTAAACCTTCCAGATAACATCCCATGATCACACTGTGCACCTACTTAACAACACAAAAAATACAAATTTGGTTTGTATTTGGTTTGTTTGAACGTTCAACATTCAGATCAAATTCCTCCAGATGTCCCACCTGCTTATCCTTTCCTCTGAAATACGTTACAAAATGTAAGCAGTATACTCTTGCAGTGCCGTTTCATCTGGATTTCAGAGCAGTATTAACATACAATAAACTATGCCTTCAAAGTATACATTTAAAAGTTATAAGCCATTGGATTAAAACTCTTAGCATAGTATGGAATGAAGATAGCAATTACAAAGGCGTGCCCCATTGTCAGCTCTTGGTATCAGCACAGTATCATGTAAAAATTGAGCTGAAAATATAAGTAAAGCTGGCAAAATGCCAGCTAAGACTGCAATGGACAGAACTTAGCTGAAGCTAACAAACAACAAGCACGGGCAAATAAGGTAAAGCGTAGCCTAACAAAATACACCTTGAGCTAGCGGCCTGCAAATGAGGCTGATGAAATACAAGCTCAAGTAAAGCTAAAAATGATGAAGGGAGGCTTAAAATGACAAGGACAGATAGGGCAGATGGATGTTGAGCAAATGCATGACATAGAACAGCACCAGCTGATTGAAGTAAAGCCAAGTCTGACAACAGAGTGAGTCTAAGATGTCCTAAAAAGGCCTCTGCACAAAGACACATACACAAATAAACAAAAGGCATAACAGAACTTACCGTGGGGCTTCCGGCTGGTAGCCCATCTACTTTGGCCGGCACCTAGAGGTTAAAACAAGAAGATATAACCAACAGAAAAAATACAGCATAAGCATTTTATCATTCGGTAGGACTAAATGATTGGACATCGACAATTACACAGGGTCACATGGTCACATGTGACATTATCCCACATGGGTAACTTTGAGACCTACAGGAAAAGGTAAGTTAATCCTGAATATGTGGTTAGGGTCACAATTTAGCTGAAGTCGAACCAATCTGTACCCTCATCTGCTCTCACCCCCCCCCCAGCCTGGGTCCCCCGCTGTCTGCTTTTCTGTGGTTTACATCTATCAGTTGTCTCCCCGGGGCGTCCGTCATGTGGAGTTTGGAGTTCAGTCATTATCATTATAAAATTACCGTCTCCCTCTGTTTGGCTGCGATTTTATGAGACCACCAAACATCTCAAATGTTTTTTCTAAGTAAAACGTTGCAAAAAAAAAACACAGAAGAGTTACACTGATGAATTCTTTGTTCTTGAGAAAAATATCCCTGAGGAAGTTTGTAACCTAGAATTATCTTTCTCTCTACTTCTCCCTCATTCTCTTGGTCTTTACTTCTCTCTGTCTACTGTGTTTGCGAAGATTGTTTAACTTGTTGAAACAGCTGAGGCCACTCGTTTAAACATCATCAAGTGAGCAAGCACACACACACACACACACACACACACACACACACACACTGAGCAATATATTGTCACGTCTACATAAGTCTGGGACTGTACATGTAGCTCTGCTTGAGTCTGTCATTAGAAAAAACCCCAAGGAGTGTCTGTTAACTATTACCACTAACCAATCTGAACAAATGCTTCTTTCCTATTATCACAAACCCACCAGATAAACCATATGCTCAAGTTGGGCCTGGCATTTGAGAGATACAGCCAGGGGCACAGCATATGGAGCACAGTTAAACATTTGAAAGGTCTCTTACTTCTGGCGCTTCAGATACAGGCATGCATAACAAGGAACATATCTGAAAATGCCAGGGTACGCACTCAAAATGTCATCGATGACATCTGTAGCAGCGATGTAAGCACAGCCACCCTGTACGCATCCTGGAGGGGGGCATTGTTGCACAGCATGTTAGCAGAGCTGAATCACCCTCACTTTAAAGAGGGTTAGATGGCCGGATGGGAAACAGTCACCCACTGTAGAAGACAACACTGATGTTTTATATGTCCGGTCTGCTTTGAGGTGTGAGGTGGCGCATGGAGTGCGGTGACAAGTCTTCTTTACAGCAGTACAGCAGTAATGGTGTTTTCTGTACTTGTGTTCTGTTCACTTATTTGTGTGCGTACACCATGCACTTGTATAAGTGTGACCAAGGATTTAACCATCGAGTCTACAACTTATATGCCATCACGTGATCTTACAGAGCTTGTCACTGTACATTTACACTCATGTGCCTGTACTAAGGACTAAATGCTGTGAAAAAAGGAACATTTGGCTCTGTGGAAAGTAAGCAAAGTCATTGTTTACCGTGTCCTCACACCCATCACCTCCTCACCTAGTCTCACACACTTGTGCACACACATCAAGCCCAATCTTAGCTTGCACAAAATGCATTAGGTCTAAGTGGACCAGAGTTTGTTATGTTCTTTTAGGGGAAAACGCAGACAGGAAGAAAGAAGGCGCTGAGAGCACGGCGGGTCCAACAGGAATTTGCAATATTATGACAGGAGGGGGAAGGCTAGTAAAGATACGATTACATATATGGTCACTGAAATTATTATTATCATTCCTGGAAATGTCTCTGAAGTGTAAATATTACAAATAAGTTAAATATGTGTGGTCACCAGGATCTGCACTGGGTTATTTAACTTCTGGTCAGAGTATACCCGGCTACAATGAAGCTTGGCAGCATTTAAAAAGGTTTTGACTCCTGAAGGTAAAATCTGTCTTTGTCTACTTTAGATATGACACTGTTTGATCTCATTATATACCTGTCAATGTAAATGTCAGTGTCTGATCCCGATATTATTATCGTCAAAAGGAAATAGACGGCAACAACAAAGACAAAAAGCAAAAAGAAAGGTGAGAAGACATGACATCCACCTGGTTTGAAAAGACTAACAGTCTTTTGAATAAGGCTCAAAAGTAAGTTGAGGTGTGGCGCCTCATTGCTGATTTAAGCCAATCTTCTTTGGAAAGGTCACTGCCTTCCCCGAGGATCTTTACTGTTTTTCTCTTTGAAGAGCTAGTGTTTAGCTGCAGAAGTCCTTTATTAACCTCGGAATCAACAAATACTGTTTTATGAGAAGAGGATGAGGATGCAGTGAAGTCAACAGACCTCTGAGGTCAAGATAAAAAGCTCCGCTAACAGCTTGACTGAGTCAGTAATACAAACATCTGCAGATACAGTCAGTGGGCCACTGTGTACACACGACCTGATGGCGAACACATATTCCACATCTGCATGAGAGGTAATGGTTTAGTACCAGCGCTGTCAGGAAGAAGCTTATTTCACCATTTTTGGAGGAACTTGTGATTAACATCAAATGAGGACATAGAAGTCGTAAAACCGGTTAAACCGTTTAAAAGTTTAATGTTCTTAGCAAGTTTTAGCTAACAACAGCAATAATCTATTAGCAACAGTACAACTGACAGACAGGAAGAAGAATTCGGCTACAATGAAGCCTTATTTGGTGGTTGAGCTCCTTAAACGATGCAGTGTCTGCTTTCGACCCCTTGCCACTGGTTGAATATGGTTAGGAGCTGTCAGCAGCTTAACCAAAGAATGATTTTTTTCCAACTAATGTTTTGTTTTTTGTTTTTTTTTAAAAAGCCAGAAAGGATGTAAATTTGAGAAGCAGAAAAATATTTTTTCTTCTTTCCATTAATCATTTTGAAACAGCTCCTGACCCTCAATTTGGGAACCACAGCGATAAGGAAATGCCCTATATAAATAACAGTTTTTCTTTTTGTATTGTTCTATCCCATTTTACACTGCATTTGTTTAACTTACAAAAAGTGCTTCAAGACTTGATACGAGCAAGTGAGTTCATTACAAAACCAGATAAAAGTCATTCTTAAAATGAGTAAACCAATACCAGACTGACATTCCCTGCAGCACACACAGACACAAAAAGCATGATTTAGGAAAATAAATCAAAACAGACATATACTGGATGTTTTTGCAAATTAACCCTTAACAAGCTAGGGATTCATTTTTGTTTTAAGAAAAATAAGGCATTATGAAGTGTTCACATCCATCAAGGTATACATTATCTTAAAGGGTGGATTTTCGTCCAGTGGCGGAAGATGACCTGTGTGTCTACTGTCCTGACTTCAAAAGGCTATTCATTACACTCCTCTGAATGCAGATTAGCAGCCAAGGGCCTCCAGAGTGACGGTGCAGCGAATTGCCGGGAGGCAGCTCAGTGTAATGTAGTCACGACAAAGTGTGATGTTTGACCATGAATTTCTGCTTTATCATTTGATCATCATTTGAGTTACATTGGTTCTGCATTTATGCCATCTTTAATTGAAACTAGTTTGAATTTTGCTTTGATTTTGGTTTTATTTGGCAGTATTCCACTATTTTCACTAAATGTACGTGTGGCTATCTGTATTAAATTGTGTTACACATTGGCTGATGTTTCTGAGGTTAATGTGTGTGTGTGTGTGTGTGTGTGTGTGTGTGTGTGTACGTGTATGAGGTTAGTTTGATCAGATTCTAATCTCAGGCACCGTGTCAGCTCACCTCTGACCTACTGGGTATTACAGCCTCACAACCTGTCACACTCCACTGCACTACAATAGGATCAAACACACCGACCCACTTAAACACATGCAGACTCTCACACAGTTTGCACAAACACACAGCAGTTGTTTCTGTGCTGGCATGCATGCACAGGCACACAGAGAGAAACACATGCGCGCACACGGAGTCACAAATATAAACACGCAAACATCATCTGTCTTTCTGAAGAATCTGAAAGTTTACATAACAGGTCTGATTGCTGCCGAGTACACAAAATAGTCCAATTATGGCAACACTTCTGTCAGAGTGTGAATCTGCTCGCTACAAAGAGTTATTGAGCTGCTGTCCCTTTCATGTGGTGCCGCATCAACATTCAACAAGATATCATTTCACAGGAATGAGATGTGTGTATGCTTTTTATGAGTATAAAAGAAAACATTCTCATAAATTCTGGCAGGGCGAGAGTCTGTCCTGGCTTGTAAGCCTGGGAGAGGGAAAAAAGAGAGAAAAAAGACAGCAAGGCCTCCGACTTGGCACCCGAACAGGGATAGAGGGATCTTTTACATCCATAAATCACTCTCTCTTAATTCATCCCTTTATCCTGTGGGACAAAGTGCAGGCAGGCCCTCTGCTAGGGAGTTGCTAACAATATTGTGGATGCTCACAGGGAGGTAAGAGAGTGGAATTACTATTACTGTAGATGTTAGCAGTGTAAATACAGGGTACAAGTAGCATATTACAACCACTGCAGAGGGGCTGTAAAAAATAAAAATAATTATAAAGTGTCATGATGTTCGTTTGAAGTGTTCAATAGTAAAAGGTTGTGCGAAGGGTGCTTGTTATTGTTATTGTATTTGTTTTATGATGTCTGAGAAATGACATGGAGCTTGGCACAAGTGTGAGTCTGTTATGATGCAGATAATGATGAAATACTGATGGCTGTCTGCAGAACAGACACATTTGAGACAAGCCATCTATGTACGGTGAACACGCACTCTCTGTCAACCATAAGTTAGGTTTTGTTTTGGATGTTTAGATTAAATGTCATATTTGAATGATTACACAGATAATGAACATACAGTATTTACATAAGTAACCAACACTGCAGAGCATACACACACACACACACACACACACACACACACACACACACACACACACATACAAACCTTTTTTGTCTTACACAACATTACTTCATATGTTACCACACTAAATCAAAATATCCCAACTGACCTCTCCATCAGGCCTCTGGTTCTGGGTCGGGGTGGCATTAACAGGCTGACTCTGGGACAGTTTTTGCGGCTGCAGGGCTGAAAGTTTGTCTTTTAATTCCTGGTTCTCCTTCCTCATCTGCTCCAATTCCTCCAGTCGAACCCTGTCCTCCCGCTCCTTCTGCTCTCGCAGATTTTCAATCACTCGTTCCTGAGATAGTGAGAAGGTAAAAGAACAAAGAAAAATAATGTTTTCTGAGAGGTGTGAGTAGAAATATAGTAAAGAGCCAAGATAGCTAACATTTGCATGAAATCATTTTCAGATTAAAGACACATTATGAACTGGATGTTATTTTGCCTCCAGTGGGTAAAAGACTGTTAGCCCTGTATGATTACAGTTCTTTCCTATCATTATTGAAACTTTGAGCCCGTCTCTTGCAGAAAAGGCTCGCCAGCGTGCTTCACAAAGTGAGGCCAAAGACAAACTCATAAATGCCCATCATAAATAATATGACCATAAATAATAGCAGAGACATGAGGAGATCAGAGCCAAGTAGAACAGAGAGAAGGAGGAAGGAGGAGAAGAGTTGAGGGGCAGAGACAGATTTATTGAGGAGTGGATTGGACAGTACTGTAGATCACTTTCTAACAACTCCACATTGCCTTCTGATAAACCAAGTCGGAATGTTTACATCATAATTTTCTCTATTCTCTAATCACATCGGACAGCAGGAGGACCACGGCTTTGGGCATTGGCCTAGGACCAGGTCCACACCATGGGTGGCGGAGCATGCAAGGTTTGTGTAGTAGTTGTGCGTTTGGGTGCGTGTGTGTGTTTAGGTGTGGACTGAAGTGATTATCAAGGTGTTTACTCAGGTGTTTATTTAGGCACAGAGCACAGCTCAGCAATGAGGCTTTACGATGTGGCATCACCGCATGATTGGCAGCTTTAAACCCCTGGGTAATTGGACAAATACACCCACTAACTAGACCTGGCACAGTAACGCACTGCATAGTGGGCTTTGAAAGAGAGGGCGAGAGAGACAGAAAGAGAAAAAGAAAAGGGAGGGAGAGAGACCACAGGGTTAATAGGTCCTGGGTGTTTTCCCTACATTATGAAATATCTCTAGGATGTTTGGGGTTTAGGGAAAGAGACCAGGATGTGATAATAAAACCTGCCTCCATGAGCCTTTAAGTGTGGAGCACACGTAAACACATCGAAAATTCACACATATAACATCACAGACAGGCATACACACACACACACACACACACACACACACACATGCACACATTCGCACACACAGACACTCACGCACACACTGAAGAGCAGGGCCAGCTTTGGGCACAATGCCCTCGCCTGTTAATTAGAACCACAGCATTGTGGCTAGCGACTGGCTCCAAGAGCAGGTTTGTGACAGGGTGTGTGATTAGCAACACACACACTCGCTCTTGTAAACACATTACACACACCCTGTGTTGACCACAAGGTCTGAAAAGCTCGCCAATGTTCTCCTCATCACAGTTGAATTATATGTAGGCTGCATCAGAAGTGGTTTCTGGGTAAACAGATGGGCCGAGGCAAAGAAGGGATTTACAGTTTATTGTGCCATTATGGTATTCATTTCAAAGTCTGTCGGCAACAAAAACAAATTTAGGTGATAAAAGATCATTTTAAGTGAAAACATCAATGTACTGTGTTTGCCCATGTGCTGCAAAGAGAATGAAACACACATCAGCCACATCTTGGCTTATTAATAAACTGATTCCCATGAGCACAATGTAAACTATTCTTGATTGAATGGATATAAATTCAGTGTAGTTTAATGATCTAAAAATCAACACAATCAAAGGAAGTAAGAGCAGCCTAACAAACAAACACATCCTTAAACCGCACTTAAACTGCTTTTCCATGATTTTCTTATTGAGAAAATGTTGTTGGCTGCCTCAGCACGATCTACCAAACAAAACCAATGAAAAACACAAAGAAAAAATGCTCTGATTTGAAATAGTTTGAAGTCTGACCCACTTTTAGGATCACCTTTCAATATGTCATTTATGAGGCGTAGCGTTTGACCACACACTTGTATTGGCAGACTGGCATCAGCTGTTTGAAACATGCTATAGAATGACTGACCCATTCACAGTAGTAAATCCAAAAATATTCATGCAAGTCTATAGCACAGACATTTAGACTTTATCCCCGTTACTCCTCTGATGACATTCAAGTCAACGTCACTTGATGACAATTGTCTCTTTCATTTAACTGACTCAGCAAATACAGGCAGTGTGGCGCGCATCATCTGCAGCTTTTCTGTGAGTCATGGTCAGGTGGTTGTCAATCAGCTGTCCGCTCAGATGCCAAGACAGAAGAACGTTGTATTTGCTGTTGGTCAACAATCAGTCTGGGCCGGGTCTGGTTAAGTATCAGCAGGTGTACTGCCTGTGCTTCTATTCATTGCCAATAACATTGCAGGTTTTGACTCAGTACAGGTTGTGTTTGTATTTTTATTGTAGAATATTTCCCTTGTATGAAGATGGTATTAGTTTTTTGCAGTATATTCATTTTTTAATCGATGGCACTGAGTCGCTTCTCAGATGAGGTAGGCTTTGAAAGTGTATTTTCCTTGAAATGGGATATGGTTTTTATCTTGCTACGTGTTCATCTAAGGTATTTTGTCTGAGCTGCTTCTCAGATAAGATAGACTTTGTTGTTGTTGACATTGTTGTTTCAAACAGGTTAGGTACATTGTAGTTTTGAAATCAAATTGTAACACAGATTCAGGATAGAGGACTGCTCTCCCTGCTAAAACCTATTAAGCATGGAGCATGGGAGTTCTTTTAGAATGCTTTCTCTTTCCATTTTATTCCTTTAGTGCTCACTTGGCAGTTCAGAGCAACACGCAAGCTAAGAGAAACATATAACAACAAATGCAATAGCATATATGCACGTACACACATTGAGTACGCACTCACTGGAAATCATTAAAATGTGGCAGCCACTGGAATACAAGCAGTACAGCTGGACATCCACATCTGTCCTGACTGGGAACTCTATAAACTCTTAAGCAGCAGCTAGTGCCAGCAGAAAGTAAACCAGCATCCATCTTTTAGCCTGCAGTGCAAACAAACATGCACATGGGAACCATTTTTTAACCTTGCAGCATCGAAGCAATCATTTTTTAGACTGTATCACCAACAAATGTGTGCTAGCTACGACTTTAAACATGCAACAAAGCTAAGCAAGATCGAGCCACTCTGAAATCAAGCCAGTCAGTTTATGGCAGCATGTGTATACTGGCAGACTAGGATTTGACATCTCCGTGGTCATGGTCAGTTTTGTATATAACATCAAATCTACCCTGAGTTCAAGTCTGTCTCCAATTAGAAATTCCTGGCATCATGTAACTTAGAATGCAAATTCATAAACACATCACTAAAGACAAGCATTAGCATTAGCTAGTCCAGAGATGCTGCAAAATCAATAGGTCTTTATTGGGTAAATGATCAGAGCAATGAAATGCAGTGCACAAAGCACGGCAAGGCCATTCATCTTTTAGTGTGAGTGGTGGCATGCTAGCTCAGTAGTGTTGAGGTGAGGCTTTATGGAGAACAGCTGCTCTCTCAAGTTGCCAGAAAACAACAAACACTGAATGTTTACGACCAACATCCAGCCCATACACTCACTTGTCCACCCATGTGAAGTAATTCTGCTCAGTTCACCTTGATTCACGTGGCAAGTTGCAGCTCTGTGATTTTATGCGTCTTGTTATGGATGCATACAGTACAGGTTTTAAAAAAACATTCCTGTATTTTCCAATATTAAAGTCAGTTGATAAAGTAAGAGGTTTAATACAAACTACATGTTTCTTACTAACATTAAACTGGGACTGCACACATCCCATTGAGACTGTACATTGAGTCTGCACTGTCTCTCTCCTTATGTTCACTCAAGATCGGTTACTGAGTTTCCACCCCTGTGTGATGCTCTGTAACTGTATTTCTCCAGCTCTGTTCTTTCTCTTCTTCTTTCATATGTCTTGCAGAAGTTACTAATTTTTAACTCTGCCTCCACCCTTGCATTCCTTGACCTCTCCCTCCCTTAATTTTGAGGCCACCTCTTCCATCAGGGCTGTGCCTCTTCTGCAGTTCCACTTTTCCATCCCTCCATCCCTCCCCCTTTCAAAACTTCTATCCTCCCCTTATTCTATAGATCATTCCCTCCCTATGTTCAGCACAGTTACAGACAGGGACTAATCCTCTGTCTATGTTCACCTTAGACCTCCCTTCTCCCAGTGCCTCCTTCTCTCCCTTACTGTTTTCAGAGAGGTCCTCATCTAGTGTGGCCCAAAGTCTATAAATTAGGAGGCTGTGTCAGTAAATTATTGCAGTGAGTCATAGCAAGGCACGCAACTTAATTAATCTGTGTGCTGTATACCAGCTTCCTGAAAGACCGGTGTGCCTCAATAGGTAAAAAATTTCCAGACCAAGTGGTGGTCAAATGGTTTCCTTTTGTGGGTTTTTATTGCCTACACCTGACAAACAGGTTTTAGTCCATTCATTAATAGTGTGGATAACTCTTCACACTGTCCATCTAGCGGCTGTTTTAACAGAGAAACATTCATCTACCCTGACCCCCGGCTTGAGCCTGTTTACTCATCAGTTGCTGTCCCCTTTTCTTCACCTCCAACTGCACCTTTGGCTTTTTCTTACTTTCTTTTTTCAACAAGGTCACCCTCAGCCTGGCTTAATTGCTCCCTCTCTACCTTTTCTGACAGGGCCTCCTCCAGTGTGGCCAGCGCTGTGTCTGTGTTGCTGGAGTCAGTTTGAAGGCCCTGGACCCTTTCCCGCAGCCCAGCCAGTTGTTTGTCCTTATCCTTTAACTGCTCCAACAGGTTCTCAATCTGTAGAGACAAAGTTAGACACAAAAAGAGAGGAGCTGAGAATAGGAGTCTGTTGATGAGAAACAAGCACATGACAATCACACGAATTAATAGACTAATGGAAATAAAATTGTTTAGACTGAACCTGAAAGGCTAAGTAGCATTTGTACAATGTAACCAAGTGGACTACTGTGACGGAAGACCTTGTGGTACAAAAGTACTTCAAAAAGGAAATATCCCATTGACCGCTGATTCATCGACAAGATGAATCTAGTTACTGAATAGTGTGCTAAGCCTCTGGCTGCATTCTCCAATTTCATGCAGTAATGTCTTCCATTCTGGCCTGGCATCTCAAAGATGAGCAGCAATGAAAGCCTTCACCGTACAACTTTGGTCAAGACAACTATGTTTGGACCCATAAAAAGAGAAGAAGTTTATTCTACTGCCGAGTAGAAGACTTAGTGGGGAGGTTTAAACAACACAGCCATTGGACAGTGAGACCAACTCAGCCTCAGTACCATTTCAGTAGTGTTATACTAAGAGTTAATTCAGCACATTGACTTACAGGACTGTGACTCTGCATCTGCCTTTCTGTGGCTAACCTCACGTCGCTAAAGTGGTGGTGTAATAGCCAGTTGTGTTGTTCAACAGCCTTTATCTGATGAACATCCGCAAAACAGAACACAAACACACACAAAGACACATGCTCAGGCACAAACACAAAACGCTCCGGGCTGTACCAAACAAAACATTAGCAGATGCAGCTGGAGTAAGAAACAGTGCAATGCAATGAAACTCCAGAGGTCTACAAATTGGTTACAAAGGGACAGCACATCTGGTGACAGGACATGGTGACATTGCTCGTGGCTTATAATTTTTACAAACTCGCTCTACATCCCTTTAAATCCTGAATAAATATTATCTTGATAAAAAAAATTTGTTCGGTTTGTAAAGTAGATGAGATTCCTTGAGACCTATTGGCATTGAGCACCTATTTTCCTGTCTCCAACTCAGTCGTCTTTAGTGTTTTTTCTACAGAACAGACAAAGCACCATTCACTCACTGCTGCAAAGCATTAATACCACATTTGACCCAAGTGGTCCTTTCTCAGATCAGTACTTGTGTAGTACAAAAGAAAGGCACATGCACTGAAAAGAATTCATTATTTAATGAACATGAGAATCCAATAAAAACAAGAAAAGCACTTCAGGCCATCGAGAGACCGCACTTTAACTGAAATGGTGAGAGGGTAAAAAATGTCCAGTGGGGAGAATGAGCTGCATTCCAGTCATGGGTACATAGATAGATAATGTCCAAATCTCCACAGCTATTTTACAAATGAATCCAATTAGACTGCAGACTTTGGTGTTCTCTGCTCCCTGGAGGGAAAAAGCAAGGATTTAAAGGAGCCATCTTGGTTTTGGCAATGGAGGGAACGTGGCAGGAGGGGGTGGGAAAAAGCGGCCAGGACCCTTCGGCAGATCTTGATAGGTTAATGACAGTCATTAGACAACCAAGCTAAAGGCTCTGGTAGGTCAGTCCACAAGCGATAGGGACTTTAAACCCTTCAGGGAATGATGGGAAAGCCTCACACAACCAAAGTCATATACAATTCCCAGTATTTCACGATTGTTAGATGGGAGTTTAGGGTGGACACTGTAGAGAAAAGGGACCAAGCAAGGTGAAGTTTCCTCATATATTCTTTCATCTTCCTCCGTTTCTGAGAGCATGGGCCAAAGATGTATGCTTACTTTCCAAGGTATGTTGACACTTGAGAGCTAAAGCTCGAAACATCACCACCTCTACATCATGAAGCACGGGGGAATCACCAGGAACCCCACACACAGTGCACAGGGCTGATGCTGGAACATGCTTATCTCAACATGCAGTAAATATTAGAGAAAGTACAAACAAACCAAATATACTGCCTTGGCCTCTAGTTGTAGCAGTTCAGTAGCTTTGAGATACCTTGTGCTCCTAAATACACATAAAAACATATACATATGCGCTCATGCACACCCTGGCTCCCTGTCCCTATGGGCACCACATGGCTCTGTTTCAGGTCGAATCAAGCATGTCGCCTCTGGTCTTAGATAAATGATTACATTCTTCACCAGGCTTAAGTTTGCTTTGGCCTGGTCACACAAAATAACAACTCCTTGATGGAATATTTAGCCTCGTCGCAGGGCCTTCTGTGAAATTGTGCAGAAAAACATTGAATGCAACTTAAACGCCATATCAGTGGGAGAACTAGTCACGTGAGTCATGGATATGGGAAAGAGGGCAAGGAATTCTGTCAGAATTCTCAAAGTCAAAACATACAAAGAGAAATGCCTTTTGTGGACAGGCAAGGCGAGGGGCAGCCGTATGCCTCTCTGGGAGAGAGGAGGGCCTCCCTTCTGGTAGCCAGATTGTTATGATGAGAACAGCAGCCATTCATTTTATCTCTCAGTGTACGAGGCTTCCTCAAACTATACTCCCGCATCTCACACACAAAGACACACAACCCGATACACACATACACACACACACACAGGCTTTTATCATTAAACCACTGTGCATATGTCATCCCACTCTCTGACCGCACACACCTCCTGCTGAAGCAGACCACCAACGATAGGCAGCTACCATGACTCTACGGGCCAGGCACTGCGGTGTGGACTGTCTGTCTCAGTGAGTGCGTATCCTCCTGAGAAACCATGACGTCTGTCTCAGTCCTCTCCCACACACATGGCTCCCCACTGTTTACAGCCATACTGTTTTCACTCAGATAACTTTATCAACGAGCTGATACAACGGGACCAGGTTCCCCTTATGAACAGGGAGTGTTGATGCGTGGTTACCTTTTACTGACCTTGACTTTGCACAGTTGTACCTCCATAACACAGCTGTATAGTAAATGACTCTTGAGCATTGAGAGGTCATGGGATGTAGAAATTTTCTTACAATTAGAGCAAATTCTGCAAAGTAGTCATTAATTAAACACCTAATTATCTCTGACATGAGTAAAAACAATACAAAAAATGTGCTGTACATGTACTGTGGTGATATGCAGAAACTCTTTGGTGGTTAAAGTGCATGACGCATAACCACACAGTCAATGTATGTGATATTGATGTATCTCATACCAACCGCTCTCTCTCCACATTTCCTGTGTCACTCTTAGGTATCAAACTCACCAGTAAAGTTTACAATGCCCCAAATATCATATTCATTATCAAATATCAATAAATTATCATAAACATAATTTTAATTGTTAAAAGTGCAAATAGAGGCTGCCATTTTAGAAATGATTCCAAGACTGCAACATGATAGCGTACTGAACATGTATAATACGGAGAGATGGTTAACAGATGAACTTTCAACCTTTGCAGTGCTAGCTTACAGTTATATGTTATTTTACTAATTTGATGACGTTGGGCTGTGATATTGTCACCAGCGAAGCATGAAATTTGGAATTTATTCCTGTAAAGTTAAAAAGTTTATAGCTGTCAATAAAACAGTTTCGATTTTCATCTTAGTGGATTTTGATATCCTTTGGGAAACTCGCTGTTGCACTGCATTTGGAGTCTGTAGACTGATTGTGATGAGGACAAGCTGAGTTTTAATGTAATGGGAGAGAAGTTAGTGAAACAGTATCAGGCTGTGTGTGTCTCTGGCGAAAAATCGTGATCTAAAAGCAGATTGTTCCGGAGCAGAACCACAAACTCGGTCGACCCGTCTGCCTTTCATCCAAACTAAGAACTAGAACTCTGTGGCCTCAAGAGGAATCATTTCTGCAGAACACAAAGGAGACCAGCGTGGAGCGTGACCACCATATAAATACAATCATTTGTATTTTTAAAACTCTTTTGGACCAATAAAAATACCAAACAATAATTGGTTGCCCTTTCTGAAAGGCAACTCATTTCTCTGCGCTTGTCATCGCCTCTGAAAATATGACAGGGACAGTTGTAAAACCCAAAGATCCTGGAACCGACACGTACGTGCACGCATGTACACACACACAGCCACACACAAATACACAGAGGGACAATAACCGCAAACTGAACAATATGTAGTAACATAGTGTGTACTTCCCCAGAGAAATCTAGGTCACAGTCAGACAGAAACACGATGAAAGACGACACACTGGAAATATCTTTCTGCTACTTCAAGCACTCCGCAATCACATACTGCAATCCAAGCAAAGCATGTACATATTAAACTTGGAATTTTATTGTGTTTGCGTGTGTGTTTCTGTGTATGTGTGTGTTAAAGTAGTATACTGAAACATGTACACCTGTGTACTGTTCCCATCTCCTGCCATCAGAGCTTGGTTATTCCCAGATTAATAAAGGACTTCCTCCTGCTCCCAAGCACTCAGATGTGGCTCTTCAAAGGGAAACTCAGTTTGGTCATGAGGCTCAGGGAAGACAGTGACCTTTTCAGTACGAGGAGGGTTTGCTTGCACTTCATTTAACCCCTATCCCACCACTACCCCTTCTCTGTGAGCTACATGGGCAACGATGACAGACTGTGAAAGCACAGATGCTGTGTAAGATGCCGCCCCCATGTGGCAGCTTTCTGAAACAGGTCCATTCAACCACTTTCAGCAACTCCGATGGTCATTTAAATGACAAATTGTGCATTTATAATTTTGTCTTATAAATAATAGCTGTGTGAGCTGCCCACAACCACGGAGGAGATTCAAACTCCCAAAATTCTTTGAACAAGAGAACTTTATATTTAAGAGATTTAAGAGTTCACATCTTCACTTTACAGAGCAGGTTAACACAGAAGAGATATTGTCCTCTCCAGTCCCAGATTCTTTTTTGCTCAATTGAGCAAAGCAGTCACCTTCTACATGCTTCCTCATAAGTTTCCCTCGATAAAGGTAGCAGCTAAACATAAAATTGTCGGGAAACATTACGCTACAAAAACAGAGTTAACGACCGAAAGAAACTAACACTATAAGTGAAGTCCCCACCAGATCTCTGCAGACCGGTTGAGTAACTGACTGGGAATGTAAGGGGACAACAATACATGACACACAGACCCTTAAAGCGGAAAATGACACCTCACCCCTATTTCCCTCAAATGACCCTCTTGATGTCATGCCGCTTTGCTTGAGGAGTCATTACTCATCTGTTATCGACCAGAACAACGGAGCACAATGACTTCATAAGACGAGTGGTGCCCAAGAGAGGGAGGAGGAGAGGGGAGGGTCAAGACGCACGATGCTCAGGTTCTGAAATCATCCACACTTTCCTAAGCAAGAAAAAGTAGAGGTCGTTATTTCTGTCAGGGAAAAGAGAGTTGCAAAATCTTTCTCCGTGATGAAAGAGTGATAAAAACACTTCTTTCATTTTCCGATCTGTTGGGCAACACTTGCCTGCAAAACATGTACTGTGCCACTGCGTACCTGCATGTGTGGTAATGTTTCTGCAGGTCTCTCTATGTGCTACGTGCTTTGCTCTACAAAACCATTTTTTGCCTCCAAACCAAAAAGGAGAGGCAAGATCCTTGCCTTGCCTACCAAAAAAAGATTTGTTTAAATGGGACTGGGAGCTAACCAAAGAGACAGACTTTTCTACGGGTTTCACTTCGATTAAGACTGAGGCTTGTGACTCTCGCAGCAGCTTCCTTTCCATTGGCCCAACATTCATCCTGGTCCTGACCACCGGTGCTTGTTTAAAAATACAAAGGTGCTCTGTGTCCACACACACAAACACACACACTCTCTCTCATTTAAATGCAGGCGCACAGGCACATAAACATACACAAAGACAGAGAAGTATACTTTACGAGAATACGAGAAGCAAGTGTGCACAACACCGATGAATATGCCCGATGAGCATGATATAAGTTTTCTCAGATATATATCATGTAATTTTTTTTTTTTTAAACAAAAAAACAATTTCCTCCAAATTTGTTCAGACACAAGCTGCCAGCATGTATTTAAGGAAAAATCCCAATCACATGACCTTAGTTGTAAATTAATAACTATGGCATGACTGAAAAATTATTAAATAAGCAATAATAGAACACCCACAAAGAAAGAAATAGAAAGAAATGATGTGAAATAGGCCAAAAAAATTGGAAAAAGCTAACACTCAAAATTGTTCTCCGGAACAAACCCACATTATTTAATAGCCAAAGTGGAGCAGATTCTGGATATGAAAGTTATAATTTACCAACAAATTACAGATATCATAAATATAATTGAAATGCCACATGAAAGAGATGAAAATACAAATGCATCACATGAAACGTCAAATTAAAAAAACGGCAACAGTATTCAGACAAAACTTCAGGAGGGGGCCAAAGAACTGCAGATAAGATCTCTTCAACAGATGTGTATTGTGCAGCTGCCATCATCAGCAAGGTGGTGAGGAGGCAAGGGTTTAACTCAATTATTTTAACACTGCATGTAGGCTAAAAGCACATTATAGTCACGTTCTGCATTAGTTAAATCACAGCCAACTTCAACTGGTCTGTATTTGTTCGCTCTTAATGCCAGGAAAAAAGCCCTAATCCAGGTCACTGAACTAAAAACACAGATAAAGTTTTTAAAGAAACACAGGCTGAATAGGACGCAAAAACTGACAAAGTGCAAATTTAACCACAGTAATACTTGTTTTGCTCACATAACAGACACATCAAAAGCACAGAATAGTAATACACAGTATAGACTTTGCATTAAACCCTTATTGCCTGTTTTAGGAATGAACACTACAAATGTACCTGAGTTATTTTAATTAACTTCAATTAATCATTCTTAATGAAATTACCCAAATAGAGAACAAAAAATGTTTAATTCCTTCTTTTCAGTGAGAAAAAAAGATAGAACTCCAATTTTGTACACTTTTGTCCAATGTCTGAAAAAGTCAAACAGAGATTAAATATTTAAGCAGCTTGATAAATGAGGTCCACTGTGTATGTGCATAAATGCATTTGAATAAGGGCATACGTATGCAAACAGGAAACCTTACACACGTGTCTAATTCTGTACATCCACCACACACACACACACACACACACACACACACACACACACACACACACACACACACACACACACACATACAATCAGACCGTGATTATTATCATGAATGTCAGGCCAGGTTCAGGTGATGGGGGCTGCATATAGCACTTACACATATGACAAGCAGACATCCTCCCCCTCTCCCCCACACATTCCTCCAGAAAGTCATTCACACAGAGACCCTCCGCTACATTCATATATATCAAACAGACACCAGCGCATGGACACACATGTATACACTTAAACACACACCACAGATGCAGACATGCACGCAGAGGATGACAGAGAAACAGTGAGAAAGACGAAGCGAGTGTTGTTTTCATAGTGATTTCTCCTGTTCGACCACAGAGCAAAACAAGCAGGGAGAGACTCCTGCAGACCCAGAGCTGTTCAATGAAGACAGATTGCACTTGTGCAAGCTAGGCTGTACGTGAGTGTGAGTGTGTCTGTGTGTGTGCCGGCCAAGTTGATCCACGTCCATGCTCTTTAGGCTCAAGACCCTATCTCAGCCCCCCTCAGCTGCGGAATGCTGCAGTGATTGCTGGGTAATTACCCTGACGCTTTATTCCTCGGCTCCCAGCACCATTAGTATTAATTCTCTTCTTTTTCTCCTCTAAGGAGAGAGAATGGGAGCCCTTTGATCTGAAAGAAAGAAAGAAAGAAAGAAAGAAAGAAAGAAAGAAAGAAAGAAAGAAAGAAAAAGAAAGAAAGAAAGACAGAAAAAAGACTTATATGTGGCCACCCGGTGGGGACCACAGCAGCCATGAGTCAAGCTGTAGCTTCTCACCCCAGCCCACTTCACAGTGATCTGGTCAGAGGGGTCAAATACAGTCATACAGTTCAGCTTGGAGACAAATGGTCAAACTGTGACCCACTTTCATCTGAAACTGAAGTGCCTGGCTCTGATCTTACAGTATGACATACAAACACTTGACTGCCGACAGGTTAGGTCGTGACAGGTCACCATGAGTTATGGCCAGTGTCATCATCAGGATACAGTCAGGTTTAAGTTCTTCATCAAGCCGGAGAGTTGTCAAACACATCTGATTTCGTGAATTGGAAGTGCACGTGTTGCGGTCAGGAAGAAGATGGACTTGAATAGCTGGAGCCTGACATATGGTTCAACAGTGGGTTTGTCTTGACTGATGTGTAGCCTGGCTCCAATCAGCCAGCCTCAGGCTCTTACCATTAACCCCGGCTGATTGCTGATAGGAGCAGAGGGGGATACAGGGGGGCCTATCACAGGCTGTTTACCGGAACCTCCCTGCTCCAACAGGCTTATCTGTAGCTGTGTCGCCGCACTGTGATTGGTCAGATGGAATCCATTAGGATGAAAGGCATTGGTGGCCTCGTCACAGATCTATCAAGATCACACACACACTCACTCACACGCAGGAACTTACACATAAAGTTAAGAGATATCTATAATGATCTCAGCAAAATACAGCTGTTACACACATACACACACAATTCCTCACCTGGAATACCTAACCCTGTGTTGTGTCTGTTAACTTGTCTCCCAACTTCCTCAATAACCTTCAAATACCTAAGTACAAAATATTTAGGATGCCAGTGAAATTTTCAAATTTTTGGATGTGTAATGTGTACAGTGTTGCAGTGCACACAGACACATCATTATTCATTATTACTGATATTTGGCACAACCCAAATACCCCTACTGAATACCAGTACTGAGTACAGTTGAAAACTGGTATCTGAAATACATATTTCAATTACATTAGAACATTTTGTAATTGATATTTCACAGCTTTAAAAAATCAATTTTATTTTAATTTTCAAA
The DNA here is from genome assembly GCA_008933995.1 of Datnioides undecimradiatus. Taxonomy (NCBI): domain Eukaryota; kingdom Metazoa; phylum Chordata; class Actinopteri; order Lobotiformes; family Datnioididae; genus Datnioides; species Datnioides undecimradiatus. The sequence goes on from WARS01000026.1 coordinate 6,973,168, forward strand.
TTAAATTCTAGTGTTTTCAAATTATACTCAAAGTACTTTCACTAGGATTGATAAAAAGCTACAAAAAGAAAAAGAAAAAAGAAAAAGATCAAGGTCAAAATCTAATACATGGCTGGACCTTTGAAGAGAGATCGACGATGAGGACACAACAATGCTAAATTTTAGAGACTTGATAATCTGGAGGACACCAGACACCACTGATTAAGCTCCTGTTTACTTTACTTACATTTTTAATATTCAGTCCACACAGGAGGCAAATAAATGGGCCACTGTCTTTGAACTGGACAGAAAGTTTCTGCACATATGAAACGTACTGTTCTTAATATTTTGTGTCATTTTCTTCACAGTTTTACATTTATACAGTAAAATAATAGTTTCAGTGTTTTATAAAAATAATGTTCTGCTATTTTGTTTAAATTCACAAGGTTTTTTTCCTTATGTTTTTAATTTCAAAAAGAATGTAATTTAACTTGATATATTTTCTGATGCTAATATTTAATTTTGATTCTGATATATTTGAGGGGTATTTTGTTCTTCGTAACAAGATACATTTCGATCTCTGCCCTTCTTCAACAGCGATCTTAACTGAAGAAGCAGTACAAGAACTTTGCTTGGATAAAACTAAAATTAGCAGTTTCCTGATTTAGATCAGGAAATATCTGGCCAAAGATTAAGTAAACAAAACTAAGAATCTAACCAAATATTTGACGCCAACTTTTTTTTTTTACAGCAGGACTGTGTTATACTCACATTTCAGTTACTAATCAAAACATACTTAGGTTCGATACTCAACCCTTGTATTGGTGTGTTCCTGAATGTTATTAACCTTTTAAGACAACAACACTTATTATATGACTGTTTTAGGGGGCAGTTCAAAATTGGGACACAAAAGCAGCAAGCAATGCTTATTTTTACTTATGCAAAGTACAAATTCACACACACACACACACACACACACACACACACACACACACACACAATAAACACCGTGCCAATGCTGGACTAATATTTTCCTTTCTATCAACATGCAGCACTTCCCCTCGCTATCCATATGCATCAAACTCAAAAGTGCCAATGTTGTTTCGGGGCGGTGTGTAAAACATGTGGGAGGAGGGACAGAGAAGAGAGAGAAAGAACCACAGAAAGATTTTTGGGAAAACTTGGTCAGTGTATGGCTATGTGGGCTCAGTTGTTCGCTCAGATGAGGATGACATTAATAGGAAACGGTCAGTAGACGGTATGCATCAGTTGATTCTACAAGAGACCTGAACTTGGAGTGTATTTCAACAAAAAGGGAACCTCATAAAATTAGGAGAAATAGGCAGACAGGAGAGCAATTGCTCCACAGAGAGACAGAGATCAAAGTGGGGGAGAGGAAACAGAGGGAATGTAGAAGGCTGGAGAACATCTCTATTTATCTCTGTATCATTCTCTCCCTCTACTTTTCTTCACAATCAAAGGCCATGCCGTGCTGATGACACCAGGCCAGAGGCAGCGATGACACAAGCCCAGGGCAAGTGCTGAAAGAGTCTTGCAGAGGGTGCACTGAAACAGATCTGGGTTTCCCTGAGAAAGTCAAGGGGAGACCTGCTAGACACTATCAAAACCAACAGAGACCGCTGTGTATGGGGCATCCTTCCATACAGACACACGCACACAAATATACATACATATGCCCAATGCAGCCCATGCAGACGAAATCGAATCTCCCTGTCTGTGGTTGCTATAGGGAGGGAACATGATAGGGGATACTATACTTCCATGCACACAGCCAGCCTTTTTAAAAGCATGAATATGGATTGAGACGACCACAATGTTTGAACATGAATAACACATGTATGCCAAAACCACACCACAACCGGCTCTGCGTGTGTACCTCCCACACCCCTACCCCCCCAGCGAAAGAAAAAAAAGGAACCAAAAATGAAAAAATAAATAAATAAATGCATCATTATGCATTGGTCATGGTCTTGTAGACCAAGGGCTTGAACAGAGCTGCCACTGTTCTCTGTTGTGATACGTAAGACTTAAAAATGCCCACACAAACCCACATATGTGTTTTCATTTTTCATTTAAAGACCAGTTCCTCATTATTTTAAGTTCAATTCAGCCTCTAACTATTAGGATCAATGTACAGTTCACACTATAGCAGTGACATCATGCTAACATGCTATAAGTCATGATGACTGTACAGTGAGAGGCCCCTAAGACAAGATAAAAATCCTCATATTCAGTGAGAGTATCACTCGCTGCAATGAAGGGTAACTGCTGCACCAAAGAGGGGCAACAAACCCTTTAACGTCAAGGTCCCGGAGGTTTGACATATGTACATTAGGCATGGCTACTGAAATACTTTCATTTGTATTTGTATGAAAATGCCTGTACTTAAAATAATTGGTAGAAACTGTTTAAGGAGTTAAGGAAAATCAGTCAGTCTTGTAGAGAAACCAATCCAAGAAAAAAATGTGAGAAAGCTTCCAAAACAACACAGGGACAAGGAAGAAAGGCATGATTTACTGGTCAAAGAATACAAAATTGCAACATGAAGACTACCTACAGTTTGATACAACAAACAGACTACCTGTTGTTATTTACATTACTTTATTTTTTTATTCAACATCTTCCGTTCCATTTTATATTACACCCACATAAACATCCCTCAGACTGTTTTTGCTCTTAGTTCTCCAGATGTCAATTCCTTATGACCGGCTAGAGAGCTAGTTGCACACACACAGGCACACAAAAACAAAGACAGGAACACATTATGACACAACAGTTGACCTGTCATCAGTGTGTGTCATCATCACTCTGGGTGGTTTGGGAATTGGACCTGTTTGTAGTGAAGATAGACGGCCCATCGTAATAACACAGATGTATCATTTTAAACCTCAAAGCTGTCCAGGAAGATGATACGTGTGTGTGTGTGTGTGTGTGTGTGTGTGTGTGTGTGTGTGTGTGTGTGTGTGTGTGTGTGTGTGTGTGTGTGGTATAGACTCTTTTCATCAGTGGGGAACATGTACAAGAGATTAATAGCCCTATGAACTGTTCAGCTGAGTCATTCAGAGCTGATAATTTCATGAGGAGGAGGTCCACCACAACTTTTAAATGATCTAAGCCAAACCTCATCCAATTGTGTCTCAAACGAAATGGTGGCCCTTGTTCACAGCAAAGGCTTTTAGATGAAAATGTATTCCCAGAGCTTTTATAAGCATCTCTGGTGACTCATATTCAGCTGATTGTCAACCCATCTTAGCTTTTCTGTATCCAGAATGTTTTGTCATACCAAAAAAGGTTCCCCTTTATTAAGGAAAATGTACCCTTGATATTTAGATGCAGGAAGCGCCAGGGAAAGCTTTATCCTGTCCTGGAAATACTTCAAACATGCAGGGTCAGTCTACGTCTTTTACAATTGTCATGCAATGACTTTTACAGCGCGACACGAGGAAGGAAGCAGGTTATGCTCCTTCCCCTTGTATACAGATTTGTAAGTTTATGGCATCAGAATAGAGACCTACTTTGTGAAGGAAAAGGACATGTGTCTCTAAATTATAGCTAAAAAGCCCACGTGTTATTATATTCTGAACTCACATTAAAGTTTTCAATCATGTCTGAGCAAATTCTGTTTAGAAATATTACCACAGAATGATCAGCCGTAACACTTAACAGGGCTTATTCACTAAAAATTACAAAAAAACATATTTTCTCATGTCCTCTGGAGGTATGTAGCCACACAGAATGTTTTAGTAATATTGTTGTGGCTAGTTTTTCTGGCACCACCCAAATACTACAGCGATAATGGGATTTCATTTGTGGTGCTCACAGCATTGAAAAAAATACTTGAATAAAATCGTCGGCAACGTCTCTCTCCAGAGACAATGTCTTGCTTACTGTGGGTAACCCACAGGCCTTAATGTAAACAGTTTTTATTGGAGCTGCTGACTATTGAAAAAAGATTCCCTATAAAAGTGTTGACAGTATGATGACAAAAACATTTGTTACTGGTGTTTTCCAATACAAATACTGTGACAAAATAAGGCAAATAGGTAGGTAGGAAACAAGCGAAGAGAGATATGGATATGGACATAACCAGGTGCCCCCTCTTTGCTTTTTAAACAGTCATCCCTTCCAAGTTTTACACAATTCTGTATCTGTATGTGTATCTCTCCATTATCTTTGTATGCAGGTAGCCATAACACAAAAACTGACATCTGACAACTGCAACTGCAACTGCAAATGCAACTGCTGTACTGTCAAACAGAGTTCATTAAAAAAAATATCTGATCATGAGCAGTATTAGTCAAGACTAGCTGCAACAGAATATCATTTGACAGACAAGTAGGTAAAGGAAAAACAAGGTATTTCATAAAATACTATGCAGTGATTACTTTTCACACTGCGGCGCTACCATGATGAACAGAGTGGACCACAAGCAAAGAACTGACTGACTGATTGATTAACGTTTTTAGCAATTTTGCCTTTGCTTGGTATTTGATGGTGTAGCTCTACAGTGGAAATGTTGGAGAAAATTCCAGTCAGAGAGACAAAGGTCTCCAACTGGAATGGAAGTGGGCACACTGCGGTTATGTGGTTTGTGCCGTAACCATTACGCCAAATACACACAGCAAAAAGTTACGTCACGTTTCGGGTGCTCTCTGGCTCCAGTCACGGCTCCATTACTGTTTCAACTTCTGCTAGAAACATTTCCGAGGCAGACTGTCTATTCTTCAGAAGTAACATTTATAACATAGTTTAGAGCTGTTTTGCTGACTTTTTCGTGTTTTACAAGCATAAATATGGCCGTCCTTCTGCCTCATTTGGCTTACACACCACTAACAACAACCATTTTTGGGTGTGGATGTACCAGCTGAAGAGGAGGACCTCTGTCTGGTTGTTTATTCCACACAAGAGTTTGACTGACATCTCTCCCACCAGCCTAAACAAACGGAACCAAGTGAGCAAATACACCAGAGTTTGTTTGAACTAAACCAAACAGTTTAGGTTAAGTTAACTATGTGTTTATCACTAATTTTCAAATTAATGCTGTATTTTTTTGCTTCTAGATGAATCTCCATGAACCCTCCGTGCTTCAGCAATAACAACAACAACCACAGGGCAGAGAGTTGAACCCATTGGCACCAAAACCTCAGCAGCCTCAGAAAGACATGATTCCTCTGGACAACAAGTCCCCTCTCCTAGGGGAAACAAATCTTGAAGAACAAAGAAGTAATACATTTCTACTGGTAATTGCTTTTGTTAAATACACAGTTGGACGATGTAGTTTCGTTCTTTTCTCAAGTTAATTTTTATCCAAAATCCATCTTGTACAATGAGTATTTCCCAAGTTTAGGGGACATAATCCACATTTGGGAACAGGGTAAGGCTAGAAAGAGATACGTGCCTTTATGTCACATCATGACATTAAGATATTCTTTGAATAATTTAAAACACACAAAATGTCATTGTCACATCTTAAAAAATATGTATTTTCCTTTCTTTTAGATAAATACCAGTTATTGTAAAGACAATAATCACCACCAGCCCAAAGACACATTGAGACTAAAGCTACACAATTCTACACTAAGAAACAGCACAAGAAACTACATAAACACATAAACAAGATGAAACAAGAGCTGGAGATGGAAAGGCAAAGAATGACCAGAGAGAGAGATGCCTCTCAAAGAGAGTGTGCTCAAATGGCTGAAATCAGGAGTGCATTTCATTGGGAGAAGGAGAACATAGAAAAAGAAAGAAAAGCCTTCAGGAAGACCTGAAAAAAAACAAGGCAAAACAAAGGAGAAGGGAGGTCTTTAATACAGAGAAAATGTTTGAGGCAATGTTTGAGGAAAGAAAGGCCTTCCAGATAGAGAAGGAAGAAATGGTCATAACAAGAGAGGTCTACCTTCAAGAAAAGTCTGACAAGCAGGGGATGAGAGCAGCTTTCCAGCTGGAGAGTGAGAACATGAAGAAAAGAAACCTTCAACAAAGAACTGAAGGTACAACGCGTGAAAAGAAATGCCTTTGAGAACAAAAAGGATGCTATGATTGAGAACAGGGAGATGTTATAGAAACGGAGGAGATGGCAATGATGAGGAAGGCCTGCATTAAAGAAAAGACAGAAATCAAGAAGATGAGAGATACTTTCCAACTGGAGAAGGATAATATAGAAAAAGAAAGAAAAGCCTCCAGTGAAATTACTCAAGGAAAAAAGTAAGAAGAGAAAGGCCTTTGAGATTGAGAAGGGGGAGACAGAAAGGAAAGAAGAGAGAAAAGCCTACATACAATAAAAGACAAACCTCCGGAGGATGAAGGAGGCTTTCAGCAAAGAGGCAGACATGATGATGCAGAGGAAAAATGCATCAATCAAAGAACCAACAGCACCAAACAAAAATGGTCAGAAAGCCCACTACAACCAGTGCTGCTGACATGTCTGATATTGCATCTCCAGCTTCATTTCTATGTGGCCTGGCAGAGTTAAACATAGCACCTGCAGCTGCACCGAGAAACTTGAACAGCAAAGGTGCACAGAGTCAGGAAATTGTTCATATTAGCCTTTACATATGCACACACACACTTAAATGTCATTGTATGTTGACATTTATTTATGTTTTATGTGTACATCATAAATAAAACTTTGTTCTGTTAAGCACTCATAAAGGATCAAAACAATATTCTAAGGCCTAAGAAATCTTGATGCATCATTTCTTGAGTGATTTTTCATTAAAAAAAAAATTATTTAGCGAAATTTTGGACTCCACAGTACTGTTAGATGAAAAGATGAGAAGATGGGGCACTTTCTAGTGAGCAAGACCAATATGTCAAAAAATGTTGATTTTCCTTAATGCTTCAATGTGGTGATGATGCAATTCAACTTTAATTCAAATTGTTGCATCCATAGCTCATGAATTCTGTTGTTCAACAGGGTAATCCTGTCACCACACAATTTAAATAGAGTATGGTGCAATTTCATTAGGTTTTTCAACTTTGTCAAAATAAAAATGGGGCAACTGTGCTGCTGTGTCATGTTAGGTTTCAAAAAGGAAATGATGGCATGGTAAATGAGCAAGAAGGCTTCGAAGACTGGGAGCAGCAGCGTGTGTAAGGAGGTGTGGGAGAAACTGAGAAATACACAGGGTTACTTAGGAAAAGAGAGGCTTTCCAAAGACATAAAAACATCAATAAAGGAACAAAAACTGTCCAATGAGAAATCACCTATAAATGCAATGACCAAATACTTGCGTAGTCATCATTTAACCTAATCTAATTTTTAACTCTGTGGAGATGTAAAACTCAGGTTTACAGTAAAATAAATAAATAAATAAATAAAAACTCTTAATAAAAAACACAAATAGTTTAAAAGCGTAAAACTTCCCACCAAAACAATTCCAGAATGAAGCAAGCAAACACTTTGGCCATGAAATAAAGTTCAAATCAAATATGAATGAAATGTGAATAAGCAGAGGGGCCCCTTTATCTGCTACAAACCAGCTTATTAAGCACAAGCTATAGGTGGGACCCAGAGGAGTACAGCACAGAGTGCACATAAAGGTCATCTTTAAACATCTCACACAGAAACACCTGGAGGTCACACAAACATAATAATTTGGACATTACATTTGAACATATTCATGCACCATATGCACGCACATACACACAGATAGGCGACACCGCATGTGACCTTTGGAGCGTTTTTCATTAAACACAGCAAGGGGGATTGTGGGAGGAGAGAGAGGGAGATCTAATTTGAGGACATGAGAGGAAACAAGGAAGTTGAGAGGGGACCTTTATGTGTGTGTAATTGGTCTATGGAGGAATAACCAACATGCGCACCACAGGTGGCCACAGGCCCTGCCTAAATAGCTAACCTTATAAAAGTCATTAAGGCCTCTGAGACATACCGTGCAAGTGTGTGTGTGTGTGTGTGTGTGTGTGTGTGTGTGTGTGTGTGAGAGAGAGAGAGAGAGAGAGAGAGCAGGTGTGCATATAGAAGGAAGTGTGTGCTGCTCTGGGACCAGAAATAAGATGTTGCTTTCACTTATCTGTCTCATCCACTGCAAAATAAACATTTATGTGTGAAGGTTTCTCAGTTAACCATATGCAACAGTGATCAACTGTGAGTAACAGATCTCACGAACCACACTTTCAGTTATTCATATCATCTGTGCCAGCAGCGCGATCATATGGTCAAAACCCGAACATATAAGTCATTTCCAGTATGGCTGATTAACCTGGAGGAGTTACCTGATGTGGTTCGTGACAGTCAATAAACCTGTCAAATATGGGAACGTCTTTGTTTTCTTATTAAAATGATTTAATAGTTTGTTTTTCCTGGCAAATGTGAAATGGAAAAGAAATAGAGTACAGTCACTGAAAATATAATCAGAACACAATTGTAGTTTTCATGTATTTGTTGATTTTTTTTGCCATTTCGTGCAGCTAAGCAAGCCGAAAACACGACATTGATATTTTAGCACCCTTGTAAAATTGATTGCACGTGTTTGATAAATGTGCATATGAACACACTCAGCAGACACAAAGCAAGATTATAATACACTTGTCTCTATTTATGTGGTGACCAGTATTCACCATTCACCCTTCAATATTCACTTTGTAGCTATTTTTTCTCACTCCATTAGTCTTTTGCTTAAAAAATCTGTCTCCTTACCGTGTTCAACAGCTACTTCATAAGTCTGTCTCTTTGCCACTTGGTGCTCTGTGTTAAGTGGGTTACACTTAACTTTCACTGACAACAACTCCCTGTTGTTGAAACTGGCTGATGAGAACAAAGAGAGTTAACTAACACATCACTGTTGTGGGGGTGCAAACCGAAACAATTGGCTGAAAGGGTGTAAAACGATCTGCACTGTACAGTAAAATATTAGTTTTAGTGTAGCTATAATACATTTTTTGGCTGAGTATTGTCTGAAGAATCCTGCATAAGATAGAGATTACAAAATAAACACAATAAGATACTGTATGCAAGGTGTTAATATTTCTTATATTATTTATTAAATAAAATCTCATTTAAGGCAAACGCTTGTATAACAAACACACCACCTAAGAACAATGAGATCTGTGTTTGTATTTATCACAGTAACAACAGCTATTCTGTTCCCAATCTGGTTAGTGTTGCATGTAAAATAAAATGAATATCAGTGGTCTGTTTGATAATAAAGTAAATGATTATAAAACATTATATCAAGATGTTCAAGTTCATCAATATTTTCTTACTCCCCTACCCTTGAGAACCAGTAACAGACATGGCTTCTCTTGGAAGTTAAACAAAGTAACAAGGAATTTGTTTGATATTTAATTTCGGTGTGGCAACACTGCATTCGACACTTACAGATAGTGTATGACTCTGTAGTAGGCTGGACTCACTTACCTTCTTCTGCAGGACATTAACTTTCCTCTCCTTGACATCCAGCATGTCCTTCATGTCTCTAATCTCTCCTGTTAGTGTGCTCTTCTCATCCGTCAGGTCCTGCAGCTGCTTAGTCTTCTTTGTCAGGAACTGTTCTTTCTCCTCCAGTCGCACCCGGAGAGCATCTACCTAGAAAAGACCAAAACAAGAAGTTAAGTGCAGATAAGCAGATAAGAAGTCAGACAGAAACATGAACAGACAGTCCAATAGGGAGTTAGACCGATATATAGTTAGACAGAGATCAAAAGGGAGAGTCAGAGCGGGTGATATGAATCAACAGTCATATAGTCCGTCCATCAGAAACACAGATGGACAGGGAAGCATATAAGGTGAAATACTGTAAAATACTATAATATACTGACAGTTTTGAGGTGAAAAGAGACCAGATTGATGGACAGGCAAAGATAGAGAAAAACAGAAACACTTGTAAAAATAAAAAGAAATACACAAAAAAGAATATGAAAGATTACACCAGGGGTTTTTTCCAGCCCACAGTCAGGTGGCCCATATGTTATTATTCAGTACTGGAACTGACATATCTCAACACATTTACTTGTTGACATTTGGAAGTAGTAAAAGTTCAGCTTTGACCTACTGTCCATAATATGAACCACTGTGGACTGAGGCAGTAAAAGTGTGTGTGTGTGTGTGTGTGTGTGAGTGTGTGTGTGTGTGTGTGTGTGTGAGTGTGTGTGTGTGTGTGTGTGTGTGTGTGTGTGAGAGTGTGTGTGTGTGTGTGTGAGTGTGTGTGTGTGTGTGTGTGTGTGAGAGAGAGAGAGAGAGGGAGAGAGAGAGAGAGAGAGAGAGAGAGAGAGAGAGAAGGAGCCTGGAGCCTGTCCCATCATTTATTATTGAGAGTGCTGTATGATTGGGCCAGCGCTGCCATAGATCAGACTGCTCTCACACTTCACACTCACACATTAAAATCCTCTGTATCTGGCTGCGTGCAATGAGATGAGTGATATCTGAGCTCACTCCAGAACTTCTTAATGGACATACAGTATTTTAGTGTTCTGCTGCACTACTTACAGTGGCACACACACACATACTGTAGACACATGCACACATGCACACACACTCTCAGCTGGATGTCATGAACAGACTATGTGCTCCTCTGTTCCTCTTCAACACCTGATTACATTTCCAGCACTTTTTGCAATGGTGAAATGAGTGAACCCGTTTGAACCTAATTTAATTTGCATCCATGTTTTATATGAATTCAAGACACACACACACACACACACACACACACACACACACACACACACACACACACACACAGTAGATAAAGGGATGCAGTCAGGGAGCGCTTGTTAACAGTCATTTTAGCAAGTGTTACTTGGATACAGAATGGATGGTGTGAAAACACTTTAAGCACAGACTCTGTTGTGCTGTCCAGCTCATCTTTCAACTATTTCACAGGGCAGTTAAGGAGATTCATAAAGGGAGAGATCAGGCATATAAAGTAACTAAAACCATTTACTCAAGTACAATGTACTTTAAGCATAACAGTAATGATGAATTCAAGTCAATCTAATGAGCACATTAAAAACAATAAATGTTGACCAAAGTACCTTTCAGAGAGAAAAAACTATTTGATTAATGAGTACAGTCAAACTATTAGTGATAAAACAAATCAAATGCAATATAAAAATAAAAGCAAGATGTGATGGGATCAAGCGTGTTTCTATGATGACAAGCGAGAGGCTAAAGAAATGAGACACATGGGTCATGCACGATCAGCTTTAGTTTTTAACTGGGTGTGCGTAATGCAGGGCAGTGATTGGTCTGTGGGTCTATGGGTCTAAGGGGTCTGCAGGTGAAACTCACTTATAGTATAGTTATTAAACTGCAGCATGTAGTGTTTTAAAACCTCCAAATCATAAGTATATAAAATGTGTGGTACTATTACCTAAACTAATATAATTTAAAATAGTATAAATTAGCTGAGACAGGTTAAAGAGTATAGCAGTTTGGGGAAATAGCTGATTTTATTTTCTCCAAAGAATTATATGAGATAAACACAGGGAGGCAATTAGCTTAGCTTTAAGACTGGATGCACTTCTGAAGTTGACTAGTAGATATTTTTTATGATTCATCATTTCTGTTTGTGATGGACATGCACAATGTGTGTATGTATACTTTTACTTAGAAAATGATGCAAGACATTTTTGGAGTATTACAGAAACTAACAAGTGACAAACCATGGGAAAAAACAATGATGGGAAACTAAACAAAAACAGGACAAAAAGATTTAGATATACTGAGAACACAACTGAAAGTTACAACCGCTGTTGTGTGTGTGTGTGCCTGTACGTGTATGTGTGTAAAATGAGAGTGCAGGCTGCAGACACACAGAGGGCTCCTCTCAAGCAGTAGCATTAGAAGCAGGCCAGAACCCCCAGGTGTAAGATGGTGAAGTATTTATCTCATATTGCTCCTTTGGCAGACAACCAGAGTCTAATACTGAGCCCTGTTCTGTCCTACCGACTCAACACTGGCACACACGCACACGTACATAAATGCGCGCACACACACACACACACACATACACACCACTAATCCTTTGCCTGTACAATATGTGAGTGTGCACACATCATCCTGTGTCAATGATGAGTGCATGTGTGCATGCATGTGTGTTAGCCATTGTATGCATGAGACAGAAAAAGGGGGAAAGAGAGACCCCCTCCTCTTCAACCCCACCTGGCAAGGAGCAATTTAGCAAGAATGTAGCAGAGAGGCCTAACAGGAAATCCCTGCTGTCTCACCTGCACTGGCCCACTAAGCTGTGATAGTACTGTACAGACGCCCTGCTAATACCCTCTTAAAGCACTCACCGCTGCCAGGCACAGTGCATGAAAAACAAGGAGAGAGAGGAGGGAGGGATGAAAGGATGGACAGATGTAAGGGTGAAAGCACAGGGACACATAAATGAAAGACTGAAAGAAGGAGGATCAAGACGAAGGGAATTCTTGACATATTATTGAACTCCAGCTTATTAACATCACTGACATGCTGCTCCACCACTGGCTAACACTGTTTCTCAATCAGCAGGTCTATTACAGGAAATACTATGTGGCTTTATCAGCTGGCACAGGTACTGAGTTGATAGACAGCTAACAAGTGAAGGTGATTAACCTCTCTCCTCTCCTTCAATTTCCTCTCCAATTTCCCTTTCCCTGAAGTCCCGTTCGTCATAATGTCGTCTTCCAACAACACCTCCGTCTCTCACCCCGCCACTACTACCCTCTCTTTCAACACTCCATCCCTCCAGCCATGCTCCATACTCTCCAGGAGTTTTCCTATTGCCTTTTAAAGGTGTGGGTCCTGTGGCGAGACAAAGTGACGTGTCGGTGTGAGAAATCCCTCACAAAGTCCGCAGGCCAGGTTGTCTTTGGGAAAGGAGGAGATTTCCCAACTATGACTTTGTGCGTGCACTTTTGGGTGGATTTGTGTTTCCATGTGAGAGCAGTGAGGACTCCTGTGGCCTTCACAGCAACTGGGGTACTCATTCTCTCAGTCCTACGCACTTTTTATTACATGAAAGAAAGACAAAGAAAGTAAAAAGTGAGGGAAAGACATCGAGGGGCCCACTGTTGTCCAGTCTGGACCAGTTCAAATCCAAAGGGGACATTGGAGATTGCATTCAAGCGTTCTTCAGATAAGATGAATTAAAAACACATATATACTGTATCACCCCATCTTCTCCCAAAACCCCACTTAAGCTTTCCAGACCCTCACTCAGCACCATATCATTTAAAAAAAAATGACCTTGATATGTTTTCAAGAGTCTGTGGTTGCAAAACTATTAATTCTTTGGAATTTCTTTAAACAAATGCAGTAACAAACTAATAACCATGATGAAGTGTGTATATAGACACATGCATGTATTTAACAACAGTTTTTTACATGCATGTATATGCAATTACACATGCAACCATGCACACATGTGCGTAAACACACACGCTTTCTCCGTGACTTCCTCTTTCATGCTTGCAATGACAGCCAAATGTGGATTCTGGACACTGGTTAGCAAAGTAAAACAGAGGCTTAAAGAAAACAGCTTCTCTGTTTGTCCTCACCTCCCTCTTTCCTGCCTCACATTTCATCATAAAAGTTTTTCTGGCAGGCGAATCTGCAAAGGTATCAGGCCCCAGCGTCGGCTCAGGGCCGCAATAAACAACATGGGGACTATATGAGTAGACCACAGTCAAAACGGCAGAACCAGAGACGACGGGGAGACCACAGTAAAGTTCTAGGGACGCACCAAGACTCCCACAGTAACGGTTGCACTCTCCTTCACCCACTTGGGTGCAAGTAGAGTCATAGATTGACCACAAAAACATTCCTGATATGATCTTCTATCTCTCACTCTTGCTCTTTCTGACCATCTTTGCATTTCTGTTCAAAGAGGAAGTTTGAATGTCACTGCAGCTGACAACACCCCCATAAAAGTTGTTAAATCCCAGGAGTGGGTCTGGTGGAGCGTATGTAACGTCTGAACTCTGGTCTGCTGCGGTGCACTACACACAGCTGTGTGAGCGATTCACTTCTCTGGCTGAATAACGTCCAGCCAGCCTGTATAAATAGAGCAGAGGGCAGCCATTAGACTTAATTTATTTAAAGGCCTGTGCTGTGAAATGAATCATCAAAATTTATGAAATAATATTCTACTAATTCATGTTTGTCTAGCCATTAATGTGGCCAAGTCTGTATTGTATCACTTAAAGGAGAAAGGCTATTTCATTTCAAGACGAGGCTAGACCACCAGAGAGTCTCCCATATCAGCCATCATTATTCAAATATCTCTTTTTATTGAAACCTATGCATGAAAGAGAAACCAAAGCACTTTCATATGATGAAGAAGGAAAAGAATGAATGCGGACTGCTGGGTTCAAACAACCAACAGCTGTTCATTTTGCTTTCACTCTGACTGATTTTGGTATTATTACAGATTGGTGAATAAAAAATGGCAAATTCTGCTTATTTTATATATATATATATATATATATATATATATATAAAAATATATATATTGCTACACAAAGATTGACCGTAGGTACCTTTTACTCACAAAGATGTGAAAAGAAGTAGGATTAAATGACATATAGTTTCCTGATGATGCAATAGAAACTTCTAAAGGAAGGCAGGAGGTCATTGTTGAAGGTCGTGAGGTTAGACAGTCTGAGGACAAAAGTCAGATTTTTTTCATATGAGTCCATTCATGCATATTTGGCATCTTTGTCTGTTGTGTGTATGTTTTTGGGTTTGTGCTTGTGTGCACAAGTGCAGGGGGAAGTTGCAAAGTCAGGCGGAATAACAAAGCACTTCCCAGAACAATTGTGTGCCTCTCCAAGACCCCGTGCCGACTCTGAGTTCTACCATTTACACAAACACACACACAAACAAACAAGCACAAACACACTGTGTATATGGAGTGTATATACACACATAGAAACTTTCCTCTCAACAGTGAGCTGACCACACCAGACATGACGACACTGTGGCTGATCTGTGCGGAAATGAGGGACGTTCCCTGTCGTGCCTGTTAGCCTGGGTGTCATTTGATGATGTGTCATCAAAGCCAGGGATAACGCAACAGTCAGAGCTCCGATCAGGAATCGTATAATGGAGGGATCACCTTAGGGCCAGCTCGGGATAATAAGCGGATGTAAACTGCCTCACAGCAGGAGCTGCAAGGTGGAGAGTGGGGCACAGTCTCATTGTACACTCCGCCATCTGTGGATCAAACCATGGCAACACAGCTGTCTGCCCACAGGCTACAGAGGGAACATGGGAAAGCACAGACATAAAAAGAGACATACACATACTCAGATAGAACTCCCAGGCTCCACTAACAAAAGGATCTTTGTCAACAGAATGAATGAATGCCTACCAAAGCATAAAAGTCAATCATGCCATGTTTTGGGTATTGTACCAGAGGATGGATATATGACACAGAAAATGTTGGGGACTTACCCTGAGTGCCGTCACACTAACCCTCACTGCGCACAGCTGCTTCAATCCCTCTTTTGCCCTCCATCCATCATCATTACCTCCTCCAACAGTGATAGACACACACAAGATACACATACACAACACACACATGCACATATAAAGGAAGAGACGCTGCAGGCGTTCCCCCTCATTAACACTTGCTCCTTCTTTGATTATTTTTCCTGATCATTTCCAGCACCGCATGCCAGTTGCTACATCCTGTTTCCAGGGAATCCATTTCCTGTCAAACCACACTGAACAGTCACTCTAGCAAACATGTGCAGAACAATCACACGTGTGCAGTGTACAATAGGTGCCAGAAATCAGCTTGATTTCTGCTTGGACAGCATTTTTTTTTTCATTTCTTGTCCGTCAGTCTGCTGGTCCTCATGAACTTGTATAAAAATAACTAACTGCTTTGAATGAATAAGAATCAATATGCTTGTTCTAAAGTCTGGTAGTATCATGTCCTCTGTCATGCCTATTTTTTGTGAATAATGTTGCCTCTCGAAAGTGTACACACAGGCATCATAGGAGGGAGAGTAGACTGGCCTGTGCGTGTACATCACAGCCATAAATCAAATGTCAATCGACCTTCTAGTCTGCAGTTACACAGGTGCAACCAGTGAAGGGGCCAATTTCTACACACAAAAGCAAACGGTCAGAAACCCTCTGAATACTGCGGCTGTTCAGAAGAAACTTAAGGAACAGATTAGAACCCATGATTTTACCCAACATTTATGCAGGCCTTCCTCACTAATACCTCCAGGTGTAATTAAAGTCTCTGTAGACTCAGTCTGACTGCGTGTGTGATCCTCCGACACTAAAGATTACTCACTCTTTATCTTTTAAATGAAAAACTCTTCAAACCACTGTGCAGTTTAAGTAATGGTCTGAAGAGAAGCCTTTTTGCTTATAGACGTGCCAGTACTAAACACAAAGCACTGTCAGTAGTTTCATGATTCACATTCATGCACTGAATTGTGTAGAAATTGTAGCCCCATTTATAAACATCTCCAAAGGCAAAAAGAGCTGTTCACCAGATATGGATGTGAAAACTTCCAAACACTCTAAAAGCAGAAGTGTGGAATTGTCGCCTCCCTCCTCAGACAGGAAAGGTTAGGGGGGTCGATGTGCTTAGGAAGCTTAGACTCTGCTAGATGCTGTACTGTTGCACTACCACAGGAATGTCACACCAGACACCAAATTTTCAAAATTCTGTATAGTGTGAAATATGGAGAGAGAGAGAGAGAGAGAGAGAGAGAGAGAGAGAGAGATATGATGGCCTCGTCATCAGCATAGAGCTAACTCATTCGGCTAAAATGTAGTCGACATTCAGTCATAAAAGTCTTGCACCAGAGCTTTAAGGAAGAGGGGCTGTAATTTAACCTCAAACACTTTTCATTTTAAATAAACTCTGCTAGATTGATGCCCAAAAAATAAAAACACATTACTGTTGCCAAAAGCAAGTAGATGACTCTCCTCAGCACAGCCCATACTGTATTTCTTGTGCAATCATTACATGGAGAGAATATGGAATCCTACAGTTAACAGTGATTGAACCTTCTATACGTGGGAGCGAGAACGTTTTCTCAACTGTTTTCTTGTGGCACTGCATGTTTGTGTGAGTGTATCTTTGGATGTGTGCGCGTGTTTATATGACTGTATGAAATTAGAGGTTAAGTGGTCTAAGCAGAGCAGGGTGACCCCGAGGAGAGAGGAGGTCAGAACAAAAAGAAAGGAGAGTATTGTCTCTGGCGGTCTCGATCAGCACCTCGCTGACTACTGGTTAACCAGCCGCCGACTGACAGCAGACCAAGCAAAGCTCTCATTTAACTCAATGTTTATGTGTGTTTTTGTTTAGTTTCAAAATGTGCAAAAATAGAAGACGCGAAAAACATAGAGAGAGCGCACACACACACACATTTACCAAAGACCTCAATGTGGGATCAATCAACGCACAAATGAAATTCACCTTAGACGTCTTCTAACTTAACGCATCATTTGTGTTGAAGTATGCCTATTGCGTATTTGCACGACAACACTGATGTGCATGTTTTCATGTGCATATACATAAGCAGCCGTGCACACACACTTGTGTTCATCAGCTCCTTTGTCACGCGCATATTTACTTCATTCCCTGTGTAAACCATTAAATATCTCATCCCCATTGTGACCCCTATAACTCCACTTTATGGCTTTTCCACATGGCCTCTGAAGAACTCGCGGGGGCTTTATTTTGGACGGTGCCATGTTTGTTCTGGGGGCCCCCGACGCTTTGCTACTCACACTGCATCCCAAACCGCATCATCCTAGGAACCGTGGAGCATGCTGTTGGGTCTGAGAGTGGTGACCGTGGTCGGTCAAGTTCAGATGAGGTCATATCATAACTGGTCTGTACTGGGCATCACAACAAGTCCAGGGTTTAAAAGTGAAGTAGATAATTAGTGGTTAGCCTAAAACAGGAACTGTTTTCCAATAACTGAAACTACTTCACTGCATTCATCAAGTCCTCACCTATGGTAAATTTGTAATACATTCTTTCTTAAAGTGGTTCTAACAGATGGGGGTGAAAATGGGCAGAGGAGAGGGAAAATTAGGCAAGAATATAGAGAGACAGAGGGAGGCAGATAGTATGAGGGATGAGAAAATGTGGACAGGGAGAGCAAAAGGGAATGAGGCAGAAAGAAAGACACAGAGTGAGAACGCAGCAGGGGGAGAGTACAGGGTGGAGTGTAACCAGGTTGAGACCACATCTTTTCTCTGCCTCACTGCCTATATGAATCATCAATCAGTAAAGAGAACAAGGAAAGATCAACAAAAATAGTCCAGCAGGGACCACAGCACACCGTACCATCACATCACTCACTGACAAAAGCCCGCAGTCTTCAACATCCATCAAGCAACTCTATTCTCTCACTTCTTACTTCCTCCTGTCGCTCCATCGATTCTTGATTCTTTCCCTTTCCCGCTCCGGACTCTTTTTTTTTTTTTTTTTTTTACTATCCTTTTGTTTTCCCTATTCATCACCATCGCTATGGTTGACGTTAGCAAGTCATTTTTGAGTCATTTATATCTTCAAGTCATTACACCTCGACCTCAAAATCAAAACTCAGAGGAGGTCCTCTGGCAGACACACTGCAAACGCCGGTGATGAAAGAGAGCACAAGATATTTAAGGTCACATCTGAGAAAGTTCAGCTGAAACACCACAGACAGCTCTCTGTAAACACAGACATGTTGCCACATCGCAAAACATGCATTAAAGGTGTGCTACTACTAACACCTCTGTTGGCATTTACCGAAGAACCAACTATCAAATGTTATATTACTGTGTTATTTATGTGCCTGACTCAGACTTTAGACTTGAACTGACTTCAGATCTGGATTTCCCCTGTGTGGGTAAACGGCCACCTGCAAAACCTCGCCTCAAGTGATGAGCATGTAAATCAAACCATAATGACCTTCTCAAAATGAAAATCTTTACTGGCAAATATCTGGCAAAAACATTAAATACAAAATGATTTGTTGCTTCAAACATTAAAGGTTACAACTCAAATTATGTGACTCTCATGGATTTAGTTACCACCAAAGGTGTCAGCAGAGACAGTAATAACAGGACTCACACAAAAATGCAAAGAAATTATTGGTAAACCCTTACGAGTGAGCCATAACACACTAGGCCTGCCAAAAATTCAAATTACAATAATTTATTGTAATATTTAATATTGAGAGTGCGTGTGGTAACACTGTGCATTCATTTAAATTAAAAAAAAAATTAATCAGTGGATTTCCATAAGGTTTAAAATTATATAAAATAATAATAATAATAATCATTATTTTTGTTTTGCTCCAAGGACCTGTACCATAACAACATAGATAATGCATTAAAATTGCAGTGGGGCTGTCTTGATCAAGCTTTTGCAAACAGCCTGGCTGACAGAGAGGAAAGGTGTGTGCTCAACTTATGACAAAAAGACAGTGGATCATTGCAAAACAAATTGCAGCACAATAATTACTTCATCTCAATTATCTTGTTTTCATAATGGCTAGAAGCCTAAATTGTTGATTTACTGCCTGGCCTGTCATACTACAACTGTGGTTTTTCCTATCTCTGACTCTTTGAAAAGTATCAATTGTATGAAAACCAAAATTGCAGAGGAGTTATCTATAACTTCAGGGTCAGCAATCCCTGAAGGAAGATAGAAAGACTAAGATAGGAATCAGAGGGTCTGCAACCTATGCACTAAAAACCATCTGAGGGACGAGTATTTTGTTTCAGTGTAAGAACGTGAGGGGGAAAGAACTTGCAAAAGAAATATTTAAGCCATCCATCTATGTTTCCTTTTTTTGTTATTACAGTTGTGCAAGCCAAATGTAATATGTAAATTGGGTGCTTTCTTGAAGAATTTTATACCTTTGTTTCAGCAAAAGTTTAAAATTCATGTAACATGTTTCACCCATGCAGGAAATAAATCTGACTGCATATTCACCTTAGCGTGTCATCACAAAGACAAAGTGTGACTACAAACAGGCGAGTCAAATAAACAAGCCCACATGCTTCTTTCATTACAATGTTCATATTCAACAGTTTTCTCAAAGAAAACTAAGCAAAGTCAGAGCACATGCAAGCAACCCTCCACACTGGAGTTTAGCCTGTTTGTCACTAGCTGGCTGGTTAAATATGCAGGAAGGTCTCTGATAGGTTACCTGATCTGCTGGGGTATAGTTACAGCCCAGCATTGTCCTGATCGGGGCAGCAAAGACACATACACATACTGTATTAAAGGGTTACGTTTCCACAGACGTGGGCAGATGCAGACTCACAATGCTCACACACTCATTATTTTCCACATTTTCCAGTTATCTAGAGACGCATTTAATCACGCCCATTTAGAAGCTGTCCATAACTTTGACTGACAACTAAATACACTTCCATTTTCTCATTCCCTCACTCACAGTGGCTTCTCTGTTTGGAGACTGGTCCCATGTTCGTCCCATCCTGATGTGAATTGCTTTTAGAGACAAGTGTCTGTGAGATGAGGCTGCTTCTCAGGTCTGGGAGACACTGGTCTGTCTCTGGGGGAGTGCACTACTGTACCAATAACTGTCATTCATAATGAAACTCACTTCTCACACACACACACACACACACACACACACACACACACACACACACACACACACACATAAATGAGGAGTAGTGTGACTGGCCTGTAGTCCCAGTTGTAGGAAATCTGGGACTCTTGAGGAATTTTAAATGAGATGTACAAACTGCGGAAGGGATATGAAGTAATAATATGAGATCCTGTGAGAATGGCTGTGCTTTCTAGCTGAATGATTGACAGACAGTAAAGGAATGCGGGGCCATGACTGCTTTCAAGCACACTCAATATCTGTACTCATCCTCTGGTTTGCCCACTTAGTCTGGGAAACCCTAGCCTTTCCTAAGCAGGGGAAAATGCCACTTCAATAGCAGGAAAAAACTACTTGAGACTGAAGATGAGAGTTCAGCAATCAGCACTGACAGCAGATGTGTGTGTGTGTGTGTCTGTGTCTGTGTGTGTGTGTGTGTGTGTGTGTGTGTGTGTGTGTGTGTGCTGGTCAAGACTGTCGGATCCAATTACAGGTCGCTGCAGTAGCCTATGAGAAATCAGAGAGGAGTACAGGCTACAGAGCACAGTTTCTGGAGCATTATTGTCAATTATCCCTGTCAAGCACCCACACATTAATGCACCAAAATATATATATCTATGATAAATTAACAGGCACTGATGCACACACACACACACACACACACACACACACACACACACACACCACCCGCCCACTTAAGAGCATCATTTTCATTTTAACTTTGGAATAGACATTTTTTCCTGGCTTAAGCAACCAAATAAGAACAATGTTTTATTGCTTAACATTCCCATGTGCATACATTACTGCATATGTACAGCACCACTTAAATTTATATCCTCACCTAAACATTAGAGAGATGTTACCATGTGATTTACACACTATCATGTTCTTTTAAGTTATACACATGAAGAACTGTATAGATTATACACTTTCCCTTTAATATATTCAAATATAGGATATCAATCCACACATTTGAATTTAAGAAATGTTATTACTTTACTTTAAAAAGCAGCAGTTACCCTATCATCTGTATTAGTGACTGAATGAAGAGAGATTCGATGTCCTATAACATCTAATAAGCCTTGTGCACGTTACTGCCTTGCATCCACACACACAAATATAGATTTACAAATAATGTACTGGATCAACATGTTATGTGTCGCCAGCTATAGTTTAAAGTGTTTGTTGGCAAACATTAGCTGGGTGAGAGCAGCAATTCAGATAACTAAGATTTCCCCCCAACACTGGTCTGCCTCGACCACCATAATTCAACAAGGGTGTTAATAAAAGACATGTGCACTTCATGACTTTATTCGTAACCTATCAGGGTAACATGTTTCCTGGTCTTGCCATAAAGTTGTGTCTGTAGCAAAAGGTGACCCATGTGACACACACTTTTCTTTGCATGCATTTCAGAAGAATTTACAAATAAAAACATCTACATACACAAAACCACCCACTGAAAACCAATTCCTTAAGTATGATGTATTCAGCAAACTGCAAGGGCCAAAATTCTTTGCACATGTATGGACAATTAGGCCTAATTTTGGCCCAAATTGCTTCCTGTAATGATGAGTGGACATAGTTAGCAGGCTGCTCTCAAATGCCGAACACAAAGAGATCTAAAGTATCAGTTCCAAGTCGAGAGAGTGATGGAGAAAAATGCTAAACGCTCTCCACCCCCAACCTTTACACATACACACCTCCATCTCTCGACATACAGCCCACCTCCATCCTTAACAGCAGTGATAAAATCATTTCAACCACAGAGTTTAGAAACTTCAGAGATGAAGAAGAAAAAGCTGCCAGCTTTCTCCAGCCCTCTGACTGACTGACCCGCCCACACACACAAGCCCACTGGTGGACTAAAGGAGCCACACGCGTAGACATTTTTTCCACCCACCTCAGCATCCATTAGCGAAACAAAAAGAAACCTAGGCAGGGAGAGACAAGACTGTGTGTACTTGTAGTTTTATTTTGTATTGTATTTACATCTGAGAACAGATCCATTACATCAGAGGTCCACTTTTGTCTGTAATGACCTCTACGCTAAGCATCTGCTCGTGCAAGCTGGTTATAAATGCTATTTTTCCAACATCAGCACACACTGATCATCATCTCTGGGAATGTCCCAGTGTTACGTGAAGAGCTCATTTTCTCTGCTGTCCCTGGACTACAAAAACCCCAAAGCACAGGACTAAAAGCCAAAAAGAAGGAGTTCAATAGGAATCATATTCACAGAAATGGAATCACTTATTAATCCTTGTCATACTGCAGAAAGCTAAAACCAGCCTTAACATATTTTTGCCATTTCTATTGTTATTGTAGCAGCATTTGACAGATATCTTTTTCCATTTGAGCCTATGTGTCTACTAGTGGTTTCCAGGAAGCCAGAGAAGCTCGGTGCATCATAGTGAGTGTTTGCACCTGTGTGGGTGTATTTGTGTGTCTTAGTGCATCTGTGGATTTTGCATGTCTGTGTGTGTTTGTGCATGTACTGACCTCTGTCTGCAGTGTATTGGCGCGTTGCTCCTTGGCGCTGAGTGATTCCTTTAGGACCTCAATGTGTTGCTTGCAGTCTGAGTTCTGATTGGTCAGCGTTTCCAGTTTGGTCTGCAGGGCCTGCATCTCTGACTCCTTCCTGTTCAGCTCCTGCTTCAGCTGCTCTATCTGACAATCACAGAGAAACACAGGCAGAGATGTGTTACTGATTTGCTTTTTCATTGATAAAATCGACATACTTATCACAAACATGAGAAGAAAAATACTTGTTTCTCAAGCAAACAAACAAGAACAAACCCAACACAAGGCTCCTGCAACAACAAACCAATGTGTGTTACTGAATAAGTATATAAGTATATAATATAATAATCATTTTTTTGGTTGCTACACTACACTACACTATAAGCCAAATTTTCAAACAAGCGTGTTTTTTAAAGAATACATTCCTTCAGATGCAGCAAGAGACTTAAACATTTTAATACAGAACTGGGTAACAGGAACACAATTAATGGCTTAAGAGCTATTTCATTGTTCAAAAACGCACAGTAAAATATCTGCTTTGTCATTTTTTTTACAATAACAAAAAGAACAAATGGATTTCTGTTGAGACACACTTTGGTAAAGCTAAGTCATTTAGACATAAAATTGGGTAACTATATTATCTGTAAATGCTAACTGTGTCATTTATTTGGAGACAAGATACATTACATCATTGAATTATCAGTCAGCCCTACATTATCAGAGTTTACTCAGGGAACTCCCAGGTCTACTGTCTGTTTATGGACACGCCAAGCCAAACAGCCAGAGGGTGAATACACACAGGCAGACAGAGTTAAGAGGGGCAGTATTACACTCACATAGCTGACAGATTACAGATTGTTTTAAGGACAGCCTTACGGACCAGGACAGAAAGCCACAAAGGAAATCAAATGCACTAACAGAGGGAGGTTTTTGTGTGCTCAGGCTAGCTATGTGCAGAAGATTGTCATCTGTCTGCTGGTGCCAAAAATGCACAAAGCTGATGCAAAAGAGAGATTTCTCTAATTGTGTGAGCATGGTTCACTTCATAACAGGGGGATTCTGACTGGACCAGAGCTGGGCCAATCAACCCTCACTCATAAAGAAAGAGTGCGAGAGAACAGGGAGAGGAGGGTCTGAATAATAGGAGGGGGCCAAAAGATAAGGCTGGAGACTGTGTGTGACATGATCAGGGAGGTGAGACTGCTAAGAGGATTGAAACACGGGAAGAACAAGAAGTGTAATTAATGTGGAAGGAGTGGACTAAAAATAATATGATATGGTGATGGAGTGTTATGCATAAAAAAGGAGCAATTCAAAGAATAATGTGAGAAACAATGGGAGAGAAAGGAAACTGATGAGAGGGGTACTTCTGCTTGTTCTGTGATCCAGGGCTGTTGGATGGGAGGGAACAAGGTGGGAGCTGTTCTGATGGTAGACACACATGGGGACAAGGCCTGCTCCTACAGAGACACAAAAACAAGAAAGACAGCAAGCCACTAAGCTACGGAACAAAGACAGCTGGGAAACTTAAGACAGTTTCCCAGGTGGCTGTGTGCTCCTCAACACTCCTCCACAGACTGCACTCCTCAACCACACAGATGAGGCTTCAGAGTGAAGAAATGATCGCCTGGATAAATACATTCACCTGCTCTAAAGCCCACTTATCATACTTGAACAAATTTTCATGTTCTTAGAGGCCACTTTCTAGTGCTTGAGCAAATCAAAGCCCAAACAGGAAACCAGAGAAGACGGGGATGCTGTCCTCACTGGTTTCTCTTATCATGGTCTCACCTCAACACCAGCCACCACCACTGCTGAAAGACCGGGACCCCAAACACTTCAAGGATATAGAATGAATCTGTGTGCCTGTGCATATCCGTGTGCGTGGTGTCTTTGTGTGTAATGCAGAAAGATGAGACATGAGAGAGCTCTCTCCTCTGTCGTTGTAGGCTCACATTTATCTGTCAGGGCCCCATTCATAAAAACATCTCTTTTATGATTGCATCAGGAACTTCCCCAATGCAATGACAAATGAGCCCTACAAAGAGCACCATTTTCACAAGGAGTGCTACTCGTGGGTCTCAGCCATCATGGACACTCAACTTGAAACCTGAAACTACATTTTTTTAACATGGGTCCTGTACATTATGTTCATGTGTCTATTCTAATGTGTGCTTGTCAGTCTGTGCACTGTTGAATAAACCAGTATACAGCCTGGGATAGAGGAATTTCAGTCATGGCTTTCTAGAGGTCCACCTGCCAACTGAAGGCAACACAGTAAACAGACACGGTACACTGTAAAGTGATAGGGCCAGAGTTTACTCCCTCAAAACCTGTCGTCACAGACAAGAGATCAGCACAAAGCTTGGTCACAGAGACACAAGCACCCAAGCATTTCTTGGAAAATAAGGACAAAACAAGAAAACTCTTCAAATGCTTTGAATCTGAACTTCAGTCTAGATGCAAAAGAATAAATACATTTATAAGCGTAGGAGTTCTTGGTATCCATGCAACACAGGAGGCTAAGAGTCTCTATAAAGCAGACAAAAGACACAACACACTGTAACATGCAGATTGAGATCGTCCTCTCCATGAGCATGCAACATGCACATGACAGGCTCTCCAGCAGTTGTAACTGATGTTTTAAGATAAACATGCATCACTTAGGTCATGCAGTGTGAAGTCGTCTCAGATGGCATGTAAAGTCTACCTTAGTCTTCATGAATTTCGAATGGCTCTTGTAGACCTCCACCTGCTTGATCTCATCCTGCCTGTCGTCAGGGTGCAGCAGGCCACTGGTCTTTAACATCTGGACCTCATCCTCTAAGTCTCTGATGTTCCTCTCCAGGGAAGAGATCTTGGTGTCCTGCACCATCAACAGCAGGCAGGCAAAGAGTTGACAAAAGGTCTGACTTTGAATTTACCTGTCTCTCTATTGTTAGGCAATGCAGAGACAGATAGAGAGATACCTATTGTTTGAAGATTAGCCCTCTGAAATATTGCATTCCTTTAATGGTTCTTTTATCTAATATGACTTACAATAAGTTCATTCAACCAACAGAGAAGATTGAGCCTGTTTTTTTGCTTCGTTTTGTTCAAGTATTCATGGACAAAGTACAGTTTGAACAAATGAGTCTACAGTTTGCGATTGAAGCCCTGCAGAGTATCTGCTATTCCTGACATGTCATTTGATAATGGACAATACAGGAAGTAAGCAAATTAACAACAAAAAAATCCATCACAGCGAGGGGGTAGACACATTGTCAGTCTCTTCTGGAAGACATTTATAGTACTGTACTTGTTTGTTCACATGTAAAGAAGAAGTTCAAACCCTGGATCCTGTCTCATGGCGTGGAGTACGTAGATGTCAGATTGAAATTGTGGGACACAGCGACCCCAATTTAGACATCGGAAAGGTATCAGGGGAGTAGGTTTCTGAAGCTATTCGACAATCCAACAAGCAGTTCTGCTGAAGAATGCTTTACCCAATGCAAAATCTGCCTGGATCAGTTAGAAAAGTATTTGGCTAAAAGAGCATTAAAAGCAATTTACCTTATTCATAGAGGATATTTAGACCAATGTGTACCCCTGCTTCTGACAGGTAAAACAGGACAAATATCTAGGCAGGCAGCTGTGTGCAGCCAAGATGTTTTCCTCTACACTATCTATGAGGGAATGGAAGGGTCTGTCGTCGACAGGTCCTGAGGTTGTTTAGCTGCATGGGTTCAGACATACGTTAAATGCTAAACCTTGGGAGAGAAGAGAAAGGTAATTGAATAAATGGAAGCAGATTGCATGATGCCATCAGCACAAACCACAGGCAACATGTAAGCATCTGACCTCTATTATATCCTCTGACATCAGCCCTGCCTTGCACCCGGCGCTGCATATACCATCCTATACACACAAACACATACAGACCGAGCAAACAGGAAAGTACATATAACACAGAGACAAACACAGAAAGAGCGTGCGAAAGAACTGACTTCCAACATATACGCAGAAAAGTCAAGGTGGGTTATTCAAGCATCTAGGGGAATCCCTCCACCTTAACCCAAATCTCAAACACAAACACACACATTTGATAAAAAGCCCACACACAGCTATGCTACTCAATCATTTCCACTGCTTCATACTCTCGCTATACTCTAGCTTTAATAACTGATTGTTGTCCGTTTCTGCTCCATAGCACAGACAGACAAAAACATCACCCAGAGGAAGACAAACAAGGCAAACCCAAAGAAAACACAGAGGTTCATATCAAAGACACATTCAGTACTCAAGGAATACATGTTAGAAATGCCAGTCCTCAAAACCGCTGAAACATGAACTACTGTCTGTGATGGTGCTGCATTCCAACTCATGAAGAACTAATGATAGGGACAGAGGAAAACACAAATACTGTATATTCATGAGGCTGACTGAAGAATCAAGAGGTGAGCACTTATTACCGTACCTGCCAGATAACGTCAGGATCAAAACAGAAAGGGGGGTTGGTGTTCTGTAATCACAAAACGGAAATAAAATGCCACTTAGGAAAAGCAAACACACATGCGACGCAAACATGTAACAAGCAGTGATGGACATTTCACAGTCATACAGTTGCATGAGCAGTTTTAAAAAAGTCACAATGCATCATAATATCTCCACCTCAACATCCCCAAAGAAAGACTGCTCTCCTTTATGTCTAATTCTTCAGGCAGTGTTTGTATTGCCTTTTCTAATTAGTGCAGTCAAATTTAATTGGGTCTCTCTCATGCATTTACAACACTGTGGGCATCCCGGGCTAGCACATGTGCACTTTGTTAATAGGCAGACAAATCACCAAGTATGTGTGAAAAATAACTGTGGTTTTGTTGTAAAGGAACCACTTTTGGAACAAGCGTTTGTTGAATGAACACTAAGTGTGTGTGTGTGTGTGTGTGTGTGTGTGTGTGTGTGTGGGTGGGTGTGCGGGTGGGTGTGCGCGCAGACACATGTGGAGTCAACTGCATTTTTCACAGCTCTAACGACTTCAAAGGGCTGAGATGAGAGTGAAAGCTTCCATATGTGACATTTGAAACAAATTGAATAAGTGTTCAACTCTGCATGCGCTAATAATGGCCTTTACTTGAGCATGGCCGCCATACAGACACAAGGCAACAATATGATGATGTTTTTTCAATTGTTTTGCGCGTGTATGTTTGTGTCTGCGTTTACAGGCCAGAGCCAGATCTACTACTGCTCACATTCCAGTGCTCATCCATAATTCAAGTTTTGTTGGTATGAAGCTGATATCAGACAACATGCTGCAACTGAAGAGCAAAGTGCACTGCTTAAACAAGCTCATATCATTATATTTGAATTTTTATCACACACACCTACCAGAGTTTAAACCAACAGTTCTCTAATCTGTCAAGAGATAAACTGAAGAACACATTGTCTACAGCTGGCTAATTTATGAAGCTGAGAACAGCAATGCACATTCCCCACGTTGCACAGTATTACATAAAATGTTGCCTGCTGCCGATGATCCGCTTTAAGTCCTACCTTCATATCAATGACGGTCTGCAGAGCCCTTGTCTTGGCCGGATCAGCCTGGAGCTGGTTCCGGCGATGAAGCTCCTGGGGAGGGACCCGGTAAAAATAAGCCTGGCGGCTCATCATCTTTGGCACTTTCTACCACCCACAGCTTCAGAAAAAAATACACTGATCCGTCTGACCAGTTCCAGTCTCTGAGTCTTTTTTTACTTCCTTTTAATATCTTTTGTTATTTATAACGGTATCATCCTCTGCTGTGAATCCTTAGAAAATCCTGTTTTGCAAATAGAAAGCAAACTTTCTTATAGTCTTTAATCTCCCTGGTCCCTGTTTGATGCTCTCCAGTCGACTTCTTTCCGTCTCTAATAACAGGTGCTGGTGTCTATTTTCTCACCTCTCTTGTTTTCTGTCCTTCTGTCTCTACTTCGTTAGCACACAAGAGAGATGAACAGCTATAGGTGACAGGAATCTGACTCGATCACTCTGTTAGTCTCTATCTTTCTGCTTCTCACTTGTTATCTCTGTCTCTCTCACGCAGATGTCTCTGGCATGCTAAAGCTCTTGCTTAGCAACACTTTCCGCCAGCACATGCGCTACACTTCTTCTATCAATAATTAATGGTAGCTCTGACCTACAACTATGCCCACACAAAAGCACACACATTCAAGCTAATATGCACACACAGAAAAAAACCCACACCAACCAGTTTAGACAGCTGCTTCATTCACATGTGAAATGAGCCACTGCAACATCCATCCAATGTATTATTATTGCTACTTAGCTTTAATCAGCCTCAGTACCACCACCGTCCTATGTCCACCTGTAAACTCTCACGCACTTCTCAAGGGGAAGATCTGCAATTGCAACATCACATATCTGTTCAGGCACAGTACATGTGTTTCAGATCAGAGCAAAGATGCCAAACATGAACTATACTGTGTCATACTCTCACATAAATAGACTAAACGTCTGCCTTTTTATGTTTTATTACTTAATTATTCAACCAGGGAAGATTTACTGAGGCCAGTGTTCTCTTTGTAAAGAATAGTAACACTCTGCTGTACACCCTGTTCAATACCACGCAGTCGCACACATTCACATCCTCAGTCCACTCAGCACATCCACTGTCTGATCTGCTGACCACCAAGCAGCTCCACTAAAGCAGTCGGTGGTTGGGGCAGGCTCTGTTGTGGTAATGAGGGAGTGGCACTTCACTGGTGGCAAGCACAGTTCTTTCAGTTCCCACCCACAGGCCTGTGACCTGCAGGCTTGTGAAAGTTTTAGGCCACAACTGCAGCTTTAGAGACAATCCACCATCACATTGGACTGTACACTGCTATGGTGCACAGCACACATGCACTATAGAAATTCTTAATATCAATAGACAGACTTTCAAGGGCCAGAACAAGCAAATCTACATATCTGCACAGTAGGTGAGATAAGCGAGAGCTGCCTGCCGCTGTTTCCTGTTTATGTTGTAGTTCACGGCTGGAAAGGGGAAAGCAATCCTAGTGAATTTGCCCTGAAAAGGTTCGAAATGCACAAAGCACAGGTGGGATGTAAAGACACACTGACTGATTTTAATGTAGGGGCCTCTTGCATCACTGAGACAGATACACAAACTAAAGACTTAGATGCATTGTAGGGCCATGGAACTGTGGCACTATCAAAGCCAAAATTAGACAAATGACAGCCAGTCCGTGGGTAAAGAAAAGGCATCTTATCAGGGAGAGACTGCGTGGAGATGAGACATGAGGCAGCTCATCTGTCACATATAAAAACACTTTAGAAAAGCATGAACAGACATAGAGGGAGAGGCTACAGGTTGTGATGATGTCCCATTGCCCCCATTTCTCCCAGTGAAATGAAGTAATAGGAGACAAGGGTCTTATGCTCTTCAGTTGTGGATAAGGAGAGATTACCGCTGTCAGAACATGCCTCCCACCCCACAGACTGACATACCCACTGCAGTCCCAATCCTAATCTTCTACTCACCATATGTGTATTAATGTGTCACTGTGACTGTGAGCCTGTCCTTTTTTGTCTGTGCACATTCAAGCATTTATCTAAGCTGTCGAGTGAGTGTGTGTATTGACTCCTTATCAACAAATGGTTAGAGTACAGTTAGAGCACAATGGAGGAAATTAAGTCATGCAAGGGAGCATGTCATCAAAGACTGTCTCCTCTGCTCCCCATGTGTCAGAGGACCGAGCATATGGAATGAATAGGATCAAACGTAACACTATAGCAATAAGTGCCGGCATCCTGAGTGAAGGATACGGTCAAAAGGTTCAATTCTAGCCTCGAGGCAATGGTGTCATATATGCCACGCATAGACAGACTAGAACATGCACAGATCCTACATAGACATACACACTTTCACACACATTCATCAATGACATTCCCATCCTTTCTCCATCAGTGGGAGAAAAGGGAAACACATTTGCTTGCCACAAATGTAAAAATGTCCATCTATCAGCTTGATGGCTTAAATGGGTAGTTTGAAAAGACAAAGGAAAAATCAGAGGAAAAGCATTGCAGAGACATTGGGAGGGGGTGAGGAGAAGGTTTGAGGGGTGTAATTTTGTCCCGATAAACTTTTCCGCTCAAACATTCTGGGAGATCAACAGAGCGTGGCGAGTATGTGGTGCCCGGGGTGTGGTGCGGAGAAGGGAGCATTAGTGTGTGTGCCTGTGTGAGTGTTTGCTGATGGTATTTACAGTGGCCTTCTGATGTTGGCTGAGAGGGACCTTCATTAGCACAGGCCAAAAGTAGCCAATCAGGAATGGAGTCCCTAAAAGGTCCCCCACCCGGGACCCTGCTTTTCACCAATTAACCAAATCACGACAGAGAGTCTATCAGCCTGGGAAACAACAAAGCAACACACTGGGGAATGTTGATGGACATACAGGCATAGAGAGGGAAGCAGGTGAGAAAAGAGAGCGGACAAGACGTCAGAATGATACAGCTGATGGCATGAGACACTGAGCAAAACGAAAAAGCAGGAAAAGAGAGAGATTTGCTGACATGAACTTCCACTGCTCCTCAACATGCTGGCACTCCAAAGTTTTAAAAAGCTACATTTCTGAAGTTTCATCAGTATTTAGGAGAAGGCAGGGGGGTGTAGAGAGAGAGCGAGAGAAAGCCTGCCAAAAACAGCAGCAGGACTTCTGAAACCAGTCGCACTATAGAAAAATAGGGACACAATAGGCGCGTTGCCCTTACGTTCTCAACACCAGAGCAATGCTACATACAGTAGGGTACTCTGTTCTAATACAATACTAAGTGAGATGTCTTCACGTACGGTAGGAGCCCTACATCTACCCAGAGCCCCAAAGGAACACGTGAAATCTGCAATACCATATGTATGAAAGTAGATATGCCATCTCCAAGTAAAAATCTCACAGCGAGAGTGTGCATGTGTGTGTGCACACCCTTGGCAGCAGGTCAGGACTGGGCAGGAACAGACCAGTGGTGCAGCTGTTATTATTGGGTCTACAGGGACCTGGCGGCTGGGGAGAGCCGATTAGGCCCAGATTTATGCCTCTCAGCATGTGTGTGTGTGTGTCCCATCACACATAACTTAACTCAGAGTAGGTGCATGGAACAGCCTCAGCACTGCAGTGATATTCTAATAGAACACTGCCACTCTGTGGACATTACTAGTACTGCAAACATTTACATTTTCCACTCAAACATACCATGTAATAAAGGGCTTCCATCTTATTCTAAGAAATTTTGCTGATGTTAGCAAGTCAAGTATAATAATAATTATATAATAATTAGAATAAGTTTTATCTTAAGGGTGGTTTCTAGTGTTGGGTCTGTGCAGCCAAAACAGTCTGACAACAGACAGAGTTTAACAGGAAATACAACTGATGGAGCACAACTACACATACATCATTGCCTGACAACATAACAAGAAGTAAAGAAGTGAGTGATGTAGCACTACATCCATACATACTGCACATCAGCATACAATTCATACACAAACAAGTAAGACATCTGGTTAAAATAACTTCTCATCTGGCCATGATCTCTAAGTCCTGAGAGGTGCAACAGAGTGAGAGATATTTTTGTCATTTGTTGTGTGTATATATATAGACTGTGCAGGTTGCTGATATGTGTGTGTGATATGTTGAGGTGATATATTCCTCTTCAAACTAGCAAAGAATACCAAGAAAGCCTCCACTGCCAGCTTTCAGTCATGTTTGAAGGATAAATAAAAGCGGAGGTGAACTGAAAATGGAGGCTTTTATTATCCCGGCCCGAGCTAAACAAGCTCAGTCATTTAAAGCAGAGTAATGGGCGCGGTAATGAAAGGCAGTTGGTCTGGTTTCCTTTGGAGCTAATCAAAAGAACTAAGAGTAGTGCCCCCTAATAGAGGCAATAGCTGTACTACCATCACTGATTTTCCTTCACTAACTATGACAAGTGCAAGCGTAAGGCTAAATTACCACTCTGACACATAAACAAAGGCAAGAGGCCTTCACAGGAAGTAGGCTGCTCCTGGGTAAAAAAGTGCAAAGAACTCCTTCAATTAATCTGTATTCAGCCCAACCTTTAACACTTAAATCACACAGAAACCGCAGAAAACACATGAACCAATCTCAGCAACTTGACTATTCTTCCCCACAATATTAATACAGCTATTTTGAACACCCACAAATTTTGCTGTTTTTCTAGTTCTTATAATTCCCAACAAAAATGAGAAATCATAATACAATCACTGCAACAAATCATAAATAGCAACATATAAAATCTGTTTATATTTATATATATGTGTATGTATATACATATAAGGAGGAGGTCAGAACGAGACGAAGGAAAAATGAAGGAAAAAATGAAAAAAAAACGAAAGAGCAACAATCACCTCTCTTTTCAATCACGGCGCGGAGTGTTTTCCCTCATTAATCATGCATTAATATTCAGACAAACACAGCTTGTTTTTCTACCTTAGAAAAACACTCCTTTCTACCATCTCTCCCTCTCTTTCACCTCACCTCTCAGACCCAGTCACCTCTCCTCCTTCATTACACCCACAGTATGTGTTAAGCTGTCAAGCAGTTAAAAATAGTACAGCACAGAGAGTGTGTGTGAACAGGTACTCACCTCTTACATACACAGCATGTTTAGGTCCCTTACATTAGGTATACTCACACACACAAGTACACACTTGCACAGCACTGGTCACATTAGCATGGGCTAAAATACCCACACTTCCCTCTGACAAAACCATCACAGTAAACCAAACACCCGGCATGGGTGGATATCCCATCAGCCACCAGCAGCCCAGCGAGGGAGTGTCCTTGCTAGAAACCCTAAGCCGACAGGCCCCAGATGTGCACACATGCTCATATACACACACGCAATCATTCTGACTGGGCACAGCAGAAATAGAAGCAGGCAAACAAGACATAGACAGAAAAACAAAAACATTGTGACACAAACAATAGCAGAGGCCGCGTACACATGCAACACACAAACACAAACACACACTGACAGAGAGGTAGGAAAATTAAAGGCTAAGAAGATTTAGGAGTTAAAAATAAACAAGGCAGGAGTGAAGAGCACAGAGCAGCCTACTACAAGCCCTCCTGGCAGAGGGTATAAAGACACCTGTGCTACACCACCACTCACGGGGGGGCATTTTTCATTTTTCAGCCAATAAAATTGATTCTCTGAGGAAGACAAAAATGGAATGAGTGAGAGTGTGAGGAGAGTATACTATTTCAAATACGTTTTGTTTATCCTAACTGCTGCAACATTTTTTGTTATTTCCACTTCAAAATCCTATAGAAATGTCTCATGCTATAGAATAAATGCCAAATGCTATGAACAAAGCACAGACAAAGCAGTGTACAAACTGCCAAATGAGCATGTGGATATCCAGGAACACACACACACAAAGCAACTGAGTCAGATTGTAAAACTGCATGGCTGAACACGGGCTTAGAGCTCGCCGTATGTTAATCTGGCCCATTGATAAGACCTGCTGAGCTGCTTTCTGCTCCTACACTCTACATAATACACACACACACCCACAGTTACACACACACGAAAAAAATCATACGCATATGAGTGTGACATATCTAAAAATATCACATTAAACATTAATACAAATTAGAATATGTCTTTGGTAATAAAAACCAAATGTCACCTAGCTTACGCTTTTAACTAGCCCTCTAACATAAGCACCTTTCAGCCCTTAATATTTTGGCACCACTCCATATAAAATCTAACATTATAATTGCATTACAGTGTACATATGTAAGTGTATGTATACAAGTAACACAACTGGGTAGTATAATACACAATATCAAAAAACTCCTCCTATAAAAGTTAAAGAAAATAAATAATAAGTATCAGACACTGCAAAGCCTTGCTGTTTGAATCACCCTGAAACTATAGATGAATGGTTCTATAGATGAATGGTTTAGGTACCATAACCCTTCATTCCCACTCAGACCTTGGTAAAAAAAAAAAAAAACTCACACACCTCTCTCGCATGCATGTTTTCCAGGTGCCCTTCAGCTTCCTGTGCCACCATGGTCACGATGCCTGTCCGCTGCCCTCGGCTCCAGTGCCCCTGACCTTGACTTTGACCTTGACCCTGAAGCATCTCCAAAAGCCTCTGGATGCTCTCATCTCGGGCACCCAGCGTCTGCTTCTGAGAGTCGATTCTCATCTCCATCTCTTCCATGGTCTTCCTCAGCAGCGAGAGCTCCTTGGCCTGTCGCTCATGCTCCGACTGCAGCCGGAAGAAATTTTCCTCGGATGGATCCAGAGGAGGAGATGAGGAGAAGCCGTCACACCCAGGTACCTGGCAGGGGCTGCAGGGCCGGAGTGAACTAGAGCCGGGCACTGTAACGGGACCTTGGCTGGTACTGTAGAGCGGCTGATTTGGGCTACTCCTCAACCCAGGCTGAAGGGTGTTGGCTGGGCTGATTCTCTGCGCAGCTATAGTAGTGTTACAGCCATAACCAGGGCTGTGAATGATGACATCAGCTTCCTGTTGCCTTGGATTGTAAGTGTTGGATGGGCTGGCTCTTGGGCTGTTCTTTGGTCCAGGACTGTGCAGGTTGCTGGGGCTTTGTCTGGGGCTGTGGCCAGGGCTGAGCCCCCCTCTGTGGTCCTGGGATGTATGGAGTTCTCGATAGGAGCCAGAGTTCCCCTGCTGTCGCTGTTGTTGCAAGCGACTGTTCATCTCCCTGTGAGCTCTCAGCTCCTCCTGAAGCTCCTGAACTGTCAAAGGAAGCTGCTATAAAGACAGAGATCAATTAGGTGCCTATTTATTCAATCAGCACAAATATAAAAAAACACACACATTCCCAAACACAAGATGATAACAATACTCTAAAAATGGGGTACATAGAACTGACCTTGTTTCTCCCAATATCCCCAGGCTGCAGCAGAGAGGCAACACAAGAAAGACACATAGATGCATAAAGCCAAAAAAAGCATGTGGAAAACAAATTCACCTTTAATATCAAACCATTATGTAGATTACTTCAAGTTATTGGATGATGGTTTTGTGTTTTTGCCACTAGGGGGTGATATTTCTCTTCAAAGAGAGAGGGAGTGTGCAGCAAGCACCAGTGACCTGAGTTTGTTTTCTCTGAGATTAACATCAGCTGAAGAATGAGAGAAATACAGAACAATTGATATTCAAGATGAAAAATAATAATGAAAGTTAGGAAAACTAAGGGAAAGATTACCTGAAAGATAACAACCTGCACTGTTTCCTGACTGGGACATCATGTAGAATGGAAAATGTTTAATGTTATGTGCATTGTCTTAAAAACATTCCCTGTTAGAGGGGAAGCATAACATAATATTTAAAAACCTTGGGAAGACATTTGCCTTGAATTATGTTAGCTGAAAAGGTTCACTGATCAGTCAACATGTATCACTTGAAGAATTGATTCCAAAGTGAAATAAATGTCTCCTGAAAGATCCTTGCTGGAGACAACACATTTAACCGAACATGCCTGCTTTTGCCGCATGTTGCAGTGCAAAGTAATACAAACTGCAATATGCTAATTTACATTCACAGCTCTCAGCTTTCCAGACTTGCAAATGGAAATTCATTTTGGGCTTGAAACCATGGACACAGAGCATACTTGATGATTGACTGTGAAGGGTGAGAAAGGGATGCAAGGACAAAAACAGAAACACACATACAGTATCTTACTAAATAGAGTTTGTGAAAGGTTCATTGATGGAAATTCTAAACAGATAATAAATTACAAATCGCTCCATTTTTATGAAAATATAAATTTTCTCCTCAAATATTCTTAGTCCTCTCTCCTTGTCCAGAAGGTGTGGAGCACCAAGGACATGGAGCTGAGATGTAGGAAGAAGCCGAGGGTGAACACAGATAATCAATGCAACAAGCTAGCACTGAATATAAAGTCAGAGTGGGTGGACAATCCGCTGTGCATGCACACACACACACACACACACACACACACACACACACACACAAACACACAAGACTGTTGACACAAATACATATGTACAAGTGCATACGTGCACACGCACACATACACACGCGCACACACACAGACACCAAACAAACAGATGGTTAGGGGACAAGTCTGGTCACTGCAGCTGAGAGAAAAGGTGACATTCCTTATGCTAATTACAAAGTTCTCTTGTTAGACTCAACTCTTCCCTGAGTGTCCCGAAGGGCAAAAACATAAAGGATATAGAGAGAAAAAAAAGGGGGGAAAGGAGAGATGAGGGTTTGAGGTGATAAGGGAGAATGAAGTGAGAGCAGATAAGAGTCAAAATAACATCTTCTGCATGACATATAGCTTTTGCAATTTCAAAAGTATTTGATAAAATGGAGGCTTTTATCTGATTTTATATGGTAGGGCAGTAAACGTTATGAGAGAAAGTTAAGAAAGGCTAAAGTTAAGGGACAAAAATGTTGGTAACATTTTAATGGGGGATCAATATCGCCCAAAAATGTTGCAGGCATTTTCAGCTGATGCTGAACTAGTCCTGGGTGTGTGTGTGTGTGTGTGTGTGTGTGTAAGAAAGAGCGTCAGAGAGATGTCAGCAGAGAAAGGAACTGACAGAGACAGAAATAACAAGAGAGAAAGTCATATAATGGTTTATAAGGAATGTTTCTTTGATGGCAGCTAAGGAAAAGCGAACTGATTTACTTTATTATAATATTATAACAACAACAGACTCGACTGACAACTGACACTAAAATTGAATGATTACTAGTGGCTTTTTATTTCTGTAATGGTGGCATTTCTGATGCAACTGCTCCCTAAAATTTTTAAATGGATTCTCTGCTTGATAATCAATAAAAATGACTAATCCTGTTTCTAGCAGCATCATATATGATGGTATGAAACAGAAAACTGTGCACAGTTTTCATTCTTATGAGGTACACAAGGGGTAATGAGAACATAAATCTGCAGATATGGTAAGGTAAATAATCTCAGTAGATAAATGAAGATAAAAGGAGAAAAGAGTGGAGGTAAGAAGACAGCACACAAGAGTATGTTAGTTAGGGAGAGACAAATGAGGCGACACTTGAAAAAACAGTAATACACTAGTTGAATGGGTCTGTCGCCTGAAGGAGCAGAACAGAGACAAACACATCCATCTATCACAGAGAGGGCCAAGTCGGGACAGGCCTACAGATGTACAGAGAATGGTAACATAGAGCGTCCTACCCAGTTTTAATACCACAAACATCTGCAGCAAACACATTTAATATATATAAATCCTGATAAAAACTAGCACGTGTGGGCCTTAATATTAGTGTGTGTGCATCTTTTGTGTCCATAGAAGAATAGGGCAACAATCGTCATGCACTTTAAACCAACATTACATACATTTATACATTTTGCTTGTCAGGGCAAGAATCTATAAAGCTATATGTAATCATAAGCTATTCTGTGTTAATTCTCAAACTTTCTGTTTTTTGTATGTTTGACTTTAAATCAGAAGAAAGCGTGTGTGTGTGTGTGTGTGTGTGTGTGTCACAGTGTCCTCACACTGTATGACAATGTGAGATGAAAAAGCTATAAATATGAATGCAGAGGTGTCTCCTTGGTTACAAGAGGGAGGAGTCAGATGGAAGAGTACAGATATGATTAAAGTTTTTGCACTCTTGTGTGAGATGAAGTGCAAAAGGCTGCAAGAAATAGACTCAACAGTGACTACAACAGCTGTAGAGTGCAACTGAAATGTATCATACGGACTTGCAGCTATATTCCTCCAGAGAAACACCTCTATTTTCCACCCAGACAACCACAGACACACAAGGTAGTAAAACACCACATAGACAAATGGAGAAACAGAAGGCTGGCAAGATGGCAAAGGAAAAGACAGACAATGAAAGGCATTTATATGGTAGCTATGCAGTGAGACAGACAGACGGATATTGCCTCAGACTGATTGGGACAGGCTCCAGGGAGAGGTGGCACAGGACAGATTGGTCACTATCCCTGCAGGAGTTGCTTTGAGCTTTTTTAGAATCTGGCTATCACTTTGGCTGCGATGAGGGCACGTT
This sequence comes from Datnioides undecimradiatus, assembly GCA_008933995.1. Taxonomy (NCBI): domain Eukaryota; kingdom Metazoa; phylum Chordata; class Actinopteri; order Lobotiformes; family Datnioididae; genus Datnioides; species Datnioides undecimradiatus. The sequence goes on from WARS01000026.1 coordinate 7,012,304, forward strand.
CCCATGGAAACACAGACAGTGCTGAGCCTGGCAAACATCTTTACAAATGAACCGCACAGAAGCCTTTCTATGCAACCTTGAAGACAGGAACAAAAGGTATGCTGTGCGGAGGAGATCGGTGGGTCAACACAAAAAGTCTCAAAATGACATGTAACCAGACAAATCAAAGGGTTTTGTTCCACAATGAGATTTCCACCATTTGAAAAGTATGACGTCTTCTCTCATAAAGACTTGATGATATTGAAGTAACTTACTGCTTAAAGTGTAAATAAAGCATTTTTAAAGCTCTTCAACTAGTTTTCTTCTCACCTGCATATCCTCTTGGTTAGTCCTGTACTGGTCCTTTATAACCGAGGTCCGCACTCCCTCCTCCCGCCTAAACCCTTTGTCTCTTTTCACATCTGGGCTCCAGAAGTTGACATTGTTCACGCTAGGGCCTGACCTCCCATCTCTTCCTCCGTCCAGTTCTCTCCTCAGGTTTTCATTCTCCCTCTGCAGATCCCTCAGCTGAGCCTGGAGATCAAACGTGGATACCTCTCCACGTCCAGCCGAATCTGATGCCTGTGGATGTCTCCCAGACTGGCGCCGCAGACTGGAGGTCCCTGCAGGATGCAAGGTTTGTTCTCCATAAGGGTCAGACGGGTGATGTAGCCCATAGGAAGTGATGTTTGGACTGCTGCCCATGGCTGTCGTGCGGCTATTGTAGGAGGAGCGGCTTGTGCTCCTGCCCAGCGTCATGGTGCCTTTAGGATATCCACCAGAGGATTCCAGGGAATCCCGCTCATTGGGGTACATGGCACCTGAAGTGGCATAGGCAGCACTCAAAGACTGGATGTTCTCCATTGACAGGGTTTTACCCCCTGGAGCTGTCGCTGAGCCACGAGTTACTCCTTTGTCTACTGCTGTGCCAGGTTTGATCTTCGAACTGGGCCGCGACACAGACCCTTGACTTCCAGCCAATTTAGATGCTGGTGCAGGCACACCCCCTGACACAGAGCCTGGCTCTAGCCCTGAGCGGGAGCCTGGTGCTGAGCTTACAGCCTGTTTGCCTTTCCCCTGTTTGGGGGATCTGGAAAAGCGTGAATGAGATGTGCTGCCATCAGTGTGCCCACTACTCTTTGAGCCAGCAGATAGCTTGCTCTGCGAGGGCTTGGCTCTAATGTTTAAAGGCATTTTTTTTATATGGCAAAATTCAGTTTCTGAAAGCACACTGTTAAGGTCAGGAATATGTTCATGTCCCTTTATGGAACCAAAATAAATAACACGTTTGAGAATAAAGGCCACTTCCCGGGCCTCTCAGTTTTCACCTGTCCATCCCCGATTGTTTAGGGCACGAGGCTCAGTCTTATTCAGAGAGTAGCACTGGCTGTTTGCTCGAGGGCTCCCAGACACACAGACCAGAGGTCTTGCGTTTTCAGCTACAGTCCAGAACATCACGGATTCTAGATAGGTTAAAGAGGGACAAACATTGAGAGAAAAGAAAATCATTAAATCAGATGTGGGTACGGTTTGTAATGATCCCATTACAAGCAAGACTTACAAAATTATGCTGTGGACACCTGCTGATCTAGTAACAACCTTCTCTTACTATCACCGCAGCACTCAGTTCAGCACCATGGACAGAACTCAGTCTGCCATCATAAAGCACATAGACTCTAATGACTGCATAGGTCTGTAAGAAACAGGGAAAAACAGTGTAATTGGCTAAGGCCGTGGTAGATTGCAGAGGGAATTGGAAGACCACTCTTAATAAGCTGCCATCCCTCTGGGGCACCTGCAAAGCTCATCACCAGACTTTATCAGGGCTGAAGACAAACCGTAGGCTTCAACTAAAAATAGGCACTTGTAATTTTAGGCCTATCACCTTGAATATTGTATGGTAAGACTGTGCCTGTTTAGGATGAAATCGGCCTATTACGTATTATACTATACATGTGTCTATGGCATACACAGTATATGGGCATTTGTTGTCTTTGTGACAAATAGGCACACAGTACTTCAAGTAGTTAAAACAATATCCACAGGGAATCAAAGTAAGTACAATCCAGTCCATGATGGACCAGATATTGGGGACTGTAAAGCAGAGGCAAATCCAAATCATAATCCCTCCTCTAATCCAAGAGGATTGGGTGCTGGGAATCACTGCACAGGATGCAACTGAGAGATTGGTTAAGTCTGCTTGTCAGTCATAACATAGCTGTCAATCCCCTATCCATCATTGTTTGAGACAATGAATTTTGCCTTGTGCCAGTAACGGAGCCATTAATGAATAAATTTGACATATGAGTTGTGCATTGATATCGAAATTGACAGTGGGAAATACAATGATAATGAATAAAGTTAAATCAAAAACATAACTGTGTCTTAAAGAAACTACAAACAGTTTAGCGTGCTGCAACGGCAGCTTTGTCTGCAGATATCAGATATGATTTGCATTAAGATGGAGGTATCGTAAATCAGTGTCACTGGTCAGTTTCAATGGGCACGCGCCAAATGTACTCAGCTGTACCTCCTCGTCAAACCATCCCGAAAGGACCAGCGAACTAACAAAGAAGAGGAGGACGAATGAAAAGGCAAAAATAAAATACAAAAAGTAGGAAACGCCCCACTTCATACCGGCCGCAAACCTCTGCACTTACTTCTGAGTTGGCAGCCAGCTGTTGCAGCGAGGAGAAAACTCGAGTCACCAAGCGAACGAGCGTTAGAACAATTTGCATGATAACACTTGTCCAAACGATCCCCTCTCATACACTTCAACATGTTTCCACCCAGAAGTACAAATTATTAAGTACACCACACTATATTTCACCGGTGGCACGAGTTAAGCGGCCGTTGTGCATGTGACTGGAGACGGACGCCCGAATAACGCTACTACGTCCACGGCATGACGGATTAGTTTCTTGCTCATATGCACACGGCTACATGAGTTGGAGCTAGTACCTTACATAATAATTAATCTGCCGCACAAACTGGGAGCACAGAGTTCCATTTGTTTAAATAAAGGCGGACGAATGATGCCACAAAATCCAGGTGCGCATGCAACGTGTGCTCCGGCTTACCGGACAGGCGCTTCTCCATCACCGCGGAGTTCCAACCGAATCCTGTCCGACCTCAGCGCAGGCTCCATGATCTCATCGGCTCAGCTCTCTCATGACCTGTCCTGCCATCGGGTCCTCGTGGGCGCGCTCTGCCAAGCTGGCGCGTGCGCGACCTATGCAGCGTGATGGGGCAGCACGAACAGCAACGATTGGAGGACTTATTTTTTCATACACCTACATGAGCTTCTGTCGGGCAAGGCACTTGCAAGGTCTTCAATCCAAATTTGAAGAAATAATAACAATAATTTGCGATATATAATGTGTACATAAATAAACAACTGGACATTTTGCAACAAATACCCTACTAGAAAAAGAGTGCATGTCAGATGTAGAGTACCTAAAACCACACAACACGATTGAATAACATCACAACAAACTTGCAAAATGTAAAAAACAGTGGGCCTGGGACAAGGCCATTGCTCTTTCAAAAGCTTACAAAGGGATAGCAGCTGTTCGGTTGATCCAGTCATTAAAACTTCAGAGAAAATAGATGCTGTTATTAGAACAAATTCCAATAAGACAAAAATTATGTTGGGATCCCAGTCCACAGGCTAAGTATGTGTACCGTGCAACAAGCTACACTGTATGTGAACCTGTTTTGTTACTTCCAATATTTTTGCATGCACATCTGTCATATATCTTTCAATATCTTCTTCTGTCAAGAAGCTTGCAGAGGAACTTCACCTAAAGCCTCCAGATATGTTAGCAAATAGGAAAAAAGAGACCTAAAAATAAAGAAGACATTCTCAAGTTTTCCTCTTAAAATTATGAAAGTGTATAAGAGGAAGCTGTGGGAAATAACAGGTGGCCCATCTTACTTTGAGGCAGGTGAAGTTATTCGTCATATGTAACCTGTAAGAAATAATCAGCAGTTTCATTTCCTTCCAACTACTTACGAAAGAGAAGTGAAATTTTGAACATGAAAGTTTGAAACTGGGAGTAGGCAAACTGCATTACTCCCTTGTAATACTTATGAAATCAAGTTACCCAAGTGAAATCAAGTCACATTTATTTGTAAAACCTAGTATCAATGTCTCATTGTGCATACAATTTACATGTCTCAGTCAACTCTGCAGCCCACAATAGGCAACATTTCCTCACCCAGCTCAGTATCTCTGTGGACAAGGTTTAACTCTGTAAAAGTAAAATAAAAAAACAAAAAAACAGACTTTAAGAATCAATATCAATTTTTTCCAGATAAAACAGAACACAAAACAGAAAAGAATATGTACATGAAAGAGGTGATATATTTTTAACAAATGAGTCACATATTAAAACATTTATCATCAAAGTACTATTGCCTATGTGAAAATTAGTTGACAAAATGAGGTAAAGGGAAGATGCTAACAGTCTTAATGAATGGGACATAAACAAAAGGTAGTTATATAAAGCTTTCACTCATGTTGTGGTCATAAAAGTTGAGGTTGTCTGATGACAATGCCATTCTCACTTGATTCCAGAAAAGCAGTTGAGCCCTTGGGTTTTTTGGCCAGTACAACACTGACTTTCCGCATAACCTTTTCCTCAGCTGAAGGTACTTCAGTTTGGGAAACATCTCATCCAACAGAACCAGCACAGCTACATCCACCTTGGTCAGACAAAATCAGAGATAATTTAGTGATATGAAACCAAGGCAACAACTCAGCGGGGCTTAGATTGACACAAACTGCAAATGAAAACAAAAAGTTAATTTTACCAACCTTCTCATCCAGAAGCCGCTGCTGAACCATGAAGAAGGCCTGTCGAATCACACCATTCACTGTGTGACTTCCAGTAGCACCACTGGACAGCACAAACACTGTCTTCACACTTCTGTACACAGCATTATGTAGGTTTTCAATACATGAAAACCCAGGAATCCAGTCCCTCTCCTCCAAACAGAGAGAAAACCTCCTGTGACCTGAGTTCTCAAGATTGACAGTTAACTCATTGTAGACCCAGTCCCTCACAGCCTGGTTGCTGGTGTCAAAAACTACAAATGCATCATAGTGATAATGGGAATCGCTACCAGCTAGAAGGGAGTAGCCCTTATGTCCGGCCCAAAGTACCTGTAAGCAATACCACAGATCCCAGCCATAGAGATGCTTCAGTAGGGGCAGAACAGTGAAAGTCACAGCAAGCAAAAAAGTGATGATAAAGGCTAAGCCACCATATATGTCCTGGCAGGAACGCTGATCCACAGACAGTATGTCCTTGCCCTGTAGGGACTCTGGGAATTCACAGTGCATATCTGTATTCAGATAAGGAATATTTATTGGAGTACTTGTCAAAAAGTCTACAAACCAAGAGGTATCACAGTCACATTTAAAGGGGTTGGCATGCAGGGTGAGTGTTTTAAGAGAACCATTATTTTTGAAAGGAGCAGGAAGGAACTGATGGTTCAACTCTTTGATCTGATTATGGCTGAGATACAAATATTGTAAGGACGTCGCTTTACTAAAGAATTCCTCTGGAATAAAACTAATGTAATTGTGACTGAGGTCCAATAGAGAAAAAAATGCTCCAAATTCTATGACTTCTTGGGGCAAATGGAGGTAATTTTGACTGAGGTCCAAGCAATACAAATTGCCGAGTGCTGAGATGTTTTGCCATGGAAAATAGTTCAACAGGTTGTTGCTGATGCTGAGGTTCTGAAGGCTTCCTGGAAAGTTAGTCAGAACTTCCGGTGAAATTGACTTCAGTCCATTGTGAGAGATGTCCAGAAAGATGAGGTTTTTCAGGTTTTGGAAGAAATAAGTGTACTTCGTATTTTCAGACTCCCACATTATGTCCAGTTGGTTTCCATAGAAGTAGAGGTACTTTAAAGAACTGCTAAACAACATTTGATCAATTCGCATACTAATGCCATTGTTTGCCAAACTCAGGACCTCTAAGTTAGGCAGATTTCTAATGAATCCTAAACGATGGCCCATGCCCCACATTTTGAAGTGAAAGTCATTGTTACTGACATCTAATACCTTCAGAGTGTTTTTAAGCTCACTAAACGCGTCGGTGTAATAAAAATCAAGTCTATTGTATGACAAATTAAGAAAAACTAATTTAGTCAAACTCTCAAATACTCCACTCCTAAGTGCCTGGCTCACGTAATTTGAAGAAAGGTCTAAACAAACAGCATTTTCCATGCCTACAAACACCTCTTTTCTGAGAGACATAATGTCATTTTGAGACAGGTCAAATGTCAGGTTATGTTGGCATAATTTCCTCCATTGTGATGGAGAGGGTGACACTTTATCCTCCAACATTTCCACCTCGTTTAACCGGTCAAATTCCCAGGTGTCACTTTCAGCTGTGACGTCTCGGGCTGTTAGCATGAGGGGCCGTTCAGAAAAACTATATAAGTTCTGGCTCTGACACACATCCTGTGCAACAGTTGCAGTCAACTCACTCAAGTAGCATGGAAGGAAATTAAGTATGTTTTGAGACAGGTCAATATCGATTAGAGACGGAACTTGTTTCAGAGCTGTCAAGTTACAAGAATTTATGAAGTTCATTCTCAGTTCTAGTTTTGTTAGATTTTTAAGTTTGGACAGAACATTAAGGCTCTTGTCTGACAGCTTGTGGAAAAAGTTACCACTCAGAAGAAGAGATTTCAGGCCAGATATGTTTCCAATATGCTCAGATAGGATCAGTTCAGGAAATGTTTTCAGTGGTTTATAGTTATAGATAAGGCTAATCCAAGTGAGGCCCTTCAGCTCTGCAAAAAAAGTGCCATTGCGTATAGCAAATGCCAGGAGATTGTCAGAGATGTCCAGTCTCTGCAAATTCTTCAAAGGCTGGAAAAGACCATCTGGAAATGTTTCCAGTGAGTTTCCTCTTAAGCTTAGGTAGCTGATGGAGCTGTTTTCTGCATAAAATGAATTTCGGTGTAGGATTAGAGACTTATTTTGTGGGCAAGGAAAACAGGGCCTGGCTGCATGGTCACAACGCTGGCAATTCCACTCCAAATTCAAAGAGTTGAGAACAGTCAGGTTGGCAAATGCTCCATCTAAAATCTCTGTGATTGTATTCTCTCTTAAATCCAGATTCTTTAGTGAAGGTGGTAGTCCTTTAGGGATAGATGTCAAATTGTTATAGCCCAAAGAAAGGTTTTTGAGTTTGGAGAGCTCTCCAAAAACAGTCTCACTGATGTAAAAGGGTTGGTTGCAGGGGTTTACGTAGAAGCAGTTCTTGCTGAGGTAGAGCTCCTCAAGATTTGGAGTTTGTAGAGGGCTTGTAATGTGGAATATGTGATTATTCTGTAAGTCAAGAAGGATCAAGCTTTTAGGTAACTGAGGTATAGATGTGAGGCTATTTCCTGACAGATACAAATGTTTAAGTTGCAATAGGCTCTTGAAGGCACTGCGGTCAATATTCATCTTGCATAGGGGCTTTCCCAAAGCTCTCAGGTGACCTGGCTGGCAATTTCCCATCATTTTCAGAGTGGCAAGGTTTGGGACACCTGAAAAATCATGCTGCCTCACTTGGTGTATTTTAGTCCCACTTAAATTGAGCGACAGCACTGTGGCGACTTTGATGTCAGGGACATTTTTGAGAGGCCTGTTAGAGCAGTCTATTGTGGTGACATTCACGTTAGTGTCACATGGTAAGAAATTCGTATTAATAGTCCTCGCTAATGGTAGAAGCTGGCAAAGTATGAGGATATTTTCCCAAATGGCCTGAAAAAAACAAACAAACTGAATTTCAGTTGTTTACTGGTGGTCCAGATATAATCTAATCAAAAATCAGCCATTTCAGTTCATATAATAACAAGAAATGTAACTGTACTGCAGACATTAATTTTTTTACAGTGAAATGTAATGCAGTTTGGCAGCCAAATAAAATGTTATCTTACTTACCACGGTGAATATAGCACGCATCTTCAAATTCACATCCAGTAGACCCAGATGAAGCAGTCTTTAATCCAGCTGAAGAGAGGAACAACTACATGTATCTGAGGTATCTAGAAGGTCTGTGCACTGAGAAGAAACTGGATCCAGTTATGCAGAAGTGAAATCTTGCGGTCATGTGCAAATCATGCTACCAAAGTCGAATGCATAAAGCCTAGAGATATCACCTCAACACATGTTAAATAAAGGCTTACAAGCAGTACTGTTATTTATGGCAACAACTTCGGAATACACAATACATATACGAGAGTAAAAATTACTTAATATGTTCCTTTTATGATAAGACATTTAGAAAAGATAATAGATTATTTTTCTTGGTGAACAACAGCAGGGGACTTCCCTAAAGTCCCTCACCCACACATGTTCTAAAGTCAAGTTATAAGGAAGTAATTTTACTATCTACTTCAAAAACCTTTTAATAAGAACAAATGCACATCTATCCACAAATTCATCCCACACGGGTACTATTTTCACATTCGCTTTATTAAGTGCACTGTATCACAAAATCAAAGCAGTATTGATTTAAAAAAAAAAAAAACAATCAATGAGGAGATAACACACTAATAATTAAATTAATTTCCTTTGTTAATATAACCTCAAACACACCTAACATCTTAAAAGCCCTTTATTCTGTGTACGTGGAGACTGGAGAAATAAAAACAAAGAATTACCTGAAAACAGTGTTTCTAATTACTCAAAACTGGTTTATTAAAGTTCTGTGTTAAAACAAGTATCCTCTCCACTAATTGGAAGTAATTGTGGCAATCACCATAGCCACAGATATATATCAAGTAAGGTACAGATATAGAAAGTTTGATCTGATTGGAGAGCACGTTTAATGCTTTGGCTTGGACCTCACACTGTCCTGGAAACAGGAGCAAAATATCCCTTGCACACAGTAGTGTCTTACTGTTCCTTTCCTGGCAGCAAAGACAGCATACTGCCCTGCGTACATCTGAGACGTGCCATCACTGACTTATGTATTGAATTATCCACAGAGCGACGTTCATAAAGCCATCAGAGTCAGCATCCACCTTGGAGAGAGAGTGATTGTTCCCTGGGTACCACAGCAACCTAAACAACATGCATCAAAGCGTTAGTGAATGAATCATAAAAAGCCCTGCTGTCCAGTGCATATCTGACATAACCGATGAAACATGGTATACAGACAAGCTGCTTACCGGACTGGGACCTGCTTTGCTTTCAGAGCTCTGTAATATTCAATGCCCTGCTTGTTAGGTACACGCTTGTCATCTTCTCCTAAAGTAAGCAACACTGGTGTCTGTACCTAGATGAGAGATAATCTCAGGTTACTTCATTGTCTGGACAATATCACTGAAGTCACTTTCACACAATCGCAATATTCAGCAATACCCATACCTGTGAGACATGTTTAACGGGGGATTTGTTCAGCATCTGTTCCCAAACAGCCGGGTCAGGTAGACAGTCTGTAGTGTAGTCATAACCAGTCTCAACCATGCACCTGCAAAAATTATAGTTAAACATCAACAGAAGGAAAAAAAAATCCCTGAATGTCTTTAAAGCCTTTTGTTCCTGCAGTGTTTGTTTGCATTATTGAACACCGCCTTCTCTGACAGTGAGGTAGACTCATGCCCTTTATCCCACTCACTTGCTCACAGCTGTCAGAGTGAAATTTCAGGGGCACAAATGATAAAACGAAAAAGCTGAGTGGCTGTGCATGATTGACACAGTCACAAAATGAGGAAAAAAAAAAAAAAAGGCATGAGTGCAAAGATGTGTGTACCAAGACGTACCAGTCTGGGATGTCAGTGCTTCCAATCATTGAGGCCAAATTGATGACTGGGTTTCGAGCCACACAGGCTTTGTAGAATCCTGGGTACTGGCCAATCAGATGACAGGCCAGGAATCCACCATGGGAGCCCCCAGAAACTGCCACCTTCTGTGTGTCGAACTCACCACCTTCCAGAACACTTTCGACAGCAAACTGATGGGAGGAAAAACATGCAGAAACTATAAGAGGACACTTGTAGAGGCAGAGAAAGAAAAACACTTGCAGATTAGCGATTCAGAAATTTGGGGTGCAAAAAGAAGAAAGGAAAAACATTCAATATACCTGCTGTTATTATGAGGCATGGCTTAAACAGAAACTATAGCAACCTCAACCAAATATAGAAACCAATTAAAATCAACTGAATAAACAAAGATAGCACCATAAAGCAACGCTGAAAGTCATTTTTACCTTTAACAGTAATTAATTTCATGACTTATAGGATTTATAATCGGGGTGTTAACCAGCATTTGTTGCTCTGTCAGTTTTGTTTGTTTCAGTTACTCTTACATGAACATCCTTGACATCCTGACTGCCAATATTTCCAGGTAATGAGAGAATATTGTCCTGGCCGAACCCAACAGAGCCACGATAGTTCACTAAGAAAGAAAGCAACAACAACAAAAAAGGACAGGTTATTGGTTTAGTCCTAGCCCAAGTGAAAACCCTATCTACAAGAATAGTCATGCTTTTCTGGCTTTGGTGACTACATCCTTAAACACTGGTTAAGAAACTCTAGACATATTGGGCAGCTACAATTTTCCCTATTAAAACAAAAAGGGAAAACTGTTGTAATGAAGAATTACAATAGAGAAGAGCAGCATGTTCTTTAAATGTTAACGAGAACCAAAACTTAAAACATCTTGAAGTAGCTAAGGAAATGTATAATATTCACCTTTTCTTGTCTGAGAGATTACACAGTTATTAGCCTACGTCTTAATTATCTTCTGTCTGCAGGGGACAGTGTGAAGCTCAATCCCTTTTTCTCATATAATACATATTCCAAGTATGCTCAACCTCTGAGCAGGCTTCATGAAAGCCCTTCATATTAACACATGAACTTACCCAGCAATATAGCAAAGCCCATCCTGCAAAGCACAGACGAGGACAAAACCCAGTCAGCAACATACACCGAGTGAGGTCCTCCTAAGTGAAAGAAACAAGTTGTGTAAATAAGTGACCATTTGTATTAAGAGCTATTAATGTATTTATGTGCTTTGTCCTGTGAGACATAAACTCCAGAGAGAGTATTGCATGCTGAATGAGATATATGTGAAACATCTCAGGGCTTTTTTTCTTTCCTTATAATATAATTAAACATTTTTCCACCAACAGCACTATCGTCATGGCAACCACAGTTTGGCAATGCCAATCTTATCAGTAGCAGTAGCTCTTGACAGAACAGGAAATCCAAACACAGATTCAGTCCCAGCATTAAATTTAGTATCGATTGACGGCATCTTACTTCCCAATGTAAGCGATCAGTATAGTACATTTCCAGCTGTCATTTGGCTTTGGGATACTAAATTAAGAAGATACTGTAACAAAAATGGACAATTATCACACCAACACTACCAGACTGCTCATATTGTTTGCACACTACAGAACCGTAATGACAGTAACCAACCATGAGGAGTGACAATAAGTGGCAGCTTCACTCCATCCTTCACCTCCTTTGGTTTGATCAGCAAAGCTTCAAAATCGAGGCCAGCTGGAATACAGAAAAATGTGTTAGTCCCTTTAAGATTATGTATGCTGTTATTCAGGAGTCCCATGGTTAAATTCTTCTATATATATATATCTTCTATATATCTAACTTCCATAAAATTTGTGGACATGATCACTCTTTCTGACTTGACTTACAACACACACTCTTCCTGTAATTAGAAATGTCTGCTATTGTATGTTGAGACTTACCTATTCTACCTCATGTATTATTATTTACTACAAACATGCACGTTTAAATCTATGAACAGATCTAATAAGCTCAATGTTTATGAGGTTTAGTCACTGTTTATTCTTTAAATCAAAGAACTTGTATTCTTACGGTATTGACTGTTGTCTTGCTCTGGAGGAGGGGTGAAACTCAAGATCTTCCAGTCAATATCTGGCAACATCTGAGAGTCTTCCAAAGTAACCCAGACTACATCCTCCTGAGAATCCCGGGCTGGAAGGAAACCCACCCTCTGGACACAGAAGAGACATTGAAAGTGACGTCGTAGCTTCCCCATGAAGTTTTATTTTTTTGAGAATTAAAATCTGCTGTACAGAGTACAACAATTCTCTTTACACAACAGCATAATTTTTCTATATATCAAATAAAGACCACTCTTATTAAAACTCTGAACCTACCAGACTTGGGGGGCAGTTTGGAGAGGAGCAGCTAACCATCATCAGATCTCTCTCTATGTTCAGTAGACACCAGCTACCAATATCAGACTCTGCAAACAAACAAAGAGCATCATTAGACTCAGGTTGAAAAGACACATTCAGGTGATCCTGGTCATTGCACTGTACTATCGAGGGTAACACTAAACATCAGTAAATGAGACAGTTGAAACCTGAACATAAGCAAAACCAATGCTGATAAATGTGTCAAGTGCCTCACTTGAAGTCAGAGGGGTAATGGTCCCCGTGCTTATATCCACCATTAACAGATCCTACAAGACAGAAAATAACTTTTGTAAGGTATAAATACTTGCAATATTACCTGTCTGAACATTTTATGTACAAAATATACAATCACGAGCAAAAATACCAAGTCTTAGTGTCTAATTTTTTCATAATAAATAAGCATTTCCCCAGGAGTCGGCTGTACCTTGCGGCTCCGCTGAGCACAAGAAACAATAATTCGCTGACTGTCTGCTGACCAGCACTGAGGGGACAACTGAGAGCTGTAGATACCAGTAAAGCCATCTGTGAAGCCACACCAACAGACACAGACACAATTAAGTTCAGTATAGAGGCAAAAAAATATATTCATGTGACCACCAAGTTTTTCTTACCCTCTGCAGGTCGCTTCACTACATCCACAACCACTGAGGTCTTCTTAGTGTACCAGTCATACTAGAAATAAACGCATTTATTAACTGTTAAATATGTTCCTGCTTCAACAAAACTACATGACTACGGAACACATGAACAAACACCCATTCCTGATTTTTCTTTTACCACAGTGCATTTTATGAAAGGTCCATCCTGTCTTACCATACTGAGCCTGCTGCACTGCATGTGTGGTCCGTACACAGAACACTCCAGGTACACAATTCGACACTGGTCTGGGCTCAGCCTGGGGGAACGCACTGCATGAGTGCCGGATGACAGCTGCTCTAAGAGATGGAAACAAACCAATACGATACACATGAACATCTGCAATTGTATCACCATCTGGCTTCACCTGTCACATACATAACAGACCAGTTGTCCGATGTAAAACAAATTATAAACTGGGGCGCAAGAGGTCAGCAAACAAAACAAAACAACAACAAAAAGAAACATATGCACATTTAGTCATTTTATTTACGGTGCCCAACACAAAAGTTTAAGGCAGGTAATTTAATAATCTAGTAACATAATATATCATAAGTGTTTGCAATATACAAGACTTGGTGTGTGCAAGACGAACATTTTGGCATCATACTCTGATTTACCTGGACCACGTTTATTAAAAAAAAGGTACTACAGATCTAAATAACATGATTAGCATTCATACTTACCACATTTCCCACCCATAAGATCCACATAGAACAGAGAAGACCTAAGAGGAAAAAGGAAAGCATTAACAACAATGCATAATTAGCTTATAAGGTGAACCAAGGAAATTTCTGAGCACAGAATCTTTTCTATGCTCTACACATGTAATGATCACCTCCTGTTGGGGCAGAACGTAAGGCCAAGTCTGAAAGGCTCATGCCACCAGCCAACAAACACCACGCCTGTGTCACCTGGAGCCCAGAAAGCCTGCAGAGACAGTAACAAAAAGACAAAGAGAGAGCAACAGCATTAAGTGCACTCCGGGGGCACAAAAACTGAAACATACACAGTTGCACAAACTGCAACACCAACCTGACCAGGTGAGATATATTCAGGCACACCCTCCAACACAGAGACATTGTCGCCTTCAATGTCCATAACACAAAGCACTGGACAGCTCTTTGAGACCAGTGCCTCTCCCCAGTCCTCATGAAAGGCAAACTGCTCCCCCTGCAGGGATAAAGAGGCCAAAACAGTACAACGTCAACTGAAATAAAATATAACCCAGCGATTTTGAATTAATCCTTTGAGCGGTGAATCTTTTGTGTTAGAAAAGTATTCATTGCATTCACTTTTACAGCCTCCTTTTTCTCCCCTCTCATGGTCTCCTCCTCATCCCCAATTGAAGACAACTCTGGTGACTCAGTCTAGAAACAGAAAATGAAAAATAGGATGAATTATTACCCAATTGTCCAACCTTTTTATTACAGAGAGCAGTCAAAATGAAACCTTTTGCAGAGTGCTGCAGTTTGCAGCATTTTTATGATCAAGTGATAAGCTCCCTTTCATTGGTGTGCAACAAACTTTGAGATATATTAAAACCGGTTTGCTGGGTGTGTTTGGAGTAACTTGTAAACATGTTTTGTGCAGTACTAAACACACCCCTTGCAATGACGTCACAGAGAATCAACATGCATGATATTCTGAACTACAAGGAGCAGTGCAGACGTTCTCTGCCTAGTGTGATTCAGTACTGATTTATCCTCAAGGAAAGTTTAGCTGACAAACCTGGAAGAAGGATTCTGCTTTCGGTCTCTTCCTTTCTGCCACATACAACAGATGGGTCTCGGAGTGGGACCAAACCAAGCAGCCAAATTGCTCTACGGATTCAAAAATACAGTGTAATAATCTGGTACATGTAAAGATAACATTTCAAAGAAAGTTGGAAAGATAAAGAAATGCTAATGTTAAATGCTCCAACATTCACCATCTTCATAAACTTTGCCATGCTTCTTTAAGGCCGTTAAATTGATGCTCTTCATCTTGATGTTTTTAGCCCAGATCTGGAGTGTCACAAAGAGGTCAGGAGAGGAGAGAAGACAAGGATGTCAGGTTCAAAAGCCACATGAGGTTTAAAATGCAAAATGCAGCAGCAGAATGATCAAAAATGAACATGATACAGGGGGAAATTAAAAACAGTACTGAAGAACAAAACATTTATAAGGGCAGGCAACAGACTCAGTACTGAGTCTGTGGCATAGATAGACAGCCACAAACCTCCAGAAACTGTTTGTCCTCTCCTTTGACTGTGCACTCTCTGATGACAGCCTTCATTTCACCTGAGGGGGAATCCTTACAAAGCAGCCTGAGAGGAGAAACATACTGATGAGATGTTTGTTAGATCTAATGAGAACATCTTCAATCTCGGGCTCCAGACATATGACAAAAACGTTTACATACTCTCCTTTGATCTCAGTGCAGTTTCCTGAGGCTCCAGAGAAGACCACTGACTTGTCATCGTGGAATACAATGTACTGCCGGCAGAACTTGACATTTTCATTCCTCTCCAGATCACGCTGGCTCCATTCTGCAGGAGAAAGTTCACAAAATACCATCAGTATCTGTGAGCATGTACACATTTAGTTATCTTAGTAAAGCACAGACTAAATCTACCTGTGTAGATGTTGCTGTATTTGCCTCCATACTGAGTAGTGACCACAGGTCCCAAATCTGCTCTGCTCAAAGAAGGGAAAAGGCTGAGCTCTCTGTAGAGCTTGGCAATTTCCTCAGGGTTGGTCATCACCTGAAAACATGCAGCAGAGTAACTCACACCACGTCTCAGTGACAACAACTGTCTAACAGCGAACAATGCCCTGTTCATTCCCTAGCTAGGAAGCTAGCCACCCGTACTGAAGTTTGCACAGTCAACGCAGTTCATTACCACGAACAGAAATCAATGTATGCCGTTAAACATTGAGATTTCTTGTTGTGCAACTCAGTCAAGCGATTCCTGCGTGAGAAACAAAGCAACCGAGTAAGTAAACGAGCTAGTTTGTTTCTCCCTGTGTATGTCGGATTTAATTTGACCGGGAACTTCCTGTGGCAGCTGAAAGCAAACAACCGAACCACTGTCAGTGTGCTAGCTTGACTTGAGAGCTGGCTAACGTTAATTGAGTTATGACCAAAGATAATGACAGCGCAACACACAATTAAATTGATATAAGACTAATTTTTCAGCGTCTGTTATTTGTTAAAAAACAAAGAATAAGTAGTCATGTGAGTCTAATCATACCTGTGACTCCATAATTGAGACTGTGTGTGTCGCTAGTCTGCATATGAAATCGTTGAAAGCACAATGGAGTGGACGCTCCGGTTGAAAGTTAGATATAAATAAACGCAACACCAATTACAGCTTCCGGTTACAACCGGAGAAATAAAGGTAAATACCGGTAAACTGTACCAGACTTAAACAAAATACCGGAATTTAAAAAAAAAAGTTAATGATAATTAAGCAAGAACAAATCACGTGCCTACATTTAAAACAGGTGCCAGACAGCGTGGGCCGTGGTCCACCCAACAGAACAGTTTATTCACTGCAGTAGCACATGCTCATGCTTTTATTTTGTAGGAATGGGACCTCTAAAACACCAAGCAGGAAGCAATAGACAAATAAAATTACTGAGATTTTAACGCCCTCTTGCGGTATAAACTATAATGTTCCCACTATTTTACATTGTCTTTATTCAAAGTCGCCGATTTTAATGCGTGTCATTCAGTGTCAAAGTTCATCAACAAATATATTTTGACGAGACTTATTTCAAAATCATTTTGTAGATGGACTTCAATTTAATTTCTCTTATGTGAATGACAACCACCGCGCTGTTTCTGTCAGTCAGCTGGGGTAGGTGGGGTCACAAAGAGCCAAGATGGCTGACTTTGAGGAGCCGCTGTCAGATGAAGAGAAGGTGTGGAGACTGTTTAATTCTTTGCTTAACATCAGTTTCTATTATTTGTAGAGAGGCATGTATGCTATGTGTTTACTTGAATGAAAGGTTAAGTTTTGGATAGAGAATGTCAATTGTTTGCTACGTTTCGAAGTCATAAACTTGTGTTTTTAAGCTACTACAGGCTAACTAGCCAATGCTAGTTAAAGCATTTAGTGGGCTAGCGGCGAAATGAAACGCCGATCGAGGGCTCTATCACCAGACACATGCACTAAAACTTTTAAGGGTTGTAACTAGATTAATTAACTATAAACAGAAGTAGCGACTCCTATTTCAAAAAGTGCATTTGCAGTAACCATCAGAGTCTGTAATCATTACAATGTGAGCTACGTATTCCACCCATATAACGCCAGCTAACATTAGCGGCTAATGTTACTTTGCTTTGGATTTCTGGGTCAAACAGATTCAGTTGCAGCTCAGATACTTGTTAGCCTCACATGGCTTGAGATCAGGATAAGGGTGACTACAGTTTAGATGGAGCTTGATAGTGACACCCCCTGTAATGCCAGCGGCAGCTGGCACACATTGCAATTGGATGCAAAGCTCAAGTTATTGTGAATGACAAGCTGCAGTCTTTCTGCTACAGGCGAGCAATAAAAGTCCCGTATGCCTTACAAGACAGTAATCGGAACATCTTCGGGGTGGTTATCAAGCTAAAAACAAGAGCGGTGACATTTTTCTGAGATTTCACGTCTTTTGACGGTCAACCGAAAAAATGAGGGCAAACTGGTGACATGACTTTATGGAGGCATGACAGACAGTCTAGACAAGCCGTTTCTAATTGAGCGTCCCCACTGTTTTCATACAGCATTGGCTTCGTGCAAACGAAAATTTATTTATTTATTCCTTCATCTCCCTCCAATTCATATTAATTAACAAATCAGTCAACTATGTTTGTTGTTATCCCTTAAGACATGTTTGCTGCTGGTTGTAACTTTTTTTGGAATTTGAGAGACAGTTTAGTTTAGTTAGTTTAGTTTAGACATTGCAGATGAAAACCAAAATGTTACGCTTTCTTTGTCAGAGGAAAAGGGCCCACTGTCATTGTAAAACTGAAAATTCATAGTATCACCCACGTTATTATGGTATTACCAGAGGAGGATGCCAGTTGACCGTCATAGGTATCAAACTTTTTTGATACCTTAGTACAGATTTGTTTGACTTATTGACAAGTTATAATCATGTCCATTAAAAAAAAAATATTGGTTACTGTTAGTAATAGTGTAGCGTGTCTCACACTGATTCTGCAGTAAGTTACATTATCAATAGCTGAATTAATTAGTTGCACTTAATCTGTTCCCATAGGTCCGCATAGCGGCCAACTTTGTGACTCATGCCCCTCCGGGAGAGTTCAATGAAGTCTTCAATGGTAAGTAGTAGCTGATCGTGACAGGATGCCTTTGTCAATAATGCTGTATTTAAAGATATATATATATATTTATTTATTCTTCCTGTTTTGTCTCATAAGAACTAAACACAAGTAATGGTTTCTTTTGTCTTACTAGATGTGCGGCTTCTTCTCAACAATGACAACCTCCTCAGGGAGGGGGCATCACAGTAAGTAACACTCAAATAAGCCGAACAGAATA
This sequence comes from Datnioides undecimradiatus, assembly GCA_008933995.1. Lineage (NCBI taxonomy): Eukaryota > Metazoa > Chordata > Actinopteri > Lobotiformes > Datnioididae > Datnioides > Datnioides undecimradiatus. The sequence goes on from WARS01000026.1 coordinate 7,030,664, forward strand.
AATTCAAATACTCATAATTTATATTGTTAAAATTTGCATTGTTATATGACGTGTTTTTGCAGAATGTGGTATATCATTAGGCAGTGAGGAAATAAGTATGGCTGGTGTTCAGAAAAAGGTCAATGTCAAGCATTTTTGTGTCATAATATAAATACCTACAGTATCTTTGTGTCCTTTCTATTTGTCTAGGTCCTTTGCCCAATACAACATGGATCAGTTTACTCCTGCCAAACTTGAGGGATACGATGAGCCGGTATGTTTCATCCTTAAGCCCTTCCTATTTATTGTCAGAAATGTCAGTGCCAGACTTTTTCAATCTCTGCTCTACCTTCTTTATAGGTCCTGATCACAGAGCATGGTGACTTGGGTCATGGACGTTTCCTGGACCCCCGCAACCGTTTGTCGTTCCGTTTCGACCACCTAAGAAAAGAGGTGAGCGATGTGCAGCCGTATGAAGGAGACATGACCCTGAGAAGCTGGAGAGATGCCTGTGATACTTCCCTGAGTGCCTACGTTAAGGAGCACTACCCTACTGGAGTCTCCACGGTAATGCACCCAAAAATGTGACTCTCTCGCTCCCTCTCTATCTATATCTATCTCTATATAAATTTATTTATTTATTTGTATGTAAAATATACACACACACACTACATCTTACCCATACCCATGCATTTGTATGTTGCAGGTATATGGGAAAACAGTTGATGGTCAGCAGACGATCATAGCCTGTATTGAAGGACATCAGTTTCAACCCAAAAACTTCTGGTATAGTGACCTCACTGCAAACTGCTGTTGAATCTGAATATGTATATATGTGATCATATGTGTTGCTAATTTTTAGATTATAGCTGTGTTTTTTTTAAATAAAACGTTTCATGCACATCTTTTGGTGGTTAAAGTGAAATAATTGACCTCAGTTCTATTAAGGTTCCTGATGCAAATTGCTGATTATAACATACGACTTCTCTTCATTTCCCTAACACAGGAATGGTCGCTGTAGGTCAGAGTGGAAGCTTACCATTGGTCAATCCACTGCTCAGGTGGTGGGAGTCTTGAAAATCCAGGTGAGTAAGTACCTGCATGCAAAAATGGTTAAAACAAAGTCAAGGAGCAATCGTCTCCCAAAACTTCAGCTTATTAATGAAGTTCTTATGTGTCTCAAGGTGCACTATTATGAAGATGGGAATGTGCAGCTGGTTAGCCATAAAGAGGTGGAGGAATCAATACCAGTGACTGTAAGTAAAAAGGTCCTGTTGTTTAGATAATATAGAACTGGCTGTGTCAACTTAAGCTAAATACAGAAGATGTCATTCATGTCTTTATGTTGAAATATCCAAATGTGACTACAACTGTGTTTTTGAAATAGAATGAAAGTCAGACAGCCAAGGAGTTTGTTGACATTATTGAGAATGCAGAAAATGACTACCAGGTAAGCTGCCATGTTTAAAGTTTCATATACTAATGTCTAAAATTAAAGCTTTTTCATACACAAAGAAACATTTTGAAATGTAAAAGTATTATACTTATATATTTGATTCCTTCATGTATTTTTTTGCCCTCAGACTGCAATCAGTGAGAACTACCAGACCATGTCGGACACCACCTTTAAGGCCCTTCGTCGCCAGCTGCCTGTCACACGCACTAAGATCGACTGGAATAAGATCCTAAGTTACAAAATTGGCAAGGAGATGCAGAATGCCTAGTGGAAGGTCAGGGACTGACCAGGGAGACACAAGCTCCACTGGGCCCACAACCCACCTATATATGTGCAAGGACTAACCAAAGCAAAACTATATCAGTATGGGGCAAGGAATTAATATTGAATAAAAAAACAAACAAAAAAAAATTATAACTGAAGAGTTGCAGACTGTTAGGCACAGATATCCGTTCGCTGTAAGGTTGCGGTAATGGAGATAATCATGGTGCGAAGAATGTGGTTACCTCTGGATGTGTGTTGTGAAAGAGTTGTGTTGGGTCAGTGTGCAGGGCTGTGCTCAGGACTGCTACATTCAAGAAGTAAATCCTCCTTTTGCTGCCTAATGACAGACCTCCCTAGATTCGGGTGTCAGAAGCTACAATATTTGTTTTTTTACTAAAACTGATGCAGAACTGTGATCGTGTCACAGTAAAGATCTCAGCACAAAAGGAAAAGAACCAAGGCAGCTGATAAGAGGAATTAAGCACACATATGGGGGTTTGAATTTGGACAGGAAATAATTATTTGTGAACGTTTTTCCTTTCAATGTTGTCATGTATGGTGGAATTGGAAGTCAGGTGCAAAACAGTGACAGGAAAACGAATACCAGTCATCTGACATTTTAGCTGGTTCCAAGCTTATAGCTCTGCTGAACTGACAACTTAGCTGTGTTGCCAATAAAACTGATAGTATTTCTACTTAACATTTACAACCAGCGTGATCCTCAGCATAGCTCTGTCCCTGCACTGACTGACATTGCGTTTGTTTATGTCTGTCAGAGCTGAGGGAATGTTTACTTGTTTTCTGTTGTGCTCCACAGATGTACATGTCTCCACCCATGCAAGCTATGATGACTGAAATAAGATAAAGCAACTTCTACGCTGCTGCATCTATAATGCATTATTTGTTCTCTTACTTTGGCAACAACACCACCATTGCTGTACAGCTTTTCCTTTGTGAAAGGAAAATGGTCTCATAATAACCAAGATTTATTTGCCAAAATCTCTTTCCTATGGTAAAGAACTCCATCCTCCCACCCATGTATGCAAATTTCTATTTTAATACGCTGGTTTTTGTTGGAGTCTTAGAATATTACACTCTTAACTGTAACAAACTGTTTGTGCATTGGTCAATGCCAATTGATCGCAAAGCAGTTACCATGGAAGGCAAGATCATATACTGTACGTGTTACATGACTTCTGTAAAGGCCACGTCATACTGTATGTGTTACATGACTTCTAAGTAGGCTGACTTGTTAGCTATACTATGTGCAGTGTTCAACCCTCACACTATACTACAACTGTGTGCCGACCAGTTATAAAGTTCAAGACTGTACTGCCCCATTCTGTTCAAATAAATGTACAAATAAATGGATGAACCTCATGGCCTGTTACTTTGCTTCCACATGCAAATCCTTGCCAGGCCTATTAATCAATATTGCTAAAATTGCCAGGAGATGCTATTTTAATGGAAAAACTTGGACACGCTGTAATCTTTGAGGCATGGCCAATTTATTTAAGATATTTCAGGTGTTCATGGTATGTGTATTTACTAGACACTGGAGGACAATGCCCCTCACAGACAAATGGTGCATAAATCTACAGATGTAAACTGATTTTGCCAAAATAATTACTTTCAAATAATTCTTGATTTTTAAAGCCAGAAGACAAAACAAACAAACAAAAAACACAGTAAACATTTGCAATACAAACTTCGTTGACAGATACTATAGAGACAACTGTTACAGTAGCATGATTCAAACCTTTACTCGCCCTTATTTTTCAGTGATAAAATATCCCAAAGGATTATCAAATATTCTTGACACATAGTCCGTCTTGCTCTGAGTGAAGAAGAAATAGATCTTTCCTGAACAAAACATTAAAAACTGCAGACATGAAGCATCTTACAGTAATGTAGTAAAAAGTGTGCTCTCCCTTTTCAAGATAAGATTCAGTGTATTCTTGAAGAGTAATAGAAAAAAACAAAACAGCACATGCATGTGATCATTCATAGAAAGTCAACTAGGATTTCTTTTGACTGTCTATACAGTACAATATTGTCAGAAAACATCTCCACAGAAACTGCCTAAGAATATATTGAAAAAAATGTTTAAACTACTCACTAGTTTATTGTGAAATGCTGATAGCTACACATTTGTTGTACTCTGCACCCATATATTTTAGCCCTTTGACTTGTTAGACAGTTTTGCTTCTGACTAATGGCGTAATGTTTTTGGTTCTAACAGGACTGGCAGATTAAGCATTAAGGGAAAAGAAAACACTTGTTAACATTTCTTTCTTCAAAACAGATTTTTAGCTTGGTCTCTCTATATACAGTACATGGTTTCTAAATATCCTTAATATATGGTTAAAGTGAAAAAAAACAAATATTTTAATGCTAAAACTTCAAAATTTGAAAATTTCTCTAAAGAAATGACAACAGTAACATTAAAAGAAATATTAAATCAAATTTTAAAAATCATATACTATATTTCAAATAGTCCTTTCAGATTGTTTCTCAGGTTGTGGTATGGAGGTAGGGGTGCAACAAACTCTTAAATGCATCTGTTTGAACCAGTCAAGGTTTTAAGCATTTGATTGATTACGAGTGCTATGACATAGGTTGAAGGTGAATGTTACAATAAATGTTGATTTAGGCTTGAGTCATTTAGTTAACTACTAGAAGATAAAACCAGGTCTGGCTCCTTGGCTCCCTCCTGCCCACTGTTGCTGTGCCCACAGTTCCCTGACAGCTCTGGGAAGAGGCTGGTCCGAGCTGAGTGACTTGGAGAGCCTGGGGTTGGACTCATGCCTGGCTTCTTGGGAGGGATCGGAGGAGGATGGGTCCTCTCTGAGCGGGGAGTAAGGGGAGAGCGGATGCCCGGAGACAGAGGCCCTGAAGAAGGTGACCTCCCCCCTGGAGGAGATGCTGCTACATTGCGGTAGTCTGTACCAAACGGAGAGCTGCTGATTGGCACCAGCTTGACACCAGCTTGTTGGCTAGTGAAGCGGGACAACACCTGAGTGACAGTGTTGCGAGCCAGCTGCTTGGCAGTGCTGTGCTCTGGTGGGGGAGGGATGGTGGAGGTGGTAGGGGAGAGGTCCCTGGGGGAGAGAGGGCCACTGTGCTGCTGCTGCTGCTGCTGCTGCTGCTGCTGCTGCTCCAGCTCAGCCTGGCTCTGGAACTTGTGCCTGGCGGCCTGGAATCGCTGGTTGACTCCAGCCTGGTAGGAGGACTGATGGAAGCCTGGGCTGCCCAGACGCTTGGCGAGAACAGGGGAGGAAACAGGGGAAGACGAGAGGGAAGAGGAGGCTGTGCTGGAAGGAGAGTGAGGATGAAGGTGAGGATGCGGGTGGGGAGGGGAATGCAAAGGTGCTCCTCCCCCATTCTCCACCACCCCTCCATTTTCTCCTCTCCCCTCCTGTGTCTGATCTGTCTCTTTATGAGCGTGATAGCCATTGACCTTTGACAGCGAGGTGCATTTAGGAGTGACAGTTACCTTTCCATCCGGCTCAGTCTGAACAGAAGTGGACGCCAGCATCGTACTGGAAAGTGACTCTTTCGACTCAGTCACAGCCTCCTTTACCTCTTCTTTACTTCCTCCAGTTTCAGCCAACCTCTTCCTGAGCTCCTCCAGCTGTCTCTCAAGCTCCTTACTCCTCTCCTCTTCTTTGCTTATCCGGGCTTTCATGTGCTCTCGCTCCGCATCAAACTCGGCCAGCTGCCTTGCAGACCCGGCCTCTAGCTCTGCTGCCCTTCTCTTCTCATCTTCAAGAACCCCCTGAAGTTTCTCCAAGGCACTGGTCTCCTCTTGAAGCAGGGTGCGAAGTTGACAGACCTTCTGAGCCTCCTCCTGCGCCAGGGAGCTGGCCTTCTGTAGCTCCAGAGTCAGAGTTGAGGAGAGCTGTTGCTGCTGGGACAGTGACTCCTCCACCTGGTTCACTGCCTGTGCTTGTTCCTTCTCTAACCTCCGCACTGTTGCACGTTCCACCTCCAACTGAGAAATGAGGGAGAGATACATCAAACAGTGTAAGGCAGCTATTATAAATATGACCACAAGGAGGCAAAAGAACACAGTTTTCCTACATTATGTCCAAAACAGGATGAGAAATGTTTTCCTTTTTTCAAAATACAATTGTTTTTTCAAAGAAGGAGTTTTCTGTGTCACTTTATTCCCTGACTTCGCAGCAACCGATGGTGTACTTTTATAAATGTTCAAATGGACCCTATTTCTGTCCATTTTAGCCTCCCGTAAAAACATTGTTTTTAGATCTGTGACATTTGGTTTATTAGACACAAATCTTAGAAAAATGGGACTCACACAAACTACATTTAAATAAGATCCACTTGATTGAAAAAAGGAATGAAGGACAGTCTGTGTTTCAGAGTCAGAAGAGAGAGAGCGAGAGACGTATGGTCATGTTTTGCCTTGTTAAGAAATTATTTGCTTGCAGGGCATGTTTATGGAAAGTTCACCCTGTCAAGAGGTTATTAGAGGGTGATTGGGCTGCTCAAAAGCTTTGATGAGTCATAGCGGGAAACGGGAGGTGATGAAATACAATCTAGTGTATAAGATTAGTGTCCAAACAACAACACAGACAGGAAAGCCTGAGGAAGACTGGGAGACACTCAGGAACCTTCTCTTACATAAGGCCCTTGGGTGAAGTTTGTATAGTAGCTGATTGTGTGCTCACAGTGTGTGCGTGTGAGCTGACCTTGCATTAGACATGGACATCCATTATCTCCAGTTTCCTGGGGCAGTAAAGCCCCATGACTGCTGGACAACTAAACAATGGCCTCTTCCTCCTCTGTTTCCTATGGAACAGCCCTGTGCTTGTGCGCACGGGTGCTTATGTGTGCCTGTATTTTAACAGGGCAAGCCCTCTCCACCCTACTGAGTTACACAATGGGATCGCACTGATGATTCCCTGCCCAATGGCTTGGTTTTAAATCACAGATACCACAAAGAAGGAAGACACTGTGCAGAGGGAGGGACGGAGAAGCTGAAAAATCTCTTCCAACAGATGTTCTTGTCTATCAGTGAGTGAGGATCGAGAGCACCAGTTTTGCAGAGACATACTCTGATAAAGTTTGTATCAGTTATACCTGTTGCTGCAGTTTGTCTCTTTCAGTCTGCAGCATGAAGGTGAGATCATCACTGTGCGCAGAGTCCTGGGCATGCCGTCGTTTCTCTTCCTCTAGATCAGCTATCATCTATTAAATAAACAGCCCAGTGAAACAATTACATGACATGACATGGCATGCAGATGAGTTTCTTGTTGCAGGATTTGGTACATGTACTTGATATCATTCTTAAACTTGCTAATTGCTGTTCTTTGATTTATTTATATTACAAGAAATTTTCCTGCCCAATGCAGTACTGTCACTTTGAAACTTGTCCTCTGACTAATTGGCATGCCTGGCAGAACGTCCTCTTCATTACAAGGTTTTGTCAGTTCATCTGCTCTCTACAGTTTACTTATGAATAGTCAATAGCTTAAACTCTCGGGCTATGAGCTCTGTTGTAATAAAGCTCCATATTGCCCCAAGGTGCAACCTGCTGATGCCCTAGGCCAAGTTAGGAACAACATGGGGACCAATTAATATGGCATACATTCATATACACAACAAGCATATTGTACTATAAGTGTTACCCCCATGGCGGGCTCAGGGGGGTGCAGCAAGAGGAAAACCTGAGATTACTAAGCTGGAGAACTTATTGAATATATGTGTATTTACGACTGTAAGTAAGTGTGTATTGCCTCTTACCCTCCTGTGTCTGCTCTCAGCAGCAGCTAACTGCCCCATCATCCTCTCCTGCATCCTTTTGCAGTGAGCCATGACCAGTTTAAGCACAGCCAGAGGGTTTGGCCCCACTGCACGGCCCCGAAGGTGTGTGTGAGGCTGGGTGAGTGTGTTCTGGCGCTCCTCAGACTCACTGTCCCTCTGAAGGGCGAGAAATGGATCGCTAAGGTCATACTGGCCATAACGCTCCTGGACGAAAGCATCTCTGTGCTGGGCCTGAAAGACACACACAAACATATAGCTCAAATGTCACTGTTCTTGAGCCATTGCATTCACTTGTACTTGCTAAAACTTGAGCATAAAAATCATTTTTCCCTACTGATAAGGAACACAAACATTAATGTATGCGCACACACACACACACACACACACACACACACACACACACACGGCTGCTGTAGCTCAGCAGGCAACAGAGTGGTAATGACACATTTAAATCTAGCCAAGAGTTGAGTATAGCTACCCATGTACATGTTCAGTCCTGACTGAGCAGACAAATATGAGGTCTTTCCATACTGCAGTATAGGAAAAAAGGTTTTAAGGAGATAACTGGAATCCCAACTGTCAGTGCCAAGAAAAACACAAAATGTATTACAAATATACTTTCTGTAGGCACACACCCACAATTTGACACATCACGCACAACAGAAGACTGACTTTGAGGTAACAGCTTCATGTATTCACAGTCGAACACAGAAGCGGAAGAGTGTGTATCTGCATGTGTGTTTGCAGGAAACCTGTGTAGGGTGATCTTATCGTCGGTGTAAGCACAAGCAGATGGTCTTTCCCCTCAACCTAAACACAAAGAGGTGAGGCACTGCTGTCCAACCCCCAACAGGGGCAGATGTTTAACTCCTCCCCAGGGATGCAGGGGTGAAGGTCCGGGCTATAAAATCAGCCACACACACATACACACACAAAGGGCTGTTTCTAATGAAGAGGATATATTACACCTAAACCAAAAATGAAGGGATTGAATAAAAAGTGATTGCATGCTTGTTTTGAGGAGCGAGGAATGAGATCCTGGGATCCTGGGCTGAATTTAGCTAAACTTTAAACTTTTTTAAGCATATTTGAGAGAAACTGGCTGGAATGACAATGGCAATGATGTGAAACATGATCAGGCCTTGTTGACCTTCAGGTCACCCTCATTTACAACATACAGTGAGTTGATTTGAGTTCTGGAGGCACGCAGGGTCAGCTGGTGGTGCTAGTGATGCAAGCACATGCCACAGAGTTCATTCCACGTGCCTTCGGGACACCCATCGCTGTCTCACAGTCCTCCCAGTTCTCATCAGACACCCCAGTTCTGTGGCCTCCTTCATCCCCCTGCTCAAACATGCATGGCACTGCATTCCTCGGCCAGTTCATCATCACTTCTCAGAAAATGCCTCTCTCTACTTCCGCCTCTCTGTCAGCCTGTTTTTCTCACATAGACTGTGGTAGCACAAATACACTCACACATGCATACACGCCCTGAGGGCATCAGTAAGGAGGCTGTATTTGAGTCTCTCTCTCTCTTGCTGAACAAAGAATGTGACCCTCGGTGAAGAGATTACAGGACTCCAACAAAGACACTGTCTCAATGCCTTTAGTCTTGTGCATTGTCTCCATGGCTGACCCAGTAAGCTTCTGTGTGTGAGACTGAGAACGTGTGTGTATGTCTATGTCTCCTTTTCCCTCTTTATGTGAATGTAAATGGGTGTGTAAGTCATTGGTGTATGTTTATCTGTAGTTATGTGCATATGTTTTTGTGCTGGGCTTCAGAGTAAAGCTGTAAAGCCTCTCCATCAAGCTGGAGACAAAACTGCAGCTTCCTGAGTTAAATAACTGTTTAAACAGACCATTAAGGGCTGGGCAGAGATTGGAGTATGTGTGTGTGAGTATGTGTGTGTGTGTGTGTGTGTGTGTGTGTGTGTGTGTGTGTGTGTGTGTGTGTGTGTGTGTGTGTGCGCAGCAGTCTTAGCTTAGGGACTGGTCTCCCATGGTTTTCTTGGGCTAGTTCTGATCATAATGACAGAGTGTGCTTTCCTTTATGAGAGGGCAAAACAAGCAAACCCTCTCTGAAGTTCTCATTTCTGCCCAACTACTGATGACAAAGCAGTCACAACGATGTCATGGCGAGGGCCTGCATTTTACATGTGTTATATCCTATTAACACAGCTGTTGTGTTAATAGCACTGTTTCATAATAACTGTTCTTTTTATTTGCATTAAGTACATAAGATTCTCTCTATAATTTCATGTAATTTTGTAGCTACTGAAAGCGGTGAGTTAAAGCTTGTTTGGAAGTTATCTTCTTCAACAGCCTGTTTCCTGTAATGCATTCCTGCAGCTGTAACAAGGTGTGAAAGACAATCTGATGCTTTTCACCTGGAAAAAGTGTCTGACAGTCAGTTAACTACAGCCTCAGGGCACGATCACATCCTTGTGTGAGCTGAAAAGAGCCAGGAGTCCGGTTTCCTCAGTGAACCTCTGTAATGAGTCTCAAACAATGAAGTCAGCAGCTGGCATGGACAAAATTACAGCTCTGAATGGTACTGGGTGCATATCTCCTCTTGCAAAGGTACAGTTTAGCCCTTACTCCTAAATAATTCTGTCAGTGAAAGGAAAACATAATTGAGGATGAGGATGAATTCATATGTATTCACATATTCATATGTGTGTGCATCTATGAACCTGCAGCTGGCATATGTTTGTATGCACAGCATTATGCATGAGGTTCCTAGCATAAACCGGCTGTCTCTAGCCTAACATTTCAAATGCAGAAGCTTTTCAGTGGGGGGTTATGGGAAAAGTATGCATTCCTGGTGAATTAGCCTGATCTTTAGAAGGACAGTTAGACACACAGAGACAAAAGGACAGCAGGACCAGACTTGTCCTATATGAAAAGCTTCTTTCATGGCATTTAAGGAGCCCCTTGCAAGCATCTTTGCAACAAGAGGACAGAGGACAATGCATCAGGATGCTCCATTTTACACTGTACTTTTGTTTGACAGCAAAATAACAGGCGCATGAGGTTGTCTTCCAGTTCTATTTTGTTGTTGCTGTTCAGTGTCGGGTCTAAGAGTAGAAAAGAGGACAGTAGGTCAGCAGCAGACCTTCTAGTGTTGGATCCTGTTCAGAAGTATGTCTCAGCCTTCAGAGTTTTCTTGGATGAGGAAATAAGACTCTAGCAGTGCATGTTATCTCCTGGGCTGCAGACAACCATTCTGCTCCACTTAATAGTAGAGAGGGATATATAGTCGATGGACCACTTGTCAGCCGTGTTGAATAACAGGCCTTGGCAGGTGAGAGGTATCAGTCTACTGACTGTCACGTCTGATTTAACAGAGCTGGTGAGGCAGCAAACTCAAACAGACACAAAGGGCTCTGACCCATTTTTGTTGTGTGCTGGTCATTTAGAACGTTAAGGAATTGCAGAAGAATGTGCAGAGTGGCTAAGACAAAATAAAAGCTGTACCTATCTACCTGTAACCCAAGTCCCCATAAGATTCAACTTAGTCTTTTAACTTCCTCTATTAAGACAAGCTCTACACAATAGTCAGTTGAACTAGGCACTATTAAGTGTAAGATAATGTCAACAATAAAATGCATAAGAAATAACAACATGTAACGTACTAGACCATCAGTATGCATAACTTAGCATTAGAAAATGATGTTTGTGTGACAGTTACCTTCACAACACTTGTGTTGGCAGGATGAAACTATGTAATACTGTCAGTCAGACAACCCATACTGCGAATGCTGCTGCTTAAAAACAGCATTCATTGATTGTTGGACATTTGTTCCAGACGGACCATACATCAGGCTAAAAGACAACCACCTTGACATATAACCTTATAAAGTTCTTTATAGCTAGCTAATCAGCTAACATTGGCTGCCTGAAGTTCTTTTCCTTATAACAGCCACCTGATCCTAGACACAGTGGCACTCTCAGAACGATTTTGGTACTGAGTTGAACAGGTGTACTCCCTAACTGACATTACAGTAGCGTCTGGTTTGGGCCCTCATCTACAAGTCACTGGGAATTCAGTGATAATACACAAATTGTCTGACGTTAATCATTACTGAAAATGAATAACTGGTGAGTATGGGTCATTGGCTCATTTTCTGTATCAAGCAAAACGCGGGTTTACATTACATTATGTGCAAGGTAAGCCACTTTATTCTTAAAAAACATAATCTAATGTCTCAGAGCAGAGTAAGAGAGACATTGAGACCCTCAAAATTTAGGGGAAAAGGTCACATTTTTGTGCTAAAATTATTACTATTTTTCATAGTTAGCAAGTGAACTTCTAGCAATACAGCCTAAACCATTAGTCTAAACTACTTAGATAAGCCAGAAACCATCATTCAAGCCCCAGAGCAGTGTTTCCAGCTTTAAATACTACACTGGCAACGTGGAAAGTTGGTACAGGGTTATGCAAATATTGCAAGTTAATACTAAGGTAATGCAGAGATTTTTCTTCAACAATTCCTAATGATTTTGGGTATATTATAATATTACGAAAGTACAGATAGCACAGGTACAAAAATGGAAGTGCAAGCATATTTCATTTGTACATGGTACATGCTCCAGGAGCATGTTTTTGTGCCCCAAAATAGAGAAAATAAAGGGAGACAAAGCAAACAAGTCCAAGAGAGAGGGAAAAAATGAGATTTTAAGTGTTTGCTTTTTGGAGTGTAAGCTAAGGTGTGTGCTTAAGGCTTAAGCTGTATCCTCCACACCTCCCACCCACACACTAACTCACAGATGGCACTAAGATAACTGGGAAGATGCCAAACAAAACCTCACATTACTTTATGGGCCATGCAATGACACAACTTCCAAGTAATGTTTAACAGCCTCAGATGTTACCATCAGTGGTTAGTGATAAAACACGGGAGCAGGTGCTCTCAACCTTTGGTCAGGCAGTGCTGAGGAGCATATCATATGTCATTAGCAAGAACAAGGAAATGCCAAGGAATTTTTGAAATGAAGTCAAAGAATTACAGAATTATTTCACTGAAGCAGACACAGGCACAAAGTTCACTGAGAAAGCAGTGATTTTTTTTCTTATCTGAGACGTGGTTTGGCCTGACCTGCTATATTACTATTATATTTGTAGTTGGCAAATACTCTACTGTTCAATGCAAACAGCAGTAAAGGGTGGAGTCCCTTACAGATATGACCCTTTGTTCTCTCAGTCTTGGGATAAGAGATGCTGCCATAAAAAGACTTTCTAAGGAAAACATTAGATGGTCTATGTTGCTCCCATGGACAAATCATTGGCAATTGTGAGCATGGTGTGCCATGCGTAGGTGTGCATTTCTGCACACCTATTTTTAACAATAAATGCAAGAATGTAATATGTGGTACTTTGATGTCATCTTAATCTTTTGCACTCAGGGAGCTTTACTCTTGAGGGCCCGCAGGCTCAGGCTGTTAAGATGGAAGCATTTCACGGACATCAGAGACCAGAGTGCACTACAGCGATTGTTAGGTATTGCTTTGCCAGGTTTCTGCTTGGTTTTTTTTTATTTTTTATCATATTTTTTACTTACTAATGGTGACAACATGGCCAAATTGGGTAAAGATTCTTGTAGGGTAACAGATATATAATCTTATCTGAACAGAACACTCTAGTGAGGCCCTATTGTTGTACAGAGTCAGGAAAATATGTCAGTCCGTAAAAATAGACAAAGCATTTTAGGATTACAGGATATGACATCATATGAAAAACAAAACTGGCCTAACTGAGAATGGCTGCAGCATTTTAGCCCTACAGACCTGTTGGAATGGCTATATAAATTATATAAATATATTTAATCACACCCTCGATCTTGTTTTGACATATGGCTTAGAAACTAAACATTTAATAGTGTTTCCCCAGAACCCTCTTTTATCTGACCATTTTTTAATAACATTTCAGTTCACAATTATGAACTTCTCAGCATTTGGCAGGGAAACTACCCTCAGTCGGTGTCTCTCTGATAATGCTGTTTCCAAATTTAAGGAGATTATTCCATCTCTTTTGTCTTCTATGCCACGTGCCATTACAACAGAGGGTAGCAGCCTAACTACTAGTCCAGCACATATAGATTATCTTGTTGATAATACTGCAGCTACACTGCACACAGCACTAAATAATGTGGCCCCTATAAAACAGAATAAGAAAGCCATCAAGCAGAGGAAGCTAGCTCCCTGGTTTGACACACAGTTACGCACTTTAAGACAGTCCTCACGAAAGTTAGAGAGGAAGTGGCAATCCACTAATATAGAAGAATTTCACCTTTCCTGGAAAGATAGTATTATAACGTACAAATCAGCCCTGCGTAAGGCAAGAACTGCCTATTATTCCAAATTAATAGAGGAAAATAGGAACAACCCCAGGTTTCTGTTCAGCACTGTAGCCAGGCTGACAAAGAGTCACAGCTCTGTTGAGCCAACTATTCCCTCAGCTCTCAGCAGCAATTTCTTTACTAGTAAAATCATAGATATTAGAGAAAGAATTCATTACACACTCTCTTCAACTGTTAGAGATCCATGTGTGTCAACTGCAGTGGCCCCTGAAATGTCTGCAGGCCCTAATTTATCTCTAGACCATTTCTCTCCTATAGATCTCACTGAACTGTCCTCAACAATCATTAGATCCAAACCCTGAACCTGTCTTTTGGACCCCATCCCAACTCATCTTCTCAAAGATGTTTTGCCCCTGATTGGCACTTTTATATTAGACCAGATCAATCTGTCATTACTAACAGGTTATGTTCCACAGGCTTTTAAGCTTGCTGTCATCACACCTTTACTCAAAAAGCCTTCTCTTGACCCTGGTGTTTTAGCGCACTACAGACCAATATCCATCCTCCCCTTTATTTCTAAAATCCTTGAAAAGGCCGTGGCTGATCAGTTATGTGATCACCTGCAGAGGAGCAGTTTATTTGAAGCATTTCAGTCAGGATTTAGAATAAATCACAGCACAGAAACAGCATTGGTTAAGGTTAGCAACGACCTCCTAATAGCATCTGACAATGGCCTCGTCTCTTTACTTGTCCTGCTAGACCTCAGTGCTGCATTTACACTACAGAGACTAGAACATGTCATTGGCATTAAAGGAACAGCACTAAGCTGGTTTAAATCTTATCTATCCGACAGATTCCAGTTTGTCCATGTTAATAACGACTCGTCCGTGCACACAAAGGTTAATCATGGAGTTCCACAGGGTTCTGTGCTTGGACCATTGTTGTTCTCCCTATACATGCTTCCCCTAGGCAATATTATTAGGAAGCACAACATAAATTTCCACTGCTACACGGACGATACACAGCTATATTTATCTATGAAACCGGAAGAAACAGACCAATTAGTCTGACTTCAGACATGTCTGACAGACATTAAGGCCTGGATGACTTATAATTTTTTGCTTCTAAATACAGACAAAACTGAGGTGATTTTGTTTGGGCCTAAACACCTCAGAGACAGGTTATCTGACCTCGCAGTCACTTTGGATGGTGTTACCCTGTTCTCCAGTTCTACCGTGAGGAACCTGGGAGTCATATTTGACCAGGATATGTCCTATCAGTCCCATATTAGGCAGGTCATTAGGACTGCCTTCTTTCACTTGTGCAACATAGCTAAGATTAGGAGTATCCTGTCCAAAAGTGACGCCGAAAAGCTAGTCCACGCATTTGTTACCTCAAGGCTGGACTATTGTAATTCCTTGTTGTCGGGTTGTCCGACTAGCTCACTGCGAGGCCTCCAGCTCATTCAAAATGCTGCTGCGAGGGTTCTGATGGGAATTAGCAAGAGAGATCATATTTCTCCAGTTTTAGCTTCTCTTCATTGGCTCCCTGTAAAGTCCAGAATAGATTTTAAAGTCCTTCTTCTTACCTACAAGGCCCTTAATGGCCAAGCTCCATTGTACTTCAATGAGATGCTAAGTCCCTATTACCCCAACAGATCACATCGCTCCCAGAGTGCAGGTTTGCTTGTGGTTCCCAGAATCTCCAAAAGTAGAATGGGAGGCTGAGCCTTTAGCTATCAGGCTCCTCTCCTGTGGAACCAGCTGCCAGTCTGGGTCCGAGAGGCAGACACCCGCTCTACTTTTAAAGTAAAGCTTAAAACCTTCTTGTTCGACAAAGCTTACAGCTAGCTCTAGTTACCATGTGAACTACACCCATGGTCTAAACTACCCCTCCATGCCATCCCCTAGTTATGCTGCTATAGGCCGAGGCTGCTGGGGGACATCCCATGATCGTCTCCACACTCCTCCTCTTCCCTCTCTCTCCTCAAACTCATTTTAACCATCACAGATTAACCATTAACTCTGTGTCCTCTCTCCCCTAGTGCTGTGCTTGTTTCTCTCTGGTCTCTCTCTCTGTACCTCTCTAAAGATACCTGTGGCTCCAGAGCTGAACATCTTATCTGTGGCTCCACCAACCTGCCCCGTGTCCTCTGCTGCCATTTGCTGTCATTATTCTATATTGTACTATATTGTACTGTTGGTATGTTTTCATGCCTTTAACTGGCATCCTTTTGGGTTACTGAGAACTCATTATATGTTAGGTCATTCATGCTTGACAGAGAAAATTTAATAACAGCATTAGTTCCCAGAGACAATCATCAGCTCAAAAGATATGCCACTCCTGTTGGAATGTAGGACCTGTTTCTGTTGTCGTGTTCTCAGGAATGTTCCCTCTCATAAAACTGCTTATCTGTCACCTTAGTGATGAGAGCTAAAAACAGTACAATCAAGAATCTGTAGAGACAAGTCCCAAAGGTGACACCATCTTTTCAGTAAGCAAACACTGATACAGTTCAAAGTTTCCAACGGTTCTGGGTGAAGAAAGGGTTAAACGGCACATTAATGCGGTTGTCCCGAGCAATCTTAAGGCATCCTGAGTGCTTGCTGCTGAGAGGAGAAGATATTTAAAGTTGAAAAAGAGTGGTGAGGATTTGAAAGCCTCTCTGCCTTTTTAACAGCCATTCTTGTATGGAGGTAAACTATATTGACATGCACTGAGATGAGAGAAGCACTGAAGAAGAGGGCTGTCCTCAGAGAAACATTTTTGTGGCATATCAAGATCCAGGGACAGCACAGACAAAGAAGGACTGACTGTACTTCCTGGATGCCAAATCACTGCAGACACAAGGAGCTCAATATTGGACACATCAGCCTGCTATCCACCCCTGACACATCCCAACAATCTGCCCTGACATAAACAGAGTCAGTATAAATGGTGTTCAGGCCCCCAGTGAGAACAAGGGAAGTGAGTGATTTGAACCTACAACTCTGTACATCCTCTCCACAATAAACACCACAGCCACTAACTGGCCCACTAGAGACCACCAGAGAGAGTGTGTTTGCGTGTTGTGTGCATGTGAGTGCGTGGGCAGACAAGTCATGGGTCATGGTCAGAGATGAAAGACCCCCAGTAATGTGGCTGTGTGTGAGGAAAAGAGAAGGAGGAAAGGAGGGAGAGGTGGAAAAGGGAGTATATGGAAAGAGGAATAAGTACAGACAACAGGGCGACTGTGCATTTGTCCCAAGGGAATGACGCTGCGTGTGCAATGAGCTTCAGGTCAAACCCTGCATGCGTCAGATCTGGACAGCTGCCACTTAAGATGCATCTGAGCCGTGCGGTTTGAACGGCTTCCCCTCAGGCTCTGGCACTGAAACTCTCTCATGATTACAGCCTCACTTTCTGGCTAGATAAACTTCACTACCAAGGCCTGACTATTGGGCCAAGACAGCCAGTCGAGGTTGTAACTTGTCCTCATCACAACTTCAATAGCCACTTCAGACAATGAGTCAAGCATTCCGGGCCTCAGTGGCTTCATTGAGCAGCTGCTGTGGTCATGAGTGTGAAAAACAGCCAATGGCATGAAGAGAGGCAATCAGACAAAACCGGAACCCTGCAAAGCATTGTATCCAAAGGAAAGCGATGTGCTTTTATTTGAATATGAGCGAATGAGCTGCAAAAAACTGAGGATTTGAGAAACAACTGTGTAAGAGACAGTCTTCAAACCTTCATCAATCTGTTGATATTGTGCACTTGCTCAAGCTGTCCAATTATTGCAAAACAACAAAAGGCTGCCTGAGTTGTCTGTGTCCCCATATTAAACATAGTGGTAATGTACATTTATCTCTGACTGCCTTGAAAGACTGCAGCTCCATAGTCTGACTCAGTGTTCAAAATACAGTTGGATACAGTCGATCTGCCAGAGCTAAACAAGCCTTACAAGGCTTTGAAGTATGCACCCCAGCCAAGGTACCAAGCAGCCACCAAAGTCCTTCTCCTTGGCTGAGGGGAAATTATGTTTCTTTTAGCAGTGCCAGGAGTTTCAGAATCAGAACTATTTTGACCAAGTATGTGTTCATTTTCAAGGACCCGGACTCTGATTTTTCTCGCATTAATAGACACATAGCTGACAACAAAGATGGGTCAATGTGAACAAGTAAAGGTAAAGAATGGCACATCATAAAAGAATGGTCAGGTATTATACCCCAGTATTTGAGAATTATTAGCGTATGTCCTTTACACAACAACATTGACAAATGTTTGCAAGTCAAAAATTCTAAGCGGTAAAAAACACAAAATAGTATAGTGGATTGAAATGTCATTAAAACCAAGTTCAATACAAACTGCCACTCAACACACTTTATAGACACACCAGATAGGAATTGAGATATGAACTACAATCAGACAATCTACACTAAGTGTAGACAAAATGTGGGCATAATCAGGCCTAAACACTGTCTGAATTTTTTTTAAAATGAGGATGATAAATGTAGATTTCGACTGGTCTGCCCAGCAATGCTGGTAGAATGAGTGGCCTGGGGAAACCAGAATGACTCCCGTGCTATTGTCTTTACAAGCTCTGTTTCCTTAGTTTCCTGTTGACACGTCCCCTCCCTGTTAGCTCACATTCTTTTTGGGAGTGTAATGAAACAGGTTCATTTTAGTGTCCGTAGATGTCTTCAATAAAGGCAGACAAGGGAGCGCATTGTTGTTCAACAGGCTGCTCTGATGCCTATAGATTTTGATTTTTTTTTTTGATAATTTTGTATTTATGTTCCTAAATGTGTGCAAGGTGTCCTGCAGTGTGTGTTACACATAAGTCCATAGCTGGATTTGTGGCCGACTTACCCTGAGGGCATGTATGACAACATCCTGGGCCTCCAGCTCTCCCTCCAAGATACTGAGGAGAGTCAGTAGCTCTGCTCTGCTTAGAGCCTCCACATTCATCTTCTCATCCTCAAAAGAATAAGAAAAGGAAATAATATTACTGGTTATTTGTATTATTGTTATTACATAAAGAAGCAAATTAACACAAAATACAATCAAAAAGATCAAGAAATTGTCAAGAAATAAAATCAATATTATAAATGAGTTGTTGTGTACTGGCTTGTCTGACTATATTTGAGTGGCACAGAGATGATATAGGATGGGAGTTGTGGTCCCATCTGTGGCCTCAATGGTTTGTGCTCAGGGTTATAAACAGGAAGTCATTTGCATATCTGCATGTTAAGTTGCTGAAGGACTGAGGACAGTTGTCTGCTCTAATTCACTACCCACTGTCCAACCACAAAGGCTCAGTTTGCTCCAAATCCAAATAGAGTGGAGCAAATGTGATTGTGTGAAACATCTTATCTGGCACATACAAGGCACTAGCTACCCTGCACTCTATCCACAGCATTCTGTGATTCATCAGCTAGGTCCAGTACAGTCATAAGGTCCAGACATAGCACACCTCACACTGCTGACATCACCCTCACACTTAAGAGAAAGACAAAACACAGTTGACTTCACCTTTTAACGTAGGGATGAAGTTGCTTTAGGGTCATTATCAGTGCCTTGTAATAGTCTGGCTGCTGCGTTAGAGTGTTAATCATGTGTTTAACAACGTACGTACAAGCTGTGAAAACAGATAACAGAAGCTAGAATGATAAGCATGTCTCTTACACCTCATATTGTTCTCTTTCTCACACGGCATGAATAAATAGACTGCATCAAATAACGAAAGGAAGAGTGGTATGTCTGCAGAGTTTGCAGTATGCAGTTTGTGTATTTGCTGTATAGCCTGGGTGAGATGCAGATGAGAGTCAAATAATGATAAGTAATTGGGCATTAAGTATCTTAGTGACATGTTGGGCTGCAATTTATAGTAAATGTGGTTAACTTAGCAGATCTCCCATCTACTTTTTGCAAAAAACATGTCCTTGGATCATTTTCATGTTCATCAAACCATTCACTATGTAGCTAATTCATGTTCCCTACAGTAAATGTGGGCATTTGTAATTGTCTTTTTTTCCTTGCATTTGTTATCTGCCTGCATCAAAAGTGAAAGTGACTGTCTTCTTCTTGGCTTGAAACAAACCTCTCTTCTTCACTACCAGAGAAAGATGAGTCTCAAGTCTACTGTTTACTTTCTTGTAGCAGTGTCCAAATTCCTCTGTGTGCTTTGTGGCTAACCACACATTCAGAGTAAAGAGACTACACATGAGACACACATACACACATAGCCTGATATTAGTTTGGCTCTGCTTTTAGTGTGTCTTGGAGCTGTTGGCTGTCAAAGAAGGCCAAGCTTGCTATGTGTCACACGATATCTGTAAAACAGCTTCTATGGAAAATCATTCCAGCATTCCAGGGATGCCCACACCATGGGAATCATCACTCAAGAGCAAATCCCTGAATCCCACTGTGTAGACCTTATGACTTCTAGTGGCTGTGTTGGAGTCTGGCTTTGTGACTACTGGTCCATGAACTAACTAGTAACTGGTCGATGTGAATATCTTAACAGTCTTGTCATGAGATGCTACTTTCATGCAAATCAGTAAGGTCAATGCAGAAGCGTGTAACAGCTAATTTGACAGCAGTAGTCTGGTTAGTATCAAAAATTTATATTTCAAACTGCTCCTATGCGCGTGTGTGCTTGTTCACTAATTTCTCCTCCTTTTTTGCCCTTTTGTCTCTTTACAATCATTTCTCTGAATGAGCAAACTGGTTCTGGGTTAAACTTTACTCCTCCTGAACGAAAAAAACCAGGAAGAATGTGTGCTAACGTGGTCAACGAGCAGGACAGACTGCTTAGTGTGCTCAAGGCGATAAATGATCGCAGTGGTTGCTGAGGAACAGCAGAGGATCCACCTGCCGTCCTGGGCCTTTGTTTGGCACAAGAGACTGTCATTTTCTGTTAATTTCCGTGTTGGCTACATTCAGTTGAATTGATGTGTCACAGACATCACAAAACACCAAAATTAGCTATTATCTATATAGATTGCCTGTAGTGATAATGGGAAAATCAATACTGCATCAATATAACTGAAGTACACACACCCATTAGCCTGAAAATGAACTCAATATAAGACCACTAGATCTCAGCGATTGTTGCTTTCATCTGCTGTTCATCTAAACGCTATTTTTGCAATATCATTTGGCATTAAGTGCAGACTAATTTGCTGTGGTGACTGTAAAGTTTCACTTAACTAGAAATGGCAATGTCCAATTCAGTACGAGCAAATATCAGATTGGGTAAGAGACCTCATATGGACTTTTACACATAGCTTTCTTACAAGAAAAGCCCGACCAAATTATAATTTCTGAAAACCAGCAACAAATATGCCCACAGACTTCCGTGTAAACATACCTTCATGCGCTCTGTTCTGGCCGCATTAATTGTTATCCAGATCCCAAAATGAGGTTCCACAACAGCATGAATCAAACCAGTCCACTGTCACAGGCGCCCTCGCTCCGAGGAGATTGAGAACAACAGACATTCAATGACGAGGCCGTCAGCCAATCAAAGCGGCGTAGTGCATCCATCTGACCAATAGCTCGCGGGGCACTCGCAAAAGGGCGGAGACAAGGGCGTTCCCGGGTGTGTGGAATAAACCTCTTTGTTTCGGACGTCCAGTGTTGCATTCTACTGGCTCTTATTTCTCAAGTGTCTGAAATGATAGAACATCAAAAGCGTCTGTTTACGTGTCATGACAGCCAGTTTCTTTATTTTAAGAGAACGAGTGCACTCAAAATGTAAATTTTGTAATCCAGCACTCACAATAAATTTAGAAAATTGATTAAATAATGTTTGTGGATTGAGCTCCTGCACATGCAAGCCATAAAGTTACACTGAGACGATGCGAACCCTCTTTTCCTCATGAAGCATCGTCCAATGCGCTCATATCAAAGCTTAATCACTTCATTAAGCGCCCATGTAAACAGGATAATTTCAGTTGGGTCTAAGACATAGTTTCTATTGTAACCGCAGCTTGTGTTTTGACTCCCCTCAATGGCCAAATGACAGTAACGCAACACAGTCTGTCACCTGTCTCTGTTGTAGGCGACCACGACATGTCACGTGTCCTCCAACATGTTTCGACAGTTTAAGCGTATTACAGCTATTACCTCTTTTTGCAGCTCTGGAATCAGTGAAATCTGTCTGATGTGTGTGTCAATGCTCTTCCCATGACAGTCCTTGGAGGTTTCATGGTTGAAAATAGAAGTGCTGGTTTTGTGAAACAATATGGGAGGTAATTGTGGGATTTGGCCCCTTTAAACAACTTTTCAAAGCAGACCTGAAGTCATGATGTAGAATATGAGAAGAGTAAGCAGTGAATAGTCTTGCACTTTATTTACCTCTCCTTTTGTTTCTCCAGAGACCTGATCCTATTGAAAAGTGGGAACAGAAACCTGATAGACAAGATGTTTTTGTTAAAGGATCTGTTCCAGATTGTGCACAGTCATTGCGGCTGCAAGACTAAAATATCCACAACAATGTTCTCACACTGCAAGCCCACATGTCTTTCTCATCTCTATACACACAAGAATACTGATAACTCCCCTTCTGTAGAAAGTGCTGTATTTACTATAAAATGAGGACACATGAGGCTTTGATGGGGACATGTTTCAGTCAAAGTTCAGTCTCATTTTTCTTGACTGCTAATATTTTGAAAGATGTACAGCAATGGAATCATCATCCCAAAATCTCATGGTGTGAGTGATAGCTTACTGACTCAAACTGTTCTTTGTGCAAGTACCACTGCAGGTGTTTAATTCACAAAGATATCATTATGTATCATCATGTGAGAAAGTGTTTGTGTTCTC
Source organism: Datnioides undecimradiatus (assembly GCA_008933995.1). Lineage (NCBI taxonomy): Eukaryota > Metazoa > Chordata > Actinopteri > Lobotiformes > Datnioididae > Datnioides > Datnioides undecimradiatus. The sequence goes on from WARS01000026.1 coordinate 7,053,257, forward strand.
CAGTCGCTATGTATTTTTCCAGCACAGATGGTTTAACATGACACAAATGGCAATGCACTTGAGTGTACTGTTTTCAGAATTCTGTATTCAAAGCTGTACTTCCTGTAGATCCTTTATTTAGGCAAGACTAACAACAGAACAATAAAAAAAACACTCCAAGTGTTATCCTATAAATATCTGTATAATCATTCTTAAAGTATTTTATGGATTATTACAAATACATCTCATTTTTATTCCAGATGCATTCATGTACAACTTCCCAAAATGTTTCAGTGCTGGTTTAATGTGGAGCTAATTGAAATCCTTAATTAATTAATCTGGAAGACCTCGTCATACACTATAAATGGTCATATCTGTTGTACGAAAAGTCTTATTTTGTGTTACCATTAACTGAAGCTGTCAAAAAAAAACAGTCTTTGCCACTAAGTTATAGTGAAGTACAAGGAAGCAAAAAATAGAAACACTGTATTCACGTACATAAGTTACAAGTCTGTATCTTAGATGGTATAAGTAAGTACAAACACTGGAATTAAAAGTTCAAACTATGCACACCTGTCTCAAAAACATGACAAAGCATCAAGACAAGACCATAACCAAAATCTGCATACTTTTATTAGATACATTAAAAAGAACGGCCACAAATGAGATGCAGTTGTGAGATGTTAGTAATCTATAAGTTTCTGTGCGTGAAATGTGTTGTACCATTGTGAAATGATGCAGAATAAATCAAACATACAAAAAGAGCTGAAGCGGCAGAGACTGAGAATGACACCAAGGCTGTTTATATTGTTTCCTGAGCCCAGCTCACGCAGGTGAACTCTGTGACAAGCTATAAACTCCACCTTCTCTTATTTGGGAAAAGAGGAGCAAAGAGCAAAGCCACTGACACCATGGAAATGAATTACACTGGATAATTATAACAGAAAGGTTAAACTCTCACCATTGATTCTTTGCACGTTAATGGTATTTATTTACACATGAAACACAAATGTAGTATGATATTCTGTTGTAAATGGACTTAAACCTGAAATGATTACTGAGGAAGAATGGAAGCAACAAGTGTGGCGTGTGTGCATTTAGGGGTAACTGGATACTGCAACATAATTCTGTGGTGTGTGTGATGAGGCATACAAAACGCATTTCACATATTTTTTTTATCAGAAAATAACAAATTATACATCTGTCAAAATACATGTAGGAAAAAAAGCAAGTCAGTAAAGGTTATGGTCAGCAGTGATTTGTTTAGTAAAGCCAGGCTTCTGAAACCAAACTGTTTCTTTTCTTATTGGTAGTGCATAAAAAATGTTGAATTCCTTGTTTATTTGACACAGGTTTTGCAAGATGTTTTATTTTAACTTGTGTCTGTTAAGGAGACAGTGCCTCAGCTATTATTACATATTTAATTAAATGGTACAGTATACATGAATGGTACAGTCTAAACAGGTGACTTGATCTGATAATGAGGCATGTTAAAGTGACAACTACCTGGTCACAAATAGCCAGAGTTAGCATTTGGGAAAATCATCAGTTCCTCTGGGCTTCAGCTTCAACTTGATGGGATTTTTGGGTGTGGTAAATCCATCTGTTCCCAACTCCATTGGAATCTAGGAAAACAAGGAACACCACAAATGATGAACAACAAAGCTCAACACATCCAATCACACGTAAACACCTGTCACTATTTTAAGGCCACAAATACTGAAAACATCTTCTCACATCTGTCTCTTTGCAGGTGACAAAGCTGAAGTGCTGAAGGATCTCCACTAAGGCCAACTTCATCATCACAAGAGCGAATCGCATGCCAATACAGTTCCTTGGCCCTGCTCCAAAGGGTAGGAATGCATAAGGATCTATGTTGTGCTTGTTCTCTTTGCTGAACCTGAAAGAAAGAACAAACTTTTTAAGATGATCACTACTTTTGGTTAAATCTGACTTTAACCTGTCAGTATTTCAGTAGAGTACCTTTCAGGTTTGAAGGCCTCTGGCTCAGGCCACAAAGTAGGATCACGGTGGAGAGTGTAAACTGGTATCATGACAGTAGTTCCTTTAGGGATGGTCACACCGTTAATTTCCACAGATGCCTTTGACATTCTCTCTAAGCGATTAGCAATAGGGTACAGCCTCATTGACTCATTCACCACCATGTCCAGGTATTCCATCTGCATCAATGCTTCATAGGTTGGCTGACCCTAAAAGGAGTATTAAGTAGTTACTAGTTGGTAGACAAGAAGCAGTTGATGATTAAAAAAAAGATTTAAAAAATATGCTAAAACCACCTTCTCTGGGAAGGTTTCATCAATCTCCTGTTGTAGGGTCTTTTGGATCTCAGGGTTGGTTGCCAGGTTGTAGGCAATAAATCCCAGTGAGCTGCTACTGGTTTCATAGCCAGCAAAGATGAATATCATGGCCTGAGAAAGGATCTCATTATCAGTCAGCCCTGCAACATAAGCACACAATGATTAAACTATTATCAATATCATAATAACACTTCTGGCAAGATGAACCTTTCATATATCTCACCGGACGATTATGTAACTCAGTGGGCTGTCACTGGTCCTTCACTTTGACTTTTAAACTAGAAAAAGGCTGTAGTTCACCCAAGCTATAAGCTTACACAAAAACTGCTTTCGGATGAATTTAAGGCTTTAAATGATTGCTCAAAAGTTCATGAGCTTCAAGACACATGAAATGACATCAACATCAACATACTTTTGCTGATTGGTCAACACTTCCAGTTAACTGCTTTTGATTACAGGAGAGCATTAATTCAAGACAATATTTAAAAGATGACAGTGAAAGTCTGGTTTCTGTCTCTACCTTTTGAGGAGCTTGTATCATCTTTGTTGTTCTCTGAAATCTGAGCGTCAACCATTAACTGCATAAAGTCCACTCTGGTCTGTGGGACAAAATCAAGCAGAAATCCTGTTTTGATTTTTCAATTTGTGTTGAAGTGAAAGGTTATGGACACAAAATGTATAAAGCTTGCCAACAACAAAAATCAAATCTATTGTAGCTAGACACTATAAACATATTGCCTTGTGTTGATCCTTGTGCCTGTCGGATTTGATCGTCTTCAGGAAGCTGTAGAAGAATTCAAGCACTTCGGCAGGGAAGAATGATACATTCATCCTGTCCAAAACTGGCCCCAACATTGGAAACAGAACTGAGCAATTAAAAAGATGTGGTTAATTCAGTGCTCAAGAGGACAAGAGATACATTCTTATTAGAGCAAAATGACTGACATACCCACAAACACAAGCAAGGGACTCAGGAAGTTGAACTTCACCATTTTCTTAATGTTTGCTACAAAGGGATCAGAGGGACGGTTGATGGAATCAATGTCCACACTGAAGGCACAGCTAGTCACAACGTCCATACTGTAAGGTCCAAATACTCTGCAAAAAAGGTAAACATATGGAAACAGATTGAACAGCAGCAACAAGAAAAAGTACAAGTATCCAAATATTTGTGTTAAATGTAATTATTTAGATTTACGATTTTAGACAACTAGCAAAATTAATTACCAAGACTAAATAATATTCATGAAGAGTAATTACTTACTCTTTAACCTCGATGACCTCATCTGCCTCTACTTTCTTCTTGAGACACTTGATCAGGTTACTTGAGTGTTGCAACATTAGAATGTACATCTGCGTTCCCAAAAAATAAACAAGCCAATTGAATTGTAAAATATTTACATGCTATTAAAATGCACGAACCCATGTCAGTGCACATGTGCATTCATGTTAATGCTGAAGTGTGCTTTCAACCTCCTTCAGTCGTCCGCTGGTGAATGATGGAGAAAGTATACTGCGAATCCTCTTCCATTCCTCATCTTCTACTACTGACACAGCATCACGTAAGGGTCCATTTAGGCCCAGATCCTAACCCCAACATACACACACACACACACACACGCACACAGAAAATACCTTTTTTACACTGTGTTCTTTGATAAGTATTATGGTATTAACTGGTGTTATTTCCTTACCCTTCTGTTGGTGAAGACAGAATAACACTCCTTAATCAAGATCTTTTTGATCATATCTGTGTCCATAATGCCCAACAGAGGCTGCCTGCCATCATACAACCTTGTAATACAACAGTAGATATGGTAGAAACTCAGTTATGGCCTGCAGCATTGCATGAGAAATATGTGGTATGATAAAGTCTTTTGTCTTTAATGAGATCTGTAATATAAGTACGCACACTTACCCCCATACCTTTCCATATTTCTTATAGCATTCGGTGTCAAAATTGTGGACGCCCTGTGGAATAAAATGAAAGACAAAAATTATAAAAAGAGTCAAATCCATAATCAGCAGAACGTTGCTTAGATCCAGTTGGGCAACTGTGTCCCACCTTCCTGTATTCCAAAAATGTCCCAATAAAGGGCAACGGTTTGGGCCCAACAACGCCTATTTTCTTGAAAAAGCCATATGGAGCATATCCATATCTGAAAATGAAAAGCAGAATTAGAAAATCATAACCAAATTCACCTGTTCTTTTATATTCCCTGTTGTGATCATAAGTATAAGGACAACAAAGTTTAAAATACATTTAAAAGTTTATTATAAATACTTTTTTGATAATGTCAGTTAGGTAAATGTTAGATTGACTTGTCCACCTGTCATTGTCCTGCCAATTGTTTTGCATTAATTCATTTAATTTATTTTCTTTGAAATATTTTTAAATAGGTGAGAGATTATGATAGTCTGCGACTTGTGCTTTTAAATTTCCTAACTAAACGGTGATGAAATAGTCTTAATTTTCACTCCTGCTAAGCATGATCAGAGTACAGAAGTGGAGTAATAAAACAGACTGGAAGTCAGGCACACATCTGACAGCTCTTACGTCATTTTATGATTGTCGACTTCAAGGTCACGCTGAATTTCACATCCCTCATATGGTCACAGAAATGTCAGTATAGGCTAAACAGTAATTTGAATGCATTGCATTGTAACTAAATGTTGGCAGTGAAAAGGGTCCACTGAAATTTGATCCCACTTTTATTATCTCTGCTTGAATTCAATTAATTGAAAAAGCCTCTCCACACCTCCGGTGATCTCACTCAGGCTGACTGGAACTCTTCTCAGGACTGTCTCCCTGACTTTCCTGTTAGCTGTGTTGCATCAGTTTAGGTGGGAACAAATAACTTAATGATTCATAAAAGGACTTGCAGTGTGGTAACAACACAAAACGCTTCCTACTATCCACTTGTAAGTAGGTGTGATCAGCAAGAATAAGTAAAAACACCTGTGGAGTGCAAGACCTTTAAATTCACATAAGTTAACCTGCTTTCGTTTAACAACCACCTTTTACATTTTTTGAGTTTCACTCTAAAATAAATGGACTAAAACAAATAACGGCCTTAACCTCTGGATCAAACTCCACAAAGATTCATCAGTACACAGAGGCTATGTTAAACTGACTTCAAAAAACACATTTGAACCCATTTTTTAAATTATCCAACATATACTTGTCAAAGAACTGGTGCGTATATTAAAAGCACTTACCCACCCTTGGTGCATCAATGTGTATTTTTCTGCAATGCCTATATGGGGTTGTGCATTCATTAACACCTCTTTATCAGTCTTTGACATTTCTTTTCTTTTCATTTGACTACACCCCTTCTAAGTGGAACAAAGTTTACATTAGTTCCTATTTTCTCCATTATACATGTTGTGGTTGCCTTAGTCTTTCTCTCCCTCTGTGCCACAACAACATCAATGTCAAAGAGGTGTCAGGAGAATCTTATTGTTGTGTCGTCTGTTACGCAACTGGAGTAGTTGACTCTAGATTGCACAATACAGTACACAGATTGCTCCTATTGCTGTGGCAAAAACTGTTCAGACTTTACAAAGTGAAGTTGGGCTGTAAAGTGCGCGTAAATATTTCAAGAGTTTTATGTGTTAGCTTTAAAACGTATTGTAATTTACTGATCTGTAGGTCTGCTCAAACAGTGTAGTTTCATGGAGTCTCCGATTGTATGAGGATAAGGGAACCGTTCACTTTACTCCATAATATGGCTACTCCGTTGACTGATCGTTTTGCTTCACAGCATATCCCGCCCCAGTGCGCAACTCAATCTGTTCGCAATTTCAGACTTCATTTAAGGCCGAAAATGAAACAAAACTCACACAGCCTTCACCGAGAGGAGACTTCCTCAAAAGAAAAAATCCAAATCAATTACTTCCACTTGTATGGTCTTATTTTGTTTGAAAACGTTGCTGCCACTTAATGTTCTTAAAAACACAGATATAATCATACTTACACTGCGATGAGGGTAATGAGAAATGCTATTAAAGTCCAAGTCTCGATGGAAAAGTCCGGAAAAAACCCCATTGTGGCTTTCATCGAGTGCACACCGCTGACAATGACCAACCTTTGACTGAGACTATTTAAACCAAGGAAACAGAGGCGGTCCTACATAGTTTCAAAACATTTAACTTGCGTAACCTCCTATCTGTACCATCAGTCCGAGTCCAGATTAATGAATACTTAAGTGCTGGACTGCCAAAGAGTGAATGCAGTGACTATTTGCTTACTAAACATTAGACTATGTAGTAGTGTGTAAGAAAGGGTGCCCAAAATCGTCTTCTCGAATGAGAAACTGAGAGTTAAAGGGTGACAATGGACAAGAAGCAAATATCTGTGTGTTGTATTAAGACACTACAGTAGGATCCCAAATTCCCTTAATTAACTGCCTGCACAAAAACATTTTGCCTGCTGTGCTCAGATTATGAGCATAATTAGGCATCCAACATGTTTAAAGAGCTTTTAAACTTAAAAAAATATATTATGATATATTTTTTTCAGATTCATTTAATCAGTTTTTTTTAAACACACGCAAAATCAGAGTATGAGGTGGGCAAACTTTGGCCCACGAGCCCCAGTTAAAGCGGCCCTGCTCTGAAAGATTTAAATAGTCCTTACAGTGAAGTGTTTTCCATGTCTCAAAGCTAAATACTTACTCTAGCGACTCTGGTTTGAGTCCATCCCCATGCCATTCGCTGCTTTTTATTGCATCTTTCCCTCTAGCCTTTCCTGTCTCTCTTCAGCTGTCACTATCAACATCAATAAAAGAAAGAAAGAAACCTGATATACAATGAGCACTTCTCTTTATTCTAGGAGCTATTATTTTTTCTCATTCTAAATTCTCAAAATGATGAAGACTTCTTACGAACCATTTAGTTTAGTTTGGTTGACTAACAGCAAGTAAAAGTTCTATTTTGCCAGGTTATGTCAGACTAGCTGGAAAGAGGTAGTCCCTGATGTCATTAAAATTACCGAAGGGACAAAGAGTGTTTCATGTAAAATCATAGAGAACCTGTCTCCATCTCCAGCTTTGGCTGAATGATTCTTTTATTCTTTCCTTTCACACATGGTCTGAAATTTGGCTAGTGCCAAGTAGCTTACAACGGCACTGATAACAGTCATTACCAACTGTTTCATTTTTTCCAAACAAAGACAGTACTATACTGTAAGAAGTGAAGTGAAAATAAATGACAGTGATGAAAGACAGTGACACACAGGTGATCAAATATCTTTGCCAGATATTATTGTCTGAATGACATGAAATATTCACTGGCCTACTGTCAAACTGGCCTCTCTTCTCAGCAGACATTTGTACTCATCATAGTTGGAAAAGGCAGGTGGAACTAATAACATTAACAGAGCTCTGATTTGTTTGAGTGTGTCAGTAAAGCCATGACAGTGTGTCGGTGAGAAAACACTCACAATACTAGGAAGCTGAAACTGAAGCAACTAATGTGAATTTTAACAGTATCTATACCTGCGCTTTCCTGATTCTGATATGTCGAAATGCTCTGAATGAAAAGGCCTTTCACACATCAACAAAACAAACAAAAAACATAATCAACAATCAAGCCACTATAAAATTGGTTTAATAGGCATCAAAAGTATAATGATTTCAATGAAATCATTCTGTATTTTACAGAGACAGTCTGATTGAAAGTTTACCTGTGGCACATTCTCACAGTATGACTAACAGGTGTTACATTGTCCACCAGACTCAGCTTTGGTCTGTTTCCTGTCCCTATCTAATGTTAAAGATAGATGCTTACCTATCTTACAGCAAGGTAGGTAGGTAGGCAAATAACTTTTGACCTTTGGTCATTAACGTCATGATGTAATTGCTGGTGTCAGTTCATTTGTCATTTTATGGCAACACAAATGGCTTGTGGGCCAGAGAGGAACATTGTATATAGACTGCAAAGCTCTCTACATTTCTCTTCCTTTCTTTATCTCATATATCATGATATGAGATATGGCAATGACAGCACGGCATCAATAAAATATGGCAAAAGGAGAGCAAAGTTGTCTCCTGTTGTCTATGACCATAATGGGTAACCTTCTGGCCTGTGGCATAAAGCATAACAACCAAGCAACAGCTGTAACAGACAAGCTGGGCCGTTTTGTTCGTAGACTCATAAAATACACCTTTAAATCATTTTGTGCCGCAAACAACAACCAATTTTGCACTGGCATGCTCTAAATGAACAGATCAACACTACCCAATTGCATTTCCTCATTAGCCTACGTGGGCATTTTCACATCTGTCAGTGTGTCCTGTAACTCTCCAGTTTCCTGTCAACTGCACTATCCATCTCCCCTGCCTCTCACTTGGGATACATTGTTGTTTCCTTGATGTTAGAAATAAATAAATAAAACAAAAGGGGGGAAGAAAAACTCAATTAAGAAGTCACAAAAAGACAGCCCCATTGTGATGCGAGGAGGTCGCCTTTGGCTGTGGCTGGGTCAGCAGAGAATAAATAGAGTTGTTTTTCTCATTTCGTCTCTCGTATTTCTGTGATCCCACGTGAATGTTTCAGTGTCAGCACCGAGTGTGTGTGTGTTATTGTGTGTGTGTGTTAGTTTGTTATGTGCCCACAATTTTGCAAATGCCTGTCTGCCCGCAGCACTGCACTGAGCAACTGGCAATACTGCTGTTTCTCTCTGTTTGGCTCAGATCAATCTTGTAAAGATGAGTTTCCAAGTAGGAGTGAGAGAGGGCCATGGGAGACAGATAAGGTACTGAAGGGAGGCAATAAGGAACACAGGAAAAAGCTGACGATGAAGTCTGAACACAAAGCAGCGGGGAAGATGGAGAATAAGGCACAAATATATCAAACAGACCTCTGATTTATACAGAATTTCTCCAGAGTCCAAAGCTAACATTTCTGACAGTTGCTTTAAGTTGCTCCTGGGTGCTTTGCCAGTCAGTATTCAATTACATGCCTTAATACAGTTCAACATTCAGTACGAGTCGAGGATGGAGTCATTAGACTGCAGTTACATAGTTTTTGATGTTATTCTGAGGGGAAGTGAGATTAGGAGGTGTGTAATAGCAGCTGGGTGGCCAATGTGTCCTCCAGATGTTGTCTGGGAAATGTTAATTGACCTGCTAATGAAGTCTGGGCTCCTCCTGTCAGCTCTGAGCCTCAGAGAGTCTGTGACATTGGAAGGGACACCTGCCTATCTGACCGGATGACGGCAAACCTGAGTTTTAATGAGACACACAACAACCTGACTGCATCTGTCTTTCTGTCACAAACACACACACACTGATCAATTTAATAAAGCCAACCTTTTTAAATATAGTGTAAAAGAGAGTAAGCAACTTGAGACGGAAAAGTTTTAATTAGATAGCACTTAGACTTTTTGTCACTCACACAAATATACACATGAAGTGGTAGAAGTGTCAAGAGGCTCCCAAAGTTAATTGCATCCTTCTGCGGTCGGCCATGACCACCCTAGCTTGCCTGGTGATTTGGCGGATGGCCTGGTGAATGTCACCTTTCATATCCGGTGAGTGTGTGCAGGTGTTTATGTGTGTCTCCCTTTTTTGCAGCCATGATGCAAAAGTAAGCAGTGCATGTTGAGTCATGCCGGGGAGAAGTGGGAACGCCTGGCTGCAGCTGTTGGACAGGAGGATGAAATGTTTAAATTGCAGCACGGAGAGGAGGCAGACGACGGTTTGTGCCAGGTAGTTTTAAAGGTGAAAGCAAAGTCACTTTAGCACAATCACTAATTTAGAAGCACAGCCAGAAGCTATTTAGTCTGTATTTGATACAGAAAATGTTCTGCTATAACCGCCTTTAACTGACATATAATTTGTCTCACATTGCCCACATAAGGATTGGGTTGGGGTGTATTCACCAGCAGAGGGCAGTGCAGGGTAACATTTGTGATGGTCACATCAGTCAGGAGCTTCTGGAAGTTAAGATAAAAACAGCCATGTGCCTTTCACAGATAACCTTCTCCTGCTTTTTAAAAGGTCATACAATATGGTGCCTTATTAATTTTACTATACACTCACCAAGTCTATCACAATTTGCTCTGATGAAATTCAATGATGATACACCCATTTTTCAATCGGTGTTCTTTAGCAGCTCTTTGCTCTGCACATCTGTAACTCTTCTCCACAGGCTGCAGTGCATATTGCCAACTATTTCAAGTCTCCTGAGCATCAGTCTGGCTGCACAAAGTGTTTCCCCTCTGTCCACTGGTAGAAAGTATGATACTTTCTTGAGCATGCTCTGCATAGCTGGAGTTAGTTATCAGATTGAAATTTTACTTAAAGAAACACATGATCAGATTATAAAATACAATGTACTGAAGATTAAACCAGTGGCTCCCAACCTTTCTGACCTGTGACCTCTTAAAAAAAAATTTGTATGGATTTTCAGATTACTCGCATAACCTCTCACATGGTCTTATCAAAGTATAATAAAATTGCTGAGGCAGATTTATATGTAACATTCACAAAAAAGCAAAGATTAGAGGGTCAAAAACACAGATTTCTTTGTCAACACAAAATCTGTATCCTCTCCCATTAATCATCCCCTGATCCCTCCAGATGTATCTGATGACCCTTAGGAGAAACCAGATCCATAGTTTGGGAACCACTGGACTAAACTACTACTACAAGGAAACACTGACAGTACATCTACAACTCAGTCACAGGGGACATTTTACTACACAACCACTATTTTACTTTTGATCAATTAGTTACATTTTACTTTACTCTTCTTTTACTTAAGTAGAATTTTAAATGTAGAACTTCTACTTGTAAAGGAATATCTTTTTTTCTTTGTGGTACTGCTACTTTTTAAATAAAGGATAACTGGTGATGTGGGGGAGCCACATGGCATTGTGAAGTTGCAGGGGTGGTGGTGCGGGGGGAAGTTATAAAAGGGATAGTGGTGCAATATGTCACCGTGCAGCAGCAGGTACAGGGACCCCCCCCCCCCCCGGGAGCTGAGTAACATTGTGACTGTGTCCCGACTGAGCTACTGCAAAGTCACCCACCTGCATCACAGTGACGGCACACCGCAGAGTTTGGACTTTCTGTCTCTTTATATTTCACATATTTGTGTGATGGAAAAATGAAGGTGTGGTTTGGTTCCTCCGTTAGAGGGAGAGGGAAAACAGGAGCAAGAGAGGGAGGGAGGAGGAAAATCTGTATGCAAGAATAATAGAGACACTGATGCAAGCTTCTGGGTGTGTGTGTAATGTTTACTTGTTCGATGCCAACTCTGGTGTCCAATCTATCCCATTAATTTAGACAGGAAATCATGTCCTCCGTCTGGCGGCCACTTTCGATGAGTTATGGCTGCTCGTCCAAGCGAGCTCTTGTGATGAAAGGCAACTTTGCTGTGGAAAGGCACAGCAAGAAACAAGAGAGAGTATACATGGATTTACAGCATACTTGTACACACACACACGCACACACACACACACACACACACACACACACACACACACACACACACAGACAGTACAGTGACAGGGTGATTTAGTGGCTTTTAATCATTCCTAAATTGCCTGTCGTTCCCTCTCTTACAGCAACACTTGATTACACACACCGGTACACTATGGTACATGAAACAAGATTCTGCTCCAGTCAGGCGCTGGGAGTGGCCTGGCCCAGAGTTTTGTGGGCGTCAGGGCTTGAATGCTTACAAGTCCATTACATTGTTTCTTGTCTGATGTATGGAGTCAGAGGAAAGTGCAGAGTGAGCAGGGAGGGCAGTGAAGCCTACATAGATCTCCACTGCAAAGAGCAAGACCGAGAGGACCAAAACTCCATCACTGCCATCAGTGGCGTGTGCTGAGTGTCTGAATCCACCAAATCCACTACGTCCACGTTCAGCTGCCTTTCCAAAGGATTTCTGAGAGGTACAGAGCCAGTTACTTGTGATTCTAAATCCCAGCTCCATGTAGTGCCAAGCTGATGTTTGAAACAGCCAGAGGGTAGAAAGCCTTGGTCAGAGCTGTGCCCTTATGTGAGTGTTATCATGATGCACTGTTACCATTATTTCTACAAATGCAGTGTTTACAGAGCCATTATTCCACCACTTTCACACAGCTGTTACACCAGTTAAATAGGAAAAATAACATCATAAAACAGCACCTTGTATGGATAAATTGATCATGAGTAAAAGCAAGTTTCAAATCTTACCTTGTATACAGTGTTTGAGAATCACAGACCTGATCATGTCTCTCCTGAGTCATCCAGTCTTTTCACAATATACCTGAAAGCTGCAGCTCACTATTGGATTTGGGACTAGAGGCATGAGGAGATCAAATTCACACGTGTGTGTGTGTGTGTGTGTGTGTGTGTGTGTGTGTGTGTGTGTGTGTGACTTCATGTTATTTAAATCATATTGAATGTCTTCAGATTTATCTGGTGACCTCCTTGTGGACTCTTGACCCTGAGGTTGAGATCTACTGCCCTAAATCGGTGAACTTGAACCGACATGTGAATCAACCTTACGTGGTCAGCTTCAAAAGGCATATTGAGTATGGTTGTGGAGTCTGCTCAGAGCAGATGTAAGCAGTTATCAACCCTGACTAGCAAAAACAACATATGTGTTTTGGCTGCAGTTGCAGCTGTATACACCCGGGGCTTTTCAGGGTCATATTTGCAGATTGCTCTTTAATACGGAGGGCATTTTGGAACGTGTGAAAGCTGCTTGGAGATGAGAATTCATAATCTCTCAATCCATCTTTGGGTTGTTTTTAAGGGTTTAGAGTTTTGCTGGTTTGTTGGATATGCGCCTAGTTTCAGGATGTGTGACCACTGACTGACTAGTAGTGACCCTACTTACTAGTAGGGCAGAGATTAGCACAAATACACCCCCCCCCACACACACACTCATAAAAAGACATATGCACTACAAAATCCCAGTTACACAAACACACTGACAGATGTGCAAAGGAAAGTGCATAGTTCTACTCAAACATCTTAAATAATATCTCATATGAGGATCTCCAGCACCAGTGTTTGCTGAGCTCTTGTCTCAAGCTATAACTACAAGATAGAAAGAACAATGAATTGGCCTCGGGTCAAATGCTTTAAAAGCAACATCAAAAAGACTTTAAGTCAGAGATCATTCTTATTAATGTCTGATACACAGCATCAATTTGAGTTTGCTGGCTTTGCTGCCATAAACTACCCATCATACCATTATCATTGTGCAAGATTCTGAGTACAATGATGGGATTGGGTTTTCTTCCTTATGAATTCAAGTTTCCACTTCTAAGAGGACGCCTGTTCTGTTTCTGCTTTTGAAAGTTACACAGATTTAATACTGGCAATTTCATTTATTTTGGCTTTTTATCCTGGCTTCATTTTGCCCTTCAAATGTCAGCCCATGTGACCATGTTTTAAAGGACACCGCTGGCATCTTTTTCATAATGAAGTAATATGTTGCCCAAACGCAACATCATGCCTCTTTATGCAACTTTAATAGCTTATGAACGACAATAGGGGTCTACAACACAGAGGTATATGCTGCATTTGCTTTGTGGCTATACAGTCAATAGTTTTTCATTAGATAAATTTTTGATATTGGTCTTTTCATTGAATTTGCTGCTAATATTAAAAGATACAACTTTTTGGCTTTATCCTTTAAGGAACCTTGAAATCAGCAACACAAGTAGGGCATCTTTCCTTTACTTAACAGAAAGTTAGAGGATTTATATCTCAGGCTGATTCTGAGAAACTGGTTCATGTACTCATCTCAACTTTGACTACTGCAGTGCTCTCTGCTAAAATAGCAAAGCTCCAGCTCATTCAAAACACAGCAGCACTCACCCACGTACACAAAGCTGAACATTTTATTCCAGTGTTTAAATCACTTCACTGGCTCTCAGTACAATACAGAATCAACTCAAGCATTCTACTAATAGTATATAAATTGTTTGACTTCCCAGCAGGAATGGGCAGAGAAAAGAAATTCAGCTCTGGACTTGTCCAGTGGGACCAGTCAAGGACAAAGTGGGGGCAAATGCCCGGTACACAACTGTTCTCCAGTACATTTCTGAACTGTTCCCTGATGAAATCCAATCAAACCTCTCAGCTCATCAGGTGGTGGTTTTCCAACTGTACCTTGAATGAGATCCAGATCTGGCAACTGAGCTATTTTTTTGTCTTGCTCTCGGGAACAAACTGACAGGCTCAGATCCATCATGACAGTGGCCACAATCAAAAGTAAATAAAAAAAATACAATTTTTGGCAAACTGTTTTGGTGGGTGAGTAGATTTTTGCTGTACTTTTTCCTCCTTGTTTCTTATTTTAACGTTTATGTTTTCTATTTCTAATAATCTTGTGCACAAGTTAGTTGTTGCTGTGCACATTTTAATTTAAAGTATATTGAGTTAAGAATGTTCTTGTAAAGTTGCCTTTTGATAAAAACTCGAACAGCGAAGAAACGATTATGCCTTCTATTTAAATTTTAGACAGCTTTATAGGACCGGACACCATTAAGGAGAGGACACTTTTATTTGATGATATGTGATATCTGCACTGCCATTATAATCTATCAGAAAGATGTCAGAGGTGCTGCTAGGATGTCTGTGCAGACCAGTGTCCGACCACACTCCCCTCCACCCCCCTCCTCCACATTTAGAGGACTACTGAATCCTATAAAAGAAAGTGTCTATTTATGTGCATGTCTCTCACCCTGTTACAATGTGGCTCTCACCTTCTTTCTCCCTGCACCAGTGTGTGTGTGTGTGTGTGTGTGTTTCTGTATCTTCCTCGCAGCTGGTGTGTATGACTGAGTCTGGGGCTTATTGAGATGTATAGGATGACACAGCTGTTATCATACTAAAGCCCCCAACTGTGTCAGCCATTCTGACATTGATCCAAGTTGAGATTTTCAGAAACGCACATCGAATATAAAACACACACATCACACACACACACACACAGACACACGTACCATGCTTTCATTATATCATAGTGATGAAAGTCTGTGTCTGTGTGCCTGCCTGCACATGTGCTTGTGTGTGTGTGTGTGACTGCATCTGTAATGTGTGTCACTCTCATCTTACTTTGCCCTTAGAGGTATGCTCTCTAATCCCCAAAGGAGGCAACAGAAAGGTCCTATAACGTGCATTAGTTGGATTTGGGCTCTGTCGCTTGTGCAAACCCGACATGGATTTACTGATGGAAAATCTAGTGATTCTCTCTTCTTTAACCTCACAACCAAAGACTGGCAAACACAACGGATTAGAGACAGTCCAACCCATCCAAGCTTACCTTGTTAGCTGCTGATGTTGGAGTCAATTACACCTGTCAGAGAGCACGGGAAGAGTTGAACAGTGGTAAAGGTTCTGCTAAAGCCTGAGTACCTGAGTCCTGTTTCAAAGCTGATAAGACTAACTTTTTAGATGCTAACAGACAGTTCCATTTTGTTAAAACCAAGAGAGAGAGAGAGAGAGAGAGATATATATATATATATATATTATATATATATATATATATATATATATATATATATATATAATATATATATATATATATATAGTTTTTTTAATGTATTCCTTTACTATTCCTAGTAATAACATACTTCATTGTTTAAAAAGAACCTGATGGGGTAGGAAAACCCAGAAATCACAGAATCATCCACTGAAAACATGAGTCACAGCTCACAGACCATATTCCCAGTTCAACACTGACTTACTAATTTTGCTGCAAGCAACGTAACTTCAAAATGCTGTTTATAATATGGCAAGACTGTTTGTAACCTGTCTGATTATTTGACTGTTCCAGTTTATCGCTCCATCTGACTTTGAACTCAGCAATTACCTTGGTGTGTAAACCGTCATCTTAACTGATAGAAATGCTGGCAAAAACTATAAGGAGAAAGAGTAGTAAGAAAAAGGAATTACAGTACTCTCCCTGAGAGAGATGCTTGTTGGGCCATTTCACACACCACTCACAGTAAATTCCCTTATCCTCAGCATGAAAACAAGTGCATTGTGGGAAATACGTACACTTGTACATTGAAGCTTCATAACAAATGCCCAGAGGAAGTGGGGATTAATCATACTCCAGCTTTGGCTGTCAGTGTGGTGACGGACTCACACTGCTCATGGATCACACAGCCTCCCATGCTGACCCACCATCCATTATCACCATTGCCGCATTGTAGGAACATATGTGCAGCAGTGGTACGCACACACATACATACACACACTAACTTGCACATAAACATTAGATTTTGATCAATATTTTGAAGGCTGATATATTTTTGACTGATACAGCTGATTGAAAATCTTTTAGTTTAATCTATTTAGATGTATTTAGAGCTGGCAATAAAACTATAAAAGAAAAACAATCTCCATCACATTCACTATTTCTGGCGGCCAGTGCAGCTGTTGCGTGCAGCATACACAACAGTCGCAATTGCCAATGTGTGTGTCAGTGTGTCAAATATAAGGCCATGTTGTTGACTTATTTATACCTCTCTGACACTGCTCTGCTGCCTGGGCAGCCCAAGGTGTGAGAGAACACAAGAACACACACATAAATAATTGAAGGTTGCAACACTAGACACACACACACACACACACACACACACACATGCACACACAATTACACAATAATGGAAGCAACAACTAGCCAAACAAAAGCCAAACCCAGAAAACCATCTCTTTATTAACAGCAAACACATTTATGTTTTGGGGCCCCTTAAAACAATCTTACACTTATTCATTTTCTTGCTGAGAGTTAGATCAATACTACTCCCATATCACACTCACTACAGCCTGGCAGCAGCTTAGCTTAGCTTAGTTTAGCACCCTGTGCTTGGCTGTAGGCTGTAGCTCCATATTTCCCATATATTTATGACAGTGGTATTGACTGGACAGTTGACAGTAACTGACAGTTTTTTCCCTTGAATGTTAAAGTATTGCTTTTAGCTTCTTTTGGTCTGCGTGTTAAAGATTTGGTATTGTTGAGTTTTGTATCCAAAGGATAAATGTATGTTTTTTTTCTTTTTTGAATTAACTTTTCAGTATATATGTTACCTTTTTGATGTTGCTGATTTAAAGAACCAGTATATATGTTTCAGTGTCATAATAACAAAAATAACAAAAAACATATAATAACTGAACCGTTAACTGAACTGTGTATTGGTGGATGTGTATGCAGCCATGCACATCTCTTTCTCTTTTGTGCATGAGCGCAATCTTAAACTCATGAACTACCCCGCCGGGGTGACAATATTATTCATGCTGTACCTACCTGTAAATGCTTCCCCCTCAGTATATTTGAGAAAGTTTTTTACTTTCAAGAACATTATAATACATTATTATGCAAGTTGTTTAATATTTTGTCAGATAAGGAGAAAGATTAGATCAGCTTTAATTACAAGTGTACAGTGTGCCTCATAAACCTGTAACTCCCAGTTAAATTTACAACATCTTAATGGCCCTTTTATGGAGGTTACTGTGTACAGTAAAAACAGCTGACTCACCTTAAAGTATGAACAACTTTTATTGATTGAAACAACTTTTAGATTTTGGAAAGACTTTCTCACAAGGCTGTCACATTTTTCTGCCAGCTATTATCAGAGGGGAAAAGTTATGATTTTAGTTCTGAATAAGTCTCTGCTGTGGTGTCTGTGTCTGACATTTGTGTTAAATTTTTGTTTTTCATTTTGACAGTAAGTCAGACAGGCAGTCTCACTGTTTTGATGGATTGATTTTAAGTTCATATGATTTTTTTGTACATATTTTTGTTGATATCCATCTTTATATTGGCTGGTTAGTGTTTGTCAGTTCAACCCTTTTGTTACTGTTATGGCCAGCAGACTTAGTGTGGTATTCATGATCACGAGAAGATAATTCTTAAAGATCTTAGTCATCTAGGACCGATGTCAGGTTGAAACATTCACAAACTCCTTTAGTCAGGCAACAAAATTCATATTAAACATGATCACTCCTGCAACAGTGTTTCAGATCAGAGACAATAGAAAAGTAACACCCAGCTGAAAAAGGAATTCACGATTTTAATTATCACAAATTTCTTCTTCTTAACTTTTTGTTTTTCCAAGAAATGTTTTTTTCTGTACTGGTTCTCATGCATGAACTAGATTTTTTGATGTGCCACTTCAAGAAAATATTTTTCCAATGCAGCTCTTTGTGTAGTCTAGCCACGTTCCTCCACTGTTTCTTTCTGCTCTTTTCTATTGCATCACTCTAGAGCTGTCACTGCAGGCACGCGCAGCCCTGCATGTAACATACGGTGAGATGATTACTAATTACTATGCCTCCTGCTTGGCAAACCTCTCTATTACACATACAAACACACAAAAGCACACACACACACAGATGTATCACACAGAGCAGTTTAACATGTGTGACACACTAGGACTCGGCAGGGGGTTGGCAGAGGTGTTGCTAAGTGTAATCTCAACATACAGTGTTGCAGCAATTTCTGATCTGCTCCACCGTGGTTGTCAATAATGAAGATCAAAGGATAAAAGCTGTCTTCTCTATAAAGACATCAGCCCCTTGCAGCCCAGGGGAGACTCTGCACGTTCGTGACCAGAATAAACGATATGCAGATATGATCAGGGAATGACCCCGAGCCATGTTATTGCAATTATCTCCCAGTAACCTTGAATCTCACAAACAATCTGTCTCCCTTCATGTGTAAACAGGAGCACATGTGGGACACTTTTTGTCATTCTGAGATTCATCGTTAAGTTTTGAAAATGGTGATGTAAAAGTAAAGTTTACATTGTTCATGACAAAACTTTAAATGAAGTTTGAACAAGTGATTTTTCAAAGGACTAAATGGAACTGGCTGCTTGTATTTTGTAAGAAAGCCAGGAAGCAACACTACTTCCTCGACTCTGCTGACCCCTTTTATCCATGTACGAGAGAGAAGGAAGGGGAATAAGAAGACAATGTTTTAAGAGATAAAAATCTGTCTGTTGGTGGAAGATGAGACGAGGGAATGGAAAGAGCTCTCCACAGCTCCATGCATCTGCTACATAGTGCTGTGTATTGCCCTATTCTTTTTGCCTGAGAGAAACTATGAGAGAGTGAAAAGGGAAAGATTGTAGATCCGAGAGTATAGATTGCTATTCTGTGTCACTCTCATCTCTCCATGACCAAATCTATTTCCTCAAAGGAGCCTAGAAAAGCTTTTAGCTGGTGCTCGAAAATGTACAGCACAAAAGACACAGTCATGCTGTGATCGAAGGTCATGCTATAAAGTGTCATGTGGAGAGCCGAGCCTTTGTAAGGTGCTCTCAACACACTGCTCCGCCACTGAGACCTTTCAACCTTCCAGCCTTTTTTTCCTTGCCACCTTAAGGCTGTAGGTGTGAGGCAGCCACATAGATGGTACCACAGCACGGACATAGTCTATAACTCTTGCCCCGTGACTTCTAAATGATGCATGGCCTACAGGTTGGGTTGTAAATCATTTTAAATGATACATGGAACCGAGTGTCTGTGCCTCAAGTGGTCTAGATGATAAAAAACTCCAAATCTGTGTAGACCTGTCATGGAGACATTTTAAAAAAAACCCCACACATCTCTGCTAGTGGTGCCAGAAATGGATCAGTTTGAATACAATATTTAACTATTTCTTTTATATACCTATTTGACAAAGAAATATAATAACAAAATGCAGGGGCGGGCCGTGCATTTCACACCTAGGCCTTCAGTGGTGTCCTACCTGAATTAATCCACCTCATAATACCATCATTGTGTCGCCATGTCTATTAGAAATGATCAATATTATACAGAAATGCAGTATAACGGGCGTTGCATCACAGACAGGTATATGTATAAGTATTGTCATTGAAGCAACAGTTTCACTGCCATTTATTTTAAGCTACAGACGCCTGCACTGATGATTCTGAAGGCCTCAAGGCAGATTCCTTTGACCCTAGCAACACATGATGTCTGAAATATGATTGGATAAAAGCTCTAAAATATAAACACACTACTGGAAGCAACCAAGAAAAAAGCCATTATGTGAAGATAATAGACTATCCCGATAGGAATCATTAATACACATTCATGGAAAAACATATTGAAACGTAAGTCCAAGTGATCTTTAGATTTAGGCCAGCAGAGAAGGCCTAGCTGGCCCTGACAGCCCACCACTGACAAAATGTGTTTTTAAATCAATATTTTACAGAAACATTCATACTTAAAAAGGTTGACCTGCAACATTCAAACTTGACAGTTTTCTCCAGTTTTTAGTTGTTACATATCTTTTTCCTGTGTTTGCAAATTTTAAATATTAGCAACTTTTCTGTGGGCTAACAGTATCCATGTGGATTCAAGGTGATCTTTCAAATCCTGTGTTTTTAATTGTCTTGGTACATGGGCTGTACATTGCCCAGTGTAATGCTATAGAACAATAACACTATTAGCATTTACACTGGTTCCCTATAAACGTGGCTTTCACTGTGCAATTCTGTCTGCCAGCGATTTTCTTTTTCATGCTGTCTGTTCTCCATTATGGATTAAATGAATGAATCATATTGTACTTTTTCTTCTACAAAGAGTAGTCAAAGTATCTTTTTTCTCCATGACAACTTTAAATGTTTTAGACAGTCACTCTACTACACCTGCTTTATTTGAAGAGAAAGTAGCACAGCATGCAAATAACACTTCTTGTCTTGCAGCTGAGATAATTATATAGTAAAGTAACAAAACATCATCATCACAGAGAATATAACATAAGTGGCTGACTGACCAGTAACTATTTTTCTTTATTGCTGCCATGAAACAAGTGAAACAACACCTGCATGGCTTGGTGTTTTCATGGCAGTGGGGACAGCCTTTTCAGCAAGTTTTCAGGAAAAACCCTGTATTGCTTAGAAACACATATACCCAGACATGCACAGCATGCTTCAGCGCACACAAACACATACATACACATGCTTCAAGGGAAAGGTAAAACTCATGGGAAATCACAGAGGGAGGATAGAGGGTACAAAGTCATTCAGACTGATTTAAAGAAAAGCAATCAGCCAAGTGTGGACATCTGAACAGATCTGTATTTCCCACAGAAAGTCCAACCGGCTTGCTCAAGGTCTCATTATAGAAACAGAGCAGAAGAGCAGAGCAGCAAGATCACACCAGATAAAGTGCTGTGGTCCTGAATGTTTGTTCAGGTCAGAGAGGGAATTTACTGTGTTTCAGATGAGTTTAGTTTGATTTCATTTGTTAAATCACTTGAATTTAGTTAAAATGAATTGTATTTTGTTGCATTTTATTCAACCATGTTGCCCAAAATGTTGCCCAAATTGTTTGCATCCCTGTCAGTACTGACAGGGAAAAAGAGAGAGAGAGTGAACCACAGGTACACATAGACATTGTTTTTCACAGCAGATATCCAGACTTGTCATAGCAGGAAAAGCACAAGTGTAGCTAAGAACATTAAGGATGGCACAGTTTCATTTAGTGTCTCAGTTATGCCATCTCACTGAGCCAGCTTCCAAAACAAGGTCCCTGGAAATGTCTCACCTGGGTGAAATCAAGCTCCCATTATTGTTATTAATTACTTTTCCCACTATGGCATAATAAAATGTCTGATAGAAACAGTCTGTTTCTCTGTGACTGACTGACTGACCTGGTCATGTAACACAGTATTGTATATTGCTTCCTCAAATCTATCTTGTTCAGTGCATGCCACAATCATTCTGTCATGTCAGAGTGTATGTCAAAGCATTTTGGCGTGTGCACACTGACAGTGGTGCGTGTGTGTGTGTGTGTGTGTGTGTGTGTTTGGGGGTGGGGCTTGGCTGGTGCCACGGCAACACAGAGTGGAGTGACATGTCACGGTTTGATGGGTGCTGGACAACACTGAAGGATGTTTGTCTGTCTGCTCCTGTCCTCTCTGGCCACTACAGGAAGGTTGCAGTACTGTCCAACTTCAATCTGTGAACATGTTGCTATGGTGTTTTTGGGTGCAACAGAGGGCTACCGTGTTGTTAACCACTAGTATTGCTAACAGTGTCCGACCTGGCCAAAGAAAAACCCACTTTTGTTATGTGACTTGTTGCAGGAAAGCGCAAACGCAGCAAGTAAAGAAAAGTGACAACTGGTGTCATATTAAGTTTTATGAGTCTGTGTTATAAAAATTTGTTTGCACATGTGCTGAACATCACTAGAAGATGTGTTTGTGTGTGTGTTTGTGTATTAATGTGCTCATCACCTATTTCAACTCAGACACAACCATAAAAAAATGGATTTATATTCAGGTAAGGCATGCTTCACTGTAGTATGCTGTGACATCAGACCAACTATTGTGCCATCACAAATCAAGCCAACGGCCACCTGTGTCAGCAAATCTAACTAATGAAAACATGGCATGTGTTGTTCTTGTCAAGCAATTCATTTCCCCTTTTGGAGAAAAGAACCAGTCGATAAAACTGTCACGGCACCTGAAGAGCACAGACTGATCGAATCGGTTAGTTTCCCTCATCAACGTTTCAGCAACATGATCACACAGCCCTGATTGAGATTCTGATGACCTGTCTCATTTAATCCAACATGCTTCCGTACCCCTTCGGCTAATGTAATATTTATTAACTGTGGTTACCTGTAACTCTGTCGGTTTATCTCAAGTTTGGGCTTGTTTTGTCGATGTAAAGTGTCCTTGGCTCTGACTCTGAAGGAAATGACAGCTGTGTCGTAATCAAATCAGCAATGTTATCATTCAGTGTGCCTGGCTGGCAATAATTGTCGTAACATTTAGCAAAAGGTCTCTACACTTAGCTCTCTGAAAGAAAAATGTTGAGTCGTGTCGAAACCCCCCCCCCCAAAAAAATCTTCTTGTTGCACTATATAGTTTAGGAAATAAGTGAGGCTGAATGCTTCTCTGTCTTAAATTCAGAGGCTTACTATAGTCAGCCTCTCAGCATGGCTGACCATATTAGCCTGGCATAGCAGGAGATTTGCCTCTGCAAAGCTTTCTAAAGGGCCAGACAAAACAAACTGCAAGCATACGAAAAGGCCTCTGATGTTTTATCCATTTGTATATCTATTCAAAACCCTAGAAACATTAAGAGAGCAAGGACTGCATACTGAGCTTAGGGTACTGAATATAATGCACCACGCATTTAGGTATTACACTATTAAAGCCATCTTTTTGAAGTTCTAAATATAGAGAGTGAATACGGAGTCAAGTAACGTTAACACATGCAGCATAAAAGAAACAAGAGAGAGAAAGAGAAACAAACAACCAAACAAACAGAGTGTGACACATTACTTATACACTATGTTAAAGCTCGGGCCAGAACTCGAGGAGACAGCCCAGCTCAGAATATTCAGGGGCTTTGCCGAGACCGATGTCATCATTTACCTCCAAGTGCTGCACTTAATGGATATTTGTGGTGTCTGCTCTAAAATGTAGCTCAATCACATGCGGAAGTTTATACATGTAAGTTATTTGCTCTGTATGTTCACAAGAGGCCATATTTGCCATCCCACACATTCTCTATCTACCTGTATATGTAAGAGACAGTCAGAGAGAGATGAAGTACTGTATGTAAAGCTGTATTTTGAGTGTGATTGCTGTGTGTTGTAATGCAGGGTGTTGGGTATCTCTGGCCCTGTCTCACATCTAAATGTTTAATGTGTTGATGGATGGCTTCGGAGAGAGAAGGTGAAGGCCACTATGTCTTAATAAGACAACATGTGAAAACACACACACACACACACACACACACACACACGAACACACTGAAACTGAGACACAACTTATGCAAAGAGACATAAACAGACCTCACTTTTCACTCTTAGTTCATTAACATGAGGAGAACTCATAGAGAACAATGTGATGAGGCAGTCTGCATTTTCAGATCTGCTCAATTTCATCCACCGTTTCATTACTTGGCATCCTTCCTTGTTTTTTCTACCTTTAGTCTCTCTGCCTTTCACTTCACTTTCCCTCTCTGTCTCTCTGAATTTGGAGGAGTGAGTAGGATGTGTCAGCAGCACTAACTTGTCAGTCTTCTGTGTTGGCAGCGGCTCCAACTTGTCAGTCTACTGTGTTGGCAAAGGCCTGAAAAGACAATTGGTGAATAGATGGTATCAGATGGAGTTATTAGGAAAAAGGCTTTGTGTATGTGCCAAAGTGTGTGATAGGTAGTGCTGGTGCAAAACCATTTTTCTGAGCCAACCCTGTGTGTCAGATACGTTTTACTGACATTGCTGATGATTCAGAGGTAAGTCTGATAATGTGGCACTATATCTGAATAGAAATGTCCCTCGGTTACGCAGACCACAGACTCTTTGAAATAACAAATCACGTTATCAAGCAGCTTAGTGGGGAGACTTGACAGCAACACACAGTTTGGCCTTACAGTGTGCTTTGATCAACTTCATTATTAAATCAGGACGATGTTATTGATCCTATTGATTAACATTTGAGACATAATGGCAACTTTTATCAGAAGCCATAACATTTGATTGGTTATAATCGGTTGCACGAAGATGACAGGAATGAATAATTTTTTTCCATGTCGGCACTGATTTACCAGGTGTGTGGACTGTTTATAATAGCTGGCAGCTTTTGATTTCAGCAGGAGGAAGACAGCACTGAGGGTGAAAATCAAGCACGCTACCATTTGAGAAAGACTCCTTCTGTGCAGCCAACTTCTGTCAATCCAGTGAGGGGGATGAATCAAAGGCGTTTCTATATTTAGCTCTGACATAGAATTAGTGAGACGTTCTGTAGTAGAAAGCAATGGACCGGTGGTTACTAAGCAACTGGTGCTAGGCAACCTTGTTGGTAAGCATCGATTGTGCTTTAGGCGAAGTTGGGGGCTGATTGAGGGTGGGGTGTCTTCAGAAGCTAAAAAAAAATCTCTGCTCTGAATAATCTGGGTGTTTGCAGTTGCTTTTCAGGGAAAATTGTGTGAATGTGAAAGCCTTGGATTGCATGGTGAGCTCCTAATAGCTATTTTCCTTGAAGATCTGTTAGGACATGGTGTCTCTGACAGAAAATAACTCGCGTCTCCAAACAGACAGGAGAATAATAACTGAATTGCCATGTTCCAATTGAATGGGCGCCTTTGGTAATGGCATTCGTCATCATCTGCTGCGGAACTGATAACGTCATCAATTACTAACTCATTTCTTAAGAGGAGATGGACTGTATTGCATGCTAATGAAAGTGTGAAGCTTTGATGTGAAGCAGAGAGTGTGTGTTATGGTGCTTGTTTGTGTTTGTTGACACAAGTATGCGGAAATGTGCTGGAATAAGCCCGGCGTGTGTCCCTAGAGAAGCCAATCAAACGATTGATTTGTTCAATTTGACAATGACTGATGAGAAAGACAGTGAGTGGGCTGGTCTCCCTCTAAGATGAGAGTTTGGATCTTTCTTGTTAAAGAGGAGATTTGTTTATGTTCAAAAAAAGATTGACTGGCCTGTCAGAAACCTTAAGAATAACAAATGTGAAATCTTAAATCAACTGTTTTCTTTTTCTTATACTATAAAGGCAACTGGGGTCTTTTTATAGACACAAAATCTACTGTCAAAGTTAAGGAACATGTCCTAGAGCTGCACAGTATGAAACAGCCACAGAAATGGTTCAAGAACATTATTGCTACATCCATGAATAATACAGAGCATTAGCAAGCAGACACGACAGGCCAATTTTATTCTTATTAAAAATTCACATTTTTGTGAGAAGGTCATATGTATGTTGAGACATAATGCTATTTGAGACCAACGCTATGGCCAGCCGAAGCTGTACAACAGGGACTGGAGTGTCACTGAAATTCATTTTCAAACAGCTGAAATTGTATCAGTGTTTGACGCACACGCAACCACACGAACACGACCACATGAACCTGCTCTGCACTACACAGCACACAGGGTGAAGCACTTTCAACATATGCCGTTAGAGTGCACATACACTTAAAACAGCTTCCAGGAAACAAATATCAAACCATTAGGTGCATCCGGATGTCTACAGTGGATTTCTATCTTCACCATTACTGTGTAGGACACATGCCATTGGTATGACCCCCAAATGGATGATTGCTGCCAACGCAGGAGGCCAACAGCACCTGGAAGCCACCTGTTATTCTGTAAGTGGTTAAATGTGAATGGATGCCCCAGTCCTGCTGTTTGTTAAGTTTTGGATGTCAGCTTTGATCAATATTGTTGTTCATTCATCAGTTAGAGGAAAGATAAGTGAGAGAGAGATGATGTATGGGAGCAGTGTGTCTGACAAGATTTCTAATGGTCGGTTTTAGAGGGTAAAGGGAAAAATAAAAAGGAGATGGTCAGCACAACAATGTGAAAAGACAAATAGAGAGTGAATGGAGGCATTTGATTTATCAGAAGACTGCACAGGTGCACGCGCGCACACACACACACAGACACACTCAGCAATACACACTCCTGTCGTATGAGTGCTGTATTCTGTCTATGTGTGATACAGTGCCCGGGAATAGTCATTACAGTGAGATTAGCCTCTCATCCCCGGTGAAATAGGCTATTTCCAGCATGGTGGCTGGCACACACAATGCTGATTTAGGAGGTTAGCGCTTTGGCTGCACTGTAACATGGAGGTCACAAGTCTGTCCTTTTTGTTTGAGGTGTGTGTGTGTAGGAGGACAGTGACTTGTGATGAAGGACTCCATGGTCAGAACTCCTCTCCTCACCCTGAGACAACACGTACATACGTGCACTGCAGATCGGTACATTGTCTGGGTATTGCTAATTTTAATAGGTTGTGCTAATTCTTTAACCACACTCGTTTGGTATGGTAATGTGGCACCCCTAGAAATGTGAATTGGCCACACTGTGGCCACTCAATTGGGTGTGGCTCTCAGAAAGGCAATGTCAGTCTTTTGGTCTTTGGTCTGTTCCTTCAACAGAGCTGAAATATCTAATTTTATCACACTATTAGAAGACATTCTAATAGTGACAACTCCCCTGACTTTTTCTCTTGTGTCCACAAGAAGTTTACATTAACAACTAGTATCTATTACAACTATGACCATGAAATTAGGTACCTATCTGCCACTGTCAATGGGTCAACATTTTAGTTTGTCCAACATCAACTGTATTACTATTGTTGCACGAGAAGAACAACACAAAGCTTCACACAGTACGTATCATGCCTTGCACTCATAGTAGAATGCTGCTGTTTTGCACAGCTGTGACTGCCTGCATCTTAAAAACCCAGTCAGCAACAATCCATTTCCAATAAGCCCTAACAGGTTAGTACAACAGTCTCAAAATCCCCTCGAGTACGTGCTCACCTTTTAAAACAGCTGCCAATAAGCTTGGGATTGTGCAAAATCTTCCATATCTACATCCCACAATTTGATCCCCTTAATAGATAGAATAGTCAGTCTGTTCAGTCTATGTTCAACCTTTGTACAGCCCAGCTTTGCAACTCTCGCTGACATTCAAGGTAAAATGTGTTTCAATTTGCTGGCTCATTCCTTGCCCCTCTACACATAACAACAGGGATAGGCTACTTATGATGGAAAACAAAGTTTCTTGGCAAAGTTTCTTTTCTGTAACTTGTTATTTGATTGCAGTGACTTGCTTTATGATGAACATTTCATGAATGCTTTGTGATAGTTTGGCAGGCTGGCGTCACCAAAAAGAAAATAACTATAATAATGAGACACCTGGTGCCTTATCAAGTCTATTTCTTTTGTGCACATCACCCAATGTTGTGAAACTTTCTTTATTTAATGTTGTATGACATCCATTAAAACATTTTTCCTGTACTTGTCAGCCTTGACAAGGACCTGTCTACAAGCAGTCCACTGAACCAGTGCTTTCAGTACACTCTTTATCTACTGCTCTCCATCTATTATCCAATGTAAATAAATTAAATATATCTCACAAAAACACCTATTGGAAAGAAAAGGTGTGAGAAAGGAAACAAACTCATTCAACATTGTGACTTTAAGCTCCAAGGTTGGTGCATCAAGAGTTTTATATTATTTCTGTAAGCACATGAATTGCTGTTTATTCAGCTGTTAGAAAAGATTAAACTGGCTAAATTTCACACCAATAAAAGCTATTTTCATAAGCATTTTCTATAAATCACATTTCCTGGAAATATAATCTCACCTAGGAGATACAGGTAAACCTCTACCCATGCAGTGCTCGCATAAATAAAACTTTGAACTACACAGATTCCTCAACATCAAAGCTATTCTTTCTCGTTGCATTCAAATGATGACAATACATCTACTTACCATCCCTCGGTGATGCGTGTGATTTATTTCTGCTGTTTCCCATTCAGAGCTGTGCAATTGTGATTCATAAAGCCACTGTTTGTATTTCTGAAAAAAAAAGCGAAGCTTAACAGAATGATATCCATCCTCATTAGAGTGATGGGAAGATCACTCATTTTCCTTCCTGAGAAACCTGCAGCACAGTACTCTGCCTGTTAAAACAGCCCCAACTGCACTGCACTCAACACAATGCACTGAATACACCGTAATCACTGGGTACCTTTTTCATCTTACAAACACAATAGAAATAGCTGCTTTTAACTCAGACTACTGTTTTTGAGTAACAAAGTGATACAATGATCCCTGTTTGTGTTTAACCCTTCTCATACAGTAGAATTTATGGTAATAAAGAGACCCAAGGTATTTAATGTTTGAGTGTACCAAAGGTGAAAGGTGAGATTGGTAATGCTTGAGAATCCAGCAATAGTAAGCTAGCTTTCAAAAGTATCCAGAAACAACAACAACAAAATCCTCTTCGCTTCCCGTCAGGCCACTGTCCAAATCAAATTCTTCTGAAACACATAGCAAAAGAAGAGCAGTGCATCCTCAGAGAATCATCCCCAACCATTTCCACCTCATGTCTCATTCACAAAACATGTAACATTATCATAATAAATGTTATTAGTACATTAATTTGGGGAAATTTGGCTACTCTCTCTGCCACTCCTGTTCACTATAGTTTGCTTTAGCTTTAGCAAAGATATCTGCCTAACCTTTTTGTAGACAGGCAGGTATACAAACATTTCATGTCTGCAACAGCCACAGATAACAATTTTTTTCTTTTTCTTTTGTCACAGTGTTTGATTTATTGATTTCTGTTGAGATGTGAAGACAATTTTTAAGAAATAAAATGAAAAGATGCTTCTAAAATACATTCCCTGCACTTTAAAACAACTTTTTTTAGATATTTGGTAACACTAGTAGAATGTATTGTTAGGAAGTAAAAAATATCTGATAAACCCGTACACACCCACACATTATTTTCTATTATCTGTCAATCCATGGACAAATGAGGTTAGGTGATGTATGTGGGGAGGGAGATCACCCCAGCTTTAGCTTGCTATCTGCTGAATGCCAATTGGCCTTGATATCCAGCGTCAGACAGAGACAGATGAGGTAGGATTGTTGGATTATGGTGGTGTAACATATCCGTCCTCATACGCTGTGTATGTGTGTGCATGCACACACATACACAGCGTACTCCACCCAAGATAAACTGATTTAAAGTGAATGCATGTCTATGTGTTCTTTTATCCTCCTAATCTAACTAATCAAAGGCAAATTTGGACTTTGTCCCTCAGATGACCTTGATACTTCACAGAGACGTTCCTGCATGGGTGGCCTTCCTCTACCATTGGACTGACCTGAGTTGTATTCAAATCCTATGCCATATACCTTTATGTTTAATTTGATTTTTTTGAATCCTTTGGCCAGATAATCAATCACAGATTGACAAGGAGAGATACTGTGGATACGTGGAACAATCCGGATTATAAATGTATACCACAACATCCTTTTTTGAACAGTAGATTGTTACCTGAAATGTATTACCCAGTATTTAAAAAATACATGTGATTGATAGCCTCATCTAAAATGATTCTATTTTGATGGCTAATATCCTCATTAATATTCTGTAATGAGTTTTACTTTCATGCCAGCAATCATTGTGTCAGGAAGGGTGTCACATTTTTTAAATGGTGGCTTTCTCATTTTGGAATGAAGCTCTTCTTGTGCCCTTTATATCATATTTAATTATCTTTCTCCTCTTAGTTTGGCAACACACACACACACACACACACACACACACACACACACACACACAGACAAAGGTTACATGCATGTATGCACGAACACACAGGAAAAGGCTGAATGCCCATATATTGTATTATACGACCTCCCGTCATCATGCGGCATTTCACAAAGGTTCATACCAACTTTGTGTTCTTCTATAATGCTATAGGATAATTAACTGGAGGCAGATCTTTAACATGCAACTGAGTAAACAAGGCAGTGTATCATTAACCTTCATTCTCTTGAGAATTAAGTCAAAAGGCTACAACATAAACAAGGTCCATTCGATAATTACGCACCAGAAACAGTCTTTCAAAGCATTTTTATCGTGCCTGACGATGATTAATGTCTCCTGTTTATAATGTACTGTATTGTGTTGATGATTTGGTGATAGTGTTCACATCTTTTTCCCCGGACAGATTTTGACTAGCCATTATCTAAAGCTGTAGCATGTGGGCTGAATGGGTTGTACCTGTCTTTTCATGTTTTTTGTGCCGTGATCAGACGTCTTTATTGCCTCCCTGACCTTGTGTTTCTACCTGAAATTAATCACTGTCAATACCGAAGAGGTTTACAAAATATCCAAGGTCAAAAGTCTCTAAGCTCATCTTAAACCTCTTAGCTCCTATTTATGGTGGGATACTTACAAAATATCTTTGTCACCACTCAAAAGCAACAGAAATCTGGATGAATAAAGTTCTTTCTTAACTTATAGAGAGTGTCACAACATTAATAGTCCACATTAAACACTTATTGTTTGAGTCGCAACCTCACTCCAAAAGAAAGTTTCTTTTATTAAAGAAAATGTTTCATTTTAGGAAAAGTTACACGGAAGTTCTGGAAATGATACATGGAAAAAGCAATGGATGTGAGGGGAGGGAGTGAGTCCATCTGACCAACTCTGTTTTGCATAGATCAGGTGAGCTGAATTCTTCCTGATGACCGTCTGCCTCTACTCTCCATGTTCATGTAACACTAATTTCAATGGCTCCTCTGAATGCAAACACAAAATGTTGGCCTCTAACGTGAAGCTCTCAGTGTCCCATAATCCCATTGAATACTTGTTGGCCTCATAAATGTATAAAATGATAATATGACTGCTGGAATGTTATATTTACTAGATATTTTCTTACTGATTACTGGTATATCAGACAAAGCCAAAAACCTCCGCAAATTGTAAATAAAGAAAGAATTGTTTTCCAAATTATATTGTGCAGACAAATGTAATATCTGCCTAGATTATGGGCAGATATTGGCAGCATAGAGACAAAGGCTATGTTGAAGCCTTTGTCTGTATGCTGCCATTGATAAAACATCACAATTAAAAAAAACTAAACAAAACAAGAACAAAACTTAAATAAGATTTTGGTCACTTTGAGAAAAGAAACAAAATATGCTAATTTTCTATTTTAAGTGATATGTTCAATATCAAGATTAGATATTTTTAGATATGCTACACACATTAATTAGCAACAATTTCTCATGTAATTCAGTTTGAGTTTTCTTTCAAGATGTATTTGCTGGTGAAAAATAGTTATAGTTTTAGTTATAAGTAATTTCTAGCAGACAAGGTTGGAAAAATAATATTTAGATTTTAGATTAGATATTTAGAGCAAAGAGACTGGATTGTCATGTGTTACGACCCCAGGGTCACATTTTGACCATTTATGTAAAAGCATGTTTAAATCATGTGCATGTGTAGATCTGTCTGAGTGTCTGATAAATTGCTGGTGAGTCTGGTTAATTGACTGAGTGGAGGATCAACGGTGTGGATGGTTCCTGGGAGCTGATTGGTTCTTGCCTTCCAAGCTTCCCACCTAAAGGCCGGCTTCCACCAGTTCCTGTGGGTTCTCCTCTCTCTGCTTCCACCCAGACTGTCAGCATGGCTCTTTCTTTGACATGTTCTTAAGAAATCAATCTAAAGTTGTTTTGTAACTTCTATTCCTGTTGGTTCTTGGAGTTGGGAAGAGGGGAGTCTCATTCACATGTTGTGTCAAGGCTTCCTCTAGGCCAGGATGTAACACATGACCACCTCTAAATCATGACCAAAATACAGGAGGTTACACAGAATCAGCAGGCAAAGTAGCTGAATTCATTTTAAATGAACATAAACTGTCAACAAAATCCAAAGGCTGTTTGTTGTGTTGGTCAGTAAATCGGGACTGTATGCATGAATGGTACATTAGTGAGCATAGTGGGGTGCATGTAAAAATGTGCAACAAACAAAAGTAAAGATGGTGCATACAACTGTAGACTTAAGGCCATACTATAGATTTAAGGCTGCAACATCTGCAAGGACTCTATTATTCCATTGCTATTTCAAACAACATCAAAATTCTTCATATTACTTCACTTAAAAACCAATTCAGGATTCCAATAGCTCCAATAGTTTGATATAATATGTGAAAATCAAATGAAAAGAGAGTATTTTGCCTCCAGGAATAAGGGAATATTTTTTTGATTCATCAGCAGGGTCAGCACCTGGACACTGACTCGGCACCACGGGGTGCACCGTTTTCTGCTTTACCAGTGACTCACTGGTCACAAAGTGTGACCGAATTGAGCCTCTGTGGGTAATTTGGCATGCAGGGGAGTTTGAGTCAAGGAGGTGAGCAACACAAAGGGAAAAAGGAGAGATACAAATCCCTTGAAAGCTCAAGGGACAGAAGGGGGGGGGGGGGAGAAAGGATATGTGAAGGAGAAAAAAGGAGGAGAAGATGGGCAAGGAGCAGAGAAAAGGAAGACTGAATGAGAAAATCAAGGAATGATTTAGGAAGATTGGCAAGGTAAAATGAGAAACAGAAAGTGAAAGAAAAATGAGAAGTAATGAGAAAAGAAGGAATAAAGGGATAATAACAGGACAGCAGGAAAGTTTTGATAAAAATCAGTGCAATGGTTTTGGCAACCAACTGGTAGTTTTATAGTTATATGAAGCTGTGTGATGTATGGGCAGTATAGTGTTTTCAAGTTGTTTTGCCAGTGTTGAGCCAATATTTCTAGTGTGCAAGACAATTCTCCCTGAAGGCCAGTTGATTTGCCAAACACAGGGCCGTATTTCTGACAAGCAGTATGATTTTGCCCGGCTTAACAAGTCATTTTGCCAAACGACAGCAAGGTGGGATAATGAAAGGATGAGAGGAGTTAAGATGGGAAATTGCAATGAAAAGGAAATGAAAACAGAAAAGAAAGAAGATCAAAATAGAGGACTAAGAAGCTAACAATAAAGGAAAGAAGAAACAAGGAAATTGAGGAGGGAAACACAGGAAACGTAGAAAAGATAGTGACTGTCGAAATGATGGCAGGTGTGCAGGTCATTTGAGGGAGGTGGGTCGATATTTGCAGGCTGATTTTTTTGCCTGATTGGTTGGTTGTTGCTGCTACAATCCCACCATTATGCATTCTACACACAAGGATCCTCTTTTTGTTTGCTAAGCAAATCGTTTAAAGGCAAAATTGTGTTTTCAATGAAAGCAGACATAGTCAGTTGTTAAAGTGACTGGAGTCAATTACATTGTAAATGAAACACCCATTGTTAAGCAGTCTCTGCAAAAAACCAGATGTTTTTGCACAATGGACAACATGGATAGTGTAGGCTCCATCAGTAGGTGCTGGTTTGCAGGGCAGTCTGTCAGACTTGATTTCTACATTTTTCCTCTTCTATCTCACACACTTTCACTGGTTCTCTTGTTTCTTCTTCACACACACAGAAACACACCAAAGCACAGTGATCCACGCAGGCAGTCCAACAGTTTCAGTGTTACTCGCAGACTAACACTGCAGCCTGAGCTCATCAGTGATATGCCCAAATACATTTACACTGACTTTTGCACGGCCATACTTGAAAACTTTTCTCCACGTTCTAATGGGAGAAGTCAGAAAAGCATTGCCTCTGTAGATGTATAAAATACTGTTTTTATATCCTGAATGGGATCGTTTTATAGAGCTGACACACGAAATACAATTACCTTAAAACAAATCACCTGTGTCACGCAAAACCTTGGGTCTTTCAACAGTCTTGCTCAGGCCACCTGCTCAGACTAATTGACCAGGGGTGATCAGTTCATGCTGTTTGTTTTCTATGGCTCTATCCTCTTGATTAAAAGCCTTTTTAAAGTCTCTCTCGCCGCCGCTATGGTGCTTTTTAATGGCTTTTTTCCTGCAGCCTACCTTGCTAAGAAGGAGCTTAAGCCTATGGTGAATTTGCCCTGTGGAGCCTCTGCAACCACCTTTTTTAATGTGCAAGTGACTTCCTTATTTCAGTTTGCCTACAAATCCAGCTTGAATGCAGTCAGTGCTGTGTGGTCTCAGACGTCAAGCAGATTTCTCAGTTTGACCATCAGATGTCAGCTGTCTGCTTTAAAGGCTGTGCTGATGGCTCTGGCTGATCCTTTTGCCAATGGTGTCTGCTGTCGCATGTAGAACCTGATCATGCCACCAGTGATAGTGAATGTCTTTGATCAACAGGTGAGGATGTGCCCCAGGGATCTTAAAGCACAGCTAGCATGCTTGTGTGTCAGTCTTAAACTAACAGAAGTCATACAATACCTGCCCTCTTAATCTATTGTTGAATGTTTCAAAAACATGATATCATCGCTAATTAAGATGATTGTTTGACAACTGTAAGTTGACAATCAGTTGCTTGGGTTTGATTGTCATGGTAAATGGAAGGGAGTGCTGCTGAATTGTTTAAATCTTAGATGGGGACAAAATTTATACTCTAATATATGATTAATGCTACTTTACCAATAGAGCATTTAAAATACCTACATAAAAAATATTTCTAAAAATCTAAGCTAAGTGCTGCAATATGACAACAGTAGATAGTCCAAACAACAATAAATGGCACTACTTCTAGGATCCTGGTTCCATTTTGCTTTAATCTATGCACAGCTTTTCAGAGTGTCACCAGGCAGCGATAGTCTATTTCAGAGTGAAAACGATTCTCACACACGGAAGAAATAGACTGAATGTCTCCACACTGAACAGCAGTAAATGGACAAGGGGTTGCCTTTTTCCCTGCCTGGAGATTTGAAGAGATGTGGATGAAAGAGGGATGACACGCTGCAGATGACCCCTCCACAGGAAAGCAGAAAAAAAGACAGAAGTCAGTCATCAAAGCAGACTGTGTTTATGCTGACAAGGCAAACTGTAGCCTGTTTATTGTCATGTTGTCAGTACACTCTGCTATTGCATTTTGTGATTATTTTCTATTAAATATCAAAGCTTTTGGCAAGCCTGGACAAGTGGTGCTTCATATTATTGAGAGAGGAGCTTTAATACTGCCATGATAAATTTGCATTAACCTTTTGTTGTTTTTTTGTATGTATGACTTTTTGACTTTACGTGTCCGAATGAGGAAAGGATAAGACATTTGTCACATTGCTTGATTAATTACGTTATTGATGTTTTTCTAAAGTTCATAATAATTCCTTAATGATATTATTCTTTCATTCCAAAAACACCCCACACATCTGATTTTTCACATATCTCATCCTGCAAATAATCAATGCATAACTTCAGTATTATCATAAAAAAGAAAATGTTTGCATTTTTCAGTGTTGTTTTTAGTCATTTGTTGCTAATTTTGCTACATTGTTAAATTTCTATTGTCAAATTTAGCACTAATTTCCAACCTTAAACTTACAATAAATCCAAAGTTTGAATAAATACACTTTACATCTTCTGCCTGAAGCATTTCAAACACCAACTGTGACATACTTGCATGAAGTCCCTGTGACTACCCTCTGACTGTGGACAGAAGAACTCAGCTTTACATAGTCACAAACTGGTATTTTTGGTTTCTCCCTTCCTGTCTGATTATTTTTATACTCCAGCCCAGACTTGCTCTTTGTTGCAGGAGTAAACAATGGTGAATTATACTGGGATGCTGCTGATGCCACTGTTTTAGATTTGAATGTGAATAAAAGCAAACAATGAATGAGATATTACACAAGGCTGGGCCCAGAACAAGATAGTGTGGGAGAGGGAGAAAGAGACTTAAAAGTCCTGTCTTCTCTCGTCCTTCACATTTCACTCGTGATGTGAATTGTGATAATCACAGACAGTATATTTGTGTGTGTGCCTCTGTATGTGCATGTGTTTGTGCATGTTAACAGGCAGTGGTTACACGCTGTCGTGCTTAAATAACAGAGTCTGTTGAACACCTGATCACCTGCTTTCCTTACTCGTTTCTTTGTAGACAAGGATTCAAATGACACCAGGATCAAGGGAGCCTAGTAAACTTCTGGCCGGTCATCCTGTCAGTAACTGAGACTCTGATAGGCACGAGTTATTTCTTTAGTTGAGTAGATTTTGATCCTGACCAGTGTCAATTCACCTGTAATACAATACGCTGTGGAACTGTGGTGTAGACTGGATCTGTTTTGGTTGCCTGGTCCATATCCAGTGCCAGTGTGACTCTCCTCACATACACCTACACATTTTACAAGAGTTGATTAAGTCAGGCTGCAGGTCTCTGGCAGTGTCCTACTTTGATGCATGATAAGCATCGCTCCAGAAATATATTTTTTTTTATAGCTGGCATCATTACAGGGCACTCAAAAAATAAAGATATGCACACTCATTCCCATTAACACACACACACATGCGCACACACATACACAGCCTCAGTCCAGACATCAAAGCAATGAGAGGAGGCCTCACTGAGATGAGCCTCCATAGGCCCCGTTCAGCAACAGGAGACAAGCAGCCAAATAAAACATTTAAAAATCTAGGTTACTGGCACGCATGAATATCTTATGCAGCTCTTTTTATGTGGGAGGGTGACACAGTGATTTGAAGCTGGGGGAGAGATGTTACACGCCTCTGCACAGCATAACCTGATTTCCCACTCCTGCTACATATTCAGGGGCAGAAATATCTTAATCCTCTCATTTGAACTGTTGTTATGTTAGCATAGTGTCTGCTAACATCAACATACACATAGTATTGCACCAATGGGACATTGCAATAGATCCAGTCCACTGGAGTCAGTTGTTCTAAACAGATCCTTGTTAAAACGTATCCATGATCTTAATGAAAAAAAGAGATTTAAATAGGTGCTGTAGCTCCAATCAATTAGTCATCCAGCCAGGAAACAGTTGCTAACAACCCTCCGGGCAGATTTAAAATGGTAATGTTGTTTACCTGGCAATCAATCATTTGTGAGTGGAACCAGGACCAATCTGTTCGGCTTGATCTTTTCTGCTACCCTCTGAGACTTGTTCAGCAACATCATTCACTGCTGGGGATGAGCAGTGCGATTCAAGCTTTGGTAGAAGATTACATTTCCTCAGACTGAGCGCTAGTGTTTGGTTGGAGCACACATGGGATGCTATCACCATCCTGTGTGTTAAAAACCTCTGCACCTGTACACAAGGCATTAAATTGCTTTTGTCAGAAAGCAATGAATGCAACCTGAGCAGTCACAGGATTTAAATTGAATATCTGAGCCACACGTGTAAAATAAGATGCACTTATTCATGCACTTTGGATGAAAGTCAAAGCTGGAAGCAAAGATGTATTCATCTTGTGCCATCAGAATAAACTGCATTATGTAATAGAATAGGAATGAGGAATGAGGTCATTAGCTTCAGTATATCTCACAGTGTATTGTTTTTTGAAACAGATATAAATCTAATCTCCTCAACAGGAAATTTGGTGTTGTATGCATAGTCTATTTCCACTTCAAGCATATTTTCAATATCTATTGTCTGCTGTTATGGGCCAGCAACAATCTAACAGAAATTTAATGGAAAGCTGGCAGGTTTCAAGTTTCTTATGAAAATTATGTCAGAATTTAAAAAAACAAAAACAAAATAAACAAAAACACGCAAACCTTGATGAGCAGCAGAGTGTTTTTTATAAATCACTATATTGTAACTATATTGTGATACATGTTGTGAGCAAATTCCTATTTGGACAGTCACAAACAATGGACTGCACTTTTCTACCTAACTTGACAAAGAGCTGTAAATATCCCTCTCATTTACACATAGGCAAGGTGCTCGCCTGCAGTTTGGCGTTCAGTTATATTGCCAGATTTCAACAAGCAGACTTAAGGAGGAACAAAACCACCAACTCTGTGATCACTGAGCCACAGGTCTTCACAGAGTTCAACACTGGAGAAGATGCCCTCTCCTGTTTTCACCTAGCAACACATTAGTTACAATGGAATGGTGAATGGTGTATGGGCAGTGGCCATGAGCATCCACAAAGATTTACTTACTTATCTAATATAGAAATGTCAGGCTTCTAGTTCTCCTATAGTAAAAAAATAAATTACCATTGGATTTTATTGCTTCATAAAACCACAGTGATGAATGTGGGTTTAGCAGGTATTTCACAGCTACGTCTTAATAAAGTGTGGAAGGATGGGGTTGGCCTTTAAGATAATGTAGTCCACCTTCTCTCTGATCCTTTGGGGCGGGGGACAGGCGTGTCTTGAACAACACCACTCAACCCCAGCTTTATGCTAATGTAACTCATAATGGCCATGACCTTGGAGGCACAACACAGCTAAGGTTGTGCATGCATGAGAACTTGTGTCTGGTTATACGTATGGGCGTGGAAAACTGTGGTTTGCATGTGTGTGTATGTGCTTTATGTGACAGTCTGCAGCTATGCTGCTCAATGTGAGGCATTATGCAGATATATTGCAGCCATTGGCGTTCACAAATCCCAGATTATATAGCCCACACCAATGTTACAAGTTATTGTGCCTCCTGTACTACTCATCACTGTCTTCTGCATATGAAGTCATTCAACATGTCCCTTTGTCTTTTGCTCTGCCTCTGCTGTGTTTGCAATGTCCCAGCATGCATCAATGTCAGCCACCCTCCCCACTGGCTTCTGATTTATGAATCCTATCCTGGTCTGTCATTACCGCCTCCAGAAGGGAGCATTGATGGACCAATATGTCGAGTATGTCACCAGGAGAATCGCCTCACATCCACAAACATCATGCATATTCTTCTGACAACCTGTGGCCTGCAGCAGCTCAGATTTAGATGATACATTAGAAGATGACATATTAAGATGTAGCAAGAAAATCTGGGTTATTTTACTTTCTGCACATTTTTTTGGCAGAGGCTCTCCTACTTTCTTTTGGTTTCTTTGGTTATTATCGGCATTTGCTGTCAATTTATCTTTGGAGCCATTTCTGTTGAGGAAATTTAATAATGATAATAATAATAATAATAATAATAATAATAATAATGATGATGATGTTTGTGAAACAGGTGACTTCTTCCTCTTTTCCTCTCTTGTTTTAGTAGCGTTTCCACAGTTTCCCCTACCAGCTGCCAATCCCGGCCATCATCCCCAGAGTTGTGTGCATAAGGACACAAGGGCAACCTGAACTCTAAAAATACAACAACCTCTATCAGTCTCCTGTGCTTCTTTAATAACACTTACCAGGGCCATGGTTTACTGTAATTATTAGAGACAGAGGTACAGGCAGACAGCACGGATCTATCTATCTATCTATCTATCTATCTATCTATCTATCTATCTATCTATCTATATGTCTGTCTGAAATTGCCTCAGTTTCATTTGGCTTACTTACTCATAGACTTCCATGTCAAAACAAAAATGAGTTTCTCCCTCTTTTATTTTGTATTTGCACGCCTTTGTGTACATCTCTGTGTA
Organism: Datnioides undecimradiatus; assembly: GCA_008933995.1. NCBI lineage: Eukaryota > Metazoa > Chordata > Actinopteri > Lobotiformes > Datnioididae > Datnioides > Datnioides undecimradiatus. The sequence continues at coordinate 7,093,266 of WARS01000026.1, forward strand.
CACATCTGCCTACTTGCGTACGTGATCCTCTAGGCCTGCTTATCCTCACATGAACTGAAACCTTAGAATAGAAAAGTGGCCATTTGTGGGGGCAGCTTCTGTGCACACCCATCAGTCTTCTTAGTTGTGTGTGTTTGTATGTCAGTGTGTGTGCATGCTCTACCCAATTTATGTCCCAAGGACAAATTAAAGCAGATTTATGCACATCATTGGTGTGTGGAGTTCACTTGAGGCAGCTGACTCCCAGGTAAATGCTATTAGCCGGCCTTTTGTTGTTTGGATGTCCTCGATCTGTCTGCAACTTTTGCACTCCTACCCCTGACCGTTCTTAAGAGGCCCAGATGACAGAGAGGTTTCTTTCACTCTAGTTTGAAATATTGATTGGCCAAACTTTTTTGCACTTATGTTTTTATTTTATTAGACAACTTAAGGCTACCTAAGGTGAAAACCAAACCACACCTGCCCAGCAGAACCTAGCACCACCAGTACTGATGAAATATTCAACAACTCACCAAGCCCTGGCAAGGAATGGAAGAGACAGATAGCCGCAGGTTTGGTGTCATCGCCTTGCATTCACATGCATGCAACCAAGTTAAAAATACACTGACATCACACACACAGACTTCAGTAAAGGGAAATAAAACCTAAGTGCTCACACACATTCCTCCATCACCACCTCAATACATATAAACCTCGTCAGTATTTAATGTCTCGCTCTCTCCCAGAGTGGTATCAGCTGTCTTTCAAAGATAATGTCTCAGATGTTTCCATACCGTTCCCTGTCCCCTTGTATTCACTGCACTGACGCAGATACAATAGCCTAGACGATAGAACCAATGATATCCTGGCCCCCTATTCAGCCTCTGTCCTCCTCTCAAAGACTCGATTATATGTAACCCTATGCCCAGGCACAACACCACAAGCTTGGACCCATTCACCGCTGTTTCCGACAACCCAGAAAACAGAATTGCTATTCATCCACGAGCTTATGCCAGCATTTTTTTCCTTTTTTCAACCCACTCACCTACTACGGGTGGCATGGACAAGATGGTGTAATTGATCTGTCAAAAGCCTCATGCCAGAGGGTTGCATTTGGGAATCAGACGATCCTTCTCAGTTGCTCTTGACAGCACTCCCCTTGATCAGGAATCAAGCCAGCTATTATCTGTAACAGCAGAGATAGAATGGCGTGCAACGTCATGTTGTGTCCCTGACAGCCAAGGAGAGGTCGACGCATCGTCTTCTTCAAATACAACATCTTGGAAGAGACATTTTCTGCCCTTTACACCAAGTGGTCCACATGAAAACAGACTGCTTCAACTTATCATTGGCCTATTTTTTTCCATCAGCAGAGAGTAAAGACTCGACAGAGAAAGACTTACTATAGTCAGAATGTGTACATCACTTGATCAAAGGCGATGTTGTTTATCAAAAGAGCTTGGCTGACAAGTATCTGCAATAAACACCACATAAATGTTTTAAGATATGTCTCAACTGTGTCTTGTGTGCATGTACTTACATTAACTTTTTTTTCTATGGGTTCTGCATCCCCAATAGAAGTGATCAAATTAGAGATGTTTTTATGCCGTGATATGTCATGTTAAAAACAACATTATGTAAATCTTTGGCTTAAAGATTCAGTTTCAAAATAATCTTGCTTCTACCAAGATTTATGCTAGGGAGAATGATGTGTCGACCATGCCAACCCTTTTATTATTCCTGATCTTTTTTCCTTTCTACATAAGGCCTCTTAAAAATTCTCTGTACTAACAGGATCAATGTTGGAAGCTGATTGGGAGAAATTCTGCACACCTCTGGAACACCAACACACTCGGAGGCTGTTAAAGTTAATGCAGATCTAAAGATGGTAGCGATAAACAAAGCTGATATATGGGGCAGCTAATTGATTCCTTATCAGGTTTTTATAAGATTGCAGTAGCATCTGCACTTCCTTTCTGTCTCCTCCCATCCATTTGTGCTCCCAGCTACTGGCCCAGGACGCTGTTTTCTGGGCATCATAGTTAATATTCAAATCACTTCATTTTCATGCGGCTTTTTCAGCCTCAAAGGACCTCCCACTTGCCCGTTCAGCTTTCTGAACAGATAAAAACCCTTGGAAAATCATGAGAGAATATTAATAGGAGAAAGTGATTTCAGAGTTGAGTTGCCGAAAAGAATTGGCAGAATGACGTGAGTGATAACTATCATGCTATATCTGCTTTCTCATGCCCTTATTACCCTTTCTCTGTGTCACTTTTCTCTTTTGTGACTATGATTCCTTATGCATTCTTATTCACTCTAAACCCTTTTTACCCAAGTTATAATATAATGGCGGAGTAAAGGATATGATAATGTTTTGTCACATTCAGTAATATATGGCATTTATCTTTTATTTGCACTAAATGTGCACAACTAATGAAGAAAAGAGAGGAAAAAAATGCAGATTGGCATATAAGTTGTCAGCGAAGTGAATCTTAACTGAGGCAAAGTCATTATTTGTCAACTGATTCCCCTCAGGGCAAATGTGGGAAACACTCTGCAGGTGCAACAGCTTAACAGTCATAAATATTAACATCAAATATTAGAATTAGACTTGCATTAAACTGGAGGAGGGAAAAAAAAGATCAATTATTTCATTAAGTCCTGTCAAATATTCTACACTATCAATTTGGAATTCAAATATTAATGAATGACTACAAAAGAATTTACATATCAATAGCTGGAAAAATGTACAGGGTTTTTTGAGTTCTGTTGTGTGTATTCAAAAGCATTTATTCACAAGATAAAAAGAATAAAACACACATTATGTGGCATGACTAAGTGCACTTCATTAATGAACAAACAGAAACATATGTGTGTGTGTGAGTGTGAGAGAGAGATATACACAGAGACAGTGTGTGACTGTGTCTGAGTATGTCAGGTGGGAGCCACAGACTGTTTATTTGTTCTGCCTTATGTGCATGGAATAAATAGGCATGTTAATAAGAATCAAACAAAGTGTGTGAAGTGGGAACTTTAAGATAATTGTTCATGTGTATGACTGAGGGATTGTTTGCATCTACTCAATAAATAGTCAGATTTTCCAGATATTTGCTTCTGACTTAAACTATTTGTTTCATATCATTCAACAGATGCTCATTTGACAACACAGCCTCCATCTCCAGTGGAGTCCACCAAGAGAGAGCCTGATAATTACAGCAAACTAGCAAACTCAACAACTGCCTTCAGGACATTAAACTGAATGAATGACACCATTTAATCTTGTTGCTTCATCTATTTCATTGTCACCTGTTGTGAAATAAAAATCAAATTGAACTCACCATTGAAATTCAAAGAACTAATCAGTCAGGTTGTCCTGTTAAGTTTCATCAAGCCTTGCTTTGTCTTAAAAAGCACTTTTACTTTGTGGAACTGTTCCCAACAAAACCTGCGCCTGTGTGACCTTAAGATTTCTTAGAAATACAACTGCACTGAGTCAAGTTAAGCTCAGTTTAGGTGTGTTTATTCTTCATGTTTTAATAGCACTAAAGTTACAGTTAAAAATACATTCTTTATAATAATATCCTTTGTTTGTCTCTCTAACAAAATGTTCAAAACCACAGATATGCATCATACTATGTGTAGAATTGCAGAGCAGATTTTCGTACAGCTGAGCAACCCATCACCCAAGTAATGCTGATTTATTTTCAACCCACTTACTGGCATCAAAAATAATTAAAGAAAGGGCAGGTTCAATCAGCACTTCCCATCTGCCTGTGGAGTGGAAACGACACGTTTAATATCCTGCTCATCCTAGTATAGCAGATGTACAGCTCCACCTCGTGCGCTGGCTGCCACAGAGAGGAAGGCTCAGAACCAATTAGAGAAGAAGTTTCATTTACGCAAATGATAATACAAACAGGGCATTGTAAAAACTTGCTTCCCAAACGACAAACTTGTTTCCTAATTGATGATGAAAAGCACCAGAAAGTAAACTGTCACATGATGTCTGATGCCAGGGAAACTGCAGCTTTCATTCAGGGTGATAAAGTGACTTAATATCCACTGTGTCTGGGCTGCTGTGTTCAGTGGTGCCAGGAACAATTACCGTCATCAATAAATGATAAATGCCAGAACAGAAGAGAGGCTATTTCTCCACCGAGGAGTTGGATCTCAGTACTGATGGATAAAGGACTTTCACTCCTCTGCTCTCACTGATAAGTGGAAAGGCAGAAGTTGAGACATTGGAGAGGGATGGAAAACTAATTCATTTGGGATAATGATCAGGAAGAAGTGCAGATAGCAATGACCACAGTCACAACAATATTGGAATAACAATCAAAGCGGCTGGCAGCAAATTGTGGCTATAATTGCTTATCAGCTAGTTTGGGCTGCATGCAAACACAATGTAATATTAACAAAAGCCATGAGTTTGTGTTTAATAGTGTTTGCAACAGGGCTGATGTGATATAACCATAAGTCATCTTACATGTAATACCTGCATCAATGGAGCTACTGTGCCTCTGAGCCAGTCAATTAATGCCTGGTATTAAGAAACACACACAATGCACACAGTCACATCAAAGTTTGAACATACACAATGCACGTCTGTTGTAGTGCAGGTGATTTAAGCCCTTGGAGACCAATACCAATGCCTATCCTGATGGGCTGTGTCATGCTCATATTGTACCCACTCAGAACAGGGTGTTTTTCCAGCTCACTGGATTTATTTCTACTTCTCCCAAGGCAGACACTACTATACAATAACTGTTTCAGGCTAGCCTGATTGTATGGGAGGTGCAGTCTGGCATTATGATGGCTGTGTTCAGCAATTAGTGTGTTCACTCAACGCAGCTGTAGAACCAGTGTGGTACTTGTATACCATTCATAGAATACAGATGAGTGAGGAACCAGAGCAGGTACAAAAGAAGATTGTTATGATCAACACTGCAACAGAAAAAATATATTCATATGACTATGAATTTATAAAATATGTTTATCAGAATCACATTTATTGCCATATATACTGTATGTTTACATGTACAAGGAAATTGTCATGGCATTTGGTGCATAGTAACAAACACACAGAGAAAAATAAGACAGAGTAAAAACATGTACTCCAAGTAAACAAGGCAGTAAATAATGATAAAGACTGCAAGTACAAATGAAAATAGATTTTACATATTTAAAATGGCAAAGAAAAAATGTACTTATTATTATCAAAATACAGGATATCAGTACATGACTGAATGCGTTGCTTTGATTCAGCAGTAACTCTGGTAATCTACTCTTTAATTGAGACTTGGAAGGTAAAGAAGAGCAGCAACCACAGTATTAGCTACACTTGTGCTTATTAATTAAAGTTCAACAGGCTGAATGGCTTTCAGCATATTTCTGTTCTCTGTACCACTAACATTAGCCATATGACGCTGCAGAGGAACATTTGAGGCCCGAAATGCCAACAGATTTTCCCCAACACACATGTATCTGAAGTGCTGCAGCCACATAGCATGTGGACAAAAAGGCGGTAATTTGTGTCACAGATGTGTTTGATGTGCCTCACCATTCGCTGCAACCTGCCTCATCTCTCTGTGGGAGCGACGGCCTCAACCAACAGAGAGATATTTTGTCATTTCAATCCATAACATGTGTCAGTACATCTCATCTCACAGTCTGCTGGTTAATGAGAACTGTCAGCCCATTACGCCTGGTACACCTCTCTTTCTTACTCACATACAATATATACCGTACAGTTCACACGCGCACCCACACACAACAGACATATGCATACACACTGCTATGCACACACTCATTGGAGAATGTGTTAGTGTGTGTGTGTGTGTGTGGCTGCAGACAGTGACACACACCCACTTTTTTTGCTCTAACTAACTTCTCAGACTGTACCTAGAACTCGTATAACTCAGCAGTCTGTTGCAGTTTTATCACCACAGTGTGTATTGTCATGGCTGCATTTCCGCAACACTGACATCAGAAAATTGGACGTGACACACTTTAATATTTCATAAAGCTTACTTACTACTTTGCTGGTGGACTGGGGCTTTAATACAATAGCTGGAAGCTAGCTGCTTGATGAAAAACTTAGTGTTGTTTTGCACCACCCCTTTCAAGTTGTAAATCAACCTAAGGACTGTCATTTGCTTTTATTGACCAAGACCATTTTTCCTCTATTTCATTAATTTTAAATGAGGCTTTATTCACTTTAGAGCCTGCTTTGGGAACCATGTTTTATATTGTTTCCAACGTTTTCATATTCAGACACGCAGGTTTCAGCAGACATCAGTCTTTTTTAATGCCAACCAGTGACACATGCAGTACAGTTTTTCCAAAACTACTTTTAGAACTAGTTTTGAATGAGATCCAGCGTACTTGTTTCAGATATTGGATAGCCATTCTGTGTCTGAAAACATTTCCCAAGCTTGCTGATCGATTGTCGGTTGAGTGTCACCGTTATTAGCTATGATGTGAATGACCCTCAGGCAAAAGTGCCTCCCCGGCAGCTTTCCACTGCTGTTGCAGTCTTGAAAAACCATTTGCACAACTAACAAGTCAACTGAATGTCTTCATATATGTGCTGGTACAGCACTACTGTATATACTTGAACTGTTCTACTGACACTGTCACTGTGGTGGCAGCCTGTTCATGACAAACTACATCGCTGCTGTGAAAGACTACAAGTCGCTGCTCACAATGTGGTTTCTGGTAATCAGAGAGCACACAGTCAGCAGAGGCAAAATTAGCATGTGCCCAAACATACAAACAAACTAATGTTCAGTGATGTAACATTAATTACTGCACTCAGCTGAAAAAAAGCGTGACAGCTGTTTTGGACCTGCTATCCAACCACTTGTGTTGTCCAAGCAATTAATGCAAGCTGCCAACATTGGCCTTTTGTCAATATGGAGTTTCCTTCAGCTGACATTGAGGATATGCAAATACAGGGTGTTAGTCATAAAGCTGAATTTCTTTCTCATGTAACTGTGAACTTTTGTGGATTTCAGGGCAATTGTTGCTCCCCTGCCATATGGGCAGACTGAATGTGGTGCTGTGAATAAAGAGCAGGGTGAAACACACACAGCAAGCTCCAGAGCTCCTCATTATATTTTACACAAACTGAGGAAAATTGATATGAACCGAAGAGAAACTCAACCAAAAGAGACCCTTGTGACTCTTGTGTCATCAAAGCTGGAAAGTATCTAAGTACACTGCGTCAGGTGCTGTACTTAAATCCATTTTTAGGTACATGTACTTTATTCACGTTTCCTCTGTATGCTCCTTCATACTTACATACACTCCATGACATTACAGCAAGAAATATTGGTCTTCTTCTTCCACTATATTTACCATACAGCTGTATTAACTGGCTATTTTGAGATTTTAGATTAAAGCTCATAAGCTCATAAATAAAATACATTGATAAACCAGTGGATTTTGGCATGTGGCCCCCTTACAAAAATGCATTTGGGTGTGTCCGGTGGGGTTCCTTTGGGATGCGACACAGTTCTGCCAAAGAACAATTTCCCCTTTAAACTTTTTAGAAAATGATCCAATATTACACACACATACACACATGCAAACACACACACAAACTAGAATGAATTTGTATAACAGTACTTGTCTTTTTCTTCTTCCCTTTCCCATTAATCATCTTAAGACCCCTAGGTTTGGAAATACTGGACTAAAATACCCAACTGTGTATAAACTAGTTAAAACTTTCTGCATCTCATTACAGAAACAGTCTAGTTACTTACAGGGACCATTTTCATTTTGATTCCAGGGTTTTTGCCGCTATTGGAGTATTAATCACATTTATGTATTAATGCTTTTACATAATGTACAGATTGAGAATAGTTCTGTATATGGAAATCCCATGTGTTTGTATCTGATCTCGCTTTTGGTCTTGTTGGTACAATTTTGCGACAAAACTCCACTGAGCCTCTCATTCATATATATATACATACGATATATGTGCCGCTGCAGGCTCAATTTATTTCATGACCATGATTCTGCATCCAAATAAAAACATTGTTTATTAAAATATTATATAATGAGTTTTAAATAAAACAATGACATATTCAAAAGGGAATGCCTGCAGTTGATGCGATGTGGATCATGATTTAATTTCCCCAGGGTCCAAGTCAGAGTCCTTGGAGACTGCTTTGATGGACAACCACACTGTGAGTTGTTTATGCTTCAGTGAAATAGATTTCATTAGCAGACTTAATATGGTTGTAAAATATCTACTCTTAGTTCCAGTGGAGGGAGCCCACCAGCCAGACTCATATATGTCACAATGCTACACTCTGTCCAGCTTTGAATGCTGGGGCGTGTTCCAAAATCTATGAATATTCAAGAGCATGGTATGGCTCTTAAAGGCCAGTCAGGGCTCTGTTTTGCAGCCAATGCACTTGGCAGTGAATGACAGTGTCTCACTCCATCTTCATCATCAGTGTTAGGTGATTATCAGAGGAAAATTGGAGTAGGAGGTACATAGAGAGTGCACAGCAGAAGTTGTCTCTGTCTGCTGCTGACCAAAAATGAAATGCATTTTCCTCAATTCTAATCCCTTGAAACATCATAAAAAGAAGAATAAAGCAAATCTTGTATATCAGTGGTTTCATATAACACAGAAGGAATCAGTGTATTGTCTGTTATTAAGCATAGGACAGGGTTTGTGTGGTTGTGGGTGCATACGTAGATGGCAGACAGCGGGTCAGCATTCACAGTAATGCAGTAGTCTAACCCTTTACCGTAACCGCAGCAACACAAAAAAGCAAAGCGGCTTCATTATGTGACAATATGTACTGTTTCACATATGGGGCATATTTTCCATTTTACTCGCTTTTACAAACACACATGTGAAAAGCATTTCATTTATTTGTCATTCAGTGTGGGTGTTCTGTGCGGGCTTTGGCCTAACACAATAAAAAGGAGAGTGAAGGAGGGCAAATTCAATTTCACCTCTCTTATACCTACACACTTGCAGTGAAATGAGGAGACACACAACAAAAGAGCCCTGATATAAAAAAGTCACCCTTTTTTATTAGATTTCCATTTGGGCTTGTATGTGCCCATATGTGCTGGGAACGTGGAGACATGGCCATACCCACACACAAGACCACACAGGTTATTCAAGCAAAGAAGTGAGAAGGAGATGACTGGCCTGAAGAATACATTGGATATATAATAGAGATTTAGGCTTGATAACAAAAAAAGGTGGGTTTAATTAGTAGAGCCTCGTTATGAAGTATGGTCATGCCACCTCCATTATTTGCCTTGTGTTGCACAGTCAAGGCACAATGAGGCCTGTTTCTCTGTTTCTTACTATGCATTTATTTTAATCCAAACCATATGAACCCCATCTAAAACATAATTTGGAGGACATGTTAGGTATACAACACCTAAGACACTCTGATAATGGCACAAAATTATCATTATTAAATCATCCTCGTTTTCACTGAGGAGAACATTTGGCCATTGTTTAAATGAACGTTCACTGCAGTCTCCTCAGAAATGTGAGCCAATACTGTTTGGGTAATCCCTTAATCTGTAATTTCATGGTCAAAATAGGGAATTAGGAGAGGACGCTCTGCATTTTCTGGTAAATTTAAGTGCTATTACAATACCAGCCACGTGTATGTGTGAGTGACATTCCTCCTCTCCACAAACATTGTCACTGATTAAGAGATCAACAGAAATAGTACCAAATATAGTCATTATAAAATATGTCAGGGTCCAGTCAAACAGTTCATGTACCAAATATGAACAATTTTCATCACTGAAATGCTGACTGTTGTTGATTGCCAGCTGTGAACACACTTTAACAGTCTAAGCAAAAAGCAGACAGTGTGCAATAACAGTTCACTTGGGAAACTTTAATAAAAGAACAGCCCACAGGTGGATGCTGCAGTACTGGTGAGGGAAGCAGCAGCAGCAGCAGCAGCAGAGAGAGAGTGAGCAAGAGATAGTGACACTTTAAATCCTCCTGGTTACTGATGGCAAGACAAAAGCTCACCTGACACATTACTTGATCCAGAGTGCCTCATTTTGAGCAATTTGGCTTCAGGACAGACTTTTTGAATTTTTACTTAATAACACACAGGAATGATTGAGGCCTTTTTGAATTGTTTCATGAACCACCAGCAAGGAAATGAATGCAGGGGGACCAAAGGACATCCCCTGAAACAGTATGAGTACATTATTCTATGGGATTTGGCATAGTGTAGTTTGCTTGTCTATGGTCCACACTCCAGACACAGTCATCTACAAGTTGTCAGATCGCCAGATTACAATTACACGCTGCTGAATATACTACTTTCCTCCAGCACTCGGAGGAATATCTGCCATTTTATCACAGAGAACACATGCTCTAGTCATCAGAAATGCTTGCAAGAAAAGGTTGTTGAAATGTCGGATAGTCAGGAAGAGTTGAATGCTCAATCTGTGTCTTTATGTGTGTGTGGAGTAACTTTGCTATTTAATGTTTGATACAGTAACTCTGACCAGATGCTGAGGCCCGAGGACCTCATTCATCCATCTGTCATTCATCCAACGTTTGATTGAGCCTCTGTGAAGCTGTATTCTACAGGAAGAATGGGGTGTAATGACCACATCCTTAAACAGCAGCCATCATCTATAAATGGGCTAATGGAGATTCTCAACATTTTGATAACTGTGGCAGAACTAGCGCATCATTCACATCAAGTGCTGTAATTTTTCCCTCTGGTATTTTCTCTGTCATTACCAAAGCCCCTCTCGACGATCGTGATGTATTTCTGAAGTGAATCAGTTTCTCCCTGCACTCAGATCTGTATTCCTAACTGGTCTTTTCACTTTAATATTCACCAAACATTTTGAATATACCATGAGGCTTATGCTGCAGCTCGACTGCTCTAATTGCAGAGATATAATGTTCCTCATAAGATTTATGAGCTATTAATCTGTTCATGCGGAATGATTCATGAGTCTCAGAGTTGGGAGACATATGATTAGAGTTATTCATTTGTCATGGCTGCCGGAGACATAAGGCTTTAAGCTACAGATATTTCATCCAAACTGCAGTGACGTTGAATCCCCTCCACCATATCCACATTTTTACTTCTTAGCATGTCAAGTCATGAGAAAGCGACATCTCTAAAATATGTGCATGCTCATTTTACAAGTTTTACTTACTGTTTTGCCCCATTTGGATCTAATGAAACTGCTGCAGTTTGACCAAAAGTGAACGTTAGAACACTGTAACACAACACACAAAAACTGTATTCATGATGCACTGCTGAGGGTTCAGAGTTTAATGAGAACTGTATACAGAGAGCAAAGTCTACAAGCCAGTTCAAGCAGATAATTCAACAAATGAAGCAAAGCCTGAAAGCTAGTTTAGGCAATCAACTTGAATCTGCTGCCACACTCTTACAGCAAGGCCCTACATCCAATGCAGACTTTTAAACGTAGAGTATTGTATGCATGTATGTATCTATGTATTTAAGGCATCAGTGCTTGTCTCAATCTTTTGCCAAACAATAAGACAGCAAAATACACGGTTCTTGCTCTCCAGTATATATACTCTTTTTAAATCTTGTGCCATTATCAGCTAACCTGAAGCTCCACTTTCGGTCATTACACAGAGCCAATGGTCATCATTGGAAGCTGTAAAAAAGAGCAGGTACTTCCATTAAATATTAGCAGGTGACTGGGTGAATCATCTTTATATCTTAGTCTATCACAGGCCTACTTTAAACAATCTGATCAACTATCAATGTGATTTCAAAATGGGGTACTTTCCGAAGCCTGTCAGCTTAGAGTGAAACATTTTTTCTTTGCTGATGAAGATGAAGATGAAGAAGTACTCTCTGGCTCTGTTATAACTGCAATGACAGCAGAATCTATGCTAGCGTCTTCAGGAGCCACCATCTCACTGTCGTCATCTTCACACCAAAATCCTGCTCATAGCTGCCACTAGTTCCTCATAGGATGCTGATTGGTCCAATTTGCAATCATGCAAATCCAGCTGACTCAAAAGGCAAGACAGCATTAGTTATCAATGACATCCTGAACAGCTACAAATCAAGGAAACACTCAAATACGGCACAGCAGGAGCTGGGGAGTGATAACACTGAGTGTACAGGTGGATACTGACGTGGAGGCGGGGCTTTTAATATGTTATATGAACAGCAACGGCAGCAGCAGCAGTAGCAAGTGACAGCATAGTTCTCAAAGTGTGTCAGCAAGCTTGTATCAAAAAGAGAAAAACGGCTGTTTCAGCAAATGCCCAGAAAAAACACATGTTTAAATTCAAGTGACAAATCTGTCTAGCACACTGTGACTCTTCCTTTGCACCGCAGGGAGCAAAGTCAACAAAATGTCAGACTTTGATACAGGAAATCGCTTTCTGCCTCCCATTTTCTGCGGAAAGTCATCATTGGTTTCATTTAATGTCACTCCCAAGTCTTTGCACTCAGCTTTCATGGAGTCACAAGGCCAATAACTAGATACCAAACATGAACCCTACTGAGTTTTTCTGTTATAATAAATATATTCAGCTGGCTGACTGAGCTAATGATATCTAAGATCAAAGATGTATATGCCTCTGCATCTATCTTTTATTTAAGACCATGGCCTTGCAATATTGGGTTGTCTGAGTTGTTACCTACAATTTTATCATTTCTTTATACTGTGAGAGAAAACCAGAAGCCCTGCAACAATCTTAAGACTGAAACAAAACTTATTCCTCTGACCAGGTGAGTAATTGATTTAAAATCGACTGCATGACAACTACCATCAACTTACTGGCAATGTACAGTACATTATGTTAAGAGGGTAAGACTCACATTATTCAGACTTTCTTGAGGCCACTGCTATGTGATCTCATATCACAGCAGATCCCTAATAGGATAAAGTGCGGATACAGTACAGGATAGAAAAGGTACATTGATAGAGATCACCACTGAGTCATAATACAGTTGAGGAATTCTGTCTAACATGACCTGAGCTGACCACCACAGGAGCCTCCTGCTTTCTTTCCTTCTTCTGACAGCTGGGAAGAGTGTCTCTAATACTCTATAACTCCCCTTTATCCTGGCATATAATCCCATGACAAACAAGGGCCTAAACACTCACACATTTGAGCTGCTCTGCTTGAGACTGTATTTCACTAGAAGAACTAAGAAACATCATGGTCGATAGTTCTTGGCTGAATTCATTTCACTTTGGTTTGTGCTCTTATTCAGTCATCATACCCAACCCTTTGTTTTCTGTCCGGTCCTGACCTGTTTGAAAGCAGACTCGTTAGCAGTGCTTCACTCAAGCATGTCAGACATCGCTGATGATAGGTGGCACACAGCAAGGTCACCATGCATTACTAAGCAGTTGTAGTGTTTTTTCTGCATTTTGCCTCAGATTTCAAAATGTGTCATTTACAGCCTCTATTTGTATTTTTATTCAGTTATGCATTTGCTATTACCACCAGGCGTGTACCCATTAATTCACAAGTGACACAACAGACTCTATATGAATCATAATAGTTGAAATGTCAAAAGCACAGTCTATGTGTGACACGACGAGAAACCATCAGGTAGCAGAACTAAAGACCAAACTAATGTGTGCACATGTGCTCTAAAGCTAGGAAACAAAAATAAGAAGTTCAATAGCGTCTGACATAACTCAGCTGTATCCACTTGCAGAGATAAAGACTGCTCATTTAATTTACAAAAGAACACAGCAGAATCGATACTCTAGCTCCTGATTTATTTCCTTCACTTTTAATCTGAAAGAAAAGCGAGTTGGGTTGTATTTTTACAAGGATTTCCCAATGCTGAATATATATCAAAGATCCTCATGTTTCTATAGATAATCAGTGTTTGGTGATGAGGATAGGAGAAGAGAGGCTGGAGGAGAGGAGAGCAGAGGAGAGGAGAGAAGAAGAGAGCAGTTAAATGTGTATTCAAATTTGGAACAGATTGTCAGGAAGACTGCATCATATCCTGTGGGTGAAACTGCCTGTTTCACTTAATTTTGGTCCAAAGCATACAATTAGCATGATAGTTCAAAACGAGGGGAGCTTTCATGCTGTGATAAAACCTTCCACGCTGCAGTTTAAAGCTCTGTCTCTCTCATAACGACCAAAAGGCTACTGCAGATTAACTTTCAACAGTTGCTCTTGCCTCCCAAAAACAGAGAATTTATGACTGAATAAATCTGTCAGAGCATTGTTAGATCAAGTGTACAAGTTCAAAGAACCATAAATAATTTTTAGAAACACACCTTGGTGTCCTGTCAGTGTTTTGAAGCCTCTCTGCTGGCAGCTAGCTAACTAACAGTGACTGAGCAAGGTTAGTGTGTGTGCTGGTTCTCTGGTGGTTACTGTGGGTTACCTTTGTGTAGACTGAATAGAACATCTGTGATCTAATAATATCCCTTCTGCCATGCATATTTCATGTGTTTTTGCAGCTATTTCTCAAATCTGCTTTGGTGAGTCATTTAGTCATACATTTGGATGTCACTACATACCTTGGCAAATCAGGTTCCATTTCCTGCGCAAATTACTGCTCATGTTTAATTCACGGCCGATACATACATTCTAATTTGACTGTACTAAATTATTAATCTAAAAGATGATAGATGATGGAAGAAACATTAGTTCTGTGACTTAATCATACCAAAGAATTGAATGCAGAATGTAAACTGAACATTTGGCCACAATAATACCGATGACATATTACTCCCACTCCAATATATTTGCCAAGACAATGATACATGAAGGATTATCAGTTACACTGTTTAACCAATCAGTGCAGTGAATGATTAAACTGAAACACCAAGCTGTGCTTTGTGTCATAGACAATCACAAAATGTGCTGAAACATTGTCTTTGATGTTGGATAAACAAAATATCTTTTAACATGTTTATACACATAATTTCATTATAACTCTGCAAATAAATAACTTATGATCACAGAAGGAAGCGTCTGATTTTTCTCTTTGTTCAAAAATGTAATTAATTAGTTCAAAAACTCAATTTTTCCCTTAGTAAAACATCCAATCAGGATGAAATGTCTCAACCAAGTGACTTGTAACCCATTAACATAGCTCACTCTCACAGGCATTCTTGCTAACACTTACATATTTAACAATTGTATTCATTTCTGCCTCAGTTGGGATTCTGTTCTCCTCAGGACTGAAGCCCAATGACTCCACTGTCTTGCTGCAATAAGATCGCACTGACGACTTGCTACACAGAGATCTGATTACCTGCCACCGTGCATACAAATAAGTCATCTGGGGTCAGAGCCTCCTTCATTCATTAATAGTGGAAAGGCAGCTAACCTCATGTTATGCTTGTCAGTACTTAAGCATCAGGGTTCACAGGCATGACTAATGCAGTGAACGCTCTCAGTCTCACAGTGTCCAGTGCTGAAACCCTGCGTGACAGCAGGAGTAAACCATCGGCATTACAGGTTCCCAGCCCCAGAACTGAGCTCACCTGGAAGTATGCCAAGACTTGTGCAACAGGTATAACACTAAGCAGGGAGGGTTTTGACTGGAGTGTGACATATTCCACCTCAGTTATATGGTCACTGATAAATGTCTGGTGTTAATATTTTTTCTACAGTTCTACTACTACTATGGATGTCACTTCTTTCTTAAACAAGTTTTCTAATCTGAGCATTTGTCAGTGCCTTTCAGAATCATTACTCAACCTTATCAGAACAATGCAATGGATTGGAAAATGTTTGGTTAAGTTTAACTGATATTCATCACCATGGTTACAATGGTAACTGCTTGGCTAAAGGAACAATCATTGTCATGGTTGAAAACAACAACTTTGACCGTTGGTTGGAAACGTAAGGCCAACAGCTGTCTCCACCTTTACAGCCTGATGTTTTGTTGACCCATCAATTCCCCCACAACCTTCTCACTCTGGACTTTGTTCTTTGCTCAGTAATTTCAACTGACTGCCTCCTTTGCTTGTGTCATAATTACTACAGCAGCTAGAGGGTTTTGAATGTTAACATATGTTGTTTGGGGCCACTTGCTGAAACTTCTGATTCAGCTTGTTTTTTTTCTTTGGAGGACAGTCTCCTCTAAAGAGAGCAGAGGTAAACTGCTGCACTCAGCATCTAAGCTTGTTTCGCTTGTGGATTGTGGAATTGTGGATACAAACAGAGATGGTTTCACAGCCATCTGTGTCTATGAAGAGAATAAGCCCTGAAGACCCTAGAATAAACTTATCTTTGGTCAGGCACGAGTGTTGCCCCTCCCTTTCCAGAGGCAATGGACATAACACAAAGTGACAGTGACCCAATCAGCAAGTGAAGGCAGAACTGCCAAAGAGATGGAGGCTCTAATCATGTTGTCAGAAAATCAAAAGTTACTTTCCACAAATGTTACAAGATAATGCATTAGACCATGACACAATCTGCAACAGCCTTGATGACTTAAGCTGCTAGATGCAAAGTCAAGGCTGTCAAAGTAAAAAGCTATCGCCTATAACACAAGCTGGTACAGAACCATGCCAAACAGCCCCAGGTCCTTAGTCTTCTTTGCTGACAGTGCAGCTAGAAGGTCTCCTGCTCCCTGACCAACTAGCCAAGTGAGGCAAATATAAACAGCTAATCGCCGATTAAGGTTTTCCTTTATGAATACATACATACATATACATATATAAACTGTGTGTATATATATAGTATTATGTCAATGACAGTAATTGGAGCTCACAAATTTTTATCTATATGTATGTACATATATCCTGAATCCAAAACTCTCACATATGTCACTGATGTATAGGCTACCTACATAATTGAGGTGTTGAAGGTGGGCAGGAGCTGACAGTAAACCCATGACAGTATCACCGCAACAGCACAACAGCGAGTCACAGCTTTGCGGAGCAGTCAGAATGGTTTCAAAGGAGCTGATGCCTCAGAGCAGAAAGAGCCCAATAGGCTGTGCATTTCCAGCTGCTCCATTACCCCTTGAGACCCATGCTCAGCAGTGAGACACTCAAAGCATCGCTCATGGGAAATGACAACAGTGATCAGACTGCATCACATCAAACAAAGCCACCCTTGAATAAGTTGTCATCACAGGCAGTGATGTCTGAGGTGGTGAAATAGAAGTGAGAACAACCAAGTGCAGGCTGTTTTATCCTGTTGGTCACAATGAAGCAGAAATTCAATGTAAAGAAATGTAGCAACTACATGCCAGCATCCTTATACAGCAATGCTGTTTTTCTTCCAGAGAAAGCTTGATTATCTTGGCATGGCTTTGTGCACGCTGTACAAAGACATGCTAATGATATGTACAGATGCTAAAGACAGAGTAATCAGATTATTCAAACAAATGAATGTAATTGCTTTGATATGGTTTAAAGACAACAGGTCTTATTAGTGACATAAATTAAAAATAAATTCCAGTGTGAAATCTGATGGGAAATATTTACACTTTTGTCTGTTCATTGATTGAATTATTGATAGAGACACTGCCTGACTATGCTTATTTCACCATTTCATATTGTGTAAATGATAAATCATTGTTTTTATTTCTAATCATAGACATACAGGCAATGCACCTCTCCTGTAATCTAAACTCAGAGGGATGTGAAATGGCCAAGGGCTGCCTACCAATTGTCTGATTCCTTGCATTAGAGAAAGAGAGCCCACCAGTGATCCTCTCCAATGGATGTGATGTTCTTTTGATGCCTTTGATTTTATATTTAATGCTGTTTTAATTTTATCCAGCATGTGATCTTGTGTTGCTCTTCATAAGCAGAGTTTACATCCTGCATAAAGTCATTGCTCTGTTGCTATAAGGCCATTAGCTGAACTTCTGCTTTACTGCATATGCCATACAACAGAAAAAAACCCACCATCTGTTATCCTCTCTCTAAATGACAGTTGATGAACAGTTGGTACAGACTGGAAGTGGGCCCATTCATTTATGCGGGCTCATACAGTGAACCTGTGGAAAGTCAGTGTAACATGTACCTGTGGTCGATCTCTGTGTAATGGAGTCATAATCATTGCTTCCTTGGTCATAAATCTCAATCAGACGACCAAGGTACGGTTGCACAACCTAACTGTACAGTACGCCCAAAAGTGATAGATAATGATGCAATGAATCATGGAGAGGTGATAATGATGGTGAGAATTATGGTGACAGCTCAGGCGAAGATGATGATGATGATGATGACTATAGCACATGTTTACACATTAACGACAGAACTCACTTGAGACATACTTGCTGCATTTTAACTGATTGCACTGACTGCATTTGATTGGTTTTTTGAAGGTGAAAACTAATCAGTGTACCCTCTTGAGTGAAGTCCTAAAATAGAATGGATAAAAAGGCCTCAAAATTTGGGAACATGACTGTTGTTCACATCCACTTTGCACCAAAACAGCTGTGAGCTGCATCACTTGTCAATGTGTGTGTGTGCATGTGTGGGATGAGGTTTGTGTGTGTGTTTATTGGGTTGTTGCAGTAATCAAAAGCAGCATATGGGGAGGGACGGGCAGTGTTGCAAGTGCTGTTGAGAGGAACATTGAGTAGCCGGCAGCAAACTTAGATTGGATAACTTAGGCATGGAACGGTTGCTGATTCCTCTTTACCACTTAAACTATATGGTTGGTTAGTCTGCACTGATTGCTGTATTCTGCCTGCTGCACTCTAAATATAAATCTGCACCAAGACTCAAATGAAACATATACATCAATATGAGCTCATACACAAGCAACGTAGAGAACAGACTTTGCAAAGAGGTACAAAAGTAAATATACAGCCAGCATTTATTTTAATGCTAGTGTTATCTGTTTATATTCTACAGCAACATTTACTTCTGCTTTTATGGACATAATTTAATTTGAGTTATGATACAGAGCTGCTCACGTCCACCAAAGGCAGGGATTGTTGACACCATTAAGTATAAGTCAAGCTGACTGTTAGGAGCTAAAATCATGAAGTAGTAAAATCATTTGACTTCTCTAGTCATTATGTGCAAAAATTTTAAAATGTATGATACTGGAAAAAAAACATTAAAAACAAGAGTCTACTTCCATCCTTGCACTTAGCATGCCAACATACTTACAAGTACAATGCTAACATATTGATTACAAGCAGTTCTAATGGTTACCATGCTAACATTACCACACTATTATCTATCCATTGACTATCTCACAATTTTGTTTTTTATCCCTACATTTCCCTCGTCCGTGGATATTAGAGCATAACAGTGTTTATATAATCTGGGTGGATTTCGATGGTTGCCTGTGCCACTATAATCACAGCCTACCCATAGCCTTGTTTAATGTGTCTGTGCCTGTTTAGTCATTCAATATGTACTCCTTCCTCAGAGGTAAAACAAGACCAGTTTGTGTACATGTACTGGTGGAAATAATCAGTATGTGTAGTGTTGTAGTGTTATAATCGTTATACTAACTTATATCTACATATGGCTTTCAGCTTGCCTTTGGGTCTGCTACAAGGGTCAGTGGTAGAACAATCAAAACAGACCGTGGTCATACACAAACACACATAAAGAATTTCTCCATTCATATTCCTCTGAATCATAAACTCATTTCCATTTGCATGCATTACGTGCATTTTTTTGCTGTTTTGTCCCCCATGTCATTTTATCATTGACAAAAGAGCCGAGGACATTGAAAAGAAGGCTAATTATCAACTCTGTAGAGAGGGTTATAAAAACATGACCAGTTCTGATCTGATATATAATTATGCTCCATATGCCATATATTAATGGCCAGAGTTATGTGTTATGATAATCTGTTATGTGCATATTTAATTCTATGTGACAACAGGTAACCAGGTCCCGTGTGTATTCTGACATGGGAGTGCAGGACTGATACAGCGTTGTCAGCAGCAGAACTATTTCTTTCTCTTTTAGAAAGTCAAACCAATGTCACTGCATGGCTATTGTGACAGATCCAGACTAATTTGCCAGTGCCAAATCTCATGAGCCGTTTGATTATTTGGGTGAGTACCTATCTCTCTATTCTGATTTATTCTGCTGGAGTAGGTGGAGGAGAAGGGATAACGGGTGGTGCAACAGAGGCATAGAGGGATTGATGAGATGGAAAAAAGAGAAGTCAATCCCTGATTGAGAGCAGGATCAGTCAGCTATGTTTTCCTCTCAGCTTGGCTTCATGTTACACACTCGGACACTGTACACATTGCACAAAGTCACTCAGCAGGCTTTGGACCAAAAACAGTTTTCTCACAAAGGTTGAGTCAACTTCAGAAAACATTTGGGCAAGACAAACATTGAGCAGCCACTGGCCTCAGATCAGGGACTGGATTAATGAAGGCTTTATGCCTGGTTGAGAACTCTAAAAATGGGATAAACTGACAAATAGATGGTCTTTTCTCACTATCACAGACAGTCACCATATCGTTGTCTGTTGTTTGTGTTTCTGCAGGGCATGGCTCAACGCTGACAAAGGTCTCAGTTACAAATTTTTAAGTGTGTTTTACTGGAGTTAAGCATGTTCCTATTTCAGTCTTGAATGTCTATGTTAAAGGGCACCTGAGCTTACTATATAACACATACTATATAGTGGGCTTCAAGTTAAGTTCATAATTCTACATAAACAAAAGCAAACATATATTTAGTGTAATATACCATGTTGACAGTCATAATCCAGTCTAATTCCACATTTTAAATGCTTATCATTGTCTCGCAGCTCCACTCCCCATTTAAAATGTTATTTTTGACTAGTTTACTCAGATGAAATTGAAAGTCAGAGGGCCACATGAACTTTCTAAAAAGATAAAAAGTTTCAGATGATCTCTGGCATTGAACATTTAACTCAAATGACTGCTAGCTACTAAACCTCTGAAGCATGGCACCACCTACAATGAACAGTAGCTCCTTAACCCACATTCACTCAAGCTGAAATACAGACATTCACACATATAGGTACACACAGATATGCTGCATGAGCCCAGCTCTACAGCGAACACTCAGTTACTGTATTCATTAGTGTTCAAATGTTCTCTATGTTATTTTTGACTTAACATACATATCAGGGCCTGGCTGAGTAAACAGGGTCTGCCTCTTCAGCCTGTGGAAACACACTGCTGCCATCACTTCATTTTCTACTGAACTGTATCTTCAGTGCCTATTGCTCTGATGCTGTTACAGTAGAGTGCTGTTCAAGTTGGGAAGTAAAGAGGTTGTGAGTAGAAAGATGTGGTTACATAAACATCTTTACAAGGGACATCATGTACGTGTGTCTCCTTATATTTGCATATATTTGATAACAACACAACACATTCACATTTTGTATTGTAATTGTATTGTACACTAGGCTGGTCACTAATCCAAGATAAATCAAACATAATCTACTCGGTTCAAAAAGGCAGAGTAGATAAGTTGATGCTGAAAAGGCCTGAACTGGTTTTTAATGGACATTACAGGCTTTTGCTGGTGTTTAGGGAAGAGACATGGTCTGATTATGTTTTCAATACGGAGAATAATGCTGGTAAAGCTGCTGCTTAGCAGCTACTCAGTTATCCTCGTATCAACCCTTTGACAAACGCTACTGTCAGGAAGGTTATAATGTTCAGTTTTTGTTTAAGCATTTTTGAAGAAGTGTTGATTCAGTGTTATGGTCATTCTTCTCTTATTACATCCCAATGTAATTCAACAGCACCAGCTGAATCAATGCCTCTCTAAAACAGTTTCAACAGAAAACTGACCATTACAACCTTGGTGAAGGTGGAATTTATTGCAAGACTGCTGTATTAGACTACATTAGTTGTACCTTGGTGTACATAATAAACCAGTGATCTTTTAGGCTGTATAGCATATGTTCCCAGCTCTTAATCAATGTTTACAGTTCAGTCTGTTTCTTAAGTGCACACAGTCACAGTGTGTTGCCACCTCTTAAGAATAAAAACACTGTGTCTAAGTGTTTCCTGAAATAATAGTTCCACCTGTAATGCCATTGCAACTCCTAATGCAAGTTCAGCATTTAACTCTAGCTAGTACATGCTGAGAAATTTGAGAAGGCTTTGAGAGGTGCTTTGATAGTGGATATGATAGAGAATTTATTCTTCCAAGATCCTTTAACAAGACCACAATTAATAAGAATGGTAGGTCATTAGGGGAAACTACACCCAGATGGTTGAATAAACTTTCCATAACTGAAAATTTGACAAGCACTTCTCCTGACTTCTCTCTCAAGCTCTCTTTTTTCCATTTTTAACACACGATTTCACGTTTTGTGCGAATAAATTAATGTCTTCCAGGAGAAACTCTCTGCTCCATTCTTCCCATATTTAAATGGTTTTGGCTTCTCAACTCTCCATTTGAGGGACAAATTTTTACCCTGCCTGTGAGAGTGGCTATTCTGAACAGCTACAAACGCTTTTTCCTTCTGGCATGGTTGGACGATAGGTTGTACAAACTGGTTCTTTTCTAGCATAACCAAGCCCTAAGGCTGAACTGAGTTTCATTCTTGTCAGACTTTTTGTCTGGTCTCTCAGCCCCTATCCTAGCAACACTCTCTCATCAAAGAAGAAAAAAAATCATAGGCAATTTTCTCCATGCCATATTCCCTATCTCAGACCTCTTCCCCACAATCATTTTTTTGGGGTCAATTCTTCTCTTATGGCTGACAGTATTGGGCCAGCTGAGTGTTGTGAGACCTGTATTGTGACAGATAGGACTCCCACTTCCCTAATATCCAACCGCAGGCGACACCAGCTCCAGCGGGGTGTAATGGAAAACCTGTGTTTTGTCCACAAACTGACCCTCATGCTCCTGAAAGAGAATAAATGGTCCCTGCTACATGTCAAAATTATACCCTGATGTCATCAGTGGTCTGGATGCAGGTGGCCCTTGGGCAATGGTCAGCATACCCCTCTGTCTCACTCCTGGTGTTTACATCAAAGTGAAAAATGTAAAACCTGGAAACAGATCGCTATCAAGGGGTAGCATCCACAGTCAGGCCTCAGTGCCCACAATGACAGCTTGAGCCTACACAGGACATAAATTATGTAACATTTGATATTTTACAATTGAATTAGTACCAAAGACAGCTGATAATTGTAATCAAGGATGGTACATGTTTGTAGTTGCTTAGGGAAAGCTCCACTGAGCTACCAATGGCATAGTAATAACAAAAGATATCTTGAAGTAATTTGGAATATATTCACAAATGATGTATGGTTTTTTAAATTCATCTCACTCACAGACACATAATTTGATATGGTTAATTTTCATTCCGAGTAACTCCTTGTTTGAGTGTTGGTCTCAGAGAAGCTTTTGAAGGGCTGGGTCCCTACAGCATGATTCAAAAGAGTCCTTAGTCAAAGCTGCACTGGCTCATCTGGACGCTAAACGCATCCACATTTCAGGCTTTCAGCTTTCCTTTTCTGAGCTGAAGAATCACATTGAACACACACAGACTACATTACAGGGCCTTGCCAAGGAATAAAATATCTGCTCTTCAAAGTGAATCAGGTATTGTGATCCCTGCTGAACTAATCTGGAGCTGATTCCTGTTCCTTGACTTTTTATTTGCAATTCTCAGCATATGGTTGATTAAAGGCAGATACCCTCTCCATAAAGTTGTCTGCAACAACACTTGCCTGTCCTGAAAACAAGACTTAAACAGAGAATTATTTTTGCATGAGCTATAAAACAGTGAGTTTTCTCATTCAACCATATTTGAGTATCAGTGTTCAGATATTTAGGATAAGCTTATGCAATCCTAATGGGGCAGAACAAAAATCAGTGCTTTCCAGCCCCTGGCTGTCGACCATATTGTTTTCTCTTGCTCTGGCTCTGCCTTCTCCGAAGACCTGCATCAGGCATGCTTTAAATGCCACATGCTGAGTCTGATCACTCTCCTGTTGGCATCCTAGATTCACAGCGAGCTGACTATTTGCAGCCCTTCCCTCCTAGGGTGCTCCTCTGCAGCACTGACAGTTTTTGCTGGCTTCATTCTCCACAGTGGACTGACAACCTGTGACCTTAGCCACAGTCAGTGCCCATCAAGGAATGCTGGTAATGACCAAACAGAGAGAATCAACTGGGTGTCTCGTTCTCCCCACAAGATTATTCATTACTTCCATTCCATCTCACGCGTCTTTTGCGGATGGCCTTTTGCATCACCCCATCTGCGTCTGGCTGCAGGCTATGGTGCCCCCTGTTACACCATACTGGAGGGTCCTGCTCAAACTTATTTCACAAACATCTCTCAGGCTGTTGACGATTGAGAGTCGTTGTTGCGTGCTTTAACTTCAGCTGAGACACTGGCTCATGTGCCCCTTTTGTAACCCCAAACTGTGTGACTGACTGAGTGTTTTGTGCGCAAAATTCAGTGCATAGTTACCTAGACAGGCCTCATCCTGGTCTCACTGAACTACAGCTGGCAAATATAACTTTTTTCTTCTTTGTGGATACAAGTCACTTAAAAGGTCGCATAAAATATTGTATCTTCAGTTTAATTATTTTTTCTTCCTTTGATTAATTTAATTTCCACCAAGTCCACAAATGGAACACACATCTGTTCATCAGATTATGGTTAACAAGATTCAAAGGTCCTTATCAGATGATTTTTTTTTCTCTTCAATAGCAGATTTAACATTACAGGGGGCCAAAAAAAGTCTTAACATCTTGAATCCCACCGTAATAAAGTCTTATCTGGCTGAAAGGTGAACGTTAGAATGGAGAGAGACAAGTGAAGGACATTACTCCATATTTGTGTAAATATGAATGAATCCCCTTTTTCAGTGCACTTGAGACATGTCACAATTTCCACTGGACTTGGGTATGTGAAATGAAAGGATATTAGATACAAAAAGTGGTTGGCCATTCAGAATAGAGACAAAGGATCCCTCACAGTGGAGATCCACAGATTAAACCCTTAAAGGCGTAAAGCTGCATGATGTTGTGCAATACTGATGACACACCATAATGACCAAAATGATGCATTTTCACATAGGGAGACTTCATTTACAGCAATTTTCGAATAGGAAGACTGGGGACTTTGCACCACCAGCTACACAGGTAGCATTTTGCCATTAAAGCCTCAGTCAATGTTAAAGCTGAGCTGAACTTACTCTTACTCACTGTAGGCTTGTCACTCTAATTACCACTATTTCAAACCAGATCTCTTGACAGACTTAGAAAATGTCAGTTACCACCACATTTAATTAGTTTTAACAAGAATACTGAGGGGAATCAAGTTTAATTAACTCAGATGAATTATTCCAGTGACTAGAGTTAATTTGTGCTACACAAAGCTGTATTGTTTAGCTCCTGTTGTGGTATTGACTGTATGTGTAGGCCTGTTATGAAATTTGTTTATTGCTTTTGGTATGAGGCAGATTGAAGTTGACATTCAAGCATGATGGTGTAATTTCTTGTGGATTATCGAATGATTATGAGCTAAGAGCATGCACAACACTCTTAATGTATAATTACACTGTATAATTGTAATTATCTACTTATTTATGCTGGTGTTTAGTAAAAAAGACAGGTGACTGGCCCCGGTCCAGCTATTAGCATCAAAACTGAGATGCCTTCTGAATATCTAATCCGATACTAAGCAGAGTGGTGCATTAAAGTAATTTTTAGTTGCGCTGTCCTTACAGTCATCAACAGCATGGAGCGTCTTCTACATAAACTCACACACTTACATTTGACCCTGTGCTTCCCTGTGGATACTGAGTCCACTCTCAGCTTTTCTGCAGAAGTCTTGAGAGGTCTCACTGTGTGATTATTATAATTGCTTTCACCCCATAGAGAACGGCCTGCAGAAAAGATTTCTAACATTGTACATGACTATAGGAGTGTGTGTATTTTGTACTGTGGCCATATATGTATATAAATGAGCCTATGACACAGCCCGAGGTGTTCAGTCTGCAGTGGCATCACTCTGATGTTCTTGCTCCAGATGTCTCTCTGTAGGCAGGATGTGTGCATATATTTGTGTGTGTGTGTGAGTCTGTGTGTTTTCTCTCCTGGGAGGTTCACTATGGGGGGCACCATCAGGGTAGAGGTCCATGGTGCTGTAGAGTGTGACGTAAATGCACAGTGCTGTCCAGGACCTGAAGCAATGCACTGTATTGTGAAAGGTCGTGTGTATCTGCGTGTGTGTTTGTGTCTGTGTATGTGTCTTCAAAGGTCTTTTCCTACTTTTTGGCAAAGATGTACTGATTACAATCATAAGGGTCATAAGATATAAAACTCTGATTTATAGTGACATATGTCTGCAGGCACAGACTTTGAACAATAAAAGAAGCCTGTATATCCCCTCGCCACTTGTTCTCTTATATCATATTCAGTACTAATCATACAGTGTAGTAGTAGGTAGTAATCACATTAAACTATACAAGTCAGTCTTGTCTACTTCTACTAAAATCTTGCTGTACGTAAAGTATGCGCCACTTGTTTTGGATTGTGTAAGTAGTACATAATTCTTATCCTTATTCACAGCTGCCCTGGGAGTTTTATTGCAAATAAACCAATATATCTGTGTGTGTTCACAAGATGAACTAAATAATACCTCTCCAGAGTGATACTATAGGAGCATTTGTGGATAAATGCTCGTATCATGTAATTAAATACATTCATATTTTACTAGTAGTACAATCCAAATAAAATGTAAACATAAAATCATATGCTAGTAGTGAGTTTTCATGTATGCACATATCTTCTAAATAAGTCTGAATTCACAAAGCTTACATTACTGTAAGACACGTGATCTGTACTCTCTTCGTGTGTTGTGCACTGCCTTACGTGTTGGTACTTTGGTACATACAATATCTTATATCTGGCAAACTGATCTACAATGGATTGATGGTCTGTATATATTTAAACCTATGTAATGAGGTACTAAGCATGCTGTTCACTTAATTCCATTCCATCACTTTATTTGCCCACTGTCAAGTCATTAAGCAACAGCTTGTAGGATACTGACTAGCACAAAGTAGCTCTGAAAGTGTTGCTAGCTGTGCTGCTCACACTGAGAGTCAACAGTCAGGTCCGCAGCTGTGCGGAACAGATTTCAGAGCTGTGTGTGTTCACAAGGGTTTACAGCTGAACCTTTTGATTTTTTTTGCATGTGCAGAGTTCCCAAAATATAACCCTGTTTGTTGTTGTCGTTGAAAGAGTTAAATTTAGCAGCACCATAGAACTGTGAACATATATCCCAATATGGAAACTTGAATAAATGAAAGACTTGTCTTGATGAAAGATGTGTCTGGATTTTTTTGGTTGAAATTTGATTGAAAAATGGGTTTTGCACAGAATATTTAAGGTTTTGGAGATTTTAATCTTTTTGATTGTCTAACAAACTCAGTTGTCAGATGCTGGTGGTGAAATCAGACATGTTTCGGTCTAGTTCATTTGTTAGATTCCTTTACTGCGGCTTCTGCTGCTCGGATTCCTTCTCATGTTTCCATGTCCTCATGAGACCCTATATGCCACATGCTTTGCCACGAGACTGTCCTCAGCAACAACAGACACTTGTAACCAAACAGAAACTGAACCACTGAATTAGTACTCAGCATTAAAATTCACCTGGGAATTTGGAAGGGGACAACAATGGTCAAGTCAAACATCTAAACCCTGAGAGGGAATTAACGTGTATAGTTAAATTCTCAAGTCTGTATCTACTGTCATCTTATTATAATCCTTGAAATACCATTGACCTAATTTGAATGGACACACTTCTGGGAAACACTGAAGTTTTAAGCCCTTAATCTTTCCTAAATCCCCTTCATTACAATGCTGTATCTACATACAGTTTGCAGTGCTTTATGATGCACCACATCGTGATGTATTCGAGTGTAAATGCCTTTCTCTGTTCCCTCCGGGCTGTGATTAGTTTACTTCCCTTTAGACCTTCAGACAAAACTTTATTACAGTTTAATTTTTGACCAGGGCCCTGCCAGGTAACATCCCTTGCCCAACCAAGCATAGTGTCCTGCTGTCTCAGGAGGGCAACAGACAGTTTATAGTCTCAACACAGTGAGCTGAGTCTGGATGAACCAAGGGGGCCAGGGTGCAATCCTCCCCAGAATAAAGCAATGATAATGGTGAAATCTCCAGGGGGAGGAATGCAATCCCTACGTAATCAACCCTTTCAGTGTATGGGCCAGTGAAATTGACACCAGCCCACGAAATGCAGGTCCAGTCAGATGGAAAAACATGTCTTTCACCTTGAGCGTTGACAGGATGGGACAGAACAGAACTTTCCCTTCCATTAATTCTGCTGCAGTGAAACTCCACTGCAGTATGTCTGCTTTATGCTTAGCACAGTCAAGACATTTCCCTTTCCTGTAAGCATACAGTACATTTTATAACAGATTTCAAGCTTTATTAGGGGGCACCAGGGGGTGGAGAATGTAGACCAGATGTTAAATTCTGATTTTACACAAGAAAAGTATGTGGACTCAACTCCTTGTTGTTAACTTAGAGCTAAAGAGTTGAGAGTTGAGAAGCATCAAAGTTGGATTTACATTTGTCAGCTGGCTCAGAAACATCACTTTACATGACTGCAAAGGGATGCTGACATTGCTGTTTCCAAGCAGTTTATTGTAACTCGTTGACAAGCTTTTTTCTGTCTCTTAGTAGCCAGAAATAGCTTCAATCTGCTTTACATTTTTATTATTTTTAAAGTTTTGTTTTTGTGATGAAAAACAAAAGCGAGGGAGCTTTTGACCTGAGCTGTATACCAGTCTTTATCCTAGGATAAGTTTCTGGATGCTGTTTCATATTTAAAAGATAGATAAAAGAGTGGTACCAACCTTCTTTTTTAAGTCTGAGAAAGTAAATAAGCATATTTCCAAAAATTTTGAATTTTAACACTCTTTTTTATGTCATTTAACCTTCACAAGGTTGCAAACAGAATATGTGACGATGCAGTTATGTCAAACTTTGCATCCTGCAACAGATACAATCAAAGATAGTGCTTAAACCCAACGTATCTCTGAAATGACATGGGAAAATTCCCAGCAGCACAGCCAAATGTAAATGTGTGATATTTTCTTTATCAATAAGTGTTCACTTGATATGAAACAGAACATCGCCAAAGGACATCAAAGGAATTTCTATGTTAAGTCATGAATATTTCATTTCGGTTAGCCATTTAGATTGAATATCTAATTAAATCTCTTTATCCCTGGGGGAATACACACAATGATTCTGCAATTAATTTGATACTTAAAGGCAATGAGCTGATAATCTAAGAACACACCCACTGAAAATGCTTGTGATCAACACTCATTCTTGTATATTTACATTGGGATGCCAGCAAAGAGTGTAGGTTTAAAAGACAAAGCTACATCTTGACGCCTAGATAAAACATTCATGTGACAGCAGAGATGAATAAAACATACAGGAATGATCCAGCGGTCAAGCAAGCAGTACATGTGGGCGTAGCTATGTGTCATATGATGTAAATATTGTTAAGAGAGGGACATTTTGCTGCCTGGCTCAGACCAACAGAGATACTTAAGCTGCCTGCCAGGGAGAAGAAATGCAGCAGCGCTTAGTTCGCTGTAGAGGAATCCAACCTGCGCTGTGATTCTTTACGATAAGAGTCATTCATTATGCATGCATTCAGCTTTGAATATGGCAGCCTTAAATAAATGATACCACCATTGCCTCACATAGATAGCCAATGCTAGTGCAATAGAGGCTTAAAGGAAGATACACGTAGATAGACAGGTGGTGGAACATGATGATGATGTTGAAACTGGAGAATAAGAAATGTTTATGAGCCTTTATTAGTTAATGAGTCAGTTCAGTGTTTATGAATTGTGTAGTGAGATACAGTTTGATGCCAGGATCAGCTGAGCACACTGTAAACTAGTCATGTGTTCTCCCTAAAGAAAGAAAAAGTTTTGTGGGTTGTCACCAAAAGTTTCTGTTTTTATTTCAAAAGTAGTTTGTATGAGTGATAAACACACATACACACACACACACACACACACACACACATAAACAGACATATTGTAATGAAATAAAAAAAGAAAAAATGACTCAAAAAGGAGACACAGCAGCCTGGGAAGTGAATTCAGTCTGTTTCAGACTTGAATCAGAAACACTACTTTGACACACTCAGTGTGTGTGTTCAGCTGTGTCAAATGGCTGGTGAGAGCAAAACCTGCGCTGAGCAACATTTAAATTGAGGCTGTCGAATTTTCCTTTTATCACTGTGGAAACCCTATGTGTGCTTGTGTTTGTGTGTGTGCGTGTGTGTGAGTGGGTGGGTGTGTTTGTGTGTGTGCCATTTCCATACAGTGGAGCTGAAGTTCAACATTTGCATGTATGGGTAAGGCATTCTAATCGCTGCTGACATGCTGCCTTACTTGTCTGCATAGCATGTTTATGGTTGTATGTTTCTCAGTTTGTGTCTCTGTGATGTGTTCATGGAGTGATGACTCTCCCAAACCCCACAATCACACGTCTCCTAGACACATCCAACAAAAGACAAATCATGACAAGACCTACTAGCTAGTATCTCAGAGCTAAATGCTAGTGTTTGCATACTAACATTTCACACAGTGACAATGCTATTATGCTGGTGTTTTGCAGTGTTAGCAAGCTAACATGCATTTACTAGCATTAGATATGAAGAACAGCTGAGGATGATGGTAATGTTATTAGTTTAGTGAGTATTTAGTCATAAACCAGTATCATCAAGTGTCAGACAAATTACATTTTTGATTTTTGATGATGGTGCTAGAAGAAAAGCCAGGGAATCAAATCAAGACAAATCATCTAGGACCTAAGAATGATTCAAAGAATTTCATGGCAATTAGATGTTTTATTCAACCACTGACCAACATTATCATGTTTTATCACTCTATGCTGTTTATAATTGGAGTAATAATTGGCAGTATTATAAGTCGTTTTAGGACTAATAATTTAATTGAAAAGTTCCTTCTCTGTACTTATACATTGATGGCATCCATGTCCCAGCGCATTCGGCCTCTTTGTTCATGAACCATGACTAATGCTCAATATTCATGTGAAAGCGAGAACGGAGTGATCAATGTGGCTCAAGGCTTTGAAGAGCAAAGCAACATCCCCCCTTCTATACCCCCCTGTTCCCTCTTTCTTTCCTTGTCTGCTGTTGCTGTGTGTCCCTCACACACAAGTGAAGCATGATGCAATCTATTTCAGTGCTCTGTTTATATGCGTTATGGGGATGTATGTGAATGAGTACTGACAAGTGTTCAGTAACTGTGTTTGGCAGGCTACTGGAGTCATATCGCCATTGGAAAGGCTTGGGATTTAACTCGCTTGCAGTTACAATAAAGTCAACATGGAAAAGGCTGCATTAATTGTGAGCCTGGATGTACTAAAATGGACGCTGATGCATAAACAGGGAAACTGTAGGAGCAGAGGCTCATAAAAAGCTCTCTCTGTTCTCTCTCACACATTTGCTCTTCTCATTTTCATGCTGCAGATTAGACTTGTTGCCTTGCCTGCTGAAAGGAGGGCACTGTGTCCCTGATAGCAGCCTCTTGCTGCATTTCCAGTGAATTCTCCCATTTTCAGTTTCGAACCACTGACACTCTGCTTGGATCACCTCACAATCCTCCTCTGAAAGAGCTGCTGGAAGTGATTGCTCCGTGATTCTACAAGAGTAATCAGAGTGATTCTATCTATAAGCCCCCTCTCTCTGAAAATCACAAAAAAATGGAATATAAAAAAACCCCACTCAAGTCAAAAGTTTTTTTTTCATATTCCTAAATAATCCGAAGCATGGGGAAGGAGTTTAACACTTAATATGGCTCAGAATATGCTCATATGTAACAACTGTGATATGTGTAAAATGCAAAAGAGTCTTACCATCTGTATACCAGCGTTTACGTTTCTTTGTCTGTATTGTGGAAATGCTAATATTTCCAGATCGATTGCTGAGCCATGAGCTATACATTCAATGGGAATAGCCTTCAACACAAGAGCCTATCAAGAAGGCAGACGGGAAGGTATCACTGTCTTAAAGAGGCTTTGGTGGGAAATGTGTGGGGATAAATTCCACAAAACTAGCTCCCTCATAAAGGAGCTTCATGTGGTGAAGGAAGGAGAACTGCTGCTCTGAGAACAAAGAAGAAATTGGAGAGAAATTGCTGTGAGGGAAGAAAAAGCTTTAACTTTGAATATGGGGTGTCATGAGAGTGATGGCTCTCTAGAGATACAGAGGACTAGTAGTACTGGTGTTGATGCAGCCCATGAATAAGGAATTAGGCCCGAATGTCCTTCGGGTAGCTGACCGCTATCCCACAGAGCTACCCAGGTCTGTGCCCAAGGGAAGTTCATCTCATTCATCATTAACTGCAGCTTAAGGTGAATGAAGGAAGAGAGACCAGGGAGATGAAGGGAGGCTGAGACGACGCGGGAGAGGGAAGGCGACAGATGAAGGCAGAATTGGAGGGAGATTGTTGAGAGGTTTGGGAAGCAGATCAAGCTGAGAGAGCATGATGATGTGGAGGATAAAAAAGAATCAAGATCTGGAAGGAAAACTGAAAGGGAATCATGAATTAAACGAGATAAAACATACCCCGAAATGGACTGGAAAGTGAGGGATGAACAAAGGGAAGAAATGACAGCAGGAGAGGAAGCGGGTGAAAGGTGATGAGAATGGTTGGAGCAGAGGAGGCGACTCCTGGGAGGAGATCTCTCCTTTGAAAAGTCTGCACTGATATTTCCGGGCAAATCAATACATGCAATCACACACACAGAGTGACATGACCTCACGTGACCTTTTACAGATGAGTGTGATGATGTCTCTAGTTCTGATTTGCATACGTCCTATCATTAGTGTGATTGCAAGAGCAGAATGAATAAGTACTTAAACCAGTTCACATATAGGTCAATGTTAATAGTTTTTCCATATCAGCAGGAGCCTCAGACAGGTCACATTAAGTAGCTGATGAG
This sequence comes from Datnioides undecimradiatus, assembly GCA_008933995.1. Lineage (NCBI taxonomy): Eukaryota > Metazoa > Chordata > Actinopteri > Lobotiformes > Datnioididae > Datnioides > Datnioides undecimradiatus. Next base: position 7,126,179 of record WARS01000026.1, read on the forward strand.
ACACTTGAGGTGAGGCAGAGGAATCTCAACAGACCATATTTAGACCAGCAGACTTTAATTTAACCATAAAAACAGTACAATGCTGTTATTAAAACCCAGGTCCCCGTCTGAGCGTCAGGACCCATGGGTCACAAGATGAAACAACTTCTGCCACAAAAATTATATTTGTTTTTAGGGTTTTTCCCTGATCTTTGATTTTTGGGTGAAAATACTAGTTTTTCATATGGATCTCTGAACATTACTTTAATGAATTAAAATCACTTTTAGATTGAACTGCCACAAATCATAGAGCTGCACTCTGTGATGAGACACTGACTTGCTTTAAAATCCCTGTGAAGTGGTTTCAAATCTTAAGTATGCCTCTATATTTCTTTTCTACTTCTAAATTTAATATTTGATGTAGAAAAGATTACATGTTTAATATTTAATGTAGAGAAACAACAATCAAAGTTAAAGTTAAAAAACAGTACACGTGAGAGGCCCCCATTGGCAGGATGAGGAGATCATTGGTCTGTTACCACTCAAGGCACAACTGGAAAATGAATCTGTTTTGTGATGTAAATTTAACAATATAATTGATTGAGCTTCTATAATTAATCTCTTTAGTTTAGGGGCACCAAAATGTTATAATTAAAACAACTAAAGTCCAAATTTAAAGATTATTACTTTTTTATTATGTAACTGTGGTTCTGTAATAGATGATGCCAATTACAGCATCCTCAGTTTTTCCTATGGTCATGTTTCAAAGAAAAACTAATGATGACTGGCAGATGGAAACAAGATAAGATAAACAGTGGTCTCCTGTGTTTTCATCCACCCGGAGCTCATCCACGTGAAGACTTCATCTTCATGAAAGAACAGTTACATTTGATCAGATTTCAGTGACAGTGGCCTGGCAACAAAAGCAAACAACCCTCCAACTGTCATCACATTTGGATTCAAACATTGCTTAACCACAGTCCTGGCATGGAAACATGTTACTTTACCATATTCCATTTGAGTCAAGCTGAGACAAGACATCTTCATGTAGAGCACATAGCTCATAATAAGAAGATGAATTTAAGAGGTCACCAGCCCCCCCCCAAAAGTTAAATAAATCTGCTATTTAACCATGACTATAATACAACTCAGTAATGTGCTTTCTTCTTACAGCAAAAAGCAGATGACACATTTTGGAGCCAAACTCTGTCACTCTTTAGTTAATTGATGGGTTCATGTCCATCGGCAGCCACCACCTGTGGACTAACATGCTTGGTCAGCCGGTGTTTAGCTGCAGCTTGAACATTTCCTGCTTGTCTATCTCAGTCTTTTTCCACGATATCCTTGCTGTGTCTCTCAGTCTCCCTCTCGTCCTCTCTGTTTTGACACACATACCTCGGCTAAATCAACAAACCATGACAGCTTCAGTGAAATCGAGCTTCTGAATGAACAGCAGTTTTTGCTCAAACGGGCTGCCTGTTATCGATTTCCAATGAAATGGGAATTCAGAGCATATATACTGTGTATATATATGTGTGTGTGTGTGTGTGTGCTGTTGGAAGACCTAATTAATTCCTTATTTTGATGAATGTCCCAGAATGTCTTGGCAGATCACTTGTGCTGCTTTCTGATTGCCTCTCTGTGGATTTCCATGTATACCTACAACATCAGAACTGGAGCCAGCAGCAAGGGTGTCGAGGAAAATGGTTTACACAGTATGTAAATTATGTACAGCAGGGTAAGGAAACAGCCAGGGTGGTATGCTAGAGGTGGTCGCATTGCACATTATGTGAGATGTTCTTGCAGGTGTTCAAACTTCAGTAGAATAGATTCAGTTTGAACATTTCTGCTTACTTCAAAGGAGAACTACAGCAGCTTTATGTGTGTGTGTGTGCCAGTGAGTGTGTGTGTGTGTGCATGCGCGTGCACATATGAGCTTCGATATGGTAAATGAACACTGATGCATTGTTAGAGGATGCCTTGCCTTTGATGCTGCAGAGAAGAAGTGTGTCTGTTCTGCGGTAAAGGGCAAATCAGCTGATTATTAATCAACTTAGAATGTTTTAATCACCTGGACTGAGACGCTAATCACACTCTCCTCACTGACTTTGATCATCTTTTCTCTGCAGTAAGAGAACTGCAGAAACTCAGTGAGGCAGACAGGTTTAAGAGGGACTGATGAAAACCAGATCAAATGTTTCCTCCACTCTCAGTCCACTCTTGGTCCCCTCTAAACTAACAGAGGACAGTGTTGTTGATGTTGATGTTTTTTTGTTTTTTTTCTTTAATGGGGAAGTGGATCAGGTGCATTTTGTAATTACTGAGTGAAGGGGTGATATTACACAAACAAACAGATGCAAACAAAGATACAGGTGCATAGACAGACACAGAAACCCACACAAGGGTGCACTTACACACACACACACACACACACACACACACACACAAATGTCTCTAGCAGGTCAAGACACAGCTGTTTCATGGTCCGTAGCCCATTTTAGTTCTGAAAATACATATACCACAAATAGATCACTGTCTGTGTCACCGATTCTGAGCGTCTCTATGCAGAGGCTCTTAATTTTTAAAGGAAGAGACAGAGGCGCATCAGCATTCAGAGCATCTGTCATTACCGTCATCAGTTTCCATCCATGTGTTGAGGATCTAAGGCTGGGTGACACATCTTAATCATTGGCATAATGAATGGAGGATAAGCCCCTGTGAATTCCAGCCTTGGTCTGACAGAGGTGATCAATAACTCTGTATCGCACCATCTCGTTAGGCTCCGCCTGGCCTACCAAAGAGTTTTCCCATATGGTGTCTGATGCAGGTAGCATTATTGAGCTTGACATCATTCACACGACTGTCTTTATCAACAACAACCTTCATGAAGAAAGCTCTCGTCTGACCTTTGGTGGAGCAGAAATGAGACAAAAGAGACAAAATGACAAATGGGAGTGTTAACTGCAGAAAACCTGTCAAAAGAATGATCCAAGTTGGATTGTTTATGTGATTATGACTCTGCAATGTTTGTGACAGCTCTGCTCAGACGTGGAAACTCAGAGAAGTAATGAGCAATAGTGCAAAATAAGGTTAAAGTATTGACATTTTAACATTTTTATTACCCTCACAACTCATCTAGACTTTTTTTGTTCTTTATGGCGCATTGAGGCGACATTGCTGTACCTTTGCTAAAAAAAAATATATGTTCCTCTGGTGGACCACTATTTGGCAGCATTATCTCTTGTGTCCCTCGATCACACAACTAATGTGGCGAAGCACTGAATCAGCAAACAGCAGAAATCCAAGGATGCTCGGTGGCAGTGTTGAATCTTTTTTTATGCCTGTCTGATTTATGGTAATAAGGCTTCAGAAGAGCCTCCTGAATGCACTGGGCTTCTCTGTTTTTCGAGTTTTGGATCAGAAGTGCAGTTTCAGCAAGAACACTGCAGCAGCCCAGCAAACCAAACCATATGCCACAGAGTAAATGAGATTACATCTCATTATAAATGGATTCATCTGCTTTGAATACAGTCCAGCTCTCCCCACCCTGGGACTCTCCATTACCAAATTACTTGGGGCCACTGGGTGGCCAGAACCACCAATGGCTTTCTAAGTGGCTTTTTAAATTCTGAATCACATGTTGCCTTTTTGTCCATTTCCTTTTTGTGTGCAGAGAATGAAACTTAATCAAACAGGGCAATGTGTCTGCAAATTAGCCTTCCTTAAATTGAAGACCATTACTATTTCATTTCATATAAGACTGGAGAAGGAAAATGTATCTAGAGTTGTAATATTCATTTCACTGTTTAAATTAGATGTTAAATAAAAAGTTTTGAATTATACAATGGATGTAATCAATTATAGAACAGATGTTAGATTAGCTGAGGCTGCCTGTCAGTTAGAAAGAACAAATGACTGAACTGAATCTCTAATAAGGTCATAGCTAATTGTTCATATGCTGTTAAATTATTTGCATTAAGTAGTAGGGATTAACTGGTGCCACAGGGTGATAGAAATACCATCTGCAATGGACAGTGGAGAAAAATATGCAAATATTAATTTGCAGTTGTTATCAAGTCCATTGATATTTCTAAACTTTGTTGCTTAACTTCTTCTTATTGGTTTCACCCAAAGCCACCTCACTGATAATCCTCACCTTAGGTTTCCCTTGTGTTAGTCTGTGGGGAAGCTTTTTGTTGGAAACTGGAGCGAAGCCAGAGTGAGAAGTGAAAGAAGAGTATAGCATTGAGTTAGCACTGCTTAAAATTGGAGTAGGAGTGAAACATCATAGAGAAGTAAGCAATAACAGGAAAATGAGAGGGAAAATGCAAAAATATCTGTTTAAGTAAAAGGAGATGATTTTGTACCAACTTTGGAAATTCCCCACTTAATTTGCCTACCTCAGATTACTCAAGTCTGATGTTAGCTTTTTTTTTTAGCACTGTGCAAAACTTGTGTATTTTGTTCCCTGTCTTAGGTTGGACCTACGTAAAGAGACCAATAAATTAGGATATGTAGCAAGCAGATGACTCATTTTAGGATATGTATACTCTTTCTATGTGGTCCTTAGGAAACTCATGCTAAAAAACCCCACCAATTTCTTGTTTTAGTACATCTAATGAACTAATGAACATTGCCACCTGTCATGTTTATCCCCTGCTTCACCCTGAAACTGATTCTGACATATCTTGCTTTCTATCTATCCTCTGTAATCAGTTTGCATGTTTTGCTGGCAATTATCTGCACAGAGATTGATGTATTCTGTTCACACAGCACCTCTTTATTGCTGATAATGAAAATGAGCCAGATGAGAGCAGGAGGGCTGAGCCCGTACACTGGCTGGGCCAGGGGTAGTTTACTCTGTTCTCTTAATTAGACCCCCTTTAAATCCCCAACGCTCCTGTCGGCAAAGTTTGACACAACCTGCTCTAATTGCTAACATGCACAGATGTGATAAAGTATATTTGCTGTAGGATAAGAGGGATTAAGATGCATTCCATGCACAGATCTGAACCTGGGGGATATGCATTGGGCATGGCAGGAAATGTTTATGTGTGTGAGGAAGTTACCACAGAGAATGAAGTGTACATGGTAATTTAAGTAATGCAGCATCAATAGGATATTGAACCAGGTGTCTCTGATGAGATTGGTGGAGTGTTCCTATTGCCTGGCATGCTGAATTCATAAACAGAACTCCTGAATAACAGATTAATGGAAACTAATTTAAAATAGATTGTAGCTTGCCATCTTCCAATATCCCCCATGCCCTTGAATGATGGCTCCACCCTCTTATTAATTACAGTCTCAGGTCTAAGGGTTTAAATACTTTATTAGCACCATACTTGAGGTCACTGCAACTTTCTATAAGTGGATCAGTACATGACTTTCCATATGCTTTTGTATATTACTGTGTGCCACATTAAAACTGAGCCAATATCTCTTCCCCCTCAGGCTTGAACCTCACTACAGGTCCCTACAAATAGAACTGGTCTCCAGTGAACTGCACAGACCTGGACACACCTTGAGACAGCCCACAGCCAACAAGCAGACAGGACAGATGTCACACATTACCATAGATGCCTAGACACAAAAATTGGGTCAAACATCTATCTATCTATCTATCTATCTATCTATCTATCTATCTATCTATCTATCTATCTATCTATCTATCTATCTACCTTTCTTTCTATTTTCTTTCTTTCATGCCAGGAAAAGACAACAGTACTGTGCAGTGCCTTCACTTCTTCAGACAGGGGCACACTGGAGTTTGATTGATGGAATTTGACATTGGCATTGTCCTCTCCATTAAAGTGTAAAAATTACTCAGAATGCTTATACTAAAATAGAATCATTTTCCCTGGCCACTATTCCCACTTGAATTCCCTGTGTGGACTGTAATGTATTCATTAGTCCACAGATCACTCATGGCAGGGTTATGTTCTGCCATATTAGCTATGTATAGAAAATAATGAGTAATGCATATGCATAGAGAGAGAAGCAATCTCAAAGCACTGAATAAAAAAAGGAAACTCTGTAGTGCACACAAAAAACACCTTAGTAATAACACACATGCACACATTTGAATAATTCATTTATGTCCACTCTGTATAACACATATTCACACACACACATGCACGTATGGAAATGTCCACACATGTGCTACCATCAGTTTATGTATGCCTACATTACACATAGGGCTCATATGTTCAGTGCACTCAAAAAAACAGAGATTCAACATCCTTTCAACACCCATGCTTCTGTTCTTTAGGGAAGTGTTGCCGTGGTTACTGCATTAAGCATTGTCCTCTTCCCTGTCTCACCACCTAAAAGTGACGGTTTGATCAGCGCCAAGCCTCTCACCATCAGCCCAGACCATTACTCTATCTGCTCCTATGCTTAACAGTCATCGGTATCTCTCCTCTACTACAAAAGGACAGCTAGCTCTCCCTGAGTTACATTTGATCTTGTCAAAGTCACTGCTCACATTGCCAAACCTGGTGAGTGGCTACAACCCCAGCGGCAGAGGCCTGTCTCACACCAAAGTGTTTTTCTTTTTGTGTGTGCACATGTTTCGTGACTGTGCCTATCTTCGTCCCAACGGACCACCTTCAATGTGTTCTCGCACTCACATGTGTGACAGAGGTTGTGGCAGCAGCACTATTTTTGTTTCTTTCATTATTTTGTTGTGTCTCACAGCCCCTTTCGGTTAATCCCCGGTGGACTGGAGATCGAAGTGAGAAGAAGTGGAACCTTAGATGAGAGAGGAAGGAAGAAACTTATAGGAGGGATAATAACAGCATGTGTCGACCCCCAGGTCTTAGCAAGAGGTGATTGGAAACAGTATAAAATATACAGTAAAACCCCCGAGTGATGCATACATAGTGAGAATCTGAGGGAAAGTAACTTTTTTTATCTGTCCATCATCATCCACTTGTCAAAATTCAACTTGCCTTTCCGTGTTTTGAAGAGATAAAGAAGATGGGATATTCAAAGTGTAAGAGACAGCTAGAATATGTCTTTTTAACTTTCTGGATGCTGTACTGTGGGCCTGGGTGTGAAAGTTAAGTCATATTATTACTGTTAAATTAACTAATTATCAACATTGTCTTACATTTGTTTTGTTTTGCATTTTGCCTGAGAGATTTGCTGCAATTTTATTCTCCTTCCCCTGCTGACTTTAACAAAAAGACCAGAAGGCAGCCACTGTTCTACCAGACGGACCTGCCCTGATTAGTGCTGTGCACCCTTATTAACCTTCAATGATTACTTCTCATCAACACCATTAGGATGCAGTGGAGTTCCAGGTATTTAAGTAATCATCCAAGATTCCCAACTCCTATTACAAATTAAAAAGAAGACAACCACTCTTGAAAATAGCTTGGTTTAATTAGGCAAAAACAGTGAATTGCTATTTTGTTGTGCGCAGGACTTAATCATTTTTTGGACAGGCAAGACTGTCAAAGAGAGAATCAAAGGGACATATTCTGCTTTTGTCCCTCTGTTTGATGGATTTCCCTGGCCAAAAAACTGCAAAGTGAATCCATGTGATCCTTGATATTTACAATGTTTGATTGCAAATGTTGTGTAATTGGATGCACAGGAGCCACTGGAATGAGAATTGAACGCTCCATTAATCTCACTTAGAAGCATTAGAGATGAGTCACAGAGACAGAGAAAGGAGACGACTGGAGAAACATAATGCTCTTTTCACCTTGGTCCCAAAAGAAATTTAGTTTCACAGAAAAGGAATAAATCCTTGTGTGCATGCTTGCAAGGTCATTTAATAACCTCTTTCATTCTAGACCAAACTTAACAGTGAAATCAGTTAATATTATGTTATTGCAGACATATTGGTAGTGGCATATGTCAGGTGAAGTAGCAAGAAATTATTCTGATCTGTGTTTGAGGTACTTTTGAAAACGTGGCAGAATAACATTGTTTGCCCTTCACCATTTTTAGAAGTAAAATGCCCCATCCAGCACAAATCTTCACCAGGAAACGGAAATGAACGTTAATTATTAGGAACATTGGGAATTAATCTGTTAAATAGTTGCTGAGATATTGAATCAAAGTGTTAGATCAATATTACCTTCTCCAGAGCCACACAGCTGGCACAGCTTACACTATAAAAAATAAAGCAGAGTTCATGGCTTCATGGGTTTATGTTTCTGTTTATCCTGACATTATTATACTTTTAAATATTTACATAGACATAGTAAACACACAAGAAAAGTCCAAGTCAGCGCTCTTGTATTGTGCCAGCACTAATTGAGGGTGTTAACCTTATACAGCCTGTTTCAAATTATATACCTGCCCTTTGTCATATTGGTCCCATCAAAGCTTTACTGTGAATGATCTGGGAGAGGTGTTTGGATTGAAGCTGGAAAAAAAACATTTCATTCCTGCCCTTGTAAAGTCAAGTATGCTGTGGTATGGCGTGTGTGTCGCTCTGAAAAGGTTACACTCGGAGTGTGTCCATCTGGCTCCATGTTTAACACTGTCTGTGACTGGTTATGGGAAAAGTGAGTCTGCTCAATATAAATGCAGCGGTAGATTGAAACTCAAGAGTGCAATCCTCTGCTATATGGAAGATACTATCCTGGCATCCTCTGTCAGAAAATGATAATATTCACTCCTGGAAAATATAAGAGTAAATTATTTAAAAGGCACTGTGAAAATTGGATCTGTGTTACTGCAGTAGCACAAATGTATGTGTCAGTTCTTTGCATCTTTATTGAGATCATGCAGTGGATGGATGGATGGATATCACCACTGTTAACAACCAACCCTTTACCACCCATAATCACTGTTCCACAATCAGCCACCATATGTATATATGTATGTGTCCGTGTGTGTATATATATATGTGTGTGTGTATGTATATGTATATATATTAATTATATATTTTTTTTATTTTATTTTATTTCATTTTATTTTTATTTTATTCCTTCGGGATTAATAGTATCTATCTATCTATCTATCTATCTATCTATCTATCTATCTATCTATCTATCTATCTATCTATCTATCTATCTATCTAGTATTATTATCCTGCTTAAGATACTCCTGTCAATCATTTACCTATTGATTTTTATTTCCTCATGAGTAATTCAGGGTCAGGGTTCCATAGTAAACTCTTGCATATCAAAGAAATGCCTGATGCACCATCTCGCTCTCTATACAGTTCTGTCTGCAGTGGCATTAGGGTAAAATGCCTGCCTCATTTTCCAGATGTGGCCCAGCAGGTAGAGCAGCACATCTGCTAATGATGGGATTGGTGGTTCGATCTCTGGTACTGTACTTCCTGCTCACATGTCATAGTGTCCTTGGGCAAGACACAAAATCCAAATTACTTCTGACAGTGAACACCTTGCATGGTAGCTGATGTGTCAGGATGAGGCAAACTGTGAAGCATTGTTGATACATGTATTATGCACTCTAGAGCTGTCTGCAGTTAAGTTTAATGCAGTCAGGATGAGAATAATCTCCGCCTCCAAGACCTCATTTGGAGGTGGATCGTCCCATTCACTTGAAGGATGAACAGTTACACTGAGTGGAGGAGGTATTTCAGGTATTTTGCACTGTCCACGTTCACCATCTACAGCGATGCTGACATTGTATGATTTCTAAAGGCTGAAACAAGTGTCTTGAGGTGGTTCTCACACCTGTGTGTCTCCCTTTTCAAGGTCTGTCAATCACAACTAAGCGGGAAGACACCCCGTTTAGGCTGGAACCATGCTGAGGAGCTACATCTCTCAGCTGTAGCTGAGCCTGACAAGGTTTCTGGGGAAAAGGAGATCATAGCTGTCCTAGTTGGCCTGTTGCCATGGGGGCCCTGATCTGCATAAGTGATGAGACAAATTATAGATAAATGAACTAACTATTTTCCTCAGTATGAGATTCTCAACAAGAAAAACAGCCAGAGGAGACGCAACTCCAGACCTGTAGTGGTGAACTTAAGTTCCTTAATGTACTGATAGAACCATAAAGCTATATCCGTAATGTATTTTAAATCATGCTCTGATTTCATTATAATGCACTCATCACACTAGGATGGCATGTAATGGTCTGTGAGCAACACTTCAAAATCAATTAAAGATGCTCTTCTTTTTGACAACGTCAGCAGTTATAGTGTCCAAACTTTAAGGCAAAGTGCAAATAAAAAAGAGAAAAGAAATCACAGTACTCTCTTGAAGCACTGACAGAAAAGGAAAAAATAATGCTACCATCCAGTCTCCTGTTTCTGTTTATCAACAGGAGATGATGCTATAATTAATTTTGCTGCATGGAGGATACATAAACCTGTTCTTTTTGTAGGTTATTAAACTGGTCGGTTTAAAATGAGTGGCCTTCCCACAAGACCACTTTATCAACATAACTGGAAAACAAATGTATAGTAAAAAAGAAGTATGTGTGACGTTAAGAAACATATACTTTAAAGTGCCATAAGTCACACAGGTATGAAAAGGATGTACATGTTTAGCCTTATTTCTCAGTGCCTTTGGGAGACAGTAATATAGCATTAATGAATATACAGATGTCTGGGATGAAACAACACAAACTACCTCATTCCTTGAAAATATTACAACGTGCTCCTGTAGGGTCTGCGTGTGTTTACAGAGTGGTCGGGTGTGTGTGTTGGCACTAGATTTTCTGCACGCGTCAGTATGTGCCTAGAATATCAACGACCTCTTTACACCTGTGATTGCTCTGCCCTGAGGTGCAGACTGATGAAAGAGAAAATTGGGAGTTAGAGAGTCAGAGGTGAGGTTCAGGGCTTTTCTCCCAATATCCCTGTTTGATGGTGAAAATTATCCTCCAGCCTCTGTGCTTATAGCACAAAACTCAGTGTTGGCTCTTACAAACTATAAACATGACCCCAGTGGAATTAACTCTGTATCGTCAGTATCACACATTCCTTACATTGGCAAAGTCATTAAATTTTGATTGGGTTTTGTTCTTTATCTTTGAGCTACAACAAATGTTCAACACTGAGGCACCTCACTTGTCTGACAAGTGAAAACTCAACAGTGCCTGCTGCTGCTTTCCTGAAATAAGCACAGACTGATGTATAGTCAGATCAAAGGGTGATTTGAGGTACTATGCACAGCCTGCTCTGGCAGCACCCATGGTCCCTTGGTGAGAGCCAACTCAGTTTGGGCATCAGTAGACAAAGCATGATATTTTACAGAGTTGGAATGGGTGCAGGATCTGTGTCTTAGTCTCTTTGTGTGATGGAAGGGGGCCAAGAGCACATCTATAACCCCCCCGTGTCACTGCCTCCATGAACAGTAGACAGAGGGGGTTGCCAAGTCACTGTTTGGCACACCAAGGATAAACTCCACCACAGTCAGAGACTAAATCCCCAAAGGGAGATTTCAGATACCTAATGGGGATTAGACAAACTAAGAAGGCAGGTTGTGGGGAATTTATGAATAATTGAACTCAAGGAAGCCAGCAAACAAACAAATGCACAACGAGGGAAATGTCAAAACAAAAGCCTCTGCGTTTACTCATGTGAAGAAAGTGCATACGAGGGAAAGGGAGGTTGTGCGTTTGAACATGCAGTTGTGTTTATTTTACTGAACAGAGTGTGTGTGTGAGTGCCAGCCTTGAGGTGGCCATGAGCAGTCAGCAGAGGTATCAAGGTAACAGCAGTGAGAGCTACAGAGGACGGAAATTAATTGTCAGTTTACCTCAGCATTTCTATCAGTAAACTGTGCTCATTAGATGAAAGCAGTTTCCTCTTTGGGGGCCACTGGGGAGACTTTAAGTCACATCATTTGCAGAGGAGGTTAAGAGTGGCTCTAAAAAACATACACAAGCAACATCAGGTTGGCAACAGCATTATCTGCTTCTATGCCATAACTATTAATATATGTGTATCATGTACAAAACACACACAAAATAGATACAGAATGAATGTGAGAGCAGAGAATTTCACATAAAGATTCATACCTGTTGTGTGTGGATTTACGCAGTGTGTGACGTGTATCCATTTAAAATGATAAATGAATAAACCCCGGCCTGAACCAGAGGTTGAGCACTTCCATGCTTCTGTAAACAACTTAATGATTATGTGCACAGTTAGAATTCTGACCAGACACTGCAAAATGAATGATTATATAATCCATTAGTCTTAGTTCTTAATTTCTTTAAACCCTTCACAGGACAGCCTTACATTATGTTGTTTGTCTAACCTTTATTCAAACACACAGGATTTTATTTCAACTTCTAGTAGAGATCCAAAAGTTCCCAGAGAAGCCTAAATTTGGGAAATCGAAAAATCTCTTATATTTTCCACAGATTTGGTTCCACTCAGTTCGATTCATCATACAGCTTTAATGAAGTGACACGATTATTCAGAATATGCCTGTATATGAGTTAAAGTCTGAGAGACAGTGGGGAATAAGCTTAAAGTCAGAGTTTCACATTTTGAGAAATTCTCTTATTCCTTTTGTCGCAGCACATTAGATGAGAGGATGGATATGTCTTTCATTTTTGTATGATGAAGACGGAGCCAGGAGATGGTTAACAGCTTAACAGCTTGACTGAAAACTGCTAGTTATGCTCTGTCCAATGCACAAACCGTTGTTTTTTACATATTGTTTATTAACGTACAGCATGTATGCTAAGGTAAGTTCACCAGCCACTGGCTGTAGACTTCATATGAAGTGTACACACATGAGAGCAGTATCAGTCTTCTTATCTGGTGAACAAGTAAATTTCCCAAAATGTCAGACTATTCTATTAAGGCTACTAAAGGAAAGTCATCAAGGCTGAGTGTGCTGTAGGAATACATAACACATGATATAATGTCCTACAGAAGACTAGTAGTCTGGTAAAGTGGCAAACTTGATTTTGTCTCACTACTGGGGATGATTTTCCACTTGCCTCCCTTCAGGCTACCGTTAAATAAACCTATTTACTCAACTAATCCTCCAAAGTTTTGTCACTGAAACATAAGTGGTTTGTTTCTCACGGCAATGTGAGAGGATTTAGAATTTTAATGTCAGTGTAGTGTCTTCAGATAATTACAGAGGGCAGTTGACCATGAAATTCAACCCACCTTGTTATTCAGTGACATTTGAATTATTGGAATCGCTCACAGATTCATCGGCTGAAAAGGCCAGTCTCTGTGCAGTGTATGTCTGCCTGTTTATGGTTCTATGTGTGTGTGTGTGTGTGTGTGTGTGTGTGTGTGTGTGTGTGTGTGTTTTCTTGAACTTCTATTCTTGTGACAGCCAGTCTGAGTTTAAAGGGAGGGGACATTTTTCACAAGGTGAGGTCATTTTGGCCATTCTGTATTTTATCAAGGGGCCAGTTTACGGTCAGGGACTTAATTGAGTCAACGCTTCTAAGGATAGCTACACAAGGGCACAGAGGCATAAACAAGAATGTGTTTGTGTGTGTGTGTGTTTGTGTGTGAGTGTGTTTAGCTTTGTCTAAACAACATTCACTAGCAATCTGTCATTTTCAAACAAGGGTCTATAAAGCTCACAAAGTGATTTTATGGTTAGTAATATGGTCTGTGCTGAAGTATTAATTTTTCATATTGTGCACATGTACATCCATAACCAGAAAGATATATCCATATGCACTGCAGTTTCTGTGGTAGCTGTGTGCCCTGACCCTATTGATATATATGTGTCGGAGGAAAAGGATCCCTCTTGACTCAATTAGGGTTGCATATTGCTCTGCAAAGCAGTGAATAATGTGGGGACAGAGACATTGACACTGTCTGATTTTGAATATAAATGACCATGTACCCGTGCAAATTATTCTCCTCCCAGTTAGGAGCTTTAGCATCGATGGTTGTCACATATTTATTCCTTGACTGACATGTTTCAGTGAAGGGCTGAAAATGTCAAACTGGATCAACTTGTATTCATTATAAAAACAATAAATAACCCGGTACCGTATGAGTAAAATGCACCTGCCCAGAGGCATAGCATAAACTATATAGTTAGTTTACAGTTACCTGTGATGTAAAAGTTAGAGGACTGTCCAGAAAGCTACTTTACATGCGGCACCTGCTTCTCTTCAGTGCAGACAGTGATTGCCCTGAGAGCTTTTCCACTGGAGCCCTCTTTTTCTTTGCTCTCATGAGTAAACTTACATGTAGAGATGAATTCCAGACTCCATAGACACCCAGGCCCCACAGACAAGAATGCAAACAGAAAATATTAAGGGCTGAGATATACTGTACTGTAGCTGAGAGTCTGCCACTGGAGTTATACAGTAAAATATTATTTATTGTAGTTTTCTGTCTGGACAAATATGTATTTTCAGGTTTGGTAAGGTTCATGACCTTAAAAAAATATGTTTTATACATTCTGTGTGGTATGTCTATGAAAGTTAGTGTGTCTAGAATGTAGAGATCCATGAAAATCCCAGATGGTCTTGACAGGATTGGAGTCTGATCGGGTCATACTGGGTCCAAGTTATACATATGTTTAACTGTTTGTGTGCCACCAGGTCTGATACCTTCTGATCATATGGTTGTTCACTATCACTGTAGCAGATATATATTTCCAAATCAGTATCATATTTAAAATATTTATGTTTTAAAATTAAAGTAATTTCCTGGAATTTGCTTCGCACATATTAAATATCTGTGTCTGTTTCTCCCAGGTGAGCACAGTGCGCTTTAATTATTTCTAGTTATTAGTCTTTGGAGCTTATAAACAAATTAATTTAGTTTCTGGGAATATGCATTAATTCTTTGGGTATTATTATCAAATTGCTGCTCTTTTCTACTGCAACGGCTTGTTAAATTGATACCAGTGTTCTCTCTCTCTGCTATCGGTTCAGGTTGACCGTGTTTTGGATTGGATCTAATTATCCTCAGGTCTGCTTGGATCGCGTCTCAGTTTTATGCAAATTGGTTAATGCACATTGGGTTTTAGTAGATTTTCAACTAGGTCCGTTTTGGACCTGTAAAGACCTCAATTCTAGAGGACTCTACAGAGGTATCACATTATAATGTATGTGATGATGTGAATGAGGTCCTTCAAAGTGATGAATCTGCTGCGAATTATCAGCTTTACAGAGCTTTGTGAGCTTCAGCTCTTTGTTCAGCTGTCTAGGCCATCACTCTCACAGCTCAGAGCTTCTTTGCTAGCTGTTTTCGGCAAAACACCCTTGAGAACACTGTGCACAAACCTTCTCTACATGAAATGGCTACTAAGGAATGGCAGTTCCTTAGTAGCTTGTGAATACAGTGAGCATTTAGCTGCTTAAGAGCAGATGTTCCACTCAGTTAACCAAAACCCAACTAGAGGAGAGTTAGTATTGGACTTAGTTTCACCAAATGAATTAATTCAAAAGTTGGTTGGTAACTGCTGAATTTATATTCAAAAATATGCATTTTTTGTAAATCAACTTAAAGATAAAGCTCAAGACGTTTGTCTCCCCCTTCTGGAATTGAAAGTAACTACGCATAAACTTCCAACGTTCTTATGACCATAGACTTCACCAAGCTCCCAGTGGCTCAAGCCTATTACCTAGACCGCTCTCAGCTTTGATGAACCAATCATCATTGGTCGATAAAACATTTTCCTATGAGTCAGCGTGGAAATGTTGAGACACACTCACACAAAAACTCTGTATTCTGTGAAATACAGTTAGATTCATGCGGTGTGGAGAGGGTTAATTAGCGTTGTGTGAACTCATTTTGGCTGGAATGAAATTTTATTTGTAAAAATCCTGCATTATAGTTTTTACAAAGTGATATGTCAGTGGTGGGGACAAGTTGTTCTTGCTGCCCCCAGATGGCTGAAACAAACTGTGGGTTTAAAATAAAAACAAAGGTGCCCCAGGTTTCAGGACCTCTTCAGTTCTTGGAGGCGCGCCTGCTGGGATGTATAACTCGGCTGGCAGCAGTTGGCTTTGATATGTAGAAATAATATTGGTTCAATGGAGCTCACAGACTGGTTGGATGGCTTATCCCTTTTTTAGCCCTGAGGACAGGGAACCCTTTTGTCAATGAATTTTGAGTGATGTCGGAGGGGTGAATCTTTCTTTTGTTCTTTTCCATCAGTGACTAACCCAGTTTGCTGCGCATCGTTCTGATCGAGGTTTCCCATAACTGCAGTTTTGGTCCACAATCCGCCCTGCGCATTGAGAGAGCGAGAGCGAGAGAGAGAGAGAGAGAGAGAGAGCGCTCCTCCTCCTCCTCTTCCCACCACTCATCCCGAAAAGCCAACCTAAAACAGTCTCCTCGGCGGAGTCCTCTCATGATTTCTCTCCTCGCATAATGGAAACTGAATTAAAACAGCTGTGGTACGTCCGTCTCCGGTACTTTTCCGTTTTCTCCTCAGCAGCAGCGTTTGCCTAACGCGTCCTTTTCCTCTTCGCCAAATAACTTCTTCTTTCCTGGTATTTTTTTCTCCCTCCCTCAGACACGCTTTAACCAAACCTAACGACTTGTAAGTAAACTGCTCTGGAAGAAGGTCGTTTTTCTTTGGATGGAGAATTTTGGATCGGTGAGTTGTGATCGAAGATGATGAGGCTGTTTATGGAAACTGTGTGTAGTTATCAACCTGTTTGGCGACTGATACCGCTTTTGTTTATTCCGTGTTAGTAGCCAATCTGTCATCCGGTATATTCAAAAATGCCTGCCTACAATTGGGTCATATGCAATTCAGTTCAATCATGAGTTTGATCTGAATGATCCTGAACTACTTTCATTTATTTTGAGTGAAATAAAGATTCATTTTTGGCTTTCTAGCTGGAACTCAACAGGTTTGGGATCTCTTCCTTGTATCGCTCCCTTCGGGAAAACTGGAGCCTCATAAATGAGCCTGTTTATAATAATGATAGGTTTTTTAAAAAAAACTACCAATACACTCAGTTTTGTGATGCAGTTGCTTTGCTTCTTCATTTCCAGTTTTTAAACTATAAGGCGCAGTGAACTGTGGTCCTGGGAAGGCTGCTTCTTAACTGTAACTCAATAGAGGGGATGTGAGAAATACAGCCTTAAAGTAATTATGGGGAAGACGATGCTTAGTGGAAATTGCAGTATGTCCCTGTAATCACATTAAAGCTTAGCATTTCAAATATTATTTATTTTTGTGCACTGTGAAGATTTCAAACCTTAAGTGAGATTTTAAATTGCATTTCCATCAACCATACTTTTTTGCTGTCTCAGCTATAGTGCCTTGTCAGGGTTTGAGTTGTAGTGTTTGTCGTCATTGTTGTATCCATTCCCTTTTTTCACTGTCCCACTTTTTCTACTAGATTAGTTTCTTTAACCACTGTTTTCTCTCTTCTACACCTATGTTATGTTATGTTAATTTATCTTCCTATCCTTCTATCATTTTTCATCAGTTGTCATCCTTCTTACTTCTTCTCATCCTTAAAAACTCTCTTGCTCTTTGTCCCCTCAGATGGTGAATGAGCTGAAGTCAAGCTGGTTGTGAAGGTGCTGGACCTGTTCCCCCCTACGCCCCAAGCCGGACACAGCATGGCGGCGGGAGTAGCGGCATGGCTTCCCTTTGCCCGGGCAGCAGCAATCGGCTGGATGCCTGTGGCCAATTTGCCCATGCCAGTGGCACCAACTGAGAAGAACAAGAGGCAGGATGAACTGATCATTCTTAACGTCAGTGGACGGCGCTTCCAGACCTGGAGGAACACTCTAGACCGCTATCCAGACACCCTGCTGGGGAGCTCAGAGAAGGAGTTCTTTTACAACGAGGAGACCAAAGAGTACTTCTTTGACCGGGACCCTGACGTGTTCCGCAGCGTTCTCAACTTCTATCGCACAGGCAAGCTCCACTACCCACGCTATGAGTGCATCTCCTCCTATGATGAGGAACTGGCTTTCTTTGGCATCGTCCCAGAGATCATTGGTGACTGCTGCTATGAAGAGTACAAGGATAGGAAGAGGGAGAATGCGGAGCGCCTGATGGATGACCAGGAGGACAACAAGGACGCCAAGCTGCCCAACATGACCTTCAGGGAGACCATGTGGCGGGCTTTTGAGAACCCTCACACTTCCACCATGGCCCTTGTCTTCTACTACGTCACTGGCTTCTTCATAGCTGTCTCCGTCATCACCAATGTTGTGGAAACAGTGCCCTGCGGGTCGGTACCTAACCAGAAGGAGGTGCCATGTGGTGAGCGCTACACTGTGGCCTTTTTCTGCATGGACACGGCCTGTGTCATGATCTTCACCGTGGAGTACCTGATGCGCTTGTTCGCTGCACCCAGCCGCTACCGCTTCATGAGGTCCGTCATGAGCATCATTGACGTGGTGGCCATCTTGCCCTACTACATAGGCCTGGTGATGACTGACAATGAGGACGTGAGTGGTGCTTTTGTGACGCTCCGCGTTTTCCGCGTGTTCCGTATCTTTAAGTTCTCCCGTCACTCGCAGGGCCTGCGCATCCTGGGCTACACGCTGAAGAGCTGTGCCTCGGAGCTGGGCTTTCTGCTCTTCTCCCTCACTATGGCCATAATTATCTTTGCTACCGTCATGTTCTACGCAGAGAAGGGTTCAAGCTCCAGCAAATTCACCAGCATCCCAGCCTCCTTCTGGTACACCATCGTTACTATGACAACACTTGGGTAAGAGCAGAGCAGACACCTCTTTTATCTGGTAGCAAGTGCTGTGTGTGGATGTGTCTGTGCCAGTATGTGTACATTTGCGGTTGTGTCTGTTACATCTGAGTAAATGTTTGATTTTGATTCGACAAGAAATGTGTGTCTGACTCCATGGCCCAAAAACCTACAACTGCTTCAGAAGTCGTTGCCACCCTTTCCGTTGCACTTGACAAACTTTACGCATAATGGTAGCAGACTACAGAGAAATCGCACTTTTCACTAGACTGTGTCCACTGTGTTTTTACAACTGGCAGTACTCTTCTGGGGGAAGAGCGGCCTTTAAGATGTTCTCTTCCACTAATAGCTGTGCCATTGCATGCCCTTTATACATCACTGATCATAGAGAGAGAGTGAGGCAGATAGTCATTGGAGATTGTAGAGAAAAAGGAAAAAATTGAAAGCGTCTTAGTGAAACTGAAACATGGGATAGGAATCTGACATTATACCATTACTTCCCTCTCCAACTTGCCCTGTGGTTAGCAGCAGTGCTCTTTCTGTTAGGGATGAACTGAAACAGTGACTCCGCATTTTGAGAGCCCTCCTCCTCCCCTCTGCACTCATTCTTTCTGAGTTACACTAGTTGCTGGCCTTGAAAATTAAGTGCCCGTTGGTACAAAGGCTCTGATGCTGGATATTAAAATGCTCTCCATTATAAGAGGCAAGCAAGTGGTTCAGTTGTTTGCGTCTGGGTAACTGGCAGAGATACTGTCATTTCTGCACAAGTTTAAAAGGTGTACATGTTTTCATTGCTCACTAAATGCCTAACTAACCTGTAGCCCAGGGTCGTTGTTATTGTTTGAGCATTTTGATGCGTTCCTTTGTTACGACTCCCAACCTGTTTTTCTTCAGTTTTTTATGTCATCATATATTTTCACTGGTTGTTTTATGGTAGTGAGGGGAACCACATATATCATTAATTTTACACTGTGCTCACACACAGACACACATTCAGTTCCGTGATGCTGCACTATTAAGCCTAATGGTAATGTGTTTCATGAGCGTCCCCTGTTGTGGATGTGTGAGTCAGACTGAGAGGCTGACAAATTGCAGCATCCTGCTAAATGTCAGAGTCATGGAGGCCATAAATGGCTCTGAGCTCATTGCCGTGACACACTTGGCACCCTGTTATTGTGCCCTGCCATTCACAACCTGCCCAGAAGATCTGGTGTTGAGCAGATGTTTGATTCTGGATGGGTTGTTTGGTCTGTGGATGGATGAACATTCACTGAATTGGTAAGAAAGAAAAAAAAAAGAAAAAAGCACTGGCATTCTCTGCCGTGTTGTCTGTTAATTGTGTGAATAGGCAGCAGCTTGATTGGCTGTCCATGCTGGCCTGCAGTCTCCTCACACAGCACCTGTCTCTTCCCACCAGTGTGAGACCTTAGATGCTAAACCAGTCTCCTGTTGCTTTTACAGTAGAAATGTGGAAGAGTAGGGTGTATGTGCATGTGTGTGTGTCTGTTTGTGTATCAAGAGGGGGGTAGTTGTTGAGCTTGGCCTCATCAATAAAGCAGGGGCTAGAAGTGGGTGTCAGGGTGACTAATGATGTGGCCCACTGCATCTGCTGACTAATGTAAACCTGCCTGACATTTTGGTCTCTGCTCTCAGTTTACGTCATAAACACGCTCAAACTAACCATACACAGACAATATTGGGCTTTGTGCATGGATGAACACATAAAGACATACATTTCTGCGCATGTGCATTTGTGTTGCATGTCATAAAACCCTTGAGTGGGTCTCTTTTACAGGGTCTTCAAGTGAATTTGATTTCATATCCATAAGCATTGTCTTTATTTGAACTTATCCCAATCTTTCCTCCAGTAACTTTCTGAAATGATCTGTAGAAAATCTTAGAAAAGTTGTTTTATTGTCTGCCATGCAGCAATTCATACTCATCTGACTAAGTAAGATAAAAGCCAGTTCCCACAGACGATGTTTTCCTTGACTTCTTGTCTTCCTGTCTAGGTGCCTCGGGGCTTAGTGTTATGCTGTCGAGAGTGTGTTCTGCTTTGTTCTCCTGGTGGAGACACTCATATCATCTGCACTCTCATGTTTAATTTACCGTTAACTTGTGAGCCTTAGACCGGGTATCTGCACTTTGAGAAATACTATTTGTGTGTGTTTTGATTTGTTTTTGGTCTGTCCATGTCTTTGTATATGTCATAGTGTTGCGTGTTGGGTTTTGTGTTTTATGTGCACACAACTGTATTCATTCACACCGTGACACACACCAGCTAGTGTACCATGACGTGTCGGTTCCTGCAGTGGCTTTTTGAGTGTGTTTGTTTATTTGACAATAATCCGGCCTTAGTCGGAATTCATAATCCCACTACAGCAATGAAATACCTGGTGAATAGCTTTTTGATTTGCAGCTCTTCTCTTTATTCCCAGATATTGAAGTTTGTTTAATGACAAACAGTATGTTAGAAGAGAAGGGAAATAGAGTCAGTACTAAGAGGAAAATTAGGGATAGAGAAAAACACAGAGTTGGGCATCTATTTATTGCATCTGACTTTTTTTGGTTATATCAAAAGCGGATTACAGCAAGACAAAATTGCAGGGGACATATTTTGGTTTAAACTGGCTTTGGTACGAACAAGATAAGAGTCTGAAATCCCCCCCCCCCCCCGCCCAAAAAAGTGGACCCTAGAGGCTGTGCTGCTCCTCACGACCAACTGGACAAAAAGAGGTTTAACCACCCATGCAAGTTAGCAAGCCACCAACCAACACTGCAATCCTTAGAGCCCTGTGCTCACTCTATAGCAGAGCTAAACAGCTTAGCTCAAATCCTGCAAATGAGGGGCAGGCAGGCAGGCAGGCACACAGTGGTGAGGCTTTAGCTAAATCAGAGACATTTAGGCAATAGGACCTGTGAGGGATTTTGTTCCCTGGGTTGTTAAACAAATTGATTTTGACCTTTGAGTGATAATAACTTTGAGCATTTGTCCGATTTGGTTGAACCTGAATTATAAACTGTTGTCTGGCTGGAGAGGAGGCAGGAGGAGGGTACTTGTGTTTTTGTGTGTGTGAGAGAGAGAGGTGCAGATCCCAGTTCAAAACTCAAGATCTCTAACAAGACTTTTTTTTATATTGTTTTATTACATTTATTCATCATGATGTGTTTTGAGAATTTCTTTGTTTACATTAAGCACTGAGGCTAAGTGCTTTAATGGCTTACATTTTAATCATAGAATCTAAAATATCACTACAGTTGCACCTCTGAACTCGGCAGTAAATGTTTTCACTTCTTAAAAGGCCTCTGTGCTGATTGTCAAGTCAAATTTCCTCTAATGAAGGAGGACTTGTGAAAGTGTGCCACGAAAATGCCCACTGGTGTTTTAAATCTCCAAAGCAGCTTATCACCTTTCTCTGCTGTTAGCCAGAGGAAGTGAAAAGGGGGATCCAAATCCTGTTGTAGAAGCCACCACACAGCAGCACGGGTCACTGCCATCAGCCAGGTGGTAGAACCTAAGATGGTCCAGCTTTTAAATAGCCATAGCATGGCTCCAGACTTCTGAACAGCTCCATTTTTTAAGCAATTAATTTAGTTTCTGCATTTTGCTCAGTGTTGGCTGCTTGCTATGCTGCCTTGAGAAATGATTGACCAATCACAGCTTGGAGGGCGGGATTAAGAATGTTCTTTGAGTAGCTTGCTAGCTACACAGCTATCCCAACTTGCCAAAGTCAGCATTTATTAATACTTGCTTATAAGTGCAAACATGCTCACACCAAAATTTCTCTGCATAAAAGAGTGAATGTTGGGCTGGACAATACTTGGTTGTAGTTTTAAGTAGAAGCCTGGTATTTGCTGGTGCCAACATCAGACATGCTTATGGCTTACACTAGCCAAATACTGTCTGGCACTTTTGAACAGAAGATAGATAGATAATACAATAGGCCAATTTGTCAAGACAATAATATATGAAATAACATAGCTATTTTCCTAGGTAAAAGATTTCTTTTCTCCACAGGATGATGATGTGACCTTTGGGTGGTCAAATATAGCATTGACTCTCCCTCATCTTTGCCCTTTCCTTATAGATGCACATTTGAGATGTTTTCATAATTTCACAAAATTATTTTGGTTTCTCTGCCATCTAAAATCATCTTTATATAAAATAAATGTATCCCACACCCCACTCAAATGTTTTTTTTATTTTCTTGGCCAGTGTTGTGTATTTCAAAAGCCTTTGCCTGTTTAAATACAGGAAACATTTAGGATTTGCATAATATGTTTAATGATTGTAAAATGCCTGTTTTTGTAGATTTATCACACCGAGCTTTTCTTCTTCAGAACATCATCGCCACTAATGCGACTTAGACTTTATTACGTAATTTTTATTTGTTGTCTTGTCAATTTACAGCGCATAAACTGATACGGTTAACGGCATGTATTTGTTTAAGCAATAAAAAGCAACAACTTTCAGTGCTCTCTCTTCAAATTCACTCTATTACACAAAACAAAACATGGCCACTGCTCTCTGTGCATCTCTTGCTTTCTTTGGGGATTCATTAGGCTGTTTTGCATGCATAAGTATTGATGAGAACTGGAGTGTTTGGGTTTGTTGTAGTCATTAGCATAGCCATGCCTGAGTATGATTAATATCCTTATCAAAGACCAGCTTCTTTTGATCTCTGCTCCTTCAAGATCAATGCACCGCTCTCTGTCTCCCAGACAACCACACAAGACCTTTCACGTACACAGTTGTTTGCTCTGGGGCACGGGGTTTGTGAGTGCATGTAAGAGACGTACGTTAGGGGTGTCTGCGCTCCTGGTGCATGTGCCTGCTTCTGTTTCACTTGTGCCCATAAATGTCTGTCTAAATAGCCTTCTTTGTGTACGTGTGGGTCTTCAAAGAGTACACGTGTGTCCCCTCCCTCTTTCACAGAACTCATTGTCACCAAGCTCTGATTTATAGAGCATTTATTTTGCAGCCAACAGCTTGTGAAAAACGATGATCAATGCAGATGAGTGAATATTGATCTGGGCAGTAGTGAGAAATGTGGCGGCCATTGTTAGTGCTACTAATTAGAATTGGTGATGAGAGCATGACTGAGAGATAGCACCTAAATGTGATGTCACTGACCCTTTATCTTGGATTTATGAGTGTGGTTAAGAAAGTAATTTGTCCATGGTGATTTAGGCCAGGTCTGTCCATAACCTTTTCTTTTTTTAAAGTCAGGATCAGTGGTGAGTTGACCTGAACTTAGCAATTAATACTTCTTTGGAGTTTGCATAATGACAGGGGATCATGAGAGCGTGACACACATACAGTAGGCTACTGCAGTGGTTTGGAGTGTGAATGATTTATGGGTTTATAATGGCTACTGTAAATGCAACATGCAAGAAATGTGCCATTAGAGCATTTAGATTTAGGTTATTTAGAGAACATGCATGGAAATGTATGTTGCAATGCAAAAACATACTCTGTGTGCAGTCAGAGCCCTCCAGTGCAAACACTGAACCAAATTTAAAAAAAAGCTCCATACTGTATCCTTGATTTCATCATTAAAAGAAGATTAATAATTCATGAAGATGGTAAGAGTTATTATCAGGGGTGTTCAAGGGATTTACTCATGGGGTTGATATATGGTATATCGCAGGCTCCATTTACATTTACAGTCAGAGCATTTGGCAGACACTCTTAACCAGAGTGATTTACATTACTCCTCAGTATTCATAATTTAGACAGTGATTAGCTGAACGTAAGAGCTTGATGTACTAAAAAGAGCAGCAGTGTTTACTGAACTAACCAGCTTAAATTCACTGTCTTCCCACAATTTCAGGTTAAATAATACATGGAAGCCGGTTGTGCCTCTTAACTGAGTAATAATTTGTTTTCTTTATGAAACACAGAGCAGCACATTAGGAACTGTACATTAGGGAACCAACCTAGATCAGCAAAACTACTGGTATGTACTGCAAAGCGTTGGTAATTACCCAGTTGCACTTAATTTCCAGATCCAAATACAGATTGCACGTAAATTTTGGGTGTAAACAGGGCCCACATCCCAAGGATGTACCAAACCATCGATGAAAAGCATATGTCATTGTTGTCTTCCGAGAAAACATTTTAGTATCTATCATTAATTGTCAGAAGTATATTCAGGAGTAAATATAAAAGTAAATCACTCTGTTTTTAATGGACAGAAAATGACAGGTCAAAGATTTTACTTCCTAATTATATTGTCAAGAGGCTTTTTCTGTGGACTGTCGGCTTGCACAGTTTCGTTTTTTTCTCACCTTTGTGTTTTTCCTCTTTTGCCACAGCAAACAACTAATAAAAGCTATGCTACAATAGGCATTTGGCAGGAATCCAGTCAAGTCTGCACACTTTAAATAACAGTTTGAAGAGACTGAGAAGGGCTTTGTAACTTAATTTTAATCTATCAGGGTTTGTCATGAATTTTGGATTAATTACCTCTCCATACATGCACTGACTGTGGTGGGTGAAACATAACATCACAACATAACAGAAATTCAAATTTATAATGTGGACTGAACAGATTGTGCACATATTTTCCTTAAAGCCACATTTATCTATAGTATTTTTTTCCTCTCGTACTGATTGTGATACAGTGAAACCAGAGGAGTTTGTTAAAAAGCTTCAGTAACACCTGCAATCACCTTTGGCCTCAAGATGGTTTCTATACAACTCTGACCTCCGGCTGAACTTAGTGATATTGAAATAGTGTATTATATATCATGAAGAATTCACACACACATGCGCGCAAAAGCATGTTTCAGAACAAGTGAATCCAACTTTGACCTCCAAGCTGTTATTCTCCTTCAGTTTGTCTTTCCTCACCCTCCCTCTCTTTTACCTCAGTCTGCCTCCCTGAGTAAAGAGACATAAAGAGTGCTCTATGCTTCTGCCTCTCACCCAGCCCTCTGACCCCTCTTCTCCTTTCCACAGCTGCTAAAGAAAAAGCACCAGGAAAGAGGTCACAAAATAGAAATGTCAGTCCATTATCACCCCTCTCACCTTTCGTTTCTTCCTTTCTCTCTGTGTCACTAGTGTGTGGCTCATGGGATGGCCAGGGCTTGGTCAGTCTATGATTTGCACCAGACTTTAAAAGACAAAATGTGATATCTGTGTTACAATAAACAAAATCTGGCCCATATTGAATTTTATATTACAACATTAATTATTGATATGTTATTGATTTATTTCCCAGCTCTTACATAGCATGCAAAAAGCATGCAACACAAAACAGCTTAGGCCAGGTCTGACAATGTAAAGCTAAGTCTAACAATTTTTTTGTTTGTTGTTCCCCACTAGTGGGATGAATTTAACAATACTGTAGTTTTCTTTTATCTTAATAATTTTCATTTCTTGATAGATTGCAATGATCATTACAGACTAAATAGCTGCATGGGTGGAGACTTTCATTTTCTTTTTGAGATGCTTTGACTCTTGATTTACAACTCCTAATCTTCTCTACTTTCTTTTTCTGGTTTTCTGTTAGACTCATGTATAGCCTCAGGCTGCATGTGTGTGCATGTGTCTTTAAACGCATGCCTACCTTGAAGTAATGTTTACAATGTGTGTTTCTGTCCAACTGTGAGGGCATGTTTACATGTTTAGTGTATTCTGTTCTGTAACCCAGTGTACCTTGCTAAAGTAATTATGTGCCTCCACATTTAGTTTCATGTCTATGGCTGCTGATTGTGTGATATTGAGGTTGTTCTAAAGGCAGAAAAATCACTAAAGTAATTTTCCAGGTCTGCAGTTTCTAGGTACACTGCAATAACTCATAGTATTTTCATGTTCCGCTCATACCAGTAAATGTAACTTACAACTGCCTCCATTAGGAACGGGGGCACTGCGTGCATTGCCTGGTATTCAGACGCACCAGTACACAGAAGCAGATATTACAAATTTAAACTTAATGTTTAAATGTTTCACTGTAAGGAGAAGGTAAAATGGTTTAGTCACATTTTGGCGTTGTTTGCTATTGAATGCTCTAAAGTACAAGCTCTTGTAGGTTCATAGAAACATGTAAACAACAGTTTAAAAACAGTTTAAAACAGTTTAAAATGACACTAGTCCAACGCCTTGATGGAGTCAAATTATGGTCAATTTTATCAGCTGTTTGACAGAAGAAGTAATTTTACCAACTTCTATATTTTTGCATTTTGATTATTTTTTTTATTTAGAACCTTAACAACTGTTTATACCCTGCAATTTTGATTGTAGATATTAGCTTAAAAATATTATCATATATGATATAACAGGTAGGAGTGATTTGTATCAAATGTCAGCATGCTTATGTTTTCATTTGATGGTTTCAGCAGAATAAAAGTTAAAGGATCATCAAAGTTACTTCAATTCATCCTGGGAGAAACATGAATATCTGCATCAAATTTCCTGGCAATCCATCCAACAGCTGTCAAAATATTTAACTCAGAAGAGATCACCAAAGTCATTAGGATTCATCATCTAGGACCCCTGCGTGCCTGAGAAAATTCTGTGCCAATATGTGAAGTTGATGTTGAGATACCCGCAAGATAAATGAAAGCTTTGATCTCAATGATAGCTAGAGCACAATGGTGCTACAGGAAGAGTCACGGAATCATCAGAGTCTCTGGGGTCCATTCTCTGTCGATACTGATATGTTGGTAAATTCTGGCCGATAATATTGGCCAACCCATTACCTGTGTACAAAATTCCACGGTAAATCATCCAGTAGTTGGACTCAAGTGCCTTCATAGAGCCATGCTGCAGCAATGCATAGTTTAGATAGCTTATAAAGACACTGTAACCATGGGCGTCTTTTCCGTAACCTTTATTTGTCCTTGATCACAACAGTGGCTGAAAAAATGGTCCATTTTGTTTGCAGCTGAAAATTGGTCCCAGAACCTGTAAAGAAATCTGCACACAGTCAATAACCCCCATATGAAGAATAAATAAGATGAGATTAAACATATCAAAGAGAAGGAATAGTAGCTAGTAGATCTGGTACCTGCTGCTTGTGTTTTTGTGTTGAGGTCACACAAGTCAATACTGCACCACAGTCTGAATCCAAAATCTGTCACTGAAATGATTCTTTTCAGCTCTGCTAGATGCTCGCTCAGCCCCCCTGTTTTGTTGTTGGTATGTATTTTACCCTCTTTTCATGCAGAGACCTGGATGGTTGCCCATTTTTTGAAAAGAGATATCGAGCGCCAAGCCTTTCAAGCTTTTGCAAAATGCATTTACCTGGCCACCTGTCAGCCAAGGGGGGAGTGTGTTGTGTCCAATGTGACTGTGAAGGGTAATTGACAGGGAGGGTCTTTCAGTGAGGTATTTCAAGCATGTGCTTTGTTTTGCCACCCCTTTTTTCATCATTGACGTGCCATGCATGCAAATGCTGCCCTATCATAGGACGCTGTGTCCTGACTAACTTCATCTCAACTAACTGGGCAAAAGTGATTGGAGTGATGCTCAAGGTGCTGAAGAAAAAAAAAAACTTGCGCATCAGACGTGTGAACGTTTCATTATAGAAACTGTCTATCGCTCCCTCTCTCCCTCCCTCCCTGTCTCACCCTAACTGTCTGTCACAGCTGATTGCCTTCAGCTATGGTCCTTCCAAGCCCACTACACTTGTACTTGTGCCCACTCCTCCAATTAAATTACCAGCAGGCTCTCAGTGAGGAGCCTGAAAATGAGTCAGTGATTATCAGTTTCCAGGGCAGCATCCTGGACAAGTGATGGCTGCTGCTTACTGAGTGGGTCTAAAGACACGTGGTGAAAGCAAACCCACCAGACCAAACCCCAAACTCTTATCATTTCCTGCAGCATTAAGGAGATGATAAGAGTAGCTTGTGAAGTAAGGATGTGGACTTGCCTGTGCAACCTTATGGCTCATGTTTTGGCTTTTTGCCAATTTCTAGCCACGATATCAGCACAGCTCAGGTGAAGACAATGTCAGTTTGTCAGTCAGATGGACTGCCACTTTGGTATAGACTGAAATATTATACCAACTGTTGGATGGATTGCCATATTATTTTATACATGGTGTCACACTTTGGTGATCCTCTGATTTTACATCTGTCACCATCGTAAGGTTAGAACTCAGTTTGTCCAGTACTTTGTTTAAATCTCACGACATTAGCCTCAGCTGGTAAACATTATACCTACTTCACATAAAGGATAGCCACACAGAGGTGCCAGCATTCCTGTAGACTCTTGGTCATTAATTTTACTGTTTTTCAGGTTTCTTCTTTATTTTTGTTGTCACATGTCAAATGAGGGCACAAATGCAAAAAATAACCTGTCTCGTCACTACCTGTGAAATAAAGAGAAAATACAAACAGGCCGCAGATTATACACCAGAATACCTCAAAAACAGCAAAAATTCAAACATGACTGTATTGCTAAACAGTGTTTTTAACTTCTTTTAATAGAAAGTGATACATGATGATGCATAAAAAAATGCATGTACCTGTACCTTAACTACAATAAACAGTATCTCTTCCTTGGTTTGATTTCAGTGCATCGCATAAATTAAGGCTGATGCAAGAGGACGATTATACCATCACTTAGTAATGCATTGTTGTATTCGTTTTATTGGAGTGGCCCTTGATTTAGTTGGCTGTGAGCAAACAGCAGAATGTAAACAATTATGGATTAGACAGTATTGTGTCCACTGGGCAGACACGCTCATTACCGAGTGGATAATGGGGGGCTGCAGTGAATGTGAGTGATAGTTCTCCATATATGTAGGCCAAGTTATAGAAATAAATCGCCTCTCATTTCCCTGTAGAGAATGTGATAAACGCTGTCTGAATGACTCTGATTAATCTTCCCAGACTCGCAGCCAAGGCTTTTGAACAGGTAGACGTCATTGTTCTATTTTTTTTTTTGTTCTCACTCTCACACTGACATACATGCAATTTCTCTCTCTCTCTCACACACACAAACACACACAAACACACACACACACACTGTGTCTATGGCTTTTTCGACGTACTGTAATTCATAAACTGTGTTCTGTGCTGATTACCCAGGGTGACAAAAGCAATTGTTCTGCTACACTAAATCTGTGTGGATTAATGCTTGTCTCTGGAGCTGTTCCCTCTGCTTTAGTGTATGTGTGTCTCTGTGTTTGTGTGGGCTGTCCTCTTCTCTCCTCTCCTCTCCACCCTGACAGGCTTCACATAAGATGATCTTACTGCATTTATGTCATGACATTTGATTTGCTGCATTTTGATAAAAAATATAACCCTCCTCAGTAAATGCTTCAACAGTGTGCTCAAAACAGATGCGTGTTGGCATTCTCTCTTTCTGTATTACTTGTATCATTACGTGGACGTAGGACGTGTCCTTCACAAAACTGGAAAACAACTTTTTTTGATCCTGATGTCTTTGGGGGATTACCCTTGCTGAGGGATTAACCCTGCCATGTGCCATCTGACAGCGCCAAGCACGGCAAAGAGCATAAAAGTCAAGTCATGGACTAACACCATTAATAGATTTCAGTAAGCCTTTTTTCCCCCTTTAAAGGTTGACTGGTGGCAATATTAATTCAATTTCCAAACCCCTCTCGTGAGCAACCCATCTTTTACCTCCTCTCTGTGAGGAGCGGGGCCATGGTCCACTGCCGCTCAATAAGAAGTCCCTCAAAGGATTTTCACCAGCCTCATTTCACAGGAGACAATCTGCATTATGTTTTAATCTTATTAGGACTGAATTAACACCACATCAATGACCTGCTCAAAACAGAGAGCTTATAAGTCCATCTAGTTTTCAGCTGATATGCAAAACAGATTTAGAAGCACTTCTCAAGGCAAAGGAATCATTGAAGCTATCAGTTTACTGTGGGCAACAAATCATGCTGAATGCTCCATAAGGAAACCAGTTTAGCTGTTAAGGGTGGGAAGTCCATAACCTTGGTATCGCATACATAAACAATACACAATCTTATACGTGAGGGACAATTGAACACATGCGCAATATGGGCAAATTGATTTTGTTTTTCTGCAGAGGCATGTTAGATTGGACATAACGTCAGTGTCCAGATGCAGTGTGTAATGTGGAAGTGCTCTAACCTGGAAATATGATGCTGTTAAATGCACATACTGTGAGCAGTCTGCTTGTGAGGAAATGGAGTGATGACATTTGGTCTCCACTCAAAAGAAAGTATATATACTGGCTTAAAGCATGTAGTCATCACAAGAAATAAATCAGCTGATGTTTCAGGGAGGATCGAACCTGTTAAAGTGTTTATTCTGAAACTTCCAAACCTGATTTTTACCTTTTTTTTAAATCCTAGTATCTTTTATAAACAACCTCGTTTATTTTGTACCATAAATCATTTTCGTTAAGGTGTCATTTTCATAGATACATGGTAAGAGATTTAATTTTGCAGGGAACCGCTAAAAATCTCAATTGCCTGTGTAATCTTAAATACAATCCTTCTTTATCAGCACTCTTATCGTTTCCCTTTCTCCGTGTCTCTTTATAACACATTGCATTTTCACTCTTTTACTCGCCTTAGCACCGTCTCTGACTCGCATTTCTCTGTTTTCAAAGTGACTCTGCTGTTGTTGAAATATTTTTTAAAAGTCTTTTAGGCTTCATTATGCTTTGACAAAAGTGCAACATTTCCTTACTAAAATGTGTATTGAGATGTTCTACAAGAACCCTGCATATGTGCTCTCTGTTTCTCCCTGCCTGCCTCTTTCAAACACACACTCACACGCACACACACAATGGCTTTGAACCTGCATTGCTGCAGTACACATCCACTCAAACCAGGCTATATTACAATTAATTTATCAGTTTGTGCTCTACGCTCAATAGCCTTGGGTATGTGTAGACACACAGCAGGGGAATCTCGTCTCTCCAGCATATTTGTGAGGTGAAAGAGAAAATGATCTGCTGTTCATTATTAATACTACAAAAGCCAGGGATGAGGAGGAGAGCGATGGAGCATAAGGACATATAAAGATCATTTGTCTAATCTTGGCTATAATACATAAAAAATAAAAACACAACAGCAGCTCAACCACATTTCATCTGTTTGTCACATTTTACAGAGTATTCTTGGTAATGAGTGGAAAAACACTCGACAGAGGCTGTACTTCACTGAAAATAATATAGAAATTTCTCTCTGCTGACCTTGCTGCTTTTGTAGACATGGGTCTTGACGAGCATGGGTCCAGTTACTTATTACTATTGGTGGTCAGACATTATTCTTTTCATTGTAGTAAATTTTTTAAGGCCTGCATGTGACACATGTTAAATGCTATTAAACAATTCTGCCAAAATCTCATGCAGAAGTAGCAGAACTTGATGTCTGATTTGAACTTCTACAAATGAGCCTGCTATGTAAATAAAAGCAACCAGTAGGATATTTTTCTCTATATCCCTTATATTTGCTTTCCTCAAACGTTATATTGTCCAGTATAAATAATATATAATAAGACCAGTAACATTGGTCTATAAATGATAAGATGGGAATAAACATGGACTATTTCCTTGTGTTGCATTTGTCTTTATGCAGATCAAACGACTTCTTTAAGATCTGCTGTGTCTCATCATTTGCTGTGAACCAACAAGCAGTGGAAGACTGAAGCCAGTGATTCTTTTTTTAGTGACTGATTGAAGTGAAGCGGTTGCATGACAGCATGTTACTATTCACAAATACAATATTTCATCATTAAACCAAACAACCTTAGAAACCAGTCTAACACTGACAGACTGAAGACAGTAGATGTGAGAGCGTGTTTGGATAGTTTCCTCTTATATTTATCAGAAATAGAAAAACCCAAACCCTGTTGCCCAGCATCGGAAATCAGAAATAATATATTCTACTATCATTTTGCTTTTCAGTTTACAGAGCAGTCTGCTTTCCTCTTCTACAACCAACTATTTCCATGCTGAATGAGGTGTCTACATGAGTGAAAATCCCCAGCATCATCCCGGGGAATTTATCTATGCAATCCAGGTTCCTATCCACTCGCATCACCAGTGTGGCTAATCATTGTTGGACGGTGATGATAGCAGCAGCCTAATTGGTGGCTATAGATCAGACTGCAATGATGGATGTTGTGGTCAAGTGGTGGACCATAATGAATATTCCCAGGCCAGGTGAACCAGACCGGCAGCAGGTGGCTCTAAGTGGAGCAACTGCTTTCCAGTCGCTCCCTTTTGCTGGGCAAATTTTTGACTATACACACCTCTGGACACTTTCCTCTCTGTATGATCACTGGCTCTGGTCTATTCACACATGATTTGATGGGTTGCATGTATGCGTGAGCCACATTGTCAAGAGAGAAGAGCAATTTAGAGGCTGAGTGACAGCAGAGAGACATCACACAGCTTCTGACTTGTGGAGATGTGCGTTTCTGTGTCGGTTGTGTTCTAGCTGTACCGTAGGGGAGCTGTGACTTTTAAACAGATGCAGATGAGGCATGGGCTGCTATAATTAGTAGAGGTTGGATTGTGAATCGCACATCTCAACTTTCACTTCTTTGTTACCTGTTTCCCTTCCACAGCATTTCCAAACAGCCAGAGTGGAGCTTACACCTTCCTTGAAGACTCGTAAATGTTAGATGTCGTGTTTCTCCATGTTGCTGCTCATCATTAATGAGTTCGACCACTGTGCCCTGTACTTTCACTAAGACAGAAAATGGGAGGAAGCAAAGAGAGCGTTGAGAACAAATAGTTGTCTAGATGAGGTTGAAGCTTGGAGTCCATTAACTCTCAAACCAGGAGAGAGAGATACTGAAGCAGAAAAGGGAAAAATGGTCAGGGGAGTGGAGTTGTTAGAATTAAAGTCTTTATGGAAGACCGAGCAGAGATAGAAATGTGTCCTTCTGTTCGTATTTGTACGTGTGTCTGTGTGTGTTTTTCCTCTTCCTGTAGAGCGGCTCTTAGTCGTAAACTTGGCCTGTGCTCCAGTCTCCAGCCGTGAGGTCATTGATGTGTGTTCTATACAGAAGGCATGCTGGGAAACAGTAACAATTTTGAGCCAGACCCCATGGACAAGCAGACTGACACCAAGAACCTGGCCAAATGCTTTTAGAAATCCACAGATGGCCGCTATTGAGTGCTTTACCGTTCCAAATGTGTGTACGTGCATGTTTTTGTGCATGTGTGTACCTTTGTCTGTCTGTGTGTCCATGTATACTTTGTTCGTTTACGTGTGTATGCATGCAAAGTTAAAGCTAGAGAAGTCATTTCAGAGTTTTGAATATCTTCTGCAGATGCTGCTAAAATGATGGTTGTTTCAAGGTTGTGGAAAAAAGCATTCATAAGCTGCTGACTCTACAGTGTGTGAAAGCTTGTTGGCCTAACTCATCAAATTGTTTGCATGCCATCACAGACTATCAAATAGTCTGTGTTTGTCCTCAAATATCATATGATGTTTGTGTTGCTTTACAGACAAGCTTCTTTTGCTCCCAGTTTTATTGTGTTTGTTTACATCTTACTCCAGATAGCAAAAACAGCTTGTACACCATCATTTCCTGTCACCTGTGCTTGTTGGGATTTTGACTACAGCCATTATTGTTGTGGTCTGAGGTGCTATTTTTAGTTTTCTTCTTCATTATTCCCTCCTAATCTTAATGTGCCCCCCACTGGTGTGGACGCTAAATAAAAAACAAAACAAGGCAGCAGTGTTTCAGCCCGAGCCCAACAAGATTAGAGGGTGTTGACTTATTCAGTATGAGGCCTGTTTTTGAGTGCGTAATAAGGGTCCATACCTAAAATCTAAATATATAATACATATGAGTGACAATTTCTAGTCATGTTGCAATATGGATGGCAATTTCAGTTAGTTACTGCTGTTTTTCGTGTGTTGAAACAGTAGCTCTCATTCATTCTTCGGGGCCAGACCATTAAATCACTCAAACGATACCCAAAACCACAGCCAAGGTACAAATAATGCAGAGGTTCATGCCACCCTCAGGATGAATCACGATCCTGTAACGTTTTCCTTTCAGGCAATCATCAGGAAGCAAAATTTCACTATGTTCTTCATTTTGGTTTGTGACCAAAAACCTGCAACACTGATTCCCATCAATGCCAGCTTGACTTTGTGTTTAGTGCTTATTAGAGATGTAAGCATGCTCAGCTGCTAAATTAACATGGTTAAGTTAAACATTATACCTATTAAACACAGGCATGTTCACATTGTCAGTGGGCACATGTTAGTATGCTGATTCCTAGATAGTACAGCTTCACAGAGACTCTAGCATGGCTGTAGACTATTTGCCTTGTTATTTCATGTCACGCTTTGATTATTGGAATTGCAATGATGCATTACTTACACTGGATACTGATAATTGTGTTTGTCCCCGCCCGTCAAGCACAGTTCTGTTGTTTGCGCATGACCCCCTCCAGAGAATGATTCAGAGAGACAGAGACAGAAAGAGACAAGAGACAGTCTCCATTGGAGACAGATGCAATTATGATTAGACCAAAGTCAGAGGACGGTGCAATTCATCAGGCCATTTATGAGAGGATGATCAGATAAATGCTTTGGTAAGTGGAGGCCAGTCACAGCATGGGGTGATTGATGTGATAGCCATATAATCCAATAAGTGATTGTGGTCCCTGCACTGCAGCATTACAAACAAAGGGTGTATTGCAAAAAGGGAAGCCATAATTTGGGTAAAATAGATATGACTTTCTCTGCGCTATCACTCATAATAACATCCTACCTCTGGACCAATTTATTGTGTTTAGCATGGTGTTTGAGAAATTGTCTGGATCGGTTACTGTTTGGATGTTTTGATATTGCTCCACGATTGGGATTTATTGATTGATGTCACTTAATCCATCTTGTGTGTGTGCATGCATCCCTGTGTGTGTGTGTGTGTGTGTGTGGCTCTGCGTCTTTTCTTCCAAAGCCCAATCATTTTGGGATTAACGAGTGATTGAATGGCTTTATGGATATAATCCTGATTTGATTTCATTATGATATGATTTTTTTTCTTTCTGCTGCTTCCATAGTGCACTCAATTTAATTTCAGCACATTCAATTTACTTGGTTTTATGGAGGCTTTTGGCACCTTTGCCTCGTGGCAGGGAAAGAAAATATTGGGGGCAACAGTTATCTTCAGTCACCCGTCTGAAAAATGGACTGTAATTATGTTAGTTGGGGGAGTTTTATCCTGACAGAAGTGTGTTGTAATGATACTGGACAAAGTTAGTATTTCACTGTTGATTTTCAAATGTAGAAATGCATAGAACTGGTGTACCATAGCCTGCCAAAGCCGCTCTTACTCTGTGGTGTGAACACCTATTGGCATATATCACACATGCAGGCTAAAAATAGAAACCATCCACACTCCCATCATCAGGCCCTCCCTCTCTACCACCTCCCCTCCCTTCTATTATCTCCCCTTTCTCAACACATCCCTCTCCTTCTGTCTCCTCCCCACCCCCCTTCACATTCATACAGCACAACTCTCACACGCTGCCATGCAAAATATACACTTTGTGTATATTTTAACACTTTTTCACTCACACACACGTTAGTTGAAAAAAACACACATGAAGATGAGGTGTTAGCGTTTTTTTGTGTGTGTGTGTCATATTTTTAAACATGTCATCTGCTGCTCTGCTGTTTGTGTTTCCGTGGTAACCCTAGGCTGTAAATGAGAATTATGTGTTGAGTACATAGTTATAACACACACGCAGACACACAGACACACACAATTTCAGAGCTGCAGCAGCAGTGATTCCCACCTAAGAGGATCAGTGTGCGGCGTGTTAAGATTCCTCTCCTCCATTTTCACTGTATCCTAATCCCAAATTTGCTCCAAAAATGTGCTGTTTTGCTATCACTCTGTATGTCTTTCTCTCTTTTCTGACTCTCACTTTCTCTCTTCCAACTGCAGCTGTATATGTTTAATTACTGAGGTGACCTGATAAAACAGTGTTGTAAGAGTGTGCTTCTCTTTATTCCTCTCTTTCTTTTCTCTTCAAGAGCAAAGAGGAGTCAATCAAACTATTAGTCATTCGGCACAGCGCATCTGATTAATACACAGTGACTCACTTTGTGTGCCCCTGGTCTACATCAGACACCTGTTGTGCCTCTAATTGAACAGTGTGACTGTTTATCACGGTCAGATTGGCATTCACATGGCTATATATGATGTCGCCTTTGTGAAGCAACGACAGGAACCAGCTGTTCCCCCAAATAGCTCTTGGCTTTCTCAGCGTCTGTTTGTCAGCTTTTGGTTGAGGTTTGGGTTGGTGTATGCATGAGACAAATTGGACGTCTACTCTTTGGTCCATTAGTTCTGAGCTTCCCATTTGTTTTCTTTGTATCTTTGTCTTGGGCCTCCTCTCCTCTGTGTCTTTATAAAGCTGTGTATGCGTGTGTTTATGTGTGTGAATGCCTCCCCACAGGCTTCTCTCTGCTGATGATTGCACTGGCCATTTCCCTCTGAGGCTCTTCCCGGATGACAAATTCACACATCCGTTATCAGCCTCCTCTTTTCCACAAAATCAATAGTTTCACCTCAGTTTTCTCTGCATATATGGGATGATGTTGCTGGAGCTTCTTTTCCTTGTGTGCATGCAGTGATGTGGCTACTCACAGCTTGTCACAAACACATACACAGAAGAACATGTAAACCTTTCAGCAAAACTCTGTTTTTTGCTATTGCTGTGACTACACAATAGTAAATGCAAACATGTACCATGATTAACAGAAACCTACCAAGAGTCATTTAGTCAGCAAACTGAACCAGTTACACAACAAATGCGTGTATAGTTTGCTAACATTGGCTAATATCAGCCACCGTGAGCTACTAGCCATACCAGACCAAGTAAAAGTGCATAGCAGAAGATCACGACCCTGTACTGTACCCTGTTTTTATCAATTCATTATTTCAAAAGTTACACAAGTTATGTTTCCCTCAATGTATGTTTTTTATGAATCAGAAAATGTTGATGGAAATGGCAAAGTTAACAAATCCTCAGTTTTGCAAAAATGTGTTTCTGCTTGACTGTTGGAAACCCCTTTCCCGAATAAGGTCTGTGTAGGGAACATTAAACTTGTGACAGATCAGTTGTTTTTTCAATCTTAAAGAAAAAACAAAAAAGAAGTAACTTCAATCTGATATATCACATGAAATAAACAAAAATGCTTATTCAGTTGTGCTTTTTTAATGGTTTATCACTGCTCTTTTGATTACATCATCCTGTTGCTTCCTCCCGCCACCTCTTTCCAATTGTTGCCACCTACTGTTTATCTCCTTCAGCCATGTCCTAACAACGGCAGTGGATGGAAACAAGTCTTCCTCTGAATTTCCTTGTATTGATTTTCTTGAAATCTGGTCACTTGAATGGAAACCTAGCTATAATCTTTTTAATGCTAGTAGACACAAAGGTGTTACGGACCTGTTGCAACTCAGCTGTCAGAAGCTGAAGAAACTTTCACAGTAGCCTCTTATTATAAACATTACCACAACAGAATGAAAACGCATGTGGGAGACACACGTGTTGTGTTTATTCCTCATGCGGTATTATTATGATTATTTTGAAGATGTGAGGAGTAATGGATGGAGATGAGAATAGAAGGCAGACAGGAAAAAATGACATGGTGGGAAAGAATATACGCACATGAAAGATGCACAGGACGTTGACTGAGTGCCATTGTTGCTGAAAGCAGTAGACAGGCATGGAGATACTGCGACATTCATATAAAGAACGGATGGCAGCATGAAACATTCATCTATCATTGCTCTGCCGCTGATTCTTACTGTACTGCCACCATCTATTATTCATCAGCACAGAGGACGGGGAACGATGGACATGATGAGTGTACTGTCAGTTAAAGAACAGATGCAACTGTGTACAGTAATACACACACACACACACACACAAATGCCCTTGGAGTAAGAGTATATACAGTATATATGGACATATATATATATATTTTTATCACTATATTTGTCTCACACAAACACTCTGAATCATTACTCTTTGATTTCCACAATGCAGCGATTAATGGAGCAAAGCCACAGTGAAAGAAAAACGTTTAAAGATTAATTATTCCCCTTAAAGTCTTATTGAACTCCAACTATTTAGTGAAGTCAATCCTCTTCATGACTTTTGCCGGAAGAAAAAAAACCACAAAAAGTCTGCATTGATGTGTGTTGTTGGTTGTGCATGTGTGATGCGTGGTGGTGGTTACGGCACCATTAAAAGCCAGCCCCTTCATCATTTTGCATCGTCACCCAACTCTCACGGCAGGAGTAATTAATTTCACACCAGTGATATTGAGGAAGATGGGGATAATGTGCCAAAGCTGACTTGCTCAGTGTGAACACTCGCCTCACAACATGAAACCAAAGAATGATTACTAATAATATTTACTAATTTCCAGCGGATATGGTAACTTAAAGCCACACTGATCCCAGCAGTTTGCTGCTGTGCAAAGCAATTACCCTCTGCCTTGATGGTTAGAAAAGAAACATTTGCTTTAACTTTAAGTGATCATGGTGTTTTATTCACAGTATGTATGTAAAGTTCCAGGTCAGGGGTGACACATTTGTAACAGCTGTAGGTGGCTAGATAAGAGCTCTCAAACTACGCCCACCCAATGGTGCCATCCACATTACATCTGTGCATGTAACAGTGCTCCTGTGCCTCATCCTCCATCTCTCCCTCTTCTTCTCTTTTGACTCGAAAAAAACGTCCTCTCCAATCCCCTTTGTTCACTTCACCTGTCGGTTCATTCATTCTGGTCTCACAGCTCATTCAGACTGGCTCAGTTAACTTACCCCCCTCCTCCTTTTCACGCCGTCTCTTTTCCATCACCCCACTTTCCTCCCACTCTGCCATCACTCATCTTTTCAAAGGGCTCCTGTGTTATTTACCAAAAATGTAATGGGGGTCGAAGGGCTCTCGGACAGCATGGGGGCTGTGAGAAAAGACGAGCAGGAGAAAGATGAAGGGGTAGACAGGGTTAGACAAGGCTGTATAATGACCTAGAGACAGGCTGTGTAATCAGTCTGTCTGTCTCTTACCTCCACCGGTGCTCCAGGTAGCTTGTGGGGGTCACAAGAACAGTGCTTTTGATTGGTACAGGGTTGTCATGGCAGAGTCATTTGGAGGGGCAGCGCTGGCAGAGAAGTGGCTGCAGGCAACCCGCTGACAGAATCTTCCAGATTGACGAGAGCTGACTTTCACCCCCTTGACCCATTTCCATGAGCCCTTGTCCCGATGAAGAGAGTGGGAGGTGGAAAGAGCTATTTTTGGTATCAGGGTTGTCGTCAGTGTTGAAAAGACACAATAAGTGAGATCATAAGTGAAAAAGAGAAGAGTGGAGGCGGGGATGCGCTAAAAAACAGCGAACAGTGAAGAATTTGGGAAACCAGTAGAAATTTGAAATCTTATCAAATTTGTCATATTAAGATATTTTCCCACCTCAGTACATAAAAAATATATTCAGCCACACAATTGAAATCCATTTGTAGTGTTAAAATGTGTTGCAGGTTCTGAACAGGCATGCGTATTTGACTCAGAGAATTACTCATAGGCTCTGTTGCTACTTATTACTCATAAGTAGCAGACAGCTATATATACTGGATGGTAGAGTATAATATCTGTGTTTCTCTCTCTTGCCTCTCTCTCTCCGCTCCACGATTCTTGGACATAAAAGATGCAGAGTGTCGTAGGTGGGAGAGTTGTGTAAGTGAGGAGGCGCAGAAAGAGATGGTAGGTCAAGTAGCCCTGATTATGTAAAAAGAGTCAGAGAGGGTTGGAAACACATGCTGCTGTACCTTTGGAGAGATTAGATTATAGGGATATCACCCTGAGTGGGATTCTCATAATGCTCTGATTGAGTAACTTCGACATGTCATTTGTGTTTTCCTTCACTTGGTCTTAATCTTTTTTTTTTTAATTTTAGTCTCCAGCCACACAGTTTTCAAGTCTTCAACTTAATTTTTCCTTTTACTGAACACCTTCCCACTCTGCGTGACTCCTGTGTCACCTCTTTTCACGCACACCCTCATACTTTTTTTGAACAGCTCCTGTCCCTTTTTACAAGTTGCATCATTTAGTTTCTCTTTTAGAGGAGTTCATGTGAATAAGATGGGCTGCCTTAGCCCTGAGGTGCAAGTCTGTCTAAACAGCAGCACTGACAGCAGTTCACCCCTTAGGTATCAAAAGATGAACATACAGACAGGCTGTTGGGATAAACCACAGTTTATCATCTTTTATATTTGATCGTACTCTTTTTGTTTACTTTTAACACTTACGTCATGTTTTTCCCATCACTGCCTCTGAAAATTAAGGCTGGCTGAAAAGATTTAAACTTGAAATGAATTTGAATGCTACCAACATAGTCCATGCTAAAGTATGCTAAGGCTGCGGTCACATCAGTTTTCACTTTACACGACAGTGGGGTGAAAAGTAATTTACTGCTAGTTTGAAGTGACACAACTTTGTTGAAGGGTCTGCTGCTTTTGTTACAGTGAGTGAAAGGTCAGGACAATAAAGCTTTTCCTGAACGCTTTTTGAAATATTTACCATGCAATTAATGTATGAAACACTGTTTTAGGTGCTTGCAGCACTTCACTCGAGTTACAAGTTAACATAGTAACACTAACTAACTAACTAAAGAAGTCAATAAACTGATGAACAGTTGCTTTACTACTATGTTTGAATAAAATGTGACAGCCCTAAAAACATTGGTATTGACAAACACTAGCACAATGAGATATCATATCACTTAACTTACTTTTAAAGAAATAATATCAAAAAATTGGAATCATATTCACAGCACTCATCAGGGCTGCATGCAGCTGTGCAAACACATATATTTCTTTACAAAGAGTAGACTTGGTTGTATTGATACCAGACTGGTATTGGCACATTGGTAACTGCCACTTCTCATGACTATTTCCACATCCCTTTTTTTCATTGCACCCCTGTGGCGTTTTGTCCTGCTGAGAGCACAGATATGGAGTGTAAAGGAAATGGAATTACCACACTCTCAAATCTGTGCTTTTATTTTCCTCCCACATCAATGAACACCAGACATCTGATCTGAGTGGGGAATTAGCCTATATAGCGGAAATGGGCTCTATATTCACAATAGATGACTGTGTGCGAGCATTAGTGCTTGTGTTGCTTGTGTGTACATGTGGGCATGAGTCTTAGTCAGACTGTGAGTGGGAAGTTGCAGGTGTTTGTGTGTGTGTGTGTTAATAGGAGGTGGTAGGAGGAGAGTATAAGCCATCAGCTTACATGCCTGTGGCTAACCCACCTTATTCGTATCTTTGATCCAGTGCTCCCTTAAAAGAGCACCCCAATGGAGGGGAGGGAACTCAACAAAAGTGAGCGGAGGTACGTTGAGAGGAAAAAAACAAATGGAACAAACTAAAAAAAAAAGGAACAGGGTGGAAAGAGGGCAGATAAAATGGGATTGCGAAAGAAACGGGAAAACGATCAGGTTGCTGGCATTGATCAGTAAAGACATGAATGCTGATGGATAACTATTTGATTGTTTGTGAATTCTACAGTCTGCCTCCAAAGGATAAGGGGAATGGACAAATGGGGGAAGAGAGTTAAAGGGTGAGGGGACGTGTTGAAGGATGGATCAACTGTGATTTCCCAGAAGGGATAGAGATGAATGAAGAAGAGATTTTGGATGAAGCAGGCAGTAGAGGGAAAATGAGAAGACTTTATTAAATGCTTTTGGTTGAAAGCATTACAACCGGTTGCCTGGGTGGTAGCCGGTATAGGGTTTGTCATGGCTTTCAGCACCATTTGAGCAAGGTTCTG
The DNA here is from genome assembly GCA_008933995.1 of Datnioides undecimradiatus. Taxonomy (NCBI): domain Eukaryota; kingdom Metazoa; phylum Chordata; class Actinopteri; order Lobotiformes; family Datnioididae; genus Datnioides; species Datnioides undecimradiatus. The sequence continues at coordinate 7,168,507 of WARS01000026.1, forward strand.
TACTTCTAAACTCACATTTAATTTGTCTCCTTCCCATTTTCAATCCCAAAAATATCAAAATAATACTATTTACCAGAGCCTCAAAGGAATGTTTTGTCATTTTGGAAAATGCACTTATTTGCTTTCTTCTCAAGAGTTAAACAAGACGATCAATGACACACTATTTTCTCTCTGTTCAACATGAAGCTATAGCCAGAAAACATTTAGCTTAGCTTAGCATAAAGACCAAGAACAGGAGGAAACGGTTAGCTTGGCTTCGTCAAAGGGTAAAAAAAAATTTTTTTTGCAGCACTTCACTATAATTAATACATTATTTCTCAAAAAGAGAAGTGTAAAGACACATAATGGACTATCTCTTGCCAAAGCGACCTCTGGAGACTGTGAGGGGCCATGTAGATTTTGTTTTACCCTTGGACAGTGCCAGAATAGCTGTTCCAAGTGTTGGTGCTAAGTTAGATGGCAACTTCTAGCTGTAGCTTCATATTAAACAGACAGGAGAATGATACTGGTGTTGTCATTTCTTTTAGAGAAGGACGTTAACTCCTTAACTTCTAATGACTTTACTTCCCAAAATGCTTACTCCAAATCTCTCCATTTTGGCCAGTAGTCCAAGACACGGAGATATTTAATTTAAAATTATATGAAACTGAGGAGGCCGACAAATCATCACATTTGAGGATAAGATGACATTTGTTCTTTTTACTCACTATACTTACTAAATTGATTGCGTGGTTACTCATTAAACAAATAGTTGTTAAATCCGCTAATTGACTATTTTTTCAGTGCTAATTTCTATTGCAGCAAAAGAAACAAGATACAAAAATAAACATTAATTAATCAATTATTATCAGATGATCACTGACAAGAGAGTAAAATATCAGAGCTAGATCAGTTCTGGAAAATCAATTAATCTATAAGGATACAGTGAAAACGAAAGAAAAGCCTGAAGCCTTATCCCAGACTTCAAATCGGTATCTATGAATCACTCTCTGTCCCTTCCTCTTTGCCCTCTTGTCTTCAGATGGATGAATGGCATGCCTTGGGTCGAGAGTTGTAACTTAGCTAGCAGCTGGGGCCTGTAATGATAGAGCTGAGTTAGCCCCAGGAGCACGTTCGCTGAGGTCTCGCTAACCTTGGAGCAACTAGAAAATAGCCTCATTCATCTGCCAGGAACCTCCAGCTAATCCAGACCCGCTGTGAATCATTAATGGCAACTCATCTGATTCGCGTGCCGTCAAACGGGACTCAGAGCGCGATTTAAACTCGTTTGTTACGGTGCCGCCAGGCTTATGGCTATAATATCAAATGCACACGCTCTCTACTTGGACTTATATGAAGGCTGCCACATCTGCAGCCCGGTCTTTCTCAAGGGAAGCATCATAAGATATACGCTTTCTTTTTCTTTTGAATTAGTATGTTACATGGTCATAACATCATTATGCCGACATTAGATGTATGAGAAGTTTATGGAGCTGCAATCCAGTGAGACACTTAAAGTGGTAACATTTTGAGAACTGGGATGTCTACAGAAAAGAAAAACTAGCAACTGCTGAAGAGATATGGTTGAAGTAGACCTGGGAAATGCATACAGAGAGAGCGGGAGGGAGGAAAGAGCGATGTGTATGGATGGATTTTGAGTCCAGCCCTCCATACTGTTCCCAGTGGAAACCAGCAAGGAGGTATCCAAGGCTGCTTGATCTTAGATTAGATGACTGTGCTCTCACAGTGGCGTAGCACAGCACTCCACACATGCTTGCAAACCCACATGACACACACCTACAATTCCCTTACTTTCATCAAGACATGCCCAAAATACAAACAAACTATTATTAAAGCCAGATCTTTCTTGTTTTAGCCGCAATTTGGCACCTTTAATTCATATGTTCTTTGGAATGATTATAGTGTGGAGGGGTTTAACACTTTGAATCACATTTAGAAGCTCAGTTAATAAGCTGCAATCACGGGTTATTTTTGATATCAGTATATCTTAAAGCCACCAATGTAAAGCAGTTTCTCTTTTATATGTGTTGCGTTCCAGTAGCAATAGACTTTTTGGTGCGTTGGACTCATGTTTTAGCAGTAGCCTCAATGATCATTTGAGTCATCATGGCTCTGTACTCAGGGATCTGTATGTGTGGGTTTGGCTGGTTTTGCCATGACAGATGGACAGCAGACCTGATATTGTCCTGGGAGGTCTGAACCACTGACTTTTAGCAGTGGGGTTCAGGAGAGGGGAGGATTGCATCACCCCAGGTGGGAGTCAGAGCAAAACAGGAGAGGCTAGTTTCACGCTATGACACATAATGAACCAGGTGGAGGTGCCTGTCTCTCAGGTCGGAGGCTGCAGGAGGGGTAAGGAAGAATGGAGGGAGGGAAATGGAAAGGTGAGGAAGGAGGAGGAGGTTGGACGGGAGTGATGGAAAGTAAAAGTGATAATTAAGGTGGTTCTAGCATGATGTCATTAACATGAATAGCCGGGTAGAGGAGGATGGCAAACTGGGATGTAGTGTGATTTGGCTGCATATGTGTAACCACATGTCACTGCTCCATTCTCATCATTTTACTTGCCAGTCATCCTGTGCTGTTATTTCTAAAGTATGTGTTTCTGTGTGCCCTTTGGTGGCTGCCTTGGATGTGGATATGTGAGAAACATGTTAAAACAAAAGCTTTGACTCTGTGATGTTTGTAACTACATGCCCAAGGTGATGCTTCATCTATCTCTTTTTATTTTATCTCTTTTTATTTAAAAAGGCTGACTACAGAAGCTATCCCCGAAATCACTTCAGATCTGTTGTTTACTGTTGGTTTATTTACAGCCTAGAGCAGAGATGGAAAGGTTGTGTAAGTCAAGACCTTTTCCTTCATCACGCAATGCTTCACAATGCCTCTTTTCATCTTCAATAACTGTTTACTTATGTTCCCTGTCAAACCTGATGTTAAATCCTCCAGATCTTTGTCTGATGGAAATATGAAACTGTTTGGATTGCCGGAGAGTCATAAAAGATGGAAAGAGAGAGAGAGAGAACAACGGAGTGTGAGGGAAGCAGTGCGAAGCGCACAGTCAAAGACTAATGTTGGGCCCAGTGATGTGGGGTAATCTGTCAGTGCTAACAGATTGTGTGATAGGGTAAATAGGGCTTGTTTGTGGTGGCTGTCTGGCCGTCTGCATCTTTCTTTCTCTGTTCTGCCTCTTTGGTATTCATGGCCTGTGGAATAAAGAATATGACAAATTATCCAGAATCTGTTGCCCGTGGTTGTGGGTCAGAAAGTAGCAGCCGGACAGGGCCATCTCTCTCACTTACTCTCCCTTGTACAGACACACCAACATTTACACACATCCACATATAGAAACCTGGCAAATTAACCCTGCAGCCACAGGGCTTCCAGAGAGAGGTTTTGACACATTTAGGATTTTTTTTTTTTCATTTGTCCAAATGGTATTCAGGGCTTTTGGGTATGCACGTTTTGTGTGTATGTGTGTGTTTGTGTGTGTGTGTGTGTGTGTGTGTGTGTGCGCACTCCTTCACTTGTTTCATGGCCTCCTCTTTGAGATCCGGAAAATAAAACTTTTTTTTTCTTGTCTCATCAGCGGGGGGATGTTTTGGTAAAGTGAGGAAAAATGAGTGAACATTACAACAATTTATTTGGCTCTGCATGTCCTCGTCCTCCACCACCAAAAGTGAAAAAAGGGAAGATATGTAAAGTACAACTGTCATTTCTAACAGAGTACTTTCCATTTCAAACGGGATGTCATCTTTTAGCTTTCAAGCTCTTTTGCACAATGCTGCAATTTGTATTGGGTCATTCTGTGATGGAGAATGCCTCGTCCTTCCCTTCATTATGTTGTTCACAATGTGTTTCAGTCCTGTAGAAAGAAGTCATTACTGTTCTTCAGAGACAGAGTGGAAATAGTGGTATGTGAAGTGAAATACTTTGGTTGCAGATAAGGTGATATTGCATGAATTACTATTTTCACAGCTTAGTGTTTTGTTGAATGAGAGGTACATTATGTGAGCTTGAAATGTTTTCTTCACCCAAAAACACCATTTTCATATCCTAAAATAGCACATCTGTTACAAGGCAATAACTTCCTTTCAGTTTCCTTTCTGGCGTTGCCATTAACTTGTTTTATTTTTCCTAAATCAACATCATTTTCACATTATAAAATTCAAAGACACATTTCGAGTGTTTATGCTGCTCATAGTCTAATCTTTTATAGAAGCACAAATCTTTGTGTTTAATGACCTCCAGAAACAACACTTGGATCTGAGTTGCAAAAGACATCAGCAGGAGGTTCCAGTTAAGATGGACACACAGAAGTGAAAGGTATTATTCTCCTGTGAGGGAAGTTCAGAGGGAAGTTCTTCCTGCCCTGAGCGTTGATGGAAGGGAGTGACATAACAGTAGGTACCAGGGGACGATACACAAGAAAAAACAGTTTAGAAATGTCTTACTCGTAGCTTTTGCTTATGGGAAATTCATCACAACTCAGCTACCAGATTCCTCTTCAGCTATGGAGGACACTGCCTGGGCTTAATCGGTTAGTCATCAATTACATAAGACCTGGGCATGTATCCTCGACAACTGCTTGGTCTTGTCTCTTGGCTGTGCCCTCCTTGCCTGAGCAGATATTTAGCTAAGTAGACAATGTAGACCTAAAGTTGATCTGAACCTGTCAGCCTGTAGAATCAAGAATTCTGGTTTTATAAGCACCGATAATGCTCCAATACAGGTGTCTGAGGAGTACATCAGTACAAGTAACAGTGTAATTGTTGCTACTAGCAACAGAAAGTTTGACTAAAACTCATTGGCAAAATAATATCCTTTACATGTAAGCACACATACAGTATAACTTGGATTTGTTAAATCAGACCAGCACCAGCAAAAAAGACTTCAACTGCAACTTTACTTTTACAATGGGATTTTTTACTGTATCACTTTCTTTTTCCATATCATGATTTCATCCTGTAATTGTATTTTAATTCATACATTGTTGTTTTGAAAAGCAGACACCTTAAAGACTTTAAAGATTTTTTTATTTTTCATTACTATAATGATATGCCACAAAAAGACTAAAATCAACCGAGTGAGTTAATTTGTCTCTGAATAGTTTCTGACTTTCCTACCCTTTTTTTGAGTTCCAAGACAATTTGTTCAGTTGTTGCCATTAGCAACAACTACTCGCAGCTACTGAAGAGGTGCATTTTTAGTAATTAGTCATCACTATATATTTTAATATTTGAAAATAGCTACGTAATGATTTTAAATAGTCAGGTACTGTAGTTTGAACAACGCTACACAAAAAGGAGTGAGTTTTGTTCCATACAACAAGGTGTGATCTAATCATCAACATGTCATTGCCAACATGCCAGTGCAACAGTGTGTTTCACTGATGTTTTTGTGAATAGTTTTTGAACAAGAGTCAAGGTCTATGGCACAGAATAGTAAGCTTTATCCAGCTCCGGAAACACAAACAATATGTAAGTACAGCAGAAAGTTAGCTTGGGATGTTTAATTTAAGATAAGTATCTAACATCACCAGACTCTGTCATTTTATCTGCATGAGAGAAGTGTTGAAGGATAAGTGTTCAACCTGAACTAGTTATGCTTGAATTGTTAAGACTCATGGTTCAGCCATGTGAAGCTCAGTTTAAGCACCAGTCTTGTTAAGTAAGCTCCTTGAAGTTTTCGCTTTGCGTCTCTAGCTCACACATACACATAACATACACATTGTAACATGCTTACTACTGTAGTATGCTATACAGGCAGCTACAAACACCATCCCACTCTCTCACCTCCTCCGTGACACCTTTTTTTCTCATTAGCTTGCGGGACATCTTGTGTTATCTTGTCTCTTTTTGGTTTGTTTGTAAGGTTTTTTAAAGCCCCCTCAAAGCCTTTATATCTCTAAAAAAGAGAACCATCTTTATTTGTCATTTCACCTCAAACTTAACTGAATTCAAACACTTTCTTTTAGTAATTCTGCTTCAGCAGAGCTGTTTAACTACTAATTGTGATTTAGCAGAAGTCTCAGCTCAGCACTTTCAGCCAGGGACCAATCTTGGGTGGAAGTGTGTCATGTGGGGAGAACACTTACACGCATACAGGTACACGCATCTCCCGTCATCCCAAGGCAATTTATCACTGTGTCTCTGCCTCTAATGTGAGCATAGCTAAACAGGAGGTCTTGATGTTGACTGCACTTTTAATATTCAAGTCAATCAATAAAAAAAAGGCTGCTTTATTTAATAGTTTTGGCCCTCGAGGCTGTTTGGCCCTGTTTAGGTTTCTTTCCACTTTCCCGTGTAAACATAAATTAGCTGTAATTGAACAAACCGTCACATTTGCACGCCTGAATGCGTGCTACTGTGTTCTGTATGCCAGCCAGCCCCCTGACTCAGTGATCATCGCACTTTTCTGTCTCACTCCTAATCCCACTGTCACTTCCTCTCTCACTGTCATCATTTAATATTTCTGCCTCACTCATCTGCATCTCTCTTTCATTAGAATTAATTAGGCATTTTGGTTAATTACCTGCCTGCTTTAGCATAATGGCAGCACCCCCATACAGTTGTTTTATGGATCCGAAGACAGCCATCATTAACCTCCAGTCTCTTCACTGCACTTGCTCTGCCTCGCTTTAACCAATTCTCTCTGTAGCACTGTCAGTCCATCTTCAGTATGGTGTTGCTGTGTAGAGTACACAGCCACTTCCAGTTTTTGTTTTGCTTTTTTAATATTTTATCTTTTCTTTCCCATGTTTTGTGTTGAAGAGCATCAAACCACTTGACAGAGAAGTCCAAGATCTCTTAACAGTCTTCTGTTTCTCCTCTTCAACCAGCAAATCTCCATTAAAAAGAAGAAAATCCAGGTTTTTGTATTTACTCTGTATATTATCTTACTTTGCACTGGTGGGGCCTCTCATTTACTCAATAGTCCTGTATTTACTTTTATGAAGCAAATCCTGCTGCTTTGATTGCTTTAAAATGCTGAGTGTCTCCATAATGCCGTATTAAAATGGCCTGATTCCCACCACAGTGTGACTGTCACTCCAGGAAGCCCAACTTTATTGTTATTCTTCAAAAATAATTCCTCCACTGTATGCTATGACTTGTTATTCTGTGTGTCTGCTCGTTTCTGCTTGAATATCACTGCATGTGTCTCTGTAAGTGCCCACTGTTGTCAGTACGTAGGGCCGGCTGTACCCAGGTGTGTGTATGCGTAATTATCAGTGCAGAGAGCTTGTCTCCATTCATTTTTAATGAGCAATGAGGCTGCGTTGCCCCCATTAATAGAGAATTAGACCGTCCATCAGCCGGCACATAAAAGCCTTGTTCTCTGCATCTGGGGTGTAGACTGTACTGCGAGAGGCGGTTAATGATGCAGCGTTACTCCCTGTCTGCGCTGACAATAACTCAGAGAACTGGAGATGGACAGAATGAAGAAAGGAGGGAGAGGAGAAGGGAGGGAAAAAGAAAGGAAGGAGCAGGGATGGGAGGGAAGACGCAAGGGAGCCCTTCAGCACTCACAACACTGTCAGTGTGAGGCAATGAGGCTTAACTACAAGTGCTGAGGTTTCAGTGGGATTCATTAGCATGAGACTTTAGTGTGGAACTTTATGATGTTATAGTAACACATCTGTGCATGCATGTGTGCGTGTGTGTGTGTGTGTGTGTGTGTGTGTGTGTGTGTGTTAACGGAAAACCCCCTTTTTTTTTAAACCTGGGAATTTTTTCATAGATTTGATCATCACGTCTGTTTGGTGATAACATTTTACTCACCAAGTAAATTACTGTTACCCAAGAATGAGACGTTACTGCTATGATGGTGTCCAACAGTTTGTCTAAACTGCCTTTTTACTTGTTTGTACTCATCTTTTATTTAAAAGAAAAACGTCAGTCAGAGTTAAAGTTGGTCTGTGAAATTGTTTTAAAATCTGTTCACGTTGTATTATTATCTGTTCTAGCAATGCCAGTAGAGCTGCAACGATCAGATTAATCAGTTAGTTTGACGTATAGAAAAGTACTTGTTTGATAATACATTGGTAGACTGACTTTTGGACTGTCTGATAAACAAACAATAAATCTGATCACATCTCCATGGGTTGTAGGAAAATACAAAGCCATTTTTTCACATTTTACTATTAAACATTTAAAACAATCAAAAAAATTGGCAGATTAATCAATAATGAAATAATCAATAATTGCAGCACTAAAAAACACCACATCAAGTTGAATGACAATATAGAGTAAAATGCTCCCAGTGGCCAAGGTGGAGAAAAGTGTGACAAAAACAACCAGGATGTACAAGAGCACCCCTGAAATTTAAAATGACTAAAATAACTTCACGTGCACATAACCTACCTATTGTATATATCAAGGCAGGTATATGTGTGCACGTGTGTGTCTGTGTGTCTGTGTGTGTGTGTGTGTGTGTGTGTGTGTGTGTGTGTGTGTGGGTCATGCGTGTGTGTGTTGGGGGGCTGTGTGTGTAGGCTACTGCAGCTACCTGGACTGTCTGGCGCAGTGCCCTATCTAAGCTCCACCACTCCTCCCTTGAGTGAGATATTTAAGAGTGGAAGCAATTTATTACCATAATATTGAATCATGTCCCTTCTTATGGTCAGTAATGAAAAATGAAGAGTTTTTTTTTTTTTTTTTCTGTGAAGCTCCTGCAGGAGATAGTCCCCCTGTAGGTATTTCAGCCATTATGCACATGCACATGCACAAGTGCTCTGTTTGCTGAGAGACTGGACCAACCTGCTGCAGCTTGACCTCCATTCATTTCCAAGAGAATGGGAAATCACATCAACCAACCGATTAGTCGGGCTTCCTTCTTTGTGATGTTGATAATTTAACCTGTATTAACCCAACCACTGGGCGTTCTCGATGATCAGTATTGTCAGTGTGATTAGGCTGACATCAGATCTTCGCCAGGGGCTGGCCCTGCGTTGCTGCTGTCTGTGACGGGTAACGAGGAACCATTGAACCCTCACCTCAATTTCCAGGGAAATGACAAGGACAAAGATGGTATGTTTCTCTGGCAGCAGTGCCAAAAGCGGCGCAACACCTTTGCAGTGATACTCACAATGGAACAGCAGGCGGCGTGCAGGTTGCCCTGCTGCAGCCTGATGTAATGTGCGCCACATCACTCTTCTTGTCACAGAAGGAAACAGGGATTTATCATGAGCCTGTTGCAAGGCAGTAACATGTATCTGGAATTCATTGTTCCTGTTATCGGAAAAGCTGTAATGTACATGACTATCCCTACAGACTCTGAGACATTTAGCCACTGCTGGCTGCACTTATGATCTGTCTCTGGAGTGTGTTTAATTTGGTCCATGTCGTCCAAATGTTTACCTGCGTCACGAGTGTCCATTGCCTCCCAAGAGAGCCATGTGTCTATACATGTGTCGTATTGGCATGTGGAAGTTGTGTGTGTGAATTTGTGAATTTAAGGGGTCCTCCGTGCCAGTGCAGAGCTGTCACGTAGGTCTCTGTGGGATCTCGTTCTTGCACTCTTTGCATACACACTAATTACAAACAGCCAGCTGAGACCACTGGGGACAGCTACTCCATGCTGACGCAGTGAGATCAGATAATACACACACATATGTACGCTCAAATGCGCTCATGCAGATCTTGCATTATGCTTCGTCTTTACATGATAGTTTGGTTGGGAGCAGAGAAACGTATGGTGAATTTAACACGAACTGACCCTTGCTTTCCAAAAACATGTTTAAAGAATTAGTAAATCCAACTCAGATTGTTCTGGTTCACCTTTTGCCCTTGTGTCTTTTCCTCCTGAGGATTTCTGTTAAAAGAGGATTTGTGGCTTAAATGTGAATGTGCACAAATGTCCTCAAAAGGCATTTTTAGGCACACTGCTCAGTGTGCCAGTGAGTTGCTTTTTTTTTTTTTTTTTTAAACATGTTTGCCATGCATGCAAGCACAATAACACGTGTTGGTCAGCCACATTTATTTAGGCAGACACACACCCACACCCCTGCATAATCTGCTATGGGCATAGACAGACAGATCAATAGAAACTCTTAGAAGAGGTCCATATAGGAACAAATCAATTGCACAAATGACTCATTGCAGTAGCAGCACCAAGCGACAGTGTTCAACCTGAGTACTAATGTGTATGACATTATGCATCAGGGTGTGTGTGTGTGTGTTTGTGTTTGTGTGCTTGTGTTTGGAGTGGGGAGTGTTGCTCACTAGTAGCAATGTTCTCCCTTACAGCCTTTACCCCGTCTTGCTAAATTAACTGCACCACTCTGACCCAGAAAGTCTCTCTGCCCAAAGATGCTACATTTGCCAAGAAACATGCATGTGTGTGGGTTGTTGTGTGTTTGTGTGTGTGTGTGTGTGTGTCTTCTCCATGCTCCAGTGACTTACTTTAGAGTCCGGTCTTCCTGAGTGCCCACATTAGGAGGCACACAGAGCAATCTGGCCTGGCTAATACAGTAGCACAGTGGCTACCTGGAGGCCACAGTGGAGCACAACAGCACTGCTCCCGTGGCTTGGCATGGCTTTTTAAAAAGAAATGCTTCTTTCTTTAGTATAGCCAAGAATGTGTTTATGCACTGAGACAGAGACAGACAGATAGAGAAAGAGAAATCCAGGCATGTTTGGCTGGCTGACTAAATATTTTATAAAAAGTTAGATATTCTGACATATACCATACCAGTATCATCTTAAATGTTGGAATAAATAGTTTTTACAGAGCTTTGGGGAACAGTTGGGAAATTTTTGAACAGCACTGTGCAAACAGATAACAGACAAATATGGATTGTATTGCACTGACCAATGACAACATTCATTTTCTAAAACAAACTTTGAAGCAATCTGGATTGAAAAGTTGATTTTTATTATGTTCTATGTGTTTTTCAAGTCTGATGCACCTGCTTTTCCAAAAATGAGCCTTGCCTGTTCTGGCTGCCACCATTTTTTTTTTGTTTGTTTGTTTTTTTACACAAACTGCAGAAACATAGCGGAAACACGGCATGTGTCTTTCCATACTGGCGTTTGTGCTCTCATAGTTAGTGACTTATTGATTATTGAGGTGCAAATGTATTGACCTCAACCTGGTAAAGTATTGATTTCCCTCAGGGGATCTATAATGAAATTAGTGGGTTTGAACTGTCCATGACACAAGCAAGTAAAGATCTTCTATTAAGATGTTGTCCCAGCGGCCGTTGACTACAGAGGCTCCACTTTCCCCTTAGATCTTAACCTCCTAGGACCTGGCGTCCACATATGTGGACAACACATTTTGGGAATGCAAAAAAATAATTATTTGTTTTTACACTTAGCAGGTCCCAATCAACCCAAATAACAAAGAGAAATCAATAAAGCATGCCATGCAAGAGTTTAGGTCTTAGGAGGTTAAAGGCATAATAGGGGCAAATATCAGCCCTAGTGATAATGAGAATAAGTATAGAAGGTGATGAGATGTACTAAAGCACTTTTTTTGTGCTTTCACGTGTCAACCTTTGTGTTTGTTTAGGGTTGTTTGTCAAGACTGTCTGCAGTGTTGCGTAAGACTAGAGTGCAGGGTGCAAGGAAATTTATGACAGGCTGTCATCCATGTTGTCATATCATTATGATTTAAGTGCACAGCAAAGAGTAAAAGGAAAAAGACAGGAAGATGTAAACAAAATGTGCAGGAGGGAAATATATAGAGGTCACAGGTGGTGGACTCAAATATACACACACACATCAGTACATGTGAGGCACACCGGGGGTTTACTCAGTTTCTGATAGCTGTGTACGCGCACAACAGAGAAATTTGCCAGCTACTCAATAAAGCTTTTTTTTTGTTTATCCATTTTGATTACAAATCTTGTTTTCCAAATGGTCAAATAAGTGTGTAAGCAAACATGCACAATGCACACGCAAGTGCCAACACACACGCAGACGCACACAAATTCTCTCATTCAGCTGAGCCATTTCTGAAACCTGGGCTAATATTTGTATGGATTATTGGCCTTTGTGCTTATCGGCTGCACCATATTGGCAGACTAAAACCTTATTACCAGCCTATTGAATGAGAAAAAAGGTTTTCGACAAGCACACATAGTCACGCACTCGCAAGCCGGTTTCACAAAGGCACTCAAACATTTGTTCAACATGCAACAAAAGCACACATTTTCAGGCTGAAATGCACCACGGCATGATAGCAAGAACCAAGGTCTTAGCGGATCTCGCCAAAAGGTTGAGGCAGGTTCCGCTTCATTCATTCTGAAAGCTGCTGTAATAATTACTGTTATTTTCTTTATTTCCCTCTAGGGAAAGTAAACAAATGTTGTTATGAATACGCTTCTGATTATGGATAGAGCCAACCATAGTTCTTTTTCTTTTTCAGTCATTTGGATGTGTAATAACATTACGTGAAATCTATTATAAAACTAATGGCATCCACAGCTTCACAAAGACTCATTTCAGAGCAGAAGGTGCCGGCTTTCTCTCCTCGCTCGCTGTGTTCCCTCTCACTGTGATCTCATCTGGTCACCGCTTCTCCTCCTCTATTGATCAGCTGTCCTCTACCCTGTTGTATATAACTGTCCATACGTGTCTGGGGCCGACTCCACTCCCTCACCTCTGCATGTTTTTAGCACCCTCTGCACACATTCAAGGGAGGGAGAGATGGATGGGTACAAGCAGAGATGGAGGGGAGGTGGGGGGGTAGGTGTAGAAGTGTTACCGCTGGGCTTTAGTGAGTAATGACTGGTCTTATTGCTGGCAAATCAGGTAGGCTCTCCTGAGACAGAGATGAACAACCTCTGTGTCCCCGCCTTCACTTCGGCAGCAGTCTCCTGTGTCTTCAAACTACACTTCTCCTTCTCCTCCTCTTTGTGTTTGACAGAAAGATGCAGAAGACTTACTTCTTTCTGTGCTCACCCTTCTTTAAAACTACCTTGTAGTCATCCGTATAATGTTGTTTCACAGCTCTCCAACTCAGATCTCTCACCCATTCCTCATGTTGCAGCAGCAAGAGTTCCCTTAGCAACTTTCTTTGAGATATACGAGCGCTTTAAAAGGGACACAAGGACAGACCAAATTACATAAAAGCATTACAATCAGAAAATGCTAAACAGGAATAACACAGATCGATGTATCTGTTTTGCTCTTGTTGACCCAAAAAGGCTGTACTGGTACAGTATGTAATAGACCTGTCGTCATAGCTCTTGCAGAGTTTGTGTACCAGTGTCAACAGAAAGTGACAGATATGTTTTCCAGTGTAGGAGATTGGTGCTGGGTGTCAGAGTGAGCTATAAGTGGCTGGGTATTGACATCATACTGGGTGCCAAGTCTGTCTGTGTGTTCATTCCTCTTCCTGACAGCTAATGAAAAACCTGTTTTTGATATGTCACTTTCGCTCCCTCCTGGTACATATATAGCAAGGATTATATGGAGACATAACTGACGAGCGTGTGTGTGTGTGTGTGTGTGTGTGTGTGTGTGTGTGTGTGTGTGTGTTTTTGTGTGTGTGGGAGAGAGACAAGAGAATTGACAAGTTGGAGAAAAAGAGAGGGGAGAGAGAGGAGAGACTCAACAAGAAGACGAGAGAACAGGAGGAGGAGGAGAGCACATAAATTGGTGGCATGTGTTCAAACATCAGGCACATCTAGCAGAAAACACAGAGAGACATTCAGTAGGTCTCCATGTTCAAATGTCAGGCCCCAGGTTATTTATAGCCCCTCTAATTAAACCATGCACTGTGCCTCTCTCCTGCTGTCTCTCTTTCAGTTTCTCCCTCTAATTCTCCCATGACCCTCTTTCTCACCCTTTGGTCCTCCTCCTCTTCCTCCTTCTCTCACTAACTAATTTTCTCTCACACATTCTTTCTCTCACCCCTCTCGTTCTCCCTTCTTCTACCGTCTTCTATCCTCCATGGGCCAGTCATTAGTGTGGAAATCCTATAAATCCTGTTTGATTGTGATCCCGCACTGTCTTTTATGGGAGCCTTATGATAAACACAGACACACTTAATCTGCTGAGATTAAACTCTGTCTCGCCCCATCAGCCTGGTGACAGGAACACACTCACGCTAAAACACACACAAGCTCACGCTCGCGCACATATCATTTTAACAAGACTTGATTGTCAGCTGGCTTACTCTCGGGAAAAGGTTGCCATGGTGACTCCAGATGTACCATGTGAGGGTCTCGTTGCTGTGTGTTTCCAGCTCCATGCTTCCTTCCCTCGTGATACTCTACCCCCTCTAAATGACACAGCACAGGCACACAGAGGGGGCCTTAACCCAGATTATGCATCAATACCTAATTATGCATCCATTACATTACATCTTCCCTTGAAGATGGCGCTTCAGACAGGACACGAGGCTTCTTGCTCCATTCGTCCTAAAACACAATGAATCAGACACTTTTCTAACTGTCAGTCAATGTGTTTAGATCATTCACAAAATATTGAAACATTTCATTTATTTGTGTTCGTTTGACGTGTAACACAGTAAATATAGGTGCAGTCTGTACAAGCATGTGTATTGCCACATACTTCTGTACTTCTGCACACAATACAAGCTCATCGGCATGTGTCCAATAGTGATTAGGGGGTGGTCAAGGGACTAATCTCAACATGGGGTCTCGTATTCTGACCTTCACATTGCTGCCATCATTTACCTTTGGCCTTCCCTCATCTCCCCTGGAAGCTTCACACCAAACACCAAGCTGCTCCAGAGGTCAAATGGCCTTGACCTTCCTGTTTCAACCCTCTTTATGAGCACGGATCTCCATGTAAATTGGAACACAACTTATTCTCCACTGCGGTGCACTATTACATCCCTTTATGCCCCGCAATGCATCATATGTCACAAGAAACACACCACAAAAAGATGCAGTATTAGATTCCAACACACTATTTAAAATGACCATGTGAGTCAGTGGTTGACGTAAAGGGGCTGTTTGCTGTCTGTGGTAACGTTGCCATCCTCGTGCTGACGGCAACTGACGTTAGGAGCTGCCTATAGTTGGATATTAGAGTCAGCTCTACGATGATGAATAATCCCACTGCACTGCTTCTGTGTAGGCAGGTGTCTTTGTATGTATATGTGTTCATGAATATATATCTTTGTGTGTGTGTGGCTGTTACTATTTATACACTATCTCATCTGTTTATGGTTCATCTTCTCCACATGGATGGACAGGAAAAGCTGTAATTAGGAAGCCTGGTGTAAAAATAGAACAGCTGACGGGAAATGTCTCCTACTGGTTGAATACAAGCAGCCCGGCTTTTGTGTGCATGTGCATGTATTTGTGTGTGTGTGTGTCTATGTATGACGAAACACTGAGTGAGTCTGTGAGTGAGTCCATATGCCAGTTTATGTGTCTCCTGTGTCCAGTGTGTGAGATCTTGCCTCCTCAGACCAATTAAAGCCTTGTTGCAGTGACACTTGCACATCAGGCGGGGGAATTGTAAATCAGACACTCATGTTCCCGTTGCCCTCTCATCTCTGAGCAGCTCATCGGCCTTGTTTACAGTGAAAATCTGCAGAGTGGCTTTCCACTCATGGCTTCTTTGTGCCCTGCTAGCACATTACAATAACTTGTGTGGAAGTGTTCTCTAATGGAACCACTGACAAATACTGCAATTAGCCCAATCCAGAGGGAGCAGCGGCGCTCTATGCATCCCCAACAACACCCAAGTGGGGGCAGGAAATAGCCTGACTCCATTTCTATTATCACTTAGCCTTGCATACAAGGCAAGCTGTTAATGCTTTCTACAACCTGCTTCCTGGCCAGAACCAGCTTCTCATCATGCACAGGCCTCATTATTGGAGCCCAGAGCTAGCCAAAGTCATTCACTCTTAAAGGGAAATTCATTTCAGCATCACAGACTTTAGCATTGCCATCTCTTAAGCCTTAGCTCTGGGTGCTGATCGTTGCTTTGGCTGGAGGCTGTTTCATATTCACAGTCAGAGTCGATCAAAGGATCGGTAAATCAGTAATTATAAATCAGCCTGGACGCTTTTCACACCCACCAGCAGGTATTAGCCATCAGTAGGCAGAGTCAGTCTGCTCCATTAATGGACACTATTTGGCAATGCCATACTTTGTCAGGCTGTGCCAGCTGTGGCCCTTCAGAAAGGGACGGGAGATGGAAGTGAGAAGGTGAAAAGAGATTACTTTTTTGCTCAGAGGCAAAATGTTCTGAACTAATCCGAAATGGTTTTCTATTGAAATGTGGGATTATGTTCATATATGTTAGCACATGGCAACCTCTTTATGCCCTTTAGGTTAAATTTTTTACCCACTTACTCAGTGTGAAAATTGTTGTAATAGATTTTTTTTTTCAACATTGACACTGAAGACCTCATATTTCCTGTCCCATATTGACAGCTATATGTAAAACCTGTGACGAGCCAAGCAGCATCAATTTATGCTGATAGAAATTACTGGTTAAAAAACAAAACAAACAAAACTCAAGTCACCAAAGTATTTATTGGACTCTCAGCCCGCCTCCATTAAAGTGGATGACTTTGTTTTTTTAGAATGTCCATGGGGAAAAATAATGACTTGTGACTGGCTTATGTGTGAATCCACAGAGGGCACATGATGAAAGGCAGAATACTGATTTAGAGGGCCTCAGTACTTATGATTCATCAGCTGGCATATTGGAAGGCGAAAGGTAGCTGGGACGAGAAGAGGAGCCTCCATAGAGACAAATTGAGACACAGTGAATTGGCATCAATCCGTCCCGATAAAGACAATGAGATTCATGGAAATTCAACGGCACTATTAGTTTTAAGAACGGGAAAGGTCGCCAGAGGAGATGGGTTGGTGACTCATGTGTGACACTAATAATCCCTCATGTGCCTTTGAATACAGTATGGCAGGGCGCCAGATGACACCTTAATGACAGTTACATCTTTTTTATGGTGATATACAGTCACTTTAGCATTCAAAGAATAAGGAGTGTTATGCAACTTTAATGCAGCATGTATAGCGGCTTTCTTGCAATGTTAGACATGAAATATTTAGGCGCAAACCCAGCCGAGGCCAACTGACGCCTTCCTCTGTGGAGTAATAACCACCCAACCTTAGCTCCAAATGAGCAGTTATTTCCTCCTGTTGCTCTCCTATTATGCTGCGCATCCAGAGCGATATGTTTCTGTGCATTGTTTTTCTTCCTCAGCTGGAAGTACATATATTTAAGTTAAGTATTACAGCACTTCAAATGCAACAATCAGCTTCTTTTATATAGCTTGGTCTGAGTGGAAAACAGCAGCGGCCCTGTTTCAAAAGAAAATCAAATCTGATGTGATTGGTTGTCCGCAGGTTGTTGCTCCTGCACGTCACAGGATATTTGAAATATTTGAAAATTGACCAGATGACTTTTGAATTTATGGATGAGCTACAAATTACTTTTTAGTAATTAGTTCACAGTGAATCCTGCTGCACCTTTAGCGTTTGAGTGTGTTTGTTTACTCTGCTGGATTTACTGCAGGTCTGAGGCTGCTCCTCAGGTGTAAGAGCTCCCATTCTGGGCTGTGGTGGAGGCATAATAATATAATACTCTAGGAAAAGGTTTATGCAGAGTTAAACCTATTGGTCAACTCATGTTCTTTGAGCATCAAATCCTGGATTGGGGGAGCTAGGAGCTGCTGCATCTACTGTACAAGTGTTTTAGATCATTTTACCCTTTTCTGTTCTTGTTTTCCCTTTCTGTCTTCTTCTCACCATTATAGGTATTTTCCTGGCTTAACACCATATTGATTTATTGAACTGTATTTCATTTATAACGACCTCAGGGAAATTAATTTTGGCTTTGGTAGCTGAAAATATTTTTACCTTGGAAGTTTGTGTTTTGTATTATTATTTTTTGTGGTTGTTTTTCACACAGTTTAAGTTTTATTGCTCAGTTTCTATAATCAAGTCATGACTTTATTTTCCCCCTCTCAGTTCATCTGATCAACTCCGTCTGTGTTGCATTAAAATAAAAGAGAAAAACAGTCTCGCCTGTACTTGGCATTGGTCCTAGGTAATAGCAGAGAATGAGCAAGAGAGGAGGGAGCAGAAGTGAGAGAAAGAGAAAAATAGAGGTGAGAAAAGAGAGAGAGTGAGAGAGAAGTATTCATATTATACTGGGTTATGTAATCTCCAGAGGAGCGCTTTGTTTGTGTTGGTTTTGCATCCATGCAGCGCCATGGATCAAACAGACAGACAGAGCCTAATTGGGTTCGGAAAGGAATTTTGTGTGTGTGTGTGTGTGTGTAAACTTATTCTCTCTGTGCATGTGTCTCATAGTCCTATCTAGAGTACTTTTTTGTACAGTGCCAGTTCATCCCAGCGAGACTTGGCATTGAGAATCAGGGCTGTCTATGAATGAGTACATACCATGCACATACTCTCTCTCTCTCTCTCTCTCTCTCTCTCTCTCTCTCTCTCTCTCTCTGATTTTTCATACTCCTCCTCTGTTGCATAATTCATGTCTATACTTTTCACAGGACGCAGCACAAGGGCTGATTTTCTCTATGCCTCTATTATAGCGTTGATCTTGATAATAAAACTTGTCATAACAATATCTATAAAATCTTTTCATGTTGCTGCTCAGCATTCAGAGCACATAAAGTCTTCATTATTTAGTAAGTCATGATCTCAGATTGGCTAAATACTAAGAACCCTAAGACATTCAGAAACACGGTGATGTATGAACAATGACGATAAAGATTATTTTGTATTGACAGAAAAGTGAACGAATTACTATATTCTCAAAGCTGCTTGTCTCCTTTTGTTTTGTCCTGTCATTGTTAATTTAGAGCCAACATATGTATGTCTTACCATTAAGTGTTCTGTAGTATACAATGCTTCTCTTCATGTCAATCACCTAAAATTTCAACAGAAAACAAAAGCAATTCACTTATTTTTAGATCTGTGTGACCTTAGTTTAAAGTGTGTTTTTAGACATGCTAATGTCACTCACTCTGTCCACTACTGTGGCACAGGCTGAAATATCTCAACTAAAATTAAATATATCAACTAAAATTAATGCAGACATTTATGAATATTTAATCCTAATAACTTTGTCTTTTTTCCAGGTTTTCTAATACTTTGATTGTTGACCAAATACTTGCTCAGTGCTAATTAGCAAAACACTAGCCTGCCAGTATGCTGAATTTCATTGATGAACATAGTAAACATTTTACCTTTTGTGTTTATAACTTAACGTTAACATTTTAGCATGTTATTGCAATGTTAGCATTTCATTTGAAGCCCTAGTGCCTCACAGGGCAAAATAGTCAAAATGGTTGAAGTGGTTGGATTGTATTGTGACAAATGTAAAAACAAACATCTTCTATAATTACACACATTACAAAAATGTTTTTTCATGCAGGATTGTTTTGACAGGATGTCTCTCTCTGTCTCTTTGAACAGGGGTTAATAGTAAACTAAATGGTTCAGGCATTTGTGAGAAAACACTGCAGATATTCTTTTCATCCCTGTTATTTTTCACATCCTTCACATTCTCATTTTGCAATCCCCCACATCATTATGAAAAGGAGGCATCCTTGGAGGGGGGGGAGCATAGACAGACTTGGAGAGAAAGTGATTTGACAGCATATGCTGATTCCCATAAGATAATATGTCAGTTTTCCCGCACTACGCACTCAGTTACTGTACAAGCAGGAATGCACACCTCCGTACACTCCGCACATAAACCAAGGTCAAACAGCAGTGCTCTCTCCCATCTTGTCAGTGCAGTTTGAAAACATCAATAGAGACTGATGCAAGGGGAGAGGGGCGGACTGACAGTGGCTCAGAGAAGCACAGACAAAGAGTTGGGCAGCAATGTGGGACAGCGAGCAGAGAGAGCAGTGTGTGGCCGCAGGCTCTTGCCTCACACTGGGCAGGATGAGTGGAGGATAAAGGCAGTGTTGCAGCGGTCTCGTAGGAGAGAGGAATGCATTATTAAACAAAATTTTGACAGCAGTATGGGCCCTGACTTAGAGCCTCCGAGGAACACGACAAGCAGCTTACCAATTCATTACAATTAATGTGCTTTATTAGCTTAGCACAACTGTTTCCCAGTCGACGTATTATTATCAATTGTCATAGAAATTGGTAAATATAT
This sequence comes from Datnioides undecimradiatus, assembly GCA_008933995.1. Lineage (NCBI taxonomy): Eukaryota > Metazoa > Chordata > Actinopteri > Lobotiformes > Datnioididae > Datnioides > Datnioides undecimradiatus. The sequence continues at coordinate 7,188,606 of WARS01000026.1, forward strand.
ATGTGGTAATAGACTGCAAGAATTATTTATGCTCACCAAACACTGTATCACCAAGATGATGTGGACACGACTGTCCACAGTAACGTCTACTTTTTCATGGTCTGAGGCGAGGGCCTCTACTTCCAATTTTGCTAAACGTTTCTGAAATAATACACTGGCAACTTCCAACTTTGTGGCAACAGTTTCTCTCTTTCAAATGACAAATCCTACCATGGACAATGCAGGATCTATAAGGAGATAGTTTTTCCATGGTTTTAGCAAAGAAAAAAAAACTGACTAACCTGCACAGAACCCAAACACATCAAACATCCACAGGATGAACTGGAGCACCAACTGTGAGCCAGGCCTTATCGCCTAACAGCAGTGCCTGACCTCACCACTCTTGTGTCTAAATGGGAGCAAATCCCTGCAGCTAGAGTCTGAAATCTTTTGGAAAGCCTGACAACAGAAGAGTGGAGGCTGTTATGGGAGCTCATTAATGCTCTTGGCTTTGGAGTGAGATGTTTAACAGTCACATATATGCGTAATGTTTGCATTCATGCATCCTTTTTGCGGGGATCTACACACTTTTGGTCGTGCTGTGTATTCCTATGGAAGCTCGCACACGTGTAGACTAGAAAGAAATGCTTCAGTAGGGCGCATATATTTCTGTAAATCATCCTTAGTGCTGCATACAGGTGTCATTTTTTTAGCAAAGCGCTTACGGTAAGTGTTTGCACCCTGATATGAATACGGTTTCCACACAGACGATGTCCCACCAGGGGCACACACTTCGTGAGATGTAAGGGCATTGTGGGTTAACTGTCTGCGGACAGAAGCGCTAAAAATAGCTCACAGCGCAGAGGTGTGACTCCACAGGCTTGTAAAGAGGTCAGTGTGTTTGCACCTCTCCTGGTGTGAGCATCATGTGTCTGCAAGGCTGTGTTATGGCCTTCCCTGTGCACCTGTTTGTATTACAGTGTGTGTACAGCATGCTGCCATTCATCTGTGTTTTCAGGTTTGCATCTGTACAGTCCAATTTGTAACACAGACAGCAGGTTTGACCTTGCTGTCTTCCTGAATCATCTCTCCTTCTCAGCCTCTCTAATGAGAGAGTAACTGCAGGCAGAGAAAGTCACGGAGAAGGGACAAACTAAGATTTCCTTCACTCCACAGTTTTTAACCCTCCCTACTTCAGCCAAGAGCCGGGGGAAGAGCAAGGTGATGAGCTATGAATCACCAGGGTAGACGACTTAAAAAGGAATAGGTGATTACAGGTGTTCTATTTAGGGGAAAGGGAGGGAGAACTAGAAAGAACGGGTGAGAAAGAGAAAGAAAGGCGTCGGTAGTGAGAGGAGCAGGAATTCTCTTTGTTCCTACTTCAAAGGCCACTCAGAGGCATCCAGAGCCTTTCAGTCGGTGCTCATTTGCGATATCATGCGTGAATATAAAAGCATGACTTTGCTCTATGAATATAGGGTCTCGTATCGACGCTGGGTTGTGCCAGAGGATGTGATAGAAGTTGGTCTGGTGATAATGAATAATAAGGAAGTGAGAACCAGAGATGTCGATGACGCCATCACGGCAGCAATTTTGCATGAGTCTCGTTTCGAGGCTTGTCTGGAAGATGCTGTAAGTGTCACTGTGTGTGTGTGTGTATGTGTATGTATGTGTGTGTGTGGAGGGGGAAATGGCCACAGGTAGTAGTGAAACACAATGTACTTCCAAGCAGCAGACCTCATGGGAACAGAGCCATCCCCACAGGGGTTTCAGTTCTGCCATTCCCAACACAAGAGAAGGTCCCCACAGGTAGAATCCCTCAAGTTCACCTGTTATCTCATTCCCTGCAGCGCCCCGGAGCTTTCCCTTGACTTCTCTGGGCACTGTGTCTGTCATGGCTTTTTCTCCCTCTGTAGTTCCTTACAGACAGATAAAGTGTGGCCTCTTGGCTTTCACACATTCGTTTGTCTCCGCTGTAGAAAAGTTCTATCTCAACTATTCAAACCTCACCAGACTGTTTCATGTGTCTTTGGGCATCTTTAAAACAAAACCAGGCAACACACGAGATGTATTTCTGTGGTAGGGGATGGTTTACGCTAAGAGCCACTAAGCTGTCTTTGTTATCTCATCATTGGTGCAGCGGGTTGTCTAATTGCACCATCAGACCAATTTCCAGCCCCTTTAACCAAAGTATTTGTGATCATTTTGCTTCCAAATGTCTCCTTTCAGAGTCAGATCCACGGATGCAAATTGATCTTGTGTGTGGTTACATACTACATCCAATAATGGGACATTGTGATATTGTGCATGACTTTTCTGGCAATGTAGCTATTTTCCTGATGTTACAGAAAATGTTCCTAGGTCTTAAGCTGGCAGATTGCAAGAGATTCTTTCATCGCACATCTGAAAGGTCTAGTGGACTCAAACACCCTTGAACACTTATGCATTCAAGTAGTCAAACCCAGCAGTCTGCCAGCTGAGCCGAAACTTTCTGAAACTTTTTCAACCTTAGATTTCTTCCAGTGGTTAAGACATGAGGGATAAAACCTCAGATACAACACAGGCTATAGGTTCAAGTTCAAGTGGAGGACACAGAAATGAGAGGCTTTGTGAGCCTTAGCCTTTAGGAGCTATGGGACTTCAGCACCAGATCTCCCCCTTTTGACTGTAAGCCACAAACCCAAGCCCTTGTTCTCAGTGGGATGGGATGAATCCGAGTCTCCCTTCAGCTCCTGTCCTACAAAATGTAAAAAACCTTTCTTAAGTTCTGTCCTGTCTTACTGTTTTTATCATTCTTTCTCCCCTCTACTTACATTGCATAATCCAATATGAATATGGGCACACGCCATGCTGTGGACAGTCATGCCTCTATGCAGATACTTGCGCTTCACTCTCTGCATGTCATGTTCCTCCATAACAGCTGTGAGGCAACACGCAGAACTTTAGCTATTTCAACAGAGAGAAGAGAAGGCCTCGGGCCACGATGTGGAGCTGCACCAATCTCACCGGGGGGGAGGAAAAGCTAGGATGAATTATTCACTGCATTTCATCTTTTCTGTGGCACATCAGGTGCTACAAATTGTGCTGTAAAATGTTAAATCCAATGCAAGTGCATCATGTCAGATGAAGTGTGATGGCATGGAGAGGTGATACATCAGCCAAAGAGGGGTGTTGGAGAAATATGTTCCTTATTTATTCCATCATCATTGATTTATGAATAACCCTTTTGTAGAAATTTTGGCTGTATATTGAAAAATACTGGTTGATTAAGTACCTAGAAATTGCTGAAAGAAGTATTTTTAACAAGTTAATGTAGTACAGTACAAATTTAGTATAAACATGTGATTACTATAGGTAAGTAGTAGCAATTTAATTTGCTTGGCTTGTTCGGAAAACTCTTGCAGCACAAAATCAGTATCTGGCCACTAAAACTAAAGAGCTTTTCATTTGTAATTTGGAAACTATCTGCCCCTGCTGCGTGATAAGTAAGCAACGGGCAGTTATTGTGTCTGTATGTTTTGTTTTTCTCAGAACAACTACTTACTACAATATCGTTTTTAGTCTAAGCAGACTTTGATTGGCATATTAAACAGTAACCACTTTCACACAGATTTTAAAACTGTATTATGTTTGCCAGCAATTATCTTGTGGTTACTCGATAAAAGAAATGAGACGATATGAGACGGCTATTGCAGAAAACACAACTAAATAATGATCATATAGCACATTAATAATGCGTGTGTTTGCTACTGTGTGTTGTGTGTACCTATGGGATTCCTTTTTCTAAATGTAGTACTCACAGGTGATGTCATCCTCATTAAGACGCATGCTCCAGCTCCCACACACACCACTCAGCACTGTGCTCAAATAAAATAATAGAAGAATACACTCAGTTGTATTTTTAGAGGCTTTTCTCATCGAGGCACAATGATAGGCTTTATCCCCTACCTTCCTTTCTTGTGCCCCTAAACCAAAACTGTGTAAGCACTTGTTATGAAGATGTCTATATGTTGCATGGCTTTTTATACAACAGAAACAACAACACATGCCGTCATGAAAATAGCAAACGTTTATTGTTCTGTTTGTTTGCATTTTCCTGCTGCAGTTGAGCCAAACCACATCTCCTTCTTTTGATGTTACTGTGTTTCCTCCTCCTTAATTTCCTGCTTTGTCTGTTTGTGTTCATGCTGCCGCTAGCCTACATACACCCTACACGCACACACCTCCCATCAGCCCCTCGAGCTCCACATGAAACGCCACGCTGTTGCTCTGCAGCCAGCCGGTGCCTGCTGCTTTGGAGTCCAAGCAGCAGGCTGACAGTCGGCAAAGCCTTACAAGGCTATTCTGAGCTGCTGCTGCTGCTGCTGCTGTTGCTGCTGATGACCCGCTAGACCTGTTCCGTGGTATACTGATGCAGTTCGATATGCAGCGTGGGCCGTGTAGGAGTCACAACACTTGTTTAAACACTCACTCTCTCTGGCTCACTGGAGCTCGCCCTGCATGCTGAATTTAGCTCCCCAGCTCTGTCTTTTAGTGCCTTCTCGCTGCGTAACTGCTCCCTTTCTTGCTGCGTTGCGTTTTTCAGTTTTGCTTACATTCAGTCTTGCTATGTCACTTCATCTTTTTTCTTGCGTTTTATATATTACCTTATGCTTAGACTTTCTTATTTGTTCTGTACTCTTTGTCCTTTTTGCACCTCCCCATGCAATTCCCTTTTTATCTTGATGAGTGTATCAGGAGGACCTAATGTTTGTGTAAGGTTATACAGAGGCTGCAGACTCCTGTCCCAAATTTCTTTCTCCCCATCTAATCTCTCTCTCTTTCACAAGTCATCTTTGCTTCTCTCATTTCTCCCTTAGAGCTAGAAAAAAAATCTGCTTTCTTAAATAGCCCTGTGGGAGTGGAAAAATAAATCTCTCGTTTGTGTGTCCTCTCAGCCTACAGAAGATTCTGCTGCAGAGGGTATGGCCACCGCAGCCCCAAGCCAGTCATTGCCTAAAACCATGCTGGAGGGGGATACAGGTTGAAGGCAGAACAGATTAAATGAGCCAGGAGTCATTGGAGCCCCAAGGGCACCACATTTTGCCCCAATTAATTGTGTTTGTCAGAGCGTGAAAGTCCAAGGTCCCTTCACTGGCAGTAAGGAGAGAGGACAGAAAGGTCTGGTACGGCTCACTAGTGCCATCACCTCCCAGGCTTCTGCTCTCTTTTTTCCCTTCCTAGAGTGTCTCAGCAGCTGCCCGCAGGCTCCAGGTACACACACCTTTTGAGGCTGGTGAGTTTAAGCTAGTTTAAGTTTGCAACGCTTGCTGATTTAATAGTTAATTTAAAACAAACTTTAATGGTCTCGGTAAGTTGATTACATTTCAGCCAATTATGGGTGTTTTGGAACAGGGCTTGAATGTTGTGTAATGGAACACAGCTTTTGGCTGCGAGGGACCTGAGGGGCTCTGGGTTATTGTGAACGTAATTGTGTGGAACTAAACAATGGAGCATCAGCCACACAGACAGCCTGTGGTTAGCCCAACACAGCCCTCACTGATGTGTTTGCAAGTCTATGTGTGTCCAGGTTTTGGTTACATGTGCATGGAATTTGTCTTTCAGAAAAATCACTCTCAAGCAGACACGGTCATCAGGTTACAAGCTGGAGAGCAGGGTTGCCGTGGGGGATGGGAGTAGACTTTTGTCCTCCTTTGCAGTCTGTAGGCTGAATGACAGGGGAAGTAGCTGCCATGTTTTGGCTAAGGTTCATGTTTTGAATAGTATGAAGTGTTACATCTAATTTGTCTCTTGTAAAGGTCACTGTGCAGAGTTTGACTCCAGAATATAACATGCCTTTGACCATCTCTGCTATAAGCCCTTTTTTTTCCTTTTTGGCCATGTTTCATCGTCGAAGGAAAAGATAGTTTGACGTGTGGTGAAATCTCAGTCCTGTCATTATTAACATGCAATGGGATGTAAGAAAAAGCAAGTGTCTACATTTGCATGTAATGTATATTAGAATGCTAATTGCAGATCTAAGGCAACGCTCTTGGATCAGCCACTAGCAATGTAGCAAAGAGGCTAATTTAGCTTGAGTCTTTGACCAAAGGCTGTTTCTGTTCTTCAGGCTTACACATATACATCCCTGCACATGCTGCTGCTGCTCAATACACATACACACACACTCTAAACACATACACAAGGCAGGAGCAGGAAGCATTCTGCCTCAATCACATCAAATTATGCGACAGGCTGATATGGAAATGGGATAATAGTCGTGCACAGTTACACACTCACATGTTCACGCTGCTCTCTTGCAGACTTGCCGCCTCTGAAATGGAAAAGCTTTCAGCTCAACTCCAAATGTTTACCAAGCAGAATGGAGTGTTCATCCGTACTTTTTCCGTAACCCTGTTAGTTGGTTGTTTTGAAGGTGCTGGCCAAATTAATGGGTTGCACTGCACATCATTACAAACACTGGGAGACATGTTGGGCATTTCACAGTCTTTGACAATTTTCTCCACTGAGATCAGAACAGTAATATCTTCATTTAAATATTAAGAGAAAAACTCTCCAAAGAGACAGTTCAGTGGTAGAAATAATAGTTGTGTCTGTGAAGGGACTGCTTTGCCTCCAATTTCTCAAGTAAAGTAAATCTGTCTTAAACAATTTTGCTTGCTCAGGAGAGTGCACTAAAAACAGGATTTTAAATGAATATTTTGCTCTCCGTTGACACCAATTAGTTAGCAGAACATTCAGTAAGTGGAAAGTGAGAAATAATTTATTTGATAGGGGTCCCCTTAGGTTAGCCGAAAATCTCCTCAGAACTCCTCTCTGAAGGTTCACAAGGATGGCCCATAGCAGTGGCTGCCAGGCGAACACTGAATAGTAGGCACAGACAGAGCAGAGAGCATACAGTAGAACTCAATGCAGCAACTCAGTGTTGCTCTCTGTTCCCTCAGCAAAGAAGCTCAAGTGTAACGCAGCAGCAGATTTAGTGTTTTTCAGCCCTCTTATAGGTTTTTGTCTTCGGACAGACACGTTTCCAGAGGCAGACAGCGGTGATGTTCTTGTATGTGGCTTGAGGTGTGCTTTATGTGTGTCTGTGTGTCTGTGCGTGTCATAGACCTTGCACAGTCAGGTCCCAGAGTTGTATATTCCTTCCCCAGCCGTCTTGAAATGTTTTGACAGAGCGATTGGACGCAACATACACAGCTCAGTGGAAGGAATGTCAGGCCGCGACAGTCTTCCTCTGCTGTAGCATTATATGTGTGAGAGAGAGAGGGACTGCCTGGATCTGCAAATACGTATATGTAAGCACAGTGTGTGTCTGTGCGTTTGTGTTGCTGCCACATCTACACACTCTCTCAAGAGTTTGGACTTTTCTGTTTGTGCTTTTTTTCTGTACGCCACTGTGCGTGTGCTAACACAGAGGGACCAGGCCTGCTGCTGCAACCATTAACAGAGCTATAAATAACATGCTGTTTTCCCTTTCCTGCTATCCACATTGGTGTTGATGAGGGTTTCATTTGTGCCCTCTCCTACTCTGGGAGGGTGCAAGATGTCGGATGTGGGGAACAAACACGATGCCTTGCCTGTATCCAGAGTCGGGGGCATAGTCATGTTTGTTCTTGCTGTTCTCGTTGTGGTCTCCTCATTGTGATACTTTCTTTTCTCATTTTTCTTTAGTGCTTCAGCGGCACTGTCCCACATTTGTTTGCATACTCTATCCATGTGCACACATCCACCACCTCCTCCATAGCTTCCTCAGCTGCTTTTACCTAAGTCACCTCTGCATACACATTCATGTTCATGTATAGGCAGATGGATGGAAGGTAAAGAAATGGAGGATGAAGATGGAGAGCACCAGATTTAGAAGTAATAGATGTGTCGTTCCAAGCTGGTCAAGGGGAGAGTGGCTGGAAAGAGGGCAGAAATTGGCTGGCACACCAGCTGCTTGGGTGCAGAGACGGCAACAAGGGGAGCAGAAGGCTAGAAGAGCCAGCTGGAGAGGGCAGAGAGCAGGGCAGAGTGAGTGGTAGAGAGGACCAGGCACGCCGGCTGTCAGGCAATCTGCACAAGCTTCAGATACAGGTGGGCTAAGAGATGCAAAGTCTTCTCAGAGGACTTGAGCTAGCGTGAGAGAATACCAGAGAGGAATGGATGAGGAAATGAAAAGAAGCTGGGTATGAGTGCACGTCTTCATCAACATCTGTTACGCCTGCAGCGATATTGCAGGTGTAAGAGTATGTATTCAAATGTATGTCAGTTCAACCTTGTGAAGGGAAACAGAGCATGACATGCACTGAAGGTAAACACCATTTCCAAGGAACTGCCAATGTTTTATTGTTTCCATGAAGACAGTAGTTTCTGTATATAGTTATTAGCCTCTGAAATAATCATCATTTTTCTTTCTTTGCTCCTCATTCTCAGTCAACACTCTTGTATCACAAGAGCAGGACCCAAGCTATCCCTCTCGAAGAAAGTGCTAGATGGCAGAGCGCCTACAAAAAGCATGTAAACCGCAACCTGGCCAAAGAGAAGTGTCAGATCCTATACAGTGAAATACTGTACAAGAACACAACTGTGTCTGGCTTTCGAAGTGTGTGTGTGTGTGTGCGTGTGTGCGTGTGTGTGTGTGTGTGTGTGTGTGTGTGTGTGTGTTTGTCTGGACAGGAGCCAGACAGGGATCCCAGCCAAAGAAGGAAGAGTTTAATACAGAGCACGTCTTAAAGGGAGGGTGAGGGAGCAGCTCATCTGCCCACAGAGAGTGGCAGAGGTTAATGCAATCCCTTTAAGTGGACATAGAGCCAGTTAAGAGGCAATCAAGAGAGCAAGAGACAAAATAAGTCATCTATTCAAGTCCACCGTGGAGATCACTTCTTTGTTTCATAATAAACAGACAAACATTCTCAGTTGTGATCATGTATTTATGAAAGGTTTGATGTTCCAGCAGGCAGTGTTTATGGCTATTCTTCTTGTAAACCTCACAGATGGAATTGCTATGAACACTGTGATTCAGTCTACTAACAATCCACATCTTTGCTAATGAGTCTGGTTAGCCTGATAGACATCACAGTGTAATTTTACATTACTGTGCAATGCTCTTGTGTGCTTTGCAGAGTAAGAAAACCATGGCAGTGTTTGTTCTCTCTCATCACTGCTAAGCTTCAAAGTGCAGTTGTGATTTCAGTTTGTACATGTGTGCACATGTGGGGAAGGGAGGTTGTGTGCAACCTGATAGATTGGCCATCTACAGCATTAGAGATGGCTGTCTGATGGATTAGTATGAGTGGCATTAGCACTGATGTGTGATGGAAATGATTTATGATGCCTGGAATCCCTGATCTTCCATCCTTCTCAGCTGATCCCATTACAACACAGGCTTTAAATCATCCTCGGGCTCTGGTTTGTGTATATGTCTGTGTGTCTGTGCTGTGTAATGCACGTATGTTTGCATGCATACGATTGCCTGCATGCTTCTGTCATATTTACATAATGTGTGACTAGGAATAATGCGCCACAAACTCTGATCTGAAAGCGCATTTGTGTTTAAGACGGCATGTTTCCGTCCTTCCTCATTCATCACCATGGTTACTAATTGGCTTACAGTGCATGTCAACAAGCTGTCCTTTTCATATTGGCCCATGCTCTCAATGTGGAATATGTTGCTTTTTTGTGCTTTGGGTTAATCCCCAGCAGTCCTACAGAGAGTAACTGTTTTTTTTTTCCAGCCACTCTCCCTTTGAAGGTTATTTTTATGTTTGACCTTGAGGAAAAACTGACCTGTCTGAAATTAAATTTTAATATTGCCTCACTGTAGCATGCCCTCTTTCCTGCACTTCAACCCACCCACCCACTGCTCTCTTTCTCTCACTCCTAGATCAGTCAAGACTCAATCAGACAGAATCAATACATGAAATGTACGAGTAGGTCAGCTCACACACTCTCTGCCACACTACATCAGAGGACTGCACCCAGTGGTCTGGTCTCTGTTTTGACACGCAGTAGATCAACAACTGTGTGATTTCCCTGTCTCTTTTTAAAATAGCTTTTCTATATTTCAAAATTTCTAATCACCGTGTAAATTCCCATACTTTTATAAAATGCATTTCCATAGAACGACTCAACAAAGTCCTGCTCAGATTTTGCTTTAGTTAAGTCTGCAGTGTGCTATATGTGCAGTTGCTGTAACACAAACCCACTCACAAACTCCCATCAAAACCTAACCTGGCAACCCGACACTACACCCACACCCACCTAACTATGTGTTGCTGATGACAACGCTGTGAGGCCGGCACGGTCAAAGATCAAGTAGCTGCGCATGATTCGCACATTAACCTACATCTCCATTCTGATTTGATAACAAGGGCCTGTCATTGAAGGGTAGAGTTGCAGTATGGGATGAACCCTGCCAGGATATAGGCTTACAGGAGGAGCAGGGATGTAACCTGGCCCAGCACTAAAGGGCCAGCATGTCAGTTCAAAGGCTGCCCTTATTTAGCAGGGGGAAATGCCAGGGATGAATTAGTGATGTGTTGGAAAGCTCTGGAGGACTAGAGATCAGGGACTAGTAGATAAATAATGTCTGTCATTGCACGGTAAATATAGTGTGTGGGTGGGTGCATGTGTGTATGGGTGGGTGGGTTTATGCATGAGTGTAGGTGTGGGAGCTCAGTATGTGCTGTGCTGTATAGTGCATGCTTGTGAAACTGTACAGCATATATTTACGGTGACACTCGACAGCTTATTTCTTGCACCCACACAGCCAAACAAAAACACCCACATACACACTTCCCCCACCTGTCTGTGCTGCCTTGTTCGGCTCTCTTTCCTGTTGTGAGTCATCTGCCCAGTTGGAGCCAGCAAACACACACACACGCATGCACACATGCACACATGCACATATGCACATATGCACAGACACACATACGCACGCACGCACGCACACACACACACACACACACACACACACACACACACACACACACAGGTGACAAATTCCAATAAAGCTCAGAGCAGTTTTCCAGTATGTGTGCACAGACTGTCTGACATTTGGTCTATGCCCTGGGGGCTTGTGCACATCCATTCTACCCCAGCAAAGAGGCCTGTCACTGGGCCTCCTCTCTCCCACAGGTAGCCTCCCTGGAGCTCACCTGTTATCTCTCTGCCTCCTGTGCCTGAAGCTTTCCCATGACTGCCCAGGGTGCTCCCTCAGTTGAATCACACGCACACACAACAAACACACATGCCAGTCTCGCCAGGCATTGAAATAGGACAGGAGGCTGGGCTGGAGACACCTCTCCTGAGCCTTGGTGATGCCCTAGTTTCTCCTGCAGCCTACTTTTCCACTAACACACACATCCAGACAGCTACCTTCATCCACAAACACTGACCCATGCTGACAGGCTGACTGTTAACTACTGCCAAGGATGGTTTGGGGAAATATTGCTGCTTATTTGTTCTTTTGATTAAGGCATTTAACATGTATAACTGAATTTTGGGCACTGTCCGTTCAAGCCAAAATTCACTAGTTTTCAGTGTGACCCTGTTAACTTTTCATGGATAGACATGTCAAGTTGAGATGACATGCTGCTATCGCCGACACCCTGACTGGACAGCACATTGACCAGCCTAAAGCGGATTTAGAGACACCAGCCAGCTCTAGTTAGCTGCATTGACTGCCTCTCCATCAGACTTGGTCATAGATCAGTACAGTCGATGCTGCCGTTGTGGCGGACACTGATGAGAAGAGCCATGTTGGCCATGTTCGCAGTCAATAAGTCAGGCAGCGTAAAGCAGCGTGTGATAAGCTCGGCCCGCAGCGAGCCAATATTCCTGGCCACAGATAAACAATCTGACAGAGACATCTTTGATTCAAGGAGGGATGAGCAGCAAATTGTGTGCATCAACTCCTCTGCTCTCCCCTGAATTCACTCTCAGTGATGGAGTGAGATCGACCTTTGTTGGATATTCTTCTTTTGTGTGAAGCAAAATATACTTTTACTTTATTTGTAACTTGACAAAGTGCAGTTTAAAGCTGTACAGCACCAAAAAGAAAAGTGGCTCTAAAGTTGGCTCTCAGAAACTAGTTGAGTATGAATTACACTTAAACCAAATGGGCTGAGTGTTCACCCTTGGTATGATAGATTAGTGCTAAATGCTAACCGTGCTGGCCCTGCTACCACAAATGTGTTTTGCTAACACTAATGGGTAATGTAGCCCCGCTCTAATGTAACCTGCTGCTGATGTTAATGTAACCCTTTTAACCGCAGTGACATGGCACTCTGTATGCTGCTCAGCGTTGCAGCACTCCTTATGTCCCCATGACAACAGGCAACATCAAAGAACTCAGAATAAGAGCCGGCTTTGGTGTTGAAATGGAGGACAGCTGAAAAAGTATTTCCTGCTTGATGCTCACCAAAATATTGAAAAATGCCCGACAATATCAGCATTTCTATTCCTGGAACACAGAGGAAAAAGACACTCAGAGCCTCACATGCACAGTTAATTTGTTTCCTTTCCTCTCACCATTAGGCTTTCTGTAGATTTTATGGATCTGTTTTAAGTGATTGAATAGGCAACAGTTTAATCAGCAAAGTCCAAGAGCTACTGGAAGTGCAACATGTAAAAGGGCTTCACCTGTGGAGTCACATGGGAGCGCAGAGCTTAATTAATTTCCATCTCCTTTTAGGAAAAAATTCAATAGTTCAATACTTTAGTCAAGTCAATCATTCGAGACCTGCTGCACCACCGGGGCTTTTGAGAGGGTTTCTTATACTGAGTCCGCTGGCACATTTTGGTTACTTATTGACGCGTTGACATTGACACATGTTGTGAAAGTCTGGCAATCGCTGACGGGTGGAGACCCAAATGAAAAAAATCTGCGAAAAAAAAAATAACACAAAAGGAAAATCATTCAAATCGAGGTATCCAGGCACGTGCACACTCACCCAGCAGCGCACAAACATGCATGTGCTGACTCAGTTTCGTAAAAACACACATCCAGACAGGAGGAAATGGTCTGGCCAAGTTAAACAAATGCAATCACTGTGACCTGAATGGAAGGCAGAGTAGATCTGACATCCTGAAATGTGCTTTACTATTCTCTCTACCCTTTTTCTATCAATTTATCTCTCCTCCCTTGCATTTGGTGTCTGTCTCTGCTGGGGTCACCCTCAAATCCCACAGCAGTGCCCCCTCCCTTTTGTTTTCTCTTCACCACAGTCTCTTTTTGTACATTTGCATTTCCCTCTCTTCCCTGTCCTTTAATGTATTTTTTTTATCTTCTGTGTCTGTACCTTCTTCTCTGTGATCCCTGTGTGAAATCTGTGCTGGGACCAGCCAGCCGGTCACCTTGCTGTTATGACCGTGGGCTCACTGCAGAGTCGAGATGACCCTTGAACTCCCAGGCTCTGACCTTTCTCTTTCTCTCCTCTCTAAACTCCAGCCTTATCTCTCCACACAGCCTCACTTCTTTTCATCTCCGAACATCAGCTCCTGCAGGGGTCAACCACATGGAGGACATAGGAGGGTTGTAGCGAATTGGGAACATGTGTTCAACAAAAAATAAACCTCATAGAAACAAATAGGATACAGGTAGATCAAAGGAGCACAGAATAGAATTAAAACACTCTATAATGCAGTTGTATTCCCTTTTAGATCTATGTTATATAGATAACGGGACCCACAACAATGGCTAGTCTCATATAAAAGGCTGCAGTTGAAGTGTATCTCTTTCTTGTGAGAGTTAAACACCTCAGCTATGATTGAAGTTTAAACCAGCAATAGAGCAGTTTTTTTCTTCAACTTATCATTATGAATAAAATGATAATTGCACAATGTAAAGGTTGTAGAATAATGACACCATTACTGATAAGATTCCTTTTAAACCCGTCAGTGCCACCACCAGCCAGTTTCTCTCCTCTTCAGGCTTCCATTGTCTCCATTACAGACTAAATGAATAAATGAACTTGCGATTTTCTCCTTCTCTTCTACTTCCCCTCCACCCCAATGCCAACCCCTGCTATAGATACTCAAACTGTTTGACAAAGTGGTGTTGATTGTTTCTCTATGGAAATATGGAAACAAATGCAGGGGGAAGTTGAAAGTTCAAAGTCTTTTTCCACTTTAAAGTAAAATTCATTTCCTCTTCCTGCCCCTATTGATGCAATTGGATATAGCTGTCATAATCTAGCCTACAATCTATTGATTGGGTATTAATTCTGTGTCTGACACTGTAATTTCTGTCCCACCTCTCCCCCTACACTGCTGACTGTAATGTCACACACTATTGGAGGCATAAAACACTGGAGTGGTGCCAGTTGTAGTTTCCTTGCCCACTCTGCAAGTTTGATCCCCACGTGAAACACTTGTCGTGTATATGCCTGTACTCTATTTTGTTGTTGTCTTGGGTCCATCAAAAGAGATCAATCACAGAATTCAGACATTCCTCTAGAGATTCATGTTTCAAACTGAGTGCAGTTAGTTCTCATTAGCAACATAATTGAACTACATATCAAGGTTATTGTGCCCCAGCTCCTCAACTCTTTCCTACTTTCCTTTGCACACCCTGCTCAATGTTCCCAAGTTCACAGAGATAGATGGGTTCCTTTTTCTGTAACCAGCAGCCATTACAAGTTTTATTCATACGTCTACTTGTATCAGCCCTCTGAGGCTTGAAAGTATTTCAGCACTTGTGGAGATATGCCTATTATATCACAAGTGTGTATGTAACCATTCTCACATGCATTAAAAACATACATGCACATACATGGATATGCACATGGGCGGATGCACGAATGAGTTAATGGCACTGCTGTTTTCTGTGAATTAGGCAGTATGCAGGCAGTGACTAGTGCGAGCTTTGGGGACTCGCCCTATCTCAGATGTAATTCATATTTAAATGTTGTTATGCTCCCTCTCTTCTGGTAATTGTGTTTGCACTTCCTGGTTACTCTTGGAAGTGGATTCACTGAAGCATTCTGTTGATAGCAGTCTGGTAATCGCTAATTACAAAGAGAGACACATACACATACACGGGTGTGCACATACTCATTCTCACACACAAATGAGCAAAGCTTGTAACAGGGTCCCTGGCTATTATTCACTGACTTCCTGGCAAGTAAGTGTACTCCCGCTGCTTAATGGGGCTCCTCTAGAAAACAGCATCTGTAACATCATGTAGAGGTTTCTGAAGAGATGTTTAGAAGCTTGAAGTCGTGTCTTTTCACTCACGGCCTTTCATTGCAAAAAAAAAGTGTGAAAAGCTAATTTTGAGCATTGAGAGTGGTATCTCAATGGGGCGCCAGTGAGGTGGGTAAATGATAACCACAAGTTGCTGAGTGCTATAAGGACAAGTTAATCAATGTAACTAACACATTATAAAGATTTATTTAACTTTAAACCAGAATAAACAAAGCAGCATGGCAACCAGCTGTAAACACAACTTTTAAGCTGGTATTACAAACAGTTGCTAATTTATGCATCCAGCAGATAACTGGTAATATTGGCATTCATTTGGAGTCGCGTTTCTGAATACCTGGTTAATGTAGGTCCTGTATTCACTCTTTTCAGCTTTGTTTTAAGTTGTTGAGGTGATAATTCTTTGTGGGTCCTTGTTTTTCACATGCCAGTAGTCATGGGAGTCATTGTTGAATTTTACATTTTTTTTTTTTTTGAATAGGCAACACACCCATATTTTCACATATGTTGTCGTCCCCAACAGAATTGTAGAGAAATTACCTTAAGGGGTCGTTTTATGTTTTATTTCTCCTAATCTGGATTCATATAGCCTTTTTTGCAAACTCTCCACATTTAAAAACATTTATACAAGACAGACAGCTAATGTAGTGATAGATTATGCAGTTATTGGGTTTTTTTTAATAACCAATAACAAATAGTACCATGACAATTGACTCAAGATTCGTGCTACTTCTAACAGCTGAGAGAAGTCAGTGCCTTGTAACGGCCCATAGTGTATCATTTTTGCATGGTGATGCAACATCAAAGATCTAAACATACTGAAAAACAATGCAGATGCCATGGCCAGTCAAAATGAAGTATTCATTTGGTACAAATGTAGTATTCATTTTGACTGTGGTAAATGAGAATGAGAAGTAAATGTTAGGATAAAATTCTGTAAACGTTACAGTCACCCAGTTCCAAGTGATAATGTAGCAAACTGGATATGTGTTACAGAGAAATGGTGGCAATCCCTCAGTGTGATTCACTGTAAGATTGGTTGTGAAGTGACTGATGGTAATGACCTTTCCTCTGTGTGCAGTGTGCGGCGTGAGAGTAATGCCCTTCCCTTTATCAACTCATCTGTGTGTTTCTTTCTCCTATCTCCCTCTCATCATTTGACAAATGTAAATGAGGAAATGGCCTATATGTCTGCCCCTCACTGCACCCTGGGAGGCTAAGAAACTGGATTTTGCTATGGTCTTGCAGTTTTAGTTAATTTTGTTTATGAATGAAAAACGTACGCACTCACTGTAGCATGTATGTGCAGAGATTGATTATTCTGATGTAAAAGGGCAATCCGGCTAAAGTGACATTTTGTTGCCATAACCCTATTACTGTCAGGCACAGATGATTGTTTGTTGTATTCTGTGTTAAAGGAAACACAGCGGTGTTCCTGCAGCACACACTGATGGCATACATAAAAAACAAAAGAACCTTTCTGAGGTAAAACTGTTCTGTGGTGCAACCTAAGCACTGTGCTTGTTCATAAATAGCAATGCAGATGTTGTAATTGCAATTTTGTAATCTCCCACATGTGAAATGTCCCACATATAAAGTCATATGTGAACCATTGGAAATTGACCTGAAATGCTGTCACAGCACTTTTTTAATGCCATTATATTCCCATAGTCAATGCAGAAGTAAGTCCCTAATAATACAGCAATATAATAGTTCATTTTAGCCTTACAATATCACCCAGGGCCTGATGACCCCAGCTATAGTACAGTGAAGACAATAGTTTATTCCTGCTGTAGACGATAAAAGGTGTTTAATGGAAGCATTATATGAAGGTGAATGACAGTTAATATATGCAGGGGCTCACAGATCAAGTTGAATTTCAGCCGCTGGCATCTTTCCCCTCCTTTCAAAATACCCAGGTTTCAATTGTAGTTATTCCAAATAAGGTTGTTAACATGCCATTCAAAGAGCAGTTATTCACATAGTGGTTGTATACTGCACTGTACTTTATGACATTTCTCGCTGTGAAAACAACATCCATGATTTTTTAAATTCTCTTTATTTCTGTAGACCCTGGCTTCTGAATAGGTGGTTTGATTGGTGCAAAGCGGGGTGTATGTTGTGTGCAGTTTGTTGTGTGTTGTTTGCAATTTGGTGCATTTTGTACCAAACAGTTTTGTTTGTGTTGAAGATCCCTGTTACCTATACACACACACACACACCACAAATCTGAACTGCATTTTGTGTGGCAGTTAATGATCAACATAACTCCTAATTGTCAGACCTTGCACTGACAAAACATTAAAATCAGTTGCAATAATGGTTAGTAATATGCATAAGTCATTGCACTTCTGATGCAAACTCTTGCTGTAAATGTAAAGAAGTGATAGCATAACAACTGCATAGCTTGGAGTGTCCCTTTCTGCTAAAGATCCTAAAGCAGCACTCTCCAAATGAGACATTCCCATCCTCTTACTATTTTTGAACCTTCTTGACTTTTTTAATAAGCGCACTTGTTAAGCAATCTGTTCTCTGAGTTAAGTCTTTGTCGAGCACCACAAATCAGGATCACAATCAGAGTTCATGTCTGTGTTGAGCTGTCTTAAGGGAGTGCTGAGATTATTATAGCTCCATTGTATCTGATTTAATCCATATTAAGACATCGTCTGAGGCACATTTAACCAAACATATCCGGCCTCTTACATATTAGCGCTGACACTATCTTAATCTCGATCTGTTTCTGTCGACTCATTTCTCTCTCGGCTGTCCCCTCATGCGGTCTTTTTCTTGCGCTCTTGCCTATTCCTCTTCTCAATTTGTATCCCTACCTGTTGTTCCTCCATCTCCTTATTTCTTGCTTTCCTGGGGTGACATTTGTGGGGGTGATTATAGATGGTCGTCCCATCCCTGAAGAGCCATGTGTCATCAGAGTTACTTCCATCTGAGTGAGTGGCCATGAAATGTCAGATGAGAGTACAGATGGATGGATGGTTGAGGAGGCCTGGAGAGACAATCTTTCACTCTGCTGAACCCAAAAGAGCTGAGCTTCATTGGCCTATGACAGGTTGCCCAATGAAAATGGACCTGCTCTGCTACTTATGGATATTTTTATGAGGCATCATCATTTAAAGCCACTGTTGTAACACTTGTAGTCTTCATAGTGGAACTGAACGGTGGATATGAATTGATAAATACGCATCATCTTATATATTGCCAATCAATACAGTGGCATTTGATGTTTTAGTGGGAGCAGGATGGCATTATAATCGCATTGATATTTAATATTGGTTTGCTATGGCTGGATGATAATTTATTCCTATCATTCATCAACCTTTGTTGAAGCCTAATGAATTCTCATTTCACAGAATGATGTTTGAAAAAGGCACTCTCTCCTTTTTCAGATCAAATTATGCTTTCAGATAAAAAAACAAAGCAGATGTTTAAAATAAATTTAACACAACAAGTTGTTGTCAGTGTTTTTCAATTGTTTTCCTTATATAATGTCTAATAATAGATTGTAGCAATTAAAAAGTTGACCATTTTATATGCATACATTATATACATACAGTGAACATTTTATTGTTCAGTCATGGGTTTTGCTATGTTGCGTTTCATGCCTAAAAACCTGGTTTCAAAAGGTACAAAACTCTAAATTAGCATCATCAGAGTTAAACACACACGCACACACACACACAGAGTTTAACGCTCCAAGACTCAGTTTAATCATAGTTAATTGACAGAAAACAAACAACAACTGTCTATGTTCGAATACTTCTAAATTCTGATTGGTGCAGAAAAGTACATGACATTGCCTCTTCCCAACAGAGCCCCACCCACTTCATAGAGAAAACTACAGAAAAGAAAACAGAAAATTTTCTAGAAAATCAGTTTTGAATAAATGAAAGCGATTTAACGGAGATTTAACGGACCCTTTATTTACTTTCCTGTAATCTACAAAGTTACTTAAAAGACCTATAGGCTGATAACTCTGTAATCTCTATAGACTTCTAGACTATGACTCAAACAGATGCTGTCTTTTTTGCCAGTGTGAGGAGAGTGTGTGTGAGCAGGAGTTATAGACTGAATATATAGTAGCTGTCCGTGGTGCTGAAGAGTTTCAGTTTCCTCAGCAAACCTGTTGCTATAAGAACTGCATCCAGGATTAGACTCATCATACTGGTTTGATTATTTTTCATATTCCCTCAATATCTGTATCAACAATATTTTTTAATTATGCATCTCAACTATATTATCTTTAGTTTCAGTTTCACTTAATACAGTGGTCCACACCAGTCTTAACAGTCTCTGCCTTTGCTCGACCCATATTCTTGTAGAGAGTTTATTTTAATGATGTTTCTTAACTTCTGAACTTAACTAGTGAGACAAGTACTTTCTGTTTTTGTTTTTTCTTCTCTTATGTGTGTAAATGTATGCTCACTTACACACACACACACACACACACACACACACACGCTGCATACTGAACATACATGTCATAAACATACAGCAGGCGCACAAACTCACTCACTGAAACACTGAATGCATTGCCTCCTCCAGCAGGTGATTTCAGTCCTCGGGGGGGTCAATCCGCCGCAAGGGTTTGTGGTCCAAACAGAATCACTTAGCCTATATCTGAAGGGAGCTGAGGAAAATTGCCGAGGAGTCACATGGGATTTGGTCTGTAAATGGAAACCCAATCCTCAACACTTCATATGTCTCTGTCGTGCCTCTCTCCCTCCCTCCCTCTCTTTCTTTAACAGAAGCATCCTACCCTGAACATATCAATAAAAACAGCACCATGATTGTGCAGCACATGCATAAAAGCAGTTTATGGTCCACCAACTGAAAATAAAATCCAGCAATAAATATTTATTTTGTGACTCTAATCAGTTCATCTCAAGCATAATGTGCAGATTGTTTTTAACTGCGCCCATTCAGTAAAATGACATATACACACATATAGTGTATATTTATAGAACTGCATAAACAATGTTTGTGTAAGTATTTGGCCACTTTCATATTTGTTTGATATTTTACTTGTACGTGCTGAATTCATCAGCGGGTATTTAAGGGGATGAGCGGTTGTTTCCTGACCTGGCATGACATGACCTGCCATCATCACAAATGTGTGTGTCTGTCAGCCCACAGACCATCTGTGATAAGTCCATCCATCACACCTGCCTTCACAAGAGCACTCAGTCCCACTCAATAACCCCCCATCTATCCTTCCAAGACTTTATTAATATAACCCGCAGAGACCCAGGGCTCCTACGATGCGATGTGACAACCCTGACCATGGACTGACCTGCCCTGACCTGAGATACAGAGAGATATAGCTAGAGAGAGAGTTTGTGTGTGGGTTTGTTTTTCTACATCTGTGGGGTCCCTAAACTGGGGGGCCCTTTGTGGGTACATAAAAGCTGGACTCCACAAGTTTTAAAGGATGCAGTTGGCCTAACATTGGACTTGGGCATTTAGTTCTGGTTAGGTTTAGGGTAAGAAGCTAGGCAATGCTTTATATGTCAATGGTGTGTCCCTGAAAATATGGTTTATGAGGACTTGTATGTATGTCCCTGTTTTTGTTGTATGTTAAAACCTATCTACACTAGAATTCAAAGCAAACACAGAGTTGTGTGTCTTTGTGCGCACATGAGAATGTGGTATGAGAGGCAGCATGAGGGCAGATGGGGAGAAGAAAAAACCTCCTGGGTGCACTGCATCTGCTGTGAAAATATCACTCCCCCCGGTATGCTATCTTTCACTGCTTATCCATCTTCTTCCCTTCTGAGACATTTGCCTCCACTTCCATCCCCACCTTCATTGAAGTCTTGCAGAGTCAGAAATGGCCCTAGCATTCATCCAGGCAGGAGGGGAAGAAATTACATCTAACCTCACTTATCACATGCGTGCACACATACACACACACACACACGCACACACACACGTGTGGCGTGCACATGCACACGCTCACATCACTTATTCCAGCTTTCTCTTCCTTTAATGTGTGCAAGCCCAACTTTATCTCTTTGCCATGTATAATGGCTCAGAGATGGTATCATCAGAGACAGGCCAGCTTGACTAAATGGGTGCGGCAAATTGACTGTAGTATTAGCAAAGAAGGGCCTCTATCAGGCAATCTGATAGGATCCCATTAAAGAAGGCTTGCAGATGAATATGATTAGCTTTTCATTCCTCCTAATGGAAACATCTTCTGAGGAGGGGAGGGGATGAAATGTTTTGTAGTGATAGGCCCTCTGTAGCACTGATGGGATTGTTATTGCCTAATTTGGGTAGAAAGGCCATTAAAGTTGTTGGAAGGGACGATGAATGTTCTCTGTAAGTATACTCCCAGTTATGGCTGTGGACCAGCGGTTCACTGTGTGTGGGCATTGCTTTACTTTGTTGATGCGAAAAACCACCCTCCACATGAAATGGCTTCATATTGGGCTTGTTTTTGCCGAAATCTGTGACTAATGAGTATGAGGTCCCATCTCTTGTTTCATCTCCTTCCCTAAAATGAACTGAATGAGTTTTTGCGTGTGTCTGTGGTTTATAAGTGCGTGTGTGTGTGTGTGTGTGTGTACCATCCTGTGTTTTTACAATCTCCAACAGACTGTGACAGAAGTGCTTCATTAGATTATAAAACGACTATCATGAGCACAACTTCTTAAGCAGATTATTGTTCATTTATGGAGAGCCTCTGGGGTACTGTTTGCCAAGTCCTCAAATAACAACCAGTGTTATCCTCTGTGATCTGTCAAAGTGAATGAATTTGATGAGCGCTATTTAGAAACATGTTGTTGGATATTTGCAAGACTTGGAAGAACTTTTAAAGTATTGATAGGGTTCTTTTTGCTGTTTTCATGTCATTATTGTAAAAGCTGTCTCTGAATATTTATGTTTTTAATGTGTAACACTACAACATGCTCAAATTGATGTGTGTGCACACATACGAATGAGTTATTTCACATGCATACGTTCCTGGCAGCAGTCACAGGTTGATTGAGTAAATGTACATTCTTCCAAGTCTACAGGGGCCACTAATGTGCATTATAGATGCATCAGGGGACGTCTGCCAAATGCTATTGTATCCTTGTGTTGCTAGTGTCCATGTGAAAATGTGTCATCTGTCAGATGTTGTTGTTGAATGAAAGATAAGAAAAAAGGAAAAGAAAAGAGGAACTGGAACCAAAACTGTAAAGAAATAGAATGGTACATGTGTTTTTCCTATTTTTTTGATGTATTTATAATTAGTTACCAGTTTATTTATTACCAGTTTACCAGTTTAAAGCAAAAATTAATGTCTAATACAACAGTCCTGCACAAAAAAATTCTACTTATATTTTTGTTTATTTGTTTGTTTGTTTGTTTAAACAGTCTCATGTAATGTGCTGATTTAGTTATGAGGGTTAGTTGTTGTGGGCTGTAGAGCTATAAGGCTGTACTGTATTTTGCTGAAAGGTGTTTCTAATGTTGGTCAGCCATTTTTCTATGAATGTGGGCTCTCTAAATAAACACCTCTGATTGTAAGCTAAAACATGACTACAACACTACAATTTACTTCCATCAAAATGGCCGTAAAATTGAAACAGCACCTCTGTTAAACTATTTCAACATAAATTCAGCATTCATAAAGGGAGGATTTATTTGATTTATTAGACTGCACCTAATAAACTAGCATCTGAGTCTGTCTGAGGGTGCCAGTACAACAGTTTTAAAAATACTCTCTTACAAGTAAAAGTTAAGTTACGTACGTTCACCAAAATAATTAAAAGTACTAATGTTGCCAGAGAAAGAGGTTCTGTCAGTGTTACAGTATTATATTCTGTGTCATTTCATTTTTATTGCTGACACATTAATACGTAAGCAGTATTTTAATGTTGTAGTTGGCTGTGGTTGAGCTAACTTACCTACTTTTATACTGCTGGCTGTTCTGATGTATCTTTTTTGGGGTTTTTTTTTTCTACTCATTATAGGGTTTTAAAATGTTCAGATGTAAAGTAACTTGTAAATTTGGCTGCCAGATAAATGCAGTAGTATAAAATTAAAATACCCAAATAAAGTATAAGTTCTTTAAAATTGCACTGTGCAGTACTTGAGTAAATGTACTTCTTAACACATGCAAAACTCACTTTGTATAAAGTACTATGTTAGAGTAGTGATAAACATTTAAACATTTAAACATGTATTATGTGTAGATTGTGTGTATGTGTGTATGGTTCCATTAGTGCACAAGGGTAGCTTAACCTCCCTGTAATTCCACTTATCTGTGGTTCATTCGCACTGACACCACTACAGCTCTCGATTTTCCCCGTTTCTGACACGTCACCCTGCATTTGGGGTGAGTGTGACGACATGGAGAAGAGACATATTCCCCTGCAACATTTTGCTGCTGTCTTTCTGGCTTTGCTTCTGCTGTTACTCTTGCTTTCAACCCCTCGGCGCCAACCAAACTGCAAATTTGCAAAAGATACATTCACAGATGAGTGTCTTCATGAGTCATTATCTCATTTGTCTGTTTACCCAAGAGAATCTGGAATATGCACACATCAACATGTCTGGTGCATGTGCTTCGTAGTAATTATACAGTTTGACATTGGCATATTTTGCAGGATTGTCTGTTGTGGAACTTTACTAGGACTGGTTATAATATAATTTATGACCAGAAAACAAGCTACACCATGATTCCTTCAGAGTCTCCTGGCTGCATTGAGGCTCTTTAGCATATGATGGAATGAATTTAATGAAAGGAAAAATTATCGTTTGCATTTCCAAGGACGTATTTCTTAAGGTTAGATTATTTATGCTGTGAATTACAGGTTTATATAACTCACTATGAAGGGCAGAACATTTGTGTTCAAAATGTTTCCTTACAGACATAGAAATCCCTCCACAATCAGTCTACAGCATAATTGTATATAATGCTGAAAGCTTAAAGGCTTTTTGTTTTAGGTTTATTTGTAGTCAGACGTGAAGTCAGTTCTAATAAATTCAGTAGAACTTCTTGTTTAGCTGGAAAACAAGAACAAATTACCTGCACTTTTTACTCATGAATAAGAAATGAACACCATTAGAAATAAAGGTTGCTTTTCCAACTTAAGTCGTGCTCTTTTAGCTTTTGAATTTGTTCTCCTCCATCTTCTTTTCCTTCCACCATTGTATCCCGCAGTGTGACTTATTCCTTTGGAGAAAAAAAGCGGGGGGGGGGTTAATATAGTTATTGTAATTGTGTTGTCTGTCTTTGAACTCAAGACGAGATTGCTTTTGACTTGCAAATATTTCAGATTGAATTGGGCTAAATGACTTTTGGGAAATGTCGCTGGCATTCACGTGTCCTCATCTTTCTCTTCTCCAAAGGTTAATAGTATCTGCTCCTAGTGAACGAGTCAGTGGACTTTACTGTGCCAGTCAGTGGACAGAGGATGTTAGGAGGAGCATTTCGCTTTCTCTCTTGGGATGGGAAAGAGTCAGCAGGTCAAGCCGTATTCTAGTGGGGATAGACACATGAAATATGGAAAAGCCTGAAAAAGCCTTGTGCAATAGGAATGAATGAGCAGCACGCTGAACTGTTTGATTTTGTCTGTGTGTGAGTGTGTGTCTGTGTGTGTCTGTGTGTGTCTGAATGACCTCCAGTCAGTTGTGCATGAAGAGAAGGTTACCACAGACAGATTTTATTAAACGCTTAATAAGACGTTTCACTAGATTTATTCTCTCTTTCTGTCTGTCCCCCGTCGCAGGTACGGAGACATGGTTCCTAAGACGATTGCAGGGAAGATCTTTGGTTCAATCTGCTCTCTGAGTGGAGTGCTGGTAATTGCCCTGCCTGTCCCTGTCATCGTATCCAACTTTAGCCGCATCTATCACCAGAACCAGAGAGCAGACAAGCGGCGGGCGCAGAAGGTACAGGTGAACACAGTTTTATTTCCCTTCAACTGGGGCCCAGAGGGTTGGACCTCCAGACCAGAGGGGAGCTTTGACGTCTCTCTCCCCCAGAGTAGAGGACTCCACAGGGGTCAGGTCATGCCTGATGATGTGATGATGATGTGTGTATAGTGCACATTGACTTACATTCACAGTAGTGTGATAAATATTCAGTGAGTATCACCATACTTTAATGGACTTTCTCCCTTGGCATGAATCCCCCGACCTTCCCATTTTCCCTTTGCTCTGAATAAAAACAAATCAATTGTGCAGGATTTTTCCCTCTTACCAAGAGTCAAATGATAATGATGTCTTCTTCGCAATGTCTCTGTGTGCAGCTTAAATTGTTATTTGCTAGGTTAACAAAACAAAGCTCAATTTCAAATGGGATCAAGAGGCAGCTCCTCCCTGAAGGAAGGAAATTCACCACTTTCTCAATCTAAGGATTGTGAGCTATAATAAACAATGGCTTTATTGACTGTTAACGATCATCAACTAATTAATACTAACTGACTTAACAGATAAGAAGAACTATGAAGAACATATGAAGAACAACTTTTAGGCAGTTAAGTTGAAAAAATTAAAAAGTTTGGTGTTTATCCGCTAGCATCTCACTTTGTCCTTTTCACACAAAAAGTCTAATAAAAAATTATATGAATTGGGGCTCTCTAACTAAGCAGGCTTATTAAAAATCTGGAACACATAAGTATTTGTTAACGGATTTCCAACATTTGAATTTTCACTGCATTATAACCAAATAGAATGGATTAACACCCAGAGTGAATGTTGGTAACCCAAAATGTGTTCCTATTCATGGCATAAAATGATACAGAAACAAGAGTGATTATTATTATTATTAATAACCATTAATAGTTCCAGCCCTTTAATGTTTTAAGATTGTTAATATTTTCTCATTTGTAGTTTTGGTTATTTTTGCTCTTGTTTGTGCTCTTCGCTGCTACTGGTTTATAGTGGGCAGGTTTGGGATTAGAAAGGTGATGTCAAGTTATGCTCAATCATGTTGAATCAATTCATGATTCCAGTGTTCCAGTGGGTTATTCGGTTAGATATTACCACCAGTTTATTGAGAAATATCTGAGTTTAGGGATCTTGAGAATATGTAATGTTATGGAGAAAAAAACAGATTTGAAGTCAATTATCAAAGGCTTTAAAGCACTGAGCCCTTTCTTAATCCAATAGATATCCATGACCTGAGCTGAACCAGCTTACGTTTCTGACCCTTAGGAAAAAGTCTTACTGCTATGTGAAATATCAAATTTTCACAACTTAAAGGTTATCAATACCCCAAACCTATTCAAAAACCCAAGGCTAAATCCCAAAATAGCCCGTCAAAGAAGTGAATATCAGCAATTTCCCTTCTTCGCATGTTTTTTGCTGTTGTTGCTGTTGTTGTTGTTGTTGCTGCCGTTGGTCTGTCCTTGTGAGGAGATTTTATCCTCACAAGAACACACACGGGCACAAATTTATAAATGGATTGTGTTTAAACTGCGGAAAATTTAAAGATCCCATCTTCCTTTGGGTAAATAGCCCAGCCTTCAGACCTTTAAAGAATCAGGCTGTGGTGTGTCCATGAGCCAAACTGGGCAGCAGCATCAGCTGGCACATGCACAGAACTGGGCTGGTAATCATAGTTTGAGGGCAAGCCTGACCATTTTTGTTCTCCTGAGATAGATAGTGGTGTGCTTGTTGTTGAGCTGGCAGACGTGCACACACTGACACATATTTTCAGCAACCATTCCTCTCTCTCATCACTCCCATTCACACCTCTCCTAGTGATGCTTTTTTGCTCCCTTTTCTTATTTCTTCTCTTCCCTCATTTCTGCTCCTCTGCCTCCGCCCGCTCCCACCCCACCCTCTCTCTTTTACCCTCTCTGTGATTACTGCCATCAATCTCGACACATGCTCTCTGGTTGTAGTTTAAATCTGTTTAAAGTCTTGCAGTTCGACCATGGCCTGACCGCTGCCCAGTCTTAACTAACTGTAACCTTGTCTGCCGAACAAGACGCCAGTGTAAGTGCAGGAGAAGGAGAAGACGCACAGAGGGGACGGAGGATTGGAAGGTTGGAAAAATTATCAAGATTGAAAACAGGTTGGAACCGATGAGATGTACAGTGCTGACGCAGAAGTGAGAGAGGAGAGGAGTGGTGACGAGGCAGGCCACAAGGAAGGAGGGAGCAGGGGAGGCAGGGGGAGAGTGGAAAGGGGGGAGAGCTGGAGGCGATGTGCGTCCTAATGCTGTGTTCTTTCCTGAAATAGCCATCACCCAGATGAGGTGCTGGCTGGAAGGAAGGTGTGCGTCTGTCTATCTGCTTGTGTATGTATGTGCATCTGTTTAAGTGCATGCATCTGTGTGTGTGCGTCCACCACACTTCCTGTCAGTTTAGGCCCTGCCCTTGGACTGTCCCACCCTCCTGTGTGTTCTACACTGAGCCGCAGTGTGGTGCAGTGTCCAATTCACTGCTTGTCACCAGACACCACCCACACCTCCAGAAGTGCCCACCAACCGACCAGTGTAGCATGACAATGCTGTCGTCATTAACCAGTACTAAATGACTCCCTCAGGCACTTGAGTGCCACCCTGGCTTGCCTGCAGTGAGGTCAGCGATTTGCTCAAGCTCCCATACATCCAACAGATAGGTTTTCTCTATTTCATAACAGCATGACTCAAACGTCCTATCATTGCCTTCATAATAATATTCCACCTGGATGCCTTGATCTTTGAGAGCGTTATTACTAAGGCAAATCAAGGTCTCAGTACCAAGTATGATGATGGGTTTGCAAATGTGATATTTCAGAGCATTTAGGAGATGCAATCTGTGTACCATCTCTGTCTTTAATTAGCCCACAGGATTAAGTGTTGCTTAGCATTTAAGCTTGTGTGCTTAGGACCAGTGGAGTGTGTCTTGAATTACATATTGTGCTTGTTTTAGTGGTAGGTGCTTTGGAAATTATTTGATCGTACCTCCCAGTTGGTTGTTCCCTAAGACGGCCATAAGTTTCTGCCTCCTTTTAGCAAGTGGCATGGCTCTATGGATGACCATGTCAGTCTGTCCAACAGTTTACTCTGAAATATCAATATGAAACAAATGAATTTTGTACTGATATTCATGGCTGTCAGAGGACGACTCCTGATGCCTTTTCCCTTTAGCAACACAATTGGGTTCACATTTCTGGCTCAGACTGAAATATCTAGACAGCTACTGGATACGTTGCAATGTCACTGGGTACAAATATGATTAATTCAGTATGTGCCCAATACTTTTGCTTATGACCTAACACCTGCAGAACTAATCACATTCCCATTTACCTCAGCTGTACTTTGTGTCTAAATAGGTGAACATGCTAAACATCGGCATGATAGCACTGTCACTGGGGGCCTTTTGCTGTGACATGCTAACATTAGCATTTAGCTCAAAAGCACTTGTGTGCCTAAATACAGCCTCACAAATCCACTAGAGTCGCTTTGGACTCATTAATCTCATTGTATAATTTGTAGCAACTGCAATGGATTTTACTGTCCTTTGTAACAACTGTTGCTGACATGTGTTCAGCCCCACCCCATGTCACATCACATTAATTTAATGCCCTAGGTTGGCAGTCTCTCACACTATAAAAGATCAGTGTAGAGGGTGTATGATAGAGCCATTACCATTGTATGGTCCACTCTTTCACTGCTAATGACAAGTGTGATCTTTAATGCCTCACCCAAGCCATGAATATCTCAAGCATGCCACATCCTTCAATACGCCATTACTACTGTCTACATAACATGTAGTGTTCTTTAATGCTTCATAACCTTAATGACATATGACCTTCATAGCCATTAAGCCAACCATTTAGTAAGTGTCACTGGTCATTTACCATAGCAAAACATCATTTGTTCAGCATTTATTACCTCCACGTGGTTATATTTCACAGAAAATCCATTCTTCCTCAGATCATTTCTTAGAATAAGGCTGTGTTTAACTGAGAGTAAAATAGGATAGCCAGTCAAGATTGCCTTTCACAGTACTTAAACAATGAGGGAGACCAGACAGGAGGAAAGGGAAAGGGGAATCATTTAGGAGAGGAAGTGCAGCATCCCTCAGCATTTACCAGCCACTTCTATTCTCCCCTTTTTTCTCTCCTTACATGCTTTCCTCTCCCATCCCACCCCCCCATTCACATCCATCTTCATTCAGGTCTAATTGTTAGCTGTTCTGGGCTCCCATTACAATTAGCCATCCATCTGGGTGGTGGAAGAGAGACAGCCGCTGATCTATCTCAGTGCACAAAGGAAAGATACATGAGGATGCCACCAGTTGCTGTGTGGCAAAGGAGGAGCATGCAGCTGAGACACAGACATGTATTCTCTATCTTCAGTGACGCTACTTTTGTTCTACAATGAATTGAGCACTGACTTTAAGTCCTTCCTTGTCTTTACACATGGACCTATGAAATGATCTGAAACAAAGAGTCCAATCTGCAGGGGTTACTCTTTAGTTGCTCCTCAGAGCTCATTTGCATAAAGGTAATAATATCCTCAGGTAGGTCTAATTACAAATTCTGAATAGTACACCTGAAAGAGGGCACGATTTAAATGGAGAATCACAAAGGGCAAGTGATAGAGAAGGATTAAAAAAGAAGGGAGCAGGAATTTAAATGAGCTTAACAAAGTGTGTCTATGCAACTCTCCTGGATCTCCTATTTCTTTGGTGCAGTCTGGAATGTGTCCTTAGGTCTTCTCACTGGCCTTAGACCCTGGTTTAGTAATGCGTATCCACTTTTACACATGCATTCAAATATATACGTGTATAGAGCTGCAAAAGAGAAAGAATTAAAGAAGACACACTCTTACAAACAGGTTCACTCACAAATTCTCATAAAAACACACATGTGTGATTTAAGACAATTTGTCAACTTCTCCCGTTTATTTAATACTTGGACTTTAGGAGTTGTCAAGACTGTTGTATGAGTCATAAACAGAGCGGTATCCCTTTCTGTGCTGGGAGAAAAATACCATTTGATCAGTCTGCATTAATCAGGAGTTCAGATATGAACTGATATACTGAAATCTGCTAAAATAAGAAGACAACACCATGCAAAATTAATAAACTGTTCACCATACTATCAATAGAACAACTAGCCAATTTACTTTGAGTGTATTTTGTGATTCTACTGCCATATTTTGGCACTAATTATAAAATTACATAGCTTTTAGGAATACTGTCAAAATTCTCCGACTGAGTCAGTATTCTCAGTGGAGCATCCTCCATTACAACATCTGACTGCATAACACCACCTACTGTATAATATTCTCTCCTCTGTCTGTGTGAGTGTCGCATCCCCTTGACCACCTGCCATGTTAGTCATGCAACTTTTTATGATTTTGAAGTTTTGCAAGACTTATAATAAAAATGTAGATTTGGAGATTAATAAGAATACAATATGTTGATGCATGAAACCCAATGTCAGCTATTCAGTGTTTTCTTTATTTTCTAACAAAACAAGTGTTTTGTGACACAACCACAGTTTTATTGAAATGGAAATATGCCAGTCTCATCTGAGCAAACTTGTTAATTATCAACAGGTGAAAAGATTTTTTTCCTGTCTTCTATGATTTCACAAACCTTAATTTCCAAACCACTTATTTTGTAAAACTACCCATCAGCATTGCCCCAAAGACAAGTGCAGCTTCTACCACATAAAGTGAAACAGTTTGAGGTCTCTCTTTTAGCAAAATGGTAAATCACAAATCTCGCCTCAGGTGTAGAACTGCAGAATCTCCACATATCTCTCATTGTTTGTTTCCTATTATTGTTGCAGCATCTGTGAAAATTGACTTGCCAGCTTTATTTTATGGTCTTGTCATTTTCCCACTTTGACTGCAACTCTTTCTCTGGTTCGACCAGTTGTTGTCTTCAAACTTAGTGAATAGTAAAATTACTGTCTGTTACGGTTCATGAGCATTACATTGGCTCGGGGCTTACATGGCTGAAAGAAAACAAAACAAAGACAAGTCCTTCTTCTCCCACTTTCTCCCTTACTCTCAGTCTTACTCCCGTTCTTCTAAATCATCTCACTATTGTTTTTAGCCCTCCGTTGGAAGGTTGAAGTCAAAAGGTGGAGATGACTTCTGGCCCAGAGTGTTTTGCCCTTCTAGACAATCAATAAAGTCGTCTGCACTTTGCAAGAAGGCAGACCAAAAAAGAGAGCGGGAGGGATGTTGACTGGGGACTTCACTGAGGGGGGTCAAGAGCCTTGCTATGAATTATGTCCGTTGTTAAAAAAACATCCTAAACATAAGCATCAAAGCATCTCGCAAGCAGAGCTTTACTTTTCTCTATAAAGAAGAAGTAATCCAGGCTTAGTAAAGGTACTTTGTCTCTGAGTGGTGTTAGTCCGAGGTTAAGCTGTCTTTGCTACAGAGGCTGAGATCTGTGGACCAGAGGTGTCGGAGGACTTGATTTCCACTGAATCAATTCTTGCCATCATCCTGCCTTCACCGACTCCCAGATGGATTTTCTAAAAGTCTGTTTTTTCTAAGTTCCTCTCCTCCTTTTCTCTCTGGCCCTCCACTTGTTTGTGTCAGTCTCTTTCCCCTTTTCTTTTTCTTGTGTGTGTGCTATCATAAAGCTACATACCTCAGAGGAAGTAACAGACTTATTTCCTTGTGGCAGAAATGTCAGCATGTATAAAAGCAACTCTTTAGATGAGTGGCAGCTGCAAAACAAAATGAGACTCCACAGCTATTTATGTGTGTGTGTGTGTGTGTGTGTGTGTGTGTGTGTGTGTGTGTGTGTGCGTGCGTGCGTGCGTGTGTATATAGTAATGTGCTTCCTCATCAGATGGTCTCCTCTTTCACTTGTACGGTTCCAAGGCAGACCTGAGGCAGAACCTAATCTGGTCTCATAGCTCAATTGCTCTACTTTTCACTCAGCCAAATCCTATATATACAGCCGAGCAAAGCTGGAACTCACAAGGTGCCATGAATTTTTAAATTAAAAAAAAGAAGAAGTTTTCTAGGAAAACTTCCTGGCATTGCTCAGCAGAGTATGGCATGGGAGCTGAGTTGATACGTAGCGTTTCTTGATCAGTTGAGAGTATGCCAGTTTAGATCGCTCAGCTGGCAGCAAATGGTGTAAAAGTGAAGCATTTGTGCTGGCTTGCATCCTATAGCTATAATCTTTAAAGGGCGATTGATCCTAAACCGTGGCTCCTGTGGCAGGAAGGCGAAAAACAAAGAGGGGAAAAAAGAGTGTTTACATCAGTTTATTGGCCCTTGGGTGTATGGAAACATCTGGACCATTTCAAACTGTGATACTGAGCATCACTAATCAGACTGGTTGGCAGGTGGTACAGTATGTTGGCTTTTTGAAAGCTACTCTTTCTCCAAGTTGCTTGCTTTAATGTTCAGTAACACTTTACACATCAGGTACGACTGGATAACTGATGACTGATGAAGGATTCTATGGTAGATAATGATTTATGAGAGAACAGGTTGGGGGGATCTTGTATTAATGAATCAGTAGGGAACTATTAGTCCATGAATATCTGTGAATCGATCAAGTAGTGATACATAATACTGGGTAGTTTCTGAGGAATTCCTCAATATTTCCTGTCCATAAGTTAGGGAATGTAAACATACCAGCAAATATCACTTTAGCTTGTTTAGATGCTGGTGTTACCTGTTCTCAAGTGTCACTGCTAACAACACACTTCCTGGCATTCCTTGTTAGCTACAGCTTATAGTAGGTTTGTTTTATTTTGGTCCTTACTGCCCTGCCAGAGCTCAACCTGCCAGGGGCAGTCAATCAAACAGACACACTCCTCTATCCACAGAGATGAAAAGGAGTGTTTCAAAGATATTAACAATCCATTAAAAAACACATTAACATTATTTTTTATATCAAAAAAGGATCATTACATTAATTACAAAAAAATTTGCTGACAAGGGTGCTAATATTTGAATGTACAGTAGTGCGTTGCAACCACAGACAAATTTTGCATTAAAGCATATATAAAAAGTCTACATGCAATATAAAGACAGAAATAAGAATAATGTAAATGCCATCCTTGTTCCATCTTTAATGTGAGCTTATAACAAACAAAAATCCAGAGCTGGGAAAAAAGAAAACGTGATTGTATAAGTCTGCACTGGAATTGCACTCATACACTTGTGCTAAATCATCTGCTGTATGATATTTCTCTCTGAATCATATGACCTGAAGTATATTACACTTTTAAAATACACTCTGTGTGCCTTGTGTGTCTGTATCTGTGTCTGTGGATATATGGCGTACATGTGCATTTGTCTCTGTGTGAAGGAATGTGCAGCAGATACACTTTTTGGTCATGTAACTATCCACATGATATTCTGTGTATGTGTAGGTGTTAATGAAAGCCCTGTGTCCACAGTTTCTTTACACTCCTGTGTGTTCTCAATGATGCTTCAGCAGCAATTCAGGCTCAATCTGTCGTGCTGTGGCTCTGCCTGAAAGCACAGATGGGCCTTAGACACAAGCGCCCAGGGTCCCAAAGGCCCCGGGAATCTATCAGAGAACTGCAGAAGTAGATTCAATCTTGCAGGACATGTTCTTAACATCCCCTCCATTACCTCTGCACTGCTTGGCAACCAGTGCCACAGTCACGGGCTCCTGTTTGCATGGTGACCCCAGAGAGATGATCCCATTGGTTGAGCACGATGCCAGAACATAAAGAAGGGTTATCCCAAAGGCCTGTGGGATTGCCGTGCCAGCACAAATGTACATAGGTGTTAGAGTGTGAGGGCACAAAGAGGGTGAAGAAAACTTGTCAAGGAGAGCAGGAGGGAGGGTGAAAGAGACAAATAGATAAAGATAGCAGAGTACAGGAGAAGGCAAACAATTTAATGTGAGCTGCAGGTTTGTGCTATAGATGCTACAGTATAAGATGGTCACTGTACATGTGTTTGTTTACACACACTTCTGTTTATTTCCCCCTGCTTTTCTTGAGATTACTAAATCACAGCATGAGCTACCTACAGGTCAACAAACATTACCATGTTTTAAATGAAACTCAAGTGAGGGGATGAGCTTAAATTACCATACATTACCATACTCTTACTGAGCCAGGTATTTCTGCTGGTGCTCTATATGGCATGTATATGTATATGTATGGAAATTCAGCTATGAAGATGAGGTGTGCATACATAAGCACACATGGAGATATGCAAACACACATCCACACACTCAATTAACCCCCCAGCAGTGCACGGGCCCCCTACTAAACGAGCTCTGTGTCTGCTCATCATTTACACAGCTCACATTATCCCTCTACCAATTTCCCTCCAATGAATCCATCATTCTGTTTTAAAATGCAGAGAGCGAAGCAACAGAAACACACACAATTTGTAGCCGCACCAAGTCCGACATCCAACTCTCGATTTTGACGGGAAAATGGCAGTCCTTTGAGAAGTGAGTGACTCAGATTACACTATCCTGTAAAAGCAGTTGTTCGGCTCACTGAGAGATTTATTGAGACCCACATTTTCACACAGGCCTGTGTACACACTCTAATGCACACCCAGACATGTTTTCACACACATTCTGGAGACACAGCTTGCATGGGGTCGAGCAAAAAAACAGGACGTCAGAGTAGAATCCCTCCACTGCATCAAAGCTACTCGTGTTTAAAGAATTAAATCCCAAGGACCAGAGTATATCTGCTCTTTCTTGTATTCTTCTCTTCTTCTTCTTGTTCATCTCTGTTGCTGACTGCCTCACAGGGGAGATTTGACAGCGTGAGAGAAATAGAGGCAGAGAGAGAGAAAAAAAGGCTGGACCGCATTAACTGTGCTGTACGGGTTTGATGTCTCAAAATGCATTTAATCCGAAACTAACGATGTAGGCCATTATGGGCCTGGACACTTCCTTGATTTATTTTGCTAAACAAAACTGCAAACATAGCAGCATGGAAACAGCCCAAATAAATTGAATTCTGCATTATAAATACAGAATGACACTTAGCTGCTTAATTCATAAAGGATTTACCTGCCCTACTCATTGCTGCCTCTCTAACAGATTTTCAGCCCAAGAAATGTGTTATCATGTAGTCACCATAAATCATGCATAAGTATCACACAAGATCAGAGTGAATTTATCACCGGAGATCAGAGTGAATGCTTTAGTAGCACATGTTTGATTTGATCTATAATATCTGAACTAAAATATGAAACATGTGAAAGTGCTGTAGCTCCAACCGGTGGGATGTGTCAGGATGATACCCAATCATCCTGACAAAGGATCTGGTGTAGGGCCCTGAGTCACAGGTGGTTTCTGTCATTTCTTGGTCTTTGCAGAAAGCCCGCTTGGCCAGGATACGAATATCCAAGACAGGAAGCTCCAACGCTTTCCTCCACAGCAAGCGCAACGGCCTGTTCAACGAAGCTCTGGAGTTCACGGTAAGACCCGCCTCTGAACTACATACACTACAATGCTTCAATTGTGTCTCATCATAGCTTTCCTCAGGATTACCCAGCCACATATGACATGTAATTTTTCTAAATGACGATGCAGAAAGCCTGACCTCTGCGTGTTCTTTGAAAAAGCTTGTTCTGACAATTTCAGAGTGAGCAATAACTAAGTCGGTGGATGTCGGCCTTGCTTGTCTGTCCTTTAATTATCAGTTCTTCGAATGCACCCAGCATCCCATCAAGAGCAGCTAGCTGTGATCTCATTCGATAAGCGGCACTTCAGATGTGAGCATCTCTGAGCCCAGCTGCCCAGCTGAGGAACAGGCTTCAGGCAATGCAGCAGGAAATGTAAACACAACTCAAGGATGTTCCTTGCCTAACCAAAATGTTGCGGTTCACAAGCACTATAGTGGCCCGGGGCTGACACAGCGCAAAAACAAAAACAAGTGCTTCTTCCCCTCTGTCTCTCTCCCTCTTTATGTGTCTTTATAGCTCTCTCTCTCTTCCGTAGCAATTGTTGAGGACAGGATCTAAAGAGCACCAGTGCTTATACTCAATCTTGCGCTGAATAAATTCATCAATTGAATTCATATTGATATTGACAGTTTACTGCAAAGGCACATATATACACTGCAGTGCAATTGCTATGTACGTATCCAGTTGTGTATGTAGTTTTTCTATATGTGTTCATGAGTAAAGCTTGCCTTTGTCATATACAGTGTTATGAGAAACTGAGTCAGACAGTTTGCAAAAGTTCTAAAAAATTTAATTTTTCTATAAATTTATTTATAGTACTCCATCTCTATTTGTACTGTAGATTTAGGTTTGATAAAGATTTCATTCATTGTAGAGTGCACACTGGGTCATTAGGATGACCACGGTCAATTTTACAGGTTAAACAGTGTAAATGTTACTTCATAGAGCAATGCATGCAGCTGGTCAGTATGATGTTAGTGCATTTACATAAAAATAAAGTGAGTGACACTGACAGTGTGTGAATCAAGAAAACCACAATGAGAATTTTTTTCCTTTTTCTTTTTGTGCAGCAGCAGCTCAACAGTGACTGTGTGTACAATATCATAATTTCAAGAACTTTTACTTATTTGAATAAGTAGTGCATTCATTTTGACTTAAAATTAGGACTGGCTGTCCAAATTAATCAGCTAAGAGCTCATTTAAGGATTTATGCCTGCTCAATAAAATGTTAATTGTTTTCCAGTTTAAGTATAATTCCAAAGCAGCTATTTACTGACAACATGAACCGCTCCATGCAGAGTGACACAGTGGCCCGGCAGATCAAGCTGTTTCCAGTCTCCACAGTATGGTGGCCACCTGGGTGGTGAGCCATAGCCGCCTCCAGACAGACTGCTGATATGGGCTTTCGGTCGCATGTATATAGAGAGATGGAAATAACTCAGCCTAAACACCTGTGTTTTACTGCTGTGTTAGGTACAGATAAGCAGCATGAACACAGGTGAGCGGTCTTGCCTGGGACAAACCGAGTCATCAGCGCAAGAATGTACCTTCTCAGCAAAGAAGCCTCTGCTTACAGCACCGGCCGCCCGCTTAACAAACAGAAAATTGCTACTACAAATCTTCCAAACATGGCATTTTACCTGCCTTTCGGCAGTGCTGCGGAGCATGCAGGATCAGGGCAGTATCTTTTTGGCTTTGTTTTTTTATAAACAGCTCAACTACAGATTCGCCTGGCAAAGACTGATGCAACCCATTGAAAGTCTGTATATGTGAAACACTGCTTTACTTCTGACAGGCACAATGATGGCACTCTGCAATATACTGAGGAGACATCTTCCCAGGCTCGAGCTGAGGCTATTATAGCCAATATTTACAACAATGATGCAGAGTAATCTGTGTTTTCTGTGTAGTAGCTCTTGCCAAAATCCTGCCTAGATGTAAGATATATACGGATATTAAACTTCAAATGTTGTTACCAAATATTCAGCTGAATGTAAATTTAACATCTGTTCCAAATATCACCTTAGAACTACAAACACCAAGAAAGAACGTTGAAAGCATTTATACTGAAGTTTATGTATCTGAATATGATCTTTCCTGTGTTGCCACATAGCCATGATTTGCTGGACTAATGAAACATTTTAAACATATGCACTGACAAATGAAAGCAAACCAGCTGCTGAATACATATGATCAAATGTTGTTTTTGCTGATTTTTCTTAAACTCTTTTTTCACAAGGCTTCCTCAACAGTCCACTTATTTCCTGTCTCTTCTCCTTTACTCATCGCTGCCCAGAAATGAGCTTCGTATACAAACCGCCACAGAAACTAGAGACTGGGCCCACTTGTTTCACGCACAGATACACACACAAATAAACACATAAACAGGCCGCGGCATAAAAAATAAGGAATATGGAAAACAAGTCATTAAGGAGTTGCCTGTAGCGAACCTTTGCAGTTACAGAGATGGAGGCAAAATGTCATCATGGAAATTTTTATATGAATTGTATATACTGTATATCCATTAGGACTGAGCTGTGCTAGAAGTCTCCCTTCCAGCACAGATCAATGCACTGGCTCCATTGATGTTAGCAGGCATTCCTCTCAGGTCAGAATAGTAATGTTCCCTGTGTCTGACTGGCATGACTGTGGCCCTGATGGGTGTCTGTTCTCAGTGCTGACCTATGAACGCCAGTAAAACTCTACCTGTCTGTTCTGCTTTTGTCTCCTTCTCCAACTGAAGCAACTTCCATACAAGATGAACCTTTCAGATCAGGT
The DNA here is from genome assembly GCA_008933995.1 of Datnioides undecimradiatus. Lineage (NCBI taxonomy): Eukaryota > Metazoa > Chordata > Actinopteri > Lobotiformes > Datnioididae > Datnioides > Datnioides undecimradiatus. Next base: position 7,226,899 of record WARS01000026.1, read on the forward strand.
ACTGAGACAGCAGCCGGCCGCGCACCTCCCACATCTGATTAGTGTCTTCCTAAAAAAAAAAGAGAGAAAAAAAAAGAGAGTAGCATAGTACTCATTGTATTTGTGTGTTTGTGTGTGTGTGTGTGTGTGTGCGCGTGTGTGTTTGCGTGCATGTTACAGAGTTCCACTGAGGAGGAGCAGCAGCGGTTAAGCAAGTCTACCTCTCTATTAGAGAGCCAGCACCACCACCTGCTGCACTGTCTGGAGAAAACCACCGTAAGTATACACACACACACACACACACACACACACACACACACACACACAAACACACACAAACACACACACAAAAAGAATCACACAAAAATGAAAACTGCTGTTTTGGTTAGATTTTAAAATATTAATTTAAAGATCAGGATAATCCCCACATTGTGCAGTCATCCATACATTTCCTTTTAGCTGAAGCGCATTAGGTGAAAATCAGTCAGGCTTAAGTCAGGCTTAATGTGAATGGATCTGAAGTATTTGTATGTGCATGGCCAAGTGCAGCCAACTGTAGCATGATGTCCGGTACACTGCATTTCCCTTATGATACACGCTTGTCTGCCTGTATGTGATACAGACGCACTGTCCATTTTGGCCTGGCACAACTCAGAGCTTGGCAAATGAAAGGCATGCACTGCTGCACACACCCAAACTCTCATTTTTCAACTTGCATATTTGATGAAAAATGGACCACATGAAGGTCAGCATGAATGTTAAGTTGAACCTGAAATAACTGTTTTTGGACACTTAGGAGCAGCTGAGACCAGCTGTAAAGACAACACAGGCATATTAACAGCTTTAAAATTGATATGGGAAACGCGTTAGCAGACTATTTACACATGCAGCACAGGAGCAACATTAAACCATTTGGAGTCGTGTTTGTGTCCACCTGATTTGAATTTAAGTCGGATATTCACCCTCCGTCTAGCTGTTTTGCTTTTCGCTGACTCCTTAGGGAAATATCTTTGTCTCACTACCGTTTTAAGCTGAGCACTTAAAGTACAGTGGGTTTTTGGAGCTCAAACAACAGCTGCCAAAACAGTAAAATTGCCAAAACCAAAACAATGAGTCCAAGTAGCTATAAAGCTCCATACACAGACAGGAACTGCAGCTGGGTGATAATTCTTTGTGGCTTCATTGCTACAAGTGACCCCTTTTACACATCCCCACACACACACATACATATATTGTGCATGAGCAGACAGAGACACACATATACGCACATTGTCAGGAGTTATTGACCCAGGCTATGAAGCAGAAAATGACTATATCAAGCTATATACAGTACATGGTCATAAATATAAATGCAGTAAATGTCACATCTTTTTTTATGACTTGCTCTCTGCCTTCCTCCCTCTGCCAGTCTCATTCTCTTTTGTCTTTGCTTGTAGAACCACGAGTTTGTGGATGAGCAGTATTACCAGCAGAGCTACCTGGAGGCGGGGCTGCAGAATTACCCATCCCGAAGCCCCTCCCTCTCCAGCCAGGACGGCGTGACAGGCACATGCTGCACCCGCCGGAGCAAGAAGCACCACACCCCTTTACCAAATGCCAGTGCCCCAGCACACATGCAGCCTTTGACACACACACACACACATCAACAAGGCTTGCAGGAGCTCAGCACCATCCACATCCAACCCCTCAGCACCAGGTGAGCTCTGGATTTCCAAAGAACAAGAACAAGGTGGAAAAACTCTAATAACCTTCAACTTGTGTGTTATGGTGTAAAAGCTCTGGTTTCAGTTTGCACGGTAACATTTGTATTTAGAAGCCAGTGTAAAAAAAGATGGCTGCGATCCACTGATCAGCTTTTCTTCTTTTTGTTAAAAAAAAAAGCATAAAATGATGTTTTTGCTTGTGGCAGTGGCTTTCATCATCTGTATTGGTATTAGCGAAACATCTCAGCAAGTAACTTCTAACAAGATTCACTACTCAAGCTAGTGGCTGTAGTACCAGTAAACAAGGCTGTCTACATTAGCCTAATTAGCCATCATGTAGCTAATGACAACTGACAACGAGGTGCTAATTTACTTCCAAATTGTCCTCACAACATTACCAGAACAGTTAATATACTTTTAATCGTCTATAAATCTCAGCTGGTCCCTCTCACAAAGTCTTCTTACAATGGCTGAATCTGCCAATTATTTTCACAATGAAATGATAAATAGTTTTATCTATAAAATGTCAGAAAATCGTGAAAAATGCCTGTTAAAATTTCCCAGAGCTCGTGGAGTTGCATTCAAATTGCTTGTTTGGTTTAATGACCCAAAGACACTCAGTTCTCTTTAGTATATAAGAAAGAAAAGCAGAAAATATTCATAGTTTTAATGCTACAAGCAGTGAATGTTTCCATTATTGCTCAAGAAATTACTAAAATGAATAAAATATCAAATAAGCTGCTGATTAATTTCCAGTCAGTCTTTCCCCCTCTATTACCTACGACTGCCTACTTACACACTCAGAAGACAAAGAGCCTCACAGTAGCGTTTTTCTGGCCATTTCACAAATGCAAATCAAATATTCTCTCACCTTTGATCTCTGGGTTGCTCCACCGTCTCAAATATTAGGAACCTGTTAGACTTGCTTCACGCTCATCTTTGGGTGAGCAGCCACAGTTTACTTTGGCTCTGTTGTTTCTAAGCTTGTTTACAGGAAACAAGTGACTTCAATTTCATTAGCAGCTAAATAGCGTGTAGTGCAGAGCTGACTGTTGATTCTCTGTGGCTTTAATACCTTTACGTTTAGATCCATAAAACCGATGACCTATTTGTGCTCATGGTGATTTTAATGGTTTTCTCAAGATTATTTGTTCAGTTTAAAGGTTTTAAAAGTTTTGGGCATCTCCAAGACAATTTTGAAATGTAGTTTTCTACAGAAAGTATTTTGTTTTCCTCAACCACAACTGGTCCAGTAACCTTCAATTACAAACCCATCTTCCTAAAAGTCTACAAAAGCAGTCTATTCCCATTTGTCTGCCTTTCCGCTTACTTTCCTGCAGCCGCTCCAGTCTGAACATGCGCGTGGATGAGCCAGCACCCCTGAACTGCCAGAGCAGCCAGATCACCACAGCAATCATCAGCATTCCCACACCGCCGGTGACGACTCCTGAGGGCGATGCTCACCTGCCGGCGGGCCCCACCCACCAGAATGTTGTGAAGGTTTCCGCACTGTGAATACGAGAGTGCAGACCCGTCACGCGGAAAGACAGATAAAGACTCATGGAGACAGACTGAGGGACAGAGGAGGACTGGGAATGATGGAGGAGATGGCATTTAGAATCCTAGTCTGGCCACGGTGGAGCCTGCCCTCTGCTGGTCATGTACTGTAACGACATGGACTCCCTTTACAGACGGAGGATGGCTTTTAGATACATTATATTCATGTTAGTGGTCGACATGCATGTGAGCGCGTATGCTAGTGTGTGCGAGTGGGTAAAAGAGTGGGGAAATATGTAGAGGGAGTCATTTTAGATGAGGAGGCGTGTGAGAGTTTGCCTCCCCAAGTGTCGGAGACGAGATCCCAGTCATGTGTCACTGTGCACAAAGCACCTTTGTATGATTTTTGCTTCAGTTTGACTCTTGAGGTCTTTTTTTGCAGGAGATAAAAGGGAAAAGGAAGGAAACTCAAAGGGAAAGAAAAAAAATCAGTACATAATCAAATCCATTTTTCCCTCTGATTTAACCCTGTCCTTTTGTTCTGTGTCATTTTTGGTCCACTCACCTGTTGATAGATAAACATTTGCCGCCATTCCTTTTCAGATCCGATATTAATCCACTTGAGTGCAAATTCTTTAAAAGATGAACTATGGTTGGTGTGTCTGTGATGGCGTTACCAATGAGATTCATATTTGTGAATGAGTGTATGTGAATTTTTGTTAGATAGAGGTTGACATGTTGACATTTTGGATAGGAGGTATGTGCCTGTGAGTGAGTGTGTGTGTGTGTGTGTGTGAAAGACAGAATGTGTTTGTCTCAGATGATTGAAAACTTGCGTTTCAATTCTCCTGGAAGTCTCTATGGCTCAGTATATGGTATATTTGACTAGCTGCCACCCTGAAGGGTTCATTGTACACATTTCTGTCCGAAATTCTCAGCTATAAGCCTTTTACACAATATGTGCCTGTTCTGCTGGAGTAAAAAGAGATTTATTTGTTTGATTTTTATAGTTTTCTGAATCCTACCCACTACTTTTCTCTTCCCTTTTGGCTGTTGCAGCCCAACAGACCTCAAATAACTCAATTCTCTAACAAAGAAACCAAAAAAAAAAGTACATTTTGAATTTAAACTACCACAATTTAAAGCACAAGGCATTTTGCTGAGAATTTCTGCCACAAATCTGTCCTGAGCCCAAGGTCTTTGTGAATATTGTTAATAGAATATTTTGTAATATTTGACCATCGTTTGGCAGAACCAGTGAAGCTGTCTTCTCGTTCCCTCTCTCTCACCCTCAGTCTGTCTTTCTCTCTTCCTCTCTCTCTGCATCTTTCTCTCTCTCTCTGCATCTTTCTCTCTCTCTCTCTCTCTCTCTCTCTCTCTCGTTGTTGTCCTGTTGTATCCCTACCTCCTGTGTGAACAACAGTATGCTTTCAGTAGTCTTTATAGCTGTCAATGTTTTTTCTTCCCCCAAACTCAGCGGGCATTTTTCAAAGTTGTTGAGTATGTGTACTCTATGTGGTTAGGAAACTTGGTGTTTGTACTTTTTGTCCTCCTTGGTGTTTCAAAGGATTTAATTTACTTTAACTTCTGGAGAACTTAAAGCAGGGAGGTCTGTCATAACGGTGACCACAGAGACATGGAGGACACTGGATGAGCCATCCACAGATCTCTGTCACCAAAAAAAAAACAAAAATCCCCTTGGTGTTCTGTCTGTTTCCTCCACTCACAGCCCGAATATGTAACTTAAGTATTAATATCATGAAATCCCATCAAAGTTGACCTTTGTAACCATGGATGCTGACCTTTTTAGCTCTGCTAACCTCCAAGCTGATGCCTCTCTGTTGGCCTTTTTCATCTTGAATGTCATCCTGAGTCCAACAACCACACAAACAGTTTGGTCTGTCTTTGTGTAGATGAGACCACTGCTCGGGTTTCACCAAAGTTGGGCAGAGCAGCTTCAGTCAGAACAGATGAAGCAGACACTTCTGCTCCACGTAAGACACGTTTAAAAACAAAATGTTGATCAAGAGCACACAGACAGGGCTAGAGATGCACCGATATATCAGCATACAGTCCATATCAGCCAAGAGCATATTTTAAAAGCAATACTGGAATTGATCTAACATTGTATGCCCATATGTAGCTGATTTTTTTGTGTAGAGGTAGACTGTATTTAACACGACTGTCAGACTAGCAGCAAAATGTATCAAAGACTTTTTAGAAAAAATATTTAATTACCTTAAGATGGAGACATCTTAACAGCTTAATCAGTTTTACACATGCATTTGTACTGAGACTTACAAAAAAATCACATATCATGATCATATCAGTTAATACGGTGGAAATATATAACATAACTGATAACATGTCAGTGCATCACAACACAAGACACTACGGTCCCCTGAGACGACTCTGTTGAGCTTTAGTTCTCTCTGATCCTGGGGTTGGTACCAACCCAAAGAAAGCCAAAAATAAACTTACAGAGTTAAAGCAGGACGGGTTTTATGTCGGGTATTCCTCGCAGTGACTTAGAACTATTGCTGGTAACTTAGTACTGTACACAGTGACGACAGCTGCCTAGATCCAGTATTAGTGTTTAGTCAAACTGTGCGCAAATTTATCTGGAGTAAATAAAAAAAAAGGAGACAACCACAGACAAGCAGAGCTTTTTCAGTGTAATTTAAAAATGGGGTTGAAGACATTGACTTCATATTCACAGCATCAAGTCCGACATTTAGAATCTATTGAAAGCTACAACAAGGGTATGACATAGGAAACGGCAGAAGTGAGGTTGCCTGTTTTATTTGTTGCTAGGACAGTGATTAACCGTGACTTTTTTGTTTGTTTGTTTTTAATTTACCGCTTCCCTGTTTCAAGACAGGTTGTTTTGTGTCAGCTGCACTTTCAAGTGACACAGTTTGAAAATTTATGTAAGCATATTTTGGCTCAAAGTGTCAAAGGGTTGCATTCTCTTTATTTACAAACAACAAAAACAGAGATCTGTGATTGTGTTTGTCTCTCTCTCTCTCTCTCTCTCTCTCTCTTTGTTATGTACTCTTCTTTGATTGTCTCTTTTTTCTGGGCTCAGTCAGTTTTCCTCTCACTCTTTGCTTTGCCCTCCTATGCCACTTGTCATTGTTGAGACTACTGCTGTGCGTATCTTGTCAGGTGTTGGATATTATTTATGACCTTGTCTTGTGTCCCGACTGTGAAACGCCTGATAAAACATCTATATCTGCCACAAATACAAACTCTGTGGGCTCTCTTCTTCACCTGCCTCTAAATCACTCTGCGTTTCTAAGTGTGTAAACACAAGTTAGTGACTTGTACATTCAGCGCAAGTGGTATTTTCAATTCTCCAATGTGCGTATTGAACCTTCAGGCACTCAGTTTTAGGGGACACCCTGGGATGGAGGAGAGGATCTTGTGGAGTTCAGAGCGAAACTGTCTAGTGACTAAAGTGTAGATGAGAGGATCCACTGCAGCCTGTACACAGGTCAGCACCATAGCTGACGTCTCCAACTCCGTCAGCAACTGCGGGGGGAAAACAGGGGACAGCTTAGGATAGTGCAATCACACCCAATACTTTTTAAAATGAGTTTCTGTAGGACAGCTACAGCGTGGTCCTGGATTCAAATTCAATTTCACATATGCAAAGCTGGACCCAGCAAACATTTGGCAATATTTTCTGATAAATCAAACTTCACTGGTTGTTAAATTGTTGAAGATTAACTACTCAACTACACCTATGATGCCTTATTGATCCTTACACTGAGTTACCTGAGTAATGGTTATTGTTGTGCACAATTGCCGTGCAAAATGACTTTAAAATGTTTTTGTGTTTAGTTTGGCTTCTGTGGTACCTTTTTGAGGCTGTGGTTTTAATATTTTGTAATGCTCCTTCAGGGAACAGATGTGAGAAACCCTTACACACGTTTAGTGCAGAGCTGTCATATTGAATTCACTTTTATTGAATCATAACAGAAGTTTTCATACAGAGAAGTTCTAGATAGTACTCCTTGTATTAAAGAAAACTTTGTTTAACAGGCTGAAACAGTGTTAGCGGCCAGCTGCCTGGGCCAGTTGGGTAGATATTAGATTGCTTTACATTGATCAGGGTTTATATATTTTAATATTGTACGGACAATTACAGTAATAGACTGATGGGGGGGGGGAAATACTACACTCACTTCGTCCGTGTCCTGCCATGAGATGACGTTCATAAGCACAAGAACCACCATGGGCAGCCAGAACAGCGTGAACGCAATGATGATGTACCCAAACCGCTGGGCCAGTTTCCCCTCCATCTGTTTCTTCCCCCGCTCCCTGGCTCCAGGAGTCAGAAGACACACTGCACCCACAATCTCCGGACGTCTCCGCGGGGCGCTTCCGGTAGACGAGTCCGCGCAGGGGGCACCGGCTTCGGCAACCAAGAGCACAGTCCGGCGGGGAGACAGCGGGCTGCCGGAGCCCACAGAGGGCAGAGACTTGAAGGAGCCCGGTGGAGCTGTCCGGGGTCCTGAAGCAGGGACCTCCAACAAGCCCCAGACGTGTTCCGAAACCGTCGGCCTCAGCTGGATGCCCCGGTTGAACACCTTCTTTCGGTGTTGCCTAACAACTTTGAATATCCGCACGTAGTGGATGATGATCACAGTCAAAGAAAGTCCCCACACCGGCACCAGCACGTAGGGTCCAAACGGATCCCAGTATCTGAGCCGCTCGTCGCCATGCCCCCCGTGGTGCGGCCGGCAGAGCATATAATAATACGCCTTTTTTGAAAGACTCAGGGAGATTATAGCCAAGACGAGGCCGCCTGCCCAGATGGACAGGATCCAGAGGCGAACCCTGGCTTTCCTCTTCTCGGTTTGAAAAGGAAACGCGATGGCTTGGAAGCGCTCCACGCTGATGCTGACCAGCGTGAGCAGCTGGACGCAGCTGCACAGGGCGTAGGTGAACTGCTGCAGGGTGCACACAGGCACCGACACCTGGCTCTCCTTACCATAACGCAGAAAGGAGAAGAGCAGCAGTGGCGTGTCCACGAAACACTTGAGGAGGTCACTGACGGCCAAGTTGACCAGCAGCGCGTTATTGCAGGTCTGCAGGCTCTTGGTCCTAAAAACAACCCAACAAACCCACAAGTTTCCGGGTAAACCCAAGATTAATGTTAAGGCCAAGACTGTGCAATTGAATACGAGAAACAACGTATTCGTGCCAGTCTCATAGTGCGCTGTTGTTTGGTTCCAGAAAGCGCGCACGTCCATAATTTCACCTTCCGCTCATGAAGACTTTGAATGTGAAATGTCCGTCATCCTACACAAGTCCTCCTTCCTATTGTCCACATCAGTGTGCTGCAGCTCAGACAGAATAATGGAACCATTCACCTCTGCTGCATAATGATGATTTAAATTGGGAACATAAAGCTACAGATGGTCAAAATGAACTGAAGTGGGGGCCTTGGTTTAAATTAATTTATTCAAGGGTGTTTTGCCTTTTTGTGCTGCCCAGCACTGATTGGGTGAATGGTAGGTTGCGGTTGATTAGCCTGTAATCAGGAGCATGTGGAGCTGTCTGACCTTGCTGTGCCCTGCTGAAGAGATTACATCAAGTAAATTGCAGTTTTGGCCCACCTTCTTCACCTTCCTCTATAAATATCAGGTTAGATTAGCACACCGTGGGTGTGCTCTGTACTATAAAAGTAAAGATATTTTCACACAATAATATAAAAAAACAAAGATAGTTTCATATCATGGCAATGTGTAGAGCCACAACAGGTAAAACGATTTGAAATAGATGCTGAATACAGGTAATTTATTAGAAAAACTAATAAGGACATACAGTAATACAGTGTAGGGATAACACTCAAAACATTTAAGTGCAGTGTGTCTGAGCACCAAATCATTTTTTCTAATTCAGACACTAGACATTGTGCATTCACTCACTCACTCTCGCTCGAGAGAAACAGTACAACTGGACATACGTCAGTATTTCAGGAGTTCTTCCATGTAGACAGCATTCATACGATAAGCTGCCATCCAGTTGTGGGCTGTACTGTAGTAGCTTTGGTAACCCTGCTGCTGAAAAGGAGACATGGAGGTGTAGTAATCCTTCCATGCTCTGTAGCTGGCTCTCCAGTAAGTTTCAGCATTCCAGTCCTCCTCCTCCTCGTCCTTATCATCATCATGTTCTCTCTGCTCTCTTTCCCTCACTTTTTGTTCTCTCTTCATCTTCTCTGAGATCTTTCTACTAACTTTTCCAATCTTTTCCTTCTTCTTTGATGGTTCGTATCTGCCTGTCCATGTTGGAGTTGTCTGATTGGGTTGCCAGCTCGATTTAACGTCTGGTGCAGATTCATAGTTCTCCAATTTAGACAAAGGTCTCCCATTTGATGGACAAGTTGTCTGGGGATACATAGAAGAAGTCTGAGCTTTGGATTTGATGGTCTCTGCCTTCAGTTTGGGCGCAGTGGGTGTTTGTCTCACCTCAGTCTGAGGCTTAGTGACTGCTCTGTATTCACCATCGTCTCCGTCAGATTTAAAGCTTGAACTACTAGAAACTGACCTCAAACGTGACAAGTCAGATTTCGAGCGTTGTTGTAAACTGTGTGCTCCATCATCACAGAGCGTGACAGACTCTCTGTGTCCATTCTGCTCATCAGCCCCGCCTCTGAACTCCCTGATCACCTCCACTGATCTCCCCAACCCTGTGGTGATGAAGCTCTGGAAGTCCTGCTCAGCCTCCTCAAAGCTCATAAACCTGGACCCACAACTTTTAAACGAGCTGAGAGGAGGGATCTTTGGCAGAGCATCTTGCAGCTCCTTTCGAGTTTGCACTACCTGAGGAGGACTCTGTGGATGAACGTCCTTGGCTGGAGATGATTTTCTGTGACTCCCTTCGCTGTACGCTCCCTGTTTGTGTTCTGGATGGGTCGTTTCCAGCCTCCTTTGACCACTGTGCTCCAGAGCGTGATCCGTGACTGACTTGACACGCCTCTTCTTCTCTGTCCTGGAGGAGAGCTGGGACAAAGGGACCGGAGTGGACGCCTCAGTGCAGACATCCCAGTCACATGGCTCGTCCATCAGCCCAGGCTCCAAGATGGCTAAAAAGCACAAGTCAGATGAGACTTGTAATTACTTTGTGCTTTTAATTCAAAAAAAGAGAAAAAAGTTGAGACAGGCCGCATGTAAAACTCACATGGCAACGCGGACAACCTCAGGCCACACTTTTGAGCTATGGCCATCATCTTGTTCTCCTCCTCACCATGGCAACAGTAGGTCACAGCCAGCCCCTGAGTACCTACAAACACAATGTAATCCTGATGAGAACCCATTCAAATAAAAGAAAGGGATAAAAGGAGGGTGTGTGAGTTGTGCGTCCAGGGATGGCAGGTGCGCGCGCACACACTCACACAGAGGCAGGCAGTGTGTGCAAAACAGCTGAGATTGAATTACCTCCTGTTTCCGAGACAACACACAAGTTAAGTCACGATAATTATAATTAAATGCAGATGATTAGAACCCTATTGACCTTGCTACGTGGGTCAAACCTGCTAATACTCCAGAGGCTCGAGCTAATCTTCAAAATGGTGTTTAATGCAGTCGGGAAGAACCAGGAAATGCTAACTGCTCGAGCAAATCAAATCTAATTCAGAGCAACATGATGGGCTAAAAGAAATATACCACCAGGATAGACTGATTTCTGTGGAGGCTGTAACACTAAACATCAACAATGGGCTGACTTTCTTGCTATTAGATTGGCCTTTAAAAAAAGGCTTGTAAATTCCAATTTTTGTTGAAAGTTTCCTTTCATCTGCGAGTTTACATTTAAGCTGTTTTAGTATGCGTCAATTTAAGTATTAGAAGTATCGGAGACTGACCGAAGCGGCCCGCCCGTCCAATTCGGTGCATGTAAGTCTCCCAGTCCTGTGGCACGTCCAGGTTTATCACCAAGTTTACTTTGTCTGCATCTATACCTCTGGAAGTCTGACGAAAAGGACAGGACAGAGAGAAAACGAACATCAGAGGCTGATCAGAGGCGTAGTATTTGAAACTATACTCAAAGATCAAGATCATCAAAGAACATAAAGAAAAGATTACATATGGAAAGTGAGCACAATTTGGAAGGTGTGTGTGTGTGTGTGTGTGTGTGTGTGTGTGTGTGTGTGTGTGTGTATTCGTACATCTCACCAGGTCAGTGGAGATGAGCACCCTGCACTGGTACTGTTTCAGTTTTGACATTGCCTCTAGTCTCTGGTCCTGACTCAGACCACCTGTACAGATCATTGCACACAGTCACATCAGATCAGGCCCACATCAGGTAACATCAGCTGAAATCAACCCTGCTAAGAGAGACTCTGTCTCTGTCTCCCCCTTCCTCTCTCATACTCACTCTCACCCTCTCACGTAAGGAGAAACTAGTTGAAATCCCAGAAATCAATGCAAGCTTAACTGCGACTAGTTTTGTTTTCATTTTATCAATGAATTGCCACAGCCAGATATGAAAAATAATAAGAATATGACAAGGCCAACAGTCAAAATACATTTCAATCATACAAAAGAAAGACATTTAAAATTGTGTGAATCAAATGTTTTGAAGATGTTTTTACTTTCAATAGTAAACTATTTACCACTAGACTCCAGACGCACAGAAAAGGGGCCCTCTCACCTGAGATACAAACAGCAGGTAAACCTTTGGAGGACAGGATGTCTGCCAGGTGCTGAGCCCTGTGGGAGCACAACAGCACTCTAACAAACTGCCTCTTGAGATGCATCATCAGTTTTCTGATCTAGTTAATGTTCTGTATCAGTTTGGATTAATGCAAAGAGTAAATGCACAACTGAGAGATATGTTTCTTGGTGATCACAATTGACAGCACCCATGAGGATGAGGTTGCACATAAAAACCATGCTTTACCTTGTGTGTAGATTGGAGAACACTAGGGCCTGGTTGAAAGGGATTTTACTAAAGAGCTCCAGCAAGTGCTGCACCTTCTCCTCGAAGACCTTGTGAGGCAAAGGATGGGACTGCACCAGCTTGTAATACTGCTTCAGACCTGGCAGGGGGTGCACAAGAACAACATACATGAGAGAAAATTGACACAAACTCGACAGCCTGGAAAGCATAAAGCCAGCCTGTGCATTGTTAAGGTGACAATCAAAAGCCCTTAAAACACATCACACTGCTAACTTCTTTATCCTGTACAGGCTTAGTTCAGCAGGACAGCAGTTAACTGTTGACACAGAGCCGTTCAAAAATATAAACTAGATCAAGTAATTTGCCCTGATATAAAGCGATGCTTTAAACTGCTTAAATTAGATCTTTCCTCAGGGTCTTACCTTTAAGGCCCATGTCACTGGGATTGAGCCTGACAAATGTAGGCTCTCTCATGTAACGGGTAAGGTGCTGAGCAAGGGATTCTGGGTAGGTGGCAGAGAGTGCGAGCATCTGTTTGTTCACTGGCAGAGAGGAAAAGATCCAGCTGGAGCGATAAGAGCAGAGGAGCTGGTTGGTGAATTTCAGTGTGTGTATGTGTGTGTGTCATTTCTAGATGAGTACAGTGTTTTCAGATATTTTATTTATACCAATTTGTTTTGAAGAACTCAAGTCTCTAGTCGGATACCATCACCCGCCTGCTGTCACATCATGTAACTAATTAAATCAGAGTATGATTATAAATGTTTCTGTTTATGTTACTTTATCTGTTCCTGGAAACTGCCTTCCTCCAGCAGCTTGTCCGCCTCATCCAGGACAAACAGTCTGACGCTGGCGGTTGACAACATCCCCAGCTCAATAAGCTGCTTGATGCGACCTGTGCACAGAACCGGGGAGCATGGTTACAAAACACACATGACAGCCTGACGCTTACATAAACAGGTAATGCCTCTCATTGGCGTCTTACCAGGCGACCCCACAGCTACATGGCACTTCTTCAGATGGGGTTTGTCCTGACTTACGGGCCTGCCTCCGATGAAAACATGACACTCAAGGCCCTCCATGGCACACCCAATCGCCATGACTACTGAGTGGATCTGCACCGCTATCTCACGTGTAGGAGCCAGGACCAGAACCTGCAGGAGGTGAGGAGAAAAAAAGGGAAGGGGGGGTCGTTGGTGGAGGAGGTTAGATGTCAACAACCACTTACATTTGATCGGGAGCAGATTAAGGCTAGACCAGTGTTGGTTAGTTACCAATCAGTAAGACACCGCAGCTAATGAGATTACAGTGCACTAGAACGCATCCGGTTCATCAACGAGGCCAGATGCACCTCTGCTTTATCAGTAACTCTCCTCCTTCATTTACTCTTTTGATGTCAAGCAGCTCAAAGTCATCAGACCAAAAAGACCCACAAAAACCAAAGGGATTACTTCTCATGACCATCTGTTGCTGGTCAAATTGGGCCAAGTGGTCTTCCAAATAAACCTGTTGACCTTATATTTATTCTTTACATTTGAAGGCTGATAATTACTTCACTTTTCCTTAAATCACATGGTGCACATTCATAGTCGCACTCTCCACTGGAGTTAAATTCACACTCACCTGGGTTGCTGGATTCTCCAGGACCAGGGAGTCCAGGGCGATTGTGCAGAACACACATGTCTTCCCCGTGCCTGACTTGGCTTGTACAATCAAATCTGAAACGGCAGACAGTGGACAATGTAGAGCTCAAATGCACATGAACTCACACAAACATGCTTGTGTCATTTTATCTATGAATCCTCCCACTGAAGAGAAAATTGATCTGTCTTTGATCAGTGTAAACTGCCTGACAAGTGTCTGCCATACATCACCAACAAAAGTAAGTCCTCACATCTAACGAGCTGTAACCAGAGAATAAAACAAATTAAACGAGTAATTGATTGTGAAAGTAGTTCTTCACAAATCCTCTGTTGATCTCTTAATGTTTCTTCATTCTGAAAAATGCCTGCCGCTGTATCCCAAAACACAGCGTAATGTTAGCAGATTAGTCTGCTGAGCTGAACAATTCTTACTGGATTTAATGCTTTTCTTTGTCATATATGATAACAAATTCAATATTTTGTGGGAAACTTGAAAGGACATCTATCATTACTCTCTACAATTTTACAGCCAAAGATATTAAATGATTAGTCAACAGATAACCACCAGATTAATCATTAAGGCTCAACATCCAATTACTTTTATCAGACCAACAGGCCAAAGCCAAAAACCTTCTGTCTTCTATCAAAGATGAATAACACATTACATAATATGAATATCCAGCTGACAAGCTGGACTTTTGGCATTTCTACAACAAAATGAAGACACAATATTTAACTTACTATCACTAAAGACAAACAATAAGCAACCCATAATTTAGAAGCCAGAGGAGCTGAGCCAATTCAAGACTGCATGTCATCCCATTGTTAGAGGTCTGTGAGTCAAGCTTTCATCGATTACCAAACACCTGCAGACATGCTACACTGAATAATAATTTGTGTCTGATATAGTTTTTTTTATAGGTTTTCACCAAAAAAAAGTGAAATTATCATTTTGAAATCTTCACAATGATGTTCCTCCTCTCCCATTAACACTACCTCAATCCACATTTATGCAAATATTTATAGGAGATGTCTCCTTCTTCAGAGACATAAAAGTGTGTGTTTCAGCTTTTGTATTGAACCAATACTGACTTTGAAAATATTTTCAGTGTCACGCATCATGCTCATCTGCCCTAAATTCATAAAGGCTGGGCAGATGAGCATCGGTTTTGCAGCAGATAAGTGTGAAGACAGCCCTCCAGTGTCAAACTCTGCACACACACCGGTGTTCAGATCCACTTCACATTCACTGTTCTGTCAAACATTCAACTGTAGGAACAGGAAGAAATAACAATTCTCTGTCCACTCTGTGAATCAAACTGTGGCTGGTAATGAACACATTCTTGTTCAGGCAAGTTTATATATGACTGCTAATCGAAGTGAATTGTTGCATTACAATAACCGCGAACTTGAACTGTGTTAGGGCAACAGCTCAAATAACAGCATCACATCTTCGATTCAAGGGGTAAATCCAGTCAGCAGACTTCTGAGCACGTTTACTGACTGAACTAACACAATCATAGCGTTTGTAACACACATACACACACATACACACGTGGACTGGTCCTTTCAGTTTTCTGTGTTACCCACCGAGTCCGCAGCGGCCCAGCGGGATGGCCTTGAGCTGGATCGGGGAGGGTTTCTGAAAGCCTGCTGCGGACAGCCCGTCCAGCACGGCCTGAGAAAGCAGCAGTGAGTTAAAGTCGATCCCCTCCGACAGAAGCACATCATCAGTCCGTTTTCGCGTATCTATGTCGTGGGCTGCTTTCCTCACGGAGGCATCCATGTTGACTGTTTACCGCCGGTGAAACGCAGCTGGTTATTGCGCGCTGGGGTTGCAGCTGTGACTCTAACGCCCTCTTGTGACCGGGAGGGGAACTGATCTGACAGTAATCAAACTGACCCTCTTCCTCCTGCTGGACTAAAAGCATATTACCTGGAGAGTAAAGCACTTATAAGTATATTTGTTAAGCTATGATGATGGTTGTGCGCGCTGATCTTCTCATAAACCTATAAACTTTCTTATAAACCTTGATCAGAACACTTGCTGGTTTGCCAGGTTGTGAAAAACATCTCTGGATGATTTCTTTACAAGCTATTTGGTAATAATATAGGTATAGATGTTGGTAATCCATTGATAAGTACTTCTGGGTTCATCTAATAAGCCACCATGACAGCAGTTATACATTCTATTAAAGGTTAATATGTATTTTGCTGCACAGATTTTTCCAGAAAAGATTAATAAGAGGAGAAATTTCGGATCGGGTCACCCAAAAATGTCTTTTAATGACTTGTAGCTAAACTGTAGAACATAAAGCAGATAAAACATATAAAACATTAGCATCATTAGCATTACCAACTGACAAGGATGTTAGCTGAAACTTCCAAATTCACTACAACAGGTCACTTAATATAAAGAGTAAATCCAAAAATGCGTGGTGGCATGACATTTGAAGCAAGCAAAAGGTGTAATTACAAGGTGCAAAGAGGAGGAAAAGAAAGCTCTGCCTCTGCTTGCCATGCTGCACTGACTTAATGTTAAGATGCTACGTGCTTACTAATTCAGTGTGACATTAACAAGCCGTCATGTTCCTTCAATGCATTTAACCAGCAGACATGCATTTAACTCTGATCCCATAAACCATATTGTGTTACTGAATCCCCACTTCATTACTCAGGGAGCAGCTGTAAACCCAGCAATCATGGAAAGTGCAGTCTTACAGGATATTAGACAGAATTATTGTCTTCACAATCCGGATCTACGGATTTGGTTTTCAAGAATTAAATATCATGCTCCAGAGCCTTCTCCTCTTATTGGGCCTTATTAAGAGGGTCCCATCTCCCTCAGTTCTCTGCAGCAGCTGCAGAGCAGCAAACATGCAGCACCTGTAGAAAGAGACTTCCTTTGTTGTTCATATTTTCAGATAACTAAATAGATTTTTCTATAGATTTAATAATTTAATACATTTTTTTTATTGCTCTATATTTTGCAAAGATGTTGTCCTGATATTTTCTGACTTTTCTGAGTTTTGGATTTGTTGTAAGTTAAGGTTGTACACGAACGGCTGACACTTTCTTTTTATACCAAGGAGCAATCACCTTATCGACACTGAGGAAAATGGAGGACCTCGCACCACGTGAAAGCTCCTCAGTCGACACAGAGATCCTGTCTCGGACTGGCTACACAATACTGGCTGTTATCATGGGTGTGTTCTCTGTGGCTGGGATCCTCCTTAATGTCCTGGTGATAGTGGTGACAATGAGACACAGACAGCTCAGACAGCCACTCAGCTATGCCCTGGTTAACCTGGCCATATGTGACCTGGGCTGCGCTGTATTTGGAGGTCTGCCCACCACTGTAACCAGTGCCATGGGATACTTCAGCCTGGGACGTGTGGGCTGCGTGTTAGAGGGTTTTGCTGTAGCCTTTTTTGGTGAGTCAGTTCATACCCAGCATGCATTTTTTAATTTTGACTTTGTTTTTTTGTCCAAAAGAGCAATGTGCATGTTAAATGTAACAACCAAACTTGGTATGATTCGATTTGCACAATAGAGTGATTCTTTACTAAAGTAAAAGTGTAGTGAAGTAATCAATATTTATATTTAAGTAAATCTATGTATTAAAGTAAATCAAAGTATTATAAGGAAATGTGCTGAAATCTACATATCTAAATCTCATTTAGCAAGAAAAATGGCCTTTGTATATTAGAGTATTATATTGTTAGTGTTGATGCATCAGAGCACATGTAGAATTTAATAGCTGGTCAAGGTATGGCTAGTTTTAAAACGTTTATGTACATTTCATTTACATTTTACTTTTTGAGAAATCACAAAACAAAAAGTCCAGGAATTACTTTATTATCTTATTATTTCTATTATTCTATTTAAAATGTGTTTGTGTGTATTATAACCTCATCATGTGTTCTTAATTATTTTATTGTGTGTTTTATATTAGTTCTCAATTCAAATAAGCAATGACACAGACTAATGTAGCATGATATTTTCGACTCTTCACATACTCCTTCTTTTCTGTCAGGCATAGCAAGTCTGTGTACAATAGGAATCATTTCTGTTGAACGCTACATCGTGGTGTGCTATCCCATGGGTGCTGTCCTGTTCCAGACCAGGTACAGTAGTGACCATTAACACATCACTTGGTAGAATAACACAGAGTCCAAGACTTAATTGCTCCAATCAGCACATGACACACCACCTCCGCTGTGCTCAGACATGCAGTCGCTGGAGTGGTGCTGTCCTGGGTCTGGTCGTTTGTGTGGAACACTCCGCCTCTGTTTGGTTGGGGAAGATATGAGCTGGAGGGCGTCAAGACCTCCTGCGCCCCTAACTGGTACAGTCGAGATGTCGGGGACATGTCCTACATCATCATATACTTTTTCTTTTGCTTTGCTGTGCCCTTCTCTATCATCATGGTGTCTTACTCACGACTCTTGTGGACCCTTCGCCAGGTGAGTGATGTAAAAGTCGGGCAGCCAACTTCACTCACAAATGAAAAGATGACACTTGCTTGCAGAAGCATCACAATAAATTCTTTTTGCATGTATTTTGGGGTCCCAGGTGACCAAGCTGCAGGTATCTGAAGCTGGCAGCACAAATCGCGTGGAGGTGCAGGTGGCTCGTATGGTCGTGGTGATGGTGCTGGCCTTCCTTGTTACCTGGCTGCCATATGCTGCCATGGCCCTTGCTGTCATCATGGACTCCAGTCTATATATTGATCCCGTAATCGCCACCATACCTGTTTACTTGGCTAAAAGCAGCACCGTCTACAACCCCATTATATATATTTTCATGAACAGACAGGTAATCATCCATTATTCCCATTTATATTCACAAATACAATCAGAAGAAGAAAATGAATTAAGCTATTATTTATTTCCCTGTATTGAGCATGTGTTGTATATGTTTCCAGTTTAGAGGATATGCTGTCTCCACTGTCCTGTGCGGATGGAACCCATGGGCCTCAGATCCACAGATGTCTGAGGGAGAGACCACAGTTATGTCTCTTAACAAGAACCAAAAAATCTCACCTAAAGATTCTTTAAAGGAATAAAAGTGTACACAATCAATACAATGTCACTCCTGAGGCAGCACCAGAACATCAGAACTTCTTCCAACTCCAATATCTGCACTGGACTGAAAGGAAAGACGGATAAAAACATTATGTGGACACACACAGGATAAGACACAGATGCCAGGAAACGATGGAGCCTGCACAAGTTCTGTCAACACTAGAGCAGCTGTGACAAGGATGAAGGAAACCATTGTTGTGCGAGACTCCCCATGTGTTCAAACCTGTCTGTCTTTTCCTGCTGAGGCTGTCACAACGTTTTTTGTACACTGACAATAAAGACAACCCCTCTGTCTTGTTCTCTGTCATGGAGAGTGTTGATCATGTATAATTCTTCGTGATCTCGCCACAAGGATTGTGGAAGTTGTGTCAAATTCACAGGGCATAAAGATTTAACATTTTAAAGATTTAAATACAAATTGGTACAAAGTGGTTTGTTAAAAACACACACATGCAAAATAACCTCTTATCTCAGGTCTTTTAGCCCCTAGCTGGATTGGGACTTTGGTTAAGAGGGTTACATATGACATGGTGTGTAAGAAAAACAGGCACATCATCACTTACCTTGTTGAGCCCACATATAACGTCTGATTGAAGGTTTAGAATTTGAGTTCCTGCTTTGATAAAATGTCAAATTTGACAGATCCCCTGTCTTTGAAGGCAAATGTCACAAGCTTTCTCTTTGCCCTTCCCTCTGACCTCATTCCCACCACCTCAAACATTCATTTCATTGCCTTACCCCTCCCGTCCACCAGATGCCCTCTTGAATTTTTTCCTGTATTATTCATCTCCCTCCCATACGCAGCATCTGCCTGCTGCCCTGCAGTAAGCCCTCTCCTTCCTGTTGGAGTCACCTGACCTCTCCCTTATCAGCTCCGCAGATACTTCACGGCCCGTTTGCTTGTGCTTTTGCATTTGAGTTTGTTACCTGTCTGCCTGTAAGTTACATATTCAATAAATCATTTAAATCATTTGCCAGTGTTAGAGTCTGTTGCCTTGAAATTGAGAAGCAACATAAATCAAGATAAATAAAGTTAGGCAAAAAACTGCCAAAACCCTGTAATAATTAACAAAAGGTATGTGAGTGTTGTTATGATGGACTCTATCACATGATATACTTTCCAAGGATTTATGACAAGAAAAAAAAATAGTTACACGTTTTCTTGTTTTTATTTTTCATTAGGTGTACACATCCCCATTGCCTCTTAAGGTCTGTGCTCAAACATGTTACACACACCCCTCGCACACAAACAGACCTTTTCTTGTCTATGTATGACCTTTATGGCTTTCATCGATAAAAATCAAAATAATCAGTGTGTTATACTCCTTTGCAACATGATACTTCACTCCAGCCTTTTGGATCCAGCATGTTAAACAGCAAGAAGAAAAATAAAAATCCTGCCATCAATTTAGTCAAGTCTCACAGTTTGATCATTCACAGTCACATCTCCCTCTCTAAATAAACACAAATGCAATCCTATTACCTTGGCTTTTTATTGATTACAGAAATATTGCTATGACTTTCATTAAAGAAAAGCAAAAAAAGCCAGAGTGTGAATAGCTGTATCAAACCTGTACACTTTTGTATATACAGAGTTAGGGATCATCTATGTACATGCTACATACTGTCACACTCTGGGTAAATAAGTAGTCCTTCTGACAGGCACAGGCGAGGGATCGCTTCAACCTTTCTGAATCCGTTTCAGAAAAAGGATGCAGAAGCGACCCGAAGTCAGCGCCCGAGGAACAGGAAACCCCAATCTACACTCACAGGCCGTCTCGTAGATACAGTACATGTTGACATGTCAACTGATTGGTGTGTGAAACAGTTGTGTGCTTGGAGAATCGACTTTGGTCCTGTTGTTTCTGGCAGTAACGATAACAGCAGGAAACAACAGTGTGTCTGAGTGCTTCAAGTCCTGCTAAACGTTAGTGCCCTGTTACACAGGTTACATCAGCAGTTATAACTGTACCATACAGCTTGAGGTTGAGTCAGATTTGTCTTACAAACCACCTGGTCCCAGCTCTGGCAGCACATCACTTTGTTGCAGGATAAGGTGTTCACTTCATCTTATTTAATGAGACTCATTACAGGTTAATGTGGCATTTGGTGTAAAAGTCATGTAATAAGGTCACGTCCCATGCAAGATGTGAACCAACTGGAGGTATTCCTTTTCCAGCAGCAGCTATTTCACATACCAACGGACAACAGCTGTGTTTAATACACAAACATGCTTGAAGAGATGACAAGAAAAGACATGGGTAAGGTATTCACTCAACAGCAATATTATGGTCAGATGAAGAGAGAATGAATGACACAGAAGACTGAAACATTGATGCTAAGAAATGATGATTCTTCTTCAAAAACAGTGTGAACCAACTTTGCAAAGAGTTTCAGCCCATGTTCGACGTACCCTGCGGAGACAATACGAGACCAGCTGTACCTCACAGCATCCACAAAACGACACAAGCAATAAGTCCTGAGCTCAAGGAATGTGCAACACGTCCCCAGCCAGTCGCCACAGTGTTCCAGTGGGAACACAGTAAAGACTGAGAACAGCATCCTGGAATTATCATTGCTTCTGACAAGTAAAAAGTATGATCATATATACAGATTGAAAACAAAAATAAAGGGAGTAGAAAGAAATGCACATGGAGTTGGGCAGGAGAGGTTTTGGGTTTTGTCGAATGTTCTACTCGTGATCTAGAGAGGTAAAAATCAGGTGCAAAGAGAACATTTCAACATCAAACACCTGTACATTACACAACAAATCAAGACAACTTCTGAGTCAAGGCAAGAGAGGAAGGGCGTGTCTGAGAATAAGCAGGTGAGGATTTGTACATTTCCTTTACCTCTCTGTCCTTACACGTTGCCCTGCTTGTGTACTGAAACAGCAGTGTCGTTGTTCTTTACAGCATGTGAGCCTGTGGCAAAACGTAATTATTGTCAACTACTGGTTTGTGAGTGTGTTTAAATGTAATGTAGTGTCCAATTGCAGCGGTGAAGGTAAATATATCTGCCCTATGGTTAGTGAGTTGTTGTTTTTCTTTTTTTGGTTTGTTGTTTTGATTCTTCTTCATTCTACTTTCAAGAAATGTCCTACTCTGCTTGAGTGACTGATGAGGTAATTACAGCCACCCTGACCTTTACAGGACAATAAGGTGCTAAAGTTTATCTCTGTAAACTCCATTGATCTCCACACTCTTAACTTTCAAGTGAACAATCAGTGTGTGTGTGTGTGTTTAAGACAGAGAAAGACAGAGAATAAGAGAGAAAAAGATGACTTTGTGTTTTGTGTGACGTTTTAAAGATCGCGTAATAAAGGGCCAAGAGATTTAGGTGAGGGTTTCAGGGTTGAGGTGCAATATTTAGAGTTTGGATTCAGGCTGAGGCGTGTTATGAAAAAGCAGAGTTCAGTACAGCTCAGTCTTTTTATATACAACTATAGTCTGAACCGAAGAGAAAGAAAAGGGTTTGCTCTCTCCTCTTCTTTGCTTTTGAATTGTGTCTACTTTTGCTCCTTCTTTCACACAGCTCACTGCTGCACCAAGTTCGATTCAGACACTGAGTCAGCCCATGTCCTAAACGCTGCCCTCCTCTGGACAGCAGCAGTAGTAGCAGCAAGGAGAATTTTTGTACTCTCCCACTTTTCTTCCAGCACTTCTCTCATTTTAGATTTTTCACTGTCTTTAGGGTTGAGCCAAGTCTTTTTTGTTTAAGTTTCGAATGAATTCTTCAGCCTTAGTTCTGTGTGGTTTTGTTTCCATGTTTCTGTATGTGCGTGTGTGTTTTTGTCGTGTGTGTGTGTGTGTGTGTGTGTGTGTGTGTGTTTATGTGGCAGAGTGTGGGTCGTTCCTTCAGTGTGTGTGTGGCAGGGTCAGTGGATGTACGTCTGACAGGACAGCTCCACGTGTCACTGTCCTCCTCACCTCAGCGCCCCCGCCAGCACTAAAACAACACACTCTGCCTCCTGCTCTTCCCCTGGGCTGAAAGAGAGAGACAGACAGAAAGAGAGAGAGAGAGAGACAGAGATAGATAGGAACAGATGTAATAAAAGGTTTGGATTTCATTAAACACACAAGCACACACCACCACACACCCGCGAATTCACTCCATGCCAGCACCACAAAATAAGCACTGAAAGGCCAAAAGCACTGCACACACACAAACACACACACCGAGGGCTGTAACAAACGATTATTTTCATTTTATTTTTCAGATTTCCTAGAACCCGTGTTGACCTCCAAAATATTCAATTTAGTATATTATAAGACACTGAAAACACACAAGGTCCATATTTGATTGGTTGATTTAAAAAGTTGATGGTGTACCTCCTGTCAATCGACTAATTGCCGCAAAAGTAAAAATGCAAACAATTAGACATATTTGTGATTGTTGAATATCGTGTTCCGAAAACGTGGGTAATTAATAAGCTGCCATAAACAGCCTGCACTCTTCTGAGAAGGATTTCCTGGAACCTGGTTATAGGGATTTACTCCCATCACATCCAAGAGCATTAGTGAGGACTGGCACTGATGGTGGGCGATAAGATTTGGCAATCAGTCTGTCAAATCATCCAAAAAGTGTTTGATTGGGCTGAGGTCATGGCCCATATTTAGCAAACTGCTAAAAAGTAAAATAAAAGAAAAATCATTCACTTGTACCCCTAATCACAAAATTACAAATAAAAGCTATTTGGCAAAATTGTTTTGACTTCACATATCCTCTGGAAGAGTCTGGGAGAGAAAGTTGGATCTGCAGCACAGGATGGATAAAAAAAATTCAGATACCTGTTGGAGACATCACTGGAGATATCACTGCTTATGAAAAAAATATGTTAACTGAAGCAAAAGTCTTATCATATTTAATTTATATTCTATTGTATGTTTTGTTAGTTTTGTTTCGTTTATGTATTATAAATGACTGCATGTGTTAATTACTACTGGATGTTAAAGCAACATTTGACACATTTCTGAATTAACCCATAAAATCCAAATCACATTGGCTTTTGCACAGTATATATCACTAATAAAATCATTTTAGGCTCATTCTGAAAAGAAAGAACAACGACTTCTTCCTTTCATGCACGCGATCAGTCAACAACTTGTTACTCCCAAGTTAAGCATTAGAGCATTGTTAAGTGTAATTCTCAGAGGTTTTATAAAAAAAAGGGCTTTGCAGGCCAGTCAAGTACTTACACACTAAACTAGAACTAAATATCTGTTTATGGCTATGGGTTCATGCACAGAGGAGTGTCATGTTGAAATCAGAAGGAGATTTCTCCAAACTTCCTACAAAGCAAAGAAAATAAGTACAGAAAAACTGTGTGGACAGATACTTTTGGCCATATAATGTCATGATTGGTCATAGTGCCATAACTTCATGTTGTTGAAGTTAAATCATACTTACCAGTAATTGTAACACACTGCAGAAAAACAAACACCACACCCATGCTGATAGAAAATGCAACCAACCAACCACACACTGAACCAAACTCCCACTTACAGACTCAACAAAAAGGCTACATCTCGCGCTGCAGAAACCTAAACAGGACTGCAAATGAAAAGAATCAAATGACTCGATCCCCACACCCTTACAGTCTTTTCTTTGATGAGCATATTGTTGTCCCCTTTCATCCTTTTCTGAAATAAAGACTGGGAGTGGCTTACTCTGAGAAAAAGAGGATTAGGTAAGTGAAAGCTGAGATGATGCATGTGGGTACTGGGCTGGGAATGTGAGGGAGGGCCAGCAGGAGCAACAACTGGGAGACGCAGAAGGATTTAAACAAACAACAAAAAAAAACCTAATCAGACTGAAAGGATGTGAGTTTAAAGAGGTAACAAATTATGTGTTTTTTGTTTCAGGGAATGGAAGGTGGGAGGTGAAATGTAGGAGCAGATCAGCAACAGGGAGAGCCAAACATGACGTGGGACTACAACATAGACAAAGTGCAGATTGAAAGATGCAAAGAGGCCAGGTGACAACAGCAAAAAGACGAGGGGGACTGGCTAGAAGACAGACAGACAGAATGAAAGAGACCGTATTTACCAGAATGGTAGGGGCCACTCAGCCAGTGGAAGTGGAGGAGAGATTGTGACTCTGAGCCCTGGGATTGGCTGCTTCTCTCTGGAAGTACTGCGAAGGTGCGGAGCCTAGCTTATGGGCCATCACTTTTTAGGGTTAGAGGGAGAAGGGGGGAAGGTTGGGAATATTGAGGTGTTATGGAGGAGTTGGAGTAGGGCACACAGGGAAGATAGAAAGGTTTTAGGAAAAGATGAACATTGCGAAAGAAGAAGGAGAGAGCATGGGTACAAAGGAAGAGAAGGGGGAGTTTATCAGAACATGACAGAGAGGCAGCGGAAGCAGAAAGAAAGAGATACACATAGGCTGAGACTGTGACAGAGACAGAGAAAACTGGAGTAAATCTAAGTAGATGTTAAAAAGGCGTATAAGGTATGCACAATTAATGGTACAGATGAAAGTAAAACTCTTCAGGTGCACTTCAGTGAGCTTAGTAACGTAACTGAGTAGTGTACTTCTTATTTTGTAGTGCAATTATTGATGATGAAAGTCTTGGCATCTTCCAGCATCCAAGTGTTTTATGTGTAAATTATCACTCTGTAATGACGGCATCAACTTTTTTCAAGAGTAGACTCTTTGGTTGTAGGGCTGTTTATTGCTCAGAATCTAATTTTAGGAACATCAACTGTCACAGTATAAATAAAACCTCACCATATGCATGAAGACTGAGATTTTCCTTTATCATGCATGTAAATTGTTAATAGTTAATTAATGATTGATAGTGTTTTTGAAAATTGTCTTTTGATGATATAAATCAATGTATTACTATTCACTATTACAACAAGCTCCTGCAGCTATACTTTGGCACAGCAGTGCATGAGCTAAATGCTATGCTAAGATACTAACAGCAACTGTGCTATCATAGCGTACCTGTATGTGTGCTAAGCTTCAGTGTTTTTTTGTTCATAAACCAGTGTCGGAAATAAAATTTGCTCAGCACGAGATTAGAAGTTAGAGGGTCACCAAAAAATGTTCTCATTGTAGAGCTTGTAGTGAGAAAAAGTGCGGGAGATCATCGTGTTATACGGTTACATTGTCAACAAAGCAAGAATGTGTTGTAAATTTCATGATTATCCATTACATAGTTATTTCGAGATATTCCAATCATTGCCATCCTGCTGACTTGGCAAAAAGACTCTCCTATTCACTCCTCACAGCAGGGAACTGATGCATTTGAAAATAATTAGGTTTTTAAAAAAGTGAGAGTTGGGGACCTATATGTGGTGGAAGCACCAACTTACTGTGTGCGACATGTATGACCACACAGTGACATGAGAGACGACATAAAGCAGACACACAGAGAGAGAGAGAAAGAGAGAGAAGAGGAAGAGGACAGGGAGCAAGACCTATTCTCTATCATATTCCCCCTGACATTTCCTATTGTTTTGGTTTTGCCCCTCTACTTTTCTATCTTGGAGGACTTACTTGACTCTGGGTAGACTGAGGATCTCTTCCCTGGATCTTTCTGAAGCTGAATGCCTTTTACAGAGAAGATGGATGCAGCTGAAAACAGCAGAAGGGTGGTGAGACATTGTTCATACACAACATGTATGTATATATTAAAAATGACAAACGGTATGCACTCACTGTCTGCCAGTGTTTGGACCTGCTCCCCAAGGCTTCTGAAATACGATTGTCTGAGAGCATCCTCAGCTGATATCCGCTTCTTAGCCTCAAACTACAGACACAGTGAGACAAAGGGAGGAAGATGAGCAAAAGCATTGTTAGTTTTTAATGGAGTGCAGTAGACGTATTAAAAGTATTCATCATTATGAGCAATGTTGGTTACCTGTAGAAGCATTGAAAGCAGGTCATGACCATCATTGTCTATCCTGTGTAGTTGAAAGCAAGAGAGAGAAAAGGAAAGGGAGAACTGAGTTTCACTGCAGACAAATGCTGACCTAAGCCCTATAAAGAAGTGTAGTGTTCCTGCCATTTCAAAAGCGGCGGAAATGCTTGTCTACAGTTCCTACTAAAAATCAATCCTTATCTTGTTACATCTAATGTATTGCAGCTACTTAAAGGATGGGTCCACAGTAGTCAGTTGCCAATATGAACATTACACCAGGTTTTGCTTGCTACTATTATTCCTGTTCCTATTTGCCATTAAGAGAATCAATTTTTATGTCAGCATTAAGAACAAAGGTCAAACTACACACCTGGGTGCATGGTTGACGAGGGGTTCCGCTTGGTACCGTGGGAAATTGTACGTCTTAAACTCCTCACTGGTAGTGATCCCAGGCCAAGTTTCTTCTGTAGGAGTACCTGTTGAAGATATTGATGGGTTACAGAGAATCAGTCAACAAATATGAATTGCATACACACTTGTATACTTGTAACTTGTATACAAACAGACAAAAGTATTAATGTTACACAAGAAAGATCCACCCGTGTTGTCTCACCAAGGATGCGGAATATGAGGTGAAGTTCATCCTCCACTGTCGATCCAGGGAAGAGAGGTCTGCCAGTGATCATTTCATAAAAGATGCAGCCCACACCCCTGGATATTGGACAGAAACAGTGGACTAAGCAAACACAAACTGGCGCCATTGCATGCAAGTGAGTGCTGTGTACGGGTCCAAAGAGTCAGGAAAATAAGCTAATATGAAGAGAATCTCTACACGACTATGGAAAGGCACCCAAAGGTAGCCTCTTCAGAGAAGATTTAATCATAGATTAGGTACAAAGAGCTCAAGTACTGAACAAAATGGTGTCAAATTATGCTCTTTCAGTCACAGTGAATAATAAATAAATACTATAACAGTTCACAAATCACACAACCAAAATATCTGACTGAATATATGTGGCAACTGAATGTTATTGAAGGAAATACATCCAAAGCAAGAGGGATTATTTTCCAGAAAGAGAACACAGAAATCTTTAAAAAATATATATATTAGTGTTATGTGTCCCAAAAGCATGATTCTCTCACAGCTCACTAAATGCCAGTATGTTAAGATTCAAAACATTAACAGTGACCACAGCAAATTAAACTTTCGGAAGCTTAGGGAATTGAGAGAAACAGTGATTGTAAAGACAAATATTAAACCAAAGGGGTAAAGATAGAGACAAATACAGATTGTGTTTTGTTTTTCACTAAACTGTGTGTATTTGCTGTGGATGTGCGTCTGCTCACCACATATCAATGGGTGTAGAGTACTCAGTAGAGCCTAGGAGCACATCTGGTGGTCGGTACCATAATGTCACTACTTCATTGGAGTAGGTCTTTGTTGGAACAGACTTGGCTCGTGCCAAACCTTCACAAAAACACAAAAACACAAAATTGACATAATTTAGTTAAAATATTGTTTCATTTATATCTATTTTTTTTGTTATGAGGAATAAATGCAACATCAGAACTGCTCTTGCATTTTGACCCAAACCATTTGTTATAACTCTATTAAACTTACAACAAACTGTGCGTTGGATTCAAACATTTTATGTCAATGCAACATACACTTTTTATTTAAGCTTTCTGGTTTATCTGACAAACATTTAGCAATTAGTAATTAGCGTAATTGAAATTACACCTTAAATATGTAAATGTCAGATTTTTAATATTCCCTAAAGAGGGCAGTGCTGGGTGTTTAGTCACTTAAAACTATGCTAATAAAATTTTATAAATAAAATTATAGTTATTAATGAAGAGAAAAATGGCAATATGTAAAACATTTTCTCTACTACTGAGCTTATGAGAGGTCGAAGCAATGCAAGAAATTTCAAGTTAATATACAAGACTGATGTGTGTGTCTCGTTAGTTAAGTGCTGACTTACCAAAGTCTGCCAGCTTGAGCTCTCCTTTTTCATTAATGAGCAAGTTCTGGGGTTTGAGATCTCTGTGAAGGACCTTTCTTCTGTGGCAGTATGCCAGACCGCGTAACAGCTGGAATAGGAATATCTAGAGCGGAGGAGAGAAGACTGGTATGACTTAATGTTACATATTTATTATTGTACAAAAGCAATTTATTGTTATAGCTGAAATTCTGTGAAGTTATTACAGCACAGTGATCAAAGAACGCAAACACATTTTTAGATTTATTATTCACGAGTCGAGCTGACTGCCAATGTTTTGCCACTGTCTGAAGTATAAATCAAGACACAAAACAAGCTGTCACCAGACATTATTCTAAGTTTTAAATATTGAAAATACATTATGGATACATTCATAACTTCAACAGCAATTCTTACATTACTTTGCATTACCTTGACGTTGTGAACGCTCATGATGCTCCCACAGTCGTCCATGTACTGCTTCAGATCCTTTTCCTGACAGGAAGAAAGAAAGAAAGAAAGAAAGAAAGAAAGAAAGAAAGAAAGATGCCGTGAAGACATTTAGACTGGGATAATACATTCTGTAAAGACACACACAATACACATGCATGCATGCACAGTGGAGACACTCACCAGGTACTCAAACACGAGTGTCAGGCACTTGTCAGTGTGGATAATGTCATGAAGAGTGACAATATTGGCGTGCTTCAAGTCTTTCAGGAGAGACACTAGAAGAGGGAGAAATTTCAGAGACTGTCAGTCAAGCAAAGACAACCTGTGAGCAGAAATATAACAGCTCATATGAAGTTCACTAAGACCTCAGGGAACAAGCAGCCAATACGGATCAACAACTACAGTAGGTCCTGGCACTGTCAGGACCTTACAAGCTTCTTGACAATATGCTCCTGTGTTGACCTGTGAGTTGTTTACCACCAAATCACATGGTCAGTTCAGTACCTTCTCGGATAGCTGTGCAGGGTGCACCCTCCTCATGCTCCAGCCGGATCTCTTTAAGAGCTACTAAGTTGTCAGTTAACTTGCTTCGCCCCTTAAACACTGTAGCATATGTTCCCTGCAGCAAAAGAGAGTATGTGAATGCATTGTGAAATAAAGCAAACTGAGTATTTGAGTTTGTATGGGTTCAGTGTCACGTTCGCTCTTCGTCTTCTCACCTCCCCTAGTTTGTCCAGTTTGATGTAGGTCTCAAGTTTTCCAAAGCCGATTTCAGACTAGAGAGGACAGAAAGAAGATAGTTGAGGAAGTTATGAGCGCTATCATTGTGCAGATGACCACTATTTTAGCTACAGACTAACTGTAGCCCATGCTAGGCCACCCAACCATATTTAAGCCACCTATTACTAGAATCAAATCCTCCAGGCCACAGCTGTTAGTTCAGTTTTAAGTCTCATTGCTGTTGACATTTGGCCTACAGCTTCAAGGGTCTGAGTCAGCAGGCCTTTTAGTGGGTGCTTGTGTTGAAACGTTAACATTATGTTACTGAGAATCTCAGGTCAGTTCAGTTCCATAAATTCTGCATAGAGTAAACAGCCATCTGCAAGTGACATGTGTCTGCTTGGACTGAATAAACCTTTCCTTAAAGTCTTAACTGGTTGAACCATTTTTATACTTATTTTATATTTTAGAGCATGTGGTATTTTTCATGACATGTGTTCAGACATCACATTTTTCTAAGCAGACCCAAAACCTTGTGAATTAAAGGCTGTGAACAAAGGTTATGTCTCCACTGTATGTTGTCGCATGTAGGTTCTGGCCGTCTAGGTCAGTAGTTCCCGACCTTTTTTATAAAGCCTACCCCCACAGAACTGTCCGAAAAACTCAAATACCCTTCATCACCACCATCATGTATGTTACAAATGTCTTCATTTCAATTAAAAGTTGATATAATACTTAATATTACAATATTTCCATGCAACTGGACTGTCAGTGACTTTTGTCTTATTTCAGGAAAGGAAAAGCTATGTTGGCTTTATCTTAAAATGTGACTTCTTCCACAGTGCCTCCTCCCTTTCTTTGTTTAATGCCACAAGGTGATGTCATTGTCAGCTGCACATATATTCTTTGGCCACAGGAAGTCAGTATAACAAAGACAACCAAACCATAAGCTCTTTCGCCATGAATAACTTAATGGGGATTAGATGTTTACATCTAAACATTTCTATAGATTCCAGCTGGCATACTTTAAATCTGTGTGCATTCCGAATTAATCCTGAATTCAGTTAATAAAGGTTTTTCTGCATAATGTATGTGGCCCCTGGGTTTCGAGGTCATGAATTATAGATGGATGTAGCTACATCAAGCTGTGATACCCACAGGCCTGTCGGTGTTTATCCTTCTCCCTGTCACTTTTCCGCACTTATTTGTCTATCTCTGTCAGGGTCGCTTCAGCCTTGTCTTATCCATGTTCATCTCTGTGAAACTACCCATCTCTCTCAATCTTGTGCTGGCCCATCGTCCCATCATGATGCTGATATGCCGGGCCAATGTGCCACGTGCATGTATGTGTGCATATGAGGGGGGAGGGTCTCCGGTGACCAAGTTAGCTGTTGAAGCATGTGATCTCTTTAAAGGCATGCCTAAAAGCCAACATCAGAACAAGACAGATCGGACACAAGATGACACACTTACACACTGAAACAAGTGTGTATGTGTCCATCGGTATGCATAAAATTAAAATTTGCAGAATTGATTATGGATTGCATTTATGTTTCAGAGTCAATATCTAGTTTCAATCAGGTCATTTCCATTGCAGGGATTGAAACAAACCGTGTGCGTCTACAGCATATGCAAGGGCATGTGATGAATGTATATGACTGTGTGTGCTTGTTGGCAAAAGAATATTTGTGATGAGACATACAGCCTATGCTCATATGTAAACACACTCACACAGTGCGCACACAGAGACACACAAACACACTGCTCCCATCTCTGTGTTTGTGACGGGCTGTCAGGAGCTGTTGCTGAGCAGCACTGCTCTTTTGGCAGGGGAGTCAGTCTCATGAGCAAAACACACACACACACACCAAGTGACACACACACACACACACACACACTCAAAAACATACAGAACACACACGTTTTATAGCCCCCTCGAAACCGATCCTACTCCAGAAAATAAATCTGTGGCCTTGCAGCATTCAACTTCTCTATCTCGCACCCTACAGTCCTTTTCTTGTGTGTGTGCGTGTGTGTGTGTGTGTGTGTGTGTGTGTGCAACTTCATATGCTTTTGATGGCAATGGGTTCATTTCATTCCCCAACGCTCCAGTGAGCTTACTCAGCAGAACTAGGTCAGACCAAGTTTTAGTGACAAAATTAAAGCAACATAAAACCAAACAAAATGTGCGTGTGTCTGTGTTTCCTGTCTGAGTCTGTACAGGAACTGAGGAGACATACAGATAGATGGACTGACATAGGAAGAAAGAAACGTGAGAAGAGATATGTCTGCAGACAGGTTCTAATGTTGTATTGAGAAGGGGGTCCATTACCTCAAGCACATTGTATTTTTAAATAGGGTTTTTCCTTGTGCAGCCTGCAAGAAGGCTTGGTGAGGAGACACTGGATGGATTCAGTGTATTGAGTGGGAGAGGGAAAATGACAGCCTTCTGCTAAGAAAAGAGGCAGCAGGCAAGGGGGGGTGGGAGGTAAAGAAGAACCCTTTCATTAACATGACGTAGCTAGTCCTCCGGGCCTCAATCAATCAACCCATAAACATATTGCACTGTGTCACCTTTTTAATGTAAGTGTGCCAATAGCAACAGACAAGGTTTGATGCAAAAGAGGGGGCTGACAACAGCTCTGTTATTTTTTAGTATCATTTAACAACAAAGACATAATACATAGTATGCTGTAGCAGTAGTAAATATAATAAAGACTGCATAAAATGCAGTCTTTACTAATTCAACATTCAGTTTTATATTTATTAAGTTTAATATTCTGTCACTGCAGGGTCGAATAGGTCAGACAAAAAGCGTTGAGCGGGTTTAAGTGTTGGTGGTTTGAGATAAAATGACATCTCTTTCCTTAGCACCATGGACCGCTGATTCTCATTGGACTGATGTAAATAATTGATCATCAATGGGCAACCGCCATGAGAGAAAACTGATACCAAGCACCTTCACTTACATTACATTGGAAGCGATTCAAAGATCAGAATACACGGTTTCAAATGCAAGTATCTGTCATGGGACACCCGACACATGTTCTATGTTACGGTAACAAATGACAAGCACACTGATAGTGCAGTCACCATTATATCATTGTGTTCAGAAACCTATTGTCATTTTCATGCTTACAGTTATTCTTGTAAAGTGCAACTAAGAAGGTAAACTCTGTCTTTTATCCATATACACAGTTGGTGTAGACTGAGTGTGCAAGACATTAATTTGCCATACCAGCAATTTTCAACCTCATCATAGTTTTCACTCATTAAACTTATCTGCACGCCCAGCTACAGGTGCTCAAACTGAACTAGGGGGCAGAATCAAAAATCATAGTGACTACTTAATTAAGAGACTCCAGCTCAGAGCGTGTCAAAAGCAGACCTGAAATGCACAAAGCAAAACTTTCAGCTGTGCAAATAATTTACAGCACAGTCAAAAAACATATTTCTGTACAGGTACACCACAAGAAATGGAGTAAATGTGAGCCCCTAAAAAAAATAATAATCTAACTGTAGCTTCCTACATACACTCTGCAGACTCAGCAAGTTGACCAAGCTAAAATGAATCCTTTCCTTTCCAGACAGTCAACCTGAATAGAAGAGTAGTGTTAAATTTAATCTTAACATCCATTTATCTTACACTACACCCCTCTCCACACATTTGTTTATCCTTTTTACAGTATACTATTTTTTGAAATCATCTCTCCCTGTCCTTCATTCCCTTAATAATCACTTGTCACCCCTCTCTGCATCTTTCCCTCTCTTTTCCTTGCTCTCTCGCTCACTTCAAGGTGTCCTGGTGTGTAATCCTCCTCAGGAAAGGAGCTGCAGCAGATGAGTCTGACACTGCTGCTGAATTATTGATTGATCTATTACATCACATGCATACAACAAACCTTACAGATACACAGCCACACACAAGTGGACGAACCCAAGGATTTCAGAAAACGCCCTTTATATTGTGAAGACAAACACAGAGGAAAAAGTCATCCCCTTCTCCTCATCCACCCTTACACTATAAAACTTCTTTCTTCCCTGCAAACCTTTCATCTCTGTTAGACTCCTGCAGAAAAGCTGCGTCATTAAATCACTTCAAGCAGAGAGCTGGAGGCAGGGCACCGGCCCTGTTCAATAATTACAGCAAAAATAGTTGATGGAAGGCGAATCCTTTATGCTTTCCCAGAGTATATTGAGGCTTTTAGTAATTGTGTTAAAACAGCGTAAAGTGTATCAGTAAAGCACTGAATGTTATTACAAAAAGAGCGAGCACGTAAGACTGACAGTGAAACGGCAAGCAGTGTTCTCTTGCTTTATTCGAGGGAAACTTGAGACAACAGGGAAACAAAAGAGTAATGTGGAATAAAGTGTGACCAAAAGAAAAACCAAGGGAAAAGCAGCACTTCAGCGGCAACACAAAGAGGCATAAAGAGACATGATGCATATTCATGAATATCTGCCTATTTCTACCCATCATCCCCCCTCTATATCTATCCAGTAGCAAACCCCTCCTCTTTCTCTCTCCCACCCCCAGATTCTTACCCATAATGCTCTTGGCCTGGATACATAATACAGAATGAATTTATCATTCATCCCCTACTGAGCCATTGTTAGCTCTATAGCATAACTCACTGTGTGTTTAAAGTGAGCCTGGGTTAATATGTTTTCAATGTGCGGTCGTGTCCGGTGATGTAATAGCCTTTGTCAACCATTTTAGTCGTGCACAACGGTGTTCAGAAGTTCATATTACTTGTTTCAATACGAAGCAGCATCAAAAGAGCAGCGCACACACAGCTGTGCTCACAAAAGTGCACATGCAGATGCTAAACAGCGACCGACACATCGCCGAAGCAGCTGACCAAAAATTAGTTTAAGCTGCTGTGCACACATATACACAGACACAAAGATGCACACATAGACACAGTGATTACTGACCAGTGAAGCACGCCGTAGCCTGCGGCTCATGGGTTTGTCAAAGGGCGGGCTGTTCATGGCAAACTTCTCCAAGTAGCCCTCCGGTAGCCTGATATCAGCTGGGAGAGACAAACGTTTGTTTATGTCCTGAAACAGAGAAAGAAAGGGACAGAGAGAGATTCAAGGGGAAAGGCTTAAAAATAGAAATCAGACATAAATAAGAGGTCAAAAAAAACATTCACAATATTTTTTTTTCCAAATGTATTGAGTTTGGTGTTTCCATACACATAATAAACAACAGTCCATTTGTAATTATACTTGTTTGTTTAAGCAGAGGCCTGAACATAGTGAGTATTATGTATTATGTGTTTTGGACATTATTTAGCATCTTTCAAATGTTCACTTACATGTTTTGCGATACTGAAAATAAGTGTGACTGTAACACTGAGTCTAACTGTAACATTCTGGTAATCCCATTTGACCACAATTGGATGAATCAGTTTCTTAGCTGTTTGACAGATGTTTGATCACTTTGCCTTAATAGATCACTATGATCTGGCAGTCTCTCGAAAGCTTTGGTTGTATGGCCTAGTTTTGTATCTCTTAAAAAATCTGTTATCTGCTTTCTCCATCTGTTACTCCTGGCAATGAGTTAGTCAGATCACTGCCACTCAGAAAACACAGTTTTGGTCTACAGGTGCCATCTGCTTTTGTGAATGACTGATGCATTTTGATGTGAATGAAATGTTTGTTTAGTACGCTGCCAGTCTAAGGCCACTGCACTAGTTCCAGGCAAGATTCTGGCAAATTTTAGACTAATTTTCAGAATAGCTTATTGGCAGAGAGGGATGGTTGGCACACAGATTTTCCCAAGTTGGCAAACTCATCTGGAATACATCTGGAAGTTTTTTTTATTTTCACCAGTCCTTTTTTTTCCTCCAAGAACATGCTCGACATTTTCATCTTTTACTCATCTGCCTAGTGTTGTTGATTTCTCTTGAAGTGTGTGTACTGTTTGCCTAATTTTAAGGCTTATACTTAGGTCATTATGGGTTTTTTTTAAACTGTGTAGCACATGTAGACTGACCAGCCCACTCAACATCTGCTTAAATTACTTTCACCTCCTGGCAATTGCTTGAATACAATTTGTGTGATGCTACTCATTGCTCCTATATGCTATCCATGTAGGACATGTTCCCTGGCAAGGTGTCAATCACACGTTGTTTCCATGGCAGCAGAGGCTGACTGGCCCAGTCCCAACAGCCCCACGGTATAAGTGTGATATGTGTGTTTACATGTGAGCGTTAGTGGGTGAGAGTAGAAAGTCTATGTGCGCCTGAAGATGAAAGGCAAAGGGATTTTACGCCAGTAATGGTTTAAACTAAGCTCATTGGCTCACATAACAACATGCAGTATTACATACAAGCCATCATCCTATGGACAGTTACACATGGTTTCCAAATACACCCAGAAAAGATACACTCCCGAGCAGTGCTCTGCAGACTGTATTTAAGTACATGACCGGGAAAGTAAGGCACAAACACATGCACTAACATGACCTATGGACTCTGATCTGAGTTCCTTAAACATTTGTAAGCTGCACTGACTAATGTCTAATTCATAAAAGAGAAGAATAAATAGAAAGCAAGCTCTGCAACACAATACAGAGTAAAAACAACACTCTAAAGCTGCATATTTATTCCAGAAAAATATGGATATCCATATTTTTTGTACCATACTCTTTATATTTCATGCATTTATATAACAAAGTCTTCTGAAGATAAAATAGCATATGCAAACTATCCATACTCCTATTTAAAATGGCACCGATGGACAAAATGACACTCATTCCTTCTTGTTCACTGGTATAGCTTGAATGAAGACCCACACATGAAAACACATACACACACAGCACACGTGCCCCCATACTCACAATGCAGAACAGCTCTAGTAGCTCC
This sequence comes from Datnioides undecimradiatus, assembly GCA_008933995.1. Lineage (NCBI taxonomy): Eukaryota > Metazoa > Chordata > Actinopteri > Lobotiformes > Datnioididae > Datnioides > Datnioides undecimradiatus. The sequence goes on from WARS01000026.1 coordinate 7,263,618, forward strand.
CTCATTGTCTTCCTTAAACGTGTCTCTCTATACTCTCACACACACGCGTTTTCCACGATGCATGTCTCTGACCTGCCACATGATTGCACACACACTGACAGAGAGAGGGAGAGAGAGAGACTGGCACAGTGGTAGAGTGCCATCCACATGCTCAGAGGAGGAAGAAAAAAGAGGAGGAGGAGGAGGAGGAGGAGAAAGGGGGGAGCAGGAGCAGAGGAGAGAGGAATGGACAGATTCCTGAGGGGAGAAAGGCAGATGGGGGGAAGGGGTGAACAGAGGGGGATGGCTGAGAGGAAACATTGTTTTTCTGCTCTCCCACTGTCATTTTGTCCTCCATCTCTCCTTCTCCTGCTTACCTCTTATCATCTCCTGAGCCATGCTTCTATGGATCTCCTTGTTCTTTGCCATACCAATAATTATTCCTACTTCCATAATTACTCCCTCACTCCAGAATTTTCCTCTCCTTCCCTGCCCCCCTTCTTCTGTTTCTCCCTCGGTGGTAAAAATGGTTTAAATTAGTCCCTTCCACTGTTCACAGCAGTCAGAGGCAGCAGCCTGTGTGTCCAGAGGCATTTCCCGTAATACTGCTGCACTCATCACTCTGCAACTCCCTCAAACAGATGCACACATATGTACCCACAGACACACTCACACGCACAGGGGATACGAGCACATACTTGTGCCAAAATAACACAACAAATTGCAACTTTACCTGTACATGGATAGCACAGGTGCACTCGCACAGATGTCTGACTTACCTTATACTAAATGTGGTCTGAAATCATTCACTATTCACTATACACAGTATTTCACCATCATACCCTAGTTATTGGATTCAAATAATCCTACATGTTAGGAAATCGATCGTTATAAAATCAATGTTCACTAAGAGCCAACTACCATCATGCAGTGCACAGAGGGGAAAATATGAGTACATTTCGATGGCTGCTACATTAAAAAAAAACCAATTACCTGAGCAGTGTCTGAATTTGCCGTCTTTCTGATACAGCCCAAGTGACACTGGCCATTACAAATGATGGTATTTGGGAGTTTTGATAAATTTATTTACATAAAAACCACATCTATCAAGAATCTTGATACAGATCCATTACTGTTTTTTCTCCTTATTAATATTATTTAATATTGAGACCAAAACACATACTAGACAGGACATATTACATTGTAAAAACGAACTTAAAACTAAGTACACTCTGGGTGACAAAGCTCTGTAATACCTCCTTTCCAAATTCTCAAACAAATTTTTGCAATTCTGATACAACAATGTATCTGCAATAAACTGACATTGGCCATTGCATGGATGACTTACTGGTCTATCTTTAGCATTGAACAAACCTATATGGAGTGCATGGAGTTCCTCATATGCTGGAGTGAATAGTGACAGGTGAAAGTGTGAATGCTTTTTGACAAAACCAAGGTGCAATCCAAGGTGTGAGATGTTTCTCTGGCCTTCTGTACCTCATTAGAAATGCGCCGATGGTGGTTGTTCCTCATACGGACCCTGACTGGACTCTGGACCTCATCAGAAGACGTCCCAGATGCCTGGTCGCTCTCCCCATCTGAACCCATCTTCACATTCTCATGGACGATACCTACAAAAACAGAGACACAAACAGGCTGCTATTTTCAGGAATGGCGCTGTACTTTCATTCAAGTCAGGTTTTAGTCAGGTTTTTGGACTGCTTGTTTTGCCTTGTTTTATGGCACTATGCCTCTTCAGCTCTCCTCTCCTAATCTGTCACTCTCTTCATGTACCCATCAAAGGACACAACCTTTTGTCTTTCTTCGATTTCATTCACCCCTCTGAGAAAGCAATAGCAGGGTCCCAGGCCCTAGGTGATGGATTGTACCACCAGCCATGCAGGGGTGTTATCTGAGTGTGTATAAAATGCCATTGGTAAGATGAGGAGGTTTGAGATCGATATAACCCTCTATGCAATGGGAGCTTTCCCATCTATGCCTGCCACCCCCCACACCTCTATTCCTCCCACAGTCCATCTGATTAATGAGTTACGGTGCAGCAGACAGGACTGGCTCCTTCAATGGTGTGTGAGTAAATGTGGGGGGAAGGGTGGAGGGGTCTCTCTCAGGGTTTCTGTTTATGGTGCCTGAGAGCTCTAAAGTATCGGTCATGTACAGCACATACTGTATGTGTTTGTGTGTGCATTTTGGTTTCATGTTTGGTGTAAGATACAGTCTGACAAGAGGTATTGACAGATGTGAAAGCTTGCAGGTAACATCTTACCTCACCATCATGTACTGTTTATACTCAAAACAGCCACCATAGGCAGAGCAGTGACAGAGTGAAGATGACGGGATCGGAGGAGGATGATTTGGTAAGTAAGGAGAAGCAGGGAAGAAAAATAAGTCCCTGGGGTACGTCAGCCATAAGACAGGACGACTGAGAGGCAGATAGGTAAAGCTATTTATTATGGTGCGCTGTCTGTCAGCTGTGGAGTGGGGCAATACCACCTGAGGCTGATTCTAGGTCATCTGTGTGTGTGTCTTTCATGTAGTCAAGGTGAGTATTTGAGAATAGCAAGCTGGTCTACAGTCTCTGCCTTAGGGCTAAAAAAGAGAAAGACAGAATATGAACTCTATGAGTAACAAAATAAACTGTTCAATATAGCTTTCTTTTTATTACAATTTCTTATATGTTAAGAACAAATAAAAGCATGACATATTATACATTTATGGACTAAGGTGTGTTAAATATTACATTTATGAAAACTTTTTGTTAAGAAAATTTGGATTGAAATCACATTATTTTTTATAGTGTTTTATAGAACTTAATTTTTATTCTTTGAAAGGAATTTTTATTTTGATAAACTGCTTTTCAAGAGTCTGTTCTTTTGTTTTTCCCTATAACACAACAACTACCATCTGCAATGTCATTAACATAGAACACCTACAGTCTAACATCCTCTTCTGTGTATCTACCTAACTGGTTAGTTAGCATCAAAATGAATGGTATATTTGAATAATTTCTTTAATTACTTTATAAATTGTTGGTTTATCTCTTGATCTTTAACATAATTTATTAAAGTTTCCATTATTCCTTGATGCTTTTTTTATTATTTATCTATTATTGAATATTTGCAGTTAGGTGTCAAACATATTTGTCACAAATGTGTCATAGGATAATAATTCACACTCTGACTGTGTCCCTTCTGAAAATGTAGTTGTTGCCCAGCCTAACTTAAATTCAATCCAAAGTGTTCATACACTCAAAATCATAAAAAAATGAAAGTTAATGGATTCCTCCAAGAAGCCAACACGACTTCCAAATTGCTTTAGAGGTTTTCTTACTGCTACAAGTGTATATTCCAGCTGCTATTTTCTGCCTACATCTGTCCATTGGTCTAACTATCTGTTGACAAAAGCAGCATATGCTCATTAGCAAAACACAACCCAAACACAATCCATCTGTGTAAATACTTAGCAAACCACTTCACAGTCATTTAAATCTCCAAGTCCAATGTACTGCCTGTGGCCTCAAAGCCAGACACAAGAGTACAGGCTATGCATATAGAATAGCTTACTAAGAAAACTGAGCAGCCACTAGTCATATCAGGAATCAACCCTCACAATTCTGATGGTGAAACATTAAACTCTAGGTAACTGACACCAGAGTGAGGAGAAATTGATCCAGGATATCTACATACTGCCAGATGCACACGCATGAGCACACATTCACAACGAGTGCAGATCCAGTACTGCTGTTATGTCACGGGTGTTTCTCACTTTCAGAAAGGTCCTTGTCTGTTTATGTAAACAGTCAAGCAGGTGCGGGTGGATCAGACAAGAGGACTGACCTGGGAGGAAAATTCTATCACATCAGCCCTGAAACAATATGATATGATAATGTTCTGCTAACACATACTGTACATGCACTTGTCTCTGATACAACAGCACCGCACAACACACTTTCTCTCCTCAAAATAAACGCACTGGCACATACTTCCTAATCACAGAGGGCTTTCTTTTTCAGTCTCCTGCAGGTTCTTTCTGCTCCATTTCCATAGCAGACTATGAGCAGACAGTAAATGTCATGAGCTACCACTGCCTGTGTGGAGCCAGGCTGGCCTAGTTAGGGTTGCTGACTCCCTGCTAGCACGTCTGTAAGAGTGAGTGGGCTGCTTTTAGGACTATCCTTACCTCACCCAGCTCCGCATGTACTCCACTTAGCTGGAACCCCATCTCTGTACAAGTTGGCAGTGCCTCAGAAAATGATTGAAATGCCAATGGAAAGGATGTTAAGAGAAGTAAAGTAAGGGTAAGATTCGCTTCAAGAGGCCTTCAAAGAGTAATGGAAATCTAGGGATTTTTTTTTTTTTTGTCATAAGCCCTCACTCAGCAAGGCCAGCTCAAGGGTGCGCTGGCAGAATTAATAGTCACTGTCCACAACCAATGCATTACATACTATTATTAGTAGGCTTTGAACTGAATCATTTTACTTCTTCTTATTCCTCTTAGGCCAGAAGTTCTCAAAACTGTTTTTGAGCAAAGGACACCATACTGTCTGAGTCTGGCATTTCAACAGGGTAAGATATACAACTGACATTGTGCTAATAAGCAAATAAAAAAAAATGGAAAAGAAGAGGGGATACTTGAAGATTCCCATATACACACAACCCTAAGACAAAACACTGCATCTCTAATCTTTAAAGCAAACAGAGGAAATAATATTTTGAAATCAATAAGTTAGGAAAAGAAGATTCTAGGAAAAACTAAATTATTGTCTTGGTATCAGATAAAACATCAAGACACAATTTTGATCTTGATGTAATGTCCCAGAGTGACATCACTATATGCATTAATGCAATGGGAACTATTTTATAGTAACATCTATTCTATACAATAGGCCTTAACAATGGCACAAGGATGTAGACTAACTTACAGTATCATCTACTGGACATTTACCTCAGAAAAATCACACTTATGCATATTGAGATGGTCGTGGCACTGGATCTGATGAAATGTAGGATCAGCATGTAGCTGAACTTGATGATGGAGATGACTATGAGCAGACTCACCAATGCGGTTTCCTGGAGGCCGGCACGAGTCCAGCACTCGCAGCATACGAAAAGGTGACAACCTCAGTGGGGTGTCTCTCTCCCCCATTCTCATCCCTTCTCCCATTTTAGCCTCCCCCATCCTTGAGTCTCCCACATTGGGAGCACGAGCAGAGCTCCCTTGGGGGTTACCTGACATATCCATTCTTCCACAGGATTTGAAGCTAAAGTTCAAAGAGTGGTTGAAAATTCAAACATACATTTCAAAAAAGAGACAAGAAAGGAGTAGAGACCACTTCAGTCCGGTATTGGGGGTCCAGTCAACAGGTTTGGGTGGGACCCATGGTTTTAAGAGTTGTAGCTGATAGACAGTCAAAGCTTTCTGGGCAAAATCCAATCTTCAAGCAGTTTCTGTATCTTCAGGAGAGTCCCACGCAGTAGAGCACAGGTCTTACATTGGGAGGACAGTGCAGACTGCACAGGCACACTAATCACAATGCAACAACTCCCTCGGCTACTACTCCACTTTAACTCTCTCTCTCTCCTTTCCTCTCTTCCTGTAGACACTCCCTCTCTCCACCTCTCCTTCTTCCTCGCTCTCTTTCTCTCTGCAGTCACACTCTGCTTGCTGACTAAGGAAGGTCAAACGCCGTGCAGGTAGGCAAAATGCTGCAGAGACAGCCCGACATGCGCAAGCTGAAAACTGTTACACCCCATCATCTCCGAATAACAGGTGTTCTGTTTCCATCTATATGATTAAGGCTGAAGCACATGCGCGCCTATACACACACACACACACACGTGCAGAGAGCCAAACTTGAAGCTCCTGGGGAAAAAATACCCACTTTCATCTGTCTGGTGTTCAACTATCTGACCTCTTTGGCTTCCAGCTCTTTTCTTCACTCCTGTTACCAGTGTTGTCTTCTGTTTCCTGATGATTTCCTCCTCCTCTCGGATCTCTTCCCTTTGTCCTCCCTGTTTTTCCACTGTTATTCAGCACACCACTCTATTCAGGCTGTTATGCTGCTCCCCTTCTTTCTACTCCCTCTCCCGACTGCTCCCTCCTTGCCTCTGGCGCCCCTATCAGTGCTTTCAGTGTTGTTATTCCTCCTGCTCCCTCCCTTCACCTTGCTATTACTCTCCTCCCTCTCATGTGATACCAATCTCTCGCTCTCTCTCTCTCTCTTCCCCCTCCTCCTATCTCTATCTCTCCCTCCCTCGCTTTTCATATCTCTGTCTTGGTCCAGAGATGGTGTTGAATATACAGTACAATCGTCTCCTTCTATTCAGGAGCCAATGACAACATTTTCTGCCTGATCAACCTCTTTCTTGCACTCCATGTCTATCGCTCTACCTCACTGGTCTTCACTCTCTCCCTCGCTTCTTCCATCCTCTCCATCCTCTGCCTTCACGTCCTTATCTCTCTCCAGCGCAGAAACTGAAACCCTGAGGCTTTTGAGTGACGCCTCTGGCATCGAAGCTCCCCACATCCCCCCTCTATATATCCTCTACACCCTCCTTTTTCTCCTTTTCCCTTCGTCCTTCCACATGGAGCAGAAGCACAGGCCATTATTCATGCTAAACCCCTGCACACAGTTACTGTACGTCCCTATAAAAACTACACACATACATTGCTTTGTGTGGCACACCTGCAGAGCATACATGAGTTGAGCAAGCACATTCATCAAACAAGTATCCATTCAGCAGAGATGTGTTGCTGAATTTTGTTTTCTTTGTTCAGATCCCAAACTTCCATTCCAAATAATAATGTACAGGACCAAAACCATCATGGGCTTGTCTCTCTACAGTATCCAATGTGATTAAAGTTCCCAGAACTCCCTTAATTTGATCTGTTGCAACACAACAGTGAGGAATCAGTCTTAAGTGTAAAGTAATTGGTTGCTAGTTATGGCGAGAAGTGATTTGATTGGATGTACAGGTGGGATAATAGAACAATTTGCTATATTTTTATTGGTTAGGCTTTTTCCCAGTTGTTACACCTACCAGCTCAGTCACGATTATAGTTATTGGATTTTCTTGAAAATACTGGTTGATAGAAAGTAACTAGGTACTTGTTTCCATTTTGTGCTGCTTCATACTTCTACTCTATACAATTCAGAGGTAAACGGATTTTGTATTTTTTTACCCAACTACATTATTTAACAGAGATAGCCAAGAGAGTTTTAGATAAGGATTATACAACAGTATATGTTAAAATTGACAAGCTACAACATTAAATAATTAAACAAATATGAGATAAAGTCTCACCTCTCCCTCCATGTCAATAACCAGGTTGTCTTGTCGGCCTTAACTAACGTAACACACTTGTGCAGATAAGCTCTCACACCCTACATGTCAATAATGATACACTTAATTATAGGACCATTTAGACAAACACATAATGATACTTGTCACTTAACAATTGAATGTAATGGTTTTATTAGCTTTGACATGTAAATATAATCTGTAATCTCATAGGTAGGTATCATAGCTAGGTACGGTATACTTAACTCATCTTGAAAACATTTTAATTAAGTTAGGTGTGGAAGGTATTCTAAACTAAATATTTGGGAGGACGTTTCAAGTGTGCAGCGTTCACTTCAACAGCTCTTCATGAAATGTGCATTATAGTTTTTTGCCGGTCCTATTACTCTGTACTACAAATTAGACTCAAGTAAAGAGTAATGGCCATTTATAGTGCATTGATGGACATATATTGATGTAGAGGGCTGCATCCTTGAGCTTGAAAAGTCAAGGACAAAAGCTCAGCCCTCCACCCATCACTGTCTCCCTGTCTCCTTGCATGCACATGAGCAACATCAAAGATTTCTCTCTTGCTCTGCAGCCACCTCCACACAGCTTTTCACTCCCTTCAAGGCCTCATTCGCTATCAGGTTTTCATGCCACCGGGTTCAGCAGCTTCATTGTCATATTTGCTTGGCTACATTTTAGCGTCCAATTTGAATGAACTGTTTTCGCTGATGTTTGGGGGTTTTTTTTTACCATAAATACCACAGTCTGCCTCCAGACTAGGAAGACAATAAAAATCAAAGTGCATATAATGTCCCTGAGGACCCCCCCCCCCCCAACACACACACACACACACACACACACACACACACACATCCCTATGCTAGAGGGAGGGAGAATTTAGACTGCAGTAATTACCTCTAAACCTTTTATCTGCATCTAAGGAATCTTATTATTCAATTACCGGGACCAGAGTGCCTACTGTCAGTTATCGGCTCTGCATGCTTTGGTCCAGAAAGCCTCACCCATCCCCTTCTCTTCCTAGTTCACCAACATTCTTTATCAACATCTTCACCTCTAGCACAAGCTACAGTAAAAACCACCCCAGTGCAAACAAAAAGCCTTGAGACCAACTACATAAAAGGACTCCACTCCATTGTTCTTATTAAATCCAATCTGGGAGGGTTAGTGTGAGCAAATGGATGACCAAGAGTGTAAGGGAGTGAAAGAGAGAGGGAGAGAAGGCTATAGCGATTAATGCAGTGTTAATGCATTACATTAAATCCCTGGCACAGACAAGGTCTTTCATAGTGTGTGATACACAGAGAGGGATAAGGGTAGTCTGAAAAGCTTTCCATCTTTTATCTACTGGTTTTATCTGGAGGTTAAATATAGTATTCTGATGTATGTAGAGTGAGAGAGAAAGAGAAAGATACAGAGACAGAGGGGAGAAATGAGAGGAGACATCTGCGACAGTATCAGAAATAGCAGCCCAGGACGGGCTTTAGAGAAGAATGGGCAGCTTTCAGCAGAGTCCCGCTTCTCTGTCAAAGAGACAGCAGGGCCGACTAATCCTCAACAGTGTAACTACAGATCTTCACAGGGAGGGAGAGAGATAGAGAGAGAGAGAGATGAGGTAGCCAGTGAAAGGCAAAAAAAGAAAAGTGCACTGCTCATCTTTCTTTCCTCGCTGTAAGTATAGTGTGGTGGGAGTGGGTGTCAGCCTAGTTAGCAACAGATGAATCATGAACCTGTGAAAGCTCTCTGGCTCTGGCTTCGGGCCAAACACCTCTAACATAACACACATAACAGTGCAGTGAGGCCCACTTACACATATGAAAAGTATATTCAATGAATATTCCTATGGATGGATAGAGCAAGTTAGAGAAAGACAGAGAAAGGGTGGGCAATCTCTTTAGTGCAGCAGGAAAGAGAGATTGCATCATCATGTCGCTCTATTAAAGGGTGCGACGTGCTCTGACTGCTGAGTGGCACACAGTGAGTCAGCGAGACCAACCAGTGGGAAACACACACACGCACAAGCACACCGTACCGCTTAACATTTCAAACTACACCTTATCACGATTTTAATAATAGAATAGCGCCTATTCTAGGTTCTGAGTCAAGCTGTGTCCTTTTTAGGGCTTTTCTGAGCTCAGACACAGCTAAGGAGCTCACAGAATGAACTCACTGCCAGACCATCAGTCTGTGGGTTTAAGACTGGTATGTCCACATATTTAGGACCCGAGCACCTTCTGTAGCAAATGCTACTGTGTTTATTATTATTATTATTATTATTATTATTAACAAAGCTTAATAACATTTTGAAGGGGTGAAAGGTGCTTGAAAAGTCATAAAACTCTGCACACGTCTGTAGTGGTGAAAATGTACGTATTTTACATATGCAAATTTATATTTTATGCACATGGATGGGGCAAGGTGGCGTGATTGTGTCCCATAACAAATTGGGAAAAAAAATAGTTGATTTGAAAATGATTGTTTAGCTTCATTTTCAGGGGTCATTCTAGAGCAAACTCCATGTACACAGCTGATTGACTCAACCTTATTTTTTGTTTGGCTCAATCGAGAGACCAGAATTGTGGTAAATTAACAGGCTTTTGAATTGTCCGAGAAGTCACCTTGCAGTCCTTGCTATCTGCCACCATCTGATAGATGCATTTAGATTTAACATACCAGTACACAGACAATGATATAAAACAGCAGCTTCCCGCTGCCAGGTGGTGGCACTATGACTATGACTCAATATTATCATGCAGTTGTCTTCAGGCCTGATCTCTTAAAAACTATGTTAAGCAGACATGATAGACTTATAACAACTTCCTCTTTAATGGTGAAATATCAACATTTGCTGCGATGGCAATTGTTCATGCAATTTTTTAAATAAAACTTGAAGCCAGCCGTATGCTGTCATCTATATTGCTTTGCAGGAATCATATAAGGTTCACCCATCCATTCTTATTGTATTCCCAGTTTGCAGGATCATGATGAAATGTAAGCTCCTGATACAAGACTAGTTCTCTTGTCAGCCAAAGTTCAATGGATGCGTGGAGTCTTACTGTGGTCTATGTGCAGTTCACTCAGCCGGGACTCAGGGGAAGCACAGCACAAAGCTAATATGACTCCTGAAGGAGCCATTGTGGAGCTATCACTCCTCTACCCCTCGGTCTGTCGCTTCCGCTTTTTATCCATGCTTTTTCCTTTCTCCCACTCCCTCTCGCTCAGGCCCTCCGTAATCAATCGTTTTTTAAGCTCCATTTCATTCTGAAATCCATCTCCAACATCCTAGTCCTTTCTGTTTGCTTTCATCCTTGACTTTCCCATCCTCACTCCACCCCACCGCTCCAGATATAAGTCATTCTGCCACAGTGGGAAATGAGATTACTGGGATCCATATAGCCACGGACCACACGTTCCATTACATAATGCAGACAGACAGAAGGAAAAAGTGATTGTGTGTGTATGTGGATGTTTTGAGCATGTGCGTGTGTGTGCGTGCGTGTGTTTGTTGGATTAAGGTCATTTGAGTTTTAGCCTTCCAGATTTGTAGTAAATGTTGGGAGAATAGCCAAGTTGTGTCAGTAAATACGGTTTCACTCACTGAGAACCCACAAACATGCATGGATGCACCAAAAACACACACACATGCACACAACCCTTTTTGGTAAGTAATAATGTGTGTGTGTGTGTGTGTGTGTGTGTGTGTACCAGTGTTATCATTAACACCACCCACAGGTGGCAGTATTAGTCAAACTTGACATTGCTCTGATGAAACATAAGCTCATACAATATGACGTTATTCTTACTGCGAGGACTGCAAGAGACATCCATTTACTGAACTTTTCAAAAGAAGAAGTGAAAATATGCAGAAAGTTTTGTTCCAACAATGAAAATAAGTTACAAAATGAAAAGCTGGACTGGGAATGGCAGTGAAAACACTGGGGGATTTTACAGTGAGGGAGATAGTGGTGGAAGACGTTTTCACTCCCTTTACTCAAGCAGCAATACCTCTAGGTAAAAATCCTTCAATAGGCAAAATGTTGCTTAACTCACAAGAAAAACTGACTTAGACAATGAAACATCCTTGTTGGTTGAAGTATAGCTAATTTATATTCTGTGAACCTTATAAATAGTTGGACAATTTAACCTGTAACAGTACATAAATATTAGGGTGACCATTATTGTCAAGGATCAGTGTTAAATGTGTGGGCAAAACCTTTATCTTCAAAGTACCTAGAAGGCATAGTTGTTAAATAGATGTAGTATAATATGTATATATATAACAGCTTTGAATGGATAAAGGTATTGACTAGGAAGCAAAAAACATTATAGCGAAAGATCAAACCAAAGTATGAGAAAATATACTTGTTGTTGTTTTAAAATGATATCTTTACTGAAATCTGGCATAAATTGTTCTCCAGGCTTTGGTTCTCCAGAAAGGATGAAACCACTTTTCTTAGAACATCAAGCTACATGTTTTTTGAATGAGTTTTATGTTACGGGTGTATGCATGCATCACCGTGTGTGTGTGTTGTGTGAGTGTGTGTACCCAGAGATCCAGTCCTGTGCAGGCTCAGGTAGGCTCTGTCTCTTTCCAGCCCCCCACCCGGCTCTCTGCGCAGCGCGGTGCGGCCCAGATGACCAGCATATTGACGCAGGAAGGAGGGAGCACTGTGTGAGGCGGGAGGGTGCACGGTGCACACCACCATGGGCTCTGAGACACATGATGCCAGACGGACAGCCGGGGAGAGGGGGAGAAGACGAAGGGAGGAAAGGACAGTGCGAGGGAAGGTGAGAGTGTGAGGAAAAAGCTCAGAAGGTTGACAAAAATGAGAAAGAGGAGGTTAAGTCAAACCAATAAACGGAAAGAGAGAACAGGGGCAGCAAAGCAGAGACAGACAGATAACAGAAATCACAGGAAAGAACAGGAGAAAGAGAGAGAGGGAGAAATACAAGGTCACACAGAACCCACACACGGAGAGGTAGCAGAACATGTAGGAACAGTACAATATGCAGCCATGATAGATTAGAGTGGGAATGCATACAGCTGCTGCACTTGTGTTAAAAGAGGAAACAGTTGTCGAACACAGTAATAGAGATAGCCATTGAATGAATATGAGGCATGAAGCATGCATGGTGGAAAATATGTTGAGTCATAGACTGATTTTAAAGAACAGAGCATCAAAAAGTACACATGCACACAAAAGACAAGTACGGGTACAGTAGGAAAGAGGACTAGAAGAGTTATTTATCTGTTAGTGGAACACCTGCCAGTGTGCATATATCATCATTATTTCTCCTTTCATTCATCTTTACATTCATTAGTATTAATGAGCCCTGGGTCAAAGCCCACATGTCACATCTCCTGTCTTTTATATAATCCCCAATTTTCTCCACATTGCACTGTAAATTCCCCTGTGATCCCCGAGCATTAGGGTTTCATGTTTCTCTGAAATCCTCACATGATTCGCTCTCAGTCTCGCCTCCAAGAACACTGTGGAGGAACAGATCTGAGGTCAGCACCAGATTCCACTTTGCTTCTAATTAGCGCTTTGAAAAATGTGAGGAGCATTTTTTACCACCCTTTTGCACAGTCTGACTAAGATATACAGAGATGTGAGGGTCGGGGGGGAGGGGTGATACAGCAATAGAAAAGGGCAGGAGGAGATGCTCAGTACAAGATGTCTGGCAGTGGTTAAAGTTTAATGTCCCTCTCCTCATCCTCTACATCACTTCCTCCATCCAACTGCCTCTCTCTTCCTTGCTCCTTGCACTCTCTGGAAATGAACTGGCATTGCTCGGGCTATTAAAGACTAAAGAGAGGGATGTAAAAATAGGAGGAGGAGGAGGACGGAGATGGCAGAGAGTGAAATTAATCAGGTAGAAATATGAATGTTGCAGCCCCGGAGCTCATAACAACCAGCAACGATGAACAAGCATTATCACTCCTTGTATTCAAGTTGCAAAGATGCCAAAAACTCTTGCCCAACACACACACAGCGCAGCTATATTTGAACACTGACACTTTTTTCTTGTTTTCTCACTTTCTGTCTGTCTTTTCTCTTTTTCTCTGAGACACAAGCATCTGCTGAAACAAGAGGCAACCTCCCTCACTCCGTGTTCTGACCTGGTTTCCGTCCAGAGCCAGAATAGGACACAAATTCACACAAAGACCAATCAAACACACAGACACACATTCAGCCGGTGTTTGTGTCAGGTCAGGTCTCTGACTTTTCCAAAGAGGGGGCTGCAATCATGGAAAGTGCCCAGCAGATGGCACCCAGAGTTTCTGAAAATGACATTGCTTTTTGCACTTGGAGCCAGGACTCATGTGAATACACAAAAATTCACCTCTCTCAGTCTTGATGACTGACCAGTGAAGTAACGTGAAGCGTTAACTGATGGTGCCAAAGCTGACGATGAGGTGAATATGAGGAAGGTTAATATAGCTTCAGTGGGTTGAAAAGCTCAAGTGAAACTTTCTCTGTGTGTGCCAGTTGTCAGTATTGTGTTTCCATGTAGCAAAGTCTCGCTGTTCGAGATACAAATACATGATGATTTCAGAGAGGAGTTCAGGAGTGGAGGACAGTGGAGCATCTGCTGTCTTAATTTTGCATAACCTTCCTGCATCAGCTGAAACAATCCATTATGACCTCTATTTTTACTCTCCACCTACACCCTCATTTGCAAACCACGACATCAGTTAATGCTACTTCATGTGCTGAAAAGGCTCCAAATGAAGTCTTAAGGACTGTTGGAGCACATTAGAAACTACTTTTTAATAATGTGTTCAACTGCCCCTGACTGGTACGACACTATCCATAACAGATGCTGGAGTCAAACTAATCACTGTGTGTCTCCCAAGAGGGTTATGAAGGTGACTTATTATCATAATGACAACTCAAGCTGGTCTGCTACCTTTTTACAAAGCTTTCCATTTGGTTTCTTCTTTATGAGCTTAGAAGCTATATTTGCATGCACTATAAAGATATGATTCACAAGCATTACACCCACAGAAGTCTTTTAAGTTTGTGTATGAGTTGCAATGTTTGAGAGGTGCTTGTGTGTGTATACCTGTGTGTGACTGCACTTGCTCGCGTGCCTCACCATTGTCCCTGGCTGCGGATGGCTCGTCCAGAGCCATCTGTTCGGCCAGTTCCGACAGGGAGTCGTCTACGGGCCGAGCACTGCGTAGAGACATGGACAGCCTCCGTTTGATTATCTTCATCCTGTCCATCTTCTCAACTGCACCACCGGGGCCCACAGGCCTAATGGAGGAGAGAGGGGGGACAGCAACAACAACAACCAACATCATCATTATCATCACCAGCACCACCTGCATCCCCATCATCATCGTGACCATTGTTCTCATTATAACCATCAACAGCTAGATCCACACCAGCCAGTTAATCTTTATTGTACAGTGGAACTACTGCAGTGCAGCCTCGGCGCATTTTACGCAGTTCTTTGGGCTCCCAATGATTGTGTTTGCTCACGCAGCGTGTGTTCTCATTGTTATGTATCCCAAGTGCAAACATTGCAGAATGAAAGACAGAATGAGAGAGCAGACCCATAGAGACACAGAGAAAGAGAGAGAAAGAGAGCAACAAACAAAAAAATTACAAAAAAAACCATGCAAATGGCTGACAATGCAGCTCCCCGGAGGTTTCAGACAAGAGCAGCTCTCCCAGATGAGCTGTGACTGACACGCATTTCACTGGCTCCTCCATCGTGGAGTCATAGTATTCAAACAGCAGACATCTACAGTACTCAAGAGCAGAGATAGTAGACAAAATTGCTGCCACAATTGAGTTCTTCAGGCTCTATATAAACATCATATGTGTTTGATTTACAGTAGTCCAGTCTAAGCCAGTGTCTATGTGACAACAACCAAACAACTCTGATGGAAAACCTGTATCACATACTGTATATAGAAAATGTGGTTACAGGAGAGAGAAGCGTCCTTAAAATAAATGGAAGCGCATATTGTTTTTCCAGCAAAGTGCTCTTCATATTTACCACTGACCTGCCGATGTGTATTGTGTATTTGCGTGTGTACCTCTTAAGGCCAGTAAGCTTTCAAAGTTACATATTGTTGAGAGTGCCCCTCAGCCTACATTTAAAATCTGGTTTATGTGTACTGTATATGTACAGTATATGTCTCTTGGCATGTGTGTGTTATGTGTGTTGAAGTCACTTTACACATCGTGTGCCTCTACGCTCTGCTTTACTTGCCCGGAGGTAGAGGCAGCTATGGCAGAGTATTTCTGTCCCCCTTCTACTTCCTGCTACTTCTATCTAACCCATAAGGGCTCGAGAGCTGACATGCACAATTGTGCGTGCGCGCACACATACACGCACACACACGGCACCCACTGCCTTTCTCTTTGTGTCCAACCTTGGAGGCTTCAACAAAAGCCATTCATCCTTTCAGGCTCTCAGTCTTTCAGGCCTATTAGAGACAGCCAGTGCTCTGAGGGAATTCAAACCCAGCGATCCTCACTCAGAACGACTGGCTTTTTTTCACTGGAAGATGCGCTTAGGCGAGTATCCATTGCTAACAATATTGCCTCTGCCAATTTAAATGAGCTCAGTTGGATGTAGTTTGCACCTCAGCCAGAGGTGTTCCTCCAAAAAAAAAAAAAAAGGTAAAGAAGTAAACAAAAGAACAAAAAGGAGAGCAACTCTTATTCATTTCATAACAGCCGTCACCCATGGATTATCAGTATGGAACAAATCTCCCTCCCCCATCATTTGCATGTTTTCCCAGACTTCACTATAGAGGAAGCCTGCTCGGACAAGGAGATTAGGTTCTCCTCATGCAACCTTGCAGCTATCCACAAATTTTCAGGAATAAATGACTCACATTAAAGGAGGACAGCCGATAATACAATACACCACCTATTACCAAGATTAATACATACCAATGTTATCATTAACACACACTTATGCCTGCATCAGGGCATGCCCGCACACACATACAGGCGCACAGTAATGACTAATTTCACAGTCTTCATCTTATCTCTGTTGAATTAGCACAAACACTAATGCAGTGGGAATCTCATTACCCAACAGCTCATAGAGGGAAACACATCAGGGTACCACTGTATATTATATACGTACAGCAGTTGAGATTTCCAAATTTATCTATAATATGATGAATTATGGTGTAGTCTGCCTTGTAAACAACTACACCAAAAAAAGCAACTAAAATTAATATTATGGAAACATTTAGCTAATAGTTTACTTATGTCCATTTAGTTTGTAAACTTTAAACTTTTCCCATTTACTTTTAAAGAACTTTATGAAATGACAAATATACTTGCCAACTGTATTGTATCATTGTGCATAATTTATATGATAAGCAGCTGTTAACTGTTAATTAATTATTATAATTTTATTATTTCTATATGCTTAAATCTTGACTGCAATGCCACAATCACAGTTATATGTAGAGAAACTTAGGACTGGGCTGCATTTAGGAAGAGACTTTTAAGGTCAGTGTTCGACCAACCACGCTGGTCAAAAAAAATGTTCAGCAAAAATAAATTGTTATGAATGTGCATGGATGTTGAGTCTCATCTGGTACAGATGGACGTGGCAGTGTGAAGAGCTTGGCAGAGGCACACCAGTGAGTGGGACGAGACATGTGGCTCCTGGCCACAGCATGTGCAGGCCACATTCACCAGACACCCGGAAAACCGGGAACAACTCTGATGCATAACTCCCACTAAACGGAGAGTCACTCCACATGACGGAGGTTGCTCTTACTTCTCGAGCACTTCTGCTGTTTTAGTTGTGTTTGAAAGCAACAGCACAGTAAACTGCTGATGAATCCAATTTTACGTGGGCAACACAATAAAGCAAACAAAAAAACAAAGGTCAATAGGTTAAGTGAATCAAAGAATCAGAGAATAAAACTTTCTGCAACTCTGTTTCAAGTTGCGCGTTTCTGCCAACAGCCTGGGAGCATGTGCACATGTGTTTCCACATGCGTGTGTGGGTGGTTGCATGGATGTGGTAGTATAGAGGTGAGGTGAAGTGACACACCCCTGAGGAGGACAGGAGGAAGAACACACTCTGATTTATTCAAGACACACACCATTTGGGTTGCTAGGTTACAGGCCCAGGCTGGAACCGCAGTTTGTGTCTCTGAGGTAAAGACAAGAAGAAAGGAGACAGAGAGGCGAAAAGCTGAGAATTCATAATGTCTATTTCCCTTCTGTCTACACCTTCCCCTGCTTCCCCCATGCACATGTGCGCACACACACACACACACACACACACACACACACTCATGTCATCTGCAAAAAACTTCTAGCCCTCCAGTGCTTGGGATGCCACACAGTGCTGCAGTATGCGATCCTTGCCAGGCTTGCTATGGGATTCCTCTGCCAATTATGCCCGGGCCAAAAAATGAATGGAGGACATGAATCTACAGCAAACACAAACACTCGCTACCTGCACGTTTGACATATGTACATAGACACAAACGCACAGAAATTACTTTCATCAGTACAGATGGAAAGATTTCAACAACTTCTAAAGCCAAAATCTGATTTGGTTTCAGCCAAATGCTGTCCTCCTCCCTTTCTATCCTTTTCATCACAAACAAACAGGCATTCTTCTACAATTCAGTGGCACATGAATCATACGCATGCATGCACTCACATACAATGTGGCAGAGTGGAATGGGCACTCAGTGGCACTCTGAACACTGCATCGCGCAGCAGCCTCAGGATGCATGAGTAATATACAAATCTGCCCAACTACAGAATCCTACACACATCCACACAAACGCACACATTAACCAACAGATAACCCAAAAAGTAGTTCATTCTCCTTATAAGCCCAATGGCTCCTCCTCAGCAGCTCTTCTGTCACTTAACCTAAATCTCTCAAGTTAGATGAGGAGGAGGAATTACGGGAAGAAGATGAATGACTAAGTAGAAGCGAAAGACTGCAAAAAGATAAGTCAAAAGATCTTAAATGCCATTTTTGGCCACAAGAGGAGGAAATAGAATAGTCTCTATTATTTTGGGATAATCTGACTCAAAGGGCTCCTTCCTAACATTTACAATTACTTCACTTAGGATAATGCGTGTCTGACCTCAATATCACAATCTCAAACTGAATATTTTCCAATTAATAGGGTGAATGTTACAAGATCAACAAATAAATGACTAGTGTCATTATTACATCTGACATAACATGCCACACATGTAAATATTTACATGTTCAATTAGCTTTTGAACAATCCATTTGGAAGACTGCATTTTCTGCAAAGATAATATAGTATGATCATACAATCATGATCATGATATGATTTCACTGAAAGCCAAATACAAAATAACTCCAAATAACTGGACAGGCAAAAAACATTGTATTACTGAACATTACTGGCCTGGACACTCATGTAAAAGAGGATTGTTGTCAGTGATGCCCTTTCCTGGTTGAAAGACGCCGCTGTTTAAGCACAGAATAGTGTACATTTGGGTGACATTCAAACCAGAAGATACAGATAAAAGTGCATCCTGTGCAACTGCATAGTCCTTGGCTCAGGACGTTGCACTGTGCAAAAATAAGATTATAAAAATATTAAGAGGTTACAAAAATCCTGAAATTCTGTATGAGATTTTGAAGGGCTGCAAAATATAAGGAAACCCCGAAAACAAATGTTGTATAGGACAATTGCTATCATTGTAATATTGCTGTATATGTAGCAATAACACGGATTATTATTGGTCTGGGGCTGTAAGTGAGATTTTTCATCAGAGGTGCAGCGGCAAAGACACTGACGGATGAGCATGATTTCCAATCTGGACATCCCACACTGAGATAGGCATTAATAATTTAGGGCTAAATGATACTCCCAAAATGAAGTGTTAAAAGCTCTTGCCATTATCAATTAATTGTTCGCCCTGTATGTTGGTATACTACTTGCCATCCGCAAACATCCACGAGGTTACAGGCAGCGCTGTAGGACCGCAGGACTGGACTGTCCCAATATCCCACGTAACTTGGCATGACTGCAGGCAGAGCGCACATAAGTGGGCAGCGAGCTGCAGTAAGATAAATATCACGGGACTCAAACCAAATACGCGGCGGTTCATGTCGGGCCTGGCTGGCAGAGATCCCTCTACCTTTCAGGCCTTTTGCGTTTTCGGTCAGTGGCTCTCTCCCCGTGTTTTCCTGACGCAAGTATCCGGGAGGAGGAGAGTCAGGCAGGGCAAAGAAAAGTTACACAGCCGCCCGACCGACTCAGAAACTCCAGGGAAATAGGACTTAGATCATGCCTAAGTGTATCCCGACGACACGATTGTTGATTTACACGTTAGACTGTAATGATATGTTAAATCTTTTGCTCTAGGGACTTAAATCTGAGTCGGTCTATGGTATACTTATCGCTATTCATCACTTAAAGCAATTTGCTGTGGTGTCACTTTAATTCTCCCTTATGCGATTCCGATTTTTACAGTGATATTTAAACAGTACCTAAACTATCCACGCCAATTCCACTTAGACGCACAATTGCGCAACAAAAGCCAATACCAATAACTAAATACCTTTGTTTTGTTTCAGCCAGGCGAAAAATAACTTCACCTGCAATGTCAGGTGGTGGGACAACCGTGGTTATCGTCGCTGGGCGTCCCAACATTGTCATTATGGGATCAAAAAATAAACGTGCTGTGGAGACAGGTTGAACATAAACATGAGGGGAAAACAGCCACTGACCTGCTAGTGTTTCTGCTGCAGGAGACTATTGTTCCGCTTGTGTGTGGTAATCCAGGCTGCACGCTGGGATGAATCCACTGCGACAAGTTCCGCCAACTACTTTGCTGTAAAACACACCGGATTGCCTATTACCCGTCGGTTAAGTCCTATTGCTGTGTTACGCGGTGTGTCGCAGTGTCCTGTCGCCTGAGTAAGTGCATTGCTGTCCTGTCAAAGCGCGCTATTTGTCTTTACTTTCGCCTATACACAGCACTGTCCCGTCCGGTGATGATCAGCCATATCGCTGCTGCTGTGTGGATCCCAAGTGGAAGCAGTGGCGTGATCCCGGAAAACACCGCAAGGGGTGTGTGTGTGTGTGTGTGCGCCGGTGTGTGTATCAGACTTTCTAACCTCCACCTCCAACCCAACGTCTCTCTGTATAAAAGGGGGGTTCAGATAGGAGGGGGTCCATTTGTGGGGGCAAAGCCATCGGGGAAATTAGCCTTCATTATCCAAGGCCCATTCCCATCTAAATATTCACCTCAAAGAAATTTCTTGTGAATAATGCATATGCTGAAAATTATGGAAATTCAACAAAACCATCCACAGCAGCTTAGTTGGCACCAACATGAGCGAATATGTAGTCTGGGTTTAAATGTTTCGCTTCCATCGCTACTAAAGCTGTGGTTTAAAGGTTTAAATTATTAGACGACTTTTTCTGGCCACGGTATAAAACACAGGATGATTTGACCCATTTAATCACAGTTTTAAAACAGCAAATGAAAATAGTAATACGTATATTTTCTTTAAATGACCTATAAAATATGAACCTAAGTGAATTCTGATGTCAAGACTTTCGTATAATGTGCTCTAAATGTGTTTTGTAATGCAATAAAAAGTGAACAAAGCAAAATTATTACAGTTTTTTTTTTCCCGGGGATCACCTGAATCCCCAAAAATTACGTCAGAAATCACAGATGACACAGCAAACACGGTTGATGAGGAAGTCTGCCTGCCGGTCTTCATCGCCACCGTGTGGTTAATTTAAACACTGGGCGCATGTCTTCATTCATAAGTCAAATTCATTCACTAGACCAAAACCTTGCGGATTGTTTTAACTATAGTCCCTGTAGCCTTTATGCAACTATAGAAACCCAGTATAATGAAGACACGAGGTGTACAGCAATGAAATACAACGAAAAAACACAGTCAGCATATGCCTTTTTTGAAGCACGTGGGCATAATGTGTTAAATTGTTTTGAGCATGCATCAGTAACATGCTGTTGCTAAAACTTCATGACAAGTTCATGAGGTGCTTTATTAGATCACAGTTTACATTGATTTGCGATTCACTCTAACAACAGGTGTAGATGAGTTAATATAGGCCCAGAGCTACACAAAATGACACATGGTGGGGAGCTGAGGGCTGATTCTGATATTTTTGGGATTCATTTTTTCAATTTGGTTGTTTCTGAGCAAAAGTATAAAACTTGTCATTAAGGGATTAAACAAGCATACCACTTAGTTAATATGTGAAGCACTCAGCCTGTAAAACAATTATAATCTTATGTAGGGTAAGAGGGAGCTTTTCAGAGTCTAAAGTAAAGTACTGTGATAATGTCATTAGAGTTATATCAGCTTGGACTCATGACTTAAAATGTTTCGCCGAGAGCTTGTGATTAAAACCTGGTGTTGTAGAGTTAGAAAGAAGAGGACATGTAGGAGGCAGAGCCAGTCACCATCCAATTGCACTGTCAAGAATTCAGGATCGAGTGTTTTGGAAGCTTGATCCATAACTCTAAAAATCAAGGCATCTCTGCTTGTGTTTCTTTTTCTGCTGCAATCTATTTAAAATCTCTATATTCTAATTTATCCAACCTATAGAAGTGCAATACTAACTTGCTGGAGTAGGCTTTGTACATTTCCCTAAGAATTCGGCCTACTCTGGGTCCTGACAATGTGAAGGCTTTGAAACAACATAAAGGGTAATTATACTAACCTGACACTAAATCCCTTAATACAGTGATAAATCATTGGAAAACAAATTAATCACAAAATTATTCTTGGCTTTGACCGTTAGAGGTCGCTAACGGTTCACGGTGACACCGGAAGCGGTGGCACCTCTGCGGTCGTTAGTTTATCCCGTCTTGTTGTTAGGCAGGTTGTCAGGGGCAGCGCACTAACAGCCAGTTAGCTAACATGGGATTAAGAGACTTGACTTAATGATGACACAATTATTTATCAAAGAAAACGACCGTCAGCCTACCTGCTTTTTCGCTCGGAGCTGCCTCGTTTCGCTGGTCGAAAGCAGCAGGAACGACAGGGTCGGTTTTTATCGAAACCAGCCCGAGGTTTGGGGTGGCTTTCGCTCCGTAGCTAGCTGCTAGCTAGGTTCGCTAGCGCCAGGCAGGGTGCTAACGTTATCAGGTAGACGTAAGTGATACCATTAGATGTGACGTTATCCAGAAATAGATACCCCAAGCTTTTCATTGTAAATCTTCCGTTTGGTGCGAAAATGGAAGACGCTCAGGAACATTTAATGGAGCACGAAGAATACAACCCAGGCGACAAACCAGTATCGTCGCCTTACAACCCCGCTTTTCGCTCCACTCGACTGCACGTCCAGAGAAGTAGCATCTGCTCTCGTGCTTACTTCGTTGTGGTCATGGTGTTCTTCCATGTGTACATCCTGAATGTCATCGGTTTGCTGCTCTACGTACACTATAACAACGGCCCTGGGGATCTTGTCAATGGAGACGCGGCCACTACAGCATCAGTCAGCGACAGTGGTACCCCTTTGCCTCATCCTTCCCCAGCCTCAAGAGAGCTGCACATGGAGGACTATATTCAAAGTTTCAGTCTTCCTCGCATCGAGGGTATACGTGTAAGCAAACGGGTAGACTTTGAGTACGATGAAGGTTGCAATTTTACTCACCGATTGTAAACATTTACAGTTCAAAATACAAATAAAGTACAAATAAAACTATGTTTACAAAAGGCAAATTTACTTTACCGCATTTGTAAAATGCGCACAAAGTGTCACTGTGTTTAAAACTAATTAGTAATACTATTAGGAGTTATCGCATACTCCCCCATCGCTAATAACTTCACATATTCACAACAAGCTGCAAAACTGTTAATCCCCAGACTGAAGCTGTGATTTGGCCATTTTGACCAAATTGATTTTTATTGTAGCAGCACCTACTTGAAAAATATCAAATTCATCATAATGAAATGTCACTGGGATCTGCTAGCAGCATCCGTGCATTAAGCCCCTAATGTAACACGTGTTTATAATGTCTAATGTTCATCTGCAGGTGGGTCATGTTCAGCAGGTGTCCCTCGTGCCAGGCAGAACACATGAGATGAAGACGATTAGCCTGAAACCTCTGCTGTTTGGTAAGTGCACTGTAGTCCTTGGGTATGATCTGCTGCTCATAAATAAATGGATTTTCTTCAAGGGAACACACCATTTAATTTCCTCAAAACCATACAAATATAGACCAGAGATATTTACTTAAAATTCACAGATATGTACATTTTCTATGAAGCATCTTTTATTTCTTGACCTTCACTACCTGAGAGACACAGCATTGGTTCTGTAATAGCTCTTGTGTGCTATATCCAGCTGACTGAATACTACATTACAAACAGAACTTAGAATGTGATTTGTAATGAGACCAAGTATAATTTATAGTTGCAGATAATAAGTCAAATTCTAAATGCTATCTATATTCTTTCCCTATGCACAGCTGTTTAATGCTTGTTTCAGTTCTTCTCCAATTGTTTAACCAAGCACATAGTCCTAGCTCCTACATCTGTGATGTTTCCATTTGCGCGCAGCTGCCATCAGGTTCTTGTCTCGTCTTGTCCAGGCGTAAGCCTTATTGACCACCAGGCGGTCCCCCTGCACTGTGCCTGTCACAAGGAAGGTCCCACCTCGTGGTTGTTTGCGTGTCATGTTCCGTACGCAGGTAGCATCCCTCTCCAGCCACAGCTCAATGCGCGAGCGGATCTGCCCACCTAACAGAGGTCCATGCTTCAGAACGCTAAGTTTGTCAGCGAGTGAGAATAGAGACAGGCTTACTGGGCTGTACTTGAGCCGTGTAAGACGCAGTTTCACAACTGAGAAGAAAGCAGATAAATATAAGGCATGATTGGCATTAAAACAACATTTGAAGCGTGTAATTAAAGACAGGATCAGAAAGCAGTGAAGAGGTAAAGAATACTGACACTCACCAAAGTCACTCCTACAAAACGTCTCCAGTGTATCTTTTGAAGAAGAGGCCTCCTCCAGCTCACAATCCCGACAGCTTGCCTGAGGCACTGAAATAGTCAAACCACTCATTGAATCATTTCTTGAATTGAGTCAGCTCAAGCACATGTATCTCTGAAGTGAGTTTCTTACCTCTGCGCCCTCCTGTGTGAACAGTGCTGTTGGTGATAGAGGAGATACACATGAGATGGTCTGCAGGATACTGGTCACACCGCAGAATTTCTGGCCAGGGGTAGCCATAACAACTCATGATTGGTGCACAGCTGTCCCGCACTGATTCGCACAAACTCCTGCAGGGTGATATAAACCTGATGAAGAAGAGATGGAGAGGGAACATTGGCAGCATTAAATGGGTGAGAGGATTTGAATCAATAGTGTAGTGATGGGAAATAAACAAGACTGGATTAGATAACATTTGCTTGCTTGTTTTCTATGTTTCTAGACCACGAGCCACTAATGTGACAAAAACGAGGTTAAACTGCTTTTGATGGCTTGGTTTCACTGTGAAACCAGGGCTGTTCTTTGGAGACTATCACCAATTTGCATAGCCTTCAGAAGGTGTTAACTATTGATGACCATTCTCCTATTTAACTTTGCCTTTAATCCCAACTGTTAGTATTTTATTTGTCTGATTGATAGGTCAGCCTACTGCGTGGGTTGTTTTACACTGTGGCTGGGGCTTACCATAATTTAGGTTTACATATTGTTACTTAAAAATGTTACACACATACATAGGGAAATAACTTTTTTGCGGGAACTTACCTGTCTAGGCAGATGGGTGCAAAGAGAGAGCAGAGGAAGATGCGGGCATCAGGGTGACACTCTCTGGCAAGTAGAGGCAACCAGCTGGCACTCTGTTGCACAGCCTCAGCTGGAGACTCGTGGCCCAAAAGGTTGGGCATCCTCATGGTATCATAACCAATGTTTTGGCACAAGGCCATGCCTGATGGGATAGGGACACAGCGAGAGGAACTGCGGGGCTCCCACAGTCCACCTTCACCTATAGAAAGTATGGACTTAAAGCCAGTAGTAGCATCAGGGTCCCCCCACGCCTCACCATCTTCTCTTGTTGCATCTCCGAGTCTAGAAACGCGAGTATCTCCAAATCCAGTTTCAGTGTTGCCGTCAACGCTTGCCCTGTCCCCACCCTCGTCCTTCACTCCCGATCTAACTCTACCCTCAGGCAACAGTCGTCCCTGCAGCCCTGCCCTTACTCTACCAGGACCAAGCGTTATTGTGCTGCTAGGCCCAGCAAGCAGAAAGAGAAATAGTAGAGAGGCCGAATGGGAGGATTTTCTGGAAATAAATCGAGGGCAGAGTGCTGCAGTCATCCTGGGACAGAAATCAAAAGAAAAAGTAATCCTGAAGTGTGTCTCTTGACTGAGTGAAGACCCCTGTGAAACAGTGCAGGGGAGGATGGAAAAATAGGTGTATTTATAGTGGGCGGTGATTACATTTGCATAGGAAGGGGTAGGGGAGGTGTAGAAGGGAAAAGGGTAGGGACACACATTAAACATTATTACAGATGCTGATCCCTTTTTTTGTTCATGAGGCAATTTAAGTGTGTTTGACAGAGCTCAAAATGAGTAACATAGATGATTTGGCATTTGGATACTTTTGGCTTTCTTCCATTTCTACCCCCACAGCTTTAATTGAGGAACAGACCAGCCCTCATGTAGTGAAACTCCTCCACCCCTAACATCACACATTTTGTTCCAACCCACAATGTAACTACCCTGTCCCGCCCTGACCTCTTTGCTTTTTATATTTGTGTTTTATTCAACCCTGCCACAAAGAGGGAAAGGTTGATGTTTTTATGAATCCTTAGTGCTTACTATTGATGAGAATAGTAAATAGACAAGTGAATTGCTCACTGTAGGACTACAACCCTTCAAAAGAAGATAAGTATTTTGATCAGTGGTTAAGCCTTTTTTGTTTACAAATCATCCAAATTCACTGGTCGCTTCTTCTTTAATGTCACCACACGTTCTGAGCAATTGTGATGAGAATTTTACACTATTCTGATGTTTTAATGACCAGATGATTAATCGATTAATATAGAAAACAGTCAGCAAATTATCAATACCAATGGTTGCTGCTCTAGTGCGTAGTGTTTGTGCTCCTGCGAGTGTGTGTCGGCACAAACCAAATTGGTCCTGCTGCGTAGCCCTGGCCTGATTCCTGTTCAGACAAGCAGGTCACTTCCTTTCCGGGGGAGAAAGAGACAGTAGTGGGAGGGAGAAGAGGAAGGCTCAGTCCCCCTTCATTCATATCAGTTATCCAGATTAATGAGGCTTGACTGGACAATAGGAATGAACCAAGTGGGTACAGTGTAAAAGACATGGGTGACAAACAAGGTCTCTACTGTACAGGCAGCCAA
This sequence comes from Datnioides undecimradiatus, assembly GCA_008933995.1. Lineage (NCBI taxonomy): Eukaryota > Metazoa > Chordata > Actinopteri > Lobotiformes > Datnioididae > Datnioides > Datnioides undecimradiatus. The sequence goes on from WARS01000026.1 coordinate 7,290,289, forward strand.
CCTGCCGGAAGCCTTTTTTTTAGGAGGGGTAATGACTAACAGACATGGATGGACTGAGAGGAAGAAGAGATACTAAACATTAATTCGTGCCTTCACACTCAGACCTGAATAAGTTAAATAAATGTATCTAACAGAATTTTCTGATTTCACTAACTTCTTAAAACCCAGGTGGCCCTACCAAAAGAAATGCCTAGAGTCAGATTTCAAAGTTAGAGACCAGAAGATATAACTATTTTGATGTAAAGTGGCTTGGAACAACATTATTAAGAAGTCTGCAAGGTGTAATAGATTTTTTACTGTTTTGTACTAATTAATATCAACAATTACTGACTCCCAGAAGCCCACGCTCTTTTCACCCTCCTCTGGGAGAAATACAGTGTCGTCATTAAACCTGCCTGTGGGATCGGCTATACCGCAAATGGCTCACTGGGGAGTGACCAAAAGGGAATAACTTGTACTAATTATATACACTCTGTTTGTCTATTGTGACTCCGTAGTTCCTGTGATTTAACACCTACTAAATCATGAAAAAAAGGAGTTGTTGCTCTAAAATTCAGTGGTTATTTACAGCACTGTGACAGACAGATACCCTAGGTTACTGCAACATGTAAATGAAGTTGGCATCTTCATTTTCTGAACATATACAAAATAATTTTATCGAGTCTGTGTTTCAATGAGAAAGTGTTTTAGCACTTAATGATAATAAGTTTATGTGATTTGCCTTGATTTAGGGCTCGCATGTCCTAATCACTCCAATTAGCATACACTGATCAAACTGTCCTAAAATTGCTTTTCCACACTGAAGGGTGTTAGTTAGACGATCTAAAGTAATCTATTTAGTCTGACAGATCAAGCCAGCAAAGATCCTCTAATCCACTTAAAAGTCCACTGCTCACTCACCAACTCAGGTCTGCAGTATCGATCAGTTTGATATGTTTGTGTGCAGAGGTCATGGAAAATGGAAATTTCTAGACTTAAGGAATGTCAAAATGAAATTTTAGTGATAGCATAGGCGTTAATAACTTTGTTACTTGAACGAATCTCCCATTGAAAAGAAATCTTTTTAGTTTATTTGCCTTTCTTCAGTCAGTGGCTTCACTGCTAGTTAATTACCGCGTGTAATCTTAATGTGTGTATGTGTGAGTCATTATGTACTGCAGGTTATCTGTGACAAAACCATGAACCACACATGGCAAGTGGTGCATAATCTTCAAATATTTCTCTTTGATAGATTGTATATCCTTGATCCTCACTCTAATCTTGGGTAGACTGAGGGCCTTTGATAGTATAATGATCATATGGACTTTTCATTTCCATAAGTGTGGTTTTGGTCATATAGTGCTGCAGTATAAAATAAATGAATTGTGATTTTTTTTTTCATTCTCTTCTGGAGAACATTAAGCAGACTCTTTATAACTTGTAATGGAAAAACTAATTTTGTCCATTTTGTGATTTGGGTGAGTATGTGAAATACATGTGTTCACATTTCAGATGACTGTCTTTGAAAAGTATTGGCAGGATTTAACCAATCATGCCCAAGGCTGCAATGAATCATAACATTTGCCTCTGTCATCTTTTTCCTGTTCCTGTCAGAAATTCCTGGCTTCCTGTCAGAGGAGGAGTGCCGTGTGGTAGTGCAGCTGGCTCAGCTCAAGGGTCTAATGGAGAGCCAGACAATAGCACCCAGCCAAGGACAAGACGACTCAAACCAACCACTACTTTCCCTCAGCACAGAGGAGGTCTTTAGTCTGTTGGACCTAAACCAGGATGGGCTGCTTCAGAAGCAGGAGGTGAGAAGAGTGAAATATCTTGTATCCATATGCCTGTAGAACCAAGAGAGAATAATAGATTTCTAGAAAAATCCTCTCCAAGAAATAAAAAGATCAGATGAACTGTCAGACTGTGTCATGTTTGTTGCTGATTTAAGAAAAACATTCTGGTCTGTCCTCTAGATTGTGAGTCACTCACGTTCTCGAGATGGAACTTGGTTGAACCCAGATAATTTAAGACAGATACTCTCTGGTCTGGAAGCCTGCCCAACAGGTTAGTGTCCCTGTGTCAGTACATTTGTCACTATTTCATCACTGAGTCCTTGTAGGACACAGCATCAGTTTTAATGAGCAGAGTGAGTTTTAATGATTTTTTAAAAAAATGAATATGAGACACTAGAAGAAACTGAAAGCATCTTCAAATGGAATTCCGAATTAGGATTGAGACACAGATGTAAACAAAGGCAAGACAAGTGATTCAAAATGAGCAATGATTCAGTTTAAATATAGAGCGACCTTTTAATAGTAGCAATAGGTTCTCTCAAAATGAGATACTTGTAGGATTTTCATTGTTTCAACATAACTTTTTTGTTGAAGATAAGAATAGCACATTCAAATTTGTAAATAATAAGTCCTCATTTGTGTGCTTATGAGTTTCATTCTGGTAAGGGTAAGTGGCTGACAGGTGGCTATTTGCGTGTGAGTCTTTGTGAGGGGCAAGGCCGGAAGAGGGGTGACACCGTTTTGACCTGATGCCATTGTGCCAGGCGTTGTACACATCCCAGTCCGGATGTGCCTCATCCTATCTCATTAAAACCTGATTATTCTCCAACCCCTTCTCTTAATTTCCCCCGGATCCCCTGTTTCGCCCCCGCCTCCATTCACTCCTCCACACTCTTTCGTTAACCCGCACTCCCCCCTCCTCCCTCACCACCTCTTCTCTGGCACCCCAGAGCTATTGTTGCGGCTGGGGCGCGGCCTCCCAGGGGAGTTGATGGGGGCCAGACATTCACTCAGCTGAGAGTAACAGCACAGGGTTGGACAAAAAGGGAAGGAATGGAGGAAACAGAGAATGGAGGCTGTCATAGCCTACTGTTCACTATACTGTCCAAGAATTCAAAATCTAATTTAAGTGAACTAGATTTATGACAATGAACAACTAAAATACTTGTTTAATAATTTCACAGGGCTGCATTTATATCTACAGTTACAAAGTAATGGTGTTTTCATGTCCAAGGCTCCCAGTTATGTGTATCTCTGTGTTCCTGGCAGGGACACTGACTTTGGAGGACTTCAGGCATGTTTACGATGTGTCCCAACACCCGGGACAACAGCAAAGCGGGAAGCTTCACGGTCAGTTCAAACAGAGAAGCAAACATACGTGGCTTTACCAAGGTCCAGGATCACACCATGTGCTGCTAACACTCAGGAACAGGTAAATATTATGTATATTTACCTGTTCATACCTTGTCAAGCTCTTACAGAAGCAGCCTATACACTCGTGATTTAGGATATATTTTAATTTGGCTTTTATTGTCTGTTTCTCAGGGTAACCAGCCTGACACGTCTGCCCTCTGCGTTGGTTGAGCTGAGTGAGCCGCTGCAGGTGATTCGCTATGAGCACGGAGACTTCAGTAATGCCCACCATGACAGCAGCCCTTCTCATTCAGAGACAACCTGCGCTCACACACGACTGGCAGGAAACACATCTGCTCTTGCAGAGGTCTCTTGCAGGTGAGTTGTTATGTAATTCACAGACAACCTTAAATGTATTCTAATTAGCTTAGCCTTTGTTTGACCAGTCTGACTGATTACACACCTGTATATAAAACATAGTGCAGTTTATTTATCTCAGTTTATTTATTTTTGGATTTACTCAGGTTTTTGTGTAATGGCTAATTGAATAATTGTTTTAGCCAATATACACACGTTTGATTTTGTTTGTTTGTTTCTTGGTGACTCTTAGGTAATCATTTCTTTGTTTTCTCACCAGTTTTCTTTTGATGATGATTACTTTCAATTTATAATGTCACTGCCAAACTACCACAGAGAGCTATTCAAATGCCTGTTGTCTAAAATAAAGTTATGTCTCAATTTTGTGGAGATATTTTTTCACAGTTATTTGTATTTGTTCTTTGCTTTTCCTGTTTCATCCCAGGTATCTTACAATGTTGTTCTACCTCAGCTCTGTAGAGGAAGGTGGCGAGACCACCTTTCCCGTGGCAGACAACCGTACCTATGAGGAGCAGGTGAGTGTGCTTTCACAATGCATAAACCAGAGCCTCTTCATTTCTTTTTTGCCACTATGAAATGATGATAACTGTACATGACCTGAATGCTGCTGATAACACGCAGACAATGCTGTACCATGGCAAGGAATCTGACACCCAATTAAACACAGTGTGCCAAAACAAATGATTAGATATAAGGTGTTCACAGTTTTCTGTGTCCTAGGCACTGGTCCAGGATGGAGTTGACTTGACAGACACCCAGGAGACATGTGGCAGGGGGAACCTGCGAATAAAACCTACTGCTGGGACAGCTCTGCTCTGGTACAACCATCTCTCTGATGGTAGAGGTAAGAAGAGGATGCTTTAGCCATATCATACGCACACACACACTAAAAGTGAGCTTTCCATCACTTTCATTTGGGTCCTTCTGTTGTAGGGAGCAATGTGTATCAATAGTTAATTAGTTCTAAGCCAAAATCCAAGGAGACCGGAGGATACAAGTGTGCTTTTTTCATCTAAATTTCTCCCACATTGTCACCGTACAGATGTGAAAATGTAGCTTAGCTTTGTTCTCCATTTTAATACTTAAATATGCCACCCCATGAAAAAGAAAAGCTCACTGTGTGAACTGAGAGGCTGTGAGCAAACATATGATTAATTAATTAAAGTCTTCTCTTTTTCCACGTCATCTGTCCTCTCAATGTTCATTCCCTCGCTCCAGCTGCAGTCATTTATTTTCTGACTCATCCCTTTCGATCTCTTATGACTCATGATCATAATTTCTTGGACTGAAATGATAATACAATTGGATTCAGGGAGATCTTTATATAAGACTGGGAGATTGGGTGACTCCTTTGAGCAGGGATAACCCATTTTAGCTACCCAAACCTAGCTTACTGAAGTACCCATGAAAACAACAAATATACCATGAGATATCAAAATTGCATTAGGTCATGGCCAAATGGTCAACACAGCTGTACACAGCTGTATGTCTCACTCATTTAACACACGGTGGAAAAAGAGATTTAGATTTGCTTAACATTGGTTATCTGCCCAAATAAACCTAGTGAGCTCCATTCTGACCTTAAATCGTCCAGTGTCTTCTGTAAAGGTTAATAAGGGCTTAATATTGACATTTATCTGAATTTCTGCATCTTCTCCACTGCCTTCCTTAGGTTGGATGGGTGAGCTAGATGAGTATTCCCTACACGGCGACTGTCCAGTCAGGCGTGGAGTGAAGTGGGTGGCCAACAGCTGGATAAATGTGGACCCAGATCACCAGCAGCAGGCCCGCTATCAGAGACTAGTTGCTCAAAGACACCGAGCTAAGTCGGGCATGGAGGAGCATTATCAACCTGTGTCGCACAGCGACCTCCACCAGGATCTATAGCCGGGCCTTGTTATTGACGACAAAGTGAACGTAATTTTCAAACTGAATCAGGCTTGCATCTTTGAAGTCAGTGAGGCTTGACAAGCTTTTCCACAGTGACGGAAGCTGTGGTCAATATGAAGATTGCACAACAAATCATCCCAGATATCTTTTAGTGAATCTGCCTTGCATTACTTTCAGCCTCTCAAGCAACTGCTTGGACATCCACATTTACTTAATAATGCATAAGTCAGTTCATTAGGAAAGCTTGATGAATATTAATGTAGAACTGTGGTGGGCAGATGCAGTGGTTTTCTCTCATTTCATTAACATACGTTAATAACAAACACATATGAATTAAGCTGAGTGTAAGCCATTATCTGTTAAATTGCGCCGTAAAGAAAATATCACTTATTCAGAGTCAGAGGTATTTACAGACATGGATATATATGGCTACAGTGAGGTGAGCTGGAAAAGATGCAACTACGCCTGAGAGAGAAGTCCGCTTATCTGCCTTCCATTTGGGTTTACTAAGCGTTTGTCCCTGTTGCAGGTCAGTGTTATTTAGTGTGGAATTTAAGCATTTTGTTACAAGCCATATCACAATATTCATCTGTGAATGTGTTCCTGAGGGAGGTTTTGTGAGATAATTTATATCTGTCATCTTTTCTTTCCAGAGTTTTTCATGAAAAATTATTTAATAAGAACTTTTCTTGACCGGACTGGAGTGATTGCTTGTCACACTGGCTGTGGGCGGCCAGTTCTTCAGGTGTAATTCATACTTAGACCTTTGATATTCCAACTTTTGTGATTCTTATCCTCAATAACTCCAAAATATTTAAATGTCTGAGAGTATTTATTTGAGTGTTATTTATTACCATTATGATTTAATTTAAAGGAATGTGTATTTATTACTGCTTGATGTTGCACCAGATTTGTTGCTGTATTTTATTGTATTTGTTGTATGTTATGAAATATATAAAGCAATGTTTTATTAGTGCTGTTGTGGGTGTGGAAATTCAAACCTGTATGTATAAACAGTGCCCTCTAGATGTCGCCCTCATCTCAAATACAGCGATACAAGATTAATAAGTGAAGTATGAGCTAGCTCAGAAATAGCTCTCCGTGGTAGTGGTCTAATTGACAACTGCTGCACTCACATCCTGCTGACACCAGTTTCTGTGAATCCACTCCATCCAGAGGCCTATATGAGTATGTGCACAAGTGATGGATTCTTGTGTTCCATCACTAAACACCCCCCTTTTGTGATCTGAGGCACCTGCACATTTAGTATAGAGACTAACTGTAGACAAAGACATGCTCCTGTGAGGATTCCCCTGCTCCCACAGAGCTACTGAGTTATGTCTAGGTTCCTTTATTGGAGTGAAACAGTGGTGAGGTGTATAGGGTCTGCAGCTAGGGGGGGCTACATTTCCATTAGGATCTATTTGCCAAGGATGATCATGTGGGCACTAGAAATACCTGCTACAGCCCTGCAACAACATAACAGCTTATATCAAATCATAGTATATTTCACTTCAAATTGAGGAAGAACTGTAAAAGATAACCGTAGTTGATAAAGTTATTTCTTTTTGGGGCCACCTGGAGCCTCTGGGGCTCTCTGTACCCCAAGTTAGAAACTATTCACTGGCTCTCCTCCATGTCTGAGCAAATAACCAGAGCAAAACGCCACCAGACAGCACTTTGGGGCATTTAACTGCAGTTATTTGCGTGTTTTCAGGTCAAGGACGTATGTGGTGCAATAAACCCATCCGTGTGACTCCTCTCATTTTGACTGAGTGCTGCTGCTGATGCTGTGCGCACCGCGCTGGACTGGCGTTAGCCAATCACGTCCGCCGGCGGCGGGAGGAGGCGGGGGGAGCGGCCGTCAGAGCTAACGGACCGTGGAGCGGATCACATTCTTCGTCTGTCGAACCGCGGCATCACGTACAGGTTCATGGACTTCTGACTGGGCTGCTCGAACAAAACATCTTCACCCTAAGGCGCAGTATAATTTTCATTTAACTGTCATCCATGAGATTCTTCAGGCTTACCTTCAAGTGCTTCGTCGACTGCTTTTGAATCTCCTTTGTCAACGGCTAAACTGACTGCGGCGCCTTGTGAAATTTTTACATCTCTTGGCTGAGCTGAGGGTTTTCCAACGTGTGATAAACCATATAAAAACTGCGATTTTTATTTTCTTTTTTTTAAATTTCAAGAAGGCGAAATAACAAACTCGGAAAATCAAAAAAGAACACCTGGAGCTCTGCATACTGTGGCTACATCTCTGTGACTGGCCGGGCGCCTTGTTAGCTAGGCACATTTATAAAACTTCAGCAGCTCCTGGCTAAAACAGCAGCCAGATCACCTTTTTTAAAATAAGAATATTTTTGTGCCGCTTCCCAACAACATGTCACCTGAGCTGGAAGAGAACAGCCAAGGTGAGTATGATGAACGACCTCATCTTTGCCTTATTATTTACCATATGATTCAGCCAGCAGCTGAAACACAACCACATGCTGATGGATTGGAGCATCCCTGCCTCAACCTTTTGACATTACACATAATGAGAGCAAACCCACACCAGCTGCGCTTTAAACCGGCTCAGTCTACATTCTTCATTACAATTTACAGACTCTTAAGGATGTCTAAATATACACTCCACATGAGAGCTGACTCCACTGCATAGATGTCATTTTGAAGCTAAATATAGTGCTGAACAAGTGTCACTGCTGGTGAATACAGAAGATATTTAATTCCTCAAACAAATCATTGTCAACTTTTACGTCAGTGTCATGGGGGCATCATCGCCAGGGCTTGTAATAGTTGGTGACTCATGCACGTATCTGTTTTTAAACAGGATCTGAGTAGGGTTTATGGATTTTTGACATATTTGTCTCCATGTATGCCCTCAATAGATTATTTTTGTGGCTTAACCTAGCAAGTGATCTGTTTTGATCAACCTTAAAACATCACATACTTTGTGTAGCTTTTCCTAACACGTATGATCTTAAACCACAGGTGTCCCTCTTGTGTAGTTGCTCGATAGATGCTGACATCCCTTACCTTCCTCACTGCTTTCCTCTCCTCTGTTCACACACCCCCTCAAACTGCTCTGATCTGGATTCAGCTGCCTTGCTTTGCATCCAGCGTGGAGCGGCTAACTGATATCATGGAATGGCACTAATGAACGTTGCCTTTCAGTTTTGGTTTTGGGCATTCGTGCGCGTGTTTGTTTGCCAGTGTGCATGTGGAACAGAGAAACTGAGAGCTTTGTGAGTGCCAGGGGAGCTTGAGATGTACCTTCAACCAGCTCTCTGCTGTGTTATACTGCAGCACACTAATCACTGTGTGTGTCAGACAGGCAGAAGGAATGAACATCGGGGGAGGGCTTAGTGATGACAACACAACAGCAACACGATTTGAGCCTAAATACTAATTGTGTAAAGGCAGTTGAAGCAATTAAAATTTGTTAAAAAAAAAGCTTTTGAGCCCTGTTACCACTTACTCAATCTTTGTAACAATTGGCTACGGTTGCACTGACACTGCAATGAATGGAAAATCGTGCAGCCTTCCTCTTTCATTCAGCAAGCTTGGCCCACAGGACTGTGATTCGTGTCTCTCTAGTGCTGACGTGTGATGTGAAGTTGTGAATGTAAATGCTTTAACATATAAGTAGTGTTAAACTATTATCATCTGTGATAAGAATGTGCATGTTTAATCGGTGTTACTCAGATATACTGACCTCTGCCACCTTATCTGTTTAAATTCATTTTCCTTGGATCCTTCCTTCTTTTGGCTTTTTAGTCCTCCTTCTTGTCTGACACCTTTGTACATCTTCCTCCTGACCAGGTGAAATCAGTCTCCCCCAGTTAGAGGCAGGGACCCTGTCCGAGGAGGAGGGCAGCTCAGCTCGCCCCCTCGTGCCTGTGCCTGGAGCGGGCCCAGGGTGTGGTGAGGGAGGAGGGGGTGGCCCACCGCAGACCCAAGATGGGGCTGCAGCCGGGACTGGGACTGGAAATGGGGCTGTAGCAGTACCAGCGGTGGAGAGAGAAACCTGGACCAGACAGATGGACTTCATCATGTCTTGCGTGGGTTTTGCTGTTGGCTTAGGCAACGTGTGGCGATTCCCTTACCTCTGCTACAAGAACGGAGGAGGTGAGCCTCAGGAGTACTGTGCAATAATTGTCGCCCAGTGTGTTTTAAATGCACACAAATGAACTCTGTTACAGTGGACATATGAGGAGTATCAAATATTAAAAGCCCATTTTTTTGCCTCATGAGTGATATTCATGGTTGGTTATCCAAAATACAAGTGACTATAAAATGTTAATGTACAAGTAAAGGTCATGGAGTACTTCATATAAAAAAGAGCCTGAGTTCATAATTCAGACTATTGATATAGTTCACTAACTGTGCGAAAATCGTGACTTCTTCCCATTATGTTCCATCATTATTTTTCCTATATAGGGAGATGTAGTCCTGGCCTTGCATGCTGAACAAAACAGGGATGAGCACACAAACCAAAGCGTCGCCTGCCACAGACGTTGCATCATTAAACATTTTCTAAACTTGCAAAAATCAGTGTGTGAATGACTTCTCCTTTTCCTTTGATTTCATTGAATGCAGAACTGAATCTATAGCACTGTTGAAATCAAATGAGATTTAATTCACAGGTTAAATTAAAAACAGTGCAGACGATAGAGTACAATACATGTTTTCAAAAAGAAAATGTAGATCCATACAATCTTGAATTTGTAGCCAATAAAATCCTGACAGTTGGTGGGAGGACAGCGAAAAGCAGCAGCATGGCGACACATAATACTATGATAGACGTAACAGGCAGGGAGACAGGGCTTCCATGGCTATGAGCACGTAGCTAAAAAGCCGTTCCCTCCCACGTGGTTTCACTTTATTTATTATAGCTCCCCATTGCTTAACAGCAACTTAGTTGCCCTACAGTGTTCCTGCAGCTCTCTCACTGGCATATAAGGTCATTTGCATTGTTGTATAACTTACCCTGTATCCTCTCCTTTCTCATTTAAGCCAACTTGTCCAATAGTAACCTGCTTTTGGCCTTGACTCCTCTTATCTCTGCCCTACCCACTTTACTATTTTTTATGATGTGTTTCATTGAAATGAAAAAGAATGTGTGTGTGTGTGTGTGTGTGTGTGTGTGTGTGTGTGTGTGTGTGTGTGTGTGTGTGTCTGTGACTTAGTCCAGCCCTCCCTTTCCCTTGTGTGTGTGTCTTGTGACCCATGGCTCTGATACCCACCTTCTGGTATCGTATAACAATGGCCTGCCTCACACAGTCCACCCCCTGTGCTCTTGCCCAGCACTCATGTAGCGGACAAAGGTGCTCTCTCCCACTCACCTCCTGATAAGGAGGCATATGGATATGTCACACAATAACTGTCCTGTGACTGTGCCCGTCCTTTCCTCCCCTCAGCGTCAACACAGCCACGTCTGCTACAGTACTTCATTCTACGTCTTTGACCGACCCAGGGTACACCTTGTAACACAACAATGCTATCAGATAAGGGCTTGAGCTCGTAGTCAGGACGGCTATTTATTGAAACAAGGACACATTCCACTGTAGACGGTGCTAGATAAATGTACTATAAAAGTGTGGCATTAATGCTCTGCAAATCTCATTTATTTATTTATTTATTTATTTATGTGTAACTCAGCTGCTAGCCCTGATGTGTCTGGTTCAGTTATGACTAGAGAGGATTTACTTAAGCCTATTAAGGATGCAGTTCCTCGATGATTTGGCCAATATGTTGGGTTATGTCAGCAGAAGCATTTTCTCCATTCATTCCATTCACGCCTCCTATTGCATCTCTCTCCCTTTCTTTCTCTGTGTCTCTCTCCCTCTCCCTCTACCTCTCCCGCCCATTTCTCTCTTAGACTCACGCTCACGAATGTTTCCTTATAAGGCTGCAGCCCTCTGCTCTCTGAGAATGACATAAAGAATCATGGACTGAATGAGGCACAAATTGTCAATCAATAGCACTGTTGCAGAGCCAACAAGGTCGATGCCTCAGTGTGTCATTTTTGTATTTGTTGAATTTCCTCTACCACAGCGTTGTCCCAGTTTTTTTTTCCTCCCTCTCCTGTGATGTTTCCATCTTTCCCTCCTTTCTTCTTAGCCTCTCTCTCTGCTCTGCGTCATAGCTGGTCATGTGACTCCCTCCCATCTGCGCACTATGGTGGCATCACACAGTTATGTTATTATTCAAACCAATCACTGCAGGTGGATTTTGTGACTTGAATGTCCTATGTCGCCTTTTTTCATGTTTTATTTTCTACTGTTTTCCTGATCACGGTCGGCTTCTTCTACAGTATGAGAATCCAAAAGGAGATTATTTATAGAAAACACTGAGCACAAACCAACTGCCCAAGGCCAATCCACTACCGCTCAAAATGAATTAAGTCCTAGATGTCTCTATCAGGACTAATAACTCCTGCTCGGGTCTATTGTCTTTTTTTTTTCATGTTGATTTGATAGTCCTTCATCTGGCTCTGAGTTGAAGGGCAGTACCTACCCTACGGTCCAAACACTTGAGGAATGGGAGACGATGCATTTATCTCACACGTACGCTTTCAGTGCATCCCTTATCTGTGGCCTTGTCTGTCCCCCCTGGCTTTCACTTTTTTGCCATTTATTGCTTCCTCTTCCTGTCAACTGTCTCTTGTTGTGTCGAGTACTTGATTAGTAATAGCCATGCCAGTGTTTGCACAGCTTGTGTCCTTAGCAGCTTGATAAACGTGACTTTTAGCTCAGATATTCTACTGTTAAAGAGCTGCTAGTATAACTTTTCACCCAAGAAAAGGACAAACTTGAGTTGTAATTGTGAGGCTCAGCGTTGATCTTAACATGAATAGCTTAATGTGATGTTAATTATCTCAAGTCTTGAAGCTGTTGATAATTATTACTGTGATTATCGTAATAATTCTTTATTTTAAAGCCCTTTCTCCTTCTCTTTCATTTCCCACACTTTCAATCAAAAGTAACCCAAAAATGTAAAATGTCATCTATATAATATACACCAATTTATACCATTACACATAAAAAGTGAAATGTTATGATCACTTTTATTGATATTTCCATGTGTGATTCAAAGTCTTGCATCCCCACTGGCACAAAGGTCAGACTGTTTGGAACAAATAAGAACAATGTTGACTTTCAGACAGTATTGTAACATGTAATTCGTTTGCTGCCCATTTCCTCCTAAAGCAACTGCTGTTTGAAGTGTAAAGAATATAGTGTGGTTAAGTGAGATTACAAGGAGTTTTGCCAAACCTTCAAATGCTAACACAAAATGGTAATCATTTTTGAGTTGTACTGAATGCGAAGACTTTCAGCAGAAAGTATTTTTAAGTGTGAGACAGTGCCTCAACCTACCTGATGCTTTATATATGAAGTGATGAATGTGCCCATGTGATAAATCTGGGTGTTGCAGGAGTTTTCCTGATCCCGTACTTGCTGATTGTGTTCATCGGGGGCATCCCAGTCTTCTTTCTGGAGATTGCACTGGGCCAGTTCATGAAGCAGGGCGGGGTGTCTGCCTGGAACATCGCACCCCTCTTCAAAGGTACTTACCTCTGTGTATGTTAGTGTGTCAGACACACACAGAGTAGACATTTATATTTTAAAAAAAAAGGTATTTTCAAGTCCCAACACGGCTCGTCTGGCTTTGTCTTCCCCTCTCTGTCAGGCCTGGGCCTGGCCTCAATGGTGATAGTGTTCTTCTGTAACACCTACTACATCATGATTCTGGTGTGGGGTCTGTACTTCCTCTTCCACTCCTTCTCCAACCCGTTGCCCTGGGCCACCTGTGGACACCCCTGGAACACCCCCAACTGTACACAGGACTTCCGCCGCGCCTGCCACAACCGCAGTGCTGCCCAGCCATCATCCGCTGCCACCCCCTCCAACCTCCTCTCGTCCACGTCCCCATTGAACCTGTCTTCAGCCCAGCTCCTCCTCAACGGCAGCTGCATAGAAGCTGAGGGCATGCGCTCCCCAGTCATCGAGTTCTGGGAGTATGTCATACCCTGTCTGAAAATTAAGTAGTTGAGCAGAGTATCTGCAGTCTTAAAAAAAAAACATTTTATTGTCTAAACTCAAAGAAATAAAGATCTGTGTTTACTCACAGACAGCTAAATTATGCTGTATATGTTTTATTGTAGGTACAAAAAATATTTTGTATACATTGAATGAAATTTGCAATGCTACAGAAGTGTAATTTGACTTTCCAAAATATAATTTAAGTTTCCTTGTGTTCTACCTCTTAGGCGCAAAGTGCTTCGTCTGTCTGGTGGGCTGCACGAGCCTGGTGACATCAGCTATGAGATGGTGCTGTGTCTCATAGCCACCTGGATCATTGTTTACTTCTGCATGTGGAAAGGAGTTAAATCTACTGGCAAGGTAAAGTATTTCCTGGCTGCAATGTTCATGCTTCTTAATGCTACATGTCACAGTCAAGGGTTATGGAGTGCAGGCTTACATTTGCATGGCTTCATGAGAAGGTTTTAAATAATTGCAGCATTTTGCCCTTTGACCCCAAATCAGCTTTGGGATAGTGAGAGGATCAGTGTCTGAGATACATATTGGCACTTTTTATAGCTTTTTTGGACAGATTGAGAGCAAACAGGCAGACAGAAAACAAGGAGAGAGAGCGACAGAAGGGGGCACGACATTCAGCAAAGGTCACTGGCTGGAATCAAACCAGCAACGTCACAGTCATGTGGGCAGTAACCATTCTGCTACCAAGGCGCTCCACACACACACATTTAGTTGCTTTTTTCCTGTTTTCTCACGTGTATTTATGTATACGTGCAGCTTTATGTTCCAGTAAGGATATAAGTTCCACTGATCGGTAGATCCTTAATATGTTATACTTTACATGTACATTGATATACATTGCTCATAGTGACATCTATTGTGTTTGAAAAAGAGTTGACTCCTTGGTCACTCTTTCAAATGTCTGTGCTCTCATGTGTTAGCATAATGAACGCATCTTTATTTTGTAGCACATGGAGGTGTCTGTGTTTGCATACTTGTGTCTCCAGAGTAGCCAAAGCTCATAGAGCGAGAGAAAAAATAAAGAAGGAGATTGAGCCAGCCAGCTGTAAGCCGATTAGTAACTTTCCACCATGTAGATGTTTGAGAGCTCAAAAAGGGGCTTTTCTGCCCATGTTCACCCTAGATCAAGGCAAATATGTGCTTTCTCAACACTTTTCTCTTACTATACTGGTTTAGCAGGGACTTGATGTTTCTACTAGCAGGGGGCGGCTTTCTGAGAATAACTTGACAAAGACTGCCTTCTTAAAAGGTCTGCCAAAAACCCCTGCTATTGCAGGAGGTTTACAAATTGTCTGGCTTTCCATTTGCAGGCTACCTTTTCTTCAAAGTAACATGACAGGGCCCATTACACATCTACTACAGGAAGGACCTAATGGGCTTCTACTTAAGACTTGAGTATTTACAAAGCAGGTAATGGCTTAATCAAAGTGATAAAAACATAAAGGTGCAGTCACGTTGAAATATTTGAATATAGCTGATGGATCATGTTGATAAGCACTAAACTTTTTAAGCTAGCTTGTTGTATTCATCATATAACTCCATTTTTCTCTGTATGTAAAACATGTAATATGAGGACTTGAGATATTTTAAGGGTGCACTCTGGAGTTTTCTAATGTCACTTAATGCAAGTTCTAATGCATAGCACTCACATCACCTCCCCACCCCCCAAATGAAGTCTACAAATTGACCCTACAGTATCTATGGGTGTACTTCACGGTCTCTTTTTGCATTTTTCTGTAGGTTGTGTACTTCACGGCTCTGTTCCCTTACCTGGTTCTGGTCGTTCTTTTGGCTCATGGAGTCACTCTGCCTGGAGCTTTAGATGGGATTGTTTACTACCTGAAACCAGACTGGTCCAAACTTGGAGAAGCACAGGTATAACTTTAGAATAACCTGCACATTTGTCTGTAGCAGTGTAGTGACAAGAAAGTTTGTACACCAACATCAGATAAAGACAACTCAGTCAGACAGACTCTGAGACAGTACTCGGTCTATTCTGTTTGCATTAGGTGTGGATTGATGCCGGCACTCAGATCTTCTTTTCCTATGCCATTGGACTGGGTGCCCTGACTGCGCTGGGCAGCTACAACCGCTTCCATAACAACTGTTATCAGTAAGTTTGTAACTCTGCCTTTACCAACAATGATATGAAGTAAAACAAACAAACAAATAAACAGCCCCTTTTCTCCTAAAAATGATTTTTTAATTTCATTGAATGAATGTGGTACTGTAACAATTCGAGTTGAATACACAGGATATGTCTGCCTGGAAATATGATCGAAGGCCCAAAGACTTCCTAGCACTCACATTTCAGATGTAAAGTCATTTCCCTCCGTGATCAAAATAGAAGTGAATAGGTTGCCAGGAAGAATCGTAGCAGTGTCCTCGAGGCCAGAATATGCAACAAGCTCTCCCTTATTTGCAGGCAATCATGCCATTATGTGTATTTTGAAAGGCTGCAGAAATGAACTGGAACAATAGAAGGTCCTTTAGGCCCATAACAAAGAATGAAGTGCAGCCCAGAGATACATTGTTTGTTTCCAGCAACAGCAGGGCTCACTAATTCTGTTTTTGGGACCTGGTTGAGTGTGTTTACCCTAAACAGACAGATATCTAAACATACCTTTACAAGAAAGTTAGCTCCATAGTGGTAGTAGGGATTTTTTGGAGGGGTGGGGGGGTCTCAGCACATGTTTGCATATTTGGAATGACCATAATAGGAGGAACCTCATGAATATCCTGCCATCTGACATTTTCTCTGCCTTGACCTTAATTGGAAGTTGAAAGATGAGTTCAGATTCTGAGGTATGTCAGCTCAGCTCTGTTTCTCCCACACACTAGCCCAGCAATAGCTGGAATAACTGGGGAGAAGTGTACATAAACTGCTAGGAAATGCCAATGTATAGTTAATTTAGGCCTTGGGGCTTAGCTTTTGGATCTTGTTCACTTGCAGTCAAAGCTCAAAGTATGACTTCATGTCTTTTTTGACCTTTCATCCCTACATTATGATCCCTACAGTTTAACACATTCCTCTTTTCATTCCTATGTATACACATCAGTAATCACTTTTGACCAGGTGCAGTGATGAGTTTTGAGAAGATATACACTTTATCTATCAAGAATAAATCACGTTGTCACAATCATTTCATGAGAAGAGTAAAAAAAAAAATAGTTTATTCCAACTTTATGGTGCACCTAAACTCTGTTGATCAGATAACACATTGTATGAATGACTAACTATGAAAGTCTAGTGTAACTGCCACTTGGGCTGATGAAAGCTGAGCCAGATCTGGCAGTGTAGATCAGAACCTCACAGGCTGGGTCTGAAGTATTACGATTACAATAAATGCACCTTTTTGATTTATGTAAATTTTTTATCACCATAACTAAAAAAAATATATATTTTTGCACCACTAGTGGTAACCTCCAAAAGTAAGTGTAAAATCGTATAATGAATATTGGTGCCTCATAGGATTGTTAATGTGGCTATGATGTTTAGTCTTGTTTAATAATGCTGGTCTTGATATGCACAGATTTCTTAACCCAAACACTCACTCTGACTTGTTTTGATTAAATTTATCCATAACATTCCTTCAGGCACTTTTTTAGACTGATAGAGCCTATCGACGGCAGACTGAGCAGAGGTTGCTTCTGAACACAGCTGCGACGATGTATAATAATCATCATGGTGCAACTGTTGTTTATAAATTCTTCATATCAGAGAGGATTCTTGGCTGGTCTTGCCAGTTACACTTGACTTGTCAGGGTAAACAGAAAGTCATTCCTCACCCTGTACGCCAGATAACAGAGATGTTGACTTCAAACTAACACGAGAAGTAGATCTCCAACATTATTTGTACATGCATGCATTATTATAATCTAAGATATACAGTATGTATAATGCTGCAAGTGGTCAATAAGGATTTTCCCTTCACTCGTTCCCCTCTCAGACCTTGAGACAGATTCCTCATTGGCTTATTTGTTCCCTTCTCTCTACCTGCCAACTTCAAACACAACAGCAGCTTTCAAGGAAATTGTTATTAATCCTCTATTCACCATCACAGTCTGTCTCTTCTTTGGCTAACGCTTATCTGAAGTATCTTACGTGAGCCTCATGTTACAGCATATTGTAGCACATCTTTTTCTCACAATATCATTCTCCCTGCTCTCATTCCCTTCACTCTCTCTCTGTCCCTCTTTCTTTATCTCTGTAGGGATGCATTCTTGCTGGCAATCATCAACAGCGGAACCAGTTTCTTTGCAGGCTTTGTGGTGTTCTCTGTGCTGGGCTTCATGGCTGCAGAGCAAGGCGTGGACATCAGTAAGGTAGCTGAGAGTGGTAAGAATACAGCTTTCCAGTGAACTGGCTGCCTAAAATCCAGTGCAATGAGATGAGTATTGACTAAGAGCTATATTCCCTCGATGCACTGCTTCTGACTCTGTCTCTTAATGTGCAGGTCCAGGCCTGGCCTTTATAGCCTACCCTAAGGCTGTGACTCTGATGCCTCTGGCGCCACTCTGGGCTGCACTTTTCTTCTTTATGTTGCTCATACTGGGCCTGGACAGCCAGGTAATACTGTTTACTGAGACATTTAGCTTGTTAGGTAGATACTATGCTAATAGCTAAGATAAGACATTATGTGCTGCTATATTTTTTTTTGTCTTCTTGATTTTGTGATAATTTATGTAGAGTAGATGGCTAATCTACATTACTTTTCCTCTTTCTCTTTCACTTCCACTCACACAAGTGCAACAAGAACAATCGAGACACACTACGTCCAGTTTTAGCATTGCATTTCTTTGCAGCCTGTTTGTTGTGTATTTGTTTGAGCCAGTGCCTACATCCATTGTTTTACAGCCTAGGGATTTGTCAATGAGCTTCTGTCTGATTCACACAGAGAGCGTCTGTCTGCCCTCCAATCCATTCATTTACTCTCACTTTCCATTCTCTCCCTCATTTCTTCTCCATCCATCTCTCTCTTTTTCCTGCCATAGCCACACTGGCCACGCATATGCTCCTAGTAAATGATGTAAAAATAGCTGCACAGTCAAGACAAGTCCTTTTTATAGAGCCCATTAGGTAGGTAAATTAAGCCTTATTTATATAGCACTTTTTAAAAGACAGTTACTTAAGACCAAACTGAGATGAACTACAACAAAAGAGAGGGATGAAGATCTATTAAAATCTTGCCTAGAAAGAAGGTTTGTAGAAGCTTGAAACAGTACATAGATCCACCAAATCTGATGGGAAAGAAATACATCTGTGTATCGTCAGCGTAACAGTGATATGGCACATGTTGAAAGGAGCTAAAAGGATTAAGAAGCATGAACAATGAGAAGGGGACAGATCCCTGAAGGACTCCATAAAGCAAGGCAGCTGAGGAGGATAGAAACATTAAAACATACATTAGTTTCATTAGAATGAAACCAGCAAGACTGTATCAGAAATGCCAACTTATTTATGCAACCTATCAACTATAATGGCACGGTCGATGGTATCAGATCAAATAGATCAAGAATAAAACATTCACCTCTGTGTGCATGCATAAAAATATCATTGGTCATTCTCACTAATGCGGACAAAAGCTGGATTAAAATTTTAAAACAACAACCAAAGTGCTTTACAGAAAGATTAGATTATGGGATTATTCAATTGATGATTCCAATCAAATAAAAACACAGGAATGATCAAATAAAAACTGAGACATAAAAACTTGATAAAAAAAAATCACAACACAAACAGGATTGTGCATGTTTGGAATGGCTTCATTTAAGAGGAAAAAAAAGATGGGCCTAATTGTTAATGGCAAGCTATTCTACAATTTAAAGCCAACACTTGATAATCTTTGGCCACCTTTGGTTTTTAGCGGGTCATTTAGAGCAGTGATTGGTCACCTGATCTAAGGGGCTGATTAGGGTCGAGAGGCTGTTATCTCCTGAGGTCAAAATATTTTTCTGCAAACACACGTACATGTAGACATGGATCACAGGCTCACCTGCAAAATCAGGCATATCTGCTGTTGTCTACATTCGACATGTTTCGGATTCACCTCGCTCTCATTGTCTCTATCTCTTTGCTCCTAGTTTGTAGGGGTAGAGGGTCTGATAACGGGAATCATGGACATGCTGCCCCCTAAATCCGCCCTGGGCTCCCTGCGGCGAGAGGTGGTAGCGGCCATCTGCTGCGTCATCTGCTTCCTCATTGACATGTCCATGGTCACTGAGGTACAGTGAGAAATTCCTCGAGTTTTGTATTGATGAGAATTAGGTGGAGTCATTTGGACGCAGGCAGGCGATAACACACTAAGCTTCTACAATGTCAAAGATGAAAGGCCGAAGTCTCTTACGTGAGCTTGAGATTGTTTTGTTAGCAGACGATTCTTTTAAAATGAATGGATTGTGCACAATGCTTAACTGGGCCAGGAATGAACTGGGATGAAGCCTAAACACTCGAGACAAAGCTGGAAATAGGTCACACATAAAGTATTAACAGGTTGGTCTTGATGCTGACTGCTCTCTCTGTTTCTCACAGGGAGGGATGTATGTTTTCCAGCTGTTTGACTACTACTCTGCCAGTGGCATCACTCTGCTGTGGCAGGCCCTCTGGGAGTGCGTGGTGATTGCATGGGTCTATGGTGAGACAATACCGTGCAGTCACAATACACACAACACAAACTGCACAATTCAGTGCATTATCAAGACATCCTTGTGTCACTTCTGTTCAGGCGCAGACCGTTTCATGGATGATGTGGCTCGTATGATCGGCTATCAGCCCCTGCCCTACATGAAGTGGTGCTGGTCCTACATCACGCCTTTTGTCTGTGTGGTGAGTGCTGCTCTGTATGGTTTTTTTCTCAACGTTTTTCCTGCCAGTTGCAAACAGTTGACATTTTTTGTGCTTATAGGCAGTGTTCCTGTTCCACGTAGTGAACTATAAACCCCTGACCTACAATACAGTCTACACTTACCCCTTGTGGGGTGAAGCGCTTGGCTGGGCATTGGCCCTGTCCTCCATGCTCTGTATCCCTCTCACTGTTCTCTACAAACTACTGCGCTGCAAAGGATCTTTGCGGGAGGTCAGTATGTCACATACTCTTGTGTATGCATGTTTCTGCTTGTAACCAGGAGAAACGCTTCTCCTTGGATACCGCCCTCCCTCTCCTGTCCATTATTTGGTTTGTGAATGTTTTTCATCAATCATTAAAGATTTCTCATTAGAGACGGCTGAAGTGTCTGTCCAGTAAACAGCTCGTCATCTCTGTTTCTTTGTCTTTCTCCGTGCAGCGGTGGCAGCACCTAACCACTCCAGTTTGGGGCAGACATCACCTGGAGTACCTGGCCCCAGAAAGCGAGGCCAAACTGCTTCCTCCTGCAGGAACCAAGAGCACACTGCTCTTCGAGAGTGTCATCTGACAAGTTGAGCGCCTACAGAACACAGAGCCAATGTCATCTTTGAAATCAGCGCGCGCACACACGTAAACTCCACAAAATACATGCACATCACACAGGCCTGGTAAGACAGAGCGCAGATTGACCACATCGCCCGCCATTTTAAAATTATAGAAAAGCCCTGGGCAAATGGACCAAAGATTAGATGGGAGAACTGAAACACACTCATACAGTCATCACATGCTGATACACCCTCTGCTCTGCTTTCTGACTCTACCTCGCTGACTCTCCCCTCTCTCTTTGCTCAGCGCCTTTGTGCTGTCCCGTCCTGTCTCGTTCTGTGAGCGTGATGTATCCAGTGTAGTTGTAATATCTTCCCTTCTTGTGCTTCTGTCTGTCAAGTTTTCAAAAGCCGCATCCATCATTACATGTAACACTGTTTTGTGCTAAATGAGCGGAAACATAAAAGATCCTCAACTTTCTTAATGAAAGACCTCATATCTGCTGCTGATATGCCATGGTCTGAATGTGTGTGTGTGTTTGTGTGGGTGGATGCACCTGTGTGTCTGTACACAGGATGTGTGAATGTGTGCATGTAAGAAGCAGTGTGTGTGCGTATTGTTGGACCGTGGCAGTGGTGTCCTCTCTTACATGTGACATTGCCTTTGGCCATTGTTTTCTGTATTCTCTAAATAAATGTACAAAAAATAACTTACATTTGTTAAAAAAAAAAAAAAAAAAAAAAAAAGATTCAAAAAGAGACAATTCATCACCACTTCCAGCTGTGTGTTATGAACTAACTTAAGTATCCAGTGTATTGTAGGGTCTGTGAATCAGTGTTAACAATATTTGGAGGGGATGATGATCAGTATTTCCACCTTAAAAGAAAGACAGAAACTGAAAACTGAATTGTGCAAAGAGCAGGAGACTGGGTTGTGGGGAGGGGAAAGAGGCTTGATTCCATGTAAAGAAAGAAGCAATAAATGACCAGATAACGACGGATATAATTTGCTTTTATGACTCTTTATTTACAAGGTCTCATTCACATATTACTCATAAAACATTAACAGACACATACCAAAAGTACTGTAGTCCAGTCACAATAAAATATGTTACACTGCTATATATGTATAAAAAAATGAACTCATTAGGCAGTCAAACATTTCCAGGTAACTGGAAAGAGAATCAGTCAGATAGAACAAGAGTGAGCGATTAGCACTTCCAAGGAAATGTGTGTGGTCTGTAAATTGCAACACTTGATGTTTACACTGGAGTGGTCGATCGAAAGAACAGATTATTTCAGGTTCCCTCAGTGTTGAAAAACTGGAAAAACTTTAGGAACTTATATGATTAGGACAGTTAGTTTGCAAAACTGAAAAATTTAAATCTAATTCAACCTTTGTTGCACATTTATACTTGGGAGTTGGAGTGGGCTGTTTAAGTTGAACTGAATAACATAGCAATATAGCAAATATCCCAAATCTCAGTGTTTTGCTTATCACTATTGTGATAGAAGATGATAACATGACACTGTATCCCAAAAATAGATGGGAGCTCAAGATGTCAGAGAAATCACGTGTGAATACTGACTATAATTACACCCACGCTGTTTTTAAAAGCTTCTGCTCCTTTTAAACGTAACGCCTATTACCCCATATCTGTAGTTCAGATCATTCTCAGTCATTTGCAGTAAATTAGTGGCAAGGTAAGAATTGAGAACACCTCCCAGAGAGAAAGGGCCAGCCACATCAATGACAAATATTTACATTTCATTGATTCTTAGTGAGAGATATTTGGATTACCTATTCTAAAAGGATTGCATTGGTTCAAGCATGTAGATTGATTGAACATATGCACTAACATCATGGCCCACCTGTTCATAGCAACACCTCTCACATATGAGTTTCCCTTTACAGTCAACCTTTCACTCACTCCCTACCCTCTCACACAAGCTATAAATACAGACTCCTATTAGTCCAGTGTTACATTCTCCCACTCAACCCCCGCCCCTTCTCTGTCTCTCACACACGCCACAGAGGGAGTGAGCTGCAGTGACGTAATGCTGGCTATCTCATTAGACAATATCATAAATGCCTGTTGCCACAGCAACGGCTCCCTGTATTTCCATGGCAACCAGCCGCCATGTCAAGGTGGCGCATTCTACCCCACTGAAGAGGGAGGAGATAGTGACGACCAATGGTGAGCATCGGGGCAGCCAGCAGCCTAGAAAAGAAGAGGAGTAGGAGGAGGAAGATGGTCAGGGTTGGAACAGCCTGACCCCTGCTGTTCACATCTGAGTGGTGCAGGACACATCCTGAAAAAGATTAGGAAGATTAAAGGCTGAGGACAAGTGTGTTAGAAGTGTGATTAAAATGCATCGTGATGAACTCACAAGTACGAAGTCTTTGCATCCCAGCTTGTGGAGAATATGAAGCACCGCATCATGTACTGTGACAAACAGCCTGCTCTTTGGGATGGACTCTGAGAAGAAACCTGCAGTTTCCAGCTGCTCCACAACACATGCTAATATTTGACCATGCACACACACACATACACACACACACACACACAAAAAATATGACAACGACTGACCTCATTTTGTGATTACAGAAATAAATGCTTATGTTTGACTGATATGTCTTATAGGGAACAATATGGCACCACGAAGACTGGGACCTTGACAAATCTATTATCTAAACCCTCAGTGCCTTGAATCTACATTAAGGACATTAACTTTGTCTTTGTTTTGTCTGGTATACCACTCACCTTGGCAGCCCGCTAGATAGATGTCCAAATCAATCTCTCCAAAGTCCCTGAATATCTGGAAGAAAAAGATATGACTTTAGTTTTGTTCTTATCTTCAGCCTTTTATGAATGTAGATGAACTTGAGTGCCCTCCCTCATCACTTGTTTATCCACTTTTTTAATGCTGATGATTTAATTCATGATGTCAAAGCACACAGAGATCACATACATTTTTCAAGGTCTTCACAGTGACTGTGTCCACAAAGCTGGTCGTTGAAATGTCCAAGATGATGCTATGCGTGGATGATCCGCAGGCCCTTCCCTTTTCCTCATCACTGTGGTGCGATTCCTGGGTAATGCTGTCATCACCGTGGTAACCCGTGTCTGAATCTGAGTCTGACATGGTTGTGTCATGTTGGAAAGCCCAGTTTACTTGTCCGTTATTGAGGTCATGTGCAGGGGTTTCTGTCAGGCTTAAGGTTACACCATTCAACTGACTCTGTCCTGCAGAGACTCTTCCCTCGTTATTCTCTACCTCCTCCAAAGAGAACGTGCCATTGGACAAGTGGCTGACTGCTTTCTGCTGCCAAAAGGTTGAAAAAGTGGAAATTATCAGTTCAAATGTATAATTTTCATATCACGCTTTATCCTAACAAGTCTGACGTAGAATATCCTACTTGTTTCTTTTCCTCTTTTTTAGCTTTCCTTTTCTCTTTCTCTTGTTTACGCTTCAGCTTTGCGTCTCGCTTCTTCTTTATCGTCAGCAGCTTCCCAATTTCAATTCCACTCTGCACAAAAAGCCAAGCATCGCATTAAAGAGAGAGAAGAGAAAGTGAGACGAGCGAGATAATGAAAGCAATTAAGGGCGCTCTCAACAGCACACAGGGATTACATCTTGTAATCAAACACAAAGCCATATTCACACACACGCATGCACACACCTTCTCTTGCAGGGCCTCCAAGTACATTTCAGCATTTGTGTAGTAGATAGTTGTAGATGAACGGAAGATTTTAATTCCTGGAATCTCTTTAGCCTGTAGGGACACATCATGAAGCAGAAGAGTTCAGAAACTCGCACCCTGTTCTGCTCTCATTTGCACTTTCTTCCTTCCCCTAAGTATTGTTTGGCTAAATGGGGCTCTTCTACCACTTAATGGCTGAAAGTTGAGCTAAATCCATCCACAGAGTACTACTGTAATGGGCCTGCTCACACAAATTTCAGGTAAACAAGCTCATTTTTTCCTCATTTATCTTGAGTTGCAGAACTATCTAGTGGTGAACTTAATGCTAACATCAGCATGCTAACACAAGGACAACAAATTGTTGTTAGGCAAGAACATTTTACCATCTTAGATTTAGTACATTAGCATGCCTTTTAGCACTTGCTAATAACATTAATAACACGTACCTGCAAATACATAACTGCAAAACTATTATGTTTTGCAATTATTATGTTTTGCAGGTATGTATTTGCAAATAAAAGTATTTGGTCTCTTTCTTGACCTAGCTTAACTGTACCAAATTTAACAGCAATCAGTCTAGAATCCCTGACTGGCATTGTCATATAAAATGTTTCATGAGCATTTGTCATTTATCACAATATACACTTACCTCCTTGTAGGTTTCTGTGTCCAGATACAGGTCAGTGCCTGAAACGTGACCCAAGATAGAGTAGTGGGGTCTAAAAGGTATTAGAATATCATTACTACAGCAAGAATTGCCCTGCAACTCTGTGAAAAGCTCATCAAAATCTTCCAATATGTTTGTTAATACATTGATAGTTAATAATGACAGTGTGTGTGTGTAGTTACAGTTGTGTTCTGAAGATGACAGTGAGCATGGAAAAGCCAACGGAGACAGCCAGACCCAGGTCCAGATTGAGCAGGATGGTGCTCATGAATGTTACCAGCCATACCAGCTAGAAGGCGGTATGAACACTTACAGTCAGTGAGTTCAAAGTGCTGCTAGGCTCACACAGAATGACACAAAATGACTCTTAAAGAGGATTCAGTCATACCAAATCAACCTTGTTGGTCTTCCACAGCATGGGCACATCTATGAACTGCTTAAACATTCCTTTCAAATTCACAAACACGATTGTGGATAAGACAGCCTGAGGAACACACGCACACATGTTGTGTTTCATTATTTCAGAGGATACTGACTGAGATTCATTTCCTGAAGACTTACTCTAACCCTAAGCAAAGTGTTCATCTTAAAATGTAATGATTTACATTGCTGGACATTTTGCCCCTAGAAGACAGGCAAGTCTGCACAATACGAGTGTGTAAACAGATTTATGCCACCACAACATGAGCACTTATTGGTTACAGCCTTATTGGTTATTAATTTCACTACTATATTACTGTGCTATCATTAAAAAGAGATGGTACTGGAGGAAGATCGTTACCGTGGGAAGATCTTGGAAAAGAGAGCCTATTTTCAAAATAGTGATCAGCACAATGATGGAAGAAATCACTCCTGCAACCTGGTAGAACACACACACAATCATTGTGCAACAAATGGTCTCAAGTTGAACGTAAGAATCAGATGTAAACAGAAGTATTTGTGCTGTGTGTGCATGTATCTATGCCTGTGTTTACTTGTGTCTTGCCCCCTGTGCTCTCCTGGACGAGACTGCGAGACAAGGAGGAAGTCACAGCGTAGCACTGAAAAAAGCCACCTACAGCGTTGCTAAGACCCAAAGCAACCAGCTCCTAGAAAAAGAAAAAGAAACAGCAAGACAGACATGTCATTTCGAGTGAAAGTGAAAACTTTACACGTAGAGGATGAGAAACAGACTACAGCTGACAAAGACAATGACCTTTGTGGCTATGAATGTCAAGGCCTTTAGTCCACATACGCCTCAGACATCCGGGTCAATAATATAATGTACTGTTCATTAACTTTATGGTCATGTCAACACATCTCTGCCATTCTGAGAGCAGTGCCAAGCACATTTAAGACACACTTGGTTGCATAAAGCCAGCTAGGTATTAATGATTTAGCAGGGCAGCTCTTAGAGGCTCTGAGTGCTCCCAGTCTGTCTCTCCCCAGAGCAGAATGATCCCAGTCACATGCCTCTGCAAATGTGTGTATGTAAATAAGTCTGTGTGCTGTAGAAATGGTGGTAGACGGTGCAGTTCAACCTCAGGCTGTGGTTGGCATAAAGAATGAATAATCAGAGGAGAATGAATAAAAGAACATCTCCATGACAGAGAGCAATACATACTCCTCTGTTAGTGTTACTGTATCTGTGATCCTATACATACTTGTTTCATGCACTTTGGGGTTAATCGTGAATGGCTTTGTAATATGATGATATGATACACTATATACCAGGAGAAGTTTAAAGCATTCTAATGTTTTGCAAATGGACTTTTATAATTACTGGCTTAAATGCATCCTTGGCCAGCTCCCTAAGAGGTTTGGGCGATCCAATTTCAGTCTGTCATTACTATTGGGATAGAATTCAGACATTGATGTTGCATGAAATGACTGAAATGACTCACAGATGGGAACTTCGAAGAGACAAGAGAAACCTCTTTTTATAAATTGCAAAAATATGCATTATGAAAAATGGAAAGTGCCCTTTTTTTAAGGGCAGAGTGCTGTTGAAAAACAGAGGCAAAAGTATTCCTTCTAAAATTTAATAAATCGCCACCAGTTTGATTGCCTGAAATACATTTATGCAGTAAAAAGATGTTATTCATGGCCCTGCTGTTGAGAATTCAGGACAACCTGAATATTTCTTTCCACTGATGTGATAGTCATGGCCAACTGTGAGCAAGCAGAGACTAAAATCTAATATTAGACCTAAATTTGACTCTTCCCTGTTAGCTGTGAATCAGACAGGAATGGTGACTCCAAGTAAAACTGTCACAGCAGTCTGTGAGTATCACAGTGTGTTTGTGAGTGTGCTTGTGTGTCTATAACGCACCTGGTTGCTATCCACCTTGTAGCCATGTTTGAGGGCAAATGTTTTGCCCAGGGAAATGTTGATGGCATAGCCCACAATGGCCACCGCAAAAGCGTCACCTATCACATTGGTGAACAATGTGGCATCTGGAAGACGTGGGGCCTTGAGCCTGGAACAGGAGGAAGTGATTAATATTTCAGGTTTTATCACCAATACCTCATACAGCTACAGAGTTCTGGCACACAGGTATCTATACAAAGACGTTGGGGCATTAGGACGCTTCACATTTCCCCAGACGTTTTGCAAAACTCTTGACTTTAAAACTTTAAGCGGCGTCTTGCTTTGAAGACTTTCACCTTGTATACTTAGCACTGATAGTAAACCTGTTGTTATTTAACTTGCTTGTTGTTATTTAACTAAAGTGATTAAAATGAGTACTTTAATTTAGAATTATAACCCTCTGTACTTACATAAAAACATTTCAAAACATTGTGATGGCACCTCATGTTCATTTATAGACCTTTCCATCCCAGGAGAATTTCCAGGAACAGAAGACACTTTGTCTTGTTCAACAGCACATTTCTGACTGCCAGGAAATCTGTGTTCTTGTGAATAGTCTTGTGCTAACATCTGTCCTAAATCTCACCTCTCCCACCTACCTGTCTCTTTCTGTCCAAGTCCATAAACACAGACACACACACACACACACACACACACACACACACACACGCACACACACACACACGCACACGCACACACACACACACCTTTCACATATACACAAAGCTCAGCTTACCCACTGGGAATTTCTCCGACCACATCAATGTTGTATTTACTTGTAAGTCCGCAGAAGTGGGTGATGATTGTTGCTGCTATGACCTGTTTAAAAAACCCACAAGGTGTGTCAGTTCAGTGCGTGAGGTAATTCTTTCAGCTCATGCAACCTGTCTTTCAGGCAAGTGTGACACAAAATCATCATGTCATCTCAGTCCCTCAGTCCAGTATAATCACTGTGGCCAAGATGTCCCCTGCTGGATTATCAAATGAGCACACCTGCCATAGCAAAAGAGAAAAAGAGAGAGGGACAACAAGGCAGAGGACTTACGACAATGAGTTCTATCGGGATGGGCAGAGGCAGCTTCTGTCTGTAGCAGGCATTGATTTCTTTGACCATAGTGAGAACACACAGTGCCACTAGGCTGACCACCAGCTCTGGTACTAAAGTCTCGGGCAGCAGACGGCAAATATCCACCAGAGTCTGTGAGGGAAAGAGAGCAGGAGAGGATGATGGAACAGAGGGAGATAGTTGGAAATCAGTAGTAGTGTGTGTAGTGTGGAGAGCGACTAAGCATGCACAGGTGTAAAGATGGTCTGCAGCCTTGCTATTGCTATTGTGCTCACTGATATGCTATGTTTCTGTCTCTGCCATTGATGATTTGTGAAACTTTATGTCCATGCCACATTATGTAAATTTTGTGTAGTTTGAAACAGCTGCCCTAGTGTTTCAGGCAGCAGTTATGCAGCAGCTTTGTACCTTGTTAGCTTTCTTGTTTGGAAAAAAACTTTTAAAATATTATTCTGAGGAATTGACCCATAATCTCCTGCTAACTGGAGATATTTAGACATGTAACAGTAATAAAAATTGACAACATATTGAAAAACATTTGAGGTGAAATAAGTACTTAAACACTTTGTAAAAATATTCCAATACAGTGATACTGCAGACTTGACCGCGTGTACACCTGTACAGGTGTTTTTGTTGACGCTAAGGAGTGTGTGGATGTCTATGAACTCTGCATGGATGACATTCTCCTTACTCTCCTGTCAGCGAAGTTGTTGTTAGCTTACACCTTTTATCACATAATATATAAGCCCATGGTGTTTGGTGACCTCAGGTAAGCTCAACCCAATTCCAACCTGGGCAGAGATCTTATCAGCCTGAGTAACAGGAATCACTCATGCATGTGGGTGTGATGAGCCTTTAAATGTAGGTAAATAAGTGTTAGCACTGAAAGGTATCTTAAGGTCAAGAGTTCAACATTTGGGGAAACAAGCTTATTCACTTTCCAATGCTATATTGTAAAAGGAACATTTGTCTGTAGTTTCAATACAGGGCTTAATCCAGAGAAGAGGCTGGTATGAGTCTGGCTATGACAAGTGGTAACAAAGCTAAACATATATCTAATTTTAAAAGGATGCCTTGATATTGGCTTGGTGGTTAGCACCTTGCCTCACAGCAAGAAGGTCACGGGTTTAATTCCTGACTGGGTCCTTTCTGAGTTGAATTTATATGTTCTCTCTGAGTCTGTGTGGGTTCCCTGCAGGCACCCCAGCTTCCCATGCATGATAGGTGAAGTGGGAAATCTAAACTGACTTTAGTTGAGTGCAATGTGAGTGCAAATGAGTTTTTCTGTCTATTTATGTCGGACTGGTGACTGTCCTGGGTGTACCCTGCTTCCTGCCCACTGCTGGGTTACGCTTCAGCACCCCAGTCAGAAAATGGATGGATGGATGGATGCCTTGCTACTTTGCCTGGTTGAGAAATAGCCCGGCACATAACCACCTTTCAAAAAATCACTAATTTTTAATTTTTTTTTTAAATTTGCAAATGACACAAACAAGATACATCATTTTGTTTATGAACTTTAAAGCTGCTGTTTTTGTTACCTTTGAATAAGGAGGGGTGTTTCCCACTGTCTCCATTCTTTGTGCTAAGCTTAGCTAACCAGCTGCTAACCAGCAGGCCTGGTCATGGAGTGGTAATGATCATCTCTCACAACTTTCAAAAAGCAAATAGTTTCTCAAAATGTTAAGTTGTTCAAAGGATTTTAAGGATATACAAGTATAAGCACCACAGGCTACACAAATCCCAGTTAGTTAGTAAGTCAGAAAGGGGGAACATTAGGTTGAATCAAGACCGGTGACAACCTCGACAAAAACTTTTATGAGTGCCATCAGGCTTGTATTTACTGCTATAATAAGATCTTTGATCAGTGTCGTAATAAGTCCAGACACTTCATCAGTCTGTGAATTGTGTCATGCCTGGCATACTCACATAGATAAGAGAGAGCGGGCCGGTGTAGCGAGCAGGTGTGACCCCAAACAGATACTTGAGCTGGGAGACACACACATGGCACGCTGATGCTGTGGTGTAGCCACGAACCAGTGGCTCGGAGAGGTACGTGACTGCAAAACCAAACTTCACCACACCAAGCAGTATCTTTGAATGGTAAAAAGGGTGACACAGACAGTCAAGAGTGGTCACTTAAATGTGTTGTTTAGCTCCTCATCACAGTTGATAAAAAATTTTCAATTTGTTCCAAATGGGCACACAAACACACCTGAAATATTCCTGCTAGGACTGTGAGGGAACATGCAATCTGTACTCTGTATGCGTCCCGAGCATTGATGTCAACATTTCCTGTTTCATTAGTGCCATTTAAAATAAAGTCGCTGTTTGGTCCCAGCCTCTCTGTCACGCTCCCAATCATGATGCTGATCACAGCAAATGTACCTGAACATGCCAAACAGGAGCATTTAAACACACAGTCATGTCACAGTCAACACACAAACAAGGAAGAGTTTATTTATGTTCTTTCATTTCTTTAGTTTTAGATCACTGCTGCCTTTAGACACACACACACACACACACACACACACTCACCTACGGAGATGTGTCTGGAAGTACCAAAGATGAAATAGACCAGCACCGGGTAGAGGGAGGTATAGAGGCCAAACACTGGGCGTAGGGAAGCCAAAAGAGCATATGC
The DNA here is from genome assembly GCA_008933995.1 of Datnioides undecimradiatus. Taxonomy (NCBI): domain Eukaryota; kingdom Metazoa; phylum Chordata; class Actinopteri; order Lobotiformes; family Datnioididae; genus Datnioides; species Datnioides undecimradiatus. Next base: position 7,321,574 of record WARS01000026.1, read on the forward strand.
CATGCCTGTAAAAACCAAAAATAATCTAAATAACAAAATAATTTAAAACTTATCCAAAATGTATTCAGGGATCATTAGGGTGTATAGATTTTGGCTGTTTACAACATTAAATTTTGCTTTCTTGCCAAGAGTCAGATGAGGTCATTCATTCAGCATTTCATCTGTTATATAAAGATTTAGCCAGAATGCGATTAGCTTAGCTTAGCCTAGCATATTGACTGGAGGACAGCAGCTAGCCTGGCTCTGTCACAAAATCTGCCTACAAGAACCTTTAGGGCATGGTTATACTCCATCCACTGAACACATTCATACAAACCCTGTGGTAGATGCATGATGCCCACACTGCAGCCAGAGATCAGGTCTCCTATAGCATTTTCTCTTAAGGAGTAGTGAGGCAGCCATCCCAAAACAGGAACCCAGCTCAGCAATGTGTGCTTCAGCCTGGGCACCGAACACCTGCAGCAATCATCCCAGAAATATAAACCATTCATAATACTGAGCATGAATTTTCACAATGTAATATCTAACTGAATGTCTTAACATGGAAGATGTATAATTTGTAAAGGTTTTTGTTTTTGACTTGTTGGTTTATTTAAAAAATGAAAATATATTCACTCCAGATTTGTGAATTGTAACACCTGCTACAGTTTTTATCAGCTGACCTTGTACAACAGCAACACACTGGATAACACAAGGATGTCAGCACTGTTCACTTCTTTGACAGATACAGTGTAAAATGTTCAAATGTGAACGCATTAAGCGCATTAAGAAATATAATATCCTCTATTAGACAAATATTTGTTTATACACCTTGTTAAATCAAGAGCACAAATGCATTTTGTACTCGAGTCTTGTACTCTCTGTTGAAATCTAGATTATCATTCATTAGTTAAAATGAAAACATCTACTTCTTGAAGTATGTCCTGTTTACTGAGGTTGCTTAAAATTTGAGCCTTATATGATTTATCCCAGGTTATTATAAAATCCTCCTTCTTAATAAAACACTGTACTTTGCTCATCCATCTCATTAAACTATTACTCAGCCTTTTAATCATCACCAATCTTTGATAAAGCAAAACACTTGGACCAACAAAGCATCCTCACATATTAATTTGCATGTGCACACACATACACACAAAAACTCGCTGATGACTCATTCACTCATTCATGAGTCACTCAACAGGTTGAGTGCACAGTTAATTAGCTAGAGGCACACTATAGTCATGAAAAAAATACTTTCACATATCCAAACACAAATGCATCCTTTTTGTCAGTTTGCATCATTATTGATGTCAGTGTTGTCCAGTTGCTTGTCAACCATGCCCTCTCTATTTTTACCTCAGGGACTCTTTTAACCGTTCACCCAGAGTTGGTTTAGTGGACCATGTCCCTTTTTGTGCCACTTCATCCAGACTTAAATCATCCAGGACCTTCCTTTGGACAAAATACTCCCCAGCTGGACAATCGCTCCTCTTCATGTCCATGTCTGCTACACCAACTTCAGCAGTCCTCTGTAAAGCCATTCTCTATTTGAGCTCCTCCTTTGCTGCCTTAGGGTATCGTTGGCCAGAAAGGACAGTTACAGTTGCACAACAAAAGCCAAATGCTGTGTCAGAGTGAAGCCTCCTCAGTGTTCTGTACTGATTGGCAGTGTTTGTGTTTGGACTCTGGGAGTGACTGCACCTTTCCTGTCCTTATAAGACAACACCTACCACCCCACATGTCCCTGCTCTGCATATACACACACCCGAGGTAATGTGTGTGTGCATGTGTGTGTCACCTGTACTGACCCAATGTCATATGTAGTGATTAACCTCTTGAAAAGGCCAAACTTTGCTAAACACAAACTGTCAGAATTAAAACTAAAACTTGACACTGAGAGATGGACTAACACACTGCTACCAACAAACATCACTTAATGCATATGAAAACACACACACACAGTCTGTGGGAAATCATTTAGTTCCATGTTAAATATTAAAGATTGGATTCCTGTTTTTATTTTATAAAGCACACATCTAATTTTGTTATGGAAGTGACACTAAACCAGTAAGGCCTGTGTGTGTAAGCCAGACCGAAACATCTTATCTTTACGGCTGAGATAAAGTTATATTATTTTCATTGTCAGCGGGAAAGTTGGGATACAATGTGCTACTGGCATTGCCCTATATACTTCAATGGAATTTTTATTAAGATTGTTCCTTAAATAACACAGATGACTAAAAGGAAACCTGAGCATTTTACATAGTATTCATTTTTTTAATTTAATCAATTTAGAACTTTTTTTCATTACTCTGGCCTTTGTACTAAACATCCCTCTCCTACACCACGAGTCAGTGTAAGTAAAGTCACCTTGTCTTAAATATTCAGATCCTTTAGTTAAGGAGAACTAATAATAGTAAAAAAGTATTATAATAAGAAAAGTTTGGCATTTCAAAAATAGCATATTCATTATTCATACATACTTTCTATCAACACTAATATAGGATGTCATGCATGCGATGTAAGAAATCTGTACCTCTAAAGAACTTTCCATTACCTCATTTTTTTAAATGTTTTATTTAGTTTAAGATGAAGGATAATTTTCTAAATCAATAAATGAGTCTTTCACTTCATCAGAAAAATTGAAAATCAAAATAACCAAATTAGTAATGGACAACACAAAGGATATGAACAGTCTTTTTGCCAGGACAAGTATAGGGATGCATAGAACAGAAATATACAGGTACAAGTGCAATGCCTTGAATTTGCATTAGAGGTAATGAACTTAGTTATATTTTACTTTTGCTTTCTCTCACATTAATCTATTTAATCTTTCTCTCTTTCCTCTCCCTACCATTTTCAGTGTTTGGGTGGTACTGAACAGAATGAATGTTCTCAGCGGACACCAAAAATCTGAAAGCAAGCTCATTAACGATCTTTTTTTAAGAACAAAGAACATTACAGATTTACAGTTACAGTATGGATATACGTCTCTATAAGGGCCCAGTACATCACTTTATCTTCAAACCTTGTTCAATATAAGCTAATTTACCTTGAACCAAGTTACCTTATAATACAAATTCATCAATCACATCTCTGACAGGGCTCCTTCAAAGCATCTCTTTGATGTTTATGTTGAGCTGGTTAACCTTTAATGGGGTCTTTGTCAAAATTACTTTCATTATTGAGTCAGGTTATGTAGTCTCTGTGTGAAAAACAGCCAAATTCACTCAAATGTGGACAGATGAATGTTTGAGACAAGCAGGTTTAAGCAGGACAAGCTAACGCAGAAAAAGTATTAAAATATGATGAGAGATGTAGGCATATTTTTCTGTGTAATGCAGCATTAGTATTTCCTTAGTGTTCACCCTGCACTTGGCATATACTGGGCAGGATATCTTTGGGATATCATTAATGTTTTACATTTAACATGTGGTTTTCAGCGTTTTATGCTTCAGTTATGTTTTTACTGACAAGGAGTGGTGTTGAAGTCAAAGACAAAAGGCCCGTGTCATTGGACAATAAAGCTGTAAAGCAAAAGCAAAACTTTGTTTTGTTTTATTTTGGCCTTGGGTGAAGTGAAGCACACTGGTATACACTGTTTCTCTAAATGTGCAATTGGTTTTAGGTTTATTACAAAAGGCAGAATCAGAAACTTATTTCTGCTTCATTTCAATCGTTTATGTTGTCATTTCTGAGCTTTTCCTGGTTTTTACGTGTTGTAATAACCACTGGAAAAACAAACATTGCATGTAAAAGAACAACTAGTTCAAAGGGGAAGATTTCACTTTTGTGACTTAGATGACTAACAGCAATAGATAAGTGTTAGACAAAACAGGAAACATTCTTGTACATATTAACCTGGCCCCTGTCACACACATGTATGCTGTTAAAACTTTGGAACATTTTCATGACCAAGCACAGCTGAAGACATACAGGAAGTGGCATGAACCAATAAAACATACAATTTCGCTCACATCTAAGGTCTTTTACAGACAACACAAAATAAGATCATGTGTTGTTTTTTTTTTTTGTTTTTTTAAAACAGCTTATTTTAGTCAAATCATTCAAAATCATTTGCTGAAAATATTAAAAAGTGTTGACAAGGTAAAGCATGTGTGTTAAATCAGAACTACAAATGTTACAATGGCAGGCACCAGAATATTTACAGGTGATAACAGCTTGAAACAAATATGTCATTCAATTTGTGCATTTGATGCCATCCTAAACACAAATATGTGCATATATCACACATCAAAATGGAGCTGAACTAATGTTCAATCTGTGCACATACCACCAAGCTGCTAGTTGCAGTGGTTCGAACTGTATGCCCCTCATTGTTAATCACTTCTGTATATATTTGAAAAAATGATATCATAACTTTCATTTAAAGGATAAGTCCAGCGGCACATGCTTATATTTGTCTTTGAATTGATCCTACAAGTATTGTCTGTGTCACCAAAGCCTGATATATCTTCTTCTTCCCATCAATCTCTGTTCTTGTCATGAAGTTGGATCGGTCACGGCCACTTTAGAATTTTTTTTTCATCCCGTCTCATGTTTCAGGATTGTAACAGTGTGATTTTCCCTCATGCATTTGTCTTTTGTGTAATGTCCTCAGGTATGAAGCCTGTGTCCTTATGATTTCTGCATATTTTTGTTATGTATATATTGATTTATGACAGAATAGAGCTAACCCAAACTAAACATTAGTCTAGTGAAGGAGACAGAGATAAAGACTGGGAGGGAAAAGAGAGGGCACGATGTCAAACAGTGTGTTATTTGCAGATGCCTCATCATTGTCGCTCTCAGAGGAGAGGGGGAAAGTCTGAATCTCACCCCAGGTTTATTATTATTTGAGTTCAAGGTCCTGCTAATATCAGACTTGTTTATTTGGGTATTTCAGCTTTGCAAAGTTGTTTTTTTTTTAATTTGGCTGTGACTAATATAATGAAAAGCTACTCTAAGGAACATTTTCAACAAGGATAACAGTTGTTTTTTATCCCCAAAGTCTAACAACTAAATTAGTGAACTGGGCAAAGATAAATGCTCAGAAAAAAAAACCTCCCTGCCGTCTTGTGACTGATGATCATGTGCCGTTAACTTTATGTGAGACTTTCAAATAAAGGATCGTGTGGGCCAGTTTTTTGCATTAACCTGTCTCAATAGATAAATAGTGAGTTAAATGATTTAACTGCTGGGATAAAGAGGTGAGGTATTTGATAAGGGCTACAGATTTCCTGAGTGCCAGGAAGGCAAAGTCACGTTTTTTCCTGACCTAGTTTCTAAAAAAGGTTTCATTTGAAGATACAAGTGACCGTGCTCTGAACTACATGCTAATGTTAGCATGCTAGCATGTCTTACAGCAACAACTAACATGCACATACATACAGTAACTTGCTAGCATGATGGTATTTAACAATATTATCTTCACTGTGTTCACAATATTAGTTCATCGTGATAGCATGCCCACATTACCTTGTTGACACTAAACACAGCAGAGGCTAATGGGAAATGTCATTCATTTTGCATATATTTGGTCATAAACCAAATTGTTGGATAAATTTGAGTGTCAATGATTGTGCTAAACAAAAAAATTGGGGAATCATAAAGTTATTACATTGATCTGAACATGAATGTTCAGATCATCCATTCAGTATTTGAGACATTTTAAACCATTGTAGTAGTCAACCTCACAATGGCACTAGAGGAGGATTCAGGGAATTAACTTATCTTTTGAGGACCATGAATAGTAATTGAGATAATTGCACTGATGCGGTAGCAACCAACAGACCTACAATGCCAATCTTGCAACTCAAAATAAAAGTTGTAAAATCAAGAAAAAGCTAAATTTAAAAAAGAGGTCACCCTGAGGTATGTAGGATTTGTCCAAAGGTCCCAGTGAAGAGCTGGGATTAAGATGGCAGTGTGACAGCACTGTCTCTGGTACATGTAAGCAAGCACGTTTCAAGTTCACATATACACATCCTGACCAGGAGTCACTGATTAATCTGCACTGCCTATAAACTGTAAGAACCACATTGTTTTGCTCATGCTGTTATGTAATACAGTATGCTCGACTGTGCCTGGAAATACAGTGAAACACCAGTCCATCACAACTGGACCTGTGACAGAGTAAACAAAATGGCAATCATGTGCTTTGTGTATGTGCATTTCTAGAAATGTTTGAATCTGCATATTGTGGTCTTTACTTTTCCAGACCCTCATAAGGACATGAAATCAGTCGCTACATCTTATCATTGTCTCATCTTCTATGTAAAGTACTATAGGTGGATTGACATAATGCTGACGTTGACGTTGACATTATTGTTGTGTCTACATGTTTATTGTTTTCGGATATGTGTCCATGACAGCAACTGCAAATTACTTGTATGATTTTACAAACTTGACCAAGAAAGTTATTTCTAGTTCTGATGCTGTTGCTCTGATGCTCTCTGTAAGCCAGCTTGTAAAACTGGGGTTTTTATGTACACATACATATGTGTTAGTTAAAAGTAATTGTATGCAAATATATAGTATGTTCTTTGTATCAGATGTAGAAGAAGCATTTATATCATCATAATCATAAGAATTAAGTGTCTAATTCAAAGTGAAAGATGTGTAATTAAGTAAAAACTAACATTAATAATAACATAAAATAAAATTGAGGCCTTCCTGAGGTAAACAATTGTCCAAAGGTCTTCATGAAGAGCTGGGATTTGGAATTGTGTCAGGACAACAGTGTATAAAATGACTCAATTTGTAAAGGAATTTTAATCCATTTCTACAAAGTAAAAAGTCTAAATAAATGAATAGAAGTCCTTGTCTGCAAATGACCTCTGTGACTGATATTTATTATCTGACATTATTAGATTGTTAATACTAATGCATAAATTAAAAAGCAGGATTTTGCTGCTGCATCTGATCATGGTTGACCTTTAATTACTTTATATAATGTTTGTGTACTGGGTAGTTTAGTCCAGCCCCAACTAAAAGGTACATGATAAATTTTTGTGGGAGATGATTCATTTACTAATTTTATTAAGAATTCATTTTAAATTCTAAATTAAATGTAGTGTACTAAAGGGTACAGTAAAAGTCATTAAAATGTAGGAAAATAAAAAGCGTAACATGGAAACACTCAAGTTCGATAAGGTAATTGAGTAAATTGACTGAGTTACTTTCCACCATGTTGCCTTTAACCTCTTTGTCCTGATTGTTCTTTTCTGCTTTTCCTGTTTAATTCCTGATTTACAGCCACAAATTGTGTACACATTAGTCTGACTGTGGACAGTGTAAAATATTGGAGGCGTCCTCTAAAAAACCTCTTGCACCAGCAACCTGCAAGAATCATGCATCTGATTTCTAGATGAAATCCATACAAAGAAAAAAAAAGTTGCAAAGGACTTGTAGACTGTTTGCCCAGCCACTTGTGGAAACCTGAACAGACCAGCAGCAGTTGCTAGTCTATTTTAAACCTTTTGCCACTGAGCACAGTGTTGCTGTCACACACAAGCAGCAAATAGCTCAGAGCACAAGACAGATCTGCTAGCAAATGAAAAAACAGCAACCTGCAAAGAGCAGTTTGGGATATTAAAGCTAATGTCATCTTAATCTGGAAACTTCTGACTCCACTCTCCTGGTAGCCTCTGGATACCACTGGTACAAACCTGTTACTTTTGCATGCGCTTAGCTGAATTTATGCTAACATGCTCTGAACTGCCTATACATGTCTGCCTGGTTTGAAGTGACCTGTGTATGTTTAGCACACCCACTGACAGTGTCATTATCGTCTCCATAAGTGCGTGAGCTGCTTAGGGGCGGTACTCTGGGTTAATTTTGACCTCGGATGTCAACATGCCAGTTTAAAACACTTAAGTGCCATTCCAGTCAGTCCATTCAGTCCCTCTCTTCACCATATATATATACACACACACACACACACACACACACACACACACACACACACACACATATATACATACACATATATACATATATATTTATACATACATACACACACACATTTCATTCAGGCCGTTGTTTTTGCCGTTGTGTGAGTTTAGATTACAACTCACACAAAGAATATAAAACACATCACAAATGGAGACATTTGTAATTAGCAGCAAGCTAACTCCAGAAGATTACTTTATTTACTGTGCCAGAACTAATATATTATACGTTACTGATGATGCTGTATTAGGATTGAGAACTAAAAAAGTGCATATGCATCAGACTCCTTTACTTATATTTATTTACTTATATTCTCTGATGTTTGTTAAGCAGTATTCTGCCACAAGGTCTTTCTCTCTATGCTGACAAGAGCAGTGCAGACATCCAGAACAGGGGTCAATGGATACAGCAGTGCTGGACTCTGCTCTGGCAGAGCACAGCTCACTGCTACTCAGGCAGTTGGAGAGGATGAGAGCAACTGAGGAGCTCACTGATGTGGTACTGCTGGCAGAGGGGGTTGCCTTTCCTTGCCATAAGGTTGTACTGTCTGCATTCAGCCCATACTTCCAGGTAAAGTGGCCCAAGCAGTTTTTGAGAAGTTATCCTGCTGATACGGAAAAATACAAGATGATGCAAAGTGTGACTGCAGACCAGTCAAACACAAATCTGTTGACGATATTATGAGAGTGAAACGTGTATTTCACATTCAGTCGTTCCGGTGTGTCTCTAGGCCATGTTTACGTGTGGTCTGAGGGAGACCAGGGGAGGAGAGGTTCCTCTCAGAGACACTCCTGCTAAGAGCCTGGAGCTTCTACTGGACTACATGTACCGAGCTGAACTTCCACTCTCCAACGATAACATCCAGGGAGTGGCTGCTGCTGCCTTCCTGCTCCATGTAGATGGAGCCTTCAGGTGGGGAAAGAAGCTGAGAATTGTTCATTGTTCAGGACTTGTGCGTTGTGGTACAGTACCTGTTATCCTGTTGCTAAATGTTTGAGGGCAGTAACCCATCACCACTTTGTTGTTATTGATTCAGGTTGTGTCAGAGTCACATGGAGGCCTGTATGGATCCCTCCAACTGTGTCGGTCTGTACCACTGGGCTAGAAACCTGGGGGCCACTGCTTTGGCTGACTCTGCCTTGAGATACCTCTGCCAACACTTTGCACAGGTGGGGCATTTAGTATTTGTATTGTCCAATACAAATACAGTTATAGCCTTAAATAATTATCCGTGTCTCTGGGAGAAAACAAAAATAGCGTGGCCAATAATTATTCTAAAACATAACATAACATGTCTGTGCAGGCAAGGTGGGACCAACTTATTTTAAAGGCTTTGTCAGTTCTTTGATGATCATTTCTTTGTAACATATTACATTTTATTAGTGCAAAATGAAGGATGTATATCCTACAACAGTATAAAACATTAGGAGCAAAAACATCTTACCAGCCTTGTTTTTCAGGTACTTATACCTGCCACTAGAGGGCAGAAGTCGCTTGCTTTTGTGTTACACAGTCTTGGACAGGTGTTGGGAGGGTTTGGAAATTACAGTGTGATGCTGATTTGGCACAGATTTTCACTTCACTCTATAAGGTGTTTTCCTGCTACCTTATCTCAAACACCATCAAACAACATCTTGCTGTCTCAAGGTCTGTGAGGAGGAAGAAGTGCTTGAGCTGGATGCCCAGAGTCTTGGGGATCTGCTGGGTTCAGATGACCTCAACATATCTCAGGAACAGGTTGTGCTGGAGCTGGTGTTACACTGGGTGGAGAAGCGAAGAGGGGACTCTCAGAGCGAAGCTCAGGCTGCGGAGTTACTCAGACGTGTCAGGCTGGAGCTTGTGGACCCTGGATTCCTTCGTAAAGCCAGGAGGAGAAACCCGGTGAGAGAGGAAAAGGAGTGAAGGAACATATCATAAAAGTCTAGACTGCTTATCCACAATTATCAGTGGATTAGTAGTTTGACAGACAACCATGCCTATACATTAATCTTCCAGGTATTGCTGCGGGATGCTGAGTGCTTTGGGATGATTGATGCTGTTCTGCAGACCTCAGGACTCTGTGAGACATCAGCTCCACCACGACCAGCGCTTCGTTACGGCATGGAGACCACCGATGTGATGCTCTGCTTGGGTGGGGTTAATAAGGAGGGAGTTCCTGCACGCCGTGGAGGACTTGCTGACCTCAGTTTTTGTTTTGTTCCCCATGGAAGAAAGACTTACTACATCCCATCTCCACTGAGGGGCTGCGGAGGCCTTGGTCAGATCACAGCGGGGGCAGTGACACGAGACAACAATATCTTGGTGGCCATAGAGGCAGAGGATCAACACAGGATGAAGAGGGTGGATATCTACAGGTGTTTATGCTTGTTTATATATCACAGATTTTTTGTAATAGCACTGCATTTAAATTTCAATCTAAAGTGTCTGTTTATGTTTCAGGTACGATAACTCGGAGGAGAACAGCTGGATGGGGCTGTGCTCAGCAGCATACAGGGACATGTATGCTTTAGGGCTGCTAGGTGATAGCCTCTATTTAATAGGAGGTCAGGTGAAACTACGTAATCACTACATCATCACAGACAGTGTGGAGAGATGGTCGCTAAAAAGAGGAGGCAGCTGGCTCAGCTTCGCCCCTCTGCCTCTCCCTTTAGCCTGTCACTGTGCCATCAGCCTAAAGGAGCATCTGTACGTGCTGGGGGGTTGGACACCACAGGTACAAATAACACTGTGCATGCCAACATTAACTGTGCAGAAGCAGGTGTATTGAAGTAGCATATGTATGTGCAGTAAGCAAGAGGCCACTGGTTATCAGATTCAAATGATTAAGATTTCCTTTATTTGTCCCACAAGGAGAAATTTGCAAAAACAAACAAACAAACAAACAAAAAACCTTATGAACATCAGCATCCAACATGAGAAGTATAATATTTTACTTTAACTTTTAACTATTAAACTTAAACTTTAATTATTGCCTATTTAATGAAATGTTTAATGCTACAAAGAAGTACTTTTTCTGGGACTTTTCAGTTCTCTATGTGTGGGAATGTTAAATCCAAGAATCTGGCTCCCTCTAGTGAGACAGACTAGGGTAACAATTCAAGTCATGAATCTCACATCAGCTCAACACTTTGAAAACAAACCATGTAGCATTTTGGTAGGGTTTGATTATTTTTCTTTTTGCTGTTTGTGTAAGTGGCATATCTTTTAGTGTTAAATGCTTAAAAACATTCAGAACAGAAAAAAACACAGAAGCGTCCTCATTTTCAAGAGTCATCTTATTGCAATCCATAATTAAGTCTGCAGGAATACTTCCATGACATTTTTGTGCCCTTTGTGGAGTGCTTGTTTTGTGTCTGGTATTTGCTCAGTTTACTTTCACTGTTAGAAAATCAGCTGTAGCACAGGGAATTCTCCAAATGCATTCCTGCCCTCTAGTAATAGTTTACTACTCTAAAACCACCATTGCCCAAATGACACTGAGATAAATAAGCTACAACACCTTAATTATTTTCAACAAAACTTTTTCAATAATTTGAAATCAGTAATAATGATGCATAAATCCCACACATGGTGAATTTAAAGCATCTTCCTGTCTTCTAATTTCTTGTTTTCTTCCTCCATCAGCACCAACCAGACGACGAGCCTGACAAACTGAGCAACCGTGTGTTTCAGTTTGACCCTGGACAGGATAGGTGGGCTGAGCGTGCCAGGATGAAGTATTCCAGGTACCGCTGTGGTACAGCTGTCCTCAATGGAGAAATCTACGTACTAGGTCAGACTAAAGACACTGCAACTGTATTTATCCTGTCTAAGAAAGAAAAGAGGCAGATGATGCGTGTGTCATTGTTTTCAGGTGGCATAGGGTGTGATGGGGAGGACCGTGGACAATCACGTCGTTGTCTAAACTCCGTGGAAATCTATAACCCAGACACAGACACCTGGAGGCCGGGACCGACCCTGCCCACATCTTTACTCTCCCACCGAACCAACACCTCCAATGTAGGAGTAGTGGAGGGCAAGCTCTACCTCTGTGGATACTACAAGGGGGCTGGTCAGTGAATGACTGTCAAAGCTTTTTGTGTGTGTGTGTGTGTGTGATTTGTCTTTCAGAAAACATTCCTAATAAGTATATATACTGTCCAAAATGCCTCCAGTTTGGGTCTGCATCAGTGTGAGAGAATGCCAGCTAACTGGTGAGGCAGTATCTCTTCTCTGGAAATTAGATAATGGTCAGTGGTAACTTACGTGCTTTCTCTCATGACTGCAGGCCGTCATGAGATCATCACCAAGGAGATTTTGGAGTTGGACCCAGCAGACAACGTGTGGACAGTGGTGGAAAGACGAGCAGCTATGCATGACAGCTATGACGTCTGTCTGGTGGCTAACCTCAATCCTCGAGACCTCTTCATACCCTAATTCATCTCCTCCTGACTCTGAGCAACAATGCCTAGAGTCGGGATGTGCAGGAAACAAGCTTTTGTCCTTTAAACCTCACGAGGCTTTATCCAAACCTGGCTTGACTCCTGGTCATCACATGTAGTGAAAATGTACTAGAATTTGAAAACAACCTATCTGGTCTATGAAAAACTACTCATGCAAATGTTTTCTTATTTTCCACTGCTACGGTTTCATTTTGGTTTTAGTTTGGGAAATTTGAATAAGAGTATGGAGAGATTGTGGTCACAGTTAAAACAAGCCAGTGTTGTTGGAGGAAGACGGGAGACAAACTGCAGTCACTCTTCTACCTTTGCTTCTGACAAACAACAGCCATTATCACATGACCACTACACTGACAGAAGATATATTTGGCATATTAAAGGGAATGATTCACCATTTTGGGAAACATGCTGTTTTACCTTCTTGCTGAAAGTTAGATGAGAAGAATGATATCACTGTTGTGTCCATCTACTTGGTGTGTTTACTGTTAGCTCAGCACAAACACTAGAAACAGGGAAACAACAAGCCTTTAAATCTCACATTATGTCTTGTTTTGTTAATAGAGTCTTAGCCCTAAAACCATTAATTGACATAATTACTGTCAGATTTGTGTAAGGTTAAAACAATTGCCATATGACCTGTTAATCAGTGAGTTTTAGAGTTGCTAGTCTGTAATTTTTTAAATGTTTATCTTGGGACAGAGCCAAACTAGCTGTTTCCCACAATTTCCAGTCTTTGTGCTACCTAAAGTAACCACAGCTCCAGCCTTAGACTGAACAGACAAATATGAGCGCAGTATTGGTCTTCTCATGTACGTCTTAGGGAATATATGAATTAGCATGTTCGTCAACATGTCAAACCAGTTTTTTTAAAAAACATTTTAAGCAATGACAGATTGGTTGTCATTTGTCATTAGTGTGGACAGTCTTGTTTAAATTAACCGTAAAGACTTCATTAATTATAGAATTTACAGAACCTTCCAGAGGAGTCTGCTTAGTCAATTAGTGATATAAATGAATATAAATGAGTTATGAGTTATGTAAATGAGTTAGTTCAGTTGAGTTAGTTCTTGCTATTTGTATAAGATTGATTGGTTGGTAAGGTACAAAAACACGAGTCATGTTACACTTTTGCAATAACAAATGACGCATATAAATAAGTCTTATCGTATCTTGTATCGTGGTCCTGTAATTATATAAACATTTTTGTCATTTCCTTTGTGTTTGGAAGTAAACTGATTCGAGTTTAACTGACTTTGAAAAAAATAAGGTTTTATTTTTACTTTTACTTTTCCCTAGTATTTATATGTGGGTTTGAACTAAAACAATCAGATTTAACGCTGCAGGAACAACCATTACTGCTTTTCCCTGACGTCAAAGTCTCTGCTTCCTCCCCAAAGTCTTATCGAGGATTTATCTTTTCTGTGCTCACCGCATAAAAAAGCACTAACAAACGCGTCCGACTGAAGTGGTGGATTTAGGGTGAGTGTCTGACCCGCATGACATTCCGTACATGCCTTCCTCCCCTCTCTCCTGCTGCTGAGCCGGTCAAATGTGAGCCCTCGGAAAACCCAAAATGATCCCAAATGAGTGTGACGCGCCGGGGTGTTGCTGTGAGAGCCGGGGTTGGAAGGAGGAGGCTCCTCCCATCCTCTCCAGACCATGTGGTTCCCATCGCTCCTGTTGCTGTGTGTTTGAGGAGAGGGCGATAGAGGGGAGAACAGCTGCTGATCAAATGGATCGGATGTGTTGTCTGAATCTTCTGATTTTTAGGACACTAGTCTGGCTTTAACATCGCTCTATATGGGCGACTTCCTGGCAACTAATAAGCGCCTTAGCTGCTGTTGTTCAGAGCTCAAAGTAATTTGGGGACCCAGTCCTAGTGAAGGCTACTCCTGACAGGTGCGCACAGTGCGCAGAGAGGATGGGCAGACGTGAGCCAGACAGCAGAGCCGCAATGAATACGAGGCACCAGTCCGAGCTCGGTTGTCTACAGGACGCGGCATCCAGCGACCACCACACCGGTGAGGAGTCCCCGAGGGTGGACAGTCGCCGCCCTTGCAGCGCGGACAGCCGGCAGAGAAACCCAGATATGGAGGCGGTGGGTCGGGCAGTGACTGCCACGGCGACGGTGGAAGTGAAGAAGCACCAGCACAAACACAACTTGAAACACCGCTATGAGGTGATGGAGACTCTGGGGAAAGGCACCTACGGCAAAGTAAAGAAGGCGGTGGAGAGAGCAAGTCTAAAGACGGTGAGTGTTGGTGAACATGTCGGAAAAATGTTTCAGCTTTCCACAGCTATGCGTCTTTTCAACATAATCCTAAATAATCAAGATACAAAATGAAATGCATTTCTGATGGTCGGGTTTCTAATCATTTTTGTAACAGCTCCTCTGACTCACGCAAAAGCTTTAAGTGATGTGCTGCTCATGCTTGTCTTCCAGGGAGGTATTCACCTTGAGAGAGTGTGCGTGTGCAAAAAGATTTGTTCCGTTTCAAAAATGCTACCCACTGGTTATTAAATATTAATTTGGAGGAGGAGTTCAGCTCCTTGATGGCATGTGCGTGTGTGCGTGTGTGTGTGTGTGTGTGTGTTTGTGCATCTTTGTGTGTTTGTGGGTGAGCTCATGGGCTGATGCTGAACCGAGTTCTTGCTTCCTGTGCTGCCAGGCTGAGATGCCTTTGGTCTGACTCACTCAGCACTTGGAGAAGGGGATAAAATTACTACAATAGGTTTCCTGCAATAGGAGTCTGACCCCGTTTACAGAACACAACCTCACACACACACACACACACACACACAAATATACTCAGACAGACATAACAACACAATATGTTTCTGTTGAACTTCACAGTCTGAATAACCATGTTTAAAAACAGAGTGTGGAGCGAGATTACTTTGAGTAATCATGGGTTTATGTCCACAATCAGGGGTTTAATCCCTTGCTTTGCTGCGATCTGAGCACAAAGGCACAGATACCCGGGCAGCTTCAAATTCCCCTTCTGTTTATTTAGTAAACAAACACACATACACAGTAATAGGGATAATCTTTTTGGAAGTGTGGAAGTGAGACATAATTCCTCTGACTAATTTCGCTGTAACTGAGACCTGCATCTGTGAGAGGAAGGGCAAAGAGTGTAAACAAAAGACAGAGGAAAGGTAAGATGATCTATAAATATACAGAAAGAGCTGTGCAGTGTGTGTGTGTGTGTGTGTGTGTGTGTGTGTGTGTGTGTGTGTGTGTGTGTGTCTGCAGGGTGAGTGGGTTTGGTAGCACCAGGGGAAAACGCTGAATTCTTTGAGCGTGCAGCCAGCACATACCAAGGATTCTTTGAAACAAAACGGACATTATTTTTGGAAAGAAGACCAAGGGGACTGTTGTTTGAGTGCGGGAAGGAGGAAAAGGAGGGGACAGTTTTAGAGCAAGAACAGGGAAGATGATGAGGAAGAGGAGACTGTGGCAGTGGCTTGGGCTTGAGACTGTCCCTGTGAGACTGTGGCGAACGTGACTAATGACCAGGATGAAATGGAAGGAACGGATGATGAATACCGGGTCACTAATCTGTGCTGCAGGTCACTTACACCGACCAGGAGCCTGACTCATATTTTCAAATATGGTTTAACTTTAAAGATAACATTAAGATGAAGGTTTTGTTTTGTGCAGTGTACATTCTGATGTTTCCAAAGTTACACAACTCCATCAGATTTGTGCAGCTTTGAACTTGTGACAGATGTGGGGTGTTTTTTTCTGTTGTATTCTAAATGAATTCGTATTGAAGCCTTTATAGAAAAATAGAATCAATCAGACCATAACATTTGTCAAATTAAAGGGAGAGTTTGACATTCTGGGAAACACACTGAGTTGCATTTCTTGCTGAGAGTTAAATGAACAGATACCACCCTCACGTCTGTCTGTTCACCATAAGGAAGGAGCAATTGTAAACCTTCCTGGTTAACATGTTATGATTCTTTTGTTTGATTAAAATATAAGAGCAATAGTTTGTTGTTGGACAGTGTCATATGTGCTGGACTGTTGGCTAGGAGCACTGACATCTTGTCTTGTCATTACCAGCGGAGAGTCCAGGAAGTCATCATGGCTGGAAGATCACATAACCCCCGTATAAAATCATAAATTAACTTCTTTTTTTTTTTACTTTTGAGTTTAGTACAATTAGGTCACATGTGTACATTATTAGGATTTAAAAGTGATGGTAGTCAGACCCATTCAATCTGTTTTTCACAGGCCACCTCTTTTCTCTTTTTTCAGTCTGAAGGGAAAATAACCAGTCGCTGGCTTCAGATTCATATTTGATGGAAAAGGTATATTGCTTCAACTAGGCTGTTTGTCTCTATATGGAATCATTAAAAAGCTAACCATGCTGGTTTTTGTTTTGCCAGTATATTGTTTGTTTGTTTCCCATCAACAGCACACGGCTCAGTACTCTCTTAGTACTAGTCCCTGGTTATGGCAAGGGACAGTGTGTTCATAGCAGGGTGATGAGGTCAACGGTGTATTTGTCCTTCATTTGTGTATCCGGCTGTTAAATCGTTCACAGATGCAGCAGAGATCTTTAGTGATGCACTGGCTCTTGGGATGTGCACTTGTCTGTGTGTGCATGAGTTTGTCTGTGAGAATAAAAGGCCAGGAAGTCAGTGTTCACTCCCATTCCCCATCATCACAAACACACACACACACACACACACACACACACACACACACACGCAAACAAACAAAACACCTGCATAAAGATAAAGTCAGCAGTTTAAAGCTTTCTGCGCTGGGGGAACATTGTGGTCCAGACACAACCAGTGCCCCTGAGGCATCGCAATAAATATGAAGGACAATAAATGTTTAAATTTGTTTGGTTTAGTTTTATTATGAAATGACATGATGAATGATGAATTATTATGAAATGTGCAGAACATTGTGCATCTCTTTGTACACATTGTATATCTTGGCTCTACGCTGACACTTTCTCCAGTAATGCAAAAGAATATCCAATTACATCTGCATGACTCACTCTCATAGCTACTTATGTTTTCTGCAGGCATTCTGTTACAGTTTGGCTCTTTTAGTCAATTTCTCACACGCGGCACGTTATTTGGATGAACAATGAGACATTGTTGGTTAGGGGGATACTTTAAAGGTCATACTTAGACATGACGTATACGCAGCACATTTGCATGCACAAGGGTGAGATATCTCTCTCTCTCACACACACACACACACACGCACATACTTCCTTTATACACATGTAACTCACTGTAACTCTCAGTGCCCTGAAGGCTGAACAATGCCCAGAGTGTCTTCTCTCTGCTCTGCTGTTCAGGCCTTAATGTCATGTGGTAACTCAGAGCCCAGACAATAAAATACAAGATTCTTGCCTCAGGTCCACATAATCTGACATACTTGATTCATTCCCTTCACCTGTTAGATGCGGGCTATATCCTACCTCCTCATCCTTGCAGCTTATTTCATATTTTCCCCCTTTCCTTCCTCACATTGCTTTTGCAGCCAGCAGGTATTTGGGTCAGAAAACATTCATGCAAGCTTACACATGTTGATAGCTCCCCAAATCTGGACGTGCGCCACTCAGCTGACTGACACTGAATATGCATGGCCAAATCTGTGACCCAGCACCCAATGCAGCACCTCTGGATGGGCAGGGATGCCACCTCAGTTTGGGGATCCTCACAACTCAACAAAAATATTGTCTACAAATATTGCATCACATCAATTATAGAAGGTCAGGCCAGTCCTGCGCTTTTCCCTGGAGTGTGTTTGTGTTGTGTTGCATAACTGTGGCAGTTGATGGAGCGTGTGAATCGTGTCTTCCAATGTCTCGTTGACATTTTTTCCGGCAGCTGAGAATGCTGGAGTTGTGACCCAGAGGAGAGGCCTGCTCGCCTACTGGGATTTTGTATGGGTTGACAGAAATATACAGGGCTATGGTCAGTGCTGTGTTAAAGTGTCAACATCACAAAGTGGTCCTGATGTCTGCACATTACACCACATCTCCACCCTTTTGTTGTCGTGTTTTTAGTTTATAGTATTTCTAAGTAGGATACCCTGAAGTCTGTTCATTTGTTCACTTCTGTCTTGTCCTTGTATGGTGCCATTTTGGTGACAATAAGTCATCCAAAGAGTTGTAAGGGCTCGGTGTTGGTGTGTATGTATCTGTCTGTGTGTGTGTTTGTGTTTGGGGGGGTTACATTGGGGTACAGTGAGTGCCTGGGATTAATGAAATAGAGTGTGAACACTGCAGCTGTCAACCTTCTGCCTCTGAGCGTGCTCAGATCACAGGAGACCTGCTCTCACATTCAGCCTATAAAACCCGCATAATCACCCATAATACCCAGAGATTTGTGTATACGTGTGTGCGTGAGTGTAATTATATCAACAGTATTCATTTCTTTGTTTCCATGCATGTCTGTACAAAAAAATATTGGGATTTTTGGGGAGATTTAAATGCCTCAAGTTGTTGAGAGAAAGGCTGAAGAAGAACCTTGTTAACTGGTTGTTTTGTAGATGATTTAGTTAAAGATGAATCTGTGTTTACTGGCATCAGTTCTGTGCAAATAAACAACAACAGCAGTTGCCCAAAGTATCACCATGGTAACGTTAGTCCCTCTGATAATCTAATGTTGTCTTTTTTGCTGTGAAAGATGAGCTTTACTGCCTTGTTGTCCATTTTATGTGTGTGTATACATGTTGATTTGAACATGTACAGACTTAATGGTGTGTCCTCTTCCTCAGGTGGCAATCAAGTCAATACGCAAGGAGCGCATCACTGACGACCTGGACAGGATTCACATACAGAGAGAGATTGAGATCACTGCGTCGCTGAGGCACTCCAATATTATACGCTTCCATGAGGGTAAGCCTGCAAACACACATATTTATTATTGTGAATTATTCATTGTTATATTACACTATCATCACCAGACAGACACTTTAAGACTCTGATGGACTGTCCTGCAGATGCATAATCAGTGACATATAGCACAAATTAGCGATGCTGTGAAATCAGTGTGTGTC
Source organism: Datnioides undecimradiatus (assembly GCA_008933995.1). Lineage (NCBI taxonomy): Eukaryota > Metazoa > Chordata > Actinopteri > Lobotiformes > Datnioididae > Datnioides > Datnioides undecimradiatus. The sequence continues at coordinate 7,340,987 of WARS01000026.1, forward strand.
ACTGTCACTCGTGAATCGCTCTGAGATAAAACTCCACAGGGAATGAGCAGTCCTGTACACTGGTCTGTCACTTGTACTCACTTAACCCAACTGTGATGTTTTGGATGGTTAACCTCAATCAGAACAGTATCTTAGCTCATGAAACATGTTAGAATGATCCAACAGCAACAGTAGTTGCTTGAAGTAGTTGAAAATCTCCATAGTAACTCACACAGAAATTCACAAACATATATTTTACAGGAAACAAATGCAGATGTTTACTATGCATTAAATTGACACTTGTCTAACTTCCACCCACTTAGTTATTCATGTATCCATTTCCATTGATGCAGGATAACATCTCTTATTGTTGCACAGTGCAGAGATCCTCCACTAGTGCTCATCCAAACAGATCTGCATAATTCTTTCTTAAGTTAGTTCTGTGAATGTGTCCCGTGTTTTATGCAGTGTTTGAGAGCCGGGATAAGATTGTGATAGTGATGGAGTACGCAAGCAGGGGAGAGCTGTACGATTACATCCAGGAGAGGAGGAGACTGCCAGAAACAGAAGCCAGAGGCATCTTCAGGCAAATCACATCTGCTGTCCACTACTGCCACAAGGTTTCCACACACACATACACTTTTTGCAAATACACCACAGAAATGCAATATGAATTAGGGAACCACATGCAGGCACGTGCTGAATTGCATGCTGTGGTATTCAGCTGTGCACAAGCAAATACAGTACGACTAAATCCACTAAATCCTAATCCTAATACTGCAGGAAAACTTGACTTGAGTTTTCAGATCTCTCTGGGTTAAGAGCGCATTATCCCCTGATTGTTTTTTACAGTCACACACTGACACATTTAACAAACACGTTTCCTAAATGAGCTTGCTTCATTCCTTCACATCACTATAAGCCCTGGCAAGAAGAACACATTCTTCTTTGTTTCTTTATTTTTATTTTTGCATACATTAAATCAAGTGTGGTGCCAGAAAACAGAAATTATCAAGGAAATACATAAATCCCATTAATACAGAAGTGAAACACAATAGAAGTGAGGATCTGTGCTTTACACAGCTGAGATAGACATGACTGAAAGGTTTTTGTTTTCTAATATCTAGTCTTTTTTTGGCAGTTCTTCATGAATCCCTCACATTAAACACAGAGATTATCATGCAGCTCCTGTAGCTTTGTAGTAGGCTTGGTGGTGGATATTGTGGTCCTCGTGCCCTCAGATATTGTCCCAAAATAGACATGAATGTTCCAGCATGAATGAATTATTGAATGTGCCTCTGAGGTATGCAAGGCACAAGGAGGGATTATTGAGGCTTCAAGAGAAAAATAGAAATAATTCCAAGTCATTTGCTGCTTTTTTTGCTATTCTTCACATAGACATTTAAACATAGCAAGAATAATATTTCTTCTTTCTTCTTTAATTAATTTTTTCTGCTTTTCTTTGTCCTTGTCTCTGCCTTGCAGACACACACATATGCACACGCAGGCTTACGCTCTATGCACACTGTGCACAAAACATTGTCTAAGGTCAGGGGTCATTTCCTCCACTTAAGTGCTCTGAGGAGGATGTAATTAACGAAAGAAAGGAGGGTATTCTGGCTCATTAGCCAGTGGACTTGAGAAAAACTGAACAGTGTTTAACATTTTCCTGTGTCACATGGCTTCCTGGGTGGCCACAGTTATCTATCATGACATTGGCATGACATCTTATGATTTGCCTATTCAGTGTGAGGGAAACATGAGCGATCCTGCTACTGACTTTTCTTCCCATCTAAACTCCAGTGTATTCTCGCTCTTCGCTACCAGGCTCCACAGCTGTCTACACTCTGTGGCCTCTCCTCGGCTCCCAGGTGCTTAATGCCATCAGGGGATCAAATCGCATCTCATCAGATGAATTAACCCAAACAAAGCACTTCCTCATACCTGTCGACAATTAAACAGCCTGAGAGCCTTTCTCGAGGCTCTCCGATATGTTAGGCACAAGGCCCTGCAGCACGAGGCTTGGGGGGAATGTTAATGTTTATAAAATTATAAATGAAAGCAAACACACCATGCACCACAGGCTGAATTTGTATTGTAAACTTCACAGTTGTATGTGTATGCCGTGGGGAACACATGTGACTGTAAACTGGAGGGAGAAGCAGTGCAGGACCTCATGTGTCCTTGTTTTTTTGCAGAACGGCGTTGTGCATCGAGACCTCAAACTGGAGAACATCCTTTTGGATCAAGATTTGAATGTGAAGGTAAGATTTTAAAAACAGCACACAGACACACACACAGTAAAAGTGAGGCTTTTTATCACCTTTTAAACAAAGAACTGTAATCTTGTATGTTTAGGAAAATATGATGAGTGTTAGTCCAAAAACAAGATATTCATCCATGGGTAGAGGAGTAGAGGTCCCCTGACAAAATCAACATTTAATACATTATGAGTTATTTTCACTGACCATCCAAAGACACCCAATTACACTTTTGTTCTGGAACATAAAGGCAAACTTGTATATGATACACACTGACTGACGCATTTTAGGACATATTTTTTTCCACAACTGCGGTATTTAGCATGCTGGCATGAAGCTGCAGTCACTGCAGCTGGTAATGGATCATCTTTCCAGCTCCAAAATAAAATACAAAGTACACATTCAGAACATACAGTGGAGCACTTTCTACCCACAGCAATTTCAATGGGTTGTTAAAGTACGTACACTGAACCAACGCAAGCATACTGCCAGGGGTCATTTTTTGCCTTATTTGGGTATTGGGCTCCTTATATGGGAGCTGCACACAGCCAAAGGGAATGCAGGGAATCCAGTGGCAATCGCGCCAATCGGAGGGTTTTAATATAAGTACGCCCTGTCTGTCCATCAAAAGAAAAACACTACGTGCAGACCTTTCAGCGGCTCTTCATTCATTGCAAACCTCAGTTTCACCACATCAGCTTCTTACAGCGTCTGCTGAAGGAAGTGACCAAGCCTCTGTGCAATGCATGAGAGTGTAAAATCTACACAATAGCTGCTTAATGGCTGTTGTAGAAAGCAGGAACACCAAGACAAGGCAGGTAATATGTTGTGTCTTAATCAAGTTTAAAGTCACAGATTATAAGCTGATTTATTCATTAACTCTAAAGGAAAACTGATTCGCTTATAAAGCCCAACACAAGAAGATTGGATTGTAACTAAGATGATTTTGCTTATTGCACCAAAGTTCACTCTCTCTGCACATGATATTTTCACAACTACCTCAAAAAGGCAGCTCCAAAATTTGCCCCAACAGCCTGGAAGCCACAGAACATGCTGTTTCACTCCAGCATGCGTATGACTGTCAGTGGTTTCTCACAAAAGGCCGTGCAATTCCTGTGCACATGCACTGAAGTCGTTTGTATGTACTGTTTAGAAGAAACAGCACGTCTTATACAAACATTTGACACAGAGGAATGTCTCTTCTGGAACCTTATGCAGATGTATCTCCGGTGGCGAGAAGGAATTTACACTGCAGGACACACATTTAAACACACAGAAGCTTGTGGAAAGTAAAGCTCTACAAACTACACCCAGCACATGCTCAGCCTACTCATCAGTATTGCTTGTTTTAAGTTTGTGTATCAACTCTTGCATGCACTGCATTGTCTGCCACCTATGGGGTCTCTGTTCCACGAACCTCTGTTCCACAGAAATAAATGTGTCATGTCGAGTATTTTTAACACCGGAGTGGCTGATAGTGGACTGGTCCTCATGTTAATAATCGCTTTAGATAGAGAGGAGCCTCGGTATGTCTGCGTATGGCTCTCATAGCCTTGAGTGAGTGATTGTTCCATTACGTGGGCGTAAGCAGCCTGATGTTTTTGGCGCTCTTCTCTTTTTTTTTCCTCACACTTATGCTGGCAAAAGCTCAGCATACCTATTTTTGTCTCCTTTATAAAAGAAATTGCTTTGAGTTTTTGTGTGTTTGCCACGACACAGTGCACATACTCACTGAAAAAGAATCTGGATTGCGTGAGGGTGAGTCTGAGTGCTGAAGTGAATGAGCAAATAAAAACTTATTAAAGGCGTCCAGTGTTAACCGATTAGCTCATTATGTCATAAAATTAAAGGACTATCAGTGACTGGTACTCACTGTCACATAAACCCCTTTATTTACTTGACACAAATGTGAGCGCACAGTTTGCACAGAGTACACGAATGCTGGCCTGGTCTTATGTACCCACATCTGTGAAATGTTTGAATGATACTTGTTTGTAGTTTTTCCTTCTTTGTACATTGCTGTTTTTTGATTTTTCAAATTTCAAATCAGATCATATTTTAATCAGAACTTATGGTGAACTTGATAGTTATTGTATTCAGTGTTCAATATTGTGCGTTAATTAAATGGTATGGCAGTATCATGAGTTACCCTAATGTCCCCCTGGAATATGTGTTACACTACTAGATTAAAAAGTTAAAAAACAGTAGCAAGGGACACAAAATAATCAGAATCTGAATATATTATTCATGTTCTCTCTGTCTCTGACTCTGCAGCTGGCTGATTTTGGCCTTTCCAATCATTTCCAGAGGGGCAATCTGCTGCAGACCTACTGTGGAAGTCCACTTTATGCTTCCCCCGAGATTGTCAAGGGATTGCCCTACCAGGGGCCAGAGGTTGGTCAACACACAGCCATTGTTGTTTTCCAAACAGCTGATTTCATTAAGTTACATGCTAGCGTGTCATTCACGCTTCAATCATGACATGTGGACAACTGAACAATGCACCAATATCAAACAGAAATATTAAAGTAGTGTGCCATAAAAACCACAAACCAAGAACTGATAAATGATAATTCTCTGTGTAAATGACTACTACAAATGACACCCCTTGTGTTACATGAAGTTATTTGATCAGTTTTTAGGTTGTTTTTTTTTAGTATTTTTAATTTTGCATATTTTGCAGAGGAACCACAGTACATAGGTCAGGCTTTCAATCTCAAACATTAGATTTTATAAAGCTAAATATCCTAGAAAATCAGAAACACAAGGCACATTTTTAGACAGCCCTTCTATTAAACCAGAGACCTTTCTGAGTTATGTGTGTTTTCGTATGCTAGGTGGACTGCTGGGCACTGGGAGTGTTGCTTTATGCCCTTGTGTACAGCAGCATGCCATTTGATGGTGCCAACCACACAACGCTCACAGAGCAGATCAGCCATGGACGCTACCGCAGACCCAACCCCCCCTCAGGTAAACCATTACAAACTATGTCTCCGTCAACATTATATTTCTATTTGTGTGTTGGTACCAGTTAATTACATTGTTTTAGTCAGTGGGGCTGCTGTAAATAACTGTTGGCTTTGTTCCATCCAGACGCCTGCGCTCTTATCGACTGGTTGTTGACAGTGCGTGTGGACGAGAGGGCTACAATCGAGGACGTGGCCAACCACTGGTGGGTGAACTGGGGTTTTGAAGAGAGTGTATGTGACTGCCCTTCATCTCCACATCAAGAATGCCCCTCCCCTCTGCTGGCTCGCTACATCGACTGGCAGAATCGGGTCGCAGCCGCCAGCAACATGACTGTTGATCCCAGCTGCCCATCTTCAGACTCTTCCTGTCCACCTCAGGTTTCTCCCCACCCCTTTTACTTCAGCTTACCTCTGAAGAGTGATCATGGAGGAGGAGGAGGAGGAAGGATACGCGGAGGAATGTCAAGCCTCAGGAAGTCACGTAAAGAGAATGCAATTCCCCAGACGGGACTTGGGGCTTCTGGTGGTATTTGTGCAGCAGCTGCCTCCTCCACTGCAATTTCCACCACTTCCACAACTGAAAGGAGGAAACCGAAAGGTATTCTGAAACCCCAGAGGAGTTTTGACTCAGTCTTTCACAGCCCTCCTAAGGAAAACTCTCCCTCCCAAGTGTGTAACACTGATCCCAGGCCTTATCGAACACATACACATGCCTACACACATGCTGATGGACTGTCCAACAGTCTGCCACGTCCATCAACATTCAGGCAGCCCTCATCCAAAATGCCGAAAAAGGGGATACTAAAGAACTTGTATGGAGGGGAGTCGGGTTATGGCTCATTGTCAGAAAGAAGGCTATCTGGAGCAGGAGTAACAGAGAGTGATGTAGGTGATTTGCATTCCCACAAACAGGACACTTGTCTCCCAGCAGCAGAAGACAGCCCCACCATGCGCACAGAGGCAGTAAGAAGAAGGAAGGGTATTCTCAAACGTAATGGCAAGTTTTCTCGCAGCCTGGATCTTCCTGATGACCGACATTCGTCTCTCTCTTCAGCTCCCACGATATTCCCCGAGGCCCTGCAGCATCTCCTACATGCTACAGGGGGTGCTGAGGGGCACCGCAGCCGCCCCTCCAGTGTGGTGAGTGAGGATAGCCTCTTCTCCTCTGATTCTTTTGATCTGCTAGACCTCAGTGCCCAATCACGACGCAAGATTTTCTCTCGGGGGATGCAGCACAGTGCCTGCAGCTCTGAGGAGGACGTGGAGCAGCTGAGAGCTGAGGCAAATAAGGTCGATGGAGACACAGAAGGACTGAAGGAAATGCTAACATAAGCCTGAGGAATACTGGCTGACATCTTGAAAAGACTTTAATAAACTCTGAATAGGTTGGATATCAAGTATGTGGACTCTTCTGTGCATTGTGTTCTCAATGTAAAACTGTATTCATTTACATTTAAATGGTATTCTGAATGTAAGACAGTGATCTAGCATCCAGAGATCCAGTATCTGTGTAACTGCAGATACACCTGAAGGAGAAAGGGGCACAACGTGGCACACAGTCTTTTTAATGAACTCACCTGCACAACAGATCTTTTTTTTTTGAGATATTGTAACAGATTTTTATCCCAATTTCCCCTGAAAATCTGCGTTTAGATACTGTAATCTGGTTACAAAGTTTAGCTCTGCTCATATTTGAAAACCATCTTGTGCCATCTTCATGTCGATAATGACAGTAAACCAACAAGATATATGTGTTTCTATTCACCTGCTTTTATGGTCAATTTGCCAATAAAAAGAGAAAAAAAAGTTGAAGAAGTAATGCACAACACTGTGCAGTTACAAAGACTTAGTGAATAAATCATGGCAGTGTGTGTGGAGTGATATGCAGTGGTAGAATCATCAAATTAATACATAAAGCAAACTATAAATGCTGCATTTACATCTTTCTGGGTTTTCCCCATTTAAGGTTCGACCAGCACTCTTCTTCTGCAGTGGTTTTCATGGCACCTGACTGGAAAAATAGCTCCATCTACTGTTTATATTCATGCGCTCAACTCCTAATATTTGCATAATGGCAGTGGATAGTGAATTCACTTTAACATTTCAAGATTTTCTGGAAATTCGATTAAAATCTCTGATACTGTTGCATGACAACCTGACTAGAGACAGCTGTATTGTGAGGATAAATACTCCTAAACTACACTGTTGTGATATTTCACCATAACACTTTATTTTACCCTATTTCATGACCTTGATAGAAACATTAATAGTTTATCACTCACAAAAATATAGTTGTAAGCACATATAAAGAATTTTTGTTTATTGTTGTGCAGTAGGTGTCAAAAATGATAACTTCTCCTATACAGACATTACAGTACAGTTATCTTGTCAGTAATTATTTGTTTGTACACTAGTCCCCACAGGGGGTGACAAATAGGTAAATGAATGCTTATATATGCTTACAACTAAAATATAATGTACTATAACTATTTAATGTTTATATACTGCCTGTACATGGTGAATAGGAAATGGTGAAGTAAAGTATTACCTATTTCACCTTGTTATTTGAGTATATTTCTATTACACAGTAATGTGCTCCGTTGCACCAACAGACACAGTGTGAATAGCAGATGGATCACATTGCTTTTTACGTCACATCACCAATGCTGCTGTGGATATTTAAATAAGTGATGTATGCAATTTTAAATCTGTACTTTTCATACTGTGAGAAAAGATTTATGCTAACTCTGTTCAAACATTTCATACCTTTTTTTGGAAAAAGTAATAAATTATGTGAAAGTTGAACAGTTGTTTTTCTGGTCAGAGAGCAAGAAAATCAAAAGGAGCAGGACGAGAAATTAAATGAGCACATACTGAGGTAAAGATAAATATTATGAAACACAGAGGTTGCCTAGCTAAAAAGGATATGTTAAGACAAATGACCCTTTTATTTCGAATGTGGACGATTTTTCTTTTTGGCCATGAGCACAACACAATACAGAGAATTTAAGGAACGTTGTTTATGGAATACCAAAAGCTATTCATTTAATTAACTTCCAAAGCCTCTGTGTCTCTATAAACACAGAGCTCTATTTGCCCTACAGACTGTTTTCATTATGGTCCATGTACTTAAATAAAAATGCTTTTGAAAGCAAAAAACACTCAGCAAAAAATGTCAGATAAGGCTTTAGTGAAAACATTTAAATACTGTTTGGGGTCTGCATAATTTAAGGACAAATGTGTTTCTGAAATCTAGCAATGTCACTTTATTCCAGGTTAAGTTTACATTTTAAAGGATCATTTTTGAAATGATACAGGGAAGGATTAATACATGCAAGATTACATGTTTGTAGAACTGAAGCACTGAGTATGACGCATGCATGCTTTCCCCTTTGTTTCCGTTGTTGGTTTTCACTAAATACTTTACTCTACAGGTTGTCAAAATGCTCTAACTTCCTCGGCTCCAAAATTCAAATCAAAATGTGTTAGATATTGTCAAGAAAAATCTATTTGTTTCTGTTCCAAGAAGTTGCCCTTTTGCACATAGAAGTTTTCACAGCGTCAAGAAGAAACAAAGCAAAGCTCACCGACAGGGCTTGTTTAGATGTGGAGATGTGTGGAATGGCTAACATATACACAGGCTTACTTTATACCACCCACATGTATGGCTGTAACACATTTAAGAGTCCTTCTTGTTTCAGTACATAGTCTGATGACTTTAATGGAAATGGTTGATTGTTGCCAGTAAAACACTTTGATCACTTAGCCAGAGGTGGATGAAGCTCACATGTCTGATGGTGACAGTTCAAAACAGTTTTTATCCCGTGTCAGTCAAATGGGGCCACTCTGTTAAATAACAGCTCCCATTTAACTGTGTTTAGCTTATAAATACACTCCACGCACATGACAGACAGCATGTGTAAATGTGATGCAGACTGTGTGGTGCCAGGTAATGTTGCTTTGGTTCATTCATATCATTAATTAACGTGTGCTATGAACACAGAATCATTACTATATGTTGGATTGATCTAGTAATAAAGATGTTAAAGTGCTTTCAGGGGGAAAGAGTTTACAAGTGTTCCACATTTTACTACACAGCATACATTTGGTAAGGTAGCACTTACTTGTGAGTTTAAGGTTTATGCTTAAGAACATATAATACATTTCTATGCAAGGTTAGAAACTAGCTTGTTTCTGACCTTTTTAGGAAAACTGTGTCCACTTTGGTAACCTTGTCCTGTTTCTGATAAGAAGTCTCAAGACAAGACAAATGACAAACTGTGAAACAAACGATCCATGAAAGAAAAAATAGAATAACAACTATCCTCCTCAGTCAAAATCACCTTATGACCCCTCAGATTTAACTTTTAACTTAATAGAGCTAAATACTTTGTGCACAACTGGTGGACAAACACCTCTTTAATGATTTCGCGCACTGCTGATCACATGAGTTTCATGGGGTACATCTGGACAGGAAGTTGAAAAAACTCTCCTATAGTTTCTCATGCCATGTGATAAAGTAAGAGTTCATTTGAAATTTTATATGCACACAGTCTTGAGGAGTGAGCTGCATGATCAGGATAATGGACTCCTTCATTGAGAGGCTAAGGAAACTGAACTGAAGACTTGGTTTTAATAGTTAGAGGAGGATAACTGTAGGGTAAGAGCAGCTTAAAGCATTTGAGTTGTGTGTGGGCCTCCTGTCAATCACATTGACAATTTCCCTAAACAGGAGTGGCCAAGATGTTGAAGTATTCCAAATATCTGCAATGATTACTAATGCAAACCAGGGGGAAGGGGTTCACAGCTAAGTCTTGCAGGCCAAGAGGCTTTTCTTTCCGTTCCCTCACGTGTGGATAAAAGTGCTGTTTAGTGAACAAAAGCAGCCAGACTTTACTGGTTTTTAGGCTGATTACTGTGGCTCAGGTGGTTAGCAAACAGTAGCATTACAATGGATAACCCACATGCTGGGGCTGTTGTTTTTTGGGGGTTTTTAAGAGGACACAGAACTCAGAGATGAAAGACAGTCAAGTAAAAACCAACAGTATCCTGATAACAGTCCTTAAGTCAAACTTCACTAATGTAAAAATATAAAGTAGTTGCAGGAAAATGTACTCAACATAAGCATGATTGTGACTTCACACTGCGACATTACAATCATGGTGTGCATTAACCCATGAGAAATATTTTAAAAGTTTTAGCTAGTCTAACAAATCTGCATCCCGATGGCTAGTTAAACCTTAGTAAATCATCAAACTTTATGTTGATTTTGTGTGTAAAACCATTTTCCTAAAGTAAGAAGAGCAATTGGATAGATTAAAAACAAAACACCAGTATATAAAAAGTATTTGCAGTGTTTTGAGTAAATTCTCTTTGTTGTACCTGATACTCTTATAGCCCCATCCTAGACAGCTTTTTCCCCTGTGTTCTAAATTCAAGGTATTAGCATTTACTTTTCTTGCTGTAGTCCTGTTTTACATCCATTTCTAAAAGTTTATCTTTAATTTTGCACCTCGACACATTTCACCATCTTTCTTTTTCTTTCTTTGATCTTTTTGTTTTTGAGTTTTAATAATGTCTAAACAACAGAAAATAACTGCTAAGTTGCTTTTTAAATTAAGGACCTTTGGCCCAGAATTCATATCATTTTGATGACATTAAGTTAATTGGCTGAAACTCAGAACAATTCTCACGTAAGTTAATGAGACGTCTCAGGTTATCTGACCTTACAGCAACTACAGCAAAAAGTGATATCTGTCAGCACAGAAAGCATCAAAAACATCAATCTATGACCTCAGTGTCTTGCAGCTGATAGACACACAGCTATCATGTTCTAGACTGGGAGAGAATATCCCTCATGACCTACACTACTCACAATAAGTTAGGGATATTGTGAGAGACTCAGTGGATGTCATACATATGGTGTTTGTTTCACTTCAGAGATTTTTGGGATATGGAGGGGTGATAGACACAGAACTACTGGCAGAGTTCGTGACAGACCCAGGAGTGGAGCCCCACGAGTGACAGACCACAACGATGACCAGTACCTAAGGACCTATGCACTCAGACATCATTATGCAACTGCCACACAGCTGCAGGCCCGTTTACGAGATGTGAGGGGTACTAGGGTTTCCAGACAAACCATTCGCAACCGACTCCACCGCTTTGGCTTGAATGCCAGATGACCGTTGCAGGTGACTCCACTGACACCAAGACACCGCCGTGAACGTTTGCAGTGGGCACAAGACCATGTGACCTGAACAATGCAGCAGTGGTCTACCGTCCTGTTCACTGATGAGTGTCAGGTCACCTTGCACAGAAATGATGGTCGTCAGCGTTGCTGGAGAAGGCGAGGTGAGCGATACGCCGAGGTCAACATGGTCCCCAGGGTTCGCTTTGGTGGAGGAGGTGCAACAGTCTGGGCAGGCATCACCAGTCAGCGCCAAACAGATTTGGTTATTGTTGATGGCTCAGTCACTGCACGTTCTTACCTCAGAGACATCATAGAACCCATCATCATCCCCCAATTCTGCCAGCACACCCCCAACTTTCTGTTCATGGATGATAATGCTCCACCACATCGTGCCAGAATTGTCACAGCTCGACTTCAGGAAGTCGGAGTGCCTCATATGGTATGGCCAGCAATGTCCCCTGACCTGAACCCCATAGAGCACGTCTGGGACCAGCTGAAGCAGAGACTGGATGATCGTACCCCACCCCCACATGACATGGCAGAACTGCGTGTAGCACTTGTGGAAGAGTGGAACGCATTGCCTCAGAACAACATCATGAGGCTAGTGAGGAGCATGAGAGGTCGCTGTCAAGCTGTCATTGCGGCAAATGGTGGAAACACCCGCTACTGACATTGTCAATTTTTGTATTTGTGGCTATCCTTGTTATTGTCTAAATTTTTGGGGTAATAAATATTAAACTAATGAAAATGGTGTTTCTTCTCATTCATTATTAGTAATATCAAAGGGAACTTTTACTTATTTCATTAAAATTCAGACCAAATAGGAAAAGCACTCATGTAAATAACAATATCCCTAACTTACTGTGAGTAGTGTATATAGATAGACTTATCTTGTATCCAAAGAGTTCAGACAACTTAGAGCAACCAACAGCAACGATCAATGTTCAATCTCCTTTGTTGAGGACAAATATAATAAAAAGATAAGATGACTTCATCATCACAGATAGAGAAAATCGTTGAGATGATTGCACAGTGCTCATGTTTCCTCTATTGGAGGTCATCTCTCAATTTGGAAATTCTCATCAAGGTTAGTCACAAAAGTTGCGACAAAAGTTGAGCACAAGGTGGATCACTCACTATGAAGCAAAATGAACCCTAACAAAACTGAGCAACAGTGTCATCTTGTGGTCATCGGCTGTACCTAGCTAGAAGGAACCATTTTTACTGTGCAGGAGCTTGATGAGGTGTGTAAACATTATACAAGTTGAGCACTAATTTCCCAACATTATAGTTTCAAATATAGCATTTGGAGTACCAACACATACTCTGTTGAAATATTATGTAAAAATCAGTACAAGGCAAATTGACTTGTTTTGCTGATAATGTCATTAAACATGCAATTCTCAGGAGGCAGAGCTCTGCGTAACAGCTGGACTGTTTGTTTGTCAGGTGCGTCCAGGTGAGAGTGCAATACAATTATTTATTACATTTGATAAAACACCAACAGGAAACAGACTTTATAAAATGAAGGTTGGAAAAGGTAACCAGAAACATGAAACATTTTGCATGAAATGAGATTGGTGCTTTCTTGCAGCAACCTCTGTAAAGACCAGCCAACATTTGGGACTGAACCACCAGTCCTCTGAGAGGGGGGTCAACCCACTCTACCTCTGAGCCACAGCCAACCAAGATATGTCAATTCCAGACATCTGGACATTACTTTTACAGTTTATAGTAGTAGGTTAGTAATTATAAAATTGAGAAACAATCTGTATGTTTCAGGGAAGATGGAATGAAATCTAATTTCATGTCAAAATGACCATATGACAAACAAACAGGAAAACTACATTATTCTTTTATAATTATAGGCTACTTAAGTTAAGCTGTCAGCAAATTTTAACACTGGACACTCTTATGTGGCATCTGCCAACAACCAGAGGACAGGATTCAACCCAATCATAGATACAAATCTGGAGATGATGGGTACACGTGCTTTCTTTATCCAACTCCATAGCTCACGACTGTTGCTTTGAATTGTGACTATCTGAGAATGGCTGCACAGTCAGTAAAAGAACCTTTATCAACACATAATCAGCAAAAGAGCTGCCAGTGGCTAGAAAAAACAAACAAAACCAAGAGTGACGCAGATGACAGCGTTAGAAGGAAGTAATTGAATTAAATAGTTTGAATAGTTTAAATGATCACAAAAGAGAACTGCAGTGTGTTTATTGGAGCTGTTTTATTTAATAAATACACAAGGTGTGTCTTTTTATTGTCTTTTTGTTTTGTCATGTGTTTAAAGATGGCATTGGCATATTTTACACTCATTGTGAGAGGTGACTTTATGCTAGGGACCACTGAGTAAGAACAGTTTGTATTCTACAAATGTTCTGTAAGGTTTGTTCTTCTGAGTCTGAATCACTAAATAGTCGTACCTGCACAAACTCCTTCTACACCAGACAACGTCAACTGGTGTCCCGCGGGCCACATCCAGCCCGCCACAGCTTTCCATCCGGCCTCCGTTGTTACAAATGTTAGTTTACATCAAATTAGCATGTGATCCAACAAATAAATACTGTGGTAGTGGGGTGTGGTTCAGCGTCAGCTGTGGGAGAGGGACGGGGAGTGGCTCACGGATGCAGCACCGGCCTCAGGTGTGAGTGATCAATCTAAGTTGCTTCCTCTGCCCTGCCGTAGCGGCTGGGTCTGATGATAAGGACTCGCTCCCGGGAGAGGAAGAGGATCGATATCGGCGTCTTGGACGACCGGGTGGGATGCGTGTTGGTGCCGCATTTATGGACAGTGCTTGAACAATAAAAAGAACATTTGTACGACCGTGATCAGCTGCCTGCTCGTGTGTGTGTGTGTGACTCCCGAGGAGAACCCATTGCTACAAATACAAATAAAGTAAACGCAAGCCTGAAATAGGCTACTCACGTTTGGTTAATCGGAGAAGTTAAATTTCCCCTCCGACACTATCTTTTTAACATCGGGCTTGACAGTTTGACAGTCGGTTCCTCTCGCGATTTTATAGAGTTCAGTTTTGAGAGTATGCTTTGTGCTGTGGTGACGCCTCAGATTATATTCTTTAGCGACAGCAACAGTCTCGTTGCAAATGAGGCACAGAGGTACAGCATTTCTAAAAGTTGGCACTATGAAAACATACTTATGAGTCCATTCTTCATTAAAGCTGCGGTTTTCTGCATCAACTGTCCGCTTAAGGCTCTTTGCGAGTGCCATTGATCATGCTTGAAATATATTCAGAAGGCCTTTATCGTGCTAGCGTTCTCCACAAATCATGACACTGCATGTGAGAGTGATGTACAGTTTGACAGCTTAGCATATATGAAGCCTAAAATATTGCAATCGCCCCCTAGTGGCTCACTGCAGTACAGGTAATATAAGTCTGCTAACACTGACAAAGGCTAAAAAATAACATACATTTGGAAGGAAAATTAATATATCATATAATATTATATTTGTTAGGATACAATATTCACTTTGTTTTACTTTACGGGAGCATCTGGCCCTCACAGTGTCTGCAGAGAAAAATTCTGGCCCTTGGTCAAATGTAGTTGATGACCCTTGCTCTAAAGACATGTTTTTGCTTTACAAAACTTCTCATCAGTCAAAAAACTGCCAAAAAACATGTGCTGTTGTTAATGTGTTAGTATTTGCTGCTTCAAGTTATATCACTGTAAGCAATTTATTCATTATATTATATTATTATTATTTTGGGTTGGTTTTAAAGCAGTTTCTCACAATTTGTCATTGTTGGAATTTGCTAATATTCTCTATTTTTGTCTATTTTTTAGACAAAAATTTGTTGGCATGTAACAATATTACTGGTCCCCTAAACTCTCAGTGCTGTAACAAACAGTCTAAAAATGCCATGCTTGATAAATAAAAGCAGTTGTTTTTCTCTCACATTGATGGCGCATGCAGTTTTTAGTCATGTAAATTACAAGCAATAAAATCCTATGTTAATACAACTCAGCTTTGTTTTGTCAGATTTCCTTAATTCAGTTGTGTCAACCGGTTCCACATAATGAAGTTGAATTAATCTATCATAACTGCATTTAGTAAATCAAACACACCTACATGTAGAAAATCAGACATAACTGTGTTTAGTAAATCAAACTTGTCTTGAGTAATTTCAAAATATGCATATTGAGGTAATTCCACATAACTGAATGAGATAGCAATTAATTAATACAGTCATATGTGAGGTTGCTGTCAACGTGAGAGAAACTATAGTACTATGGAAATGTCTCCACGTAAGGCCCTCACTGTCCAAAGATCAGTGCGGAAGCATTACTACAGTTACATGTCACATCACGACATGCTACACTACATGCTCCATGTTAGCATCTAGCTGTTGCAATTATTTTCCAGTCTAAAATTATAATGTCAAATTAGTTAAGTAGGTAAGGAACTTATAGTATAGATCAATTTTGATCATTGAAAAAATGCTAACAAGAGCTTAATCTATTGACAACCCCAACCCAAAATTTTGTATCACAGTAAGAAATTGTGGTAGATATCACATCGAGAGAATGACCTAAGAATTGTGCTCCTTTGAAAATCTTAATGGTGGATTTATAATTGCAAAAAAGCACACGTCACCCCTGTGTCCATATCCCTCCACTGGCTCCCAGCCTGTGCTCACATCAAATTCAAATCCTTGATGCTTTTCCTATAAAACTATGACTAAAACTGCTTCTGGCTACCTTAACCCCCTCATCTAGGTCTACACTCCATCCCACTCTGTACACTCAGCCAATGAAAGATGCCAAGTCCCAACATCAAAATTTTGTCCAAAATCACAAGCTAGACTCAGTTTCTCAGTGGTGGAATAATATATTGATTAAACTAATTTACCAGTGTTTTCTTCCCCATGTTTGTGTGTAAAGAAAGCAAAAACTCAGTTACAATTACAAAATGATGAACAACAGCTACTTTGACTTTATTGCTTTTAAATTTTAAATACTGCAAAACAATCAACTGTATTTAAACAAAGAACTAAATTAGGACCAGCAGATACAAAAGCACACTTTATTTACACTACATAATAAAGTTTGATATATTTATAGCTAAGTAAATAAACCAGGGTGTGGGTGTTTGGTGGCACTCAAGTCTAGTCTGACTTGTTAATCTGGCCTGCAGTACCATGTAAACAGAATGGAAAAGGAGCTGAGTCACATGAGCTCACGTTTTGCTTTTATGCACATCTGTTCATTCTTGTTTAGCTTTCCTGTTTACCCCATACCCTGTTAGGATTGTTGTTGCATACTGCAGAAAATTAGTTAGTGACTTAAGTGATTCAACAAGGTTTTGCAGGAATAATGTAACATCGCTGGTATAAAGAAAGATTATGGTTCAAATCTTGTTATGTGTGTTACATTGTGACGCTTTCAGGCAGCAATTACATTTCCTCCAAGACAAACGAGGCAATGCAAATTTGAAGCATATAATTGCAATATTTGGGAGACTGGTTTGCTAGTTAAGATTAAATTTCAGAAATATATTTTGTATTTGTCTTTCATCAAGTTTCTGAAATGTCATTTCTTATTCTGTTATGTTAGGTTTTCTGATCATGTGAAATCTTGCGCTTTTCAATAAAATTTTCTAGTTAATTTTTTTGTCTTGAGAAATTTTGATATATATTCAGTTTTTGGTAGTTGATTTACTTATGGTCCAATCAATCACAAATACTACTTTCACTTTCAAGAGAGGGCAGTGACCTCTGATAGGTGTGGTGAAGACATAAAAGCAGGTATTTAAACCCTGGGTGTCTTTTATAAAGGTCCACTGTCGTTGATATAAGATTATTTCTTATATAGCTATCACTTGTCAGAAACATTGGTCAGATGCAGATACAACTTCTGAAAGCTTCTTTATTCTAAAAAAAGACATTGACAAGAAATCAACGCAGTTGCAGTTTGCCTTTGAGAAACAGCGTGTGGAGCAAATATGTCAGTACCAACTGAAACCTCTGGTTCAGAAGATGACAGTAAGTTTTATCTAATTGCTGGCTACTTGAACTCAAGACCTTCTCTACAATATGGTGCTATGAGACATGGAAGCTAATATCAACTTGTTATGATAAATATCTGCGACGACAAATAACTATTCCCTCTTTTACACAGAAAAAACAACTCATGATGCTGATCAAAAGGAGCGTGCTTACACTTTCAGAAAGGTAATATATGATGGACATAATCATACATCATATTATATCTTTAAACATGTTCAGGATTAAACTAGAAAGATGAAGAGCTCCATAAACAAAATTTTTTAAATATTAACAATAAAATTTTAAAACTTGTCCATGTTGTTTTTAGATCTTTGCTTGTGTTTGTACCTATTCTATATGTACGTTGCTTTGGATAAAAGTGTCTGCCAAATGACACTGTGGAATTGTAAACAGCAAGGGAAAATGTAAGCTGCCAGAATCAGTGAGAGCACAAAAATCAGGATCGTACATGTTTAGTCACTATTTGGGATTCTACAGTAAAAGAGATGGTAGAACAAATAAAACTGAGGAACATTACAGAGTTCTGGACTGGCTATTGGTTATACTGCTACTCTTTTGGATACTAACTGGACTGGGGTTTTTGTTTTGTGTGTTCTGCCAGGTGTTAAATGACCCCATCCATGGACATATAGAGTTACACCCTCTTCTCTGCAAAATCATTGACACACCTCAGTTCCAGAGACTGCGATACATCAAGCAGCTTGGGGGGTGCTACTTTGTTTACCCTGGAGCATCCCACAACCGCTTTGAACACTCAATCGGGTATGTCTGTATGTATTCAGTATGTTTATAATTAAACTTGTTCTTTTTCCAGTTTACAGCACGATACTCATGCAATAATGAGCAATGACTGTTTGTGTGTGTGTGTGGGTGTGTGTGTATTGGTAAAGGGTGGGGTACTTAGCAGGAGAGCTTGCAAAAAGTCTGCGTACGCATCAGGATGAACTCGACATCACCGACAGAGACATCCTCTGTGTCCAGATTGCTGGTCTTTGCCATGACCTGGGTGGGTGACACATGTTTTCTGACTTTACATATAATACGAAGTGAGATCATAATGTTTTCAGGTGGTAGCAGCTGTTCATGAACGCAGCATGACTTTGTAACAGGAAAGCAGCAGCTGCTTGCTAGAACTGTGGTGAGTAAACATATCAGATTATATTGTGCGAACTCCAGCTGAACCAGCAGTTGATTATTGGTGATCACGTCCTCACGCTATTCACATTTGCGCACCATCACAAAGAGACAAAAGAACAGGGGATATCAGGTCAGGACAGCATGCCATTTGTTTGCTTGAAGGACAGTGTACTATGAAGAGTCAGACTGTCAAAGCCGAATTTTGACACAATAGTGGAAAGGTGACTACTTCAAGGGAACAGAGGCAAAATCCAAATCATGTTTTATGGGAGTAGTCTAAAGACATTTTGATCACACCTCATATGTTGTAAAGGGTAGTTGGTGGGTGCAATTAAAATGTAAGTGACTCTCTTGTTCACTACTTCAGCATTAACAAAATAAATACTCCATTGTTCCCTCCATAGTGAGCAGTGTATGTACTGTATCTTACTCTGAATTGATCAAAACAATAGAAAAACATGTAGAGAGTCAAGAGCAAAAAATAATTATATTAATGTAGGAAACAAAATAAATAAAACCTTAATCAATTTACTTGTGAAATAGGGGGGATTAGGAGTAAATGTCTCTAATACTTGAATATCTCTAATACTAAACTGTTTCAAATAAAATAGGCCTGATGAGACATGCTCACAAAAGCACAATTTGGAGTTCAAAGACAATGATCACTGGTGTAACTTATTTATTTCTCGATGTCTAGGACACGGGCCCTTATCCCATATGTTTGAGAAATTCGTTTCCAAAGCGTGTGAAGAAAAGTGGAAGGTAGGAAACAATTATTTCTGTTGTACATAATCATATAACATAATCAACCACAAAAATAAAGCACATATAAAAATTGGTGTGAGATTCCCATGAAGGCTCATTGATAGTGATGTTTTTTACATCAACTAGCAGAGATTGGTTCGCCAGAGCTGAAGGGGTATCAACTTGCCACTAGGAGCTTGAGCTATTCGTTGAGCTTAAGCAGATTTTTCATCTTAACGAAATAATGGAAAGGGGGTCATTGATAAAGGTTGTGTGTGGTATCAGATATTGTCTCTGTCTCTTTCACAGACACCAACGTCATGTGGGTCATTCACATGATGAATTTTCACTTTGAATAATTGTTTTGATATATTGATGAGTCTTTATATCTTGCAGCATGAGAGAGCATCTCTAAAAATGTTTGACAAACTGGTCAGTAACGAAGTCATTCAGCAGACGATGAAGGAACATGACCTGGTGCTGGAAGAGGACCTGATATTCATCAAGGAGTTGATTAAAGGAGAACCTCTGGAATCTAAAGACCTGGAGGGGATATCAGGTCAGGACAGCATGCCATTTGTTTGCTTGAAGGACAGTGTACTATGAAGAGTCAGACTGTCAAAGCCGAATTTTGACACAATAGTGGAAAGGTGACTACTTCAAGGGAACAGAGGCAAAATCCAAATCATGTTTTATGGGAGTAGTCTAAAGACATTTTGATCACACTTCATATGTTGTAAAGGGTAGTTGGTGGGTGCAATTAAAATGTAAGTGACTCTCTTGTTCACTACTTCAGCATTAACAAAATAAATACTCCATTGTTCCCTCCATAGTGAGCAGTGTATGTACTGTATCTTACTCTGAATTGATCAAAACAATAGAAAAACATGTAGAGAGTCAAGAGCAAAAAATAATTATATTAATGTAGGAAACAAAATAAATAAAACCTTAATCAATTTACTTATGAAATAGGGGGGATTAGAAGCAAAAGTCTCTAATACTTGAATATCTCTAATACTAAACTGTTTCAAATAAAATAGACCTGATGAGACATGCTCACAAAAGCACAATTTGGAATTCAAAGACAATGATCACTGGTGTAACTTATTTATTTCTCGATGTCTAGGACACGACAAACATCTGTTTGAGAAATGCATTCCCAAAGAGAGCCACAGCAATCCAAGGACATGGCAATTTAAGGGCCGTCCAGAGGACAAGTCCTTCCTGTATGATATTGTGTCCAACAAACAAAGTGGCATTGACGTGGACAAGTTTGACTACTTTGCCAGGTGGGCTCTGTTAAATGGGTACTGAGCTATTTTTTTAATGTAAACTGAATAAGTATTTACTATTTCCCCTGATCTGATTAATTTAACAATAAATTGCATGGTCCAGGTGTCCTTGCAAGACAACTGGATCTGCAAGAGCACATAATTAAGAATCCATCTCGCTAGTTTTAGGTCTATGTGTCTGTAGCCAAACAACAGTGGTTTAAACCAATAGGTGTCCTATGAGTAACTACTGGCAGTTACAGGCAAGATTTTAGGTGTGACAGTGTCAACAGTAAGATGTGATTATTTGTTTGAAAACAATAATAGAGGTAGATCTGAGTGGTCGAAATTAGCCTGGAACAGATGGTGATAACAAATGGTATTTTTTAATGTACCTTCAACACTTTTAACAGGTGCCTTCCCAGCTCTGTGTGAAAAAACACCTGGCTTATCATGTAATAAGCCCTTTTTTCTATCTTAATTTCCTAATGCTCACTCTGCTCAGGGACAGCTACCACCTGGGCATGCAGAACAACTTTGACTATCGGCGTTTTCTAAAGTTTGCCAGGGTGTATGAGGGGCCTAGATGCACAAAGAAGGTAGAAACAATGTTACTCCTGATTTTAAATCATACTTGCTAACAGCAATCAATCATCAACATCTTATTAGTTGGGACTAAACTATGGACTATACTTTCAACAGGAGCAGCATGATAAGTGTGACAGTCAGTGTCAGGTGAAGCGGAAGCAGATTTGCACTAGAGACAAGGTAGAGACAATATTACTCCTGATTTGAAATCACATTTGTTAACAGCGTCATCAACATCTTATTAGTTGGGACTAAACTATGGCGTATTCTCTCAACAGGAGGTGCACAATCTGTATGACATGTTCTACACAAGGAGCTATCTCCACAACAGAGCCTATCAGCACCCAGTGACCAGGATCATAGAGAATATGTGAGTACCAACTGTGTTCATGTGTCCATGACTGAGTTCATGACTCTCTTGAATGGTATACAGCAAATTGCTCTCAAAAGTGATAATGTATTGGTAATGATCATCCAGGATCACAAAGGCCTTTTTAAAAGCTGACAAACACATCCAGATTGAAGGCTCGAGAGGGAAGAAGTTCACCCTGTCCACAGCCATTAACGACATGGAAGCCTACACCAAGCTGACAGGTCTGCAGACACTGCTGTGCACTGTTAGCTCAGGTTTGAACACTTCTACACAGGAAGGAGTGGGCAGAAAACACTAAGCACCATCTTAGTTTAACAAATACAGTAGTCTGTGAGTATGAGAAGAAAAAAAATGTAAGACCAGACCATAGTTGTATAGTTTCACATAAGCCTGATTTGTTGCTCAGAGATTAGATTAGATTTTTATTGAATATATTTGAGACAAAAATTTACTTTTAACTTTTAACACTGAGGACTTGCGATTGTGTTATAGTGTAAGACAACAAGCAGGGGTTGTGTGTCAAACACATAAAACATGTTATCAAATCCAACAAAGAGCAGGACAGACCTGTACACATAACCCTCAAGTTTGATACAACAGCAACTAGAGTCACACGTTTCCCACATATTGAGGAAATATTAAACAGTATATGTTACAGTCAGTGAGTTCTTTGTTTTTTGAGCTATACTTCTCAGTTTATGATGTGTACAGATGATTGTGAAAAACTATAACTTTGTCTTTGGTTTCTTCTTTCTTGCCTACCTTCCACTGTTTCTCTGTTTGGCCTGTAGATAGCGTGTTTGAACAAATACTGAACTCCTCCTCTAAGGAGCTGGCTGAGGCGAGGCAGATTCTTGAGGACATAGTCCATCGTCGCCTACCCAAGTATTTGGGCCGAGTCAAACTAAGCAAGGAGAAATCCATGGTTGGTTTGGTTTTCCTGATGGTTTGATGACTAGCGCCTTCTGTCCTTATTTTGAACAGTTAATTTTTCCCACACTAAACACAACACTAAAATGTACACTCTAGGAAAAGCTTTCAAAAACTCTGTTTTGGGGTTTAAAAACTACTGGTTTAAGTGGTGTTAAACCAAAACTGAGAAACAAAGATTTGTTTTTAAATGTGGCTGCTTATCATGAGTGTAAAATTTCTGTGTGCTGTCAATATTGTATAAATCTCAAATCACCTATTCTGATTCTGATCTGAAATCACCTATGCCTCCTACTTCTCACCCTTTTCCTTCCATCCCTAAGGAAAACATCGAGAAGTGGAAAAACGAACTGGCGGCCCTCACACAGGCTGAACTGAAACCAGAAGACTTTGAAGTTCTTGTGAGTTTTAAGTCTGGATTCCCAACACTTTCTTAAAATTTGGGATTTTCTTGATTATTATTTGATGTATATGATGTTGCCCACCACTGCTGTCATAATTTATTTTAAAACACTCTTCTCTCTTATCCACGTCTTTTAGGACATTTTTGTGGACTATGGGATGAAAGACAAGAACCCCATCAAGAATGTGTGTTTTTACAACAAAGACTGTCACAAAATATCACAAATATCAGAACACGAGGTCAGAACTAAAGCACTGACAACATAAATCCTAGTCTTAGTCTTTCTTTGCATGAGCTGTTTGTTTCTTGTGTCTATTACTTGTAGGACAGCCTGTGTTATGTAATTTCTCTCACATTGTCTATGCTACCGCCATACTTTTCAGGTCTCCAACCTTATCCCAAAGGTCTTTCTTGATCAGTGGATCAATGTTTACTGTAATAAGACTGATGGCAAAAGTCTGGAGACTGCCAAACGTATGTTTGGCGAGTGGTGCAAGAAATTTCAGGACCAGGTTCCATAAAAGTAAGTTAAGTTATGAACAGTATCAGTATGGGAACATAAGCAGGGATGTAGCTGTTTTATGGCTCTCTGAATTTGAGTTAGTGCGGTCTAGGGCTGCTACTACAGATTTTCATTAACAATTAATCTACTGATTGTGTGTCAATTAATCAAAAATATAGTTTGTACTAAAGGTGTAACCAGGAGGGGTTTAAGCAAAAGCTAAGGTATGGCAATGTGACATGAACCCGAAAGAATAACCTACTCAGTGGTGATGAGATCTAACTATGCTTATTGTTTGCATGTGACACAAAACTTAGAGTTAGCAGTGAGTACTTAGACACCAGCAGACATTTCAGTACCATGGACAGAGAGCAAATTTCAAGTAAGCAACTAGTCAACCAAAAAAAAGTCAAAAAACCCCCAAAACAAAACAGCAAATTATCAGTGCAGACAAGGAAAAGGAAATTCTCATAAGTGGCAACCTGGATCTAAGTAACATTTAATATTTTGGAACATTTATAAAGAATTCTTTATCAAAATTATTGTTGTGCAAAGTACTACGATACTTCAGTAATGCATCTCTCACTCCTTTGCACTACTCTTGTTATTGATGTACTGTCTTTCTTTACAGGCTCCCACAAAAATCAGAAAAGAATGAATCTGAAGTTATGGAGGATGAAAATCAACACATAAAAAAACACTTGTGGGTATGCATGGATTCATTAAGATTAAAAATTATTATGATATTCAATGACGTGAGTATGGTTATGTGCACAGTGTAGTTCTTGACACCATTTTTCTCTAAAAACAAATGATGGTACACAAATGAGTATAAATGAAGATGCGCCATAGCATATTTAGGCCACATACTCAGATTTTTAGAGGCCTATTGATTTATGATACATATCTTTAGTTTGATCAGTTGTAATTCTGTTTTATTTTAGCTTTCTTCCTCTATCTGTCTCATCTGTTTAATTAAAACTGTTTTTCTCTGTGTATTCCTAATGATCTGAGCAAGCTGTAATAAAATGACAATATATTGGTGTCTGTCACTAACAGTGAACATTTAATTTTCTGGTTTGGGAACTTTAAAATATTTAGTAATGGTTGGCTTTGATGTTAATTGTGTGAACTGAGATGGAAATCTGATAGGATATTATTTTGGTGGTGGTTATGGTTCCATCTTGTATGTATTTTTGCTCATCTAGCACTTATAATTACATATAATAATTACATATTCACTGTTTTTTCACTGTTTCACTTTCAATGTAACCATTTTTATGAAACATAAGGTTTCCCCATGTTTGCTCTTTGTGTGTGTGTGTGTGTTTGCAAATCCTCAATATATATAAGGGGCTCTAAAGGTAAACCCACCCAATATTATAGTATATTACCTGTTAAATGTAGTCGGGTTCATGACAGATTGTATCTGTTCTGTTTGAAATAAAGCTCTTCCTCTCCTTGTTGTGTGGTCTTGTGCAGTAAAACTTTAGATTATTATATATTATTAAGAACTAAGAATTCCTTTATTAGTTCCACAAGGCGTTAACAGCAGCAATGTAGGAGAAGCATAGGAAACAACAATAAATAGATATGGAAGAACAGTATAAACAGAGGTAAACAAACAATCAATTTGGACAGTATAAACACTATATACAGATAGTAAGAGGTAGAGACCTGTATTGCACATTTGACTGATACAATCAATTAAAGTTTGTGCAGTCTGTCAGACTCTAGTGAGACCAGAGCATGCGGTCTACTGGGAGCAGTGCTGGTTGCGGAGCCTAACAGCTGCAGGGAGCAAAGACCTACGAAATCTCTCCTTCACACACTTGGGGTGAAGGAATCTGTCGCTAAAGGAGCTGCTCAGTGCTGTCAGGGGGTCCTGCATGAGGTGGGATCGATTGTTCAACAGGGATGATAGCTTAGCCATCGTCCTCCTCTCTCCCACCACCCGCAATGAGTCAGAGGGGCATCCCAGGACAGAGCTGGCCTTCTTTATTAGTTTGTCTAGTCGTTTTCTGTCCACTGTTGTGATGCTGCTGCCCCAGCAGACCACACCACATAAGGTCCTCAGGGGTGGCCCCTGAACTCCAAAGGGCCTGAGCATCCTCATTATAGAGTAGGGATTAATTTTAATTAATTAACTTTGTGTCTGCAAGATGTTATATTGTGTTACAAGTTATAGTCATGTGCGGTAAGGTAATAATTTCACACCGTACAAGCCAGTGGGGGTATTGTATTGTTTTTTGAGAACAATCTATATGAATTCATAGTTTGAAATAATGAAATGTTTTATGAAAACCTCTTATGCACAGGTAACATAAATCTCACCCTTCTAGCAGAAAACAATTTTGTTGTGAACCTAAACAAACCAAAAGGGATCTAGGCCACAGCAACAAACACAGGGAAACCAAGAGGGAGCCAGACCAGAGAGACCATGAACAGGAGCCCAGAGTGGAAACCTTCTAAATTGCTACAGTGAGGAAGTTGGTTTTAATGTTTATATTTATACCATGAAACATTTTGTTTTACGTTGATTTATTTTAAATATAGTTTTATAACCTCAAAAAGGGATGTTTCAAATTAAGCGTTCTTGCATCTACCTGGGGTCAAAAATTTGGTGACCATCGCTGCATACTTCCACTCCTCAGAGGTTTCAGGTTTCTCAGTCACTTTTACGTTCATTTTGAAGTCAAATTCTAAATAGGTCTAAATAGTATACCACTGAAGTATTATCAAACTACACAGTAATCTTATTCTGTGTATTTTTCTAGTACCAAAAGTAGGATTTGTTGCTGGACCTTTAATGGTTAATGTCACTATGTCAGCAGTTTACATACGGTCCATGCAGTACCAAGTGTAAATGCAAAATGTAGATTTACCTGCAATTATGCATGTCATTTTGTTAGCATTGTGAATACAAACAATATTCAATAGATAATATTACAAAACCTGTTGTAAAGATAGTTTGTTTCTCTTTGTTAAGTATAAAGTAAATTATTTTTTTCCTGTGTGGTCATGTGTATATAACATTTAATGACCAGATAAAAAATGTAAATTGCTGCACGGATTAATACAGTAGCTTTCAACCTAATTTTCTTCCAAGCCCAAGACTTACAGATTTTACATAACAGTTAGAGCAGGTCGGATTAGCCAGTGTTTTCTGGTGATCGGTTGTTTATATTTTTAAATGATTAATATTTCTTTGTTTTAGGACTGAATTGTGGCTCAGAGGTAGAGTGGCTCATCCACCTATCAGGGGATTGGCGGTTCGATCCCTAGCTCCTATGAGCTGCATGCCAAATTGCCCTTGAGCAAGATGCTGAACTCCCATATTGCTCCCGATGCTCTGCATTCTGTGTGTGCATGAGTGCATTATTGTCTCTGTGCTCCTGCCATTAGTGTATGAATGAATGAATGAATGAATGCAGACATGTAGTGTGAAAGTGCTTTGAGAGGTCAGATGCATAGAAAAGCATTCTATAAGTACAGTCCATTTACAATTGAGTTTACATAAAAACCTTTATAAAAGTCATATAGCCTAAACTTATTCATAATTGGAAAAAATGCTTAATAATAACACTGTAAGTGCCTAACTATTAAAACATACAGTGACTACTATTGCCATTAAAAGGATACCTTAATCAAGTTTGATCACTTACAAACTATAATCATGTATACAACCAGTGGATCCAGGGATTTCTGTCTACTAGATGGCACTGTTGTGTCAAGTGTCTCAATCGTCCCATTTTTTAAAACCAAAACTAGTTCTCCTTAATGCTTTGTATTTATATTGCAGTGCAGTTATGAAGTGCTTGTTATCAACACTACGCTTGTTATCTAAAAACGTGTTTGTAATGTTACTGATCATTCACATTAAAAAGTTATTCTGAGCAAATGCGCGGGGTAATTCTTCAATATTGATAACCCGGATGTCAACAGGCATTATTAAAATTCACGCAAGTTATTCACAAAACATGGCAGGATATTTGAGGTTTGCTAAAGTATAGTAAACTCACCTTTTGCGTACAGAAAAAGTTTAGACTACAGATCTGGGTGACTGCAAATTTACAGTCGTACTTACCAAAGAGCAGAGGTTGCATCCTGCCAAACTGCTGACCACGTGTGTTTGGATTATCCCAACCTCACTTGCAAAAGGCACATAGGACTACGCAGTTTTAAAAGAGCCGGCATTGCATGCCCTCCATTGTCGTCACGGTAATCCGGGGTTACAGCGTGAACACTCGGGCCTCATTCGCTCCACTATATTTGGCTCCACCCTGGGCGTGCCGACCATGGAGCAACCGGCGAAAAGTCACATACACACGCAAGTGATATACCGGAAGCAATGAGTTTTGCCTGTGAAATAAAACAATAAAATACGTTCCCTCGCTCCAAAAATGATGTGTCTAATTGTGTGCAATGTGGTGAAGTACACCAAAAGTAAATAATACACGAATAAAAATATATTTTTCCCACTGTTTTCTATTTCAACAGATCAAAATTATGTATACCAAGACTATCCTCTGATAAATTTCTTTTGCGTGAGCTCATTTTATTTACTTAAAACATGGTATCTTGCACAGACAAGAATTTAAGTAGATCCTGTGAAAATGACATACTGCTATAACTTTTTATCTTGCCGTTTGTTGCAGGTCTTATTTTTTTCCTGCTTATGTCGATACTGCATAACCTGCCTAGGTCACAAAAATCAATTATTTGTAATTGTGCATGTCGCCATCAGAACTTTTTCTTGCAGCTTTGAAACAGCATTTTACCTTCATGTTGGAGATTAACTGAACCTAAAATGAATACAATCAAAAAGACATAAGAATTTGACAAAACCCCACCTTTGTTGTGCAACCAGACAAGGAAAGGTTTCATTTGACTTTTATTTTGAAAAGGGGGACCGGAAGCGTTAGTGTTTCAGTTCAGCTCGATGCATCACTTGTAGAAACATAACCCGGGTATTTTTCGCCGCTCACGTGTCTTCTATGCAGATCAGCTGCTGCAGCCGACGTGGGAAACATTGCCGGTTATAATTTGTTAGAGGCTCCACTGTTGTGACTTAGCCAATATCAACATGGATAGCCGAAAACGACCGTTAGAGGCAGTTATGACCGAGAATGACTGCTTCAAAACACCGGAGAAGAGAGTGTCGTTGGTCCGGCTGCAGGACTCCGACTACATGCGATGGGGAGTGGAGGAAACGTGTCAGTACCTTTGCACGGAAGGTCTCGGAGAATGGGGAAAAATATTTAGAGGTTGGTTTTCTCTTACCCTAAAAGACAGCTTTTCATCTTATTGTTGATCTAAATACAGCAGGTCAGCTGAGAGGTGCTTATTATTAGCCTATTACCTAACCTGCTGTCCCCTGTGTGTGTTGTGGCATACAAGCCGGCATCCTGAATTTATTTCTGCTCTGTTACCCAGCACAAAAAATCACAGGTGTCGGCCTGCGGTATCTCAAGGATGCAGATCTGGAGAAGATAGGCATAGAGTAAGTGTGCCCTGGGGTTAAACCCAATTATTTGTGATTTGCGGAGGAAATACAAACAAAACCACTAACAACTGGGTTACCATAAAGTTTCATATGTTTATTCCGCACAGGAACCTTGGTGATCGCCTGCAGATCCTACACAGCCTCAGGAAGCTGTGGCAGATAGCTGGAGAGCCAAATAAGGTAACAAGTGTATCATTGTGCTAAAATCTCATAAAGATGGCACAAAGGAGAGGAGGTGCCCCAACCTTAGGGCCCATAGAGGAATAAGATCGGCTCATCATTCATTTATCATGTAGCTTACTCTTTATTTTAGGTAATTCTGCTGCCTGCTTTTTTTTCTTTTTACCTTTTAAAAATGGTTTTAAATCACCCCTCCACCAAAGGATTAACCCAGACAGTTTTATTGACACTCCTCTCTTTTTGATCTGTGGTGAAGTAAAACGGTCAAAACAGAGTGTAAATATAGACTGACATCAAACAAAGGGTGTTTAATACATTTCATGGGTTAGGAGTAAAAAGAAAATGAACTTGAGATGTGTGTGTGGCATCAAAACTGTTGGTAGAGAGGAGTGCCATATCTGCAGCTGCGTGCTCAAGGACAAGCAGCTCGTCATTTTATATCAGAAGGGATGCCAAACAGTTCCATGTAGAGATATGAGTGCGTGAAAACCAGAAAGTACATCATATAGAGCGCAGCGTCAAGTTTTTCATAGTTGTTTATCATCCTGTCTTTTGCCAGGTGTTCAATGATCCCATCCACGGGCATGTGGAGTTACACCCTCTTCTCATAAAAATCATTGACACACCTCAGTTCCAGAGACTGCGAAACCTCAAGCAGCTTGGAGGGACCTACTTTGTTTTTCCAGGAGCATCCCACAACCGCTTTGAACACTGCATTGGGTATGTCTTCAGTTAGTTCTTTCAGACGACATCAGGGTTGATGAAGGATGATTTATTTTAATGCATCCATAGGATTAGAGGAACATTTGAGGCTTCAAAGGGTTCTAGTATGGCAGCACAGTCTCAAACAAAGGGAAAGGACAGAACACACTCATGCTTCATATAAACTCCCTTTGTCTAAACTCCTCCAGTATGCAGGTGGGTGTCTCCACCCACTTCCTCTATCAGAAAACTAAGCTGGAGATTATTTAACAATTACTGTAATTGGTGAGGCCAGACACTGAGTCGCCAAAAGGACAAACAGAGGTTTAATAAAAGTGTCCCACAAATACAGAATGCTTTAATTCAGCCCAAGATGGCCAAACAGCAGATGTGGAATGAGTAAGGCGTTAAAAAAAGTTTATTGATTTCCCTTGTTTATTACATTGAATCGCTTGAATGCTCAGTGTGATTGTAATATTTTCAATCTTGTGGCTTGAATTAATTGAATTGTTTTGTTTTTTGCTGGTACAGGGTTGGTTACTTGGCAGGGCAACTTGTACAAGCTTTGAATGATAGGCAGCCCGAACTCCTCATCTCTCGCAGAGACATCCTGTGTGTGCAGATCGCTGGGCTCTGTCATGACCTGGGTGAGTGACTCATGGGTTCCCACATGCCTCAGGTCTGTTACACGTGTGGGCATGAGTAAGAATAAAACTGAAATTATGATTATTGTCTACCATATAGCAGCAAAGTTCACACAAAGTCATTTTGTATTTTATATACCCTCTTATCTCTCCCCTTCCAGGACATGGGCCATTCTCCCACATGTTTGATGGGATGTTCATCCCTAGAGCACGTCCGAAAATCACCTGGAAGGTAGGAAACTGTGTTATTTTATATTTTCTTGTTCTCTCATACTAGCCCAGACGTGCACTTCGGCTGAGCTGAATTCACACAAAGAATAATTGTTTCAAAGGGCATCTCAGTTCAGTTTGTCCAACCACTCAGCTCAACCATCTCAACCAACACCACACCCACACTGTAGTTTGAAATTAAGTTAGTGGCTCTTTTTGCAAAACATTTTGAAAAATGAACCTACTGTGTGTAGTGTTTATGGAAAAATTATGGGAACAATCACATTAGACAGTTTTTCATCAGGGTGAAAAGTAATCAAAAAAGACCTTGAGCCCACTCTTCATCACCCACAGAGCCTCTTAACCTCCTAAGACCTAAACTCTTGCATGGCATGCTTTATTGATTTCTCTTTGTTATTTGGGTTGATTGGGACCTGCTAAGTGTAAAAACAAATAATTATCTTTTTGCATTCCCATGCATGTGTTGTCCACATATGTGGACGCCAGGTCCTAGGAGGTTAAAGCTGCTTTCATTTTCTATATAGCGCTGTCCACTGTAGTCCTGAGGTCTCATACCTGATGTAGTCCTAAAATTACAGACTAAACTCCCCCCGTGGCACAAACTGTAAGGATATTTTTTTTTGTTACTTTTTCTTTTTTAATTCCCTTAAATTGGTTAATCATCACCCTAAAGCACTGATGGCCTGAAGTTGCAGCCAATAGACAGCATCTTCAGGAAACAGCTTAAGACCCTATTGTTTTCCAAACACCTACTCCCAAAACAAGCCCTTTAAAAAAAAAAAAAAAAAAAAAGCACTTGACTTCAGCACTACCTGTCGACACCTTGGTCCGACTGGACTCAAAACAGCACTTGTCCGCGTTGCTATTCCAGCTACGCCATTGCTTGTGTTGTACCTATTCTATATGTGCATTGCTTTGGATAAAAGCATCTGCCAAATGACATTGTAGAATTGTAGAATCTTGTTTTGCAGAGACATTTTATAGGTAGCTGTAATTACTCTAATTGAAGGCAGCTTTATAAAGCTGTTATCAGCACCTGACTTGTAAGCATAACAGTTGAGGGGCAACTGCTGATAAGAACTGCAAAGCACGTGTCCATTATGTAAGTTATGGCCACAGACCTGCTGTCTGACAAACATGAGAGATAACACAAATCATTCACATTCGTGTCATGTTTTAGCTGCGATAAGCACTTTCTATTTGAGTAATGAGTCATTGTGCTTTCGTTTTCAAATTGTTGCTAGTCACATTCCCACATTATTAAAATGAGCATGTCTGTTGCAGCACGAGACTGCCTCTCTAGCCATGTTTGACTACCTGGTGGATGACAATGGCCTGAAGCCGGTGATGGAGCAGCATGGCCTGGTGCTGCCTGAAGACCTGGACTTTATAAAGGAACAGATTGCTGGACCACTGGACACTGAAGGAGCACAAGGCCAGAAGGTACCCAGTTTGTAGCATCAACCTCAACTAAAGCAACTTATTACGTTATCAATGAAATATGTATTCCAACTTTCCATGGACTCTCGCACACACTCACACTATTTTAATCCTGTGCATACACAGTTCACATTAAGAATTTCACTTACAATGTACAAAGACAAATCTGTTTGCTTCAGTGTGGTCACCAGGTGACAGTTGTTATTCATTCGCAACACCTGAAATGAATTATGATAAATAAATAGTAAAAAATGTAAATTAAAATGTCAGTGTACTGCATCAAGTACATAAGCTGGAGTCAATTTCCTTGTAGGTTTAAACACAGTTGGCCCACAAAGCTGATTCTAATTCCACTGTTGTCTCTCATCACTGCAGTGGCCATATAAAGGCCGTCCAGAAGATAAGTCCTTCCTCTATGAAATTGTGGCCAACAAAAGAAACGGCATTGATGTGGACAAGTGGGACTATTTTGCCAGGTGGGGCCTGTTGATATGTTACAGTGTCTAATAATGATGTCCCAAATCATTTTTGGAATATTCTTATTTTCCTGTTTAATTGCTTGTCTTATCTCAGGGACTGCTACCACCTGGGCATCCAGAACAACTTTGACTATCATCGCTTCCTAAAGTTTGCCAGGGTGTGTGAGGTGGATGGACAGAAGCACATCTGCACTAGAGACAAGGTGCTGACAATGTTACTCCTGCTTTAGTAGTCTGTTTTTGAATAACAAACACCCGTGAGACAAAAGCAATAAGATTAAGAGCATT
The DNA here is from genome assembly GCA_008933995.1 of Datnioides undecimradiatus. Classification (NCBI taxonomy): domain Eukaryota; kingdom Metazoa; phylum Chordata; class Actinopteri; order Lobotiformes; family Datnioididae; genus Datnioides; species Datnioides undecimradiatus. The sequence goes on from WARS01000026.1 coordinate 7,373,844, forward strand.
TAATTTGGACTTGGCAAGGGAACAAACAGAGTACAGAGTTGTACACCTTTATACACTTCAGTTACACAAGCATCACATGTCACAAGATACACAGGATGTATCAGGTAACGGATGTCATCCTATCTTTATTGTTGTAATGTAATGTCTCTGCTTGCTTAGTCTATCCATAAAGTTTCTGTGTCTCTGGTGACGTAGGAAATCTGCTATCTCGACGTTGGCGCAGGAATCCTCCTGTTTCATCTTCGGAACTCCCATCCGTTGGCACCTGCGCTGTCTGTCCTTGATTAACAGTCACACTTATAGAGATCATTATAAAGGTGTAAAAAAGGATAACTGCAGATACTAACAAGAACTCATATATTTTGAGGGATTAACTGAAACACTAGGAATTCTAAGACCACACAAGAGTACATAAATTTCTTTAATTAGAGGAATGTATATAAATTGTCTAACATAGTCAAAAGCTGTTTGGGTGATAAGTTGTGACTAATACACAGGTGATTCTTTAACAGGAGGTCGGTAATCTCTATGACATGTTCCACACAAGGAACTGTCTCCACAGAAGAGCCTACCAGCACAAAGTGGGCAACATCATAGAAACTATGTGAGTAGCTCATCACTCTGACGTTGCTTGCTGTCTTGGCTTCATGTGTCACTCTCTTGTATGGTATGCAGCAAGATGCTCTCAAAAGTGACGTGTTGGTAATGATCATCCAGGATCACTGAGGCCTTTTTAAAAGCTGACAAGCACATCCAGATTGAAGGCTCGGGAGGGAAGAAGTTCACCCTGTCTACAGCCATTGACGATATGGAGGCCTACACCAAGCTGACAGGTCTGTGGATGCTGCTGTGCACTGTTACCTCTGGGAAAATCTCATCCTCCTGTTGCTTTCGTGTTTCTCTTGTTTGTTCTCTGATGTTTTCTTGTACTTCCTGCACCCTGAGGCGTAAACTATGAAAACAATTCATGCCAGATTATGCCAGTTTTACTTTAGATCTTCACTGAACTTCTCCCTTGTTTCCAAAGAGGTGTTGATTAGTTTCCTCATGAAAACTTGAAATCAAGCAAGGTGACAGCTGTTGAACTGGATTTCATGTGTGTTCAGGGAGTGTATTGATTAATTAATTCATTTATCAATTACCATAGAGGCTACATATACAAATCAATGACATCTTCATTTTAATACAGTCTTGACAAAATGCCATATTTACACCTAGAGGAGTGGGAAATTGACAAGGAAAACACACAAAACCATGCATGCAATATTACAACCAATTTTCCTAAATATTTTGAGCAAGTACAACATCTCATCTTAACACATCATAGTGAAAATGCTCAATCTTTTCTTTTTAAGAAGAGAAAATTACTTTGTGTTTTGTTTTCCTCTCACATATTGATTATTCGCCCTCTGTTGTTTGCTGGCTTGTAACTTGTGTCCAGTAGTGGAGTGTCTGCCAACAGCAAGCAGTTAGCACGATGTGGAAATGGTTCATTGAAGGATCAAAGTTAAATTTTCAAAAAGTTTGTTTTTAAAACCATACAAATGCAGACCAATCACCAACTGTGTCTTTGCTTGGGTTTATCTGACCCATCCCCTACTCATTTTCTGTTTGTCCTATAGATAATGTTTTTGAGCAAATACTGAACTCCTCCTCCACTGAGCTGGCTGAGGCGAGGCAGATTCTACGCAACATCATCCGTCGACGCCTTTACAAGTGTTTAGGCCAAACCCAGGCACAGATGCCCATAATTGTCACCCAGGTATACATTTGTTGTCTTTGTGGTGGTATTGTAATGCACATCTGCTTGTCACAACATCCATATCAGTGTCAATAGTTTTCTTTCGGAGCTTGTTGTTGTTGACTTGCTGTGTCGTTTTGTTTTGGTGTGTGATCGTTTGCTGAAACATATTCAAAGATGCATTTCAGTTGTCATACAGTGTTGTAGCTAACAATAATCTTTGTTATTAAATAGTGTTCCATTTTTTGACAAGTCCATTAATTGTAGTTATTAATGTTTTGGCATTATTTCTTCATAATTTTTTTCAATTCTGATTATCAAAATTAATATTTTCTCTCTACTGATCATTTCAGACCCATTGTTCATGTCTCAGTGAGACTGAAGAGCTTCCTGATATATGAATGAAACTTGTCTGTGTCTATAAAAACAATGGAAATATTAACTGGATTTGGAAAAAGATTTCACTAAGAAATCTTATGATTGAATGTAGTTAGTTGAAGTACACTCTGTATTTGTATTTCAAGATATGACACCAGTGTCATAAAAATCCAGAGGTCAAATCTCATCTTCCAGCAAAGATTAAATAAGTAACACCTGCTGAGTGCACTTCTTGGTCTTTTCCTCTATAAGGATAAGATTCACTCTTGGAAAACAGAATTGGCTCAGTCCTTCCCTCAGAGCGGCTCCTATGATGTCAGTCTGCAGGCAGAGGACTTTGTGGTTCATGTGAGTTTTATGTAATAATTGCTTTAAGCTGAATACGTTTGCCCAAAGCTTCAAAGTGTTTGGCTGTTTTGTATTTCTCTTGTGAATTTTGGCTCCACTGGAGGCTTTGTGGCACATGATGATCTAAAAACTGCTCTTTCTCTTTAAGGTCATTTCAATGGACTATGGCATGAAGGAAAAGGACCCCATCAACAATGTGCGTTTCTACTGCAAGGATGACCTGACCAAAGCCATCCAGATTCGCAAAAACCAGGTCAGAACTGAAGACAACTGAATTCAAATCTTAATCTTTCTATGAATGTTTCAACCTTTTGTTTTTTTGTTCCCTCTTCTTAATGCATAGAAGCAGTTTGTCACTGCCTCTGCCTCAAATGTATGCCTCAAAATAAGTTCTGCTGTCATTCTTGTCAGGTCTCTAAACTTCTCCCTGAGCATTTTGCTGAGCAGCTGATTAGGGTCTACTACAAGAAGACAGATCCCACGACTCTGGAAGCAGCCAAGAAGCACTTTATCCAGTGGTGCATGAAGATGGACTTCTCAAAGCCTCAGGTAGTATTTATGTGGTACTACGTAAAGACCTGTACAGTTATATATGGTGATAATGTTGGCTGCTGCACATGTGATAGGCACTTACCCCAAACTGGAGGGAATTAATAGAATGGAAAACAAATATAACAGCAGATGTAGAGCAGAGTAGCACCTTGAAGCACTGTAATAGTTGCTAATCTGCCATGCATGGGATGTGCAATGTATTGCATCCTTTCAGATGCACCTAAAGATGCAAATGTAGCTCTGCAGACTGTAGAGGGGGCAGTAACATTCAGTGGTCATTAGCTGATTCAGACAGTGGTCTATGGATTTGTTTCGTAGGTGTTTTTATGTGGCAGTAAAATACATTCAGCATGTTGGGTCTTAAGATTTAAGATTTTCTTTATTTCTATATATCTATATAGCCATATGTATATATAGCTGAAAGAGTACAATGGAAATGCTTCTTCAGTATTAGTGTTCTGTAAAACTGCTGCTGCTTATTGGCTACTGAACCAATAATGAATACACTCAGGAAAACCTTGAAAGCATGTGGAGGCATAAAGATAAGAAAGATGTAGAAACAAAGTGATTTAATATTTTTCTTATACTGTTAGAATCTAATTGTTGAATTATTTGTTATAAAAACATAAAACATTTGTTTAAAAAAGGTGATGCCATGCTGTTGTAGTTGGAGACACTTAATCAGTGTTTACATGAATTTCGTGTTAAGAGTTAAGGTAAAGAGTTACTGCAGTGTTGCGTCTGTAATCGTGACTTTCTTTTTTGCCATGTGCATACATTGTCTTCATTCACTCGCAGGATGGAGACATAATAGCGCCCGAGTTGACTCCTCTGAAACAAAGCTGGAGAAACAACAATGAAGGTGAGGATGGTGAAGGTTGCAGCTCCAGGGGACTAAACCATGCTCATGTAAATGGGACGAGAGCCAAGGCTCAGCTTTTTCCGGAAGGGAAAAAGACTAAATAGAAGAGACCCCCGTGACACACATTTGGTAAATGGGTGAAAATTATATTTCTACGAGGTGAGTGTGTTGGTGAGCACAGCAGAGACAAAAAAAACCCCATTCATTCTCTTTGAAGCTCAATTTTTACACCAAAAAATAATTTCGATAAAGATCCATTAATGCATATTCAGGCCCAGAACTCAGGGTTTTTATAGATATAGATTGCTCTTCAATATAAACAGGTGTTTTAGTTTGATCATTTTTAATCAGGGTTTATTTAAAACTCCTCTGTCCTGTTGGAGCTGCAAGTGTAACATTGCTTAAAGTTAAGTTATTGTTAAAAACCATGTGCTCTGCGATAGTCTACTATCATGTATTTGCATCATAAAAACATCACAATCAGTTGCAATCAATCAATCAACATGTGCATGGTGTATATTCAGGGCAGTGTGTTCTTACAGCTGATATTTTTCAGGGTGTTCTTTTATTCAGCTTTTAAAAGAGGCACATTAAATCTACAGTCAGGAGCTTCTCTACATAAACAGTTTGACATTCAAAGTTGGCATTTGTTTTTACTTGTGGCAAAATTTGCAAATTTGATTTGACCTTTGAATGTATTCATTTTTCTGGGGTGATTTCTGGTTTAGCGTGTAGTAGTATTTTATTTATTTTTACAGTAATTGGTTGAGACCCTAGATTTTCCTTTTTGTTCTAGATCAGTGAAAGACTTTGGATTTTGTGGATACCTGTTTTTTGTATAAAAAAATGCTGCTTCCTTTTTTTTTTTTACCTTACCAAAAAGTGATGCTGCCTCATCTATCAAACTTGCCTCCTATTTTATTATTGTTGTTTTGTTATTTTATTTTGACCTGTATTGTATAGAAAACATTTTTGGAAAGAATGTAAAGGGAGATCATGTAAATGGTTTTCCTATCAAAAGGGGCTGAAAACAGTTTGAAAATAAATCTCTTCATCTCAATTGTGTTCTCCTGTAGTTAAATTTGTTGAACACCGAAGGACGTTATCCACCAGAGAAGTGTTTGGCAAATTATATCTTGTCCTCTTGTAGCACTTTTGTCCTTAGACATCCAAGTTTACAGTTGTTGCTTTGTTTTTTCCACATGTGCATCAGGGCCATGGAGGCATTTAAGTACATAAATAAAAGCAAAGTTTGTTATTAAGGGGAATGAATAACTTTCTTTGAAAAGAGGAGAGAGCAACTCCCCAAATCATAATGCATTTTGAATGGTAAAGAAAGGTATTATGAATGCAATGTAAGAGTTAAATAAAACCTTATGGCTTCACAATTAAAACAGAAGCACAAAACATTTAACAAGATGAGAACAGGTGTACTCGAACGCAACAAAATTTTTCCACGAGTATAAAAGTTCCTCTGTGTTTTCCAGGACAGTGTTTTTCTGTTGAAGTGCAGTGGAGATGAGAGAAAAAGAGGAAATTTTGGAGCTAACAGGACTAACTGTCTGTTTTCAGCTTTCCAATAACTGTCATATGACACTGGGCTTTGTCATGCAGTGCCAATTAAGTTTATATTATATGTATTTTTAAGCACCGTGTGCAGCCCGGTGCATCCAGATGAAATCAACAAAGAATTGTAGAAATTTGGCTCTAAAGAGAATAATTACTAAGTATCACATTGTTTTTTCAGCCCTTTGTCAGAGTGGGATAGTTGAGGGTTTAATTTGATTATAACGCACAAGGTCACTGTAGTGAATAATGTCTTAGTACTTTTTAAGTGTTTTTGCACCTACAAATAGAATCGCTGATCCTGACAGACTTACTTACTACTTTATTTACTGTCAGTGGATGGTAATGTCTGTTTTGTGCGAACAATTTCAGAACTATGTCATATCATTACCAAACAAAACAAAACAATTCTGAAGCATGACTTTATTCAATTAAAAAATAATAATAAATGTATGTTACAGTGTTGTACATGTCATTATTGCAGAAAAGTTTCCTTTTGTCCTGTGGAAAATCTAGTTGGTGCAATTCTACAGCTTTGGAGCACATTGTAATGTTAGATGTAGGAAATTAAAATGTGTTTTTATCTTACAAATACAGTATAAAACTGAATAGTTTGAGCATGTTGGTAGTTGTATGTGATCTGTAACCATAAAAAATATAGGTTATACATTTTTTTTCCCCACAATATTTTATCAACAAAATAATTCGCACATTCAGGGAAGGACTGAATGTTGTTATTCTGTCAGCAGAAAACTGTTCTATGCACATTATAACTTAAAAAGCATTGAACCAACAGTTACATAAACATAAGCTATGGAAATTTTCAGTCCATCAGATTCATAGATTAAGGCCCATCTACCAGAACATCAAAAGTTCACTAACATATTATAGTTTCTTTGCTGTACCTAAAGAAATTGAATTGCCATTTATGCTCCATTTTGCAAAGGACTTAAACAAATCATTTTTAAGACATTTTAAGGTGTGAGCCAATGTTTTTCCAGTAATTGTGCAAAGTTTTGCTAATATACTACAGCAAACTTCTCATCAAGACAACTCTTCACCAGAAACCAGCATAATTCTCAAAATATCAAACAGATGCTTTACTCTAAGCAGACCTGGCAAAGTATGTATGTATTTTATAAATATTATGAAAAACTGAAAAACAATGTAAAACAGGTATGTACACTGGCTTTATAAAGACATTTTTTAAAAACTATTAACAGAATTTATTAAAGTTTACCCATTTAAATCACAAAACCTTGCAGCAATTGTAGTTGCACCCATAACATTCAGAGACATTTTATCACCAACTAGTGACCAGAAAAATGCCTTGTGGGGTTAGAGCGCGTCATCCATTCAGCAGAAGAGCAGGTCAAACCCCTAATGTGGCTTAATTCCTTTCTGATAGGCAGAATCTGCATTGATCTGTATTGCCAGTGTTTGAATGCATGTGAATGCTGAGATGGAGTGTAAAGTGATGTGAGTGGTCAGAAGAGTAATAAGGCACTATATAAGTACAGTCTATCCTGGTCCTGGTTCCTTCAAGCAGGAAAGAGGAATGTCAATGACTGAATCAATGACTGAAATTACACTTAAAGGAAAAGTGCATAGACTGATCATTTCTGTAAACATAAGGGCAGTCTTCTGGCTGTAAAGACACATTTGGAAAAGGATGGTATCCTGCATGGTAGGAGTCTTCTGATTATAGTCAGACTCAAAGGTTGTATCGCAGTGATGTGGTGTTCGTGGCAGCCCAAGAGTCAGCAACAGATGTGTTTCGGCCAAACGGACGTACTCCTTGTTCATTTCATTTCTTCCACTCTGTTGGGATTAACCAAAATCATTTGCAAGTTAAATCAAACTCATCATCATATAAAGGTTCTGGCCTAACTGAGTGTTATTTCTTTCCCTGCATTTTGTACAATCATCAAGTGAAGTCACCATCCTCTCCTCAGATGTTCACTGGGGAAAACAACTATTTTGACCAGACCATGCAAAATCTTTGTTATGCAAAGAACTCTTGTTTGCAAAATACTTCTGCAACTATACTAACTAACTATAGACTTACTCAAACACACTACTGACCTGAGAGTTTCCAGTCTGCAGTCTGGGCTCTTCAGTGCATCAGACAGAGGCTTCACTGCTGACTCCTGCAGGTTGTTTTTGCTCAAGTCCAGCTCTCGCAGAAAGGATGGGTTGGACATCAGAGCTGAAGCCAGAAAGCCACAGCCCTCACCCCTGATCTGGCAAGATTTCAACCTGCAGTGATTGGAAAATTTTTATGGTTGTATTTTTCTATTTTGTGACATGATGTTTAAGTACTGTCAGCGTCATTTTTCCTGTCCTGCAAAATTGTCCGAATTCTCCAAAAGTTATTTTGTCCCCAGGCTGTTTGATAATTGCCAGATTATTTATTTAGTTAGTTAGTTTATTTTCGTGTTAGGCCACAGAGACCTCAGACCTCAGGGTATCTTTATTCAACACAGACAAGCAGGTCAAAAACTTGGTGAAGGAATGAGAAATACCAGCATCATGTACCAACTGAACTTACATAACATTTCTAACAACAAAATCAACAACAACAGTAGATACTTCTTGCTCTCAAAAAAGGCAATAATAACAAAATATATCTTATCTTCAAGAGTTTCGCACAAAGAGAAAAGAGATTCCTTACATCAGAGACTCAAGTCCACAGTGTGAGCTCTCCAATCCAGCAGACAGCAGCTTTACCCCTGAATCCTGTATTTCATTTTCACTTAAGTCAAGCTCTCTCAGACTGGAGGTGATGGACATTAAAGCGGAAGCAAGAGAAGCACAGCAACTCTCTGACAACCAGCAGGACCTCAGACTAAATAAAAGAGTGAAGAAAGGAGTTAGATAATACATTTTTTCTGTGTTTAAATCCTGCTTGTTTTCATAATTTAAAAAAAAAATCTGACACTGACACTAGGACTAGGTTTTCAGTTTCTCAACCATGGAATCACAGGTGTGCCATCGCAGTGCATGTTGTGCAGCCAGGTCCTGCTAAAACCCACACAGCTTTGGGTGGCAGTAGCTCAGTGTGTAGGGACTTTGAACCAGAGGGTGGTAGCTCAAGTCCAGTACGTACAATTTAGTATGGAGTGTGGATGAGCTGGAGAGATCTCGGTTCACCTCCTGGGCACTGCTGAGGCACTAAACCCCAAACTGGTCTCTTACTGTGTGCCAGCCCCGTCACTCCAACATCTCTCCCTACCAACTGCATGGTCCGATGTGTGCATATGTGTATTTCAGGCCTAAGGGTGTGTAAAACAATGGAGGGAAAAACTGAATTTCCCCCAAGATTAATGATGTAATTCCTTTTATCTGAAATGATACTCAAGATACCAAGAAAATGCTGCATAACATAAATTAAATGCTGCCGGGTCTGATGTATAAATGTATTTCAGTCAATATGAAAGAGTAGCCTCAATTAAGTGTTAGGATAGATTTTGAACAAGATTTTAATTCATATTTCATTTTGAGTGTGACATGACAAGACTGCATTGCTGAGTCTATATTATAGCTGTATTATTGCCACATCAACCTAAGCCCTAAGGATTTGATGTTGTGCAGTGCAATAAGGTCCCTCCTGATTTTACCACTCTACCACTCTGGCTTCTGACATTAACAAAACAGTCACAAACTATAAAGATTTGATCACTTAGTTGATGTTTTCTCTAGCTCCTACAGTACATCATGTATGTTGTAGTACAAACAGATTCGGAAAAATAGATTTCTAAATACTGTTCTGTGTAAAACTGGGAACAGACAACAAGAAAGCAGTGCACGTTCACTGAAACTGACCTCAGGGCTTCAAGTCTACAATGTGGACTCTCCAGTCCTGTGCATAGCAGCGTCACTCCTGAATCCTGCAGATCGTTATTACTCATTTCCAACACTCTCAGGCTGGATGGGTTGGCCTTAAGAGCTGATGCCAAAGAGGTACAGCAGTCTTCTGTAAGACCACATCTATCAATCCTGTAAATGTAGGTTTAATATTAAATGTGATATTTAGTTCTAAATTAAAACATCATTTTGCAACCTGAGCACAGAATTAGTCTTCTCCAACCCTGTGGAGCAGTGCATTAAATTGGCACTAAGTAGTTAGGACAGAGTTACCAATACCCTTGAGCAAGTCAGAACTCGAGGTGTGAAATGTTACAATAACCTTGTAACCTTTCCTTGGTTGCCTGTGCCCATTGAACTAGACATAAGCATTCTTTAAGTATTCATTTTCTCTGTCTACAGAGACATAAGCACTCTAACACAAAGAAACCTCACAGGAGGAAAATAACGCCTTTGGTAATTAGGATTCACTCTGGTTGTCTGATAGCCACCCTGACACTTTTCCTCTCTCTGAAACTGCAAAATCACTGCAATAGAAACTGATTTAACACTTCCACAAAATAGAGTGTAAAACTACAGAGACAACATCTATGAGAAACAGAATTTGTGCTATGTTTTATTCAATACGTCATCTTCTTACAGGAGTGAACTTACCTCAGAGTCTTCAATCTACATTCAGGACTTTCCAGTACAACACACAGTAGATTTACCCCAGAATCCTTCAGTTTGTTTTTACTGAGGTCGAGCTCTGTCATATGGGAGGGGTTAGACTTCATAGCTGAGGCCAGGTGTGCACAGCCGCTCTCTGAAAGCCTGCAGCAACTTAATCTAGATTTTTAAAAAAGTATAAAGATAGTAGCAAGTGAAGGAAACATTTTTGGATAGAATCTTAAAACTATTGACAGTTTCACTGTCTAATCAGAGCTTCAAATATGAAATTATACAAATTTCCAAAACTCTGAACACCTAAACGCAACAGGGTGGCAATTTAAAAAAGAAATTAGTCCTGAAGATACCACTTTTTTAAAAGGTATGTATGTAGCATGTACATATATAGCATGATAGTGTTACAGCGATGCAAAGGTTATCCCTGCTGGCCAGTACCACAGACGACACAGGAATATTGCAATACAAAGTGGGGAATGGGCCAGTAAGAACTGCACAAAAATCCCAAGATTATGTGCAAGCCTTAATCAGTAATTGTGCAAAATAATCTGTACACAATGTTGTCAAACCTCAGAGTCTCCAGTCTACAGTGTGGACTCTCCAGTCCAGTGGACAGCTGCCTCACTCCTGAATCCTTAAGATAGTTGTTGTTACTGAGGTCCAGCTCAGTCAGATGGGAAGACGTGGATTTCAGCGCTGACGCCAGAGATTCACAACAACCTTCTGACAAACTGCAGTTCTTCAATCTAAAAAATATGATACAGGGCACAGTAAAAAAAAAAACAACAACAACAAAACACACACACACACACACAATATTGCATTACTAAAAGTATTAAAACATGAACATGGACACTTTAATACAGTGACAAAGCTCACTTAAAAGACCCAGAAAGAATAACAGAAGTTCACCTGGATCATTTTGTCGAAGGCTATATGAAGGTAGCAAAGGCTGAATAACTTAAAACATTGGAGAAAAGACACGCATATATTGGTATTCAGTTGTATCAGTAATTTAGAGTCATTCATATATTATAAATCTGCCATTTGTGTTTGTTACATCAGAAAAGATTAAAAAAAGGCACGGCTGACTGCCTGAACAAATATGTTGAATTTGCACTTGCTCACAGCACAGTATTTATGTCCCAAATGTTTGAGATTTTGTACTTGTATCAAAGGAGGGAAGAAAAACAACAAACAGCACAAAAAGGGGGTACTAAAGAAAAAGAATGTATGAAGTTCTGTCTGAAATATGTCTAACCTCAGTGTCCTCAATCTGCAGTTTGGACTCGCCAGTCCAACAGACAGCAGCTTCACACCTGAATCCAGCAGATAGTCATTATCACTTAGATCCAGCTCTCGCAGATGAGATGGGTTGGACATCAGAGCTGAGGACAAAACTTCACAGTGCCACTCAGAGAATCCACAACCAGAGAGTCTGCAAACACATATTCAATATAGAGTCAGTATTAAGTTAAACAGGTACTAAGCCAAACGAAATATATCTGTAATAGTAATACTACTCTTTGAACCTGAGTCACACATATGCATATAAACACAGCTAGTTGAATACACACACACACTCTTTAGAACACAGTTACCCAATCATCACTGAGTTTCAAAATAGTCTGCTTACAAACTTTATCAAAATCTTCATCAGTGACTAAATGGTATCAGTTATATTTGCAAATGAATGAAGTTCCTTGCTCATGTTTTTTGTGCAATGAGATTTTATACTGTGTGTAAGAAACTAAACATCTTTACTTAAACAACAATAACGTCATAAAGATGAGACTGACGCAGTTGATGTGCACATCTGGACTTACCGAGCATCTCTGCAGTTTCTCACAGCTGGGAGCAATCTCCTTCTTCCATCACCTGATGCATTGTACTTCTTTGGGTCAAGCACCTCTAGAACCTCCTCTGACATCTGCAGCATGTAGGCAAGAGCTGAACAATGGGTCTTGGTGAGTTTCTTCTCTAATCTGTTGTCTGACTGCAGGTAATCTTGGATCTCTTGATGCACTGAGTGGTCATTCATCTCAATCAAACAATGGAAGACATTGATGCTTCTGTCAGGAGAGATATCATAAGCATTCATCTTCTTCAGGTTGTTTATTGCTCTTTGGATGGTCTCTGGACTGCTTGCTGGCCAGCCAAGAAGACCCCCAAAAAGACAATGATTGGACTCCAATAACAAGCCATGAAGGAAGCGAACCAAGAGGTCCAGGTGGCCATTTCCACTGTTCAGAGATTTGTCCACAACTTTACTGAGAAAGTTCTCCAGGCCTGGGTCACTGCCATTTCCATCCCAGTCTTCTCCCAAGAAATGTGTCAGAGCTTCTTTGTTCTTGTTCAGGTAACAGTGGATTAAGTAGACAGCAGCTACAAACTCCTGAATACTTAAATGAACAAAGCAGTAGATAATTTTCTGGAAGACTACACACTCTCTTTTGAAGATCTCTGTGCACAGTCCTGAGAAAACTAAGGCTTCTCTGAAATCAAGACCACATTTCTCCAAGTCCTCTTGGTAGAACATGATGTTTCCTTTTTCCAGATGTTCAAATGCAAGTCTACCCAGCTTCAGAAGGACCTCCATATCAGTCTTATTTAGCTCCTGTTGAATCATCTCATTCCCTTGGTCATACTTTTGTACCTTCCTTTTGGACTGAACCAGCAGAAAATGTGCATACATCTCAGTCAGAGTCTTTGGAAGCAATTTTTTGTCTGTTGTCAACATGTGCTCCAAAACTATACCAGTGATCCAACAAAAAACTGGGATATGACACATAATGTAGAGGCTCCTTGATGTCTTGAGGTGGGAGATGATTTTACTGGACATTGACTTATCATTGAATCTCCTTCTGAAATATTCCTCCTTCTGGGTTTCAGTAAATCCTCGCACCTCGGTCATCCTATCAACATATGAGGGGGGGATCTGACTGGCTGCTGCAGGTCTGGAAGTAATCCAAAGGAGAGCTGAAGGAAGCAGATTCCCCTTGATAAGATTTGTCAACAACAAGTTAACTGATGATGTCTGTGTGACATCAGACACAACCTCATTGTTCTGGAAATCCATTGAAAGTCTACTTTCATCCAGGCCATCAAAGATAAACAAAACCTTACAGAGAGCCAGCTTTTCTGCTGTGACCATATGTAGTGTTGGATCAAAATCATGAAGTAGCCTCAGAAGACTGTACCTCTCCTCTTTGATCAGGTTTAGCTCCCGGAACGAAAGCAAAATCACAAGGCTGACATCTTGATTTTGCAAACCCTCTGCCCAGTCGAGAGTAAACTTCTGCACTGAGAAAGTTTTTCCAATGCCAGCAATGCCATTTGTCAGAACTACTCTAATGTACCGCCTGTGGCCAGGCAAGACCTTAAATATGTCACAGCATTTGATTGGAGTGTCATGCAGGACCTCCATTTTGGATATTGTCTCAAGTTGCCACACTTCATGCTGGATATTAACTCCTTCGCACTGCCCTTCTGTGATGTAAAGCTCAGTGTAGATCCTGTTCAAAGGGGTTCGAGGTCCTGCTTCAGCAGTTCCTTCTATCGCAAATTCACATCGTCTTCTGAGGTTGATCTTATGATTGTCTAAAACCTCCTGCAGGCTACCAGTGACTGAAAGATAAGCAGTAAAAGAACAAATACTGTTAAAGTGATATACTGCATCTTTGCTAAGTAGTAACTGGTTAGTTTCACACTGCCATTTTGTTCAGTTGCACTCTTTCTCTATATATATACGTTGCATGATTACAATATTGCCCCATTGAGTGACATGTTCTCTAGCATATCATTCAGGTGGGGGAAATAAAGACATAAAATGTAAGGCACCAACATTTCACTGCTTTCACATAGAATGTAAATAGCTAACATATGATGCAATATAACCTAGTGATCATGTACCAGTTGCTTTAGGCACTTGTATTTTTTTTGAGGGTAGCTGTATCAACCAAAGTCTCAAAGCCTCATAAAAGCACACTTTTGCTGTCACCACTTCCTAACAGTGGGACACAAAGCAGAATACTGTCAGTTCAAGTAATTGTCAAAATAAATGTATGTAGTCTGTCACAGGAAATGTGTCAGCGGTATAAACATCTGGCTCCTCTGAAGCACACCCTATGGTGCACATCCCACCCTACATTCAAACTAAGCTATATTTTAACTTTCATTCATTCTGAAGCTGGTGTAACAGGCTGGTGGTGCTTATTATAACACAGACATAAACATTAAACCCATTATCCATTATGTTGAGCCATTTTTGCTGCACATAAACCAAATAATGAAAAAAAGACACATACTTGTTCCAGAGCTGTTCTGATCATGTGTCGGCATTTCAATAATTTTTCTAGGTCTTTTCCCACATTGGTGACAGGGGTGCTCTCCTGTTGCTTCACTCTGTTCACAGCATGAAGCAATACTTTGCCCACAGAAGCAGTGTTCACAGCTGGTAGACTGTGGATCTCCCAGAGCCTCCTGGCACAATGAACAGCATGATGGCTGTTCTGTGATGCCACCACTTGTCCTTTTCCTCGACCTGTGAAGGTGAACATCATTTTTCACTCAAATTCATTGGTTTACTGTTAAGAAAGGCATGTCATGATATTAAAATATTTTCAGTTGGTGTCCAGGTTACATCACACGATCATCAGCACCACCAGAGTTTTTGGTAAATACCACTCCTGTCCGATGTTTGACCTGTACATTCTGCACTGGGCACAAAATGACCAACACATTACTCAGATCAGGAGGTTTAAGGTGTGACATAATATGTGACAAAGAACATTATTTGAATTATTTACCTGTTATTATTCTCCCTTTCTTGAGAACAGTTAAAATGAAGACAATATCTGAGTAACTTTTAATTTTTGGGAAGAAAAAAATATTTTATTCGCTCTCCTTCTATTGGAGTGATGACAGAAGTTTCAGAAGTAGGTATCTGAAAACCTCAATGCATGAAATAAAAATTCTATGGATAGATCCCAAACGTCATGACAGGTTATGTCCTTTTGCTGTTGACTCTAAGCTTCTATGACATAGTAAAATACTAATGTGGATGCATGTCCCTTGCAGCATGTGAGCATGTGAAAGCACAGTATACATTGGTCTTTTTTGTTTTTGTCTCTAAATACTCTAAGTATTTATTCAGAATGAGAAAATGCTGAATTTTGTTTAAAAATTTTTAAAAAGTTTAAATCAGATCATAAATCTTTCATGGTTTTGAGTTTCAGTCCAGTCATCTCCTGTTTCTGTGTAATTTTGTGTTTTATTCAGATACTCTAACTTGTCATTTTGTGTCCATTGTCTTTACTTTTGGTCTGTGTGTGTCCTCCCTGCTGTGTGATTGCTTGCCATGGCCTTGATTTAGTTCCCCTGTGTCTTGTTAGCCTTCCCTCCCTGATGTATATACTGTGTGTTTTGACTTTGTTCTCTGGTGCTTTGCTCCTTTTGTGTCAAGCATTTAGCCATCCTCCTGATATCTTCTCCTGTTTCTGTATTTAAAATTTGTTTTATTGGACAGTTCATGGACTTTTGACTCTGCCTGCCCTTAACAGATTTGTTTGCTCTTGAACCGTTTGTGTCTTTTTTGCTATACATAATCTTTGCATCTGCTCAGTCTCTGAGGCAGCAATTTGATCCAATCCCTTGTTTTCCTGTTTCCTATTGGGACAAGCATGAGAAAAAAAACACTATTTGCTGTGTTTAACTCTAGAGTTTAATATTTATTGTTTTCACTTTGAGAGACCCGTGGACACAGTTTACAGCTTTGCATTAGTATTTTTTATTAGTTTAAATCCCTTCACCTCCAGTTTTCTATTGTGTAAAGTAAATAGAAAAGAAAGACAAGAAACATGCAGTGTATATTCTTGAAATGATCAGAGTTGATCACTTAATTTACTCGATAAGCAGAAGTCTTACTTTTTGTCAGGTAGATCCGGGTCATTATTAAACCAAAGAGGATTATCTTTGGAGTGGTCACTCTTCAGAGACAGACAGGTAGACACTGGAGACTCTTGTGTTTGATCCTCGTCCCCCCCACAAACACTCATCTTTAATCTAACAGAAAATCCAGAAACACAAGCTCATGTCAGACAATTAAATCAATGTGACTCACTGCAGGATGCTTCTGCATCATTTTGGACAAATGTGTTGCATCAATCTTTGTAAAGAGAGCAGACTTGCGCTAAAAATAGGCTGACTGTATGTGTAGCTCAGGTTAAGGTAGTGGGCCATATCATTAGGAATAACAAACAGGGAAGAGGTCATGGAAAAAATTCACAGATCAGTAAACCCCAAAACTATAACTATATAATTGGGCAGCAGCAGGGAAAACATCCTGGACAAGTGTTACGGCAATATCACTGACTCATTTTGCACCCACTCGTATCCACTGCTGGGAGCTGCTGATCATGACATCATCTACTTACTTCCCCTGTACAGACAACAACCAAAACTACATCGTTCACAATGCTAAAGTGCCCAGCAGTGGTCAGAGGATGCCATCGCGCGCCTCCAAGGCTTCCTGGCCTGCAGTGACTGGGACATCTTTGATGGAGATCTGGATAACAAAGCTTCAATTATCACTGATTACATAAATTTTTTATCAGCACACGCATCCCTGTCAAAACAGTAAGAAAAGTTCCTGACTCCAAACCATGGATCACTCTCCAAATAAAACAAAGCCTTCAGGAAAAACACATAGCCTTCAGAGAATAGAATTGGGTTAATTTGAAATTGGCTACCCGCAACATCAAAAACGAGGTACTCAAGGCAAAACTTAAATACAAGGACAAATAGGTACATGAATTCTCCAACATGACCACAAAAGACGCATTAACAGTACAGACATTAACAGGATGTGAACCCAAAGCCACTGTATACACAATAACAGACTGAACATTGTTTGCAAAAGAACTTAACACTTTTTACGCCCCAGTTTGACCAGCAGGACTTTTCAGCTGAATGTGAAAAACGTCTGAAAGCCCTCCCTCCACCAGACCTTGATGAGCAGCCCCCCTTCAGTGGAGGATGTGAGGTGCCAGCTCAGTAGGTGTAAGCTGGGCAAGGCCCCTGGTCCTGACAGCATCTCAGCAAAGATGCTGAAGATCTGCGCTCAGGAGCTTTCACCAACTCTTCACTCATTCCTCAGAGAGGCTTACCTCACAGCCACCATACCCTCCATCTGGAAAATGTCTGTCATAATCCCTGTCCCCAAGAAGCCACAGCCCACTGAACTCAACCAAGTAGTACGGCTTGGCTCAGCCAAATCTCCTCCCCTCACCATCAACACCGGAGCACCACAGGGCTGTGTGCTAAGTCCCTTCCTGCATACACTCTACACCAACGACAACACCAGCCCATCACCCACCATAAAGTACCTCAAATACTCCGATGACACAGCCATCCTCGCCCTACTCAAAGACAATAACTCTGTCATGGACTACCACACCACTGTCACACACTTCACACAGTGGTGTAAGGACCACCACCTGAACATTAATGTCAGCAAAACCAAAGAGCTGATAGTCAGCCCCGCTTCACCCCTGCACCCCATTGTTATTCATAACCAAACGGTTGAAATAGCGGACAGTTTCAAATACCTTGGAGTAACATTAGACAACACTCACCTTTGATAAGCACACCATGGACATTCAAAAAAGAAGCCACCAAAGACTCTGTCATTCACAAACTTAAAGGACTTAATGTGGCTACAATAATATTATGGGATTTTATTGGATCATAACTCAAGAGCACGTGTACATTACTTTAATGTTGCAGCTGGTATAGGTGCGGCTACTTTTAAATATCTCCACCAGCAAGTGAATTGTCCTTGGGATCAATAAAGTCTCATCTCGCCTACAACAATCTATCATTTATTGATTATACTTTACTACTGTAGAGGCATAAAGTAGCAGAAAATGAATCAGAATTATTCTACAGTACTTGAGAAAATGTGCTTTATTTTCCACCACCGGAGCTCACATCCCTGAACCCAACTGTCCTGTACTGTAACAGCCTTCATTGTTTGAGACAGATCAACTTGGGTACTTTCAGTTAAGATGTTGAGTCACCATCACTCATCACTGCAGACAGGGGACATTAAGGAAGTTTTATACAAACTACAAAACTTAACAAAAAGGCAGCTGCAAACTACGGCGGCTTAAATACAATCGTTGATATTTTTTCTGACCGGAGCGGCTCAGAAACGCTACTGTTTCTGAAACAGTGTGTTAGAGGACGCCTTTATCGATAGTTAAGCGGCTCGAGTCCTTTTCAACAAAAAAGTATTACACTTACTTTACGCCTATGCATTTCACCTTGTCCGTATTTCACATTACATTATACGTCAAGACTATATTTGATATAAGCAAACAAGGCCCAACGTGCACCCCTTCAACCAGCCCTTGCCCATGTACTTACCTATGATTGGCCAAGAACTTTAAATCCGTTCACTTTTAAATCCATCCATTACATGTTTTAGCGCACATAGCAGTCTAAGTAGCGAACTGACATTGATAAGTTCCTCTTATTTCCTTACAGAGTCTACGGCAACGGACCTACCTGTGCTTAGGCGAGACTTACCGTAAATTAAACGGTGTTGCAGAAGTCACGCTGTCTGACGTCTCGTTTTCTTTAAGAAGGGCGGATTATCAGATACAGTCGCATTTCCGCAGTCAACGCCTGCCGGAAGCCAATAGCGCACTTAATACGTCTACGGTTCAATTGGAGGCCATGCCACTGTCTCCTTAGGACGTAAACCTAAGGTGTCTGTCCTTGAGACAGTCCGCTTATGTGGTGGAGCAGGGAAAAGTGCAGGGGCGGGGAAATGGGAAATGCACTTTCAACACATGATATGCTGAAAATAAAACATTGCAAAATGAATAAAAACTTTTGGGCTCAAATTGTACTGTTCTTGAGCAACTCTACTGTATACTCGAGACATTCAGATTTGTGTTTGTAATTGGAAAAGGGAGTTGAAACTGCTCTTGCCCGTTCACCTTGAAAAGAAACGTCTTTAAATTAGTTTCTTCCTCGTGTAATTACAACTATTTGACACTAGAGGGCACCATACGCTCAGTTGTGATGGGCCAGGAACTTGGTGGCCGTCCAACTCTGCTCAAGACAATTGCTAATTTTATGATACGGTATAAACGGGTGTCTATTTTTCATACCTTAAAGTTGTATTTGCCCAGCGGCTCAACAGCAGAATTTGTTCCACTGGGGAAAAGAATGTCTTATAAAGATGTCTTCATTCATTATATTATCAAATGTAATTAATTAACTTTACACTGAACCATATAAACAAATGACTTCTATAATTTTACTTTATGTTTAGTTAGGTATTACACGTTTTACTTCAGATTGATTTTTCTTTTTTTTTAAAAAAAAGGAACTACTGACACATCCGGTTTTCTGTACCATTGATTGATTAAAAAAAACATCTGATGAGTCCCTGTTATTCAAGCAGGAAGGTTATTTCACAGGATGTATGCAGAACTACCCACCCTGATGCACTGTGGGCACACACACCCACACACAAACACACACTCTTCCACATCCTGTGGCACTGTGCAAGGCAAGGAATATCCACCACACACACTCACACTGTGTACCGGCAGGACCAAGGCCAACTGACTGCTAGTATTTTTATAATCTTCATCCTCCCTGACCTGTTGCTCCCCTCCTGGCGCCAGTGGTCTCAGCCCTCCCCCTGCGATGCCTCAACCTTACACATACACACACACTTGCAAACACACATGCTCCTGTACACTCAGCAGCCCCTTCCACGGATAATTGAGACCAGCTGTTGCAAGGTGCCTCTTCCCTCGACCCTGCACCCCTCCTTCGCCCTGCTGCTGCTGCTGCTGCTGCACTTGCCTTTCTGGCAGAGAGCTGTTCCAAAGACCCCCCCCCCCACACACACACACACTCCCTCCCTTTCCTTTCTCCCTCCTGACTCACACCCTCTCCCTCTCGCATGCCTTTAAGTGCATTTGCCACTCAACCCCAACCCATCAGGTTTGTTGATTGACAGCTTGGTGTTTTTCTTTTAGTTGTTTTGTTTTTATGCTATTTATCCATCTGTTATTAATGATAGTTAACAAAAGCTAGAATTATCTCTAGGTAGTCAGTGAAATCTATAGCTTTCTCTTCAGTACACATATCCAAGGCACAAAGCACGCAAATGAGTAATTAAAATCTTGCCATGTCTTAGACAAGCATCTTGCATTCATATTTCTGTTTTTGACTAGTTTAAATACCCTCAGATTTGATTGCATGCTGTAAAACATTTTAATTAATTATAACCGATCAAAGTGATCTGAGCTTTAGCTGAGAGGTAAATTGGCTCTCTCCAGACTCTAAGTGATCTTGAAAATTGACTATCAAGGCCAAATTATGTTTAATTTTGGACAGGAAACTAATCATAAACTATTTTGAATCAATTACACCAACTATAACTGATTTCTCCTTTACGAGGATTTCCTGCCTTTTTGTGTCCTGTTGATAGTTATTTGATCATTTATTTTGTTGGTTGGACCCTTAGTCCCACCACTCTGGATTTAGGTATATTTGGGAGGTGAGACCAGTGGTGACTGCGAGCCACTGCTGGCTGGAATGTGTGGAGTTTGGGAGAGGACTGGAGAAGGAGGAGGAGGGCTACGACAGGCATGTCAGACTCTCTTTTCCAGCTGGTCTTGAGGGGTCAAACTGTGTGTGGATGTGTGCGTGTCATGGCCTCTCATTAGGGGGTGAGACGTTGCGGCTCCAGACCCCCATGGTAGGATTGCTGGGTGAGTCTGCAGTGATCCTGCCACTTTGATGCCCCTGACCCCCACCCCCCCCACCGGGAGGTTAATGAGCCACAGTGAGATCTGTAGGCATGCTGTTATTGTGTGTGTGTGTGTGTGTGCGTGTGTAGATTTGAGATGGGGGCGCAAAGAAGAGTTGTAAGGAGCCTCCAGACCCCTGATATGCATGGATTTACTGCTGAGTTTACAGCACCAGTACACTCACTTTAAGTATTAGCCATTATTGGCTTTTCTCCTCATTTCTGTTTATCTCTAACATCTGAAAATTGATCCGACACTACTTTGCATAGTTGAACAGGCAGTGAGACATGACTGTATTGTTCTGGGTGGGGCGGTGCAAGCCCTGGCCTGCAATGGAAGGCATGGCAGTCCAAAACAGGTGCTCAGACTCTCTTTTTTTCACCATTTCTTTTCATCATTCACTTCCTTTCCCTCTTTCTTCTCCCCACACCTGTTGAGGTGTGAGGACTCATGCTGGTTCAGCCAACCAGCTTAGCCGGGCCTGAGCTATGGGTAATTACTTAACTAGTATATACATTATCTCCTTTGCCACCCCCTTCAGTTCCTGCTTTCCCTTGATGTGAGGTGTTACTTTGGGGTTGATTAGTAGTGTGTCTTTTAGAAATGCAGCGAAGGCCATGAAGTGATAGGGACTGTGGCAGTATGTTTTAGGAGTAAAAAGGAAACACTGTTATTACTTTTATTTAAGAAAAAATGCTGCAGATGGGTAAAAACTAAATAAGGCATTTTCTGTTACATTACAGTTGTACCATCTCAGTGATTTGATTCTGGTCTGACTGATGTCTACAGAGGTGTCAGGTGGTCCCTACCCCCTGGTGGAGCATGGTACTGGGCCCGCATTAACCCCCTGATGGTTGTCACCATGTTGTCACCAGCTGTTTGGGATTTGTGGGCATGTGTGAATGACTAACTAAAGAGAGTTTTCTCAACAGTTTTTGCACCACTGTCTGTTGAAAATCACCAGCGTTGGAGAATCTGAATTTTTCAACAATTCTACATATTTATAGAGTCCAGGATATAGAAAAACATGTAAAATGACTTCCCCAAAAGTCCACATCCCACATTTCCATGGGAGAGCAATGATTTGACTTCATCTCTGTTGTCCCTCTTGTTCTTTCCTTTGTTTAGTTTCGGTTGGGAAGGGTGAAACTTTGCATGAGAACTAGAGTTAAGGCATCACTAGATGTGTGAAGGGGTCAGGTACAAGAGAAAGGGGATTGAGACACTCAAATGGATGAAAAGTTTTCCCTGCATCCTCAAGATGCTTTTAGAATATACATAATATAGATTATATACCTGTAAGTATAAAATAACTGAAGTTTAACTGCTCAACCTTTAAAGCAGGCCATCATTTTTAGAGAAAGACACAGACTTTAAAGATGAGTAAAAAAACAAAAATAAGATTAACAGAAAAAAATCAACCGGGAGGGAAGTGGTGACAGCTGAAATATATAACATTAATATAACATTTTTACTCATGCAAACAAACAAATTAGGATGTTAGCTACCTGTAAACCTCACATATGTGTGTGTGTGTGTGTGTGTGTATATATATATATATATATGGTGTGTGTGTGTGTGCGTGTGGTGGATATATAATGTTTTAACATCCTATATAGATTATAGTTAAATCACAGTTGTTAAATATAATTTAACAACTGTGATTTCCCAGTAACATGTGATATTGTCGTGTAATTCCATTAGCCATTGCTACTCCACCACCACTGTGACCTCTTTGCTGTAAGCTTGTTGGCAGACAGTGTAATATCATTACATCCACCTATTATTTGATTATAAAACCAACTTTTCCAACCAAGATGGATATTTTGTTTTGTAATGGCATTTTGAAATGCTATCATTCTTCAGACATCCTCTCTGTTTTGTTTTCCTCCATCATCTGTCCATTTAATGCTCAGTCATTTGGCTGAAACAGCAATGGCAAAACAGTATTTGTTGCCAATGAGAAATATTCAAAACTGAGCTTATGTTATCTGAAAACCTACTAACTATTTGTAACATCCCACAGCTGGTGGCTGAAATAAAGGTTTTACCTCCAGACCTTTTATTTTTTCATTTCAAACAACAACACAAGAAATTTGATTACAATCAATTAAAATATCAACATATTTAATATTCTTGTAATAAATGATTTTTGTGCTGACCTCTACTTGTTCATATTTTACCATGTGGCAACACCGTTTTGCTTACTCTGCAAATGATATAATTAACTACAGGTACTTTGTTTGCTTTCAAGATGATCTGGAAGTGACTGATCATATCTAACAGTGGATCTCTGCGCAGTGGTATTATTCCAGTGGCACTGATGGGCACATCTGGAAAGGCTTTATGGGAAGATAATAGCTAAAAATACTGTGTTATGTGTGTTTGTGTGGGTGTGTCTTTGGGTGGCTGTCATGTGGGAATCCTCTCAGTCTCCATGGGGGTTTGTTTTCCTGGGGTTTCAAAAAACAAGCTCTCAAGTAATGACTTCAATGTGTTGCTGTGTTTTTATTTAATGTGTGGGACACTCAAATCAGCTTCAGTCAATACAGACGTACCAGGTGGAACTGATATCATCCATTAATCCACTATGGCATCCAATAAATGCAGCACACTACCATGCTTTTCAATAGATGGTGACATGCCTGGGACGTTGGTGTGTGTGTTTGTGCATGTTTGGGCACATGCAGTTGTATGCATGCCACCCTGTACTCCTCTCATCTGGTTGGGCCCTCTAGCTGGTAATCTGAGCATAGAGATTAGAAAGAAAAACAGCAGAGAAGAATGTCTTTGGTTGAGCCAGCGAGGAATTTACAATGGCCTTCAGGCTGCTTTGACCCCTCTCTCCCTTTCTCTCTCTCTCTTTCACACACACACACACACACACACACACGCTCACACATTCAGTCACACACACAAATACAGAGAAAAATTGTTTTTTCAGTTCTTAATTCTTAGTCCCGGCCATCATTTTTATCAGCTAAGATAACAGTTTTCTCAGCAACTTCTCTTTAGATCTGAGAATGCAATGACATCATCCAAAAGGAGTTCAACAAGCTGAGCTACATGGTCAATCATGTGATCACAAACCCACAGACAAATGATCTTTTTTGGAAGTAAATCAAAAGTGGCTCTCTTGTCTAGTTATTTGCATGGAAAACTGTATCAAGCTTTCAAATGATTTGTGTTTGATAAAGCATATTGTAACATTAAGGAGAAGCCTGAGGAATCTTATTGAATTTAGTATTTTAATGTAAATGTTTATTTTGTAACACACATGGAATATACAAACACAAAATCCTGAGAAAAAAAATAATAATTTAAAATTAGGAAGGTTCCAAATTAAAAAAAAACACCCTGATGGAATAAGGCTGCAAACTCTTTCATAATAACAGCTCTAGCTGAGCTCAAATTTAACCAACCCCTGCCATCAATGAAAGCATTCCCGATTTCGACCAGATTAAAGTCAGCTGTAGGATTTGCTTCAATATTTAAGGGTTGCATCTTACTATTAGAGCCACGGACTGAGTTACCAAAGAAACTGTGAAAATATGTCAGGAGCTCTGTCAAGACCTTCATCAATACGTGGAGAAAGTGTGGCACCACAGAGGCATTGCAAAGATGAGAACAACTCACCAAAGTTGATGTGAAGATGAGGAGAAGACCTATCAGGGAGGCTACCAAGAGGCCAACAGCAACAATGAAAGAACTACATGTATTTGTGGCAGGTACTGGTCAGTCCCGGCACATGACAAACTCCTGTATTCTGCACATATCTGAGCTGTGGAGTAGGGGGACAACAAAAACATCTAAGCCTGTCTGAATTATGCCAAACAATGCATTCAGTTTCCCTAAACCATGTGGGATAATCTGGCTTGATTAAACAAAAGCTGAACTTTACCACTTTTATTGTAAAGATATGTTTGACATTCAGATTTATATATCTGATTTTTTTAATACAACAAACTATCAAAATACTGCAAATTAACAAAGCCTAATAAATAACATACACATAAATATAATAAAAAACAGTAAACATAATAAAAATTAAGTTATACAGAAATTTTATGCACTATTTCATTGTGTTCAGATAGGTTTTGATACTGCTGTTTGAAATAATTCAAACCAGTGTTTTGAACATTTTGATATGACTTTGAAGAATTTCCCTCACAATGGTTGATATGTTTCATTTTTTCATGTCTTTTTGAGTGAAAGTGACACAATCATAAAATAAATGTGTTGGTCTACAGCCATTCTAGACATGTCAATCCTGTTGTGTTAAGTGTTCTGTTTATTTGTCACCTCACACATTTTAGCAGTGAAATTGCTGAGTAAAATCCTTATCACAATCAATAAAAGTGATAAAAACTTGAAAAAATAATAATTTAAAAAACTGTTTGTGTAGCCGGACATAGAGAGGATATGTTGTGATACGTTCCCATCTGTTGCTACAGGGACGTAATGGTCCAACGAGGCTCTCCAACAGCTTGCAGCAATGTCACCATGCGGGCAGAGATGACACCATGTCACAGGACAGACCAGGAGTTTGAAGCAAGAAGATTCAATGGAGTTCCAGTTTCAGGGGGACAGCTGTGTGGATACTCAAGACAAACTGGCTACCAGACCACCTGACCTGATCCCCCTCGCTTCGTCACAGCTGAGCAACCTGCCTTCCTCCCAGACCAACCTCAGCCAGTACGTGTGTGTGTGTGTGTGTGTGTGTGTGTGTGTGTGTGTGTGTAGGTGTGTGTGTGTGTGTGCAAGACAGAGAAAGAGGAGGGGGTATGCAGGTCTTTGCACAGACGAAGAGGACAGGTGTTGGGGACAGGAGGTGCCGTGTGGCCCGAGGGTGTGGTCAGGTGGTGACACACCTGTCCCTACTTGCACAAGAGGGTCTAGTTACACACACCCAAGCATGCAGATCAGCCTGACCATGTGTTCTGACATGCAACGTCGGCTCACCTCTCATGCAATGTGAATCTGCTCGCCATGACAAACCAGGGACGATTCTTGTTATGCCAAAGACAACATGGCAAGCTCAACTCTGAAGCAAAGTAATGCGATTGTTATACGAGAGGCACATGAGCTGGGCAGCAGGCACGCAACACAAGGCTCTATGTGCAGATTTAGTTACCAGGAAAAAGTGTGTGTGACAGAGGGAAAAGAGGCAGGGTGTAGAAAGTGTCACTGGATGTGATTAATTATCGTTGTCGATGCATGGTGGCTTAAGTCTGCATGCTCTCTGTGGATCATGTGGTTTGTTGTTCTGTTGAAAAAGGGAGCAAATGTGTCACATTTTGACTTTTTTAACTTACAAAGGTTCTAACAAGATCAAAAAGAAAACTATTTTTAATTTTTCAGTGCAATACAACCTGATGTCCCTCTGTGCTTCCTTTTTAAAAAGACTGTAAATGGACACCAGTTTGTGTGGCACATGCGGCGTCTCTGTAAACCCTTGGAGATGGGGGGAGATAGGCGCCTGGCCCTGGGGTGTGGATTTCAGGCAGGTGCATTTGCCTGCCCTGCGGCTCCTCAAGGGACAGGACAGAACGGGGCAAGGAGGGAGGAGGAGTAGAGGGGAGGCAATCTGTGCTCTCTGCAGTCACACACACACACACACACAAACTCTGGACTCAAACTCAAAGACTGATCTCCACCCGTCTTGGCCCCCCACCCAACACAACACACCAAGACACCTCCCAACTGTATCCCTCATTGAGTGGAATGTGTCAGGACAAAGGAACTGTCCTGGTCCTTTGGTTGGCGCCCCCCTGGGCCCACACAGGTCCTGACAGGAGGACAAAAGTGCACCTTGCACCTCTCAGCACCACCAGCAGCACCCTGGGGGAAAATACCTGAATACCTGTGGTAAATAAGAGGGAGAGAAAGAATGACATAACGTAAGGAAGAAGAAAAATAATCAGCACAAGCGACTTTCTGCTCTTAGCTGCCAACAGTAACACGGACTGATCCAGAGGTTAAATTAAACTCAACAGCAGTGTTTCTATTTTGATAACCCTCTCCTCTCTTATTATAATTCACTGTGTTGTTCATTCTGTTACATCCACTCTGACACCTGCTTTCCTAGCCCCCTCCCTCCCTCACCAGTATGTATTCTTCACATCCTTCTTTCTGTCAGTGCTCTCTTAGTCTCTCATGTCACAACTTGCTGGCCACTGCATGGCTTACTCTGTGTGTGGTTTGTGCACATTCGGCTCAGACACTCCTTGTCTTGCACCACATATAAGCCTGATTGGCTGGCAGCTAAAACACATCTCAGTGGATGTCTCTTAAATTTCTGTGTAACAACTGCTTGTGTGAGTGATCACTGATTTCAGCGTGATTCCTGTTAAAGCAACAGCTTTACGTAAATCAAAGCCAAAAGTTTTCTACTGAGTAACCCTGTATGTTACTGACTTGTCCCCACTCTTGGGGTGGGTGTTTGGGCTAACCAGTGATTTAGTGTGTGTGAAGCCACAGTCACATTATCACCAATGCAACCACAGTCACTTTGCTCCATGCAACAAATGTGGGCGTAACAAGACTGTGAGGTTGTGCTACTGGAACATGTGTGCTTTATTTTAATAAATGATACAGATGCTTCAACTTCACACATAATTAATTGTTGTGTATATTTTTGAGTAAATTCCACTGATGTTAGTAGCAGTGAGTGTCAGATCCTGACACATAGTACTGATGTGCAGTGAGCTGAATGTCTTTATTTTCATTGCTGTACGCATGCTCTGTTTTAGCCCCCCACTATTTCTAATACTAAATAATAATAAGATTTATTTGTAGAGCACCTTTCATTCAAGAGATGCAGCTCAAAGTGCTTTACAATAAATAAATGACATGCAGCAAGTGCTTAAATAAAGACAGAATGAACAAAACAGGCAAAGGATGTTATAATTAATAGAAAAATACATGGAAAATAAAACCTAGTTTTAAAACAAGAAACCAACACCCACCAAGTATGACTTTAGCTGCCAATGTCTACCTTTATTAAAATACTGATAAAAATAACTTTGTGCAGTATTTAAACCATCTACTCCAGTGTACCGCCACACAGTAAACCATGCAGTCTCCCTTTTCATTTGTATTACATAACATTAATCAGATAAAGTGTAATTGTACCAGATGGCAGGAGCCTGCGAGATCAGACTTGAAGATGTGTGATATTCAAGCCTGAGGTCACTGTGACATGGAGCACCTCTATTCGTCACGGCCAAGTGTGGTGGTGGTGGTGGTGGTGGAGGAAGACATTTTCAGATCTGTTATTTGAAATGAAAAAGGTTAAAGCGGTGTCATATGTTAAATTATACTCAAGTAAAATGCAAATACCCTAAAATACCCTGAATTTCTGCACTGCATTGGTGTAAATATTGTTATTGACATTCAAAAGCTGGTTAAACGTGTTTAATTTGCTCAGAGGAATATCTGATACTGTCTGCAAAGAATGACAAGATGATATGTCCCATCTTTCACTTCTTGTTACAGGTACCACAACATTTATATTCACATATGGCTGCCTCTTAATTTATTAAAAGATTCTCAGCTTCACTATATTTCTAAATCTTTTTTAGTTTACAAAACTTCTTGTGTCCCAAATGAATTTTAAGTGTAAAGTGTAGTTCAACTGTTCCTCCTTAACTATGGGGGTGCAATGAAACCTTCATGTACACAGCTCTGGATGGCACAAGGTTCGAAATTCTGTTACACATCAACATATCTCATCTGTTTACCCTGCTGTCCCTTTATGGCTCATCCTCTACCCTCTGACCCTGTGGGACAGAGAGGGTCTGTGTTTAGGAGGAAACACGGCACCAGCCACATAACACACACACACACACACCATTGAAGGGGGACAGCAGGAGTGCGGAGGTGGGCAGGAAATGGCGTGTACCCCCTCCTAGCGACCATATCCTGTCCTTGGGTAAAACTGGTTTATTTGTCCAGAGATCTGAGCTCTTTGCACACACAGAAGCATCTATGTCAGTGTGTGTGTGTTTGTGTGTGTGTGTGTGTGTGTGTGTTGAGACGTAATGAAATCGTACAAGACTCGTACAAGAAAAGCCTCAACAGAGAGTGTATCTCACTGCCCTCACAGCACGTCATTGATCAAGTCTGCATTGCAACATGTGGCATTCCTCAGCAAATTCTACTCCCTACTGATTTGATAAACGGCCCTTGCAGACAGAAATGCTCATTCTTCACCAGACACCCTCCAAATGCACCAACCTCCATCCTCCCCCAGTGTCCAGACTCTTCTCCCATTATCTTCTGCCCAGTTTACCCTCTCCTTCCCATCCTATGTGATTAGTTTCCCTAATAACTGGCCATGTTGTCAGCCTATAAAACTCCAGCTCCATTAGAGGAGGTTGGTGCTGAAGCTTTGGCAGTAACATTGTGTAAGAGCTCTGCAGCTTGTAAGTGGGTTTGAAACTTTAACCCAGTGACTTAACCTTCTTGGCTTGAACTTGATCCTCCAGTGATTCAGCTCTGAAACCCCTGCCAGCTGTGATTTCAGCAATCTACTGTACACTGTCTCTTTCTGTAAATGGCACATTGCAAACCCCAAGCAGGGAGACATCTTCCCCTCACAGAGACCCACAAACACACTACTGCATCCGTGTACACAAAAACAGCTGTAGCCGCACCCAGATGCTTTATATTAGCAGGTTTTTTGGAAGAGGTGTGTTTATACAAGACTGACAGGCTGCTTCCCGTGTCCCAAACATTACCATAAACACATATACTGAGAGCAGAGTGTCGGAGGGAGAGAACTGCAATTTCAGCTGTCAGAAATGTTAGTTCAATGTGTTGAAAAAAGTTTGTTTCATTGTTGACATGCTGCATTGCTTCCTATTGCTCAAATCAAGAGAGTGGAGTTTATAGAGGCCTGTTATCTGCTCTGTTGCACACGTGCAAAGCCCCACTTATGACTCTACACAGGATAATTGTTTAGAGAGAGGCATATAGTTTCTGTTTCCAAGATGACGGCACTCCGTCTGCAAACTGTCAAACATCAGCTTATGCATACACATAACCCAAGCAACATCCAGGCATCCAGCCCACTGGGGTATCTGCAAAGAAGCGCGATCTAATTTTTATTGTTTTTATTTATTAGTGCAAGGCAATAATGCTTAGACATTCTTTCCATGGGAACAACACATGTGAGAAATTAAAGTAAATGGCAATCCCCATTCTCTTCGTAATTAGGTCAGCATAACATTATTTCCTGTTACAGGAAAATCAAATTATTACTCTGACTCAAGAGCAGACTGCAAGGACAGCAGCAGACTGAGAAGCCCTCTTTTTCTATGAGATGACGGTATTGTATGTCTGTCACTAATGGCTCAGGAATGTCACATTAGTCAGGGGCCGCATGCGTGACGCTGCGAACATTAAAACACCAATATGATATTACATACAGACACACACAAACACACAGTGAAAAAGAAAGGTGACAGGTCCAGTGATCTCATTGCCTCAAAGCCACAGAGTGATAGACTGCCTCCTACACACTGCAAACCAAAAAAATGCCCCCCCAGCAAGATGTCAGAGTTAAATTTCAAAACGGCCGAAACATATCAGAAATGACAGTCTGTTTAGCAGCATGTTTTTTCTGTATAAATTGGTGCATGTAGAGTTTAGATATCCCAAGGAGAAAATGGAATATTGTCCAATTCTGAAGCATTGTTTGACATGCAGTGTATCTCGTCTGCCTTTTAACTCATCCAACCCTGCCATTCCTTTTCTGAACCCACTAAATCTGCAACTGTTCCCAGTTCAAGCGGAGTTCAGCCCCCCATGGCCTGCTTCTATACTTGTGTGACTCACTGCCTGCGTAGGTGTGCAGCAGCTTAATTACCTTTACCTCTTACTTAAAGACATCCCCAGAGAGGTAGACAATTGAATAAAATTCCCCCTGGTCAAAGTAACACACTTCATTCAATATGTTGTGCAAGTGTGTGTGTGTGAGCGTGAACATGTGCTCGTGCACACACGCAGTCTTTTGGGTCCTGTTTACATTGGACAAGCTAAGTCATGCAATCTGATCCCAAGCTTTTTAAGAGGCTCGGCCCCCCGCCCCCCACCCCCCTCTCTTACATGCACCTCTCAACACTGAGAGCTATTGGAGGAAACGTGTTGTTACCTCACTAAGACATGCTGGCGTCAGTGTGTGTGGGTCAGAAGGGCAGTGGGGATTGTAGACACATTGCTGCCATATGTGCACACTGGATGTACACCATCAGCTGGGCCCATAAGTACAGACTTCCTCCAAAAGTTCCTACAAGGTAACCGGAGTTTAACCATTACCAGGCAGATGGCTGCACAGACTGGGCAAGATCTGAGTCAGTCCTGAGGTTCTGTCAGCACTGTCCATAGTCTGACTCTCTGGGCCTCTCTGGGGTGCATTTGTTGGCCTTGGGTAGATTTTCTTCTTCCATCTGAGGCCATTCCTGCAGCAGGAAGTGGGTCAGTGAGATTCCCACACTCAGTTAATTTCACACCAACTTTCCTCTGCAGAGTTAGCGTCCTGTGGCCCGTCTTGTTCAGCATCTTCTTTATACTTCACACTTTATTTTGCTCACCTGGCATTCTCCCTACTGCAGTCACACTGTGCACCCCCACCTGTTAAGCATGTGTTCTCCATGTGTGTCTGGATGTGTGTGCTGGTGCTGACAGCCTGGCAGGTGTGTGCAGGTGTTCCCCTTGTCACTCAACATCACACAAACCCATCCCCACTCCTCTTAACATACACACAGCTCTGTCTTGCCATTCAGAAACTGTCATGTCTGTCCTGATGAACTCATTTAGTGTCATGAGTTAATACAATGACTGTTGAAATACTAATAACATTGAGGCACATAAATAAGACCAAAGCAGGGTATTTTTTTTAAAACAGAGCTTTTATTTACAAGTGGCAGAAAAAAGGCACAGTGTTCCCATTTGAAAGGTATTTTCAAACAAAATTTTTCATAAAAACTGGGAGGTCAAAAATGTCATTTTATACTGTAGAATGACAATATTGGTGAAGGCAAACAGTTTTTTTTTGGTCAAGTTTAAGTGGTCCTTTCATGTCTCATGACACACACACAATGAGTGTGCCATGAGTAGGGTCACCTGTCATCGAGGTCACAGCTAACACATCTCTCAGCGCCCTGCCTCCACCATACGCCATACACAGGCAGCTGTCTCAATACACACACACACACGCGCGCGCACCTACTCATACACACAAGCCATGTATGTATAGTATGGTGAGGAATGACATCCCCACATACACGCACACAAACACACCCAAGCAGCTGCAACATGGCCTGAGTCCCGGACCGGCCGGCACCGATGGAGTTTCCTGGGAATTAACTGCATGTCCAGCTGCCCTCACAATCACACGGACACACATACACACGGTTGACAGGATGCAGCAAAAAATTTCACTGCTGATACCAAAGGCTTTAGTAATATAACACAAGTCCTGGAAAATTAAAGGCACTTAAGAAGTCATTTAATAAAGGCAAGAGACAGAAGTCCACCTTTTTGTCTCTGTCATGGCTTTGTAGTGAGCTGGCACCAATCTATCCAGTGTCCTTTGAGTATAGTGGCTCTAATAAAGGGAGCAAATCAGCAAGCAGCTTCAAATGACTCAGTTCAGGGCAGCTCAGGGAATGTGAGTCTATGAGGCAGGACAGCAGCCAGAGGCGTTGTGTTTGTGCAGCAGAGACATGCGACTGAAGGTCCGTGCACAGGATCCACATTGGTACTTCTTCACCTCAGAGTGGGTTTGCAGGTGGGCGCGCAAGTTAGAGCGATCAGCAAAGGCCCGGTTGCAGTGTTGACAAGCAAAGGGACGTTCACCTGGTTAAAAACAACAACAAAAAAACATTAGCATCAGGAAAACACGTCATTAACAGGCCAAAGGGCCTGTCCTATGGCTATTGTTTTTTAAATGATCTACAGATAACTAACAAAGGAGCAGGAACACTACCCTAACTTGGGCTGCCCCTTTTCATGCGTAACCATTGTGAGGCAGATTAGATTGTGCCATGCAAAGCAATAACATTTACTTGCATGTCAGAAGACATCAATGAATATCAATGAGCACAAGGTGCAACCAGCTGTTTCATTTACAAACCCACAGAGTTTGGAAAAAAAAAAAATCAATGTGACCACTCTGACACATCATTGCTTTTGATGCATACCTGTGTGTGTTCGAATGTGTCCTCTGAGCAGCCATGGTCTGGAGAAAGCCTTGCCACAGGTGGGGCACACACACGGGAGAGTGTGCGAGCGTATGTGCATCTTCAGCGCTCCCAGGCTGGTGTACTCCTTGGGGCAGTGTTTGCAGTGGAAGGCTGGACGTGCAGAGGCTTCAGTGGCCAGAGAAGGTGTTTGTTGCAGTGGGGCACAGTGGGAGAGCTGGTGGTGGGACAGTGCTGAGAGACTGGTGTAACTGTTACTGCAGTGCAGACAGTGGTAGATGTGCTGGATGATATCAGGGCTGGGGGGATCCGAAGTACGTCCTCCATCTTCTTCTTCCTCTCCGCTGCTGCTGGACGGGGAGCTGCTGAGGTCTAGAGGGCCCAGTGGTGAAGGGGATACGGACGCAGGGGTGATGGGGGAGAGGGGGGCAGGGAAGGTGTCTGTGCCACCGAAGAATGGGCTGGTAGGGTAACAGGTCAGGGCAGAGCTGTTCTGCACTGGAAGTTCAGCCCGTGGAAAGCTCTCTGGGACAAAGGCTGGCAACACAGAGGAAAGGAAGTCAGGTGGATTGTCCCTTAAATGGACAGATAATCTAATAAAGTGCTAAACTAGTTATCATTCTTGGTGTCTGGTTACAGCCTGTATGTACCTTAACCCATCAAGCTATTCCATTAGAAATTTCCCCAGGTGACACACTCTGTATGTGTTTTGCACCCAGGAAGCTGCATGTCCATCTTAGCTGCCACATGGGTCTGTTCTGTATTTACTCTCTTTTCATCAAAGACTGACTGTGATTCACTAAACATGGCAACTATAATCATAAATGCATCAGTTAGAGGGAAAAAACTTACCAGTTTGGCTCTCCAGCTGGCTCTCCCTGTAGTATGGCTTCTTGTTGGAAAAATATTTCTTGACAAGGAATGACCGAGGCATGTTGAGATCTAGCTTTTCCGATAAATTCAATATATGTATATTTCCGATGCGGAGTGCGCACGGTTCCGCGGATCTCTTCGTTAGGCAGTTGCAGATTCCAGTCCCAGGGAGTGAAAAAGTAGATCAACAAGAGCACTGCCGAGGTTCAGTGTGTCTTGTTGAGGGATCCCAAAGTTGCCTCCTCATATAGTAACCAGAGGGGAGAAGCAGCGGGGTGGGTGGGCAGATCTCCGCCCAATGACACACCCCGTGTGTCAGGGCGCCGCCAGCCCCACTCACCACAGGTGCCCAATGTGCCAAAAGCTGCAGCAAAGTGCAAATCTAATTGTGTATTTCACGGCTCTAATGGCTGCCTCTTAACCCACATGAATGAACCGATTGTCATTAAATCTGATTAGATGAGTGCACAACTGAAAGTAAATTTCGCCCAAGACAGTTTTGTGCTTGCAGCAAGATGTTAGAAGTGCACAATGATAATTCAATATTTGAAAGAATAATCGGAAAAAATGAATCATTTACGAGTTTATGACTTAGTACATGACTTCACTCTTCATTCCGTTACTAAATGGCAAAATGACGCTGGAGCGTCCTCTGTCGGATTATAAATTACATTGCTGGTAACGCACTGTATACAAACACACAAACGCATCTTTAGAATCAAGGTGAAATTCAGTGTTTTGCAACTCACTACTTTAAGTGATGCCAAAATAGTTGGGGATATAATGTTAATTTCCCAATAATCATCACAAATACGATGACTATAATCAAATCTAACTGCTCCCTAATGCTATTAAACTTATATTCTAAAAACCTTGTGCATTTTGCAGTTGTTTAAGAACATTTAAACCAATGTCCTGCCAAGAAGGTGGCATTTATGACGGCTCTTTTGTGTGCCTGTGCCTGGGGCTTTTACGCACCCCGGTGAGTTGGAGACATTTTGAGAAGGTACAGAAGACAAACGCTCTGTTCTCTTCTGCTCCCCGCAACAGCAAAAAACATGCGGTACTCAGTTCATCATGACCGCATACATCTTTCTCTGTCTCCCTGCGGGAAAAAAGACGTTTTTAAATAAGGGAGCCCAGTGGTCCCCCAGCTTACCCACAGCACGATCATGGGGTAAAATTAACCGAGCTGACAGGAACAATATGATGATGCAGACGCAGACAGAGCCCTATTAAGTCGTGTGCCTTTAGGTGGCATGAAATGCAGCGACCCGGCTCAATGTCCCGGGGAGACAATGGATTTCACATGTTTTATCCTCTTTACGCGCATGTGTAAGTGTGCGCCAGCGTCTGTGCTTGAATGTAGCTTAAAACTCACACACTCAAAAAAAAAACAGAAATGTACCCATCTTATTTTTATAATTAAAATGAGTCTATCCATCGGAGATAATAATGGGTTTTCATTCCATTATACCAGTCAATATTGCCTCTTAACGTCATCTCTTTTATGTTGTTTCATAAAAATAGTTTATTTGAGTTGATTGTCCAACTTCATACTATGCTACTATATTCCCTAATCCTTATTTTATGACAAATGTGCGTGTATTTGCTTTTTGTGTGCATGAATTTTCCTATAAAAATACATTTATTTATTTGAATGAAGGACTAAATGTATTTTTGTTATATGATGCCATGATCTGAACCTTCCTGTTGATGCACACAGTGTGAAAATCAGGTGCCTCTGGTATTAGACAGGAATGTCCCAGTATTCAGCGGTCCTGTTTAGCATTGCAAAGAGTCTAAGAGCTCCACGATGGTAGGGTGAGTGGCGGTGGGTGATGGGGGTATATGCACCTGTCTAAAGGCGCCATTGTCACGGCATGCCCAAAAGTTCACACGTCGTTAGAGCGCTTGTTGACGCCGACGCCACGTAGACTGGAGGTCACGGGGGTAAGACAGCAGTAAAAAACAAAAAAACAAACAGCAAAGACACACGTGATCTGAGTTGTGGCTCTGCTGCAGAGGGTGGAATTGTGAATCATAGCTTTAACTTGAAGTTAATCATCAGATATATCAAGGATATCATTTACATTGTTACTATGTTTTGTTTGCATGAATGTATTCTATTTCTGACATTTCTGAAAGTATGACAAAAATATCCACCTGACTTGACCCACATACACACACACACACACACACACACACACTGTAGGAGACTGTAGTGGAAACAGCTGATTACACACTGTTGAATTTGCTCTTCCTAGCAGTTTTTGTCTGTAGGGCTGACTGCAGACAATTTGTGTTACAACCAGGTTAGAGTGACCTCATGACACAGAGAACGTGAAGGCATGAAAAGTTTGCTGCAACAGATGTTGTCTCCTCTCTGGCCTCGGGGATGAACCAGCCAGTGTTCCCACAGAGGCTCAAGATGTCTGCTGAGAACCTCCTCACAGAAGCCAATTCTTAATGCAGTCACATTTTAAGGAGGTTTTACAGACTAATGCCAAAAAAATAAAGCAAGAAGAGGAAGTCAGATAATTCCCTGCCTAAAGGAATGTGGCTCTCTGAAATGAAGAGAAAAGATAGAAAACTGTCCTTTCTCGCAAAGGAAACGTATCACTGTATGAACATCTTAACAAATTACTATAAGTTGGCCTGTGACAAGTCTTCAGAACTATCATAATTCAGAACTATATCATATATTGAAGCAGGGACATAAGCAGGTTACAGAAACTAAATTCTTGATGAGATAACATCTCAATGGCACTTTTGAAACTGTCTATTCAGACATGCTGAATGCATGCTAGTCTGTCATGGTCAAAGGTGAAGGCTGATGCGTTGTCTTTAAACCTTCAGCCTCATTTTCTTAAGCATAACGTTGCTACATAGTACAACTACATAACTGATTAGGAGGCTCTTCTACATGATCAAATGCTCTCCTAATGAAGAAAGGGTTCATACCTATACATATGTATAAATTAGAGCCCAGCTGATATAGGAGTTAAAACGTAAAAATTCACTAATCACCAATATTGCAACTGTTTTTTTGAGCATGAATAAGCACCCAGAAGATTGCTTTCTTAATGAAAAAACTTAATCAGGGACATATATCTAATTTAAATGTTCTGTATTTGTAGAAACATATACACTGAGATCATTATGATAGGCATATATTGGCCTAACATATCAGCTGATCAATATATAGGTCATGGTGTATAACATATGTAGATAAACACACAGGCATGTCAAGAAATAATTGGACATCATGAAAAAAACAAAATTAAAATAAGTTTACATAAAGATAAAAAAAATCTTTATGTATCTTCAGATGGAGCAACACAAAATCTGCCTAAGTTGATGCCACTTGAGTGAACATCAAGTCAGAATTTAAAGAGAAAAAATCAGGGGGGTGCACTTGGATGGAAATGAGTTTACCAGACTTCTGTTGCACCCTCCTCATTTTTGCAGGCAAATGGCTCAAATGTACATTAGCAGCTACTAGCAAAACACACCCAACTCTCAGACAGAACTGTTGGTGGTCAAGTTGCATTGTGGTTGATGCAGTCTCCAGATTTTGAAAAGGATAAAATGATGTATGATGTTACGGTGATGCTAAGATCTAGCGCCACCTGATGACAGAGATGTGCAAGTGTGCCTTAATACGTAATGTCAGTGGCAGCTGATAATAACAGTTCCTCTGTTAGTTTTTATTTCAAACACAGTGTAGCAGGAAAATCAGCTTGGAACAATTTGTGATGTTTGTCATAAAATTGGCAGGTGTGAATTTTACATATTCTCACCAGAGCCCTGGCAACTTTTTAAGTCACATTGCTTTTTCTTTTTGAATGTATTGTTTAATTAAGACAGTACCTTAAATATTTGAAACTGAAAGAAAATTCAGTCTGATTAAAGCACAGCTTCTTGAGCTTCTTGGTTGAAACATAGTCCAGTTTTAATTAGTTTCATATGTGAAAGGAGGCAAAGTCAGGGTTATCAGTAACACATGACCACAGAAACAGTCAAAGCTTTCAGGGTGAAGCCATGCTTCTCCACTGACCTCAGAACCAGCCCTGAAACCTGACACAACATCGATATTTATTTGCTCGTACTCCTGAATGTTTTGTTTCTGAATAATTTGTACTTGTTTTTTCTTTGGAAATGGAAATGAAAAATCTGGAGAAACATTGTAGTTCACTGTAACTGTGGCATCACTCTGCCATGGAAAAGCATTTTGATGGAGATGACTGCTGAGATTGTTTTTAAAATT
Source organism: Datnioides undecimradiatus (assembly GCA_008933995.1). Classification (NCBI taxonomy): domain Eukaryota; kingdom Metazoa; phylum Chordata; class Actinopteri; order Lobotiformes; family Datnioididae; genus Datnioides; species Datnioides undecimradiatus. Next base: position 7,412,011 of record WARS01000026.1, read on the forward strand.
GCAACATACTCTTAGAATAGTTTGATTTTTCTTGAGTAAATTTCAAACCACATCCACTTAATGAATGGTGAGCATATTGTGCTCTAGTGTTCTTTCATGTGTTTGAAAAGAAGCCAACTCCCAAACACCTATTGTGATTGTACAAATGTTTTTGCTCAAGTACCAAGTACACAAGTGCATCTTAAAGCCATGTTTTACATTTAAAAACACCTTGCTTGATAGCCTTTGAACAAATGGGTACATTGTTTCATTCAGCGCATCCAGACGACAGGTAACGATCACTTAAGCATATTTACATTTTATGTTTTCCAGGCTGACCCTCAAGAACAACACCAGCACAGGTAAATCCAGTTGAGTCAAGTTCTCTTTGTTCAAGTGATGATCCAAAGGACACAGTAGATCTCCCAACATGTCGCTGGATGTGATGATGCAGTGATGCTCTTGTTGAATCTGAAAGGAAACAGGGGAGTCCATCATTGTAATCTGTGCCACTATCAGGGCCATTGTGCCCCTTTCTATCTTCAAGTAGAACCAGTTTTGTGGAAAATGTACACCTTGTTCTGAAGTTTTACATTTGTAGTATATAAGTTGGGTTTTTTGTTCTGTTCTGTTTTTACTAAAAACAGACAATGTAACATCTCAACGCAACCACAAAGCCCAGAAAACACAGGGATGTTTGCCAGAGTATCTCTAATATGTATAAGTTGTTACATATTGTTTTAACACTGCCATGTTTCTTTGTTAATTTATACATGTGGATTTGTGTGTGTGTGTGTGTGTGCATGTGTTTTGCCCCTCAGAGGTCCATAAGCCCAGCAGGAGGGAGATAAGATTATCCCAATGGAATTCAGAGCTGGTCGTATGGACACACACTCCCACACACGCACACACACACATCCTGAGGTCTGTACACACTCTCAGACGAAGTCTCTCCACTAGACACAAACACTCACATGTTTTAGTGAAAATCCATCTTGCTCAAAGACACTTTGACAAGGAGAGAAGCAACATGCAACATCTCCTGCAAACTGAAGTGTGGTCTCCCAATTTGCTGCATCTCTGTATGGTACCCCACAGTGGAATATTTTGCAATATTTAAACCAGGGGATTACTCAAAAGTTTATTTTCTATGGTTATTTATTGCAATACTAAAACAAAATCACAGATAAAACTATATATATCCCTGTTGCCCCTAGTACTTTGCTCATAAAGTATTCTGTTTTTAACATTTAACGCCAGGCAATTACATGACATCAAAAGTCAAATAGAGAAAAACACAAATTAGTAATAATACTAATAATCCTTAGATCAACTTAAATTTAAGTAGCATAAATGTTAAAGCTGCTTCCAAAAAAAGTATTAATTGAGTGTTATGTGCAGACATGTGGAGTCAGGGTGTTGAACTATTTTTTTTTTTTTTTTTAAATGTTCCTGTAAAGGGTTATTTGTTCGATCACATTCAAAATCGGAACATTGTGATTTTTCTTTGTTGTTAATTCTGTTTTTTTACATTTCAATAATTTACAGTTTCCTTGAGGATGTTTTGACATTTTCTATCCACTGCAACTGGGTATTTTTATACTCTCAAATTACTACGTTAGTCTCATTTGTCAGCTATTGTCTCAATGCTGGTAACCTGTTTTTGTTCTCACCGTGCATCATTTCTGTTATGAATATAGGATAATATGCTCCCCAGTCCCTCAGATGAACAGAGGCTGGTGTTGATATTGTATTGTCTGTCTTCTCTACTGTTTCTCTACTGAGTTTAGGACCTGGTGTCACTTCTGCATCTTGATCTAACAAGAGCAAAGAACAAAGCTGCAAAATCATTTTAATGAAAGAGGCAATGAAATCACCTTTAAGTTCAAGTCACGCTGTTTTGTCCATGCACAGGTTTATTTTAGTGTTGCCATACTATAACCATGAGAAATTGTATTTACCTAGAATTACTTCTTTTTCCTGACATGATTAAATATCTGAAGAAAAATCCCAATTATGAACTTTGCCACAATTGTCCAATGTGTTGAGCTGAAAGTCATTTACCATGAGTGCATTTGTCCTTTGCTGTCGGCACTTTAACATGTGAGTTTTTAAAGCAACAAGAGGCAACATGTCTATGTCTATATCTATGATTTGGCTTCTTCAGAAGTCTCACACTGCCACGTGTACCTCACATCCCATTAATTGACACCATGACAACAAGCAGCATTAAAGTGGTATGGTCTTTACTGGATTTTGAACAATAGTCATTTAGTCCCAAAAGAGTGTGTTTGTCCTGATAAGTTTCTATTATTTTGCACCAACAAAGTGTCAATATTAATCATAATGTCATAATGTGTCTGTTTCAGTGTTTCAGTATTTTGAGAATATTTTATAATAAGAGAGTTAAATTGTTCAGATAAAACAGATCATTGAAGAAAATGAGATTATGTACTTTGTTATGGTTGGATAAAAGCACTGATTCTTTTCCAAAAATGGCTAAGGCTGTGACATTTATCTTTCATTCCTTATGAACAAAAAACAATCTGTACCTGAAATAAGAGGAAAATGTAGTTCATATTATCATCCCCTCTTGCTGCATCTCTCTTATTAATGCACTTTGAAAGCAAAACAGCAGACTTGTGCACCTGTGCAGCATGGACACAAAAAGGACAATAACCTATTGATCAACTATATCTCCCTTTGGTATAAGTTCATCTATCAACACAAAATAATTAATAGCACATAATTATATTTGAAGTACAGCACAACCGTTGCATAGAGGCCTTCAAACACAAACGATAGAGTTACAAATCTGCAAACACACTCTCATATCTCTCACAGATGGAAACATTTCCCATTTTTTATGAAGTGGTGAAAATTGATGCTGGCTTAGAATACAATGTTGAAACGTGACACACAGTATATTTTTATTACTAAAAACATGAAATTCTAACATTATCCTGTGTCCTTCTTGCCTCTTTATCACTGACAAATAAACACACCCAAAACCTTAAATAGATGTACACAGAGGTGGAATTTGGCAAGATGTGTGTGTGTGTGTCTGGTCTAACCTTATCTGGACAGCAGGCAGACACTGCTGTCCAACCAAATAGGCATCCTTTGATGTAATATATGGCACCATTAAAGGTCATATAATGGTCAGTTGTTTATGTTCTGAGGGAAACTAACACTTTTGGAGAGACCTCTTCATGTGGTCTTTCCAAAAGAGGATAGTTAAAAGATTCCCACAACTACAGAATTACTGCTCGTTGTTTTTTTCGTCTTCTTCTTTTTAAAGGTCACCCTGTTCTGGTGGAACTAAAAGAGATTTAAAGATTTAAGTACTTTGATCTTCTATTTAATTTTACCTCTTTAAAATATTTATATGTTATCTCTTATTGTCCTGTGTTGTCTTGTGTACAGCTCTATCAGTTGTTAAACAGTGATATACAAATTATATTAAATTATATATATCATAATGTCGAAATATATTTAAAATATCCTTTATTTTTTAAATTCACTTGTTTTTTTGCAACATTGTATAGTGCAATGGTCAGAAATATTGATAACTTTTAGTGATTATCGACATCAAATTTGCATGACAGCTATAACTCACTGACCTCCTTATGAGATCTTTTTTGAACTTAAACTGACATTGAGTGTCTAGATTTCAAGCACAGCCAGACATTTCCTGTGGGTTTGTCGTGCTTTATTTTCATTTTATTGTCAAATAAAATAAAATAAAATAAAATATTGTCAAATGGGTCTCTCTCCTGTGCATGCCACTTTTTACTTATGTCTCATCTTTAATTTCTACAACGGTCTTGGAGAAGTGCCCACTTCTACAACTGTGAAATGATATAAGTTTTCTTGTTGTCATTTACCATTAGACATGTCTTTAAAAACCCATTAAGATATAATCTGCTTGAAGTGAACCATTATTTTGTACCTTTATTTAAAAATGATAAGTCAGTGGAATAGAACTCATACAATAGCATTGCAAATAGAAATCAAATATTATAAAATACAATTAACTTGAAGTGTAGTAGACTAAAAATGTAAAAAAAAAAAAAATTACAGTTAAAATTTGAGATTTTATGTCCTACTGACCAGACAAAGATCCAAAATTTAAAAAGCCAGACAGCATTTTCTTAAATCACGTTTAAACCTGCTATCACTGATCTGCTAGCACTTGTAGAATCTAATGACTGAATGTGCAATTTTCATATTTCTGATAACTTTGGGTCAAGAAAATAACAAATTATGCAGTTGCACCACCTACTGTTTACTTGGTGAACTAACCTACAGAGGGACTTTCTTAGATGAACCAAAAGGGGGCAGTCAAAGACCAATAATGACAATGTCATCGGTCTTTCCAGGTCAGCGGTTAAATCAGCAGTCAGATACAGTATCGTCCACACTGTACAAATATACAGCATGTCAGACAGTGAAGGCGCAAAGATCAAAGTCATTTAGAGGATAATAATATCACACTGCAGTTATACAATTGTCATTTATAGGATTATTTATAGTGTTGAGTCTTTCCCTGAATCTGGAAAAGGTCAGCAATGTTTGTGGTGATCCTGCTTGAGGTGACACATCCACATTGACATGTTTTGTTTGATGACTCAGCAACAAAACCTTCAGGTTGGACAATACAGTATGTGCACTGATGACTTGGTGATGCACAAACAATGAATCCTATCAATCACAACAGAAAACACAACACAACAAGGAAATTACTTTTTATATTTTATTTTATTTTTTTCAGGAAACCCTTTTAAGTAAATAGCGCAGTTTAAACTTTAAAACAGCTTTGACCTCTGATATTTAAATGTTTCCCTCTGATATTTCAATTTTGTGACCTCTTGTGTCTGTCTGAGACCAACCACGGCCAGCATAACTGTGGTTTCCTTAACAGGCTTGTTTTCAACCCTCTGGTGAACTATCTTCACAGCTGAATTGGGGTCTTTATGTTCCTTGAAAAGTAAACCGGGGCACATGCCACACAGATACATATTGCACGTATTCCGCAATGTGACCTGCAGCTAAAGTACAGCTGAGGGCTTTAGACAGGAATGACTGATGTTTCACCCCCTTTTCCACTGTCAGGCATGTTAACCGGACACCTTTGGAATGAATATATGACAATTATGTAAAGGCAGCTCTTTAGGCCTCTTTAGGTCATTTGAATAGCACATGTGAGTGTCTGACCCTCACACTCTTCTTGTTTCACAGCAGTTCATGTGTCCTGCTAGACACCTGGCCTTAGCTTACTTGCTAAAAGCAGATGACATTAATCTATATCAGCCTTATTTTTTCTGGGTTATGGGTCTATCTGACTGTGTGTGTGCTGCACTTTACAGCTTTTTTAAACAATTCTTAAGTGAGTACTGCCCCAGGGGTTTCTGTCAGTCTTCTCATTCCTTCCTTTGACAGTAGGCTGATACAGTAAACCTCTTAATTAAACGCCCTTACTGCAGACTTCACTTGATAGGTAAAAAAGTGGAAGTGTAGATTAAGTTTATTTTTAAGAATCCATCTTACACATACATTTTAAAATAATCCAGCTCAAATATAGATCCTTGTTCCCATAGGATTAAAGCAATCACCCAACATATAAAACAAAATTCAACAGACAAGATGTCAAAAAAACCATACAGACAAGTATTAGTAAAGAGAATTCTGAAAAATAATGATGCAGAGGGTGTTTCCATTGTTGTTTAACCCAATAATTATGAACATATTTTGTCTTCCTTATCTCCAAACCTCACAATTTACCACATCTTAGAAACTGTGCTGTGTTAGTTTGCCAATCCATCATGTATGAAAACTCTTTATGTGTAAAAGTATCCATGTTTGGTCAAATTTGTTTGTTTTACATGAAACATTAAATATCTCTAAATGTCTTGTGCTTACATCATGTGATAGTATCACATGTCAAATCCTACATACCTATTTGTGAGTATTTCACATGTGACTGGAGGAAATGTATATTTTTCTAAGGGCAATTCAAATAATTCACATAGAATTTGGTTCATTCTCTCTTGGGTGATGAAAATAAGTGGCATACTGTTCAGTATGTTTGGCAATGGTTGTTTCCAAATTTATTTATTTTGATTCTGATCTGGAAAAACTGTGCTCATATACAATGTTTGTCTATGTTGAAATACAAACAAACACATAATGCAAACACATAATGCATTAGAAGAGGAGACAAAAAGGGATCTTGAATTTGACTACACATCTGTATGCCATCATCTGTATAAACATGGCCTATAAAGCTTTAAATTACTCACTCTATCTAACAAGACCCCTGAGATTGGACATAGAGTAATAATACAATTTTTAAATTTTTATTACATTTTCTTTCTTTCTTTCTACATATTTTCGTGTATATCTCGTGTATTTACAATCAGTAGTCATTATGAAACCAAAAACAAAGAAAAGTGTAAAAGACAGTGGAGATGCCGGGGATTGAACCCGGGGCCTCATACATGCAAAGCATGCGCTCTACCACTGAGCTACATCCCCTACTGGAAACACACGTCCTGACAAAGTCTATATAAAGACACTTATGCACATGTTGGTATTACACGTTCATGTAATAGGAGATGACAGTTGAAGGAGATATTTCTGTCCTAACAGAGGCCAGGTTATGTAACTCCAGGTCACAACTTTACCCTGGTTACAACCTTTGTAGCCGTATTTTTTCTGCGTGTGTAAATCAACCTCCGTTCAGTTGTGAATGTTTTTTGAATGGGTTGAAAAAGCCCCCAAAATGCTTTCGCTCACGTTTTCAGTGGCGGTTTCTGAACACGCATAAATTGACGTCAGGGTGATGAATGGAAAAAAATCTGCTATATTTGTTGCTTTGTTTTCTTTTATTTAATCCTTGCTGGGTGCTATTCTTAGCCTGCAGGTCATGTTTTGGTTTTAGTTCGGGGCTCCTCTTCTTCCCACGATAATTTAAGAGGGGAAGAGACAAACTGGTGAGTATGAAGGCAAATGTTTTGGAAGACAGACGGGGAAATGAACCTAAAACCTCACACGTTATTTCCCTTATGTACTATTATTCTATGGGGAATTTAAAATAGTTTCCCCATGTTATGTTTCATCCCCCAGGGGAGCGTGAATGAGGGGCTGTCATCTCCCTCTGGAGAGCACAGCCTGTCCTCACTCATGCTGTGTTTATCAGCACACCCTTGCCAAGGACACCACTTCCAGACCGTTTGCTTAAGCCTTGTACGGACAGACCCATGGGATGCACGCATGGCATGAGGCCTTTAAGAGAGGCGAAGAAGGAAAGAGGAGGCAAGGAATGAGAGAAAAGGTGACAGACCCCCGCTCCAAGTGCCTACGAAATGAAATGTACTATCCTGCAGAAGGGGTCTCCCAGGATGAATGAAAGAGTGACACTGGTTGATATTAGCTCTGCTGTTGTTGTGTCAGTTTGGATTGGTGACAGGAACCCACCATGTTTAGCTAATGCTGAGTAAGGAATAGTAGATGAGTGTTGTGTGTGTGTGTCTGTGAAGCAGGGGTTATCTTGGGACTTTGGAGTGCTGTTGAGGGCAGCATGTACAGACAGGCTGTATGCAATATGAGATGCAGAAAGAAATTCTTTATCTAAGGCCACAGATCTCCAGACGTTATAGTGGACATTATCAAAGGGGGGTGGCCTTTGATAGGAAGTATTAATAATTATGTGAAATTAGACATTATGTAGAAAAATATACACGGGAGTGGATAATAACTATTAACCATATTTGATACTAGATTGACTGCTGTTGCTAGTTGAGATGGAGTTAGCTTTATGTACTTTACATACCTTTGAGCACTTTACCCTGCAGATTTTTTAAGATTACTTTTACCTTCATTCATTGGTGAATGATTTGGTTAAGAAAACATCATAAGAAACACCTAAAGCATTTTCTGCATGTCCAAAATCCAATAATAAAAACTGAGAATCTTATACCAGTGAATTTTGCTGCCACAAAATAATTAACCAATCATCCAAATAGCTACAGATTAACTTCCTGTTAACTGACTAATTCAGCAAACTGCTACAAAGGATTTCTTGTTTTGCATTTCAATTTTTACTATATGTGAAATGAACAATATTCTTCTGTCAAATTTGTGTGATATGTGAATGGAAATCAAATGGAAACACTTTCCCTGTCTAGCTCTCTCTCACTGATTCACGTAAACACTTGGACCCAACATCAAGAACTTTTATTAAAGCATTAAAGGGTCATATTTGGCAACAGCTGCATGAATTGACCACTGAACTTTTTACAGATGTTTTTTTTTGTTGTTTTTGTTTTTTCATTTTCCCATATGAGATTTAAAAATCTGGATATTTTGGGTATTCTGGCACATTTGTCAAAGTGCAGATTTGGAGATATTGATGTGGATGCAGATATTGATTGTGTCGGTGCATTAGCTCTGGAGCAATAGCTGTGAATCCATTACCTTAGCTTATCATAAAAATTGGATACAGGAAGAAACAATTAACCTAGCTCTCCTAAAGTTCAAAAACACAACATCCAACACCCTTATCAGCATGTTATAATCCTTGTTTAATCTACACCCACACCAAAATATAAAAACAACAAGTTGTAATTATATGGGGGTCCATATAATAACTTAAAAGCCGAAAAAGCAGTCGGATGCTGTGACTACCTAGTTTCTCCCCTTGTTGCCAGATCACTTCAAATTGATAACAATATTCCAGGAAGTGACATTAGAGAAATAACACATAATCTAATGTAAAGCTACAATGTTTAGCCTTGCAATCAGCATCGCAAGGAATAGGAATGGCATAGTCAGCACACATTCATAGCTCCTGGAGGATGAACCCTAATGGCCTCAATGATGACTTTTCTTGTTGCACAACTAACAGGCTGACATGTTTATTTTTCACTTTTCAAATGTCCCAACAACTAAAAATAGATTGCCATAACATTTTTGTTCAGTACTTTAATTTATGACCAAATGTTTCAGCATTAAGTTGGACGAACTGTTGTGGTGTTATATTGATCTTCTCATCCAACTCTCTGCAATAAAGCTAATAACGGTATATCCCAAAAGATCAAACTATAACAATAGAGTACTGTATAACACTATAGAGATATGCAACTTGGGTAGCCCCACTATGCCATATTCAGATAAAATAAAGAGTTGCTGGCACTGTAATGTAGTGCTAACACACGAAGATGGTCTGACCTACTATCTTCTGGGGCTGCCGTCTTATCATCGTCCAGCAGCCAGCCATGCAGGGGTAGTAGAGCCTGAGAGAAGAGAGGAGAGAGAGGCACCAAAAATAAAGGCTGCTGGGCCCATGAAAAGGAGGTCAATGAGGCCATATAAAAATTCATAAAAAATAGGATTAGACAAAATTTTGAAGCCCATGTTTATGGAATTAACACATGCATTATTTTTTATCAACTAAATCATGCTTAATATAAAACAACTCAGAAGAAGAAAGACAAATGGATACACATTTACTAGTTGTGCTTCTTTTCTATGTTTTTTTACAGCATCTCTTTTTAAAAATCATCTCTTCAGACTTCAAACACAGGAATTTCAGTAAGCTGCCTCAATGACTTTTGGAGTGTCTTCTATGTGTACCACACCCCTTTGGGATCTGTTTTCCCCCTGCTAGAGGAAGGTATGAGTTGTCAAATCAAATAGATTCTCACAAACAAGTTAATTTACTGTCTGGTTCAAGTGTTAACACACCCTACAAGCTGGACCTCTGAGTCAACTCGTCCATTGCCACACCTTGGTCTTTAACTTTTAAAGCCCTCTGAATTTACCTACATGCCTTAGTTATGTGTCTCAGCTGAGGCAAGGACAGGCATGCTGTTAGACAAGAGCTGCATGTCACATTCACGAACATGAACACACGCAGGGAGAGAGAGGGAGCGAGAGAGAAAGAGACATAGCTGTGACCTTTCACCTATTTCTCCAAGCGGCTTGGGAAACTGGGGGAATCTGTGAAGCCAGGCAACTTCAGTGAAAGCTCTGGCACCAATAAAGGAAAGAGTAGAAGATTCAGATAACAGAAAACCACAACCTGTTGTCTTTATGTGTCCTTGAGCAGTGTATTCCAGCCCCAGTTATTTGTGAATGATGTGTTTCTGATCACATCCATTAAGGATAATTGCTACAAATATCTTTGTGTATTCATTGTGCATGACACCTACTGACATGGCAATAGAGAACATGACATAACACGTTCCACCAGGCCTGTGACTTCTTCCGATTAGTTTGAGAACACAAACATTTAACACAAGCACAGATGCACAAACCGTTCTTACTAAATGTTTGTGTGCACTATGTTACCAGGTTTTGGATATCATCATCACTGCACAGTGAATATGCGTACACTTGAGTGTGTGTGTGTGTGTGTGTGAGAGAGAGAGAGAGAGAGTTGCCTAGCACCTGGTAACTGTATAGGCCGAAACCTTATCATCCAGCCTTTAGAAAGCTCATGCTGTGCTGGACACTTGCTATCATCTCTCACTGCTGTGCTAATAATGCAACAAAGTCTGTGGCAGAAAAAAAGTGTCTTCCTAAGAAGTCTGTATAAGTCATGGACATCTGGAAACGCACTTTGTTAGGTTTGGTACATTTGTTTTCAATTTATGTTCAAGACATCCAGTCACACAGCCAAGCCTGATTACTCATATGCACATTCACATGTATTATAAAACATGACAGAACATACTGTAAACTGCATGCAATGCTCATTCAAAACATTCAGGCTCATCACCAAATGCTTAAGTACACACCCATAGTGTCTGTTAACCTCAATTAACTTTATAGACAGCAAGAGTACAGGAGATTGCATCATGCACTAACTTCTGGATAATTATGCAACAGTTGTAATCCTTATTTGGTATAAAGTAAATTTGAATATAACCTTGTACATATAAAAGAATCTGAACAAGTTTCTTCTCTTAGGGTCTATGAAAGATGATGCAGCAGGTCTACAAGCCAACTTCAACTTGCCACATATGTTTTTTTGGACTGCTGTCAAAACAATTTACAGTTCAGATTTAACTACAGGATTGCTTTAAAACTGGACAGAATTCCAGTCGTAAAAAAATTAAACGTACTTGATCGTGATTGGTCGCACTGGGCAGAGTTTTAGTTTGGCGCTGGGAGAACAATGGAATCCAAAACCCTCATACAGTACAGGGTAATGTGTGTAGACTGTCCAGTTTTGTGCAGACTAGTGTACATCCTCAAAGATCTTGAAAACCAGTCGCTGTGGCTAGATTTTGGAGATCAGGAATCTATCAATAGTTTGGTGTGTATCCTGCTTTACTGAAAGAATTCCCTATCCACAGTAAGCCTTAGCAGTGTGCTGGTGTGTACTGATATTTATATTTGGACAGAACATCAAACCACACACACACACGCACACACACATACACATTCCTGTATGCATGAACACAGCAAGCTGTGACAGACTGTGACTGCTACATACTTTATACTTGAGGATTATGCATAATACCCTACAGACCTTATCCAAACCCAACATAGGATGACCTCTCACCTTGAGAAACACACACATGCATAAGCGCACACACACACACACACACACACACACACACACACACACGCATGCACAACACACACGGTTATGTCAAGAGTCACCAGGTTGCACAATCTGCAGTAATAAAAGGCAGTGGGTATTCTCAAGGCTTTACAGACTGCAGAGTTAAAAAGTGACCACCAGGGGTTTTCAAAAACGTCTCCACAGCCCATTGGTTACTCAAATGCTGCATTCAGAAAAAGCAGATCTGATTGGCTGGTGTAGACTGAGTGGCACGTGGAGGGCCTCCCACCAAGGCAGAGCTAAAAGATGGATGTTGAGGGGGAGGGGAAAGAGGTCTATTTACAAATGAAATTTAAAGCAACATCAACAGGATCACTGGTTAAGGCAAGATATTACGGTTTGTGAACAGGGACTATTCAGTAATTTGAAAATAACATTGGCATGAGTATTTGTAACAGTAAATTATTACATTTCATAACTATGAGCCAAGAGGAGAATGTGGAGAGGTATAGGTGTCACCCATGTATATTCAGTTATTTTCACATCTGATATTGAATAAACATTAAAATGAAATTATGCAGCTTAGAAGTTTAACATAAGTACCATAGAGTAGCATGAACAGCTGAGAGATATGGATAAGACGATGTTCTGTCTGTGGTCCAAAGTCTATTTAGGAGTTGATGTAACAGGGAAGCTTCAACAGCTTTAGCTCAGTACTCTTCTTTCTGTTGCTAATTATATTTAATTTAGCACCAAGTTGAAAATTCGGTTACTTTTTCAGTCAACAGATCTTCATCGTTCCTTGTTTTAGAAGGTTAGAATTTAGGGCTGTATGAGCACAGACTCGGGATCAGTTTACCATCCCCCAGCGACAGATCCAAACAGCAGAGATGGTGAAACTAGAAGCTGATCATGGATCAGTCTCTGGGTGAAGTCACCATTTCCATCTGGGTGCAGGTTGACAGCTCCTCTCGCCCAGCCCCCACCCTGTTACCTAGAGGCCCGGCTTGTTGCTTGTGTAATATTCTGATTGGCTGTTTTGTTTGGTGTGGGCGGGGAACGGGGCGTGGTCGAGCGTATTGTGATCTCACAATCAGCTGTTTTGTACGTTCTACATTCTGATCCGAGGATCAGCTGGAGGCAGCAATAAACAGAAGAAAATCTGCAGCAGAAAAAATAAGGAGAGGAGGAAAAAAAGCTGCAGATGTTTTAATCCGAAAACATCAGTGTAATATTTTTACACGAAGCCCTTCTTCTAAGAAGAAAGCCTTTTATTTTTGTATAATGGTGTTTTAGCTACCTCACTTAAAGACTATCTAAAGCTATGCTTTAAGAATTGTTGTCGTTTCTACTGTGTGTGAGATCTCGTTTACAACTTGAATAATATTGCAAAGGCAGGTAAGCAATTCTTTACTTTAAATCTGTTACTTTGTTGTGTTTTGTGTCAAGCTGTTTGCTCTTAAGAGGTATCAAGCTACATTTTTCTCTCAGTCAAGCGGCTGCATTCTTCAACCTTACCTACAGAAAATACGAATCGTGTAGCAGACATCATGAAATCATAGAACATGTAAAATTACACAGCTTTGTCTGTCACTGACTCATTTTGTGGACTATCTGACTGCTTCGTAATGACCTATTATTAGGTCAGGATTAGATTTGAAAGCAATATAGCAGCCAAAGCCAATATTAAAGCGAAATTTGGTCGATTCGACGTCTTATATCCTGAAAGATGACACCAGCCAGTATACGTGTATATGTTACAGGACGTCAGCAGCCGTTGTTTTGTAAATTGCAGCAAATGCTGATGTGGAGGCAGGTCGACGGCGGATGTTGATGTTTTTCTGGGAGGCGGACCTTGTAGGCTCAGGTTTTCTGCAAATATAGTACCTTATGTTATTCTGTGAGATAACCGTGTCATTGTATTGTCAGTGGCCTTTCTAGTCGGTGCCTTTCCTGCACTGTCGCTGAGCCACAACTGTCATTGCTTTGACCCTTCAGCTGTACAGCTTATACGGATAATTCATGTTTAACCTGGATCCCCTGCAGAAAGTCTTGTCTTCTTTCAGCTAGTCTTTCAGCGAAAGCCTGAGGGCAAGGTCGATGTTTTATTGTGCTAGATTAATTAAAGGATTCCTTTATGTATTTAAAATGTAAATATTGCTGCTGCTGAGCATTTTTTCTTAACGTCAATGGGTTTCAACGATACCCGTCGATAACAGCCACCATCCACATATGGATTTTTTTCGGGATAATGTTGCAAAACGTAGATTAGACTTAACAACTGAGATTTGTCGCATATGCACGCTCATTATATCTTACATTTTCGCTATATTTTGTTATACTGATCTTTTTTTCTTTCTCCAATCGCCAAATAGAGGCTGGAGCCTCTCAGTCAGCGTCAGTGACGCAAACGAAACGTCACATGCTTCTTGTTTTTATTTCGCTAGTCCCCTCCCATCCGGCTCCACTCCGCCTACTTTTTTAAAAAGACCAATGTCAAAGGAAACATCCATTATCCTTTTTTATATTTTAGGATGTGCAGCCATGTCTGTAAAATCTTATTTATGGTATGACATTTGAATAGAAAAGCAAATTAAGTGCTGTCATGGTTCCTAATGACCATACGTAATATAAAATATCTGCTGTAGTGTTCATGTTATATTGTCAGGGAACTTAGGGGAACAGTTGTTAGGATACTGGATCACCCAAATTTTTCACTAACTCTCCTTTCTTGTTGCATTTTAGGCATTAATTTATTTGACAAGAATGTTGCTCAGGCTCAACCAAAGAAAGAATTGTAAATGAACCTTTTTCTTTGCTATGCCTGATTAGATGTCATAAATGCATCATAAAAATAAATAAATGCTGTATGTCTGTCCTCTACTGTCTGTTGTGTAATAGATTTCACTTCAAAGACATTAGTGAGTGGTAATAGGTGGTAGTTGTCGGATAATGCATGAATTCAGGACCATCCTTCAGGATATAAGCCACATCAGCGGCAGTTATCTGTGCTCTATTAGCAGTATCATTTACCTATATTTACACCAGCCAAATAAGACTGAATTGACTGCCACAGTCACTGAACTGATAAGGTGTTTTATCAGGGAAGTGCTGCATGAAGTGCTGCATGTTTTGGGTTTTTTTTGTGGATGTCTGCTGCACCTTATGCAAAGCAGCCCTCAGGCCATGCCCCCAAACTTTTGTTTATCTGGATTTATTTGTCATGGTCTCATGACTTAAGTTTTTGTTTGTCAAGGAATGCATTAAAACAGTCTCAGTGTTGAGGACGGACTGCAGTGCTTCAGTTCAGACTCAGTTCATAGTTCACAGTTTTAGGACTTCCAATGTAAAATCCCCAAATTTAACAAACATAGACCTTTTTGTTTATTTCACTGGATAGGATTTATTACACATGATCTAGAAAGTGAGTCAAGATGAACTCGTACAACCCAGAGTATTAAAAGAAGGGCTGAGAGCATTGTATCCAGTAGGGTTATGATGATTTTAAAAAATAGTCTTCTACCTTTTCGGGCTTTTCCCCCAATTTCTACCACTGTTCATATGTTTCTTAATTTCTTGTGTAATTTTAAGCATTCAGTCTCCCTGACAGTTAAATGTTATATGTGTAAGCAACATTATTACATCTGAAATAAGAAATCTCAGGAGCATGTACATTATAGTGTCAATTTGGGTGTCTTTTCCTTTTCTATTCCTCATGGCTATGGTGATTCTCCAAATAAGGACAGAAAGTGTCAGCTTCCCAGCAAGTGTCCATGCATATCCCCTTCCATGTCTCTTTGCTCCATATACAACTCTCACATTTTGTTTCACCTTTTAATCTGTGCTTCTTCATTCCCATTAACCTCTGTCATTTTGTTCATCTACTTATGCAGTCGTTGAAATAGCTGAATGTCAGCAACACATATTGGGTTTCCATGAGAAATTAGAGACAGATCAGGATGTGGGTCAGACAGACTGAAATAAGGTATGATCTGGAATTTAACTCCAACTTTAAAACTAGCATGCAAATAAAAGCCTTTGAGGTTGAACCCAGTTTAACATGCAATTCAAGAGATATCTCAAAAATGTCAGGAAGTTGCAGTAGTGCAGTAGTAATGGCAGAGCTTAGCACTTTGCAATCTGTTAAGTCACTCCCTTTGCACTTTTCTGCACAGTTTAAGTAAATAAAAGTCAGCCTTTGAACATGTAGGAGTTTGTCTTGTAAGCAATGGCAGTTCAAACATCTGTTCAACATTACATCATCACGTTTGCAATTAGGTCAGGCGCTCGTCCTTTGCCTTTGTTCCTTCTGTCCTAAAGTATCTGTCCTTCATTGTATTTTAACATTGTGCACACTTACTTTGTTTGACTTTGTATGAGTCTGGCTCTTTGTATCACCTCCTTTCACATCCTTCTCTTCTTCTTCTCTGGCCTGTCCATCTGTCCTGAGACTGTAGTGGTTGGTTATCTAAACTTCATGGGGGATGGGAGTGCAGCCATTGTCCACCAGCTTCTTTCCTCCTGATGACTCCTTTCATAATCAAACACATTCTTATTTTTTTTTACCACCAAGTGTAGACCAGTTCTTTTACGTTGAAATCTCATGGTTCATATTTTAGTTTTCATTTTTTTGCATTACATTTCATACTAAATTACAATATCTGTTGTGCTTGACCCTTTCAGAGTCAATTGGACTCAAAAACACACCACCATCAAGCTTTAAAGCTGTTATAATCAATATTTTTATATCAGCAATGGATCAGAGGAATATATTAAAAGGGTCACTGCAGTTACCCCGGCTCTACAGAGAGTATTTATTGTGTTTGCAGTCACTGTTTTAGTTTTCAACTTTGCAACTGTTTGCAACTTTGCAGAAGGATATTAGCAAAAACAGCACTATAAACCAACTTAAAACCAAACAGAAGACAGACAAATTTGGTGACTAGCTGGTGAACATAGTGGAGAATTTAGCACATAAAGAACATGGTATTACCCTCAGGAGTTGGTGGAGACCAAAACACTGGAAAGACAAGAGTTGCCCAGGACCATGACTCAGCTGTAGTGTGTGCTTACACATCTACCATATAAGGTGATAATAAGAAATATATAGTCAGTGCTGTGTTTTTACACTTGGCTTCACTGCACCAAAGTGGACAAAAAAAATCACTTAGTGTAGGTTTAAAAGAAATACCAGATCAATTTTCTTGTGAAGATTTCCTCACTGTTTACAGCCTCAGAGCCTTGAAATATTTTAAATATATCCGTGAAATGTGTTTGTACAAGATTCCCACCTGATCTACTTTGCAATTATCCAATTATCTTTTTAAAGACACATGTTTCTGTCAAGCCACCATTACAATGCAGGACATAATACTTTGAGGTTAGAGTTCAAATAATAGCTCCAACTCGTAATGTATCTTGTAGTAACTCTGAGAAAGCTCTTACCACATGTATCGCTCACACACTGTGCTTATCTGATGCTCCCTGGTTAAGCAGTAGGAAATTGACCCAATGTTCAACCTCTCTTTTTTTGTCTTTTATAAGAAAATGTGTTGACAGCAAAAGTCTTTATTGTCTCATTACAACTAACCACCCTCTTGTTTCTCTCTTCCTTGTTCTCTCTCTCTTCAGGCCTTTGCTCCAAACCAAGTGAAACCTTACATTTGCACTACAGAAGCCTGTCCACTCCTGTTTGTTGAAACCGAGATCCAGCAAAGGGCTTCAATTGAAAAAAAGAGACTCAAAAAAATCAGACAAAGAATTGCATAAAACAGCAACAAGTGATACGCAAACACAAATAAGAAATTCAAAAAGGCAGCTACAGCTTTTTCTTTGTGGACAACAAAAAGCACCTGAGTCATCAATACTTGACAACAGAAGCAGTTATGTTTCAGCGTCTGAGCAACCTGTTGTTTGGGGAGGTAGAGGAGGTGGCAGCCGAGCTGAAGGCACCCAACCCCTGTGTGACTGAGGCCGATGAGGAGGGATGGCTGCTTGTCAACTTACCAGGTGGGTTTTAACAGAGGAAGTGCAGTGGTGACTTGGATAGGTCAGTGTGGTGTTTTAGAACCACAACAAAATGTGAAAATATAAATTGCTTTTTATGTTAAAAGATGTACGTAGCTGTTCTCTGTTGCATGTCTAAGCCACTAACATTTGAAGTGTAGAAGTAATGATGGGATGATGGGGTGAGGTGAAGAATCAGTCGGGGCGTGGCACAACCACACTGATGCTCACTCATATGGCTGCCACACGGTCAGTGCTGTCTGTCAGATGATGGAAACACATTGTTCTCTGTGAACATGCTCCTCCATCCTCTTTGTTTATGATCTCAATCATGACAAAGGCAAGTCTTGAATATGAAAATTTGCTTTGGTGCCTGTTCAGAAGCCAACCAAACATCAAAAGCAACACAAAGTACCTCTCAGCAGAGTCAAGACAAACATTATGTCACTGACATGATCAAAACCTCAGAGGGTCAACACAACTAATGATGTGACTCTTTTATGTTTTGTGTTTCCTTACCTCCTCTTCTTCCCCTCCTCCAATTTTTTAAAACACCCTTACATTCCCCACACTGGTATGTGTGCGCGTGCGTATGTGATCCCTGAAAAACTGCCCCTTTCATCCCGCATGGCTTTTTGAAAATTGACCACATTTGCATCATCTTGCAACTGCCCACCTCAAACATTTGTCTTTATTGGCGGTCTCATCCCCGATGTCATCACTGCCATGTGCTTAGATGAATCTGACTGCATGATGCAGGCTGAGGATGAGACGGGAGCCCTACTGATTGCACAATCATTTCCAGACAGTAACCAATCAAACCATCAAGACACACATACAAGAACTGAATGCCCAGCTCCTGTTCTCCACATGGCTCACAAACGCCGTAGGACACATAAAGGTCGGGCACGAGGTGCTATAGTATCATCAGACCCCCTATCTTGTCCAAGTGCTAGCCCATCAGACTTGGGTGCCACTACACCTGTGACCCTGCCGAGACGGGCCAGACTGTCCACACCCACCTCCACCCCGTCAATGTCCCCTGGCTCTGGAAGTGAGTGTGGGGGCAGTGGGGGTAGCAGTAAGGCAGGCCCAGAGAGAGGCTGCATGGATGAGAGCTGGTTTGTCACCCCTCCCCCCTGTTTCACTGCAGAGGGAGCCACAGCAGAGACCAGCCCGATGGAGGACCTGCTTATTGAGCACCCCAGCATGTCTGTGTATGTCTCCTCGAACAACTTGTCCATGGTATCCAACAGCAACCTGTCTGTGGTGGGAGAGGAAAGCATTGTTAGCTTGGCAAGCAGCGTGAGGTGAGAAATAGCACTCTTCATACTGGCTGCACTTGACCTTCAACTTGCATTTTTAGCATCAGCACAAACACAACGATCACACCCATTCTCACATTTTTTTTTCTCCCTTGTCAGCAGAGTGGCTGAACCAGCTGCTGTCCCTGCCACCCGCACAACGATGCCCACCAGGGTGAGCCGTGGAGCAGCTGCCCAGGCTGGCACTCTGGCTAAGGTCACTCAAGTGGCCAGGGTCCAGCGTAGCAAAGCCCGCATCGAGCGACGCCTTCTTGGCCGCAACCGCATCCAACGCCAAAACCTCACCAGGGAGCAGGTCCCCCGCCATGCAGCCCACGCCAGAAACACCTTCCTTCACCAGCCCAGCAAGCGTAACTTCTGCCACTAAACTCCCCATCAAACAGGGGGCATCGTTTACTCTGAGGGCATTAGTAGTGCATAGTCAACACCAAGACACCCATTCAATTGTACTCATCCACTGTGTATTTGCTTTCATTTCTGCACATTATATCATATTACACTCAGATACCAGTAGACCAGTAGCTTGTTTTGTTTTGGTTTAGTCACAAACTGGTAGTTTTATGCCCCATTCTGCTGTTATATGAAACAAGCCCTCTAAGTAGATCTGTGTAGATCTTTAATATTCTTTTTGTCCATTGCAGTATCCAAACAAATAAAAAAAGTCTTCAAAACATTTAGACAGGTTTTACTTAGTAAAAAAAAAATCTGAAAAATAACAAAAAGTTTTGCTATATTAATTTTTCTCTTTTATCTTCCAAATCTAAAATATTCTCTGTTCTTTCACTCTCCATCAAGGCATGTTTGTTTCCAATTCTTAAACATGTAAATCCCTAAAAATACTAACCAAGCAGACTTTCAGACTTTTCTGGCAGAAACAATGCAAGACAGAGAGAAGTTAGTTTCAGTACATTTGCCTAGACAACTCATTGTGTCTTCTTATATTACAGGGGATTATTTCTTTTTTCAGAAAAGGTGGAAGGATATACCGCGTTTGACAAGTGTGTGAGAGGAAAATCACTAGACATGTGTTTTTCCCCAGTTTGGTTAGTGAACATGCAAAGTAAAGGGCATGGAGACACAATGTTTCATCACAGGAAACAAATGTTGTGATATTTCTTTCTTCTCACTTTGTGAAGGATGGGAGTAAGTAGAAGATGGTGAGAGTATGAGCAAAACAGAGCAAAGAGTAAAAAGAAATGTCAGGATGAATTAGATTTAGTTAGCATTAAGAGGAATGTGGTTAACATAAAGTGGTTGTAGGAAAGTGTTATGTAACCCTCTGCGCAGCCCTTGTTTTGCATATTTTATCTGCGTCGCTCTGGATAATGAATAAGGCACCTTCTTTTTGAAAATTAGTGTTATGAGCACCTGTAATGAATATGTAAATAGAAATATTAATAGGGTGCATAAAGGTCAGTAAAAGGATGCAGGGCTTGCCTTTGGGTTACAGGGTATGGCAGGTTAAAGTAAGCTAAGAGCGGTATTGATGGCAACTCTTTATTTTGTTTTGTTATATTGTTTTCTGCTTATTTTACAGTCGCTCTACAGTCAGCATTGTTTCCCCAAAGACTTAAAAGAAATCTTGTTCCTGTCAGAAAAAGAGAAAGTCAAATTTTGGCTTTTAAAGCCAACAAATAAAAAAAACAGCATAATAATCATTAAATGAGTGTTCTGTAAACTTAAGTAATGTGCCCTGCACACATCAGCCATTTCATCCACAGTGTGTGCTGTGATCTTACATTATCCATGTGAACACCAAAAAGAAAGTCCAATCTATTGACATAGTTCTTCTCACTGTCACTAACTGCCAGGAAGCAACTGTAAGAGAAAGAGGAAGAACCCTCTCATAAAAGCATAACAACACTCTCTTTCCAGTACAACACATTCAGAACTATCCTCTTGCTTTTGGATGTGCAACACATCGCTCCATACTATCTACTCCATTACTGTTGGTCCCTTTGTCTCTAGCACATCCAGCATTAACAGTGTCCACTTAAAGATCTAGCTTACTGATATGTATTCAACAACAATAGTAAACAATGGTGCTGAAGTGTATACTAATGTTTGTAAATTATCTGAGACATGGATGTAAGTTTGCACTGTCATACATTTTTGTGAGTCAAAGTTTTAGCGGTGTGCTGTGTGCTTGTTTTTCTTTTGTGAAGATTTTTTTTTCTTTTTTGTTTCGATTCAAAATTGTGTGTGAGAAGGTGTACTGACACGTTAAATGCTAGAAACTCTTTAAAAATACATGAACAATAGTCATTTATTTGTCTTGTAAATACTACAAAAAACAATTTATAATTAGATGTCAAAGCCTCTCAGGACTTGAGTCCACAATGTTGTGTCCAGTGGGACTAATGAGCATCCTCTCTCTGCCTCACCTCTGTACTCATTCTGAAATCAAGAGGGCATTTCAGTGGCCAAAAGTGGTGTCTTTGCCCCAACTTTAGTCTCATCTCTTTGAGATAAAAACAGCAGTAGACTCAGAGTTGATGTGCCATAGGCAAACACTGCCCTCCAGAGGGTCCATTTAGCACAGCACTAGCTGTATGGATGCTGTTGAGGACACAGTACAATGACATGGTTTCAATACAATCTGTACCAGTGTGGTCAAAGGACAGATTGAGAGTCTGGGGATTTATTTCTGATGGTTTGGAGAATATAAATTACTTGTCTCATTTAGATCTTCTAGATAAAAAAGATGCTTTATTTTCTCTTGAACGACATACCACAAATGTTTCATTTCTACCAATAATTATACAAATGACTTGTGTTTTATTCTAAATCTGTTCATATTTGTTAATTTATGATATAATTATGATTACAATTTTTTTTCCTGTTAAAGATTACTATAATGTATCCTGTTGAATCCTCTGAATGGTGCAAGAGATGGATCTGAGGTGATGTGTCTAACATGCACACACACACATATTGATGTGGGCTTCCTCACTCTTCAGGGGCTTACTATTTTTAATGATTGTGTCTCCAAAGGTTGAATTTTGTTCGCTTGTTACAAAGTAGTACATATAGAGTGAAAACAGGGTAATGGAAAAGAAAGATCATAGTTGGAAGTGTGTGTGCATGTAAAATATAAAATTCACCACGGATACCCATCTGATGCTGCAAACCTGTCCAGTTTTCCTTATTTTCAATTCTTCCTTCTTCAGCAGTGTCATGTAAAAAAGGAAATGTGTTCTGTGTGTGATTATCGAAAGGTGTGGTTTAAGAGCAAGAGTCATCCAACAATGGGGAGAGGGAGTGGTCACCAGGTATGTTGAGCCTATATGATGTGGACAGGGAAAGGATGAGGCAGGAGACAGATAGTTTATATATATTTAAAAAAAAATGAAACTAAATGTATCATAACAATACAATAGAATTATGCTTGTATTTTCCCATATAGTTATTAGAACAGTTGTTCACCAATAGGATGTTTTAAATGAAAGGCATTGAATGTCTGGGGAGTTTCATATATTTTATGTTGTGCCCTGAAATGATGGCAGCTTCAAAACACTTGGGGTTTCACCCTTGTTACATCTCAATAACTACACCCCTCCCCCCCATAAAAATTAAATATATAGACATATAAAATTTGGTGTATCTGATATCTACGGTATGGTGATTGTGCCTTTCACTATTTCTGCATGGTTTTTGTGATGTACTGATTTTTCCATCTCCATAGTGGACACTCGTCCACTGACAGGCAAGACCTATGCAAAAATCAACGGATGGGTTTTCCAGCATCCATTCAGAAAACACAGGTACCCGCCAAAAAAACAACAAAACAACAACAAAACAAACAAACAAACAACAATAATAAATACTCAGGTTAACACCTGAATCTTGTGTCATTATTTTCATGTGATCGTGGAAAAGAGAATGGGATTAGATGGGATCACAACATGTGATCTGTTGTCAGCATGTGTATATAGATATTTAACATTAGTAAAAGTAAAAGCACTCAAGCTAAATGTTTGTAAACTGTACTTAAGTAAAAATAAATATTATCAGCAAAATGTGATTAAATGATCAAAAAGTAATACACTCATAGAATGTGTTGAACACATATGAACTTATGGGGGCATGAATGGGGACGGGAGTTTACAGTATGCAAAAAATGAAAGAGGTGGTAATGGAGTGTAAGTATACAATTTGGCCTGAATATGGGCGGAGTGCTATCATGCACAGCATTAGTCACAGTTGCTTAGAGTGAAGGCAAAAAAGGGGGTGACACTGAAAGGAAACAAACTATAAGACATGAAAAACATCCTGATTGTGCAGTAAGGCAATTTAGTGTAAAATATATAGAACAACAGCTCTGTTTTCTTTTTTTAGTCCCCTGTAACCTTACCTCTCTGTGAACTGAAACAATCTAAAACAATTTCCTGTTGACCTATTTAATGGGTGGAGGAACAATACCAGAAATGTGCATTAATGGGAGGGACAAAAGATTTGGAGTAGGTACTCTTACCTATTGTAACCTGTCTATCCGCTTTACTGATATTGTAACCATCATAGAAACCTGCAAGGTCTGTGTCCTGTTGGGAGTTTTCCTTTATAAACTACTGTCATAACATTGGATGGGAAAAGGCTTGAAGCACCTGAGCTGTAAAGGAGATTTTGTCATCAGTAGTAGAGGTGAGATTTACTGAATTTTTACGGCAGTAACAACTGTGAAGTCAGTCTGATATTGGTACCACGACGATAACCCGGCCCATGATCCCTTTGTGAATATGTGCAGTGTTGTAACATATTCACGTAAATTACATATTCATTATTTTTCCAAATGGCTCTTGGTTTTTAAGTCGCACCTAAAGGCGCCTTAAAACTTACGAGTTTAAAATCCAGCTGGCTCATTCTTCTGACAAGTCCTACCGGTTATTCCTGACCTGTAATATGAAGCTAACTTCTCTGCCGTGTGGCGTAGTGATTCAGGAGCCTCTGTAGTCTTGGTGACGGAGTCTTACACTTACCTCACCTGTCCAGTTCAAAATCCACACAAACACCATCAAGGATGATTTTTATTTAACTACTCGCATTTTGTCGACAACGGTAAGTCGCACGAGCCTTGCTTTTTAGATATTTGTAGCCGCGCGTTTGCAGAGAATTAACCGAAAGATGCGTTGACGTTAGCTAGCTCGTGACCGCGCGGTGAGCAAATAGCACGCGCAGGATATCACTTCTGGATTTTCTCTATGTACGCTTTTAATTAATGACGTCGTTTAAAAAATACTATTGAGTATTAACTGACTGCATTTATGAGCCGCAGACGGTCCGAGGCAGACGTATTGTCGCCTGTGTCAATATTTGCGGTAGGCTTCGTTTGCTCTGTCCAATGAGAAAGCAAGTTAACTACGAGAATACGTGAGGAATTGCTTGCCAAGAGGAACTAGTTAACCTGCATGGGTTGTTATCTTCTGCAGGTGACAGCCTATAAGACTGGAAAAAAATGCACCATCATCGGAGCCACACGCCCGTGTCTTGGCCTAGCCAAATCATTCTCTAAGAAACTGCAGTGATCTTGTAAGGGTGAAAGGAAAACAACGAATCCCTGCAGAAGACTGGTGATATAATGGGACATTAAAAGATCCCATTGGGTAAATGTAATTCTTCAGCACTGCAGCAACACGAGTGGTCCTTGAAGGTGTGCTACAGTGATTTGTCCTCTGGATGAGAGTAGCAGGTGTGTTACTGATTACCAGATGCGACTTGACATATGGGTACCTTGATCTAACTCCCACACACTCTTAAGGTAAAGATAAGTGAAGTGTGTGACTTCAGAACCAGTAGTCACCATGCACAGCCCAGCTCCTGAAATTGTGGCAGGGTACCCGAGTGGATGTGTGGCGGATAAAGATGCCAATCCGGAGACAACCTTGGGAAGCGCCTACTCTCCGGTGGACTATATGAGCATCACCAGTTTCCCAAGGCTGCCGGAGGACGACATGTTGTCTGGGGATAACACCCTAAAATCACGCAAAGATGATGACACCGTCCTGAGTGAGCAAGATACAGGTGAGTCAGCCAAGTTAGACACATTCACAACAAAATATCAACTTCACGAACACTAAAGTTGACTGTGTGGATGCATGGAGTAGCTTAGTTTTACAGTCAAATCTCCAGGAGCTGTTTTTACTACTTAGTTTTGCAAATCATTTCTAAAGGTTGAATCCGAACTAGACCTGCAGCTAGTAATTATCTTTAACTTTTGACAATTTATTTTGGACAGTCATTTTCTTGCTAAAAAAAGGTTGAAATTTGAACTACATAGTTGCTATTACTACTTGCATGCACACAGATATCAGAAATGTTTTTCTATCCTCCAGTAGGCAGACTTAAAGACATATTTTCAAATGAAATTTAGTGTGAGAGAACAGGAATTGAATTGGATGTTTCAAAATCATAGTTGTCCTGCTCTTTCTTGCTCAATCTAAGCCATTGTCGTTTGTGCTGTTTGTCCCAGACCCAGATCTCTTTCTGAAGTCTGCTCGCCTCCAGCGTCTCCCTTCCTCAGCTTCGGACCTGGCCAGCCAAGATATTGCATCTCTACGGGAGACCACTGTCGATCCCTTTACAGAAGAGTGTGCCTGTCAGCGAGATGGACTAACAGTCATCATCACAGCCTGTCTCACCTTCGCCACAGGAGTCACTGTAGCTCTCATCATGCAGATCTATTTTGGAGACCCACAGGTAAGGGTGGATGTGTGTGTTATCTGCAGTTGCACTTTTGTAATCATGTTGCAACAGTGTTGCATTTTAAAAGAAATTACAGGTGATTAAGGGATTATGAGTAGCTCCACATGCTCAAATCAGTTCAAAGACTGCTTTCATCTCCTGTTTTTTGCAAGGTCTTTAACCAAGGAGCAGTGGTGACGGATGTGGCCCAGTGTACATCTCTTGGCTTTGACGTTCTGGAAAAACAGGGTTCCAGTGTTGATGCTGCTATCACTGCTGCTCTCTGTTTGGGAATTGTTCACCCTCACACTTCTGGTATTGGAGGGTGAGATAGGAACAGATTACTCTTTTGCAAACAGGACTACTACTTTGATGCTTAGACTTGTTTTAATACAATTCCAACTTTGTGCTCTGATCTGATTTTAGTGGTGGAGTTATGTTGGTGCATGACATCCGTAAGAACAAGACAAGGGTCATAGACTTCAGAGAGACAGCACCATCTGCCATTCATGAGGAGATGCTGCACACCAACCTTGATCAAAATGTATGTCATTTGTTTTGGTGTATCCATATTTTAGCAGTGTGATATTGAGTAAGAGAACAGGAGACAGTATTTTGATCATTGTTAAGCGCTGTGGTAAATGTATGCACCTTGTTTTCACTGCATCTCAGAATGGCCTGCTAGTGGGAGTACCAGGCATGCTCAGTGGGATGCATCAGGCACACCAGCTGTATGGCAGGTACTGTAACTATTGTGTAATGCTGTTTTTTGTATGTTTAATCTCTCCACATGCAGTGCCATGAATAGTTGTAGTCCTGGACACCCTCCATTAATATTGTTTTTTGTTTTGTGACACTCCCGTGTTTCAAATACCTTCTACAAATAAAACAACACACTATTATTTTAGGACAAGAATAACAACAGCTAATATTTATTTTAGTTTTGACAAAGTATGTGTCTTGTCTCAGTGTTCAGAACTAAAAAAAATGAGATCTTACAGTGAAAGTATCAGCAGCTGTGTTAAAATACGTTGTATGGTTTTTTTTAGCCAGAGTGTTGGGCTGCAATTTCTGTGCTGCTGTGTAATTACCATGATCCTGAACCCTCATTTGGTATGAGGATGATGTTACACAACGAGATGAATTGTTACTCTAAAATATTGTTGATTATCCTTTTGGAACAATAACCTATTTGAAAATGAGGAGTTCAGAGTGTTTTTATAGTTTTAAATGTTTATTTGATAAGATCATTTTTAATGACCTCTGGAAACCCCCAGAATGCCGTGGAAGGACGTGGTTACCATGGCAGCAGATGTGGCCAGAAATGGATTCAATGTTACTCATGACCTCGGTAAGTATAGGGTGAATAAGTAGCAGCACACATCACTCGATGCTGTCACTGCCACTAATGATAATAATCTTGCAATTTAAAAAACACCAGCATTATCAACCAATCTCAGTTTTTTGCCAAATAACACAAAGTGAAGTCACATAAAGATTAGGTTGATCTCAGCTGCCTCTCTTCTCTTTGCCTAGCTGAGGCTCTGGCTAAAATTAAGGATCAAAGCATCTCCGATGCTTTTGGGGATTTGTTCCTCCCCAACGGCCAAGCTCCCCTATCTGGGTTGTTCACCAGGCGTCTTGATTTAGCAGCCATCTTGGATGCTGTCGCAGTAAAGGGGATATCTGAGTTCTACAGTGGAAACCTGACGCAGGAAATGGCAACAGCTGTAAGAATCATTTTTTTCCTCCATCTCCAACAGTTATATTATATAAATAGCCTATTAGACTATCATATAAATAGTCATGAATTTTGCATAGTCTACATGGGTACTCATTTTACCACTCAAACACAAAGTTCCTGTTGTACTTTTACTTTGGCTTTTTATGTTTTGGTGAGAATGAGGTAAGAATCGAGCTGTCATGTCGTGACGAAATAATGTTAATTATTACTCATAATACTGTTGTTTAAAGGTAAGATCTTAAGACTGTATTTAGTTACAATAATTCCACAAAATTATTATTATTATTATAGGGTTTGATAAATTATTTCAGATGATTTTATTTCAGATGGTCAGTCCAGCTCACATTGTCATTATTTGGCTGAATACACATTTGTCAGTTTATAAGGTAAACAAGCAGAATTTTATCAAGTACTGAGGGACAAACAAACCTGACAGTTAAATCTCCCTGTCAGTGACAACAGTGCACAGTACAAAGATTCAACTCATCAACTTTAAGTCTAAACTTGCTATGCATTTTTCAAAGGTGCAAGCAAGAGGTGGAGTGCTCACAGAGGATGACTTTGGAAACTACAGTACAGTCTTACAGCAACCAGCAGAGATCCCCTATCAAGGTAAATACTTGTATCATTTACATTAGAGCTGATAGAGGATGAGCCTATACATTAGCATAAAACTCACCTGGCCTGCTTTGTAGATGTACAGCTTCTGATTAATAACTGCAAATGTTCAGCTTGTTGAGGATCTTATCAGAATTATATTTAGAGTTTGTGTCTATCGTACTTTGCAAAATATTTTATGTTTCTCAGGATTCATTTTTTGCTGTTAAAGTGAATGGACTGTACGGTCACAGTTAAAGTGGGTGACATCACATGCAGTGTGGAGTTTGGACTCTTTTTATATGTTAAAAGTAATTTTCTTACAAACAATGTAAATATCTGAACAGAACTGCACAGGTTCAGGTCAGAACTTTCAGGAGGAAAGCAGGACTTTCCTAACTTGGTCTTTTTGACATTGCAAATGCATATTTTATAGCAAGATGTTCAGTGGGGACACACAACAACTCTTCATCCTTTTTTTTCTATTCCTCTATTCCAGCTTTTCCTATTCAATTAGCTAGCTCACTTACTCTGTAAAAGCAGTGTGAAATATAATCTTAAAACAAAAAACATGTCTACTGTGACAAGGTGAACTGTGCAAACAGGGTACACCTGCACATCTGATTACTTATGTTGTCATTTGTGATATTTCTGTTCTACTTCAAACTATCACACTATTTCACATTACACTTGTTTCTTTCATTCTTATAGTTTTTTTTGTATTTCTTTGCATTATTTTGTTTTGGCAATGAAACTATTTCATTTCACAATCAAAAAATTAATATTTTCAAACATGTTATTTGTTGGTGTTTCTGAAGGACACCATGTTATGGCAGCCTCAGCCCCACACGCAGGTGTTGCCCTGGTCACTGCTCTTAACATCTTGGAAGGCTACAACATCACCAGCCAGATGCCCAGAAACAGCACCTACCACTGGATTGCAGAGGTAGTATACAAACTTACCCCTAAACAGCATAAACTTTGTGTGACGTGCAATGATTCAATGTAATTTATTTGTGTGTTAATTTTGCATGATTCTCTCAGGCTGTAAAGATAGCTCTTGCCCTGGCTAGTGGATTAGGAGACCCCATGTATGACACTTCTGTCCCAGAGATTGTTGCAAAGATGCTGAGGTAGACCTCTTCAAATCATCTTTAAATACGTAATGTTTACATCCACTCTAATGCAGTAAGACATTTTCATTGAACCCTGTCGTCTGTTGTCCCCATCTCCAAGTAAATCACAGGCTTCCCTGCTCCGCCAGATGATCAACGACTCTCAGGCTTTCCCTGTTGGCCATTACACATCATCATTTACCTTGGAGAAGGGTGCTGCCGCTGCCCAAGTTATGGTCATGGGCCCAGATGATCACATTGTGTCAGTCATGAGGTATGTCCTGCTTTAATTAAATTGCATAGTGTTAGCTAAATACATTTTACAGTTCAGAATGAATACACTAATACCAATTTTCTGTCTACTTGTGGATGTTTTCAGTTCTCTAAACAAACCATTCGGCAGTGGCATAGTGACTCCATCAGGAATACTGTTGAATAGCCAAATCCTGGACTTCTCCTGGCCTAATAAAACAAACAGCTCATCCCCTAACCCAGTAATTGCTCATTTTTATTTCCCCAACAGTCTAGTTTTTGTTCATTAAGTGAAATACTGATTTTTATTTAAAGATTTCTTGTGTATGCTTTTAGTCGTCATGGCTTTTGTTTGCTCTTGCTTAAGCATAACAGCCTCCAGCCTGGAAAGAGACCCATGTCCTTCCTGATGCCCACAGTGGTGAGGCCTGCTGTGGGCTTATGTGGCACATACGTGGCTGTTGGATCTTCCAATGGAGAGAAAGCTCTCAGTGGCATCACCCAGGTTAGTTAAAGAATTAATTTCATGTGTGATTATTAGATTTTTATCAATATGGAAATATATCTATCTAGAGATGCTTTTTGGTTTGCACCTGTCCCATAAAATGAAGTTACTCTGCCCACGTTATTTTACAATTAGATTATGTATGTGTACTCTATAGATTTTTTCTGTTTTCTGATCCTTTGCAGGTGTTGATGAATGTTCTGTCTTCGCGTAAAAACATGAGCGACAGCTTAGCGTATGGAAGACTCCATCCACAGCTGCAGCCCAACATTCTCCTGGTGGACTGTGAGTTTTTCTTCCTGATCCCTCTGTTGTGTAGTTTGTTCCCTTTAAAAACTATACAATATCAATACAGTTGTTGTTTCTTGCAGTTAACATGTGGTATGTATCTGGATATACCTGGACATACTCTGACCACCTGTGCTGTGAAAAGAATAGTACTCTGCTGTTTTAGTGAGATGTAGCAAAAATCACGGTGACATATTAGTAACTGTAGAAAAAATGAACACTATATTGCAAACACCACATTTCTTTTTGGCTTCAGGAATGAGATATATCTATTTCTGATACATTATCATAGTTATCCTATACAGACTACAGATCGGGATGTTGTGGATCTGGATGAGATCTAAAAATAATCTGAGTATTTAGTGAAAGGTGTGTGCTTGATTTTTTTTTTTTTAACAAGATATCCTGTGACCGACCACACTGAAAATCTTTATAGACACACAATCTGAACAGACCATGATGGCTACACCCTGCTGTATGAACTCACTCTAAATGTTATTCTTCAAATATTTATTTTAAATACCAGGCGAAAATGTAATCTTATTCAGTTTGACATTTACTGTACTTTTCATTGTCCAGCCTTCTTGCTAATGTCACATCATTCCACCTCTCGCTCCAACAGCCGAGTTTCTAGAGGAAGACGTGGAGCTGCTGCAGGCCAAAGGTCACAAGGTGGAGAGGACAGAGGTTCTTTCATTGGTGGAGGGCACCCGGAGAACCAATGACCTCATCATTGGGGTAAAGGACCCCCGTAGTGCTGATGCCTCTGCCCTCACTATGTCCAGCATGCCCTAGTGCACCTGTCCTCCCTCCACACTCACATGTAATGAAGAAGCGGCAAGAGTAATGCACACTGAGTGAGGGAGTTAAGAAGCTGCTCTTCAGCTAGTACACCAGAAATAGGTTAATGGCATAATGTGGCTATTTGACGGAAAATGACAACAAACGGAGCAGCTTGTCTGATATTACCTTGTAGGGACAGACATGATATGGATCCTCATATAGATTTTCTTTGCCAACACACAGAAAACCACAAAAGATCACTGTCTCTTATACCAATGTTAGTATTCCCTCTCTCACAGCCTCAAGTTACTTTCAGTCCCAGTGTTGCAGAATTCTTATTCCTAAATGGCATCAGTCAAAGTCTGCACCCAATACTATGCAGAGCAGGGCATAGAGATGAAGATAAATTCAGATCTGATGCATTCCAGATCCACTTAAAGGAAGCAATACCAGAGTGGAAGTGGATGTGAGGCAAGAGAAAATGGCAAAGTGTACTGCCTTTGAAGCTCACTTCAGAAAGCTGAGTGGCAGCTCGTTTTTGGCCTGTGAAGTACTCAAGAGTTTCACTCTAGATATAGGATGAGGAGGACTTCTGATGAAAATTAACATTGAACAAAATGATTCAGTGCAAGTGCATACATGAAAAAAGAGGTGATACCAAACCACAATGTACTACCTACACGTGTATGGCCGTTAGTGCACTCGACCCATCTTTTTGCTATTACTGCACTACGTTTCACCATTACTCCAAATAATACAATGAAATCATGTTGAATGGTGAAGTATTAATATTTAAACCTGTGATTAAGCCTTGCATTGTCACACCTGAATTACACAATTCGAAACCATTTACTGCTCTTTATATGGTGTCTAACTGTGATTAGATGTTGTTTGGTACAGCTGCTGGAGTTTTAACTATTGCGAACAATCAATTACTCCTTAGGACCATGTTAAGACTAACGCATTATTTACATGAGTGAAGGTAAAGTAGTTGAAGGTGAGAACTTCACATCTCATTTGATTACTTATACAAGAGGATTTGCTTCAGGTTCACAGGTCTTAAATATTACTAATGACTTAAGTGTATTTAAATACATAATTTATGAGATTTTATTTGTTGTATGATTTAGTTATCATTGAACGCTTGTGGCTTACATTTTCTTATTAAGAATGGGGCTCTTTGGTTTTAGAATGGGAACAATCTGATGGATTGTATGTAATCTGCCTATTTTTATATGAACATTTGTTGAGCTGTATACATTATTTCTACTGTGGTAACAAAATGCTTTCAATTGGCACATGCTAGAAAAGGCAGTTACATTTATTTTTTGTGTACATGTGTTATTATTTTTAATTGTTTATTTGTAGTAGGAAGTTTTTTGAGAAATGGTTCTGTTTAATTCCAGAATGCCCACTGCTGACTGATCAAACATGCCCTTATCCTTATTGTCTCTCTTGTTGGGCACTAGTGCAATATGACTGTTGATGCTTGTTTCCTGTACTGTAGAGTACCATGCCTTAAGGTACACATTTGCACAACACCTGATGTTTGATTTTAATGTGCATTTGTATATTATTTTAATAAAAATCAGCACTGTCCAAACCCAAGAAATAAAATGTTTGCACACATCGGTGAAATATATTTGCCCTTTTATTCCTTCGTAAAGTGCATGTGCATTTGGTGCATCTGATCCACTGTAAATTAAGCTTACTTCTTTCATATACTAATTGTTGTGTTTTTGGACTTTTAAAACCTAGCTGATGTATTTAAAATAAAACTCCACAATGCCTATTTATTATGGTTTTATTAAATGGTGCCTACATATCATAAAGAATCTTAGCAAGGTTTAAAGTCAAGTGTGTATTTTAGCTCACGTCTGGAGGAAACAAATGAATTTGGTTATGAAGCGAGCAAGTTTTACATTTACTATTTATATTACTGTTTTTGAAAAGACTTTGCTTCCTCTTCCTCAAATGGGATTTTATTTTCTAAGTACCGGAAACAGTTCTTTTTTTTTTTTTGCTTCGCTAGCTTGACGTCGTTGCTGACTTGCTAGTGATTCTATTTTGTTAACGTTAGCTAATCTGGCTAGCAGATGTCGACTGGTTGAACTCAATTTCAGATGAATATATGCGGTAAGGCTTTTGCTCTTCTCACGTGTAATTCGCTGCTGGTGATGTGTATCAAGTCAAAGCTAACGAACTGGGAAGCTAATAAGTTGTACTGCATTGCATTCATGATAAATTAACGCCACTGCTACCTAGCTAACGTAGCTAACGATTGCTAACTGAAGCTTGCGGAGGAGCCAGCAGGAACCGCCTTGACATTAATTTTATACTCATTCCTAATGCAATGTTTGCTAAAAACTTATTAATTTAATTAGTTAGTGATGTTCATATCTGCACGAAAATGCAAAGTGACATGGTGATATAGGTGTACTCCTTGCCGACTTTGATCTCGTTGCGTTAGCTCACGATTGCTCTAAGGCCCGTGCCCTGGGCCGATCATGTTCACCAAGCTGGCCATCGGTCCTGGAAGTTGATTCATACAGTGTCGTGTTATTTCACATTAGTTTAGAAAGCTCTGCTGTTAAAATAAATCGAAATCACTCATTGCTTCCTTTGTAAGTTTTTCCACAAGTCTACTGTAAGTTCAGCATCACCGATCGCGGTGATGTCACTAACGTACAGGTGTGTTGTTAAGGATAGCTTCAATGTTACCGTGATAACTGACCTGGATTTATAAAACTAAGGACAGCATTTTTGTTTCACCTTAACTCAACTACAGTGTGTAACTGAAAATGAACTAGCGTTATCTCTCTATCCATCATATGGTAATATGACTCGCGCTAAGACCGTTTTCACTACCCCAATACTGATTTTTCCCCTTTGTAGTATGTCATGTCTGCCGTTTCTCCGTGATATTAGCAGTTATACTGCAGGATGAAGTAGTGATGTCTTGTCTTTCTCGTGTGTAATTTCAGCATAAAACGGTTCATACGCCACTCCTAATTATAGGGGAGGATGGCACATCGACGTACCTCAACTGAACTGTCCCAGAGGACAGGATACCTGGAACCTGATAATGATTCCGACAGGGACTCTGGTGTTGGGGACGATGCAGGGGAAGATGCTGACAGTTTCCAAGGAAGCACATCAACAGAAGAGGAGAAAGTCAACAAGAAAGATGGCACAGATGAGGAGGGAGATGATTTTACAGTATTTGTTGCCTTTCAAGGAAATATGGAGGATGAGGATTTCACACAAAAACTCAACAGTGTCCTCAGTGGGATACCATACATGCTCAATATGGGTTCGTTTGATTCTGTTCAACTCTTATGTACATCGGTGTAAAAAATAGTACACACAGTTTGTGAAAACTGTTTGTATACTGAACAGTGGTAGATGTCCAGGACAGCCAATGGCCACTGGGCAGACTTCTCTCTGCCAAGTTGAGTACAGCGCTTGAAAATGCTTCTGTACTCTTTGACCATTCCATTTTTTATTATTTTTAATATTGAATCACAGTAGGTCAATAAGAGATAACCGTGTAATGTTCAAGTATGACTATGTAGGCATAGATAATGAAATTAATGAAAACTTCCATTTGGATATTTCTTTTGAGATTTGACAACCGTCAGTATGTGTGAGATACAACTTGTTTTAAAATAAGTCCATGGCGTTTCATCCAGTAGCAGCTTTGTGTGCCCTTCCTTATCTTTTTCCAACCATTAGTTTCTAAATGTTTTTTCCATCTTGTATACACTGTAGTCGCAATGTGTATCCAATCATTCTGCCTCCTTTAGGCTCCGAGAGGCTAAAGCCACAGCATGTGGAGCCATGGAACAGTGTGCGGGTCACCTTCAACATTCCTCGGGATGCTGCTGAGCGCCTTAGACTGTTGGCCCAGAACAACCAGCAGCAGCTCAGAGACCTGGGGATTCTGTCTGTGCAGATAGAAGGTAACAGCACAGCCTTGAAATTTCTCCTCACTTTAAAATACAATGCGTATCAGTGTTTTTTATTTTTCTTCTCATTTATGGCACCTCAAAATAAAGCATAGAAACTAGAATGCTATAGATGTTCACTCTGTTGATGATTAGGGGAAGGGGCCATCAATGTGGCTCCAGGACCAAATAGAGGACAAGAAGTCAGAGTAAATGGACCAATTGGAGCACCTGGACAAATGAGAATGGATGTTGGCTTTCCAGGACAGCCTGGACCAGGTATTAGTTTACTGAATTTATTACATGTGCTGTCTGTATACCAACTAGACTGAAACTGTGATTGAATATTGAATAGTAGTTATTATAGTAATTTTCTTATTCATATTTCCATTAGGAGGGGTAAGGATGGCTAATCCATCAATGGTTCCCCCTGGGCCTGGCATGGCAGGCCAGGCTATGGTACCAGGCAGCAGTGGACAGATGCATCCTCGTGTTCCAAGACCATCTTCACAGACAGGTTTAGCCTATATTTCTTGTATGGCACAATATACATTTTGTAATTTTGAATAGTGGATAATGCAATTACAAAAAAACTACATCTTCCTTTCTCACAGATGTGATGGATCCAATGATGCCAGGTATGTCGGTTCAACAGCAACAGCAACTTCAGCACCAACAGGCTGGTCCCCATGGCTCAGGTCAAATGCCTCCTCAGGCTGCCCATCACATGCAGGCTCTGCAAGCTGGGAGACCACTCAACCCTGCTGCACTGCAGCAGCTACAACAACAGCATCACCAACAGCAACAGGCACAACAGCAAGCTCAGCTCTCACAGCTTGGACCTAGACCTCCATTCAATCCATCAGGCCAGATGGCTGTTCCTCCTGGCTGGAACCAGGTGCTCCAGTCACCAGCTGCACAAGGAGGCCCTGCCTGGAGAAAACCCCCACCGCAAGCCCAAATGGTTCAACGCCCACCTTCCCTTGCTACAGTTCAGACTCCAAGCCACCCTCCGCCTCCTTACCCATTTGGCAGCCAGCAGGCTGGGCAAGTATTCAATGCCATGGGACAGGGACAATTACAGCAACAACAGCAGACAGGAGTGGGTCAGTTCGCTGCCCCTCAGCCTAAAGGTCCACAAGCTGGCCCTGGTGGTGTTGCAGGCCCCCCCAGGCCCCCTCCGCCTCTTCCACCAACTTCTGGACAGCAGGGAAACCTCACTGCCAAGTCCCCCGGTTCCTCCTCATCTCCTTTTCAGCAGGGTTCACCAGGGACACCTCCCATGATGGCACAGAGACCTACAACTCCACAGGGTTTTCCTCAAGGTGTTGGATCACCAGGAAGAGCAGCCCTAGGCCAACAGGGTAACATGCAGCAAGGATTCATGGGAATGCCCCAGCATGGACAACCTGGGGCCCAAGTTCACCCAGGTAGGTTACAATTGGTAACAGTTTTTTTTGACTGAAATGCAATAAAATTATTTTTTGATCATCATAAAAGATTATTCTTTGTTAAATTAAAAAAATCTGTTTTTGGATGTCTAAAGTAACAAAATCAATGAATACTGATTTCAGGCATGACAAAGCGTCCCATGAGCTTTCCAACCCCAAACTTTGTCCAAGGTCAGGTGAGTGCTAGCACTCCAGGAACCCCTGGTGGAGGACCCAGCCAACAGCTACAGAGCAGTCAAGCAATGACTCACACAGGTAAGATGTCTACAGTAGTTCAAACATGTAGGGGGATTGTGTGAGATGCGCAGAACCTGATATTTTCAGGAGATACTTGTGGCTGATATCGATATTTAATATTTTTTTTCTCTTTACACAGTCACAAACATTTCAGCTAGATATGCACTTAGACTGATGAAAGCAACTGGAAAAACAACAAATTCGTGACTGAATGAGATACACGATCACATATCCAGTTTGCAGTGGACTGTTACAAAACAGAACAGAATCCATAAAATAAATGTTTTTACCAAAGCAGAGTAAGCAAAGGATCATGTTTAAAATGAATGTATACATTTATACAATATAGTAATGGCTAAATGAAGTTGTTGACCTGAAGTTTAAAAAACAATAAATTACAAATAATCTGTGATTGGTTTTTGGTGTTATTGGTAATATAAGCCACTAACATCATGAATCTTTATCACACCTTAATCTAGTATTTTTTGTTGTTTGTTTTTTTTATTGTAACATTACTATAATATTGCCATAATTACTAGATTTGACAACCTCATTCAACATGCCATGGCTTAACATGGAGTTTGCAGATTTCATAATAGCATAGTACCTGTTGTGATACACATTAAAGTCATTTTCTTTTTTCCTCTCCATTTCACATCAGGAGCTCAAGCGTCAGCCTCTACACCAAACTCAATGCAGGGTCCACCCCATGCCCAACCCAGCATTATGGGTGTTCAAAGTAGCATGGCAGGTCAGCCCCCTGGTACAACTGCTGGTCCGAGTATGGGGCAGCAACAGCCTGGCCTCCAGACCCAGATGATGGGCCTCCAGCATCAGGCCCAGCCCGTGTCCTCCTCCCCCAGCCAGAAGGTTCAAGGCCAGGGTGGAGGTCAGACTGTCCTCTCAAGGCCCCTCACTCAAGGTCAGAGAGGAGGGATGACCCCACCTAAGCAGCTGATGCCTCAGCAAGGCCAGGGGGTGATGCATGGGCAGGGTCAGATGGTTGGAGGCCAAGGGCACCAGGCCATGCTCCTGCAGCAGCAACAGCAGCAGCAGCAGCAGCAGCAACAAAACTCCATGATGGAACAAATGGTTGCCAACCAGATGCAAGGAAACAAGCAGGCATTTGGAGGCAAGATTCCAGCTGGGGTCATGCCTGGGCAGATGATGCGTGGCCCTTCTCCAAACGTTCCAGGAAACATGGCTCAGTTTCAGGGCCAGGTTGGCCCACAGCAGATGACTCCGCAACAGCAGCAACAAATGGCTCAGCTCCAACAGCAGCAGTTACAGCAGCAACAACAACACCAATTGCAGCAGCTACAGCAGCAGCAGCAGCAACAACAACACCAACAAATGAACCAGCAACAACCCCAGCAGGTTTCTATTGCTGGTAATCCCAATCAAGCTATGGGCATGCATGGACAACAGATGAGGCTTCCTGCTGGTCATCCTCTTATCCAACAACAGTTGCAACAGCAACAGCAGTTGCAGCAGCAACAGAAGCAACAACAAGCCATGTTACAGCAACAACAACAGCAACAACAGGCAGCTCAGCAACACCCACATCCTTTAGGAGATCCCAACAGTGGGACAGGAGATTTGGGAGTCCAACAGATGGTCCCTGATATGCAGGCGCAGCAGCAGCAAGGCATGATGGGGGGGCCACAGCACATACAGATGGGAAATGGCCACTTTGCAGGTCATGGCATGAACTTCAACTCACAGTTCCCAGCTCAGATGCCAATGGGAGGACCTTGTGGTCAGCCTGGAGGCTTTCCTGTTAGCAAGGATGTAACACTTACCAGCCCATTGCTCGTCAACCTGCTGCAGAGTGATATCTCAGCCAGCCAGTTTGGGCCAGGAGGAAAACAGGGAGCAGGAGGGGCCAATCAGGCCAAACCTAAAAAGAAGAAACCCGCACGAAAGAAGAAACCTAAAGAGGGAGAAGGACAACAACAAGTAGAGGGACTTGGGTAATAATTTATATTATTTTCAATTTTGATTTTGTTCTCATGGTTTTATTTGATTTTGAGGTAAATTATCACTGTAAAATCTATTTATTCTTCTTTTCTTAGTGGTCTAGATGCAGCTGCTGGCATGGATGATTCTGACCTGCCAAATCTGGGCAGTGAACAGAGTTTAGACAACTCTGGTCCGAAACTTCCTGATTTTGCCAACAGGCCTGCAGGTAAATTTTATAGAATTAATCAGTTTTGGCACCTAGCATAATTACTGTCTTTGCTTTCTGACTTTCTTTAATGATAGCAATTTAGCAGAATACTAAATTTGAACTTGTATTTGCTTTGTATAAGTATGCTTTTCCGCTTTTCCCTAGGCTTCCCTGGCCAACCAGGAGACCAGAGAGTATTGCAGCAGGTACCCATGCAGTTTATGCAGCAGCAACAGCAACAACAGCAACAGCAGCAGCAGCAGCAGCAACAACAACAACAACAACAACAACAGCAACAGCAGCAGCAGCAGCAACAACAACAACAACAACAACAACAACAAATGCAGCACATGCAACAACAGCAAATTCAGCAACAACTACAACAGCAGCAGCAAATGCAACAACAAATGCAGCAGCAGCAAATACAGCAACAACAGCAAATACAGCAACAACAGCAACAGTTGCAACAGCAGCAACAACAGCAGATGCAGCAACAGCAGCAGATGCAACAGATGCAGCAGATGCAGGGTCTACAGAATGCTCAAGGGCAGCAGGGTATAACAGGACCACAGGTTTCTGGTCAAAGCCAGCCTCAAATGCACCCTCATCAGCTGCAGCAACAACAACAACAGCAGCAGCAGCCGCCACCGCCACCCCCGCCACAGCCACAGCCACAGCCACAGCCACAAACTCAGCAGCCACACTTACAACAGCAGGTATTATTTTTGTGCACAGTGCTACTGACATTAACAAAACAATACTTTTTCTGTTCATATTTAATGTTGTAACCCATTTCCCATTGAAGCAACAACAGCAGATGATGATGATGATGAAGATGCAGCAGGAGCAGGCAAAGAATCGCATGTCCATCCCTCCAGGTGGGCAACTCCCTCCTCGGGGCATGGGCAATCCACCTGAGGTACAAAGGCTTCCTGTCTCACAGCCAGGCAACATGCCTGTAATGATCAGCCTTCAAGGACATGGAGGGGTACCTCAATCACCTGACAAAGCCAGAGGGATGCCACTGATGGTGAACCCACAGGTAAGCACCAAGTGATGCAGCACATGTAAACTTCTTTATCTTAACATTTACATCTCATGATCTAAATTTTACTTGTGAGCATGCTCTTTTTTGATTTTCTTGTTAGGAAACTTCAGTTTTTGTTTTCTCTCTCTTTCCCTTCATAGCTTGCAGGTGCTGCACGGAGAATGCCCCATCCTGATGTAGGACAGGGTCCCCAAGGCACTGGATCTGAAGAGTCCTCTGCAGGAGCCCACCCTAAGCAGGACAGGCCTGGAGGAACCGAAATTGGGGTGCAACCTGGAAATGGGACCCAACAGATGATGGCGAATCAGGCTTCAAATACTCACATGATGAAACAAGGCCCTGGTCCATCACCAATGCCTCAGCACACTGGAGCCAGTCCCCAGCAACAGTTGCCCACTCAGCCTCAACAAGGAGGCCCTATACCTGGCCTTCATTTCCCCAATGTCCCCTCAACCTCACAGAGCTCAAGGCCCAAAACTCCCAACAGAGCAAGCCCCAGACCCTACCACCACCCCCTCACCCCAACTAATCGTCCACCCAGTACTGAGCCCTCTGAAATCAACCTGTCACCTGAGAGGCTAAATGCTTCTATTGCAGGGCTGTTTCCTCCTAAAATCAACATTCCTCTGCCTCCTAGGCAGCCTAACCTAAACAGGGGATTTGACCAGCAAGGACTTAACCCAACAACTCTAAAAGCCATCGGACAGGCCCCTCCCAGCCTAACCCTACCAGGCAACAACAACAATGGCAGTGTAGTTGGAAATAATACTAACAGCAATCAACAGCCATTTTCTACAAGCACTGGAGTAGGAGGTGCAGGCACTAAACAGGACAAGCAACCTGGCGGGCAAGGTAAGAGAGCAAGTCCTAGCAATAGTCGGAGGTCAAGTCCAGCTTCAAGCCGCAAGTCAGCTACTCCAAGTCCAGGGAGACAAAAGGGGACAAAGATGGCCATCACTTGCCCTCCCCCCCAGCAGCAGTTGGTCAACCCTCAGGGGCAAACCATGATGCTAAGCCCTACCTCAGTACCCCCAAGTCCAGTATCAATGCCTTCACAAGTGGGTGGGGGCATGGAGGCACAGCAGACCCAGAGCCCCTTTCATGGAATACAAGGTAACCCTGTTGAGGGAGTTAGGGAAGGTCAGGGAATTCTTACAGCAGAACAGCGACAGATGCCTCAGCCTCAGCCCCTGCCACAACCTTTGAGAGAGTTATCATCTCCGAGAATGGCTAGTCCTCGTTTTCCTGCGCCTCAGCAGCCTAAACCTGAACTGGAACTGCAGACTGGCACAGCTGATAGGCAGCCAGTCCACACAACACCTATGCAGGACTCAGATGTCTCACCTACACTCAGGACAGCTCCAACCTCTCTAAACCAGTTACTGGATAACACGGGTATCCCTAATATGCCTCTTCGACCTATACAGAGTAATACTGTTAGGGATGTTATGGGAAAGGACAGCCCCAAATCTGCTTTGGATTCAGAGAGATCTCTCCACAGTAATTCCCAGAGTACAGATATGTCAGCTCCTCCCTCTACTACTGCCGTTATAAATGAGTCAGAGGTTAAATTCAAACCTGCTGTCTCAGTTCCTACCAGCAGTCCCAATCTCCAGCCTGCTTCAATTCCTAGTTCGCTCCCCAGCACTAATATGAACTCGAGTACCACCCCCAGCCTTAACCAGAATCCCATCTCCAGTCTTGGCATCAGTCCCAGTCTGAATGTCATGCCAACACCTACGCTCTGCCCCACTCCCAGTACCAACACTAATGCCACCACAAGTGTAAGCCCCAAACCAGTCACTTCTAGTCAGAGTAGTACTACTTTGACTGTCAATACCAGTTCTAACTCCAGCTCTGCTCTAAATTCGGCCAATTCGGTTCTCAAACCAAGCCCTAGCCCTAAACCTGTGACAAGTGTTCACTCAGTCATACAGATCCCTGCATCTTCAAGCACCATTTCCCCCAACCAGATCACTCTGTTTGTTGCATCAAACTCTATCACCTCTGCCCCCACTCCCCAGGCACCAACTTCTATGGTCTCCACCGTGGTAGCTGTCCCAAACAAGAACATTAGACCTCAGGACATCCGGCAACAGGCTCCTGTTACCCGACCTTCTCAGTTTATCACCACCACTCCTGTGTTTATCAATCCAATTTTCCAAGTCACAGGTGCATCTGTGGCTCCCAATACCACCGTGGTATCGCAGTCAGTCACTATGATGGGCTCTATCCAAGTATCCACTACAAACATCCAACTGTCTCCTGCCTCAAGCTCCACCCAGTCATCAGTGGCTAACATGACTAACACTCAGCCTACTAGAGGTGCTGTTGGACAGGTCCAGATTACTACTAGTATGTCCTCCTCAGCACCAGTTGGTACCCTCCCAACTCCTCAGCAAATTAACCTGGGGGCTATCAAAACAGAAAATGCAGGTGAAATGGGTTCTGCTCAGAAAAATAGTTCCCCGGTTCAGCAGCCATCACCCCATCCTAGCCCTTCAGCATCAACTCCCTTTCAGCCGCCTCTGGCCTCTCCTCCTCCCTGCTCTAGTCCTGGAGCTGTAAACACTATCCGAAAGAGCCCCATGTCTCCACCTCCCATTGCCCAGATGAAAAGTAAACCTGCACAGGCTACTGCAGCCGTTACCAGTACAGCTGACTCACGCCAGAGTCCTGTGGAAAGGCCTGCCCAGGTACCCACTGGGCCTGTGCCACCACAAGTCTATCACCCACCTGCTAGTCCTGCCATTCAGAATGAAGCACTTGCTCCCCATACAACTGTTGGTGCTCCTGCTTCTGCTCCTGCTCCAGCTCCTGCTTCTGCTCCTGCTCCAAACAACATTACTCTGCCAGCAGTCTCTTCAGTGCCTGGCCAAGTTGCTGTTCCAACTCCCCAGGCTCCAGTCCCCTCACCAGCTTCTGTCTCAACAGCAGACCAAACTGTAACTTCTCAAGCTCCTATTGTCACTGCAGTTGGTGCTGCCACCGGTGTCTCCTCTGCTACCTTGCTCTCTACGGTTGCTCCCATACAAAATCCCGTACCGTCCATTGTTCCAATTATTGCTGGATCTGGAACTGTTCCAGAGGTTCCCCCAGCCACACCCTCTCCAGTTGCTAACCCCATTGGAGTTCCTCCAGCTCATTCTGACTCCACACCAATGGAGACCCTGGTGCCACTAGCTGCAGAACCTGCTGAAACCACTCCAACAACCCCAGGTAATTCCACAAACTATGAGTTAAAGAGTCGTTGTATATGCATGCCTCGAGAAAACAGAAAAGTTACAGTATTCTGGCCATCATCCTTGGTCAGGTAAAGCCAATGACTACAACTACCTTTTATATACTGTGTGGCTTTTTTCCACCTAGTAAAGAAAAGCATTTGCTTTTTGCAAAATTGTTTTCCAAGTGGTGGTGATATTACAGGATAAACTGTTGTGGAAACCTTCTGCGTAGCTTAGCCAGTCTATATGTGGTTTTAGCTGAGCAATCAGTGATGTGTACTCCTGTGATTTGTAGCTTGCTTCACACATTTAAATGCACCAGTTTTAAGTATTTGATCCTTTTATACCAGCACCTATTCAACAAGAGATCCCCCAGTCACAGGACCCTGCTGCCAGTGAGAAGACGGGTAAGTTTGTTAACCTTTTTTCACAAAAAAGGGTTGTATTTTCAAACAAAAAAATAACATTTACATATGATATCAAAAGTGTCCTTGGACTTTGTTGCATATAAATAACTCAGGTTTTTGTTCTGTTCAGGTGAAGACGTCTCCACAGGTTCAGAGCAGGGGTAAGAGTCCTCATGACATTTGTGTCCTATTATTGTTGTGCTGTATTGTTGATTAGTTGTGTAATGCTTCATGTGCTGGGGTCTATTAAGCAGTCCTTCTACAACTGATCTCTGAAAAGTTGGCCTAGTCTTGAGACCTGTGCACTTGAAGGAGAAATGCTTAGACATTTCTAACAACTGAAACTCAGGGAGTTCATTTGGTTGGCCAAAGGTACATGGTGAAAACAATGAGCCACGTGGCCACAGCACTTGGTATGTATGATTAGCATGCAACAATATAGACATACAAATGCATGTCGAAATTTCAACCAAGAACTATCCATCACAAAGCAAATTGTGTCAATCCACAAACTTGTATGGCCATATCTCTTTTCCTTGGGGTTGTCATAGGGTTGGGGAAGTGAAGCCATGTTTGTTCAGTACAGTTTATAGTTTATCGCTGTTTTTCCACTTCTATCACAGATGGGCAAAGAAAAGAAAGACGCCCATCAACTTAGTCCCAAGGTATGTATTTTAACATGTTTGCACTGCAAAGACACAAGCAGTGATCATGTCGACGTAGTGGATGCTGTCGGGATGAAGACGGACAGTATCTGTGGTAGACGAGGAAAAACAGCAGAGTCCTGAGTGGTATTATATCTTTCTCTGAGTAGAGCAGAGTTAACTCATACCCTTGCTTCTTCACTAACACATCCTTTTCTTGTCCTTCCTTCCTTGTTGTTTTTCTATCTGGTCCTCCCAGGGCTGCTGTGGAGAAGCCCAAGGGACCTAGCAGACGCAGCTCCCGGGCAGAGAAGGAGGTGGAGGAGGAGCCAGTTGCGGACAGTGGCATTAGGAAGAGATCGGCTAGGCCTGGAACCAGCGCTGCTGTAAAAGGTACCTTTAAACACCCAAGCTGCTTATATAAAAATAGAACATCCATCACAACATTGAAGTTATACACATTGCATTAATACCCTCTCTCTGACACACTTGTATACTCTTTTTAACAGAAACTGGAGCAAGCCCCACCCAGGCCAAACGAAGGAAATCTAAATAGCCTGTGAACTGTACTGTAAATGTTTTTTGTTTCCCGCTGTGAATCAGTTGTTATATTGGTTTCTTTTTCCCAGATTATGAATTTTCACCAGAGGAAGAAACCATGT
Organism: Datnioides undecimradiatus; assembly: GCA_008933995.1. Taxonomy (NCBI): domain Eukaryota; kingdom Metazoa; phylum Chordata; class Actinopteri; order Lobotiformes; family Datnioididae; genus Datnioides; species Datnioides undecimradiatus. The sequence continues at coordinate 7,456,648 of WARS01000026.1, forward strand.
ACAGATTGTTTTAAAAAGAATTATGCTATTGTTTTTGTCCATGCTATCATGTGAGATTGTAGTTAGAATGTGTGCATACAACTATGTGTTTGTGTGAATGTGCTTTTTATATTAAATGCTGGATTAATCTTGTGAAGACTGATAATGGAGCTTGTCATGATTGTATAATTATGTTGTAAAACTGAATTAAATTTTCTACTGCTTTTGTTCTGTGGATTTGTGTTAAAATGATTCATGTGTTATCCAAATGTTATTTTTGTCATGCTGTCAGATCAGTCACAGCCTGCCAATTCTTACTGCATTATTGTACTGTATTATTGATAAGCACAAGCAGGAGGCGGAGTGTGATGTAAACAGTCAGGACTCCATTTAGGTGAATAGAAGCCCTGACAGGATATGATGCTCTAGGATATGTATACAAGTGTAATGCTTCAATATCTGCACCAGAAACACATATCCCTTGTGAACGCAAAGCAATAATGAGTAGCTTAAAAGAATACGGAAACCTCTCAGATGGTAGCTGGCATGACATTTTGATGCTGGTTCAGGTATGGACCGCGCAGAGTGCTCTCTCGGTGTTGAGGTTAGTGTGAGCATGCGCAGTCGATAAACGCTGGGACTCCATTCCAGTGTGTCAGTGAGGGTTCCCTGAGCCTCGCGTCCTGAACAGCTGTCTGCTGTGATAAACTTCACCTTCTTCACAAACAAAAACAACTTGACCATGAGCGGAGATCACGGACATGGAGACTCTCAGGTACCTCTTGGGTAATAATTCATGTCTGTGGTCAGTTTGTATTCATTCCTTAGCAATTATTGACGAGTATTAATCGTCATGATATGAAATAACGGTCAAGAAAATATTGGTATTGTAATAAGTTGCACTGCTCTCTGTCATTTTAATGAAAACTTAGAAATTATTTACGACATTTTCTTTTTATTGTGGCAAAAATACATATTTTTTTCCTAAGGTACACTGGTATGTCAATTGAAACTTGAATAACCGAGCTACCGGCATTTTCAAAATTGAAATATTAAAAACATATTTTTTCACATTTCCCAGGTCAATTCTGGATCCAAAGGAAGCGGTAGGTCATCCGATGGGCATTTTATTCATATTGATGCTGATTTCCAGTCGGAATCGTGATCTGTCTACTGTTAGTTTTTAAAGGACAGAAATGGCGTCCCAGAGACTAAGTCCCTTCTCCTCCACTCTCTTGCGGCTATTGTTCAAAAAGAGGGTCTGAAATGTGCACTTCCGACCCTCGGTTTTTGAATCAGTTGGGCTATTCCGAAAGGGCCTGGCATCGTGTTTATTTTGCATGCTTTAGTTTGCAACTACGTGCGTGCAATCACAGCGAATTTTGGAGCCGAAAGTGGCAGAATTGGGGCTGAGGACTTAGTCTCTGCGCCATTTTCTTTTTCTGTATGTAGCAGCCAGGGCGCCGATCGGAGAGCCAACTGTCGGCCGTGATATGGAGGCGGGAGCTGGGAGCTTATCGCCTCTCCCTGCCCGTATCTCACCACCAGCTGCACGATGCCTCCATCTCTGTGCGAGTAGAGACATTCATCTGAGACAGGGAATTCTCATGCATGAGTTTAAAACTTAAATGACAGAAAACAAAGTTGCACTACATTATTAAAAGCATATGCCTTGAGCAGTTATATATGTTTTTGCACAAATTGCAGCCCCCACACTCTCACAAAGTTGGGAACACTTTTTTTCCCCTCACAGGCTTCATTTTACTGCATGATGTGATGGAAAGCAAAGTAGTGTACGGGAAGTAATTTAGTTTATAACTGGGATGTGTGTTACTGTTTCATACAGCGCATAATACCCGTTATTAAACTGCCATGACAACAGGGCGCCACGAGGTGATGATCAAGCCATGCCAGGTCTACCTCAGGAGGAATTTCACCCAGCAGGAAGCATTTTAATATTGAAGTCTCATGTAAAATCATTATTGCAGCTTAATCATTCGACTAGCTGCACTGGGAGTATGAAAACAATGTTTCCTCCCATGTACGGTCTCCTCAGATTTTCTGTTTTAAATACTACAACAAAAGTTGGAATAAAGCCTACTGACAAAAAACAAAGTATTTGTGTTAACATTTAGTGGCAGTGACTGTTGAGGAGAGAGAATAGAACATTGCAGTGATCTGGTAAATAATAAAGTACGACAGTGTTGTTTTCAACTGTCAAGTCTCTTTTCGTTGACAGAAACATGATCTACATCACCACGCAGGTGTGTCCTGTAGGTTGAGGATTTTGGTTAAACCTCAGGGGTAATGTGGGTCAGCTACAGCAAATGTGTGTTGGGTGTGATGTGGGGCTAATTAAAGTGAGGAGAAAAATGTAGCTCAATATAAAGGATGCTATTTATTCTCCATCAGCTCTCATTATTACACCTCCTAGTTCACATGTAGAATGATAGATTCCCTGGTTTACATGTTGGACATTTTAATTTCCCTTTTTTCTGTTTTCTTTTAATGCTGCCCAACAAGTTGATCTCTCTGTGTTGCAGACTCTCACAAACATAAAGACAAGCACAAAGAGAAAGAACACAGACACAAAGACCACAAAAAAGACAAGGAGCGAGAGAAATTCAAGCACAGCAACAGGTAAGATATCTGCTCCTTCCTCTCATTTTGCTTGTTAAATACTAGACAAATCTTCAGTTGATGTTTTTGCATATACTTTTTTTTTAGCTCTATACCACTATCTGTTAAATAAAGTTGCCTACAGCCCCTGAAGTGTTACTTTTATCTCGAAACATGTACAGTATTTATCCTCACAATACCGTTCTCTACATATATTGCTTTTATTTTTGTAAATTCTATTGGGAACTGGCGGTTTTAGCTCTCATAACTGAATATTTAATGAGGAGGATAACAACAATGTCTGTGCAGCTGGATACATATTCTGCCAGTAACGAAGCTTTTCAAGAACATCAAAGAACCACAGAGGGCACTGCTGATTTAATTGAAATCAATAGAAGCCTGCCATGTTAAATCAGCAAACTTAAATCACAAGATCTCCATGAATTCCACTTTTATGAACGACATCTGCAGAGCATTAGTAATCTGAACCATTGTGGAATAGTCGTCATGTTTTCTTCTTATGTGGTTGAAATTCTTGTGGGCTACAGGATGTTAGGAGTCACTTTGGCCATCATTATAAGCAGTTGTTCATGATACTGTCATTGTTTGTTAAAAACGGTTACGTTTATATTGTTGGTTGGTTTGACATCTTTTTTTGTCTGTGCATCTGGACCACGTCTGACCTCTTGAACTTGATCTCTGACCTCTGTGGCTTCTGTGTGCCAGCGAACATAAGGACCACTCTGAGAAGAAACACAGAGACAAAGAGAAGCTGAAGCACAGTGACGGCAGCTCAGACAAGCACAGGGAAAAACACAAAGAGAAAGACAAGGACAAAGAGAAGAGGCGAGAAGAGAAGGTTTGTAAATGGGAAGTCGGTCTGCCCTTTATTAAAGGCTTCGCATTTCTATTTTGTGACATTAACTTAAAAGTTTTGCCCTTCTTATGAGCACAAAATAATAGTAGTTTTGACACAATCATGTCTTCCAGAGGATGCTCTGATGAGAAAACAAAACAAAACTGGTTGGACATTGTTGACAGGTGTGAAAGTTGAGGTCAGGGTATATTTTGTTTACCAAAAGGGTTTGAAGGCTAATATAACATTCCCTGATTCTTACAGATCAAATCATCCCATGTAGACAAGCCCAAAAAGGAGAAAGAAAATGGATATGTAAGGTAAACAGCATCACTGTGTTGTTGTTTCTAATGTGAAATAAAAATAATTGCAAAGCAGCTCCAGCCATGAGTCATTTAAAAAGAATTTACTTTAAGCTCCGGCATTGCTTTGTTATGATTAATGGGATGTTGCTTTGCTAATATGCACTTCAATGTCTTCAATGTGTGCCTTAGAGATACAAGCCCCACTGCCATTAAGAGCGAGCCTGAAGAGGACAACGGCTTCTACCCATCTCCTCAACACAACAAGGCCTCCAAACGAGAGTATGACAATGAAGAGTGGGTATCATAAAAATGAAGCCACAGTTTTAACTTGTGCTTCCCGTTATCTCTTTATCTTTTGTGTAATCTGAAATACAACTAGATTATCAATGTATTTGTTTACAGATTTGAAAACAAGCCCAAAAAAGTGAAGACGGAACACGACAAAAAGGCCAAGAAGAGGAAACATGAGTATGAAGAGGATGAGGAAGATGAGGTTCCTTTTTAATTCATTTTAATTGTATTTTGTTCAGTGCGTTCTTGTACTCTCCAGGCCGGAGTATGTGCTGTTCTCCAGATTTAATTACTGTTTTTACTCTGCTCGTTTCAGGACGTTAAGCCCAAAAAGAAGACAAAAGACAAAAAGGTAACAGAGGGAAAGAAATCCAAAAAAGAAGAAGAAGAGAAGTGGAAATGGTAAGATCATTTTGGGGATAATTGTTCTTTTCCTCAGGAAATTGCACACACAAGGACCATTAGCTGATATAAGCAGCTACTGAGAAAGTAGATGCCATATTTATCTTTCTCTCATGGGCTGTATTTGTTTGTTGTTATTTGTGGTGATTAGGTGGGAGGAGGAAAGATATACTGATGGCTCCAAATGGCGCTTTCTTGAGCATAAGGGTCCAGTGTTTGCTCCTCAGTATGAACCTTTGCCTGATAAAGTCAAATTTTACTATGATGGTGAGTCTATCTGTGTAAAAAATAGGTTGTAATGCTTCATTCATTCTGTTTGGTCAAGACTGCAATGGGTTTTCCCTGTACTTGTAGGTAAACCTATGAAGCTTAGTGCTCCTGCTGAGGAGGTGGCTACATTTTTTGCTAAGATGTTGGATCATGAGTACACCACTAAGGACATCTTCAGAAAGAACTTCTATAAGGACTGGAGGAAGGTGAGGAGAAGAGACGTATTCACGTGTCACAAGTAGAGCACCTGAGCCAGAGTTAGCAGTGAAGTTCAGCTATTTATGTTGGGCATAAGGCTTCTCTTTTATTTTAGGAAATGACTTCAGAGGAGAAGTCAAAGATCACTGACCTGAGCAAGTGCGACTTTAGTGAGATGAATGAGTACTTCAAGGCCCAATCAGAAGCTAGGAAACAGATGTCAAAAGAGGAGAAACAGGTAGGTCTGCATTCATGCAGACTCTCCCATAAAACACATCATGAAAACATCATTTAATCTCATTGTACTTTGTATCTTTTCATGCGCTTTGTAGAAAATCAAAGAGGAGAATGAGAGACTCCTTCAGGAGTATGGTTTCTGCATCATGGACAACCACAGGGAGAGGATTGGAAACTTCCGTATCGAGCCACCAGGCCTCTTCCGAGGACGAGGTGATCATCCGAAGATGGGCATGCTGAAACGACGCATCAGACCTGAAGACATCATAATTAACTGTAGCAAGTGGGTAATCTCACCACCAACATTATTATAATCCTCAATGCCTGGCATGTTTTTCGATTTTGGTCAATTTTTTGTTTTAATATTATGTCTAGTTCTGCACTTTTACCACAAGGTGGCCCTGTCAAACTGCTGTAGGTTAGGGTTTACGGTAGTACAGTGTGAGGCTGATGTGTTAATTCTCAGTGTCAGGTCTGAGCGTGTGTGCTTTGATAATAGAATAAATGTAGAGGGTGCTTGTGAGAGCTATTAGTCTGTCAAAAGGACGCATGCTGATACACACCTCACATTCATTGTCTTGTTCTTAACTCCTCTCCCCCCTGTACAACCTCTTTTTTATTGTCCTTCTCTTTATGTCCCCTGCCATCTGCTCACTGCCAGGTTTTGTTGGATTAATTTATAGGCAGTGGGAATAATTTTCTTTTTATCTCTTCATTCCATGCTTCAGGGGCAGGTGTGTGTGTGTGTGTGTGTGTGTCACAGAGAGAGTTTTTCAAAAAGGCTCATTTGTAGCATTTAGTTGTTGCAACGACATGCAGCATGTGTTATGTACAGTATGGCAGATGTGTCGCTGACATGCACTTGCACACATGCCAGCACTGTGTCAAAGGTAGTCTTCCTGTGAGAGTAGGTGGTGTGTGCAAACAATAACACGACCCAGATAGGACACGTCATCCCACACACAGTAGCGGTCATAATCGGGTGTTTTAGAGTGACATCTCTCTGTTGTCTCATGGGTGTGGTGTTTGCAATTTAAAGTTAATCTTAGACTGGCCCATAAAGATGGAAAAATCCCCCAGTTTTTATTGAAGTGGATTTATTTTAGGTATGTTTATTGTGCATTAATGCAACACAATAAACACATACCTGGAAACGAAGTCTCAGTGGAGGAAGACAACTGTGCACCCAGAGAAATACCCCAACAAGTGGGAAATGCTTTGCTAATCACACACAGGGTAAAAGCTGCCAGCACATTTTGCACCTATTCATTGTAAACCTTTGTGGTTTTCTGTAGGGACTCAAAGCACCCTAAACCTCCCCCAGGGACAAAATGGAAGGAGGTTCGACATGACAACAAGGTGACCTGGCTGGCGTCATGGACAGAGAACATCCAGGGCTCCATCAAGTATATCATGTTGAATCCAAGCTCCAGGATCAAGGTACCTATGCTCTCACACTTTCAGCTTCTAGCCTGAATTTATATGGAATTTCTTCTGCAAACCGCTTGTCAATCTTAACACAAAATCAAAAGTTGGACTGGTTGAAAAGGGAGGGAAGTAGACCTTAATGAATTTCAGAGTTGAAAAATTATGCCTTCAACCCTAGGTCCTGTGATGATATTCATCTGTTTCCCTAATGATTTAATGTTTTATGTGTGTGTATGTGTTTGTGTGTGTGCAGGGGGAAAAGGACTGGCAGAAATATGAGACGGCTCGACGTTTGAAGAAGTGTGTGGATCGCATCCGTACCCAGTATAGAGACGACTGGAAGTCCAAAGAGATGAGGATCAGGCAGAGAGCTGTGGCTCTGTATTTCATAGACAAGGTGAGGAGACTCGCCATAAACATGATTTTAAAAAATAAAGATCAAGTGTGGAAAATAAATTATCACAAACATCAGCATATGTTTAATTTCAGGTAGTGATGCATATGAAAAAGTAAAGGATACAGAATGAAAACCACCATCAGAGTAAGGTTCCCCTTGATGTTACTTTGCAGCACAATCTGATGTAATTTGACTACAGACCCCCGTTTATAATTTCTGTTAACTACAAGGGTTCCCTTCGTCTCACCTGGAGAATTACGGGTATATACTGCAGGTATACTTGGTTAAGAGAATAAATCCTGACAAAAATGTTGGATTCTTGAGTCTTCTTGATGATCACAATGTGCGATTTCCCCTTTAGCTTGCGCTGAGGGCCGGTAACGAAAAGGAGGAAGGTGAGACAGCGGACACAGTAGGTTGCTGCTCGCTGCGGGTAGAGCATATCAAACTATACCCTAAGATGGATGACCAGGAGTACGTGGTGGAGTTTGACTTCTTGGGAAAGGACTCCATTCGTTACTACAACAAGATCCCTGTGGAGAAGAGGGTAAGTGAAGGATGGGAGAGGGAGAGGGAAGAATTAGCAGATGCATTAAAGCACTAAACTGTGATTTTATGGGGTTTTATGAGGCTGGTGTTAGGTATGTATTTGACAGATATGTGAGTTCAGTGTTAATGTGTTGAGGAGTTGCTATGCTGAGAAGGATGTTTGCACAGACAGGTGATCAGGCACTAAAAGCCTTCCGTCAGCTCAGCCTGGGTGAGCCTGGGTGAGGGTGGTCTGTTTCCTGCTATTACCGGATTGTGCAGACACATAAACACAGACATATTGAGACAGACAAGCACTGGACATGCTCTGTTTTTGGCCCTAAACTGTTGATCATGCATGGCCACCGAATATTTGGCTACTCATCCACTTGGCATTTGCACTTGTACAGAGAAAAACATAAAAAAGATACATTATACTGCAATAAACCACTTGCACTTGATATAATATAGCACCCCCATCTGGTAGAAATGCATTTGTGCACTGCATTTCTGAACACTGTTAATCTGAAGTGTTTAATGTCAGTGATCCATTGCTAATTAAGCCCTTGCTGATTTCTTATAAGGTCTTTAAAAACCTTCAGCTGTTCCTGGAGAACAAGCAGCCTGAAGATGACCTCTTTGACAGGCTGAATGTAAGAAACACACACACGCACACAAATATCTGCCTCCAAGTCTTTGGAAGAACTCTTTATATTTCTAGTCATAATACTTGTGTCACTCTGTTTCCTGTTCTCCACCTGAATACTCTCTTTCCCTCTTTTCTTCCTCTGTGTGTCCTGCAGACTTCTATTTTGAATAAGCACTTACAGGAGCTGATGGATGGCCTGACAGCCAAGGTCTTTCGTACTTACAACGCCTCCATCACGCTGCAGCAGCAGCTCAAGGAACTTTCCTGCTGTGAGTTAACTGCAGCCTCAGCCAGTCACACACAGCTGAATGACACCCAAATGCTGTTAATCACTTGTTATGGTTTTCCCACAATTTCCCTGTAGTTCAACACACACACACACACACACACACACACACACACAAATGTAGATAAAATTTGCTACATGATTCTCCAAATAAATGTTTTTATCTAAAAATATGACGAAATGTTTGATTATGAGACTAAAGGTTTTAAATGTTTGTTTTCTTAAAAGCAAAGGGTGTGAAGTAAAAAGAGTAATATATCTCGCAATTATAACAAGGACAGACAATAAAGAAAAACTTTTATATAATGAAACTGTCCGCTCCAGCTCCTCTCCCACAGGAAAATTATTCAGAAGGCTGCGCTGTGATATATTCAACATGGAAAATAAACTCATGTGCTACAAAACATGAACTGTAAATATAAAACAGGAACTGTACCTGTAATTTACTCTATGTATGTAAGACTCATTGTGCCTTTAAATGTATAACCATTGCAAAATCTGCAAAATTTCAATCTCTTTGAGCTGCTTTTCCTACTTTGTCTCACTGTCCGGTCTCCAGCTGACGACAGCATCCCAGCTAAGATCCTGTCATACAATCGAGCCAATCGGGCTGTGGCCATCCTCTGTAACCACCAGAGAGCTCCACCAAAAACATTTGAGAAGTCCATGCAAAACCTGCAGAGCAAGGTAAACCACCGTGTTCCACCTTTTCTGCTTTGGAGACAACTTTTGGTGTCTTTGTCATTGTGAAAGACAATGGTAATCCGTTTGTGATGCAGATTGTCTTCTTCACTCAGCCTGAGTTTGCTGTGTTTGCAGATCGACGAGAAACAGAATCAACTGGCAGCAGCCAGGAAGCAGCTGAAGGCTGCCAAGGCTGATCACAAGGCTTCCCATGACGACAAGAGCAAAAAGTAAGAAGGCCGGAATGAGAGACTATCGCATTTTTATCTCTTAATTACTTCCTTGAACCACTTTATTCCTGGTGGGATGTTAGGCCACAAAGTTTTATCTGTACAGACTCCTGAAATTCAAGTGATATTGTGGTCATGTGTTATCATGTGTTTTTCAGTCCATCTGCATAATTCCGCCTCTCTGGGTGTCTTTGCCTCTATGCATCTCTATTCTTGTCTTCCTCTGTATCTATCTTTATTACATCCCTCTCACTGTCTTTTTATTACTCTCAGGGCTGTGGAGGTAAAGCGTAAAGCTGTTCAGAGGATAGAGGAGCAGCTGATGAAGCTCCAGGTGCAGGCCACAGACAGAGAGGAGAACAAGCAGATAGCTCTGGGCACCTCTAAGCTGAACTACCTGGATCCACGCATCTCTGTTGCATGGTATGTATGTGACACAGCAGAGGATGTTAACCTCTGTTTATAAGCTCCCAACATATTTGATAACAGGTGTCACTAGACAAAAATAGTCATATTTAATGAGTGAACCACCTACTGTTTTATAGGCCAGCTTTCTGTGGCTGGGTGGGTGCAAGGGGCGTTTATCTACCTTGGTGACAGAAAGGCAGGAAATGCTCTTGCATAGTAGGAAAAGGAGCAGCACAAGCAAAAAAGCTAACGGCTGCAGAAGGAAAATAAGAGGAAGAAAAGCGTGTGAGTGTGAGGAACAATGGGGTTTGTTTCTGAAAGCCAGGGAGCGTCCCCAAACAGCACTTCTTCCTCCATGTGGGAAGTCGATGAGGAACTGTCTGTGGCTGAGTGGAGGCCCGGGCCACAGTGAAGGGGAACCGTGGTCTGCCCTCCCTCACCCATGCCCCACAGCTATTTATGGAGAGCCTCCTCCTCGAGCACAATGGATACAGGAATGCTCCATGTTTTGCCTGATTGTAAGGCGTAAGGGATGGGGTCCCTTCTTGTAGGGTGGTGCATGGGAACGTGGTCTACACTGTAGTTGTATATGTGTGAGTATTTGTTACATAGATGAAGACATTGAGTCGAATCTGACTAATTGCCTGACAAACTGTTAGGTAAAGCAGAGAGTATAGCTGGTCAAACTGTCGAGATTTGTTAAAACAACCTATGAGAGTATAGTTGGTCAAAGGAGTTATGTCATTATTTTAAATAACAGCTTTTCTTTAATTAAACATGGAAATGATCTTTTTTTTGTTTAGTTAGCTAATAACAAGCTGCTTATGTTTGCTTAACATCTGCCAAGTTTGTTAAGTGTTTCTGATTTCCATAATATAGCATCTACGAATGAAGCATTTTATAAGTGTATACTTTGCACTGTCATCATGATTTGATGATCTGACGATTTTTTTTTTTTACAGAAAAGAATGCTTGCATTTACAGGCACTTAACTACATGTATTTTCTATTAGTTCTGTATTAATATCATTCATTAGCAGTCCTACCTGATGTATATCATCACCATTTTCATCTATTTTTACGGATGCTACTTCAGTCTTGTTTTGCAGAACAGTCATTTCTTCAACAGTGCACAGTCAAGTATGCTTTGTCTGAATTTTAGCATTTTATTGTAAATGTCTTTGATCATTTTTGTGGTATGACCTCATCACTTACTCAGAAAACTGTGTTCATGGGATAATAGTTTAAATACATTGTTCAGTTTAAAATCTGTTAAGTAAAAAGTTAATATTTGTTAAATGTTGTGGATCACGTTGCATAACACTCTACTATAGCTATGATGTTCCTGCGCAAGTCACTTGTACTTAGTGCTCTGATCCATCAAGTCAAGGGTGAGAAAAGCTAAAGATGAACACCTCTCAACCAAAGTGTGACCTGGCTCACAATACACACATTAAGGTAAAACGTACACGGTTGAATCTGTTGAATCAAGTTCTCCTTTAGGTGTTTCTCACTGCCAGCATTTTGGCATCACAGCAATAAAAGCACAGGTGTTATGAATAACGTGAACCACGACTCTGTTGTATTCAGGTGTCTTAACAAGAGAAACATCAGTGTAATAGTTAACTGAAATGACAAATGCAGTGCAGCCCATTCAGGTGGGCTAGTTACAGGGCTCTGGTATTTATTAACATCATTAACAAAATGTGTTTTAGCTGTGCCTCTTTTGCCATGACAGGTCAAACTGTCTGCTGTGTTTTTTACAACAAATGGAATATATCAAATGATGCTGGATTTTAAGAATTCATATATAAGAATATAACACTTACCAAAATATAGTAATATGGTATTTTGTAGCAGACGTCTTCCCGGTTCAGTATAAAAAAAGCAGCAAACAAGGAATGGTCACTAATCAAGTCCCAACAACATTAATGCAATGCACATGGGCCAAATAGTTTTCGATTGTGTGTTGACAACAGACTCTCTGTCGAGTCTTCTTCATGGAATTTATGTAGCAAATAGCAAGAGGTGGTGCAGTGATGTGGATGAGCCAGCTCACTTTTTCCCTGTTAACTGGTCTATCTTTCCTCCTCTCCAGGTGCAAGAAATGGGGTGTTCCCATTGAGAAGATCTACAACAAAACCCAGAGAGAGAAGTTTGCCTGGGCCATTGACATGGCTGATGAGGACTATGAGTTTTAAACGCACTTAATGTTTTATCTTTTCTACCCATGCCTTTGATTGTAAAGATGGTCTGTATTTGATGTCAAATGATTCCACTGTGTGGTTACAGCAGGGCTGTGAAAGAGGAGGTTAAGACTGTGGCGGAACTGTGACTGCAGTTTAATAATTGTGCTGTATATATGGATCTGTTGTGAATATAGGAACGTAAATCCTGAATCATTTCACCAAGCTGCCAAATGGCACCTCTCTTAAAGGAAAATAATCACAGTAGTGTGTATGTAGCTGCAGCTTTCTGCCCATGATCAAAACAACTATGAACACATTAGTATTACCTTTTTGTCAGATATGACTGTACTGAAATTTGTAAGCCATCAGACTTATTGAGAAATTCTATATTCTCATAGAAAAATGAATTAATAAATGTTTGTGTGGGAGACTGAGAGGACCAACATGAGATTTAATGGGACGAATTTCAGTTTGTTGAATTTCAGTGTGAAAGATTGATACCATAAAATGAGCCTGACAAGACTGATGACAGTATGAATAGAAAACCCTAGCACTATGCTTATATAATTATTAGCACACCGAATGTCATCTTTTTTCCCATTTAGTTTGATTTTACTGTTTCTTTCAGGGATGTACATATTTTTGTCATTTTTCAGTGACTATGAGTCAGTGTTTTATAAAATGTGTGCTGTATGCATTGTCATCAGACAGCTCTTCATTGCTCATATGCAATTTGCGCGTGTGTGTGTGTGTTCCCCACAGTTTTGTGATGAACAAGACGTAACATTCCTCTTGGTCACTTGAAACAGCTGAAGTACTGCATAAGGTTTTGTGTGTTAGAGATAAAAGAGACTGTTCCTTCAGACAGCGACGGTTTCTAAGAGGGATGTGGATTTTGCCAAAAAAAAGATCACAGAAGTTGATCATTGTAGTGTGCTGTTTTTTATGTATCGCTGTGATTAAGCAGAAAGTGTCCTCCTTGCATTAATTTCCAAATGTGAATGGATATTTTAACATTTGTCATTAATATTTCTTGCTATTTGATCATTTATCACACCTCTCCTGATTGGTTGAATGCTTATTGTTTTGAGCTTTGTAGTTTTCCGAATAAAATATCAACCTTGTTCTTTTTGTCCTCACTTGTCCTTTTTTTTTGTTTGTTTGTATATGTCTGGTAAAAGGCCTGAAACGGCAAGCTGAATCCCTGAGTATCCCAAGGGAAATGTGATCATGTCAGAGATGTAATCACCAGTGATCTGCCTAGTCAGGGGTCATAGTCCAGACTCCTAATGATAACTCTAAATACAACTAATTTCTTAGTGTTATTTGGTATTTTTATTCATATTTATTCCCATTTGGAAAATACTGAGAGGAAAAGTTTTAATGATTCAGTAGGAACCAGAACAAAACCAAAAACGTGGGCCCTACTTGGACATCTGCAAAGTGCAGTATTCGTATATCTACAAAATTAATTGTTTCTTGACAAGTTGTGACAGGTAATGATGAAGAGAAAGCTAATTATATAGTACAATATGAGCTGAGGGCCTGCTTCTTTAAGAGGCCGACAACTGGAGCGCCTACTGGAGGGGTGTGCTGCGTTAAGTAAACCGGAGCAGGGAAAGATTACCGGAAATGTGGTGCTCGTTTCAAAATAAAAGCACAGGCGTTTCGCTGTTACAGATCAGATTGGTGCAAAGTGCAATGAATGTGGGACATCAGAAAACACACACACCAAAAAAGTACATACTTTGAACTTTGAACAAGCTATCAGTCACAGAGCCAAACAGGACTGGGTTATAGTTGACTGCATCATAAAATAGAGCTTCAGTAAAAATAAAAAATATGAATAATCCAATCTCTGTTGTGAGTTTTGTAAATAATGCATTCATGCTTATGCTTCTACTAGTGAATGACTGCACAAAAAGTAACTATAACTTCATGTAAAGAGTACAAGACTTGAAAATCTAGACATCATTCAGATGTTGGCAACATCTGCATGAAGATAAAAACACAAAAAACCAGTCATCTCATGACATCTAATGAAAGTACTACCAAATAAATATAAAGTTGTAGGAAGCCATCACTCTTCACCTATGAATTTGTCCTGCCTCGGTTGAAATAATACCATCATAATGTAACCAATAACCAATATGATAAATACTTATCCACCTAGCTGTTACCTTTGTGTGAGTCAAGGAAATGTGCACTTTGTGGAATGGGTTGGAATTCAAATGCTCTGTACATTGAGGCTTTCATTTACAAAAAAACAAAAAAATGACTTTTGAGTTAGTACTGAAGTTTTGAGGTACAGAAATGAATTAAAATTGAAATAATCTGTTTTAATAATGCATCTTCTGTTTATTTCTTTACATTTGCGGCAGTGTACTTTCTTTATTCCCAATCTAATTGATGAAGTTGATGAAAATCATAATTTCACCAATAAGTTACAAGAAAAAAACACAGCCTCAAAAAACACAGTGCAACATGTTACTTGACCCGACGTTTATTGTGAAATCCTGCAGCGGAAGCCTGGTTTTTGACTCCGGCTCTGTTGATAGTGTTAGTGGTCGGCTTGTGTTGGGGGGGAAGGGCCTGCGCTGGCTGGATCTCAGAGCAGACAAACTTGCGTAGTCTTACCACGGTTCTCCCTGTCTGCCTGCCTCTCTCTATGGACGGCCGGAGGGGAGAGGAGCAAACGGGGATAGTTGTCGTCAGCACCGCAGCACCTTTCCAGGGCATAGCCATGATTTAATCGCGGGAAAATACAGCGGGGTGTGGGGGGAAAAGGAGCAGGAGAAAGACGACGGGAGCGCGAGAGGGGAGAGCGCGAGGAGCAGCCTCAGCCGTTGGAGATGTGCGGTCGGGCCGAGATTGCGGCGGTAGGTAACTACAGCACAGCAGTTCCTGCGACGTGTTGTTTTCCACTTCATTTTTCTCCGACGAAAACAGAGTTGGGAGGAGAAGGGCAGAATAGCTACTGCTACCTGGACTGTGTTTTTATATATCCCATGGATGGAAACCGGCCATCACTGTTCCCTTTGGCCCAGCGAAATGCTAGCTCACACCGGCCCCGTTTCCACGCTGTGAAAATAGCCAGACGTTTCTTGTTATCCCACTCTCCTGCTGCCATTCCCAAGAACGCGATGCCTCTTGTATTCAAAGGAAACTTTCTGTTCCTCTGGGACGGACTGCAGCAGGTTACAGGCCTGTTAGTAGTTTTTTGTTTTTTTTTTTAAAATCAGGTTAAACCCCCCCACCCTCGTTGCTAGATCAAAGGTGAAATCGTGTCGAGGAGAAAGTTATCCGACATAATTAGCTTAATCAACACAGGTTTCTCCCCGCAGCTGTCATTCATTTACAGCACTGTTAATGTAAAATCATGGTGTTGTTGGGATTCATTACTGAGTATTGACAGTCATACAGAAGAATGATCAGACATCATATATGTGATGAAAAATCATAGTTTGAACATACAGTGCGTCTGTTACGTACTAAGCTGTAGATTTTGTGACATACGTGTCATGTGTACAAAAAAATGAAATCGGTCCATATTTAAGTAAATATAAACCTCACGTTCATATACAAAAACTACAAATGCACTTTACAATTACCGTTTTATTCACGTGTTCAGTTTTATTTATATGTATAGTTTCATTTATGTCTATACTTTCATTCATCACAGTATCAGTTAGCGTGAAGACCAACAAAGAATTCTGTTTGAATGTATGTTTGTAAATGGGCATGTTTTAGGATTTTAGAAAATACTTGTACTCACATTTAACGCATGTTAATATAATTTATATATAAAATATAATTTGCAGTATATTTCAGAATAAACTATATTATTTATTTGATATAAACTTCACCAGTTTTTTCTCTGCTGAGTGAATATCTGCGGGTATATAAAAATGCAGCGTGTATGTAAAGTTTTATTAAAAACATGTGTCTCCTGACAGAAGCAACTCTTCACTGCAGTGTAATGTGTGTACAGCACAGACTCACTAGAAGTGGCCAGGGAATTGTTGTTTCATGGGTTTCCCCCCCTCTTCTCCTGCTGTAGGTATCCCTGTCTAGGCCTGCACGGACCAGATTGTTCTAAGAGGAAACGGACAACAAACAGGGGAAGTGAACATGGCTGGGACCTCAAGCTTCTTTTCCAACGGACCTGTTCAGTGGATGGACAACGACACAGAGATGAACAACCTGTACCGAGACCTGGAGCTGGGCACAGTACTGACACTGTTTTATTCAAAGAAGTCCCAGCGGCCAGAGAGACGGACATTTCAAGTCAAGCTGGAGACCAGGACTATTATCTGGACTCGGGGCACGGATAAAATAGAGGGAGAGAGTGAGTAGACACAAACACAGACATGCACGCAAACATAGCGCTGGTTGGAAATGTCAAAGTATCCCTGCCAGAACAGGTTTGTTTACATGCATTCACAAATATGAAAACTACAAAGTGTTGTGAAGTGCTTGAATGGTGCATACACATAGCATGATGACACAATGGCATTCAGACAAGCTGATGAATGATGTAAAGTTATGGTTGACAGCATCACTTCCAAAATCCTGCAGGGCTTGGTTAAACTAGTTATAACTGTATTGACTAAATGAGATTATATTTCAGTGGTTTATTGGTGTTTTCAGAACATCAAGACACAGACAATTTAGAAAAGCCAGTATTGGTTATGTGGAAATGAAAATGAAGCACACTTTTTATTGCGGAGAAAAAAAATCACCATTTAAGCTATATAACCATACTTGCAACAGAAGATCTCAGTTGTGTCTCTCATTATTGTTATTTATTTCAGCTCTGATTAGTTCCCGAAAGTTATTATTCCATCGAAATAGTATGTCTAGTATTTGGTTCATTCTTTTGTTTATTCGTTTTTCAACATTCAAAGGGTTTAATTACCTGAAAGTTTTATTTTGCAGCACTGTGACAAATTTTGCCAGAGCAGGTGTGTGCCTGCGAAAGGATCAACCGCTCGCAGGCACAAACCGCGGGTCGCCAACAAGAAGAAAAGCTCAATTCCTGGAATTCTTTTGTTACACTGAGAGGAATATAGTTTAATTTGATGGGAAGCTGACGTTCAGGTTAATCTTCCACAAAACAGTGTATCTAACTGAGGACATGCAGGCCTTCAGTGGGTCGTTAAGTCGTCTGTCTCTCGGGTAGCAGGATGCCTTGTGCACAGCTGCACACTGCTCCGGATGCAGCAAAGAGAACACACACACAAACACACAAAAGAGACAGTTGGCTTAGGTTGTTTTTTTTTTTTTATAACATAACAGTATCATCTTCTCTGTGATGAAGGGTTTCATACACGCATGAGCTCATAGCTGCCATTTGATACTCCTGGAGAGGTGAAATGGGTCTAGGCGGCTCATTAATGTACAGAAATAGAATATGATGGTTTTTACTGGAAGTGTGTGATCATTTGGGAACAATTTGACCTGCTGTATTTACCCCTTATCAATGTCAGCGAGAGAATGATGTCCATTAACTGTGGAAACGGCACTCAAATTTTTGGCTAAATATAAAACGTTGAAGTGCACCTTTTTTGTTCCGCCGATCGAAGCGTATTTTTGCACATAGATTTCTATAAGGATGCCTGTCGTGGGCACATGAAGTTGGCCCACGTAACTCACCAAACAACCGGCAGCAATAATGAGCTGTTGAGCATATATGTGTATATATCATGATATGACGTAAGGCAGGATGTGGTTTTTGCAAGAGAAATGGCAGTGATAGGTTGGTTAGAGGTGTAGGCAGGCCCTGTCATATAAAGAATTGGTTATCTGATATGCATATGTCTTTTTTTTAAGTGAGATAGCTTGGCTTAACTCTGCAATTGGCTGCAAGAGCTTGTGGTTTTTTTGAGATTCGTGTTTGACTGTGTTTACTTCGCTGAATGAACCAACTTTAGTTTTATTTTGTTTGTTTTTATTGATGAACTTTAACCTGTGTTTTCCCTCTCTGGGGCTATAGCCTGGTAGAGAGACCTCCCAGTTTTGGTTCTTTAAGCCCACCACAGCATCACATACTCTCATGTTTAAGAGCTTTGCTCAGCAGCACTGAAGTGGGTTTTCATTTCATTTCACAAAGACTACAGGACACTCATGAGCACTGGATAGAGTACATATACTGCTAGATGAAAGATGTTTGACAGCCAGTACAGACTTTTCCATGCTTTGTCCATTGAGGCAGCTCTCCTTTCATCTCGTTGTGTTAGACTGCAAGCAGTGCTGCAAACTAATGAGCAGATCCTCTTTATAGTGATATTGTTGTTCACATTTTTACATCAACATACTATATACTATACTATAATATACTACCACTAGAGCTAATAAATGAGTTGGGTCTTTATATTGGTCGGTATTAATAGAATACAGATATATATCAGTATCTGTGTATACCGTATGTCAGCCGATTAATGACGAGAACTGTACAGAAGTGCCAAACCAGATTTGAGGTCATTTAGAAACAGTGTTCTTGAATATGACAAATCGATGGGATCCGGGTCAAGATTGAAAACTCACAAATAACTGTTTAGGATATACGCAAATACATATCAATTCACTGGCCACATCATTAGGTGCACTTGTACACTCTGTTGTGATCTCATATAACAGCTCTGCCATGGATTCTACTATTATAGGGCAGAAAAGTGATCATTTTGCTTAGTGTTTATTTTGGAGGCTGTAGTGGGTACCAGTGTTGCACTAAAGTGAGTTATATAGGAGGCATCACTACAAACTACAACCCGAGCATTAAAGATTTAGTTAGAATAATACCTCTCTGTCAATGTCAATCAAAACTGAACATTATTAAATTTGTAAAGGTGAAATTTATGGTAGAGCTGTTGTACTGGATCGCATGTGATTGTACAAGTCCACCTAATGAGGTGTTTATTAATACCACTTATATAAATGCACGAATATTGTGATATTTTGTATAGCACAACTGAAACCCTGACAGGAAAAACCAACCTGTGAAATCGCCTGGGCCCCAGATCATGTACTCCTACTTCTTGTTTGTAAATATTTTCACAGTTCTTCCAGACTATGTCGTTTATTCATTTCCTCTTTAGTAGGCTTTAATGTGACAATTTCACATGTCTGTGATAAGTAGCGATTCACAAATCATGAGTCTGAAAGTTACTTGTGTTCATGTGTCTGTCTCAGCTCATGGCGAGCTCTGCCCGCAGCACTAACTCAACCAGTTAGTTAACACATGACTGTGACACCTAACGCCAAATTAACTTTGACAGACAAGCCTCCAGATTTTTCACACAGCTCAGATTAATGATGGCATGCTTCAACTACTGCAGAGCAGATCTGCACATGTATATGCTTACTCTAATAGCTAGCACTGCTGATCGTTTATTGTTATTCTTTGATTTGGAAAAAAGAAAAACAATGAAAAATACAGCATTACAGCCGATCAACTGTGAATATTTGCTTCTTTTCTCTTTTATATCATGGTTAACTGAATATCTTTTGGAATGTGGGGTGTTCATCGAACGAAACAGGTCAGAACAAGAGATTTGAAAATTTCACCTTAAATTTGTGAAACTGGGATTTGTATTTTACCTTGATGCTGATGTTTTAGACCGAGATTATGGTTACAGCAGTGTGAGATTACTAGTATAAAATAAGGAAGAAAATACACAAAATATTCACAAAAATATTCCTATTTTTTGTTGTCAGTTACAGTGGGGTTGAGAAAGCTTTATTAGAATTTCAGAATATTGTCACCCTCTTAAAATAATGGCCTATGTCATATTTTCAAGTTTTTTAAAAAAAAAAAACAGAAAAAATATTGAGTATATATTTATTAATCAAAAACCATTTTTGTCGAAAAATGACGTAGGCCATTATTTTAAGAAGATGACGATATTATGTCCAGACAGACATTAAGCTTTTTCTATATAAATGAAATAGTATGGTACAATACTGTAGATAATCATATGTATACAGTTAGTGAAAATAATGGTTAATTTCACCTCTGAGCTGGGGAATGTGAGCTGTGTTCAGGTTTACAGGAGGGGGACCGGCGCCAGTTTTAAAACAATACACTGCGTCTGCATGTTGTCAGAGCAGCAGTTTCATGTCATCGGCAGTCTCCTGGAAGTTTCTTTGTAAATAGTGAAGCAATCATCAGGTAGCATTGTCGTCTGTGCGTAAATGTGGATGTAATTACCTGCACATGTCTGTGGAGGCTGTCATCTCTCTGACCTGCTTTTTCCATACATACTCCAAAAGGACACACACACACTCTTTCTCGCCTCAAACATCTGATGTCATTTCTAGCTTATTCACCATGCTTTTTTTCACTTACAAACTTGGCTGTCAGTCGAGTTTATTTGTTACAAATGTATCAACACATTAGTGGCACATTATCCTGCAGGCTGCAACAAGTTTGCACAATCTGAATCTGCTTTTAGATTGTTTTTGTCTGTATTAAAACACAGTTGTAAAGGTTGTCGCTGGAAAACAAGTGCAGTACTGCAGTTGACTTGCTCCATTCACAATGTGCTGGAAAGGGGAACAGAATCCACGTAGCTGCGTGACAGTTACTTGTCAGTGGGAAAGTCCAGTTTTTTATCCATCATGATATGTGAGTGTGCACTGAAACATTGTCACACTCTGCTGCCAAGTTGCTCTAAAAAGCTCAAAAAACTGCTACAGCCACATGCTACAGGTTAGGTTTTTTATGTATCCTGTGGTCGAACACGTTAAGTAACTTTGACTGCAACTACAACAAAAATTAATCAATTATCAAAATGAGTATTGGTTAATTTTCTGATGATCAACTAATTGGCGCATCTCTAAACATAAGTTGTCACAAAATACAGCAGAACAATTGCAACATTATTAATTGTCAGCATATTGCTGTCCTAGTTTTCTTTCCTCTGTAACACCCAACGTTTGTGCTCTGTTGTAATGCAACTAACTAAGAGGTGATTAGGATTATTAAATTAAACTAAATGCAGGTCGAGTTGTGTGTTGATAAAACCTCTTTTTTGTAATAAAATACCAAACAGTCAAATTCCAAAAGTTGGCATCAAACGCTCAGTCAGATTTGTATTCTCGTTTAGGTCTTCATAGATGAGATGGTTAGTTATCTAAATAAACACTATTTAAGGGCTGCAGCCTGTAATTTTTTTCAGAATTACTATCAATTGATGTGTCTATAGTAGAAACTTTTTAAAAACAGCTTTATGGGGGAAACTCAACATTTCTCAAATACATAGTCACTAAGTCAAATTTTGTTACTGAAACATCGCAAGCACTATTGAAAAGGTTCAAGTAAAGCGCAGCCCTGATTAGGAACAGTGCTAGGCATGGTGTCGAAGCTGAAGGAAGTGTGAGCTTGTGTTGCAGGATCCCTCCTCTCATCTCCTTTGGTAAGGTTACACCTTTGGATATCTCTTTATTTCCTGCATCTATCTGAGACAGGCTCCAAATATTTTGACTTTAAGTGTTGTCTAACAGATCAGCCTGTCAAAGCTGCCTCAGAGGAAGTCTGTTGGCCGTCGGGCGGGTAAAGTAAATTGAGATATGACGCGTGATTAGAGAGCTCATCTTTGTGAAATTTTGCATGAGAAGACACACTTTGATTCAGTGCTTGAGAAAAGAACATGCTCACCTATGTGCAAGCACAGATGTGGTGTGTAGGCGACAAAAGCACAGGATGTGTGGTTCGGGGGCAGGAAGAGGAGCAGGACCTGAAAGAAGTATGTGTGTGTGCCTGTGTGTGCGCGTAAGCATGTGTGTGTGTTCAGTAGGAGCGTGCCTACACACGTGAAAAGTTTCTCAATGGCTATTAATGGAGTTATGACAAAATTGTGCTTGGTCTTCTTTAGAATTGTATCAGTCCTCCGTCAAAATTCGGCACAGTGCTTTTTTAGAAACATTCCTGTGAAGGGAAACTAAAATGTATATAGTTTCTTACTGTACACAGCTCAAGAGTCATGATTAAGTTCTGTATAGCTTTCATATTCCCTGTCTGATGCCCCTTGCCCTGTTAATTATTGTACAGATCACAAACTGTTTTGTGCAACTGACTCAACTTATTGTCATATTGGTGGTTTTGGTTGATTTCAGTGGTGGAAGCCACTGGTTAATTTTGGGTCAGTAACTGCACCATCTTCTTCATTTGTAGTTCATGTTTAACAATATTGTGTACATATGGTGCATCTTCACTTGAAGTGGATCTATTTGTGGTTAAGACAGTGGCCTCCGCTTCACTGTTTTATGTGGTCAGGGGCTAAAAATAGTCATCCATGCTGTTTGTCAATCTGGAAGGTTAGATTTGAGACCAAAAAATCCTGTTTCTGAATTTAAATTATGAATAAATTGATAATAGAACAGTCCGTACAAGGGAATAAAGCTAATTCCGTATTTTTATTGATCATTTTTGAGCGACTGAGTATAGAGATATGATATGCTCGTATTTTGTCGTATTGTCTTTTTATAAATTTCAGTCATCTAAAGTAATATTTCCAGTTAGATTGTGACAAAAATTGACAATAAACAAACAAATATATCCATATTGTGACATATGTAGAGTTTACATTCAATTGTAGCATATTGTGACATATAGAAAGATTTTCATATGAATATGATTTTGATTAAACTCATATGACTCAACTCTTTAGAGGGCATCTTTGAATGTGCAAGGAAATGACTGTTGTGCATTTTGCCAATTGTTTCATTTGCATCTGTCTCACCAGTTGACATTCGAGAGATCAAGGAGATACGTCCTGGACAGAAGTCCCGGGACTTCGAACGCTATGTGGAGGACTCTGCAGCACGGCTGGACCAGGCTCACTGCTTTGTCATCCTGTATGGCACGGAGTTTCGCCTTAAATCTCTCAGCCTGGCAGGTACTTGCATCTTGTGTTAAAGGACCAAAATAAAAGCTGGTTTTGGTCACTTTAGAGTCAAGTCAGTTTTAATTGTAATGCCCAAAATCAGAAGTCAGACTGTGCCTCAAAGGGCTAAACACTCTGCACAGCATACAACACTCAAGGCTGATTTTGATGATTAGTCATTTTATAAATTTTTCATGTAGAAAAACATGTTTTTTGTCATATATCACAGTAAATTGAATATCTTTCAGGTTAGCTTGGCTATTGTGTGTGTTGTATTTCGTAATCTAAACAATTTTTCAACAGGATTATGGCCAGATTAATCAATATTTAAATAAGATGCAGCACTATAAAACACAACACATTCCTTAGTCCCTGAGAACGCCCAAAAAACTGTTCATGGGGATAAAAATGTTTGATTTTTTTAAATCTTTTTTTTCCTCAGCAACATCTGACGAGGAGTTGACCATGTGGGTGAAGGGGTTAAACTGGCTTGTAGCCGACACACTGAAGTCTCCAACACCGCTACAGATAGAGAGGTAAACTGCAGAGACACGTAACACAAAACTGAACCTATATTAAGATGCTGTGGACAGACAGTGTATGATAATGAGATGACAATATGGCATGCCATGCTTTGTAAAATTCATGAATGTCTTAATTCAGTTTTTTTTTCTTTTTTCTTTTTCAGGTGGTTACGTAAGCAGTTCTACGCCGTTGATCGCAACAGAGAAGACAGGTGAGTCCACTTGGTTAAAAGCTATAAAAGCCAGAGTTAATCAGTTCAGCCTCAGATGAACTGTGTGTAGTTGAGTGAGTGTAAATGGACATAACTAGGTTGTTTGGTATAAAGTTGTGTGTCTTTTCCCCGGTGTAAAACGTGGATCAAGTAGACTAGCTGCAGTGGGCTGATAGGTGTCAGTGAGAGAGCTGCGCTGAGGTGCAGTGAAGGAACAAACCTCTCAGCCACACACCAGCACCTCTTCCTGCAGCAGGAAACAGACTGCAGAGGATGGAGGAGATGTGCAGAGATGTTTGTCTGTTACATCCCTGACGAAAGCGCAAGCCTTTGTTACGCCGTAGGGGTATTGTCCTCCCTGGCCAAAATTCCAGGCTGTGTAGTAAAAGTGAAGCCAAAAAAAGACTGAGCATGAGGGGCGCGCGCTTGCACAGGTTTCAGTGTCTGTTGATTTCAAAATGATAGAGGATTTGCATTGTGCAAGTTGATAGAAAGCTTTGTGTTTTATTGTACATGCGTGTCCATGTTTGCTTGTGATTTCTCAACAAAACGTGTGTATGTGTTTTAGGATATCCTGTAAGGATCTGAAGAACATGCTGAGCCAGGTCAACTACAGAGTGCCCAACATGAGGTTCCTCCGAGAGAAACTTCCGGTAACCTCCTTCTACTTATCACAGACCCCCCACCTCCCCTTTCCCACTCCATCTCCCTGCCCACTTCCCTTTTTAAAATGATGTGTTTGAGGCTAAAGATTTATTTCTGTAACGGCCCTTTTGCTTTCCTCTCTTTGCTTTTCTCTCTCTTTCTCCTCTATAGGACTCAGAGTTAAGGAACGGAGACGTGTCCTTCAGCCAGTTTGCCCAGCTCTATCGCAGCCTTATGTTTGATGCTCAGAAAAACGTAAGAGCAGTCATTTTATGTATGCACAGATAGTTCTGTCCCAGCACTTTCATCCCCCAGCACCCCATCTGATGCCCTGCCAAAGCACCCTTCCTCCCCCCATCTGTCTGTTCTCAAATGGCTGCGAGATCAATATGGACCAGTTAAAAACCCACCAAACCCCTCTGGTGGAGGCCATTAGGACAAGCATACACACAAACACACACACACACACAAATGAGGAGGCAGGCAGGCTGGGTGGGGTCAGATTAAATGGATGACCTGAGTGCCCCACGACTAACCACCCAGCCCCCTACAGGATGTGTGTCCATCTACATGACTACATGAAAACTATACACGCTGAAAGGACAGCACTTTGATTAATTAACTGAAATATTCCCTTTTTTAATTCTTTCAGATGGAAATCCCTTTTCTACAGAGGTAGGTCAAAACTAAACACACACACACACACGTAGGGTGAATCTCTCGTCACAACCTCACAGATGTGTGTTTACTCAAGTGAACCATCACTTTTTCTGCCAGGTTCATTGACAGACCAGAACAGAGAATCTCCCTTGACGACTTCAAGAGCTTCCTCTTAGAGTCTCAAAAGGTAATATTCCCGGGTCGTTGGACATGTAGGACATCACACATTTGTTAAATTTACAAACCATAATATGTCTGTGTTTGTATGTGTTTCAGGAAATGTGGGCCACAGACAGCAGCAAAGTTCAGGAGTTTATGTTCAGCTACCTGAAAGACCCCCTGAGAGAAGTGGAGCAGCCTTACTTCCACCAAGATGAGGTACAAACACCACCTTTCCCCCCCTTTTTCTTCATTCTCTTTTCTGGCTCTGTGCTCACTAATGGAAAACGTATAAACTTGTTTTTGCAAGTTATGTTTTCCGATGCCACCCCCACCCCCTCCTGTGATGTTGGTGTGGGTGGGAAATGCTCAGAAATTGACATGGATAGCTACGATCTCAGCCTTAAGCATCTCCACCCACACAGACAGAAAAGGTTATTGACTGTGGCGCCGTGTGAGAGTTCTGAAGAACGTGAAGGATGCTTTTTGTGGTCACCATAAAGCTATGATTGACAAAAGAGAAGCGGAAGCTGAGGCGAGCCCTCCTCCTAAAGTTGGTACTGTCTTTGTGTGCCCTCATTTATCTTGTGTTAGACAGCCAATGCACAGACCTTGGTCGTGCTGAGAACAACACCAAAAAGATACAAAAGTGTTTGTATTGTTGTTGTTGTTGACCTACACAGGAAAGTATGTTAAATCCCAGAGTGCAGAGTACATTACAATGCTGCTGGAGCTGCTGTATCCTGAAAGGATAGCAAATACCACATCTCTTATGACTTCACTGCAGGGTAAATCCACCCCTTGGACTCGAGAACTGAATATGAATGCAAATACTTAGCCCATCACAGTTTATTTCCCAAGCAATTTCTAATGGTATTCAAATTAAGCATTGACTTTATGCAAAACATCTGCAGGGTTTGCTGCTTTACATAGTATATCCTAGACAGATAATCGTTGATATGCACAATAAAATTTGTTGCCAAAATTGGATTAAAGCCAAACTTCCACTGTTTAAATCTGATAAACCTTTTGCAGAATCCATTCTCTATAGGTGTAAAGCCTCAGATCTCCATTAGTTCTTCCTTCTAACACTAATATATACAAATGATGCCCACCATACAGCAGTTATCCAGGCATTTCAAAATGTAATGTGCATAAGCACGTGTTAATACATAGATATCTGCAATACCTGCTTATTCTGGATTTGTGCTTTGAAATGTGTGATGTTAGTTTATTGGACTTTTTGTGGTTGTTGTCTATCAGGTTTTGAGAGACTGGCACTTAAATTAAGACATGTCATCACTCATAGGTGTGGCACAGAATCATTTATTAGGAATAGTTTTGGTGCAGAGACAGACTCAGTGATCTGGGTGGGCTGAGGCTGTATCAGCAGGGCACACTACGGCCTCCTGCTGCAGTGTGCCCTGCAGGAGGCCTTCTGAGCTTTCCCAAGTTTTCCTTTTACCATCTATTAAAACCCTTTTAAGCAATGATCTCAGTTTCCTGGTAATCTACAGGTCTGATTGGCTTAGTTATATGCACTTGCAGTAGGCAAAGTCTCTAAAGCAAGATTTGAAATCTGCCCTCCAAGCAAACTTTCAGGAAGTCCAGAGAAAGGTTGCTTGAGGCTTTGCAGATTTGATGAATTGTGGATTTATAGAGCCTTAGTCACTCGCAGACGCATCAGTTAAACCTGCAAGAAAGTCCGCACATTTGACTAAAGCCTCATTCTCTTGTCTCCCGTATAGCTCCTGACATACCTTTTCTCCAAAGAAAACACCATATGGGATTCATCACTGGACCAAGTGTGTCCTGAGAATATGAACAACCCCCTGTCCCACTACTGGATCTCCTCTTCGCACAACACGTAAGAAATGAGCCCACAGCTGTCATGTGTGCTGCGTCAAGCCTCTGTCAAGTTCAACCAGCTGTAATTAGGCCTTGGGAACACTTAAGTCTGGCATCCTCTAGAGAAAACCTCTAACCAAAGTGGGCTTTTGAACTGACTTCATACATCAGATAAAAGTGCATTATTTAACAATCACGTTCCAGAATGAGATCCCAGTGTGTATTTTGCAGGAAAATGTATTTTTCCTGCCATTGAAAAGTGTGTGAAAGGCAGCTGAAATGATAACCTTCTGTACTAGATGTGAAACAATACTCATTGGAGCAGCGGAATGAAAACTTCCCATGTTGCTTTGATTAGGTTTGAATTGACCGACTGAATGAGTAAGAAGTGTTTACTTCAGTCAACAAAAGATAGAGAGTGAGCCCTTTTGATAAAGCAGTATCAGCATGTTTGTGCTGCCACCATAGAAAGTGTGTCTGTGTGCGTGCGCTGCAGTCAATGACGTGTGAATCCTTTTTGAACGACTGGTTAGATGTGAGTTTGCCTTTGCGTGCGCCACTTTGACGTTTCATGCTTATTTTTAGCTACCTGACGGGAGACCAGTTTTCCAGTGAGTCGTCCCTGGAGGCGTACGCACGCTGTCTGAGGATGGGCTGCCGCTGTATTGAATGTGGGTAAACACACGTACATACACACTGCACTTTTACCCACGTATAATAAATCACCACCACTTGACTTTGAGCCTCATAATTAACTCTTATCCCTTGGAGTTCTACTTTTAATGCAGCCGCCACACCCTTACCCACACACTTGCTGTTACACAACAGCACTGCATATGGCCTTTCCACCGAACCCTTGTCGAGCAGGTTTCTTTGAATAGCACCGGCTTATAGTAGGTTGAAGGGTCACTTTGCTTCATGCAAAACTAAACAAAAATGACGTGAACTAGTGTGTCTTCCAGTTTAAATGCTGTGATGTCTGCTTTCTCTATTGTGTGTTGCATAGCAGATGGAATGATATTGCGTGTGTGTCTGCGTGTTTATTTCCAGTGGACTGCTGGGACGGTCCCGATGGAATGCCAGTCATTTACCACGGACACACCCTCACAACAAAAATCAAATTTTGTGATGTCTTGACCACCATCAAAGAGCACGCCTTCGTCACATCTGAGTGAGTCTCCATGAGCGCAAGCCACCGTTTCTTTTTACAGCAGTCGCCTTGATGGCATGACAAAAGGATGTGAGATGACAAAGATAAAGACACAATTTTAGAGCAACCATTATGGAAAGGCTGCAGTGACATCATTGTTGAGAAACTGAAGATAAGAAAATCACACCTAAGCAGAGGAAGTTTTATTTTAAATTGCACCTCTCTGCTTCCTGCAGCTTTCCCATCATCTTGTCCATCGAGGATCACTGTAGTATTGTGCAGCAGAGGAATATGGCCACTTACTTTAAGAAAGTGTTTGGAGACATGCTTCTGACCAAGGCGGTGGATATCGCAGCAGATGGCCTGCCCTCACCCAACCAGCTCAAGAGAAAGATCCTCATCAAGGTCAGCAGAAATCATTTCCTCTTTTTTTGTGCCAATTTCTTCTGCTAGAAAAAAAAAGTAGACTGATGTTTAATAATCACTGACTCTGATTGTCCATCCTCCTCTCCCTTTATCTGCTACAGCATAAGAAGCTAGCAGAAGGTAGTGCCTATGAGGAAGTGTCCACCTCCACTCCCTACTCAGAGAACGATATCAGCAACTCCATCAAAAATGGCATCCTGTACCTGGAAGACCCCATTAACCATGTAAGCATGTTCATTATGTGTAAATGGATTCTGAAACCAGTTCATGTAGAGATATGATGTACTGAAGTAGCTTCTATACCAAGCCTGTTTTCTGTGTTTGAGTGTGTCTTGGCTATAATAAACGGTACATCATCATCTTTCAGCCACTATTTTCTGTTTAACATTAATTTTATAACTGGGTCCCACAGTTTTTAAGAACCAGTGCATGAACAGCGTTCCTCTGTCTTTTAGATGAGTTAGTCCTTCTTTCTACTTGGGCCACTTTGCAGTGTGACACAAGGATCCTCTAAATATTTAATCTAATCATTTGAACTAACTGCCTCACTCCTTTTACCCACCCACCCTCAGGAGTGGTACCCTCATTTCTTTGTCCTGACCAGCAGTAAAATCTACTACTCAGAAGAGACCTCCAGTAACCAGGGCAACGATGATGAGGAGGAGCACAGAGAGGTTAGTGCGCCTGATCTGCTGTTGAAAATCAGCTGATTTTGAACTTGTACATGCAAGACGATTTGTGCAGCATACCATATTGTAATTGATTTAGATACAGAATGAGAAATACAGTATTTTCAGTACAGTAGTAGAGGTTGTTCACAATTCTGAGTTTAAACATTCAGGACCTATCCAAAAGGAATGTCTCGCTGTTTTCTATTCCTGCAGGTGTCCAATGGTATGGACCAACACGTGACAGAGAAATGGTTCCATGGGAAGCTTGGCGCAGGACGGGACGGGCGGCAGATAGCAGAGAGGCTACTGTCTGAGTACTGCCTGGAGACTGGAGCTCCTGATGGGTCTTTCCTGGTTCGAGAAAGCGAGACCTTTGTGGGAGATTACACACTCTCTTTCTGGTATGATGCACATGATTCCACATTCAGAGAGCAGTTTGAGCGCATTCTATAAAGATATAAATAAAGCATTTGTTTGGCAGTAATGAAGAAGAAAAATGTAAACTCGTAAGAGTACTCGTAATGATACGAAATGGACACTGAATGCTGCATTCAACTATATGTTTATATTAAACAAATGTTATTTTGCAGTTTGTAGTTCACAGTATCACATTGTTTTATGACGCTTATTGAATTGTTGCCTATATACTGCATGTTTCAGTGGCAAACTCTCAATACTCGCATTGTTCTGTAGGGTTCACTCGTGCAAACAACAGTGACACACAAGCAGATCAGTCAATGTCAATCACTCAATTATTGATTGAATGGGGTTGTTGTCACGGTCTGGAGTGGAATTGTTCACTTACTGTCTGCAAATAAAAGTTAACTCAAGGCTAATCAATCAGTGTGAGTGATTAACACAGTGTACGCTGAGGGGGTGGTGTGTTCAAGATTTTTTTCAGTTTGCTCTATAAACAAAAAAACTGAACTTCTGTTTGTCTTATCCATCTCTGCACCAGGCGTTCAGGGCGGGTGCAGCACTGTCGTATCCACTCTCGACAGGAGGCAGGAAGCCCAAAGTTCTACCTGACTGACAACCTGGTGTTTGACACGCTCTTTGCCCTGATCACCCACTACCAGCAGGTGGCGCTACGCTGCAACGAGTTTGAGATGAAGCTGACTGAGCCGGTGCCTCAGACCAATGCTCATGAGAGCAAAGAGTGAGTCTCAATCAGCACTGACACAGATTTGAAAATGTGAAGCACTGAGGATTTTCAGTTCTGTCACTAGTTGACATTTTTTTAAGGAGTGCCATCTCATTCAGTAAACATGAGATTTACAGCTTTTCCCACATACAGCTTTTTTATCTCAACTTAATAACATATAAATTGACATTAATGTGAATAAACAGGAACATAACATCTTGTAACTACAGTTTCTACTATAACTACAATTTCTTATGCTTGCACTTGTATGTTGCCCATCTGTGTTTTGATGTTTGTCCACAGGTGGTACCATGCCAACCTCTCCAGGAGCCATGCAGAGAACATGCTGATGAGGGTTCCCCGTGACGGGGCTTTCCTTGTGAGGAAGAGAGCGGAACCCAACTCATTTGCCATATCCTTCAGGTAATCAGTCCCATGTTTATATCTTAAGTAATTCTCGTCTAACTTTCTTTTAATGCACAAGAATCAGTGGGAAGAAAAACAAACGATCACAAATCCTAGAAAATTCTACATGACATTCATACTTCATTTACGTTAATAATATTGAAAAGGCATTGATATCATGTCTGTGGCTTCTACACAGGGCTGAGGGAAAGATAAAGCACTGTCGCGTGCAGCAGGAGGGCCAAACTGTGGTGCTGGGCACTTCAGAGTTTGACAGCCTCGTAGATCTCATCAGCTACTACGAGAAGCATCCTCTGTACCGCAAAATGAAACTGCGCTATCCCATCAATGAGGACACACTGGAGAAGATAGGCACTGCTGTGAGTTCCATTGTACACTCACAGGCCCACTTAAAACACATTAAAAAAACTGTCTGGGTTAGATAATATCTAATGTGAAACAAATGTGACAAAGACGTGTCAAAGTCTGTAGTTTGCATTTTGCGGTAAAATCACCTGCTGCCTGAAAAAGATAATGAACATACAATCTGCTGTCCAATAGGAGCCAGACTACGGGTCACTATACGAGGGCAGGAATCCAGGGTTTTACGTGGAGGCCAACCAAATGCCAACATTTAAGGTGAGTGTGTCCATTTACAGTTGAGCTCTGCACCTTTAGACCTGCACTACATCGAAGACTGTGAACATGTTTGTCATAACTCTGTGTCTTCTCTTTCAGTGCACGGTGAGAGCCATGTACGAGTATAAAGCCCAGAGAGACGACGAGCTCTCATTCACTAAGAATGCTATTATCTCTAATGTGGACAAACAGGAAGGAGGATGGTAAGTGACCTGCATAGCTTTAATACAGGAAGTTGCTCTTAATTATCTGTTTAGATAAATCCAATTTGTGCAGGTAGAGAGAATGAAGGCTTATGACAGGATGGGACTGTGTAATAATATCAACCCAATGTTGGCATCATTTTATCACCTCAGTGTTTAACAATATTCACAAAACCACGTTCACCACTCTCTTTATTAATATATCTTTTTCTTTCAGGTGGAAGGGTGACTGTGGAGGAAAGAAGCAGCTGTGGTTTCCTGCTAACTACGTGGAGGAGATCAGTCCGTCAGCGGCGGAGCCTGACAGAACTGTGAGGATCAAACCCACAAACTGCAACAGCACATTTATATATATTTAAGTGACATTCATGCACCTGCACCCTCCACAGGAAGTTCAGGCCCAATGTAATAGTAATTCATGGTTAATGGATTATGGCTTTAAAAAGGGAGTCAACTCTTTTTTCTAATCGCCCCCTTCTCTATAAGCAGGAGATGACAGAAAACAGCCCTCTGGGAGATCTGCTGAGGGGAAGTGTGGACGTGTCTTCCTGTCAGATTGGTGAGTGGCCCCTCCACTTCCTGTTTGACTATGTGCTGCAGGGTAGCAGAGCAGGCAGTCACCTTGCCACAGGGCAACCTCCTTTTATGGCTGTCATGTGCATTCATGCATGCATATAAACTTTGTTTTTTTTAGATTTTAATTGCAAAATAATCAGTCACTAAGTTCTTGACTGTCACTTTTGTCCATTATTGGCCTCTTTTATTACTGGCTTCCCTAGTTGCTTTCATTATTACTCACGCTTCAGCTTTGTATCTGGTGTTTTATTGACATCATGCATTCCAGTCAATACACTCCCATTAGTGTTGGCTCATGCTCTCATGCATTGTTGTGGCATCTGCTAAACACAGTTAATACCTGAGCCTGTCTCGCTGCCTTTGGGTGGCTCTCTGGTTCCATCTGGTGGTAGTGTGGGTTATAGCTTACAATATCATCCCAGACTATTTGTTCTAAGGCTTCCTTCACATGACCACTGGCAGCATTGTAACCATTGAAACCCTTGTTTTCCGGGTTGAGGCACGGCTTCTGTTTGTGTTTCACGTAACTTGGCATTTTTATCTGGTCTCTGTGCTCAAAGTTCAAGTTATTTGAACTTTTACTCTGTGCCCTCTGACCTTTTTCTAAAGCACTTCCAATAAGATTACAGCTGGCTAAGACGTTTACACTCAGGGTGTTACATCCCTGAAAAGGGTCAGGTGATGAGGGGAGCTGCAGTGACTATTAGGCTGGAGAAAAAGAGTCAAGGAGAAAGAAAATATATTAATATATAAATATTAATTTATTTACAACTTCGATCAAATATAAAGCGAATGCAACACACGCCACAGGTTTAGTTCCCCATAAAGCAAGTGAGAAACAGGTTTAAAAGCTGTGGACTAAACAACTTGCACTAACATAAATTACTGATCAGAAGAATTCCACGCTCACCCACACCCTCCATACAATAAAAGGCAGTAAAGTGGTTTGTTTTCTTCAAAAGGCACACACACACACACACACACACACACAGACACAGAGCTTAGAGTCCCACTGGCACTGTCTGCTGGTCAATCCTTTAAACCACATGTCCTAATAGGCAAGTGAGCAACAGTGTGCTTAATCACCCTGGCAAGAAACAAGAGGGTACCGGAGGGCAGGATCTGTGGAGAGAGAAAAACACATGCAAACAGCAACAATAGCCTTTCTTTCTTTGTTTCTCTAGACTTTTGTGTCATTTGAATCTTTTCCCATTTTGATTGCTGACATGTTCTTAACAGTGACTGGAGGAAAACTGTTGTTTTTTCTTCCCTTTTTCCAACTTCCTTCTCTTTGTCTTTTTTTCAGTCGTGCGCTCCGAGGGGAAGGGCAGCAGGCCTCATGTCTTCTCCCTGGTGCCGAATGCCTCCTTGCGGGCGGGCCCAGTGCTGGACGTCGCTGCCAACAGCCAAGAGGAGCTGAAGGAGTGGATGTTCAAGATCCGTGAGGTCACTATGACCTCAGAGGCCAAGGTAAATACGTATATCACACAGCACACACACACCACACTCATGCCACATTGTGGGTTCAAAGGGCCAGTCATGACTTGTTTGCCCTGTAATACCCATAACCTGTATTTAGGAAACACTGACTGAGCAGTGAGCATATATGGTGTTAGACAGCAATTTCATTCTGCAGCCTAAAACTCTGCTGTTGTTGCTGAGGAGAGGAAAAAGCTGCAGGCTACCGTCAGCGTCAAACTTTACATGTGGTACTTGTGGTGCAGCTGCATTTAAAATGTGTGTCCTTTTGCCCAGCTGGAGGAGGGAAAGATGATGGAGAGGAGGAAGAAGATTGCACTGGAATTATCCGACCTGGTCATCTACTGTAGGCCTGTACCATTCGATGAAGACAGTAAGGATTATGGTCCCTTATTGGACTGTGAATGTGCAGTTTACAACACACAGTAGCAGAGATGTGATAGATTGCATGCCTGTTACACCATGCAAATAGGCAAGTTTCCAGTATCAATACGGGTAGCTCAGGTCTGTCTTCTCTCTGCTTCCTGTAGAGATTGGCACAGAGCGGGCCTGTTTCCGGGACATGTCATCCTTCCCAGAGACCAAGGCAGAGAAATATGTCAACAAGATCAAGGGGAAGAAGTTCCTGCAGTACAACCGCCTGCAGCTGTCCAGGATCTACCCTAGAGGCCAAAGACTAGATTCCTCCAACTATGACCCTCTGCCCATGTGGCTCTGTGGCTCCCAGCTGGTAGCGCTCAACTTCCAGACAGCAGGTATCTGTTTATGTTCTTGTCAGAGCAGGTAAAATAGCATAGAAGACATGTTGTCTCACTCTTGCCCTCCCCTCCCTCCGCACACGCAGACAAGCCCATGCAGATGAACCAGGCCCTGTTCATGTTAAACGGAAGGAGCGGCTACGTCCTTCAGCCACCCATCATGAGGGACGACAGCTTTGATCCGTTTGATAGACATACGCTCAGAGGCATCGAACAAATCACTCTAGAGATTGAGGTACAGTAAAGTGAGGACTGGTCTGCGTGTGAGTGTGTATGTGATGCCGTAATGGAGAAGCTGCCTCGTCGGAGTTGAAGCTGGGACATAACAGGAGCAATGTGAGGCAAAGATACTGCACGAGATGAAAGGGACAGGTGCTTTGTGGTGTTTTTAAAAACAGATAAGATGACTATTGTAGTTTGACTCACTGATTTGGTCCATTTATCAACATGTTCAGCCACTGTGACACACTATTCATGGAGCCAAATTAAAGTACTTAAATGCTCTTGGCTCCAAATTGCAGCAATTTGTGTCAAGTACTTCTTGGAATTGTTATTTCAGGTCTGAAAATGAAACAAAAGACAATATGAACATATTGACTTAGGTTTCCCAAGGATACCATATTCTCCTATGGTGAGTGCAAATAAATTAAATCATAGTGAATGTTCATGTTTTTAGGTTATTTTCAGCGTCATAGACACATTACAAACAAGGAATATTAATATAATATAGCTATTATGGCATTCTTCTACTGCCAGTTTGCCAAAGTGTAAACAGACATAGGCTAAAAAAGTAGGGTTCAAAGTTGGAGCCAACCCATAAAGCGTCCAAATTATGTCAACTGTAACTACAAAACGTGTGGAGGATTTAAAAAAACCTCAAAGAACTACAACAGGGAGACAGTCAGACTAAGCTAGACCATGTAAAGGATTAACATGTATTCCTCCTCCTCTTCTCCTCTGAAGGTCTTGGGCGCCCGGCACCTGCCCAAGCATGGGCGTGGCATTGTTTGCCCTCTAATCGAGATTGAGGTGTGCGGGGCAGAATATGACAGCGCAAAGCAAAAAACCGACTCAGAAGGTGAGTCCTGCTCTAATTTTAACAATGGGCATGTCGGCCATTAAAGTGATACTCTGCTGTAACAGAAGGAATGAGTTGTTACTGTTTACTGGATACATTACTCTTGTGTAATTTCCTGTCTGGTCCTAGAAAAACAGGAAGTTGTACAAAACAACTAAGCCATGTGTGGGAATACAAAGAAAACACTGGACATAGTTCTGGTTTTATGCTCTGGTTTTAGCAAAATTGTATACAGCATTCAGTGTTTTGTTGCTTTATAATATAAACTTTGAAGTTGTGACTGCACTATGCATCATTGACACCTCAGCATTTTATCCACTATCCAGTTTCTTTATTACTCCCACACTCAGCATGTTAGATTGCTCTATATACAAAGCAATTTCAGGAGTTGAGTTTCTCACCATCAGTTGGATTTACTTCAGTGTGTTGTAGTGTAACTATACTACATACAGTGAAGCCTTCATTTCATTTTTCTCCATCCATCTTCTTTTTTCTTGTCCTCTCCAGCTGATAATGGTCTAAACCCCACGTGGCCCCGAAAGCCGTTCCAGTTCACAGTGTGCAACTCTGCCTTTGCCTTCCTGCGCTTTGTGGTGTATGAGATCGACATGTTCAATGACCAAAACTTCTTGGCTCAGGCCACGTTCCCAATTCACGGCCTCAAGACAGGTACACACAACAACAGCTACACCAACAACAACAATAATAAGGATGTGTTCTCTGAAGTTAACTCTAAAGTCAGTGCTGTATTCAAAGCTGTCTTTCTTTGTATGACACCAGGTTACCGGTCAGTACCTCTGAAGAACAGCTACAATGAGGATCTGGAGTTGGCTTCTCTGTTAGTCCACATGGACATCATCAGTGGCAGGGTGAGCTGCTCTTCTTAACTCAGGCTTTTCTTAAACCTGCTTTTGTTGATGTCTTCACAATCAACAAAAATGATGAATAGAGAAAATGTTCCATAGAGATGCAGGTATGTGCCTTTTGTTACCTTTGCGCAGAGCTAGGCTAGCTGTTTCTCCTCATTTCCAGTCTTAAAGCTAAGCTAAGCTAAGCTAACCAGACTCCATGGGTAGCTTTATATTTATTATACAAACATGAGTGGTACCGATCTTCTCATGTAACTTGTGAAAGTAGCCCCTAAAATGAACATATATGTTAACTTCGTGGGAATCAAAATACGCTTATATAGGTGAACATTTGGAACAACAGCTGCATCTGCAGTTGACTCTTTGGCACATGAATCATTGAACTCCTTGTTTTCTCTCAGGATGAAAACGGAGAGGTTCTGAGCCCGTTCCTTGCAGTCGGGGCCGCGCCACTGTCAGCATCTGCCCAAGCAGGGAGGGAACGTTTGGGGGAACTGAGCTCAGTGTCTTCGACTTCCTCCAACATGTCTCCTCTGCCACAGTCGCCTGCCCAGGCCATGGCCTACAGGGGGAGGGAGGGCTCCTTTGAGTCCCGCTACCAGTCGCCTCTAGATGACCTCAGGGTGTCCCAGGAGGCACTGTTGGACCACATGGACCCACAGAACAGAAGGTAAAGGTGATGTGTGTAGGTTTTTTGGTTTTTCATGCCAGTGCAAGGACTTTTGCAGCCATAGAAGATTCCAGACATCCCTGTCTTTGTCTTTACCTCAGGATGTTGCGGAGGACCAGAGTGGGCGGAGAGAACCGTGTCTAAGTCCAAGCCAATCAGGATGTATTTCTGTTGCACCCCCCCTCCTCCCCGCCCTCCTCACCCAGTCGCCTCTCCCCGTACTGATGATGTCACTGACTGCTGTGAACACTGTTTCCATGGAAACGCCCACCACCGCTTTGGCCTACATTTCAGGCAGCTCTCCCTCCCTTCATTCTCCAACACCCACCCCCGCCCCCCCCCCTGCCCCTCTCCCTATTCTACCCCCTCCCTACCGCCCAGCCTCCTCACCACTCGCCTGATGAGAAGGAGGGACTCGGACATAAGCAGAGGAGGGTGGGGGGCACTGAGAGGAAGCTGACCGCTGCGGACAGGAAGAAGAAACGGACATTCACAGGAGAACAAAAACAAGGCTGAAAAAGTTCCAGCTCTGGACTGGTGGTTTGCGGGGCGGTTTGTCCTCTCTCGTGTTTTAGGTGTGCACAACAGCTGCTTAGTCTGGAGGCTAAGATGAGGGAACGAGAGAGTTATAAATGTGTCAGTTTGAAACTGTTTCCCGGTTAGGTTTCTTTGCTCTTCTCTATTTGGCGTATATGAATATATGTATTTATTCCTGCTGTGCTGTCAGCCAGAGAACAGCAGCAGCTGACCTGCTCTCAAAGAGCTCCTGTCTCCATGTTTTTAATTATTATAATTATTTAAACCTTTAAACATTCATAATGTGATTTTTCTTTTTTTATTTTGTGTATATGTGTAAAACACGAGGGCTCTCTGCGGCTATTTTAATGCCTCTCTCTTCTCTGCTTTGTGCAAGAAATGGTGCACCTCCAGTCTAACTCTCGCCCTATAAGAAGGAATATTTTATTCTTTTTATTTCAAAGGCATCAGGAAGAAGTCATGACCTGTTCGTATTGAAAGCAGCGAGAGAGCGGGCAGCATCATGTATGTCTGCCTACACGAACACACATGCGTACACACAGAGGCTTTTTTATTTCTAACTCACATTCCTAAAAACTGCTAATCATTCCATTTTTCTGCATCACAGTCGCCTTTTTACAAGCCAGTCTGACACCTTCAAATGTCTGTCTCCTTCTGTAGTCTCTAACTCCTCAACAGTCTTGTCTGTAGGTGATCTGACACCAATTTAAGCAGGACCAGGCATACAAGTCAACCGAAAAGTGGTAGTGTAGTCAGTTTATGGGCCCTTCAAGTGGCAACACATTTGTCAATCGAAGGATGGTTCATAGGGTGCACACAAGTGACTGATACACAGTTAGCCCACGTGCTCACATTTGAAAACATTTGCATTCAGAGGGAACATTGTGAATGTTTCAATATGTCAATGTTCCAAACTGCAATTGTGGAAATGTAGCCTGAAATTCAGTTATAAGTAACTTTGCAGGCCTGTGTTTCCATGACTTATGGTGGAATTATCACAGAAATGTTGATTGTTTTAAGTGACATTTCAAGTTAGATGGAATTTATGGCCCTTTAGCTGGTGTTTTTTTTTTTTTTAATTAGTAAACATTAAGTACTCCCATAACAACAAATCTCTGACTACAGTTAGTATAAAAACTGTCACTGTTTTAACTCATGTGATCAGTGTGTTTTAGTTCCAACCAATGTCTCTTAAGGGGTTTTGCAGCATTAAGCAAAGGTGTTTTACTGCAGCCACCATGTTATTTGTGGATGTGTTGTACAATAGAAGTTCCCCATGTTTGTAATGAAACTCAGTATCGCTGACCAACAGTGACCAAGTGAGAAGGTTTGCTTTGCCACTGTAAGGCGTAAAGAAAATATGCCATGTTCTCTCTCTGCTGGTACATTTTCGCTGCACCACAAAGACATAAGGACCCTTTTGTGTTAGTGCTGCCGCGGTATTCTGGGGAGTTTTGTCCCGGCACCGAGCAGCTTCCCAGAAACCAGGGAGGCTTTTAAGTTACACTGCCATTATATACAGTTAAATTGCCACTGCCCGTGAATTTATTTGTGAGGAAATGTGCAAAATTGCAAACTTTGTGTAAACAACTGGCTGACGGCTCAAAGTGAATGTCAAATGCTGTGCACACCACGATTCATCATTCCCACCTTTAGACTCTCAGCCTGGCTTCTGTTTATTAATGTTTGTCTAACTCGGTAATTGAGACTTCTCCTGAGGTAAATGTTGATGCTTTTCAATGTGCACAGAGGTCTCATTTCCTGCATTTGTGGTGTGAGAGCATCTGTTTCAAACGAGCAGGTTGAGTCTAAGCTAACTAACTTTGTTGTAGCTCTGTCTCTGTGGCTGATGGACGACATAGATGCCGGGGGGGGTTGGGTTGGGTTGGGTTGGGTTGGTGTAGAGGTCTGGGGTCTGGGCCTTCAGTGAGCCCAGATGGAGCTCGTATATAACCAGTGGTGTTACCTTTCCAGGTTTGTATCAGAAAGTGTTTTTCTTCTGCTCGTATGTGATGACTAAATGATGTAAACTCAGTATTCTCACTCAGTGTTTGACCACTGAGACACACCTAAAGCCATATGGTATGATTTAAGTTAAGGTAAAAGCAGGGACAGGAGTGAATACTTGAGGTCTCAACTCAGAATTTTCCAGCATCTTGTTGCGTTTGTACCCCAATAATAATAATCCCAAAGCTCCCCCATATGTCTTTTTTTTCCCTCCCGTGGTCCATGAATGGTGTTTGTGGAGAGCTCTCCCTCCAATGCTGCATTGCTCTTATTGCCAACCTGTCTGCTAATGTCTATGTGCCTCCGTCAGTATACAAATCACATTAAAGCCACATCATTCACTTCCCCTGCCGGGCTTAAAGCTCCTGCACAGCCACGGCACACCCACACAGGCGTTGTCACTTATTTTGACTGACGGGCCCTCCCTTCAGCACAGTCTGAGCATGTGTAGACCATGTTTGACTGACATGCATCTGAAGCCAACATTGCGTTTGTTGCACCAGTTACAGCAGTACAACGTAAATTCCCACCAACCTGTAAGGAGGTCTAATCAAGCAGAATAATTTTAGAGCGTCTGTGTGGTTGTGCACGGCCCTTTAAGTGTCGTCTTTTTTTTCTCTTCAGTCTTGTTTGTTTCATCACTGATGGTCTCATTTACGATTGCCTTTCTGTAATGTGCCTAAACTATGGAGAGGAAAAGTATTCATTTTAATTTTGCCTTTCATATGAAACATATTAAAGCCTGAAAAGTAAATAAAATACTTACTACTTTATACTAATTTGTCTTATTTTCATTGCTATAAAAAATGATTCTGTCAGGTGC
Source organism: Datnioides undecimradiatus (assembly GCA_008933995.1). NCBI lineage: Eukaryota > Metazoa > Chordata > Actinopteri > Lobotiformes > Datnioididae > Datnioides > Datnioides undecimradiatus. The sequence goes on from WARS01000026.1 coordinate 7,496,972, forward strand.
ATTCATATGTTGGTTAAATGTTTGCAGTCAATTGCAATAGAAAGTTTCATCAGCTTTAGAAGCTGAACCACAGGAAGAGAGTGCTGCAGTTTCGGTCTTGGATGTGTTAAAAGCACGTTGCTGAGAGCAGGTTGACAGAAGTGTTGCAGTGTTTAAACAGTGAGAATTGTGTAGCTTCACAAATATAATGATTTCCTCATTTAATGTGATAATAGAAACTTGATTTCAAATTCTTGGTTCGACAAAAGAATTTTTTAGTCATCACCTCGGGCTTCTGGAAGGTGTCCCTGTGTTCTGACATTCTCACGTTATCAGTGTAGAGATTTGGGGACTGTAATGCCACAAAAGGTCAGGGTGCCATATCCTAGGCAAATTTTTAAAAATCTGTAGACTGGGAAAAAATAATTGTTATTGCAGGTGCTACTAGAGGGTATTTGTTGGCTGTTGTTGGCTTACTTTGTTGTGATCAGGCAGAGTTAACAGTTCTTGAACACCACTACCCTTCTGTTATTGTGCACCATGAAAAACATTCCCAATGACAACAGAAGCCGCAAATGTATTACATTCTGTTTATTCTGCAAATACCATCTGTAAAAATTATACATCAAGCCTAAGTATGGAACTCTGGTAAAAGTTCACAGTTCTTTTACAGTCAAATTTATTTAATAGGAAAGTTCCATAAAAACGAATGTACGTACACGTCGGTGACGTAAAGAAGCACTTGATGCTACAACACAAACCAGTTTCCATATAGTCAGCTATATTGTGTCGTGTTTTGTTTCTGTTCAGACAACAGGGTGCTTGCCTTCTTTGGATGACAGAACTGAACAATGTCCGATTTGACCGAACATGTACAGGTAAGAAATGAAAAGTGAGTACAGAGATAACGAAACAAAAAAAAAATAAATAAAATAAAACGACCAAATGAACTTCAGTGCTGCGTTTCACATAAGACACAGAACAGCCTTGTTAGGACATATAAGTAAGCTGCAAGCATCAAGTCAAAGTGTATGAGTGCAAGTTGGTGGAAAAAGGAGTATGAAATGTCACAATAGAAAAAAAGGGTCATCTCATTTACTTTAAGGCCTAGGCAAGCACCCTGTAGCAAAGAGCTGTGCAGTTTATTCGTACCCCAAAACAAACTATGAACTGTCTGTCAACGATCCGCTGATCCTCGTCTGAAGGTTGGTGCGGTCAATAAACCCAACCCCCACCCCCGATCGACATCTGCTGAGGTCTCAATATTCACCACACTTCTCCCTTTTTTTCCTTCTCTTCTTCTTTCAGATCTACCTCCTTATTTTTTTCCTTCCTTTCTCCCATCACAGCAGGCAGGCGGAACAAACACGGCAGAAAAAACGATGTCAGACCTGCCCCTCCCCTCCTCCACATGCACTCGTGCACCCAAGTCTACACTACACTTCCTTCTGAAGGGAAAATGGCCGACAGGAGGGTACTGGAGAAGGTCTGTGTAGTATAACGGAGGACAGGCTGGGAGTGGGTGGATGGATGGATGGGGAGGGTGGTGGGGGGTAGTGGCTTTAGTGTCCATCTCACGTAGTGGGGGAGGTCATGCCTACCTCTGGGGTGTGAGCAAGGGAGAAAGAGAGATGGGTGAGGAAGGTTTCAAAGTCCATTTCCATCCAGTGATCCTGTTACAACCACATCTGCTGTCTTTTCCTCAGACTGCCGACACAAAGACCACCTGCGTTGTGAACTCCATCCTCAGACAAAAGGCCTCTTCAGTTGGTTCCTGTGACAATTAAGAAGCAGAAATTAAAAATCCATCGCCCTGACAACGAGCTCCAGAAGTACAAATTTTCTTCCCGATTATTCACACTGGTGCTGGTATCAGACATGTATTTGTTTTCCTGTCACAACATGCCTCATTACTCATAATTATCATTGTGTGTTTGCATGTTTCACCTGAGAGACAATTATGCATGTTCTGGTTATGATTCATCTCTATTTACTACCTTTTAACAACCAGTTTTCCCACCATAATGAAAAACCTAATCAAAACAGAACAACATCTACTAGATTATTGACAGATTTATCAATGGAAATAATTGTTAGTTGCAGCCTTTGTCTGGTTATACAGTCCGTTATACCTGCACGTATTTCTACACTCGCTCCAGACAACTCCAGACATGAAGACTACCTTCAGTAGGATTCACAGTCTTCCTCCTTCCTCCTCCACCGTCTTTGTTGCGACACCACACACCGACTGCTCCATTTTCTCCTCTGTCCCTCCTCCTGGCTGCGGCTCCAGAGGGGAGGATCCTGTTGTTCGTGGCTCAGCTACTGCACCTGGTGCAACTGGTCTTGGTCCTGCTGCATGAGCAGCAGCAGCAGCAGCAGTTTGTTCCATCCTGGGCAAAGTCGCCTTGGTGGAAAACCAATGTCGCACCAAGTCTGTTGTCAAACCACTAGCATCAGCCAGTTCCTGCAACTGCGCATAAAAAAATACTGTGTTAATTATAGAATGATCGTAAATGCTCAAAGCAATGTGTAACAATGGCAAAACGAAGGAGATTCTTTTTCTTTTTTCTCTGAATTTAATTTTTGTGCTTAAGAAGATTGTGTTCTCTCATTTTTCAGAAGTTACACAGTTTAACTTTAAAGTGTAAGCTTATACACCATTAAGAAAATAACAGACATAAATAGAAGAAATTAGACAATGACACTTAAATGCACAACAGCACACAGTAATAGCACACTACTGATGGTACATCATATCACATATAGTCATTATGGATGTAAAAACTTACACGCACATTAGTTACACCTTTCCATATAGCTTTAAACACAACTGATATCTAGCCAGTGCATTAGTGTTATAACAGAATACACAGTTCAATCAGCACAGCATGAACCATGCACATACTGCATTTTTAAAAAATAAATACTAATAATCTCATCATCCAAACCTGAAGGCAGCCAAGAGACACTTAAATCCATTAAGTAAAGTCAATAAAGAATGATAATGTTGATCAAATTGGATAAATGAGTTAAAAACATAAAACACAGATTAAATTCCTCAGCTGTTTGTCAAGTGTCACTTGGCAAAACAAATATAAATAACAATTAAACACATTTTTCACAGCTTGCCAAACATCTTGACCTCTATGTGCAACCTGCAAACAGACAAATGATTTCTCTCTATTTATTATTACAGCAAGATACAGGGAGATGGGCCGAGCAGTCTGCTCATAAACTTCTCTCTGTGAGCATTGAGTATTTCTAAATGATGTATTTAATACAGTTTCTGTTACACGTTATATATTGCAGATGCTGATACTTCTGCACTTCTTGTTCGCTGCAGAGACAATTAAAGCTCCCAGTGCGAGGTCATATAAGTTTATCTTATGTTGCATGGGTACTCATGTCAAATATAGTAGGAAGGGGGGGGGGGGATTTTAAATGTGGCAGAGTGAGAAGACATGCAAAGACATCTAAAAGCTCCTTAATTGAAAAAGTATATTTTCTCTGTGCTTCTTATGCACATACACTGCCACACAGAACACAAAACAATAAAACACATTACAGCTTGGTACCTCCCCTCAGGACATCAAAAGATGGAAGAGGTATTTTCACAGAAGTCAGAGTGCAAATCAAACAAAACACGAGTGTGTTTTTAAAGAATAAATCACTCTCAAACAAACAAACAATGCCGCTCTTTTGAGTCAAGAGCCACAACAATAGCAAACTGGAAAAATCAGGGCACTTTTTTATTGCGCGTCTTGAGTGGAATAAAAAAAGCCTCTAATGTAATGTGGCTGAAACCAATACACCTTGACAACACTTTGACAAAGACCTGACACCTTTTCACGGTTTGTAACCAAGGAGCCTCCAGGTGTTGTTATGTCATTTCTGACCCAGCACAGTTAGTGAAGCAGTATCAGAGCCAAAGACAAGTACAGCGTCGATGAAAACAGGAGACACTTCCTGGAGCGGCTTATTTTCTTGGATATGAGTACATTTTCTCCTACAGAGCAGTTAGCAAACGTGAACACAACTGAGTGTTAGCTCCCGAAAATATCCTGTTATATCTTTTATACCACAGCATCAGAGACTGATGATTTGTTCCTCAGATTTCAGACCCACCGAACTGCTCTAACAATTGTGTGAACATCACTTGTTGTGATGAATTACCTTTGACTCCTCTAGCCTGCCGTGGATGCTGAGGTGGGACTGAAGGACCTGTGTGTTCCCCGTCTGGAGGTCCTCTTCCAGAGCCATGTCCTGGTAAGCCTCCAGCCACTTCAGCTGGCCATTTTTCTGCACATAACGGCAGTCCCCGAACCAGCGCACTACCTCAGGTCTGGGCAGTCCAGTAGCTGCGATCAGTTCGTCATACTGCGTGGCGCTTGGCCACTGGGTTCGAGCATAGACTTGTTTGAGCAGCTGCAGCTGCTCTGCTGTTTTCTTGCCTCGGATCGCTGTTGGTTTGGGGGAATGAGATGTTTTTGGTGTTGGTGTGGATGACTGTGATGGTTTGGGGGTTGGGGATGGGGTGGGGCCTGGAGAGGGAGCAGGTGTGTTGCTGGATTGAAGTGGTAAAGTGGAGCTTTCCAACCCCTCACCTTCTGCTTTGCCATTGGCCTCTGTCACCTTAAGCATCTTCAGATTTATTTTAATAGGGTTCACTTTCAGTTCTCCTGAACCGTCCTCTTTCTGTCTCTCCTCCCCATCTACCTCCATCTGCTGCTCCTCCTCTCGCAGCGCCCGCTCAGCCTCCTCTTTCTTTTTCTCTGCTGCAACTCTCTTCCTCCTGTCGGCGAACCAACCATGGATCTCCCTTCTGGTCATCTTTGTCTCAGATCGCAGTCTGTCCACCTCCTCTCCTGAAGGTTCAGGATTCTGGGCAAAACTTCCCTCAAGAGCCTTCACCTAAACGTAATACAGGAATGGAAATGGGTCAGGAACCTGGAACAACTAAGCAGAACTAGATAACTTGACTAATCAAATAGTCAATCAACAAGAGCTATCAATAAGCTTGATGTCTGGCAAATATTCTGTATATTCTCGTCTACTCACAATAAGATGATTTTCTCTGTTCTACATCAGTGCAAACTAAATATCCTTGGGTTCTGAGCTGTTCTCTGTTTTTATCTGAAGATAAAAAAAAATTCCAGCAAACCTGAAAGTCCTCCTGAGCATTTTATGCTCTATTACACACCAAAGGCTGAGGCTCACCTGATGAGGTTCTCTCTCCTTGTAGCGAATAGCAGTAAAATCAGGAGAAGGGAGTCTGGGGAGTCTGCGTGAAGGTGTGGTGGGAGAGGTTGGAGTCTGTGATGCAGTCGGGCTCAGGGGTGCAGAGCTATGCTGGGGTGTTTTTGCACCAGTGTTGCTGCTGATTTCAGACAGATCGACAGGGTTGGCACTGCCAGCGGCACCGCTCCCTGGTGTATTTGGACCACTCCCCGCTCCAGCTGCAGCGCCTGACTTACTCTGTCCCCCCGTGCTGGAGCGTGTGCCTTTGAGGTTGCGGAAGTGGTACCGCCGATCGCTGAACCACTTGCGGACCTCTCGTACTGTAAGCCCAGTCAAAGAAATGAGGCGGTCCACCTCCTCCTGGTCAGGAAACTGGCTGGTCTGAAAACTGTCCTTCAGAGCACTGAGCTGCTCTTGAGACTTCTTGCCCTTGTAAAAGCTTGGGTCCAGGAATGTGTTGACAGGTGTCTGTGAGCCAGGTGTGCTGCTTGAAGGGGCTGCAGGAGAAGGGGATGAAGACTTTGAGGCAGGGGAAGATGGCTCCTCCATGTTGATGGGTGGAGAGTCACTCATGGTGGGGTCGGCATCATCTACGCTCATGCTGGTTGTGTTAGTTTTGTTGCTGCTACTGTTGGTATCTTTACTCTTCTGTCCATCGCTGCCTGATTTGCTGTTACTGTTGTTAGATTTGCTGTCCGTGGTGTTTTTGCTTTCTGTAGTTACTTTGTTGTCACTCTGCACAATGCTGGTGTTGTTGACTTTGCTGATATCGGGGTTCTTTGCATTTAAATGGCTGGTAACATTACTATTGCTTTTGTCACTGCAGTCTGCACCAGCACTGCTGTGTTTACCATTGACACTGCTCACCTTGGCATTGCTATGATTACTGCTTCCTAGACTAAGGTTGATGACACTAGCTTGACTGCTTGTAATGATATTGCTAGTGCCCCCTCCCCCACTCTTACTACCGTTACTGCTAATGATGTTGCTCGCGGTGCTGCTGCTGCCTACCGTCCCCACCACCATGCTGATGCCTTTGTCTGCTACCAAGGCTGCAGCAGGTCGGGCCTGCATCATGGGGCGAGCTGCAGCCTGAGGCTTAGGTGTGACGGCCAGGGCCACCGGCGCACTGCTAACCTGGATACCATTTGCCATGACAGGCTGTGTGACGATTACCCCTCCTTGGCTGACAAGAGAGCCCTGCAATATGTGAGGGATTCCTGTAGTCCCCAGTGAGGCAGGCAGGACTGTAATTGTGTGTTGGGCTGGGCTACGGTGGCTCTGGCTCTGGTTCTGTGAGCTAGAAGGTGCAGTCTGGATTATGGTGTTGAACATCTTCCTCCTGGCCTCCTCGATCTCCTCAGGGGACCAGCTGATGCCTTGCTTAAGTCTCTGGGCCGTAAACCAGATCTTGATCTGCTCCTCAGGGAACTTGGTGACCACAGTCAGGTAGCAAAGCTCAGCCTTGGTGGGGTACGGGAACTTACTAAAGGAGGTCTTCAGGAAGGAGGAGGAATCCATGGAGGCACTGTAGGTAGGGATGCTGCTCAAGGGAATCATCACCTGGGAGGGAGAAATGTGAAAACAACAGCGGGGGCTTATTCTCTTATTTGATATCCAATCTTGCCAACACTGAGACACAAAAAAATAAAGCTAAACAGTCACCTTGGGGAGATTTTTGGAGGAAGAAGGCGACGAAGTGGAAGAAATATTTGAGGAGGCTGTGACTGGCGCAGACTGATGAAGGCTTCTGTTTTGGACCACTGAGACGACCTACAGAAACAGATTAAAAAGAATTTGAATATATAGAATCTGAATTAACGTAACCAGGTCAAATTCAAACAGACTTTACCAAAACCAAACAAAGACATAGAAAGAACCACTAACCTGTGTGATGGGAGTCTTCAGCATTGGTAATGCCCCCGAGCCGTTGACTATCTGGATTGCTGAGGGCAGAGTGACCTTGGTCGTTCCATTGTGGACAATTGTGGGTACATGGGTGACTGTCACTGCAGCAGTCTCCTTTTTCTCAGTCTCTCGGAAGGCGGATATAGAGCTTGGGTCAGAGGAAGTCTCATCGGTCACTGGATGAGACACCACTATCCGCTTAGGCTCAGATTTGCCCTTTAGCATCCTCATTATTGGGGTTTTGGTGATCGAAATCTCGCTATCCTTCCCTGTCTCTGCTCCCAACACAAGATTCTGCTCTACGACTATTCTCCTGTCTTTCTTCCTCAGCTGCAGAGTTGTGTTTAATGTGCTGGGGTGAACCCTGGCATTATGCAGGGCCAGCCCCTCAAACTTGGGTGCTGAAACCCCACAGCTCACACAAAAGAAGCTGGGGTCTGCACGGAAGTCTGGGTGCCCAGAGTATACATGATCTAAGAACAAGTTAAGGTCGTGGGTTTCAAAGTTACAAGGCTTACAGGTATAAGTGCCAGCACCATCTTTAACAGAGTCCCCTGCCTCTGGTTTGGAAGACTCTCCTGTGTCGAGGGGACTGTGCCTACCCCCTCCAGAAATCCTGGACTGACGGAGAACAACAAGAGAGTCCTGTTCAACCTCCTCTGCTGAGTGGACAATCTTGCTGGGGATCATACAAGGAGTAGTAGACTTCCTCTTGCTGGCCATGGTGTGACCTCAGGGTGGGGAACACGGGTCAAATGGCTGAGAATAGGATGTGAGTGAGAATATGGGTCGTTTCTGGTTGACTATAGACCAGGCATGGGGGAAGGAGGATGGCGGGACATGTCCATAGGTCAGCTTGCTTGTAGCTCTCACTGCAATTTTGAGGAGAAACCTGGAAATGAGACAAGGAAACATATTATAGTTCCCCATAAAATGCCTTGCACCTGCAATTTGTTGTTAGCTTTTGTTAGTGGCATAAACAGTTTTAAGTACAAATGAGGGGAGAGATTTGGATTCAGAGTAAAAATGAGATGGGATATCTTACGCTACACAGTACAAGCCTGTTTCCTCTCAGCTGGACAAGAAATCACGCATGACTGAGTATTTCCAGGTAGAATATCAACAGTACAGGCAAGGATAGGGGTCTTGTGAGAAGATTCAGCTGGAGCCTTTAAAATCAGGTGTTGCTCATAAATCTTTAATTTAAAAAAAAAAAAAAAAAAAAGTCTTCTCAGCTCCCCAAGAAACTGAAGGCTATGTCTTTGATGAGGGCATTCAAACAAGCACAGTCTGCTTCTTTACTAAAGGCATTTTGGGAGCGCTCCTGTCCCACCCCCTTTCTTTCCCCTCCCCCACGCAACTCTGTCTCACTTCCCCTCGTTCAGACACACCCCCACAGAGAGAGCACATTCTGTATTTTTTTTTTTTAAATCTAGAGCCTTTGTAGCTACACCGAATGCCTTCATAAAGATTGACAGACATATTTACTGTGAATGTGTTGCTTAAGATAGGGACTACTTGACAATTTACCAAGTAGGCGGTTCAACAGATGTTCCTCAGAAAAAATGACGTTGTCAGCCAGCAGTAGTATGGACAGCACAGACAGAAACACACAGAAATGCACAAGAAGGTGAATTTTCACGTTTTCATTTCACCTCTAGAGCCCTTGTTTCCATATAAAATGGCGAAGCTTCCTGTGGAGGAGTTTGCCCCTCCCTCCTTCCCTCCTTCCTCCACTCCCTCCCTCTGACAGAGAGGTAGTGATGCAGTATTGGAGGACAGCTCTAGGGCAATTACTCTCCCAATCACTCTGCACTGACATGACACCTCACGCATGCACACATGCATGCACGCACACACGCGGCAGCAAAAACTCAGAAATGTTCAACCGCTCAATGTAGAAAATCCTAAAAAGTCCAGCCCCACCCCATGCAAAGGTACTTTACTAACAAACTCAAACCAAATCTAGAATAATCTGAGCTATGCAAAAGATACATTTGTCTGGGACTTGTTTCAGTCTACGCATAACCGCTTTGTGCCCAACACTCCTGCAGCACCACTATCTCTGTCAGGTGAGCAGCTTCCTCCAGGTGAGTGTCGTCATACAATGAACCAACCCCTTTCCAGTGAAATATCACTTGTTCAACGGAAAATACTCCCTTTCTATGGTACCTAGACTCACGCAGACACACACGCAGCCTTGCTTTGCAACAGAAAGGTCATGGTACATTAGCTCACAGCCCAGTTAACCCTCACAGGACTGGGGTGTGACAGAGGCCCTTTCACACACACTACTTTGTGGTGAAGGTATACAGAGTTCACTTTTCTGCATTCACAACCTCCATTTCAGCTTGAGTCAGTTTACAAAATACTTCAGTTACTTCATGTGCTGTTTATCTACAGTCTGTATATCTTACAAACTCTTCTGAATTTTTAAAACCAAATCCAAAAGCAATCAAATAAATTCAGTAGGTAACTTTATTGACCCTGTGATGAAAACTCAATTGGACATCTTTGTTCTTCCACCACTGAGCGAAGGCCGCCCTGCTCTCTGGATCAGAGAGTGAGGGGTTAACGACCAAATGAAGTTTGCTACAGTGGATGGAACGTGATGCCCCTTGTTCCCCCATGCACCCCCCAGAGAGAGTAACTGCCCTTCGCCTGGGCTGTTGTGCACACCCACCGACTCCCCTGCCATTCAGTTCTGCATCAGGGGGCACCGCTCTGCCAAGGCAGGCTAGTCACATGACCAACACAAAGGCTTATGGGTGGGCAGCCTCAGCCATCCATCACGTGGTTCTGTTGGGTGGGTGTGGGTGGGAAGGCGAGAGGAGAGGAGAGTGAACGAGAGAGGCTGGGTGGGGGATGGGCAGCCAGTTTGGGGTGAGGAGGCAAGGGAAGGAGGGGTGTTAACTGTCGTGGAAGAAGCACTGAGGTGTTTCAGTGAGGAATTTTTCTCCGATACCCCCCTCCAACCAGCAAACGTCACCCCACCCTGCTAACCCCCGCTCTTCAACGCCCCCTTCTTGCTCCACACTACAATCACACAGTCCTTCCCTCCTCCCTCCCTCCATGCTGCACTGCAAAGCCTGGAATGTTCCAACCCAAGCTGTTCAGCCAGTGGACATAACCTGAAGTTCAGCTACAGTATCTGTATGTGCCGACACATGCATTTAGTGCCTTATGCAAAATAATTACCCAAAGTTAAAACAAACAGTGAACACAAAGGCGTCACAAGATATAAAACCCCAATTAGGCATATGGACAGCCTTTGAGACTGCTGGCTAGCGCTTAAATGGTGATAAAGTTCACATCATACAACGATGCAAGTGTAAAAAAAAAATAAAAAATCTGAAAACCAAAAAGCCACAACTGCGTGGTGAGTACATATGCAGACAAAAGTTGTACCTCTGCCTGGAGAATAACCAGCAGAAACCAACGGGCCTCATACAGGTGAGGACTGAAACAATGCACAATGCAAGCTGAGATATTATCAGCGAGTTGAAATTGGCAGCTCATGTCTCAGCAATGCCAGGCTCGCATGAGTTCTGTTGACTCAATCGTGTGAGCGCATTGACCAGTGACTTTAATTTGAATCTTGCACATACGTTCACTGACCATGTGGTGATGGTGGGTTTGTGTCTGTTATACGTGTCAGCATTTGCATGTGTGGGTTTCCTGTGAGACTGAGAGTGGAGAGAAGGGAGGTGGGGTGGGGTGGGCGGGGGTGCATGTGTGCTCGCATTTGTGTGTATGTGGCGTGCGGGGGTGGCTGCCTGCATGCCTGTGTGTGAGGCTTGTTTACTGAGGTAGTGAGGCTGCCATTTTTTTCCTGTGTCAGAGATCTCCCAGTGACACACAAAGACAATGTTTTTGTCCTCTTGGTTCATAACCTATATTATCCACGCCTCATCAATGGCTCAGCACAGCATGACCTCCTTTCATCCCCTGGCCTGACTCTTGTCTAGGCCTGGGCTATATCCTCTGAGTACAGGCCAATAATAGCGCTCTCACACACACTCACTCACACGTACACACACACACACACACACGAAATCTTACAGCTTGGCTGCATAGCGTAGCAGCATGCTAACTATTCCGCTCCTCTGCTAGCTGACAGTACAGGTGTAATGTTGATATCTATGTGTGTAACAAATGCTCTCTCTGGCAGGACAGAGAATAGGTGCAGAACACAGAGAGCAGTTTCCTTGTTTGCTCCATTTCTTGCCTCCTCACTCTTCTTTTTCCTCCCTCTTCCCATGTCTCTTCACCCTTACTCCCCCTCCCTCTCCAACCGTCTCTGCACCCTCTGCTTCCCCTCCCTCCGTTCCTTCTTCTCCTCCCTCTCCCTGCAAGTTTGGCCCAGGGAGACAGGTCGGCAGCGCCACTGGTGTGTTACTGTCCCCATGGCAACCACCTCCTACCCCCTCTCTCTCTCTCTCTATCTCTCTCTTCCACCAGCTCATTTCTCTAAAGCACATGCATGTGGGTAAACACGCACACACACGGTTACTCAAACCTACACGCACACACATCTCCTATGCCATCCAGTCCTTGGCTCTAGTCGGGCTTGTTTGTTCCACACACCCCTGTGAGTGGTATTTGGAGAGTCCCTGCCCTGCTCCTATTTCAGTGCCTCCCTTACGCGGTGTTGATGTCTCCCAGCTAGGTGTGGTCGCCGTCGCCAAGGCATGCCATTGGCCAGAGCTTATGTCGTCTCTTCCTGTTAACTCACGCCTGAGACCCTTGTCCAGACATCTGCCTGGGCTACTGCCCTGTCCCTTACCCTCTGTGGCTCTTGTGTTTGGCCTGCAATGGCCTGAGGCATGCAGGGCTTCTGTATTCACTGTAGGCTACGCAGGCACGGATACATAAACAGGGCTGAAAATCTGGTAGACGGCATCTCTTTCAGACAGTACCAAGACCCACCTCAATACCCAAGTGTATTCAAGCTAATTATCAAGCCTGCGCCAAAACACAAACCCTTCGCCATCTACAAGTCACTGTTCCAAAACACAAACCCTTTGCCTTTTCTCCTCTGTACCAAAACAGAAATCCCTTTGCAGGTTTTTCTTCTGTCCCGAAACGCGAACGTCTTGTCAGTTACTTAGTTTGCTCCCACCTTACACAGACGTGGCTCCAATGAACCTCCTCCTGTCAATCAACTCCAGGGTTTCACTCACTCTTATCTCTACTGACAAACATGGCTCACAACTCTATAAAAGCTAACACGTTTCATGCGTCTCAACTTCCTTAGCTCTACCATTTCAATCCTTATTCAGACCTGGCAACAAGAAGAAAACCTCAATGACAGTGTTCATACAGTGTCATTCCATCTGCTCCTGAGTCCCACATGGGCTGCTCTCAGGTCAGGGAGCGGATAGCTGCGTGGGTTGCAAACGCTTGCATTGCTGTGGCCACTGCCAGTGCATGCGTTAAAACTGGGTTGCTGAGAGGGGAGGGAGAGAAAAATGGCGGAGCACCATGCTCTGTGCTGTCCAACCTAAAATGGCTGACATCACAAGCTGTTAACCAGCCAAGCAGAGCAAGAGGCTGCTGCTGCTGCTGCTGACCCAAACCTCACTCTGGACGCGTAAGTGGATCACACTGCTGCTCTCCACTCAAGATTGTGAAAAGGCTCCTGAGTAGCAGTCCACTCTGCTTTTGTTGTCATACTTGGTAGAGATCTGGAAGTAAATTGTCATTAGGTCAACACAGAGAGGAGGCGAAACCCACTGATGAAAAGTCATTACTGATGGGCTGACACACACACACACACACACACACACACACACAGTCAGCTGATCATTCGACGCTTAACAGGGGAAAGTAGTGACAAATAATGTGTAAAGTATGTATGTAAAGTGAAGAAAAGTGCAAGCTGTATATATACTTAAAAATTTCAATAAGTGATGTTTTCAATAATCCTTCCACACAAAGCAGCTCAACCTGTGTCAGCTGCAAACCTAAAACTGAGGGAAAGGAAGGGAGAGGGAGAAAGAGAGGGGTGGGAGGGTGAGTGAGACTGTTCAATGAGATGTACAGCCACTGAGCTCAAGCATCTCCACAGCAACACAAAGACATACTGCAAGATTAGGCATAATAACAATAATAATAATAATAATAATAACAATAATAATAATAATAAAGCTCTTAGGAACATTCAATAATGACAATTCCAACATAACCATGGGAAACTGCCACATGACCAAATTGTGTTTTATGTTGGCTTATTTTATTTTTTAAATAATAAACAATAGTGTGGACATGGTCCTGTCCTAATGGTAAAAGGCGTACCCTAGGTGATAGCTGGGTTAAGCTGCTTGTCTATGCGTGGGACTCATGTGGACATCAGACACAAACTAGCTGTCTGGGAAAGCTTTGCTCTAATCCCTGGAGTCACACACTCATGACAACACTGACATGATAAATAACCAAGGCAACAGCTTGCAAACTCATAAGTGCCTGTAAAGCAACACGGTATAAAGCTTGAACTCCGCTTATAGTTCATGAAAAAGTGTGGCAGCCTAGATTTAAACCCCCAGTCAGTGAAAACAAACATCTTATCAGCTAATGACAAAAATAATATATATAAATACATCCATGCATAATTACATACGGTACTGGATAAACCGATGATAGTAATTTACTTTTACTGAAAAAATACTCTTATTAGTCATAACCGATGAGAGGTCAGGGTGATTTTTAACTTCATTCATAGCACAGATTGAACATTTGGGCTAATTTTGCCTTTTGTTTACGCTAACACGTAACAGCTCAGATTTAAATATAAACCGACAACATCTAATTGCCACTGATATGTATAAAAAAAACATTGTCAATGCAAATGTGAGCGAATAGCGGTATTTAGTCAAACAGCACAAACACAGAGTGGCCGGACTGTAACGCTGGTCCCTGAGCGCAGCAGCGTCAAACATTTCCGAAAATGATGCGTGTTCATCTTCCGCTCAAGTTAGGCGGAGTGAGCCCCAACTTAATGGGCTCGTCTGCATTATAGGATTTAAACATTGTAACCAATTCCGACTGGAGGAAAAGGCAAGCCCCCAGCCCAAAGAACTACTCTCTCTCCCCCCCGGTTGGCTGTCGCCATTTTAAGCAGGCGACATGCAGCTGGCCAGCACTGCTGAGCTGAAGCACAGCCCGCAAAGGTAAGCCCTCACAATAGCTCACACAAGTTTGGGGAAAGGTGAACACTTGTATAAACGTGTATCATAAAAGCACACTCACCTCGCTTTGTCGGAGCTCAGTGTATGCAGCGCAGGATTTAAAAAGTTTACAATGATACGGGCTCAGTGGAGCCAGAAACTGACGTGAGGTTTGGGCTTCACTGATGGCAACTTATAGGTGTAAGCCCCCTCTGTCCATCGGCTGGTGATAAACGTGACACTGGAGCTACACCGGTTCCTACAACGGCCCCCCTTTTGCGCTTGTTTATTTCGAGTGGCTCTCAGTGTTAAAGCAGGCAGTGGAAGGGAGGAAAATACGACGGACGTACCGAGGGAAGAGACGGACACGTGACGCAGACGTCACTGACGGTGGAGTTGGCGTGAGAGCTCGAGCTCCGCCGCGCGCAGAGCAGAAGAGAGTCTGACATCCCGTCCTGACTCTGACCCAGCAACGCAGGCGGGGGTCGTGGTCAAGTTGTAGAAACGTGCAGAAGCTTGCCTAGTCCCGGTTAAACGGGATGTTACAACAACTCACACCTGTCCCACTCCCAGGTGACCTCTCTTAAAGAGATAGTGCAAACAATATGTCAAAAGTTACCCCTCAATCCCAAACAACTGCTGCACACACACAAGACAGCTTGTGTGCCTTTATTAATAAACAAATGAAAAAAATATGACTGGCCATGCACATATTTAGTGAATAATACAATGAACCCTTCCTTTCACCAATAATCCCATCAAGCACCAGGCCTATGGCAGCTTCAGGACTATGTTGCACAGACTCTCAGAAAAAAGGCTTTTTCTTGTGTAAGCTTTTTTTTCTGTGTTGAGCTTGCAATAACGTCATGAAACTCAACATTATTTATTTATTTTTTTATCCAACAAAATAAAGCTGCTAAAGCTACCATTGATACAGGGCCCCTTTAAAAAAACAAGGCCACAAGATGAAATCTACATGAATACCCACCTGATATTGTAACCTAGGTTGCAAATTACCATTAAAATTTGTGAGCAAAGAAACTTTCAGAAATTATCCAAAACACAGTGAACCTGGGGAAAACCTAATTTGTGTACCCAAGGACAGTTGCCTGTTATGCTTGCTTGTAAGGCCTAGTACACCCTTACACATTTAAAACTCTCATTAATGAAGGTTTGTTTCTGTTAATTGACTTAATGGTAACAAGTCTCCCAGTATTTTTCAGTATAGCACCACAGACTGCAGCCTCCCAACTGACAGTTACAAAAACCTAAACATCAGAATGTAGTATTGCAGTGCTGTTGTGTTAAAGAGCAATAGTTTTTAGAATTTTAGTCTTCCACAAAAAGGATATGCAGATGATAAAGCTACTCACTCACTTACATTTCTGACCCCTCTCATAGGAGGTAAAGCTTTCCACATATTACCTCTATCAGGGTCATTGTGACTGTAAATTCACTACAGAGCAAGCACATCGTATGACTATTTGGAGACTATTATTGGTTTTTCATTAAGCTGTGGTTATTATGCATGAATGCCATTAGCCTCAAATTAAGGATGGTGACACATCCCCCACATCTTCCTGAATGAGTCATGGCTAGTGTCAATTTTAAAATTCAAAAGAGAAACTGAAATACACTTACTCTGTTTCATATCTTGAAGGTTAAGAATTTATTCATAACTGCAACGACTGCAGTGTATTACACCTGGTATCACAACAAAACAGATACAGGTGCCTTAGAGGGAAGAAATATTTAAAAATCTCACTATAATCCATTCTGAGGTGAAGAAACACTGACATTTAATTCTGTTTCTATACAAAGTCAAGAAGTCTGAGATTCTTTTTCACCATAATCTAATTTCTATGACTTTAATTTTATTATCCTCATGTGAGATCATATTATGAACCTGCTGTCACATATCAAAACCAGTTCCCTGTTTAACCACATTATTTGTCAAATAAGTCAGTTTATGTCAGTTAACATAGCTATATGTGAATTTACTTAAGCTCAAGCAATTGTGGTTATCTCCAGTCAAAGTGTTAATAAAGAGAGGATGGAGCCTGATAAGACTTCCTATAGTAAGTTAAGTAATAGTCAAAAGACTAAAGACAAAAGAAGCCCTCTGCTGGACAGCAGAGAGAATGACAGAAAGATTTCATCAAGTACCAAATCACTCCTAAAAAGTTTGGACTCCAATACAATGTAGAGTAAGAAAGCATATAATAAGAGTTAGTAATAAAATGGCCAATGATTTAAAAAAAACAAACAAAAAACCTGAAGCTTAATTGGTTTAAGTGCCAAAATAAAAGAAATTACCCAAGAAATAACAAAAGCTTAGAATAAACTGATCCCCCCCCCCCCCCCCCCCAAATTCTTTCAAAATTTTAGTATCAGGACATTTTTACCTCTCTTGTCCCATTTATCACATATGTGTGTGTGTGTGTGTGTGTGTGTGTGTGTGTGTGTGTATTTTTTAGTGATTGCAGATCCTTAATGTAAAGAAGTAGCAGTTCAAGTAAGAGCATTAACAGCTTTCACTTGATGATAATAACTGGATGATCTGAGAGAGAATGGCATAAAAATCTAAATGAAAAAAAGCTAACTTTAATACTTACTGGGTGGAAAATTGACATTGCCATGGAAACAGCAAACTATAACGCAAGGTCACAGCCTGGAGGAAAACCATGAAAGTGTTTAGTTCTAGTTGATCTCTTTTCTGGTCATTGCATTATTATGCACCATTACTACAATAAATGCTTGGTGCTAATGCTTGCCTCACATGGTGTCACGAATGTATCATTTTAATAAATCAGTTAATGAGATTCTATCAGGCCTATCTCTTGTCATAACAAGGCAATATGAGCATCCTTTTATTTTATACGCTTGCAGTAAAGAAAATATGCACTCTTCACATATTGGTAAACCTTGTACAGCACGATAAGACAATACTGTGCTTGAGCATGGTTGAAATGCATTTACACATCCTCACCTTTGGGGGTCGCTGTAGATTTTAGGCTTTTTCTGGCTATAGAGGTGCAGAAACGTCGCACTCCGTGATTGGCTGTATTTGGCTGGGGTCAAACAATATTGCGCATGCGCAGACGGACCTTTTCGGTTAGCGTCTGGAATCTGTCATATCAGCGGAGCGCTTATTCCCCTCATACCTTCAAATATTTCCCCATACTTCCTTCCCTTGGACATCGCCAGAGGCCTAAATCGAGCGTGAGGCGTCAACAGATTTGGATTTTAACTTTTAGAGGTCTGTAGCGAAAGTAAACGGCAAATAATGACGAGCAGTATAAAGCGGAAAGAAGAAAGTCATCAGCTGAATGGGGGTGTAAAACTGTCCACATGGAGCAAAGCCTTCAACAGTAATGCTGTTTGGGAAGAGAAGGTCAGTCAGTTGCCCTTTTTGAAACACAGCCCAGTGGTCATATTGTTGCAGTCGCTACTTATTGTCCTTAAGTTTTCGGTGCAGTTTGCTGTCAGATGTTCCTAAAGACGGCTATGTAGAGCTAGCTGCCAAGCTAAGGATTAATCTGATTTGGCTCGGTTGGCTGTCAAAATACAAGGAATACAGTTTATTGTATGGGAGATTAGGTTTAGTTAAAAACAAACCTAAGAGGCATGTGAATTTCCTCTACTCGTGAACTTAAGAGATCAAATCAATGAAAAGCTTTTTAAAAAATAAATACAGAATTGTGTATCATATTATTGTTCAATATGTTTTTATTTATCAGTGTAGACTAAAAAAATGTTAAAAGCGAAAAATTCTCAAATTCAAGAGACTGGAATCGGAGAATGTTTGAAAAATGTTTGAAACGATTATTTGAATTTCAAAGTAGCTGTTGAATTTTTCTTGATTGGCCGATCAGTTAATTGATTGATAGGCCCCTCGCAATCCTTTTGTTTTAAGACTGTTTCCTCATCAGTTTGTGTTTGTTTCTGAACACAACCTGAACTTAACTAGATTTGGCTGTTTAGTCATAACATCAGATGAGTCATTCCTGTAATGTTTGTTTTTCTTTTTTTGCTGTTTAAGGAAGTATAGCTGGGTTAGTCCTGATTATCTGAGTGAGGGCTAGATGATTACATGCTTTTAGATCACACGCATGAAAATTAACTGGCAAATGCAATAAAGGAACATGAATTTAAGGTTATTATTCTACAAAGCATATGCGCCTTGGTGTGGTGTTGTGCTGTACTCATTACATTCATTTTTTTTCTGTGTTTTTCACAGGATGAGTTTTTAGATGTGATTTACTGGCTTCGGCAAATTATTGCAGTAATCCTTGGTGTGATTTGGGGTGTTGCACCATTAAAAGGATTTCTGGGGATAGCTATGTAAGTATACTGTACATTCTGTCTCAACAATACCAACTTTTCAGAGTCTAGAGGTCTCCTCATAGCTGGTTGTACCAAAGAAAATTCAGAAATGTCAACGATTTCACGGATTTGCCTTCTTAGATTCTGCATCATCAACGCTGGAGTCCTGTATGTATACTTCAGCAGCTTTCAGCAGATCGATGAGGAAGAGTATGGTGGCACGTGGGAACTCACCAAAGAAGGCTTCATGACATCTTTTGCTCTGTTTCTGGTATGTTTTAATAGATTACTTGTGAAGTATGGTCAATTCTGTCATGGTGTCTTTGGAAATAGAAGTTAAAACTTATCCTCATCCTTAAAGGAACCAGTATGTGATACATACATCCATCCATCTATCACTTTATCCCTTCCGGGGTCATGTATGTGGTGTATGATATATCTCATTGGATGTCAAATTCAGTTGAGTTGCATTTGAGCACCACGGTGTTAAGTGGAGATCTGTATTGGCATCCTGTTCTCAGTAAATCTAATAAGATGTATCAAACTACTTTAAATGTAGAGTGCTGATCAAACATGGATACAAACTCTGTAACTGCGTTCCCTGTTGCTTTCCTAAACAGTTTTCAGAAACATATGCCAAGTGTACTGTTTATGTGGGCACTATCATGCACAATGCTCAGCTATCAAAAACAGAACAGAGAAAGTTGGAGAACAACTAGCACAGACAGGATGTGATGTCATGTATGGGTCAAACATTACTCCTCAACATGTGCATGTTTACATAGCAAATAGTTGTGTGCTGACATCTGTCAAAGGCCAGGTGTCTATTTTCAAATATTGTATAAATTTGAATGTAGTGATGACTTGGTTTGTAGTTTCAGTCATCAGTAACATGTTAAGAAGTGTGAACTGAGAACCTCTAAAGGCCCCATTACACTGTGCGATATCTTGGCTGTCCCAGACTTCAGTCATGGTCGAAATGTGGTGAAGCCTTTGATTGTCGGGACAGTGCACTTGTAGATAATTTTAGAGCTTCAGCAGCTAATTGCAATATGACATGAAATGGTGTCAGAATAAATTGGCAAGCTAGAGCTAAGCTGCTGCCACAAACATATATACCTCAAAGCACTTTGCAGGCACGGCAAGCCATGTTGTCTTTTCTCACAATTAAGGGCCACGCGTTCTTTTTAGAGATGCGTAGGAGTGCCAGCACTGTTGTTTTCATACATTTACTTCAATACGCTGTGACCAAGCTTATATTAAAACTATCTTACACAGTGTGGCATTCAATGACTATTGCTATCATACAATGTGTAATCTAATTTTCATGTTAAGATCAGATTCTTGTGTTGGATCAGGTTTTTTTTTTTTGTTTTTTTTTTTTTTAAATTTATCCTGTTAATCTGTTCGTAATGGGTTAACTGTGCTCACCACTATGAGATGACTTAATCTTCTGTTTGGGAAGTACATCTTTAGTGTCTAATATTGTTTTTTGTTTTTTTTTTTTCCTCTTTACCAGGTGGTGTGGATAATCTTTTACACAGCTCTACATTTTGACTGAGAAGAATCCATTGGACACTAAATACAAACATTTCTGTTGAAGTAAATTGTCAAGACAGAGGAACTCCACAGCTTGAGGGGTGCCAACACTCCTACATACAGTATGACTTTTCAGTGTGCAGTGCATCATGGGAATCCTAGTAATGAGATCCTGCAAGACCACCGTGATGAACATGTTCAAATACTGTACATCTCTCTAATTTTGTGTGAGTTGGGGGGGGGGTTCTTTTTAAGGCACCCTCCATTTCACTTTCCATATGTTATATTTCCTTCCTCACTTCATTATCATCATCATCCCTAACGAAACATTAGTAAATACAGAGCAAATATTTCAGCTGAGATTGGTTGCTGTTCTGTTTAGGATGGCACAGTATGCTATTGCAATTTAAAATAAGGATACTTTCACCTTGTTGGTTTACTGCTGGCCTTCTCTTCTCTGTTAGAGTGACATGAATGCAGATTTTAGACCGTAAAGACAGCAATCAGTGTGTGTATTCATCATTACTGCTCATGAACTTAAGTGACAGGAACTGGGCAATAAAAGCTACGTCTCACCATAAAGTAATTAGGGCTCAATCAGTCCATGAGTGTGAAGTGTTACCTTTTTCATTTAGGGACAAAATCGCACCATACTGATGTATAAAAATGTAAAGTAAAGGATTTGTTGTATGGTTTCACTGATAAATCACCTCCTTTTTAAATTTCACCTAAACAATCATGTCTGCCTTTTAAAGAAAAGAATCTGTGTTTATGTCTGTGGTTTTAAAGGTGGAATCATTTGTCATAAATTAATACGTCACTCACTGGATATAAACATAGCATTTTTTTTGAATAAAATCTGTCAATTGTTATTTCTTCTAAGAGGTCTGGTGTCCAACAAATGTGAAAAAGAATTTCCAGCCACAGCTGAAATCTCACTCGTACTGATGTTAACATCAAAAGCAAATGCTGGTGGTAAGATACACATATCAGCTGTTATCCAATCCCGATGCCAGTATCTGCCAGTAGTACAATGCGCTGTTACTTCAGTCAGGAACTAACCATCTCAGTTGTATGTCTATTCAAGTTGTTTCCTCAGAGCAAAGAGGGAGGAAACCTGCATGCCGTTTTCAGATGCAAACGTCCACAGATTAAAGCTAAAAACTGGTCTGTGCACTGCCATGACTTGCTGTTCATATATCTAGATGTCATTAATTAATGGCATTAGTTAGGAAGGTAGAAATAATTTAAATGCATTTTTTTTCTCACATGTAGCTTCCAGATCAAAGTCTTACCTGTTGTTTTTGAAATTAATTTAAACTTGTCTGTAAATTCTGTACAATGTCCCTTTTGTCAAATCCACCTTGTATTACACAGATTTATTTGTACTTATGTTATATCTGGTTTGATGTAACATATTTCTCAGTATTTTATAGTAAAGAACTTTTAAAAACAGTTCTTGCAAAGTTCTTGTAATGATACTGTTATATTAGATATGCAGCTGGTGTTTGAAAGGATTGTATTTTCTGATCAAATCTTTTGGGAATCATTAAACATGGGCTTTATTTGGCCTCCATTTTCAAATAGATTGTATCTGTTCTTTGTATTTCAGTGTAAGAGAAATATTAGAGTGTTTTTGTCAGATAATACATTCAGCAATTTGTATGGAATTATTGCATGGCTCTGGGAGTTCTGCTCAAGTTCTAAACATGTTTGCTTTTGCTACCCCCATATAATGTCACTTTGGATAAAAGTCTGCTAAATGAATCTGTAGAAATTGTAAACACTGTATATTATAGAAACCCACTCTGCCAGCAAGAAGGTCAAATGGTAGAAAAAAAACCGCATGATACAATATTAAATAATTACAAAGAAGTGAGATATTTTACACATCACTGTAAAAATACACGTTTGTGCTGCGTTTGTAATTTTACTTATGCAGATGTACAAAAGAATTAGCAAAATGTACTAAAAATATTAAACTCAGAATATAATACACAAAATGTCCCTGGCGGGAGTTATACTTTTGGATCCTTACCCCTGATAATTACTGCTGCTAATATTAACTACGTCATATACTGTTAGTTGCGTCACCAAACTGACTGTATGAGTTATATATAAAACTCACATCTTTAAAGTAAATATAGCTGTCAGATTAATACTAAGAAGTACATTATTCCCTCAGAATTGTATAGTTATAGGCTACACAGTACATGAGTAAATGCATGTGGTTGCTCCCAACCACTAGTTATGAGAGATAATTAAGTCCTAAACGTCACTTACAGAGGTAATAATTAAGTTTTTGACTCAGTGTCTGATTGATTTTCTAAAATGTTCATCATCCCTGGTAGAAATCGGCTCTAACGCAACTTTTAATCAATGTCCTTGACTTATTTTTGAGACATTCATGCATTTATTTGGCCTTATTGCTGTACAGAAAGAAATTCACGCAGCTTGAACTTGAGCAGCTGTTTTCAAACACACTGACATCATTCATAAATTCTCAGAAGAAAGCCCAGCTCATGACGTAATCTACAACGAGTTAAAAAAAATAAATGTGCGTGACGTAGTGGCCAAGATGGCGGCTCCCCTTTCCACGATGAAATTTTGGAAGCCGGGTAAGTGCGGAAAAATGTGCAAAGGCGGTGTTTTATGTATTTTTTTCTGGGTTATGTTTATTACTGTATAGCTAATGAATCAGTTCAGTTGGTCTCGGTTTGGCTGCAGCCGCGTTCACGGCGGCTACGTGATCCGTACAGCCGGTTCAGATCAGCTCGGGATAACGTTAGCTCTGCGGATTCAAAGTCTAGCCTGCCAAAATAAAACACACAAGCTTTGAGACAGAAAGTATGACAGCTACGCCAAAATGGAACTAGCGGAGGTCTTTCGTCGCCTATAGGTTCTTCATTTGATGTCTAGGCGTTGCACTAAATCCTGGCTGTCATCCTCTCAAATCCTCTGCCTGCTTACGTTTAAATAAAACATCTCATCTTCCCCCTCACCATCTGTTCTGCTCCAGGGGCTGAGGCACCGGGGATCTCAGAGGAGCGCGAGCTCAACACAGAGACCACCGGATCCCCCATCATCTTCAACCCGCACACCGCCCTCTCTGTAGAGAAACAGCGACAGAAGCTGCCGGTTTTCAAGGTTTCCAAACTTCCAACATCCCTTAAATGCAACATTAGGGTTGCTAATGTGTTGGTTAAGCGTTCAGGTGTGTCGGGCAGTGATGTTTATTTGATTATAAACTTCTTGTTTTGTTTTTGTTTCATACACAGCACAGAAACAACATCTTATACTTAGTGGAGAGCTATCAGACTGTCATCATAGTGGGTGAGACAGGATGTGGGAAGACAACACAGATATCTCAGGTTAGTTAATCCAAGCATTTGGCATTACTTTGACAAAAGGTGTTAACAGAGTGAGATCTGGTGTCTAGCATTTGTTATTTGCCTGTTCTTAAGAGGACAAATTCTGTCAAAGTCACACATGCACCAAATCTTAACAGTAAAAGGCACAGCATTGCTGCAGTGGACTGCTACCTGTCATGTGGTTTCGCTCTTGTAGTGGTTTAACATGACCTTGTCTTGATGCATAGTGGCCTGTTCTTTGCAGGGATTGGACCACATCAGCGAGAGTCTAATTTATGCAGAATCTACTGTTCTGCAACATCAGTTTTTCTACCTCATGCTTTGTACTCTTCTCCTTTTTTGATCTACTGTGTGACTCCTTTCAGTACTTGCTGGAGGCTGGCTGGGCAGCAGAGGGGAAGGTGATTGGAGTGACACAGCCTCGACGTGTGGCTGCTATCTCTGTAAGACCTCTACTTCATGTCCTTTCCCTGCTCAGCCTCGTCACTCTTTGTTAGATGTCACTGAAGGACATGGACCTGGCTTCAAATTGTGTATTTTCCCCCTCTTTCCTGCTGACAGGTAGCTAACCGTGTAGCAGAGGAGCGGGGGGCCCTGCTGGGACATGAGGTGGGCTACACCATCCGGTTTGATGACTGCTCTGATCCCCACGCCACTCGGATCAAGGTATTCCCCTGTCAGATGTGTGAAGTTTTCATCACAAGCTGCCCTCTCATTGGTTCCTTTCAATACTTAATTGTTCCTGTGTGCTTCAGTTCCTTACAGATGGCATGCTGGTGCGAGAGATGATGGCCGATCCTCTGTTGAAACAGTACAGGTATGTAATTGTAATTAACGCATTATGGAGGTCGTTTTCACAGGCAAGGAAACTGAAGGAAAAGCACATTAAGTGGCTAAATGGATTTCAGCCACCATTCATATTATAAATTACACTTGTGCATGTCCTGCTTTTACAAACTCTCTTTAGGTAAACTGATGACAGTAATTAAACATCTTTTTTTCTAGATTGGGTTGGATTCATTCTAATATATTTTTTGCGCTGCTCTCCTCAGTGTGTTGATGCTGGATGAAGCACATGAGAGAACCCTGTACACAGACATAGCCATCGGTCTACTGAAGAAGGCAATTCCAGCTGTTTCTTTCAATTCAGCAAATAAAACTTTGATTTTTAGCTTTAATTTATACTTACCTATCCGTGAAAATACTCTTAGAAAGTTGTGTTGACTCTCCCTCTCTGTTCCCACTGCTTTATGCTTTCTGATTCTTCTCTAGATTCAGAAAAAGCGGCGAGACCTGAGGCTGATTGTGGCCTCTGCCACTCTGGATGCCAAGGTGACTGCATCATTAAGATGAACAGATATGCTTGATTAGCGAGAAGAGAGAAAACAAAGGCAGACAGAGGGAAAACTTGATGTCAGGTCAGATCACATTGTCCTGACATCTGCGATACACTGATGAAAGAAAGACACAATCAGGGCACGACTGTGCTCAGCATTAAACAAGTCAGCTGAAATGCCATATCAGACATCTACTGTACTTTCTGTTCTGAAAGGCTTTTATCTACATATGCAAATAGTTTAGTTACACTGCGGTAGTAAGTTGCGTACTTTTTAAAACGTCACATTGAGGGCAGCATGAGTATTTAATTGCTCTGTTGCTGCAAAACACTGATCATGATTTCTTAATTAACTCTGCTGGAAGCTGTGTTGCTTGGTTTGATATGGGAAATGTAATTGTTTACAGTTAGAAATGCCTCACTAAGATCAGCTTTACTGATTGTAATATATTCTCCATCTGAAGAAATTCCATGATTTCTTCAACCTGAATGAGTCCGGAGATCCCAACAAGGATACCTGTGGAATTCTGACAGTGGAGGGACGCACCTTCCCAGTGGACATCTTCTACACTGTCAGGTAGTGAACACCAACAAACCAGTCTGAGCAAATGGTGTATGGTTTGCATATGTGTTTTGAACTGTCGGGTGTCTTTTGTTGTCAGTCCTGTCCCAGACTATGTGAAGGCCACAGTAGAGACGGTGCTAAAGATCCATGAGACGGAGGATGATGGAGATGTCCTGGCTTTTCTTACTGGGCAGGTCAGTGGCAGTATCTTTAATGCTCTTCAACCTTTATTTAAAAGCTTCCGTCTGAAAGAAGGGGTTTTTCTTCTTACTGTGTCTTTGTCATCTTCTTATCACAGGAAGAGGTGGAGAAAGTGGTGTCCCTGCTGCAGGACCAGGCCAGGACCCTGTCACGCTATGGCATGAAGAAACACCTGAGAATTTTACCCATGTACTCTGGTCTACCTTACGCTGAGCAGATGAAGGTCTTTGAGAGGGCACCCTCCTCTGTTCGCAAGGTAAATGTACTGTTGCTTTCTTTTTGCTTTTGCAAAGAAAAAGAAATCAGATTTCAGAATTTAACAATCTGAAAAAATTGCATTCATTCTAGATGATGTATATTCCAAATCCAAGCTACAGCATAAAGCGGCTCGATGATTAGACGGAATTGCCATTTCGTTTCATTTCTTTCATTCCACTTAAATCACCAAAAAGATCTGAGATACGGACGCTAATTCAAGATGCTAATAAGTCTGGAGACAGCTAACCCCAAAAATACTAAAAGATTAAAATTCTTAACATTAATTACAGTGAATATTTTTTGCTCATAGTGGATAAAAATTTTAATATCCACTTCCTCTTGTCCATATTTTTTACACCTCTTATATTTTGCATAGGCATTTTGAGCTGTATATAAAATTACAGAGACACTAATTAAAAGTGCACAAATGCTGTAAAATCATAACTTCCATATGTAGTCTCTCTTACACATAAGTCAACCATATTATGTTGGAGTCAAGGAAGTGAGGATGCCGTTAGTTTTGTAATTTACAAAACATTTGACTTATTCCTTTGATTTTGCGTCTTCCAGGTTGTTGTGGCCACCAACATCGCTGAGACCTCCATCACTATTAACGGAATCGTATTTGTCATCGACTGTGCGTTTGTGAAGCTGCGGGCCTATAATCCTCGCACTGCCATCGAATCACTTGTGGTCACCCCGATCTCCAAGGCTTCAGCCAGTCAGAGGGCTGGGAGAGCTGGACGAAACCGACCTGGCAAATGCTTTAGACTTTACACAGGTGTGTGTGTGTGTGTGAGTTTGCATGAAGAGAGGAATGATGATAAATGTTGTAGAATGCCATCTGCTAGAGGACTTGTGCATTGTTAACATTTGTGACTCAGTGTTGCAGTCTTGTCCTCCTCTCTCCGCCCTCTCTCAGCCTGTTTTTCTGCCGCTCTCTGTCATTCCCCTCCCTGTGTTTCTTATTGCCTCTGCTTCTCTCATCAGAGGAGGACTTTGAGAAACTGCCTGCCTCTACTGTGCCAGAGATGCAGCGCACCAATTTGGCTCCTGTCATCCTGCAGCTCAAAGCATTAGGCATTGACAACGTGCTGCGGTTCAGCTTCCTTTCTGTGAGTGCCTCTCTTTGCATCCACGGGGTAGCTGTGATGTGTTCACCCACTGTGAAAGGAATTGTACTTTACATTTTAATTAGCGAGAATGGCCCCTGGCCCCTAGGGAAAAATGCATAGAAACCATAAAATTAATGCAGTCATTGTATGCGGTTTGTGCTTTCAAAGATGTAATGACAAGACTTCCCAGTTACGTAAGAGCCTCACTTGTTTCTGTCTTTAAGAAAACATACTATTACATAAACATACTAATCGTTCAACTTAACATGCATTTTCATTCTTTACGATTTTGCAGCCTCCTCCAGCTCAAACAATGGTTCAGGCTCTAGAGCTGCTCTACGCTTTGGGAGGTAAGAATCATGACTGTCAGCAAGGCGGAAAAGTAACAACTCTCCTTCAACTGTAAGACTTCTGTGTCGGCAAGCACACAAGCTAAGGTGTCCTTGCACATGATGCAGAATCTTAACCAGTTGCGTGTTCGTTGGCAGGTCTGGACCATTACGGCCGTTTGACTGATCCCCTGGGTGTGCGGATGGCAGAGTTTCCTCTCAGCCCTATGTTTGCCAAGATGCTCCTAGAGTCGGGAAACTTTGGCTGCTCCAAAGAGATTGTTACCATTGCAGCAATGATGCAGATACAGAATATATTTGTTGTGCCGCCCAATCAGAAGAAAGCTGCCGTAAGTGAAAACAGGCTTTCAAAAGGAGCGCTTTGTGTATTTGGCAGTTATGCTCTGTCAGCATAACAATTAGTCCGTTTTTGCTATCTCACCCTGCAGGCCCGAGAGCACAGGAAATTTGCAGTAGCTGAGGGAGACCACCTCACCATGCTGAACGTGTATGAAGCATTCATTAAGGTATGGTGTGTGTGTGTGTGTGTGTGTGTGTGTGTGTGTGTGTGTGTGTGTATATATCTCTACAATGTGTGCATATACTGCTCTGCTTGTGACAGCGGTCATAACACTTGTGAACTCAGCAAAAGTCAGGAAAGAAGTTGACTTTCAACAAGACTATGAAACCTTTTCCTCTGTCCTGCAGCATCAGAAGAGCTCCCAGTGGTGTCAGGAACACTTCCTCAATTATAAGGGCCTGCTGCGGGCCGTGACTGTACGAGAGCAACTCCGGCGTCTCATGAACAAGTTTAAGGTGCCTCGTACTTCAAGCGAAGGTGTGTATGTGTTATGTTTATCTAATGTAATATGTGGGCTTGGATCAGCTGAGCAGACTGGGTGAGATGAGGTCTGATATGCTGTGATGAGTTGGTGTCAGCAGCTGGTGACCTCTTGCCTTTAATGCATGTGTGCAACTTTGTTGAAACGTGATCTTAGTATGAAAACATGGTATTAACAACATCTTAAATGTGTAAAAAGGATGAATTCAGCACTCGACTGTCCTTAACCCCAGCTACATGTCTGCTTTATGCACAGCTGAAGTAAAATTACAATAAGACATGTTCTTTGCTACTCTCTTTTGCACAGGGGACCCTGATCTGATTTTGAAGTGCATTGTATTAGGATTTTTCGCTAATGCGGCCCGCATTCACCATTCTGGTTCCTACCGGTGAGAGTTACATGTCTGACTTTTCCCAGGAAGTTAATTTCAGTCTGTACGTTGAAATCACATGACACGTGCTCTTGTATGCATTTGGTCCCACAGGACTTTACGGGATGATCGTGAGCTTCACATCCATCCCAACTCTGTGCTGTTTGGAGAAAAACCTCCAAAATGGTCAGTTATGGTTGCTTTTTTTTTTTTTTTTTACAATAAACATGACTACCTTTTGCTCCCCTATTCTCTTACATTAATTATATTCAGAGAATTAACATCAATTCAGAATAACTTTATTGCTGCCCTGTTTTAAAGTGTTTCACTTGTCTCATTTCCAGGGTTGTTTTCAATGAAGTGGTGCAAACGTCAAAATACTACATGCGTGATGTGACTGCTGTTGAGTCGTCCTGGCTGGTTGAGTTGGCCCCTCACTTTTACAAGCAGGCTAAGGTTGGTCAAAGGAAGAAACAGCATGCTCCAGCTTCTTATTACATAGCTGTAACTGTTGTGAATATAAAGATAAGGTCAGCTGACTGTGGCTGCAGTTCAACATATGTTCTTAGGTTAAAGGTGTTCCTTTTTTAATTTCTAATATTCTCTGATCTTCTGATACCTTCATTTAGTGACTGCATAAACAGTTTGCTAACAGAATTATTTGAATTTAACCTTAATCCAGTTTTATCTGTTTTTATTTCCAGCATGGCTCACTGGCCAGCAAGAGGTCACGGGTTCTCTAAATCTCACCATCGTTGCTCCACGTTCAAACAGCTGGACTCAGCAAACTAAAAGGAGGAAACCCCTCAAATCGCCACTGTGGCTCTCTCCATTTCATTGTATATAAAAATGTAATAT
This sequence comes from Datnioides undecimradiatus, assembly GCA_008933995.1. Taxonomy (NCBI): domain Eukaryota; kingdom Metazoa; phylum Chordata; class Actinopteri; order Lobotiformes; family Datnioididae; genus Datnioides; species Datnioides undecimradiatus. Next base: position 7,526,376 of record WARS01000026.1, read on the forward strand.
ATATTTGTTGTTCACGTCCACCTGCACAACCCCACCACACTATGTGGCCATGCGAGAAAGGGGATTCGTTTTTAGTGTTGATGTTAACAGCGATGTGACTCGCTTCATTCGAAAGCGTCCGACTTGCTTTTTGGCAGGGATGTAGTTTATATTTGATCAGTGAGAATAAATGGTGCTGAATGTGAGATGGGATCGGGCTGTGCCTGACCAGTGTCCATTTAAGTGTGGTCATGTAGTTCACTTCATTCATACTTGTACATAGTCAGAGCAGGCTTAGGTCCAGGGAAGGACTCCTGTGCGACAGGCCAGTCCACACCTGGTTCTTGGCTCCATTATTTTTTTAATTGCAGTATTTTCTTGTTGCGTGATGAATAATGGAAGACACCGGAATGTGAGGATGTTTCGTTCGAAAGACTTACGGCCTACTTTTTTTTCCTCCTTTGGTTCATTTTCTTTCTTCTAAGCCTGGGTGCCTTTTTATGTTTTTAACTGGTAACGTTATCTTTCATTTACTTTTTGATCTTTTAAACTTTCTGTACCTTAATACAGAATGTAGTGCTGTATTTATCTTTTCAGGAATTTTGCTTCAGGAGGAAATACATTTTTTCATCTTTTTTTCTGCCAACGTCAGATCCTATGTGCTCTGATGATACTGTGAAAAGACTGCTTTACTTTATGATCTTGTTTTCCACTCCATATTGCCACTTAACTACAGTCTAGCTCAGACATAGTGGCCTTGTCACCACTCTGTGCCAGTTTTCTTTATCAGCCTATTTCACATTTCATTTTCACGTGGAATGTGTAAATGCACCCAGGCGTTGTAAACGAAAAGCTGTGAAATCAAAACTAAAAAGTGCCATTTGTTCCTGCGATGACACGCAGTGCATTCAGACGTGCATCCAAAGCCTCAAAGCATTTATCCAGTTTCAGGCATCTCTTTGGCCATGTTAATTGCCTTTTCCCTTACAGTTTATCTCCATTTTGAACAACACCTTATTGTACTTTTTGTTCCCTGTTACAGTCAACATCGTCAACAAAGTGTTCGGTAAAACAGCCAGTTATTTGGGATTTCTACAATCCAATCCGCACTAACAGCATCTGTTCTACATTGCTGCTTTTGTTTTTATTTGGACTTTTATGGTTCTGTTTTTCTTCAGAGGTATTTGGCCCTGAAAGCATCAGTGCGCAGTATATTAAAGGTTTGCCATTTTACCTAGTAAGGTCATTGTCACCAGATTTAACTTCTGCCTGCATGGTTTTTCCTAGATCTTGTTCTTGAGGTCACTACTGTAGATTCAGTGAAGCTGTAATCAAATCACAGAACAACACACCACACCGTAGATAGGTAAACCAACTCAAATTAGATGGATATACAAATGAGGTACCATTGCATGTTAAAATGGTACTCTGATGTAGACCTATACACTTAAGACCATCTCGTAGACTCACTGCAAATCAAAACATTCGCGAGATGACTTGTTTCTCCTCATTTGTGCTGATACTCTTGAGTGTGTATGCAGCCAAAGCAGTAATCTGTAGACCTGTGCAGTTACTCACCTCTGAAATAAAACCTGTCACCTGCCAGTCCTTCCTCACATCCCCAAATAAAGCCTTATTGTCATGCACTGACTTAACTTTTGACTGATTTTTTCTCTTAACTGTTACTTTCCTTTTTAAGGCAATGTACAACTTCGCCGGGAGGTGTCACTATTGCACCACAAACTACCTGCCTCGATACAGGTGACCGATAGAAAGTGTCAGGGCGTTTAAGAGAGAGTGTAATATTTTTCATTGCGATGTAGTGTTTAACTTCAAAATGGTTGTTTTTGTTTTTGACACATCGGCACAAATACAGACTTAGATTTATGAGCCATTTATCTATTCAGAGGTGAAGTATGGACTTATCAGTGATCTGTTTATAAACAGTATATTTCATAAAAGGCAAATATTTAAAATTTTGTTTAGGCTATATTCACATTTTATTTCGTCTTTATTCATAATTTCCACTAGCTGACATGATAAGGACCTTAAAGTGACTCCTGCATCATGACATTATCTAGTTAGGGCAATGGTTTTAGGACCCTCATTATTCTAGATCTCTGCTCAAAACATGAATTATGTGTTTCATCAAATTACCACGGATCAGGTTTGAAGCCAGGTATTGTGCTTGCACAGAAAGACTGCTTCACTTTTTAAAAAACACATTGTGGGCCTAAATGCATCGCTAAAACGCATTTAAAAACCAAAAAGTTTAAGGTGACTTCTGTGTTTTTGGTCCCGCCTTGAGTCATGCAGAGTTTCCGTGTCAAAATGTGGTTTTAATACCTTTTAATATCAAGCGATGTTACGGTTACATGACTGGCGCATATAGTTTATATCGTACATGTTAAACACATCACCATTTATCAAATGATCCCAAATAAACTAATAGAAAATCGGAATACTGGGCAAATTCCTGGCGCAATGGGTTGTGGGGATGTGGATGTGCGGGAGCTCAGCAGCTGCTCACAGGTGATTTTTGCCACGTGGAGATCTGGCACTGGGGGTGGAGGTCTGGCACTGGGGGTGGCGGTGGAGGTGCTGCGGTCCCACTTCTCGGGACCACTCCAGAAAGATACAGATGACGGAAGACTCGCTGCTGCTGCAACACAACTTTCAACCACCAGAGGGATCATTGAGCACGTTGTTGCCTGGCAGCACCGCCCCGAGCAAGAAAACACGCGCCAACTTTACCTGCGTTGCACCGGCGCGTCACGTGGTTTGTCCCTACCCGTCCAGGGGTTCATTTGAAACGGTCGTCTTTTAGTAGCTACCTAAAGCTTTAAGCGTGTGCTTCATAACCAAACCATAACACAAATGTGCTATGGGAAGTCTTGAAGGTGTGTATACTAACACTGCATTTTGCAAAGGGGTATATTTTGCTTGTTTGTTTGTAAACGGCCTAATGCTACTATCCCTGCTAGGGAGTGTCTCACTGCTGTTAGTGCCAGCGAGTTTGATGTCTAGCCATAGTTTTCTTGTCAGCCAAACTGGTTGTAATCCAGGTCAGCTAAGTAAAGTACATGTACTCAATCACTCAAGTCCAGTCGTGAGGTTCATGTACAAGTGCCTTTTCTTTTCATACTTCTTTCTACCTCTAAGTTAATCCACTAGATTTCAGAGGAAGGTTTTCCTGTTGTACAGTCAGTTACAGTATTAAAATACATGTTATTGCATCTATATTGTTAATCTAATGGTATAATATATCAACATAGTCTACTTTGGCTGCATAGTGAATACTTTTGAATGCTTTTGTATTATAAAGTACATTTTTTACACTTTTTTATTTTTACGTTCCTATATGGAAGCAATATTTTCAGTGCGGGGCTTTTAGGATATTTGCAACATATTACTTAAATTGTGGCATTTATGCTTTTACATAAGGAAAACATCTGACTGATTACTTCAACCACTGCTGACAATGATTGCGTTGTGCATTTTGTCGATATTTAATCAGATTTAAATATGATAGAATGAGACAAAGGAAGCAACTCTTTATGTTTAATGTAATGCTGCTGTTACCCAATATTCTGTTCAAAATTTTGTGTTTCTTCTTGTGCATACTTAATGCTTTTAAGATGTTTTTTAACCAATAGTAGTAGCAATTCAGTCGTTGGTCATGCAGCAGCTTCTAGTCAGACACCAAAATTGAACACAAAGCTTGCTGTGAGATAGTTTCCATAGAGGAGGTAATAAAGCTGGAGGAAATAAAGTTAAGGCTAAATGCTTATCTACAATACATGCAGTATCAGTCTAGAATGGCCACGGCCATTATCCATCTTAGGAGCAGGATTGTCCAGACTCATCCCCTTACATTCATCCTGAAATTCACATAGATAGCTCGCTGACAAGACAATACTAACTCTTAAAATGTTTTTTCATGAACAGACTTTGGCTATCTCTGTAAGTATCATTATTGTTCTGAAAGTGCAGGTTGGAATTCTTCTGCAGCAAGCCATTGGAGGGCAGTAGACAGACTGTCTCTTCTTGGGCTTAAGCCAAGACACCATGAATGAGTTTAGGCGAGCCATCAGATATATGCATGCTGATATACATGGGCTTTCAGGAGATGTGCATCCCAGCTCCCCCCAGTGTACAGCTACTCATCTCAGTGCTGGTTCTTTTGTTTCAGTGGCATTCCCTCTGCTTACCTCACTGAGCTACACATTTAACATTGACAGACCTTAAAATGAAGGTCAGGCAACTGCTCCCAAAGAAGTAGGAGGAAGCAGTCAGAGAAATAAGGACAAAAGGCAGTTGTTGTCAGTAGGAGATAGCCACAGCGTAAAGAGTGGCCTGTAACTGTAACTCATAAGCTTGTCCACTTCAAATATGTAATATGTATGATTTCAGCTGAAATCTGCCTAAATTTCATCTCTACTACAACACAGCATGTCTCGATTTCCACTATCAACAGACTGTGGCAATCTGTAGGAGACAAACTGGAAATAATGATATGCCTCTAGTGTCACTTAATCAGTAATGGTTATTAGTATCTATCCAATTAAGTGCCGTAATTAGGCATTCACTGTATCAATTAAGAAGCAATGCAAAGAGCTGCCTACACATATACACATATATTCTAAATTTGACATTCACATATGGATGTTTTTTCAGTTCTTGCTGTATGACAGTTGTCTGGCTACCTCGAGTAATTTGTTTTTACATTAGTCTGATTGTATTTTATTTTTGCCTGGGCATTCTGCTTTATTTTAATAGTGTCAGCTGGAGAGAGACTGGAAAGGCAGCGAAGAGAGAGGGTGACATACAAACTCCAGGTCACACGCAGGTAACCAGTTCTGAGTTACTGTCAACTACTTTATGTCGTCAGGTTGTGCTTTTCGGCAGCCACTTTTATGGCCAAATTTATTTATTCTGTCTGAAATTATCAAAAAAATTTTGAGTTTGTTTGTGGAATTAAAAAAAATAAAAATAAAAATCAAGCTTTAAAGAAAAGTCAAGACTGTAGTATCTCTCCAGAGGCAGCTGAGATGAGAAATAGAAACGTCAGCAAAAGTTGTGTGTATGGAAATGTTTACTGCAAAGTCAGTGTAAAGCACACTATCATCAGTGAGATAACAAGCGGCCCGATTCAAATACAAACAGTGAGGAGCCACTGAAGAGAAAAATAGGAGAAGCAAAATGATTTGTTTGTTAAATGTTAATTCATTGCCTTTCCATACATTTAATGTATCATTTATTTTCTTTTGCATTATTGTGACATTCATTTGGTGTTTTGTAGGTCTGTAACAGAAAGAGTGACACAAAGCCATTTGAAAAATTGAAAATATGGATAATTATATTTCTCTTCTTTTATTACTGAGATCTGGGGTATAGTTATTACTGCAAACATAAACAATTATAAATGTATATTATTTACATATATATATTATTTATTAATATCAATTTAAACCAAACAACCATGCAGCCTATGACATATTTTGCTTAATTGCAGTGCACTATAGGATCTGCCTAATATGTCTTGTATGTCCTGGAATTTAGGGGTCCTCAGAAGAACAATGAGTGAAACAGTGCTGTCTGTGTCTGTGATGTCTGTGAGCCATCCGATGGCAGCGAGGCTTTTCCCTACCTGTCGTTTTCAAGGAGGACAAAAACAAGTAAGAAAAACGAGTAAATTTCTACTTGTGTTTTTCGGTTCCACTCAGTTGCCCATTAGTGTTGTATAACCACGTAAATGCGAGGTGACAGCCGGAGGTATCAGTGATTAATCGCGTGCATGTGACTCGGACGAGACAGCAGTTTGAGCAGGTTGTGAGTGCGTGGTTGAGTGTTCCTCACCATATTTCAGTGCTGTCAAAAAATCATTGACATGTTCTGTCCTTTTCAAAGAATGGTTAACTGTTTTAAAGGCTTTGATGGTCAAGCAAGTCATGTGTGAATTGTAATTACCCCCTGTTCAAAGTTTGCACTTGTTTTGAAAGAAAATAAAGTGGTTAATATTTCTCCTCTGAATGACCAACCAGTAAAAGTGTTGCTGCCACCTCTTTTGGTGGTCTTGCTTGTTGAAAGGGTCCACTGTGTATCTTGGATATATTCTTCCATCACCCCGAATGATGTTTGTTCAGAATTGTATGATGTGAATATATACTGCCTGGGATCTTATAAATATGACTTGCTTTTACATATTTGGTTACGCTATGCCATCATGGGCAATTCTGCAAACCAATGAGCAGGACTGCTCTCTGGTAATCTAAGATTTTTACATGATTTTTGCATCAATGTGAGGGAAGGTGTTTTATCTGGCACTTAGTTTGCTGTAATATCCCAAGATAGACATTCCAGTCTTGTTATTTTATACATAAATTGTTTGTCATTTAGCATTGTAGATTATTAACCATATCATTATACATATACAGTGAAAAAGAATTTTATTCATTAGAGTAATCAGGATATTACTACATATGCATATGAAAATACATTTTAATACTCAGTGTTTTGATTGATGACAGTTAAACACATCTTTCCTGACTTGTAAGCAGGCAAACTGACAGTAATGACCACATTTTCAAAAACATTAACATAACAGGGACGCTATTATGTTTAATAACATATATACTTATACATTTATTCAGAATGCTCCATTAGTAAGTGAAAAAATTAGTTCAAATGTTATTTGCACTTGTTTAGCAGGAGGGAGACAGAAAATGATTTGGCATTCACAGGCAAAATCATGCTTAATCAATTAATTAAACCCCCTTCTTGCTGATTGTTCATTAACACAAAATGATATCATATTCTGAATATAGTCTGTTTGTGATTATCTCTGAGAACATTATTTTTTTCCTTATATTATAAATGAGAGGCTCTATTTTCAAGTAGCTGTATGCATGAAAAAAAATCTCATGCTTGAAATCTAAAAGACTTCAAGCATGGGAGGAATTTTTACATTTGGTAGGGAGGATGCAATCAGTAGCATGGGACTCGCAGAGGCCTCCTCGGGTGACAAATTGAAAGTGTCTCGGTCTAGTTTATAGCCCTGATCAGGTCAAACGAAAAATATTGGAGGTCTGGGTGAGGAGACAGGCCCGCCTGGTGCAGATAAATGGACTGATCATTTCTTATTGAGAAACAATTCCTAAAAGGTAGTTTACTGTGTGACTGGGGAAGCGGCGAGCGGAGAGCAGAACACGCACCCACTGCTCCCTCCCTGACCCTTCCTCCACTGCCGGAATTAAATGGATAGAGAGAACGCGTGTTTCTGATGGCACTCCTCCGCCAGAGAGACACTCCATTTGTTATGAAGTAGGGGTTCTGATGAAGTGTAGGGAGCTCCTCTTTCTTTTTTCCCCCCTTTTTTCATCCTTCCTTTCTCAGGCACTACAAGGCCGGCCTTCAGTCTGCTTCACATGAAATGGATGGAAGGAGCCGATTGAATTTTACACTCCCCTGGTCATGATTAATGTGTTTGGTGTGGAGCGTCTTGGCAGTGGTACTGCACTACCACTAGCTGGTGCTCAAGCTCTCCCATCCCTGTAGCCTCATAACTTTTTAGAGGGGTGGGAGGGGGTGGCAGGGGCAGTTTTGTTCAAGAAACCGGTCCTTTCATAGCCCACAACCCCTTCAACTCCTCTCCCCTAGTGTTAATAGAAAATCTCTGCTCTTGCCCACTCGCTTGTTATTACTTCACGGTCAGTTTCTCAGTGTGCTCTGTACCCAGTGTTACTTGGCAGGCTGTGCTGTAAATGTCAATTTATCACTTAACCCATTGTTAAAGGGTGAGAGGCCTAATAAAAGATGCCAGCTCATGTTATCGGATTCCTTAACAGATGCTCGTGGTGTCGGTTTAGTTATTCAGACTTCATGCGTGGACCTGAAATTACACCAGATTTTTAAAAGTGGACCATTTGTCTGCAAAAACATTCATCACTTAAAGAACTTTAAAATGTTAACAGTAATGCCGTAACGGGTTTGATGTAAAAGTACTAAACACTGAGAATTACAATAGCTTATGCTTCTACAAGACATAAACTTCAAGTAAACAGTTTCACAGTGCAAAGATAATTGTATTATCCTGTCAATTGGAAAATAAAGCCCCTATCATGACCTGGACTCGTCCTGCCACAGCTGACCCAGACATCTTAAGAGTATCTGGTGATAAGGGACCTACATTTAGTAGTAATGGCAGTAAGGATGGGACGAACAGACTGGATTTACAGAAGTACCTCAGATGAGAGATCAATAAAGAGGTAACTGAGTGGATGAGCCAGACTAAGCAGGAATAGGAGTAGGTTTAATTTTGCATAAATAATGTACAGTCTGAGAAGAGAGGAGATAGAGGGAGTGCAGTCAGATCCCACTTCGATCTGTCTTTTTTGTCATTTGTTTTCTCAAGTATTTATTTATTTTATCGCAAAGGTCCACAGCGTATTTTACTCTCCTCTTTTGTTTCAGTCTTAATCTTGTTTCCTCATCACTTCTGTTTATCTACTGCCACATTAATTTTGCCATCTACTGTACACATATCAAATGTGTTTATACATTTATAGCCCAATAGAAGCCCTTTAAGTGGATTGTATGTTGCCCTGCTGGAGCTCCCGGTGCATCCTCCTCCGTAGTCCAAACCCTGCTTCGATCATCAGGACTTCAGCGGATGATGGATGGAGCTGTCTCCCTCCAGGTTTTCATAGCATCTGTTGCATGGCGCTCACTGTATCCTGCTCTGTCGATGCTTGCATGCGCACAGATAGGTCTCCACCACTGTTTGTGCGTGGGCCGTTTGGTGGTTAATGATGGAAAATGAGAAACACAAACCTACCCTTCAGCACAAACCTCCCAAGGTTCGAGATTATGTCTGTCTCACATGCTTTTTGGTAACAAGGTGAGCAGCAAGGCTTTTTAGTTTTTGGATAATGTTTTACTAGCTCTCATCAAAAGAGGTGATCCGAGCCCTATTTCATCTGACCTAAGCTGACTCTTAACAGAATGGGTGTCTGCGGTTGAAATGGTTTAAAGGTGGCAGGTCCATCCTCTTCTTAAGTTGGTGGGGGAAAGTACAGAGGGAGGAGAGGGAAGACAACTGGAGATAAAAACAATGGGAGGGTGACGAAGGGAGGGATGGCTGAATGAGGGAGAAATCAATAGGAAATCAGTGTTTGGGGAGGGCCTGTCGTTTATCAGGTGACACGGTTAAACAGCGTTAAGGCACTAAAAGTGAGAAAAATATGGGCCATCCCCATGCTGGTATTGATCACAGTGGAATGGGGCGGCAGAAGGCCGAAGCCACTAATAAAATAAGACGTATCTGAGTGGGAATCAGCCAGGGATCGATGGGCACGGTGATCAAGGCCAAAAACATCTTCACTGGGATTTAAGCTTGTTCTGCCGCCCTGTGCCCCCTCACACACCTCAGTTAGAGTAAGGGTTCATGTGATGGAAGTGGTGAGGTCACTTAAAGGCTGGTCTTACCTGTATTATAAAAAAGGAGAGATGTAAAATCAGGAAAGGATTGGTTGAGCAAGCTTGAGGGATGAAGTGAGACAGAGAACATTTGCTCTTTATCTCCCACTTTTTAATTTAAGTAAAATTTAAGTATTCTTTTCCAATCTGTGTTGTAATTTTTTATGTGTTTTTGGCAAGGTAATGAAATGTCTGCTGCACTGGTGTTGAGATCCTTTATTCACAACATGCAGTAAGCTTAAGATATAACTTCTAATCCTTATGGGCTATTCCTGTAAAACTATTGCACGGTTTGTTTGTGAGAATGGACTCACAGGGATTCAAATGAGGACCACGCCCTCTGAAAGAGTACTCCTCTTCAGTGAGGACTAAAAAGGGCCGGGAGGTCAGTTTTTCTCTGCCTGTATGGCTTATATGCTGATATGTCAGGCTTGGGACTTTCAGTTACTTTGATTAAGGTTGTATATTTTGATAACCATCACAATACCGATGTAATGTTAGTGGAATGTTATTTCTATGGAGTTGAACCTTGGCTAACATACCTATTCCAAATTCCACCTGTACTAAGCTTTACTAAGCTGTTACTGTCATAACGGTTGAATTAAACAGCAGGTGGAAAAGCTGATCAGAGCAAAAACTACTTTCATTTTTTCCAACAAAAAACTAATAAATAAATACAGTCTCATTCTCAATCTCTACCAAAATATAACTGTAACATAATATATAATCTGTGTTTCCCATTTCATTTGTCAGTTGCACATTTCTTTTGTATGTTCAACTTTAGTGGATGCAATGCAATATCTACCATTTTGCATCCTGCAGTGCACTCTCTTGAGTTTTCTTTGTGTGTCTTTAACTGATATCACTCATACATTACTTTTGTGGCATTTAGTTCAATGATTCATATGTGTAAATCCACATTTTTAAGCTGAAATTTAAAAACATTTCTTCAAATCTTCTTCATTTTGCCTCTTGCTCTCAGAGCAATGTATGCAATTTGTCTCTAGGTGGTCTAATTTTCATTATAGGATATTGTGTTAATGGCAATTTTAACATCTAAAAATTACATACCAAATGCAAAAAATGAAAAAATAAAAGGGTCTTAAGTTTTGGAAGTTTTAAGTTTTGCCTCATCAACAACTCTGTAACCGGGCTTCTGCTGTCAATAACAATGGGAATCCTACAACATCTCGCACTTTCCTTCCTTTTTTATCTTCATCCACCCTCATTTAAAAGCTGCTGTGTATGTGTCATCATGCCAGAGGTTTTGTCTCAAAATGGGCCATAACAGTAAGAAAAAAACAGGGGAATGAGTTGTTGTGGCTGATTAACATCTGGCAGTCTGCATTTAATGAGTGTAGCAAGGCATTGAAAATGAGGGTTTTAGTATTATTCCACTTTCTTACTTGTGTTTTAGTATTGGAGCTGTGGTTCAAACAGACAGGATATCTCTATACAGACCACAGTTTTCAAACTCTTTTCTAGTTCCTCTTCTGTTCTCTACTCGTTCTCTACTCGTTTATTGCACACCAGATGGTGCAACAAGGACTCTCTGGAGCAGAGATGATGGCAGAGGTGCTAACTGAGAAGCTGAGGCCTGTGGTCCAAAGCAAAACTCAATGCAGTACTTTTAAAATCTCCTTTGTTTTTGTGTCCATTTAGTTCTTCATATACATATATCAGTGGGCTAATGGCCCCCAAGTGTAAAAGAGGACACTGTTCTTTGTTTTTGAACTGCCTCCAGACCGTATCTATTTTTTGTACTGTGTATCTTTCAGCATCACATACATAACACTAGAAAAACATTCAAATGTGTATTAACTGCTGGCCAGCTGCAGTGGTTCCTTGGAAAGTTGTCACTGCAGGTCGTTCAATCTTTCTGCACATCAGTGTGCGAGCAGCTGTATGATTCACAGGATTTATAAAGATATTTCCTGTGTTGAGTAAAAATGCCAGCTGGTTAGTGTAGCTCAGAGGCAGTGTCAGTGGATAGCACAGGGCTTGAGAAGAAAAATCTGGATAACTCAGTTACATGAGCCATGGAAGACTTAAGACGAAGCAAGCTGAAATGCTAAACACGCAATGACCAGAATAAGTGTCAGTTTCTTCTTTTATCTCCACGTTTTTCTGCACCTCGTACTGCAGTATGTTTAACAAGTGCTACAAGTGAGAGGCGACTAAGGAGAGTGCAGAAGTGTGACAAATAGCAGCAGATCATGCAGAAAATGTGCAATGCTAAACATCAGTTACTGCACATGGGAGAAATGGTGTGTTTGTGCAGTGTTTGCTGTCCAAGGAGTTTTGGTGGGGAAGTTAAAAAAAAAAAACAAAAAAAAAAACAGGGTCGCTCTCACATCTGGGGACTTGGAATTGAATACATGGCTTCCTTTTCACAGTTTAAAAAAATTATGTTGAGGAGGGCAGAAAATCTTGCTGGGGTTTTGAGTTTCTTTTGATGTGTCCTGATGGCGATTATGAAATCCAATAAAAACTAATTAGGAAATTAGGAGGCAGATCAATATGGTTTGCTCTGGTGGAGCATGCTGTTTGTGTGTATATGTGTGTCCGTGTGTGTGTCCGTGTGTGTGTGTGTGTGTGTGTGTGTGTGTGTGGCGGTCAGTTTCTTGTCGACCCCTTTCTGCCCAGGGAGTGTGTTGCAGCTCTGACCTGGCCAAAGCAATTGTTACTGATACTCCTCTGTGGATTCAGTTTGCTCTACCCTCATATGGCTGTAATTTATATTTTGTTGACTGCCGGTTTCTTCGTCCATGTGTAATCTGATTCTATGGGTTCTCATTTTTGCTAATTCCATCCTTCTAATGTTACACCTAATGTACCCTGAAATCTCTTTATTGCCCTTTATTGCTCCAGCTTTGCTTTACTTACTTAATTTATTTATTTGGAGTTGGTTTGACTACCACAAAAACAAGTGACGTAGTGGTGTTGTGCTGACAGGAATGTGATGGAGAGTTGTATGAGGTTTCTGTCTTGCCCTTGTCTTGAAAGATGAATGGCTGTGTTTGGATTTTGTATAGACATTTGTGCTATCTTGAATTTTACTCTTTCAGCACTTTGACAACAGTGAGCAAAAAAAAGTTTAATATTCATGAAATTAATATCTCAGTTTATGATAATCCTCCAAACCAAAGTATATCATGAGCTCTTTCATTTCAAACCATAGTGTGAGAAAAGGGAGTGGACAGCCAGGTTCCTGCTGGGAATAGGGTTGAAGGGTATGGTGGTGCTGGAGTAGGGGTTTAGTTTGGGTGCAGCAGTGAGAGGTGGGTTCAAGCCATGGGTCTGTAGGATAATAAATGAGTTGCCAGGCCAGGCCAGGCCAAGAGGATCGCAGGGTGTATTGGACAGTACCGACCCCTCCCTGCTTCTCTCTCCAACACCCCAGTCCTCTCCTTGGCCCTACTTGCCGCCCACCAGTCGGTATGGAAACGGGGCCTTATTTAGCGGCCGGACCCGTCCGTGTCCACAGTTGGCGATTTGTCCTTGTCTAATTACGGCTGCTGGCTGCTGCCCGCGTGCACATGACTAATGGAAGGACCGGGGACGGGGAGGGGCGAGGTTGGGTGCAGGGGGGAGGCAGTGGGGGAGGAGGAAGCAGTGGACGAGCAGACCGGCCGCCGGTGATTTGTGGACCAGGCACTCTGTCATTGCCCTGGACCCATTTGTCTTCAAGAGGAGTCGGGAAGAAGAGGGGTGGAGATGGAGGGGATGGCGGTGGTGGCGGTGGGGGCTCCAGGCCAGAAAATGGTTTACAATGACTCCCATTTTCCAGCACTTTCATCCTTGGCCACAACAGCGTGCATGGTTTGCCAGTGATGGGATGGACTGGGCGGCTAACGTGATGTAGGATATGACAGAAACCTTGACAGCTCGCCGCTGCTATTTCTTTTTAGGGGGCTGGCTTGATGGCCACCCTCCCTCTCCCCTGAGAGCAAGCCTTATCCGTTTTCTCCCTGTCATGTGGCGAGAGCAGAGGCTCTGTAGATTCAATGCTCTGCTGTCTGGACTCTAACTTGGAGACCAATTTTATCTCCCATGTCTCAGACTATGCACATACATCACCCACAGCTTAGACTTTGGCTGTTGTGTTTTATGTTTTTATATCACCATTCAGCCCTCAGCATGTGTACATACAGAGACAGCAGTGATTACAAATGGTCAATAGTACTAGTAAAGTCCCGTTTCGTAGTCATAATCATTGATTAGATGTGCAGCAAAGAACATCTTAGGTGCATTTTGTACCAGCTCCTCGTTTTCTGCGGGCCTTTTTTCTCCGCATTTCCCTCATAGTCTGTGCAGCTTGCTGAAGCCACCTGCGTCCTGTTCCCACCTGGGGTCCTTATTAGACCCAGGCTTTGGTTTCCTCAGCCGCACAGACAGGAAAGAGCAGCAGTAGGGCAGGAACTACTAACTCTGTATTGATTTTACACTGTTTTTTATCTGCCCCCCCTTTGCTCTTTCTCCAGGTCTTTTTAAGTAAATAAACACCAGATTTGTCATGTTTGTCCAGGGAGAGGAGGGGGTCGATGGAGGGGATAGGGGGTGGTAGAGAGAGGCCAGGCCTGGGCCTCGCGCTGGGTCAGCCATGATTCATTCTGCCATCTCATGGATGGAGGGATTCGGGTAGGATTGTTGAAGGGTGCCTGTGGAGCCTCTCGCTGACCTCCCTCGCTCCTGTCCCTCCCCTAACGCTCCTGGGCAGCCCTGGTCCTAAATCACCGGCTGTCAGTGTGTTGGCAGAACAATGGTACAGGGTCTTCTGCTCCATCTCAGGCTCCAGCCGACTGGACACGGTTTCCTCCATCGTTAGTGTGAGCTCGTACCCTCTCTGGTCCTTCCTGGCCCCTGAGCCCCACAGGGCCCAAAGGAGGTTTGGGGTTAGGCTTAGCCTGCTAGTCTGATGAGTTGCTGGGCCTGAGGACCGCTGGTATGGGGGCAGGGAGGAGAGAATGTTTTCTGGGTATGGATATTGTTTCTTTCCTCAGTTTCCTCTACATGCAAACAATTTACAGAGTAGTAAGCTATTTGAATAATGAACAAATGGTTATATATACTATGGCGTAATGAAGAGTTAAATTAATTAATTGGTCAATTAACATTTTATTCTCCGTCAATCTGATAGTTTATGAATTAACTCATTTACTGGAAAAAAAATATGCAGTTACTGGTTAAATCTTCTTAAAATGTGAGCATTTGCAGCTTTCTTGATTTCATATAATTGTAAATATATTTGGGTATTTGGATGGTATTTAGATGAAGGTCATTGACAGATGTCACCTTACACTCTGGGAAAACGTTCTGAGACTGTTTGCTATAATTGATTGATTTTAAGAATAATGGGCAGATTAATCAGTGATGAAAATAATCTTTAGATGTCACCCTCATTTAAATCTAAATAAGAGAAAAACTATCTCAGTCAGTGAGTTATTTCCCATTTTCCTTGATTGTGTTCTCCGACTTGCTTTGCTCTCCTCCTTTTAATGTTTAAAGTCAAGAGTCCAAGGTCAATCTATCAAATCTCCTAACTGAGGGTCGATCAATATGTCAGCAGCCCAACACTCTCTCAGCAGTTATGATGATGTTCGTAGTCCTGCGCCTGCCTCGGCTGCTGTTACTGCCGCTACAGCGTGCTGAGCAGGGGATCGAACCCAGCCTGTCAGGGGGCCTGACGGAAAGCATGAATCACTATTACTGGAGCTGCTGTTTGCTCCCAAGTGCTCGGCAGACGTGCAAACTCTGATGCGCCGTAAGTAGTTTACCGGCTTGGACCCCCCCACACATACAGGCACACACACACACACACACACACACACACACACACACACACACACACCTTCACCTATGTTATTCATACAAAACTCCTTTTTCATATACTGGAATGTAAAGGTGATTTAACCACACACAAACACACACACACACACACACACCCCTAGATGTGCACACTCTCT
Source organism: Datnioides undecimradiatus (assembly GCA_008933995.1). NCBI lineage: Eukaryota > Metazoa > Chordata > Actinopteri > Lobotiformes > Datnioididae > Datnioides > Datnioides undecimradiatus. Next base: position 7,541,798 of record WARS01000026.1, read on the forward strand.
CACTCAATTAAATGTCATTTGGTGTTTGACCCATTAGCTCCTGGAACCTGATCCAGCATGCCCACCACCTTTGGACTTGTTAGCCCCAGTGTGAGCTCAGTTCAGCGGGCCTGGGAGGGCTCCGGTTACCCCTGTAATCTCATTGGAACGCTTTAGCCACGGCTAGCGGATGCTTGCATGTCCGACAATCAGCCCACACACTAATAGCACAATGCATTGTGTTTATGGTTTGTGTGTGTGTGCGCGATCATGCACACGCACAAAACAATTCTTGTATGGATCTGTTACTGAATAGTGAGCACAGGGCAAGGGAATATGATGTTGAAAAATGGTTTGTGTGTGTGTGTGCGCAAGTGGTGTGTTTGTGTGTAGAAATAATATTCTAGTTTACAGGATGCAATTTCCCCTTAATATGCCCATCCTAATGTAATTTGGCGTCTATGGAGTGTCTGTGTGCTGGGCCGGGCTGGTGTGTGTTTCTGCTGACTGCTCCTGTTTTGTGTTTATATGGATGAGTGGCTCTCTGGGAGAGCATTATGCATCCTTTTCAGCATTTAAAGATTATGTGCATGGTGGCGGCAGAAGCATTAGACAAACAAGGAAATATGTCTTTGATTAAAATATCTTTTATCTCTTTATTGATTAAAAGGCTCAGTTTGGTAATAGAATGTCTCTGCCCCTCCCCTCTGGGCCTTTCTTTGCTTTCTTCGGCTTTCTTTTTTTTTCAGTTCAGTTCCCGCTCTATAGCTAAGGATACAAGATAGTGCATGTTTTACTGTAAGTATTAGGACTGTACAGCTAAACTAAAAATGCACATACCTGTCTGTGAATGCAGCTGTAGAAAACCCAATGACACAACTCAGTAGTAATTGAATTTTCATTTCTGAAAGGCAGATGACATGACATAATGTTAAGTGACATAATGTTAGGTAACATCTGTACTGTTTTATCACTGTATTATCTCTTTTCCAGGACAGAGCTCAAGTTTTTCAATCTTTGCTGTCAAGCACTCACTGTAAGACAAATCATAGCAGAACTGGTGACCAAGCTGTTGAGTCGTGAAGCATTTTGGCCTGCCCCCCCCAGTTGTCATAGCATATTTATTACAGTCTGTATTTGCATTACGTTGATACATTTTCGTTCTTTGCATTTCTCAGAAAATGCATAACTCAATCAGAGTAGTGTTTACTGTGAAAAATGCATATTTATTCATGATAGTATGTTGCCACGATACTTAGCTGTATTGATCGACAGGAAAAGAATCCTTTGTGCTTCTGAGACTTAGTTTATCACTAAACATTTATCTAATAAACAGTGTATATAAAAATGTCCAGTTTTTTAGTTCTTGCTCTGCAGTTTTGCATCCTAAAATAAAACCAAAACTTTTTTCAGACATTTTTAGCATTTTATTTAAAGAAAAAGTTAAGATGTTTTTTCCTTTGGACCTAATAATCTGGACAGTTCTCTGAACTTATTGTGCTCGAATACATATTCCACTACTTGCAGTTCTAAGGACAATAACGCATTAATTATTTACTAATGAACTGAGTAACTGGTATTTTCCTTTTTCCACTTGCATGTGCACCTTTGGAAGAAGAAATGTTGCTCCAGAATACTTTTTGAACCTTGACTTTCCTGAGGGGTCACATGTGACAACGGGCTGACAGGCACATTTAAACAAACACAGTGAATGTCTCGGCTACAATGGCCTGATATTCTCTAGTGGCTTTGAGACATTAGGGTCAAGCCCTGTCTGTACCTCATTAGTCAGGTCATGAGACAAGCTGGGTGAGAGGCCAGATCGTGTCTTTAAGTCAGAGCATGTTTATCTGTGTCCCTCTGAACACCTTACTGTCATGTTTTTTGTCCCTTTGCTGATGACAAAGAGAGATGGAGGGAGAAGTGTAAGTGTGATTCTGTGTGTGTGTGTGTGTGTGTGTGTGTGTGTGTGTGTGTGCGCGCGCGTCTTGTGTGCTTGATGAGCAGACACAGAGCTGAGGCTGAATGAGAACAGATGGAGATGTGCTCTTTAATTAACCCTGCAGAATCACAGGGCTGAAAACAGGCCTCGGTCCGTGAATAACATCCAGCACATCCAGGGTGTGTGTAAGGTGCAATGTTAGTGTATATGACTCGTGTGTGTGTGTGGGTGGGTGTGTGTGGAGTCTGCTGTGGAGTAGCCGGAGCATCGACCCATTCCCCCATCCCCCTTCCCTAGAGCGGGGCGTTTTATTTCTCATTAGCGGGCAGCAAACTGCTGGGGGATGAAATTTGCTAACAGGAATTAAAAGTGCATTAACACATCTGAGAGATTCATTTCTGCTAATAGTTTTATTAGTGCTCTGACCTTTCAGTTCATTAGAGGACTGTGGGAGAAGGGAGGGGTGGAGAGGGGGAGAATTGGGTGGATAAGAGGGTCTTAGGGCTCACTGTACTTGGGTAGACCTTTGGTAATAGATGCAATCAAAAAATATGCATTTTGGTGGTAAAAGGCTGCACTTTTAAAGCTTTTTTTAAATTGTTGGCTGCAATTGCCTATCCAAAGATCTGTCTACAGTTGTTTATGTCCTGCTCCAAAGGTGTGACCCCTCCTTCCTTTCACAAGATGATAATGATGCAAAAGTGCCGACCACCTGATCTTCCAGCAACTGCTTTAAGACAGTGCCAGCTCCGTCTCAGTGGCCTGATGCTCACCTCCCTCCACTCAATTACCAGAATTTATAACACAATGTTTTTCAGGTCTGTTAGCGCTTGAGTGTATCACTTATCCAGCCGGTTAATTGTTTATGAACTGTGCCCTCCCCCTCTCTCAAATGAAGTGAGAGAACCAAGAAAAGAGCAGCGAGTGTGACAAGAGTGGCATTTGGTGGAGGGGAATGGGTCAGAATAGTCAACAGTGTTTTTAAATATAAGGTCGAGCAATCAAGGCCAGCAGTTGCCAACGGGTTCCCTCCTAGATGCCACAGATAGACAGTGAGATAGTGTTTGAATTTACCTCACCGAGGAGGGCAGCTAAAAGGGAATTAATGTTGTTTTCTTTCTGTTTTATTGGAAAGCAAGTGAGACAAGTTACAGTGCAATTTGCTTTCCCCTGTTCCCTATAATTAGCACCTTACTGAAATGAAATAACATTGACGAGAAGGTCAATAATCCTGATCTATAGTGAAATTAATCCTGCTATCGACACAACAAGCAAACAATACAATTAAGAGCAGAGGGAGGAGCGAGCGGAAAAAAGAAAACACAAGGAAAGGAGCAGGTCTGAGGAATAGGATGTGTTTTATCTCCTGGGTTCACTGTGCAGAAATCCTATGAAGGTTTCTAATTAATTCATCCATTGTTAATGAAGGCAAAGCGAGGAACCAGGGATTATACATGAGGAGAGGAAGCAACACAATTAGAGATACCAGCCTAATGATTGCTTTTTTAACTTGCTGTTGTTTCTCTCTTGTACTTAGTTGACTTGCTGGTATACATTTATTGGCCATTTTAAAAGGAGCCTAACCTCTTCTGCGTGCTACCACATGGAAAGGTGTTGAAAGTTTAGTTGTAACCAACTTTGTGTATTGCTTGATCTTGGATAAATGTTTTTTTTTTGTGAAGAATGCTTTTCCGCTTCCGCATACTGTTTTGCGTGATCAAATCATGTGCACGCCGTTTTTTTGTTCTTAGGTTTTCAAGTCAAGTTTTGAGTCTGATCAAATGCCAATTACTGTAAGTAACTCATCTCATAGCCAGTTGAAAATAAAAGGTGCTTTTTACATTGTTATGGCCTCTGAAAGCTGAACCACCCTGCAAAGAAACTTGTAATTATCCACATGTATTTGTTAAATGCAGTATTCTTAAGAAAAGTCCACAGTACTCTTTTGGACCTTTCAACCCTAGACTGACTGCCTGCAGCAACTGCATCTAATGGATGGTCAGGCTCATTATTTATATCACATAGTCCAGAGTTTAGCTTCTACATCCACGTGGCTGTGTGGGTCTGCAGTTGTCCGCGTGAGGTAAATCTTGTTGTCTGACATTGCTTGCAAGGGTTTAAATTTACTGTATGCTGTGTATACAGGCAGACAGTGGAGTACAGACAGAACTGTGTGCATGTCTGTTTTTTGGACTTGGCTCATTGATGTACTAGAATCCATGTTATGTTGTTTCACAACTCATAAGCACACAGGAAACAATGTCCACTGAAAGCTTTAAAGACAACTTAGAAGAGCACAGACGTGTCTCCTATAAACATCAAACTGGATGCCATACTGGATGTAGGCTGCTGACTGATATCTTTCTCATCAATATTACAAACAGAAGATACAAGATATCCTCAAAACATGATACACGTATCCGAATACCATCTTCCTGTTCCTGCACTGATCAAGGAACAGACCTAAGATCAAACCGTGGTCTCAGTAGCATTTCTTACACATCTACAAAAAAGTGTAACAGGATGCTCTGTCCTGTCAGCCCATAGCAGATAGTCCAGTGCCAGTGACAGAAGGGGCATGGAGCTGTTTCCAGCTGAGTAGTTTTAACTGGCGTTTGGACCGGCCTGGGGATCCAGAGGGGAGCAGAGGCCGAGTGTGGCGGGCTGCCGGAAGGATGGTGCATCTGAGCGTCGGAGGGTGAAGAAGGATTGCCTTTCAAGAATTACGAGCCATTAAATCAGAGCCTGGAAATCTCAAGGTTCCCCAAGACTGCTGCACAAGGAATCTGGGCTGGAGAAATATTGTTTATGGTTTAAAAGGCCTGGCGATGGATTTATAAAAGAAACATTCATCATTGCAGGAAAACGGAACAAAACATTCCGGAAATAAATACTCACTCTATAGGTATACTTGTCACCCAGACAGCACAATAACAAGTGAATTGGGAGGGAGATCCTTCATTTGTTGGCAGCTGGCCCCCGAACATGCTCTGTGTGAGTCCGTGTGTGTATGCGTGTGTTTTTGTGTATCTATGTGTGTGTTGACACTGGGCAAAGAGTGGTTTGCGTGATTGTCTGTGAAAAGATCTTATTGCATAATGAAGTAGATTAGTATTTTTAACCATGTGTGTTACATTTGCAAATGCAGGACCATTATAAAAGATATTTTTAATGTTGATTCACATCTCCAAAGTTTTATCCTACTTTTTGCAAGTTCACTCATTCACTCAAAACATTTAAGTTCATTTTTCCACGATTTCCCATTTGACATGCCGATATAAGTGAGTCCTCCAGTAAACATAATTAACGCTATTGATTATCTCCCTGGCTGACCCGTCCTTGGAATAGAAAAATATAGCTTTAGTGAAGTAGCATTTTACAGGAAGGTGATGGGTTTTGGTCAGTGGGGTGACCTTGAGACAGCGTGAAAAATCAATTCTGCAGTCTTAGTGTTGTCTGCTACAAGAGGTGCATTGAACAGGTAAATACACTGAAGTTGTGCCCAGTCGTCTGGCAGTAATAGCAGTTCTTCTCAGTACTCATTCTTGCAAATCTTTTTACAGTAAGTAACACCTGACAGTAATTTTTACTATCCATCTATGAAATGTCTTAAAATGGTCAATAAGACTATAAATGAACTGTACATGTACAGCCATGCTAGTGTCCTTGTTAGGCTTTAGTTTGGTAGACAAAACACCAGAAACGCCAGCACTGCCATCCATAAAAACATGTTAATATTGAGTCAAGAGAAATTCAGAGACCAAGGTCAAGCATCTTGTCTCATCCAACCAACAGACCAAAATATTCACACTCATGTTAATAAAGACGATGAAATCCACATTTTGCACAGTGAAGTTAAGGGTTTGCTTGAATGACTTATTGATTACCAAAAGTCATTATCCGGTTCCATTAATTGATTCATTCACGCTTTCATTTCTATTACACATTGAGCTGTATAATATATGTGGTTAACAGTTATCGCTTATCTGGTTGACTAGATGTGTAGTTCCTTATCAGCCGCTGAGTGCACTATGCCACAGTATAAACATTTCTAAAACTGCTGTCAGGTTATACGTTAAGGGTGCTCATTGCTTGATTGCAAGATTTGCGTAATCGAAATGATCAGCTTACACTCATGTTCTTCGCATGCAAGAGTTGTAGGCGATTCCTGTGTGATGGCCGCACTGCTGGACGTAATATTTGGAGTAAAGGTGTTTTCTTTTTGATCATGCTTATTTTACACACTGATTTCTTATTTACTATTTTGACATGTTCAGACTCCCTGGGGAGTATCCTGGGTTGTGGCCAGGCATTTTGTGAAAGTATTGATTAATGAATCTATAAGTTTATGCATATTGACTGATATTGATTGAGTGGGGATTTGATCAATGCCATTCTCTTATACACACTTGTTCTCTTGGGGATTAGCGACTGAGGGAAAGTGTAGAATAAAAATGAGAATAAAGGAGGAAATGGAGCTAAAGAAGAGACGACAATGATTGAGTGGTGTGACGCCATGAAGAAGCATGAGAGAATTCACCGATTGAACTATACATGTAAGTGTGTGTCTTTAGGTCAGCATATGTGGGCGTAGAGATAAATGTGTGAGTGCTCATGCAAAGGTGAAGTAGTATGTAAGTATGTATGTTTCTCAATGTCCAGGAAGGCAAGGTGCTGACAGTCAGTGGGCAGATGTGTGTGTGTATATGTCTGCCCGAGTGTGTCTGCTTGATGGATGGGCTGGCAGGGCAAGGCTGCAGATAAGAGTGCAAACAAACTGGGTAATAAATGAGAGCGACAGAGGAGCAGTGATGGGGCCCACTCCCAAGCTCCTGATGCATGCCGACCAGCACTGGCAGCCATTTGTATTAAAGAAATGAGGAAGCTGTCACTGGGATGAAGAGACAATGTTCATCCCTAAAGAGGAGAAAGGTCTTTCTCTCTTTTTTTTTTAACTTCCTCTGTCTCTCTCCCTGGCTCTCTTGGCCTCACACACACACACACACACACAAAACCCACACTTGCACTGTGGATTTCAGCCCAGCGGGGGACTAATCAGGGCGAGGTAGGGTGCTAATGTAGGCCATAATGAGTGGAGCTCTCAGTGACACATCACACACCACTAGCCCTGTTAGGGGAAAGCACAGTGGTGGAGCTGCTGCTCATACCACACACACACACACACACACACACACACACACACAGATTCAAACGCAGGTGTAACTCCCAGCCTGGTGTCACCTGGGGACAGTAACTTCACAACAAAACTAGCAAGGAGGAAAGTAAGAAGGGAGGAGAGGGTGAGAGAGAAGTTTTGGTTGATGAAATTTCCATATACTCTAGATATTTTACAGAGATCTTTTAACTACAATTATCCAACTTTTGCTACTTTTCAGATAAAGAATTCTTGTTCAAAATATGAGATATTAAACATATGGCAGATTATTGTTGTTCAAACTACCTTTGAGAATATGACGTAATTAGGTGTAGCACCACCTGAACCAACCACATTAAAATTCTGTTTCTACAGAAGCTCAAGAATAGTCTTTAAATATTTCTAATCATTTAGTTTAATGCTCTAAAACTTGTTCTTACTTCTAGTCAATTTAATATTTAAATAGCTACTTAAATAAAGGATTCACCAGTGCGGTGAGAGAAAGAGAAGAAGCAGACACAGGAAAACCTGTGCTGCATGAGAGGACGCTCCAGGACAAGCTCTGTTTGCGTGCATGTGTTTGCTATTGGTTTGTTATTTGCGTTTGTTCTAAATCTGGGTGCGCAATCCTTCACCAGTGTGACGGCCAGTGTTCTCTGTGCCACCCAGACGCTATAAGTACAGCCTGGCAAGGCAACGGGGGCAGGCTGCATATGCTTGCTTTATTTATTTATTTGTTTGTGTGTGTGTGTGTGTGTGTAGCTTACAGCATAGGGCTACAGCTGGGGGAAGAGAAATTTGGGCCTGCACCTGCACGGAGGATAATTAATGTGGACGCAGTCGTACCTAAATAAATCAGTGCCTCTCGCAGCCTCAACAGGACTTTTCTGTTTAGGGTCAAAATCTTCCCACTCTGCACTGGATTAATCATGCCTGCAAGCAGAGACGAGGTACAGGCAGCAGGGACACGAGCTGCATTTGTGTGTGTATGTGTGTTTGTTTTTGTTTGTGTGTCTGCGCCTTCGCGTGCCCTCTCGCAGAGAAGCTGCGAGGCTATTTTTTTTCCTTGCTACACCTCCATCCTCAGCATTGTAATCTCTTAGAGGACAAACAAAACAACAGAAAGTCATAATTTTCACAGATGTATAATTAGCCCCACCCTCTTGGCTACAGTGATGAATAGGTGAACCTTTTGTTTGCATTTGTCATGCCGCGGTGGCATTGTCACAGATGTGAGAACGTGTGATGCAGAGGTGCGGGGGGTCAATGCATGCAGGGATGGGTGTGGATGCAGGCTTATGATGAGATGTTTCTGTGTGTGTTTTGGGCCTCTGGCAGTTTCCTGTCCCTCTCATTCTTTTCTGTACATATATTTGCTCTCTGCTTGAGCTGTCCCCTGTCTATAGAGTGCTCCACCTCTCGCTGCAATCTCTGACAGCAGGTCCGCTGTTCTAGTCCAGTGCAGATCTACGTCCTACTCTGTCCACTCCTATCTCCCAGACTGATAGCCTCTGATTGATCTCATCACCTCCCTCATCTATTATTCATGCTACCTTTCATGTCCTGATGGAGGAAGGGCAAAAAGTGGAAAGGAGACACTACCTGTTTGCTGGGACCTTTGTTTGGCTTGCAGGCAGAGAAACAAGCCTACTCGCAATTAGGAAGTTGTTTTTTTTCACTGACTCATCCAGCCCTAAACATGTGTTCATAGATCTTCCCAACCTGATTGATCTGTATAATAGAATAAAATAGCGCTGGAATTGCCGCCCCATGGGGGAACACAGAGATGGGCACAGGGACAGAGAGCCATGTACTTACGGCTGTTTGGGGAGGAAATTAATGGTGCATCTTTTGTTTTTATAATGTGATTTAATGATGCAATTCGTCTAATAAAAAGAACATTTTTTAACATTTACACGTTCATTTACACATTCCCTCGTTCACAGAGGGAAACTCAGTGGTCCAATACAAACATCTCACTCCTCTCACCCACTCAGAGCGCTGGAGGCCTTTTTATTGCATCGTGATGGATGATTTCAGTTTGGCATTTTTCACCACGGCGCAACATCCAAATACAACCCCCCTCCCTATCTGAGTGCGTAAGGAGGCCATCCTATATTCACAAAGCCGACATCTAATGCATATTGAGTGTGTTTTGTAAAGGATCATTTGATTGTCTTGTAAATGAAGCTTTGCCTCTCAGCTGCTAATTTAGCCACATTCCATCTCATTAGAGAGGAGAAGGAGAACAAACGACAAAGGCATTCTCTGAGAAATGAATCCTTCTTTGATTTCAAACCGCCATCACTGCTGCCGCACAGCTTGAATAATCTCAGATTAGGGATGTTTAGTAGTACAGTACAGTAATACAGCAAAGTTTGAAGGATGAAAACAAGTGGGCAGATTTCCCTTGGTCGCTCTTCTTCTACCTCTGTTTTACTCTTTTCCTCCCACCCCCCATGTTTCCCTCCTCCTCCACCTTTCCAGCCCTGTCCCTCTATCTCTTTAGAGGATGTGCAAGTGTATCTGGTTTCCTGAAGCGTTTAGCACCTTAGCCACAAAACCCGGACAGGAAGCCCACTCTATTTGCAATGTATCAATTGCTCTGAACAACACTCCCCTTACCTCCTACTGCCTTCAATCTGCAGCTGGCTCAGCACGCACTTCTCACATACCTTCACTCAGTCAAATCTGCAAATGGGCAGAAGGATTTTTCCTGTAACGTTTAGTACCGTGGATATACTGTAACCAAGCATGCAGTCTTCATCAGCACTAACACCTTGAACTAAATGGACAATTGCATCCCTTTGAGCACGCGCACACACACAAACGCACTCTCAGAGAATCTGACCTTGGCTGCAGTTAGTCCCGGGGTTCATCCACCGGCCAAGCTGGCAAGTCAAATGGGTCCGGCAGCCAAGACAGCGGCCCCAGCCGCTGCAAGGCTGCTGTCATCTGTTACACAGAAAGGCACACAGAGGAACAAAAGCAGACACAGTGTAGAGAAGGAGAGAAATAAAGTGTAAGAATATAAGAACAGAGTGGAGACAGGAGAGTCCAGGCTCTGTGTTTGTCTGTAGTTGTTGTATGTGTGAGTATACATGCAGGTGTGTGTGTGGGCACCCACGTTTCTTGCATGTTGGCACAAATGTTTGCATCTGTGTGACTGTATGACTTCACGCACGTATACATGCAGATGTATGTGTATGATTGTGTGTGTGTGTGTGTGTGTGAGAGAGAGAGAGCAGGAATAAGCGCCTGAGGTGATGCCTTTTGAAAGGCACTTTAGAAATTAAAGCAGTGCCACTGTTCTGTAATGGGGCTTAAATGATCCAGAAAACACAAGATATATTGAGCATTTAATGAAACACACAGCACACTCCTTAATTCTGCTCTCAGCTTCAACAAAGTGTCTGCCAAACCTGCTTTATGTCAAACACACATACACTGACAGATTCAGACATTTTTCACACATTCTTTTTAATTATTTATTCACTTTTGGCTTGTTTTATTTAATGTCTAGTTAGTCTATTTTTAACTCTTGTATCCTTTGATAAACACATCAGCTAAGTCTCTACAACTTCTTTCTACAACATTTTTTTCTACAAATGTAAGAATATGACAAAGATAATAATTTGACTGCTAATCATGCAGATTATTTGCTACTTGGGCCAATATGCAAATGCAGACCTGCAGTACTTTAGAACTTGATGATATGACTTTATGAAGTTATTTCTAAGTATAAGTTAAGAATTAAATTTGATTAAACAGCTTCTTGTACATTAGGTTTTTACACTTTTGGTCCAAAGGAAAATTGAGGTTTAATGCCCCACTCTAATAATAAAATTTTAGACATTATTATATTATAAAGCATCCACTGAACACTTTAGCAGTCAGTGCGCTGTCAGCAGTGGTCTTGTGTGGTCAGTTACAGTGCACAACACATAGTTTAATTCAGAAATCTGCCTTTCCCATACATTTAACTGTGGAGAGCAGAGAGGCAGTCACTTTCTTCCTCATTGTCTGTGAATGTCCTTTGTGGTTTAGCCATACATTAATAATGTAAAGGTAATGATCTCTAGACTAAAGGCCCTGTCCTGTCTTGTCCCCCCTCACCCCACCTTCTCTTCCCACTCTCTCTCTCTCTCCATTTCCTCCCCCATTTCTGCCTGTAGAGAAGAGGGTCTGGCAGCAAAAAGAGCGGTTGTTGGCCAAAGAGGGTGAGTCAAAGAAACAGAGGAATTCCTGGCTCGGCTGCAGAAACAACACAGGCACCGTTTTGCCTCGCTGATTTCTTGAGGAAAAGAGGAAGGAAGCAAAGAATCATTCTGAGAAAACATCTCTGCCTTTCCCTTCTTCCTTTCCTTTTGCCTCTGAAGTTTTGGTCTCACAGAATGATAGATGAGGAACTTGCACTGTGGCCTCCCATGTCCTCTCCTCTTCCTCTCTTATATCTCTCCTCATCCTCCTCTAGACACACACACACACACACACGCACACTCACACATGAACATGCACGCACACTCTCAGACGCACAGTGTTAGCGAGTGATGGATGGGGAGCTGGCAGTGTGGCAGTAATAGCAGACACCCAGAACTACACTGCCACTTATTCATTTGTCTCCGTATTCACATCTTTATTTATATGTCTGTCCCCGTACCAACATCTAAATATAGATATACTACTTTCTTATAAAAAGTGTGAAACTCAAAGGCTTTTGTCGGAACTAAAGTGTGTACATGGGCCTTTTCATGCACACTGTATTCATTCAGAACTGCTGACGTTGTTAAAGTCGTAAGATATGTGATACATAGATATGTATACATATAAATGTAGACATTCTTATTGCTGGATTATTACAGGATACATGTCAATTAGATTTAATCAGGTTTGTGTCCTCAGTTGGACACGTTACTTGAGACTCTGTGTTTGGAGCCACACATCTCTGTCGTCCGTAGAATGTCAGACATGCAAGAATGATGGACAGCAGGCCGCTTACACAACATTACACATTATTAATCATGTTCACATTGTCTGGCGGCGGGGGGGGGGGCAACAGCACAAAAATGAGACGGAGCGGAGGAGGAGGAAGATGAAGAAAGAGGAGGAGGGGGGGTGAAGGGAAAAGAGGAGGGTTAGAAAGCCACAAATAACTACCATCAATCATCAACCAGTCAACATTTTCACATGTTAGGATGGCCTGTTATTGGCAGCAGCCTGGGATCGGTGTGTATGTGTACAGAGTGTATTTGGTGTATGTGTATGTGTGTTTGCTCTGTCTTGCCCAGCCCGGACTTTTCTCCCTTCCTCACTGTCTTCGCCTCTCCTTAAACTGACGGCATAAACAACAACAGTTGAGAAATCACCCTCGTCAGCAGGAAACTGGCAGGTGTGTTAACTCCCCCAGTACCAAATTAGGATGTGCAAGATTGCAGAAACGCCTCAGCTCTCATATCTCCGTTTTTAATCACAAACATTTACGTGAGCCTGGATGGAAACGCGCATTAGGCTTTAGCCAAGGGTTTGCTTTGGATGCCGGATAAGGCTTCGGATCACAATGAACTGTCCAAAGCCTAACTGGGATGTTTGCCTGCTAGCCTGAGAGGAAAAAACCCAGGTCAGCCTTCATCTGGGGTGCTGTTACCTACTGATTTATAGAAATGTTATTGCCCAAAAAATGAGTGAATGTGTTGGACGTGCATATTAAATCTTCCAAATCTGATCTCCTTGGAAAAGTTTTAAGTGATGGCCTATGGACGGTTGCATGAAAAGCACAAACTTCGCTCAAACTCGTGCAGTTTTATAGTTTATGACTTAGTTTGATCAAAAATGGTAAAGTTGTTTGAGAAAGTCGTGCCCGTGGTGCTCCGTAGAGGAATCCTGTAGTGATCCAGTTTGCTCTTTTTTTGGGGAAAATTGAGTTTTCAAATGAACAGTTTTATTGACAAAAGAATAATAATGCCTTCCTCATGTTGCTGCAGCCTTTAAAGAGTGTGTGCATGTGTGTGTTAGTCAGAAAAGCACTTTTTCAATGTTGATCACTGTGGCCCTGTCCATTATGATAAAACAACACTAGGGGGTGCTCAAGGTTTGTCCAGCCAACTGTTGAGGCATGGTATTGCTCACAGCTCCAGGTGTGTGTGTGTGTGTGTGTGTGTGTGTGTGTGTGTGTGTGTGTGTCTGTGTGTGTGTGTCTGTGTGTGTGTGTGGGCATGCACAGATGTGAACGCCTTGTGCACTTGCTGTCCAGAAAGCGATCCAGCTTGAAGCCAGGAGTCAGTCTTCCTTTTCTCCCATTACAATCACACCGCATCTTGCCACAGGACCTCTTTATCATTAACTCCGTGTCCCTGTTTATGTCACTGAGTGGTCAGGGGTTAAGTTTCTTAGTGACAAAGAATTGCATGGAAATAAAGTTAATAGATGAAGGTTTTTTCAGGAGTTTGGTCCATCACTTCATATTTAGTTACTTAATACCATTGAATATGAACAAACCTGCTGAGTGGACATAAGTGAATGCACTAATTGGATGTTTGAGAGATATCATTTTAGTCTTGCTTAGGCAGTTTCAGATTTAGCAAGATGCACTAATTCTGTCTTTATTTATGAACTTCATGCCCTCTCTGCTTTTGTCCCTTAGACACACACACGCACACACACACACACACGCACACACACACGCACTAATCAGGAGGTTTAAGATGCGTCTGCTCAGGGCTCAAAAGCAGTGCCTGTTTTGAAGAAAAAAAAAATCCTTCCTTGTTCCAGACCTATTAAGTCTCTGCTGGCTGTGTTGGTTTCATTACTAAGATTAGGTTACAGACACTCATTCAATCATGCAGCCTTTAGCAGAAATGCCCTGTGATTTAGCTGCCCTCATAGACGCACAGCATTCGTATGGAAGTTCATGTGCACATTCCTCCGTGGTGGCACACTGTTTAGAAGCAACATTTCTTGTTGTGGAATTTTCCATCCTTGTATCATCTGATACGTTCGCTTTTTATTTATTTTGACACAGTACAAACCCTCTCATTGACCCCCAGCTCTATTGTTGTGGGATTCACTTGCCTGCAGCTGAAAAGATATCATATTAGGTTGATCGTAAATTAGATCCATATTTTTTGAAAGAAAGAGCTACAAAATGGCAACATATTGAAAGTGGCGGCTGCTGTGTTGTGAGGTCTTGGTGAACTGCAGTTGCATGTTTGTCTCTGTGTTTTGTGGCCAGACAGTGTGGCTAGAAGAAACGGGCACTGTGGGGGGAAAAGGACAGTGGCATGGTATTGCGAGGCATTTCCACTCCTTCACCACTCAGTATTTGTGTCACACTCTCAAGTTTGTGGTACTTTGACAGAAAAAAAAAATCCACCATGTATTTAGCTTGTTTTTGCCTCAGAATATTTGCCATATATTATTAAAGACAAATTCCTCCATAAATTTTATTCCACTATAAATCAGGTCTTGTTTTCCACTTTTTTATTTTTGTGAGGACACACTGGAAATTATCCCAGAACCAGAATCCTAAACTATGGAAAATAAGACATCTCATGTGTGTTTCTAATTTAGATGTTTTTATGTAAACGTGAATTATCCACCAATCCTTAACAAAGGAGAATTAGAGAAAATTCAAAGCCTCTTTTACAGTCCACAACTATTGAAATACTGAGACAAGGCTGTGTATTTTTCACCCTTTGCTTGGACTTGTTAATTTCCTGCCTCTCAGTGTCAATTGAGAAATTGTTTAATCATAGAACAAGTCATTCCCAGCCCTCCAGATGTGAGCACTAGGAGAGAGACAGAGCTGATGTTCAGGCTCCAGATGACAGAGATGACAAGTAATCCTAAACATGGATGTGTAGTAGAAATGCATGCATCTGTTCATTGTCAACCTGTAGGGATGTTGACTGATGATGCACCTGACTCCTCTTCTTTCCACTCCTCTCCTCCTCCACAGTCACTTCCAGACTCCGACAAAACCCCCCTCCCACCCCTCCACAGAACAAGGGGGAAAATCACGGAAACACACAGCCAGATTATTCACCGCGCGCCGTTATTGAATATGTGACTAACACGCTGAGAATCGCTCTGGGAAATCAGATTAAAAAATGAATTATTTATAAGGACATGGAATGCCGGTCCGATAGGGCGGAGAGAGTGGAGGAATACACCTACAATATACCCCAAACAACATTACAAGTTTGATCATGACACTTCCCACTGTAGTTATTCATTTTTATAATACTCACAAATGTTCCTCTGTATATTCTGATATTGAAATATGACTCATGGTAAAATTACATGGTAAAAGTGTTTTATTATTTTTGTTTAAATGATATTACCTATATTTTCTCGCCTGTTTCCTCCCACGCGGTCTAAAAGACAGTTTGATATATTTTCAGGGACGCTATAAAGCCTGATATCAAATCAGTTAAACCACTTTTGTTGCTATTTCTGTGTAAACACTCTCTGGTGCATGAGTCACACTTGAATGAAACTGAAACCCAATATATAAAATGTAGATTAAAAAAATGATACATGGATTAAAAAACCCCATAAAAATCTCAGAAAATAAACTGGGTAACAAATTAGAATCAAGAGTCAGTTAATCTAATTAATTCATGTTACACAATAAATCTGTTCATTATCTGAAGGAAATAAATACATGAAAGATTTGTACATTTCTTTTGTCACATTTAACGAAAACAAATTTAAAAGAGAGGACAATCTTTCTAAGTTGAAACAAAGTAAATACATTACAAGGAATATTTATTGTCTGAGCTTCAACACTGAACAGGCATTTACTGTGTGTGAGCTCTAGGCCAGGATGTGCGTCGTCAGTCTTTGTGAGTGTGTGTGTGTAGTTTTATAAGCATCCACTGCATCCTTCAGAACGGCACATCTCTTCCTGTCTTTACTGTTAAATATTTTACCTAGAGTCTTCTCATTTTTAATTGATGCAAAGGTCTTTTCTCTCTAAAACTCAAATCTTCTCATGCAAGTGCCTGCAGATTGTCTCCGCCTGGCTAAGTGTCACTCACCTGTATCACCGTCTCCTGTTTGGGATGTAGCTGCAGATGAGAGGCAGCTCCGTCAGCCAGGGCTGCTGCTTCATTGTCCTCTCCCTTTGCATCTTTTGGTTTCTTTGCGGATGTAGATTCCCTTCTATTGGTTGGTCTTTCTGTCTCAGTCTCCCTGTCGCTCTCTCTTTCTGTTTCTTTGACAAGCAGCCAATGTGCTGACACGGGGAAGCGTTTAGGCGTGCGGAGATGTGCCAGAGTAGTCTCTGCCTAAGTGATCACTCTTATCTGATCCTTTTGCTCTTATGCTACGGTCAGATTTTTCCATTCATTTGCCTCTTTCCCTTTCTGTGTTTCTTTCTCTGTCGTTTTATGTACTCTCCCTCTTTTGTACTCTTTTGCACATTTTTTTGTTCAGTTCAAATACATACATTTCCACACACACACACACACACTGCGCGCGCGCACACACACACACACACCCACCCACCCTTGGCCTGCAGTGACAGGTGTGGGGCTTGAGTCATGCCGGCTATTGCAGGTGAATGTGGTAGGAGGGAGGTTATGTCAGCACCTCTAGCCCCTTTGACACCCCTCTCCCCTTTCTCTCATGGGCCAAACCACACATTTGGCAGCCCCCAGGGGAATGCCAGGGAGTTTCCACTATGAACACATGCAGAGGTGAGATATAGAAATAATTCACATCTGGAAATAACCTCTCCTCTTTTTCTTCACCAGATCTCATGTGCTTCCCCTTTGCCTTTTTACTCTCGGGTTATTTTAGGTGTGAGCAGTTTCACATTTACAAGTCCTTGATACAGATACGTGGTCAGTTGGACATTAGTATCCAGAAGTTGTGGGGGCAGTTTTTTCTTAAAATTATGAAATTTACTCTATAAATCATCATTTTAGTTGTTTAGCAAATATAAATACATTTATTTAAATACAGTAAATAAAGTACTGATTCTAAATCAGTACTTTAAAGTAACGGATTCTTTTCCATTGAGCCGTACTCCTGTGCATCACTGATGTGTTATTTCTTTGAACTTTAGACAAGCCGGATGCAGTTGATTTTAAGTGAAACAGACGTGTGAGAGAATGTTTGCCTTGTGGACTTTTTCTCCCACAGGGGGCATCAGGACCACATTGCCCACTTGGATAAAACATCTGCATCAGAGCTCAGGGCTCATATTCAGCCGCGCTCTCCATAACCATAGGTGTGTGATGGGAGTGGGAGTAAGAAGGGGAAAGATGGGAAGGATGAAGGAGTAGTCGCATCAGCAGAAAGTTGTTTTTCTGTGGCCTGGAGATTCTATTTAAAGTGGGTGGGAGGGGGGCACAGAGGGGAAATGGGGAGGCAGACTTGGAGTGGTCCACAGCCTGGAGAAAGGGGGGCAGGATGAAGGAGGGGAGTATGGGTGGTGGGGGGGTAGGATGCACCGATTCCCTCTGTTTTTGGTTCTGATTGAGGTTGGTGTGTGCGTATGTTTGTGTGCATTTGAAGAGGATCCATGAGGGTACCTTGCTGCGTGGGCGCAAATGTGTGTGAGTGTGCCCATGCTTCTGTATGTGTGTGTGCGTGTAGCTGAGGTATTAATCTTCTTTGTCAGTGAAGCCCAGATGCAGGGCCCTTCCAGCAGCACAAGCCCGGACTCAGCAGTCTGCATTGGGCTCTGGGAAGCAGGCATGGGGTGTAAGTGGGTTTTTTTTGGGGGGGTTGGACGCCGCTGGTTGTGCTACTAGAGTGGGGCGTTCTGATGGAGAGGGCAAGGGGGACAACACACAGCAGATTAGCTAATGATATTAGCCAGAGAAGACCCTCAGGTAAAACCCAGTGGTCGCAATTAGTGGAGTTTCTCCGAGGTTGCCCTGTGGCCCCTGCGCGCGCACACACACACACACACACATACACACAGATGTATACCCAGTATGACACACACAAACACAAGCAACCAGCTGCATTAAGTACTGATGCAAGTCTTGCTCCACATTAAATTATAACCCCTATCCCGTCTCTCACCTCCTGTGCTGCCTCCCCAATCTACCCTTTACACTGCTCCTTCGTCTCCCCATTAACACCGCTCATGGCCCCCTTCGCTGTTTGCCCACTGCGAGAACAGACGAACTAACATGTTTGCTCAGCGGGAAACGCACACACACAATCACTCAACGGGAGTGAAACTGGGACTGCGAGCGAGCCGACAGACTCTATTCAAGAGTGTGCAGTTACGCACAAGTGCTCAAACAAACGCACACACACTGCACGCACACACGTGCGCACACACATACACACACACACACACACAGAAGCTAAAAACTTCAAAGCAGGGGGTAGCTGAGATTGACATAACAAGCTGATAAACCTCTTTCTGCAGTTAAGTTGCCAGGACAGCACTGAGAGGAAAGATGTTGGTGTCTGTTGGTGATGAAAGATATTAATGCATTAACAAAACAGAGTTGATTTCAAGCATATTTAGTAATGACGATGCTGAGCAGTGCACATACTGAGGCTAAGGTTTGTAATCTATCACAAATCCCTCTGAAAAGCAACTGACTCGACTGATTCATCTTAATCCTTTCAGAGGTTTTTAAGACACTAATGAGTGATGATTTTAATATCTGTCATCAGAACATTACAGAACATTTTGTCTGGATGCATGTAGCACACTGTTGAAATGATGAGTACATTAACTGATTAGTTGATGGATCAAAATGAACAGTGCTAAATATTCTCTGCCTCCAGGTTCTCATGTGAGGAATTTTGTTTTTTTGTTGAATTTTTTTGGGCTTTGGGATGCAGATTTGTCGATAAATTGCAAGTGATCTCTGTTGTTTTGGGTATGTGTGATGGATATTTCTCTTTTTTCCCCACATATTTAGAAGACCGAATTGAAATAATATTGATTGGCCTTTATTTCCTTTATGTCCTGGCATTATGTTGTGTTTTGTTGGTCTGGGAACAGCACAAAGATCGTACGCACCTTCTCATCTACCAGCAGCACTTTTGATTTTTCTGAGCTTTTGCTTTACGACCACAGCTGCTCGTCGTCTTTCTTTTCATCCTCTCTGGCAGCCGGTTTACGTTATCTGGTATAAATCCTCCACGAAAGTTGACAAACACGCTGCTCTTGAGCTACACCTCCTCTGTGAAGTTGTGATCACCACTTAGAATTACGTACACAACTTGTCGTTCCTGTGACAAGCTGATGAATTACACAAGCTTTTCAAAAACATCTCTTTTGCTCTGACTCTTTCCTGTGTCTCTGGCTCCAAGAAGTCTCCCTTTGTTGTCCGCTACAGATAAGTCTTTCACTGTGCATCTGTCATTTGTCCCCTATGTCTATTCACACACACACAAACTGCCCAGTGATGGGGTAAAATAATTTCACTGGATAATAAAGGAGGTTCAATGACTGATCTTTACAGTATATGTGTGTATGAGCTAGAGGGAGGGAGAGAGACACTTTGAATGCTCTCCGTTGGCTTGTCAGCGCCGTCTGGTCTTTTATATGGCCTTCCTTATTATAATGCTACTTATCTTATCCAAAAGGCCATCAGGCCGGACGATTAATTTAGGTACTGTATCCCTGGAAACGATGGCTTCCCTCTTCTTGCTGCTGTCCCTCCCTCACTCCCTCCCTCCATCTGCAGGAGATTAAACCGAGACCAGCTCTACTTTTCTCTCTCCTTCTGTCCATCATAGTGAAAAATTACCTTTTAGTCTTCTTCCTTAATCGCGCTGGCCGCAGAGCAATCAGACAGGAAATAATGGCTTGGCGTCTGGCTGTGCAGGCTCTCCACTACAATGCCTCAAGACTGGATTGAGGTGAAAACGGGGAAGCCTCACATTAATGATTCCTTGTAAGTGTCATCTTTCCAGAAATACAGATAGTGTAAAACTATCACGGTGTCAAATCTTTGCGGAAATACATTTATAAATGTTCGGCTGCTTCACGGGACGCCCTCTCAAGTCAATTTTCTCTTGCTTTTGCACTCAGTTCCCCATCCTGCCTTTCTCATTCGTCATTTATTCTCTTCGCTGTGAGCTTTTGTAGAAACTTTTGTCCCAGTTAAAAACAAGATTAAATTCTGAGAGCGACCCTGAAAGCAAAACTAAAAGCAGCATTTATTTTTTTCAGTGTGTTTTTGATCCCTGTGAAAATGTATCAAACTACACACAAACTTCTCTCTGCTCCTTCACAGACCTCGACTCTTTTCTTCTCAGTCGCTCAATCTCCTCTACTTTTTCCACTCCTCGCTCTGTTCTCTTGCAGTTTGATTCGGTGTAAATTAATTGCTCCTCATATGGGAGACGGCACACGATTAGTCTCAATCCTGATAATGGTGTGTGGCTTGGCCGCGGGGAATACACTGCCAATTTGCTCACAGCGCATCTGCCAAATGATTGGTGTTTACACGCCACATCCCCTGAGGAGTGTTTGTCACAACGCCACTTCTTACATCTCAATAACGCACAGGATCCCAAGACAGACGTCACTGAAGACGCACTCAAACGCACGTGTACTAGGCATTGATAAAAACTCTGCAATGTATGACATGCTGCACAGCGCAGATTGTGCGTTCAAAGGGCTGGCAACTGGCTTTATAGATCTGTTTTTTTTAATGTTTGTGATTTTTACCTGATCAAATATCCTTCCCTTCCCAAACACTTTACCTCTTCCCTCCACACCCCCACCTGCCTTCTCCCCTCAAACCCTCCCACCTTCTTTCATCTCTCCTCCCTAACACAGTGCTCCTTCTCTGCTGTCCCATTAATCACCCCTCTCTAATTAACAGGCCCACTGTTCCCAATCTTCCCACTGCTCCCACTCCACACCTGGCCCAGCCCTGCTGCCCAGCAGGCATGCAGCGTGCGCCAACGCGCACCCACAGGCATATATGCACACAGCGCACACTGGAGCGCAGCTGGCAACACTGACCATCACAGAATTGCGCTTGGAGGAGCAAGATTATAACAAAAGGAATAATACGATTATAGTATTTTAAAAAAAGTTTTGTTTAAGTGTGTGGGAGGATGAAATGGGCAACAATGTGAAAAGTTATTGTTGTCTGGCAGGTCCTTCCCTGTCCTCTACTCATCCTCCTCAAATGTTCATTCATCACCTCCTCAAGCCTACTCCCTTGTAATAACTCATGCATTCAACCCTTTCCTCACCCACTGCTTACTCCCCCATCACAGTTTTCATTTTTACAACTATCCTCACCCACCCCTCTCTTTGACTCACATCCCATCTCCTCCTCCTTTCCCACCTTCTCCCTGTCCTCCCCCTGTTAGCCAGGGTGGCCCGGCAATGCAGTAATGCCATCTGCCAGCGCAGCATGCCTACAGCCTCATGTCCACACACACACACACACACACACACACACACACACACACACACACTCACACACACTCACACACACTCACACACACTCATACTCGCCCACAGACGCACATAAACACGCACAGCTTGGCAAGGACACCTTCCAGCGCAGGATACACCGATATCCACGCTTCCGCCACCAGATCACCATAGTCCCACGCATTGTGTTACACACACACACACACACACACACACACACACACACCCTCACACAGCCCTGATGAGTCACACGCTTCATCTGTCTCCCAACAGGGGGAGCCGGGGAGCATCTGCCGGAGCCGAGACAGGAGTCGGAGATGAGAAGCTCCTCTTACAGTAACAGAGCGAATCATTACAGCAGTCACATACTGCCTAATCATAGACAAACACAGGGAAGATGACCACATGGGTGTGTGTTGCACACTGACTACAAATGAAGTAAAATAAGGGAACGCGAACCAGCAATTACATGCAAATGCACATTTTTGAGGTAGCAATCTCTGCTTTTTTTGCGGCCTGTTGAAACATTGCAATACCATACGCTGTAAAATAGTTTCAGACGTTTGCACTGCAATAACTTTGGTAGCTTGTGCTAAAATGTATTGATACAGACACATGAGAAGAGAGGCGATGTAGTTAGGGTGCAAAACAGAAAGTGTGGATAGATGCAGAGAATTGTTCAAGCAAACGGTGGAACAGCTGGGACACAGTGCATTAAACATCAGTCCATTAAGTCTTGCTAGAAAAAAGAAGCTTTTGTGTCTGCTTTTATTTTTTATTCTTTTTCTGTATACACATGTGCTTGCAATTAAAAACAGAGGAGATATATCATGTCGTAGGTAGACAGTAAAATGTATGGGGCAAAAAGACATGCAGGGGAAGTAATGTAACATGTTTCCCCATTGGTTATTTATATAATTCATTAATTTATTTAGATCCTCTCACTCCTGTTGACATTGAACAAGACAGAAACAGAATTGATGGGAAATGCAGCAATTAGCAAATGAGCTCTAGGATGTGTTGCTGTTCGAGCTGTGTTTGGTGCTGCATCGGGGTGCTGGGGGTGGCAGTGTGAGTGTGTGTGTATGGGGGTGAGGGGGGTATCTCGTATGTGTGCGTGTGTGTGTGTGTGTGAGAGCGTGGTGCGCTGCCAGGTGCGAGTGGGGGTCTGTGGCAGTATATTTATTAGCGGCTGTCAGGGAGGTGACACTTTGATGAATGGTGCAGAGTAATCAGGGCTGGGCTGTGACAGGCTGCACTCACAGCCTTCTACCTGCCAAACAGCCCAATCACGCACACACGCCCACATGTGTGCACACACACATACACATGCAAGCACGCATATACATAGACACATAAGTGAGTTTATATACACACACAGATGCGACTGTATATGCACATGTACAAACACAACCTCCTGTAAATATCTCCTGCTACCGGATGAACTACGTCATCAAACTCCCCTCATCCTCCCCTCCTTTAACCTCTCCTCCTTATCACAAAGTCCTTTTATACTCCCACACCCAGTCTCCTCTGCCATGGCATTGTGATTTTCATAACCTCTATTGACATTAAAATGATTGAACACGTCTTTCTGGAGATGAATGAAAAGGATAAATTGGGTCGAGTCAGTTTTGGAGGAAAAAACAAAGAGACAGAGAGATTTAGGGTGAAAATTTGCCGAGCTTTGTTGTTTTTTAATTGCTGGTGAGAGACAAGGTAGCCTTAATTAGTCCTCGTCTCTCTCCCGTTGTTCTGCAGGGTCACAATTCTGTGACTTTTAACTAATTAGTCAACTGCTGCAGACTAACTCATACTTTCCCCATAGGATCAGAATAACACATGGTCTGGTAAGCGGGAGTATTTAGGCCCTTTTGTAAATAATTACACAAGTTTTCCATTTTTGTGCATCAGTGGCTTGACTTTATCTTGTTTTTCTGTCACCCGTTCAGTTCTCTCTGTATTTCCACGTAGATAATGTCAATTTAAAAAACATCCAAACAACCGAAAAAATCAAGCAACTGTTATGCGCTGTCCTTGGAAAGAAACCACAGCAAATATTGTATTACAACTCAAACACAAAATGGAAATCATTACTTCTTAGCGAGCTTCTAATGCCTCCAAACCAGCAAGTAATGGGAGGTTGTAATCAAATAATTTCACTGAGGTTTGGGTTTCCAAACAGTTTTCCACTGATTCTATCGACAGACCACAGTCTGGCCCTTAAGAAGGGAGACATGACAGAGGGGCAGAATTGAAGAGAAGAGGGGGAAACTTGGTTGGGGGGGCGGTTTTACTACAGGATAAATGTGGAGGATATCAGAGAAGAATAGAGGAGCGGAGAGCCGTGGCGTGGAGTTTGTGGGTGTAGTTTTTTTGTTTTTTCCCTAGCCTAGGCAGTGTATGCGGGACCTGCTCACATTCTCTCACTTTATGATAGCCTGTCAGAGTACTTCCAGTACAACCTCAGAGGAAGCACGAGCCTGGCTTGATAGCACCATTCCCTCCCCTCCATCTTCCTATTCCAAGTTCTTCCACTTTCCTTCTCACTGCAAAAATATAGCAAAAATCCTCCTTCCCTTAAGCCTTAAGTCTTAAAATCGCATTTTGCCGGTGCCAATGGGGTGAGATAATTTTTCCCAAGTCCACTTTTCTAGAATCAAATGTAATTTTCCTAATAGTACAGTGGTCAGTTTAGTTCTGTCTGGTTTCACTGTATTTACACTAATGTATACGAAAAAAAAAAAAAAAATCTGAAACATGGGATACAAATGTCATTATCGCAACCCATTAACAGATTTGAGAAAATTTCTCAATTATACGAAGTGGAGTTTTTAGCTTTCAGGTTTCAGGCTCATTGTTGCAAAGTTTGCCCAGTTGAGAAAATGTCCAGCTGAAGTGAGAGGTGCATCCAAATTCTGCTCAAAGAAGAGATCTGATCATAAACATATTCCAGTCCAGATATTTCAGTCATATTACAGTTGGCACCCTCACAGACCATCAGCTCCAACTTTAACGAATTAATACACAAATAAACTTATGGAGGGAATTAAATGAACATGCTAATTAATGACAGAGTGGGCTGGAAGAAGGATTCACTCTTTCTCTCCCTCCTCTCTTTCTCTTTCTCAGACAAGGATTCCCTGCCAGGTTGAGTGAACATTGACGGAGTAACACTTATTCTCTCCGTCACACCAATGGAAATCAATTGGGTGGTAATTGCAGTATTTGACCCCTCTCCTGTCTGCACCACATCCCATCTCCTCTCTGTCCATACATTCTCCACACTCTACACCATAAAGATGAGCCAGAGACAGTCAGTTCATTTTATACACCAGGCATTTCCCCCCTAAACTTAACAAGACTCTGGTGATATATTTCATCAGTCCTGATAAAATCCAAGAGGCAGAGGAAAGACAAACAGGAAAAGGAGGAGAGGAGAGTGTGGACAAAGTTAACAAAAGCAGGAAAAGGGGACGCTGAATTAAGACCGTCAAAAAGAGAGAATGGTTTACAGAAGCTTCTTATTACAGCTGCCATCTGCATGTGTGTTTGTGTGTGTGTGTGCTCTTTTATGTGTTTGGGTTGGAGATGGCTGGTCAGATGGGTAATGAGTGACCCTTCCTCCCTGGCATGGTTCTGCCGTCACACCAGTATTAATCTTCCTACATCACCCCCTTTCTGAACCGACAGAAGGCCTCTTGGGGCCGCACACACACACACATACACACACACAGAAAAGCATTGATGCATGAGCGAGGTGGCAATGATGAATGGAGATGTTCTTAAGATCTGTTTAATAAGTGTTAGGCAGGGCCCCTGTGAGAGCTATGGGGAAGAAGGCAGCATATACATATCTGCAAATGGAGCCCAACTCACTGGGGCCTGAATTACAGCACATTTGACCGCATTTACACTGCTCACCAAGAGACAGGATCACAGGAAAAAGTAGAGAGGCGAGCAGTGTAGCGACGTGGTAGAAGCTGAGTCATTTTTTTTTATTTGCGAACATATATATATATTTTTTTAAATCTCAGCAGTGCGTCTTACTAATATTCATGAATACACCATATGACAGGTTTTAGTGTCATCCCACCTGTTGAATCTGTGTGTATGTGTGTGTGTATGTGCGTGATGGTGCTGGGGATGGTTGAAGGTGTTAGAGGTGTGAACATTAGGAGTCAACTTGACAGTCTGTCAAGATTACCCAGACAGAGGTGACACCTCAAACAACCTGCTAATAACCGTCTACTGTACATATGGTACTAACATGTTCATGACAACCAGTGCGTTTACATGTACTCTAATAATATGATACTGCACATGTAATGTGAACACTTTACATTCCCCAAATTGATGTTAAAGTTAACAGAACCCAGTTAATACACCTTAGTTACTCAGTTTTTTAAAAATGTATGTGTTTTGCTGCTGAACAAAACACATAAAACAAAACACTCATAAATTAGAAACAATCATCAATGAATGCAAAAGAATGCTTGAGTGGTTGGAGAAAAAACACGGTCGTGACAGCAGATTTTATATTACATCAAACATGTCTAGGAACAGCATGTGTGTTGTGGTGCTCTGTAAAATCCAAAGAGAAGGATATGAAACAGCAATTAATGT
This sequence comes from Datnioides undecimradiatus, assembly GCA_008933995.1. Lineage (NCBI taxonomy): Eukaryota > Metazoa > Chordata > Actinopteri > Lobotiformes > Datnioididae > Datnioides > Datnioides undecimradiatus. The sequence continues at coordinate 7,567,880 of WARS01000026.1, forward strand.
TAGATTTCCTTCTGGGATCTTTTGATGCTTTTTTTTGTAAGATTACACACATCCTTGTCAGATCAAACAAATCCTATGAAGTGTATGTGTTAGTCAGCTCCAGCTGAATCTTAATCCATCTTCAGCTGCAAGCAGGCTGCAATGTGTGAGTGTAAAGGTACTGGCAGGGAAGTGTTGGGGCCCCTCGCTGTCATGCTCTCTCTGTAATCTAATCTCTTCATCTGGCAAGCAGTTTGTATTTGCATGTCTTTATCTTCTCATCCTTTCGTGTCCTCTCCTACTTTGTACCTGTCAGCTTAGGCCTCACCTCTCACAAGTCCCGCTGTTTTATGTTTTCGCCCCGTTCCTCTCTCTGTTAAGAGCCTGGTCATGGAAGCTTGGGCTCTGTGTTGTCTGACAGCTGCTGCCGCGTGCCTTTTTTCTCTCTCCCTCCCTCTCTTCCCCCGCTCCTCTCCTCTTTTTTAAACACGCGTCCTCATTTCTAAACTATCTATCATGCTGGCAGGGCCAGTGGGGCCTTTAAACTGTGGGATTGGCACTTTCTCAGCTGCTGAGCTGGAAAAGGCGACTGCTTGCAGACGGAGACACAAGCGGTGGGCCAGCCTGCTGCAGGCAGGAGGAACAGGAGGTAGCCTGTCTAAACGCAGGTGGACTGACGATGCTCCTCCACCCTGTGAGTGTGTGTTTCTCTTGAAGTGTGTGTGTCTGCAAAGCTTTTATGCTCATACAACTCCTGTGGTGATCCAAAGCACTCTTTTTTTTTTTTTTTTTTAAGACTTTTGTCATTGCTGTTGGTAAACCCTCACTCTCAAACAAGAAAAGTTTAACAGAGTGAAGAGTTTTAAGAAATTAATTAGAAAGAAAGTCGATGGTTTTGAGATGGGACTGTGAAACAGAGCGTGTGGATTCCAGGGGGGTTGTCTGCACCGAGTTGACAAACTCTGTCTCACTTGGGAGTGAGAGGTGTCTGAAAAGATGGGAACTGCTGACAACATCTGTGTGTGTGTTTGTGTGTGTGTATTGGTGTGCACGCGTCGAGACGCCACATTTGACAAACATGAAGAAATAACAATGCGGTGCTGTCAGCGGGTCTTGTCCCTGGCAGGGGGTTGGAAGCGAGCACGAAGTGTGATTTTCTCAGACGAGCAGAGAACCCGCGATGACGCCTCATATCGATTTGCTCACGCACACATGCTTAAACATGACATGTGCATGCCTTCACACACACACACACACACACACACACACACACACACACACACTTGCACACACACCCACCAGGCCCCTGGTATTGAATCTGTGCATTTACCAGTGATGGCAGTATCCCCAGTTGGGCAGAAAGTGTAAACAAAACAACAAAAAAAGGTGCAGCCAGAAGTGCATTATACACACTCACATACATCTTAATGTTAAAGGCCCATGTGTCAGCATTAGCTTATCAAATGAGGTCTGTTTCTCACCCACACATCACTTCCCTCGCCTCTCTCAATATGTTTTTCCTCTCAAGACTCCACGCCAAACTAAAGCGACATGTTCCATCACCACACAACCCTCCCAATGCTCCCTGCATCTTCTGGCACCCAAGCGGTCACACCATCCTCTCGGCATCACAAGCAGAGGTGTGAGAGGATGCAGCAGTATGTCCAGGAAGAGCGCATCCATCCATCCATCCATCCATCCTCGCCCCGCCCGCTCACAGTCAACAGTTGGCAGTCTGTACCACTTGGCCGTCCCTGCCGTGTCCCACAATGAGGTTATTTGACAATAAAAAAAACTGGAGATAAAGCGACTGCATGGCGAATAGGATCTTTACAAGAAAGCGACGGCATGATGCCATATGATGTTATTGTGCATACTGTGGGGAAAAATGGGAATTATGATAAAATAACTCTGACTATATGCTGCTTATAGGTTTACCCACTCATTGAGTGAAATCCCCAAAAATGTCATCACTTTGCAAGTCTAGCTATAATATTTGCCAGATCAAAAGGAAAACTACAACATTTTGACATCAGAAATGAACTAGAATCCACGGTTGAACAATTTTCCAGGATTAATTTTTAAGCATGTGCATTTCTCATTCAGCTGCTGTTCTTAGCAGAGAAGTGCATTAAGTCATTGGTATCATTTCAAAGAAATTTTTGTCACTTTGTATGACCTTTGCTTAAAAAAAACCCCACGAACAAAAAAACAACAACACATATGCATTTATTTGTTGTAAGCCTAATGTGTTTTAGGGCTCTGAAGAAGAAGCTTCTGCTGACTTGCTGCTGACCTTTTCTGGTCTGTCAGTAGAGGGCGGTCTATCCTCAGTGGTTTGGCTACTGCGTGTACGCATGTTTGTCTGTGTGTGTGTGTGTGTGTGTGTGTGTGTGTGTGTGTGTGTGTGTGTGTGTGTGTGTTTAGTTAATTTCCCAGCACAGTGGTTGTTTTCTTGTGCTCTAATTACACCAAGGCACACAGGCTACCCTTTCCTTTGTCTATCTCGTGCTGTTCTCTTTCTTTTTTCACTCTGTTTTTCAGTTATATCAGTTTGAATAGGTAGGTGATAGTTTGGGTTTGTGGCCTTCTGTGGCATCTGTGCGTAGCCCTTCCTGTCACTGCCTCTTTAAGTTCTGGAAATTTACCCAGTAAACAGTACTTGGTAGAACTAAAATTACGTGGTAATTACAGCTGTAATTAAATAACCGTTTGGAAAATCTAAGTAGACTGATACGTGACAAGAAAACAAGTCCGTTAATTGTTCTGTAACAAAATCTGGTGTGTTTTTTGTGTTGAGTTTTCTTTTTGTAACAAGTAACATATCATGTTATTTGATGACATGATTAAAATATTCTCCTGAGCTGAGACCTTCAGCAGCTTGTTTATGAAAAGAACCTGCTTCCTATTTATATAAGCATTTATATAAATGTTTTCTAGCATACAAGATCAGCTGCATGCAAAACATGTATGCAAGGGATTATATATGAGTCACTTTTTTGTCAGAAAACACAAGATATGCTTACAGTGTCTATTTACTGTAAATTAGTCTTTTACACAAGTTTTGTTAGTACTTTATTAAGTGTACCTAAGTGTAAATGTAGACCTCAAAGCTCTCCTCTCTCTTCAGTCCACTTTTATCAAGCAGCACTTATTGCTTTTGCTGTAACAGTTATTGCAGTTGCATGTCTTAAATTTCAGTTCAGAGATATTAGCACCACTGCAGAACTTGTGTGCACATTTAATGCCAAGGAAGCAAAGGGCCAGGCTTTAACTGGATGGGCATTTTGTCCATGACACCAATTTCAGCAATTGTTCTGTGGAATAGAAAGAAAAATAGCTAATTACTGAGAAACATTATCCCCAGGGTGTGTAGTGTAGGTGTTTTCTATCTTAAACCTGTACAAATTATAATGTATTTACTCTAACTGAAAGTTTATTGATGTCTCGTTTCCAAGTATTCACTTTCCTTGTTAATTATGTAATTTTCTATTGTTGCCAAGGATTTAGCTATGAAACAGTTGGCTTGATGATAAATGGAAAGGTTGTGTTTGTGGGCATGTGTGGCACGCGGGGTATATGTTTATACTTATCAAGTTGCCAGATTGCCAGGTATTACTTGTTGTTTTAGACCCGTTTGTGTGCATTGTCCTACAAGAGCGAGTTTCAGGGAACTGTGCGTGACATCGTGCGAGTCACTCTGTCACTGGGTTCGCTAGAGTTCACGTACCATGACTCTGAATCATACAGTCATATGTAAAGCAGGTTTTTTTCCTGCAGACACTGTCAGACATCAGTCATTTTTCTCAGACTTCAATAATTTTACCCTTATTGTCACTTTACCACACCTCTGTTATGCCTTTATGGCAGTGTAATAACTAACCCTTATGGGACCCCAGACAGTGATGTTTATATTAAATATGGTAAACTGATATATCTTCATAAGATGCAGGTCGTCAGCTGTAGAGTGGCTGGGTGAACACTCTTGTATCTATATATAGCTTCACATTATACATATTCGGATTGTCGTTTTAGGTTGACGAATACTTGTGGGTGCCTTTTTTCTTAAACAACAAACTCCTATAAAATTCAATTTTTATTATCATTTTTTAGTGACTATTACAGTCTCTCTCTCCTGACACTGTATGTGTGTGTGTGTGTGTGTGTGTGTGCGCGCACCTACAGGTGCCTTGGTGAGTCTGAGTGAGCACATGCTCAGGATGTGGGAGCCATGAGACAAGAATCTGTTAGAAGCATGTTGGGATTGCCTTCAATTAGTGTGGTCCAAGAGAGACGAAGGGAAAAATTGGATATAGATTGGCACTCCACTGGACAAGAGAGAGACGGCACAAGATGGAGAGTGTGCGAGGGAGGGAAAGTGAGGTTAATGACAGTCTGCTCACAGGCAGGTAATCTCTCTTCCTCTCTCTTTGCGTGTAATCAGTTTCCTCTCTCTTCTCCCAGTGGTCACGATAATTATTATAACAATTAGCTTCCTGCTCTCCCCGCTACAGTGAACTGTCCCACCCCTGCCTGGAATACCCTGTTCAGTCCCCATCCATCCTCTCCTCAGCCAGGTGTTTCTCTCCATCATCTCATCTTCTCACAGTCAGTTTAAGTCAATTCCTTAAAGGAGCACTGTGTCAGATTTAGGGGGCTCTTTTGGCAAAAGTAGAATAAGAGCTTCAAAATTATGTTTTCAGTAGTGTATACTAGCCTGAAACTATGAATCGTTGTACTTTTGTTGCCTCAGCAGAGAGTAGAGCCCAGCTTGTTGCACCTCAATATTTATCCAGCAGCTCAGAACAGACAAACAGAAGCCACCTTAGGTTCTGCTACAAGCTTGGAAGGCGGAGTATGCAGGGATACTCGGTTTGTTGCAATTTCATTGTTAAAACCAATTAAATGTGTGTGCGGTTATGCGCGTGTCCACACGTAAAAAGTTAATCACAATGTGATGTGGCTGTGGGAATGGCAATATCTGTCAGTCAGAATCAAAGTCATCAAGGAAAACTCGATGAATTTGCACCTAAGTTTGATATTCAGGGGCTTTGATGGTGGAGCCTGGGGACTATGGTGATCCATGTTTTGTGTGGTGTTGTGTTTGATGGATTATAATGCAACTGACTTTTCACTAGAACTTTAGAACTAGAACTTTTGGACATTAACTGAGCTATTTACCAATTTAAATGTGTGAATATGTTTTGTTGGGACAGTCAACCCTTTGTAAATATGCAATGATCATAACTAAGACCTCATCTTACCCTGGATAGTTACGTCGTCAGTTGTATCCATAAATAGGGTGGAGTGAAAACATTATACTTAAGTTTACTCTTGCATATTTTGAAATTTGTTGACAGTTTAATAACAGTAATGTTTTTTTTTTTTCATTTTTTAAAAAATCATTATCTTTTATGACCATAAAGTACAGTTTAAAACACAATCTGCAAAAATCAGGTTTTAAAGAAAAAAATGATTTGACATTTTTGTGATGATTGTCAGTATCACCTAACATGAACACATTTACCCTGAAAATGGTATCACCTGATCAATGCATAATGAATGTTTTATTCTACTCTCTCCTCCAACTGCTTTGTTTGTTTTGTCTCCCTAGAAGTACTGTCCACCATTCCAATTGCCGCAACTTAATAATAATTATACAAATACAGTAAATTAATAAATCTTGTGCCAGTTGGAAGTAATTATGATCCTTATGTGAAAACATGAATAAGATTAAAAATAAATGAGCACGTCAGTGCATTTTACTTTGTTAGACTAGTAAAGTCAGTCAAAGGCCATGGGAGTTTTAGTGAGACAGACTGGGTCTTTGACTTTGGCTGAAAGTAGTGCGAGGAATGACCAGCTTAGTAATCACTGAATATTGAGGGAAAGTAGAAATCTCAGGGTCTGTGTGTTTGTGTTCATGTGTGCATATGTGTGTCCAGCGGTGAAGTGTGTAACCGGGCCTGTTAGGTTGAAGCCCAGTGCCGTCAATCACTTGGGGTGGTGGTGGGGTGGGGGGTGGTATGCAGATACTACTAGCTGTCAACAGACCACAGGAAAATGGATGCCTGAGAAAGCCATAACTATGATAAATTTACTCCTTCAATTCTCCAAGTAGCCCCCTCCTCTCTCTGTCTCTCTCTCTCTCTCTCTCTCTCGCTAACACATTCTGATAGACATGCATGCAGTTCACACACAATGCCCCCCTCTCTCTCTAAAACCCCCTTACACTATCTCTCCCAGGCCCCCTCTCTTCCACTAGCAGTCTGCGAGCATGTGACTAATGTATGCGGTAAAGCTGCTCGCTACCATGCCGCTCAGCAGCCCACCGCCACCCCGATCGGCCCATCCATCTCTGCGTCCGTGCCGGGGACCACATTCAAATAAATTTGTCACTGTACGTTTTATGAAATATTGATGGCGGGAGAGAGGGGAGACGGGGAGTGAAAGGGTTGGTTAGGGACAGATCAAAAGGTTTGGCCAGTGAAGGGAGGAAGAGCCACGTGTGAACAGGAGGGGTGTCATTTTTGAGCAGAAGCCAGGTGAGGCTTAAATGAAGACATGAAGTCTCAAGACTGCTGGGAGACATTGGGAGGGAGTTCAGTTATAACAGTGGGACTCGCATACATCAAAGCCTCACGTGGCCAGGAAACATGAAGACACAAGCCAAACCTGGGTCAACAGAATAGTGAAGCTTATATTTTAGAAATGGAAGACTTGCAACATTTTATTGATGCTGAAATCCTGTTCAAAACTCTCTTCTCTAAACATTTTACTCTTTACTGTACAATCCATCCAAATGACCAAAAAACATATTGTCTTACCCTCAGTAATTGGTATCAAGGCATCCAGATGTTGTGTTTTTATTGGTTCAGAGTTTGAGATCTGCCTCTGAGATTTCTGCCTTGACCCCAAAACAATGAATAGAATTGCCCTTTTGGTGCTTGTTTCAATAGATTGCTCTTTAAGTTGCCAAAAACGTTTGACCAACAGTACAAAGTGCATTTGCGGCATTTTAATAGAAAAGCAGCAAAACCTCTTTAAGAGGCAAAATTTGGTATTTTTGCTTAAAAAAAGACTTCGACAATAAGTTGATCTTTAGAATCGGTGCTCATCGATCTAGTTGTTTTTTTTTATTTTTTAATTTCAATAGGAAAGCAAACATTCATTTGATGTGGTATCATTAGCAATGCAGACAGTGTTTCTGGAAAAAAATATGTCGAATTTTATAAAATTTTCAATGGTCTGGAGTGCAACAAAAGGACTTCAGCTGACCTTCTATTTTATGGATGTGGAGGCAGAAATCTGAGAGGATGATATCTCATAACCTGTAATAGAACCGAAACGTTCTGCATGGGAAGATATCACTTGAGGTAACATGTTTGACATGTTTGTGACAGAATTGACCCTTTAAGTGTAATTTGCAATGAATTGCAAACCTCCAGTACCAATGAGAATGGGCTGTTCTGTTTCAGGAACACAGACCTTGACTTTGTCCCAATTAAAAGCACAATAATCAGAGGGGTCAGGCCCAAGACATTTTATTCCACAGAGGGAGCACAAGCCCAAGAGAACAGACTGAATGTGACTCAGACTAGTGCAGAACAACCAGAATCACAACCATTGTGTGTCCATTTGTGTGTGTTGACAAGTTTGTGGGGGTTTGTGTGGTACATACCAGAACACAAAGGTCACAAACATCTCATCTGGGCAGAGGAATGGTAGGAATTTTTGGATAGTGAACTAATGCACTTTCGTAATTTCAATCTTTGCGCAACTTCTCCTCAGATATAACTTACCCAAACATACCAGAGCAGCAGAGTACAACCTGTATTATGCCGGAGCCCAAAATATTGCCTCCAGTAATCTGTGTGCCAAGGTAAAAGACCGTTTACTGCGTGCAGAGTTATTGACTATTGTGATTTTGTGTGATTATTGTGTAGTGCCAGTATGATAAGCTGTTCATTGTCTTCTATTTGGTCATGATGGAAGGAGGAGAATAAGGAGGCTGTCAACAATATTGACTCATCTCGAGCTATGCATTCTTTCTTTCTCTTGCCTCTCTGGTAAACACATGATCCTTGTTTTCTCTTCCTCTCTCCCACCAAAACCTACAGTATCTATCGCACCCCCCTCCCCCTCGGCCTGCCTTGCTGTTTTCCATCCATCTGTCTTTCCCTCTGTCCCTGGGCCTATCAACAAGATGAGTCACAGGCCTGCCCGTGTCAGGGGCTAAATGTTTAGTCCTCTGCTTTTTAGCCCTCGAAGCACAAATACACAACGAAAGGCGATCCAAACTGGCCAAACATGATGATGCTGGAACTTTCCACCCTCATCATGAGCAGTCCCATGCTGTATTCAGTCAGAGATAAACAGTGTCAACAACGCGGTGTAGACATTTTGTGCTTATTGTGGATGTGATGATCCTCAAGGCCACATGAAGAGATAAGAGCAATGAATGACGTTTAGCAGGAAATGTGGATGGAGTTATCTGTCTTCCATGTGCTTGATGATTTCAAAGATGAGATGATTGAAAAAAAACCCAAAAACCCTGCAGCTTTTGATGATTAGGATCCTGCTGGCATTGCTTTATTGCTCTCACAAGGTTTTAAGATACATAAATATATGGTATTTAAAATGCTTAAAGTGACACAATCAATATTTTTATAATAGCAATTTTAAGCAATGGCAACAGTAATTAGTTCTGTTTAACTCTCTAATGTTTTCAACTGCAACAGGCAGCCGTTTAGAGCAAAAATGCTCCAAAAACCCCACTGTACATGATGCCTGCTCAGCACCAAACAGCAGACAGACACACTCAGTGACTACCTATTGCACACAGTGGAGCAATTAGCAGCTTTAGAGGCAAACATTTCCCCGAAGAGCTAGTAGAAACCAGAAACTGAGCTTAAGAAACAGGGAAAGTTCACCTTACATTGGCTAAATGACCTAAAACAAAACCTTAAAGTAATGATAATGTCGCTCCATAACTGCAAAATGTGTGAAAAACTGTTGTTCACAATATTAACTTTGAAAAGTTTCTTGTATGACCGTGTTATGTTCATAACTTGTTTCTGGCCATAGTGCAAGTTTAAGATGAAGGATAACTGCATTTTGGGCTCATTTCATTCCTGTATTCAAGTAACAAATCAGTCCTCCTTCCCCATCATTACTAACTTTGAACAATATTGTCCAGACCAGCTACAACGGCACCATGGAGATGTGAGTTTTGCTGCTTTAAATAAGGTCTCAATGTCAACAAGACGTGTCGTCATCCCATGAAGAAGTTCTTCCTTAGCAGTGAAGCCAAACACTCACAGGAGAACTGGTTCAGTTTTAGTTTCTGTCTGCATTCATCATTATTGGTCTCCTCAGAAGATTGAGTGGTGAGTCTTTGTGTCTCTGATCTATCTCCAGTCCACACGTATACACACACACACACACACACACACACACACACACACACACACTGGGAACATCTGTTAATCAAGTGGAATATTTCACATGACCGAAGTGTTTAACCAGAGATGTGCCTATTGTATATGTTTCTTGGTATCCAAGGTTGCTTTGTTTCAAAAGTTTCCTTGTGTTACAGTTTTGCATCTTCCTGTTTGTACTTTGTTCTTTTCAAGTGATGTCATTATGGGACTGACACTGCTGAATTGATTGGTGTCAAAAACAGATCAGCATGTCTGGCTGGCTAATATATCCTCTTTGCATATTTCATCTGTATGTAAGTGTGTATTTTCTGGATGTGTAGAGCTTTTTACCCTATCTCCTTTTTTTTTTTTAACTGTGGATACTCATGGGTGTTAGAAGAAAGGCTTGACCCCTGAGGTGCAGTTATGAGTGTGCTTGTGCCTCTGGTCCATCTGAGAGACTGACAAAGTGAAGCCGTGGACACTCATAGGTCACTGCTCTCTATTATCTAGACAAGGACTCTCTGTCACAACCTCAGTCTCAGTCATTCTTTCCACTTCTTTATTTATCCCTTCTACACCTCTTATTTATCCATCTCTCCCTCCTCCCCCAACTGACGCACACGCAGACATCCCCGAGTCCTCCCTAAATCACTCTTTGACAGAAAGAGGGAAAGAAAGGCGAGATAGAGAGAGAGAGATAAAGGGGGTAGAGAGATAGATAGGGGAAAAAGAGAGGGATGAGGGTTTGAGCATACATGGAATGAACCTATCAATCCAGGGTGCCTATTATCCCGTGTGAAATGCCTCTCGCTAGCAGACGCCTAGTTAGTGTGCCTGTTCAAAATTAATAAAACGCCAGCCGAGTCTGGGCTGAGACTGCGACAGGCCTGGTTATTGATTAAGTCATGTCACAGGAATGGAAGGCTCTGCCATTAAAAGTACAAATTATGCAGCACGTTTAGCCATGCCTCTTATTCATGTAGGAGACAGGCAAGAGTCACTGGAAGAATGGAAGCCTGCTCCATTTCCATACACTGTCCAATGCGCCTCTATTGTGTGGGCCTTTTGTTGTATTTAGGATCCTAATAGTGTGAGCCTGTGTGAAAGGAGAAGGTTAGATTGCCACTGTCTGAAAATGGCCTGAGACAAGACAGTGAGAGCAAGACAAAGACGAGGGAGACAAAGAGCGATCGCTCTGCGTGTACAGCAGGACAAAGAAAGCTCCTACTTTTGTGTGGAAAACACTGCAAAGCGAGCAACAGAGTTACACAGACGACACACAGATCCTGGAAGTACTTTTTAGGAGTCAGAGCTTCTAGTGAAAAGAAGCCATTTAATCACGTAACAAATTAAATGATATTATTTTGACACAGAGCCAGATGGCACAGCTCCTCTCTCGTCCTCAGTGTGAAGAGTGATAGAGAGAGGGGGTGAAATGGAGAGAGGTTGATGGAGCTGGGGGCTCGGAGAGAGGTAAAATTAATTTGTCGGTAGTATGTATGTTGTGAGCTGTGTGTTAGGTGCTCGGAGTCAGCGCTGTGATGTGAAGGGAGAGTAACAAGACAGGAGCAACTTGTAAGGCTTCAATCAGCAGGCCTCTCGCCTCCTGTTTCTCTGCCTCACACATGGAGGGAAACATAGGTTGATTTCCCCTTTTAAGTGTTTGTGTGTTGAGATGGTGGAGGAGTTGAGAGTGGGGGTGGAAGGGGGGCAGAGAGAGACAGATAGGAGAGAAATGAGAGGATAGGTGGGGAGTGTCAATAATTTATAGCAAGTGCCTTGTGTCAGAAAGGGCAAAGAGAGCTCTACACGGGGATCCTCAGGCCAACACAATGCTTGGAGCACAAGCTCTCGTTAACACAAAAATGCACACTCTATACACACACACACACACACACACACACACACACACACATGCAGACCTAGGCAAACCAAAGGCATATGTAAATGAGAATTTGCACATGCACACACACACACATTCGCAGCTGTACAGACACAAAGTCACAAGCATACACGCCACAAAAAAAACCCCAACCCAGCCTCACTTCAGTCAACTGGCAGGTCATTAATTTCATGATGCAAAACCAGAACACTCGAGATGAAGATGGAGCGAAAAAAAAATAGCGCGGTGTGTAACAGCGTGTGTCCTGATCCATCCAACAGACATCCACAAGGCCCCTTAAGAAACCCACGTTTATGCATTCTGAAGTCTTTTTGTTGTTGTGGCTGTTATTGTTTTTGTTTCCAAAGCACGGAAACCATTTCACGACCTTTCAGATCTCAGGTATAAGAGGAAGACAGATTTCTGAGTGGCTCCTTCTTTGTTGTATGATTTATAACCGATCAAAAGTCAGATCTGAGGCCTCGGTCTTCTGCGACTCTTGGGGTGGACAAATGCTGTCGTTTTTCTCGCAGAGAGGTTTGTCATCTGAGCTGTGATGCATCTGTATGTCTAGGCACCCAAAACCGTTGTCAACCAAATCAAGCTGGGCCTGGACAGTCAATCAGTTGCATCATGATACCCCCTAATTTTCTTAGCTGCTTGTGGGTATAGGTACACTGAGGGAGGGAAAAGAGGCAGGGAGGAGGGATAACAGAGGAACGTGAGTCCAATTAATCTGTTAATTGGGGCTATTATAGAACAGATGCCTGGGAATAAAAGGAAACTCTCCTTCGCCTGTCTGTCTCTTTGTTTATTTCTACTTTCCCTCCCCCTCTTCTAAAGTACCTTTTGGCAATCACTGCCTGTTTTCCCTTTTCCTCTTGGCTAAAGAGCCAGCCGTGGCTAATGGCACAGTGTACGGCAGGCAGACTGCCCCCTTGGCACAGCCCGCTGGAGGAGCGGAGGGCTTTAAGATGGCACAGAGCAGTAAAAATTGTTAGCTGAATAAAGAGGCACTGCAGGGAGGGATAGACCAGCTTTATGGCCCTCTGCACACACCGGGGTGTTTAACTTATTGTGACTTAAGTGGCAAACTAGGAAATGTCTCGTGATTAAAATCCTAGAAAGCATATTTTATTCGTGTGATCTTTTCTTCATGTGTGCATGTATATGCTGTACAATTTGCCTTGTGACTTTGGACTGAATGGTCTTACAGCCCCCCCCAGACATGAGGTGCAGAAGGAAGAGGAGTGTTGGAACGAGGAAGCGACAGAGGGGTAGAGAAGAGGGGGCGGTGGGGTAGGGGTGTGAGAGCTGAATCAGCGGGAAGCTTCGCTAATCGCCGCGGCTCATCTGTTAATGGAGTTAATGAAGAATGGGAGCAAACCAAATGCGCTGAGATGAAAGAAGTTCCACCACACTGCATAGGCCGCCGCTCTCTGTGTGTCTCCTCCGCACACTCACATAGACACACACAATCTTGCGCACACACCACCTTTCTCTTCTTTCACATGAACCCTTGCAATCCCACTCTGTTCCCCACATTTTCAGCACCTATTGACACAAAACACTTTGTTTTTGCACCGCCTCGCACCTATATGCACATTCTGCTACTTTCACACTCGCCCTTCCACACTCCCACTCTCACGTACGCACACATGCACACTTTCCTCGCCTGTCCTCTTTCCATATGTTTCTTTATTTCGCCTCATAAAGTGTGCAGGCCCCTCTTTAGCCCCTCCACTTTTCCCTGGGGAGGAGATACACTGCGATACCACTGTGTTTGCGCAGGAGGTGAGGAGATATTCAGCGACGCCATGCAGACCTCTCACCCAGCTGATAAAGCTGATGGGTTGACAGGTCCCCACGGAGACACACACACAGCCACTGCTCACTTGTTACAGGCTCAGAAACACTTATTAGCAATCTATCAAACACTTGTTATTGGCACAGCAGTTATCGCTCAATCAAGATACAATTTTAGAACTCACTCCCATCAATCAAATGTTCAATGCATAATTCAAAAATTGCCAGTGAGCCCTTTGGTCTGATTGTTTGCTAGTGCTCAGAGGGAAGTTATTTGATTGCTAAAAGTACAGTTAATGCACTAAAACCACGTTAGAACAAAAAATAATTTTCTCTTGAAGTCTGCTGACTGGCATCTACATTGGTCAATGCTTCAGATAAATTTGCCAAAGTATAGATTCTTATGACATGCTCCTAGTGAAACCTCATTTTCAGGAAGAAATAACAAACTCTTTTACGTTGATTTATGCTAAACTGCTTTTCTGTGGAGTTTTGTCAACTTTTAACACCGTGAGTGAATTAGGCCCAGCCAATACTACTGTTTTTGGGTTTTGGTTGATGCTGAATGATATTTGAGGATAAAGCTAGACCAATAAATTGCCAAGTTCTATTTAGCTAATTGCAGATAAGTTAAGCAAGAGTTGAGGTGTCTCTGTTACATAGTTGTTGACCAGAGACTGCTGATAAATTGTATTAACTATATTAATTGTATTAATGATTAACATTGCAATTGATCTAGGGCAGCTGCATCAAGATAGCTTTTCAACCAACGTAAATGACTTTTAGCTGATATATCACTTTTGATTTGAGTATCGCCCCCAAAAAATGATCAGTCAGACTACATTTGAGGGTTAAAAAAGTACATAACAATCTGTATATTGACTGATATTTCTGATATAGTTTTAATATAAATGATATTAACAATTAGTTTAAATAAAGATCTCTTAAATGAGGTGACCAAGATATGTACTGAGTGTGACATTACAAGACGTTATTGGCATTGTTTTCTATATTCTGTATTACCAGAAACATAAATTTGGCATTTTGTCCTGTAATTCATTACTAATTGACATACACTGTGATACCAACACATCTGTGAGAAGCTAAACGCAGCCGATAATATTAGCTGGCCAGTTTTTTTTTGTTTACTTATTTTGTTGGCTAGCCTTTGGAAGTATCCATGCAGAAGCAACATGACAAAACACTTTAAAATGAGAGTGCTGCACTACAAATCTACATATGCATGTGGCAGTTAACACATGCTGACAATCTGTGTGGATCAGTGTACTCATGTCCGTACACAAATAAAGTGCTCAATTATTATTTTGGTGCGTGCATGACAAAAATACAAACATGATTAGCTTAATGAGCTTGTAGTGAAAGATTCTTACAATCTTACACACTCACCCACCCACCCACACACACACACACAGTTGCGCAGAGGCTGCTGGTTAATCAGCTGTGTAAAGTACCATATCTATCTTTCAATTTCCCCCCATTAGGGCAGATGCTGGCTTGATTAGGCCCTTAATCTCCTGAGATTGAGACATTAAAGCATGGGAGTGATGTATTCACACATGCTCACACAGTGTCACACCTAGCCAGAGAAAAATCAACTGCCACAGCAGTGCCATATTTGTTGCAAAACAGCTGTAACACTTTTGCCATGTATAATAAACTTTTTTTTTTATTGCTCATTACAGTTACCTCCTTTATTATGTATCACCTTTGAACCTTTACAGTAAACTAGGTCCTGTAGTGCACATGTCTTTCCCACAATTCCTGCTTACATAGGGGTCATTAAGTAAAGGCTGGTTGGGGCACTGGGCAGCAAAGGAAGCTAGGGATGGGCCTTCCTGTATTCTCTGTGCACACTCCCATACACACATGGATGAAACTGGCTTGCTGGAGGGTGGAAACTCATCCCTGTTATCCATTGAACCATTGTAGACCTATTTCCTCTCCTGTCTGCTTTTCATTTTCTATGGCCTTTAATGTCTAAAACTAGATTCAACTTACTGTTTCCCTCAGAAGACTCACAAACTAAGAGACATCTCAGAAGATCTTAGAAATATGTTCCTTTTCTGTGGTTTTACAAAAGAGCCTCGTCTTTGCGGAGCAGCAAAGTTTGGGCAGAAAGGGAACGGAGCAGGAGGGGCAGGTGTATCGAACAGAAGAGCAAAGATGTCTTGAGTTCTGGGCCATTTCCTCCAAGGACAATAACCCCCATCTTGTTTAACAACTCACCCGGCAGGGACTATTACACTCATTTTAATTGGCTCCCACTTTAATTGCCCAGGTGGAAGGAGGGGGCCGCTTTCCTTCTCCTTATGCTCTTAAAGTTAGCCCTGCCAAAATGAGTTTAAGGCAAAGCTGTGTCTGGAGGAGAGTGTTCAAAGAACTATTAAAATTATCTTGGTGATGACACAAACTTGAATCCATTTGTATTTTATTTCTTGTATTTCTTACCATACCACAGTATAATAGTAAAAATATGTGCAGAACTAGATCCTGGTCCTAGGTGGAGACAAGAAGCAGCAGGGAAGCTGAACATTCCTGTTTGATGTTAAACCACCCCACATTATGGTCTGAGACAATTACCCTCCTGCTATTAGTGCATCGCTACCATTGGCCTACACACTGTCCTGAACAGCTGGTGGAGATAGAGAAATTGAGATGGAGATGGGACAGTGATTTGGTTAATGACAGGGAAAGTGATAGTTTTGTGTTGTTTTGGGGGATGAAACAGGAACGAGACAGAAGAAAAACACGAGCACACTTACATGTATTTTCTCTGTAGTGAGAGAGGAGAAAATGAGGAACAAAAAGGAGGAAAATGCTAAAAAAGACAAATGGACTGTGGGAGGAAGGTGCTCAGATAAGTACGACCGTGATGCTTCACTCCACTCTCATGCACCCCTGCTAGTGATTTCGCTAAATGAACAGCGATTGTACCAATTAATAGTATTGAATGTTATTCATTACAGCTGTCAAGGAGCAACCTCCTGCCTTCATTAAGCCTTGTCTCCTCTCCCCATTTATCTCTCTCTTCACACCTCTCTCTGTCTGTAGCGTTTTGCTTTACTGAAACCCTTTGGATTTACAGCAGAAAGAAATGTCTTTATTTTGTCTGTGCATGTTTCACGTTTTCTGTGCTCTTTTAAAAAATTGTACCCAAAGCATCTCATTCTCGGTGTCTTTCTGTCTTCATTCTCTGTATTCCTTGTTCTTAGAATTTTTTTTATACATATGGGTGCACGCACCATTGAATTTAGAGGCTGACAGGGGCAGGAAAGCTTGTCCTGTCCCTCACCTGCTGGCTCCTTAGCAGTACATGTATCGGTCGGGGTGAAAAGGGGTGAGGACATCAGAGATCATGAGGAGTTGAAGGGCCTCACATCCGTGTGCAGGGATTCCCCCGGACTTCTCTGACAATAGGACAGGAAGGAAGGAGTGTGCAGGCTGCAGGAGTGGGCCAGGCGGTAATGAGAGACAGGACGGAGTAACATGGGAGACGTGCGTGTGACATTGGGGGGGCGTATGTAGAGAAGAGGAAGAGGAGCACCTCAGCTACTAAAGTCTACAAAATGCAGCGCTCATGTTCTGCAGATATTGTATTGCACACAACACAGGCACAAGTTTCCCATAGACATGCATTCAAACGAGCAAACGGATACTTAAAATACATGGTGTATATTTTTTAGACTGGTTGTAGCCTTGCCTCAAATTAAAATGTCTTCAGAGACAAAATATGAGCTCTGCACCAAAACTGCAAAAAAACTGTTTTCCCATCTTGAAATAGTTGTGCAGAGGCATGACTAGAAGCAGACACAGGCAGTAGTTGAAACGTTGAAATAGCGCAGTGGAAAATAATGACGTAGAAGTGGGGAGGTGGATGGAGGTATTTGACTTCAACTCTTGCGACCTTGGATCAGCCCTCAACTTATGCAAGGTTTATTTACTTTGTTTTTTTCCTTCATTCAACTATTTCGAAATAAGTGTTTCAGTGTCTAAGTCTAACTAAATCCTCGGTCTTAAACCATTTTTTTCATGTGACAAACAGATACTTCTGCTTTTGCTATTGTAAAATATGTTTTCTGAGCAGCGTAGTCTGACATCTTGCATAATCAGAACAGACGTTTGTTTCAGTGTTCGTGAACATTTACCCACAGTTTCTGACATTTCTTTTGTTTGGTCATATGGTCTCTTCCTGCATCTTATGGAATAAAACTAGAGAGAAAAAAGACAAAGTTTCCGAGAGCTCCGGTCCAGTTTCCAGAATTGAAATCTCAGAAGTCAGCTGCTGGTTTGACCTTGAGTTTTTCCTCCAAGATCGTGGGTGGGAGCCTTTGCTTGATTTCATGATGCACCACAAAGCTTTTACTTTTTGTTTAGGGGAAGTTGGATGCAAGCTCAAGTTCCTGATATCAAGCACATCTTAACAACATGACTCACGGCGCAAAGTAACAGTGTCAACAGCAGAGTCTGGCCTTGACGAGAATGAACTTCTTGTGCCTCTAAACTGAGGGGAGGTGAAGAGAAAAGGGACCCCTGCTTTGCTGTTTAGGGCCCAAAGTCGAATAGGAGGCAAATTTTGTATAATATAATAAATAATAAAAAGAAAACTACAGTTTATTATTGTTTATAATTAATTCAGAGTTCAAAGCACAGTTCTTGGCATGCCTTGCCCAAAAGCTGTGGTTAAAACTGGGGCATTTAAGGCTTTTACTTTCTATCCTCTGTCATTGCTTGAGAAGGAAAAGAAAGGAAATAAAGGAAGGAAGGGGATGCAGATAAAGAGTTCTTATCTAAATTGTCTTGGCCCTGACCCTTATGTCTCATGACTATAGATACTAAATCACTACTGTATCCTGACCTCTGACCCACTGCTATCTGACCTTCAGACCTGCCTGGCAGCCTGTATCAGCCTCAGCTGGTAAACGATCCTGGAAACACAACAGAACGTGTTATTGTGTGTGTTTGATTATACTGCAGGCATTCTGACAGCATTCTTACTCAAAGCAATTTAGAAAACAATACATGTTAACAGTTAAAGTCAACATTGCTTATAACGGCAGATGGATAATGAAGTGCATTGTAAGGGATGACGAAATAATGCATGAATTTGTGTGCGTATGTGTGAGTGTGTTTATTTCGTCATGAAAGACCTTTAGAGGATGGGGACATCAAGAGCTTCCCTGCAGCTGGATCCTGTCGACAGTGCTATGAGGAATTATTCTCCACTCATGACCTTTGGCACATTTTGTTTTGTATTACAGTGCATTTATTCAGGAGTTCTGTGCAAAACAAGGTTGAATAAAAAAAAAAAAATAAATAAAAAAAATTACAATCGATATTTTGCACAGTGACAAACCTTTGCTTAAGTTTGTAATAGCATATATCTGAGTATCTGACAGTTCTATACAGTTATATAGTTTGTCCGTTACAGGAATAGTTTCACATTTTGAAAATACATACATTTATTTGCTGTCTTATCAAGAGTCAAATGAAAAGATCAGATTCCACTTTCTATGGTAAACATGTAACTACAGCATGCTGGCCTGTTACTGCAGCTTTGACTCTGACAGTCAAAGCAGTTTAACCTAGTTTATTATTTAAATCAATAAGTAACAATTCTCATAATTGGTTTTTGATCTTTTTTTCCAAGTAAATACTCCAAACATTCAATATTTACACTATAAATTGACTATATTTAGGTCATGAGGTTGGGCTGGAGCTGTTCTAAGATCAGCAGTTTGAATATCTCATCATAGGCTTTTGGAAATTAAAATGGGCAACTTTCACTATTTTCTTATAGTTGAAGACAGAATGAGTGATCGATGAATCGACAAAATTCCGATTAACTGATAGTGAAAGCATTGTTATTGTTGCTTGCTGCAGCAATATTTCTATGAAGAACATAAGAACATGCATAGCCGAAAAATAATGAATATCTCCAGAAAACTTTCCCCAGGCTCTTCTTTGTACTATACTTTGTGTTTTATTGATGATAAATGGAAAAGTACAGTTTTAACAACAGTCCTGCCAGCCTGGATCTGGCCAATACACTGACCGTGAATGCTGGTTACATGCAGACATCTGGCTTCAGCCTCCAGGACAGCACAGCACATAAACTACTGACCAACCTGGACTTGTCTGCCCTGCAAGACAGAGATTTACACTGCGTTAGTATAACCCTGCTATGTGTCACACTCTGAGGCCTTGACAAGAAAGTAGGAAAGAGAGAGAGAACGAGACTGAGACAGAGACAAAGGTGCACACCGACGCGCATACACACACACAGACATGGAAGCAGACACAATGACTTACAGCACAGTTCCTTTCCTTCTCTCTACTGTAGGAAGGCTGTTGTTATGAAGACCTTCAGTCCTTTTCTTCTTTGTCCCCCCTCTCACGGACTCACAGCAGCCCTGTAACTCACACTGTTGTCAAAACAAACACACAGATAAACAGGCAAAAGCAAACACACACACACACGATCAACAGAGACATGAGCAACCACTCCCCTCCTCTATGCACCTCTCCAAGTCTGGCGTCCCCCACATTGCCACCAATATTTCTCATGAGCTCTCGGCCACCAGCCCTTCATGAATTTTTATTAAACAAAACTCTAAGCAGATTGATTTCACACCGGCTGCTTTATTGCATTTTTATTTAATTCTTTTTCTCTCTCTCAGATGCTCACTTGCTCATCCTTGTCCTTACCTCAGATCCACCGCTCCATCCTTTCACCTCGTCTTTCCCGCCTGATGCTTATCCGACTTCCTCTCTGTATATTTTCTGCCCATTTTATCCACTATCTCTCTTTTTTACACTGTCCTCTCCTCTTCCCCATTCTCTCTCGTCTGCCTTTCATTCCCGCCATTTCCTCAAGCCTCATTTTCCTGCCAGTCCTGATTTATGTTCCTGGATTTGTGACCCTGAGGAGGGCTGTTGTTGGTGGGCTGATGAGCATTGTTTTGACTTTGTGTGTGTGTGTGTGCCTGGGTGTGTCTGCATGCTCACTCATATGTGTGGTCACGTGTGAGTTGGAAATACATGACCTATGTATGCCTTCTTACAGTTATTGGTTTGTAGCTCTCAATTCATTAAGTTATTTCTCCCAGCTTCTTCTGAAGAGCAGATATTATTTGCCCATTTATAGTAGTGTTGCTTCACTGTATCCTATATTTGGTCAGTGTTTTGTGTCTTACCACACCATTATACAAAATATCTTCCACTACATGAGCATCAAACAGCTTTAGTAAGTTGATCGGCCCACATAAGCAGGTGGGACAGCTTCAGTGTTCCTCGACTTGGATTTTAAAAGTCACAACTGGAAGGATGATCACTAACTTTCCAAAACAATCCCTGGTTTTGTGTTTTAGCATCAGAGGGGAGGGCATCTTATCCAAAAGTTGCTTGATTGTGTTGGGATCTGGTGACTGCGTAGGCATATTCTTCCTGATTTATACATATTATTCATACCCAAAGGGCTTTCAAACGGCAACTTAACACCATGGGGGTAAGGGCCAACACAATACACTGTTCTGTGTTTTTCTTGGGTTGATCTTTTGTCAAACCTCTCATCTTCTTTCATTTCTCTCCACTGTTGCTTTCCAATGAAGGTGAGCTCTTTCCCTCTGTTTCCAGTCTTCAGGCCAAGCTAAGCTAACTGGCTGCTAGCTGTAGCTTCATATTAAAGACAGATATGACAGCAGCATCTGTGTCTTCTCTGCTGACTCTGAACAAGAGAGTGAATAGGCCATTATTCTCTGTATGGAGGAATCTGTATTGTTATTGTATTTGTAAACAAAAACCTCAAATGTGGAATGTGTGTTCCTGTGCATTTCATGTATTTTAGGTGATGAATACTTTTGATTTATCCAGAAAGAGAATTATAAGTTACAAAAGCACTTTGTCCATCACAGAAGCAGTTCAGATAATCGATGCTCAGTTGTGAAAACGACCGGCTATCTCTGGTTATACTCTCTGGTGCTGTGTGTGTGTGTGCGTGTGTGCGTGAGTGTGTGTGTGTACGTACATGTGTGTGTACAGTAAGCAGTGGTTGTTCCCAATACGGCCAGAAGTGATGAGGCAGAGTGAGGATCCTGCTGGGTCTAATGAGGCTCCCTGCAGCTCCACGCTGCCTCACCAAGTCTCCCTATGTCTCTCTGCCCAGCAGGCTGGTGTTTGCACAGCAACACGCCTCACCACGAAACCACACATGCACAAACATACATACAGACAAGTACAATCTCTCCTTACTTCCCTTTAAAATGTTTGTTGTATTTGTTGTCTTTTTGCAGCCTTTTGTCTCATACTCTCTTGGCAACCCTTTTTTCTGTTTTGCTCTCTGTACCTCCTCTTTTCATTGCACTCCTACCCTGTGTCCTCAGCCCCTCCTCCTGCTCCTCTCTCCTCTCTCAGCAGGCGTCCTGTGTAATTGGGCTGTTGTCAACAGCACATTAGCCTGGATTAGCAGCGTAGCGACTTCTGGCTGGCACTGTTGACCCTCCAAAGCACAGGCCAAATAAGGTCATAAACAGTGAAAAATGTAGACAGCAGCAGCTCGGCCAAACCCTGCAGTTGTGTGTGTGTGTGTTTGTGTGTGAATGACAGGGTTCTGCCCTAAAAATAGGACGAAAGGTAAGTAAAAAAACTTACAAAGCGCAGTTTTTTTTTTCCTGAGGAATACGTATCATTACTTGTCAATAGTATAAAAATTGCACGCGTGTGTGCTTGGTGTGTGAGTGACAAGAGGTATGATAGTTAAGATCTCAGACATTCACACATCACACACGTCAGGCTGGCTGCGGTGCAAAGGTTGATGTATGTACATGTGCCGACCATGTGTTACGTGTAAAGACCCTGTGGAGTGACAGGTTATCTCTCTGCTCCCCCCACCACCACCACCACCATCACCACCACCCAGTCTACACCTCCACATGTGTGTTTGGTCTGTCCTGGCACAGTGTTCAGGTGGGGGAGGTGAGTAGGAGCGTTGCTGATGCCGTTGAGCGTACCGTAACTGAAGTGTTGAATGTCTAATAGATCAGACGAGACAGCCCTGAGGTGACTGTCTGTCAGGCAGTCGCTCTCTCAATTGCTCTCACTGCGAGGCCTTATCTCTGTTTTGTCTGTGTGTGGTAGCTATCGGTTTCTCTCATTCAGAAAAGCTGCTTTTCCTCAAACTTGCGGCCTTGAACTGCAGAGCTGGTGGGGACTAACTGGCCATGACGTACACACAGGGAACTCCATGTTTTAGTAAGGGACTTTAAGTTAAGGTCTGTTGGTTGTGTGAATAAAAAACTAACTTCCTGTTCTGTTAGGTTAAGGAAATATCTGTGGTCAAGGACATCTCTTCTAATTTTGTCTGTCTCTCTCTGTCTTTCTGCGGGTGTCTCTGTAGGCCTCGTGTAGCTCCAGATGCACCATCCCGTCCTTGTCCAGCCACCTTTGTTTCTAAAACAGAGCCACTTTTATTGCTACCCTGAGGCAGATAGAGCTAAGCTAAGGAAACAGAATCCTAGTGTAAGGATAGGTATGGAAATGAGCCCCCTGTCACAATACTCAACAATATCTCCTGCACTCCCCCTTAGTCTCCTGAAAATAGAGAGAGGGGAGAGGAGAGGAGACGCTGGACTGCATTGTTCTTCCTGCCCAGTTTTGTGAGAAATTAATTAATTATGAATGAGTAAGTGAGTTAAGAAAAGGGGTTTTGGATTCTATGGGTGTTAACATAATTACAATTCTCTTCTTTTTTTTTTTTAAATGAAGGGACGGGGGCCATTTCTCCCGCCTCTCAAATGGGTTTTTATCGTCTTCAATTTGGAAAAGAAAAGCTGATAAAAGCCTTTATAATGCTTTAATTTGGCATCGATTTGCATGAATCTCCCTCAGTAATTATCAACTTACCCCTCCCCCCTTTGGATGACAGAAACAGTAGATTCTGATAAGAGAGAGAGCGTGTCTATGTGTGAGTGTCTGTCTGTGTAAGGGTGGGGGGTATCTTCTACTCTCCATCTCCCCATTTTTCTATTTCCATATCTCATCCCTCTGTCTTTCATTGGGAGAGGCGTGGAGCGAGTGATGGCAGTGGCAGGGGAGAGGGAACAGAAAAATCCTAAATCAAAGCACTCAATTATAGGGCTGCAGTAATTATGGGAGCCCTTGAATTGAAGTGCTCTCGGAGGAGAGATGGATAGATATATGGATGATGCATGAGGGGCGGGACAGATAGGTAAATAAATGAATATGCCACACAGAAATACAATGTAGCCTCTGGGCCTGGGATGACATAAATACACGTATTAATCGATAGGTCGCAAACCATCCCAATGCAATTAAAAGGGTATTGAGTGGAGTGGGCCACACTTGGGCTTGGGAGTGGGCTTTGGCAGGCTGTAGTGGGTCAGGGCCCTGACCTGTGGGAGGGTTAATGCCCCCCTGGCCCTCACTAGCCTCTGGCCTGTGTGTGGTGCAATGCTGAGGGTTAGTCCATAAAGGGACTCCAGTCTCTGTGGGGCCCTTTACTGGTCAATAAGACTGAATGAGTTCTATCAAGCACCACTGTGAAACAACTCCACTGCTGATAATACTCCTAACACTGCCTGGAGAGCAATGTGTTGAATATACTTTACTTGGGGTGTTTATCTTTGCCAGTATCAAAAAGAAAAGTGCTGCTTTCATGGATCTCTTCTTTCTGTCCATTTGTGCTTACATTAAAATGTTTATTTGTGTTTGTCTCTTACTCCTTTGAAACACGCTTACCACCACGGTTATAAGTCTGCCTAGATAACGATAACCGGTTACGCGTGCGTGTTTAGCTGTCTAAATGCATGCATGTGCCAGCTTGCAATTGACTGGCTCCAGATCCATTCTCATATTAGCACATGCAGGAAGTTTGTCATAGGCCCTCTGCTGTGCCAGAGCTCATTTGGTTTCGATATGAAATTTATCACAGATGTTCCTCTTCCCTAAGCAGGCCTGGCTGCCAGAGACCACAAACAAAAGACTCGTCTCCACACACAGATAAAAACCAAAAAGCAGAAACTAACAGATTGCAGTCCTCTGTTTGTAAAGATAACACACCATTAGCAAGACATTCAGATTAAAATCAGGCTACTATAAGTGTAGTAAATGGAGGTTAAAAAAGACCTTGTACCTTGAGAGTATAAACAGTGTTGTCTCATTGTTAATAAAGTGTGTATTAAGAGATATTTCTTGTTTCACTTGTATGTCTGAGATTGTCAGTCTGTGCTTTTGGGCATCTATGAATGCTTGTCCTTGCATGTCCATTTCATTGTTTGTGTATACGCTGCGTGCGTTAAAGTCGGTGCTAAATGGATAAATGGATGGGACACCGCTGTATCTACAGCACAGTGTTTGGGCCTATGCTTGTGATTAATGTGCTCCTGTCTGGGCTGACAGTGTCAGAGGGAGTGATGCGCTGGGACGACCGCCACAGCAACCTGCTGATTTACTGTCTTCCATTTCCACTGGTGTAAAGTCAATCTCTGTGGAAGGTCAGCGGCCCCCACGTGCACATTAGCGTCTTTTAATCCCCATCTGTCAGGGCAGGCCAGCGCCATGCAGGAGGGTGCTGGAATACACAGAGGAGACTTTCTGGAGTGGAGACGTGTGGATCCACATCATTCCTCCTTGTGTGATTCCTGTATCCTCATTGTGCTCTCACAAGATAAACACTGACCTCATTCCGTTCACAAAGCAGCACCAGAGCACTGGTTCTCATTTCACTTATTTTTTTAAACTAATGCATTCATCTCTGTTTCTGCTCTTTACACAGTAAATTTTCTCACAAATTGAACTTTTCTTGGGGGAATTACTTGTGCCTTTACTACAGATGGTAGAGGGAGACAGGAAATGAGGGAAATGGAGTGAGCAAAGGAGAGATGCAACAAAGGTCCACAACCAGGGTCAAAATGGGATTTTCCAGTTTATGGTTGGCGTCTTAACACTTAAGTCATGAGGACAACCCCACAAAATAAACATTAATGCTGACATCTGTACATTTCTGCACATTTTCACCTTCTCCAGCTGGAAGAAAGTACTGAATTTATATTAAAAGTACACAAAAAACACAAATTCTTGTGGTTGGCACAATTAGTAGAATGAATGACGATTTGAGTGATTTATATTAAATAATCTGTAAAATACACTGCGGGGTGTATTTTTGATTTTGATGGGTGATAATATAAACTGTGTGAATGTTTTGCTCTAATTCCAGTTGCACTCCTTTGAATGGTCTTATGTTGCACTGTCAAACAGGTCAGATGTGACGTAATGAGCCAATCAACATTTCTCAATATCACACACATGAATACATATGAAGATATTACCAATTTCAAATTTAATTTTATAAGCATGATGTACACTTAAAACAATAATGCACTGCCTCGTGTCTCATTTGTCAAATGCTTAACCTTGTGGTAAAGTTGTGTCCTGTATAAGTGGTTTAATTGTAGTCTAATTTTGCAGAAACACTCCAGAGAGTTAAAGAGTTCTAACTCTTTTCATTCAGTGCCAGAAGTATTTGAGGCCATATTTGCACTTCTCGTAATAGCTTTCAAACCTAATCAGTGGGTCTGATAGTGCTCTTTACCTTGATATTGAATGTTCAGAAAGCGCAGGAAAAAAGGATAAGTTTGAGTTACAGTTAGAAGGGGGCTAATAAGGTCTCAGGAAGGCTTTCAGGCCGTGGATGCATGTGGTACTGGTTCTGGTGCTGATATTTTGAGTCAGTTATAACAAGGATGCTGTTCTGTCAATTTATGAATACATGTATGCTGTGTGATTGACTCAGGCATGCTGCTAAAATATAATTTTATGTGAGGTTTCATTTTCCAAACAATACCTGTATAAGGTGCTTTGAAGCAACATTATGGACATGGACTTAATCATCTTAACATTCACTCTCCTTGAGCTCTGTTTTTGGTCTCTTCTACCTCCTGCTCTTGTTCTTTAGCTAGTGAATGCTCCACAGTGTTCACAGTCTAGATGCTAGCTTGTCTGCCTGGAGTTTGATGCTCATTTTAGGAGTTTTATTGCTGTAAGCAGTTGCTTGCTATGGCTGTAAACAGTTGGTGGGAACTGTAGAGTCAAGTGATCATTTTATGTGGGTACATGGGTGACTTCTTTAAAATACAGACTTTTTGTTGATATAAAAAAAATAGTGTTGGCTCCTCTTGAATTCAGCTTTCAGTATCTTTTGTCTGTGATCTTTGTTATAATCTTGGTTTGTCATCAGATTACACAAGCACAGCCAGAGCAGGCTGGACAAATGTAGTAAAGAAGAACTGCTGTGTAGTTTCGTACCATCCAAAACCCGGTGCCTGTCTGCAGTCTTGAATCAGTTGACACCACCAGATATTCTGGGATGTCTTTGTTGTTCCCAGGAGCTGTTTGTCTATCTTTTACCTCTTGAGATGTCTCTCCCCCTTCTCTGCCAGCCTGTCTAGAGGACATGATGCCTACTAAATACAGACTGATTGATTGTCTGACCAATTGATGGATTGGTGTCTGAGAAGCCTCTTTTTCGTAGCAAACTGTAATGATTATCTTCTCTCTCTCACTCTCATTCCATCTTTATGACCACCCACCTTTACAGAAGCATCTGTCTTACTCTTTTTCCGTATGTCTCTCCTTGTCTTCTTCCTCTTTCTCAACCTCACAAACACGCACACGCTCTCTCCCTCCCCTGGCCTGTTACCGATTGTCTTCTATAGGCAACGGACTCTCAGTCTGCCTGTCTCCTGAAGGACGAGAGCAGGAGACAGGTAATTTTTTAATCTCCCCTCAATCTCCCTGCCTTTTTACTCCATTCTCTGCTAAAACATTTCATATTCTAATCGCCTCCTATGTGCGTCACATTCCCTGCAGCACCTCTTAATACCTTTCTATAGATCCATCAAACTCACCAACACTCTGAGTTTATTTAATCCCCCCCTTTCGCTTTTTTTTTTTAACTTTTCCTGGAATTCAAATGCAGCTTTTACATCCTCTTCCTCTTACCTCAATCTCTTCTTTTCCTTCCCCCCTCTTACCTTCTCTCCCCAACACTCTTCCCCCTCCTCCCTCCCCCCTTACCTCCTTTTCTTTCCTTCATTCTTTGCCTGGAGGTTAGCGCTAAACGTGCATCATTCAGCGAAAAACAAAAGGAGTGAATTGATTGGGTTATCAGCTGCTGCTCTGGTGGACCCTTTGATCAGAACTGAAAAGCAGCGCTACATGTCAGAATTCTGCTTCAGCAGCTCTTTCTGAGTTTTACAATTACTACACGCCACGGTCACATCCAAAGTTTCCCCTCCCTCTCTCCCCACAGTCTTAGGGTTAGGGCCTGCGGCGATGAGCGTTATCACGGCTCATTCTGCTTCCTCCCTGCTGAGCATAGAGCAGGGAGATTGTGTTAAGGAGATATGCTGCGGTGGTAAACTGGCTGCAATAGCCTTGGTGCTACTGTATTTAGAGCTGGACTGTGCACCTTTGACCTGGACTGTCGCCCACACATGGCCTGTAATTGTCTAACTGTGGAGATTCCCGCTCTGTTCTGAGATGCGGACAACAGTACAAACAAGTTCGTCAATCTTGGTGCAAGGTTAACTCATTTGGAGATGAACTGGAGGAAACTTGCCAGTTCATTAATAACCAAGCAGCACACGGTGAGGTCAACAGGTCAACGTGGAGCTGTGCTTGTTGCTACATTCTACTTTTCTCAGGCTCTGACATAACCTGCAAGGTCAAAGACAACAATAGAGAGGGAGAATGGCTCCATTTTGACCTGATGAGAGGCAGGAGTTCACACATCAGATTAATGTGCACTGTATTACAGTAAATGTACATTTGAGGAAACCACTTTGGTAGAACAATGAAACAGAGCCTCACAAAAAAAATAGAGGAAGTTCACTGAAAAAATAAACGCTCAGGTTTTCAGATGAAACACAAACACATACATGTGCGTGCACACACACACACACACACACACACATACATGTGCGCACTAAAACAATAGACCAGTTCATTTCTTTTTTCTACAGAGAGCCTAGGGGTCTAGGCTCCTAAACAGTCACCTCGCTTCCTCAGTAATTGGCTGGCTGGTACTTAAGGCCAACAGCTTTTAATAAGCAATAGAGGCAGGAGCCAAACTGACAATAACTGCTGCCCTACATCAATTATTGGATACATATCCATCACTTGCTGACTTATATGTGACCCCAGGCACCTGCCAGCTGAGGTATTGACTGGCCAGCTCTCCCCAGTGCAAGTGACAAGTTCCATTTGCAATCACATTTATTAAACGGCTGTTAGAATGAGTGAAGGTCTGGGCCTGCCCACGTTGCTCCACCAGCTTTAGCTCTTATTAATCTGAAAGCCGCCAAAGAATGGATAAATGTCTGAAGCGGACAGATATGAAGAGGTATATGTGATGGAATGATTGTATGTGGTTTCTCACTCTCCGTCCCACCTTGATCTTGAGTGCTGCACCACAATAGTTCAACCACTGGTTCCCACATGGAGTGACACTGTAGCTGGTTCTGTTAATGTTATCCTTTGTGTGAAAATTGTGTTTGTGCCACTTCAGTTACTTATTGCTTTAAGTTGAAATATAAATGATACGCAGTACTAAATGGACCAGCTTTGCCCGCATGCTAATATAAATGCACATATTCACTTACTAACTGTGTTTGGCATTACAAGGAAAAATCATGTTACATTATAACTTTTGGACTTTAACAAGTGATCACTTTATTGGGGTATAAGCTTGTGTGTAAGTGTGTGGGCTGGTCTGTTTGTTTGTGTATGAATGTATAACTAGTGGCTCGTTAACATGAGCAATGCCATTATCTTTAATGGCATTTGTAAATCCTTGTTGTTTGTGCAAGTCCAGCAGGTCTTCCTGGGGAAGTGCCTTGACAGAAAAACAAGGGCTAGGTTCAGTGCCCAAGTATCCATTCAAAAACTGAAAGAGATTGAGAGGCCAGATTAAATGAAAAGGCTACCAGAAACTGAGGTGAATGCTCTGTGTCGTGCCGTAAGACTTGCTAGATCTTAGTGAATTTACAGTTGATTGAACATCAACTTCAAGTTCAGTTTATGAAAACAAAACACAACAGACAATCCTTACCCTCTTGTCCATGCATAAGCTTTTCTTACTCAGGTGCTACTTTTGTGTCAGTCCATTAGTCCATTAGATAGATTTTTTGTTTTGTTTTATTAAGTTTTATTTTTGGTCTACTGTCATGGGGTTTTATGGTCTATAAGGGACAATTCAAGTTTCTCTCCTCAACCTCTGCAAGCCTTACTAATAAACCTCAGTGGAAGCCATGGCTCTTCAGAGACTTCAGAAACCTTTAGGAATGAATAAGTTTCATTTGCATTAATCTAGTCTAGCAAAACATACATTCACATTGATCATAACGTCTACAGCTTTTTGCACAGTAATCCACAAAATAACTAACAAGCACAAAGAGAGGGACACTTCGCTGCTGACACGAGAGACCACAGACAAACTGTGCTTTAGGGGTGTTACACCTGTTTTGCATGTAAGATGTATGACTTAAGGAGCAGAATGATCAGATTTAAAGTGTAAAAGGCTTTTAGTAAATCTGTTTGTCTTGAGTGAAAGTGCAAGAGAGAGGACGGAGCAGGAAAATGATAAAGGAGCTGCTGAAAAGTAGTGTCCTCTTCTTTTTTCTCCCCTCCTCCCTTCTTCTGCTCTCACTTCATTCCCTGCCCCATTGAATTATGCCTCCCCTAATTGGCTTCAGTGGCGCTTAAAGCAAACAGTTTAAATAAGTAAAAGGCACTTGGATGAGGAAGCAGGGCCTTGCAATTATTGGAACTACATCAGTCAGGGTGGTGCTCTGCACTGGGGTTGTTCTCTCTCACTCTCTTCTCAGTCTTACTTATTCTCACCTGCATGTGGATTTTTTGGTGTGGAGTTATCAGGATAAAAGACAATACAGGGGATTGGTGTGTGTGTGTATGACACACTGAGCCGAGGTAGCGCTGAGCTGGCCTGACGGGGGTGATAGGCAGCCCACAGGTACAGGATCCATTATCTAATGACCGTGCCGTTTAATCACGCATCTCACTGACATGTTTATATGGCTGAACTTTGCGGCGCTATTAGAGATGGAGACGAGGAAGGGCCGCAGCCCCAGCCTCGGGCCCCGCAGGGCAGGCCTGGCCCTTTACCTCCTCTCCCACACCTATTATATGCTAATTACAGCCATTCCTAAACCACGCTTACAAGGAGTTAATTTAGTGGGCCATTACGCCAGTCTATATTTCAGGGTGCTGTGCGTAGGGCCCTTGTGGGGCTTTGGGAGAGGTGTGGAAGTGAGGATGAGAAGCTGGAGGAAATGGGTGAAGGGTGCTTTATGTCTCGCAAGGGAAAAGGGAACAGAGGAGGGAAGAGTGGCAAGTCTGCTCGCTGCACTATTTGTCTGAGGGGAATGAAAGAGCTGGCACAGGCACTTCGGGTCAAACGCTGAGATGGAGGGAGGATTGTGGACTAAAAGCAAAGCTTCAGCTGACGCAGTTGTGGTGTGCCTGCACTCTGGTTGGGCAGTTATGCGATATGCATAATAGTTGTCTACTGTTAATGTATAATTGTGATAATGTATTCATTATTTATTATTTTATTGTTTAGTTAAACAACTGTTTATTTTGTATATTTTGTTTACAGTTGATTCTGATGAACATCAGTTATTTTATGTTATTTGAATACGTTTGTGATTTCCTGAGTGTATTGCTGTCAGAAAGAAGACACAGCTTCAGTAGGATATTCCTTCTTAAATGTATTATTCATGTATTCTCAATACTTTTAGTTACTTTTAGATTACTTTGCAGCATCTAAAGCAAAATGATTTGAGGATTTGCTGCTAGCTGAGTCTCTGAGAGGTGGAGAGGTAAAAACAGGCACGGGGGGATATGCAGTATAAGGGAACTGGGGAGGTTTGGAGCGATGGGGACATGAAATCAAAAGGCGAACATGGTAGTTAAGAAATCTTAGGGGACAGGGGGCCCTGTGGAGTGGCAGAGAGGAGCGAATGGTGTGCAGGAAAAAAAGATGGAAAGATGTGGAGACAGCAGAAGGAGGGAGTCAGATAAATGCGATAGTAGAGACAAAGTGGTGATAGAAAAGCAGGTTCCTGCTCTGGGGGGTAATTAAAGGGTTTCCTCTTATCTCTGATAGTGACACTCTGGCACAACATCCCACGTACAAAGGACACATGAACATGTGTACTTCTCACACACCTGAAAGCTTCTGTTGCTCCCTGTCCATGTGTTTGTGAGCATGAGAGGGTGTGTGTGTCTGTCTGTGTGTGTGTGTGTTGTCTGTTTATTTGAAACCATGCTCTGTTGTTGCTCTACCTCCAGGAGGCAGGAGGCTATAACTCCATCACCTCCCCGCCTATCGACTCCCTCTAAGGTGGATCGATACTGGAATGATGGCCCTCCTATGTCTTCCCCATCCATCCGCTGGGCCATTGAGTGTATGTTAATGTTATGAATTATCGAGAGAACAGTTACTATTGATTGGCTGAGGATTATTGGTGGGCTGCACAGCAG
The DNA here is from genome assembly GCA_008933995.1 of Datnioides undecimradiatus. Taxonomy (NCBI): domain Eukaryota; kingdom Metazoa; phylum Chordata; class Actinopteri; order Lobotiformes; family Datnioididae; genus Datnioides; species Datnioides undecimradiatus. Next base: position 7,599,569 of record WARS01000026.1, read on the forward strand.
GATGGGGAGGGGAAGGCGGGGCTGGGGAAAGGAGGGCCAGAATGGAAGGACAGGTCAAAATCCTGCAGAAAGGTTTAAGTATCTACTCAGACTCCTGACCCCTAAAGGGCCCAGGTCAGAGGTGACCTGGAGGGCAAGGTTGACTGTTTGATGTTTTCAACCCCCATCCTCCTACACCCACCCAACATATAAGGCCGACCCTGTTCAGAGCACTCACTGTTGTCCCATTTTCTACTCACACGTTTTCTCAAACTCTCTTGCTCTCAGGCAACACTTGCAGTTTCCTGAACCTACTGTGGCACGCTGTGTGATTGTTTACAATAGCATGCATTAGTCAGATATGAGACACAGATACCTGAGACAGATTATTTATGTTAAGGGCAGGGTCCTTAAGTCTTGGAAAACAGACAGGTTGTTCTTTATTATTCAGAAATATTTTTTTCTCTCTTTGTCTCTGCGTTCTACTCTGTTTTCATATGAATGATGCATGCCTGGCAGAGAGGGTTGAAGGGGGGGTGAGATTAAAGCCTGTACACCTGATACTGTCAAAACACAGACCTCCGCCCCTCTGGGAGGCATATAAACAGTCAGACATACATTTGCAGACACACACAAAATCATGCTCACATACACTCACAATCTCCAGTTTGTATGGTTTGGAATTGCCCTGAGTTCTCACAGAGCCCATGGGAGAGGAAAAAAAGACTTTCCCAGGCAAATGGTGAGCTTATTCAGCTCAGGGAAATTCTGCAGACTGAGAGAAGTAGTGCCACTGTGGTCTGGGAGAGAGAAACTCCACAGGTGGCCATCACATGAGTTTTAACAAAAGTCCACTCGAAAAGGTGTTGCAATACGGTCCGCAGCCCTGAAGGTGGTTAAGTCATTGACCAAAGAATGATACACGTCTTTTCCTGTGTGTGCAGCAAACACCATAACTGCCATATAATGTTTAACTGTAGTATATTGTATTTAGCCCATTCACTTGAGCACAAAGTAGGAGAGGAAGCATTGTGCTTGCCAACAGCTCTTTATTGTCCTACAAAACTCGTCCATTCTTAAGACGAACTGCTGAGCTGTCAGATCACAAACTCAAGATTCAACCCGCTGAACCTTAGGGGATGTTAACTGTCAGGCTGTTATCTGGTAATATGCTTTTCGCAAAGCAACACTGTTGCATTTTGAACATTTATTAACACACTGACCAACACTATAGATGCAGTGTGTGCTGCGATTTGATTTCTGTCATTATATTCAAAAATATATCACAGGTTTGTCAGTTAACTTAACAGTTTTAGTCATGTAAGTCATCAGGGGGGTTGACAAAGTCCCCAAAGTGCTTTGAATAAAGACATTAGCTAATGTGACAATATGATGTTACTATCATTTTTAATAAATTTAACTACCTTTATCACACCAGCCAACCCTGTACATAGCTATGCAGATGTGTGTGATTAAAGGGGTGTATTTTTATTCACAGAGCATTGGTAGTTAGGGAGACATTAGAGGGACCCTGAGATGATGATGCACAGGTTTTATGGTTTATTTTGTTTATTTTTGTCATCCTGTCTATTTTTCACATGAGACTACTGTACAAGATGTGTCCAATGCATGGATTGAATTGATGATGAAGCTAATGAAGGCTGATAGAAAGTCTTGATGATGCGCCCATGGGCTGCTTTTGTGCTGCTGTATAATGTTTCCAACCCAGATTCCCAAAGGTTTCATTCAGAGTCAACAATCTGCACAGTGAAGTGTGTTTCATCAAAGCAGGAGGAGCAGGACTGTCCACCTAGTGACAGATTATGAGGTTATTAACCTTGCCTTCACCCTCAAGTGTTTAAAAATGAGCAATGGGAAGGGGTTGGGGATTTTTAGAAACTACATATATATTTTGTACTTTTTAGCTTACTTTTTTTCAAAACTATATATTTATTTTTCAGTTACCTATCATACCTTTTATCAGAAACAACTAGTTGTGTCTAATTGTTTTGAGAAAGACATAAACTTTTGAATTAAGTTGCATGAATATAAAAGAGAAATCAAGAATTTAAATGAAAAATAAAAATGCATTGTGTATGATGGCAGAGGATGGAGGTATTTAAAGCGTCTCTAAGTCATTTAAGTCCAAAGCATTCCTGACTTTAGAGTGTTCTCCATTCTGAGCCTATAGACATTTACTGGCAATTGATCCTGTGTCTAAGTGTTAGTCATAAATTAACACCCCTGTGCTCTCCACCTACGCCTGACTGTGTTCTCATCTGGCCCATCCAATCACTAGGCTTCACAACACACACATGCACACCCACACACACTAGTGCCTGACCTAAGCTATGACTCATTCAACTTCAGTTATACTATGATCTTTTTGACTCAGAAGGAAAAGTGTATGTAATAATGTAGTTCAAAGAGAGACCTATGAGTGTATGCAATTGGAAACAGGTGTGATGTTGGTAATGGAGATGATGATGCTAATACAGCTATGAGTGGTAGAAAAAGACAGAGGAATAGAAGCTAGGATATTAAAAAAAAAAAAAAAAAAAAGGATAAATAAAGTAAAAACTTAACTTTCCCTGGTGCCAAAGGAGTTGATGAGAGATTGGATTAGGCCTTAAAACAGAGTGGACCAGAGCCTGGGGGACTGCACTGAAGGCTGCTCAGATGAATAAATAAAACAGCATTGATCTCTCCTAATAGCACAGTCCTACTCCTGGCCATGTGGTGGGCCGGGGGCAGTGTGTAAAGGCCCTGCCCGGGCTCGGTTAACTGTCTCTTGGGTCGGAGCATATGAGGAGCATGGTCCTCCTACCCCACCTGTTCCTGGAAAGAGATCACTGCACAGCGCCACCAGTATATACAATGAATATTTAAAGAGACCTCCTGATTACTGTGTCAGAGCGATAATAAGAGAGGCATTAGTAAATCAGTGCCTGTTATGACCCAGTACTTTGTGGGTATGTTAGTGTTTACAAACATGTTAGCCGAGAGGACATGGATATATTATATATATTTATTATATCACTATATAGAAAGTATACTGCATGCATAGACGTACTGATTATGGTGATTGTGGTACTTTTTTGTACATTATATGATGAACAAAACTGAAAAGCTACACAGAACACAGCTCAAGAGTTTTATTCCCCCAAATTTTACATGAGCTTCTAATCTGATTTTTTAAAATACGTTAAGCAGTGAAAACAAAATAAGAATGCATGCACTTGAAGTCAAAGGCAAAAGGCAAAAATGCTAGAAAACAAGAAAAATGTGGGACAGGTCAAATTTAGTTAGTTCATTACATTTCCAATAAAATGTAACTAACCAGTGAATAACACCAAACCGGTCTTTTAATAAGTTCATAAATAGTGAGCCAGAGGAGACAAGGGTTCAACTGGGGGCTCCTAAATAAAAGTTGCCACGTGCAAGAGCATATATCAGGATCTGGCCATAAAGCCTGCCCTTTAGGGTGGGGAGTAGTGGGAGTAGTTGACTCCTGTCTGCTGATAGGGAGCCCTATATCACTCAGTCCCCAGCCCTGCCAGTCTTGCATATGCGCTCACACCCTCGTAAATGTCACCTGTTAATCTGGCCTCAAGTGCTGCTCAGTGCACTCACCCATCAACATCCTGAGCTCTCTAGAGTGACGCTCAGAGGCATCAAGAGGTTCAGATGAATTTGAGAAAATATACTGGTGAAGGACACATACTGTGCATAGAGACACATTCATGTGCAATAAAACACTGTACATACAGACCAAACACGGAAAAACATACACAATTTCAGTTTTATAGTTCAGGTCATAGGTCAAAAAACCAGGCTGCCACTGATATCCGAGTTTGCATCTTGTTATCTTTTTTGTCTTTTCTGGCAGATGTCCACAACCTGATATCTGTATCAGGTTGTGGTTTATATACAGTTATAAACAGTTTATATACTTTTGTATTTTTTTTAAATTACCTTTTATAATATAAGTGGAAGTTTTAATTTCAAATGGTGAAGATAAGACTTACAACATCATGTCCTCTGTCAGACCTTTCTAGCCTGGCCTTAGAGAGTTTTCACTAAAATGCTGCTGAGGATGTACGTGATTGCTTCAGTAACATTTTTGTCTTTGACCAGGAGGAGTTGGTTGCTAGTTTGTTGAAGGATTAGCTGCTAAAGCATTAAGCAGCCATTGTGCTTTTTCAGAAGGACCCCCTCATCCCACACCTTTTTCACGTTTTGGCTGTGTGTGACCATTTCTGTGACTTCTCTGTAACCAGTAGTCTGACATTCAAACACACAGTGTGCCCTGATTGGTCAGCTGTGAAGAGGTGTCACTTTTTTACTGTACTTTAAAAACCAAGGATAAAATAAATAAAAATAGGTCTCATAATATGCGCTGTTATCGCCATGTTTAAATAATACTGTGTCTTTCCACTCCCATCTCTGTGTAGCTGGAAAACTATCAACATGTTTTTCATGTGAGTTCTTAGGTGGTCAGACAACATCTCATGCATCATGAATACACTCTCTCACACACAGACCCAAGCTGTGCACTGGCACACCTACGTAACATTGTGCACTGACACACTATTGTACATTTGACCTTTGGTTTCCTTAAAAGTAAAATATAACCTTAAAAAATGTTTCAGTGGTTGTCGGTTTTGGTCGCATTGTGTTGATGGCCAATATGGATTCTGTAAAAAGTAGCTGGAAGCTATAAATACCATAGGTATGTCCATGGGTATGAAACTGAACTCACGCAGTCAGACAACAGAGCAATAATCCAGTTGGTGAGTGATATTGGCCAGCACAAGGCATTATGCAACAAAAACACAAATATTTGCTTTGCCTTCAACTTAGCCATACATCCACTGAAAACCACATGAAAATAAAACGGGAAAAATCCAGTTGCAAACCAATTTTAGCCCTTTGTTAGTGTAGAGTTCACATATAAACATTGACCTGAAAACTCACAACCAAAAGAAATGCCGCTACGGCCATGTCGACCTTGCAAATTCAACATGTGGGAGTCTCTGACCAAGGCCAACACTGTTTTGCCAGATTTGTGTCATGTTAAAAGTTGATCTACAAAACTTAATGCTGAAATGTTTTTCTAAATTCCATATTGACTTCAGAAAATGGAAAGCATTTACATTCTCTCTTAACAATACAGATGGATATTTCTTTGGCCATAGGAAATAACAAGGTTTAAACCCAAAGTCTCAAGTCCACCACCAACAACAAATACTTTTGTTTAATTGTTTATTGAACAGTAATATACAGTTTGTGTTGATTGATATAAATGTGTTTTTGTTTGTGTGTGCTTAAGTGGACGTGTGGTGCGGTGTGGGTGAACATCTTCATGTGGGGGACCCACTCAAATGTGCATGCTGATATCCACTCACTGTATATACACGTGTGTGTGTGTGTGTGTGGTGATGTGGCTCCAGGACTGCTGTGAAGCAGCCCTTGTCTCATTAGCATGTCAATTGACTCCATCTGCTTTGCACATGAAAGGGCCAGGATGTGTAGGAGGACAGGAGAAAGAAAGAATGAGGGATGTGGAGGGGGGCCGGGACGGCTGTGTATTTATCTCCACCTTGTAGGAATTTGTATCGTACACTGAGTGCACTTATTAAGGATCACAGCATGGCTCTCTCTCTCTCTCGCTCTCTCTCTCTCTCTCTCTCTCTCTCTCCACACACAAACTCAGGTACACACACAAATGGACAGACTGACATATAGGCAAGCAGGACACTTACATTAACTTTCATGCATGCAGTCTTCTAAGCCTTATACCCTTGGTTATCATATCGCAGAGTTTGCTGCAAGATATCCAGATGTGCACCACTGTTGGTGGCAAAGTACAAAAATAACACAATTATGTAAAAGACACCAACATACGTGAGTTCACGCTCAACCTTATGTTCCGTGTCTCATAACTGTGCCAACACTCCCCTCTCTCTCTACGTCTCTGCGTCTTCACAGTGATGATGAGTCCCATAGCCAGGCTTAAGAGTACAAACCTTATTCAACTGTTGTGAAGTAAACACAGATAAACAAACAAACACATACTGAAATGTACAGAGACACCACACGGGCTGTTGCCCCTGCTGCTAAGGGGAGGAGGGAGGGTGAGAGACACAGAAAGAGGCCTGAGGGGAGGGCAAACAGCAGGTCTGTTTTTGCCTGATGAGCAGATCACACACACCATAACTGCTCTCTCATTCTGTCTGCACCTGTTACAGATACAGCACTGATGCTCTCAGCCTCCTTTATTTAACCAGTCTTTATTCACAGTTACTGCATTTACAAGCACTTAAGTAGCCGGGTTATTGTCTGTTTTCTACACTAACTTGTTTTTTTTTGGGGACCCTTACACACAGACACTGACAGTTGGCTGTGACCAGCACTATTAGCTCTTAGTGGTAGCTGTCAGGGTAATCTGGCAAGCAGAATCTGTTACATTCAGAAACATTGGTCCATCAATAGCCTGCTTATCCTTGAACAGAACTAGTTTGTAAAATGTGCTGTCCAACTCCAATCAACAGTGTTTATAGCTGCATTGAACGGCGACACTTGTAGGTGAAAGTGAAAAGATGGCTGTGAGCGAGATGTGATATCATTTATGTATGTGAATAATGGCGCACATTTTCAGAAAGTTTATTCTGGAAGGTTTCCATAGTGTTGCATTTGGTTGTTCACAAGAAAAATGCCAAGAATAGTTGTGTAAAAAAAAGAAAAAATAGAAGTTAAAACCCTGCTTACTTTCCCACCTCAGCACAGCTGGGCCATCACATCGTGAAATGGGTGTGATATCAGATTGTCATTTTCAAAAAGTTACAGAACTGGTCTGACGCAGCCCCCCCCCCCCTTAAAATTGGATGTTGGAAGATGTACGGGCAGGGGTTCCCAAACCTTTTCAACCATCTGACAGGTGGTTTTGACAGAGTATACTGGCAGCTCAAGGATGCCTCCTATTGCACTACAATCAATACATTCAAGTAATTCCATTATTGTCTTAAGAGTATGGTTGGAGAAAATGTGATTACAATAAACGTGGGGCTTATGATAACCAGGTTCTTACTAAAAGTCTCAGTCTATTTTCCCAGTTCCTCCAGGATTAATCTATTCAATCCAGTCCACCAGGAAGTGTCTCATGTCCCAGGGAGATTCTGTCATAGAGGAACCGTGGCACACTGGCCTTAATGCATCTGGGACTCATGGCAGACACAGGATGAGCTTTCTTATCCTGTCCACGTGGATTCCCAGCAGTCTACAGAGAGCTGGTATATCCAGCCTTCTGTGGCACTGGGGCAGGCTAGAGGGTAAAAGAGGCAATTATAGAGAGTTAGTGGCGGAATTGGGGGGAGTAAGAATGGGGAAGACGGGTGGGACAACGGGGATGTGAGATGCAGGAATTTACTTCCTAACCACGAACAAGGGGATGAGTAAAGAGAGAGCATGTGACAGGTTGCACTGGAGGAAGACACGGACAAAGACGTACTAACATCAAAGACTTTTTTCATCTTTCTTCCTCCCTTACTCCTTCCCTCCATACTGTATCTACTGTTGCGTTTGTGTGTCTCATTCTCCATGCAGGCCGTGTGGCAGCAAGTGTACGAAAGCAAAATGCCTCATTTACACAAAAAGCTCTTTTCACTCTGTGTCATCTTAGAATGCCTCTCACCCCCACTTTCTCTCTTTCCTCCTCTCCCTTTCTCTTTTCGTCTGTGAATCTGTCTGTCTCTGTCTTTATCTCTCATTTCATTGACTTGACTGAATTATTCATACAAATAGTTTTAGCATTCTTCTTACTGGACGCTATTGTATTTCTCTTTCAAGAAGAAAGGAATAAATACTTTAAATGTAAAGTGGGGTTCCTGTTCTGCATGAAGTAAATTTAAGTTTGGATATAACTGATAAATGTTTTCATCATCATCAATATCAAGTTTTTTTTTATTTTTGTTTGATAAATGACTTATCATTGGGTTCATTACTCTTCACATTTTACTATAAATTCTGTAATTTATGTAATTTATTCTTTGCTGGTTAGTTTTCAAAAATAATTCATTGCAATGTCATTTTTTACAGTTATATAGGTTTACTATAAGAAGTTATTTGTCTTAAGGTAATCTGTCCACAACAAACGAGTTGATGCTTCTTGGCTATGTTAATTTTATATAACACTAGATCAGGAGCATCTGAGAGGAAGTGGCTCCTCCTCTTTTCACTATGTTTCGTTTGCATTTGCTAAATATGTTTATATGTACACATATGGATGCATCTATAGACGTGTGCAGACAGACAAACTGAGAGATGAATGCAAACTACTGCTTGGTTCCTTTCATCCTTTTACCATCTGTTGTGTTTGGTTGCTGTGGCGCTCTTGTGGTTGTCGGGGGGAACTGGCAGGTGAAGGAGTAAATTTGATGTTGGGTTGGGGCTTTTTGACCAGGGGCAAAATTATGCAAACTTAAAAGAGGCTGCAGCTGTCTGCAGACACTGTAAGGTGTGGGAGTATGTGCTGATGTATGCATGAGTCCAGACAAACAGCTGATTCCGAAAACTGATAAAAACACCATAAATGTAAACATAAACATAGTGTATAGTACGTTAGATCAAACAGATACTCTTTCAGCCTATGTTGACTTTTTTGACCGTCTGTGCGCGTGTGTCAGTGCAGGGGTTAATTATTTGGACAAGATGAACATGTGTGGGTGTGGTTTAAAGAGACCAGCAGGGTAAAACTCATCAAGCCCAAATCAGAAACATATGAAGGCATCTTTGCTTCTAAGTGCTAATGTGGCAGCTCACTCCCTATCTGAAGAATATGTCTGGAACACCAGTTTGATGAAAGGATGTAGCTCTTGAGGGTGATTCACTGGGAAGAGTCATGTGTGCTGTAGGGAACACTCACCTTTTACTCATAGCGTGTTTACATTGTCAGCCTCAGACTCATCTATTGTTATGCAAAGTCATATTCGAAAAAGAAAATTTGATTAGACTTGAGAGAGTGTGTGGATTCAGTTCAGTCTGTCTCTAGACACACTGCTTGCTTGTCTGCCTGTCTGGTTTCAGTCCTAAGTGTAACCATACATGCCTGTTAACCCCAGTTTCTTGATCCAGGTGCAGAGAACTGCTTCCTGGACTGGGCCGTGGCTCTGCCTGGAAAGCTGCTGTCTTCCCCTAAGTGGGAGCTTTGATTGGACAGACGGACTCATGCATGATGGTCTGAGTAGGTGGGAGGCAGCTGGCGAGCTGTGTGTTGTTTTTCCTGGTCTGGTTTGGTATGGCTGGGCTTGGTTTGGTCTGTACCAGCCTGTTGTGACCACATCATTGGTGCTTCCACGCCATACCGAGGAAATGAACAGATACAACTGACTCAGCGGCACTTAGTTCTAGTTATGATCTTCACAAAACACACACATATGCGCACACACACTATTACATTGTGTACAGTATAGGCTTACTCATATGCAGATGTACGCTCAACTCATGTAGGCGCAGTGTGTGTATGTGTACATTGCTACAGAATACACACCACAGACACACACTCAGCAGTACCCTTCTCTTCCTCTCTCTTTTTCCCCACTTCACTTTTCTTTGATGTTGCTCATACTCCAAAAAATGCCACAGTTCTCCCTGCCAGTCAAGTTAATTGTCAGGCACCAAGATGGAGTCATCAGTTCTCCCACTCAGCAATAGATTTCACTCACGCAGGTGCGGGATTTGCTGACCCGGCTCTCCGCCCCATCCCCGTGGACCAGCAAGCTATGACCTAATGGTCATCTGATCCCACCACCACTGCCGCCATCGTTCTCCTCCCCCTTTCTCACTTTTCTCTGTGGTTCTCTGTCCTCCAGCCTCCCACCCTCTCTCTTTTTTCACCCCTTGAGCTCTGGCGTCTGGTTTGATGTGACCAGAATAGTCATGATGATGTCATTATTGTGAGTCAACAGGTAGGTGCTGCTGTGTCCAGCTGAGTCGGCGTTCTCTGTTCATGGCAGGCTGGGAAGCAGTACCATGTGACCATGGCTTAAGCCATCACATCTGCGTTTCACTGAGCAGTAGCCCGGCCTGCATCAGCACATCTTGATTTGACTTTGACTGTGTAAAAGGGACAACGTTGTTCTTTTTAAATTCTTTTTTTAAACGTGTGTCTTGAAGGTATCTAAGTTATTTTAAGTTTGGGATGTAGCTTCGGTTGCAGTTGGAGGTTGCAGTGTGTTTGTTATTCTCTCTTTGGGGTCTTTCCAAGTGCACATTCCAGTAAACGAGTCTAAGAGTTGTGGTAGTTATGTTGTAATTCTCAGTGTCATAAACACCGCTGATAGTGTGTGTGTGTGTGTGTGTGTGTGTGTGTGTGTGTGTGTGTGTGTGTGTGTGCGTGCGTGTGTGTGTGTGTGCGTGTGTGTGTGTGCGTGTGCGCATGAGAGAAAGAGAAACAGTAGAAAGGTGGAGCGACAGGGAGGAGTGCGTGCATGTGTGTATTGACGAGGGTCTTTGGACTTACCACTGAATGTGGACAAAAACATGTTACACCACTCGAAATTTCCCCTGTGCCGTGGCACTTTCCATAAACAAACTTTATTTTTCAGTGCCTAGACAAAACATCCACCGCAGTTTGGAGAACATTTCACATAGCCCCTGGCCATATGAAAGGCATGGGGGCAATAATTAAATTTTTCTATAAAATCTTTTAGTGATTTTCATAACATGATGACAATTTGATGCCTAGTTGTATTCTCAACTAATTTGAAAACTTTAAAAGAACCAAAATTAGTTATTTAGAATAGAAAAGGGGTATATAAAGTGTAAAAGTAGTGATGCATCGGTAATTTTACAGGCTTATTATGTCATTTGAATTGATATAGAAAGAAATGCTCATGGTGGTGAGCTTCAGATGACACAGTGACACAAAGTGTGATTCAGAGGATGATGATTCAACTGTAACATCTGGTTCTGTAAAACTGATCTACACTTGCATGATTTCAGCAGAAACATTTCCCTTGACTTTTACACATTTTCCCAGAATCCTTCTTATCTCCGTGACATTATTACATCATATATGTTTTTTAAATTTCTAATTCTACATGACATCAAGCTGTTGAGATGAACCATCAGTGTACAACAAGTGCAGGGTAATGTTTTTCACATGTGGGGTTGAGCCAGAGGAGTAAGTGTGAGAAATCTGATACTCCCTGGGGTCGCAGTTTATTTGTTCAGTTTGCACTGATTTTCTGTCTGAGTAAGAACTTTTCTCTTTCGCTCTCTCACTCATACACGTCTTTGCTTTCCAGTCTAACTTAGCAAATTTGTCCTTTCTTCATTTCTGCCTTCTGTCTTGTAGCATCTCTCCTCCCACTCTTCCTCCCCCCCACACTATTAGTACCCCCAGAAGTGTTTCTCATTATGTTCATGATCTGACCATATGGCTGTGCACTGTTTGTGTGCCTGTGTGAGTTTGTGTTTGTGCGCACTGTGTGAAAAAAAAATCCACAAGACTACATTGAGGGCATACGAACACAAATGCACACACACACACACACACACACACACACACACACACTTCAATCACTGAATCACACACTCTCTTTACTTGAGCCATTTCATTTTGGGAGATCACAGAGCTCATGCTCGTTTTGTTGTGGTCTTTTTATTCGCCTGCTGGTGCATGTTCATAATACACACAAACATGCATATGATGTGTGTGCGTGTGTGTGTTTACAGCTGTGCTATGTGGGCTTCACCACACAACGCAAGGCTTTTCAGCTGCTGCCCATTCCCTCTGGTCAGAAACCTGAACACACACACACAAACTGTGGTTTGACCTGCTGTCTCCAGATGAAAACACTTGGGACCTTTTAGTTTATGTCAAAGACATGTTGAAATATTGTGGATGAAGAAGGCCATCCAAAATCTGTAATAGAGCTTGGACCTCTGCAGTAGGATGGGCTCCAGGTTTTGGTAGTATTTTTAAATGCTACAAATTCCCATTTGAAAGTTTTCTTTTAATGATATCCTCAATATCCCTCAACATAGAGGCACGGGACTGTCTTGGATTTAAAATCAGTATATGTTTGTATTATGGCTGTCAGTTTTATCTAGTTTTTCATCAGGCCATGGCTTTCAGTGCTAGAAAAATCAGGGCCTCAGCTGATCATGCTATTCCTGTGGAATAAGAGCTGTAGCACCACATTGATGCAGTTGGGAACAAAATGCTAAATCACAGGTGTTCGTACACCCATGGCCTAGAATCTGTTAGAGGCGCTATTTAAACTGCTAAGCTGAATAACTGGATTCCTACTGTAGCTCCTTCAGTGCTGGATTTTAACATGAGTGTTGTTTGGATGTTTATATTTTGAGGGTTTAAAAATATAATAGGATGCTTTCACAATGAAAACATTCATTTTCATTTTTAATAAAATCAGATGTGCTGATTAAATGTTTTTTTTTTAAAGGTATTTGACCAGGCAGTGTTCTGAGAACATTTCACATATGAAGTCCTGTCAGCAATGTGTGGTGGACAAGCTGTATGAAAAAATTTAAATGATTAGACCAGGTTTCTTCAACTTCTGGTGAGACATAAAATACAATCCAGGAATTCCTGTTTGAGTAATAGATCAGGTTGAAGGTTCATCACCAGAACTCTGGAAAGTTATCACAGTGCAGTTGCTTCATTTTTTTTTGGTGATAATCATGAAGCAATCGAAAGAAATACCCGGTTAACATTTGAATGTACTAAAAAGTCTTATCATTCTTAAACCTTTTAAAAACTGCTGGATTATCTGCCGCCAAAGCCCAAAATGAGCTGCTTTTATTAGCTCATGAGGAATAAATATTTTGTTTATTTTGATGTTATGTAGTGCATCATTAAATGTTTAGAAAAAGTAAGTATAAAACTAAAGGTCTTCTTATTCCTTCTCTACATTGTGAGATGCAGATCGGGCGCTCCTTGTCTTTTTCTCTTTCCAGCTCCCTCTCACAATATCTTTTGCCATTACCTGGGACTGTATTTTTTTTCTGTCCAGGCGACACACAGAGGCACATCAAGCACATATGAGCACATACACACAGCACAGCAACACAATAACCTCAGGCCGCTGGTTATTAGAAAATCACCCAAACCTGTCGTCCCTTCAGTCATGGAAGAAAGGGGGGAAGATTTCCCAGCTATATTAAAGGAGAGGTAGTAGCCTCTGTCCCAGCTTCCCTTCATCTCTCCCCCGTTTATTCTAATCACACCGCTGCTGTCTCCTCTCCTTCCTTTATTTTGCTCTATTTTTCCATCTCTTTGTTTTGTTTTTCGCCTGACAGTGACTGGGTCTCTTCTGCCCCAGGGGAACAGAGTTATGAGCCCGATGTCCTTTCATAGTCAATTGTATAATGTGTGTTGTGTGTGTGTGTGTGTGTGTCTGAGGCAGTGTGATAGGAGTTACGGGTGAGGGTGGGGGTGCTTGAGAAGAAAGTGTGTGTGCGTGTCCGTGCATGCGCGCGTGTGTGTGTGCGCATCACTGACAGTTAGTCGCCCACTGAAAGCTCATATGCCAGCGTGGGTGCGTATTGTTTACAGATCATGTCCTTCGTTGTGGTATTTTGGTTTGGTCCTTCCAGGATGCTGCTATCATGCTGACCTCCTCTCTGTCCTGTCACACACCACTGGAAGTGCTTGTAATGGTATGTGCATTACATATCTACATGCCTGTCCTCTTCCCATTTGCCTGCATAACACCATGTACAATGCCTTGCACTGAATGTTATATCAAAGTGGTCAAATCATCCTCTTCTAAAACCTTTACTCTGTGTTCTAATAAGATCTGGGTGTGACAGTGTGTGGTACAGGTGTTTGTCAGTCAGTGTTGTGAAGTATCTCAGATAAGTGTGATGTGTCAGTGCTGCCTGGGGGCTGAATGTTCTCATGTATTTCTCCAAACAAAGCCTCCCTATGTGACGCTCTGTCCGGGCAGTTGAAGGGAGGTTGACTCCATATCTCCCCCAGATTCAGGCCCCCTCTCCTGGGCTGGGAAATGCAACCCGCCTCCGTCACCTGCTCCCGAGCGGGAAGCCCATGGTCTGTGGGTTTTGTTTGGGCTCCGTGTGCTATATTGAGACGACCTAATCTCGCTTACTCTCTGGGAGTAGTGAGGACAAGAATTAGAGCTACCAGGATGAGTGGACAGAGAGTTATAATGGGAAATGGTCAGTCATCGTTCTGACATGTGTTTACATTGTGGCCAACTTCATTTTAGTCACAACTCTCTTAAGAAATAGGTACTTTCCCATGTAGCTGTTTTTGGCATCAGGTAATATATCACAGGGTGGTGAATATGTGGTAGGTCTTTGAAAGGTCTTTCGTTTTGAATAATTAGTCAGTAGTGGCTTTTTGGTCTTACATCATTGTTGGTCGTCTTTTGTGTGAAATGTTTCTCTTGAAAAAGAAATCCTTATTGGGTTACTGTTTGTTCAATTTATATTCTGTTTTTTTTCCAGCTACAAAGCTAATTTCATGCTGGATTCAGATTTTCTTTGAAAGCCATCACAGCATTAGTAAATCTTAAATCTAATTGGCATCAAATTGATCAAACGGTTTTATTTCACAGGAAAAATCCAAAACACAACTATTTATATAGACCACTGATTGAATCACATTGTCAAATTGATAGTGTACAGAACAACCGCCACTCACTCTGCTTCAGCACTTCTAAACATGATTTGATTTTCAGCTGTGTGAATGTGAGATCACCCAGGAGCAGTAATGGAAGGAAAGCTCAGTGAAGGTCAGATGTGTAATCTGGATTTTACAGTATTGTTTATGATGGTTCTATATCACGAAGGGTCCATGTGTTGGTTTAGATCTGCCATCACACCTGTACTGCTGAATCACACCAGTCTCTGAGGGAGTTTTATTAGAGTACCAGTTCAGAGAAACCCGATACTTTTGATCCAGTAAATTGTTTGTGGCACATCATGTGATTAACTTTTTGACTCATGTGTTATTTAACTACCTTTTTTTCCTACTTTCTATTAGCCCCCAAGTGTGCTTTTATTCTAACTTTCTTTGATACTCATGATTAAAGACATTTAAATTACTTGATTTGCTTGACTAAATGACTTCACAGACTCCGCTATTTCACATTTTAGTGCTATGAGCCCCACACAGGGTGCTGTATCCTGACCGTGGCTGACTAGCGCTCTCCTCAGCTGGGCAGGGCAGCTCTGGAAAGTCCCTGGCTGAGGATGGGGCTGGCAGGCTAAGGGGGGGGCTGGAGTCCTGGAATCGTGTATGTTTTCCTGGATCAGGAAGGAGGATGTGGTAGACAGAAGACACCCCTCAGCTCACCCTGTTAAAAATCACCCCCTACCACCCACACCCACACACTACCTCACCCCACAGTCAGCCTTAAGAGGTAAAGAGAGAGGGAAAATGACTCTTCCAGTAAAAGGTACTCAATCATGACAACATATGAGGGGAAACAGGATAAAAATGAGGGGAGAAAAAATAGTGGAATAGTGGAGGTTGCATAAAACATGCCAAAAAGACAAAAAAGATAGGAGTAGTAGCTGTAATGACCGACAGTTATATTTCCACAGGTTACTTTGCCCTTACTAAAAAGATGCCATAGTGCTAAATCCCATTTGCTGTAGAGCAGACTTGGTAAAAGAGGGAGTGTCGTGTATCTTTTTCGTGTGTGTCCATGTGTGTGCGCTGGATGTGTAGGGTTATGTGTTATGTTGACAAAAAATGGGCACAAACAGTAGTCCATCTGGGCCGCCCTGCCTCTTAACCCAATGTCTGGCTGCCATTTATCATACAGGCACAAAAACCTACGCACACACATGCACATGACAACACGAACACACATGCCAGAGAATACAGCTGCCGTATAACCACATCACACACACTCACACACATAAGCATGGTCCAGATTATCCCACTTTGTGAACACAGACTGAACGATATTTATAGCCTAATAGATTTTCTTTTCTCACGAGACGGAGACTTACAGTAAAAGTGTGTGTGAACCTGCCACAGTTTTTGTTGTTGTTGTTCAGATTACACTGTAATTTTGAGTGACTCAGACTCTTTTTGCTTGCCAAAATGTTCCGTGCGTTGTTTGTTTCCCATTCATATTTTCAAATTTTTTCCACTGTGCACATGTGCTCCGTGTGTGTTGAGCTGAAGAGCTCAGCTGTATGGCCCACTCAGGTTTCACCTTGGCACCAACACGCTCATCCTGGCAGCAGATTCCACACACTCTTTGCTGCCAACTCTCTACTGCTTTCCACACCACCTGTAACATATGCTGACTTCTAACGAGGGTAACTACAGTTTCCAAGACTGGTTGGGCCACAAAATATCATATATCCGTCTGCTGCAGAGAAATTGTCAGAAAATTCCATATACATATTGTTTTAAAAATTTCTTTGGGAGTCAGGGAGACCTATATTTTACATATATTGCAGTAATGGTTAGCTCCTGTCTATTCACCGCTGCTGTGCCTCCAAGAGTAATAATAATAAATAATGCAAATAGGGCCAGTGTCAAATAGATATTTTCATTATGACTGATTATTAGTTTTTGTCTGATAATTTTTTTCAGCTACTTCTGAAGTTCAAAAAATGCCCATCACTGTTTGCTCAAGATGTTTGTTTTGTCCACATACAGCAAAAGCCCAAAAGGTTTTCAGTTAACATCATAAAAGAGGGAGGAGCAATTGCTCACGTATAAAAGTTGCTGTGCACTTTTGCTTGGCAAGTGTCTGTTTATAGGTCTTGGGGACTACTACTGCATATGTAGGATGTAAGTTTGGCTTTGCAGGGCAGCTGTGCAAAGTCTGATGAATTGACCCAAGAGATATCACTTGAGTCAGCATCGATTCAGTGTAAAGACTACAGGATTAAACATTTTTTTAAATCTGGGTTTGTGGACTTGAAATGAAGAAACGAGAAATCTGTAGCCCGTTCCTTATCTCTGTTTCAGGCTTGCAGCTACATTAGTTGCTAATAGCTTAACACACATTTCTACTATACAGTAAACAATCAGTTGGCTTTATGGGTAGTGTCAGGGCCAGACTTTGACTAGGAATAACAAGATTAATAACTGATAATTACTTGGATCCTTGTCCAATGTTACAGGGCTGCAATGCTAAATTAAAGTATTACTAAATTATGAAATGGTTATCATTATATCACTTTTCTGTTGATCAGTCTGTAATTGACTAATTGTTTCTGTACTGAATTCAAATGTTATTGTCTGTTGAGCTATCAATAGGCACAGACTGCAATGTGGATGCATAATTGGGTCCTTCTTTGGGACTTGACAGCAACAGATGCTCTGTGTCATAGTGGATGGAATCATTACAATCTATTCACAATATCACCTACTGTATCAGTTTGCAAGGATAAATAAGAAAGATTAGTGATACCCTGAATGAAAGATAGGCCAAGGAGGAGTATAAAGGTGGGCAGACAGATGGAAGCCCAGTAGAGAAGGCGACACTGCCTCCTCGAGAGTCTCTTCATGTGGGCACAACCTTGGCCCTCCCTCTGCCAATCTCCTACCCGCTTCACCACGCCCAGAGGGGAACCGTGGCATCCTACAGGCTGGCAGCTGTTTTCGGGAGCTGGCCCCTCCTTCACCCTGCTTCTCCATATCCTGCACCTGAGGCAGGGGCACGGGAATCAGACCCCCATCTTGAACTTGTCTTTAGTGCCACAACTAATGTTAAACTAAACAGTGCAGTGCAGTGAAGGACAAGCTCCTGCTGCACAATAGAAACACTGCAGTGCCTTTGGGGAGAGGGTATGGAGGACAAAAGATTGCTTGCCTGTGAGAATCTGTGCATAAACTGTGTTTATGTGTGTGTGTCTGTGTGTGTTTGTATGAACATGAAGTACCCACAAAATGCATATGAGCCTTAAACTGTGGAAATAACTATAGACCTGTTTCTGCCATGTCAATACTGTAGATTTGCTCAGTGGTCCTGCGCTAGCTGCCCCGACCTCCCACCATGCACCTCTCACCACGCGGCACTCACAGAATAAATAACATTCACAGCCAAGTGTAAGAAACTCTGGGCTTCGCCCAAACTGTGGCCTCGCTCAACCAGCTGTGGGAGGCCAGGGCATCAGGGTGTGGGATGGAGAGTGTTTGCATGTGTGGTTGCTGGTGTGTATGAGGGATGGCTGCTTGTATATGTGGGCGTGTGAAAGCAATGGAAATGATTGTTTCTTCATGTATGCATGTGTGTGTGGCTAGATTTGGGACTGGGAACTGAAGAGGCTAAATCACCCCAGTGATATTTATGTGTTTTATTATGGTAAAGGTGGTGGCGTGAAATCCCCTGAACCTGATTGTTGTGTTTGTAGGTTACCCTTACCCGAACAGTGACAGCAGAACTTGGTGTTACTAGATACAAATTTCCTGAAAAACATTTCTTTACTTTTCTTTTTTGTGTGTGTTTCAGCCAGGCATGGGAGCATCTGTTGGTCGATTGCTTTGGTCCACACTGAAATGTCCCAATGAGATCATCAGTAACATATTTGTCCATTAATTTGGTTTATTGGGACTTACTGTTGAGTACTGCTATGCATGAATGAAAACACTTACCTTACATACAGATATGTGATGTACAGATACATACAGATAAAAACTCAACTTATCCAATCTGCCATACACTGCTTTATCAATGTAAATTGACTAACTGGCTAAATGGTAAGGGCAATGCTCATTGCTGTTTTAAATGATGCTTTATGTACTTGTGCTAAATGTTCAGATAAGTCTATTGGTTGCAAAAGATCTTTGTCCTTTGTTGTTCTTTGTTGAGACCATCCTCCGTTATTATAGCCCTGCCTGCATGGTTCCACTTGTAGTCCTATTACGAGGTGAGTCAAAAAATTATCTGATTGTTTCCACACAAACACAGCACCGCCTGGTAACAAGCACGCAGCAGCTGCAAACTATAACTGTTGTGAGTCAGTACATTAAGTTATCATAAGCGTTTACCAGAGGGACCAGAGTTAAAGGCAGATATGTGATGTGATGACTTACAGGTGCACATCTGTGATGCTGCTTGTGCACATATAAGAAGGAAGTCAGTGTGTCAGATCGGGGTTGGATGCTGGTTTGTTTGTTGTTGTTTTTTTTTGTTTTTTTTTTGCCACTCGCATGATGCACCCGTCATATCCAAAGGTGGGACTGTCAATGCATAGTTCTATTGCACAGAAATTGTACACAATGGCACTTTTGTTCTCCATCATGGCACAGCATGATGGCACTGCACAATAAAACAGCAACACAACAACACAAACATCACTCCCCAGCTGCCTTGCTGGTTGGAATTGGTGACAGTGACTTCTTCATATTCTCTAAGCTAAAATTTAAACTGAAAGGTGGCAGTTTGACACAGTAAAGGACATCCAGTGCACATCACAGATGGTGCTTTACCTGGCTACATAATGGGACGTCCAAGAAGCAAGTGACTCTTGAGTGCTGGGAGTGTTGTATCGCTGCACAAGGTGACAGCTTTAAAAGTGATGGCGTTTTGCTTGATATAGAAGCACTTACCCAACATACAGTACATCGTGTGAAAAATTTGGCGAGCACATTGTCTTATCAACTTTAATATTTAGCATGCAGTCACACATAGGTTTGACATGAGCTTAATTTCTGCTTCATTTTGTTGCTTTTTCTTGAGTCAGTCAGTTGATAAACTCTGGTTATTGTGCTTCACTATACACTGCTTCTCCTGGGCAAACTGCATGCTTCATCCCTTTATGGGGCCTCCCTGGGGACAATCACAATGCCATCAGGCCTACTTATACCTCTGATTATCCTGCTAGGTCTGCTGTTTGATTGTGTTAATATAATGACCAACACTGTATACGACTGGTAAATGATGTTTTCTCTCCATTTCAATAACGCTTATTCTGTGCATGGGTGCAAGACAAAGTTTATTATGTCTCCTGCAAATCGATAGAAACTTAGATTTATAAATACAGATTAGCATAGTGAATAACAATTAAGAGGGAGAGCAGATCGATATCACTCACCAAAATAAGTTGGCTTCCGACAAAGCCTCTCGGGGGATTTCCAGCCAGCTTAGCCTCTGACTCACTGCTGGGAGCAACAACAGTTACCCAGGGGATCGCAGGCTGAGTAAGGGATGAGATTGTGGGGAAGAAGAATTAAGAGTTTCAGATTTTTGACAGAGTGGAACATGGAGTTGGTAAAGAGGAAGACTATGAAGGCATTTGGAGGGAGGCTGATGGCAAGAATAAAGGAATGGATGATGGAGTGAAGCAAGGATGTAAAGGATTAGCAAGGATGATAAAAAACACTGAGGGGAAGTGAGGAGATAGAATTAGAAAGGATAAGAAAGACACGATGTGAAAGAAAGGAAAAATGGGAGCCTGAGATGATGGAAGGGATTGGACAAGAGAAAGAGCAGTAAGAACGGAGAGAGGGGTGTTCAGTGGGGAAGTGGGGTGCTAATTCAGAGAATGGATGTGAATAGCAGCCAAGGCATTTTTGTATTAACATAATTAACAGATGGTGTTAGTGATTAGGTTACATGCGATTCAGGAAGCCAGGGTTGTTAGCTGAGTGTTAAGGCTGCACATTCTGTCAGCCGGAAAAAAAGATTGGAAAAGAACAATGTCAGTGGAGGGAATTAAATCAACAACACCTACACACATCTGAACACACTGTGGGGGAAAGTGGGGTACACCCTCGTGCACACATATGCACAGATGCATGGTTGCACGTGTGTGATCACATAGGCACCAGCACGCAAACACATAACACTCGTGCATGGAAACACACACACTTTACACACACATAATAAGCACTAGTTCAATTGCAGACTTAAAATGCATTGTTTCTGGGTTTTTTTAGTGTACCGGCGAGGGACATAAAGGCATTTTATGAGCCATGGCCCACTTTCAAAGCTTTGTCTGCTATAAACGCAGCTTTGATATGAGAATAGTGACATGCTGCTGGGAGAAGACTCTTTGTGACTCAGTAAAATATAAAAATAGTCCTGTTGGCTCACTAATGTGAACATGGTGATGCCTTTTGTTCTTCAATGCTATTGTCTGTAACTATAGGCAGGAGTGTGTGTGTGTGTGTGTGTGTGTGTGTGGTAGAGAGTGAGAGAGAGAAAGAGACGGGGGAGAGGGATTACACCTGCCATGTTTATTCATTTGAATCTGTGTATGCTTTGTATTATTATTGCTTTCGTCTGGCCTATTGAGATGCTTATACAGCACTGTTCCCACCAGTTGTGATTTGGTCTTTCACCTGTTACATATTATATTGCATTACTCACTTCATGTCTGCTGCCATGTGAATGTGTCTGTCTGTGTTTGTGTCTGTCTGTATCTCTGTCTGTCTGTCTTGTCTGCCAATTGTCTTGTTTTTCCTGTATACTAACATCAGTGAGTTGACTTATCTGATAAGTCTATGTACCATGTGAACAGACAGACAGACTATACAGTGGAAACAAACAATTTGCCTTGAAGCAATAGGTATGTGTGCACGTGTCAGTCTACGTGTGTGTGTGTGTGTGTGCGTGTGTGTGTATCTATGAGTGTGTTTGCGTGGTATCTGTCTCTTCAAAGCAATCTGGTTTTAATGACCGTGGGATATTGTCCAGCATGTAATTCAGACAGGCAGGAATGTGTTTGGATGTGTTCTCTGTGTGTGCGTGTGTCAGTGTCTGTTTGTGTGTGAGCGCTTATGTATGTGTGTAGGTGCTTTTGGCAGTTGGTTTGCATCCAGCCAATCTTAAGAGTGTCCTGTCCAGCGGGGACTGGCGTGATTATGACTGACCCTTTGGTGGTTTGCAAATCAATCACAGGTCCTCAGACTCAGACCAAAACTCTGACAGTGACTACCAGTTTCCTGGAACAATCCGCTCCCCTTAAATAACCTCACATGGTTTCAATGACTTCTGCTCTGTCATCAGGCAAGTTGGCGTGTGATGATACTGGGTGAATCCGTGTGCCCAAGGCTGCTTGGACGATAGAAAATGGGTCATCCAGTCT
Source organism: Datnioides undecimradiatus (assembly GCA_008933995.1). Lineage (NCBI taxonomy): Eukaryota > Metazoa > Chordata > Actinopteri > Lobotiformes > Datnioididae > Datnioides > Datnioides undecimradiatus. The sequence goes on from WARS01000026.1 coordinate 7,621,601, forward strand.
CCTCGACTTTTCTTTTTGGCTCCATGTTGATGTATTTGTAATAAGCTGGCAGTTTAGGAGGCTCATTAGTGGTCGATGGAAATCCTCCTCCGAAGAATTTGTTCAAACCCAGCGTCAATGCTGGGCACCAGTACCAACCTTACTGTATTCCTGCTGTATCTTACCCCTTAAGCCCAGGCTTATTATAATAACTTTCTGACTTGTTTCCAAAGAAACCTAAGATGTAAGAAACTCACTTAATTCAAAGGTAGTATTTTTGCATAACTCTTTATTTACTACTTATTTACTCAACACTACAGTCAGTATTCCTTATTATTCATTTATTGTATTAATCACAAAATAGATTTGGTATTGAGTTAATTAACTTGAAATAACTACATGAAAACCCAAATATTTGAATGAGAAAATGGAAACATAGTTTTGAAAAAACGAAAGACTATGGAGAGAAATGAAATGAAATGATGTAGGATGTGCCAATAAATGGCCTGTCACTGTTCATTAGAGCCAGACTAATTATGGGATGATGATATTGTGCACCAATTTAGCACCAATATGACCAAGAAGGTTGATTAATCATGTATCTGGTATATTACAATAAATATGCAATATATCCTGATCTTGACGCACCTTATATTTAACAAGCTTCTTGACTCTCATGGCATTGCTGAAACTACTGATTAGAGGCTCTTTAACGCCAACATGTTAATTTGCAAAAGCTTATATGACCTCCTGATTTGTAACCAGCGAAAGCGAAAGACATTGCTGGCTAAAACTAAGCTGCTAGCCGAACATTTCGTACACAGCTACTCTCTTTGAAAAATACAGAAAGATGGAATAATTATTAAGTTGAAGTGTATTGAATCTATGTATGTCAGACATGCTTGCACTGGTGTGTCATGCCTGGGTTGGTTTGGACCCAGGTTTACTTATTTTAGATAGCACTCGTTTCGCCACCTCACCATAGCTGTAGCATCACAGCATAGCTTCAACTCTTGCCCTGTTTTACAGTCATGTATCAGCAGCCACGGTTCCATGCCTACTTTCAGCCATACCCTCGTATGTACCTCAACTTAAATCCACAACACTCCAGAGTGGAATCAATGCAGCATTAGAGTGATGGTATGCTGTGGCTGAGCTTGGGTCATTTTATGGTGTGGACATGGAAATAGCGGATCAATCAGAGCCATGATATCTTATTACTAACGTTAATTCACCCAGAGCAGTATGGATCCATGCATTAGCGTGTCTGAACCTTGATTTAGAGCAGAGTGGAATTGAGTGGGGAAAGCACTGTGTGTGTGTGTGTGTGTGTCTGTGTGCTCAAGTTGTGTTTCTTTGATTGTATTTTTAGTGTTTCTTCCAGTTTGTACCTTTTTATTTGAGTTTTTACAATATTTTAAGTATTATGCTTTCAAAACAAATATCTAAAGATTTACTTCACTAGGTGGCTGCCCAGCTGATGTCCTGTGCTTCCTTTTTCAACCCTCAGCAGTCATGACAAACCCCTGCCAAACAGCTTCACTTATGAAACAAGCCTCAAGTCGACTAGAGCTGGTCATCATTCACACGGGCCCTGTTGCTGCTGCCTCCTGGGAATATTTCCTGGTCTACAATATTTCTAAGGAGTGGGGCTCACCAGAGAGGGGTCGCCCTGAGAACATGTTTTATTCATCCAGCCTGTCACTTGGGGTGGTTTGTTTTGGTTTTTTGTTTAATGTTTCTTCTGAAGACCGGCATGTGCGTGTGCGTGTGTTTAGTTGCTATTTTGGTGTGGCCGTCTGCAGTTTCTCCTCTCTCTTGCTCTCTCTCTTTCGCTGTTTCGCTCTGCATTGATACTTACTGCATGTGTGTGAGAGAGAGAATAAGTCTGTGCATGTGTTTGTGTGGGTGTTTCATCCCTGGAGAGATGAAAAGCCTAGGACCATATGTTATGCAGCAGTAGGCCACAACAGACAGCACTGTTGTGGAGTTCAACAATAAGGATTGCCCAATGGCTGAAGGCCAGTTGGAGGTTCATTTGGACCAGTTGCCCGGTTAGTTAGTCGCCAAATTGATCCAGTGCCTGAAAAAAGTTTTTGTACTTCCTGCTTTGCCGTGGCTTTAAGTCTCTAACTTTGTCTTTCTACTGTTTTTCACTGCTACTGGCCAACTCAGTCCTGTGTTATGGCTTAACCAACCCAGAGTTTTCCTGGAATTGAAAAATGGCACTGCAACATCACAGTCCCCTGTAATACTTTGACTGGTCTCTGAAATATGATTTACCATGCTCAAAACATAATATTTTGCAAATACACTACAGGTGTAATAACCTGAGATGCCAGCTTACTGTGCACTTACATTGGCAGCAACTGTGTCATTTTCTGTTGGCATATAACACAGTGGCTGTCTTATGTGGCTACTGCACTGTCATGTTTTTTGTGGCAGAAACCAGTGTGTTTGTGTTATTTCCTCATGCTCATGTTTGTTGAAAAAAAAAAACAAAAAAAAAAGCGGGTGTGTTTCAGAGGTTTCCCTCGACCAGCAGTGAAAGTTAGCATTGATGAGCACCATCAAACACGAGCAATTGGTGATTCCCACCTCAATCAGAAAAACACTGTTTTGCATCTGCTAACAACACACCTCTACCCTCGTACCCTTGCCAGCATGTAGGTCCTTGTCAGCCTGTTCTCATTTGAAATAAAAGCCTACTTCCTGCTTTGCTACAGAAACAACAGTGTTCCATGGCTGAAATGACAATAAAAGCCATCCTTGATTAGTGGAGTAGTGTGATTGACACACATACAGCTTGAACATTATTGTCAGTAATTACGGTTTCAGATATTCCACATTTAAGAACTAGACAGCTGGTAGCACTTGCTGTGTGTTGTTGACACATGTAGTAAATATACCTATAAAACAAGCAAAAAGAAATAAAGTCCTGTCTTTATCAAAAGTCTGATTTAAATAAAATCCTGATTCTCTCCTCTGTGATGTCTTGTCTAAAAATACAGTTGATACAATTATTTTAATTTTTTTTGTGACTTCCATACATGTTTGACGTAGTAGTAATTTTATTGTTTGCTCACTAGCTTGTTGGCCCAAGAGAGCAGAGCAAAACAAGTCTTTAATTTTGAACAATGAATTTTGCTGGGGCCCTTCTACTTTCATGGTAGGATGAGACAGACCCAAACCACAAAAGCCAGTATCATGAAATGCGTTTGGATATCAAGCTAACAATTTAAAACCCGTATCTGGGATTTATTTCGAATGTATCAATTATAGCATGTGTTCATTGATTCTTGAAGGGTAAGACGATGATAGAGCGGAGAGCCACTAATCCTCAAACTTTCCACTCACATTGAAGCTCCAATTACAACCCGGTTTCACCACAGTGGTTGCAAACAATAAAAAACCTTAAACTTCCCCATTTAATTTTCACAAATACTTTTAAAACTCAAATTCAGATTTAATGTTACCCCCATGCACTGCCATATAACAAAAGCTGACTGAATCAATTTAAGAGAGAAATACTGATTTCAGTCCAGTAGAATTTACATAATCAAAACCAGTGCTGAAGCATTTGGACCCTAAAATGGAACTGAAAAAACTCAAGTATGCTCAAAGGAGACAACAGAAAATAGTGTACAAACATTTTCTCGCTAATTTGCCTGTGGCTTAATGCAGCACGCTCAAACACAGAGACAGCTACAATAAAACAAACTTGACGCCACAGTGGTATTAGTGGGTCTCAGTAAATATTCTGTGGTGAAAGACTAATCTCTCAAATCATGGCTGGAAAATTGGTTTTAAAGAGAACATCAGAAAGAATAATCTCCTCCAGGATCAAATGGCCTGCAGCGATTAGCAGGATAATGTCATGTACGATCAAAAGGAAACTGTTGCATACTCATGTTTTTAACACATGGTGTTTTTATATTTAATCCAAGTGTAACTGTTATTGGCGACAAATGTTTGGTTGCATATACACAGTTTTAGGGAAGTGGATCTGCTGACACTTGCAGATTTAGCAACAACCACCCTGTTTATGTAGAACCACAGTGTTGTGGTTTGCTCCTGTGGATGTAACTATATACTCTCGCATGCTAACTTAATCCCAAAAGCAACAGCACACATGTATACATGAAATATGTGCTTGTTTGTCTACATCCATGTCCTCTCCCTGGCATATGCGTTTTTGCACTATTATTGGTCAAACTCAACAATGGGTAGACATTTAGAAATAAGTTCTTTGTTTCCAAACCCATGAACGGCAGCCCAACTTTAATGTTTTTAATGCCAGCAGGCAGGGATATGACTGAAGTTTACACAGTGCCTGTACCACCACCCACTCACACAGACATCTTTGTATCCTCTTGTGTAATAAGAGAGGGCAATCGATACTGTCACTCTGAAAAATCCGAACAAAGAAAGAGACCAAAGTGAAATTGACAGACAGGTGGGGGAGTAACAGGTTTAAAGTTAATTTGTGCTCCCTCTCTCCTTCTTTCTCATATTGTCTCTGGAAGATTCTCCTCCCCTTCATCTCGCCTCCTCCTCCTCTATCTACTCACACACCTTCCCTGTAGAGGTCATTTTAAAGACAAGGTTTGGTCCAATCAAACTGAAGTTGTATAGCCCTAGTTGTGGCTGCCTGATTGAGAGTGACATTGACACGATTACGACAGACAAACTAGATTAAGAACGACGTGGCACTCCCTCCCTTTCTCCGTCTACCCTCTGTTCCTCTCTGTCTACCCTGTTCCCCCTCCTTCATTCCTCTTTGCTCTTGTAGTCTTTGAGTACACTTATGTATTTCACACAGACTTTGCCCTCTAACGGGACTCTACAACACTGCTTTACTCATTTTCGTGTCCCCTCAACAAAAACTTGCATTTATATTCTGTCAATTAGGTTGAGCCTACTTCGTGTATGTGGCGGCATCTATAAAAGGGCAGTGCCACTACGACAACAGCAGGTTTAGATCGCTCATAGCCACAGATTACGTTGTCAGAAGATGGTGCAAGTTTCTGTTCTTCATGTCCTGGTGTGGTTGTCACAGTTGACTCATACTTGGTTGCTCACAGTGTACCACTACCTGAAACCAGGACCAGTCAGACACAGCCTGAAACCACCACTGTGCCAGTTAACAGCCAGCAATCTCCTCAAATCTCATGATTTTACTGTTGTTATTGTTTGCTTTGGAAAGGTGGTGTGCAGCAGCAGAAACAGGGCTATGCCCGCCTCTCATATTGTCTCTCTCAAGAATGATGGCAATGCTGTGTTGTAGAGGAGCAAAGATTGTCATTTGGCTGATTGCCTGTCCATCCCATGGCCAGAGAAGGAAAACTGATTAGTCTGCTGTGGGTGTATCTATATTCAGTTCATCTCAAAAAGGAATAAGTATTCATGTAGACCTGTTGGGGGTCATTTGTTGAATTTGGTTCCCCTAGCTGCTAATTAACTTTTATTGGTGACTGTATGATAGATCATTGTTATTCTTGTTCAATCTGCCACTTGGAGAGTTTGATGGTAGCACTGTGGAAGTGGTCCCTCTGCCTTCTTGGCTCGAGGTGGAGTGTGGACAGCACAGTGGCCACTGACCTATTTGAGTTACTTGGATAAATCCCCTGCTTATTCTCTGGCAGAGGTGACTTGTTCTGGAAAAGGCTGACACAGGATGTGACTACCTACCATAGCAGCCAGCTATTACATCCTGGCAGTATTACCTCTCCTTCACATCCTCTTTCTAAAACTGTTATGAGTATGAAAATATTTCAGAATCAAACGCTTTTACCTCTCTCACTCTTATTTCCAAGACCCTGGTAGTCAGATGGAAGAAGAGCAGAGCTATCACTTTTAGGTGATTTACCAGTAGGTGAGATCTGGGATTAAGATGAGCAGAAACTGTTGTGTCATGTTTCCTCCCTCTACCACCCCCCTCACACCTGTTTCAGTCCCTGCACTGTCAGAGACCAGGCCCGATGATCCTGGTTTAAAGTTAATGGGAAACCCCCCAAACAAAGGCAGAGTAAGTTCTTGGACTGTGACATTACACGCCAGTCCTGCTTAAAGCTGAAATGATGAGCAGATCAATTGGTCTACAGAAAATGTATTATCAATTTGCTGGCCAGTCAATTTCTGCTTTTTTACCAAAAAAGCACTGGTTCAAGTTTCCCATTTGAGCATTTTATTTGATTGTAGATCGAAATGCTTTGGATTTGGTCTTTAGACTGTTAGTTGGATGAAAGAAGCAATTTCAATACCTGCTATTGGGTACTGCCTTAATTGTGGACATGATTCTTTTTCTCAATCCCCTGCTGTTTCTGTCTTTGTCTGTGCCTGTTGTGTGTGTGTGTGTGTGTGTGTGTGTGTGTGTGTGTGTGTGTTTGAGTGTGAATTCTGCTATGAGCGCCGAAAGACAATTGCTTCGTCTGATCTAATAAGTGTTCATCTCATTTCTGAGCTTTCTCCTCACCTCCTCTTCTAAACTCTGTTAGTATCGGTGGCCAGATTAGCTTAATGAAGTCCCGGGAAGTCACTTTCCCTTTAGATGTATCTCCACTCCACACCTCCACTCCCTCCGCTTGCTTACATCCTATGCATTCTGCCTCCAACGATGGTTGCCTGTAGCCGGGAGAGGAAGGAAAGAACCAAATAGGCTCTTTTGGGCTTCAGCCTGTACAATCTCTCATATACATAGATCAACTCAATGTAAGTCTTTGAATGTAACGCTGCTCTTTTGAGTGACATTGATCCCATGGTGATTGACCTCTGATCCCTGACTCTTCTAGCTGGCCCTCAGGGACCAAACCAATATGTGCCATCAGCCTCTCCCAATCTAATCACTGCTGCACATAATACCACTGAGTGCTATTAACTTACTATCAGGTTATGGACTAGTTTGTGACAAAACACACACACACACGCTGATATGTACAAACATATCACACTTAGATAAATATAAACACACTATTAAGGTTGAAGTTAAATAGATATTTGTCCTGTTTTAGAGAAAGAAACAAAGGCAAAGGGTGCGAGAGATAAATGATGACACCTTAGTAATTATGCAGGTACACTTTCCTGAGGGGTAACCGCTAGATCATACATCAGGATTTCTCAGCAGAACATAACTCCAAAAAAGCTTTCATTGATTTGTCATAAGATAAGAGCAGGAGAACGCAACTGTTGGCGTTATAATTTCCTTCATGCCAGTGTTCATCCTAAACACGTAATGTGTATTTTTATAGCCTAATTCTGAGTCGGTAATCTCTCTCAATGTTCTGAAGTGTCTCCATTAGCAATTGCATCAATGGAGTGGTTTTCGTTCCCCTTGAGGGACAGAATGGAAGGACCCCATTCTGTATCTCCTCAGTGATCCATCTGAGACTGTTCAATACAGAATGATTGACCATGTGCACGGTGTATATACACGATGCTTTGCTGTGCAGGTTGCTTCTTTATGCATTATAAAACACAAAAAGACTTGCAAGACTTCCTACACTGAGTTCATATTTTTGCTCTAGAGAGTGTTGCATGTGGGTTTGTGTGTATGTGTGTGTATAGTGCTGAGGTCTCTTTCATCCTGGACTATCCCTGAGGACAAGAGTCATAGTGGGCATGCACCCTACTCCAGACCTTCTTTGATAATCTTCCCTAATTGGTCTGAGTCGCAGTCTCATGAGAAAGCTAATTAAAACAAGGTGTTGAAGGGGAAAATAACAAAATAATTGTGGTTTTCTGCATCTATGTTTATGTGTGTGTGCGTGTGTGCACTTATTCCAATATCTGTGTATACTCATGTGAGACCATGTTTCGGTAGAGTCGTATTTGTTTACAAAAAGATGACTTGCGGTTCGCTTGCAAGTGAGTCATCATGTGCTCATAAGCACAAGTGCGATTGTGTATTTCAAAGAGCTACATGTTAAGAAATGTTCATTTCTGCTGTATTGTGTTTGTCAGCACGCAATGCAATGCATTCATATGCATGTAATACATGCATATGAATGTATGCATGTACTGGTGAGCGAGTGAATGAGCTGGTGACGAGCAGATTTACTGCAGTTCTATGACATGTTGATTGAAATCTGCCTTTTATGGAACTGCATTTTCTGTGTGAGACAGTTTTGAATCTAACATGAGGTAAATCTTTAGTCTTTTACTTTACCACTTTCCTTCTTCCCACATTTCAATCTGTTTGTACTTTCCTCTCTGCTCATATGACTTTTATTTCCCTTGAATTGGTTGTTTTCATTTGATGTTACAGTGGCTTCATTCCTGTTTGAGATTTCTGTGGCCCACATTTATTATTTTTTCTAATGTTTGTTACTCGATTTGTGCAGACACTCTGTGTTGGCGATTCACCTTAGCATTCATATTAAAGAAAAAGAGAGAAAAGGATGGTTGGGGATATGGGATTATTGGAGGGAGTCAAAAATTCAAAAGGAGAAAGAAAAGGGGGAGGGAGAGTCAGAGCATCAGAGAGAGATGGTAAAAGAAGAGAGTCAGAGCATCAGAGTGAGGCATGTTGGCGCTGCACCTTTTTTTGTCATGACAGCCTGTTCAATTTGTTCTCTTCTTCTTCTACTTCTTCCTCTCCCTCATTTCCTTTTTCCATCACTGGCCATCTCCATTTACTTATTGAGCTGTTCTGTCATTGATCTGTCCATCGACTGGCCCTCTGATCCATCCTCCATCTGTCTACCACTGACAGACTTTTAATTGATGAGAGAGCAGGTCAAATTAAGCAATTAGGCCAAGTGGCGGAAAAAGAGACAGAGCGGCATGTCTTTTTCAGGTAGACAGGGGGCAAGGAGGGGTGGAGGTAGGGGTATGAGTGGGAAAAACAGGGTGGTAGCGGGAGGGAGGGAGTGAGGATGTTGTGAAGGATAATGAATGCGGGAGGCATAGGCAGATGCGGAATGTTTACGCTTTTTCATTTTGGAATTTGAATGAATTTTTCATAGCTATTCATAAAAAATCCATCAATATTTCACCTGGGGAGAGTGAAGGAGAAAGAGAGGGAGAGGGAGAGAAAAAAGGACCCTTACGGAATGAGTTGTCATGAAAGTCCATTGAAGCAAACAGAGTCGCTGGAGAAGAAGAGAAAAGAGGGAAGGAGGAGGGATGGAGGGATGTTTATGCCGAGGACACAAACACCTAGATAGGGGAAGCGGTGCGGGAGGAGGGGGGAGTGAGAGGAAGGGATGAGGAGGGGGGCGGGCATACAACGTAAATGTCTGGGTGAGAATGAGAACAACGGCTGGTGTGGTATCTGTCGGAAGGTGTGTGTGTGTCTATGTGTTTGTGTGCATGTAGCGTAGTCTGAGACAAAGCCGTATCAACCACCCCCTCTAACAGTAACAGCAGGAGTGGGGTTGTGTTAATTTTCACTTTGTCAAACCCCATTATGTGAGAAGAACGTCTGATCTTTCCCATTAGCATACAGTGGGCACAGACACCTGCAATGGGATTTGGTGCCTTATTGCTTTCTTCCTGGGGAGCAGAACTGGGAGTCACAAGATCTGAGGTGCAGAATCAACCAGTGGCTTTCATTTTCCTGCTCGCTTGCTGCTCAGTAAAATGTAGACTGATACACGTACATAAAGGTTAATTTTGAGTTTTAAAATGTTTACAGGCAGTAACCTAATAACCCTAACTTGTACAAAAATACATTTTTTAACTTGCATTCAGTTGGCTGTCCCCTAAGAAGCTGAATTTCAGTCAATCTACTGCAATTGGATGGAAAGAATCAGTGCCAAGGAAGTGGAAATTGAAGTGGAAGTTTTTGCTTTCACTCATTATTATAAATTGATTGTTGATTGTACAGTGTAAGTGCTGTGGAATAATGACACCATGGGCTTTTAGATTTGTTTCTAATAAACAGTGTTTTCACTGTGCAGTTCTGCCTGCCAGCTGGTACAAACTTCATCTCAAACTCAGGTGTCTCCATTGCCGATTAAATAAACTTGAGCTTTTTCTTGTTTTTTTTCCTACATCCTCCTCCAAGCTGACAGAAGCCTGCTGTAGTTACTTGTTTGCACAAAGCAAAGCTCAAACTATAGTATTACTTAAAATAAGGATCGTTTCACTTTCTTCAAACTAATGGTTCCCTGCTTGACTGTCGGCAAGCTCGACAGTAGCAGAAAATGTTTCCGCTGAGTAACATTAGCAGCCATTGCTAAATGGTAGTCTAAGTAACTATCAGATCTGAAAAGTGTGTAAACCAAATGTGGGACATAACCTATGGAAACTCCTAGGTACATCTAGTACGTTAACAGTTTCTAGTACATTTAGATGCACAAGAGGTACTAAACTGCTGTAGTCAAGCAACAATTAGGCCTTTAGGAACATGGGTAAATTCTTGCATCTACTGATTATATGAATCTTTTAGGGGACATCTGTTTTTGTTATGATCAGTTGCTGACACTTTTTGTTAACTAATCCTTCAATAAGTGAGGTAAAAGTTTAATACAATATTGATTTGAAGTCATGTTTCCCAGACCTAGCAAAATATCTAAGTAAGAAAACATTCAATGTATCATTCCTTCCTTAAAAATATTTAATCCGTTTGTTAGAGCAGGGATCTGATTTATATTTAGTTTAGTTTTTTTTTCCCTGAGTCTGCTCACTTCTCCTTCTGTTGAATAAAGCACTTTGGCACTTCTGATAGTCCAGGTGCAGTTCATACATTGGGCAGGAGGACAGGAGGCACATTGCCTGAGGAGGGCTCCTCAGTTCATCTGTGACAACGCTCCCTCCCAAGATGTTCACTGCTTTTTAAGGGTTCAGGTGAGGAAAAGAAGCCAGGTTTGGGGCTACATTGAGAAAGCTGTTGTTTTAACTGAGTAAATGAATCAAGAATTATCATTTTACAATATATGGCTTTTGAATCTGTTAAACTGTTATATTCTTTTAAGTATACAGGGAGTAGTTTCATGTATTTAGCCTAACCTCACTGCTGTAAATGGGGTGGATGAAATAATAGACGTAATACAATTACACATCACTACAAACTGCAGTGTCTAAAGTGACCATACAGCTTTAATTAAAACTGTACATTATGACCTTCATGCAGAAAGGATTTATTACAGGGCTGTTGTGTTAGGCTATACCAGAATTAGCCAGGTGTACTTAATAAAGACACAACTGAGAATTCATTCTTGCTGAAAGATGAGTGAAGTAATGTAGTCTTCAAAACTGATCCATTGGACAGGTCACAGACCAGTGATCAGTGAGTAGGCTTGACCCCTGCAGCCTCTTGTTGGACTCACCAGACTATACTATTAGATCTACCTCGGGGGGAGGTTATGTGGGATGTCATTTGCATGAATTTATGCCAGCAGGAGAGTCAGTCAGCTGTCTACAGGTAGTCAATTAAATATCTAATTAAGTGGGGAGGAGTTTGAATAATGTAGAGGTATTGACTGGCCTGGTTTAGTGGGAGGGAGGGAGGGATGATAGCTGTGTCTAAATCAGTGCTGCAGCGGAGTGGAGGGTAATATTAACCAGCTAATATCTGTCATAGTGTACAAGCACTCTGTGCTCTGTTTTCAAGATCTTGATATAAAAATAACTAAAGATAATCCAGATTTTAATTTGTTGGTTGGTGCATGGAAATGATAGAATCTATGCCTTGCTGGAAAATAGAAATGCATCGGTGCCTACAGCAGGTTAGTTCTCTGGGTTAAGAGAAAAAGATTTGATTTTACTTGTATATAATACTGTTAGTGGTCATGTTGACTTACTACAAACAAGCCAAGAGCCATAAAGTGTTACTGATTAATAGGTAACTCATTAATTGGACAGTTTTGGTGACATGTCAACCTGCATCATCAGCTTTACACAGCAAAGACACGGGCAAGAAGTCGCTGCACTTAATTGCACTGGGTTAAGTAGGTGCTTTGCATCTACAAACAATCAATTAACATGTCAACAGTCTTTTCAACCCACAAGGCTGTCAACAAACACCATAGTAAGCAAATACCACAGTATATTGCAAGCATGTTTATGTGTAGCCCACATTATATTTGTGCCAAGTCATTTCTGTCAAGCGTTGGTGCGTTATTATATCACTGCTTTCTTGTGATCGCTTCTTATCTGCAGCCAAAATTGCCTCTACCTAAATACAGCTCATGTCATGAAGATCAGAACAGTCACTTGTTGATGGATTTACTGAGGAAATGTAAATATGTGTTTATATACAGTAGGAACCCACCCTTTTTGCCTTCCTTCCAGTTATGTTCATCCAGTTGTTATTAGAAATATCTCTCACGTACACTTGTGGATCATCATGTTTATGAGGCATGTCAACACACCTGTGTACTGTAATGGCTCGTCAAGACCACTCACGTTGTCATTAATGCACAGGCATATAATATTTATACAAACCCTGTGTAAATATAAGTGGATTACAGCTGTTTAACTGTCATTATTAAATTTACCTAATATCTCATAACAACTCTACATCTCTTTGTCTCTCTTGGTTGAGGAGAAATGGTATGCAGTTTATTTTTTTGTGCACACTAACACCTTTTCACCTAACCCTGCCTTCTGTAACTTCAATTAGTTATGTGTAAAACAACAACAGTAACAGCTGCAACAATGCAAACATATTGCCTTGAACAGGTGCTATAAAACATAGCATGCATGTGTTTTTCATGTAAGTTGGCTTTGCTAAATTTGTATGTGGGCGCTCGGCTTAGTGTCGGTGTGATTGCTCGATTCTGCTCTAAAGTGACTGACCGCAGATATGTCTCTGTTTATGTTGTGTCACAGTGGTTTAAACATAACTGTTTTAGCTGTTTTGATGGCAGTGAAACCACAGGTGGATATAGATACAAGCTTAGATAAAAGCTAATGTAAGATGATTGACCTCTTGCAGTCACACAGAAAGGCACCAAAGTTCCATGTGGGTCCCTCGTTCATGGTTTCTCTGTGTTTTCCAAGAACTTTTGATTATGGAAAACGCAAAGATAGGAATCAGCTTTGAGCAGCACATAACCATCTGACCCAGCCTTAAAAAGGGCGACAACGCCCTCAACTGAATCTGTCTCACAGCATAGGTAGCGTCAGGTCAAGGGCAAGTATTAAATATTGTACCTTCCCTTTTAAAAAGCATAGTAAAACCTGAGAGGACCCAGTGAATTAAGTTAAGGGTTAGAGTTTTCAACATGTCCACTTTTTGAGTTTCTTTTTAACTAAAGAAATATGCTGTTATAATAATGTGAACATATTTTGACATATTGTAACACTGTTCAACCCATACATATATAAGAAAATGGCTTTTGAATAGCTGTCCATTGTAGTGACACTATGCGTGAAAGGTTAATGGCAGATAGTAAATATGTGTTAGTCATTTAACTAGTTGGTTTCAGTGCGACTCCATGTCAGACAGTGAATACACAAAATCCATCAGACTTGGTTAATTCATCACTGCACATTACATGGAAATGATTTGAAATGTTTTTGTTCCTGTGTGCTTTGCGTTTTGGGGCAGACAGTCCGACTGATGGGCATATGGTGGCCATGGTGCTGTGGCACAGCTGACTGCCTCTGACGTGACACATCAGAAGGGGCCTGGGGGAGATGAGTGGAGAGTCCCTCATTCCTCACATTGTGTTTATAGTCTTCAGGTTTGTGGCTCTGTTTTCATGTTTGGGCTTTCTTTTCTTTGAAAGGTGATCAGGCTCAATGAATCAGGATTACACTGACATCCGTCCTCTTCTGCCTCTCCTGCTTCTTCTTATTTCATCTGCCTCCCCCCTGTTTCACCCTCCAACCCTCCCTTGCCCCTCACCCCCCACCGGCTCCCTCCAGATGTGTTAATCAGTACTCCCTGTTAACACATGATTCACCCCATATGTTTTCTACAGCACAAGGCCTCCACTTGGGAGCTGAGATTGTGTGTATGTGCGTGTGTTCACATGAGTGAGTGCAACTTTGATGTGTCTTCTCTCTTATTCTCTTGCTCTTTATTTTTGTGCGTGTGCACACGTGCATGTGCATATGTGTGTGTTTGAAAATCCACCAGGCTTGCCCAGGCTTTCTCCAAAGGGCTGCTGCTGTCGGCTCAAATCAACCTCCTCTCCCCATGAGTGAACACACTAATCCATTTGTGTATCTGAGTACATGTTGTGTGTGTGCGTGCGTGCGTGTGTATGTAAGCATGCTAATCCAGGGGAGGGCCCTGCCTAACACCCCATGAAAACACTCTATTCACCAGCAATTAGAGGCAGGGGCCCTGGGCCCTGCACTACACTTCCACTGGGAGAGAGGGAGACAAAGGAGGGGAGGAGAGAAGGGAAGAGAGGAGGAAGATATGAGGCTACCACAGAGATGAGAGGAGGGGCACAGCTCCGAATGTTTGTGTTTTTGCCACGAGGGACAGGAGGACTGGGCAGAATACATATATTTGAAAGTGAAAAGGAACAGATTTCCTCCTTAGATTGTCTTCAAGCCAAGTGTTGAAGTGCTCATGTCTGTCAGCAGGATGCACAAACTGAGAGGTTGACCAACAGATAACTTCTGTGTTCTTGTATTTTTTTTTATGGTGAACCACTATTAATGGATAATTGATACATGTCATGAATCCAGGGTGATGGTTATCCAGTGGGAGAGATTACACACAGAAACACAGAGTTGGATAGAGTCACGGTTATGAGTTAACAGTCTGGGGATGATCTCTGCGGAGCACGACATCTTTCTTCCATTAGAGTCCGCCGAGAGACGGGATTCATCCTGCCTCACTGTCTGTCTGAGTTGGGGGGTTGTTTTTTTTTTTAATTTTTTACAAGTGTCTTTCCTTGTATGTGTGTTCTCTGTGTGTGTTGTTGTTGAACTTGTTTATACCCCTGTAACCCACCGTGAACATTCATGTAAAACACTAAATGTACCACAAGGAAACACACAAGCATTGGGCACGCAACAACCACAAAAACATGGTTTTTGTGCGCTGGTTCATACTTGTACAGGGTTTTCTAAAGTTACCTGTGACAAAGCAAAGAGTCTCTGTTAGATCTGAAAATTACATAAGGAATTGTATGGGAATTCATGTTTTTCTTGCATTGTCAATAATGCATTGCTCACAATAATGACAGGAAACCTGTAAAAGCCCCAGCTGGCTGATGGCTGATGTGTTGGGACTCTACTCTGTCCTTTCACAGCCATAAACAATCTAACCAAGCTTAGTTACAATCAATAAATCAATCAGGCTTTTTTTCAAAAAACAAAAACAGAAATTACTTTTTATACCTTCATTTACACTTTAGGTATATTTGATTCACTCTTTTGTATGGTTCCCGCCTGGATCCACACAAAAAGTGTTGTCCCAACAGGTAAACTATTTATTTGAGGAAACAAGATGATGTCAGAGTGACAAAAGCAAGATTCATGTTTCCTTAAATATCCAAGTGTAATGAAGATATTATTCAAGTATGAAGGGATGGGATCCATGTTCTTATTTTGCATTTATGAGTCCAAGGCACACAATTGTTTCCAGATCATCTCATTATTCCGCTGTTATAAATTTGTAAGTAATGAGTTGTTTTGGGAGCATTAACAGATCAACAAAATAGATGCACATTCCTTTTAAGGGGTGGTTCTCAGGGGCATTTAGGGGTGCTCTTATTTGGCAGTGTTACGGAGATGCATCTTGTTCTTTATAGAGTTTTTTTTTTTCTTTTTTTAGTTTTCTTTTGTAGCTTTTTTTTGTTTTGATACAAAACTGTGTTGAGATAAAGGATCAACAGGAGGAGGGTATGAGTGGTGAGTCAAAGTCAAACAAAGGTCCACAGCAATATTGAAAATGTGCATTTTCAAAGCATTAAGCTGATGTGGTTTATAGTAGTAATTCTAAACTTGATTTTAGAGATAGGCCCTCAAGGTGGTGTTGAGATGTTGAATTTTAGTCCTGCTTGAAAAGGTCATTTATGTTCCAAATTTCAATTTCAATTTTTGTTCTAAGATATGATTTCAAATCTCCATTCATGAAACCATTCCTGAATTTGTGTTGCCATGTTTAAAAAGGCGTTATCATCTTGGAATGATGGGAACATCATAAGGGAGCAGTGTTTACACCATATGGGCAAACTGATCCTTTAAAGCCGTCCCTTTGCTGTATCCTCACATGACCATACAGAGCAATCATCAGTAATAACGAGGCCAACAACATCGCTACTCATACTACTGCAGTGCAGATCCGCCACTTATGTTTAACAGTTGGCCATGGATATTGTGGGCTGAAAGCATTTTTCTTGGCTTTGGCCAAACAAAAACCATATGGATGTTGGAAGAAGGGTTACAGTCACTCATCAGGCTGTTTTACATTCTTCCATTTCTCCAGGTTTGGAGTTATTTGCTCCTTACTCTTTACACTGTTATTCAACTTTATGTGTTTTAGCCAAAATGACAAGATGTTTAATAAAGCCATGGATAATGAAGATAAAGGAGAAAGAATTGAAGAACTTATTATTACAGTGACATAAATGTGACCTATGAATTGGCTAAGAGCAGGATCTGAATGTAGTGAAAAAGTAAATGGAGGTTAAAGGCCAGAATATATGTGTAAAGTGCTGCTAAAGAGGGCAAATATAAATGATATGAAGCAGAAAAGTGCAGAATAGATTCAGTGGCAATAACCTATACAGCACATTCTCTATATTGGTCAGAGCGTGCCTGCACAATTCACCTTAAGTGCTAATGCATGAAACAAAGCTTTCTGCAAATCATACAGTGCCACTGCATGAATACGCACACTCAACTGTTTTCATTAATGTGTTGTGGGCAGACACGCAACTGTCCATGCATAACCAGTGGAGCAGCAGAGCAAGTAGTGCCTTCAAATCATCACCACGGGCCATAACCTTGAAAACTCCAGTTAAAAACATTTCCCCCACTTCTTTATCGCTATTTATGTTGACAGCGCCTTGGCTGCTCAGAACGCTCAATCTATCAAAGTATTTTTGCTGGTTTCAAAACTGCTTCAGTGGCTCTTAGAGAAACAAAAAAGTGCCTTTAAACATGAATGAAACAGTATTGCTTTTGAACTCTCAGGTCTCTTGCAGTACCCCCCCCCCCCCTCCCCCTCTCTCTACCCGTCGTTTCTCCTCCCTCCTGTCTTTTCTGCCAGCTTTAATTTTTAATGCTTGTTCCTGAATAGGTTTGTAATAAAGAATAGGTACAGTAAGTAGCATAAAATATTGATTTTGTACATTTCCTTATGAATTTTTATTCTGTGGAATGATTAAATTTTTCATATTTTCTGCACTTGGGAGATTTCTGATGAATTCATCTCTGTTTATTGTGTGTGAGCACACAACTGCTGTTCCCAATTTGGGGAAATGAATAATGCAGCACAGGGTCCTGTGTGTGTGCGCGTGTGTGTGTGTGCATGTGTGTGTGTGTGCGCGTGTGTGTGTTTTCATAATGCTGGGTTCAGGTGTATACAGCTTGCTCAGATACGTAAGACATAAGCGTTCGAGTTTAGCAATGGGATCGTTTCTCCCCCAGATAAAATAAATCTGAGGTTGGTTGACAGCCAAGGAGGATACAGTGAGAGGGTGTATGAATGTGTGCATCTATGAGAGAAAGAGTGTGTGTCCGTGTGTGCGCATGTGATATTGTGTATGTCTTTGCTTGGGGCGAGCTGTGAAGCGATAATTAACACAATGGTATGATTAGCCATGCAGACGAGTGGCCACAGGGTCCCTAAAGAGACAGAGGGGGTATGAAGACATGAAAATAAAAAAAGAAAACAGATTTCTTTCTATCTCTGCCGTCTGCTATTCCACTTAGACTGGAAGTCTCTACAGTCTTCAGTTGATTTTAAAGCACTGTTTTAAATCAGTTTACTTCAGCCTGGAGGCAGCTTAGTGTCATAACCTCCAGAGCACACACGTCAATGCTGTCTCACTCATGCATCCACGTGTACGTACGCAACACATGCGCAGGTCCATAATGCAGAACACAAATTAATAGAGCTAAGTAATGCACATTAGTAACATGCATGCTGCTAGGCTTACTTTAAGCACAGCTATGAGTATAATAAAAATAAAATAAAGCAAAACAACCATCCCAAACAAGTTCATCTCTGACTTCTGATGGTGAAACTAATATCACAGAGGGACAAGTCTCATATACTGTCTGGACTTGATAGCAGACATCAACTTTTATTGGTTTCAGTGAGAACAGTAATTGTGCAATGGTAAAAAGATAAAAAATAATCTCTTCGATGAAACGCTGGAGGGGGGAAGGACTTCATTTGTAAGTGAATTGTGAGGCGAGTGTGTTTTGAGGGGACCTTGAGCGTGAGTTTGAATGGGATCGATGTGCGTTTGGGAAAGCCAATTGTGATCAATGAGAATGGATTTAGTGAGAGGGCGGTAGCGTCGCAGCACCACAGCGACTGAAGCTGCTGAAATAGACTTTATGAATATTAAACAGCAGGGGGTCGATACAGGGACAGGGCTGCAACAGTCAACACGGGGACACGCTATGGTGGGTTTGTGCATGGGTGGGTATGCACTTTTTTGCAGGATATCCAGATATTTGAAATTCAAAGTGCTATTCAAACAAAATAATTGACTCTCATAATGAATATTTTTCTCTGAAAAATGAAAGTCGGTCATGAGTTATCCATCACCCAAAGTGTTTCCAAACTGCCGACGCACAAACATTGCACACACCCAGACCACCCCACCTCCAGCCCCCTATTGCTGACAAGCTGAGTGTTGTGATGGGAGAGTGTAGTAAATAAATGAATAAGCAGACAAAGCGTGTTTACAGTACAATGTGACCTCTCTCCTAATATCAACCAGGCTCTCTCTGCACCCCCAACAGATGAACTTGAGGCCTGCTCAAGGGTATGCTTGTATAATGATAAGCTGTGTGTGAGTGTGTTTATGTTTGTGTGTGTGTGTGGGTGAATGAGTGACTGAGTGAATAATGTACCAGCTATTAAGGAAACAAATTGGGCTGGTGTTGCCTTGCTTGAGTTGAGTGTGGGGTGCTGTCACTAATATGTTCTGACATGGTCCCCCAAGACCTGGGGAGGTGTGTGTGTGTGTGTGTGTGTGTGTGTGTGTGTGTGTGTGTGCCTGCATGTACCCAACCAGGGCTGGATATGCTTTTTTTTGTATAAGAGTGCTCATTCCTGATACTTGAGGTCTTTGATTGCCCAAAATTATGAACCTAATCGAAGCAGACCTCTTACCATTAACTTTACCCTTTTTCTAAAGCTCTAAGCTCTATCTAAAGCTATTTTTATTAAAAATATGTAGCAAAAATGACAACATATCCTAATCAGACCCAATCTAAAACATAGTGGACACAGAGTTTAATAATGAGAGATCACCAAACACTGACCGCCTCTGAACAAGCAGCTGTGGCAATGACATTTTTCCAAATCTCACAGTTCGTATTCTCAGTTTTACCACTCAGACCTTGTCAATTATTAAACATATTTACACACAGCCAAGATCTGGGGTAGTGACAACAAAACCCTCCGTGACCTAAATAGCCTCAATATGATTTGGACTCTTCATGACTTGGGTAAGGCTTTGGGAAACAAGTAGACCCATAAACTACTTTTCTTTTTTAATACCTCATTTTGAGAACCGTTAATGTGTTCTGTTTTTGTTTTATTTAACCAAAGAAGCCAAAGTTTGTGAATGTTCAATTTTGCCTAAACACAATCAGTGTATAGTCTGAAATTTAAACTTTATGATCAAAGACCACGTAAAAACAAACATCAAATCCTGACGTTTGGTACTTTTTTCCAGTGTGTGACTTTTCCTAGCAAACATGCATCCCTACACGCATGCTGACACTCTCCCTCTCCTTTGCTACTCAGTTATGGGTTAATGTGGTCAGTGTTTGCCCTGGCCTCTGCACTGTCGGGCTGTGGTCCCAGAGCAGGGAGTCCAGTGTCCTCCTTATAATACCTCCTGAAGCTGTAGCTGAACTGGCTCCAGGGCGTCAAGCCAACTCATAATCTAAGGAATTGCAATCCATTAGCTTGAAAAAGCACAGTGATGATCATTTCTGTGTGTGCATGGACCCCTGAGACAGTTGCATCCCCATTCCCCAAATCCTCACTGCCGCAACTCTCAGTCTGTCAGAGTCAGCGGTCAAAGTTCATATGTTTGGCTCATCACACTAAGGACTCTGAACCACTACAGTAAACACACATCTCTCTCAGCCATACACAGCTGTTTTGCATTAACTGTCACTCAGCGAGTACGTATTTGTGGGTGTATCTGTTTGTGTGCATGCTCTTGTTTCATATACGTGTGTCTTTTTGTTGCATCTGTTTTTTTTTTCTTTGGCTGTTGTCAGTCATTGTACAAGCAAGCCTCCATATTGACCTGTCAACAACACTGCAAACACATTTAAGCACAACAGATGTCAATACAAACACACACACATTACATTGATTACTCGTAGCATCTCTTCCAAATGGTCTACCCAGCAGAGGAGACCTGAAGACTCCCCGGGGAGCAGGAGTAAGGATTGAAGGAGTTAAGAAAGAAAACAGCAGAGTGGAGGAAATTAAGCCCTTGATGCAAATGGGAAAACTTAATAGTCTCAACAGTGAGCAAGTCATTGTGGCTGCTTTACCAAGAAACACCATACTGATATATTAGTTTACACCCGGAATGCTTCTTCCTACTCATTTCATAGAGAACCTGTACTTAAAAGTGCTGGCTGGCTGAGTGGACCTGTGAGGCCGTCTCAACCTGCCTGACAGTCTGTGTGTGTGTGTGTGTGTGTGTGTGTGTGTGTGTGTGTGTGTGTGTCTATGCGTGTGCTTGTGTGCGTGCGCGACTGTCTGAGAAGTCCAAGGCCGTCTGTGCGTGGTGTGGAGATCAATGTAACCGGTCTGGCTTTGAGATTGAGGGAGCTGTCAGACCTGAATTAGATGTTAAATCTTTTGGACAAAATGTATTGTGTTCAGAATTTATCATGTGCTGTTTCCAGCCCACTGATGTATGTTGTAGTGGCTGTGTGTGTGTTAGTGGGAGTGTTTGTGTGCACGTGAACAAGTGTGCGATGCTGCAAATGTCCAGTCAGAATCTAGTGTTTCAGCGCTAAAGTGGCTGTCTGGGAAAACATGATGGATTCTTGTCATGGTGCTCTTTCGCCATAGTAACTTTCTAGATTTCTTTTTCTCTTGTTTTCTTTATGTTTTCCTCACTGCCTTCCTTCCCCTTCCCCTTCCTCACTCTTGATATTTTTTGTCCTTCTCGTATCAACCATGCGCTGCTTTCATCCATCTTTACTTTTTAATGATTTCTTCTATGCATGTCTCCCTCCCAGGCAGTCCTCCAAGGCAGTCATGTTTCATATATCTGTCTTCCTTCAAACTGTATATCTTAGACCAAAGGTATAACCCATTCATCCCTGCTCTTGTGGCCAAGGCTCCCCACCATCTCTCCCTCTTTATCCATCACTTTTCACCCCATCACTCCTACTCCTGCTCTATGTGCTCACGCGCCAGTATGTCTGTCTACTGATTATGGAGCTGAGTGTCTGGCTAACTGCAATTTATCTCCTAACTACAATACCAGCTATGTTTTCCTTTTCTGAAAGTTAACTGCCTTTTCTCAGATATGACAGATGTTTGCTGTGGCTTGTAGTCTGTAATTCAGAATGAATGTCCAAAAGTTGTTTGTTTGTACTATTTATTTTACTGTCATGGATGATTATTGATCGATACTCAAATCAAAATACACCCTCAGTCTGTAAAATAAACACAGTGGGGGAAGCAAAATGAAATCAAGTAAACAATTAAAAAGCCATCAGCTTGGTCAAAAATCTGGCAGACAATATTCCGAACTATGGACGATTCATCCGCTGGGGTTTAGAGGCAAAAATGAGCTCAACTGGGCCAAGTTGCCTCCTCGGTGCATTATCTATCCTGTCACTGTCAAGTAAATAAATAAACCAGACATTTATCCTCAAAATGACAAGACCATAGGCTAATTGTGCAGCAGGACCCAACCAAAGATCATTTTCATCTGATGAGATGATATGGTGTATATTCTCAAAACAAATATTCAAATTCACCTGGGGTTTTTATGGCCCCTGGGGTTCTGGGGGCTCTATGGCAGCTGCCTGCCTGGCCCAGTCATCATGTCAAAAACCCTCAACCTTAGTTCTTGGGTATTTAAGCCTGCTGTTGTTTTTTTTTTTGTTTGTTTGTTTGTTTGTTTTGGGGTTTTTTTAGTAGAAACTGAAAAAATAGTATAGATTAACTGATACTGGATTTTTCAGGCAATACAAATATTGATAAGTCAGATAACAATATATCTGTAGATAGCAAAGTATTTACACTGATAATACATACATATTTCAGATTTCATAGAAAGATAGATATGCCATTTTTTAAAATGGGTGTGAGACATTTTATATTTGAAAAATGAATTTGTTAGCGGACAGCAATGTAATAATTTAATAGGTGTGTCTGAAATGATGCCCTTTTTGCTAACCTACTGCACTGTATTTTACTTTTCACAATCCTAATAAAAGAGATGCCACTACAGTATCCCTGAAAAGTTCCTAAAATGTATCCATGGCACTTGATGGATTAATTAGTTAGTAAATTACAGTTATGAGATCAGACAGCTTTCAGGAATTGAATATTTAATGTTTGTCTGTGTCTGCAATTAGATAGTTAATTAGTAATACACTATTGTTTATTATGTAGGAAAGGGTGAATGAGAATTTCAACTTCTCATCACTTCTGACCAACAAAAGCCCAAAAGCTGTGTCCATATGACTGCACTCTGTATCCTTGATTATAGCTGTAAGCAGTGATGTTTTAATCACCCACATTCTGAATTTAACCTTTCCATCCCTACACCTCAAGCCCACCCCAACACCACACACACATACACTCACACTCATGCACACATAACTGCTCCACATGCATCCTCCGGTGGTACAATACAGTGCAAGCAGGGGCTTTTATTGGGCACAGTGGTCCCAGTGAGAAGTCGACCGCAGCAATTAACAGAGAGATGAAAGACACCAGGCTGCCTGCTGAATAATTAAGACTGGTTTGATGAGCAGGGAGGGGCTCGACGGGGAGGCTGGGTGTAAGTCCTTACCAGATGAGTGTGTCCAGTGATACAAAATGTTCTACTTGGACATGGGTAAATGAATTTGTGTTGTGTGTTGATTGACTGGTTTTCACAGTGAGACAAAGTAGTGTGTATAGACTTCACAATTAAGCAAAAAATGATGGCTGAGACCACAGTGAGTCACGGCAAAGAGTCCAGAAATTTTATTACATCGTCCTCAGGGTAGTTAGGTTCTGCGGCGATGGGCTAAGAGCAGGCCCAGACGTGGTGACTGATTTCCAGCCATAGTGGTCTACCATTATGCAAACACACACAGCAGGGTCAATAAGCACATTGATCGGCCAGTTTCTGGTGGGGCAGAACATAAAGGAGAGAACAAAACCCCAGTACATGAAGGGAAGAGTTTGATTGGTAAATTTGAAAGAAAAGGAGCACTGCAGGCAGTGTGAGATACAAGCAGAGAGAATAAAAGGAGCAAGAGATTGAGGCAGACACAGCAAACAGGAACTCTCCCAGGAGTGTTTCAGCCAAATGTATTTAAATGTATTCTGCTAATTACAAAACTCTAAACACATACACGCTGATGCAAACACTGTCTGGCATTTTGTAGCACCGTTGTACTAAGGTAATTACATGCGCCTGCTTTACACATGGTGTGTCTCTTTGTGCATATTTGTGTATGTATGTGAGCGTTTTCATAAGTGTGATTTCTGTGTGTGTGCGCGCGGGTGTGTGAGGGAGAGAGAAGATAAAAACAGACTTACATGCTGGAGACACGATAAGCGGAGCCTTTTTCCGCAAAGATTAAGTAGTATGGATTAAAGCAGCACATGCGGGTGGTTGGCTGTGCTCTCTCCCAAGTGAAGATGAATCAAGACGCTATTATATCTCAAACAAAAAACATTAACTGTAGCGATTTACTTCAAAACAACACAAGTGTCTTGGGGAATCCTATCTCCATCCACCCAACTACTGTAAAACACCTCTGAAACCTCTGTAGAGCATTTTTACAGCATTCATTCCACAACAGTTCAACATTACCTCGATTTCACTGGCAGCTTTGTGTAAAGGACACACTCTTGTTGATTTAGTGGTTAGGTGACAGGTAGCAGGAACAGAAAGCAAGACACAGTATCAGGGAAAACAAGGAGTGTAGACTTCTTTCATTCTGGTGCTAATCTAGCCGATCTGATGAAGAGCAGCTCTCAATAGCAACTCTCTAACCACCTGCTTGTGTGACCTCTCCATTGATTTATTGACCAGCGTCTGTCTGGACATTGGTTGGACACCCACCTCTTACTGTCCCCCCTTTTCACTCCCACCAACTTCCTTTTCTCTTTTTTTCCCTCTGGCTCACAGTCACTTGTTCACTCAGGGTAAAGATGCAGGGAGTGGCTGTTGAGATGTTTTTTGAGTTATCATGGCAGACATTGGGCATTTGTGCTTGGGAGGGATCTTGATTCAAAATTATTGTCATTTTTGAAGCTTCAGTTTGTGGTAAATTTAAACTGTATTGCATTACACAGAAAGAGGTGTTTGTAATTGTAAAGCTTACCCTTTTGGATATAAATGGGCTGGACAAAATAATAGGCACAATTCCAGGTCTGATCTACCTCTACTTGATACTATTTTTTGTTAATATTGTGATGATTGTAATGGATTTTTACAGTTTATTTATATTTATAGTTATCATGTATAGCCACAGAAAGGACACTGCAACTGACCAGAAGTGCATACCACCGAGACATTTAGAGCAAGTGTGATCAACACACACATGTCAACATTGTAAACTGTTGTAACCAAGGTCATGGTTTGTTTTAAGATGGAAAATGCAACTTGATGTTGTGTAGTGTTATTTAAAACATTATTATTCTTCTATTTATATTTCATCCAAAATTGCCCAGCTACACTGCACAAATTTGGTGGCATTGGCATTGGCCTCGATGTCTGTACTCTCCTCTCATCTCTTCAAGCTACAAAGTAGGGTTTGTATATTGTATGTCCTTGGTTGAACCAATATCCTGTCAAAGTGTTTGTCAGCGAGTCAGAGAAAAAGCATGCCAGCTGTACGACAAAAACATTCAACCTTCACTGTTTTCAATTTTCAGATCCTGAACAGTCACAGATGCTTGTCCATGTTACTATGACTTGGACCAGCATCTGGCCAGAACAAGGATGTGTAATTTGAACTAAATTGCAAAGAGAAGCCTATTTCTCCAGCGAGAACGTTGGGGAAATGAGGGGAAGAGAGCCAGGAGAAGAGAAAGAAAGACATGTCTCCAGGGATGCATTTTAATTCACTCAATTGCCCTATATTCCCCTGCAGTTTTTGTTTTGATGATAGTGACGCTTTGCATATCTTCACCCTCCAAGCACAGAGGATGTGCACAGGAGGGGGACCTGTGTGTGTGTGTGTGTGTGTGTGTGTGTGTTTTCTACCTTCCAGCATTAGGGTATTGTATTCTTCTACACTGGATGGGCACAGGGAGGTTAGGATTGTGACGACATTAATTAGAGACACAGTGAGAGAAGGAGGGAGAGATTGCATGTCAGTGTTATAGCAGGTAGAAGAGGGAATATCATGGTTCATGGCTCAGGGCTTGTTGTTCATTTCTTGTTTGTCTCTAATATGTTTAAAAGAAGAGGCAATATCATGTAAATTCTTTCTTCGCGTAGCCAATGCTGTAAGTTTTCATTTGTCATCACCCATTTTTCATTAACAACTTTTAAATGTTATACATATTTCTTAAATAACCATTATATAATCAATCCAGTAACTGTATTGTGGAAATTGTACATTTGTATGCAGTTGAAGAGCTGTAATGTGGTGCAATTTGATGGGCACAGTTGTTCTTGTTTTTTGTTTATTAACACCATGCCTGCTAATTGTGTGTCTGTAAATGTGTAGCAGTGGCTCACAAGGGGAGTATCATTTCAAAGCACTGGTAATTTTTGATTTTGCCCTCGTAGAAATCTAAAGTAGCTCATATGGTGCACATTTGTGTCTAATATGCACATAATATGTAGAGACATAACCAACCAATTTGTAATAATGTAACCACAATGATAAAGGCTTTTTAACTTTTGTGCTTTCACAGAATGGCGTGCCATTAATGACTTTAGCAATACATATTACCTGTGCACCAAGAGGGCCTGCTTTGTGCATCACTTACGTTCAAATTCAATTGCATCTTTTTTTAATGTATATTCAACCACTTTGGTGTGGTGACTTTTCAACAGTCCAGCTGCTAGTAGCATAAGATTCAATATAAGAAACCAGTGGATCAAGCACATGTAATCATAGTCAGTTTGACAATGTGCATCACTCAAATGCGAGTGCAGATGGAACACAGAATCTCCCACCTTCAGATGACAATACAGGGAGTTAATTAATTGACAGAGGAGGCGTTTGTACTTCCAAGCTGTTGCGGATGAGGGATGCTGATAATACTCTTCCTACGAATTATTATGGTAATCAATATAAAACTTTAATTTAAATGTCTTTATCAGTTAAAAATGCAGAATTGAAATTGGAAGAGACAAGACTTGTGAGATGCAGTGCGATTTTGACGTGTTCTAAACAAGCAGGCTCTTGAGTGAACCCTGAGAGCAGAGTTTTAGTGCTTCATTGGACTGCCAGTGACACTCCCCCCTTCTGCACCTCTCCTCCCACTTTGGCGTCTGGCAAGTCACCAAAAATACCAGGCGCAGGCAAGGGGAGAAAAAAGGATGTGCATCCAGAAATATCAATTTAGCTCAGTGTTCACTTCTCTGTTCAGGCTACAATAAGAATAGGGCAACAAAAGCCCTTCACTTTCTGTCTGTTATTGGAGCTGAGAAACAGTTAACTTGAATTAAATTGGCTGAGATGTGCGTGACTCTGTGCATGTCTGCTTGTGTGTGAGAGAGAGAGTGAGAGAGAGAGAGAGAGGTGTGCGTCGTGCTGGGAAGAGCAGTTGAACAAAGATTTATTTTTGTTAGTTTTATGGCCACAGTGAAACTCCAGGCCTGTCCTGGCACACTGCCCACCCACCTTTATTCCAGATGTTACCATGGTGAAACTTATGGGTGGTATCCCGGCAACCAGACAGCGGTTTGGGAGCTGGAGACGACTGTTGTATGAGAGTGATAGATAGATTACTAGGGAGAGAGAGAGAGAATTGAATAGTCTCTGCTCTTTCTGTGTTGTTCTTCCCCCTCCAGAGGCCAAGGTCTGGTGTTGATTTAAGCCCTGTCTTAATGTGATTATCACCCCAACGTTAAGGGCTCTGCTCATTCCCTCTGCTACATTGATTTCCATTTAAAACTGTAATTGAGAGGAACAAACATTGGTATTAGCTATTCTCGCTCTCCATTGCTCTCTTGTTCTCTTTCTTACAGCGTAGACTGCTCAGTTTTTTTCAGGAGTTCACGGAGGGAGAATTTGGTTGGCTGGAGTCCAGGGACAAGGCTGGTTCCTGGGAGCAGAGAGGAGGAAACTGGGATTTTGCCAAAGGCTGTTAACTGCTGGGCATATGATGTACCAGGGCAACACGCACTGTCCCACACTGTCTCACAGTGACACAGCTATGGCAGACCCGACCTGTATACAATAACTATATAGGTGTGTCTTCGGTCTCATGGTCTGAAGTGAGAACCCCATATGGCGAGCTGTGGTTTGGAGTTGATCCAAAGCAATGTTAAGTCTTTAAGAAGGATATGGTTGCAAAGGAGCAGATTAACATTTAGAGCACAGACAGATGAGAAAAGAGAGAGAGCACAGAGTTGTTGGGACTGGATTGTGACCAGTCCCAACAACCGACTCAGAGCTGGAAGGCAACCTGTTGATATCATAAAGTTATTTAGAAATTGTCATTGATTTATGCATTAATAGTGAATATAACTGTATGGATGCAGACAACAGTCCCATGGCCCTGGTTAGGTGTAGAACAGAGTTTCAGTCATTCTCCTCGTTGCTTCTCCTTTGTGGATCAATAACTCTCTATAGCTGCATTTATATGCGGTGATGCTGTAGGGAAGAGTGGAGAGAGAGAGTAAGGATGAGCAGGTGAGGAGGATATAAGGAATATTTTGATAAAGACTGAGAGGGCACAGAAATAAAATGTCGGAGAGGGATAGAAAGGATGTGAAAAATGGACATATTTCAAAACAGAGTATAAAGTGAGAGGAAAGAGAAATAATACCATGATGATGATGATGTCTTTGTGGTGGGGGGAAAAAACCCAACAACAGATGAATTGGCTAATTAGTTCAGGCCAAATCTTGGAGGGGTTTCTTATTGGCTAGACAGATAGATGCACTTTTCTTTCATTTGCATAATCATCCGCATCATTGAAATAAATACTCACACTGGGAGAGAAACTCAGAGTTCAGAGAGAGAGAGCGAGAGAGCTGGAATACTAGGACAGTTGACAATTATGCAAAGCAAATAATGAAAGGGACAAGTTAGCGGTTCAAAGTGTCGAGTGTGTAGCGTCATTAGTGGATGTTCATTACCACCCACCAACTGCAACTGCAACTGCAACACAAAAGCATGCAACATACGTGACATGAAACTTGCTGCCGATACGTTGAGACAACAATAAAGCACAGACGACCTGCGTCATTACTGCAGCGACATCCCACCCACTTTCATTCTTCAAGTCTTTTCAGAGTGCGTCTCAGTGTATGCACTTATGGAGGAGGATTCAAGGGCAGAGCTAAGTGATATTCTATGAGGGAGTGTGAATGTGGAGGGGGTGGGGTGGGGGGGGGGGGTGGTGGTGGTGGCACAAAGGGAGAGAGAGAGGGGAAGAGGAGGGTGAAGAGAAGGAGACAGCGGTAGTAGATGCCGTGAAGATAGCGGCATTGTTGGGGACCTTTTTTGTTGTTTGGTGTTTTTGTTTCCCTCATCATTCCCCCACCTCCTCCAAGTACAAAAGAGAAAAGAGAGTTGACATTCAGCACTGGTGTGGAGAAGCCAGGCAAATGACAAAATGCAACACATCCCGCCACTGCTGTCAGCCGTGTGTGTGTGCATGTGTCTGTGTGTGCATGTGTATGAATACACCCTTGGGTACCAGACAAACAGTCCAGACATTTTCAAGTCAAGGACAAACTCACTGAAGACCCTCAAGGTTTTCTCACCTGTCCCACTCGTACTTGTAGCCCATGTTTCTCTTGTCTCCTACATTTACTGACAGTATTCATATCATATTCTGTAAAGCGCTCCAATTCAGAAGTTCAAAAACAACTTTTTTTCCCCCGACTATATCGATTCACATCTTGTCTCTAATCTTGTTGGGAAGCAGCGATGCGACCAGTCCTGCAGGATGGCTGGTGTTGACGGGGTGTTGTTGGCTCATTGTCCTGGGTGCTGGAGGCCCCATTGAAATGCCAGCTGAGTGTCTGAAAGAGAGACAACCTCACTGATCAATCAGGAATCTCCTCATTCATTATTCACAGTGAGCCCATCCAATCGCTTGGAGCCCAGGGCCACCGCACACTGTCATCAATGCTGCCATTGATTATCAGGCCTCATCAGCGTTTGTTTGGCTTGTCAAATCAATGCCTTTTTAACGGCATGCCGTCCCTGCAGGAGACCACAAATGAATATTTCATATCCACTCTGATCCAATCATAATTCAAAGCGTATCATGCTATTGGAAGAAATACTTTTAACATTATTGTTCAATAGTTTTCCCCCATGCTAGATACTCAGTATATAGAGACATACAAATCAGAGGACCAAAATGGGCATAAGTGCTGGTTTTATTCAAGATTTGTCCCTGTCAATGGTGCAGACTCCCCACTGAGTATTGTGAATTGAATCATATTGTCAGCAATGGACCACTGCAATGTGTTATATATTCCTCTTTGTTTAACACTAACAGGTTTTGTTATACACTTTGTGTCTTGCTGACTTCAGAGCATAAAATGTCACATTATGTACTCAGCTGTCATGGTGTGCAGCTTGCTCTTCAGCAGCAGTGCGAGAATTAACTAGTTTTAGATTTGGCTCTTGAGTTGTTGTCATTAAGCTTTATTAATTTACAGCAAGTGTGGATTTATGGTAAGACTACATAGGATGATAACTTCAGCAAATTATTTGAGGACCTGTGATTAATCTGAAAGCTGGCAAAGGTTTGAGGGGATTTCTTTAATGAGTAAAAGATGTGTAGTCTACTTGAGGGTTGGCCCAAAAGCACTGATGGGAAATGAGAGGCTAAATGAAACTTTAAGCATGTTTAGCATTATTGCTGAAAGCACATTTGACTACATCTGTTTGTACTGAGTCCTCGTGGCTCTTTTGGTTTACAGTTGCATTCATTTTGAGGTGAAATATTTCTACTTATTTCGTTTGACTTCCACTTCACCCCTGATCCACCTGTTTGTGTAGTGGTTATGACAGGTCAGTGTAGAAAAACTAGTGCTGACAGGCCGAGCTTTGCTGGGAAATGGAGAGAGAGAAAGCGCTACCCTCCTTTTACAGTGTACGTGTGTGCCTGTGTGTGTTTGTGTGTGCATAAATCCCCATGACAGGAAGTCAGCAGGAAATGGAGGGACTTCCACAGCAGTGTTTGCTTTTACATTTCAGCAAAAATATCTGCTTCATTCTAAACAGATAGATGGCATATGAACAAAGGAGGAATCTCATATGCCCCTGAAAAGGAAATATGGAATGTAAATATTATGCACCAGACTAATATTTTTGTTTGTGGTTTCCTATTCAAGGGCATGATGATGTATGCAAATAGCATGCTTTTTAGGATGTTTGGACACTGGCTCCATGCACGAGTGGTCAAAACTCCTTCAACATGTACCTCTACAATGGAGAATAAGATCTAGTGTCTCCTTGTGAGTGATGGATGCAGCTGTCGCAAGCCCACTTTCGTGTTTTGAAAGGGGATCGGCTGCAACAATGTATTGTATATACGCTCCAGAATAGCTTCTTGTCAGCTACCTGGATTATCCCGTTGGACTAACAGTGTGGAGAGAGGATGTGCTTGCTAAACAGAGAGGTTTTGATGCTATAAAACCACAAACATAAACATACACGTGTCCCACAAATCCCTCAGACCCATGTCGCTGACTCGCGACCAGTTGCTGTAAACATGAAGGCTAGGACCCAGTGCAAACACGATTCATCGCTTCTGTATCCCTAACTGCTCCCTCTGTTGTTCACCTCTGTTATTTTACCTCCTTTCATCTCTTCATCTCTAACAGACCCTCTCTCTCTCTGTCGTTCCCTCCTCTGTTTGTTTGACAGGAGCTGAGAGGATTAGTTAGATAGGGGAGCTCTGAGGACTATGTTTACTGTAAAGCACATTCGTGACACATCTTCCCCTTTTCTGATGTGTGTGTGAGAGAGAGAAACAAGACAAACCCCTCCTTGTTTTAACTGTATCTGTCACTACTGTATTTCCCCTTGTTACATCTCCTGGCTAACTCCCTCTTCCCTCCATTGCTTTCTCACACTCCCTCATGCCTCCTTGCCCCCATGGAGATCTTCCCCTCTTCCTCAAAGGCGTTTCATTGTTGGCTCCAGGCACATCTTTTGTTCTTTCGTTCTGTATCCCTCCTGTTAACACTCTAGCCACAGTGACTGTGCCCCTAGCCAGGAAACACAGGCTGGCCTAAAGCTCTGTTTGGGGCAATAGCACCAGGTGTAGACAGACACGCTAACACACACACAGACATATTAGGATGTAGACACACACATGCTTACTTTCAGTCTGACTTTCTGTCTGTCTGTCTGTCTGTCTGTCTCTCTCTCTCTCTCTCTCTCTCTCGCTCTCTCTCGCACACACACACACACAATGTGTAGTCTCTACCTGGGGCTATGAATCAATGAAGGCAAGCTCAGAAGTGTCTGACCTCTGAGTCTGGCTGTTGTGCATCAGCAGGTATTTTCACTCATAATATCACCACCGGGGAAGACGCACACACCCACACACTGTCATACAAATGGCTGAAAGAGAAACTGTGAATTCTACTTTTTTTTCCCTGAATCAATTGAAGCTCAAAATGAACAACTTGACCTGACATTAGCAACCTCAAAATATGTGTTTTGTGTGTGTTGTCCTAAATCTAGGCATATTAATACCATTTTATAAACTGATTGGCTTAATAGTTAGACTAATTAAAGACTAGTGAAACAAAATCGATGATGAGAAGGACTTAAATGTTACACACAGTAAAAGCTGCAATACCACTGTAGAAATACCCTATTTCAAGTAAAAGTCCTGCATTGCACTTTACTGAGCTTAACTTAGTAAAGTTAGTTTACTTAGTGAAAGTATACATGAATTAAAATATACTTAGCGTACCAAAAGCAAAAGTAATCATTGTGCAGTTGATGCAGTCCATTTTATTAATGAAACATTAATCATACAGAATTTAACTTCACATGGCACATTAGCTTCCCCTCGGGATTGAGAAAATAATAATAGACATAATAACATCTTAATATATATGTTGTTTATGTTCTTCTGATACTATGGAGGTATTATGGAAACACTGGTGTACTTCAAAATTCTTTACAGTACCACCGTGTAGCTATATCATGTGCATTAGTGGATCCAAAATTTTGAATTGAAAGTTTAAAGGAATATTTTGACATTATGGGATATTTGCCTTGGTGATTGTTAACTGAATACAATGATCCTACTCTTATATGAAGCTTAAGCTGGCGTATTATTAGCTTAGCAGGGAAATGGGATGAAACAGCTAACCTGGTTCTGTCAGATAACAAATACAACTGCTTAAACTTTACACCTCACTAATTACCACATCATATGTTTTGTACTAAAGTGTATAAACAAAAAGTTATGGCTTTAGCAGAGCTTATGTGCTAAATATGCATTATATTTTAGTTGAGAGACATGATCCAAACATTTCAGAGTGAGTCTGTTGTGAATATTCTCTCATGCATGCATTTGGTCCTGTGAAAGTGTTTGTATATGAACATGCACATGTGTATATATTGTGTGCGTACACTTCTTAGTGTGTGTGAGAAAGAGAGATTGGCTGAGAAGGAGAATGTGTTTGGTTCTCCCTGAGTGGGTTAGATCTGATAAGGCTGACAGCCACAGGTTGATATTCCTGAGAGCAGCCAGCCTCTCCCCTTCACACCGCATGGCTGACACACAGACCTACAGAAAGAAATAAGATTTATGTCTCTCTGTAGAATATTTTGAAATATAAAAAGGAGAGAAATCTTTTGGATATGTTTTTCCACAGTCATGCACAGACTAACACTGAGCTATCGCAAGTGTATTGTGTGGATCAGTCCATGCATTGGCAGTTGTCTGTTGTTTTACTCACTGCCATTACAGAATTAAGCAGACCTGGGAATTAGCCAGCGGACACTTTGCCATGCAAATGCCCCAATGGGAAAAGTCTGTGTGTGTCAGTGTGACAGTTACTCTGATATACACCACACCTCAAAGGCAACGCTTTCTCTCCGAGGCCTACTTCAAACACAGCCCCAGGCTGTCTGTGCGTGCTCTGGTCATGTCTGCCTTTCTGCTTGTATTTTTCACTCTGCTTCTGATTTGTCTCCCACAGGATCTAAAGAGAATGACAGTACCCACCAAACAGCACATCTACATCTTAATGTGCAACCGACTAATTTCCCACATGGCTCAGGAATACAAATACACACTGGCGATCCCATGTAGAATACAATAGGCCATCTTAGTCAT
Source organism: Datnioides undecimradiatus (assembly GCA_008933995.1). NCBI lineage: Eukaryota > Metazoa > Chordata > Actinopteri > Lobotiformes > Datnioididae > Datnioides > Datnioides undecimradiatus. The sequence goes on from WARS01000026.1 coordinate 7,655,343, forward strand.
ATCGCTTCACACAGTACAGAAAACGACTTGGCAAAACAAACACTTACACATGCACACAAAAATATGCTATGCACACATACACACATGCAAAATACCCTCCATTGCTTCCATTTTGCCTATGATCTGGGCCCTTGAAGAGGGCAAAGCAGTGGCATAATGACATTGAAGAGAAGCACAGAGCCTTGTGTATATAGAATGAAAGAAGAGAGAAGGAGAGAGGAGAGAAAAGGCTGCACCCTTATTCAATTAGTGGCACTGGCCCGGAGTAATTACTTCTACTCTCCCTAATTCGCATGTAAATTTGCGACGAGCACTGCACTATTTTAATACAATTTAGCGCCACTTTGACTGGGTGCCAGTGTTGTGGAGCTGTGTGTGTGTGTGTGTGTGTGTGTGTGTGTGTGTGTGTGTGTGTGTGTGTGTGTGTGTGTCAGGGACATAACTGAAGAAGAAAGATGAATCCTTTGTGTGATTCTGCTGTGGAGAAAGGCAGTGAGAGTCAGAGAGTAAACAGAGAGAGGAGTAGGGCAGTAGAAGGAGAGAGGGTCTATAATGTTGACACGATGATCAGATAAGATCTGCGGCGGGACCTGACTCACTCTGTCTGTCCTGTGGGAACAGCAGCTCTGACTCTTTCCTACAAATCTGCTGTCACTTCTCCACTGCCTGCTGCACACACACACAGCACATACACATGCCCAGAGTAAAACTACAATTCAACTTCTCCACAAAATAAAGAGGGAAACTTGTTGGAAAGGGAACTGTGCCAGAATAAAAGTTAAAGATTAAGTCTCAAAGGCAAAATGTTAATGATGGGTTCAAACTATGTATGCGTAACTCTCACAGCATCTGTTTATGAGCAGTGCAGGCAAGCAGGTGGAGTAATAAAAAGTAAATCCTAATCTCTGCTGCTATCTCTTCCCTGTATTGATTTTCTCCAGCCAATAGATTGTCTGCTTAGATAATTGTCTAATTAGCCAGATAATTGGTCCGTATAATTAGCCATTTTAGGATATTGTCCGAGATAAATAATATCGGTCTGTGTCAAACACTCCCCGATAGCCATTCCCACACTGGACATCTCTCTGCCCACCACAGACACGTGAATCGATCGGCAGCTTTTGTGCCTCTGCTGGCCCACAGGTGGATGGATGAACAGGAGAACACTTATGCTAACAGTACTCTACACAGACGGAAGGAAGTGTGTAGGCATGTAGCTGTTTAAGCAAACACCTCAAAGGACCCAATGGTCTTATGCCTTGGCTCTTTATATGTTAACTCTGAATTAAAAGATTTACACAGGGACACAAAGTCGTGGCATAACGTTTTGCAGGAGCATGCATGATCCAACATAGTAAAATATTGAGCTCTAAATCAACATTTACATGGACGCAATATCTGTTGAAATACATGAGTACAGCTCTTAGTTGGGAGACGAGGTCGCTGGTCACCAAAGTTTTCAGGACCACCGTAAAATTGAGAGTTGTCAGGTGACCATGTGAAGTGTAACGTATTTTATTAAGCATGGTAAGAACTTTAGAATGAAAAGTTGAATAACCCATATATATTTTACGAACCTGTTTAAAGCGGCAATGTAGAACTTTTGTCTCCCCCTTCTGGGAATGAGAGTTATAACGCAAACCCTGTCAGCGTGTGCTTACGTATGCACCCACAATACTCAGTTACAGTATTTAATTACCATTCTCATATTCTGCCTCTGATTGGTGCTAACCCTAAACTCTTGATTACAACAGTGACCTACAAAGAACCATTCAACCCAAACCAACCAACAAAAACTAGCCAGGGGCAGAGTAGAAAGGGTCTTTGCAGACTTTACCCCTTCTAGTTTCTGCAGCTTACTTTGTCCCTTCAACTCTTATAAATTAGTCTTTGACAGTTGATGTAAAAGCTTAATCGTTCCATTTTTCCAGCACCAAAGACACCATATTCTCTGGTATATATACCCAAATAAGAAGTCTCGATTAACAAGGCCTTGAAAGTAACAGACATTTGTTTTTATGTAAAACTAAACTATAAAGAAAATTGAAGCTGTTCTGATGGATCATACATATCCTATTGATCATGCATAATTTGTTACCACATATGTGAAAACTCTGCTTGGATTTGAGGCTTTTATATGACAGTTTCACTTCATCTCACCACAAATTCAACTCAACATGTTGAGAGTACAGTACTTCATTTTCAGACTTCTAGAACTAAACCGTAATGACATCTTCATCAGACCCGAGCCTTATGGCCAAGCAGTAAGTTGAGGCTGTGTAGTTCACTAGAATGGCCGGAGGACTCGCAAACTGAGAGGCAGGTAAGACAGTCAGACAGGCTGAAAGCTCTGCATGCCACTGCAGAGGAAGGAAGAAGCATGGTGTGTTTGAAACCCAAGCAGTGATACAGGAAGAAGGGCCAAGCAGTGTTTGGTGCTAAGCCTGGATGTTTATTGATTTGTGTATAGTCTCTGTGAACTTTATTTGAGGTGAAAACAGGCCATGCGTGGCCATCTCAAGTGTGTATATGGGTAAGCACAAGCCCGAGTATTTGGGGGAGGGGCCTTTGGCGCTGCATGTGTATGCATGTGTGTGTGTGTGTGTGTGTGTGTGTGTGTGTGTCTGTGTCTGTGTCTAATTACATTAGCAGGTGTGTCTCAGCTGTTTAGGTGATTTAGTTTGTGGCAAGTGCCCTTTGACTACTTTAATGACCTCTGACCGCTTTCATCCCATGTTCTCTGTGTCTTTCACTCTCTTTCTCTCACACACGCGTAATAGGAGGTGAGAATGATAGGTTCTGTTTGCCTGTCCTATATATGCAGGTTTTACTGCGCACAGAGCAGCTGCATCTGTACATAGCTGTACTGTACATAGATTTGTATGGGAGCTGGGCAGATGTCACCTGTTTTTCTCCGTGTGGAAATCCCCAGCTCCCCAGGCCCTGCTGGGCAACGCAATGACTCACTCATAATCTCGAGTGTGTGTTTGTCTGTGTGTGGTGTACGTGTCTCTGTGAATGTGCGCTGGTGCAAAGGGTGCACCACCAAACCAATGTGTATTCATATGCATGCGTATTGCGTGTGTGTGTGCTGTGTGTTTCGAGAGTGGATGTGCTCCTGTGTGTATGGGTGAATGTGTGTGTTCTAATTTTTGAGACACTTTGTTTTCAGCAATTAGGACACACATGCAAACATGCAGCAACTTTTAAACAAGTCTCATTTTTCACACATGCTTTGTGAGGCCTGGAAAGAAGCTAACCTGCAGAAATAAATGATCACAGTCTTATAATAGAGCTTTTGTTTGCTCAAGTATATCCATGTTCCTTTGACATACACAGTCTTTACCTTTGACCTTATTAAATGACATAGTCTTGCATTCACCAGACCTAAAAGACTTTCTCCTGTTTGTATTCAGACAAGTGCCTCTGCTCCTCCTCCTCATGGCTCTACATTTGCTTCGAGTTATCACAGTATTTAAACATATTTCTGCTCTGGCACGAAACACAATTTTCTTCCTTTGCTTTCGAAACATTTAAATTAACATCTTGTTCCTCCCTCCCCTTTTCAGTATCCATCTTTCTGTCCCACTTTGGCGTGCGTTTGTGCTCTTCACTTTGTTAAGACAGGCTCCTGCTCTCTCTTTCTCTTCACTTTCCTTTTCTGTTACAAGCAACACTTTGTAAGTGTGAAGCGTATTCTGACACAGGTTAGAGCCATTTTCACTTATTCAATTTGGCTGCCTCAATTCAGATACCTAATGATGAATGGAATCCATTTAGATATTTACAATAGGCAGAACACGCCAGCAAGTTGTCAGTACATGCACAAAGGAAAAAAGGTAACTGCCGTTCAACAGCCAAGGACACATTCTCTCCTTTTCCTCTCAGTATCTCTTTCAGTATGAGTTTGACATAGTGACAGTGACATGTGGGTATCCACACTTGATCAAACACACACACCACTGTTTTTTAGGCTATGGTATAACTACAGATATGTGCACACTTGCTCAGATATCCCAGTACAGACACAGACACATATGCTTAGGCCATCGGCACAGAGACACACAACCTCACTCCCTTGCTCTGTCTTACACACACACCAGATAATATACACAAGTTGCTGGCACTCTGATATGTGCTGCTGGATTGATCCAACTCTTTTATCTGCTAAATAACTTACCATCGATTGAGCGGGGGAAGGAGGAGGTGGAGGAGTAGGAAGAGGAGGAGGGAGACATGGATGTGCAGAGAGAATTAAAGCTTACCAATATCCAGGAGCTGTCCGCACTGCCTGAAACAAGCCACCATGTCACCCACAGCGCAGACTGGAGAGCATTGTAAAAACAGATGGAAGTCAAAAAGCACCTCTATAGGACTGCTTTAGAAAAGGGGTTTAGTTTTGAAGCACTATTCCTATGAAGGATTGTAAGTGTAGATTTAATTCGTCACATGCCTCCTAAAGCCCTCCAGCACCTTGCCATTATGAGTCTGGACTCTAACAGGTATTATCTATTTCTTATCATTTGACGGAGCCTGAGGAAAAGTGTTATAGCGGCCCTCTCCTCAGCCTCAGGGGAGCCCGCTCTACACCCATAGAGGGTTCAGAGGCTAATTGGATATATCACTGCAAAAACATTTAAAATCCCAAATCAATACCTGCCTCTTTAATGCTTTTCCTGAAGAAGTGCTCCTCTCTATTGCTGCTGACCGCCCCCCCACCTCTCTCCCCACTCAGACCCTGTCTCCTGTACAATCCCTCACCGCCTATAGGGGCCAAGGGATACGTGTAGGGGTCAATGAGCTAAGGGCTACTGGGGGCCAAAACAGAGTGAGCCCCACGGGGGTTTTAGAATTGAATGGTGGCTGGTGATGTACATGGTGAGGGCTTATGGGAAACATCACTAGAAATAACATCCAACTCAACATTCCTACCAGACAAGTGCGATGCATACAACAGCACATAAAGGGCAGAACAGCAGCAACAGGCAGAATATGTTGTAATTAGCTACATGTTCTGTGTATGCTAGCTGAAATTCTTACAAGAACACCTTCAACTCTGCATTTAAGTATTTATGGGCTTGTGTTCATGTTTTTGGTTGTTATTGACTTTGTGTGTGTGTGTGTGTGTGTGTGTGTGTGTGAGAGAGAGTGTTAGTGTGTAAAAACAAACAATGTCCATAGCAACACATCTTCTGCTGACTCTTGAGTAAGATTTGGGGTTAGAGGTCAGTAACCACTTTAAGACCCACCTCTTCCCACCCACACCCCTATCCACAAATCCACAAATCCTTTACTACCTACGGCTGTGCAAAAGGGCCTTTTTTGTCCGAAGGGAAACATCACTTCATGTTCAATATCTTTTGCAATGAGCAAATGTTATCATTATCTATTAATCTACTGATTACTTTTTTCAAGTAAACAATCAAGCATTTTGTCTATAAAGTGTCTATAAAGAATATGGTGAAAAGCATCCATCCAAGTTTAGTCCAAGGTGATGTATTCAAATGTCTTTAAATGTCTTTATCAGTCCAAATCCCAAATATTGTCACATTACTCTCATAGAAGAACATAAACTGTATATAGAGATGGACAATATGACAACTCCCCAAAAATGGCTAGCTGCAGGATAGCACATAAACCCAGCCCTTGTTGGTGGATGGGACATGAGCCAAACCTAAGTGTCAAAAGTACACGTTTTCTCAAAGATGCTTTCTGTCATTGGATAGTTCTTATTATACTGATTCATGTTTTTCTGATAGGTTGGGCTTAATAAGTTATTTGATGTTATGAAAAGATGAGTTTAAAAAGCATGACATCATGTTTGACTGCTTGTTATTTCCAAATAACACCAGCAGCATATGATAGCTGCACACTAAGACATAGAGGTTTCACAATTCACAGGCCTGAAGCAATGATTTTTTTTTACATTTTTGCTTGAAAAAACGTATTATGTATTATTTATTATTCAAATATTTACAGATTAATTTACCATTGTTCAACTAACTGCCTTATGTTTCTAACTCTACTGATGCATGTTTATTATTTTGCAGAATAAATCTAGCCATCTTCCATTAACGCACTGCATATCCTTATACTTTCTGTCTGTCCTCCATTGTCTCCAATCAGAGGTGTGACATTTAGCCTCAGCTATATTTTTAATTGTTGTTGTCCCTGGAGTGCTGTTTTCCCAGAATGAGTGTGTTGGGTCTTTTAAAACCTAAAAAGTCACTTGCTGTTCTCTGCATGGATTTGAGGCTATGGAGAACGGAGGCATGCTGTTGCTAAATGCTACAGTAGCAATCAGTAGCAGGTTTGGAAAGGGGAGAATTTGAAGATAAAATCACAATTTGCATGTCCTGTTTGTATTCACTGCTAGTGATCAAATCACTGTTTGAATGCAGAATGCTGGAGCACAGTAAGGAGAACCCCTGTTGTGTCCAGCTCCTGTTTTTGAAAATGATATGTGAGTTTAAATGTTTGTGAGTGTGTGTACACAGATTTGGATTTTGTATGAGCTTTAGGGATCAGTTTCTAACTGCCAGTATTTTGTACTGCCAGCATTATTGCCTTTGACATAGTTTCATTTCCAGAAAAACAGGAAGCAGAGATGGTTGTCTTGCACTTCTGTCCCAGCGGCAGCAGTTAACGTGACCCTGGATGTGCATTTCACTTCTGTGCTGTGTCTGAGTGAATGCGTGCATATTTATGTGGTTAGAGTGTGTGTGCAGGGACCTGCATGACGCAGTAGGTCAAACCTCTTGGTGTGTTTAACAGTGAGTGTGAGTGTGTGTTTTTTAAAAGGAGTGCTAGTGATATTTCTATGACAGTTTATCCTCTTTTGTTTTGTTCTGTGATCTCCTTCTGCATTGGTACAACTGCGATTGGGGTCGTGAACCACAGTGTCCAGTCACTCGTGGTCAAGAAGTGGAAGTCGGTCATTAAAAGCAGTCCCAGCTCTGCACAAGCATGCTACATCTGACACTCTGTTTTTATTGGAGTTTGTCTGCGCTCTGCTTACAGCTTCACCCCCTCATATCTTTTCCCAGTCCCTTTCCCTCCCCCGCCAACTTCCCTCCTCCATTTTCTCCCTCCCCCCTTCCCACTCCTTCCTTCCTCTGTTTGCCTTTGCTCCCTTGATTCACTTTCAGTGCCAACTTCTACTCTTTCTTTGTCAAATGACTCTCCCTCACTCTCTTTACTGTGTCTGCTTGACTGCAAAAGAGAGGCTGGGGAGAGTAAAGTGAGGGAGGGAAAAAATAAGGGGGGGCGCAACTCATCATGTTGACTAGCAACTAAGTGGCAAATATAATTTTCACTCACTGCAAGGTTTGTGTGTTTTTTGTGCAACTCAACACAGTAATGAATGTTGTGACATTAGGCTGGGGCACCTGCTCATAGCCACTCCTGCTGAACAAAATGTTTTCAGAGAACAAGCACTGAATAAAAGTTTGCAGTTTTTCCTCGAATTATGTTCATGTTTGTCAGAGATGTTTGGATTTTCTGCTACTGAGTCTGAGTTGAGCTCCAGTGATATGTTTGTTCTGCTCATTTCACATCAAGAGCATTTTACTAAATTGGTTTATTATTATGAACTGGGCTTCAGCTCAAACAACTCCCTCAACAAATAAACCATTACTTTCATTTATCAGATTGGTAGGAAACATTAACCAAGAATTTATTTTAGATTTCATACAAGGGGCCAGTGCTTGCTTAATCATGCTATGCAAGCTCAGCTTCAAAAATACATAGTGAATTCCATAGTCAGGGTACGTTAACCCTGAAACATTTGCCTGTGTGTACGTTTCATTATTTTTGCTTTCCCAGTCTGATGTAGGGCTGCATCTAACGATTATTGTCATCATCAATTAATCTGCTCATTATTTTCTCAATTAATCAATTAATCATTTTGTCCATTAACAGACAGAAAGCTGTTGTCATTTCCCACAGCCCAATACATGACAACTTCAAATGTTTTGTCTGATCAACAATCCAAAGACAGCTATGTACAGCAGAGAAAGGCAAGAAATAGAAAATGGAACCAGAAAACATGTGGCATTTTTGCATAAAAACTTAACTTAAACCATTAATGATAATTTAAAAAGTTGCCAATTGATTTTCTAAGGTTCTACCAATAAATTAATCGACTAATTGCTGCAGCTCTATCGTGATTATACTAAAAGTTTTGAAATACATTTTATGTAATCTTCACAGCTCTAAAGTTTTCACAACCAGCAATGCTAACTTTTTTGCCATTACTATGCTGACAGTTACTATTGCTCCCTTCACCCACAACTGTCAAACCCTCAGCTGAAATTCAGGCACATTCTCAGGAGGTTTATCAAAGGGTATTCTGGCAAATTTAGGGAATCACTAACCAAAGTAGGAGATGGAGAGAAGAGTGACTGTCTCCTACAGCATCTTGAAGGATGGATCCTGGTTTCACTTCACACTTTCTCTGTACAGAAGAGCACAGTCAGTAACCTAATTTTAAAGTGAAGCAAAATCTGTAACTGATGTTTTGACAGCCACTCAGCCATCATTTGTGTAATAAAATAGTTATTACAAGACACATCGATACGCACAGACATACACAAGCAAACGTGCACAAACAGCCCTCAACAGTCCAAACACAATCCTGTTGAGTTTATCTATACTGGTGCATCTTTGTCTCACAGTGCATGTGTGTATACTGGACAGGTCCTCTGGAGTGTGACTGATGTGTGGAGACACACTCCATACAGTTGGAACAAGCTAGAGATTGACATGATAACCCTTAACCGTTAACCCAGGGAGAAGCAGTTGTGTGCTCTGTTGTGTTTGTTGCGCTAGTCTCCTTCATGATGACACATTTCCAAATGCCAAGAAACACAAATATCAGCCACGTAGCCATCGACGTAAACAAGAGACAGAAGGTTAGGGCAGAGGACTTCACCCCGCACCATATGGCTTCAGTTTGTCCGGCTTAGTGTCTTCATACAGGCAACATGTGTGAAAAAAAAATTAATCCACATTCAAAGTACAGGAATTAAAGAGCTAAATGTGGACAAATAAAATGAACCATCCTTTAGAAGAAAGAGGGAAGACTTTCCCCAAAGAGGAACCATCAAAATAAATTCTCAACTTCCCCAATTTGCCTTCATGCAAAGTAACTTGTACTTTTTTCTTTGTATTTTGAGATGTGTCTCCAGGAATTGGCCAACAGCGGAGAGTCAAATGAAAATAAAGTTCTAGTGGTGACAAGAAATAGAACAAATGAGTTGTCCCACATTTATTTGCTACTACTTGTATCTGTCACTTTTCATCATTTGTCTGCAGCTTAAAGACTCATCAATCAAGAAACAGGTGTCATGCTGATTTGCATTTAGTATGCAAATGATGAACAGTTGAACGTGTTTAATATCTGATCTGATGTGTCTTTTTAACGAAAGTCATGCAAAGTAATACTTTTCTCAACCACTGAGCAAATTGGTTTTGCACATTGAGTCTCAATTTCAGTAAGTTCTTGCTTTCATGACAAATAGTATTACACATTGATTGCTAAACATGTAGTCTTATGTTATGGCACAAAGAACAGCTGGCTACACAATAAGTGGATAAAAAAACTCCTTATAAAGGTTGCATGATGTTAGTCCCCCAGCATTATATTCTATATCTGTCGCTCTGATGGAAAGGTACACAGACACACACATGGTTGCACGTGCAATTCGTACGTGTTTATTTCGCAATCACTCCAGCCCTCCTCCATTTCAAATTGTCTGCCAGATGCCCCCACTCCAACTGATGTTAATCATATTATCTGGAATCCCTAGCACTTAAATCCATAACTGCTGTGTGTATTAATCATGGGGAATCTTGTTATCATGTCTATATTAATTAAAACCATCTGCCAGGGATGCGGTGAGGGTGGGGGTAAGGTGGAGACAGTGCAGTGGAGTAGGGGCACATCAAGCTGTTTGTATTTGAAGGCATTTGAGTTGATGTTTGGGAAAATGTCAGTTTGTATTTCAGCCCATTTTGTGCAAAGTTGGAACGTAGAACTTTCCTGCACCCTGATTGTGGGTCACGATTAGGCAACACTGAAAGAGATCTACTGTGAGTCCATAGTGGGGAGTTGTAACATGACTTGACAAGTACTTCCTGGGTCAGTGTCACAGCAATCCTCTTTAGCGGCTGATCATATATCCATCTGTCTCTGCTGTCAGAATACATTATTCATTCATGGCATGAACACATGCACATGTAGGCTTTAAGTCTCTGTCTGTAGTCCTATGGAGGCGAATGGAATCAGACATTTAGAGATCGGAAAGTGGGGAACCGAAGCCTTCAGCTTGCTATGTTTCAATCAAGAGCTCCCACCACATAGGCGGCTGTTTGACTGCCCGTAAGTGATGGTGCTAAAGCAACTCGTCTCTCCTCATGAAGGGCTTGCCCTGGAGGAGAGAAGAAGCAAGCGCAGGAGTGAAGTTCAAAACAAAATAATATTGAACTCAGCATTATTCAGAAAAGGAAATGCCGTTGATATGTTGCCTTTTCTGCAGTGAGGTTTGGCTCCAAGGCAGACAGATAGTCAAAGAGAGAGGTGGAGTTACACTGGGTAGATAGAAGATGGGAAAGGCATGCTAGATAGAAGAATAAAGGAACAGAGCAGTATACTGTATATAGCCTCCCACATCCATCCATCCATCGCCTTTACCAGCCCCTCCTTCCCTCTGTTCACACCCTTCCTTCATCTCTCAAACTTCAAGGCACTTTGGAGGGAAAACATGTCAGTAACTGGGGGCATAATCCTGGGCGGCCAGTGCTTCTCACTCAAACACGCACAACAAATATCACACACACGAGGCTTCGTCTGAATGACAGCTGATCAGGAGTGCCTGCCAGCACCCTCCTCTTATTCTCTGCACTCCCTCCTCTCATCTCAGCTCTCATCTGATTTGATCCATTAGCATTCTTTTCTCTGTGTTGTTCGTGCTACTGTCAGGCTCGGTGGCACAGCCTGAGTCTGAAGCAGTTGAACTGTCGCCTGGGGGGCCTCACCTTAGAGGGCTGACAGCTGCCTGCATAATCAGCCCCTTTGCCTGGATCCTGATAGGCCCGGACCAGGGAGCAGTTGATGGGGGGGGGGGGGCTTAACAATTGGAGACTGGGTTTGTTTCAAAGATGCACATATGAGAAATGAAAGTGGGGGAGAAATGGAAGTAGTGGTGGCTGAGGGAAGGTGGTGGGCTATGAGGAATGTATGGGAAAAAGAAGCAACAATGAAGGAAGAATAAGGACAAGAAGCAGGAAGGAAGTGTGATGTTGGGTTAGTGTCTTTGTGAAACAAACCACAGCAAACCACAACATCATAATCAGCTGATGACAAAAATTGTGAAATCAACCATCATAGGTTAACATAAACATACTCAAAGTAGTGCTAACTCACCCGAAACATTTATATCATTTCTAGAGTAACACACGCCTGATGAGAGGAAGAGGAAGTATGTTTGTACTTTTGGTTTTTCTGTAGAAAAGCAACCGAAAACATTGAAATACTGGAATATTGAGAAAGAAGGAAGGGATGATAGAGGTCGTGATACTGATACACATCCAATTTTTTTTGCAGTGTACTTGGAGAAAGGATGATGGGGTTGTATTTTCACGTTAGAAAGAAAAAGAAAAAAGAAAAAGATGTCATGTAACTAATGTTTATAGATGATGACATTTTCTATTTGGGTTGTGAGCAAAACTTTTGGGGGGAAATCACAAAGCTCCCTTCTCTTGCTTGAATCGTCTCCTGAAATGGGACATGGAAAGTGAACAGCACATAAAAATTAAACTACAGCAACCCCCGTCCAGTCAAACTGATCCACTTCAAATGGCGCTTTAGATTCTGTTGTCCTGCCCTTGACCCCTGACCCTGACACCCGGTTCAGAGCAGGGAAGGGCTCCTGTGCTGGAGCCCTGAAATAGATCTGTCACATTTCACATCCCAGTGTTGCTGTCCCCTCCTCTGGCCCACCCTGACCCAGACAACAGACCCTCTGTTAGTTTCTGTTTGCTCTGTAGAGAGCCCTGCACCTCACAACTCTCAGCCCAGGCCCACCCTAAACCTCTTTCTCTATTTCTTCGGAAGGTCTGCCTCTGTCCACTTCTCTCCTGCTTCACTGCTCATCTCTTTTTCCTCTGCCTGTACGACTACTTATTTTTCTCTTATTTCTCCTGGTCTTCATGCTTTGTTCCGTTTTTCTGTTCGTCCCTCAGTGTTCATACCTTCCTTTGCAGCTTTTACTCCACTATTGCTCACTCTCCCGTGAGATCAATTTACCTGTGCGTGGCCGAATCTTTTTTACTCACACAGGACTCCTCTGTATGCTACTGTTATGGAGTCTTCTCCTCCTCTCTCTTCTCTCCTGTCATTCACGTCTCTTCATCTTCAGCGCTAAGCCTTCCAGAGCTTCTGCTAACTTTCTGCCTCCCGACTCATTTCAAATTCAATTAAACCTCCGGAGATTCAACTAACTTTTTAAAGGATAGGGGCATATCTCCCTGTCTCCTTCATTCACTGTAACTTTATGGGTTCCTCCTACTCGTTTTCTTTCTTCCCATCAATCCCTGATTCCTCTTTCTCCTTCCTTCTTTCTTTCAACGTGTGCCACATTATTACCTTCAATCGCTCATTTTTTTCCTTTTTTGTACCCCTGTCGTCACTCCCGGCCCTCCTCTCAATCTCACCCTCCCTGCAGCTGTCTAACTGGTCAGTGTTGTCCAGGTACATGTTATTCTTGGTGGAGGACAGAAGTAGGGCATGGAGCTGTACTCTGTGGAAACAGCACTTAACAAACCTTTCCAAAGGGAGGGGAGTAGATTTCTCCAAAACAAACCTCATCAGTCTTCTACCAATCTTTTCTTAACCCGACCAGAGGTGATATTACCCAACTTATTTCACAATCCACTTTGCGGTGTATACTATCATACAAATCACACCACTGGGCTGTAGACGTTCAGTAAATCCAAGGTAAATACAGGTGACTTAGGCTGAGTCCTGTGTTTGCCTGGGGCTAGGGTTTACAGAGACAACCCAGGGCAGGTGTTTGATTCTGGGCAAATCAAAAGTATACAAGTGCTGGCTGTGAAACAAAACCTATCCTCTTATTGTTTTGCAGTGGTTAAAGAGATGCTGGCCTTCATGCTCTTTGTTTTACTTTCAGTTCATGAAAAGACATTTGAAAGACCGCAAGGCGTCCAGTGCGACATTGTGACGGTGCACTTTACAGCCATCACCGACCACAAACTTGTGATGGATCGTCTGGCAGATCTCTTCTTCCTTTTTCTCATCTGTAATTGGTGGATTAAAAATGACTTGTTTGTATGGCCATAACGAGATTGCGGTGGGTAAATGAGGACGTATGTTTTTGTTTTTGGTCGGAGCCAAGCTGTATAAACACAAACATTGTTACAGTTTAATGGCTGCTAAGTGACTTGGCCCATGATTGATGTGTGACTGTAATGCCAGTCAATGGCCCGTATAAAGAGAATTGGAATCATTTTATTGTATTTAATTCAAATACAGTACCACTGAATCAGCCATAAAGCCACACTGAACATGCAATTGCAAGGACTGATAATGATAACTTAATTGGCTAAATTATTTATATAGTTGATAAAATGCAGCAAACACTCGCATGACATGTTTTGCTTACAAATCTCAACTGTTTATCTTAGCATCAACTTCCTTTGTTCATTGTGAGAGTCTACCTTGACATTTAGATCTGTGTGTGTATGTGTGTGTGAGACTGACTATATATGTATCCTTGCCACAGTGTGAATCTCTGGGTCGTGTCCCAGCTTGCATCGCTGCTCACTAAATCACAGCCAGAGTTTTTAACGTCTTCTCCAGTGTGCCTGGGAGAGTCATTAACACACAGTAGAATTACAGAACACTCCTCAGCAACCACACTCACTATGTGTGTATGTACATGCCCTCTAGTGTATCTATATATGTATGTTTCTTTGGCTCGGGCCACTGTATGTACAGGTGCTGCCAACTGTTCTAGTTACAACACTGTTATAAAGCCCAAACATCTCACTTTCACTCTCCCCATAGTAGTCACATCACATGTAAGCATCCAGTGTTTAACATACATTTGACTGCCATTTAATTCTGTGCTGGGCTATCATTTCCATAGGATCATATCCATATACTATTATTAGTCTGGAACCTCGAGGGATTACTCCAGAGGTTACCCTCTGGTAAAGGTGGGAGGGCAATAGCCCTGCCTCCAAGCTGACATGGTTATTGAAGCAGCTATAGCACCGTGGGGATCTATCTTACAGGAAGCATAGAGGAGAGGAGGTCCAATGTCTTTCACAGTCAAGATCCCACAACTGCTGTAGATAAGGTCAAACCATCTGTCACTGCACCCATCATACTTAGCACACTTTACACCAGCTCACAATGGCCTTACATCCCATTTCTGTCTATGCTGTCTGTGTCCTGTTTCAAGCTAGTGCATGATCATTACATGCCAATGGCCCATATGTGTTTCTGTGTCTGCACGTGGTCTTTTGCTGTTGTTCTTTTTAAAACAACTAAAGTAATTATACAAGGTTAAAACTCCTTTCTGTATCATTTGAGTCCAAAATTTAACTAAAGCTTGTAATCGAAAAGAGATGACTAAAGACAAAAAACCTTGTAATGCTTGCAGTGGTTATGTTTTCATTTGTATACATTTTTTGTTTGTACATTCAGATACAGATGAAATGGCATATTTTTTGGTCAAAATAATGAGCAAATTAATCAAATAGACCTTCAAAAAGAGATTTCTGTCAAATTCTGTAAATCCTTTAAAATATATTTTTCCAAAGTAAGAGAAAGTGAGGGTAGATATGATCAGCAATAAATCGTTAGAATTTACTCCACAGTTGTTTTGGGTGTTTTACTAGACCAAAATAAATGTACCAACTTACATCAATGTCTGTCTTGACTTTCTGCAAATAATGACTATGATTTGATAAAACCTGCGTAGCATTTTAAAGGATCTTCCTCTATTTGTTCACCAGCTATAGGCGCACATGATGACATCATAGCTCAAATATTGACTGTCTCCTGTCCTGCATGCTTGCAAAGAGGAGGTCTGCACAAAGGCAAGTGTGTGTTTAGGAAAGACAAAAAAAGAGGAAACAGCAGAGATAAAGAAGTATTAATATATCAGTACAATGCAGAAGACTTGAATACAGTTGACCAAGTTCAAGGTTCAAAGGTCGCCTGTGTCAGTGAGCACCAAGAATGAACTTTCGAGGCAACCAACCAAGTATGAAGCATCTTTATTGGGCCATGTGAAGTAACAACAGGTTAAAGAGTAACTTGTGATCATGGTCACATAAATCTTGTCATAGAAGCCAATTTCTCTGTAGTTGAATTTAGCAGTAGCCTTGTAGCTGCTTGGGGAGACCTCCTAAAGAGTTAAACAGCCGAGTGTACTGAACGTTAAAGAAGCAGCTCACTCAAAAAGCAGTTGTGTCCTTTCTGGGAGTTATTGTATGAGGCATTTACTTGCAGACTTTTGGATAACAGTGTGTTAGAGACCTGACCTGTGGAGTCAAGCTTGAACATACTGTGCTGATGCTTCTTTTTTGGGGTTAAATTGGACCCGTATGAGCTCCTGAAGGGTTAAGTGAGACAGTGCTGGGGCCGTGCAGCCGTAAGGCTGGGCATAGGGCCAGCTCCACTCATAGACATGGAGAGCTTCAAGTGTGTGTGTGTGTGTGCATTTATGTGCGTGTGTCTGTCTGTGCCAGGGACAGCCCAGTGACTCACGGAGTACAACCCTGCCCCCTTGGCTAAAGAAGAGCAAAGTTTTAAAGAGACACGAGCTGTCTTAGAAGAGAGTATGTGTGTGCAAGTCTGTGTTTGAGGGAGTAATACAAATTAAGGCGCGAAAGGAGGCGCTGTAGAGTGTATATTTTTCCTCCCAACTCAAAGCTCAGATGGATGATCACACAGTTCTCATATCCTGTGGAAAGATGTCAGTTCTTTGCCACAAGCCCTGCTGGGAAACTAAGGGGCCACTGTGTGTCACACTTGCACACACACACACACACACACACACACACACACACACACACACACTTGAATATTCACCTCTAATGAATTTAACCTGAACAACTGTATAAAATGTGTTTCAAAAAGCAGGAAGTGACATATTTGTGTATTGATAGTTTGTACTGTTACTGTATCATTGGAAAACAAAATCAAAAGACATCTTGCAAGGTCACTAACAGATATGTTTTAATCCCGACCCCCCCGACATGTGTTCACCTGCACAGACAAACAAAAATAACACACATACACACTCCCAGCTCTCTCATCAAACCTTTTTTCTCTTTTCTCTCTAACAAATACTCACTCAGCTGTTCTGCCTATCTCTCTGTCGCTCTCTCTCTCTCTCTCTCTCTCTTTCTCTGTCTCTGTCCTCTTAAACACATACACACACACATTCACGCAAACAGGCGCTGGGCCAGCTGAGTCACGTCTAAATGGCGTGGAGTGTGATTGCAGCTCACACTTACATAACCTCTGTCTCCACACCACTGTCATTACAGGAGCTCAGCAGAATGGGAGAAAACAATTCTTTTAAGTACTCTTCAGCTAGGAGAGCCTCAGGACTCACCTTCTCAATGGACCTGTGTTTGTGTGTGTGCGCACATGCAAGCATGTGCACTTGAGTGAGTTATACCCTGTATGTGCTCATGTGTTTGTTTGGTTTTTTTTTATCTAAGCATCTGAGCACTAGTTATCTGAGCTAGTAATGAGGGAGTTAAGTTTCTCTGCTCGTCTTTGGACAGAGGGAGTCGACATTCTGGCAGCCTTTGGTGTGTGTTTCTTTGCGTGTGTGTGTGCATGTGTATGGAGAGAGAGCCTACATTTTGGCAGGCTCCAGTTTATACAGATGGAGCAGCTCTCGTTGGATAAACCACAGAAAATTCCTCCCACTGTCCAAGTTAGCACGTCTTAGGGAGAGAACCATGCAGCCTCCCCTCCGTCCCCCATTGCAACCTTCCGCACCTAGTCTCTCTTCCCTCCCACTGCCCCCTGTGAACCCCACCAATGCCTCTCCCCCATTTCCCTATGCCACACCACCTCATTGGCAGTCCCAGGAGGAAAGTAGAGCAGGCCCAGCGAGTTGAGTCTGGATGGGCCTGATCACTTTTCCTGGCTCTTGCTGTACCAGATGAACCAGACCAGAGCAATCAAACAGGAAGCAAATGGCGAACCACATAGCACTTTCCTCTCCTCTTCTCTCCTGTGAACCTTGACTTATATACTGCGCATCAAACACTCTACTTCTAATAATGACAAGTCTCACCGAAATCTGGAAAAGCGATTATCTTAACACTTGATCTGGACTACAGAGTGACCAGAATCATGACAAATGTTATTTCAGAGTAATGACACATCCTCTGCTTTTCCGTTTAACCTCAGCTACCTCTGTACCAGGCCAACTCCTTACCTCATGTGGCTGGTGTCATGGCTCATTCACTGCGTACAAATGCTGCTGTGAAATGTAATATCATCATAGTCCTGATAGCTTTAAACTGAATTCAGATCTGCATCATGAGTAACTGGGGGCGTTAGTGTTAGTTTTTTTGTTTTTTTTACTTTCATATTGAGTGTAACAGGCCATTCAAAATGAATTTGTTCCAAAACTGAAGTGATTTCGGTTTCCTTGTAATAAACAGAAAACGGATTTGATTTAGATTTGTCTAAGCTAACAGACTGTTGAGGTAAACTAATGTCAAGCTAAACAAATGTTTAATGGGGGAGAGTTTCCACATAACACACGCACACACATGCAGCCAAAAATGATTTCAAGGCGATGCTGCACTCATGCTTATCTCAAATGACCTAATTCCTTGCTAGCAGTGTTTTCACTGAGCTCAAGCATGTGTTTACCAGTGGCAGACTGCCTCCCCATTAAAAGCTGCTGTTCCCCTGAGGCCGCGGTACACATTATTAAGACACAGGATATGGACTCTGACCATGGCGTCCCACCTCTGCTTGTAGCCACATGGTTCCTACCTGTAAACCCTCTTATATACACCCATTTTTCTGTCTGCCTGGTTGCTTGCCTGCTTTGCTTCTTACTACAGTCTCTCTTTTTCTTTTACCTTTCTTCTGGTCTGTCTTAGTGCATGTGTTTGTTGCCCAGCTGCTATTTTCACCACTGTGACTGTTGATCAGTGTTTCTAAATGTATATCTGACAAGTTGAGGCAAACGAATCATTGCCTCAGGACTGTGTAGAAAATGGGAAAGTAGAACTGGGAGTGGAGGGATGTCTGAATTCCCCCAAAAGCTGTCTCCATCATTCACTAATGAATAGCTGTCATCATTACGGGAATAGTAGCAGGACCTACAGGTTAACCCCTCACTCAGTTTAGAGACACAGGGCTGGCTTGGCAAACTGAGCAACACAACAGTTCTTACGAACAATGAATGTGACAAAACGTAATCAAAGTGAATAATCAAGTGGAAAAAGGAAACTGTTACAAAGTAATTCAAAGTACAGAGCTTTAGCATTTGCTGAAACAAGACCAGAGGGACAAAGCATTCAACACCCTGCCGCAATATGCTATCTGGAAAGTGTTGCCCGATAAGACACTAAAGAAGTGTAATGCACTCATAATGAATGCAGTTAAAGAAATCCCCCACCCAGCCTGGATGCTTTTTCTGGCTCCCCCATCCACCACCCTCCTACCCCGAGGCCAAAGCTCCCCAGCTCCCCAGAATGGAGTCATTAGCCGGGTGCTAATGGTTTCAGACTTTCTAATTGAATGGGAACCCATTGATCTGTAGGTAGAGAGAAATGGTTCTTTTCATTGCCTCAATATGGGCCTGCACAGCATTTGTCTCCATTCAAAATTAAAGGCCATACATGTAAGAAATGTAAGGCAAAGGTAGGCGTGCACACACATCTAGGTGCAGTATCAACATACAAACCCACGTGTAGGTATGGGAGCAAAAATCACATAAAGTGGGAGATCATACGCCGATACACATGCATCTAGACCCGCTCTCCTCTGTTTAGCCTTAAGGGTTCCCATTGTGAGACAAGACTTTAATCTGTGTTCGCTCCCAGAGTTATTCTGGTGAGAGACTGTGCTCCTCACATCTTTTTAAACACTGCAACAACAAGGGGTTGCCTTGGGCAACAGGGGTCAGGGAGGCAGCTTAGTAGAGATGTCAACTGCTGAGACATCTGTGTGCATGTTGGAGGTTGAAGCGCATAGGGTCGAAAACTATTGTAATATTGATAAAGCAGTATGAGAGTTACTGCAGTAGTTCCCATTTACATTGAGTGTACACATAAGACACCTTCTTGTGTCTTTTATCTGAAGTTACTGATAAAGGCTGTTGTTTCTATGTTTCTCTCTCTCTCTCTCTCTCTCTCTCTCTCTCTCTCTCTCTCTGTGTGTGTGTGTGTATGTGTGTGTGTGTGTACATGCATGTGTTGCCCGGTAACTGCTCCTTCAGATGATTCAGATATGCACAAAAGGGAATGGAACAACTTCTGAAGTGGCCAATGACAAACAAAAAGTATGACTACTGATTAGTCATCCTTTGAATAACAACATTTTCCACCAAGCTGATATTGTCTGAATATTAATGATTTTTATTCATGTTTCAGTTAACAAAGTAAACTGTAAGGAATTGACAAAACTCCCAAATGAGAATATTATAATTGTGTAATTACTGTCATTGCAAATGGTTGTGCAATAATGGATTTTATTAGTTTTGTGTATTTAGTGTTATTTTTTAGAGCTTAGCTGGAGTATACAACTCTGATGTTGCCATAATTTGCGATTAAACATTATAAGTAGGTTTTGATACACACACACGCACACACACACACACATATATATATTTTCACAAACAAACTGTTTAGGGTAAGGATTGCTAGTCCTGTGTGTGTGTGTGCGTGTGCGTGTGTGTGTGTGTGTGTGTGTGTGTGTGTGTGTGTTTAAGAGACAAAAGCCAGCTGGTTCTGGTTATCAAGCTGGAATTCACTGTAAAAATTACAACATTTTTTTTCTTTTTTTCCCCCAGTCCTTTACCCCAAACCACAAATGCACATACACACAGTCTCTCACACACATGCACAACCCATAATTATCCAGCTCCATTGCCACTCCACGAGGAGGCTCTTGCTGCAGCTACTTCTGGAGAAAATGTACTTTAACGCTAGACACAAAAACAAATAGGCTCACACTCACTGTGATGTCTAACATCAACAGACGTTGAATCTAATTCAAAACAAAGTCCTTCATATAAACCTATAGACGAGAGCTGCTCTATCTTGATAATGAGAAACTTCTACGTCAAGAGCCTTGGCATGTGTCATGTTTAAAGACACCTCTTATGAGCTGAGTGACATCACGTCTGGGTGGGACCTATAATAACATATCTCTCTCTCATTGCAGATTATCTCTAGATAAGTGTTATGTGAGAGAGAGAGAGAGAGAGAGAGAGAGAGCGTGTCTGTATGATATTCTATGAAAATGTGTCTGTGTGCATACTTATGCCTTAGTGATTTTGTGCTGTCCTGTATGTACGTTGAGGATAACTGAGTTGTATCATGAGTTGAACGCAGACTGGAGAAGGAGTGAGTAGCAGAAACACTGGAGGTCTCGTCTAGACTTCCTAATGAAACTGTGGTTCCTAGTGAGTGTTTGTCCTTTAAAAAGTGTAGCATCTGAATCTCATCATCATCTGATCAGTTCTCTGTATCTCTACTCAGGCATAAAAAAATATCTCTATGCTCTTTATTGAAGATGGTCATTAGTAGCAATACATCAATGGCTTCTTAAGAGCTTTCAATCAACCTCTCACAAGCGGTTTCTCTGTTGACAGCATTTACCTATGCCAGCAGCAGCATCTGGTAGCCATTTTGTGCCAGCAGTGTACCCAGGCTTTCCAGAGAGGTAAACCACAGTGGCAGAAGGTGGAGAAACAGCAACAGCCCACCCAGGGGTCGATAACCCACAACAGCCCTGTTTGTCACAAACTACTGATAAATACATCTAACCACAGCTGTACTATTGACTGACAACAACACATGTAGATTAACCCCTCTCCAGTGGCCATTATGAAGGAATTTCAGTCAAACAAGACCCAAGTTAAATGTAATGAGAGCATACATCTGATTAGAGTAGCAGCTGTAAGACACGCATGGTTATATCCCTGTCATTTCCTCATGCATTTTCTCTGGATCACTTTATTACCCTGCAATAGCTTGTGTGTGTGTGTGTGTGTGTGTGTGTGTGTGTGTGTGTGTTGGCGCAGCATGCCTTCATCTCTCCTCACCCTCCAAAGTCCACTGTCAATAGCCTCCCTGGACTTTGCCAGGCAGCATGCTCCACTGGGAGAGACAAACACGAGTCCAGCCTGCATGCACGTTCTGAAGTCATGAGGAGAAACACCCTCACGTCGTATAACAAGCTTGCTTGTACTAACAATGGCAAAGGTGAGGCATTCGTGCTCTCGATCTGAAGTGGGTGAGGCCGAAGAGGGAAATTGACAGAATGACGTGATGTGGTGAGAGCTGATCATCTCTATAGTTTGAAGCCATTCTCTTTATGTTGACTGAACATGAGCCAAGTTGTCCAGTAAGTGAAGTGTGCTCTCACAGGCTGCTTCACATAATTGAGCAACATATGAAGAAGGCCATCAAACAGCAGTTTAAAGACACTTCAACTGACTTCCCGCAGTGGCAAGACTGATTTGATGCATGATAGAGTCAAAAATATAAGCAGAAGTTTAGCTCCCGGGATTGCCACTGGTTTAACCTTGATTTGATGTTATAGAGTGGCATGAAATAGACTCTTTCAAAGAATAACCACAATATTGCCTTGGCCTAGCCAGGACATTCTTTCAGAGGCAGTAACCCATGGGTCAAAGTAGAGAAGTCTGGAAAAATGAGAGAGACTCTGAGAGAGCACAAGAGAGAAACATGAGATATTTGAAAGGCGATGAGAGACACAGAGTGGAAGAGATTAGGAAGAAAAAGAGAGAGATGACATAAACAGACAGAGTTAAAACAGATAGAGAGAGCGGTTGAAGGTGAACTGCAGCACTGCTCTGGCTCTGGGCCTCGCCTCTGTTCTGGAGTCTCTCTCCCATCCACAGTGACATGTGGTTTCACGGCCATTACCGCACCACATTATAGTGCTATGTGCCATAATGTGAGGCATCCATATGTACTCCACTCTCTGCTGGCTCCATAAAACACACAGGCCCAACTGTTTTTGCTGGTGTCAATGTGTGCCATTGAATCTAATTTAACTCGTTTTTGTCCTCATTTTATTGCGTGCAAATCTGAGTCTGACATCCAGAGTTAGACAAAAGCTGCACACAGAATCGGCAGATGTCCACACCTACTGCATGTCATAACATTTTTGATATTTTTGAACCACGCAACCATGCTTAATAATTTGTATTGTTCAGATTTGTTATTCCCTTTTGCAGAGGTCACCATCTGCACATTATTTAGTAAACCAGCTCATAATAAATGTCAAACTTTGAGCAAACCATGACATGACAAACAAAAATGCTTTGCAGCTTTAGCAAGATCCGTGGAGTCAAACAGAAAGAGTCATAATTCTTTCGATTCTCCATTGTTGATTTTTTTTCTCTTAGTGACTGTCCCTCTCTGTATGTATGTATGTGTGTGTGTGTGTGTGTGTGTGTGTGTGTGTCTGTGCATGTTTGTTTGTGTGTCCTGGGTTGAGGAACAGAAGGTCTCTGCAGGGCTTGCCTGTGTGGGTGGACTCTGGGATTCACCGTGAAAACAACTAAAAAGCCAAGGACATTTCCTAAATAGGAGCTCACACCATACAGTACAGGGTTTGGTCATCAGGCCTGTGCTGTATTTGTGTGTTTATTCAAAGATATTTTTATTTCAGTGTGTTTTAGTTTTAAGGTGAAAAAAAAAAACTGTTTTTGCAAGTGTACGCACAGTACGAACATCCATAGTCATGTATGCGTGTGTTCATTAGAGGAAGTGTGTTTTGTTTACAGTATTTGTATGTTTTCTTCTGCTTGTGGCACAGCATTTTCTTAATGCACACAGAGAAGGAAAACCAGCTAACCTCTGCCAGCTCCAGCTTCCTATAAAGGCGTCTGTGTGGGCGTGTAAAAAAAATCGACTTATCTGTCTCGGCTCAGATGATTATTTTGTCCGTGCAGAGTGGTTGACAATAAGCCTTCACACAGAGAGCTAGATTGTGTCCTTAGGTCTGATAGTTAGACACTAGCTGTTGAAACACTCTGCTCCGCAGCCTGAGCTGCAGCCAGATAAGTGGAAGACAAAGACGCTATTATATTGCCACACGTGGCCCAGAGACATTACAACTCAACACAATGCCATTGTGCTGCACGCTTCTGTGGCCGTGGGCTTGGATAAGTTCTAGTTGCAGAACCATGCATGCACAGTGACACAGGTTAGCTGTGATTATCTGTCACGGGCGCTGTGATTTATGGGAATGTTGGGATGGCTGGGAGTCCACATTTGGGGTGC
Organism: Datnioides undecimradiatus; assembly: GCA_008933995.1. NCBI lineage: Eukaryota > Metazoa > Chordata > Actinopteri > Lobotiformes > Datnioididae > Datnioides > Datnioides undecimradiatus. The sequence continues at coordinate 7,678,899 of WARS01000026.1, forward strand.
TGTAACACTGGATATGGACAATCTGATATTTTGATCATGAACAACATTGTCCTTGGTTCCTCTAAAGAAAAAAAACAGTCACAGGATGCATGTCTTAGGGAGAGCTACCGCATGTGTAGAATAAGTTATCCAAAGGCTTTTGTGTTCATAGGGGGAGGTGTGCAATATCAAAATCTGTTGTTGACAAGTGCTATCAGTTAAGCTGCTACTATAACACTCTACAATCTCCAACTGAACTGCCAGTAGCTATGTTGCCTTGTGAGTAATCATCCATCCAGCTATTTACCTTCTCCTTTGTCTTCAGAAAGAGTTTTGGACCAGGCATGCCTCACTCTGGATCCTTTCACTAAATGGTAGCTAGAGTTTATTTGTATAGAGCTCATGTCCACCAGATGGCTGGACTCACTGGACCTGGTTCTTGTGCTGTTCCCATGGCAACCTCTTCAGAGCAATGGACAGTAATGGACCTCTGTGTAGTTGGGTCAGGCACAGGTCAAAAGACTGTAAATGCTACTGCAGGTTCACTTGGCCGTTCGCTCTCTCTGTGTGATTCACAACAGTTTTCAACACCGCTGTTGGCTGAAAGAGTGTAGATGACTACAGTTGCCTGGAGGGCCATTAGAAGTTCAGGTAAACAGAAAGATGTCACGCCTTAAAGAAAAGCAATGTGCAAGTTTTATCTGTCATATGTTTAACACTGAAGGTGGAAAATGGCTCATGTCACAGCCCCCAAAATAGACTAATATGACATGATTCAGAAGTAAATGTGTTTCTGCCTCTTCCTGGATATGAGCTGAATATGAGCAGAGGGGAAATAGAGGGATAATACTGGTGGTGATCAGGACCTGGTAGAATGGCCCATGATGGAGAGCTATAAATAGCCTCACTTGGACACTCATTTTGGCTCCTGCCCCATCCTCCTGCACCACCCTCTGCTCTGCTGTCCCACACCTCCATCCTCTCCCTGTCCTTCCCCAATTCCACCCCCTCCCCGCATGTCTCCATCCCTCCCTCGTTCCCATATAGCACCTGCTCCGACACCTCCACTGCCAACTGGCTGATGTCATGCTTTGGTACCGGACAGACGTCCTCACGCTTAATTCTGTCCTACTAAATGGCAGAGACGACCAGGCTTACCCACACACATTCCCACACACACACACACACACACACACACACACACACACACACACACACACACACACTGCCTCCTCCGGCATGTGATAATCTCACGACACACTGGCCTGACGTGACCACTCGAATTCAAACTGAGTGTTTAAAAAAATGCCCCAGGGTGTTTATGGTCTTGTAAAAACATTCAAACACAATCAAACTGGCTGAGATTTCCACAGGGGCTCCAGCTAATGATTATTTTCCCCATTGATTCATCTATTTTTATTTTATCCATTATTTGTTCATTTATAATGTCACCACACAACTTTTTCAGAGCCCAAGGTGACGTATTTGAATTGTTTGTTTGTCGCTAAATCTGATAATATTCTTTTTTAGTAAAAAAAGTTAAGTAAACTTAGCTTAAATTAATACTTATCTGCTGAAAAAGCCTCATATGACACGTGTTAATATGCACGAGCCCTCCAGGGGCTTTAAGATTGCAGCCTTTTTCCTCTTGATCACAGACATCCTGTGTGACCTCTCATTAGTTGTGGCACTGACCCATGACTTTGTTATTGCCACATAGGGGCCTGTCTCCCCTAAACACACTTTGCATACCCATCGTCTGTGTGTGTTTCCTGTCTGCAGCATCTCTGCTTCCTGTGCTCTTCAGTGCTGAAGTCCTCCATTAAAGAACCTCTTCACTTCACTTTCTCAGGGATTAAAGTGGAGACTGCTAGACTTGTCGTAGTCCTTCTTCCCTGTTTACGTGCCCATACAAATATACGCACAGAGACAAAACTGCAGGACTATAGTGTGCACCAATAAAAGTGTCACTGCTCTTCATTGTCACTTTACTTTTATTTTCATATTGTTGCTTTTGCCAGTGATGTTGATTTACTGACTGAAGGCAAGGAGCTCAGTTGTAATCTTTTCCTTTTTTTTTTTTTTACAATATCCCTCCTGTTCATTCCCCTTTTTCAGTATTCCTCACCTTCTCCCATCACCCAATTCCCCATCTGCTCATACACTTTTACAGTAACTGCACTGAAGTTTCATACATCTGTGTGTCTCTAGTCCTGTTCTGTTAATATTTACTTAAACTCAGCTGCACAAGAGCTAGACCACGGTCGTTAAAAGATACTTCACAGGTTTTAGTTTGCTGAACTGGTGGTACTATAACACACGTGGAGACAGAACAAATCATAGACAAGTAAAGGTTTAAATGAGATTTGAATTGAAAAAAGAAAGATTTGTTTTTTCTTCATCAGAATGGTGATGCTAGTTCAAAGCTTTTTCTCGTCTTTTCAGGAGCACTTCTTCTCTGTTTATATGTTTTCCAGCTGTGAGGTCATGTAGGCCAAGTCATTATACATCCTGATGCAATGAATGTATTAATATATTGTCCCCTGCAGCCAGCAGGAAAGGAGGTGAGTGAATGACAGTGAGTGCAGAGCAGAGTAAACTGAGGCTCTATGGGTGCCTCTATGGAGCCGCTGAGGCGTCCGTGCCTGGAGCCTGCTAGTAAAACATTTTGACCCCCTCATTATGGCCCATTTAGAGGATCAGGAGTTCCTAAAACAACTTGTCTACATTTCTTAATGTGACTTTTGCATGCAGTCATGAGGTCACAGCTTGGAACCACGTCTGTCTGGTTGGATCTGGAGCCGTTTGCCACTTCCATCCTCTTGTCATCCTCACACGGCTGTGACGAGGGCTTGCAACATCAACTGCGGCTGAGGCTTCAGTTTAGGAGGAGGAACTGTGAATCACAGCACATCTCCCTCTGTCTCACTCTCTCACTGTTGCTCTTTCTCTCCCTCTGTCTGTCTCCCTACTTCTATCTGTCTCTCTCCCTCTAGGAGGCATCCACACATGCACATTAACTTGCGGTGAGGCACGGTCTGAAATTCCTTTAAAAACCACAGTCATTGCCATTCACCCACCCCACCCTAATAGCCCCTCACAGACTGATGTGCATGCCCGCACTCTTACACTCACACGCTAAAGACCCTGTTTATTTGAAGGGAACTGAAAGAAGACCTTCCTCATCTACTCTCCTCTTTTTCTTGCAATGGAAGGAACCTTGTGTGCATGTGAACATGTGTGCATGTACGTGGGCTGGATCCTCTCATATGAGAAGAGGGATTATCGTAAAACTTTTTTTTTTTTTTTTTTTGAGGTACACAATCACCTAAAATTAACAGCCTGGGTTGCAAAATCCCATCTGAGCAGACCACCTCTGAACAGTTTATCTCTCTTCTTTTGCACATGTGTATTTAATTAAGCACTCTGTGGGTTTGTTGAGTGTGTTTGTTCTTATATTAATTTAATGTTTAGTACGTTTAAATGGCAGTTTATTTGGCCAAAGGTCTTTTCGGTTAGTTTGACAGCTTACATTTCTACATTTTTATTTTCTCATTGGCATTGTCAGATTTTTATTATATATATCCTCCTGACTACCAGGAAAAAAAATGTTCAATGTCCAATACAATTTTTTTTAAATTCCCCAATCTTTGTAAGGTACCAAAGCCGCACGCCTTCACATTTGGTATCATTGAAAAGCCCTAAATGTCCTCTGTAGATAGCAAAAGGAGTTAATTCAGTAGTATAAAGTGGGTGGGAGATATTCAGGTTTAAATATGTCCTCCACAGAGGACAAATCTGAACTACTGGTAGTCAGGAGGATATGTTTTACAGTTGAAATTTGTCTAACTTCTGGCCCTGTAACATATTTTGTCTTAGTTGTTTTTGTGTTTTAAAGACAAAGATAAGGTAAAAATGAAAATTTTCTCGATTATCAAAGCCATCTTTGAATATAACTTGCACATACATTTACATTAATGCAGAGCTGTACACATATAAGATATGATAAATACATTGCCACACAAGTCTAAAATAAAACTTTCACTTTCTCACACACCTACATGCATGCAAGCAACATGCACACACACTTGAATCTAATTCTTCACCTCCTTCAGAGGTATAGCTGTAATATAGCTGGAGCATCGGAAAGACATGATGAGACTGTAAGGTATAACACAGTGGTCGTGTTTCAGCTCATTTGTTGGTGCTATTTTAGATTTTCTACAGTGGCTGATGTGCATGTGTCCCCATTTATTTATTTTTACACCGCTTAGTTTGCATCAGCAAAGTTCCTTGTAATGATTTACGTAGGCTGTACACTGCACGTGTCGACAAACAACGGATGAGTTTTTAAGGTACTGTGGGTGCTTTAATGCAAAAAACAATGCAAAATGTTCACTGATGTTATTCTAAGGTCCTTTAAAACTGGTTGCAGCCAGATTGCACCAAGCCATCCTCTTCCTGCTGTTTATTTTTAATCTGGTCACTCTACTGACCTCTCCTTCAGCTCTCTTTTCCCCTTCTTTCCTTCACTCATCATACGATTAATGCTTGGTCATTCTTTCCATTAGTTCACACACTTCTTTCCTGTTCTGGTTCTGACAACGTGACTGCTCGCCCTGTTCTGTCCTGTGAGGGCCGGCTGGGACAAAAACGCTGAGAGTATTTCTCTAAATTTTTCCACTGAAACTATGATGTGAGGGCCACCGGCATCGAGTTTCGATGTCGTAATAGTCGTTAACTGTCCCTCTGTCTCAAAGTGAGTCAGGGTCAGAATGAGGAAGAGGTTAGCAGGAGAGATGAAATAGAAGATGAGTATAGGCAGCAGACGTGATCCTCCCTCTTTTCAGTTCCGATAAATGGCAACTTTGCGTGTGTCACCCTGTGGATTGCAGGTTAACCGTTGTTTTGATTTTAACAGAAATAATGAATGCTCAGACAATGATAAGGGAATTTAACATAACTTTAATTCAATTTCCTTTGGAAGAAAATATTTAAAGACATAGAATCACTGCTGGTGGAAAGAATAGTAACTTTTTCTGTAGTTTGAAACTGAAATTACACCCTCAAAAAACTATAAGAATGTTTGAAATGCTCTTGTGTGACAACTTTATTTAAAGAGGAGATCAACTAGTCATTTCCCACATTATCTCTTCTTACACCAAGAGGTTCAGATCAGATGCTAAAGAGTAATTCTTAGTTGGTTCTTAGTAGGTATGTGATTGTATTTAAATATGTTTTTATGCATTTGTGAGTTTGTTTGTAGCCCCATTTGTTCATGCCTGCAGGACCACATGCCAGTCTCATCATATGAAGGATTAGTCTCCCTGATGCTCACTCATACATTGCACAGCACGTACAGCTACTTGTAAAAGACTTGCAAAGGTGTTGTTATGTGAACTGCATTAATATCTGCGATGACATCACCTCTCAGCACCAGAAGGACAGGAAATCTTGGTGTGGTAAATCATTACCTCACTAGCTCTCTTATCATCCAGAGTTACTACCTCAAGATTATACAGAGCACACGTGGGCTGGCGGCCTGACTGAAAGTCCACATCTCAGACGTGTGTGTTTTGTGGTATTTTAGTTTAGACTGTTTAGATTAGAGCTTTTGGGGATGTTTCGGGTTAAAAGATATGTAATTTTCAAAGCAAAATCCTTACATTTAAGTTACAATCTTGAAAATTTAATGAAATCAGTTCCAGTTTTGGATACTATATATGCTTGATTTTTTTTTAAATCAGCAAAAGCCATTTAATGTATTTAATGTGTAAACTGACTACTTATGTGTTTTTATCGTAGTTTTCATTGCTAGTGTTGGAGTGCCATTCCCACATGAGATTGAAATAGCTTTTAATTGCACAATGGCTTCATAGAAAACAATACATGTTGTTGTACTGTGTACAGCAATATCAGAGCTGTAACTCAACAATGTTTACAACATCTATAGGGGTGTGGACACCATAGCCGTTTATGCATACACTATGTATGTAAAGCCTTGTGTGTTTCTGGAGGCCGCAGAGCAAAATCTAATAAGTGTGATGGCATTTGTGTCAGTTGGGTCAGCAGTCACGTTCCATTGTGGGTAATGCAGGTACCAGATTTTGACATGGAAAAGGAACATATGGAATTAAATAAATGCTAAATCTTTTGTACTGCTTTTCCTTAAAAACTGAAAAATACTCTATGCTATATTGCTGAAGAACTCTTTTAATCATCGCTGATGTAAACTAAACGTTTCCTACTGCTGCTAGTTCAGATTAAAAGCACTCTACTGGATAAGCAAAGTGCTGGATAAGCACTCTAAGATAAGGTAGAACTTTACTTATCCTGAGGGAAAAACTGTTGATGTTAGATGGAGACCTGCAGTTACTACTCCTGTGAATGCAAACAAATTAAATCAGCTTGCAGTTGCTCATGATAGAAAACAACCAGTTTTTTAGTTTCTTCAATATTAAAACTATGAGTGTGTTTGGCTGCACTTTAAAGAGATAGACCAGTTGCTATTGCATTTCTGTAAGTAGCTGCCCAAACACTGTTTGCTGCCAATAGCATTCTGGGAAAAATATACACACTGGCTGATACCACGGTGACCACAGGTGTCATCAAATCATCATGGAAGTTGCACGTTCTGTACATGGATCTGACAGAAATAGAGGAATGTTTGATAACATTTTCTGTCTAGTATGTGGAGGTCAGCAAACAACCTTCTGCCCTCCCTTCATGTTTAGCTTAGTCATGATCCAAGTGAGTGCACTTGTACAGTGTCTTTTCCACTATGTCATGCTTTCGGTGTGCTGAATCAATATAATGTTAAGAGTTGTGTTTCCAGATTTTTTCCCCTTTTTGAATCTCATTTAGAGGTTAACAGAGCTCAAGTCACTGTCACGTTGTTCAAGTTCATCAACAGGATGCAGCCGATGCAGAAGTAAAGGAGGAGTGGTGTTTCACAACCCCTCAGTTTGTTGAAGCTGCTGGGCAACTTCCCATCTGAGTGCAAGACAGCTGGAGGGCAGAGTGTTTAAAGACACTGCAGAAGTGTCAAAAATAGTCTGAAGAATCCAGATTTGTATTTAATTATATAGAATAAATATCTGTTCTTTTCTTTCTGTTTCAATAAAGCTGTCTTCCTGTCTCACTTACGCGCTCTCTCTCTGTCTTCCTGAGAGTACAGTACAGCAGAGGGTGGGTAATTACTTTGCGCTCCAACCCTAAAATAACACGACTGGCCCAATTACAGTCTGGGCCTCATTACACAGCCTTGCAGAACAGAGGGAGAAATACTAGACCAATCAAAACAAAGGGGGAAAGCGGAGATGTAAGAAAGGACAACATTTAGACGGCAGGTGTTGATTTAACTTGTCTGTGAGGGGAGTGTCCAGGTGGCACAGCGGAGCAGGGTACATGCCATGTCCTGCCCTGTCCTGGCAGTGTTAGAGGTTCAAACTCTGGCATCTCTTCGCACTCTGTGCTTTTCCGTCTTTCCATTTTGTTACAGACAAAATACCATTAGCTGATGCTCATCCTGTGACATATTCAGATCTTTAGCTCCATGTGTTATCCCGAAGACAGCCCTTTTACACACATACACAGTACACTTTCCCTTTCCACCCGTGGTCTCTAGTGTGGTCACTGGTCCGGGTTGGGTAAGGCTGGGTCAATGCCAGAGAAGCCTGTTTATGTAAGACTCTTCAAAGAGAGTCACTGAAAGAGCACACTGTACAAGGGAAGAGAAGTGTAAATACCAGCCTGATGTTGGCATAACACATGCTCGCACCATACATCAATTGCATATGGGTTGCACAACATCTTACAAATATACACTTATATTTTACACATCCTAACATAAAAAGAGGCACATAGACCTTTTTAAGACTCAACTTTATGGTCACATTCTGTCTGAAAAACCCTGTCATGAACCCTAAGTTACTAGAAAACGCAGAGTGTTCTGGTGTAGATGTGATGTTGTTTGACTTGCTGTTATGGTTAGGCACTGTATCCCAAATTAGACTTACCCTGCTTTTTTCTCCCTACTGACCACTGCTTGACAGGAAAAGCCTGCCAGAGCTTTCTGTGTATATGTTTTCATATACGCTGCTGTGTGCATGTTGGTTTATATGCGAACATGCAGGAGTGTCTTTATATACACACATATATAAAGGTGGATTTTATACTGCTGGATACTAAATAAATGTTATCGTAAGACTTTATTTAATTTTTACTTGCAAACATTCTGGGTGTCATTCGGCGGTGAAAGAGCAGGGTTGACAGCACTGCTGATCGGACAAGACAGAACATGGTTCTCACACTTACTCACACACACACACCTGACTAACTGTCTGGGATCTGGCAGAGGGCCAAAGGAAATTTCTTGGGGAACTTTGAAAACGCGTCTTAACACAGTTTTGTATGTGTGTTTTGTGTGTCCACCTACTGACCCCACTTTTAGAGGAAGTTGGGACAGAAGTAGGATGAAAACAATCAAAAGGCTTGAAGAAGAATTGAGATTTGAAACATTATGTGTTAAAGGAGAGGAAAACAGCAGAGGGGTGTTGTTTGAAGGAGTTGGATAGTAGAAAAGGGGGCGGTGGTTGAAGGGAGAGGGGGCGCTGTGTGTCTGTTTCAGTGCCTGGCACAGCTTGGCCTGGTTAGGCTCCAGGCCTCTCTGGGGGAGCCAAGTCTTCTCCCCAGGCGCTGCCAACTCCCTGTGGTGGTGTAGCTACATGTTCAATTATGCTCTGGAGCCTGCCTGTCTTTACCTATGCTTTGTAGGAAAACACTCCTAGCCTGCGTGTCAGTGTTTCTGTGCTGGGGGGACGAAGAGATCTCGACTGGGGCTTTAAGGACAGGAGAATTCATGGGAGTTAAGGTTTCATCAGCAAAACGACCCTTGATTGCAATGGCTCCTGCTGTTTTGTTTCAGTACAAACATTTTTTGTTCCAGTTAGACAGCATAAAATTGACAATGATTTGTTGATTAAGTCATTGAATACAGTATGACATAGTGAGAAAAGAAATGGTTCTAAAAGTCCTAAGAGGACATTTAGGAGTATTTATAAAACGTGGCAGTGCAAACACTGTTTGTAGGTATATGAATTGATAGAAATCTACGAAATTGAAATAGAAGCATCGGTCTTGATCCTCTGTCTGCCATAATCTGAAGAAATAATCATAGTCAATCAGAGCTCAATCTCACAGTTTGTTTCAATCTCCAGAAATGCACATGTGGAAATTTTCATGAAACTGGAATGCATTCATTTGTGTGTGTACACGCGCATGCCTGCAGTGGTGGGGATGCATTCCTGTGGGTATGTAAGTGTGTGCATGTGTGTGTCGGCATGCTTGCCTGCGTATCTGGAGGCATCCTTAAGGGGAGGGGGAGCAATTATCACTGCCAATAAAAAAAACAACAAACAAACAATCATTGTTCTGGGCCTCACCTTGTTTTACCACACCCCTCCATAAACCTTATTTCACCAGGACGACTGACACAGAGAATGTGCTGCGCTGTGCTGCCTAAGCACTCTCCCCAAATAGCATTTATGTAGTCGGCACACTGCGCCCACGTGTACCTGTGGACGTGCTTATGTCAATTACATATGTGCACACATATGCAGGGTGTAAAAGTGCACACATCCTCCTAGTTGTGATTTCAATCAACACCACAGGGGTAACTTTGCCATTTATACATCATGCTCCAGGCCTGACTTATGGCCTCATCTCAAAAAGATACAGCGTGTATAAAGTATTGGTTTAGGCAGAGCTTGTATCCCTCTTTGTGTTTATGTAACGCAGACAGTATGGTCATTGTCACCTGATGAAGGTGGAGGATTTCGCACAGCAGCATTGCAGACATGCGAATGGTCACATAATGGCCTGTAACTTGCTGGTTATTGTGTGACATAACTCCATATACATGTCCACATCAGTTCTAGCTTGCAGCTTCCTGGGGTTATTGGGCCATGATGCATTCAGGAACAGCAATTTGCAAATTGGTCCAGTTCCCAGGAAATGAATTGTTAACCTTTGTGGACAGGTGTTAAACTGCGTGTAGTATTTTATTTTCCTGACATAACTGTTTCCTTGGAGTCACTTGGCTTTTTGTGTACAGTGAGTGTAGTTCTGAATTTCCAGTCCTGTTAAGTTCCTAAAACACCTCAGGTTTATACAAGTGGCATATGTTCTCACTTGACCAATCACCTTGTGAAGCAGGTGTGCTTTTTGTAATGTGGACAATTACATGAGTTGTTGGATGCAGCTGCCATCCCCGACAACGAAGAGGTGTGGTGGACAGGTCGTTTCAGCACTTCTGATGCATTCTGGCACCTTTTCACTAAAGTTTTATGCTCAATATTGATAAAAGATAAAAATGACTAATTAACAGGCTTAAATCCAGGTTACTGTCTTCTTCCTAATCTTTCATCTTCTCATTTTATACTTTCCTCCTGTCTTTGTCTTTTAATTCCCCCTCTCCGTCTTACACCATTGCCCAATTTAGCTAATTTGTTAAAGGTTCACGCGTGATCCCAGGAGACTGTGCACCCTGCTGTAGTTTTGTTTAAAGTGCGTAATGGCAAAATGTCCCTTTGGAGTGGAGTGTGGCTGTGTGGTTTTGATGCGTATGTGTGATGTGCGATTTACGTACATGGTGCATGTTGGTGTGTGTATGCATGTGTGTCTCATCTGCGAAATATCCCCACAGACTACTGTTTTGTTTACGTCTTCTTACCACAGCAAGTGCAGTCGCTGGGGAGCTACATTTGTAAACATCATGCCTTGAGAGGCCTGCATGGTGTGTGTGTCAGTGTGTCTGAAGGTGCATGTTTGTGTGCACATGCTTGAACAAGAACTCTCAAGAGGTAATCTTGAGGGTTTTTTTTTGCCTTTTTAATAACATACACAAGAAACGTATGTTCATTTTTTACAGAGAAACAGTTTGCATTTTGACTGCCTTCAAGCTAAATGTTTATAGAATAAACAAGTATACTGGAAATATTCTACTGAAGTGATTTTATGTACTAGAAAAGAGGAAACATTGTTAAAGCTCCTCTGAGACATGCAAAATGAATGCTTGTTGAAACATGCTAAATGGTTCTGGAAAGGTTTATTGATTACTTCTAATCATTTAAAATAGAAAATAGAAGTATATCCTCTAACTTGATAGTGGAGATCAACTTGGGCATTTTTAGAGTTACTTCAGATCAGTGAGATCTGCTCAGCTGATTAACAATAAATTATGAAATGCACTAGCATGTGCCTGTGGGTTTCCTCTGTCTTTGCGTGCTCAAAGTGTTGATCTGGGCTCCTGCCGGTTTGTTTGGAGCTGACCAATCAGGCGTGTGGGATATGGACACAAACTGACATCAAAGACATGACACTGCCACCATTCAGAGTCATGGCCTACTTATCTTGCTGTCTGTCTGTCTGTTGTTGCCACAAAGGAAAAAAATGCATTATTCACTCAAGATGGAGGTTAAATCCACTCAGAAATACTTGTGAAGCTACATCTTGTTGTCTTCAGCGGACCTTTATCTTGTTGCAGTGTTTTCTCCCATTTTTAAGTAGCACACTGTATCATGTTTTGCAAGACTCATCTGTCTTGCAAAGCTATTAGAGCGGACACTTGTCACATTTGAATGCCGAGGACTATCTGGACCTGGACATTATGATCTTCCTTCCACTGACCCAGTATAGCACTTTGTTCGGGCCACTCTGTAATCATTTTCACTGCACCCACACAGTAGGGGATAACCCAGCTGACCTGCAATATTATGGTTCCGCCACTCCACCCTCAGCTGGGCTGAATTGTTGCCCTTAGCTGCTGTGGTCAGAAGACTATAGAAAAATTACCATTATTGAAAGTGTCGCCGTGTTCAACTTTTCCTGCACTTGCTTTCATTTAATTTGCAGCCTCACTGTATTATGCTCTGCGCCCCTAATTTGTCATCAAGGTTAGTCACCGAATAAAACCTGGTCTAAAAGACAATGATGAATATTTTCCCACTTTTGTTTTTGTCAGATAACCAGTTTTGAATGTTGCAGTGGTAAAATAAGAAGCAGCCACAGCAAACTGGCAGGATGAAAGGCTACAGGAGACAGGTGCTCACTGCAGTTTTATTTAAGTCAAATCTCCAGTGCACAATCAGGGTACGGTCAGCAGCATCTTTTTCCTTATTGACATTTGTCAAACATCTTGTGCCATTTCTTCATCGCAGGCTTCGGTATCACCTTTCTCACAGTACAGCACAATCAGGATGTTCAAGTTGTATGTAAACATACAGATTTTAGAAAGAAAGAAAAGAAAGAAAACAAGCCTAGTAATAAGGAAAGACGAAACGGTCACAACAAAAGTGAAGGAGGAAGCAGAGATGATAACTTTTGTTTTTTGATTACTTCATCATTTCGCTGCTATCTTGAAGAAAGAGTTAGTAACTTTCGCAATGTTTAGTTTAGTTACAGCTAAAACATCTATACAACTTAAGTATTTAAATATTTATGTTTATAAATAATCACAAGTTATTTTTAAAAACAGTACAATTACCCTTTTTACAGTACTTATTTTGTACAAATCCCTGCATTTACTCCTGTATTTTTGTGCAACCCAAACAAAAAATCATTAACATACAAATGATCATATGTCTAATTTATATGAATTTAAGAACAAGTTTATAAATATTATATCGGTCAGCTGATGTCAATCAGCTTTGTTTGCAACTCTTGTGGTTTTCTGCAGAACAGAAATTGGATTCGTAAATGATCGGTTTCACTCTCTGTCCTCTCCTTTACTGTCTGTTTCTCCCTGTCTGCTTGTGTCTGTCAGCCCACAGAGGAGTCATGCAGCTCACAGGCCATGACACTCTGACCAGCATTAGTGCAGAGGTGTGCGGAGCAACACACACACACACTATTAGATCCTTCTGACTGTTCCCACAGCAGGGCAGACACCAGGCTGTTTATTTAACCATTAGCCAGGGGGAGGGGAGGCCAAGCTGGGTGAGCAGAGGGGGGCGCAGGCTTTTAGCAAGACTGCATTGGACTCACACATACACACACTGCCAAAATGTTAGCCTTAAAAAGTTTAGTTTTATATTCAGCCAAGTGTTTTCTGAAACAAGAAAGAAATACTAATGGGGTGAGATAATGCCACTCATTTCCTGTGCAGTTCTACTTTTCATACAAATAAATGTTAGTCAGTTCTAATCACTGCACTATGAACAGGAGAAAAAACAGTTGGGAATATGAGGAGAATACTACAAGTTTGTCTCATCTGATTTGGGAAAAGCAGCGAAGATTATTGTGTTTTACTTACACAAACCTTCAACAACTGATTTTTTGATCACTTGTCGACATAAAAACTGTGCCACACAACACTGACTTATGCTCACATTAAAGTTGATATGGCATACTTATTGGCATTAGCAGTAATTCCTTATTTACTCATCCAGCCATTATGGGAAAGCAATCTCTTTCATTTTTAGTGTGATACTTCTTCTCTTCTTCTACTTCTCTTTTTAGCTTTGTTTTTGGTCTCTACCAGCTCCAGATGGAAATATGTCTCTTTAGCAGCTAAATGCTCCACTATATTTACAAGCTCATGGCTATCTGTGGCCGTCTGCTGTTTGTTGATGAGCAATTAGTGCACAGTGGGTTTTTAGGGCTTTGAGAGAATCAAAAAGAGTGGAGCACTATAGCAAGTTTTATGCATTCACCATAACCAGCTACTCGCAGCACAGCTGCTGTGCTGAGGTGTGTGTGTTTGTGATAAAGAATTACCAGATTGATAAAGACTAATACATTTTAATGGTCAAGGAGGCATCACTGCACCAGCTGATGTGCCAAACATTACTATGAATCCTCTTGCAAGAATCATTTGCAAGTAAATGAGAGCGGAGAGAGAAGTTACTGTAGGAACAGACTGAGGAGACAGGAGGGAGCTGCGATGTGATTCTGGTGGGAGAGAGATGGGTTTTCACTTTAAGATAGTATGAAGTGAGGCCTGACAGATAGGGTGGGAACGCCATTTTATTCTATCACCGTAGCCAACACACATACACAAACAGAGAGAGAGAAACAATAAAAAAGAGACACTGTCATATACACGAAACATGTGCACACTATACACACATTTTGGCATGTATTCATTGAGATGCTACCTTTCCCTGACCCACACATTCACACACACACACCCACCCACACACACACACACGAAAAGAGAGAGCCAGAGACAAAGAGAAAACTGTACTTAACGGAGCTCCTCCACCCTGCAATCCTTTCAAACCAAACCAAGCCTGAACACCTGCAGAACTATGACAAGTGCTCTGGCTGACACACACACACACAGCCACAGTTCTAATGCAATAGTGATTATTCATTTTCTCAGGTTGGGTCTTTTTTCTCTTTTCAATGGTCACAAATTTCAGAATCAGTTCTAATCAGCTTGTTTGTGATAGGTCCCTATGAAGCCTTCTCATAGAGTGATGTGTCCATGCATTAATATGTAAATGCTTTTTGTCCATATACTGTATCGCTGCAAAGACGACTGTGTGTTTCCGTGGGCTTTTGGGGAACAAAAAGATGAGGGGAGCAGAAATGGGGAGGAGAGGAGTGTATGGCATATAATCACACAGACTGGATAACGTTGAAAAGCCTCGGGCCAGCACTGACAAACACAGCTGCTTACTGACACAGTAAATCTACTGAATGACTCTCTGCCCTTCTCTGCCTGCCTTCAAACACACACACATTCAAGTGCGCACACACACACACACACACACACTTGAAACTGAGCATGTTTGAGGGTTTGGGCAGTGCCACTGGGCTGTCTCAGGTTGGATAATAACTCTTGGCCTGTCAGAGCAGAGTGCTAGCTGTCCAAAAAGCTGTCAACGTCCCACTTACCCTAAAACCAGCACAACTATGGCCTGTGCTTACGGGATCTTTGCAGGCAGTATTCCCGACACACTTTAGCTGACACACTCTGTTACAGCTCCAGGAGTCACATGCAACCTCTTTTTTACTATAACTCATTGTAAAAAAAAAAAAAAAATTTAGCACACAGGTTGTACCATTATTTTCATGAATGTTCATTTAGATCAGTGAAGCTGGTGCTGGTCACCGTTAGCAGAACTCACCTGCTCACAGAGTGAAGATAAGAGGGAGACAGAAATTGTAATGATCTGTTTTTATCTAAAACTGGGAACAACAGAGACTACAGCCAGGCTGAAACATTAAAAGAAAAACAGATGCTATGACTCCTGACCCACTATTGTGTTGTTTTTTAGTTGCAGTTCAACTGTGCTGTCAACTAAGTGAAGAAATCTCTCTCATACTTTTTGCCATAGTCAGTCAATCATCAATAATAATTTTTTGGCGACTAAGCAACCAACCATGTAGTATTCTACCTCCTGTTCATAATGGCCCAGTGTGTATCAGTGGTCATATAACGTGTTTTCATGGGTTATTCCGGGGAAGGAGATTATTTATGGATGATTGGTTGGTCAAATGCTCATCTGGTGGTTTTTGTTTTAAGATGCTGTCCTAAAGTAAAAATGTCTTAATGTGAGCTTTGCATAAAAGTCTACCAACTGTTATACCGTTGTACCGTTTATGTCTGCTTAAGAAGCTGACTATGACGAAACAATCGGCAAATAGTAATAGTATAATTAATAGTATTTCTCACTGAATTTGCTCTCGTTGTCTCAGGTGTTCACTCTTGAGCTAACTCTCTCCTGCCCTTGTTTGCTCTCAGCTCAATCACACACACTCCCTCTATCTTTAGCTCCCTCTTAAACTATTAAACTTTTTTTTTTTTTTTACCGAACGCCTCTGCATCCTAATATAAACACCAAACACCTCCTTGACAAACTATGATCACAAAATAGTTTTGCTGTGTAGAAAAGCCCGGAGTGAGAACCGTTGGAAAATAATTGTAGTCCCTGTTCCTTCTGTTGAAACACAGGATCTCGGTCCACTAGGAAAGTTCATGCTGTGGAAACGCCCAGTTAGGTACTAAACTTTCAGACTAAACTTGTCTCCAGAGTAGGTGTTACCACTGCGGTGATGTAGCAATGAAAAGGTAAAAGAGAGGAGTCAAACTCCACACTCTTCCTTCCCTCATCCATCTGTTCATTACACTGCTTCATTCCTGAGGATGGAGGTGTGCGCTTGGAACACAAAGTTGTTTCGAAACATCTTTGACTTTTCACATAAAGTAACTTAGCTGCCTAATGGCTATAAGAACTCAATACGATCTCTACTTGGTATTTGTATGTATTTACTTGTGTGTGCGAGTTATTGTCATTAAATGATGTAACAATGTTATGTCTTTTCCAAGGCTGCCCCTCCCCCTCTCTGTACTTTTTCCTCCTTCACCACCCTCCCTCTGGCCACAGTCAGGCCCAGATGAAAATATGAACTTGTAGAGAGAAGTTAATCTCCCACACAAACGCAGAGCGGAGGCTGTAACTCAATACAGCCTGCTTTGTGGGAGGCCAACTTGTCCTCATCTCGGAGAATTAATACAAGTTGTCCACTTATGAGGAATGAGATTAAAATGTAGTTGGCTCTTATTAAACCCCAGAATGAACACAGAGGCATAAAGGAGCTCTCTGTGCAAGTGTTAGAGGGTTAGGAGGTGCAAATGTATGTATATGCTTGTGTGTGTGTGTGTGTGTTTTGTTTGTGTGTGTGTGTGTGGTGTACATTAGGCCCAGTGTGTGTGTGTGTGTGCAGGGCGGGGGCTTGAGATTCCCTAGCAGGCCTTATTGGAGATGATTACTCTCATAAAACCTCTGCTCTCTAAATTGCCCTCCCCTCCTCCTCCTCCTCCTCCTCCTTCTTCCATCTGCAGCCTAAACACACTTAATCAAGCGCAGGTGTGTCCTGATGCATTTACAGACGCCTCGCTGACAGACAATCTTCTTCAGCAAAACAAGGCAGAAGAAGAGGCAGGAGACATTTGACCATGTTTTCTTCTTCTTACGTTGTATACCGAGGCAGCGGATGACAGATATGAATGAAAATATGAATGAGAACAAATGTGTCACATATTAGTTTCCTTTTACTTCATTTCCTAATTTCTCCTCTCCTCTTCTCTCCATCCGTCTACTCTCTCTCAGGCTTAATTCACTCATGGATCAGCCAGTGTTGGGGATCTGTGGGTTAATACGGTTACCGGGATAACAATCTCCCCCTGCATCGCTCCATGATAGATGGGCACTGTGTGTGTATGTGTTGAGTGATTGAGCAAGTGGGTGAGTGAGTGAGAGATAAAGTAAGCTGCCGCTGTGTAAAAATGTGTGTGTGTGTGTGTGTGTGCATGCGCCGTCCGCAAGCGAGAGTGTGGAAGCAGAGGGGGCCGTGGTATCCGTCAGAGGAGAACAATGGCTTTTAAATGAATCTGGGAGGTCGTAAATCACACAAAGAGAGAGCCCAAATGCAGCGCTGATTGCCTGGACGTCAGAGTCAGCGGACGACAGGAAGGAACGAATGAACGAGAGAATGAACGAGAGCCCCAGCGAGACACCTTGTTAACGCCTGAACAAAACGCCTCCATTAGGAACCAATGGCCTACTTATGCAAATGAGTCCACATACGCACACTTTCTCTCCTGAAAGTTCTGTCCTTGGGAGGCACATGCAGTCAGTCAGTCAGGACAAATGTAAATAAATCAAAGGACAAACACTTTCCATTACATGTTTGTCGGTCTGCAGTACAGCTCAGAGAGAACTTACAGGAGCCCTTTGCAGTTCATACCTGTGCTGGCATCACACTGTTGCCTAATACTGTTGATCTCTTCAAATATTGAAATCGTGAGCTCTGCACACATTTAAGTGGAAGATAAATGTCTTGCCCAACTTGCCATTCTTTCAATATATGTTTTGCTTGATCTTCTATAATTTAAATTTGGCTTGATAAAGATATAATTTCACTGTCACTGGTTACGTCTGTAGCTGTTAGTGTATGTGTTAATACTAAGCAGTTGTAAATCATTAGGGCAATGCTTCATTATGGTTAGCACGAGTGTTGCCTCAGAGAGAGAGATGAGTGGTAGGCAGAGTGTAATTACAGGTATGTGGGGAGAAAACATGCAATTACAGATGTAGAGGAGGCATTTTGCACACTTTTTCACTTGTGTGTTGTGGAAGCTTGTTTATCTCTCCTCTCCCCGGTGGTGGAAAGCAAGTTGGTTTACGCAAGCATTGTAGTTCAGTACATTTTCACAGTCATTATACTCAGAGAATTTTCATTTTATGCCACCTTATAGTTGTACCTCACATTGCAGTGTGAACGTTTTACTCCACTATATTTATGTGACAGCTTTAGTAACTAGCAAGGAAATGTTTTATTTGCTCTGGCCAATGCATCTGACACCCCTTCCATTCAGACAGATTTTCAGGGGACTGGCCAATCACAACCATTTATCTAATATGGGGTGGGTTTGATATAGCACGGTGGCAGAGGAGCACCATGGAGGCATTTTTGTAGTTAGATGAGTAATGCTGCTTTTTATTTTCAAATTATTCAGTCAACAAGGGCAGCACTCGTTGCCAGTACACAGATATATCGATGCAGTTGACGTCTTTCTCTGTCTTCGCATTCTGTGCTCCGTTTACACGTAGCTGTTGCTCAGCTCTAAGTCATATGTTTCGTTGCTCTGATTGGTTGTATGTCTATGCAATTGTGTCCAGGGTCATTTAGGCCTGCACCTGTTGATGACACACCTCTGATACTGAAAACAAACTGAGATATTTGAGACTATGCATTTACTGATAATACTAATACTGACTAGCGAATAAGTCTGATGATGCCAACTACTTGCTATACAGCATTTAACAAAACAGAAATGATCATATAAAACACTACGTGTTGTTCAAGTGTGTTGCTCCAACCTTTGACCTTTTACGAAAACTGTATCTAATTGAGTCTCTTGTCACATTTCAGATGACACTGAGTTGTTAACTGTTTCCCCTCAAAGCTTCACAGATGGTCTCCTTTGAATAACTTGTCATGGCCCAGAAAATTGCAGTTATCCAACATTTAATCAAAAATATCGGAGAAACTTATTTATGTACTTCATGTCTTTAGTTGCAAATTTATCTGGCAGAGTGTTTTTTGTTTGCTTGCTCTTTAATCCCCCAGTTATCGTTTAAAATCTTCTCAGATTTTTCCTGTGGCTCTCTAGTTTGGGAACCACTGGACTAAATATTTTGCATTGTGTACAGGTTACTAAAAGCAGCTCCACCTTTACGACCTAAAACGGTAAAATGCTGCTTACATTTATAAGCAATATTAACTCTAACTATTTAATATTTTTAGCAATATATTGGTCACATGAGCCATTTGACGGTAGCATAAGTACTTTTACTTTTTACTTCATACGTGAAGTTTTAATCAAATCTGCAGTAATTGATTTTTTGGTAACTTTGGGGAGAGAGAACAACTTTGAACACTACATAGACGTGGCATCAGCTTTAACACGATATGGCAAACATATCAAACAGTTTCCTGTTTGCTTATCCAGCAGAGCAATAATAATTATAAGGAGTGAGGGAATAATCTGTCCCTGTAGCTGCTAAATGCTCCACTATGTTCAACAGCTAGTTGCTAACTGTGTCTGCTGTCTGGTGCTGAGCAGGTTGTGTACAGTGGCTTTTTAGAGCTTTTTAACTGTAAACATCTGCCTGCTGTGGCCCAAAACAGCATTATGGGAGCGGTGAGAATGAACCCAAACAGTAAAGCATGCGGGTCGACTGTTTAACAGTGAACTGAAACTCGCTATAAATCTGAATAAAGCTAAAGGGATCTGCTACTGTGATAACTCTATAAAGGCTAAACACCATTTAATGAACTTTTTCACGTTCTCATTTTGATAAATTACCATAAAAATATCATTCAAGAGCTGCCTGAAGTGAGATTTTGCATGCAGGAATATTTTAACATAGATTTTTTTATTTTTTTATTTATTTATTTTTTTTAGAACTTTTACTTACTAAAGGATGTGCGTACTCCTGCCTCCACTCATCTCCTCTGATTTTTCCCGGGCTTGTTGTGTTCTGTCGCAGTCAAAGAACAACTGGCAGTGACCTGGGGTCACTGTTAGGGTTGAGATCAGGTCATCGCATTTGGCCACCCTGGGCAGCCCAGCTGATTATCCAAGGTTAGAGATGAGAGGTCAAGGGTCAGCTGGCTTCTTGTCTCACCTGTCTGTTGGCAGGGAAAGGAAACAACAGAAATAGAAAAGAAACAAGATGTGTGAGAAAGTGAAGACAGTGATGTAAACAAGTGTTTTAAATCACGTCTCTGCCCCCTTGTTTTAAGTTTGTCTGGATTTTATGTACATGACATGTAACTTGGCTCGAAAGAAACTGAGCAAACTGTGTGACAATTACACCAACCGAATACTCTTTCTTTCTTTGTTGATCCCTTGCTCTCACCCTCTCCCTCCCTCGCTGTAACCATAATAGTGTGTAATGTGCTGGCTGATTAGGACTTTGACGGCGAGGTTCAGACCAACCACCCAGACGCTGAGGTTAGTTAGTCTGGGTTTTGTGGCCAGACTGTTTGGCTGGGAATACCCTTCTGTTAGTTAAACCTTAGCTTGGCCGCAAGTCACATTCCCACACATGTAAGTGTATGGACACACACCTGTTTCAAATAAACAACGACGCAACAGGGTTACAGAACAAACTGAAACATGCATTTCTAAGTTGTTCTCCTTTCTGAGGATAATCAGCTTTTTGAGTTGGGTGTTTTGAAACATTTTAAGGTCTCGTCTGATGGTGGGAGGTCCCATGGGAGCGGGACACACACACAGAAAACATGCTAGAAAAACAAGAGGACAGTCACTCCTCGATGGCATGTTCCTGAGACAAGTTTGACCCCTGAAGCAATGTGACAGCTGCTCTTTTCCCACCAGGACTGAAGAGAAAGAAAAGTACAAGGTTATAAAAGAGACAGTGCCCCAACTGATTGTGACCACCACTGAGCATAAAGAAGGCAGGTGGGCATCTGCAGTTGGGTTTGTCATTGTCCTGTGGCAGTCGGGGAGAACGTTCAGAGCAGTTGGTTCCCGCAAAGTCGACATTGTCTGTATTTTTCTCTGACGCACGCGGGACACGTAAACACACAGATTTGCAGAGAGATGCGCAAACACACAAACACACACACAATATTTACAATACTTAGAGTATTTGGTGATGGGTTAGCGGAGGCGTGACTGACCTCCTCAGTCATAATTAAGAGCCTAAAAGAGCAGAGCCTTTAGGCCTTTAGGCCAGCCGGGGGCCCTGCCCAGACACACTCCCTCAGACTGCACTGTTTATGTTTCATTAGAGCACAATTATATGTCGCATCCCTCTCTCTCGCCACCTCTCACTCTCTCTGACTTTCTCTGATTCATTCATGTGTGTCTCTTGCATGTGTGTATGTTTGCACTTTTTGCTCTTAGCAGGGTCAGAACAGTGTGTGCCCGGCTTCACTGAGCAACAATATTTGTCTCCCCCGAATCCTTATCACAGGTCAAACAAGCTGCTGAGAGGCCCTTCACTCCGCTATACATAGAGAGAACATAAGGGGGGAGGGAGGGGAGAACAAGCCAGAAGGAAAGAGAGCCACATATTATATAGAAAAAAAATATTATGGAAGTGTTAGAGATGAAAGAATGTAGCAGGGGCTGCGGGAGGAGGGAGGATGTACTGTGTGACAGTGAGAGAAAGGAAGAGGAGGAGGAGGAGGAGTGCCTTCCAGTAAGAGGTGGACAGCTCTTCTCCTCCGGCAGCACCACTGCAACACCACAAAGGAAATCACTGCACATAGCATGGAGCTGAAGTACAGAAACAGAAGAGTCCTGCTCAGGTCCAGTTTTACAGACTTGTACCTGACCTGAACCCACACGGCTCGGTACCAAAACCAATCCGCTCTTTAATGTCAAAACATATATGTTTGATTTGTCCAAACTCTTAAGTGGAAAATGTTGTTATGCGCTGGAACAGTGGCTTAGCAGAGTCTCACTGAGTTGTCTGGCAACCTCACAGTGACGACCTTACTCCTGGAAGTCACTGGCCCAGATGTGAAAAAGTTCCAGAAATTTTCTTTGAGTTGATCCAATTATCAAACTGTTGGCAGGAGGGCGGATAAACTTATTAGGCAAAACATTAAACTGTTCCTTTAAACACACAATTTAATTGCAGTTTTTAAACTACTGAGCATAATTTTAGACTGAATGACCAAAATTGTTTTTTTGTGCTTCTGTTTCTCTCTCTGTATGTCTCCATGAATTACAACATACAGTATATACATATATGCACATACAAATCATTTTAACCAGATACCTACACTTTTGCCTGCCACAGGTACCCTCAAGTAACCAAAAAGAAATGTGAAAAATTACTTGGCATAACAACTGAAAAACAGAAACAGCCTGGTTTTTATGCAACCAACTGTTTTTGTCACAGTGTGAAATACAAACAGTAAATGCATGGTAACTATTATATTACAATATGTTTGTCAATTATCCTGTAAGAGTTACATATAAAAGTTCAGCCTTTAGACTGTGCCGCATTCTAGGAAAGGTAGAAAACAAGAGGGCATTAAAATGTCAGAAAGCCAGATCTCACTCTTGTTGTCTTTACCTGAGGATACTCAGGAGTAATTAGCAGCTTTAAATCAATATTTAGTGATTCATGGTTGTTTACTCCTTCACCACCACCACCACCACCATCATCAAACATACATGGATACACACATGTTGGAGTCATCTGGTCTAGACATGCTGCCGGGGGCAGACACAGTGTTAACCCCATCCATGACCAGACGGCACAAAGTACACCCCGCAGACCCACCCAAAGTCACCATGGTGGCAACCCAGCAAGGCAGCGTAACAGGAAAACACACGAACACACCATATGCAAACCGTTTGCATTCATACACAGCAGTGTGCTGATTTGATTTTGAAAATAATGGTGGGAAAGGTCAAGATGTTTGAGACTATTGAGTTTCAGCCTGTGAGTCAACAACCACAGGTGTCGAATTCAGACTGCAAAATGCTACATATCTGTTATAAACCCCTGCAGGTATGCATAACAGTCTAATCTGCAGCAAGAAATGTGTGAAAGATGCAGCAGAGAGGAGGAGACTGGGACTCCCTGCACTCGCTGTCCCATGGCCTTTCTGAACAGTGGCACAGATGTTTCCATGAACATTCATGACCTTTTCTTAGCTCAAGCCATCACTACTGTCGCTTTCTCCTCATGCCTGGTTTACTCTTTCTGATTTGGTTTGTTGTCTCATTCATTTTTTTTTTCCTTCCGTCTCTCATACTCCTGGTTTCCCCCTCTTTTACCATTTCCTGAGAACAGGAAAGCCCCTTCAGACAAACAGGCCTGGTCCGTCCATCCAATACACACACATGCACACACACTCACTCTCTTTCTCTCTCTCTCTCTCGGTTCAGCAGGCTATGTAAACACATTGGGTGGACTACAGCTGGCGTAGAAGGAGAGCAGTGGGACATAGTGTGTCTGTGTGTGTAGGTGTGTAGATATTTATGTCAGCGCATGCAGGCATACTAAGAGTGAGGAGACATTGACCAAATGAAGGAATTGTGTGTGTGTCTGTGTGTGTGTGCATGCGTGACTGAGTGTATCTGGAGTGGGGGTGTTACAGGCATGAGATACCAAGGGACACTGGTGAGGAAGCTCACAAAGTCTGGAACTTGTGGGGGTATTGAATGGCTCATTAAGTGTGTGTGTGTGTGTGTGTGTTCGTACAGCTGTGGATGCCAGACACTGTTCTACAGGAAAACAGGAGTTAGCCTGCACCCTTCCCAATCAAAGAATGTGTTAAATCAAAGTTGTACTCTTGACCACTGGTGTGTATTTTTAGCTTAACGGGTTGGATTTTGTGTATGTGTGTATCGGCACGCCTCGCTCAGTACAGTCCCACAAATGTTGTGTTTGCAGAAGGAAATACCTTGACAGGTTTTTGGAACACCCGCCTGGGTACCCCCTCTCCATCTTGCACTCTTTTTCTCCATCCCCTTCTCTTCCTTTGGTGTAGTTTTTGGTGTTATTTTACACTCACACACCCTTCCTCTGGCTTACAGCAGCACACTCCCTCCCCATTACTAGCGTTGTGTAACAGCCATTTGGTGAACAGAAAACTTAACATTTGGAGGATGAAGTGAGAAATGATTGTAAATCTCATTCTGTGATAATACTGACTGTATTACGTCACTGGTTATGTCACCTTCACATCCTGAAGTAATTAAAGTTTTTCTAAATGTTTCTCAAGGTTTTACCTATGAGGATCTGTGGCATTATCATTATAATAATTGTCAAAAGATCTAGTATGCAAGTATGCAAATATTGATAAAACGTGTCCATGTAGTGGGTGCACACTCATTTTTCTACCCACACCCTTTTTTTCTCACTTTTCTCACTTTCCCTCCTACCTCTATTTTTTCTCCTTTTCACACAATCAGCGTTGACAGTTTAACAGCAGAGAGAAATGCTCTCACATTTTTCTGTGACAGATGTGTCAATGTCCCATAATGATGAAAGGTGACATTCCACAGAAGACAGGAAGCACTGCTCAAAGGCCACAGGAAACAGGAAGTAACCAAGGATGAGCTGTATGACTCACTTACGGTTACTCGCGAGGAGTCTTCAGAAGATGAGGTGTGACGGTACAGACTAATGCAGAAATTGAGAGAGAAAGAAAAATCGTTTTAAAATCCTCATTGAAGAGGAATGTGTGTGTGTTGACAAGCCACATAACAGACGTGGTGTGAGAGAGAGAGGGAGAGGGAGAGAGTGAGTTTATAACTAGTTTTGTGTTGAAAGGTCAAAGTCAGGCCGCGGATTTGAAATTGAAATGAAGTGTTGGTTTGGCACTGTGCCCACCTCAGTACTCTATGGAAAGAGAGTGTTTGTGTGCGTATGTGCAGCACAACACCACCTGTGTACACATGAATCCCAATTTCCCTCACTTTTACACGGCTGTCACAAAGAAAACACATTTAAGATTTTAACAGTCTTTTTGATGATCGAGCTGAGAATGGTCATATATGCATTTTTTAAGGAAGGTGAAGTCCTGAATTCACTTGAAGACAATCATCATCTTTCAAAGGTGGTCTTTTCCCCTTGGACAAGTGATGCTGCTCTTTTGTCGGGAAGGTAAATGTTGTATTTTTATAATAATTCCCTCTGACTTTTAGCAGAGATACTCATTAACAGAGTATTAAAATAAAGTATGGTGGACTGTCAAAGAGGTGGCAGAGGATGCTTCATGCAGTGCAGGTTCAGACTGGGTAGTTCAAATGAATACTACGTTACTTGTCATTCTCACAGTACAGGACAATTTGCGAAGTGTAAACAATGAGGTCTCTGCAAGCTTGCTTTCAGGTTTTCATGTCCTTGAATGCGCTGTGTTATTTATACAGAGATAAACAGACTTGAACCTGATCAATTTTAGGATCATTACCATAAAATTCATGTTTACACAAACACATTTCTCAGCAGTCACACATCAATTACTCACAAATAACATCTCTCAGTTATTACATTGGTTAATAGGCCTCCCTGGCTTGACTGTGTAAACCATTCAGTGACTGATATGCTGCTGACAACTCTGGAACTGAGGGTGGCAGAGATGCTGTTGGGCTGTGGATGGGTAACAGAGGATGAAACAGGAAAGTGAGGGAATGGCTGCCTGCCAGAGCCCAGCGCCAGGTGCAGAATGTAGGGTAGAGAAGTGTCCTTCCTCAGCTCCCCCGTGGAGGGCACCAGCCCATACTGAACCTCTGCGCTGTCCCGGTACCCTCTACTGCTGCTAGGCCACTTTTCCTCCACACTTGGCTCAGCTGTTTCTCGAATCTCGCCCTCAATTGCTCCCTGTTTCTCTCTGAGTAGAAAACAACTCTGCCCCAAACAGAAGAAGGAGATTGTGTCAATTAAATGGTATGTGCTGTATGCCACAAATCACACACACATGTTTTACACTCACAACCACCACCGCCCCCTCCCGCACTTCTCCCACTGTTTCTCTCTCTCTCTATATATGTTGGACAGAGCCACTGAGGTTTATGGCTCATATGTGTTGTGACAGTGTGAAAGGCACAGGAAGGAAAGGCTGCACTTCCTCTGATGCTCCTGCTGCTGTGGACCAGAGGAGATAAGAGCACACAAACACACACACATATACACACACACACGGATGCACACACAGAGCCATGGACAGACAATCACAACACAGATCCATGCTCTCTACACTAACACCCCCTCCCTCTCCACCTCCCCTGCAGATCAGCTTCCACGTGGTTTGGCCTTAATCAACCCTGTGCACCAACCCCCCCTCTCAATCTCCGCCTCCATCTCACACATTGTAGTTTGTTCTCATCTCAACAATTTGCACTCCCTGGTCCATCTCAAAGTGTTTGAACTGGCGGCGCTAGACTAACACCGGAGGCTGTTAGTTTCAAATTGGCAAAAAATCGCTGCTCATATTAACACTGAACTATTCTGGTTATTGATACAGTGCAATTATCTGGCTGCTCTGCCATAAAAAGTGTCCTCTCTATCCTTTTATTGTTTTATTAACATGCATAAATGGATCATACGCACCTCCCTCAGAAACTTCCTGGAAAGTGTGTATGCTGTGCTTTCCAGGGTGAAACTGCTGCTGAGAGTATGTGCCTGCATTATTTTTTGTGTGTGCGCGCGCTCTTGCTCGCTGACGTAAGCCCCTCTATCTGATGATGCCCTTCTAATCCCCACAGTGATGTGTCATGAATATGGAGTTTAAGACTCAAATCCCCAGGGATACACAGGCTATAGATAGCTTGCTCCTTCTACACATACACACAAAAGGCGCACACACCTTCAGCAGCACTCCCACTCGGGCACACACGGCGTACACACTGCTGCTGACCCTTGTGACGTTGAAAGGGCAGAACAGGGAGAAACCAGAGAGAGGTGATTAAGATAAAAGTAACAGAGTCAGAGGAATTTCAGTGGATGGTGGAAATAACTAAGGAATGCAGAAAATAAGGAATGTGCTTATGGAGCTGCTGATTGACTGTGAAAGAATTAAGTCTTACTTAAAAGCTTTGAGCAAAATTTCTAATGGGATAAATAACTATGTTCCCACCACATTAATATGGGAACAGAAATCCAGTCAATCAATTCCCAAATATGTTGTGATTTTAAGAAAGAAGGTTCTGTCAGGATTATGAGTTGATTGTGGATGAACAGAGTGCAGGGCTTCAGTGACAGAGACCAGAGTTTGCATCCAGACTCACATCTGTGGTTAGGCTTAAGTAACAAAAGCACTTTGGTTAAGGTTGGGGGAGGGACCATGGTTTTGGTTAAATTTTAATTAGCACCATGAACATCATGAACGACTCTTTTTTGCATTATAATTTTACATTCTTGTGCATTAAACTAAACCATGTACAATCCTTCTCTAACCTTAATCGAGTGCTGCCAGGGCTTAAACCTAATCATAAAAAGTTTAATAAAGTTGTGCAAGTGGTTATGGTTTTACAATGATGTGACTGGATATTTGCACAGAAAATAAATGAAACAATTGACATTTTCTCATTCTGCTGATTAAAAAACTATATTTTTTGTCAAAATGTGCGTGCTGTTGCAATATTGTTCTATTTGAATGTGACTTTGTATGTTACAGAACAAGATAGAGTTAGGGAAGTCCAGTGGGGCAACAAACAGGAAGTGAGACGATCATAAGGGTTTTAAACAAATCTGTTTTTTTCCCAAACCTCCGTGGAAGAGAAAACAAGGGTGAACAGTAAAATACTTGTTTCTGTTCCCAAATCTCAGAAATTACTGTCGTGAGTATGCAGTTATCAAAACAGATATAAATGATGGCCACAACTATGATAATCAGACTCAAGCTGCAATACACACGAATTATCCTTGAATGTCAAGGAGGGCTGGATTAAAACAACAGTCGCGTGGTACCATCCAATCATGCGATAATGATTAAGCTACAATCGATTTAGTCTACGTTTAAATCACAAATAGCTGAAATTGTGTAAATTACTTGTGTAAATTTGCTTGTGTGTGCATGTGTACAAATGTGTGGTATGAATTGGTATGAAGGCTAAGAGGTACTGGAAGCTCTTTATGTTTTATTGAAGGCAGTAATCTGAAAGTGTGGTTCCTCAGGTTATTGCGGCCTGGGACACACACACACACACACACACGCGCGTACTGTAGGTGATAAAAGCCATAATGTAAGTATAATCACACTCTCTGCCTTTTTCCTGACACACGCACACACACACACACACAAATGTATCTCACCACGCCCCAAAAGCTTGCCAACCCATATGGCTTGGGGATAATAAACCGAACAGCCAGCAACACGTCTCCTGCACTCCCGAGCCAGGCAAGCCAAAGGAATGCACATCTCTCCAGTTCACTCCCTCCCTTTATCTGCCTCTTTCTTTTTTTCCAACCTTCTCTGTCTGTTTGTCATTCTCTGTCTTTTCCTGCACGACTCTGAGGCATTGACTCAAGGACCCTCTTTTAAACTCAAGAGGTATGTGTCCGAGTGTATGTTGGCATCCCAGTGTGTGTTTGTGTGTTCGAGGTGTGCCAAAGAAACCAGTCCGACGAGTCTGTGAAGAGCGTGCCCTTGGGATGGAGGGAAGAGAGGGGAAGTGGGATGGAAAAAGGGAGGGAGTGTGAGGATGAAATGAAAGGGAAAATAAACAGTCATGTGAAGGAGTGAGGGGAAAGGGGAGAGATGATTGGTAAGGATGAGGAGAGCCCAATTTATACAAACTTCAGCTTGGAGGAACGGCATCTCTCTCGCTAATCTCACTATGCCTCAAATGCCAACTATGAATGTGACCAAACACACCTCTCACCCACCACCTCCCTTGTTTCTTCCTCTGTCACCCGCCCCCTCTTGCGCTTCTCTTCCCAGGCCTCCCACCTCTTTGTCTCTCTGTGGTGCAGTGGGACAGCCAGCGAGGCCTGCGGCAGGAGCGCTAAGCCCGGGCCTGGATTTGGAGCACGGCTGCTCTCGGTTGAGCGGGATCCAGGCCCCCTGAGGGCTGAGGGGTGGGAGCGGAGGGTGGAGGGTAGAGTTGGGGGGTGGAGGGCGGGAGGTAGGGAGGAGAGGGAGGAGAGCAGAGGCAGCGAGCAGTACAGTTCTGGATCACCTTCAAAGAGCTTCAATCCCAACGGAGAGACTGGATTTCTCTGCGGAGAGAGGGAGAGAAAAGGGGGAGTGTATGAGGGGAGAGAGAGAGAGGGGGGGAGACATGGGAGACATGGGACAAAGGGAAAGTGTGAAAAGAGAAAGGAAAGAAGTGGTTTGGGTTATAACTTCTCTCCCATTCTCCTTCTCCCTCCCTCTTTTTCTCTCTTTGCATGGCATGCATGCACTTGCCCTTCATGCAGCAAGCTATACTGAGATGATCTATCTCTGTGCTGGAGCAGGGAGACATGGGAAATCTGGCCCGCACAAAGGCGTCGTTGTGCCTCCCAGGAGCTTCCTTTAGGGGCCAGCATGTGTGTATGTACGCCTGTGTTTGTGTGTGACAAGGATGAGTAGGAGTTTACCTTCTCTGGCCCCCCACCCTCTAGAAGGTTCTTTTAACACACTGCCAAATACACCTCTAAAAAGCCAAGGACATTGCAGATTGCCACCTAGGCGTCTCATTCTTGTGCATGTGGAGAATGACTTTCAAGCTCTGCACTTATAAGCCTCTTACAGAACACACAAAAAGTGTGTGAGAATTTGGGGAACTGTGGATTTGTTCAGCTGCAGTTGCGCGTGTTCATGTTTTGTGAATTTGGGGCAAATAGTACATTTTATAGTTTGTGTACCAGTGTGTGTCTCTGTGTGTGCATCAGTGACAGACCTTCATCCTGAGTCTGGGTCAGCAGTTTGTTTAGCATCAATTAGAGGCTCTGTGTTCCTCAACGCAAGCGTGAAGGGAGAATTAACGTGCAGTGGCACATTCCCACCAGCGTGTTATTATTAACAGCACTTCAGCTGGAACAGTCCTAACGCAAGTTTTGCATATGCATGTCTTGATGCATGTATATGCAAGGACATACATGTGCACGTATACATAGGTTAGTTGTTCAAATTCAGAAAGTGCTTTATTTTTCCATTTTTTCTTTTCTCTCCCTCTGTCTTCTCACGTTCCTCTCCTCTCTTTCAAGGACTATGGTCTGACCACAGCCATTTCCCTTAGCCTCTGCCTTGCCTAGCAACACACAGCACATAGTTTCCATAGAACATGCATTTAATGGGAGAGAAGATATATAGATACTGGAGAAAGTCTCTTGTAAAGACAACTGAGTCTAAAGATTTCCTGCTCTGCTCACAGACAAAGTCTGAAAAACACATGTTCAGTGGTTTTAGTGCAGACTTTTCTCTTACAGTCATGTAGTAGAAGACTATACATGGAACTGAGGCTGAAACAGGACTAATATTATCTCAACAGCAACATTACAGACAGGGTATGGTTATGATAAATGAAACACCAATGTAATTACTAATTACTGCCTTGTGGTAGTGGGTTCTGTTTTTTCTTGTCATGGGTTCGGTCCAGTCTTTACACAGAAAATAATTACTGTTAAACAAAATAATCCATAGTGATCATCATTTGAACCTGAAAACTCAGCCACAGTCTGGACGGCCCTGGGCTGACGACCGCAAAACCTCTGCCTGAAGTTTGAAACTAATATTTCGATGTCTAACAGAGAAAAAGTCACTTTTAAAGTCAGTTTGACAACCACTTTGCTTTGTAAGAAACAAGCAATGTGTTTTCTTATAGGGATAACTGTTTGACTAAAGTTCAGTCAGTCTCACCCATTAGATTTTTTTATGTTCTTTGTAACTATCTGATGAATACAGTCCAACTTAGCAAGTGAGCAAGTTGCAACCCGTTGACTTTCCAGTACTTGTAGTGTGTGTGTGAGAGAGAGAGAGAGACACACACACGAAGGAATTATCAGTGTGCACTGTATTTAGTCAAACCCTGTACCTTTAATATTAAAGCCTATATCTTATAGCAACATTGCATGTTCTACGGTGTTGTTTATATTTTAGGTTTAAGCCTAAAATTGAAACTGAACTCGGCCCAAACACCCCCAGGTTCTGTTGGCCTTGGGCCCGGCTGCATGCCTTAAATACCTCCATGTACCGTATGTTTGGATAGGATCATATGGTAGTATTATATTATTATGTTATTAACAACTCTGTTGAAAAAAACAAAGTCAATGTCATGCTCCGCAAATCGTTTTGAAGCGTCAACACATCCCGACATGTTAAAAGAGCCATTGTTTTCTTTGAAAACCGCCTCCAAGAAAGATATGCATCATTCATGATCATTCAACATTATTATGTTAGAAGTGATTAGAACATGCCTAACCCTCTTAGGGATTATTGGATTGAATTCCTGCCAGGAAATGTACCACACACGGGCGCAACATTGCCAGAATCCTTCAGTTTGGCAGTATTTATGTTGCTTTTTTCCTTACTTTGATTACACCCTCTGCATAAATATGGAATATAGTTTCTAGTCTTTTGTGTCCTTTTGTGCTCTTTGATGGGGGATGGGATGTCAGTGGGCCCCTGCCAGGAGAAAGGTTTCCTGGCTTTGCCAAGGTATGCCCTCCTCCCTCTCTCTCATGTGGAGCGAGGCTCTATACTTGCTTGTAAATAGTGAGATAAGTGTGGTTTACCCGTAGCTAGGGTGTAAGGTGCACTCAGCACCGCCCTGACATGTCTGTGCCAAAGCCCAACAGGGGTGTAATTACCTGAGACTGGGTCAGCACTTTATCCTGGGTAAAAATACCTGCCTACTTATAGAAGGGGAATAGAGAGGGCAGCTCCATGCAAAGGGAAGCCTGTCTTCACACATCCAGCGGACTGCTCCTCTATGTTGGGCGATGCTCTTGTAGTTTCTCCACTGCAGCTTTAGAGGAGTCATATAGCATTACTTAACAATCTGTCATGGGGACTCCCAGACAAAAAAAAACCTTTCCATCTCCTTCCTCGGCTTTACATGGCAGCGACGGACTGACCTACAAAACACTTTTACACACGTCCAATATTCCACTCTCCACCTCCAACTGCGGCCGACTTTCAGCCCAGTACCTTTCCACACTCTCTGTATTCCCCTACTCCGCCCCTTTCACACCACATCTGTCTCTCTGCCCTCCGAGTCAAGGACACAGAGGGCCAAGCAGACATACAGAGGACAGCTCTGCGCCAATCAGGAGACAGAGTGAGCTTGTGTCAATTAAATGGTATGTGCTTATGCCGCAAATCACAGACACATGTTCTCTTCTCCCCTCCCACCCTGTGGCTGTTGCCTCTCTTCTCCACCACCTAATGCAGCGTAATCATCCTCATTACCTAATGAGACCCTACTGTACACACAAACTCTCCCTCTCTTCTCCGCCTTACACATGTGTATATAAAGCAGCCACATGCTCACGAAATTGTATAGTAGATGCAATACACAACCATCTGAACCTCCACTGCACTGCCAACAGAGTGGCTCTCACTGCCACAACACTGTAAAGCCTCTAATGCCACAGTAATACTATTGTGGTGTGTATTATCAACAGGACAGTGAGCACTGAATTAGGCTGGCAGCTGGGGAGGGGAGAAACCCCTCATTAGCTCCCTTCAATGTATCTACTTCCCCTAATCTGTTACAATAACATAATCTCTTTAAAAGTGCTGCAGCTTAAGTCCAATCTGGCTAAAACCTGACACGTGATTGAGGTCAATCCACAGTAAACCCCCAAACTGTGGGGTCTCAAGAAGTCCACACACCACCCCCACCCATCTAAGCACCAGTACAGTATGTGCAGGTATTGCACAGAATATATATAAAAGTCTTTCTTTATTTCTCATTTCCACTCACTGCCAATCTTGGTCTCAGTCAGACAGAGCCCAGCCTTCCTCCTGCTCGTGCCTCTGATCTCAGTGCAGTTTGTATCCTTTTCACAGCCGCTGTTGTATCTAACCCTGGTAGTAGAGCGCCGCTCTGCTCTTTTTTATTTTTTGATGTTTTTCCATAGTGTCTCTTGCCTCCAAACCACTTACAGATGTTGGCAGTGGGGAGCGTTGTGGCAACTCCAAACGAGGAAATCTAAATAGAGATCAGGCTGTAAAATAAAAAAGAAGGCCTGGAGAAAGAGAAAACAAGGGGGAAAGCAAGAGAGCAAATGCGTGAATGGGGTGAATGTTTGAGACCAAGAGACAGAAATGAGTGAGCATCGGTAGAAAATTAGTAGAGAGAAAAAAAACTATATACATTCTTCACATTTAAGTGGCGGGCATGTGATTTCAGAATTCAACGTATGGTGTTTCGCCCCACAATTACATTTTCTGATTTGTTTCTCAAACAACAGGCCAAAATAGGTAGGAGTAAATACAAAAGTCAGGTGCAAAATTGGTTTTCTTAGGGGGAGCATAAAGTTAGTATAAAATCAGCACCAGCCAAAAAAGCACCCACTGTAACAGGAAACATACATTTTCAGCAAACTACTGCAGCCTTTCAATAGCTGATAATGAATCCCCGTAAAATTCTATATGGTTCAAAACCACAACTTCATATTCGCTTCTCCAGTTACAGCTCCCTTGGCAGGTTTTTATATTAAATAGCAGGCTGGAGCATATAGGAATAACACCCACTAGTTGGAATTTACCAAGGCCTACTGGAAAACAGTTTGGCTGGGTCGAAGGTAGACTTGGCTCGACTCTGTGGTGGTAGCTCCACGTTACCTCCCTCCACCTGTTTTACAGGAAGTAGCCTCGTCCCGGTGGATCAGAGAGGAAATGTGTTGAAATGCCACATCCT
Source organism: Datnioides undecimradiatus (assembly GCA_008933995.1). NCBI lineage: Eukaryota > Metazoa > Chordata > Actinopteri > Lobotiformes > Datnioididae > Datnioides > Datnioides undecimradiatus. The sequence continues at coordinate 7,712,743 of WARS01000026.1, forward strand.
GCTCCGAGCTCAGAGTCAGAGTTCAGTGCAGCTAATGCTTATTATGTCCAGACACCTCCTAGGGAGAAAAGGAGCACAGAGAGAGAGTGAGGGAGAGAAGTGGCAGCGTGTTTGCAGTCATGCCACTCCCTGCGCGGTGATTGTAAAGATGAGTGACCTGTCGCTCCCATCTCTCCTCTCCCTCCCTCCCCTTCCTCTCTCCCCCTGCACTTTATTTATTAATGGATCCATTCAATTATTTACTTCACATCTTAGGGCGACAACAGGCCAGAGCACAGTACACAGGGTGGAGATGATACAGCACGCCAGCATCGCTCATGCAAGGCAGTCCAGGTACTGTGCTGCAGAGTTAATTGACTGCTGGGATATACATTTATAGTCTATTTGTGAATAGGAAATTATCTCAAGTTTTCTTGAAAACTATGACTCACTGATGGTTGAAATCGCTGTCAGTTAATTTACCAAAAACTGACTCATCAAGTGTACATTTGAAGTACTTGTAAGTCACTTGAGGATTTTTTTTGATGTTACATAATACTTCTACTTCCCTACACTTCATTGTGCTTTTAAGTTGTGTACATTTTAACAGTAATGTTTACTTTTCAATCACATTTTTAGACACAACAACAACAACATTTTATTTCAACATTAACGCAGCAGAAATAACGCTTTACTATAGAATGTGATAGTATAATGCCAGCAGGGGTATTTGCTTCGGCAATATAAGTACGTTGATATTACTTTACTTTATTACCTAATACTACTTAATTGACATTTATAGTGCGGTATTGCTGTGAATAAAAGATCTGAATATTTCCTTCACTACTGATTTTCAGTGAAAGTCAGCAGTGCATAAACATCAGAAAGCGCCTTTCGCATGTCCTGTTGAAATATGGTCCATGCACCTTTAAAAGTCTGAGGGTGGGGGCGGCCTTATAGCGTCCTGTTTGCATTAGAGGTTGATGGTTCAAACGTATCATTGACCGCTCGGTGTCTGCTCTTATCTTCTCCCTTTGGCCTTATCCCTGCAGTGGCCAGACATGGATCAATCCCACCCGGAATTGGGTTTCACATCCCGGAAGCAGAGATGTACACATGGGTCACTTTTCATCGACTCACTGCGGCCATGGCCATAGGTATCCATCATACAGACCATTGACTGGTTGTGACCATGAAGGTACAAATTCATCACAACGAGAGGCTGCGGTGGACGAGGTCAGCGGAAAGTGATGGCTACTTCTCGTCTGCAGCCATGTGGAAATGGAGCCTTTGGAGATATTATCATTAACATTGATGTAATTACAGTATAACATGAATGTACAGTTATAAAAAGTTGTGATAGAGTTCCAGTCTTGCATTGCACAAGTATTTATGGATTTGGAAACCCATATTTTCAACCAGTTACAAATTCCCACATCAATATGTAGCTTGCAGAGCAAAATATTTAACCTCAAACTTAAATTTAAATACAGGTCTTTTTGTAACTCTGCATGTATCTCTGCAAGAGAATATGTTTGTATCCACCTGTTTGTTTTAATCTATGTGTTGTTTGTCAAAGGAATGATGTGGTATTCTGTGAACCATTTTAAGTGTGTGCTTGTGCGTGTGTGTGTGTGTGTGTGTGTATTTGAGGTGTAATAGGCAGAAAATGAATAACAGGCCCGGCGATGCTGTGTTCATCTGAACTGCAGACAAGGCTGGGTTTGGCTGAGGATTGAAGGAGAAGAGATGAAGGGACGGATGGAGAGTGAGATGAGGGAGAGACGCGGAGAAGATGATGGTGAAGACTGATTGCCACCGACTTGGGTCCAGTAAACTGAAAAAGTAAGGTTCAGACAGTGTAAAACACACACACACACACACACCCACTCACACCTATGAGATATGGTGAATGACTGGAAAACATGAGCAGCCGTATTAAATGCCAAGGAGCATCTGACAACACTCAACAGTATAAAGTAAAACAGACAAAGACTAATTGCAGAAACATATTTCTTTCATCCCCTATTAATGCCGTGTTTACATTGGTAGGTGAACACTAACACACACCCACATACACACTCTGAAAACCCCTCTCAGTAGCTGGTTAATTTTCTCTAGTGTGTGTGTGTGTGTGTGTGTGTGTGTGTGTGTGCCCCTTGGGAAAAGCCTACTTTAATTCCATGGGAAATCATTGTGATTTAGAGTAGCAGGGAAGTCACTTCCAATGAAAGTCAATGGACCGCTGGTGTGGCAGTGGGCTGCTGGACTGCTTGTGTGCGCGTGCGTTTGTGTTTTTCGGTTTAAGTGTGTGTTCATGTGTAATATACCTAAATGGAATTTTATGTATGTAATGTAATTAAATCAACATAAAAACACAGATGGAGTTCAAACCACACAGAAACGGGTGGTAATTAAAATTACCATATGTGGCCCTGTGAATGGAGTAAATACAGTAAAATTAGAAAACACACACTCACAAATTCTGCAAGATGCAGATACGTTAATGATATTTCAGGTCTGACTGTATAGTGCATGCAGAAATGTGGAAACATACTACAGAGGCTTTAAAAAATACCTGCAGCATGGCAGTATAACGCTTGGAGAGTTTCTAAAAGCCTGTTGGCCGGCTGGAGCTGACTCCTTAAAAACGCTGTGGGCTCCAGTATGATGAAGACAAGCGAGCCAGGTTTTAGGGCTGCCGTGCCCTGGGCTTGCTGCTGCTGCTGCTGCTGCTGATACAAGGAGCTGGAGGTGGAGGCTGGCAGAGTAGGCTGAATGCAGATAGGATCTCCGTGGGGGGGCGTGAATGTGTGATCGGAGACTAAAATCATTACAGTACGCCTGGTCACTGTGTCCTTGGCTCTTCCGCTGAGCTGAGCCTGATGCTTTCCAGTACTTTCCCCCTCTGCCTTTTTCTCCCTTTCTTACCCCCTTTCTTTCATTTTACAATTTTCCACTATCCATTCCTCTGTGAACTACTACACACCATTTGGTCTTGACAAAAACTTGCAATTCTTCACAAAATTTTGCCTCCTGCAGGTAAAAAAAATATCTGGCTGTCATCTCTGCACCCTTTTTAATTGTGCACATATAATACGTACAAGGCAGTGATGATGCAATCAGTGGCAATGCAACAAAACATTACGCGAGTGCACCTCTGTGGCTCAACATTGACTTATAAATCAGATTGCCAATACATTATTGGGATTCAATATTTCTTTATTGCTTTAAGATATTTTTAATGAAGGAGGTGTAAATAGAAATTGATGCCGCTCTTGTGAAACAGTTCGCACTCAGACAGCTTTTATACTTTCAGTGGCAATGACTGTGTAGTTGTGTGTTTGATTTCTCTGGTGATCTCTGTCAAGCTCCTGCTCTTTCAGTTGTCTGAGTCCAGCTGAGCGTCAACATGTGTGTTGAGCTCTGGAGTCATAATAGACCATATGATACTGTACATAACACACAAAGCCCTGGTTTTCTCTTCTGTGTGTCTGGCTCACTCACTCACTCACTCCCTCACACACAGCAGCTTCTATGTAAAATCTGAGGAAGGTGAAAAAGATCCCCTATAGACACTCAAAACAGTTGTTTTTGTGATATTATCATAACTGTAAATATAGGCCTCTCTCTCTTGGTTCACCCCAGCTGCACTCATGCCCCCGGGCTGCAGCGGCTGTCCAGAGAGAGAGAGAGAGAGAGAGAGAGAGAGGAAGACTGTAAACCAGACTCGCCTTGCTTGGGTCTCATTGGTTGATTCTCTGCCTAGCGGTTTTGTCCTTGAGAATGTGCAGACACGGGGCAGATAATGTTCTGACACCAGAAACTCTAGACCGGGACCAGATCAACACTTACTCCCTTCTTCTTCTACTTCTGTGCTTTTATTGTCATACTATCCGGACATGCAGATTGAAGAGCGACGCTGTTTGTTGTTATATTTGTGTGTTGAGGTCAAGAATGCGTTCTTACTATTAACGCTGCACGCTCAACTGTAGAGCAAACCTAATAGAAATCCCTAAACTTTATATGTTCTGTGTATATTCGCATGCGGCAAAGATTGGAGGGAATACAATCTTAGATGTTACTAGTGTGTTGACACATGGCAATCATAAAGTCCATTAATGTTAACCATAAAAATATCACACCCGCAGGCGCGCACAAGGGATTATTTTGCAGCTGAGGTCTGGTTTGGCGCAATGGGCGACAGGGTCGGACTTTTTTTTAAGACTTAAATTGTGTAACAACCAGTCAGATTGAGCCTTTAAGTGTATTCAAAGTCATGCACGCCGAAAACCCCAAATTCTTCTGCCACTTAATGTAAATCTGAGGTTTTCATCTCGTCTCTCGTATGTTGCAAGGTCAAAGATCTCCTTTTACCGCGCGCTCCTGTGACGGCGGGGTTTCTGCAGAAGTCAGCATGCCAGCAGAGGCCAGCAGCGTGTATAGGAATCTCCCTGCAGCGCCACATAAACGGCCAGACCCGGTGATCTAATCACAGCAGGACAGTGGGCTTTGATCCAAACTTTCCACATCACTCTTAAGTCTGAAAATAAAAATAAAAGGCCAAGGACACATGAAATGCAGACAATTTAGAGGTCGGCGTAAATAAATTCTGCAGTGATAAAATAATTTTCCTGAATCTCTTCTCAAAATTCTGTGAACTCTGCGTGATGTGGCTGTAATTAACATTTTCTTTTTGAGTGTGCTTTAGCGCTACGGTCACTGCAGAATGTGCGTGATTATTAATTAAGGGTTATATGTTGTTAATATGATTCAGTCCTAACGAGGCAGGAAACAAAGTCTGAGAGGTTATCATTGCCATTTCAATGACTTTAATAAGCAAAATAGGAAACAATTTCTTCCAAAAACAACCAAAAAATAAGACAAAACAGAAACCAGCCTGAATGGAACAGTTCAAATTTAAGTGTTTTAACTATTATTTATATAAACAGGATTGAAAATTGATCCCCATCATCGCAAAGTACATGGTATAGGTGAAAACAAAACAACAACCCGCTGCTGCAGTTTCAGTTAGATTTCAACACAGTTGAATCAGTAACAAACCAAAGATTGTTAAATGCATGACTTTTCAACAATAGTTTCAAATGCAAGCACCATGCTTATTCGATATGATCTGACAGTTTGTTAATTTAAATCATTAAAATAAAAACTTTAACTATGCATCTGGCCAGCAGAACCAGAATCATCAAATAATAATAAAACAGACAAAAAACGTATTACATAACATACACATTGTTTTCATTTTGAGAATTTGCACAACCTGAGTCCCTTTTTTTACTGACCGGCAGAAAAAAAATCAGGAAAACATAGAGCATTAATGGTCAAAGGTTGTATTAAAATGCTCGCGTTATCTAAATATGAACTCCACATAAAACCCCTGACGAGTAAGATGTTGCACTTTTTTAAAATATTGTTAAAAAAATACAAATCACTTGCATCAGGCCCAGTGAGAAAATGCTACAGGTGGCCGCCAATCGGAATGAGAGGAAAATCTTTTATTTACTTGTATTTACATGTTGTGGCGCGTTATTGTCATTAGACAGGTAGAACTGCACTTTTTTCTGAATGAGTGGAACAAAAGCCACGTTGAATTGAAACGACTGAGAGCATTAACCCTCATTGTGTGTGTTCAACAGTATGTAGAAAACTTGTAACCTCGCCTTGGTGCGCAATAGCCTTTTCTGTGCAATCTGGGTCCAATAATATTGTGGCCACATGTTTGTCTCCTCGGCCTCGCAGAACACGTGTCCAAATATTACTTAAAAAACTTTGCACTTAGGCCTTGTGTTGAATAATATCACAATATAGTAATCATAGTATGTCTTCCTGGAGGGAGGCGTGCACAAATTTCAAAATGAAAACGTTCGAATCATTATCCAAAAAGTGCACTTGACACACAAAGTTTGTTGTATTTTAAATGCAACTGAAAAAATGCACTCCTCTCTCAATCAATACCCCAAAATGATAAAAACGAATCAGACAAAATAAATGAAATAAAAACACAACACAAAGAAAGAAAGAAGTTCAAACCAGCCTCCTCAATCTTGTTGTGCAGTTTTGCGGTTGCATAATATTTACAAGCCCAAAGAAACCCACACCATATGATACTGCACCGGCAGTCCTGCTGTTCTGTCCCCGCTGCATTTCTCTAACCCCCCAAAACTATGGAGAAGCGCAGATCAACAACATGCTCTTAATATACACGAGAAGATGAAAGTACAAAATAGAAATTATTACCGTACATGTCCAGCATGCAGGATTAATATTTAATGCAGATTTTTTGTTTCAATATATATTCGAATATAACCAAGCAGGCAATAAATCAATGAGATGTTGCATAAAATGCCCCACCCCCCACCCCCCCCACCCCCGCAAACCCTCCCGCGTGACGGGTTAGTAGACAGAAGTTAAATTTGCATAAAGTGGAGTCTTGCTTTTGGAGATTTTCTCAGATTACGGGCCCACTTGTCGAATGTGAGTCTCTGTGTGTTGCAGGCTGCGAGGCCAGGCCTGCTCGTTGTTTCATAACAATGTCATCGTTTTGGAGAACACAATTACAAGACAACTGCCTCGACGCCATCCCACACTACTTACAGATTATTTAAAAGCTGTAGCCTCAAAGGAAAAAAAAAAGTTCATCAGCCGATCCTCTTCTTTGAAGAAGAAAAAAAAGTCTCTTCACTACAAGCAACTAATCTACAAAGATGCTGCGACTGATCAGACACTCTACATTGCTCTTTGTATCTCAGTTGACACGTGGATGGAGAGATGATTATATATGAGAATACTATTTGATGGATTATTCTTCTAATATGAATATAATTGTTACCGCTATTAGTATAATCATAAACAGTATGGAAGGTGTGGATTATTATCGTTTGTTCATCAGCCAGTCAGTCATTTGTGGAGAAAGGAAAGGTGGGGGTGGAGGGGGGAAAAGTTTGTTGTGAGGGGGTTTCACAAGAAAAGGCTACGACAACTCACATGAAAAACTCTGGTGATGAAGGGTTGTCACTGGTTGAGCCAGCCTCGCGGAACCCGTTATTGGCCCCTGACCCCGTCAGTTTCTCACACTTGAGTTTGTAGGCGTCCCTCTCCCTCGCCAGCCGGCTGATCTCCGCCTTCAGCTGCTCCACCTGGTTAATCAGCTGCGTCTTCTCGTTCTCCAGCACGTGCTTCTGCTGCACCCGCTTGAACCGGCAGGACTGAGCGTAGCCCCGGTTCTTCAGGGTCCTCCTCTTCTGCTTGAGGCGGATGACCTCGTCCTTGGTGAAGCCCCGTAGGTGTCTGTTGAGCTCCCTCACTGACATGGACACCAGCTGTTCGTCGGAGAAGCGGTCCTCCACGCTGAGTCCGCCCCCGGAGCTGTGGTGCCCCGCCGACTGGCTCAGGTGGCTGTGCGGATGGTGGTGATGATGGTGGCGGTGGTGATGGAGCGGCTGGTGGGACTCTGGGGAGACCGGGGACGGGCTGTCGGGGTCTTGGCTGTGGTGATGGTGGTGCTGGCTGTGTGGGTGGTTGTGTCCGCCCGAGTGCCCGGACAGTTCCTCGGTGTGGTGCGGGATGCCCCCTGCGTATGGGTGATGGTGCTGCTGGCCGTGGCCGTGGTGGCTGTGATGGTGATGCGGGCCCCTGTAGCCCTCGAAGGCGCCTTGCTGCTGCAGCTGCTGCTGGACGTGCGGAGGCGGAGGGTGGCCGTGAGCTGTGGCTCCAATCAGGGCCTCCACTGCGTCCTCTGGGGTCAGGCTTAGCGTCTGCGGGTCTATCTGCTGGTGGTACCCGCCGTTCGGCATCCAATACAGCTCCTCTAGGTGGTTTTTCTGCTCCGTGGGGCTGAAGCTGGGTGAAGAGGGCACCGAGCTGCAGGGTGTACTGATGGGAGTGGAGGACACGGAGCCTTGGGGTTGGAGACGGTTACACTGGCGCACCCCGTTGCGCTCCAGCCCGGCCAGGCCTTCCTTCTTCACGTCAAACTTCATCAGGTCAAAATCATTGACATATTCCAGAGCCAGAGGGCTGCTGGGTAGCTCCGGGCCCATGCTCAGCTCTGCGCTCATGTTGTTGTCGCGACTCTTTTGCAGATATGCAAAGGTACTTGCGAGCGTCGCAAAAACTGACTTATTAATCAGCGTCTCTTCTCTCCTTTCTTGTTTCATGCAATAGTTCTTTGGGCTCCTCCACCGCTGTGCACTGACTTGCTGTAGCATGAAACACCGTGTGATTGGTGGGAAAAAAAGGAAAATGAAAAAAAGTAGTGGAGGAAAACTTTCAGACTAATGCTCTGCACACGGTTTGCGTCATGTAGCCTACTTCTGCTGGGATAATCTGGCAGAGAGACCAGGCAGGAGGTAGAAAGCAATGCGTCTCAGTGCAAAAGTAAAAACCTCAGTCCCTTCAGTAGAAGTGTGTTCACAAAAAAAGGCAGCATAAATAATAATAAAAGGAAATACCACGTTTGTTCGCTGAGACGGGCACCAGTCCTCGTTGCAACTTCTTGGTTGTAAGTCCCTTTTTTCTCCAGGAAAATAACACGAGCAAATAAGCAGAGTAAATAGGGCGTCTGATTTTCGCTGAGAAGCAGCTTTTCCAGCTCTGCACCGCAGAGATTTAAAGGCTCGCCTCTCTCACTCTCTCCAGCTCAATGGTATCCAGCAGACTGCGCTTGCAGCCAGCCAGCTCTTTATCCTTATAGCGCACCGTGACGTCGAGCTGAAAGGCTGGATCCGTAGCGCTCAGCTCTCCAATGGGAGCGGGACTATGCGCTGAAATAGAGGAAGAGAAGGAGGAGGAGAACGGCGGAGAGGAGGGCGCACAGTACAGTCTTGACAGCTACAGACAGTCAGCTGACCGACTTCCCTAAAAGCAGAAGGTTGGAGGAAAGTGGAGGAGAGGGAGAGAGAAATGCCTTCACTTCACGGACACTATCCGCAGCTCCGGTGTAACTCGCCGCTTCTTGTCTGCTCTTATGACTGTTTCAGATCTCAGTGGGAGTAACCCCGAGTGATTAATAGGTTGCAGTGCTGCCCAGCAGAAAAGAATTATCTAATATCACTTTTATAGCACAAGGTTCACTTAGAAAACTTAAAACATTAACAAAAAGTTCAATATTAAAACATCATGTTATATAAAGGGGGTGATATTGAAAATCCCTATCAGATATCCCGTTTGTTATCAAATGCACCTTGACTTCTGTTACTGTAATTTTCCTAAGGATTGCGGTGCGCATTATTCCCCTAATTTCGCCAATCAATTATTCAATATAAAATGGATTCAACCGACTTATTAAATGGCTTTTTACACCTAACACGCTACAGTGCTCCCATAAGCTTAAATCCAGTGTAACCAATCACAGGGATCTGCTGTATCTGCCAGCAGATAAAGGTCGAGGTGATACGTAACTAAATTTTTAACAATGTTGAATCTTGACCTTCCTCGGAAACAAGGACATGTAACTTTATTGTGTTACTCTGCAGTTAGAATAGTTTTCACAAACACTCTTGGCTCACAATTTAAGATAGACGCTGTATCGTTAATTGCTCACGACGGAGAGCCCCAATACGCAATACAAATTAATTATTGGTATAACTGAGACATGTGTGTGATCTCCAATAGTGAGTATCTGGTGACCTTGCTGCACGAACCCCGTAGATTTTCTAAAGATAATTTTGCTCTGGTACAACCGCTGCACTCTTGCATGTATTTGTGTAACCCTGTGTTATAATCATTATGGGTTCTGTGCATTTTTCCTGTTCAAAGTGAAGCTGACTTTGTTCACAGCCTGTTATTACTCTCAGATTCCCACATCGGGCTCCTCTTTGGCTCGGACAGTTTGTTTTACACCGGGCAGCATCACAACAGGGGATTCAGCAGAAAACAGGCTCAAGGCTGCCCCTGCGTGGACACCGCGTGAACCGATGAGGCTGGTGAGATGCTGCTTGTATGGATTTCCTTTTATTTTGCGCTTGGCTTTTATCTCCGCGCTAATTGCTCGTTTTAAAGGTCACATCCTGCAATTATGACTGACAACAATTAATCTCTGCCATTTGAGCCTCATATACACTCAGTGTCACATGGTTTATCATCTGACTGACTCTGTCTAACAGGTAGTTTGGCCAAAACAGGATCAGATCCTGCAGGACGTATCGTTGATTTTTATCTGCATCTTAATTGACTGCGAAAAAAAAGAAGTAGTGTGAGCAAACGTCTCGCTTCCCTGCAAAAAGAAACCGCTTGTAAATGAGTCAATTTAAAGGATCGATTGGATTATCATTTCGTTTCCACCTCATATCCACGGTTGAGTACAGCCGCGAACAGAGCGTATTGATCAGGCTGGCTGTAAGAGGAGGCTGCCAAAGATGAGTTCCTATAATGAAGGGCTTATTTGTTTGGTTTAAATTCTTAATCAGCTTGAGTTGTGCAACAGTGATGAACTCTGAGTCCAACAAGACATAAATCATCACCATCGTTTAGATTAATTTAACGCAATCCTAGTTGTTGTTTGGGTGATTCAAGGAAAATTTTGCGACTTCACTGAAAGTCTGACCTAAATTGCAAAACCTAACTATTAATTAAAAAAATAAAAAATCTTAAAATATGATATTATATAAACACACATTTTAAAGAGAATATTGAATTCACGAAGTCCACGAGGCATTAATGGCAAAAACAGGCTTTCCAGTATTAATTTTTATGACCACTTACCTATTTGTAATCTATTATTATTATAATTATTGTTATAATAATTATTATTATTAAGCCTGCAAAGTACATTTTAATAATTGGCTGTTTTCATAAGAGGCTAATTAAAGTTCACTTTAAAGCGACTTTGGGTTGTGTTTCTTCCTCATCTGATTTTCGGCTTTTATCACTACGTAAATGTCATTTTCCCTGAGCATTGCAAACATATCAAACCTATATATACACGCTGTACTTTGTTTTTTTTTGTTGTTGTTGTTTGTTTTTGGTTTTTAGCCTCAAAGCGCCTACACATCGCTTCATGCTGACAAAACTCAAATATAAACTCGAGCCTGTTTTTTTTCATCAAAAACGTGCAGGTAACGTTCAAGTTACAGCTATCCTCGTTTTAGTCCCTGAACCTTGGAAGCAGGCGAGCGCCTCACATCTCAGCTCCAACTTCAAAAGCGCCCCGAGCGAGTCGTGCCGTGCCGAGCCGTGCTGCTCTAAAACCTCTTCCCAGCGAGGCCGACCCGACGGCAGCCCCATTAGGTTGTAATGCTCTCTAATATAGCCCGAGTCCACCGTCTAATAGATCCAGGCAGGCCTGCCGGCGGCTCTCCCCCTTCGGTAATAACGGGCTGTAATGGAGAGACGAGATGTAAAAAAGCGTCCATGTCAGCAGCATATCGGTGGTTAATGATCTATTAAGTGATCCGTGTGCTTATGGACAGCGAAAAAAAGTGTTGATGCTTGCTTATTCGCCCCTAATGAGAGTCCCATCCTACGGATTTTAGGAATGAATAACAGAAATAAAATCACCTTTAAAATGTTACATTTAACAGTTGAGGCATGGAGGCTGCAGTGGCTGCAGAGCTTCCCACAGCTCACATCTCACACCTGCAACAGGCCCGCTGGTTTCACACAGGAGGCCCATGGTGGGTCTATAGGAAGAGACATGATTCCCCTCTCAAATATGGATTTCTATTCCGCTCCAGGACCTATCCATGCATGTGCACCTGCTGTCCGGAGGGCAGGTTGCATTGCCAAGACCGCTTGGATCTGGGTGAACTCAAACTTCGTCTGTATGGGAGGATGCAGTGGCAACGAGGAATACTTTTTTCTGCAGCTTTTACAGTCAGAAACAGACCCTGTGTCTCACTCTGAGGTAAACAGTTGGTTTTATTTGGTCGTCTTTTGGCCGTTTGGCGTGCGTAATGATTAACTCTAATGGTCCCCCCGACCATTCCTGGAAATGTTGCAGAACAAAACGGAAAGTAGCCGAGTTGGAAGGCCCCTGACAGGGGGAGTGAGGGATGGAGATAGAGAGACGGTGCTTTCGGAAGTGCTGCTTTGATGAGCTTTGACGCAGGAGGGAGAAAAGAGACGCGCAGAGCTGGTGCAGCCCCGGCTTCAACGTCCAAAAGTTTTACCCGTAACCGCTTTTATTACACAGTGACTACTGCTTGTAAAACGTATTATAAGTGAGGTCTCACTTAGTGAACCCATAAATGCAAATGTATATTTGAGCTTTCAGACGTTTTTTCTCACTGCGACATACAGCAGCCATATGTTTTATGCTGTGTTTAAGTAGTTTAACTGAATGAAACTGCGGGCAAGTGTCTGTCGTTAATTCGCCGTAGAGTCATGATAGTTATACGCTGAAAATTCATCTAACTTATTAAAAAGGCACTTTATCTTCTCGACAGTATGATCCGTTACCCCGTCCTAAATCAAGGCGTATTAACAGGTGTTTCCATTAATGAACCCAGCCTGTTTTTGCACTAAACAATAAAATATACCACTCAGGAAATGAGTGAGCAGACGAGCTTGAGGTAGCCTTCATTTGTCTTTAAAATTACAATTTGAATATACAGTGGCTCGCACCGCATCACTAATCTAACATCTTCCGTTTACAATCTGAAGTTACTCAGGCATTCTTGTTTACTCCAGACTAATCGATTATCTCAGTGAAAACATGTATTATTAAGACGTGTCGTCTGTGTAAACAGACAAAGGCCAGCCTCTGGAGAGAACTAACATCCTCATCAGGGATAATTGACCAAGTAGTTGTTGTTGTCGTTGTTTTTTCTCAGGAAAAACAACAAGAGGTGAGATAAGAGCAAATTCTGGCAATCTCATTAATATGAAAAGTATCGATTAAACAGTGAACATCAATTGTTTATCTTTAAAACAAAAAAAGAGAGAAAGAAATCCACCTGCATGCTGTCCTACTCGTGCACAGGCCCACCTCTGGCAGTCATGATTCTTCAGTTTTATCACAGCAGTTGCACTCTCACCATTTACCCGCTGAGAGGGTAGTTGTGTTTGCAGTGAAAATTAGGGCTTATTTCTTGTGACAGGGCGCCTCTGGTGGCGCATTTACACATTGCTAATAGTTTGATGTGTATCATCAGTGACACGCAGTCTTTTTTTTGGCACTAACCTCATGCAGACAGCTCCAACTTCAGAGCTCCAGTTATCCAATCTTTTTAAAAAAATGACAGAGACGCAGAGATGGTATAAAAATATGATGGGGAGGCCAAGGTATAATTGTAGGCCTTTTCTGAGATTAGATGTCTCTGATTGACATGTTGTAAATATAACAACAAATAAATGTCAGTACGCACTGTACTGGCTTAATCCCAGAAGAAAAAGAACAATAAATCTGCCTTTTGCTGTGGTCATTTCATTAATGTAAATTGCAATGCTATGTACAATAGTTTGGCTTCCATCCAGTTGGCTCTTTGCTGAGGCTCATGCATAACATTGGGTCTTATCATAAACTGGGGCTGTGTAACCACAGAATGTAGGCGACGCCACAAGAACCAAATATCAGAGTGCAGGCATAACATAATTAAAGCCTGTATTCTCTGGTCATAACCACAATTTACATCTGTATTTTCTGAGCCAATAACAGGCTACTGTAATTCCAAAGAAACATACAAGTAACTAAATTCTTATGATGTATTGAATGCGTAATTGTGATAATTTCCACTCAAGAGGAACAACTGTTTCTTGTGAGGTATACTTAACATGCACTTCTGTTTTTTTTTTTCTTTGTACAGAGTCGGTCATCTCTGTGAAACTCTGTCTGGCATTAACATGTCAGAGTTGAGGAGCATCCTTTGTTGTTCACTGCCTTCTCTAATTATCTGCACATGGAGCTGTCAGACCATATCTCTGGCTTATATTAAATTTCCAGTTCATATAAAATAACGGAAAATATGCGTCATCTACAGTGCAGTACATACAGGGCTGCTGTTTTATTAAGCTGAGAGTAAAAAAGGGGTTTCAATAGCCTTCGAATGGTTCTGTGTAATATCTCACCAGACTTTTTATTTTGCTGTCAAGTGCGTAATCTATAAATGTTTATGTCAAGAGTTTGTCCAAGACAATGTTCACCAGTGGCCACAACTGGCCAGCTGACCCCAGGTCAGTTTTATGCCAGTACATGAGTGCGTGGGCATGATTGATCTGAAGGTGGGTGACTGCTGCAATGGGTGTTTTTAAAGGGCTTAAAGCCGAACCAGCATTTTTATCTTCAGACATTGTCTCTGCCTTAGACTCCTCCTCTCCTCTCCTCTCCTCTCCTCTCAGGATGCTCCTACCCAACACTGCCCTGCGTGTCATAATCTCTGGACCTGTTGTCACTCACCATGGATCAGAAGACGCTCACTTTTATCAAACATCTCTACCCTCCACTCTTCCATATCCCCTTTCATTCTTCCTCTCTTCTCATCCCTCTACTCTCCCTCACTGGGTGACCTCCTTGCCTCTTGGCTCTCTCACCCCTCTGCTCTGGCCCTGGCCCTAGCTGGCCCTGCCCACCCTGGGTCATTTATCATGGGCCAGGAGAGGAGCCCCTGGGCCTGCAGGCCCCTGTCAGCCCCTGCAATCGCCTCTTTGTGGCTCCGCGCAAACAAGTGTCGGATCAGCAAAAGTCTATTAAAGCCTGGTGGGCCTTTCTCAGCCAATTGGGTTCGGGTCACTGAGCTGCTCTCCGTGCTGCTCCGAGAGCTCTTTGTGTCGCCGCCGTGCGCTGACACAGATCCCCACAAGATTAATGATTTTTAGCAGCCATTTGGGTCTCATTCGTAGGGTCTCTTTCTCTCTATTTGCCCCTTTCCCTCTTTTCTCCACTCATTCTGTCCTTTTTTTCTTTAACCTATTTCTTGTACTACTCCTGATTTCTTGCTTTTCTCTCTCTGGTTTACTCCTCCCCTCCTGCATTTCACTGTTTCCCCTCAATCAATGTTGACCATTCCACGTCTTTATTTTGTAAGGTCATTATCCATACACATGTTTTTTGTAGAGATTACCACTAATGGGAGCTCAATATTGATATAGTTATTGTCTCTCTCTTAGAGATTTGACGATATCAAAGATATAAATTGCATTTGCTAATAATTTTATTTCAGTTGTTTGTTTCAGAGCCATTTGCTTCTGCCTGATAAATTCAGAGAATGTTAAGAAACCAACCCGAGCATCCACATTACAGATTTCCCCGCAGTGTGCCTCAAGAGGTTCAGAGTAATTTGAAATCTTCGAGCCACTTCCACGGCTTCCATGTTGCCATGTTCTCAGTGTTGTTTCCAGTAATTACTGCAGGTTAAGTGCACGTCCCGGAGCCCAGTGGAGGCAGCTCTATCCCTCACCTGGGACATGACTCAGCACAGTTCAGGTCATCCGGCCATTTCCCTGACCACTGGACCACACCCCGACCTACTCTAAACCCACAGGACAAGCACTATTTACGCAGGACTCATGTTCACTTACATCACGTAATGTAATGGTTATTTTATTTACTAGCTGGATGTTTTCAGAAGCCTCACAGTCTCAGGCTGACATGTTTAACCATTTCAAGTCTACCAACACATCAGTGCTTCCTCTTTATTCTAAAATTAGTTTGATTTCCCTGAACTTAAAGGATCAATAGCCATATAGTCAACAGTTATATAATGTGTAGACAGACAGTTTATACACAAGTTCAATTTTATTTTGTCAATGATTTTCCAATTAAGAAGATTTATATATAAATACAATCCTCTGTCACTTCTTGCACAACCAGCCTGTCACGACTCGTCCACATTAAAGGATTGTTACGCATTTTTTCCAAGTTTGTCTCAAACAGTACTCACACGCCTATATTAACCCTTTCATGCATGGTTCAATTTCAGTTTAAGTGATGGTGGACGAATCTATGCAGTCCAGAGTTCAGGTGATGCTAAACAAAGTGAGACACAACAGCCTTTTCTTTAATGTTCCTATCTCTGAAGGAATAAAAAGTAGGAATTTAGTAAATGAAGAAAACATCTCACTTGATCTGACTGATTAACACCTAATTTTATTTTCAGCTGACCTTGCAGGAAAAAAAGAGGGATTTTATCCCCAATGACTCCCAGTTACATTGGAAGCAGATTTGGAAGGACCCTCTTCACAGCCACTATGGACAACAAGTGTTTCACTGTATACATTGTACACCTGAGCACGTGAATAATGTTTGGAGACTAACTTAAGGACAAATCATATTTCCAAAGAGACTGTATTTGATGTTTGTATTATTACTCAAATATGTACGATATGTATTTCATAGTCTTCTCTCAGTACTGTTCCTGTTACACGCTTACAGGATCTGTTTCATCTCTGGAGTGAGTGTGTGGGGGGTAGCAGTGAATAAAAGCCTGTGTGTGTATATAAGTGAAGATATAATATTTTTGTATCCTCTGTGTAAGAGAGGCTGTCAGTGAGGCTGCTAGTCGGTCAGCTCTCCCTGTGTGTGTTTACAGCGAGTCTGTTTTAGGACTGAATGAATGAACCCAGCAAGCCACCATGTCCATCCACCTGCCCTGTTTCCTGTCTGATTAATCTTCTTATGTGTACGTGCACGCATGTGTGTGTTTGTTTGTATGAGCGCCCGTGTGTAAATGGTTATAGATGGGGCAACACCATCACACTGGCAGTCTGAATCATTACTCACAAAGATAGGGAGAGACCCAGGGCCGAGGAACCCCTAACATCCTCCTTCTTCCTACACGGACGTGCACACACACATATATGCACACGCACACAGAAACAGCCCCACACACACATATTCCCAGGTTATTCATTTCTAAGCAGAGTGCCTGGCATTTCACCACATACACCCCCCCCCCCTCTTTATTAAGAGACTGAGGCTCCGGGTTCCCTCTTGGAAAGGGGGAGTGAGGGATGGTTTTCGATTGGGTCTTATACTCTTTGTTTGCACCCTTCCTCTTAGCCTGTTCTCTCGTCATTTCTCTTAATCTTCTCTTTCCATCTCTTTCTCCCTCTCTCTCTGTCTTGTTCTGTTTTTTTGCTCTTTCTTCCTAGGGAAAGTGTCCGTCTGCCTGACAGTTACTTGTTTTGCGAGACCAAAGGTAAGAATGAACAAAAATGTCTAGAGACAGTATTACATATGGTATTGGTAACATCAATGTTACAACTTCCTTCAGCATATTAATAATAATTATTTAGAATTAATAGCAAATCGTTCCCAATCTCACCCTTCTTTGATTCCTCATTTTGTCTCTTTCCAGGTTGCTTTGTGGAATATATGAGAGCAATTATAACCCCATCATGAAGAGACTCTGGACCTAAACAGAATGGTAAAATGGCAATATACTCACAGAGAGCGCTGCACTGCAGAGATAAAAAATGTGTGTCGTGTGTGTTCATACATTTGATTTCAGAAAAGGTGTGTTTGTGGTCCTCTGCTGCTTGAACACGTCCGCTGTTTATAGTGTATATGCATGAGTATATGTGTCTGCAGCAGTATGTATGCATGTGTTGGAAGGGGGTATATATGTACAGGAAGAGAGCCTGTAAATAAATCTGTTTGGGGATTGGGGTGTGGGGATGAAATATGGTCCCAGGGATGTGGAGCAATGTGAAAAACTCGGCAACGCCAGGGAATAACAAATCTCCTGATGTCGCCTCGCCGCAAAATAAATACACTCCCCCGTACAAGTCATCCATCTGGACTATGAGTCGCAACAAAGACGCCCCCAATACATCCCCAACACACACATACACATGTCTACACATACACCCATCCCACACAGCAACCCAGTTTATTTACACATTTGTTTATTTGTTTGTTTCTTGAATTAAATTGTGTGTGTGTGTGGGTGGGGGGGATTGGAAAGTGTATTTATTGTTTTGGGTTTCTTTGTGAATGAAACGTGATTCTCCCCTAAAAATGCCTTAATGGGTGGTTTGGAGGGGTGGGGTTGGGTGGGCGGGGCTGTTCAGGGTTTGTGGATTGGGCGTTTTAACTAATGATCGATCACAAGGGATTAAATAATTAAATTTCAGCCTTGACAATTTAAAAGTCTCCCCACACGTAGTCGACTGAATCAGGAAGGAGGGAAAGATGAAAGATTCTGCCTAAAGCAATGTATCAGAGGGATTCAGCATCTAATACATTACAGCGAGTGTGCGTGCATTTGTGCGTGTGTGTGTGTGTGTGTGTGTGTTATATGCACATACACACATGCACGTACATACACTCCCTGCTTTTACTGACATATAGGCTGCAATAAGTATATTCAGCTAACCATGCAGGCCCACCAGATTCCTCTTTACTTGCCTTATCTGGGCCTCTTCCCCCAGACACTTCCATTATTACAACCCCTAAAAGCTCACACTTGGGGCAAAATGTGTCTGTTTTCCAAAGAAAAAGAGAAATAACTATACAACACCATACAACAACAGCATAAAGGCATTCACTTTTACAATAAAGGGATGAGATGTTTGCCATTAGTTGTTTTCTTTAGAATTCAGTTTTTCTTTTTCTAATTAAGGCCTATTCTCTAAGCTTAATTAGGTCACGGTGAGCTGAGAGTCATGTTTGTTAGCGTGTGTTTGTGTCTGTGCCAGGGTCATTCTGTCCCTCCCAGGGATAAATATTAGCTCTCGTTGTTTGCAAATAGGTGATGTATGGTGGCCATATCTCTCGGTGCTGAATGTTTTTTAGAAATTTCCTCTCCTTTATCAATTGACTAACAAACCCATGTATCACTGCCACTCTCTCCCACTCCCCACATAAATTAAATAACCATCCCTCTCTCCCTCTCTCCCTCCATTCTACTTCTCACATTCTCTCTCATCTGCTCCTCCACGCTCCCCGATTCCCTTTTCATTACTCCTTTAAGCTTTATTCGTTTTATTACGTTTTGTACATTTTATATCGGCACAGCAGACAGCATTGATGTTGTGGGAGTGATAATAATGCAGTTGTTACATACATCTCAATCACAAATTTCCCTGTAATGTGATGGAGACAATAAAGGTGCTTTTCACTGATTGCCACTTTGCCTCCAGCATATTATTTAATGTGTTCATTGTCAGGCGACATTTGATGTACTTAAGGACGTATCATCATGAGTGAAAATATGTTTACTCGTTCCTGTTTATCACCATGATGCTCTCTTAATCTGTTGTCTTTCAGATGGACGCTGGGTAAAGAGCTACAGGCTGGAGCTGGGCGGGTTTCTCTCTGTCACAAGATGATGACAGGAGGCCGATTATGCCAGTGTGCCATATTGTAAACTACTCATCATTAGCGGGCCCATCCTGGCTAACGACCGCACTGGAGATAAACAGGGGCGATGTGGAGAGTCATCTTAATCAGGAGGGCCGTTTAAGAGTGGGGCTCTGTCATTACGCACAGCTGTATCACACCAGGATATGGGAGATGTTGAGCTGTAAAGCCAGCTCAGGCCCCAGCCTCAAGCTCCACACGGGTTCAGTGTTGTTCTGATCGCCCCTTTAAATTCATAACGATCAAGAAAAGAAAGATAAGTGCCCGAAACATCCAGCCAAGTTAAATTATCACCTACCATTGAAGGTTTCTCGTCACAGCCTCCTAGGGACACTCACAAACTTGAGTCGATAGCATGCTACAAATTCTTCTGAATTTGTAGTTTATGAGAATTCCACTCCCTCGCTCCTTCTGTCTCCTCTGATCTGTTTATACACAACACTCCCTTTTCCACTTGTCTCCATTTCCAAAATCATCAGTGCAAAACAAACAGATCTCCGATCATGAGAATGATACTCCTCTGTGACACAGACTACACACACTCAACACAGATAAATAACAACTTAAAGGAGGATTTGCTTGTCTTTCCAGGTCAGTGAACCATTTAGACAAATATAAATAGTAATATTTTCATGTTGTAGAAAGAATAGTTTCAAGTTTATTCATTTTCTCCCGCACTCATTAAGAATTAAATTTACAGTTTCGTAAATCTAAATAACACTTGCATTAAACATTTTACAAATTGTAAAGCTTCTTTGGGACTTTTAAAGGTACATTTTAGTCTTGCATTTTTTTTTCGTAACCCCTTTTTAAATTTCTTATTGTCATGTTGTCATGAGTCTTCAAATTGCTTGTTTTGTCTGACCAACAGTCCAATCTACAGTTCAATCTACTATAAAGTTTGAGAGTAAAATGAAGCAAAGTTTGGAAGCTGGAATGGCAAAGGACAAACAATTAAACAGTTTCTTGAAATTGTGGTGAACTAATTTCCCACTGACTCACTTATGAGTTAATCCACTACCTCCACACTACCCCTCCAGTATTTTTTAAGATTCCCACAGCTTCAAGATTTTCCATGCTTCCTGTTATTCCCTCATCTCAATCCTTCTTCTCCTGTGCTCTCATCATCTAGTGCAGCGGGCATCTATCTCATCATGTCTCCCAGTAACCCACTCTCTTGTCCCTCAGATGGACAGGCCTGAGTTGTCTGGACAGGCCGTAGCTCTCTCCACAAATGCTTGAACAATTGGAGGTAAATACATTGGAGACAGCCCATTTGTTTTGTGCCGGCGGTGATGCATGCTTTTGCAGCAAGCAGCACATTTTTACCACGCAGCCCAAAGCAGCTGTGAGTAATGGACTGCTCCGGCCTGTCCACTCATTCTGCTATTTTTATTATTGTCTCCCTTATAGTTTTCATTTTTCATATTGGGGAGAGAGGGAGAGAAAGAGAGCAAGCGCACACCACTCCCTTCAAGTATGTTCTTTTCCTAAAAGAGGCGGGCAGTGAGACCCCCCCCTCGCCACCCCACTTCCACTCACTTCATCATCTTCCATCAGCCATCCCTCGCTTTTTTTAGTCAGACTGACAGATTTTGTTGGATGCCAGGAAGAGACAAATAAGGGATTATCAACAGACAGCACAATAATTCAGGTTGGACAGCTTCATAATAATTTTTCATCGATCCATCACAGTGTTTCTCTGGCGTGTTGTCTGGTTCAGCCTCTGGAGATCTTGGGGTATTCTTGGATGGGAGACCTGGGAGTCTGTGACGATAGGGGCAAATGAAACCGAGCCAGCTTGAGCTCAAATAACACAAATGAAGCTGCTGAGCACACTGTACAAATGTGTACTTACAGTAGAAGCTGTAACCACAGAGCTGAAAAATCTTAGCTCCGGCTTTGAAGATGATTCACTAAGTAGCTAAAATTATCTGCCGCTGCTGGCCCCGGGGAGAAGACTGGTATTTTGCAATGAGGCACTCGTATGGGCACCTATAATGGGTGCCTCTTAATTCCACTGACAGCTTTACAGGACCTGAGTTATGTAGCCACAGCCATGCTGCTCGTTAGGCCCTCGCCAGATTTCACACTGGGTTACACTAATACACCTCCTTCCCCCTCCCCTGCCCTTTCCCCCTGCACGCGCGCACACACACACACACACACACACACACACACACACACACACACACACACACAGAGGAACATAAAATCAGCCATACACATACTTATGAGGGCTGCACATCCTCACTCACCCAGGGAGCTCCTGGCCCACACAATTCCTCCACACACACCTTCCTTATATAATGGGGGTTATTTGTTCAAGTTGTTTGGCTGATGTTAGCTTCAGATTTATTTCCTCCCTTCTGCCCTTCATTTTGTGCTCCTCTCCTCCACCTACATTCTCTTCTCCCCATATCCTTTCTCTCATCATGCCCACCAGGGCAACACCGTCTCCCTCTCCTCCCCTCTCCCCCCATTTCCACCGCCCCCCTTTTGCTCTTGTACCAACAGTAGCAGGGTCCTGCCGGGTGATCCATCTCTGTCAGCCTGGTAAAATGATAATGCCAATTAAAGCAGAGGAGTAATTGCCCTCCGCTGCCTCTGATCCCCTGCAGACCCTCAACAGGAGCCATGGCCCCAAATACAAATCAGACCTGGGCCCCCGGGGGCCCTCGTCTGGGCAGGAGTGTAAGGACAGGTGGGAAGGGAAGGGCGGGGTGGAGATGGAGGGGGTGGGTATGGAGGGCAGAGTGGGGGGAGGAGGGGTGATTTGTAACTTTTAACCTCCACTGATCACCGATGGCCTTGACAAGGAAGGAGTGGAGGGACGCATACACATACACAAGCACACAAACACACGGGCGGACATGTTGGTTGTTGTTGCACATGGATGAACACTTACACACACACATGTTCAAGGTCGCTGTCAAAGGACTTATGGCCCTTGCCACTGCACACAGACTCTCAGTGTGAGGAGCCTAATAGGAAGTGAAAGGACTATCCGGCAGTGGACTGTAACACCACTGATCAGAGGTGACATAGCTGCCCTCTCAGGTCAGCCAGGCGGCCATTATTACCACCTTCCCTATCACAAATTCACTTTTAGGGTTATTGTCTTGGCTCTGATAATGTGCACAACACATGGTTTGGTCCTCAATATCTAACCAACTATCTTTATAGCCTGATGTGTCTTGTGTCTTTCATAGAAGAAGAGAAGGTGTCTGAAGGTGGTTTCCCTGAATTTTTGTGTAACGGCAACATTTCAACCACACTAGGTATGTTTATTAAGCATGTTCCCTTTTCACGATTTTTCAAAAATGATTAGTTGCTGTGACTGTGCTGCTGCGACTTATAGTCGTTTTAGCATTGGTTAATTTCTTGATTAGCTTTAAAGGACAGTCTAAAAAACAGTTATATGCCCACAAGAACATTTAAACTGTTTTTACTTGCTCCCTCCTAATTCACTTTAAGAAACTGATGGGGGACAAAATCCACATACTTGAGCAATGCAATGGTGTATTCAAAAGTTATAGTATAAATTCTCTCGTTGTGTTTCTCTGCTGAGCTGAATTGGGGGATAGTAACAAAAAGAAATAATTTTGAACCAAAAAGGCAGTAATTTTGGACTTTGGAACTTTATATGTCCACCTGACCTTTGATTTAAGACAGAACTAAAAAAAGATTTAAGGTGACATCAGATTGCTTGTTTTGTCAGAACAACATCCAAATAAATCCAAAATTCAAATTCACAATGACAAAAACCTGAGAGAAACCAGAAAATCTTCACATTAGAAAAAGTATGAGTGAAGTTTTAGCATTGTTTCATGATCAATGATTAATTAACTGGGAAAATTGTAGTGTCCTGTCAGTCAACTAATTGTCCAACTGACTAATCAGCCATGTCAATGATCAGAAACAGATTCCTGTCAAAGGTGACGCTTTGTCATTATGACTTAACAAGCATAGACCTTCTGCCTCAACTTCACCACCAACCAGGCAGCCATGACAGCCCCATGCATCACAGCATACTTATGGCAGCTCTGCGTTTTATGAGCACGTGTGAGAGAGTATATTATTACTGCTCAGTTCCAGGAGTGTGTGGGTGGAAGGCCGGACGCCGGGCAGAGTGTGTAGGTGGCTGTTAACACAGGCTCCGTCACCCATCATGACTGCGTGGTGACCTGTGGCACAGATCAGCGGGAGAGTGCAACAGCAGACACACTATGTCATAAACAAATGGGGCTTCCGCTGCATTTCGGCTCTGTTTCATCTGTTCAATCTGTGGCGCTTCTCTGTGGGTCTGTAAGCACATTTAGGACACATGAGAGACATGTGTGTTGCATGAGGCGTCGACAGGAGGGATATGCTGCTGCCTGAACATCAGGAGAGCAGCTGATGAGCTCCACTACAGAGACCCAATGAGCTCCATCACAAGAGTAATGATCACCAGAGCCTCAATGTGACAATAATCTCCTCTAACTTCATCAACACAATTTATGCCAGCAGGCCACCAAATGCTTTCAGTATGTTCTGCATTATGATTGTCCTCTCAGCTAAAATCACTGTTACAGTAACGATAATGAAACATGGGAGATCCCATTGATTCTGCTGGGCTACGCTGCGCTGTATGTCGTAACGTCTTAGCACCATGTTGTGGGCCTGATGCTAACATTGACTTATTACAAGGGAGCGTGCCGCCAAATCCATAATTAGACTCCTTTTGTTGCCCCCGTTGTTGTTGAAAATGTAATTATGAAAGATGAAACACAGCCTTCAATGAGATGGCTGTAAAATAGCATAATTAATATGGGCTTTTGCGAGAACAATCCCCGCTTTACGGGAGCCCCGCGTTGGCCGTGAAATTAATTAAGTGTGCCAGGATTTATGGCCTGTGCTCGGAAATGAAGAGAATTAATCGCAGGCCGAAGATGGATGGTTGCTGGAAAATGATGATGCCCAAGACCATGTGGGGGGAGGCGTCTAACTGCTTTAGGGGGGCACTCTTGGAGGGAAATAGAAGGTTTTGACACAATTACACACCCCCAGACAACAGCTGGGCCAGCGATGGGATGGAGTACTTTTTGGGCCAGCTTGGAGTTATGAGATTTTTTACACTTTCAACCCACCTGCACCTTTTCCCCACACATGGTCCCAAGGTGGAGTTAGCTTTGGCAAAGTGGAAAATTTCTTGGAGAGCAGAGGAGTTGGGTCAGTGTTGCAATGTTCGTTGGCTGTTTTATCGCAGATGACTAATGTCTCTTTCTCTGCATCCCCTCCAATCTGCTCTCCGTGCAGACAGATGAAAAGTAACCACATAATGGACACAATTATGACAATTACGGCATAAACAGAATTATTGCCAGAACTGGAGTTAACAGTATGTGACAAGCACAAAAAAATGATTGTGAATGAGCACTACTAATTTAATGATCTAAGAAGTTATCCATTTTGCAGTGACTTTTCAACTGAACAGGATGGGGAAAAAAAAGGTTTTAAGACTCCATGAGTTTCAGTTCCTCATAGTGTAAGTAAGTAAGTAAGATATTGGGTTCATGGCAACTTTTAGATTTTTCTTTTAAATTGCAGTGATGTACATGGACACTGCTAAGAAAACAAAGAAAGAGTCATACTTATCACAGAGTAATTTATAATAAAATAAAGCACGCTGATAGATATTCATTTACTACTTAAAAGCAGACACTATTAGTGCTTTGAAGAATGTGTGTCAGGCTCCATGCTGCTGGCCCAGCTGTTGTCAGGTCAATGTAGGTGATGAAAAATGACCAGATCACAAGCTTCGTTACATGGCAACCAATATTAAACACAGTTTGTTAACTTTGACCTCCTACTTTGTCCTTAGACCCAAAACAAGTCATGAAACCTCCCGACCCTCCTACTGCCCCTCTACTGACTCTGAGGTGATTTTGTGTTCATGTGTGTGGTATGTGTGTGTGTGTGTGTGTGTGTGTGTGTGTGTGTGTGTGTGTGTGTGTTTGTGTGTGTGTGTGTGTGTTGTAATAATGGGAGGCTAATTACCCACCTCCCATGTCCCTGGACAGCGCCACAATGTCTGGGTTAGGTCTGTGTGTGGGATGGTTCGTGGTGGTAATTAGCTTCACACACATACACACATACTCTCTCTCTCTCTCACTCACACATACACACACGGATACACACACTCATGGACAAGATAAATGAAGGCTGGGTGGGTGTCTGTTGTTGGACACTTGATTGGGCAGGTACGAGGGGAGTGTCTGGGGTCTCCAGAGCGTGTCCGCTCTGATAATTATGTGTGTCCGTGTGTGTTTGAGTGTGTGCGTGTATGTGTATTTGTGTGCGCTCCTCCACTGAGAAGTAGCCCTCAGCCCAAATTGCTGTCTCTTGTCTCATTGTCAGAGTGATTATGAAATATTGTTTAATTTACTGGGTGGTAGAGTCTTGTGTGATTTTGATGAATCGGACCTTTTATTTCTTCATTCCCTTTATTGTCTAGTGGTTAGGTGTCGTGTGTTTGTGCGCTCTAGTGTGTTGAGTGTTGGTACCCTTGTGAATAAAACTACAACATCCAGTGCTATAGCCATACTGATAGAAATGTGTGGAAATATGAGATAAACGGAATCTTAGGGTAGAGAGACTGTAAGAGATGCCTTGCTCAGAGGTTCCGGTCTAACAGCATATATACTACACTGTTAAAATCACACAGGACATAAGTGAAATCCAAACCAGTGTGTTTCTGCCTCCGTGTCAAAAATATTTGTTTTTTGTCATCATATATGTCATGTTTTTATGATATTTTTAAATACAAAACTGTTGGTTGTTACTGTTATTTTGAAAATTTGAAAGACACAGAAAAGGTGCGTCATTGCGTGCTGTAGCCAATTATGTAACATGACTGATGAACAAATAACATGATGATCTGGACATGTGCACGGCTGTTTTCATGTATTATGGCTGTGGGATGCTTTATGCCTTTGACAGTGTGCCTATGCATAATCATCATATCCATATGCTATCAGTGACTGTCAATGACCAGGGACACTAGTCAGTATCTGGCAAATGTTCCAAATCTACCAAATCTAAAAATCTGAATTATCTGACAAGAAAGGACATCTTTTATCTTCCCACTGCTGCCTCTCAGTCCATTGCCCCTCTCTCTCTGCCCCAGTTGGCCTGCCTAATCCTTCTGACCACATACTGTACCTCTACTATACTGTAAAGCCATATCCCTATTTTTCAATGTATGTAGCAAACTATATAACCTAAAATTATCATGCCCAAGTCCACATATGCCATCACCTCTCTACCCAGACCCAGAAACTAAACACTTGAATGCTTGGATTTTTCAAGTTCCTACAAATAGTGTTTTAATGAATAAAATTACAGATTTCTTGCAGTTTAAGTTAATGTAAGTACGCAGAATATAGGTCTGGATGTTTTTAGACATTTTAATCTGGAAAGCTGGAGCTTTAATATAGCTTCAGATTTCTAGTTTAGTTGAATCCTCCAAGTGGATTCACCAGACTTGAAGCCTTTTGTTCATTGAAGTTATCTCATGTTCAGTGAACTTTCCATAGTTGGTTAGTTGTTTTGAAGGTGGCAGGTGAATATGCATTTTTATATTTTTAAGTTCACACAGTTTTACAGTGAAGATCCAGCAGCTGTGAAATGTCAACAAAACTCCTATATCTGTCCTATATGGATCTGCGCACATGTTGGTGTGTGTTTAAAGGTGGTGAAGACATGGGGCGGGACATGGAGAGTAAAAATAGACAGCATCCATGAGTTGTTTTTTTTTTTTTTTTTAGAAACTGAGCCAGTGTAAGTGTGTGTATGAGTGTGTGTGTGAGAGAGAGAGAGGGAGGGAGGTCCAGGCCCACTCTAATTGATTATGCCGCTATCGACAGGGACCCAGAAAAACAGGCACTCACTTTCCTCTTGATTGAATTAAACACCTTTTATGGGGCAAATCGATGGGATGGAGATGATAAGGGGGGAGCGGACGACGTGGATTAAGGGAGAGGAGAGCGAAGTGTTATGATATGTGGAGGTGAGATCTGTCTTTACTCTCTTTCACACGTTCACTAACTCACTGACACGCACGCACACACACACACACACACACACACACACAGAGATCCTCCCACAGACAGGTGAAAGGTCTGATGCCATGTTGTAATTCAGGCAAATCAATGCTTTTAAAGCATTTAGCCATGCCTGGTGATGAAGTACAGTCAGAATAGGCCTGCCAAGCAATATATGTCTCAGACTCAAATCAATCATAATTACAGGGGGAGGGCCAGTCTGGGACAGTGCAGTGAGTGGACAGAGGGATGACTGGACTCCATTCACTCATTTTATAGTTTGATCAAAGATGAATAATGAAAAGAAAATTGCAAATCAGACACCCGCTGAAGAGAAATAAAGAAGAGCATCTACTCTGTACTTAGATATACTCAGGACTGCCATAGGCCTTTTTCACAGTAGACATTTAAACACTTTGCCATAACCTTCATTAATTAGATTATTTACACCTGAAATGTTTTCTGTGAGAAAAGTCTAGAGTTGATAAATCTCCTATCCAGTTATTTTTTATGTGTTTTTGCCACTTCAGTAGTGGAGAATGTTTCGGGGAAACACCTCATGTAACATTTGTGTAAAAGCAGGTTCACTTCCAGGTGACCTTGCTGTCCTTGCCTGTACATAAAGTTCTTTGACAGCTGCAGGCATTTTTACGTTTTTTTTGCTTTCAGGGTCAAAAAAGATACATGTTTGTGTTGATTTCTGTTAAACAGATTTTTTTTCCCTGGTCAGAGGCTAACACTCTTTGCCTCAGCTGACCTTGTTCTTGTTCTTGCCTCCCAAAACCTCTGTGAAGGACATGGTAAGTAAAATGTATGACCAATAGTCATAATGGAAAAAAATAACACCCAGGATATTAAATACTAGATTTGTCCTTTAAACGAGAACTTCAGCTATTTGCACTCCTCTAACATTGTCAGATACACAGGATTGGTGCAGCAGAGCCAGCAACGCCTAATGTGGCTCCAGGCCACAGGCCTGAAGCAGAGATGAGGAGTGGACTACAGAGGTCTGGTAAGCTGGCTTCTTTCTAACTCTACACTAGCAGATGTTTCTCATTTTCAAACTTAAAGTCTTCAGCCATATCCCGCACTGCCTCAGGTGACATCCAGTGAGGCAACTGATCAGACTTAGTGCTGCTCCCTTTGGAGCCACAAAAAAGCTTTATACAACTTTTTAAACATCTGCAGGATTACTCCCCATCACCAGTAAACAGACTTTAATGTGTGAAATCAGTGGCGTAACTTTGGTCTATTAGACACAAGAGAGACAGATTACACTGATGTCAGAAAGCAGCAATACCACACCTCTCCAGTCACCGTATCTGACAGCAGATCCAGCCAAAGTGACATCATCCCCACAAAACTGGTCTAATCAATACAAAACAGGAGGCCGATCATTTTAAAACTCTTCTGTTGTCTAATTAGCACACGCTGACCCACTCATCCTGGCCTTGATTTTCATAGACTTCACTGCAAGACAGTATGAGCTCATGTTGCCAGAGGGTGTCCCCCCTCTCACCCCCACCCTCCACCCATTCACCGCTTGTCCTAATCAGCTCCTCAGCTCTGGACACTTGGTCCACCATGACTACATTAGTAACCAACAGCACCCATACCACTGATCCCCACAAACCACCACGCTAACGCCGTAGTCTGGCTCGGCCAATCAACACTGCTGTCAACATCGGCCAAACCAATTAAAGTGTCTAATGAGCGTCTTGTATAACACTAACACGGCCATTAAAGAGCGTTTAAAGAGAGTGGAGGGGTATCGGGTGGAGGGCTGCGGGTTATGGTGTCATGGCTTATTAGTATTCAAGCAGCGTTTGGTTTCCATTAAGGCAGTGTTCACGAGCGCCTCAGGTGTCTCGATGGATCCAAACGCCGGTGATGTGATGATTCACGCATCCAGGACTTTATAAACAGCTCTCACACCGATGAGAATGATCTCCCCTCGTAAAGAGCACTTTCGATTTCATTTGCGAATACAGAGATATGCAAGAAAAATAAATAAATAAGGTGAAGTGTGTGTGTGTGCGCGCAGAATATGTTTGAAAAAAAAAAACAGTGACTTGACAGTATTACACAGGCACTCAGTTTAATACACAGCCATAATATTGCTGAGGGAACAGGCCCAAGGCGCTACTCTCTTTTATTAGTCATTCACTGGGATTATGGACACATTGCTTCCATTACCTAAGAGAGAGGAGCAGAAGCCTTGTCCCCCTGGGGATGGCGAAATAACTCTCTCACTCTCTCTTCTACTCACACAAACATGAGCATACACTTTGTGGCTTAAATAGATTTGAGTTTCAGTGCACAGACGTACACTCAAACACGTTCCATCATTAAGATGAATGCAGGCTTCTATGAACCCTTTTTACCAGCACGATAATAGAATCAATACTGCATGTAAATAAATGGCAACTAAATAGATCCATAATAAAGCTGCTGAAAGACATTTTATCACAAAGACTTAGTGTGTAACCTTTCTACCTACATGCTTGAGTTGTCTGTTTGTTACACCGAGCCTATCTGTGTTCATGTTTTCCATGTTTTTTAATGTTTAAGTTGATCTGATCTCAGATAGATGTTCTCTGTGCAGACATGGGTAGAGGTTACATATGATCAGGTCATATTTGAAACACGTGCACTCATAGAAACATGCAGCCAGCCACTCACACACACGCATTGGTTTTGTCAGCAGTGATGCGATGAGGTTGATGGATGGCAGCAGAGAGAGAAAGGATGGACAGATGAATTTGATTTGTCTTAATGCAGGAGAACTGCAAGGTGGCGGGAGCCCTACATCAGTGCATTACTGCTACAGCCGTGAATGCATGTATCAAACTAAATCAATTACCAATCGATAAGATTCTTCAATTTGCATAAATCAGACTCCGTCCTTCTTGTTTCTTCTCTTTCAGACAGAGCAAGCATGCTCTTCACCTTCATCTTCACTCTTTTTTCCTTTCTGTCATCCCTCCATCTCTTCACACAAGCTTCCCGACTTTGATGTGACATTGCTTACAAAAGAATACAATGTGCTCGAGGGAAAGAGAGTTGCAACAGTCTCTGTTGTGTTTTCTACATATTGAATATTTCACAAGTTGAGAAAAACATGACTCTGCAGGCTGCTTTCCAACGTGACTTACAGCAGGAGCAAAAGTCAAAACACTTTAATTAATAGATCATTGAAATGAGCTCAATAAACAAATAGTTGCAATATTCCCATGACTGTGAAGCTGTGGTTCCTAACCTGAGGCCGAGACCTCCCAATGGGACAGGAGATAAATCTGAGGGGATGTGAGATGATTAACATTACTGCCTGACAAATTTATGTTTTTCTCACTTGCCATACCTTTGTGTTGATATTGTGGAAATATTTGATAGCCATACCTTTTCTGGCCTCTATCCTGGAAGGGCACGTCACTCTTTGGTTGAACTGCTTGTAGACATTCACAAACAGTGATAAGGTGATGAAGTTGATGTTGCTTTTATTCAAAGGGTTGCATACCAAACAGGTTTAGAGGAAAAGGAAAGACCAGAGTAGAGATAGAGATGACAGAAGGGTTTAATATGATATGTACCTGTGCAGTTTGAAAACAGCCTCACGCTCCACTGGTACTTTGCTTGTTATGACAGGTAAGTAAAAGTTATTCTCGAGCAGGATCATGTTATCAATCAGCAGTTCATAGATTCTTAATCCATCTCTCCTGAACCAAAATTTCTTTAAAGTCCCTGAGGGTAGAAAAGAAACACTCTGTTTTCTTTCGATGGCCCAATGAAATCATGAGCTGAAATTCATGTCCAAACATTTGTCATTTAATAGAGTCAAGATGCATGAGCAAGAAAACACAAGCGGGGGAAAGTAGCTGCCTGTTGACATCAATTCAGAGAATTAATGTGCCCCAACAAATCTTGTTGTTTTATTTCCGCCAGTGCCTCCATTATGCGCTTTTAGTCATTAGGGCTGATACTTAATGATTGACACCCAGTTAAAGTGCACCTCCAGTGCATCGCTTATCATGACCTGCTCTCATGCAACACACAGGCTTGCGCACACCCCTCTATGCACACACACATACACGCGTATTAATATTTACTCTCTTGAACACACAAACACACACAGCCACGCACCCACTCTCCTAAACCCCAACGTGGGCATAAATTTCTCCAGCTGTGACTTAAAAGACAAATAGCCAATAAAAGTGCCAGGGGTGTTCACACATGCGTTTCTGGCACAATCAAATCAATTTCCTCTAAGTAGCCATAAACATGTTCTCTTTTAAAAGGTGTGAGAGGGGTCCCATTATCCCCAAGCCCCCTGGCCTGCTCCTCCACCCCAGAGGTCTCTCCATAGGGGTCAGCATCAAGGCCTAATCTGTCTCAGTCCCCTAGATCCATCTGTAGCTCTCAGACACAGAGAGATCAGGACCTCAGCCTCGTCCAAGTCTTCTGATCACAAGACTACGTCCATTAATCAGTAGCAGGCAACACAATGACAAAGAGATTGCCTGGCAGGGGGTTAGAGTCCAGGGAGCTACCCTGGTCCTGCTGCAGGGCTCAGACTGAGCTCCAGGCCTGTGGAGTTCTGCATGATGGACCAAACAAGGGAATCTGTTGTAGTAGATGTTATTAATCAATGATAGTTGTGACTGAACTGTGAATTTAAAGGGTTCACTAGAATTCTAGACTCTGTAAGATCTGTAATCCTGTTACTTTTGCCCAATCCTTCATGCACCAGTGTTTGCTCTATTGTGATGCAGATACTGTAATGACTCCAAGGGGGGTACCAAGACTACAATTACCCTGGTTGTCCTTCCCATGGTGAATGATTGTAATTGTAATTGACTATAACCACTTTTTGCATATAAACCCCATGTAAAACACTCATCCCCCACCTTGCAAATCCTCCCTGTACCCCCTCTTTCCTCTGTCTCCACTGTCTGCTTGGGCCTCCAGCTTACACTCATGGGAGTTGACACTCAGCTCCTACAAATCCAGTTAATATTCAGTGGCTCATTAAAGATTGATTGTGAGCTGTAAAGGGGGAAATCACACACATATAAGTGCACAAAATCCTGCCTTTACCTTGTAATTGTGCTTTATGGAGGAGCTTTGGTCCTGCTACTCCCCTGGTCCTTGTTAGTGAAGGTTAGGGATGTATAGACCTGCACTGGTTGGGACCAAGGCCTGGCCCAGGTCAACCTGAACCTACCTAGGCTATAAAGACCAGGCCAGGGCAATCAGGCACAGGATTGCCCCCCTGAGAGAGCAGTTCATTTCGACTGTTGAAATATTTAGAAGTCTGAGCATGCCCTAAGAGACAAGAAGTAGCAAATCTTTAGACACAGCCCTTTATATATGTTGGAAAGAGTAATCCCTGCACATCCCAGTCCAGATGAGCTTTGTCAAATTTGTTAAATTGGGAAAATTTCAGCCAACATTATATGTGTATCTTGGAATGATTACAAATATTATCACACATTAAAATATGATTATTTTAAGTTTGTTATTTTTAGGTTATACTTAAGTTTACTGTTTACTTTAAATTGAATCTGTTGTTTATTCTGTCTTGGTTTCTCCCTCTCCCTCTGTCTCCCTTTTTACCTGACTCCCATGACCCTCTCACTTTCCCAGGAGTCCCTGGCCTAGGCAACGGCACAAACACAATTTCCGTAATGTCATTTGCAGCATGGATGAAGGAGAGAAAGTCCTGGCTGTCAAAACCACCTCAGCGTTGCAGCGAAGAAAACGCGACCCGACACATGACAGATTCTTACGTTTGTACAAATAGACAGCTCGCCAACTCCCCTCCTTCTCACTTCGAACCTCTCACCTCTTTTCCGCACTACTCGGCCTACTCCTCTCTGCACAACCTTTTTTTCTATATATTGAAACCACCTACTCCCCCACTCACTCAACCACTCTTCAAATGTCTTGCCCTCACCCTTTCCCCTAAGAGTGTCACTCCCTCACTCTCCCCATGTCAAATGGGCAGAAATTACTGCATTATTAAGTGTGTGTGGAGGGCCGAGCCTCATCAAATCTAATTAAATCAGACTGTCACAAGAGTCCCACTCTCATTGCACAAATATAGTCTTAAATGACTTAGACTAGCCTATTTCTCCCTCCTTGTTTCATGTTATTCTGTAGCTTCAGCAACCAGCCTGTTATTGTGCCTGTTATTAACAGTTATGTATGTAAAAATGCCCGTAAACAGTGCTTTTTTCTGTATTTGTCATTTTCATTTATGGTTTATCCTGTCTTCAGGCTTCACCTCCTTCTTGCTGGCATCGTAAAGAAAGGTGGGACCCCCTCAATCATTGGCTCAATCAATGAAGATGATTGGACCAGTGAACAGGAACACATTGGGTTAACACCTCCAACCTGCTCTGCACCTGATGTGACCCACAGCCACCCAGAGTGTGTTCACATCCCATTTGTCACTGCAGTTTTTCCTGGAACAGGGGGATAAGATTGAATGGGCCACCATGGAAATATGATTTTCAGTACGCATTGTTAACTCACCAGGGAGAGGCTTTTGCCAAATTCTATCAAAGTGTGCAACTGTGTATTAAATGACTATCAAAAGGCCAGCCATCATTTTTCATGCTGTAACCATGGTGTGCCCCAGGACTTACCACACTACAATGACAAAGAAGGCTATTGCTATTGATCTGCTGTGAAAATGTGTTGACGCCAGATATGACAGTACCACAGACTAACAGAGGTGAGACAGTTTTGGATATGGAGTCATGGTTAGTATATGAGGGGGCTGCATGGCGCGTGCTGAGGGCTGGGTTAATATAGCCACTTGGTCTATGTGCAGATGGAGAGGAGACCTCAGAGTCACTTTCTTCCCACGCTACTACCAAATCTTTGGTGCTTCGCCATACTGATCCATATGGAAGCAGGTGGGCTTGGGGCCATGAGTGGGCGAGAGGGGGTCCCAGTGGGCGGCAGGTCATGGATCTTGGGTTGAAGAAACATCAGAGTCTCCCACAGCAGAGAATGGTGACTGAATGTGGTCTTCAGTGTGTAGGAAGAGAGCTGGTTAAAGTTTAACCAGCCCCATCCTGTTCTCCGCAACCCTCCATCAGCCAGCCAGAGCTGGGACCAGCCCCATGGCCTCCACCCCCACTGACCCCCACCCTGTTAGGGACAGAAGTGATGGATCGCCCCTGTCATTGTGCCCTATGAGGGGACCACTGCAAAGAGGGACCCGGACTCCTTGTTAATCTGACCCTCTAAGCCAGAGTGGACAACGCAACACATTATGACAACCTCCCCCCTCTCTAAAAGGCAAAAAAGAGAACACATGGCATGTAACTAAACTCAACCGCCTACATATGAGCCACAGAACTCTCCCCTCTTCCTTTTTATTCAGCCTATTTTCACCCCCAGCCCCCATAAACCATGACAGGAATGCCTTAGAAGCCTGGCGTGTTTGGTGAGGAGTATAAAAAGAACAGTGAAAGTTGGGCAGAAAGAGAAAAATGAGAGGCGGAGGAGAGAGACGGCGAGCAGCTGTGTGGAGTGACAGGATGTAGCGCAGATGACTAATGGTGCTGGATGAACCCATGATATTGACGAGTGATCAGTCATGTACTGAAGCCATCTCTGCCCCAAACCATGTGTTCACTCACACAGCGTGTTGAAATGTTGCCACTGATTTTTTTACTCTCTTGATTTTGGGAAAAATATTTAACTGATGCAGAAATGTATAAATTATTAATAATTTATTATAAATTAATAAACTGAAAAATAATAATTTGCTAAAGTACAAATGAGCCTAGACAGTAAATTTAACAGCTCTGTTTTCTTAAGTTTCATTTCAGTGATTTGATGCTAACTACAAAGTTTTTAAGTATATTTCTGCTAAATATATGAATTATCTGTTGTTATAATAACAGTGAAAAACCTTCCAATTCAGCAGGACTGATGAAGCTTTAAAGTGGCAGAGATATTTGTAACTGTAGTATATTTTTCAAATTCACCGACGCCATCTTTAACAGAAACAGCTGGAATACAGCATTTGAATCTGAACACAAAACTTATGTCAAAGTAGTGAGGCAATTTATTTTTTTAAAGCAAACAATGTACAACAGATAATGGAATTAATATCTGAAGTGTGAAATGTCAAAGACTGCTCAGACTATGACAAAAGAAAGAAAATCATGCTAATTTGTAATGGTCCTCCCCTTGATTATTACATGTTTCCCTTGGGGTGAGCCGGCAAAGTTAATTTTACTGGTTTGTTAAGAGAACACGATGTCAAGGCCTCCTGAGTAAATGTAATGGACCCATGTGAAGGACGTGGGTCAACTTTACCATTTGCACGAAGAAGAAAAAAAATCTTGAATTTGTTTTTCCTTCGTCCTGTCACAGTGGGGTCAGAGCTCCACCCATCTGTTTCTAAACTGGAGACACTGGGTGTCAGTAGGTGACAGAGAGGGCCACCATACTGCGTGAGTCCAGGGATTTGATCATGGATGGACGTGTGTATGTGCATGTGTGTGTGGGTGGCAGGGTTGACACACACACGCGCTGCACCTCTGTCAGCTGACTCTGAGAATATGTTTGCGTGGGACAAGTCCACCAAGACCCATCCATCAACTCGGTCCAAATACGCCCTGCGCCACTGTTGACACGGGGTTAACAACTTGACACTGACAGAGGTGGTTGAGGCCCGCAGTAGAATGGAGACTGAGACAGAGAAAGAGATGGATTGGACTGTGATCGACATTCAATTTGAATTATTGCAAATATTTCCATTTAGCAGAAAATTGAGTTCATTATGAAGTGTACATGCTGATGGATAAGTGTGAGTGACTTTCCAGAGTGTTGTACATGGAAACGATTTGATCAAAGCTGTTTGCAAACAACTCTATCCATGCAGCAAGAGTGAAAACAAGCAGCGATGCATCTCCTCATGACCTTGTCCTTACTTCAGAGTATTGCTTTAGGACTAAACAGACAAGCTTGTCAACTTGGCCGCCAGAGATGAGTTATGTTGGAATTGTTCATGAAGACATTAAACTTCCTTCCTCTCAGTAATCACTGTGCATTATTACACATTAAACATGCACTAATGTACAAGTCATCAATTCTGTGGTAAGACAACAACCAGAAAGTGATTAAAAACTTTTAGGCGGCATTGATTTAAAAACTACTTTGCGGGCTAGGTGGAAAAAAAACCACGAGCTGTACATAAAGTTGTAAATCAGGGATGACGAACAGGTCGGGATGCCGGGAAAGTTCCCGTCCAATGGAGGCTGAGAATGTAAAGTAAATCTCTGAGTGGCTGTGGCAGGGATGCAGGTGGAGGAAAGCGCAAGGGAAATGTAGCGTAATCTCAGCCTCAGCCACGTTATCGGCTGGGCTTTTTAACACAGGGGCCAATTTAATTGCACTTAAAGCAGAATGGCAGAACATCAATCTTGATGAGTGGATCTGCATCACAGTTCTCCCAGGCCAATCTATCACTATCTATGCCTCTGGGTAGCCCCCCCCCCCCCCCCACACAAACACTAACACACTCATGCAGGCCCCCACTCCCTTGCCATCCCATCTGCACGTTCCCATCATGCTCTTTTATTTTTTCTGGAACAAAACCACACATTTCTACGTCTATTGTTTCAATGTTGTTGCGTGTAGAATCGATCCATCATAAGCAAAACAGTCTTTCCACATTACAGCAAGCTTATTAATCTTTAAAGAATAAGTCTGGCAATATTTAATATTTATTATTACCAACAAACTCCATAAAAAGACTGAAACAACAATTCTTGTAGCAGTTTCTGATTTCTGTCTGACTTCTTTTTGTTACACTTTGCCCAAAGCCCACTGGTTACTAATGACCTAATTCTTTAAAAAAAAAATTCAACCATATACTTCCTTTTAAAAGATGTTTAGTGTTTTTGCAAATGTTAGTTTACTGGACTAACTTTTGTATTTGCTGGGGATAATTTTAGTGGCAGAGCATGTTTTTAAACTCAAAATGATGATACACCACCCAGTACGACATTGTGGCTCTTTCTTGGTTTTTTTCTGTTTTTTTTTTTTTTAACAATTTCTGATTTCTGTCTGTGACACAGAGGAATAACATAAAGCTTGAGTTGCTATACTGGCAGCACTTGTTTATATGATCAATTTATTGTTGGATTTGGCTTTTGCACACACTTTAACAACGATGAACAATACTTAATATCACCACACGATTTGTTAACATTGATGAACAATAATAATATTATTGTTTATACACTCGGTGCCCTGCAGAAAATAAGCCTTGTTTACACGTGTAGCCTTGTTATGTCACATGTGAATACAATGCCTAGAAATGTGGTATCTTCTGCTACAGAGAATCAGTGATTAACAAACTCATGCCAAATATTTACTCTTTTAGATCAGTACAACATGTTAGCATACAGCACTAAATGATGTCAATTAAAAGCCGGCACATTTTCACATTCACTGGTGGAGTAAATGTAGGGGAAAGAGATACATGCATTAGGGCTTAAGCCAATAGTTCTGTGGTTAGAGAACGGTAACTACCTCCTGTGCTTTAAGCATCTTGAACTCTTAGTGGCTATGAAACACTTAAATACAGAGAGTACTGGCTTCATCAAGGCCATAAAGCATAAAGAGGACTTATCTAGCGCTGAAAGCTAGGGACAGGGGCTATAGAGGAGTAATGATCCCTTAATGTGGTGGCCTCTCTCTCTCAACCTCTCGCACTCTTTCTGTCTCCTTCCCTCCCCCCATTCCCAACTGCTACATTAGCAGGGATAATAAATGAGACTCCGGCATCACAAGCATAAACTTTTTATGACCCACCTAACCAGCCTTATCAAATGTGGATGTGATTACTCTGCCAGGTGACAGATTGAGAGATGGATGGACAGAAGTGAAGGAAAGGACAGAATGCAAGGAAGGAAAGGAAACATGCAGATGCATTTCTAGTGGCATTAGATAATTATTTAATATTTTGTACGTGGAGGACTGATGAGTGCAGAAAAGTAGGAAGAGGAAGTGTTAAAAAAGGATGGGGGGGTGAGGAGTGGGAGGATGGGAGTGTCTTGAGTGCTGCTTTGGGTAGCAGGTCTGAATAGGCTGGCAAGATGGAGTAGACAGGCTGTATGGGCCCAGTGAAAGGCGCCTTTCTCCTCTACATGATAACTTTGATCCCTCCTGTTTCCACACACCAGTCAGCAATATTGTTAAGCAGCAGTTGGTTAATACTTTAACTGAGTCCTGGGATGAAGACGAATGGAGGAGGTACTCACAGGCCCCCTGTCCCTCTCTCCCTGTCTTACACCGACCGTGTTTATCTTGATATCTGTAGAATTTCCATTTTGTGTTTGCTGTGTGCTGTTAAACTAAGTAGCCAGGCTTGAGAGTTCAAGGCAGCTGCAAATTCACTGTCTAAAACAGCGTTTGCAACTTTTTGTCAGGTGCCAAAATTAATAGCAAATGTAAAAATGATTTAAAAAGAGATATAAAATAAATATAAAAAGGCCATTTAAAAAAACGTAAGAGATTCAGATGAACAACAAGACAAAAATATACTGTAGTTTTGTAAAGGTAAATCCAGATAGTTTTATCACACGCAGTATACCCCATGATTGGAAATGAGGGATAAAAATTAGGGAAATATGACAGCTTTTTCCAGTTTGAAAATTATGCCTAAACTTATCCTAAACCATTTTTAAAATAATATTTCTATTCATAACGTCAACATTATCAGTGCCAAACTGTAATATTAAATCATATTAGCCCAACTGTAAAATCTATCAAGTTATTCCTCAGCAAGTTACTTAATCTATGACACCTCTCTGCTGAGATGCAGAGCTCTTATTGATCTTGAGGGTTTTCCTCACCGTACCTGCTGTGCCATGTTAGCTGTATGACTGATAGCAAGGATGCACGCTAAACATGTTTGACATGTAGTTTTTGTTCTGCCTCATTAACGAACGGCCCGAGTATGAAGAGATCAGATTAAAGGTAATTAAAATGACAAAAACACACCATCATTCCTAATGCCACTCTAATGATGGCCTAAGTGTAGCTGAATGCCAACCCCCCCTCCACCTCCCTTTTTCCCTCTCTGTTCCTCCCTCAGCTCATCCCTCTCTCCAGCTCAGCTGTGGCTACAGAATCATTAACCTGGCTCTGTGAGGAGGATGTGCTGACAGAACACTCTGCTATTGTGCTTCCTGTCATCTTCAGGAAATCAGGGCTTCCCCCTGCTGTCGAGGTAAAGCACCACTGGGTGATGAGCGATGCCAATCTTTCTCTTCGTTCCTCCTCTTATTTTGTTCTTCTGTTTCTATGTTTATCTCATGCTCTTTACATCGTTTTCTGTCCCCCAGCAAAAACTGCTTACCTGCAAAAAATAATGTCTTTTAGTAAATTTCCAGAATACCACAGAGGAACTGAGCCGCATTTAAGTAATTAAAATAATTAATACAATTACATTTTGTATTTTTACTGTAGTGGAAATCCAAAGAAAATTATATGCCATCACAATAACACGAGAAAATATATTAAACACGTGTGGCGACAACAGAAGGAACTCTTGTATATGTGTTAAAATCCAATATCCACTGTGAGAAATTGATAGACCCCTTTGGCAGCCTCAATGAAAACTGACAATGAAAAGCTTTACAGTAGTAGTGTTTACAGCAGGCATATTATAATAGATGGCATGGTATCATCAGGTGTTTTTTGAGTTGTGTGTGTGTGTATGCACGTGCTCGCTCAAGCGTTTGCATGCATTTGCATGCACTGATTTAAGTGATGGACTGGGTGTGCTCTGTCATGAGTAGCTCAGAGTTGACGTTTCCTTTACATGGCAGCTGCAAGGCTCGAGTGATGTATCAGAGTCAGCAGAAGCATTGATCAGAACTGGGGTTAATCATTGCTTCGGGAACCCAGAGGAGATAGAGGCTGCCTGGAGAGAAGTAAGCCAGGAGAGTGGGCGGCTTCACCACAGGAGGCCTGCAGCTCTACAGTAAAGGAATGCTGGCAGGGGAGACATAATCACTTGTCTGTTTGTCTCACTGTCCGACTATCAGCTGCTCATAATAAACTACACAGGTTTATATGATTGGATGTGTGTGTGTGTGTGTGCTTGAGTATGCGGGGGGGGGGCAAGCAATGTAATCCCCTTAAATGGACGGACTTCCGAAATGTGGGCTGTGTGAAGCCGGATCTGTGCTGTGTCTACTCAGCAGTACCCATTCACTCCCCTGAGCTGGGGAGTTAATAATTCAAAAGAGAGATGGGGAAAGAGGCCATAGGCCTGAGTGACACCATGGAGAGTGAGAGTGAGACGGAGACCTCCTGGAGAGGGGTGAATGGAGAAGTAATATAAGAAAGAAAATATTCCTGAAGGCAAATGGCATCTGAGAAAACACAATGTGACATGACATTGTGTATTACTAAACAGGTTCACAGACTAGACCTGTAGAGGTGTTTCCCTCCATTCAGATACCCCCTCCTCTCCATCCTCTTCTCCTCTCACTCTCCATCCCTCTGGGATGCCTCTGCCCCGCGACCTGCCATCACAACCATCACTGTTCCCAACATCAAAGTCCAGGATGCTCTCTCTCCAAGAAACGCACATGAAGATATGAAGGAAACACACGTGGACCTACAAATAGGTAGACAGATAAACACAAATGCCTGCATGCACGCATGCACGCATGCACACACACACACACACACACACACACACACTTGCACATACTCAGATACTTGAAGGAATGTCAGAAATGTCAGTAGGAAGGATGGGGGGCAATGGGAATACAAAGAGGTCCATCTCCTCAGAGAGGAGGAAAAACAGGGCAATAAAACCGTCATGTCAAGCCAAGAATTTGCTGATGGCACACATACATATACGCAAGTTCAGAGAGACAAAAGAGAATCTGTCAAGCAGATAAAGCCATCACTTCTCCTTTTTATCCGTGGTTTTGTCCAGAGGCGTCCCCCTTTCACCTCTTCTCTGCCCCTCCAACACTTGTCAGGCAAGAGAGTCATTAATGTTTAGCTGGGCAGTGATGGCAGCGCTGACAGGACTCATCTGTCTAAGGAGACAAGATGAGAGAGCGGGACAGCCCATCAAAGGATGACACTTAGAAAGTGAGAAGGAGAAATGAGGGGTGGGGAGGGGGGGGCCACGTGAGGACAGTGAAGAGATCCTTTTTTATTTTGCAAAGTTAAAGGTTACGTCACCAAGGTGGGCTATAAAATGATGCTATTGTCATTGCCATCCTCCCCTCCCTTTCTATTTTTCTGTCCATCCACCTACACAGCTCCCCCTCCACCAATCTCTCCACCCCTCCACTCCCCTCCACGTGCTTGTCAGCAGTTTGATTCAATACCTGCAGGTTAGTTACTCATTGAGCTAAGGAGGGACCGGAGCCAGTGGAGGTGTATGGACGGCTGTCTATGGGCATCCACTGGTGGTTGGGGGCTGCTGTGTGATTGACAGATCTGCCTGCGTCGTCCGTTCCCTTCTGTAAAGACACGAGACACAAAGCACAGGAAGTGGAGGGAGGTAAACAGCTTTGAATATGAATGGTACACTGCAGGGGCGGTTAATAATTGGGAAGTGTTGGACTATTAATCTATGAGACAAGGCAATAGTGGGTTTTCTGACACCAAACTGTACACCCTTCACTTCTGGATGTGCAGCTAAAGGATCTCATGGTGTTTCCTGTAATTCATTTAAAGCAATGTCACAACCACAACAAGGACTGGCAGTACTTTAATAATAAGCCATTAAACTGTTATTCACTTTTTGTTCCTGATGGAGCTCTAATGAAACACAGAGTCCGTAAATCAGAACTTCTCAGATCAAGTTCCTAATTGGTTCCATTTTTACATTTTGTTCTTCATTTTTCACGTCAATCAATGACACATTTATACGCTTTAGCTGATTGTTTTATGACTCATATTGATAACATGAGCTCTTATGTTTTGCTGTCTTCCAAAACAGATCTGTTGTGATGTTTTGATGAAGTATTAGTGCCTGTGTGAAATATGTCCAAATATCTATGAGTGCAATGCAGTAAATGAGTGTTTCCCTCCATCTGTCCAGATGTGTCAGAAGTTAATGGAGAAGGTGCTTTGACTGCCATGACAAGTTAAGTAGAGGGAGCCGTACCATTGTCTTCCAAATCAGCTGTCAGTGTGTTTCTGCTGTCAGCAGTTTGACTCACTACCTGCCTGGTTAATCATCGAGCTGCTCTGAGCTGCGAGCTGCTGGAGGTGTATGGCCCACCGTCACGGACCCCCATCATCGCCACAACAGGACAACATGTGATTGACAGATTAGCAAGCACAGGCGCTTTTTCAAAGAAAGACTGGGGAAAACAGGGCGGAGAGTGGTGATTGGAATCGAAGGAGGCTCAAAAAGGAAGTGTGAGGTAGAGGAGGTGTGCATTTGCGTGGGTAGATAGGGTGGAGGAATGAAGGTTAACAGGCCTCTTCAATTGTATGCATGTTGCAGAACTGAACAATGTATGGTTGTCCTGTAGATGCTGAAAGTTTGTGCAGTTGAAAGTGGAATGGATGGGTAAAAAGATGTTTTTGGGATTGTACAGATATAAGAGTACTCTGTAGGGGCAGACAAAATCCTCAGAGTTTCTCTTACCAGTCAAAACACAACATGTATGACTGCATGACTGAAACAAACATACACTCAATGTCCAGGAAGAAGGAAGGAAAAGAGGAGCAGTGTGACAAATAATGAGGGTTCTTGTGAAAGTGAAATTGCCTCCCCTGTTGGACATAAACACTGCTACAACCAACATTTGCCCCCCCCCCATCCCCTTACCCCGATGAGGTTATCCCCACTCTAGTCCTCTCCCCCTCCTCTGATTCCCTCATGCAAGCCCACTGAGGTTTGATTTCAAATGGAAAAATTAATGGGAGAATAATAGCCTTGGGCCTCGCTCTCTTCCACACACATCTTCGTTGGTCTACAGGGGTGCACAGAGGGGGAGTCAAATTTAGACCCATTTGCCTCACTTGGCTTGCTGTTCCATTGTGACACAGGCACACACACACACAGATACACCAGGGACCTTGCCCCCTCCCTCTTGCGTTTACACCTTAGAGGGCTTAACTTTCAAATATTAGTACAGTGGCTGTGCGGATTTCAAATAAATAAATAAATGAGGAAGCGATGATTAGCAAATCTCCTGATAGTTATATCAATGTGTTTCATATTCATTTTCACTTCCAGGAGAATATTTCTGCAGAAACAGTGATTCTGAGAACTTTCCAAGCTTTTAGAGGAGCTTAAACTGTGTGAGGAGTTTTTTTTCATAGTAGTCACATACAGGGGCTTCAGTAGGAATTTAAAGTCCTCTTGGTTGAATTTACACAGAACAAATCAAATAATGAGTTTTCTCTCCCAATATATTGACTTTGATTTACTGTGACAAAGTACTCGTGATTTTTTTCAGAAGCCATGGCAAAGATAAACTGTATTATCCTTGAAGTTCTGACTACCTGTGGCATAATATTGGCAGGAGTCAGGTTTTATAGGGCACAAAAATAGATGCACGCACACGCAAGATGTGCAAGTTTCATTCAGCTGATACAGGGCCAAGTTGGTTGCAGGCATAATTAAATCAAAGTTAAGCCTCGTTGCTCTTAGGCTAGCAACACAAGAAGTGTGTGTGTCTGGCTGAGGTAGGGGGTCGGTTGTTAAGAGTTTAAAAGCGGAAGAGCAGTTTGCGTAGAACCAGTATTGATGTCGGGGAAGCCCACTGGCACTTTCTGTTCAAACATTTGAGAGGACCGACCTGCCCATGCTGCAGTGCCCGGGTGGCAGGATTCCCGCTCTTCCTGTTTCTCCTGACTTTGAGGAATTTTACGGTGAACGAACTCCCAGTGCTCTCCTCACACGCCCTGTACCTCATCACAGATACCTGCCTCAGCAAAACTAGAGAGAGACAGACCAAGAGAGAAAACTTTCCAGGCATTTGAGGAGTTCCTATCTCGTCACCCTCTCTATGTACCACTCAACTATTCCTAATGTCATGGATACACTCGCGCTCTTTTTGTGTTATGATATTCTTGCACTAAAAAGCATTGGGTGATGGATATGAATCAGTCCTCCTGATTCCTACCTGACTGATTCAAAGATACACCATTTTTTTTCTGTCTGACCAAACATTTCAGCAGAATACGCTTCCTAATGGGTGTGAATTGATCCAAACCAGGAAGAAAATCATCTCTTTGGACCTGACCCAAAATGAACCATTTTCAGTCTGCTGCCAAAAATCAAGCAGACAGGCAAACTTCATTGAGTGAGAGTGTTGGATTATGCCAGGCCATGACTCAGAACTCAAAAGCGAACAGTTTCAATCATAATCCAAAAATATTGACGACTTATTGTGTGCTCACTTGCAACTGTTCAAATATCTTGGTGATAACTAGTTCAAACAGCTACCTAGGGGTATAAACCTGTAAGTTCAGGCTTTGTAAATTACAGGAGACTTACAGTAGGTGAAGGACGGCATGTACAATACATTGAAAGAAAACAAAAGGCTGGTGAAAGGGTGT
Organism: Datnioides undecimradiatus; assembly: GCA_008933995.1. Taxonomy (NCBI): domain Eukaryota; kingdom Metazoa; phylum Chordata; class Actinopteri; order Lobotiformes; family Datnioididae; genus Datnioides; species Datnioides undecimradiatus. The sequence goes on from WARS01000026.1 coordinate 7,757,653, forward strand.
CTAGGGTAGAGTGATGGTGCGACACACTTCTAAAACAAGCCACCGTCCCCATGCCTCTGACAGTCTGCCTGTGGGCACATGTAGCATTAATTGCTGCCTCCACAGAGCCTGCAGACTGCACACAATATCTATTGCTCGCATCAAAGAAACCACACGCTGAACTTTATGAAATTTTTATTCAATGTGTTCACTTCTCTTCCCTTTTTCCTCTCTTTCTTCCCTTTCCTATTCCCCACCTTGGCCCCCCTCTCCCTTTTTAGCTCCGCCACCAAACAGACAAGAAAGACTTCTCTCTGCCATGTTTTTCGGCTCGACTTCCTTCCTGCCCAGAAGCACTCGAGTATCTCGTTAGTTCTCTCACAGCTAACATCTCTCCTCTATCTGCCAGGAGCAAAAACCTGATCGGGGAGGAGGGGGGACATTAAAAAAACGGAGAAGAAAGGGGGGACTACATCAAGAAGTTTGGTGGGCGAGATTCTCTGTAGAGCTAGGTGAGAAACTGTATTATCATTTAACTACAGTAATTACAGCTACAAGAGGCACACAAAGGAAACAATAGACATGAGAGGGTTTCTCTCCCTCTGGACAATGTACACCAAAGGGCCTAAGTTTCATCATCAGCTTATCAAAGACACAAATGTGTACAAAAAGATATTGCAAGATCATTGATGGTAGGACATGGCCCTGATATCTTAACATATGAACAAAGGTTTGTAGAAAGGTTGGCTTGTTTAATATATTCCAGTTATTTTTTTCACTTACACACACCTTTTTGTCCAGTGCCTGATTATGACAACTGAGCAAATCAAGTTTAAATTGATGCACCCTGCACATTACTTTTATTTTAACTGCTCTCTCTCTCACAGAGACAGACACACACACACACGCACACACACGGTCATCCATCAAAGCAGCGAGTGTTGTTTCTTCCCCCACACGTCTCATACACACAGGTATAAATCACTGAGCCTGATTTCTGGGGCCAGGGTTTAAATAATTAAAGAGCTTTAATTTATCAGGATTTAGCACCCACAAACAGCAGGGCTGACAAAAGAGAATGAGAGATATATTGAGAATGGGGAAAAAGGTAATTATACATGAGACACAAATACAAAATTATTACACATTTTACTGGAGATAAAAACGAACATCTAGGGCTAAGTGGCACCAAAGACCATGTGAAAAGGCAATAAGGTTCTGCTCTAGAGCTACTTGATCTGGGTGTGTTAAGTTTTATTTGCCTGTTGGTAGAAGACAAATGCAACTTTGTGTAAAGATTTTGCACTAGTGTGTATGGTTGATTTGTGACAATTACAAATCAGTGGAAAACTACACTGATGTAAAATAGGAGACAGACACAATTCACATTTAGAGAATTACAATTAAAACAAAACAAAACAAAAACATCCAGCAAAAATCAAGCAAAGTCAAACTGAATTTTCCTGTTACTCCACATGCTGTCAGTTTTGGAAGCGTACAAATAATATGTTTTTATATATATATTTATATATTCTTTTTTGTTGGCAGTGATGTAAAGAAACATGAAGACCAGCAAACTAACTTTTGATCTTTTTTGCGATGAAGCGTTCAAGACAAGACATCCAAGGCATGAAAAAAAAAAAAACACACTATAGTAAGTTACATTTAAAATTTGAAGTCATGTCACGTCATCCACCTTCTAAAAGCAAAGTTGTGGTTATTCTATTAAAACTAGAGCAAATAACCCAGATAAAACCTCAGTTTTTAAGGATCAGTGACATTTTTTCATGCTGCATTTGAACAAAACCAAGTTAAAAAGCTCCGCTGGAGAACAACACATTGAGTTCAGAACATTTATAGAATGAGATCTGTGTTGAATTATGTCTTGCACAGAGCCAGGAGGCTGGTGAGGGCCAGTGGTTGTCATGGAGGCCAGAGAATGGTGGAACTCTACTGCCCCCCTTTGGCCATAAACATGTAAATAAATTCTTACTAAAATGAAAGAAAGCACAGAACTGACCAGTTATGACATACTGATGATCTCCTAATTGCATCTTTTGGTTCACTGGATGAACTATTAGCCCTATGAGTTTTGGAAGTCAGAAACAAGATCTACCAGCAGGCACAAAGACATAAGGGAGAAACATTACAATAAAGCAAACAGCCCTCTCTGGCTTTGTTTGACCCTCATATTATTTATTCTTTCCAGTAGATCTCTAAAAACACAATGAACACGCAAACGCTCTCACACAAACACACACTTCTCCCAGAGCTGGCATAAAAAAGACCAAACTTCCATCTGCTAATAAACTCAAAAGTAAAAACGAAAAAACCCTCCTTCCTCTTTTGAGAGAAAACATGCAGAGTCACTCTTGAATGGATTCATATATATCATTGTTAACATTACTTGACAAATTCACTAAGTGAGGTTTGTCTTTTTCTGGCAATAATTAGCCACCTAGTGGTCGGACCCTCTTATAACATCAAGTACTGACAACAGGGAAATTTAAGTACAGCTTTGGAGGTTTTTTGGTGATCTGACACCGTTATCAATGGACAAATCGCTTTAACAAACATATTTTAAACAGATATTCAACAAACTATCAAGTCTATGGACTCAGCTGGGAGGAGGATAAGAGATTATCACACCAGAAACACAGTATCACTCCTAAATCAGACAGTTCAATATGTTTTTAATCATATTGTGGGATTTATTTTTTGAATTATAAACCTACAGAATTTGATACCAAGACCAATTCCCCGTGAAACTGATTACCCTTGGTAATACAGCACCACCATCCTCAAGATGGATCAGTGATGATACAGTGTGTTGCTCTGTCTTCTCAAGACTTCTCATCACCATCTCCCCTTAGTATCAGTGGATTCCTCCTCTGGTGGATTATTCTTCACACTTCAGTTGTCCAAAAGGGAGCGCTGTAGAGCCTCCTGGATCATTGTGTGCTCGTCTGTGGAGTAGTCCTACAAACAACAGTTAAATTAATGGATTATTAAACATCATAAAACAAAACCTCCAGATAGTACGTAAAGCCTCAACTTACTACAAATGTGTCATAGGAGAAGGTGTGTCTGATCTTCAAGTGCTGGAAAAAGTCAGCACTCCTGTAGTTAGGGTCCCCCCAAGGCATTGAGGCACAGATGGGGCACACCTGGATAGAAATAAAACGAGAGTAATGAAACATATATGAACAAATTAACCCTTGCTCCAAACATTGTGCCGAGCCTTATTTTTTAAGAGCAATTCTTTGAGGCACGGTGGGCACAGTGGGGATTTCCTACCACTTGGCGTGCATCTCGAGCATGTTGGGTTGTGCAATGTTCAACGAGGCCATCCTGATCGAGGTTCTGGCAGTTGCAGTATGGGCAGGTGAAGGTGTAGCGATTTGGCACTGGACTGTGGGAGGAAAGAAACAGAAACAAAAAACAAATTGGTGACACTGCTGATACTGTAGTTTATGTTTTTTTTCTACAGCCACTTGATATAAATATAACACTGCCTTCATGATATAGGAGAACACATCATCTGATATCTTAGTTAAAGTAATAGTTTTAATGATAATAGTAGTAGTTAGTAATGTTTTTCCTGGTTTTGAATGCCTCTTTACAGCACAGTGACACTATTGATACTATTTTCTAATGGAACATTATTGTCAAAACATAAAACAATTCGCCTCTTAAAAACCATATCTCGTTGAAGATTTGATCAGTTGAACAACGGGTATTTGTAAAAATCAAGGAATTCGTCCCAGATCTCTTTTCAGTGTGAGTGCTACATTATAAAAGTCTGGGTATTTTTTCCATAAAATTAAAAAATATGATGGAAATCAATCTGATCATCAGCCTATGGAGATACAAGCAATGGCCAAAACAAAGGCCAATTTTCTCACAACTCTAAAAAGGTTATTATAACGTCTAAATAAAAGTAACTGTCATATGCTTTACCCAAATAATTGAATACTACTATACCCCCCCCCCCCCCCCCAACTACAATACATTGCTTCGTCACATAGATAGATATGCTACAGTTACGCAGCATGGTAGCGTTGAGGTGGCTATAACATAGGCAATAGTGAACGAATGAATGAAGGAGTTCACCTGATGATGGCAGGCTGGCTCTGGGCAGTGGTCCTCACTCCCTCTTCAATATACTCTTGGTATTTTGAACAGGCAGCTGTGTGGCTTCTCATCTGAGAAAGACCAACCTGTATAGTGACAAAAAAACATGTCAGTAACTGCTAGTACAAAACCAAAATAAATAATTGTTCTCTCTCTCTGCTACTTTGAGATTCTCAGACTTTAAAATCTGTATCAAATTGAATTTATGCATGCCATATGTTGTTTTTACCCTTTGCATGGTAGTGATCCAAAGAAAATTCACAACTAACCAATAAAGGGCATTCAGATGTATTATTCTGACAAACCTGAATTCCACATCCTTTGCAAGATGCCACAGATGATTGGATGAGGGCTTCAAGCTCAACAGCTTTAGTCCAGTTGCCCAGCCCGGCCCGACATACTGCACAAACAGGCTTCTGTGGTCGCAAACATTCCTGCAAACAACTCTGACAGAACCTGACAAGACACAGATGAAAAGACTCAATGATGAATAAGGTAAGGCACACCAGTAACTGAAATGCTTTTGGTTTGGCTTCTGGTGATCCTAAGGAAAACGTATTTCAATGATTCAAAGGCTGACATCAATACACAGAAAACTGATGTTGACATTGTTGTCAACATTCCTGTTAAGCTCCCAAACAGAGCTTCCTGTAAATCCGATGGAAAGTCCCCACCTCAAGAGGGCGCAGGGACTTGTAGTCCTTTTAAGTGGCTCGATAAGTCCGAGCAATGGAGAGCTAAACTACAACTCCCATGTGAGGCCTCCCCTTTGATGTAAACAAAACTGAAACTGATTTAGCAAACTGACACTGCTATTGCCAAATTTTCAAGTGAACGAAGCAGAATTCCATGGTCAAAACAAAAGCTGGCACACGCATAGTCGATGCCTTGCGAACGTTGTGGCGCGACATGTTTAAAAATAAACATTTCCTTCTGTTATTTTCCCCTCGTACCATTGAATTGCTGGCTGCAGACGTGGGTTGGGGGGTGAGCGAAAAAAGGCAAAATACTCACGTATGGCCGCATTGTGTTGTTACGGGACTCTCGAAAATTTCGAGACAAACTGGGCAGACGAATTCTGATACGTCGCTGCTCCCGTCAGAGACGTTTTTCTTGTGCTGTGCTGCGCTAAACCCTCCGAGCATCGCCATTTCTTTTCTTCACTGAGTCAGTCCCCCACCAAACGTTCCTCTAACGACGTCACCAGGTTCTGCTCCTTTCTTATGCGCGAGGGCGGAGTTATCGCGGAAAGTACAACACATGAAAACGTTTGAACTTATGAAACGGTTGAGTTCTCATTTTACTGTTGAGCAATACCGTCAACAGAGCCACAGTTACAAGATGACAAACGATCTGAGGCTGCAACCAACACTTGCTTTGTGTTTTCTTGTTAACCATTAGGATGGTTTTGTCTATAAAATGTAAAAGGTGAAACTGCATAGATACTTTTGTTGTGATAGCTTGAAAAATCTGCCTGTTAGTCGAGACATCCGCGAAATGTTGCACAACAGAGAAAACCTGCAAATCCTAACACTGGAAAAAACAGGAATTGTAGAATGATTGACATTAATTGATCGATTACCAGAATAGTGGCCACTGGCACAATTTATGTTATTATTGAAAACATTGTGTGAATTGTGTATCGGTAAACTACAGCTTTCACAGTCAAAGGGTGGATGCCGCAACTGAGGAGTAGTTTGACTAAGCGTATTAGTTTTCGTTATCGTCCAATACACATAAAAATTATTGGGTAATAGTGGCTAAAGATAAATATTTTCTAGGCGCACACATGTACCGCTGGATGAATGGCAAACAGCACGCGTTAGCTCATGCTTTTGTTTTACAAAAAAACCCCAACAACTATATTTTTATTTAACTCACACACTGAACACTGATGGTGATACAGTTTGTGGGCTCTGCATCCCTCTCTCCTCCTCCGGCCCCTTCTTTCAAACAGCACGTGGGCTCCCGATGCTGATGAACTGTCAGAAGTGAGCGCATGCGCATTGTGATGATGGGAATTTCCAACAGCTGAGGAGGCGTAGCTAGCCACGGCTAGCACTTGTTAAAGGTAATATGTGCGGATGGTGGTGTTTCTGGTTAGAAAACGCTGTGATCTCTTAGACGAAGTAGAATTAGACTTGGTCACTCAAGAGTCGTGCCACACTGTCGGTATGTGGTTGTACTATTGACTCTAAAATCGCCAAAGATTTCTGCCTCACGATGGACCGCCCTGCTAGCTAAAGCAATTGTTAGCTAGCCAGCTGCGCTGAAATGGGCGTTCACTGCTTAGCTTCTACTCAGATGGGGGGCCATGCCAGTGACAACATCGGGTTTTGTCGAGTTTGAGATTAATGTAAATTTAACTTATAAGCTGTCCTCAGGGTGCCCGTAATTTACGAACGTTGATCATGGCAGATTGGTTTTGTTGCACCTGATGCGCAACAGTAATGCACGGGGATGTTGTTAGCTAAGGCATGTTGCTTGCTAGCTCGCTAAACCGATACTCGCTAAGGTTGATGTGTGAGGTAACAGAAATAACCGGCCAGCTTGCCTAGGAACGAAGATAAGAAATCCTCAGGTGTTGTGGTATCATAGCAGATTTTATGCTACTATTTATACATATTTGTCCGTACCTCTAATATTGCGTTCGTTATTTTAGCTACTTAAAGCTAAGTGCAGCCTACCATGGTTTACACGCATGTAGTACCTCAAGCTCACATATTGAGTGGCGCAAACACAACCGCAAGACATCAGAAACAGTCTGAGTATGTATACCGATCCTGGCTGTGTTTAATGTAATTCCCTTGTTTTTTTTTTATTGTTTCGTACATCCTGATAATAATCTGATTGATGTAACCTATTAGCTGTGTAAAATAGCCCACAGCATGAATCCTCACATCATCCCACTCAGAGCACAGACATTGTTTTTCAAAATAGTGATGCCTGTACAACCTTTCTCCTTTCTGAGCTATTAGATTTAGAAACCTTTTTAACAATGATCATCAGACTGTAGAAACAAATGTGGTCCAGGTTTTCTTTATTATTTCTGTCAGAAATATTATTTCAACTTTACATTTGTATAAAACTGTCTGATATCATTGCAGCTTCAAGACTGCTCAGAAGAATCATATGGTCATGGATGGGTCTTCAACATAAGTGACCTTGAACTCTGGACATGCTGAAACCAAGGAATGGAATACATACAACTCTGCGTTAACAGAGTGTGAAGTAAAAGCTTCTTCTGACCTCATCTTGCACGACATAGGCCTGTTTGTGTGGAAACAAGTCAGGCATTGACATCAGAGATGTCTGTAAGAAGGCATCCGTACAGGCTACAGCCAAGCTACGCCAACTGAAAGCACCAGACAACTGCATCACTTGTTTAAAGGATGTCCTGCTGATTGGACACAAAGTCTCATTCCTCTTCCACCTCTCCAAAACGTTATTAACGTTGAGTGTGTGCCAGTGTGTACAGTGAATTATGGTGACCAAAAATGGTGCTTGAATGTGGCACCCTGGTGCAGAGTATGCTAAAAGGGGTGAGGCTCTCTCAGAAAAGTATAACAGCTGACTGATAGTCTGCTGTCGATAATGGATGCCAAGTTAAAAGAGGACCTGTTTCGGAGGTATGTGACGGCACTGGAGAGGCGTCTGGAGCAGGAATATGCATGGATTGGAACTGCACCAGAGGGGGACAAAGGGAGACATAAGGACAGCGAGGCCCTACTCTCTACAGCCACAGCTCTGCTAGGAGCTTACCAGCCAGATCCAGGACAACGTTTCCGAATGGTGCGTTTCTATGAAGTGGTGGAGAATTCTCTCCGCTGCCAGAGAGGGGGCAACCTCAAGAGCCTGGAGAGAGCCTTCCACACACTGGAAACCATCTGCACCAACCTCTTGCTCTTCCCCTGGAAGAAGGAGTTCAGATGTATAAAGGTGAATCAGTTTATTCTAAGGGCTCTCATATTAAATATTTAGTTGTCTTTTTTTTTTTTTTTGTAAAAACATTAACCATTAGCCTTCAGTAAACTTTCTCCAGAAGTTTATTTTAAGTTTATTTTCACCATATACATTTTCTAATCCAGAAGTGGCTGAATATTTGAAAAATACAGCAACATACAAAGGAATTTTTGTTCATTAAATTTTGAATTAAATTTATTTCTAATTTAACTTTAAAGGTTTATGGTGCTACTTTTACATTTGAATAAAACAAGTGGCATATACCTTAATAGAAATATATAAACTATAGTATTTCAAGGTAAGGTAGTTTTTACAGACTGTGTACATGGATATCGTTGACATCCTTGTGGTGGATGTTAGCTTTTTTCCACATCTTTATGTAGTGCCCCCATTGTTGCTGCGCACTAGTCACAAAGACAGCAGTGATCCTGTCAGGGCTGATGTGTCGAGAGGCAGTACAGAATCTTAGACTTTCAGTGATGTTGTATACGCTTTTTATTTAAATACAATGTCAGCTCTTTCCGGTCATAGTTGAGCAGGTTCTTAATAAAAACATTAATCCAGACTACCCAACATCCAGAAAGCGCAACATTAACATTGCTTGTCTTGTCATTTTAATACTTTAATACTTAATTTTTGGATATTATCTATATGTGTGACAGTATTTTTTAATGCTGTTACGTTTTACACCTTTAATAGTATGAAACACAATGACAAAATAAACCTGTACTACAGAAATATTTAGATTTTGAGTACAGGTTTTAGTTTTATCAAACTGTTTTGAGTGACACTAATGGAGATGAACACATTTCTCTTTTAGACCTTCACCGGCCCATACGTGTACCATCTGCAGTCCGCCATTTCTGATGCTGAACTCCGAACTCTAATGCGAACGATTGGCTACGCCTGTGACCATGATTCGCAGTTCCATTTGCAGGAGCACCCAGGAGGCGCAAATCATCTCCGCCAGTTGGCGTTTGAGCTTTTCCTGGCCCAGGCAGAGTGTCGTCTTCTGGGAGAGGTAGTGGCTCTGGCCCGTGGTTCAGCCTCAGAGCTGGAGGCCCTGGAACTCCGCAGAGGTTGCAGGGATGATGCAGCTGGCTGTGCCGAGGCACTCCGCAGACGCGACAGCCTCGGGGCAGATATGGCTCGGCTGTCTGTGCGGCCTTTGGATATAGAGAGGCCTCATGCCCACCACCTGAGGCGAGGTAGCCGACCGTCCAAGTCTGTGGATGTTACAGATGGGGCTGGTCACTGGCATGCGGCGGTTAACAAGCCTGTCTTGAAGGCCTCATTGAGTCTGAGGAAGGAGCCTCTGTTTGTGGATGCAGAGGAAGATATGAAGGATGAGATCATCAGGCCCAGCACCTCAGCATCTCTCTTCTCTGTGGCAGCTCCACCTTCCTATAGCCCCATTGCAGATTTCTTCCCAATTCAGTCACCTCCCCCGGCTGATGCTTACACGTCCTACCACCTGTCCTCTTTGGATGAGATTGACTTGTATACAGAGAGGGGTGGTGCTGGGACAGGAGGAAGGCAGACCCCCTCTCGACCTCCATCCAGAGAGCCTCGGGAGACAAGAGATGGGTGGCTGCACAAAGGTCATGGTAGTGTGAAATGTCAGGGCTGTGGGCTGGGTTGCTCTACTATGGCCTCCTGTCAGAGGTGTGATGTTATCCTCTGTTCTGCCTGTCATGATGTGGACCCCTCTCCTTGCTGTGGCCTGCAGGACTACCACCCCAAATCCCCACGACCCCTTGATGGATACATTCCTGTCAAGGAAAAGCTCTCTGTCTACTCTAACACTCACTCCCACTCGCATCTCCATCCGCACCCCCTCACACTGACCCACTCACACTCTCACCCCCACCCTCACCCTCAGATGGTGGAGAAACCCCTCATGTCCACTAAGCTGTTTCCAAGCAAGTCTGTTGCCTTGACTACGCCAAAGGGAGGCAGCAGCGAGCGAATAAGCATGGGGGGATCACGATGCGGGTTTTGCAACAAGCCAGGTGCATCACACACCTGTGTGAACTGCTCTAAGGTGTCATGTGACTCGTGCATGGGCTTGTACGCAAAGGATATATGCACGCGAAAGAGTCCCCAGCACAGCTTTGTGCCCAACCATCAGCTTAACTTCAAATCTGGCACCATATCTCACCTGGTGTACCGATGAATCAGGCAGACAGAATATTTGTTCTCCCTCCTAGTCCTCTCCCTTAAGCCGCTGCGTAGTCTTGCACTATTGCTTTAGCTCTGGTCCCGTTTAAACAACTCATTCACTATCTTCCCCTTTATCTGATGGTCCCTTTGCTCTCTCTAACCGTTTCTTGAACTTTGTACATTATCTCTTACTGACAGTAGGGCCCTGGAATGCACATGCCACAGAGAGCCATATCGTCTGCCCATCTCTCTGCCTTGTACAAGTTCAGGCCTTTTATCTATTTCTTCTTCCTTTTACCTTGCTACCTGCTCTTGAGTAGTCATGTGATGTTGTAGCGCTCCCCAAATTCCTCAAATTTTGTCCTCCTTAAAAGGGAAACTGGAGAAAAGAGTTTAATTATTTCTCATTTTGAATGAATTCTGTCCAAATGAACATATATACTTTGCCTAACTTCTCAGCTAAAAATTCCTCTAATATATAAATATATATATATATACAGTATATATGTGTGTATGTGTGAGTGTGCGCGTGTGAGAGTGTGTGCGCGTGTGTGTTTAGAAAAGACCTCTGAGCTTGCATTGTGACAAAGGAGATCTTTTTAAACTTGAAAAATAGTAGGGAAAACAGAGAAAACATACACTGGAAGTCAATAAGTCAATAGTATATATTTTTAATCTCTATTCTCTAGAACAATGTGAGACTGTTAAATGGGCATGAGGTCTGTCATTGGGATTTTTGGGGTATAAACTTATGTCTGTGGGCACAGGGTGGGAGATATCTTAAAGGGAAATATCGAGGCAATGATCAGATGCCATATATTCTATTTAAAAGATTATGCCTTGTAAATTAACCCTCAATTGTTTCTGGTAATATGACTGAAGTTTAAATGCTGCTGTTGACTTGAGACATTGAAGATATGTGGCATTGACTTCTTTCCGGTAAATAGCCCCTTGAGTTGTGTCAATTTCGAGCCCCCCACATCCCCGTTCATTCCACTCCTTAAGCCACCATGGTCCATGATGTTGTAGTGCTCCCATACCACATTGGTGGTTCCCTGTCAGTCTCAGGTGGAGTTATGGAAGAGTCATGCTGGGCCACAAATCAAGTGATTATGGTTCTTTGAAAGTGTGTTAGCCTGTTGATTGGTTTTAGACAGTATGAAATTGTATACTCTGACACGGTTTCTGTCTACCTCAAATGGCTTCATCTTATACACCTGGTTTGACATTGTGGTTTCAAACTAGCCCTTACAAACCTAAGAGATGCTTTTTTATTTATTACATAATTCTTTGCTAATCTGATACTTATACTAAAGCAGAACAGTAAACATCTCCTTTTACAATCAGCTGAATCACTCAAGGTTTAATGCTAGCAGAGATTGTAATCCTGTGTACGGTTTCTGTATATACAGGGGGTGGACTCAAAAACACAAACGCTTGTAAAATATGATTGCAAATCAATACAATATCCCTGGTGACAAATACTACCTTTATGAAGCTTAAACTTAAATTTAGTTGAAACCATTTAGTTGAAAAGTCATTTTTGAGCCTGTGCTCTGTGGGAGTGACCTGGACTGCATTGTACTGTACTGTGTCTCTGTTTTCTCCATTGATAAAAGACAGAAGCCACTTGTAATATACTGCAGTTGAGTAAAGGTCCGTCACAGTAGATGGGCCCAAAAATGGCTGTGGAGTTAAGTTGCTGCTTATCTGATGCGGAGTTGATCGCATTTAATATTTTAGCTTTATTTACCACATGGCTATTGCTCTAAAATTTACAAGGATTTCTGTGGTAGCACCTGTAGAGCACAGCAACTGCCTATGTGTGATAATTTAAGTTTAGCGGTGACTTTCCCAGATTAGGTAGCAGTCTCTATAGCTTGTGATTTGGTATATAAAGTTATGAGTTTCCACAAGAGGGCCACTGCCATTAGCCATCTTGTTATACATTAAAGGGCCAAGAGCGTCATGCGTTAAAAAAAACTCTGCTAACATGTAAACTGAAATTTTGGGGGGTTCATTACATGATTGGCTTTGATTCTCCATGGAAGAGGATAGGTGATGCAGCATATTACAATTGACAGTCACTAAGGGCTTATTTTAAATCACATTTCATTAGAAAAAAGGGTTATATTGACAGGCTGTTAAGGAGACAACCACAGCTTTTATGTCCTGTCAGGAATAACCTAAATGCCTTAAGCTCATTCAGCTGTCTTATCATAGAGTATTTTGGGGTTTTCAGTGACACTGACATCATTTTGTGTTTTCCAACCTGTATGTTAAACATTAACGTGTTTCCAGGCCACATAGACTAAATGCATAGTTTGTTCTATGACAAGCTAAAGGGAAGAATACAGGATAATCCAAAAATACACACAAGTATGGATCAGCCTCCTCACAGGGTGACTAAGATGAAGTATATTGAACCATGCATACCAACAGAATTATGCAGCAATTCACACTTTGTAGACCAACGCCATACTGCTTATGCTCTGTGGTTACAGGGGTTAATGTCTGTAATGATAACCTTGTTTTGCCTGGAAGTGAAATTTCATTTTGTTTTTGCTTACAGATATTACTGACTCGCATGGTGTGAGTAATTCCTCACACGTCTGCTCATTCCTTCCCTTTAAAACAGTTTTTTTTCATTCTGTGTCTTTTATTATGTTAAACAACATAAAGAAGGGATGTTCTGATACCATTGGAGTGTAACAAGGGTTCTTTTATGAGATCCTCTTGGCTCATGATAACTGACTTGCAGGTATCTAGAAGTCTCGGCGAGAGTGACCTTAGGGGAGAATTGTGCAATTGTTTTCATCTAATGAAGCCTTTCTATATAGTTTGAATATTTATATGATAGATATATTTCAGTTGCTCAAGTCATGTCACAAATCATACCAGCAACCAGATGACTTTCTCAGAAGTATTGAGCCATGATGCAAGGAAGTGATCATATTGGAAATGAAGAACAAATATCTTATTGGAGCAGAAAACAGTCCTGTCACTTGCCCAGATGTACAGTTGATGTAGCATAAATCTGTGGTTTTAAAGTTGTACTTGTGTCTGTAAAGTTGGCCTTTTCAAGAAGCCTAGAAGGAGAACCATCAACATAGATACCTACTCGCACACATGGGATGTGGATTTGACTCAGATCAGTGGACTGATAATTTGCCTGGGTCACTACAAAGGGCTAAACAGTCTTCAGGGCTGCTGCTAAGTTTGTGGGCACCGTTTTAATCTTTTAGTGAAGAACTAACTTGTCATAGGTAAAAATCTGATGTGGAGCTTACTTAACATTCATCAGTGGGTTTGAGTTACTGAGTATTTGTTGAGAGGGACAAAAGAGCTATTTTATTTTATGTCATGGAATACATTGAACCCATTTGGTACTGATTGGTTTAACCCACACCAGACACACTCAAGTCATCGTGGAAGTCAATACTCCCTTTACCTCTTTGTGTGGTTATCTTACTGATGTTAACAGTGGTGGTGTAGTTAGGCAGCCCCTTTACCATACCCTATTCCCCTAACCCTTTCTCGGCATGCTCTGTACAAGGCCCTAACCCATACCTCTTCTCCTTCAAACCTACATGTACCCTTACCCTGTCTCCCTCTCTCCTCCCTACCTTTACCTTGGCACTGAGGATCATTGCACAATGTCTATAGAAGGGGTATGGACCTTCACGATCAATATGTGGGCATACTTAGAATTGGAAAGGAAAATAGACCAAAATTGTCGTTGAATATATATATATATATATATATATATTGATATATATATATATATATATATATTGATATATATATTGAAACGTAAATGAGATTTTATAAAATAATTTAAAGAATAAAATTCTGAAAAAAAGTTTTCTGCCTTGAGTTTTTAGTTGAATGAAACTTGTAGCAATATTGAACTGTCGAATATAATGTGTGTTAAAAGCTCAGTCTGTTTCTGAACTGCCTTTTTTAAAAACTAGTGAAAAACATTATCCATTAACCCCTTTTTGGTTTGTATTTAATTTATCACAAGCCCATTTCTCCCAACTCCCAGGCTGCCAGTTTGATATGACCTCTGTTTTCAGGTAATAGTTTGAATTGCCACTTTAATTCTTACTCACTATACTGTACTTGCTGTATGTTGAGTTTGTATGCTGGCCTGCTCTGCATGGTTTGGCTTTCTCCTGTACGGCCAGCAGATGGTGATAAATACCCATAAATAGAGATAAGGCAGCATTAGAGAACAACAATTCTTTTTAAGAAAATACTTCCTTTTTAGCTTATAATATCTCTGAAAGTCAGACTTTACTTTTTCGAGATTTACATTTTTACTATATTGATTATTTTAATGAACAGCTTTATGCTGATTTCTTGTGGATATTCCTCACTGTATTTTTACTTCTTATACATGAACATCTACACAATGACAATCATAGTCAAAAGTCAAAGAAGAAGTATTCCTTTAACACTGGCGTTTGACAGCATATTTAAAACTTCAGGGTCAAAGCAAAACTGTTTGCTCAAAGGAAAGAACATCAAGGAGATTAAAAAAAAAACTTCAGTAAAACTATTCTAGAATAAAATAAAGATTAGTCAAGTCACTCATTTTACTTGCAGTACCTTCTACTATGTCCATGACAATCACAATTTGCTGCACTTAATGTGACTCGTGTCGCTGGAGAGAGCAAGAAACTGGTCAAAGTTATTGAGCGTCATTGGCTCATAGTAGCATAACAAAGTACTTTGTGCAAGTACAAGACGGGAAAAAAAGATGAAATATGACATGCAGAGCAATACTTGTAAGAAAACTGTTAAAGGGGTTAATGTGGGACACTGAATCTGAGTTCACATATAAGCAAAATTTGAAATTGGCTCCCCTGACAAACTTCTCATAAATACTGTTAACTTCCACATATGATACAAAGTGCATGTTTTGATCTTGTATAATCTTTGGTTGCTGCCTGTTTTTAAATTTGTGACTGGCAGGTAGTAGAGTTGCCGAATTTAGAATAGGATTCTTCACTTGCACCCAAGAGAAGCTCAGGTCGTATTTCTTTATATTAACAGCCCAATAGACAAACCTCGTTTAGCTGTTACTTCAGATCCACGTGCTTCATCAACTGCAGGAGGATCAGTTTGGAATGGACACCTGCTTAGGATAATCTAGCAGATGCTTGTTTTGGCTCACGGTGCCTTAACAAATGAGAACTAGAGTCTGGTGCCTGTCACCAATTTAAACAAGCTCCCATATTGGATCTAAAATTTGGATCAGTTCCTGGACCAGCACCTTCCTCCAAAAAAATGATGTTAGATATGGGATAGGTGTCACTGATATTATTTGCAGAAGGAGAGTAGAGATGGACATCAGCGGGGACTTCTGCAGTGACCAAAATGCTGAGTGAGTGCCAGTCCCTGCACCCTGCATCATCCTCTCCTTTGGGCTATGTCAGAACTGTGCTGACTAACAGCCTTTACCAGCCCCAAGGGAGCCTAAGACATTCTGAGTAAAGAACACCAATCTTCAGCAGGAGAGAAAGATGATGGCTGATGGCACACCGCTTAGCCTTTGAATAAATCCGCCACCAGCAGTAGCATTGATGCCATCTTAGTTAATGGTCTCATTGAGCGGGGACAATTTGAGCACAGGCATTAGCTAACTGTTACAGTGTGTGTACAGTGTGTGTTTCTGTGTGTGTTTTCACATTACAAAATACATGAAGAAATTTATTTTACATGAACTGTATCTGTGTCCATTTTATTTCCATTTTCTCTACTTACTGGACCATTTCCATGGTGACATTAAACCATAACCACTGAAGAAAATGGACCGGTGTTGAGAAATCCTGAGATTCCAGCAATGGAAATTTCCAGTTGGAATCCCACTGCAGCTAATCATTAACCGGGGGGGTTGAACTATTTTTTTAATGGACTACATTTAAATTCTGAAAGCATGTAACTCGTTATTGGGACAAAACCGAATACACTGCAATGTGTGTTATTCAACTTGTCCATGTTGTGCACTACTTATGTTCCATGCATTGACACGTTACCCAACAGTGTGCACCTACGCCCCAGAATTCATACACTTCATACACACCTGTGCAAACACACATCCATGCATTTGTGATGAGACACAAATCTTGACCCGTGTGAGGCTTTTGTTACTGGTTAATTGCATGTCAGAAGAGAATCATGATGGTTTCTCTCCTTATGTGTCACTTGAAGGTCTCTCTCCCTCTCTCCCTCTCACTCTTCTCCTTTCTTGCTCTCTGTGCTCTCAACACAATTTGTTATCTTGGCAGGTGGATTAACACGTATATTCATTTAATGAAATACTCAACATGTCACTCTCAGTAATTAATTGTATTAAATGTAACTTTTTAATGAAAAAAAAAGCACTTTATTCAATAATCTTTATTAGAGTTGGAGTGTCAGAGACTTACTGTATAAAAGCAGAGGCCAGTACTTAACCACCTATTATACGTCCTCATTCTAGCTTTTATCTTCTCAGGGAAAATACTAGAGGAGGTCTTCGCCCAGTGTCATAAATATTCTGCTACACACTTCGTAATTGCCCGAAGCTAATGTGTGTTTTTTGATTTATAATTAAAGGTGTCATTACCTTCTCCTCCCCTTTAACTTTGAAATTCAGTCCTGCTGACGTCCTTGTCATTACATTGCCTCAATTTATCACGGCTAAGTGAGCCTTGTTTTTATATTTCTTTTTTATTTTTTCAAATATTTTGATCAACAGTCATGAGGTTTGGTGACTGGCAGTGAGTTTGGTTCATATGTCAGAAATTAAGCAGTGTACTTTGGTTTGTAATCTGACTGATGGTGATAAATGTTGCTGCCTCTCCTATTTCCACAACAAGGTGTTTTCCTAATAACCTGCTCAATGGTATTGAGGCAGTCTTTGGTGAAAATGATTAAGAATGAGAACTGCGTGGCAGTAAGCAAGACTTTGATGATAGTCATTTCTCTTTGCTCCACCTCCATCTGGAGTTCAGAGCCACAGTGAACAGTGAAATGTCCAGAAATTTCACCGTGCTTCATGCCTTCAAGCCACCCACACACAACCTTGACAGTCCTGCAGGCAGCACCTCACTTTTTATTTGCCTGTTACAGTATCTCATTGTCTTGATCTGATCTGAAAGTCTTAACCACAGCGAACATAAATATCTGTTCCCATTTTTAAATACACAAGAGAAATATCCTTGAACTTTAATCACGCATGTCACAACTAAAATATTTTTCCATTCACAGTTGCTCGGTCACAACAAGGGCATACAGTCAAGCTATTCAGTTAACAAGGTGCATTATTAAGAGGCAACAGAAAAAAAGAAAAAGTTGGGTCCACCTGAAGGCCATTCAGTAGCCTCGGTATAAAAAGGAGATCAGTGCCAGATGTTTTGAGAGGTCTGGGTGTCTGTCATAAATTGTGGAGGCCATTCAGTGCTTTGTAGACAAGCAAGAGAAAGCAAATGTGCTGCGTACCAGAGGCAGTGATTTGATGGCAGGTGAATGCTGTCTGCCCTACGGGGTGTTAAAGTGTGTGTCATCAGGTCTTTTGTGGAAATCTGAGGTCAGCATCAAGAATTGCTTATTTTGTCTGCAGTTGTAAAGGTAAAGATCATAATGAGGTTTCAATTTTTGGGGGGGGGGTTGAACTTTATGCTGAAGACTGGGTTGTGCCTTGAAATCAAATGGCATTCAAATCAACGTTGAAATAAACAGTCATTTGCTGTATGAAATAAAGAAAATATGCCCCTGGGGTCCTTAATTACAAAAGCAAAGGAGTTCTATGTTACACTGTAGATACACATGCTATTTCTCAAAATGTAATGCAGGCAATCAGAATCATCATCTAAAATAGTTTCCACAGAAGCAAAATGATCAAGCGCTTTCAGCACTTTTTGCCTCACTTTTAGCTGCAGTGAAAGACATGATTTTAACATTATTTGTGCTTGTCACCAGACATGGAGAAGTGAGGACAAGTTCTGAGAAAGATGATTCTTGACGTCAGTCCCTTAATTGAATAAATCCTTGTTAATTCGGTTATTAAGGATATCGAGTTACTCTGAACCATGCAAACACTGTTATCCAAAGCTTGCCTTTTGTAAATGACTTCTGGTAAATGAAATGTTAGCGTGAATGTTCAGTTTTGTTTCAGTTTTTTCTTTTTCCTGTCTGTTTTTTTTTCTTCCCAGTACGCTGTCCTTCTCTGAGCTCCTCAGAAAATTGGAGAGTGATCCGACTGTATTAGCTGCACAGCCTTGGCATTCTTCTTATCACCATCTTCCACCACTTCAACTTCTCCTTTCATTCCTACCCTAACAATTATAAAACAGCCCTGGGCCATTGTTACTGCAAAAAAGGGTCTAACTCATCCATAGCACAGAAAAAAGAATTCCAACAGAAAGGCAGTCCTGTTGTGATGGGGTTGATGACAGTGAGTTGTGTTGAGACCGATGGAAAATCATGCATAGAGCTAACAGCATGAAAACTCTCTTACTTTCAACAACTTTCACCCAGTCATAGCTTATGCATGGATTAATATAAACTACAAAAACAACAAATAGCCTATTATTCAAGCAGTGTTCAACTTTGACAGTAACAGATTTGTCTCTCCAGTCTAGCTTTTCTTTCATTAAAGTTTGTGTGTGGCTTTGAAAGACAACAAGCAAATACCCAGGTGAATAAAATATGAATTCTATTCTATCAGCAGTATATTATTATAAAATTACTTATTCAGGCTACAATGTAATATATTGTTATAATAGAGA
Source organism: Datnioides undecimradiatus (assembly GCA_008933995.1). NCBI lineage: Eukaryota > Metazoa > Chordata > Actinopteri > Lobotiformes > Datnioididae > Datnioides > Datnioides undecimradiatus. Next base: position 7,776,672 of record WARS01000026.1, read on the forward strand.
TGGTGTGGAAAATTGAAAACTTGTCACCACAGTCTTTTGAGAATGAGCTGTGGCTGCTAACGAATTCTGTAACAATGAATTCTGTAACAACTATCTGGTGAGCACTGCACACAGGAAAAAGGCACTGTTTCTTAGACAGCAAATAAGAAAACAAAAGTTAAAAAAAAAAGAAAAAGCGGACAACACCAATGTCTCAGTGTTTGTCGGTGGCCACGACTGATGACGGGTTCACATTCTTGTGATGTGATGTAACTGTGACACACACAGCAGTGGGAAAAGAATAGGAAAAAAGGGAACAGGAAGGAAGTGCCACGGTTTATAATATGAAATACAGAACAGCGCCTTAGTGTGACCCTGAGTGGAAATAAGTTCAGTATCTTATGGTTGAGCCTTTGTGGCTCCTGAAAAACTAAAACAAAAGAGTCAGTATATTATTGTTTTTATTGCTAGATCGTGATTCACTAGTGAAAGTTTTCTGAAACAATAAAAAAATCAGACTGCTGTGTTCTTGATTTTCTGCAGACTTCTACCACACACAAATATTTATTTGTTTATTTGACAGGGACACCCCCAGCATGGAATACCAGATGTAAGCATGTCAGAGATAGCTAGTTTACATGCATAGTCCCTATGGCAGATAACATAAAAGAAATATAAGAAACAACATACAAATATAAATCATAAAAACCCAAGTGCAACAGGACAGAACACACTGTACACAGTTCCAGTTTGCTTTGAGATGAGCTTTTAGAAGGTGGTATGTGTAGGTCAATGGGAGGCCAATCCAACATTAATTTCTCTTTACTGACTGTATATTTTGTCTAAATGTGGTCTGCTTTAGTGATGGCCCTGGTACTTATTGCCACTGTCAGCCATCTGTTTAATGAGATGGCCATGCCCATGCAAAGCCTTATACGTAAAACATATTTATTCGCTGTATTTTTATATGGTACATACTTTACATGCTTTTCTGCTCACCTACACTAAGAAAGGGTAAACCGCACAATCCACACATCACATCCTGAAATGAATCCTCCATGTTTTTATCTTTCAAAAACTTTCCCCATTCCCAGTTCATTCATCTCCAATCTGGAAGCCCTACCTTTAGACACGGTATGCATGCTGCATGCATTATGATTAAATGTGGCAGAACACCTTGTGCTATATTCATTTTTTCCCCATGTCCACCATTATCCACTTTTCCCATGGGCTTACCAAGGGCAACTGAGTCATCACTTCAAACAGCATTGATTCTACCCTCCCCCTTTGCACCCCTGATAGTCAAATGACCTCCTTGCTCTCGGCTGTGGGAATGGCTTCGCTCCATCTAAACTGGAAGTTTAATTATATTGATTAACCAAAGTCTAACCGGTGTAGGGATTCAGCTAATTTCTTTCTTCTTCTCCACTTTTGATATCATTGATTGTTGCCGCTCCCTTTTTGAGCTATAAGGTTTTGAAAAGAAGGAAAGATTCAGTGACTTGTTGGCAAAGCAAGTTTATTGGTATAACACATTTCAACAGCAAGGCAACTCAAACATAACATTAAACAATCAGCAATCAAGACCTGCACTCCCCTCCCCACCTAACCCTCATGTGTCTAAGATGGGCGCACTGTGACCTTCTTGATGATCAAAGAATACACTGCATCTCGCCGTTTCCTGATTCTTGACACCTGAATTAAACTGCACTTTGTAACTGTCACTGACACAACACCTGCTCTGCCTCTCCTCCTGTGTGTGTGTAATGAAAATGCTCCACAATGCACTGTCATGAAATTACAGCATATCACTGTCAGGCTGCCTTTTCCCCACTTGGATTCCAAGTTAGACTTACTCTAATATACTGTCAGACTTACACTTTGACTCATTTTCAAATGCACGCCAACCCATGGGAACATGGGCAAAATGAGAAAATAATCCTCCTGGGACTTAGTTGTCCTAATTTCTAATTTAGTTTCCCTCTCTGCTTACCCCATTACTCCCTATACTGGAATAAAAATGGGTGGAGTGATGCTGCCAGAAGATTTTAAAAAAACCATTTCCACACAAGAGATTAATTACTGTATGTACTGTCTGTTTGGCTAGTTTGTCTTCTTGTTTATCCTCTGGGAAAGCAACCACAACCAAATCAAAGGCTATATATATATATTGCAAGATAAAAATCAGATCAGAGTATGATCAAGCTGTGTTTCTTTGTTAACAAAGCACTGTTATCTGTCTTTACTGTTCAGTGTGATATCAGTGTAATAATGACCTAAAAAGTTGACCTGTCCATCATCCACAAACAGTGTCCTCTGCTTGTACTTTTACTCATTATTTTGTGTAATATTTTTTTCCACTTGACTTTAGTGTTCTTGCTTTTTAAAGATTTCTTTCAAGTTTTTTCTTTTTAACTAAAGAAATAAAGCCTCCAGTCAGAGATTCATTGGAGTAAAGCATATTGTGTACATCATAGTCATTCAAATTCATCAGATTATCGCAGGTTTTTTTTGACTTTGTGAGAAAAAGTGTACATATGTAAATGCTCCAATTCATATAGATTAAAGCTATCATTATGATACAATTCTATGACTAATTATGATTGTAATTATGACTTGAATGTTTTGAAGTCAAAGTGAATATCTATCTGTGAATGATAAAAAAGTGAACAAAATGTACATATCATGTGAATAAATACAGAGCCCCTGACTTATTTTCTATTTTTATACAAGAAACATTTGGAGGGGCATGCATACAGCAAAATTGCATCTTTATGCATTTTATACAATAGTCTGCTCAGTTGTCTCCCGATGAGCTTCAGCTGCAATTTGACAGCTGCAGGCCTCATTGTATGGTCTAAAATTGGTTCTTAATGTAATAAAAACCAAATTCACAATCTTTTCCAGAGCTTGCTCCCAGATCTCCGATAATGTCAGCATTCATATCTCAGGAGGGAACTCAACTGAACAAGTACTGTCCTTAAAGGTTATGTGGAAAAATGTTTTCTTGAGAACTTGAGAGGTGAAACTCAAAGTTGTGGCTGGGTTTTTACCATTAAAACAGGGTCTGCCTTTAACTTAGCACAAACTATTCTAGATCATTATTTTGTAGTCACATATGCACTTACAGTTTTTGAACACTATTGCAACTCTGACTCCATCAAACTCTTACGTCTCTCACAACATGTATGGGACAAGAGAGCAGGTGGACGACTCTTCTTACTATTTGTGTTACATCTCTCTCTACACTGAAACAGTTGTAACAGTTCTAACCAGGACTTTTCTATCTCTTTCCTATAAACTGCAGTGATTAGTGTCTTCTTGAGGCAGGAGACATAACCACACAAAAAAACAGCAGGTTAAAACTGATGCTTTAAACCAAATAAATTTTGGTAAAAACATTTAAAAGCAAAAATGATGAGCCACCCTCCAAAACCACACTATATACTGTAAAGAAAAAAAACCATGCACATAACACATGCAGAAATAAGCTCGCAGGTGATCTTAGCCTCCTTTTTTCATAATTTTTGCTGAAATATTGATCTCCTTGCCTGTTCGGTAGCCTGTGCGATCAGCCTGTCACTGCTCATTTACTGCAGCACCACACGGCTCACTGCCAACCTCTGAGGGAATGATCTGCTGGAAGAGAAAAAGCACTGTATTTCCTCTATATGCTGATTTGATCCTCTGTCTGGTTTTAGTGCAGTATCTGCCCATTTGTGAGAATATACAGTATATATGTAAAGAATATGGTGGTGGATGACAGGAAGATTTATATTTCTATAAATCTTGTTCCCATCACCCTTGTCTTCAGCTCAGTGGAGGAAATTTGCATCCATGTATCATAAATAATGAAGAAGTCATGGATCATACATAGCAAGTTTTAGTGAGGAAATGACCGCGTCCACACAATCACTGTGTCAGTCACACATATAAAACCATTCAGCGGGGCTTTCTTTTAATTTCCCACAGCAGCACAGACAAGAAACTCGTTAGAATAATGGATTAAAAAAAGAAGAAAAAAATCAAAACAATTGTTTTAGAATTGGTTATATAAGACATGTGTTATGTAAGTGCTGAGGGAAAGCATACATGTTATATGTTAGCACTCCCCTTTGAGGACAAACCAGAGTCAAAATCCTTGCAGTGTTAAATGATCAGTGTGTGTGAACACTAGAGTGTGTGTGTGTGTGTGTGTGTGTGTGTGTGTGTGTGTGTGTGTGTGTGTGTGTGCCTGTGTATATGTTTATGAGGGGTGGGGGTTGAGTTGGGTGGGGGGTTGCTTGATGGGTGAGGAGCCAGTGGGAGACACTTGCTGATAAAATGAAGTGATGAGACGGACAAAGTGCAGTGATGCAACAGAGGGGAAAAGGAATTTGAGGAATATGGTGGAAACGAGAAAGAGCTGGGGGATGGGGACTGGGGAGGAGATGAAGATCAATGGAAGCAGTCAGGAGAAGAGTGAAGAGGGCTGAGTGATTCAGAGAAACAGACTGAGCGACAGCCAGATGTGCCGACAGAGAGTGAGACAAGGAGTGACAGCGGCAAAGGCCGAGACAGGAAGAGGATGAGATAGAGAGAGTGACTGAGAGATTGAGGGTAGGCAGGAAATAGTGTGGTTGGATGAGAAGAGCAATAGAGGAGGGCGGAGGAGAGAAAGAGACCTTGTGCTTGTGACTCTAGAATTTGTAGCTGAGTCATAGTGCATGAAAACAGATAAATGATTGTGACACTGGGAGTACAATGTTTCGGTCCTAGGCCTCATCTGCATACTACATACTTGATGGACAACAAACAGATTTAAATGTGACTAAAACATGAAACCTTATTGGCCAGTAAGGTTGTTTTTATTTGTTGTATTTGAAATTCCTGCAGCTGTCTGGACAGTCAGTACCATTAAAAAGGAAAAATGGACCTAAGTGCAGACAACTTGCAGTGCAACACTATGACTTTTTTTTTCATTGATTTTACAACCATCTGTGAGGTAGACCTTACCATTTTTTTTCTCAGCCAGTGATGAAATAGTGGTTATAATAAAAACGTAACAATAAAATAAACATCCTGTGAAAAGCATATAAATCTTTTACACCTCATCTATCCTTTAATCAAACCATTTCATTGCAAACTGCTGCAGACTGAAACTTGTTCAGCAGCTGTCTTCCTGATTTTTTCTAAAGTTTGGGATAGAACAGATCTTCAATGCTTACACCCTTCTTTGTTAATGTTTAACTCTTAAATTACAGCTCCCTTGTTGGCTGTGACAGTGTTATATTACACCAGATTTCATTTAACAGCTTTCTCCTTGCTGAGTGAGTTTTGCGTGGAGATGAAACTAAGCACACAACCAGATACATACACTGTATATCGTTGCTTTTGAAATACTAACAGGGGAATAACATTATCAATAAATTAGACATGGCTGTTCTGGTTTTGATACAGACAGGAAAAGTAATGATAAACTGCCTGGACATAAACATACACAATCGGTCAAGGGTAACAGTCCAACCATGCTGGATTGACTCTGACAGCAATAGCTGCAGGGACACTGTGAAATGTATGTCCTGACCAATAAGTATTATTTATTATTATCATGGTTTTTATTGTTATTACTGTATAAAAGTTAATAGGTTTATCTAAAGGATTCAGTTTGTTCCAGTATGACTTACCAGCAGCTATAACTGCAAAAAAAAAAGGTGAATTCAATTTCTTTCCCATCTTAGGTTTAAGTATTTTTATGTATTTATCACATTTTTTTTTTTTTTTTATTCAAGCCCAGCTGGTCTTGTTCTGTCTTCTTCCTCTGCACAGGGTTTAGTCGAGCAAGCAGATGACATTAGGTTGGAGCTGTCTCAGTGGAACAGCATTTATTGATGACGATGGCAGTGATGCCTTGTGGCTGCAATGAGCAGCCATGGTGTGTACGTGCTCGGTGGAACAGACCTGTATTACTTCACTGAAAGGCTAGAGAGACTCACCTCAGCATCATTATTTGCCCGTCAGTACAGAGCCAGTGTTGTGTGACTGCTGGTCACGCTCAGCGAGAACACTGCAGGTGAGTCTGATTTAATGAGGTGGAGGAATCTTTTGGACAAATAGCTTACAGGTGATTAGGAGGGAGGAGGCAGTGCAAGAAGTTTTTCAGTATAGAGTATTGGAGAATTGCAGTTTATATAGAGAGACACAAGCTGTGACAGAGAGAGAAAGTAAAATAGGTTTTCACAGCAGACATTTTGACTTGACATTATAAGAAAAGCAAAGGTGTTGCAATTCGAGTGTGCAAGTAAGTGATGACAGTGTGACAGTGAGCCAAACAAAATCCCAAACCAGTACCCCAAAGCTAAAGCACCTAAATGGAATTCAGGCTGAAATAACACCATTCTTATTTAAAGGTCATGCTTCTATGCAGTGTTCAGGCCAATTTAGCTGGGTGTTTTATATCATGCAATGTTTACCCCCCTGCTTGCTGCACTTCTTATTGCTACACTACTTTGTGCAAACTGTCATCCAGAGGAATAGCAACAAACTGGCAAGAAATATATATTGTGTGCAGGTGCATCCTACTGCACAGTACTAATAAAATCAAGACCCACATTGACTGAGAAAAGATACAAAAACTCTGACTTTGCTTTCTGCATGAAAAGTAACAATAAAGTGTTCTGTGTAGTGCGTGAACAAAGATAACAAAGTAATAAGATTGCAACATGCACATTTTCCAATGATACAAAAGATGAACTGATCATCACCCATTAACAATTCTGAAAAAATGTTAAATATCCCACTGTAGTTCTTTAGCTACGATGCTGATTCCAATAAATCGCTCCACAGGTTTCTCTAATCCATGCCCTTCCTTCTCCTTCACATAGAATCTACCCATGTTTCATGTCTCCTGTGTAGCTGGTGAGCTAAGATGAACGTGAGGATGGATGAGTCCACTGAAAAGTAAGAAAACGTCGAGATAAGCTTTAACTTGATGAATGAGAAGAAAGATTAGGACCAGAAATTGCTCCATCACAAGGCTGAATGTATAGCAGCCTGGGGTACAAACTATATCCCTATACGGACGATAAGCTGTAGGCTGTATGACAGCTGGAAGCCTTATCTGTTCACTATCACATAATAATGAGAGGACAGGTTTTTCAGACTGGTAGAAGGCAGGCAGATGGAGGACCATCCGTCTGTCTGCTTTTATCATTGTCTTAGCGTCACACCACTTTACCTAATTTGGTGTGGGGAGAAGTGTTTGATGTATTGTACAGTACCTCAGGACATAGGAATGAGGATAAATGAGGGATGGGGTGATGAATGGAGATGAGGATATCACAGAACATAAAGAACTGAATAGCCAATAGGCCATGTATGAGCTGCTTTCTTCTGATTTACTTTGCTGTTTTATTTGATTTATTTTTACATATGATGAATAGAGTGGATGTCTCTGAAATGATATTGCATAACAAAACTAACTAAAACTAACTAAAATACAGCGCTCATTTATTCATGATTTCACTGAATGGTACAATACTGTTATCATAATGTTGTAAAATGTACATAATAGAGATCTCATTTTGTGCATTTTGATGAATACGGCTAAAAAAAAAAATATCAAATGTTCCTTCTTCCGGTTTCTTTATTGAGACAGCTGAATGCTGAATCAAAGACCCAGTTTTGGCTTATGCATTCAACAGGAAGCTTTAATATACTGCATCACTCAGAGACAAACAAGGACTTTTGGGCATGCACACCCCTTCTTCAGGTTTTAACATGATGAAATAAAAAATGTTTTTGTTAAACCCCCTTTAGTGCAACCATTTAATGTTATTTCCCCTGAAAATAATAATACATTTGCTTGTGTTCATATATCAAAATTAAATCACGTTTTCTTATTGTAAAACAAAATATGTGCATACGATACTTGAACCAACCAACTGACCAAATAACAGCACGAGTTCCACCCATCGGTTACTTATCTAACTAGCAATAAGAAGTATGTTGGGATGTCTTTTTATTACTGTTTGCCACCTAAAACTTCTTCTTCCTCCCCGTCCTGCAGTTTGAGGGGTACATTTGCCTGCTTCTGTCATCGGGGGAATGGAGATGTTGAAGAAGGGGAGCAGTTCTTCATGATTAGATGGAGGCTGGCATCCAACTCTGGTTAATTCTCCATGTTTTTTATGACACATGACATCCCCACTTTTCAATGTCTAGCTTAATATCCTGCGTATCTCATTTCCCTCAGACAGATGTCCTGATAAGTTGGTAACATATTCTCAAAATGCAGTTTCATCTTGGCTTTAAATGTCAAATGTCTGTCTTCTTGATTCTGCCCACTGTGGAATGCCAAAATTGTATTTCCAATTCATGTAACTTTAGGACAAAAATGGCAGCCCATTCCCTCTTTAAGCCAACAGTGGAGTCAGGAGACATAACTGTTTACCAGCTTCTGAAGACAATGAAAAGGTATGTTCGTGTGAAGCGAGTCCTCAGAGGGGCAAAAAGTGAAAGTGACTCTTGGTACCTTATTTGACTCCACTTCACACAAATGATACCTTTGCAAAGGGCTGCACAAATGATGTTCGACAACTGGGGAGTAGTGTCTTGCTCAAGGTCACTTTGACATGTGGACAGGAAGATCTGAGCATCAAACTGCCAACCTAGTGATTAATGGAGCATTACAGTTGAAGCAGCATTGTTCAAGCATCTGTAAATCAAAGTTATACTCAACTGTTAAATAAAGTTCAATCAGTACAGAAATCACAAAGGACAGTGGAGATGTCAAGGAGTGAAAGATCCTTACCACAAACTAAGATTATGTCATACTATACGGGAACGTGATAAATATCGAGTTTACTCTATGTTCCATGTGCTGGCGTCATATCCCAAATATGATCAAAAAAGGGATGTGACTCATAACCAGGATACCAGGATGCATTCAAATGTCCTTACTGAAGTAGGTCATTTAAAAATTCAGTAGTATTATGGGTTATGAGTCAACAGGAATGGGAAAGTGGGGTGAATTTAGATGGGGGACTGAGAGGCTGACATATGGTGCTGTAACTGTAACAGAAGGGATGTGGAAGTGTGGTAATATGCAGATGTGAGGAAAGATGCAGGGGCAGCAAAGGCCACAGACACATACACACACAAGCTGATGTTTTCATAGTACAGTAAATATGTTCCCACTAATTGGGACTTGTGTAGGAGCATCATTTGGCAGCATTCTTGTTGTTTTGTTGTAAAATACGCCACCATTATCCCCCAAAATACAAGCCAGTCTAATAATAAAAATAGGAGTGAAAAAATCCATTAATACGATCTTTTGTCATACTGTGCTATGATTTTTTTTTAACATTAAGCCTCACGAGGTCTCACCAGCAAGGTCCCCGTAGTCCTGTAGCAATTTCAGTCGAGATACTTAACTTGTGTTGAAAACATGTGGGCATATAGACAAAAAAAACAAGTCTCTCTTTACTAGAGAATTCTTGACCCCAACTGACCCAAGAGTAGATCAGATAAAGTCTGGCTCTTTTAAATGGACCAAGGCAGAAAACAGGTCAGAGATGCTGAGAGGAGAGACAAGTTTTAATTGTCTGAAGCTCCCTATGGAAGTGTTTGAACTGTGTGTACAAAGTGCCTCAAGGGTGTCACAATCTCTACTCCAGCAGTCTTTCTTGTGTCTGACAAGCTGCTGAGTCGCTGGAACATCTCTGACCACAGGATCTGTAGTCTCAGCTAATGTGGTCTCATGCATTGTATCACTACCAGGGATTAAGTCACACTACATTATATCAAAAATAAGAGCCAAACTTGAAATCTGGAGGGGGTTTAACTCACTGCAGTATTTCAAGTTTGCTTCTGTCAGAGATATAATAATCTGAAACGCTGTTCAAAAAACAAATAGGGCTGGATGTTGTGAGAGTAGTGTAGTGAATGGATCACTATTTGTGCTTGAGATTTTTCTTATATATTTTTTATAAATAGATATTTTTTTTATAAATAATTATTAGTAATGTAGATAGAATGATGAAGTTGGTAAAGGTAAATAATGGAACTATACAGCTAGAACAGTCTGAGAAGTTCACTTTGACCTATAAGCCTTTAAAACTAGAAAAAGGCAACCTTGTCTAATATTACCATTTTACCAGCTATATTAACAACCCAATGTAAGTTCAGCTAACTCACTGTCTTCACTCTCAGGTGGAGGAAGTATAAAAATCTGCTTGAATCAGCTGACAGTGCCAGGGGAAAACCTTCTACAAGTCTGTCAATGTCACGCCACAGCAGGAGGCATCACAGCCCGCTCCCTATCACCACTTCAGGCATGTCAAGCATGAAACTGCCAGACATGTATATCGTTTTATGATACATTTGTTGCCCTTAACCACACTTTGTCTGCCACTCTGGATGAATTTACCAGAAGGCAGAATGCATTAGACACGTAGACGATCTGAGAGAGTTGCCATCAGTTCTTCCACTGAAAGCCTATGTGAGCTCACTTAAATCCCAGATTGAATGAGAATCTCCATGCTGCATACATGCCAAAAGAAAGAGTCAGAGCCTTTACCTTCCTGTGGTTAGAACAAGCTGTGGATATTCACTCACATGAAAGACTCTTTTACTTTTTGTTGTTGTTGTTGTTTCAGGGAATTTGGGCTGTCTGCAAGCCAAGAGTTTATTCTGAGTACAAGAGAACGGCAGGAAATCAAAGGTCAAGCTTTTAGAACCTAGAGGACACATTTCTGGAGGGTATCTTAGAAAACAGAGAATTGTATTATGTGTAGATGTCATCCCCCCTGCAACTTTATTGTACTTCTATGTGTAGTAGGCATGTCCGCCATACTGCTCATCTGAACAAACCTTAATGTGCCTCATAAAACTGCAGAGTGTAGTGTCCCAAGAAAATTAGAGCATCAGTCGTTTCAGCCAAAAACATTACAAGCCCTCTAGCAGCCATAGCAAAATATGACTGGGAGCAAAGGAGGAAATAGTGTGATGTTGTTTTGAGTCACAAACTAGTCAGGAGTTAGTTTAATGGGACCAGCTTTCACACTTTAACATGGAAGACCTTAACCCTAACCTACAACTTTGTTTTACTAAACTTTGTTTTGTGTCTAGACCAAACCTTACTTTGAACATAGCTGAATAAGATTAGGGAATGTTTTTAATTTTGAAATTGTTGAATCTAAGCAACTTGTTCAAAAAATGTGTTTGTACTGTGTCTATTTTGTGTAAAAAATTTCTACTGTAATATTTTAGCATAATGTAATTCAAGTGGTCTGAGAGAAGACTTCTGCACCTCCTTTTGGCTCCGTTTTAAGGTTTTGGAAAATCTAGCTCCTGATGGAAAATGCTGGTCACAGGTCTTTAAGAGAAAGAACCTTCATATTGGCTATTCTGCAAAAACGCATTTGTCCTCCTCGGAAAGCCTGAATCAAGGTCATGAAATTTTGTATTTTATGAGAAATTTAAAATACCTTCTTTTCCTACAGAGTATAATCACAAAATGCATATGTGAATACATTCCAGCTCCACACAGATAAACAGGCTTGGCTGATTAGGTTCAATGCCTGATTGCTTGATTGCTCACTAGTGTTGAAGAGACATGATGACAAACAGTGGGGAACAACCTTCGAGGAAGAGGCAATGGAGTTTGTGGGTGTGTGTGTATGTGTGTGTGGGTGAGAGTGTAGGGCACAAGCTGTGTGGCTTTCACTGGAGCAAAGTTGAACATGTCCAATTTCCTTTTCCATGTTATTAGAGGTTGGTGTAACGGTCCAATAAAATGGTGCCCTCCTTTCCACAGAAATAAGGTCAACCACTGTTTCTTACCCCTCAGTTTGGAAGGAGAGCTTTGCTCAGCCAGTTAAAAAGGATGTCTGGACCATTCTATTATGCCACTGACAGAGTCACAGCTGCCTCTGAAGCCTGGGGTGCCCTGCTCTAGGGCTGCAAAGAGCTGGAGGGGTGCCTTTGAGAAGCTGAGTCGCAGTGAGAGGGACCGGATTCTTTGGCGAGGCTCATGCTGTGGAGATTGTGGGTTTGGTGTGAGGAACTCAGTGGAGTGATACAACACTGCAGAGAGAGGCTGAACGTTTTGCACTGTGTATATTGAAATCATGGATATTGCCTATTGTAGCTTTAACTCAAAGCTGATCTGGTTTTATGAACACCTGGCATCATAAGCTCTGCTTAAATACCTCCCATGTAGTCAGTAGAGCATATAAATTCAACTCCACGTACTAGAAAAGAGCAGAGAGCAATAATGCAAAATATGTGGTTAAGTTAGTTTATTGATTTACATTCTTTGTCTCAGTCAGTACTGATGTAATCCATCACATCCGTCATGAAATAGCTGTGAGTTCATATGATTCTGTGCTACGTCAGATCTTGAGAATAACCATGCTTATCAAACTGGTGCCTCATCTTATGCAGGACTGTCTGCTTCTCTTATTCAAGCATGTATTGAAGCTCTGCCTCTAATAAACAGATGGAATATGGCAAGTTTTTGACCTGGTCATTTAGACATTAGGCATTTTAAGGCTACAGAAAAACAGACAAGAACATATTCTTCACTAAATGGGGCATCATAAGTCGTACAAATTTTTTTATTTTTTTCCTTTTAGGGCTTCCATTTCTCCTCTACATGTAATGTCAGTGTGGTCACATTAGGTCTGTTACATTGCCTGTGTGGATATCTATTTTGCTGCTAATCTTTGTCAACATGTGAATTTCTTATGAAAGAACTGGTATCTTTATCTTAGTAAATACCATAACTCAATTTTTTATTATTATGGAACAATAATCTGAGCTTATATTATACTATAAGAAAGGGACTCGAGGACCATAACTTGAGGACAATGACAATAAGTTTTCTGAATAGTTTTCATAATCAAGAACTATGCCTCTCTCCCTGTCAGATAATGTTTAATTTCATTATGGTGAATCATTTGATTTAACATGCACACAACAAAAGTATATTTCACGCTTCAGTCATGTGTACAAATCCAAGAAAATGAGACTGAATGTGTGAAGTTATCACATTATGCATGACGTGCTTGACTCCAGAGACCAGCAAGACAATAAATCACTGAATAAATATCATAATATGTCTGCTCCAATAACACACACCTGACAGAATCGATTCCAGTTGTTCATACGAAACACTCTCTGGGCCAAACTTGACTTTGTGTAGGCTTCTTATTCCTGTGGCTCATTCTCTAAATGTTGACTAGGTCATCTCACATCATGCCGAGATCTTTCTTTCATTAACAACTTTATGCTTCAAGTTTCGTATTGGTTACTAGGAGTCAAGCAACAAAGCTTTTTCACTAGGGGAAAAACCCATTGTGGCAGAGACATAGATAGTAATTTTGTAATGTTGTTGCTGTTTTCTTTGACCTAAAAAACATGCTCACTCACCGTGAATGTTTTTATTGCCTCAGATAGTCTCTCCTCACTACACGTACAGGATGCAGCAAATCCAGGCCCATTCTCGTGGGAATGTGAGACGGCTTTTTGGGAAACACAGAGAATTACTTCTTCCAATGCATATAAGATAATGGGTAAGTAAGAGATCTCCTAGAGGGACACACCAGACTATCAGAATAAATGAATAAATACACAGCTTTACACAGCTCTCACCACAAATGGGAGAATAGAAGACAATGAGAAGGTGAATACACTGACTAAGATATTAATGTACCAAGGTGCAGTTTAAAAGCCAGAAAAGGATATCAACACTTATGATTCCTGCCACCAATATTCAATGTAATTCTTTCCTTTTTTTAAGTAAGTCATATTTTTCACTGATACATGTTAAGGGGACGCACATAAGGATGCATCCATCCATTTACAAGGGAATAAGGTGCATAGTTAGGGAATAAAGGGTTAACAATGATGGGACTTACCTGACAGGTAAACTATTCTGTTATTACCATTTTACCTACTGAGCAACATTCTGGCACTCAGGAGAACTTAAAGAGATGTTTTAAGTAATGGAAACTACCACTCTCATATCATGGGGTACAGTATGACTATTACAAAATGGGGTGTTTGGGAGAGTGATGGGGTAATGAGCACTTTATAGACCTTCTGCATTTTATTTAATATAATCACAGACTACTTGATAAAACTGCAGCAAACAGAGAATAGACAAACTACATAGAAATCTAAGGAATATAGACCACAGCATACTGTTGACCTACAGCCTGTATGTTACTGTGCATGTTGTAAAGTATGCCCTAAAGTAGGAAAGCCATACACAATATCAAATTTGCTCATGCGTATTTGCTAGAATAGGTACCCAGTCCAAAAAAAATCATGGTATAATTTTCTATTTCAATCCTTACATTTGCCTGATTGACCATAATGTGCCCTTTGATATTAGAAACTGATTTTAAAACAACAGCACAAATAACTTAGTTCCATACTGCTATTCAATTATTTCACATTTTGTTCCCTTGTATGTTAATACTTAAATTCCACTGTGAATTAGGAATAGCACTTTATGCCGCCAGCAGTAATCCAAAGTTACCTAACAGTTCTATGTGGTAGGTACATTGAAAAGACAAATAAAAGGAACACATTTCAATTACACAAAGAAAATACATTGAGGACATTTGGCAGAAACAAGGGTCAGGGGCTTGTAACTTGATTAAGTAATCAAATCCAAACAAAACAGTCAATGTTATGATGGGGAAACATCCAACAGGTTTGGGTGAGTCCTGACAGAAGCAGTTAAGTATGTATAAACCAAGTGTAGGAAGTACAGTTCAGAGAGAGAAGACATTATGTGAGTGCTGAAAAAAGGAAAACAGCAAATTGTTGTTCAGTGGAAGCTAAAAGAATTAGTGAAGGATTGAGGGGAGTTTGATTTGATGGATACAGATTTAGTGAGAAGGGCGTTGGGCAGGTTTTGTTTGAGTGTCAGAAGTGCTGTATGGTATGCTGAAATTAAGGAAATTGTGGGAATTTTGTAATCCCACTCTGACAGCAGGGCCGTGGTGAAACTCTCTAGCAGGATTCTAACCTTTTTAATGCTTAGGACATGCTAAACAGGACTAAGGTTACTTTGTAATATGCACTGCGATGGAAAGCTGTTATGCCTCAGTTCAGGCAATCAGACCATGGTACATTCAGTCAAAGGTTATGTTGTGCAAGGTTCAAATCAAACCTAAGTTCTCTTATGTAAAGTGTGCGAAAAGTTAATTATAGAATATAGAAGAGCAAAGTGCATGTGACTGGGAAGTGCTCAGGTTAATCAACAGAATCTAAATCTCCATGTCTACCTACATTTGGGTAAGCCACAGACAGTTCATTCTGACTTTAACTCTTTTTTAGTGTTTAGTATATATTTATAGCACTGTCTTAAATCATAGTCTCTTACCTCTCAAGACCCTTCAAATACATACACACACATCTGTTGACTGTTAGACTCTCTATTTTAAGATGTTCCTGAGGCTTAAATGTTTAATCCAGTTAAATTTGTACTTTTCAGATTATTAAATCCACTGTGAGGAATGTCAGCTGTGTGTACAAGGTCAGCAAAATGTAAAATGTGATTACTCAATGACAGAGTCACAAGCTCTCTCTCTTATTTCTGCCCAAAGCAAAATAGGCAAAGAACTTCCTTCTCTATCCAGTATCTTTTTTTAATGTTGTGATGTGCACCTGATATTAACAAAAGCAAGACTGTGCTACCTTGGTTTTAAACATGCAGCTGCAAATCTGTGACTGTCAAGACATACAATAAAGTGACACTGAATGAATTCAAAATGGAGAGGAAGCCTCCTTGTTATCGCAGTGCAGGGGTTTTGCTTGGGGTGTGTTGTTAAAGGTAGTCAGAAGACAGAATCTGATTTACAGTTAAACAACAGGTTAAATCAAGTTAGACTAACAGAGTAATGAATTACATACTTGCCATTTTTCTATATTAACAAGATTATTATCTGAGAAAAGTTTTCATAGTAAAAAAAAATCTGCTTTGTTTGTCTGGAGTAATGAGATATTTGGAAATACCAAGAGAAGTTTTCGTTTACTTGAGATTTCAATTTTATGAAAGCAAACCACTTTTCCAGTTTAATTTTGGTTTCTGTTGAACACAGTGGGAAAAAACTGTTATTACAGGTGGCATTGTTATTGGATGTAACCAATGTTGTGTTGAGAGATCCAGTATTTTCAGTAGTTGGCTTAATGTCACCACGTAGTGAGCATACATTAATGAGTTGCAATTGAAGGCTGCAATCGGCCACACTGATGGACCGGATCAATAAAAATGAATAAGAGGGCTGAATTATTCCATTCATTTAATAGGACTTAAGCGTGGGGGTCATACATCACATGTCCCTTCCCTATAGAGCAACACTACTAGCATGATGAAAAATGCCATTTTGTCTGAAAATGTCATCTTAATAATCACATCTGACACTGATGCAAATAATAGAAAAATAGCAGCATACAGCCGTCTTGTTCCCAATTCTTCTTTGATTCTGTGTGGACATAACTTTTCATAGACAAATAGTCTTCCTAATGCAGTTGAGGGTGTAAAAAACCTTTATTGTATTCTGGACAATGATAAAACATAGCCAATCTCTTAATTATGCAATCACAAAATACCCATATTGCATCAAAAGACCAGAGTCAGGGAGTTGCTTATACCCGAACATAAAAGACAGCAAAATTTTAAACCCAGCACATCCAAAATATATGAACCAGTGTAGAATAATACAGCTTGGCTGAAGCAAGAAAAAGTAAAAAGTTGTGTGCTGAGGTTGAATTTCCTGATTTGAGTGATTCAGTAGCTGCACCAGCATTGATATAATATAATGATATAATATTAAGAGACAGGAACTGCTGGACTAATAACGCCATGAAAGGTGGCAGCTTAATTTTTTTTTTTCCTTTTTGAGGTTTTCACTTTTTTTGGTTGCTTTTATTAGCTTAGAAAACTGAGTTCAACAAACTTTCTAAAAATGTAGCTGTGACTCTAATCTACTCAATGGAAACTGATGACATTTGGTACAAATATCAATTGGTCCCAAAGGATAAATCCTAATGAATTTGGCAATCCCATGACTTTTCCTGTGGACAACCAGCAGCAGAGTGTGAATTATACAATGACAACCAAGGGGGTTAAACCTTTTCTCCACATTAGTTATCTTAACTGTAATGTAAAGCAAAAGTTAGAAACTAGCTACCTTTAGCATTCATAAGCAGACACTCAAACAAACTAATTCTGAACTAACTCTGAGGGTAAAAATGCAATGTTTGCATGCAAACACAGACTTAAATGATCCACTGCAAAGACAGTATGTGTAAACATTCAGTCAGCAAGATTAAGATTATAAATTGGTATTTTCCAATTTAGTGGTGTCTGAAATCTTACATGATATTACAATATTCTTCCATACATGAATGCTTGGAATATAGTGTAATATTTATAATTACAGAGGCTGTTAAGGTAGATCAAAATTAACTCCAGAAGGTCAGAAATTAAATTTGTCCATTTGTTTTCAAATACCTGCAAAACTAATGATATTCCCAGGCTGCCTCACATGAACTTTTCACATGCCATATTCATTACAGCACCAACACAAATTGAAAACACTCATAAAAACTTGCTCAAGAAGTCAGTTTATCATTAATCATTTAATCTTTACTTTTCAGGGCAGTATTCATTTACACAGTTTCATAATGTTCTTTGACCCCAAATACAGATGTATGTTTAATATTAAAGGCTCTGTAAAGCACCCTGAAATATAGAATTACAGCACAATAAATCAAACCTGAGTTGTCAGATCTAATAATGGCCAAATGTTTTCAGAGACACAGTAATCCCTCCTGTATTAAAGCCCGTGTAGGTATTTGAATATCTATTCTGTTGCAATCATATCAGCTTGCACTTTGTAACCTGAATCAATCAAAGTTATTGGCCAATAACCACCTGGAGGAATATCCCTATTAGTATTAAAGAAACAAATCTTTACTCCTAAATTTCTAATAGCCATCTGTTTGGTGCTCATTCATCAAATAGATGAAAATTACTTTGCTAACAATCAACACCTCTCTAATTTAATTCACTGCACTTCTCCAGCTTGAAGGGCAGCGTTGTTTTGGTCATAAGTGCAAACAGACGGTCCTTTCATAGCCTAAATATGCAAAATTAATGATGCAAAGCCAAGTCTTTTTCTTAAATAATGCCCTTGTCATGTGGTCAGACTTTCCATGATTTGCTTATTTTTTTTTTCCATTGAAATCACATGGTATATGAGTGTCATTGTTCATTATGAATGGTAGCTTGAGAATCGAGAGTGGTGGGAGGAAAAAAAGGAAATAGAGAGACCAGCAACAGATTCGGATTAACACCATGAAATAAGACTGGGAGATTGAGAACGTGTTAGATTTTTAGAATAATGGGACAGAATGTTGATCAGGAGATCAATACACAGACTAACTGTATAAAAGACATATTGGACATAATTACAACCAAAAAAAGAACGAGGAGATATGTAAGACAGTGAATGGCCCGACAATAACACAAACATTTACCTCAAAATGCTGGCTAATTAGAGGCACATCAATTTAGGGAATAATGCTGTCTAAGAGCTTTGTTAAAGTAACTGCTCTGAGGCTAAATTTGTGGCATCCCATGGGGGTGTAAAAATGAAAAGTGGTTTTAAATAAATAGTCTTGAGGATACATCACAATCATTTTTGCATTTAAGAGCTCCACCATGAAATATATTATACGTTAAGCAGCCATAAGTATAAATATTTAGGATATTTGTCTCTGAACAAAAAGTTACATTTTGACACTATTTCTAAATCCGTTTATTATTTTGGAAACTGAGAAGCTTGGATATACTTTACATGCATGTTGCTATAAATGTTGCTATGGATAAATAATTTTGTTTCTTCCAAGTTCACCCATGATTGACTCTGCAACTTCACTCTTTAATTATCAACATGCTTCCGTCTCAAAACCATGTCATAGAATCCACTGTGTAGAAATGATAGGAGCCTTAATTAATTACTGATCTTAAAATCAGTAATAATCTTCCAAAAGTTGATGCAGGCGACTATTCTGTTCTCTCAGACACTCAGTCCCTCAGACAGCCTTTGACACAGTTCACTGTACAATTTTACTTCACTGCCTTAAGCATTGGTTTGTTATCACAGCTGTAGCTCAAGACTACTCCACTTATCTCTAATACACTATCACATTCTTAAATTTAGGACCATGCTGGAGGTTTTGCATATTTTAACCCATTTACTATGAACCACAGCAACTTTAAAGTACTAATGTTTCCATTTTTCAGCACTCTAAGCACTCTATAGTTATAGTAAGTTTGAACTGTGATAACATATCATAATCATCAGTCATCATTATGTTGTGTTTTATCTTTGTTTAAGCAAGTGAAGGTGTGGATTGATTTTAAAATTCTGGTGTAGTCATCTCCTAGTGGGAAAACATTATTTCATCTGAAAGCATGCACTATCTACTCGGGTCTCAAGGGCAGGAAAAATCCATACAAACACCTCTGATACTAAGATTAAGCTCAAATGATGATGAGCTCACTGCGTTTTGAATGACAGTTAATACCTTTACACACTCTTTAAGGCAGTTTATGGAAACATACAGAGTTACCTATATAAGGGTTTTTTCCCTGTATATTCTTAAAAAATGTAAGAATTCAAGTATATGGAGAATTCAATGTAAATGAAATGCTCATTGTGCAATAAGCTCTTTGTTTGGTTTGATATCAGTGGCAGTACAGCTTAGGATTTTTAAAAAAGGAACAAATTATTCTGGGTCACCTTATGACAGGTATGATAAGGCGAGATCTGCCACTCTTGGATGATATTCAGAGCACTGAATGAAGAAAATCAAATGATGAAATTGTATTCTTTTTGGTTTCAGGAGTGAATCCTCAACAGGATTTCACGGTATTACAGTATTTGTCCTCCTGTCAATATCAAAAGCCAGTGTCTTATTTTACTCTTTTTAATTTGGTCATGTTCTGCTGGCACCTAAAAAACAACATGCATTTTCATTTGAGCTCTAACAATGGCAGACTTTTACTTTTGCATGCATCCTGTATATATGGAAATACTGATTGTGTTGTGATATGATGTAGAGTTTGAATTCTGTCTAATCTAATTCAACACTCTGCCAGGCAGAGAATCAAATTAGACTCATATCCTGTTGACACATTCATGTATTAGAGATTGGATCTTAATGTTCAAAGATGAAATTATTTATACTGGCAATGTGTGCAATTTGGTTCAATATACCATGCAGACTGTGGGAGGGAAGACAAGGACAGTCATTCTAAATGAATTGTTTGTTTTCAGGGAGTCTTGCCCATGGGCAACGAATGCCTGGCTTAAGTCCCAACAGACACATTTTCCCATTATGAGAAGGGGAAGTAGGCCTAGGAAAAAAACATGAGGCAGGGGACATTAGAAACAAAAAAGACAAAATACTCGATCAACTGTAACAAGAAAATGAAGGATAATCTCTGAAACTGTGTAAAATAATACAAGTTGTGACACTTTAGTGAATTGGATATGTTTTAAACACGAGATCACTACTACCAAAATATTATTAGCTTGACTTGATTATTTTATTCATTGATATGCAAAATGTGATGCCTGGCCATTCGAATTCAAATGAGCAGGATTTCAACTGCCTGTGTTCACATAAATATTGGTATTTATGTACATACACACAACTCATGTTAACACAGCAAGGTCGGCCATTATCTGTCTCATCTGAGAACAGTTGCGCTGCGAACATAAATAAAGGGCCTAATGGATATGCTGACAATGTTGATACTGAACGATGGGATTAGTGTCCTGCTCTTGCAGTTACAGTACTGGCATTAGTGCTCTGTGCATATTAATAACATATATTTACTGGCCAACTAAACCAATTCTACATATTACTTGACCTTTTAACTTATTGGCATTTCATGGTGGCCACTGGTGGATACTGTCTAACAAACATGTTCATATATTTAAGACAAAAAGTATTGCTGCTCTAGGTGTTATGATTGTTGAGCAGAGAACCACCAAGAGCACAAAGAATGGTCGGGTGGCATGAGCTGATTAACAAGACCTCTGTTTGCCTCTCATTTCTTCCCAATACTACTGAAATCCTGTTTCAACTTAAACATGATTGTTCCCTAAACTTTACCATGTTGCTTATTGTCCTAAACCTAATCAAACTTTTACCATAGCACTGTCATAACATAAAATGTTTTTATTTTTTAAAAATATCTGTAATGGTTTTGGAAGGAACTGACAAATCATTAGATAGTCGGTGCAAATTAGATAACTAATCTAATTAGCAATGACATTTGCTGGAAGTCCTTCTCTGTGCATGTTACAGTATAACACCTGGTTAGATATTTACTAAACTGAAGGCAGATCACAAGCAGCAGATATTAATCTACAGACAGACATTAATGTACAAAGTCAAAGGAGTTCCTTATTACAAAAACATTAGGTAAATAAGTTGTTGGATTCTCCTTCCCTCCTGCTGCAAATTTTATATTTATACACACACATACGTATATACCGAATATTAAACCACATTGTAGACATTTTTTCTTCCCTGCAAAACTGCAGTTCCACAGGGGATAAATGAGGCCCCTGCTTTAAAATAAACCCTCTTTTCATAGAGGTGGAAACATCAGTAAAGCTCATGTGACAATCACTCTAACTCATGAGTGACATGCTACTCATGCTTTGCTGCTGCAGGCCAGCTCACATGGCTGCATTCCTCCCAATCCTGAAATTCTGCTCTACTGCAGACCGGCAGAGTATTGATGTTTTGGCAGATGGTGTTCAGCAGGGACATCTTGTTAAGGCGAGGCAGCCGGATCATGTCCATCTGTTTGCATACAGTGTAAGTGCTCTCAACTGCACCTGAATGTGCAGGGTTAATGCAATAGGCCAGGTGTGTAAGGACAAAGCAGGCGGCAAAAGTAGAACAGCTTTTTCCTCACACTTGTTTTACAAATAAAGTACAAAAACAAGGTTTCTCTTCTCAGTTAGTTCAAGGGTGGATGTGTTATTGAAACCCTGATTAAAGAATAAGAGTAAAACAGAGTGTATACTTCAAAGGCATATTGCAAGAGTAAAACAGAGTGTATATTTTAAGGTCATATTGCACTGAAGCTTATTATGTAATACTTATGGCTGCTAAATGCATTGACCCCCACTTTGATGATCTTCTTTATATTTTGACAACACCTTAAAGGACAGGCTCACAATTTTTCAGTGTCTCAAAAACAATAGTCAGGTGCATCTATCAATAATGAAAGAGTTATTCAAATCCTGCTGTAGTCCTTTCTTCTCTTCATACTGACCATGAAAGATCCCTTCCTAATAAGGTGTCAATGCAAGTGAAGAAGGACAAAATCCACAGGCCTCGTTCTTAAAAAAAAAATCACATTCCAGAGTTGATCTGTAGCTAATGTGAGGTTTCAGCCGTCTAAATTACAATAAAATGTAAATAGAGTGGGTATCCAGAAGCCTAATGCCGGTTTAGTAAAAAGCCTTGGCCCTGTTTTACTATCCCTCCATCACAGCTGAACAAAAAAAACAGTCTGGGGAAACACAAAGAGGGGATTTTATTGTAGACTGTAACTTGGGAAGGTATCTGCTTGATCTGGCCAACTCAGACTGCTGAAACCTTATATTAGTGCTAGATAAGAACCCACAGAACTGTGGATTTTGTCCCTCATCAGTTACATGGGATGAACAAGAGAAGTCTTTTTTTGATGGAAAAAAGACTTTGACTTACTTCAGGTCGTGGTGCTACATTGTAGGCTATGCTCCAGCTGTGCCACCTCAAAAATATAACTACACATCAAGGCTACTATAGCCAGGTAGGGACAGAGAGAACTGTGAAGCCAGTTTAAGAAGTAATTTTCTCATCTTCAGCAAAACAACTTGAATAAAGCCACTTTGTCGATTTAGCTGCCTTGTGGCTTTAGGATGTGGTACGCACTGTTCATCTTCATCATGCTCTACTGTAAAACAATTAAAGGGAAAGGAAAAATACAAACATGAGCATTTTTTTCATTCATGAATTCCTGAATTAAATTTATTTATCATTCCATTTTACCCCAGAACAGATGATATGTTCTTGGATAGGTGTATTTTACACTTTTCATACAATCCATAATTTTTTTAAACAAAACAAAACAAAAAAATACCAAAAGATGTAAACATATTTCACAATGCATCTGAAACTTCACAGACAACAATGATAATAATTTTAATAATTATAATGTAACAATAACATTTCAGAACCTATATAGATAGATAGACAGACTTGTTTCCATATAATAACATACATATGTGTACAACACATCACATTCAGCCTTGTGCATGTCTTAGAAATGGGGGGTCTGCAAACCCTCTGACCTGTGTGTGTATTCCTATTTACATATGCTAGCCTAACACAGTGCAGTTTGAAAGTTGCAAATCTCCTGAGGATAGAGTGCTTGCTTTACAGAAGACAAAAGGAAAATGGGGATTCATACAGACTTAGCTCTCCAGCTGCAGTCAGAAGATTCAGATTCTATTTGCATCCTCCAGATCGCATTTAACTTTATTTACAGCGGATTAGTACAGACATATAGAGCACGGTACTTATAGGATTTATCACATCATTCAGACCCAGCATAGGTTTGGGGAGTTTAGTAAGTGCATTATGAGCCGTCATAAATACTGCCTATGGAATTTCTGCTGATTCAGTCTCATGTCTCAAATGGGATTAGCAAAGTCTTTGTCATGTTTCCCAGCTTCTTGACAGGTAAGAGTCAGAAAGCAAGGAGACTTGAGATGAGCTCGTTTAACAGAAGTGTTGATCTGATGCCTCACACTGTACTGGTGATGACAGAGGGTTTCTTGATGCAGGGGCAAAAGATAATTGCATTCAGCAAAAGCTTTTTCATGCACACTTCCAACATATCAGCACTTTAATTTCTCTGTAATTAAACTCGCTTGCAGTAAACTGCTCATCCAAGTGACTATAATCACATCAACTCCTCCGGTTGGATTTCTTATTATTAAATGCAGCTCATCTCCACTTCACGACAGCCTCAAATACATTCCATGATTAATGTAGAGGTAGAAACATTGACCTTCATAGAAGCTGCATATACGCCATAATAACACCATAATAGATTACATTTCCCACTTGGATTATTTGGTCTCTATGGAATCCAATAATACCATTGTGGGAAATGGGGCTTGATTAATAATGGCCAGCTGAAATGGCCATTATACTATGACTATGTAAAATTAGTGATCTTGCTATTAGGATATGAGTTGAGCTAAGCTGATCCTTTTCTCACTTGGCTATTGGAGGAGCTGAAGGAAAATGGATTCCAGTTGCAGCGAGGGAAGCCACAGACCTGGGGGCTGTTTTGCACTAAAGCCTCATAATAGGAAACATTTATGGAAACACCTTTAAAGCCGCCAGTCAGAAGCTGAAATAACTTTAAACGTATACCCCCATTTCAAGACACTGCAAGCGGGTTTCTCCATCCACTATTTACAGTTTTAGGCTGATATCCATCATAATATATGAATTGAACTTCTCTGTACATACACATATTATTTACATACATGCAAACCAATGTCTACATGAAATCCCTGACATCTGATAAATATATGCACATTGTTTGAATGACAAAAGCCAGTGGGAATGGCAAATGATTCAGAGTATACATCCAGGTACTTGCAGTATTTCTTCCTTGAGTAGAACAGAATAGAAAAAAGAGACATCAGAATCAGATTTTCACAGTTATGTATCCTGGTTGTCCATCCAAGAGTATGGGCCAAACAAAGCCCACCCAGCACAGGACTGGAAGCTGAGTCTTTGATATGTATGTTATTTAAATGGTAACCTGCATATTGGTATAAAAATACGAGGGTCCAAACATTTTTGCTTGGACTGTGAGTGTAAAGGTGACGGTAACCTTTGGTTCCAGCATGACGCACAGAATATTCCTCTTGGATTTCACTGATCCTTCAGCTTTCACACCCTTTTTCTCCAAAATTGGCTAACATGAAACCAGCAACACTGTTCACACACCAGGATAGTCAGTACAATCACTTAATTTCTCCAGGGAAACAACTGTACCATAAACAGTGGGCTACTTAGAGTATCACCCGTGTGTTCACCCTGGAGGTCATAGAGCAAAAAACGTTATGAGTTGTATACAGTGGCTTATACATTGATGAAAAACAGATGGTCACAAACACCCTAATGAGAATCATTGAATTTCTACGTCAGTAAATGGCCTGTTTGTCTTTGTTGTTTTGCAGTGGTTCTTATAACAGCAGTAAGGCTATGACACGTACATGTGTCAGCCAAAGGCTGGAATCAACTCAGGCCACAGAATTTCATGGCCTTGCTTTACCTTTCCTCACAGGTTTTATAGTTAAGGATTCACACTTGATCATCGAAGATCATGTACAACTTATGACTAGTTTGATGGGAAGAGATAAATGCTACCCCTCTACTTTTATCCACACCTTGAGTCACTCTAATTATATCCTCTGTGTTTTAGATTTACCATGAAAAAAATCTGGAATAACTATGCTTCAGATTGTGATTTAGTAAAGTCTGTGCTTATGTTTTTGTCTGGATATCCCACATTCAGAGTGTGAAGCACATCAAGTCATTGGCCTTTTGCTACATGAAAAAAGATATGGAATACATTAATGGTGTTGTGTTGCTTAGTGTACTTTAACATCATTTCTTGACATGACAATGACAATTTAACATTAATCATACAGAAGATACCAGATTGTTTTAAAAAGGCGACAATTACAAAAATGACAATGTCCGGGGGTATTTCAGAATCAATGAATATTGATGTTCTTTCCTGATGACTGAGTAGTGAAATACCCCCCAACAAGGCTGGTTTAAGTTATAGATCCATGAGTAATAGTATTATTGAATTATAGCAGTAAGAGACAGGAATTTACATTTCAGACAAGTTAACATAGCAACAAATGTTTTATCCTCCTTCTCAGCTAGGTAAACAGTAAAAATTACCCAATCAGGTTACCAGGAATGTGTTCTAGCATATGTTGCTGCACTGCATTGTTGTACTTTGCCCTCTGTATCTATACAGTGGCTTCATGCAAATGAATGGGTGGGTCGATAGGGGTAACATTTCTTTTCATTCTATACTATCAAACCGAGCACGGCTATAAGCTAACATCTAAGAGAGCTGTATGCCCTGAGCTAATAAGGGTCTTACCACAGCGCGAGGAGAATTGAGAGTTGAGTTAACCCATGCAGCTAGTGGGTTAGTATACATTTATTTAAGAAGCAATTATAGCCAGTGTCAGAGCAGTAATTCAAGGAGTGCAGTAAGCAGCAGAATGCAACAGATGTGCTGACATGGTTGCTTTCCATTACTTAACGCAAATTATTTCATGGCAAAGTGTGCCGCTTCTGTAGTCAGGTATTCTGAGAAAACTGCACAGAACTGCAATCCTCGCTTTTACCGAGGTGAAGAAAGGACTCATGACATAGCATGAAAGTCATGCAGGTCGACCACAACATACTCTAGCAGGTCTAATTAATCTTGTCCATGGCAGGTCTTTTTGTACTTTGATTTGATGACCTGTGCTTCTAGGGAAAAAGTACAAAACTGCAGTTAAGCTCAACTATGTTTGCTGGGCAGTTTTTATAGGAATAATGTTGGCAGGTGCTGAGGCTAAGCTTTGTGTCTCTCATGTTACAAATCCTTTTATTGAACAACAGGCCTTCTCTTTTCCAAGAAGCAAGAAGAGCACTAAAGGCAAGTGTCCTACATCCATGCATAGACATAAAGTTAATTTATCCTATCTTTGTTTTAATGGCTTGAGGAAAATAGTTAATATGCCCACTTCTCTGTTCTTTTTTTGTTGTTGTTATTTGTGCGTCAGACCCAAAAGAATTTGCTGATGCACTGTTAACTCTCAGGAGCTGCACACTTCTGTCCATGAACGCACACACTCACAGAGGCACATTAGAGAATACACACACACGCAGAGTATAAATAAACCACACAGTTTTCTTTCTCCCACTTTCATGCACACACACACAAGCAGGTTTTGCTAAAGGTTATCTGACCACTTTAAAGGATCAGTCCAGTTTATTACAGTTTGGGTCTTATTTTGATCATTCTTGTCAGTTTTAATAACAACAACAACATAGCTAAAGCGCAATCTGAAGTTTCATACCAGAGTTAAACAAAGTCCCAGGTTTGCTTTAACTTAGTCAGAATTAACAATGAATGGAAAGGAATCTCTGTCTGATCATCTGACTGCTCCTTTCTTGCCATTGTTGTTGTAGTTTTCTGCCATGTTGTGATCTTAGCAATTTCTCTGATGTGCACATTTTTAAGGGCTATTAATCCTAACTCAAACTATGAAAATAAGTCCCAAATTGTAAAGAAACAGAATTCATGTTTAACTTCCCATTCCTCCGGTGCTCATTCTTAAGATTAGATGAGCTCCCAGTTTGCACCTGATCATAATCTTGGAAATAGAAGATGCTAATACATGAACACAACTCCCTCTTCCTCACATCATCCTTGTTCACCATGTCCATAAGAGCCAGCTCTCTGCTTAATAAACACAGAAATCTAAAGTATGGCTAAAAACACCCACATAATAAGAATGTTCTTATTTATTCTCTAGATAACTATGATGTCTCTGTTTAATTTTAATGAAGGCAAACTTTAATAACAATCACATAATGTTCACTGTGTATTTTTGTCTGGATTCTATATCAGAAACACAATGCACATCATTTGCACAAAACACTTATTTATATGTTTGCCACCATGTGTTCCAATGCAACATATGTTTTTATACGATTTCATTTATTTCACATGATGGTCCTATTTTTGTCCAGAGGTCTCAACATGGTGTTTCTTTAGAGTGAGTAATGATTATTGGTTGTTATAGATTTGGCGGTCCCCAATTCTGCTGCTTTTCAAATTCAGTCATGCTTGCTGTCCTGGACACAGTTGATTAGACAGAATTGACACTGGCAGCTCCTCTGTGTGGAGGGATCAATACAACACACCATGGGTAAATTGTAGGGTGTCCATGTTCATTTTGACACATGTAACAATGGGCTCACAAAACCAAACCTTTTCCTCAGTGCTTTGTTCTTAACCTCCTCATAGACCTGGTTAATCTAGACAAATGTTGAGGCTGACACGCTGTAGTTAAATTAATTAGGGCTTGGAAACCTAAACGTACCCTCAGCAGTGAGGAGACAGTACTAATTTCTTATTGGAAAACAACGGCAACCCTGTGGTCCTTCAATCGTAGGCATGCATTAATAAATACCTATCAAATCATACACCATCAAATACAGTACACATAATAAATACATGAAAGGTAGTTTAGGGATTCAGTAACAGCTCCTTCTTCTAAATCCAGCCGTATCCATGGATTCTCAGTCTTCTTTGCTTAAAGTTGATCAGGCAGAGTGATCAGATAGTTATTGACAAGGGTTAATTTGACCTGATGAAACACTGATGTATACATCTGTAGTTGCATGCTGTCTGGCTCACTTATCCTCCTGTATTGGCTTCTAATGTTATGGTATTTTTTGGCAGTATCACATATTTGAGGCAAAAGACAGGTTTTTAAACTTTGAACGTCAGAGTTCTATAACATGTTTTCCTTCAATCAGTCTTTATATTGTTGTTTTCCCCTTTCCCCAACTTGCAATTAGGGTCTTTCAAACTTCCTTCTTGCATCTTTTTCTCTTGATTTGTTTTTTTCGCCTTCTCACTGTCTGGCTGTGTTTGTTTCTCTAAAGAAAGTCACTCTGCATCTCATTGGAGAGCTGACTGACAGCCACCTCACTATGTAGTGATCCTTTAAGTATCCTGGCAGTCTGTTGGGGGCTGTAGTCTTCTCTGGTACCAGTGACTGTTTCAGGGCAAGCACAGTGTTTGCAGGTCCCATGGTTATCCGGCAGACCATTTGACAATCTTGTGGAGTTGCACTCCTCTTTGTGATGTGATTGCATGCAAGTTCCCTTCTGTGCGGAGCCGTGTTGACACAGACATCCACAGAGTGTCCTTCTGCACTGGGCAACATCCCGACACAGGGACCTGCGGAAGTTGGGCTTGAAGACCAGATAGACAATGGGATTGTAAAGGGTGGAGGACTTGGCAAAGATAGCTGCCAAAGCAAAAGCCATTGGTGGTACAGTTGCTGCGTTACCAAATGCTGCCCACATGGAAACAATGGCATATGGACTCCATGCTGTCAGGAAGCCGATACAAACCGCCACAGACAGCTGAAAGAGACACAAGTATGTTTAAAACACATTTGATGTGTAAACATGTATGTACTTACAGGCTTTTATAGCAACTGCATTTACCTTAATGATAAGTGCATGTGCATTGGTGATCTTGTTCTGAGGGGACATGTGCTTCTGTACAGCCTGACGGGAGCCCCGAACGGTCATCAGAATGAATGTGTAAGACAGAAAGATGACAGTACAGGGCACAATGTAGCAAAAGAAGAAGAGGCAAATGATGTAGCTCATAGCTGCTGAGTTTTGATTGGCAGCATGCCAGTTGATGCAGCACGCTGTGCCATAAGGCTCGGCCCCGTACTCTCCCCAGCCTGACAGGGGGCCTACAGCAAAAACTCCAGCGTAGCACCAGACCCCAGCAACCAGCATGCAGGCGTGGCAGTAGGAGAACTTGTTACCTGAGGAAGAGCATAGCATAGGGTAGAGACAGAGGCAGAGGAGGGAGAGTCGGGGGGAGTGATTACTGACAGATGAGGACACAGAGGAATGATACAGAAACAACAGCATAGCAACAATATGCTATTGAAGCATATTAAGTCTGGTTACCTGATGCTGGTAACAGGCAATGAGTTAGGAGGAGAAAGAGGAGGACAGAAGGAGGAGGAAGTGAGATGGTATCATCCAAGAAGCGATGAACAACTTGATAGGAAATTTCCATGAGATAGATTGGTAAGTTTGTCTTACAACAATGATGGCATCATTCAGAGGGATGGAAGTGCATCAGAGAGGTTAAGCGAAATGCTTGCTACTGCTAAAGTAAGTCTATTTGTGGACTCACAGTACACCCTCAAACTGTAAATGAAAACAGACTAAACCTACTTGGGAGCAGAGTGGTATTGAGGACAACACAGAGAACTGTCAGTGGACAGATGTAGAAATAAATTGTCTGGCACTGTTGGTAGAGGCTACTATAAATGAGACGTTTTTTCTGTATTGGAAAATCACGTCACTGGCATTCGAGATTACTATGTTGTTACTAATCCTATCTGATCACTGGGAAATGACAGCGCGCATGGTCTGTTTTAAAGATCTGATTTAATGAACAAATTTGATTTGCATAACCCTGACCCTCTGATTGAAGCCTTCTGGCACAAAGCCATTGTTGCCATACCTAATTTCTGTGATAGGTTTTGTATTTTATTTGTATAAGAACACATATAAACGTACTGAATAAGTACGTAAGTAAGAGTCACTCGCTTGTTGTGATACTCATGTGCCAGAGTGTAAATAAGCGGATCCATGGGAAACACTGAAACAGCCCTCACCAATAACTGTCGACTATAATTGATTTAGACGAGGGCTTCTTCAGTATGGAATCAGTGAGGAGGAGAACACAGGGAGCCTTATCTGCGATACCACACAGCCTCTTCAGCTGGATGTCATCCCCTCTTACAGTTCAAGCTGAGGATGGGGGGTTGGTGATTCAGCCCTGTGGCACTCGCTGAACTGCATGGTGCTGTGGAAGGGGGCTGGTTAGCCATTGCAGATGGCTTTTATCCGATGTGAAGCATCTCTTCACCGATCGAACTCTCCAGCTGTCTGAGTGGCACACGAAGGATTCAACCTGAGCTCTTTTCTCGAAGAGCTAAACTCAATTTGTAACAGAAGCCCTCAAACATGTGCTCTTACATTTTAAATGGGGGCACACCAAACTTCTTCCCATCGCCCCCCTCAGATAATGATTCTGATACCTCAGCCCAGGGTATTTGAATATGCAATATGCATATCTGACTATACTTCTGATCTGATACTAGCTGATACTAGCTCTCCCTTTTTTTTTTTTATTCATCATCATTTCATGATAAGGTAGCATAAGGTAGCAAGCAGCCAAGGATTCCTGTGGCACAAAAACTAAGTTGGGGTCCTAATTGAATAAATCTACATAAATTACATTTACAAAGAAATACTACTCGTTTTATTTGGTAGTGGAGGAGTACGTCGTATATTCCCATGTTCTATTTAAATGCCCTCACAGGATGCAGCATGTATGTAATCCAGCATCTTTTATCTCTGATCTGATAAGAGCCTTTGTCCCTTGCACTGCATCAGAGCTCTATTAAAGTTACTGATAAAGCAAGCTGTCCAAACATTCAGCAGGTAAAACTGAAAACTTTACCAGTGATGTATCGCAGAAAAGGTAATGTGTTGGTCATATTTCATTCAAAATGTGTCCAGAACAATGGTCATTTTCCACCCTTTTCCTCAGAGGTGTTTGGAGGTAAAGAAATCAGATTGTAGGTTAAGTTTGGCTGATTTCTTCAAAGAGCTTGATCTTGTTTTGCTGTATAACAAACAGATAAACCAGCTGCTCTTTTGGTGTATTACCGAGAAAGCAGATGTTCAACTAATATTTGTTGCATTGTAAAATTAAATTACACTATTAATATTATATTTATGTTATTATAATACAGATAATAATAATACAGATGTAACCTGGAACAAAATATTAAGGTAATCTGGTTAATATTAATCCAGATTGTTGAAGCTGTATCCAGATATGTATTCTTTTGATTCAAGCTGCAAAGCTTATTTTTTTCTAATGCAGATGGCTATACTGGATGATAAATGTGGTTCCTGTCGTAGAGGAAGAATACAGTCAGTCCATGAATTAAATGGAAACGAGACTGGACACCAGTTTTTACCCTTTAGGCCACTGTGCCCAGTATATATACCATAAACTCAATCCTGACTAATAGAGATCAATTTTCACAGCCAATACCACTTAACATTAGGACAAATATCCCACAGTGATTCTGTTGTCAGTTAATTTTAAGTCAGCCCCGTTTAACTGTAAAGCAATTCCCCAGCTTCTCTTTTCATTCACTGCTATTTCCACTCCTCCTTCCTCTTGTCTTTGTAATGACGATAGTCCTCTGATGAGAACGTGTCCGACTCATCCGCGCTCCGACTTTTGTTTGATGGTCTTTGATCCCGTGATCACATGTTCATCAGCAGTCATATGTGGCTGTAGATTAAAGCAAGTAGGAAGCTCTAGATCCATGCTTTGCTGTTAGGTCGCAGAGCAAGACTTAATTTGTCTGTCAGAAGGGGTTCATCAAGAATAGCAATACCCATGTGAGGCACTGGAGCTGAAAAAAAAAAAACTAATAAAAGAGAAAAAAGAAGAAGCACACCTCACCAATTCTGCTATGTTTGTATGTATTTATCTCATCAGCTTGCACATTGGGGGCCTCTGTGACATAACCTAAAAAATAATTTTGAATAGTTTTTTAATAGTTAATAGGAATGGTTTTTACACATACATGTCTTAAGTATCAACATGTGAAAGCGTGCATACAGAATAATTTTTACTTATACAGTAGAACCTATCCCTGACCCATGCAATTTACATGAAAACTGCTGACCAGCAATTAGGTCTGTCTGGCAATTCTGATATTCAGACTCAACCAGATGAACAAATCCTGGCAGAGCTGTTTAAAAAAAGCAATGCAGTTTATTAATTTGGAGAGAAATCTGTGGTGGAATAGTTGCTGTCTCATCAGTCCTGTGAATAAATATGTTTAGTCTTTGTGCTCTAAATAATAATCCCTAAATAATAAATAATAGTAGATCTTCTTTCTAAACATTCTCTGGCAGAAAACGAGAGAGTGTAAATGTTTCTTATTTTGATTCCAGTAGCTCTCAAAACTGATGCATACATCCAATCCAATTAACTAGAGTTTGCTGTCCTTAGATAACTGATACAGTAGAGCATATTGAATTTAGTGTAACTAGCAGTCTCCATAATAATTCCACACACTGAAACTGAACCTTGTGTCAGCAGCCCTTAAATGTTATCATTGTTTTTTTTTACTCTCCATCCCTCCAGTAACTCAATTCTCATGAACATTTTTGGTGTTACTCCACAAACACAGTTTCTACACTACTTGTTTCTTTTTTCATGTTTATGCAAAGGGCTTCATGAAGCTCGCTTGCAACTCCCTCGTTTGACAGATAGCAAATTATTCACCCAGGGAAAATGTTTGGTCCTGTGCAGGTTTTTCACAGAAAGTAAAAGCTGTGATTTTTGCTTCAGGTGTAGACATTATGATATCTACAGCAGCAGTTTCAATCTCTATGTCATCTCTAGGGAGTGTTGATTTTTGGTTTTCTTCTTGTGTTAAAGATTTTCAATTTAAAACATTATCTTAGTGTTTTTTAAAAAGTAATTCTCTTTGTAACCATCTGTTGACTGGCTGCAGGCAGTTTTCACAGGATTAGTTAATTTTCTAGAGCTACATATTCAACCAAATGAGAACATATAAACAAGTTTACAGCTCGAGTATTCACCACAAAATGACAATTGAGTCATTGTGCTTTTTTCCTGTTTCCTGTTGTGTATGTTAAAGGTACCCTCACACAGGAGAGATTATACCAAAAGGATTTATTAGGCACAACAACATGCACACTTTACTACTTTATCAGGTAATATAATCCAGAGGATCAGAGTTGATATAAGTGCAGTGTTATTGTATTTACCTAATTATGAAGCATCTTTTTTAGTTGGTAAGTGGCTTTTTCTACTAAGACTTTGCCTTTTGACCCTACCCAGTGATATAATAATGCATAAGCAATTATGTGATAGGTGTCACAAGTTGGTTTTAAAACTGTTGGCCAAGGTACTGGTTGACAATGTTTGTCTGGAACTTTGGATCAATGAGGCTAGGTGTCCCTGTTAACAGTGTATTTATGGGCATATGCATGTGTGTGTGTGTGTGTGTGTGTGTGTGTGTTTGAGTCTGATTGACTAGGGAAGCTGTCTGCCTGAGTGTATAAACTTAGAAGCAATGGAACAGCATAGTTTAACAGTATGTCTCTAAGTTGTGTATATTTGTACAAGGTTCCTTGCAGAAAAGTCTGATAAAGGCGTAATTATTTATGCTCATTTACACATCAAACACTTTCACTTGTGAGGCTTGTAGTCTCTGGGGTTTCACATTCTGCATTATAGACTGTTCATCTGGTAAACAGGCAAGAGGAGCTCTTTAAAAACACAGCCTTGACTTCAACTACACTGGGCCTATTAGCTGCAATCGTTGAACCAACTGGAGTAAGGAACAGACTTCTAATTCAGTCCGGAAGCAACTAGCTGATGCACTAATCTTTCAAAGCCCTGTAAAGTTGGATATTGTCAAATTAAGCCTGATTTAGTTCAATTGTGACATCTACATGTAATCGATATGTGCCATCAATCAGATCTATACAACCTCACACTGTATTTGATAAGTTATTCAGGCAATCAACACCACTTTTCTTATGTCTTCTGCCTCATGCTGTACCATCACAAGCCGTACTGAAATCGACCTTCATTTCTTCTCTTTTCCTAAAACTATTCTTTGTCCATGCATCTTTTACTTTGTGTATCAGGCATTACAAATGCCAGTGATGTTGATGATGATGGTACTATTTTTGTGGGAAATTAAATTATGTACACTTTCTGTCAACTGATACCATTTTACATGTATTACATATTTGATTCTTCTAAATGAATTATGATTTATGAATTATGGCTAAGTGGTGCTGTGACAAACAATTTTCACAGAAATTCAGAAAAATTAATGATGGTTTAATGAACAAATCAGAAGTGACTGATTAGTCTTGACTTGAATTAACCTCCAGCAACGTACACATATAGAAGCACATAACTAATGTGAGTGTCTGCATGAAATCAAACAGTGTACAGTGTACATATTTTCTTTAAAAATTATATAGATCATACAGTAAATCAACTGTCTCTGCTGCTTAAAGAGATTTAGACACAGACAATTATGAAAATAAATCCTCAGTTGGTTCAGTGGGGAAAAGACTGATTATGGTCATTAGCAATGTGCTGCTTGAACAGTTTGCAGTAAGACCAGTGAGTAGTGAGAGGAGTTCACATACACAAGCATAAGAGGAATGAAGAGTTAATGGTAAATTAAAATGCCTGATAACAAAAGAGTGTCAGACTTTCCTACATTTTACATTATTACAATGGTGAGAACAATATATACCCTTGAGCAAAATTACTCAGTAAGACACACAAGTGTTTAAACATATATCTATATATTATATATATATTAATGACCACAAAAACTGATATCTGCAAGGTAGGTTTAAATGTTTGTAGATAACCTAAACACTTCACAAAACTGCTTATACAGTACATATATTATACAGTAGATGATATCACATATTAGATCAGATGTCTTATCCCCATTGGGTAGACTTCAAGTTCTCTTTACTGCTGCTATTTGTCTGTGTTTCAGACTGGATAATCTAATGTGCAGTTTTGTGAACTACTTTACTGTATTCAGTTTGGCCTCCTTGGTGCTGTGTTAGAATTAGCAAATGTAACTAATAACATATTCCACCTACAATGACCATATTTTGGTGTAAGATGCAGCAAAATCTTTTTATTTTAAGAGTCCCGTCTACAAGCATTTTATTAAAGCTACGTAACTAACACTAGTGGGAGGACATCCCAAGCCCCAAGAGGGAATTGGTGTATATTAGTGAAGGAAGCAAACCACTGATTATTACAGTCCGAATTTCAACAGCAACTAAAACATTTTGCTAACGTTATTACAAAGTTAGTGCAATGTTACGCTGGCTAACCTCTGATAGCAAAAAGCTGGTAGGAAAAAAACTGCTAAGGACAGATGCACCATATCGAGTGCCCCCTGGCGCAGGTTAGTCACAGCTTGTGAGAAGCTGCCATGTGCAAGAAAAAACCGTGGTACACCAATGAATAAAATTAAGTAAAGAATGAAGAAAGAACTGTTGATAACTTGTACTTGCCCCCTTTCAGCAGTGTTAATAGCTGTTTGTTTGCTGCTGATTGTTATGGGTAATATGCAGAATAATTTTTTTCTGGTAATTTGGCAGTTTCCAAACAGCTTCAGTTGCATCACCACCACAATCTAAACTTAAGTAGTGAATGTGTAAATTTGTTTGGAGCTCCACTGGTTTTAATATAAAAACATAACTCTGTAACCATGATAACATGTACCTTTTGTGGACAGCTGTGAGATGTTTAACAGTTTGAAAAATTATTTTCATCATATGGTAGCGCTACCTTGAGTGTACTTGACATCTGCAATTAATAATCAATGGACAAGTTCCCAGTAAGTCACAGAAGAGAAGCTGTGACATCTAATCATTGTCAAACTTGTCACTTAAGTTGGTCAGATCAGTTTAATCTCAGTGACTCAAAGTCTGCACTTCAACCTACAGCCTGAAGACAACACTTTAAGCCCCTCTATTTAGCATTTATAATCAGTTTTTTAACATTTTATAAATGGTTTGCAATGCATAAAGTATGTCTTTATAGGAGAAATTATAGTTGCTGAAAAATAATACACACTAATTAGCACATAAAGTACACTATTCCACTACACTATACTCTAATAAGCACATAAAATGCCCTTGTCACTGTTTACAACTACATTATAGTGACTTGTAAACCATTTATTAAATATTTCTATACTGCTTACACTGTATGTAATTGCTAAATAAGAGAAGTTTTGTTTCAATGATGATATAAGTGCATTGTAGTTTTGTTAGTGTTTGTATGTGTCCCCTTTAAGACCAAACATATCAGAAAATCAGTTAATTGATTGTTTTATGCCTCTTTTCAGGCAAATAGACAGTGTTATGGCTGTATCATATTCTTAGACAAATACAGGGTCACCGTTAATGTTAGTGTACACATCTCTTGCTAAAAGGCTGCTGAGATGTAGTTTGTACACAGTCAAACTGCATGTGTGTTTAGCTGGTGATACCAGCTAGAGAAATCAATTCTTTTTTACACATTTAATTAACATTTTATTCTGCTCTTCAGTAAAATAAACACCCATTGAAGTTCATTAGTAAACACTGACAGTATGGATGCCAACACATGCAGACAGGGAATCATGCAATTTCAATAATTGGTTGGTTTGTGTGTTTTTGCAAATGTAAGACCCTGCGGGGGAATACATTAAAAAGGGAAGGGAGTGCATTAAAGTCCTTGTAAACATCTCCCTATTTACATACGCTGCTGTTTAAAGAGGTTAAAGCGGGGCCTTGAACATTAACATTACTGCAGCATGGCCACTTTTACTTTGTAACAAGCCTTTGACATTAATATTTCTCTCTTCAGATTCAAAGTTTTTGGCTTCAGGGTAGAACAAGAATTAATTTTTTTTAGCAATGAGTTGATCAATATGTGTAGCCAACCTTCTACCTTAATCAGTTTCACTAAATGAATTAGAAAAACACTTTTAGTAAATTCCCCTGTTTAAAAGTACTATGTTGTAAGTGACCTTTTTATAGAATGATGAATTGAAGCACAAGGTCTGGGTGACTTACCATAGTTTGGGCAGCAGACCTTGATCCAGCAGACGCAGGAGAGCACAGTGAGATTGGTCAAACTGCACAGGCCAAACAGAACACCACAGAAGGCATAGGCAATACAGGTCGTCCTGTGAAACAGCCACCTAGGTGGAGAGAAAACAGAGGAGAACTTCTTTGAACACAATTTCTGACACAATTCACACTCAGTCAATGAAACAGGTAATACTGGCCTTCTCCTGGTTCATAAACATATGTTGTGAGGAGTGATTCATTTTGACCCAATCATGGCACATGTGACAGCTATCAGCTGCACATGCTCAAGGGATCAAGGCATCAACTGGCAGGATGAGGAAGAGGACACATGGGAGGCAAGGTGCCATGGATTGCAACATTTCATCAATGTGATGGAGACATTGTGCTCCAGTACATGGCTCTAGTCAAGAAACAGTGATATAGACTCTTCATGTTTTTGCACTATATTGGTGCAAACAGTTGAAAACTAGATCTCTGTATTGTTGTAATAACTTAGTGGGTTGTATTTGCAGCCTTTATACAAAGACCACTGCCCTTTGCTGTGCTCTCACTCAACATCATTAACTGTTCAGTCAGCAGTGTCTTTTCACAGAAGAGACTGAAGTACTTTATTCTGACCTTGACAAGGCGGGTCTATGAACCCAAATGCTCGACTCCACACTCTGAATAAAGTTCAAGGAGGTTTTATTTACAAAAGCAAAAGGCACGGGAATAGGGAAAAATGAACACAAAGTATCAACGTAAATTCTCTCAGCGGTGCTGAGGAAAATAAGGCCGAAGCAAACAAAAAAATCACTCTTTCGAGGAAAAACACTAGAAACAAACAGGTCCAAAGTTAACAACGAAAAATCACTCGTAAACGAGGAAAAATACAAACAAAGTAACAAACAAACCTTCAGGCAAGACAGGAACGAGAGCAAGGTAATTTTTAACAAGGCAAAGACGCTGGTTCTCGGTACAGGCATGACACGACGAACTGGCACAAGACAGGGGGAGACGCAGACTTTTATACACAAGAGGAAATGGGGAACAGGTGGAAACAATCAGGGCGGGGAAGACAATCAGACAGGCGGGAAACACGAGAGGAAGGGCAAGCCACCTGAAACGAGAGGGAAGTTAGATCTTTCAAAATAAAACAGGAAATCACGAGACAAGACACAGACACCAGCTTGACCAAACTTAGACCTTGACAGACCTGAGAGGATGGCAGCCTTCAACTAGCAGGCGGGGTGCATTTCATGCTTTATGGAGCCTGAGAGGCAAAATCCAGATAAAATCCGGTTTATAAATCACTTGCTGTTGCTTGTAAAGGTTAATGCAGCTGCAGTCTCATTGTTGAAACAATAACGTGTCCAATGACACATGAAAAACATGTCACCATATGAAAAGGGTCACGCTCATCCAAATAGCTCCCCACAGCTTTTCAGAGGTTAACGGTAAGTTTCAGCCTAGTGTTTGACTGCTTGGCATCAAGAGGTAGGCACACCCAGTTCATCCATCTCTGGTGAAAATCATACTTTTAATTGCATTTATCTGACATGACTCTGGTGTCCTTCATAGGAGCTACAGCCCCGCTTCTAAAACCATTTCCCACCTTTCACTCTTTGTTAGTTGCTTTTCCTTCTTCCATCGTCCCACAGGAATATAATGAATGTGAAAATTGCATAGAGACACAATAGATAGATAGAGACAGTGGTAGCAACTTAAATGGTCACTCACATGTGCGCATAGGCTGAGGGAATAGCTAGCGGGAAAAGGCTTATGGTCATGCTCAGGTCACTGATGGCCAGGTTAACCACAAAGAACTCTGCTGGCTTCAGGGAGGACTTCTTTCTATAGGCCACGAACAGCAGGATCCCATTTCCCAGCACTGACAGCACACCTGCGAGACAGAGTGGCAGGATATTAAGGGCTGTTGCACTTGACAACACACATTAAGGCAGTAAACTTAAGGAAAGAATATTATATCGCTTACCAAAAATGGTGTAGAGAGTTCCTATGAGGAAGTCATTTTCTTTCGATATTCTGGACACAAGCAAAAATGTTTCGGAGGCATTTCCCATCTAGAACAAAAATGGAAAAAACAGATGCATAGACAGGGAGAGGGAAATCTTTAAGCTTGTGTTTTTTTGCCTGCAGGCAATTTAAAAAAACAACATCCGTACAAATTCACATCCTCCATACCTCACACAAGAGAAAACACAAAGACCACAGCTACTGTTACAATGGCCTAAAACCAAGCAGTGGTGATAAACAGGGCTTAGCTTCACTTCACCTGCCTTGTTTTTTGAATAAACCTGATTTAGAGTCCAAAATTGTCTTGTGGTTCACATTATAGGATGGCATTTTTGGGGGACTTGTGGGTCAAGGGTTTCCTTTGGGATTCCTGTAGAATAGGAGTTACTTTGATCATGCATTATGTGACAAAGACAGGACAGGAAAGAGTAAATGGGAGCAAGTGATGGGGTAACTGACTATCAAAAAATCTAATTTTATATAAAAATGTGTAGTTCTAATGTGAATAAACACTATTTCCTTTATTTTAAACATAATGTTAGATTTTCTGTTGCCTCTTTTTTTAATTCTTTTTTAAAAATTCTCTCTCAGCTGCAACCAGCTGCTTTGGCTGCGGCCAGCCAGTGCCTGAGTACTGTTTGGCTGCAACCACCTGACTTCCACCACCTCACATTGTGGATTTATGATGCATGGTTCCACCACCAAATTGCTTTTAGGCAAGTCTGAAGTTTTAATTGAAAAGATGGTGAGAACTTCAAATGAAAATCTGCCTAAAGACTCAATTTGAAATGACATTTGTACTGCATACCTTTTACTACCAGTTAAAGCTGGAGGGCAGCACTCCCACTTGTTAGCTGTTTCATTGCTGGGGTCTTTTTATAATTTGGAGCCAACACACTGTCTCGTTCATCAAAGAAAAGAGAAGAGGCAGCTTCCATGTACAAACCCAATACCATCCCTCATGTCGAAATCAGTGTCAGTTGAGCTTATTTGCATATACAGCATGACCTGCTGCCAATACGCAATTCATTTTGGCCAAAGCAAGTTGCTGAGGCAATCTTTTTTTAAAGGAATTTATGGGTGGAGATAACATGAAAATGTATTCATAGCCTTTCTTAGCCCTTTCTTTACTCAATGAATTCTCCTGTACTTACAGATTAAAGGAAGCCAACAAAGGAAAGAGACAAGTTAAATCACCTGGGGTTAAGAGTGGAGCTTCTCGTGGATAAATCCATATTACCGTAAACTCAGGAGATTATCTTCAAAGAGAACCAGAGGTGAGGAAATTATTTTAATAATATTCTGTGTGGACTTTCTATTAGAATTTAATGTGGCTTTGGTGCATAGAGCAGCCCTTGTAAGCAGATAAAATCTGGCACAGGATTGTGCATAAAAACGAACTAGCCTTTCTTTGTATATGTGCATGTCATTGTACATGTGTTTGTTCATTTGTTTGAGGGGGTTCATCTGTAGATCATGCATCTATTACAGTGGAGTCTACAGAGTGGATTGAAGTCTACAAGAACTACGATGCTTTGTTTTATAATTTATCACAGATGGAAA
This sequence comes from Datnioides undecimradiatus, assembly GCA_008933995.1. NCBI lineage: Eukaryota > Metazoa > Chordata > Actinopteri > Lobotiformes > Datnioididae > Datnioides > Datnioides undecimradiatus. The sequence continues at coordinate 7,817,937 of WARS01000026.1, forward strand.
GTAATTTCTAGCTAAATGACATCAAACAGCATTACACAGTTTCATTAATACATGCAGTTTAATTATTTTCCCTTAAATTACTGCTAAGTGTTATGTCCACAGTTTGCTAAATCACAGCTTGCGCTTGTGCATCAGTTTGCAGAATCTACATCATCACAGCACCCTTCCACAAAGTCCCAGAGAGTGCACCACCTCATGATATTACAATATGTTTCAGTATATTTTCAGACATGATGACTCTTTTGAAGGCCTCTAGACAAAATTTGTTGATTTGACAAAAAAGTTCTCCAGACTTTTTTGCTTCTTTGCAAACTTTGAAGGTGAACATGTGGCGGTAATCTCTTCTCTGGTTCCCTTTTCAGATCTTTGTACAGATGTTTATTGATGCTGAGTTCTGGTGACAACAGATGAACCATGACAAAGCTTTATTAAGGCCTTAGCTGAGCTGGGAACAACAACAGATTAGCTCCACAGATGGATAAAGGATACACGTGTTGTATGCAAAGAATAAACAGCCCACAAGTAGTGACCTCTACAAGTAGAAGTGTTGATATGCAAACATTGTTCTCTTTAACATTATGACATAAACATAGTATGAAAAACACCAGTGTACTATACGAAATTAAAGTCCTCTTGGTGTGAAGCCTTACAGCAAAATTTCAGCCTTAAAGGGCAATATGATGTCTATTAGCTAAAAACATCAATCACAAAGTATGAAATATTAAAATAACTCACCATTTACATAGAGTTAGTTACCCTTAAATTACCAGGCCAAAATAAGAATAATTAAAAGCTCAAGAATGAAGAATGCACAAGGTAGTCTTTATATTAATGTGAATGTCTCTTTACCTTCTCTAAACTCATTTTAATTCAGTCCCCACCTCACAGTTTAACTATTGGCCTTTTCAAGCAATAAACTCACTTGAAGCCAATCGGTGCCTCTGTCTGTGGGCATACTGATGTATCTTTCCAAAACAAAAACATCTTTATGTTTTTTTGTACATCTAGAGTTACGGATGGGGATTTTATGCCATGGCCCAGACTCTATGTGACCTGAGCACCATGTTATTACATCTGTTTTCCCTTCATGACAGTTCTTATCTGAGGCTTAGCTGAAACATGAGCTCAGTCCAACATAGAACCAGGCTTAGGGAACCATTTTCACAATTTGCAATGACTTGAAATTGAATGCTGGTAAAGCTTGAAAACAAGACTGTTTATTTCACATATTTGATATTGCACTCCTACAACATTGTCAGTTTCATGATCAAATCAATACTGCATAACCAGAGATATTGTCTATTTTTATTCAGTGCATTTTCAAAACCTACTGTACATTGCCCTGAATGCAACTTGGTTTTGATTGTAGACTGTTTAAACTCATGTTCAAACTTATATTTTTCAGTTCAAACAGATGTTGACTCAAGTAAGTTTTTACAACATGTGCAGTAGTACTCCTTTGATACATGTAAAATGACTTTAATGTGTCAAATCAGTGGTGTTCCTCTTTAATTTCTTAAAAATTTGGGACATTTTGGAGACTTAAGGATTTTAACAGTGACAGTGACATCTTAGTGTCAGTAGCAGTAACCTTGCAGAATCTTTGAGAAGATCTGTCTAAATCATATTTATGCAGCACCTTCAGATGACATGGTGTCTGCCGGCCTGTTTAATTATTCACATCCCACTCTCCCATCTACTGTATGCTCTCCTCTCAGTGGTGTCAGGGGTACAAGGGGCAAGACTGGATTAACAGTCTTCGTGAGAGGATGAAGTCAAGACTGAAAATGAGAGAGAGGCAGAAGAGAGCTGCAGGGTAAGAGGGAGGAACCTTTGCTAACCCCCATCAGTCTGAGAGGGGGGGAAAGTGCTATACAGAGTGAGAGAAAGTCATAAAGTGACTGTCAGCCTTTAGCTGAATGGTGGAATTTGGGCTAATCATTGTAGAGAATATCTGTGACAACTTAAGCCTTGCTGTCAAACACGTGGAATTCACAGTTTACACACACACAGACATATGCAGGCACGCTCATACAGTACAGAGAGAGAGAGGGAGAGAGAGAGAGGACAAAATTGTCAAGGAGAAAGAGACTGTTGTGAAAGAATGAGAGGATGAAACGAATGAGTGAGGACAAGTGAAGGATGAGAGAAATCCTATAACTGAAACTGTCAGATGCGCAGGATTGAAAGCAGAATGATGGAGAGTACCCATGAGACAAATGGGACAATGTGACAATTCAGTGATAGTGAAAACATCTTCCCTGCACACACTTATCATTGACTATCCTTGTGAAATGCAAACTGAGAGAGTGGGATACATCCGAGAGTGTATTTTCTCCTGAACATATCTGGCAAACAGATTACTGTAATCATATACATGCATGAATCATGTCTTAGTTGAGAGGAGCAGATATTCTGAGGTGAAAATAAAGTGAAAAATTGTCTTTGACCCATCTGGATGTTCACACACACACACACACACACACACACACACACACACACACACACACACACACACACACTCACGTTATACTGGCACATTTGTCAGTATAACGTATGTCAGCATTTTTCACTCACATATCATTTCTCTGCTACAATAAGCCAAGACGCTGAGTGTGGTTAGATGCTGTAACGACAATCATCTGATTCATTTCCACAAGGCATCACTCATCCAGATGGCAGAGATCCTCCTAAATTAAACCTATAATTGATCATTGCATGCTTCTTATTCTTCTCATAAGCAGAAGCACTATCTCCAGTGTGCAGTAGGCTCACTGTAGTAAGTTTAATTTTACCAACTAACAAATTACTGAGTGCAGTCAGGCGGAATCATAACTGAGAGTTTCCATTATAACTCAGACTGGGGTATAAATCCATTAAAACTCTTTGTAACCAGCCTAACAGCTGAGTAGTGTTTGCTCATGTCTTCATGCCGTTTGCAGCAATTAATTTTTAGCCAGTGTGGATATAAAAGAATGTGGCTTATTAAGAAACAGTTTGCTTTTAAAAATATATCTGTATTTAGCTTTTGCACAGTATGATGGTAGAAAGAGAAAAAAGAAAAGATAATGATAAAACTAATGATGATGATTACCCCAAATAGGGACCATGAAAATAAATATTAGAAACAAGCAAATATAAAATACTACCAAAATACTGTTGCATGAATGTAATTTTAAGAACTATTTTAAAAGATGTCATTCATTTTTGGGCATATAGGGAGTTTAGAGCTACAAGACAAACACAGCAAAGACCTCTTTCTCTCTCACTAATGATGTTGTTGCAGGATGGGTCCCACTGAGTTAAGAAACAAATCCAAAATGTACCTGTTTCCTCAAATTTTGCCTGTAAAATCACAGGCCAATACAGCTGAATATCAGATTCTGATAGAAAGCCTAGCAGCTGCATCTTGAATCAGGGGGCGGGAAATGGTTCTTGGAATTAGTCCTGTGTGCAGGTGTTACGGTACTCCAGCTGTGATTAAGAAAGGCATTAAAATTCACTTGGCGAGGACGATAAAAGATAGAAAAGACATAATTTTGGCTGATGATCCTCAACCAGACAAAAACACATTTGCAAAATTTGAGTTAACTGACGAGTCTCAACTGTGAATGTACAAACAAATACAAATACACTCCAGTCTAGCTGTGTGAGTGCAAACAACTCTGTTTATTCAGAGCTAAGCACTTACTCAGTTATTATGAGTCTAGTTAGACTCATGAATAATAAGTCTGACCCAAACTGTGACCCAAACTGTGCATGAAGTAAGATCCAGCCCCCTGGAGGGGTGAACACACATTACCCTCCAAATCACCCAGTCTGCAACTTATTTAAAGGTGCAACTGAGCCTGACTTCTGCTGTTTCATGTGACAGAGGGGGAGCAGAAATTAGGCAAATTACTTTCTTTCATAGTGCTAAAGAGAGAGAGAGACAAATGAGTGAAAAAAGAGAACAGAAACAACCAGCCAGCATTTTTAAGATCCCAGCAGAGTTTAGACTCAAAGAAATGATACATTGGGAGCCAATTATAATAAATAAGGGTGATTATGTAAACAGGACATGAGTGATTATCTTGCTTCCTCCAGATATGACTGAAGAAACAGATATGGCAGACTGAATCCCCTTTTAACCATCCTACTATTACCCGCCAACCCCCTTTTTCCCTCGTCCTCAGTCTTGTCTCTCCCAGCCTTCCACAAACAAAAAACATTACTCATCCTTTACTCCATCACTCAGAATGCTGATGCGTGTTTTATGCTGTGCTGTAGCAAAGAGTAGCCACTTTTCGGGACTCCTTCACAGTGGGACACGCAGGAAGAGATTTCACTGTTGTAATGTGAGCTGACTGTGGACAGCGCATTACTGCATGAATTTGAAACACAGAAGGGGAGTCAGGAACACAAAAAATATGAGTGTAATGAATATAATAACTCACAGTCAGTACTAGTTTTTAACTTCCAGTCAGCGTCAGCAGTTGTATGTACTGCGCTGGCTGTTAATCAAATTTCAGGCATGGTGTAGATCAGTTTTGACACTGCCATTTCATCAATAACATGTGTCCATTTGTGATGATGAAGTGGAATACAAACTGTTCCAAATGGCCTACATTATGGCTCCACGCTTCATTCCTCAACTCTGTTCCTCCTGTCACTTCCTGCAAGTTGCTACTTGGTGCGTGAGCGAAAGGAGGAAAAGTGAAAATGCTTTTAGATCCACACTACATCTCTTCTCCCCTTCCACTGTTTCATGTCCCCATCTTTCATCTTCTTATTTCCCTAAGGGTATGCATTCATCTAGGCCCCCATTTTAATCGTGTTTCTCTGACAAACTTTGCTTTTCCCTATTTTCATTTCTTGGTATCATTTCCTCTGCCATGAAAACTGCGTACAGCGTTTCGTCTTTCCCAGACAGTTATGAACATCTCAATCCATCAACCTCTAAAAGTGGCCCTGCTGAACACCCTGCAACACAAAACAGAAGCAAATGAATAAAACATCAACAATTATATGACAAAAGCACAGTATGTAGAAACAGATGCTGCAAACAGCTATCTAATCCTTGTCTTATACATTACAGCATCTGTGCCTCATAGTCGTTGAGATTGAGCAACTTTTTTGGTGTCTTTCCAACACCACTTACAGTTTTGTAGTTTACAGTTGTCATTTAAATGTCAAATACACATTTAATCAACATTTAGGGAAAATATTACAATTGGATCAGTCTCAGCATATAGCAAATGTTACTGGACTCAGGGCCAAAAAAGCTCTTATATATAATATAAATAACTAAAATTAAGGCAAATTCTATCAAGATCAAGTATATATCAAGTAATATACAAAAGCCCTTTGACTGCTTCAATGAATAATACTCATAATGCTTTATTTTAGAAACACTGACAATAACACAGTATCCCAAATGTCACCAGATGACTTCAAATGATTCCAGCTGTTTAAAATGATTTATTTTGTAATATAATACTTCTCCTATAAAGCATCTCCTTCCCTTGACAACACCAAAAAAACATATTCTCACTTAAGCAGTGCCTGTTGATTTGCTTTATTTCTTATTTTCTTCAATTTTTGGGGGGTTCTTTGTTTAATGTCAGCAATAGCATTTAATGCCCTTTGTTGTTTTTTGAAACACAATAAGAGGACCATTTTTATTTTCTGATGATTGTCTTTTTTTAAGCAGCGAATTTCATGTAACTTGCATTCAGTATCCAACATGGCAAATTATTCAAAGAAATTAAGAAATAAGAAGTCTCATAGTTTTGACGTGAGAAGACATGCAATAATTCTGAACAAGGCAACATTTTACAGGGTCAGTGTAATATGGTTGTTTCATATTTTTTCATACATATTTAACAGAGAGACCCAAGAAGGAAAGCAGGAAACCTATCAAGATTTCCCTGGAGGCATTTAAAAGCTCTGATGAATTCTGGAAGATAACCTGACAATCATGTGTTCCCTTAGACATTTAGCAATTGCTGACATGGCTTCTATAATTCAGCTTTAAAAGAGGCTGCCTGTCAATCTCATGAATACCAATGTAGCGAAATCACACATTGAATGTTGGGTGAATGTCAACTTGTAGTGTAAAGCGCTTTGAGTGGTCACATGACTAGAAAAGCGCTATATAAGTGCAGGCCATTTACCATTTACCATTTACATTGCCTTGCTGGCTGTACAGGTAGAAAATGACAAGACAAAATGGGGCCTTAAATTATTGAAGACACTGACACTACTTTCAGTCTTCATAAAAGAGTATGGAGAACTTAGTATATACTTAGTAGATCTTTTTTGCTAAGCATCTTTACTGCATCATTATTTTTATATAATGGCACTCAAATGCTGGCAAACACAGTTTCTTGAGGTGCATTACATTTAAAGCCTTAAATCATTTAATGTGTCTCATAACTGCAACTGGCTCTTCAAAACATAAATGTGGAATTTGGGTAGAATTTTAAGTCAGACCTTGCACCCAAAGGTGCATTTTGTGCCTTGCATGCAACCAAACGCACCTTTCCCAACCCTCAGTTCAGCTGTGCCAGCGCATGTGACTGAAGGTTGTGTGTTCTTTCCCTCTTCCCGCTTATCTTCCCTTCATTAATACTCCCCCCAAACACTTCTTTCATCCTCCAGTCATCCATCCATTTAGCCAACATCTCCCCTTTCAATCCAAACATTTACCCAAGTTTATGCAAATTACATGTGTTGCAGTCATCTCTTGCACTTGCCACATGCCTTGTCCCTCCATCATTTATACATCCATCTGTTCAACTCTACGCCTCCAAAAATGCCTCTCGAACAGCATTGATGCTCAAACATTGACATTCTCTCTTGGTGCTTTTACTTTGTGTTTAATATTAAGGGCGACTCACTTATCCCTCGCTCTGCCATCTGTTCACCTCAAGTCAAGCTGCTGCCACAAACAGAAGCCTCAGACATTTCCATATCTCAGGGGGATTTGTCTTTGTGACACACAGACCGATGAAATAATGTGTGTTTCAAAACAAACAGGTTGCACTTGGGGCTTCATTCCTTAAAGGAATGAGCAAAAAGTTTTTGATTGTTTTCTTTGAAAAGTTTTTGGAAATCCACGGTTCTAGCAACATCATTCAGGACTTACAAGTTCTGTCATGTGTGCTAACAAACACTCTTCATCCTCCATATATCAACTTCTACACTGCCTTGTGACATAGCTTTATTCCTTCCATTTGCTCCTTACGCTTTCTCCAGCTTCTTTCCAAATGGGAGCTTTGAGCATATATATATATGTATATATATATACATACACACACACACACACACACACACACACACACACACACACACACACGCACACATAATTAATTTCCTGTGTTTATATTTAAATATGGTCCTCTAAATATGGAAACTACACAGTACACAGAGGAAGGAAACTGTTTGATGGGCATTTTTCCAACCAGCCACAATAACAGCATGTGTCACAAACAACAAGCAGGTGTTTGATAAATAGCAAACCTTAAACCTGAATCTTATTACATGCTGAAAGAGCCACATGCAGAGAAAACAGACGAGAAACAAATAAATCTGACACATATGAGAAGACTCAACAACAGGAAAAATCTGCTTATGTGTTTATGTCTCCAGAATACACGGACAAGAAATATCAAGTCAAATCTTGTTAGCATTATCACACACATCAAAGCATAAATGAACTGGGTGATCTTTGTGCCACACGTCGTTCACACGTCTCTCTCAAGTGTGTTTTTTTTTTTTTTTCTGTCCTGGTCACCTCATCAAATATCATAAGATGTCATGTGCGTAGCTAAACCTCAAATCTTACCTGAAAACTTTCCATTTCAGATTTTGTACATGTCGTTCACAGCTCAGCAAAGCTGTGTCTTTGGTTTATATGATCAATATAAAGAATTATATTGATCAATTATATTGAAGAATTATATTATATATTAGATAAGAATTAAAATAGACTTCACAAAATCTTGTTTTTGATCATACAATAAATAAATCATACACATTTTATATTAAAATAACATCCTTGTGTTATTGGGCAATTTTTTTGTGTTGACTTCATCTCTTCTATTTCAGTTTATTGAGAATGAACGAAAAACCTGGTACATCATTCAAATGGCTTTGCATTGCACCCTTCTATGACTTCTTGACCATCAGACTGAACCTTGAGGAAGTCAGGTCCACCTACCCTACTTGGTTAGGAAAAGATAATTTGATTTAAAATTTACCTTTTTGCAGCATTAACTTGCTTTTGTCAGTTTACTCTTGGTAGCTTATTCAAAAACTGATGAGCTGATCCCAAGCAAGCAGCGTGCAGTGTACTGCAGGGTTTAAGGCACTGTTCTTAGGTGAAATGGTAAGCCCTGTGTTATAGCAGCACCTGGTAATTTCAGCTGCATTTTCTGTTGCTATAGCAACCCACACTGGCTCAATCAAAGTCCTTATTGGCAAGTCTAACCACTTGGCAGTCATCTTGGCAACACCCCAAGGCAGTTACTTTGGCCAAAGAAGACCTGACAGAGCCATACCTTCACTTTAAGTGGACAGCAGGACACAAAAATTGCATGTATGGAATTACCTCTGATAACTCTGATAAACACATTCATTTATGTTTGGTGCATATACCCCAAAGTATCATTTAAAACCCTTTTTTTCCAGATTATGCTTGTAATATAAGTGGTTTTCACAGTGCCGGCTTCTTTTACAGCTCAATCCAGACTGTCATGATGTGATGTCTCAGAACTGTCATAGTCACACATAGTTTTGGTTTTTTTATAGAGCAAATGATAGATATGGGAGGGATATGGGCAGTTATGTGTCAGCCTCCATCCTCCATCTTTGGTGTTGCAAACTTCTCTATTCAGTTAGGAAAATATGGTTTTAGTGTTAAAAGTTAAGTGTTAAAAAGTAAATACATCCTGTTTCGTGCTACTTTGGAGGTTTTTTATTGTTTAACCAAGATGACAATATTACACAACATGTCTCTCTGGATCTCTCTATGCCTTTAACGGCATCAAAACATAATCCATGCTTTAGGTCAGATGAAGTATATTGCAAGAGACAAAACTTTCAGAAAAACAAATTAAATATGCTGTTTGCAAACACAGATTCAGTACAAACATTTTGTGACCTTGCACATAAGTTAATTGAAAACGTGTCCTATATGTCAATTAAAATGTGTGTTTCAGGCATTGTTTCTTTCAGAGTGTATTTGCTGGTGCAGATGAGTATATAAACCATGTCAAGGAGACAGCATTTCTTCTTGGCACGAGGGACAATAAGTGATTTGACAGGTGGTCTTTACTTTTGTAAATCCAGTTACCTTGCTTACCGTGCAAAATAATCTTACATTAACTATGATCTGACTCTTATTTCTAGCATCTCATGTAATAGCTTTGCTGAATTAGGTTTTTTTCCAATACTAATTTTTACTTTTGCATTTTATTTTCAGTTCAAACCACAAAGGCAAACTTGTGTTCAGCCTTTATTGGATGTGTGTTAAGCTTGCTGCGTAGCACCAACAATGCACCCACGTAGTTGGGGCAGACAAACTCAACATGTGTCAAAGTAGTGAAATCTTCTGACAACAATATGTAGAAATCAAATCTAATATTTCAGCTATTAATACATACTCTCTCTCAAGACCTTGTGTCGCCACTACAGCTACATACATTCTTGCAGAGGTTTGCTCAGATCTTACAGGTCTGACACTGGTTATACATGGAAGGTTAAACCATTTGCAGTAGATCGTACTGAAATGTGTCAGTGGGTGGACTGCATTGCAGGAATACTTTGTATTGAATTAATGTGTATGTGTGAGTCTGTCACACACAGGAGGTGACACTCCCTGTGAGTGTAAGTGTCACCACCTCTGTGCCTGTCTGTGTCAATTCATCTATCAGTCTCTTAAGACAAAGAAGAAAAAGAATCGTGAGACTGCAGAGACAAACAGGCACTAATATACTCAGTATCAGTGGGATATAGTACATAATGGCAGCTTTGTGCTTTAGAGGTGTTAACATGTCATTACTGTCATTATATCACCCCACGAACAGGTAATTTGTATGTTAAGAGTAAACCACTCACAATGTGTTCTGTTTATTGTTATTTCAGTTGGAGGTTCAGCTTTCACTGTGTAGACTGGTGTATGTGCTGAATATGATACTAGAACACACATTTTCTGATTCACCTAATGAAGGTGGAAATCTGAATTCAAGACAAGATGATTATCACAATTACTTTGGAGGCCAATCTTCATCTAGTACGCATGCCTCACAAGCAGGTTGTGATTTGCATATTTATAACTAACATATTTATCTAAAACTAAATGCAATTTCAAGAATATGTTACTAATTCACTTTTTTGTGTGAATAAAACACATCAGACTTACATTATTACTCCAAAGAGAGTATTTAAAACTTAATTATAACGTGATTAAAAGGAATCTTTAAAATATTTTTTTCACTAGGGTGCAGTTAGACAGCATGTCTGAAATGGTGGGACTCAATAAACAAGATGATTGATTCAAATTTTTTGTTTCACTCAAGTCAATTGACATAGCCCAAAAATTTGTTTGTTTAAAGGAGAAACCGCAGTTAGAGAAATAGAAGTGCAATCCTTCTTCTGGGACAAAAAGACAAACACTACTGGTCATATGTACAAACCTACAGAAGTGGGAAAAAAAGTAGTATTGGCCAAAAGAGCTGTGTGTTTTTGGAAAGTGGTTTAAAGCTTTTTGTTATAACCCAAACTGTCCCACTGCTCATCTTATCTCGTATCATATATCAAGTTTTGTCCAGAGGAGCTGCAGTGAACTTGTTCTAAAATAAAGAAACCTTCACTGTTATTGGACTAATTTTGTTTCCGATGGAGTATCTGGCTTCAGACCAATTCTACCATCCCTACAGCAGAATTACAGACACAAAACCTCTGATGGACTTCACAGCTGCAACACTGACACTGTCCTTGTGCCAGATGCTTTGGCACAAAGCCAAACCTGAGTTGTTGTTTGGGGTTCTCTGTTTCATGTCCACTAAGCCCTTACATGTTGGAATGGAATTACATAAGCAAATCACCACAACATGCAAGCACATACAGACGTGGACAAAATTGTTGGTACCCCTCAGTTAAAGAAAGAAAGTCCACAATGCTCACTGAAATGACTTGAAACTTTCAAAAGTAACAATACATTAAAATTTCTTGAAAATTAAATAATCAAAATCAGCCATTACTTTTGAGTTGTTGATTAACATAATTATTTAAAAAAACAAACTAATGAAATAGGGCTGGACAAAAATGATGGTACCTCTATAAAAGACTGAAAACTAATTGCCCAGAGGGACATGATTAACTCAGGTGTGTCCTTTAATTGACATCACAGCTGTTTTCAAACTCATAATCAGTCAGTCTGCCTATTTAAAGGGAGACAAATAGTCACTTTGCTGTTTGGTGAAAAGGTGTGTACCACACTGAACATGGACAACAGAAAGCGAAGGAGAGAATTGTCCCAGGACCTTCGAAACAAAATTATAGACAAACATCTTAAAGGTAAAGGCTATAAAACCATCTCTAAGCAGCTTGAAGTTCCTGTGACAACAGTGGCACATATTATTCAGAAGTTTAAGACCCACGGGACAGTAGCCAACCTCCCTGGACGTGGCCGCAAGAGGAAAATTGATGACAAATTGAGGAGACGGATAGTTCGAACTGTATCCAAAGAGCCCAGAACAACCTCCAAAGAAATTAAAGGTGAACTCCTAGGCCAAGGTACATCAGTGTCAGATCGCACCATTCGTCGTTGTTTGAGCCAAAGTGGACTTCATGGGAGGCGACCAAGGAGGACACCGCTGTTGAAAGGAAATCATAAAAAAGCGAGACTGGAATTTGCAAAAATGCATGTTGACAAGCCACAAAGCTTCTGGGAAAATATCCTTTGGACAGATGAGACAAAACTGGAGCTTTTTGGTAAGGCACATCAGCTCTATGTTCATAGACTCAAAAATGAAGCATACAAAGAAAAGAACACTGTCCCTACTGTGAAACATGGAGGAGGCTCAGTTATGTTTTGGGGCTGCTTTGCTGCATCTGGCACAGGGTGTCTTGAAGTTGTGCAAGGTAAAATGAAATCTCAAGATTATCAAGGCATTCTGGATAGAAATGTGCTGCCTAGTGTCAGAAAGCTTGGTCTCAGTCGCAGGTCATGGGTCTTCCAACAGGACAACGATCCAAAACACACAGCCAAAAACACCCAAGAATGGCTAAGAGAAAAGCGTTGGACTATTCTGAAGTGGCCTTCTATGAGCCCAGATCTGAATCCCATTGAACATCTGTGGAAGGAGCTGAAACATGCCATTTGGAGAAGACACCCGTCAAACCTGAGACAACTGGAGCAGTTTGCTCATGAGGAGTGGGCCAAAATACCTGTTGACAGGTGCAGAAGGCTCATTGACAAATACAGAAATCGTTTAATTGCAGTGATGGCCTCAAAAGGTTGTGCAACAAAATATTAAGTTATGGGTACCATCATTTTTGTCCAGCCCTATTTCATTAGTTTGTTTTTATAAATAATTATGTTAATCAACAACTCAAAAGTAATGGCTGATTTTGATTATTTAATTTTCAAGAAATTTTGATTTATTGTTACTTTTGAACGTTTCAAGTCATTTCAGTGAGCATTGTGGACTTTCTTTCTTTAACTGAGGGGTACCAACAATTTTGTCCACGTCTGTATATGTGTGTGCACAAAGCCAGCAAAGAGCACTTGTCAGAAAAGTGATAATCACCACACAGGGTGGGCATGGAGAATTGAAATCCGGCATGTCTGCAGCTAGTGTGAAAACTATCATTTAGGTCAGTGATCTTCTTAGTAGCCCCATCAACGGCAAGAAAGAGAAAGCGAGAAAGAAAGACAAGAAGGTTTGTCCATGCTCTTGTTTCTGGCATGTAGCTGACGATAGCCTGGCCAAGGCTCTTATTCTCCTAGCTGGCAGGCAGAGACCTCAGTGAAAACAAAACCTTATGGAAAATGGTTTTCACCACTGACAGCATGGTATAAGCAACACTGACGTAGCGGCATGCCAGGGCAAGATTAGATGGCAAGTTCAACAGTTAGATGTCAGTGAGTCAAGTCAAGAGACAGGTGCAGGACCTTGTAGGGCAGACAGACAGAGGGACACACACTCACACACACTGTCAGATGGGAGAAATGTGCTTTCAATATTACAAAAGACTGAGTCACTAGTCCTCAGCATCGTAGGTCAGACCATAACTGATCTATCCTTCATCAATTATTCGCAATTTGGGATTTAAGAAAAAAGTGATAAGTTGTTAATTATCACAAGCATGTCTCATTAATCATTGGACTTATGAACATGACAACCAGTTGTCATGACCCAGTTTACTCTAAGGTTATAGTATCTTTTAGTCTAGCATTCACACATTCAAACCCATTCATACAGTGATGGTAGAGGCTCTTTCATTCATCCCTTTTTCTTTCTTTCTCAAAGCTACCTTCAAGTTTCCTCTGTATGCTTGCTGGTAAATTAGCTACGGTAAACTGCACTAACATGATTAGAACTCATGCCATGCACATTAACATGGATGGGACACTTATGTAATAGATACTGAAAGCACATTGAATGCTTCAAATGTAAGTCACAAATCTTCTGTAGGTGATTATCCTTATCCTCATTGGACCATGGGAGAGCGAAGTCCTCGTCAGGTTGGAATTAATAGCTTGTTTCAAACAATGTGGCTCCATCACTCACATAAGACAAAGACAATAAAGAGTCCCAGGTCACATCAGCTGAGACCTTTATATTGATAAATCCAGGGCGGACTATATCTCACAAACTGATTGTGAAACTTACAGAGAGCCGAATGAAATTAAGTGAAATACTAATACAGACAGCAGCAGAGGGGTATTGATCAAATTAATACCAAGTAAGAGTAAAAATGTCAATCCAATGTTGTTTCCTATCTCTGAATACGTACACAGACATACACACATACACAGATTGTATAACACCAGGGTTGCACGTGGACCTGATGTGGTTTGGTTGTGGTATATGCACAGACTGTCCTATAATGATGTCCAATAGTGTGTTGATAAGAACATCCCTTCATATTAGTATGTTTTATGTTTACTGTTTCTTCACCAGCACTTTAAGGTAGTTAGAGAAGAAAGAAATTGCAGAGGCATGTCACTCCTCAGCAACTCTTGATGGATCTGATATGGTGATAATATGTTGCAGTCTGCAGTCTCTGGCGACAGCTAATAATTATTTTCATGGTTGAATCAGTTAGTTATTTACTTGAGTCATTTATTCATTGTTTGGTCTGTGAAAGTCTGTATGGAAATGGTGAAAAATGCCTGTCAAAGTGGCTTGTTTTGTCAAACCAACAGTCCCAAACCAAAAGATATTCAGTTTACAATAATTAAAAAAAGAAAAAGACATCAATAAAATCCTCATATTTGTTAATCTGGCAGTAATGAATGCTGAGCCTTTTTGCTCAATAATGACTTGAAAATGGCTGTTTATTAATGTTCTATTTATCAATTTACTGATTACAGTAGCTGCTTTGGTACATCTGTATTTTACTTTTTCTAACCATTCACAGTTGTAAAGGTGGTTGTATTGTTACGTACCTGGTTTTTTGTCATGATGTCTGTGCAGAGCTACACTATGCATAGCGTGCATAGTGTACAAGTTTATCCTGAAGCAACTTTATTCTTTGTATAATTAATGCCATGGCTATGCACAATTTTCATTGTGTTTTTTCTAAAATATGTATCATTACAGTAGGCAGAGGGCTGCAGCTTATATTGTATAATGATGACTTGAGTGTGTGTGTGTGAGTGTGTGTGTGAGATGGACTGACGTATATGCTGTTAAACTGAAATTCTACTAAATTATTATTCAAATGGTGACTTTTAATCTCAGAAAGTGGCCATAACAGTATTTGAGCATATAAAAACCCATACATAGACACACACTGATGCACACACTGATGCACACACTGATGCACACTAATGCACACACAAACACATTGATTAACCAGGCACTGGAAGTCTAGTAGACTTGATAAGAGGAGCGATGAAATAGAAGTGATATTTTGAGGTCGAACAAGAGACTTAAATGTCATGTCATTCAAAACAAGTGTCTCCTTGTCTTGTCTGCAATCTTTCTAAAGACTTGGCTGACCTTCACAAACATAATAGAACAATGATCACTCACTCCGCTGACATTGTAATGCAGTAAGGTTTCATCTCTTTGTGGAAAACCTACTTTCACTGCCATAATCTTTCTCAATTTCTCTAAGTGCTGCATCCCCAGTACATAGAAGTGGACATTTGTCTCGTATCCACTACGCTAACATTAGAGTTAGTTTTTAGTTTTTAGTGTCATACTGTAGTAACTTAGCTTATGAAATATGAAACAAAAAGCATTTAGACTATAACTTTACATAATTTCACTGTGTAACTCAGCATACAGTATGACAGTTTTCATTTTGTTTTCTATTGCCTGCAGCTATTGTGTCTTTCTAATTATGCCTTACATTCAAAGTTTGATGTTTTGCAAAACTAATGACATCACCTTCAGCTTCAGCTTTCCCTTGTCCTTAGTGCTGATAAGCAACTGTTAGCATGCTAACACTTTTAGGGTTGTTAACATGGTTACAAATGCCTGCTGAACATGTTAGCATTATTACAGTGAGTATGTTAGTATGCTGTAATTAGCATTCTGGTATAACCTCACCAAATGCACTTAAGACTCATTCAGCCCTGTTTAAACAATTTATAAGAAAGATAAGTCACAAATATTAATTAATTTATTCATGAATTAAACCAATTGCAGAGTCAGTTTTGCACAGTTGCAATGCACTGCTTTGTGCCAGGTGTAGGATAGCTCTCTCGACACGAGAGAAGTGGGAGCGTGGATTATATGGTTATTTGACTGTTAATATCACAAATATTGTCCTGACCAGCAGGACAAGTTGTGCCCTCTGCCACCGTTGTTGCAGGCACTTTGCTGGGTCACTGAGATGATGCTGTGCAACAGGGAAGCCCCCAGCTTCGGCACTGCACTAAACCTGTCAGCACTAATAAACAGAAGGTTATTTACGTTACTTTAAATATATGCGTCATTCTTCATTTACATCTCATCTCTCCCAGTTTTTCTTCATTCTGTTTTCCTTGCATTGATTCTCTGGTCCAGTAAGGCTTTGTGTGCACAGAGTGTGCATCATGTGTGTGCGTTTGTAATTATTTTTTGATGCACAGTGCCTGGCAGTGAAAGGATGGGCTGTCATGTTATTTTTTTGAAAGTTCTGTACGTGTAAGAGACCTGTCTTGTGTTTTATATTCCAATGCATCACAACAGCTTTCCTGACCTGCACTCCTTTTAGTGCCTCTATTAAGTGCACAAAAAATGCATTTTGCAGAATTTGCATTGAGTGTCTTCACTTCTTTTTCTCCATCTGTTTTACTGTGTTACTTCTACTTTTACTATGATGTCATGGGGTAATAGCACTAAATGCAAAGTCAGTGGGATCACCACAATCAGAAAGACTGAATGTCATGGCAATCAATTTTAGATGATTTATCGACATGACAAAGCTGAAGTGGGAGCTAACCTGAGTAATGGGTGATTAACAGGCTGACTTCCAAAGTATCCAAAGCATCTGTTTATGCTCGTATGTGAAATTATGACAAAACATTGCGTTTATGAACATTGTGGACAAATCTGTTTACACAATCTTTCAACATATGCATTATTTCCATAGAGACATGACGTGGTGTAACTACTGCAGATTTGTTTTCCAGTATGTACTCAGTGAACAAGTCAGAACTGTCTAATTCAATTATAAAACAAGTGCCCTAAGTAGCACAAAGAAACAGAGTGGGAGTGGTGTGTGTTTGTTGTTGGAGATGATGGATCAAGGTAGACATTGCAGCATGAGCAAAACAACTGTTGAGTGTGAACCATCAATACTTGAGAGTGCAGCGATGAATATTTAGATATCTTTTATAAAGCTTTAAAGAAACGTATACTGTGTTTCCCATATGGACCTGAAAAAGCAGATAGCCTGTACTGTAATATTGTGGTTTGGGCAAATTTATAAATGAACCAGCCAATACAAATTGGGTGAGGAATGGTAATTAAAGTCCCATGTTTCAAAGGAATATCTCTAAAACTGACTCAACATCTGCAGTTCCATTCTGTGTTTCAATGCCTTTAAGTTAAAATGAGAAAATAACAGCAAATTAATTAACCACAAATGATAGAACATGCCATGCACCTTGCAGTGAATGTAAAGAATTATAATTATTATTGTAACACACTTAGTAAATGAAAGCCTTTTTCAAATGTTGAAGGTCACAAAGTTTTTCATGATTACCATGATCATGCTCTGTTATGTCCGTTGTTATCTATACGTGCTGCACAACCTCGCTGTGAGGTCATGGCAATAGAAAGGAGGTTACAAGCCGATGAATGTAAATAATGAGTGATTTATTCAAATAAAGACCAGAAAGAAAATAATAGCAGAAGAAAACAATGTGATGTGATTATCAAGAAAGTCAGCGGTGAGGGTGCATTGGTCATCTATCTATGCCTTTGTCTTGCATGTATCTGATGTTTTCATGTTTTGTTTTGTTGAAGGAGTTTTAGGATTTAGAGTTTCAGATTTCTGCCATTGCATGGGAGAAAAATAAGCATTGGCATTTGGAGCCAAGCGACGACCAAGTCTCAGGTGATGTTTTATTCAGAGCAGTAGGAGGAGAGAGTGGCAGACACACAGAAATGGGGATGACAGAGGGGCTCAAGATGTGATTGTAACCATCAGTGATGGTCTTGTTTTCTGGTCTGTGTGTTTTTGTGTCTGTCACCTGCTGCCAATACACAGAGAAGATTATGTCAGCTTCTCCCTGCTTGCCATCACTTCAAAGTTTCATGATTCGATTTTATTGTTGAATAGATCAAAAGTGGGTGATGCCTACGGACAGTTCCTAATGGCTGGTTTTGGTTAAACTCTGATGCAAATGAATTTCTTATGAAATCGATTTATTGGCAAAAACAGTGGAAAACAGAAAACTTCCTATGTTTATTTATTTATTTCTTGAACTGTTGCTGTAAAATGACATCATTAGTGGCAGGTTAGATCAGCTGCAGCTTATTAAGAGCTAAAATGAGAAGTTTGGCTGTTCTCTGGTTCATCTGCTCTCTGCAGCTGACGTCTGTATTCAGCCAAAGATTATTTTTAAGGCAGAAACATCACTCTGTAACGTCAGAGTGGGGACTTCTCTGGAGAAATGATCGAGCCTATTACCTCAGTACCTGTCTACCGCTTGCAGATACACTTTTATACATGTGTCATATTGACACAATAACATAATCAGTTCTCAATCAGGACCTTCAGCATTTGGAGTAGGGGTACAGAGGGCTATGGGTTCCCACTGAATGTGTCAAATACATTAAGTTAATTTTCATATATTTTGCTGTTGGTATGAGTTGGCATGAAAGGTTGCAAAAATACATTAGACTTACAACAAAAATTATAAAAAAGATTTAGATTTTATAAGTGGGTTTCATAATGATTCATTTCTGATTAGGATAATGGTAGAGGAAAATCAATTTAAACCCTTTAAAGGGCACTCATTGAAATACTTGTAAATTCAAAATTTCAACCCCACAGTGTTGTTGGAGCAAATAACATGACCATTTTACTTTTGTGCGCAAGTGCTCAAATATGGTCACTTGCCCGATAAAGGGTTAACAAGTTTGTATAAGAATAGCGCTCCACTGTATGTTGGAGATGATTTCTGTGAAAAGAGAAAAACGTTTTTCTTCATATTTGTTCAGATCCACCTAAAAAGGTTCAAGATACCAGGCATTTCCAGCACACACATATTTCAGTCATGTGATCCAAGTGCATAAAATGACAAATTCTGAGCTGACCTTTACATGAGAACAAGCTGTCAGTCACTCAGAAACTGTATTTTGTGTAGCAAAGGATAAAAGCCCCAGGAGGCTCACTAAGGGGACTATTACTCACTCTCTGCTGATGCCACTCTTAGCTATTCAATCACACTTAGCTCTCAAGGTTGTGGTCTCTGGAGCCACATATGCTGCCATTGATCAAGGACCTACCCTTACTCTTCCAGAGCTTTTCCTCCTGGTAACTGCATTTTCTGTCTCCCTTTTTGCTTTGCAATGTCAAAGTAAATAAAAAATACAACTGTTACATACAGAGAAACTGGTAAAAAAAAAAAAAAAGAAGAAGAAGACTAAGGAAAAAGGTAAGTGCAGCCTGTCTGTCTCTTTCTGGGTCTCCTTTGCTGTAAGATTTGAGTGAGCACAAGTCAAGATTTTCAGTTCAGAGACAAACAGCAATGCCAAGTGTACGCCCAGCACTGTGAGGAAGTGATAGCTCATTACCTTCACTTTTCTGCTCTCAACGAAACTGTTTGTAAGCCAGTCTAGTTCAAGAAGGAAGCAGTTTCAGTTTTGTGGTAAACCATTCTCTCATTTCTCTCTACAGTCTGTCCTGGTGCATATGAACGCAGTAAAATAGCAGTCATTGTACACATAGGCTGGTGATATACTTGTTGTTAACTGTGTGTTAATGTGCACATACCATCTCTAATGGTGATGCTGTCTCTTTATTTGTCGTGATCTCAGAATTAAATTGTAAATTCGTTGACAGTTTCCATGTTTATTATTTACACCAATGCTAATCCTGTGGTTCTAATTCATGGACAGAATTCTCTAGTTATATCTTCCAATAGTATGTGTACATGAACAATTACATTTACAACACAGCTAGTTTTCTACACGAACGTGAGATTTAACAGCAAGTACATGTCTGACATTAGATTTTGTCTTATCACTGTACATTTTTATTGCTCTGTTTTATCTTGTAATGGTAGAATATCTACTAGAGGCAAAATTCCTCAAAGCAGCATTCTAAGTATGATATTTCTCACTCTCTCTGCAAGAAACCTTGAAAAACTGTTTTTAGAACTAAGGAAAAGTTGTTTAAAAACCATCACTGAAAGGAGCCTTGGACTTAAATCTCTAAATGTGGCTGACTGTGGTTAAGTTCGTCATTCATGGTGTAAAAGGAATGAACAGTAAAATGATAACAACTGAAATTACAACACACTAGGTTCATTTGAAAGATTTGAAACATTATTATTGCTATAAGCCTGGCCAGGGGTCTTGTCATTGTGGTTTGATGATAGAGATAATACAATTTCAACCTTCAAAACTCATGGAGCGCACAGCAAATGAAGCATTTAGTTTGCCAGTCTGCACGAGGATGTCATCAAGAGAGAATAAAAAACAATAAACAGTGGAGCATTTGTTCCCCTTTTAACTATGAACTGCTGAACTGACTAATGCTTTTGGAGAAAACAAATTAATCACATAAATGCCTTTATAAGTTTTATACAAGTCAAGTCTTGTATAAGACTTTTGTCTGACCACAGTGAACAAACTGTTCTAGTTGCGAACTTAATTTTTTGTACCAATTTTCATAGCAATCCATCCAGTAGTAATTAAAACAATCAATAAACAAATTTTTTTTTGTCTACCTCAAGGTGATGCTAGAAGAAAAGTTAGAGGGTTACCAAGTCAACCCGCTACCCGCTAGGAACCATGAATGTTTAGAAAGAATTGCGACGCAAACCATGAGATATCAGTCTTTACCGAAAAACACTGACTGACTTTGCCACACCAAGACAAATTGTACTTGACATCAGTTGTTTTTTAAAATGCAATGGAACAATGCACAGGCCTTTTCGTGGGTGTTGGCAGATTTTGTTATGAAAACTGAGGTAGAAACTGCATATTAAAACACATTTTGGTAAACCTACACCTGAATAGCTGGACACCAGAGGTTATGCTTTAGGATTAGTACAAGATGTCTCTGGAAGAAATTGTAAAGTTGCCTTTGAAATCCATTGTAAATAGGATCAATTTATATTCAACACAGCCACTCTGCTCTATGAAGTATGAAACGGTAAACGTTTAGGAAACTTAAGTTTAGATGAAGATCTTTTTCAAGTTTTTATTTTCTGTCCTAATCAACTAAATCAAAATTCTCATTGCAGGACTCACAGATAGTTTGCTATGTTTTTTGTTTTTCTCTCTTCAGGTTATGTTCTTGATATTGGTCACATCTATGAAAGCAACAAGCTTTATAATATGGAGAAAATAATGAGTAATTGAGCTGCATGAGACTTTTTTTTCGTTTAATTTAGACGTACCATTTGTTGTGACTCAACTAATGAGCTCCAGTGCTCAATCTTTGATCTTCGAAGTGTAGTAATCTACAGCCACACTGGTGTTCTTTTAAACGGCTGACAATAGTAGCATTTTAGTAAGTTTGTTATTGTGTTTGCATGTTAATATTAGCCATAACACAAAGTACAGCAGTACTATTTTTGAAATGATGACGTGATAGTTGAAAAGTCAGGGGTTCAGAGTTACAGAAATTCATTCTCTGGGGACCATGAATGTGTGCACCAAATTTCACAGACAGGTATTCAGAAGTTATTGAGATGAAACCCAAAATGTCTGCCTCATGGGGACTGTGTAGGTCATGTACATGTTAACCCATTTAATAGTTGTAAGTGTGAACCAAAGTGGTAGACTGACAAATACCAGCAGCCAGCAAGCCATGCTTCTGGCATGACTAGAAATCGTTTAACTTATTTTCATTTTTCCCAAATTAAATGAAATAACAATATAGAATCTCTGCATTATCTGTCCACATAGAAAAACTTAATGTTGTATTATGTTAAAATGATTAAAATGTATAAACTGTAAATGAGTTATAATATGAACCAATCTTATCCCTTACAATAGTATTAGGCCCTAACTATTCATTTCTTTTTCAATGTCATTGTAAAAATTAATCTTTCCGCTACTAGTTACATTAAATCAGCCAAGGCTGGTTTTATGTTCTTCTTCATTATACAATTTAACACCATATTTTGCATATTTTAGGTTTATAGAAAAAGAGAGCTTGGATACTGATTAGGAATTGTTATCTGCAAATACCCTGAGCTAAGGTATCAAAACAAATATTGGGAGCATTTTCACAGTGGTGCAAGTCATTGTTTTGCCAGTGCAATTCCAGCATGGGTGAGTCTGGAGTAAAATGAAACGGGACAGCCACATCATCCTTGTGTTGCAGGGGGAAACAATTGCTTGTGATGTTATTTAGTAACCCCATTTTCTCATGGGAACGCTTACTCTGAACAATCTCAGTCTATTGGTTAATCAGATGTGTACAGAGAGAGAGAGAGAGACATGAAAGACGAAGAATTGCATTGTGCGCCTGATTATTTTTTATTTATTTCCACAAGGAGCTACACCTCATTTGTTTGCAATGGCTGTTGGATGAGCCACATGGATGATGGATTATGAGCAGAAAAACATGTGCATGCTAAAAGCTTCTGGGAGAGATTCCACAAAGCGCTGGCAAGATGCCAATGCTCACTAACACGCAAAGCTTGACCACTAATTTAATTTACATGCAACCAGAATGAAGGTGAAACAGCTTTTAACAAGATGTTCATATATGTTCCACTCTTAATTTCAGTGTGACTGAAGCTGAGGGCTGGTCCAGAGGGGGAGAAAAGGCCTTTTCTCAACAAGGCGTCAATTATTCTACAAGTCAGGTTGCAGTCAAGATATCAGCCTGAGAGTTCCACATCAAAGGAAATTGGCTTCTCTGTGCTCATACTGGCTGAGAATGGAGCTAATAGACAGATGGATCCTGAATCGATTCTTGGATCTAAACTGACAGCAGGTATTGAAGTAATTGTTAAAGGTGGAAGGAACAGATTTGACGAGTGTCTAGCGCAATTATTTGCTGGATGGATTTAGACAAACAGGCGCAGCAAAGTACTATAGATTCAAACAAAGGGATTGCAGCAACAAAAAGATTTTTTTATTTCAGTGAAATCACAGTGTTGTAGAAGATGTTCTAGCATCATTATTGATCACAGAGTATTGAGATATAAATACAACATTTTTACCATGTCAATATATACAATTCTTCAGTGAAGTGTGTACACATTTAAATAATAAGACGAATACGTGAAAGTGATGTGTTGCACAGAGTACTGGGTTTCAGTTCAGGCTAGAGTTGTGGTATTATGTGAATCTTTGCAATGAGTTTGAAATTGCAATTTTCTTTTCTGAATTAAGTCAAATGAACCGTCAAGTCTCCCTCCTACACATGCAGCTAGACTAAACTTAGCTTTCACACGGCCATGTTGGTGGAGCGCACATTCCAGGCTGCTGTCGCTGCATCACAGCAAACAGGTTAGATTTACCAGTAAAACCAGAACTGAACTTAAACAGCAATATAGATTTTAATATGCATGCTGTCAGGGTGTTGTTATTTTCCTACTGAGGGAGGGTTTTTTGCATCTCTGCTTCAGAGGAGTCTAGGAGGAGACTTTTATGTCTACCATCAACACCACCAATCAAGCATATCCCTCACATTAGGTGACTGGAAAGCATTTACAATGCCTCCTGTGCAACAGGAGATGTTAGCATCTCATGGCATTAAGTAAGACACAGAATGCAGAGCCATGCTAGCAGCTCTGTAAGGCTGTGCTCAGTGCTGTTTACAGCTAGGTTGTAATGTCAGTCATCAGTTGGGTTCATCCACTGACGACAATGAATGTCTGTACAACAATTCAAGGCAATTTACCTTTGATATTTCAGTATTACCAATATTACCTCTTTGGATCAAAGAGGTAGTTCAGCTAATCAACTGACACTGCCCATTGTCTGTTCCCTAGTGAAATTATGTGTAGAATATCTGTATGAACAAAACAAAATTATGTTTGTGAAATCAGATTTACACCCTTTTACACCAACAGTAGTGCATACATATGGGTTAAACAAACACACATAAACCCCCTAATAATATGCAGTTGACTCCTTTTACATTGCCAGTTGTCTCCCTGCATTTCTTCTGGTGCATCATGTGCGACATTAAGACCAAAGTCAGGCAATACTGTTGTCTTGTCAGTGTCTCGCGAAGTACAAAATCATCCATTGTTCCCACAGACTGTAAATAGTGGTTATGTCCCTGGTTAATCGTCTGCTTACACGCCAACATCTATGCACGTTATAGCAACCCAACTAGAAAAGTAGTAAAAATTAGTGATGTAAAAGCTCCAATCAGAGCTGGAACCAATAAACACCCATGACTACTGCAGAGACATTTGACATCGATTTGAATTGACAACAAATGCCACATGTTTGCGATCGTTAGTGGGTTTTTTGTGCAGCGTGAAAGGGGCTTTAGTTTATTTGGAAGATGTAGGGACAACAGAAAATTACTAAAATTTTGGCACATTATGTAGAGACAACATTTGTTGATGATTACTGGCTTGGCAATAATTTTATAAATCTTTCTTGCAGTTTTTATGAGAACTTTAGGAAACCAAATTGATAACCACCCTACCAGGTGCAGAGGTCAGTAGGTCATGGCCCAGTGTATGAAGTGACTTTAAAGTGATTGTTCAAAGTTTTATGTCTGAAAACCTGAAATAAAAGTCCAAAGATTTTTTTTCCACAAGAAAGAATCCATCCTGACTCCTCTTCCTGGGCTCTGTGAAATGCATGCAAATCAAACTGTCCACAGAAAATGGAGGGAATACAGGAACTCTAGGTTTGCTTACTTTTATTTTTCATACCATAGACAGCTATTATATATTTTAGGTTCACTCCAAACCTGAAACTCAGCAAAACTGGAATTGCAAGGTTTTCACCTGATAGCTGGCACACCAGAGTATCTGATAGAGATACAGTATTTCTCTTCCCCACCTTTATTTGATGAAAGTGTTTTCTTATGTAAATGAATATTATCTCAACCCATTTGGAGCAAAAAAAAAACCATAAGCTCTCACAGCTTAATGTATATGATAATGGTATATCCTCAGTAAGACTTTGTATTTTGATCAGTTGCTTATGCAGTTAAATAACTAAATCTGTCTGCATTCTTATCTACCCTGTCTCAATCTTCTTTGTCATCCAGGGAAGTTGTGACACTTCACTCACCTGGCAATTTTCTGAAGGGCACTCTGTCCCCTCTTTCTGTTTTGCTTATTGCACTATCAAGCCCCTTGACTCCTCTACAGTGCTTTATTCATCATCTACAGCTAATCAACAGATGCCATCTACATCTGCCCTTACAACCTTCACCTCGATGTTTTACTGTCTTTTTTCATGGGTGGTAGCCACAATGCTGTTTTGCATTATTAATTTGCAATTCCATTATAATCTGTTGTTAATTACTGTGTGTTATATAAATTATACTATAAACCAACAACAAACATAATTGCATTGCAGTCTGGACATTTTTACCACCTTGGTTTAGCATGTTAGTATACTAAGTAAGTGCTAAACATGAAGAATAGTTCAGACCAGTGAGAATGACGTTAGTTTTGCAGGTATTTAACCAGACAAAAATTACCTAAGTTATTACAATTTAT
This sequence comes from Datnioides undecimradiatus, assembly GCA_008933995.1. Lineage (NCBI taxonomy): Eukaryota > Metazoa > Chordata > Actinopteri > Lobotiformes > Datnioididae > Datnioides > Datnioides undecimradiatus. The sequence goes on from WARS01000026.1 coordinate 7,843,477, forward strand.
GTAAGTGTAAAATAAGTAGATTTCTTGGGAATTCATCCCATATTCGTTAACATACTCAAAATCATAAAGGTTAGCCTCATGCTGGCAGCAGAGAGTTGAACTCAGTGGATCAAAAAACCTGAAAGATTCATCCTCTGCAGACCCTGAATGGCTGTAAAAACATTTTTGTCAAGCCACCCAAAATCATTTTTTTAAGTCTCAACCAAGGTGAAGAGCTGACATGCTTGCACTCAATTGCCATCAGCTGAGCCATTAGTGTGCCTTAAAATTACTATCCTATTACTCTGCCCAAACTTTTCCTATATGCTATCACTGGACACTTCACTATTCTTTCCCTAATCTGTTTCCTGCCTGACTGTAATGTTTAGGAACGGAAATGAAAGAGGCCCAAGCTATCTGACATTTTGAGATTTCATAAACAAACGGGTTTCCAAGCAGCACAGTAGTACTGGTTGAACCATCTGGCCACAGATATCTTCACAAATATTCATAAGTGGGGTCAAGGGCAAACAGTCTGTATAAACAACCACTCTGCCTCCTATAATACTGTGTTTATTTTAGCGTAGCTTTTCAACACATTTACAATTAATTTCTTTCCGGTTTTAAATTTCTTCTGTTGCAAATACAGAATGGCAGATTTTGAACAACTCTGTGCAGATTTTAGTGCTTATACAATTTATAGATTCCTGCAAGCTTTCACAGTAATGACATTTATTGCATTTTCCTGAGCATTGTAGTTCATTTTTGTTGCCCTCTGTATTGACCTGTCAAGAATTTTCCATAAAACTTATTTAATGAAGTATGACTTCATCACAGTGCAGGCACTAGTAGCACCTGTGTCCTATAGCATGGTACTTAAGCTCATAACTACTAATTTTTAATTAAACAGTAGTAACTCTTCCTCTGCACTTATTCTTGTCATTAAATCTTCTTAGCAGAAATGCTCTCTTACCTTTCTTCTTTCACAGCCATCTTGTCCTCATGACATGTGCTTCCCTGTTACTGTGACAATTGCTTATACAACACTGATATAACTGATGTGCTCCTTTAAGTGAAAGCTGTAAGTTTGTCTTGTTAAAGAAAAGGGTGGTAAACCTAGCTGATGAACTATGAATCACTAGACACATGTAAATATATACAGATACATAACAAATTAAAAGTGGATAGCTCAAAAACTCTATGCATCAGGGAAATACACTTACACTTACAGCAGCTTCAAAAGTAGCAGAAAATAGTCCTAAAGAAATTAAATTTAAAAAATAATAAATAAAACAAGAAATATAAACCCCAATAGAAACAAATTTCATATAAAATTGTATTTCATCTTAGTTATGTCTAGAGAAGAATTTCAGCAGCCTCATCTGGCCACCCCCAGTTGTGCCACTGCTGCCACAACAGCATAATCGTAGGTGTAGGGTGGCATGCGGGGGTGGGGATGCTTAGGATCTGTGTCAGACAGACTTGAGAGGCAGGGGGTCAGAGGGAGAGTAACACAGAGCAGGAGGCTGTGATGTAATCTTTTCAACAAAGAAAGTCATGTAAGATATGAGGAGAAGAGACAGAAAGAGATGCCGCCTTTTCTGCTAACTTCAAACCAAAATCCACAGAGATGCTTAAATGAGGCATTTCGAGGTTAATGAGGCTGAAGGGTGGGTGTGTGCATAATACATGATGCGGGAGTTTGCTGTATTCGTTTTTTTATTTAAATGTGTACAAATGTATGAAGGTATTCTTGATTATATATATTTGATCTTGTAAATGTGTTTGCACTAATGTTTGAATGGATCGGGGGAGGATTATGAAGGAGTATAGAGACTAACGATATGACTTTGTTGCCATGGATGCAACTTTCAATTAGAGTTACTGTACTTTGATGATGGCAAAGTAACCAGTGTAATGCTAATGGGAAAGCAGTTACACAATCACCACACTGGAGCGAGAGTGCAATCACACAAAATTAATGAGGAAAAAAAAAACACCCAGTGCAAAAATTACAATTGCATAAAAATACAATTATGACTGCATTAATTCATGTTTTGTGACGTTTATGAGCAGCTGAAATATGCAATGGTTTGCTTAATTGTTTGCCACAACAATTATAAGGTGATAATATGTCAAAGTGCTTACAAATGAGTTTTGACATTCAATAGGGACACAGAACATTAGCATTCACTTGGCGTTATGTGGCCACTTTGTAAATAAAAATCCAATATTCAATCTCCTTTTTTGCTCTGTTTTGTCTCCACCCACCCCTGGGATCAGACGTTTGTGTTTGTGATAGTGGGGTGTGGTTCAGCATCAGCTGTGGGACAGGGACGGGGAGTGGCTCACGGATGCAGCGCTGGGCACAGGTGTTTGTCATCAAACTAATTGCTTTCTCTGTGCAGTGGTGGCTGGGTCTGGAGGAATATAAGAACTCGCTCCCGGGGAAGGGAGGAAGGACGGTATTGGCGTCTTGGATGGCTGGGCTGCACGCCGGAGGCATGCACGTGTTGGTGCAGCATTTTGGACATTGATTGAGCAATAAAAAGAACATTTGTGAGACCGTGATCAGCGTGCCTGTTTGTGTGTGTGGGCGACGGCCAGGAGGACTCGTTACAATGTTCATTTCCTCCATGGAGCTGAGAAGAACTGTGGCGTCATCACGGCTCATCGAGACAAGTGACACCTGCCTCTTTTCTTTGTTGACTCTTTAGGTTTGGAGTTCTGGCCAAACAAAACAAGATATATAAAATTCATAGACAGAAATATAATTGATGAATAAATTAATACTAAAAATAATCTTAGTTAAGTAGTTAAACTAAATGTTTGAGAGATGGAGTTTGGGTTTTTTTTTTTTGCGATAAACAGCTGTGTGATAAAGTTTGAGAACCTTTGAATCAGCAGTTTTTGATCAACTAACTCTTTAATTTATGGAAGTGCTTCAGAGCACAGACAAGAAAGTTCAATAAGGTGTGAGCAAGAACCATAAAGGAATAATACAAGGTTAAGAAAATGTAGAGGGAAACAGTGCATGTTAAGGCTGTGAAAGATGTGATATTGGTAATAATCAGTGCTCAGTCCAACAGTATTATGTGCTACTTAAATCATACTCATCGCCTGCTCTGTGGTTTCATGTTTTTATTGAACCTCATTTATTTGACCAACATGTCACACCTGCGGAAAGCATGGGCACGTTTCCATTTTAATAAAGGATCACAGTTACAGTTGCAGGAAAATTTTTTTACAATAATATCATCGTTCCAAGATAATTTGTAAAGCCTTAACATGGTATGGTCCGTGCTGAGGCTGAGAAGCCATTATTTACAGAGGGAGTGAGGGTAACAAGAGAGAATGTAAACTCTTAAATTGGTAGCTATACCCTTGCCAGTGGAATTTAGTGTGTAAATGTGTGTCTGTGTGTTTTTATGGCTGTTATTAGTGTGTTGGTGTCTGTGTGTGTGTAAGGGCTTGTTCATGTTGTTCTTGCAGTCTAAGCTGGGAATGACAGCCTTATACATAATGCACGCAGTACATGAGGATAAGGATAGCTGACATTTGGTTGCTTGTCATTCAGGATATATCTACCCTGGAGGAATGACCATGCTCACAGATAATCACACACGGGTATTTATACATACACACACTGACACACACACGCGCGCACACACACACACACTGTACAGAAGTCAAAGCATATTTCTCTTCAGGGTAATGTAAATGGCAGATGTCCCTGTCAGAGTCAAAGGCTCCATTCATCTTTGAGGCAAATCTCTGTGTAACATCATTAAACAATTGTTCAGCTTCCCATCCTCTACCATATTACACAATTCACAGTAAACCCTATGTACAGTATGGGTTCAGAGAGGTCTCACTGTTTCATTACATGCTGTTAAAGTGTTCCTTTCACAGTCAAATATCTTATGTTGGTTTTTTTAACATGACATTTCAGTGAGGCAGGCATGGATATAGGAGTGTAAATAGTTCAGTGTATTGACTGAAATTAAGCAGAACATTGGGTAGTGACAAGTTCACAATATTCCACACACAACCAACCCATTACACAATAACCTACAGAAACACACACACACACACACACACACACACACACACACACACACACACACACACACGCACACACAACTCTCTCACAGAGTTATGGGGAAAACAGCTGCTTAGTCAGGGCTTACTGTTGGAGTCACAGTTGTATTTTTAACCTGGCTGTTCAGCTAGACCAACAAAACATTTGAAGGGCTGTTTAAACACTGCCAGTTTAAGTTTCTTAATCTCTTTTGAAATACCTCACACTTTTTCCTTTTATTCATCTAAGCTTTTGTCCTAATTGAGTAACTGTATGCTCGGCGTGTATATTTTTTGCTTGAGAGTTGTGCTGGGGTGATGCAGTGATTGTGGGTGAAGGGGTTGAATGGGTACAAACTGGAAAAGATGTCAATTCTGAGTTGTCCTGATTTAATGATCCAGGGTTTACTGAACCTGAGACTAATTCAACATGTCACACTAGGTTCATAGTTTGATACAGATTCAAACATTCAGTCTAATTATAGCCAATATTTTCACACTGCACCATTTAGCAGATCACATGTCCTGCCCCTGCCCTGTTAATATTGCTTCACACATCAGACTTCAACATTCGTTTTTGCATCAGTTTTGCTTTCTTAATATGTGACAATGACAAACTAAATATGCTAACTGTTAAGATAGGATGGGGCGGAGCGGTTATGTGTGCAATAGCAACACAATGCATCTTTCTTTTGTGCTGATTAAGAGAAAAAGTATATATTTACAACTGAAATGATATCCACTGCAGCCTGATAAATTAAGAGAACTGTGGGCCCAGACATGAGCTTTAGGCTGAGGGTCAGAAACTCTAACTAGAGTACCAGAGGCAGTGGGTGATTATGGTACTTTACAATTGCCATATTTGGAGTCAGTTAGTAGCCCATGTCCTTAGTGAAATCCATGCCTGCAGTATCCCCACAATCACCAAGCGTCATGTAGGAAATTTAAGAAACATGCAAATCACTGCGATGAAATGTCTGTGGGAATTAATGGAAACACTGACACAGGAAGAAGGCAATAAGCACTTCCTTCTACTTAAGCTGAATCCCAGTGCAGCACTTAGAAAACATTGCAGACTGTGTAATTCATTCTTCCACCGAAGAGTTGGCATTGACTGTGGACACAGCTGTTGACAATGTGATCTCAGCTCCCTGTCAACTGGCTGGAAATCAACCACTCTGCCCACAACATGACGGGTGGGTGTGAGCAAAATCACTGCAGTGGTGCCAGCTAACAATTAGACAAACAGTATATCATATTTTCACAAACTGCAGATTTGCATTCTTTCACAAAAATTATCTTTGAAGTCAAATAACAATATCAAATAACCAGGAAAAAGGGAGCAGGTGAGTGAGTGGGAGGAGCAGCTCTGGTGATGAAACTGTGAGGTTATGGGGGTTAATGGAGGGCAGGGGGAGTCTGGCTGGGCCTGCAATGACAGGAAAGTTGGTGACAGGTAAAGACCAGGCAGAATGAATGAATGCATGACGGAGAGATCAAGAGGAATTTGTGTATCAAATGGAGCATTAACTAGCCTTCTATAAATATATATATGTGGCGTGGAGCGAAAGCCACTGAAATCTCCAACCCGCCTCTGCACTTTGTTACACTCACAGAAAAAGGTTACAATAACAATTCAGAGTACATTAACTGGCTATGTGATTCATGTAACCTTTGTTATGGTCTTACCTTTATTCATACTCGCTTTACAGATTCAGAAAATTTTAACCACAAATTCTGATTTTGCTGCTGTACAGCTGTGTAAAGGGAATGCCAAATACAAGACTGGATTTGTCACCTCTTCACCACACAGAACTGATGTCTCAGGAAAACTTCTGTGACAGCTAATAACCAGCTTTTTATTCCATACCTAAACAAAATACACACAGCTTACACCTTCTTTAATAATTTATGAGTAAACATGATATAAGTACTTATGGAAAACATCTAATTGATCATTTAGATCATTTTGGAAATTACCAGTAAAGGTAAAGATAAAGACATTACTTTGCTAAACATTATGATTAAGTATTATATTTTTGTTGCATTGCCATTCAGTTAACTGTATGCTGGACAGAAAAGATGATTTTTAAACATGAATTGATGCAATCGGATTACTACATTACAAGGAGGTCATCAAAAGAAGACACCACGGCCCATTAACATTGGTTTGTTCTAGTTGTATATGTGGAACCGAATTGGACAGGAAAAGAGACAAAGTGCAAACAGACAGCAGATTGATGGCTGAGCAGCAAAACAAATCTTCAGTGGTTGCTTTGTGTGTTTGTTCTCATGTCCTTAAACTATCCTTTCACAAGAGCAAAACACAAAGGAGTATTGGCAGTTGTACGTGCACGGCATACCTGAGGATTGGAATGATGAGTATTGTAAAATGTATGTTTTCTTCACCGCATGGACGAAAAATTGGTTTTCAAACGTAAAGACTCCTTTTTTAAACACAGATCCTTTTGTGTCTTTCAATATGAGCTCTCTAAAAGGTCTTTGTTGTTTGCTCCCCCCTAGTTTATAGCTTTATATATTTGAAGAAAAATAACCAAAACTGGAAGCAAACATATTATTCTTAAGCTGTAAGAACTGTGTTGTGCTCTTCAAGTTCCGTGTCATCCCTGGGGCCTGTCCTGTGACTCTGGGTGATTTATAACAGGAATAAGATTTTAGGTACCAACCTACCATGGAACGCTATTTCACAGAGATAAAAGTTTCCGATAAAGAGGATATCACAATGATGGCTCTGTTTAAATGTGAGAGCACTGACAAAGTTCTTGTGCTCTTTGCGCTTTCACTCTGTGGGAAAGCATTAATTTACAGTTGCTATGACTCTCACACCTAAAGCAATCTGTAACTCAAAGATTTATGTGATCTGAGAAAAATTTATGTGATCTGTTATCTGCTTGATTATAAATGTAAATGTGCGTCCCTCATATGTCTGGCTTAAGTCTGAACTTATACATTCACAAATCAGAGAAAATGAAGAGTACAAAGTGAGCCAATAGCCAAACACACCTGTCGGAGCAGAAACTTATGTATCAAAGGGGTTTGTTGCTGCATTCAGTGGTTGCCATCGCAGCATTAACCTTCAGTCCCATCAGGAAATGCCATGCTCTCTTGACCCCAGGCATCTGCACAATAAACCCCAGTTTCCCCTGTTAACCTCTCAATTTCCACCGGGAATTGCAAAAGAGAACACCTCAAGAGAAACCCTTTGATAACACTTCAAGAACAGCAGAGACATACTTTAGTGACAATAGCATTTAGTGTGGACGTTTTCTTCAAAGTGCACAATTTGAACACCACATGTGGTGCAGAAAGTCTGTGTAATCTATTGTCTACACTCTGTTGCCAATTTATTCGGTTTAATTCAGCAGCGCTAAACAGAGTGGGGAAAATAATAGAAACACCATGTCTGAGTGCATCGCCCAAACATATTATAAAGCTATAGTCATTTGCAAATGTAAAGAGTTATTTTAGAAACAGTTTTTTGAGCCCTAATAAATTATGAAAGCTAAAGCTGAAGCTAAAATGTTACAACTGCATTATTTTTAATAATTTACAAATAAGTGACAACAGCTGTCAGTATTCCTACTCACAGCCCTTTTGTGTTTGACAGTGTGCCATTAGATTGATGACTCAAACTACTGCACTCCTAAAGTATGTTGGAGCTTGACCAGTGTATAAAGTTTTCCACTCGCTGCATCCACCACTCTGCTTCCATCTCCTGCAGTCTCTGAACCACCACTCTGCTGCCAGCATCTCCACCAGCAGGTAAGGAATGCTCTCCTCACTACCAACCTGCCAATTCTGATCAATATATAAATAAAGTTTGCCACTGTTTTTAAACTTTGCTTTCAGCTGATATTCACTTTCTATATGCTCCATAATCATAAGATGTTTCTGTCATTGCTGTCTTTGGGTGCTTTCTTAGCTATTAGCTGTAGTAATTAATATGTGGACTTATAAGTTATATAATGTTCGACTGGCCCATGTTTAATTGCTCTCTTTTAGTTCACTAGACTGTATAAATTTATTGTCCTGCTGTTATTTATATTTATTGGTTTAAAGTTGTAAAGATGAAGTAATATTTCCTGGTTGGCAGACCTTTTTCAATTGTGCAACAATGATAAAACTGCTGACGTGAGGTGAATTAATCCTGTTTTAAAAACCTTTTCCTTTTTTAAACAGAAATAAGTCTAATAAAATAAAAATGGATATAGCCACATAGCATCATGTTGCCTAATGAGCTGCTAATCATTTTCAGCATAAACTACAAAACAAAATGCCACATATCATGCACATATCCTCATGCACTGAATCCTAAATTCTATAACGCAAGCAACTGCAAAAATGAATTCATTCATAGATCATAATCTTCTTGAGGGAAAACAAACTTTTCTTGAATTGTGGACCAACTGTCGCTTTGAACATTTCATAATATGATACATTTATAAGACAGTGGTTTTGTACCAGCAGCATTTGACTCTAACTTGGCAAAGGAGAGACAACAAGCTCCAGTGACTCTCTCTTCAAATGGTCGATTTTACAATATGTCATGCCTGACCCTTAAAAGCTAAGCTAAAGTTACAAACCTCTATGTAAAAACACACATGTGCATGATACAAGGCACAAAATAATGTAAACATCTGGGGTGAAAAGTCTTCCCAGTGGACATACCAGTGGACATACAGTGGACATACCAGTGGACATACAGTGGACAACTTGTCCATATTTTATTTCAGTTGTACCATTATAAAAAATGGATAAGAGCCACGTGAAAATGTGGATCCAGTACACTTTCTAGACTGCATAGAATCATTACGGTTTTTAACACCTTCAGTTAATTTTTGTGCACAGTTGCTCTGCCATTAACTTAAAAACTTGATCTTGGAGGCAAATTTTAACTGTTGCATTTAGACCGTTTTGCAATTTCACAACGCGGACATGATACCAAAGTTTCTGGGTTGCATGACCGTCTTTATTCAAAGGAACCAAAACAAAACAATTGTATTTATATGCAAATGGGTTAACGGCTTAAGAAAAAAAGGAGTTTATTTGAAAAGTATATTTTAAAATGATAATGAGAGAAATATTATTCCACGTGAGTCAAGCTGTTGTGGGATTTGTTATGCAAGGGCCCTCTGTGGTTTCAGGGTTGCTACGGGTGCACATGTGTGCACTTAGACTGCAAAATCTGATATCTTCTGACAAACTGCAAATAAAATATAAAAGGTAAGACAACCCTCTGCTCTTAACACTAAAACAGTAATCAAAGTCTGTCAAATCAAAGTCTAGATACTGTTGGCAGTGCTCAAAAATAAAGTAAAATCCCTCTGTAAGTGACTTGCCAGCTAGCTTAATGTAACAGTTTGCAACCAAAGAATGAAGGCAACCTGTCATAAAGTGTGTTGCATTTAAGTCATGGTATCATTTTGCAGGACTGAAACATTCTTTATGAATATCAGGGACATTTCCAGACAGTTTCTAGCCTATTTCTCTCCCAACCTTACCATCCACCTATTTCCCTGCCATCTGTGCTGACTGACTGACTGACTGACAGGTGATTGAGGCTTCTACTACATCTACATCACTTCATTTAGGGCTATGATCTCTACAGCTAAGCAGAAAAAGATGCCCTCATCTCAACAAAGACAAAAAAAACCTTCCTCTTTCCTGGGATCCCTGAAAGCAAAGAAAAATACTTAATTAGAGACTCAATACAACTGCTGGCCAACAAAAATAAACCTAAGTGATGCCTTTTGTATCTAATGGACAAGCTTAGTGATTCTCTCCCAGTGCATTGCTGTTAGCTCCAGGGAATGGTGAGCCTGGGAGCTGGGTGGTTTGATGGGGGATCCATGGCGTAGAGAGGATTAAGTTGGGGAATAGTATGATTCTGTAGAATGACTAAACTTTACAGAGTTTTTGGCTCATTGCCCAGTGGAAGATTATTGACAATTATCCTGGATGAGGACTTACTTGGCCTTTTCCCACTGGTGAGTGCATTCTGTTCAGATTTGTGCATTGTCTGAATTCACAACTTAAAATTTCAAACAAAGATTAACCCTTCATTCTCTTTTTCAGTTTTCCCTCAGGAGATGTGAAAAGATGGGGCTTTGATGATGGACGCCATGTTAGTTAAAGAGAATGAAGCAAAATGATTCACACTCTGAGGGTGTGGTTGGTTTCATAAGTCAATGGATGGCCGACCTTCCCTGTGTGGTGCTATATAATGACTTGTGTATTGAGGTATCAGGTGCGTGTGAGACTGTCTACCCACACTGAAATTATAATGAATGTTCATTCATTATACACTCCTACATGCTATGACAGTGACCTCTTCCATTCATGTCTGCGTACAAAGATTGGAATAAAGAGGCGTTTTCTGAGTGTGTATTCGTGTGTGTGTGCGTGCTCTTGAATGCATGCTCTCCTTAGCCAAGATCATTGACTATTGTCTTGCCATGGTAGCATATTTCACAACTACATACTGAAATTAAATTAATATGTCCTTACAATATGTTATCAATTGTTCTTTAAGCCCCCCTTTTCAAGTACACATGACAATAAACATTAGCCAGTGACAAAGGAAGAAAACGAGGGTATTATCTGGAACAGCATGGCACAAACATGAAGTAACCACAAAAGAGCAAGAACACACACAGCGTGGTCTTATGAAACATCACCTTCTTGACTCCAAGCTACATCAAAGTTCTCCTTCATCTAACCCATAAACCTGATTAATTGTGGACTCAGCCTTTCAACCCCATTGCAAAACGCCTTCCTTCCCACACTGATATAGAAACTGCAGCTAATAACAACACCTCCATACTGTCACACACTGTGACAGTTATATCATCCTAAGTCAAACAACACATAAATTGGACACGGCGCACATGGATGTTTACTTTCATGCTACTGTACATAGAGTGACAATGTATAATTCTTTTCACTATCAATTAATCACTAGGCCTATAAAATGAAAAGCAGCAATAACCACCCACCAAAGCCCAACGTGCTGTCATCATATAAGAGCTGCAACTGATGACTACTTTGTCATTGACTCTAGGATTAATATATTAATAGTTTGGTCTATTAAATATCAGAAAAATGCCTACTGCAGTTTCACAGTGTTTCAGTTTACACCTTCATTTGTTTTGTTCTGACAATCAAGTTCCATAAACCAGAGATATTCAATATACAATTTTAAAAGAAAAGCAGTAAATCCTCACAGTTGTGGAGCTAAAATCCCAAATATCTGCTATTTCTGCTTGTAAAATGACTTGAACAATTATCAGATAATGGAATTAGAAATTAGCCAATACATTTTCTGTTCAGTGACTGATCATTTCAGCTGAATTACATATTGCTTGTTTTGTTAGACCAACATTACATAATCTAAAAATATTTAACCTTCAGTTATTTGAAACAGGTAAAAGGACACAATTCCAATATTTAATAGGCTACAATAACCCAAAATTTACTTAGTAATAACAATAAACTAAAAGATGTTGGTGCTTTTTTCCATCAATTAATTGATTCATTGATTAAACACTGTTTGTTCAACCAGAGCTAAAAAATCCAAGATCATGTTCAGTCTATTTTTGTATGTTTCCTGTTGTTTTTTACTGCAATCACACAGTCTAATAAAGGCACAGCACTTACATTACAGTACATTAGTTTACGTAATTTTTACAACTTTTCCCCAGTTCAGTCTTTTCTCACACTAATATATGACAGGGGTCTTTTGTGGTCCTTAACATCATGTGAACAAGAGTAAATTTGGCAGGGAACAGCGGACATTACAGATTTCCTCCAGCAATGCTGGCAGCAGGGCTTGGCAAAGCTTGGTCTCTCATGTTGGATGTAGATGTGTGTTGGATTGTTTGATTATTATTATGGCTGGCAGGGCCAGTGCTGAATATTACAGCACAGGGTGTCTGAATGGCTGGTCCTCAACCTACTTGGAGGATATATATCCTCTCCAAATAATCACATGGATATCAGGCAACTCTCATCCTGTTACTCATGCTGTAGCTATCAAAATTAAAATCACACAAGTGGTTTGATGCTCAGTCTGAAATTTTTGTTTTTGGAAAAGCATGAGCGCTAAGTATGTTGTGTAAAGATCTATTCCTGCTGTGATTAAATCAGAGAACAAAAACCCTCAAAGGCAATCAAATCTGAATTAGTGATTTGTGCATTTAGAACCATGATTTTGTGTACGACAGTAGTTAGCAGCATGAAAACTAAGCAGAATCAATTGAATTAATCAAATTAAGATCCATTCATCTTGGGCATCAGTTCAGTCATTTATTGAATCAGTGTCATGTCGAAAAATGAAATAATTATCCTTTGAATGACTGAAAAACTGAAATGCTTAAAGGCTACTAAATTGTGTTGAGCCTGATGAGTTAAATGCCATCATCTCATATACATGCTGCTAAAGTACCTCTAACATGCGTTATCAATATATGATAACTAACAAGTTAAAGTAGATATAATAAGTCTGAGTAAGAAGCAGAGAACACCTCAGCTGGGTGCAGATCACATTTCAAAGGGAAACATGTATATTTAGGAAAAGCCCAAGGCTGAAGGAGACATTTGATTAGCCCTATTTGTGTTTTATGAGACAAGCACATTCACTGTGACTTCCCCCTTCCTCTTAGTTAGGGAGAGACAGGCAACAGCAAGTCACACATGGGACAGGGAGCCACTTTGTTGCCTGTCGTTTTAGATTTCAAACAGTTTAACTAGTTTTAACAAAACAACTTCCTATGATGATCCACACCTGACTCTTCTATATCTTCTATATGTAGCTGTACATTCACATGCGTCACAATGAAGTCAAACACAATTTGTTTAGTGTACATTAACATGAGAGCACTGTTATACCATGACTAATGCAATCCACATGACAGATCCCAAGTATCTCTCATTTAGTAAACTGTGCTGTACAACACATGCATGCTCAGTAGATGTTGCAGCTCACAGACTAACACAAACTCATCACCGCAATCTGTTGAAGCCACATGAGAACAATCAGCCAACTGCCTTTTAATGCTGTAGCACTTTGAGATGAGCACAAGAGGTTTAATAATGTTATGTGCAATGATTACATGGGCGCAAGAGTTGGAAGAGATAGCACTTGATACAGGCAAGTCCATTTAGACACAAAGCAGGTCAGGCGAGACACTGTAAACAATGAAACTAGAGCCTGGGACATACGCAAAGTGATCTACTCCTCTGCTTGTTCAGTTTCAGGCTTGTTTTTTCTAAATTAACCACACATGCTTGTATAATAAAGCTCTCACTGGGGTTGGAGTAAATCAACATCTAAGAATAACAGAAGTCCCGCTACAACACAGGACAACAGAGTGAATAAAACACTTTATTTCCTGCTTACCTTAAATGAGAGGGTATGCCATAGATGACTGGGAATCATGGGTGTTGAGGCAAGTCCAGTGAGAAGCCCATCAAACTGCCACCCAAGTGTGGCTGCACCATATCCAGAAGAGTTGATCACAGACTTCTGCAGAGCCACTGGGACAGTGTGGCGTGCGCCACACTCTCAGGCACTCCCTCACACACACAGTCACTGAGCGAGAGGATCCAGTCAGAAGCAGCCCGACAGCTGTGCTCTGGGAGATCCAAGAGGCGACAGATAGAGACAGACGTGCTGCTGGTCTCTGCTCTCTCCTTCTCTCTCTCTATGTCTCTCTAGCAGCCTGCAGCTCTTACTCTCTCTCCCCCAGCCCCCTCTCTGTTGCTCTGCTCTCTCTCTACTTAAATCTCTTTCACATACACACGTATTCTCTACACTGCATCCCCCTTTACTCCCACTCTCCCTCTCTCTATCTCTCTCTCTCTCACACACACACACACACACACACACACACACACCCACACACACACAGACACACACACCTCTGCCAGTCCTTATTTGTCTTAACACAGCATGCTCTCATTGTAGTTCCCCACATGCAGAATGTATTTCCAAGGGGTTTACTATCTCAACCAGTCTTGTGCACTTCTCTTTCAATTGCCTATTTAACAGACTAAGTGCTTTTATTCTCAACCCCCGGACCAATACTCACACTCTGTCTTGACAGTATTCACTCAGTCGTTCTCTAATATTAATTTTAAGTGTTGGACTAAAGATAGAGGCGCTGAAGAGGGGAAGAGCAAGACATGATAGAAAATGGATATTTGGATGTGAAGAGTTCTGCAGGGTGGGGTTGAGATTGGGGCAGGGGTTTGGCTTTGAAGTGCAAATGAAAGCAAAATGTCATGGTTAATCTTTGCTAGTGAGTGCAGTTTTGCCACCAGCAACGGCATACAGTGTGTGTACCCTTGTTCCCTAGTTCATTCAAATGCAATTTCACAACGCACTGGGAGCATTATTCATAAAGAAAACAGAAACAAAAGACTTCACGTCAGTCTTCATTCCTTGGCTCATTCCATAAAGAGAATGGATGCATGTGTGACTTTAAAGAATGCAATTCATATATGCTGTATAATGAAAATGGTAGTGCTATTGCATCCATTCATGTATGTAAAAAAATATATCTTCATTCATTGCAGAGCAGTGTCAGTTGAATAAATGAGAGGGTGAAAGAAAAGATGGGGTGGGGGGATAAGCTGCAGCCAATCAGCTTTCACATCATGGTGTTGTTGATCCCATTTTGATAGCTATAATATCAATATCATAAAAAGATATATAAATAGATATTGAGCTACATTGGTAGCTTTACACATTTCAGCAGTACTTCTTAGGAATAAAGTCTCCATTGTGATATTGTGTCACATTTATAATTGTCATACAGGCGAAAAATGACACAGTAAATCAACCCTGTGACCAAAGTATCAAACGGAGGAGAAGCAGATTGTAATTTTGTTGATATTGTCTGTTTTGCTTTTGCACTACAGAGAATATTAAATCAGATCTGGATTGTTTAGATAAGGTTGGTTTTTCAATTATATGGATTGTGTGAAATCAGTTTTTGCAATTGAACAATGTTTGTGGAGGATATTTTTTTGTTCTCCCATTCCATTTTTTTCTTTTTTTCATTTTCTATCTGTCTGCACTGCCTTTGTGTCCCAACACCGGCTGCGCACTCTCAAGCAGGATACCTTGATGCCGACCTGAGTCAGCAGTAAGCATGGACAGCAATAAACCAGCACCTGCACTCTGGCTTCAACATCTCAAACAAAAGTACAGTATGCACCAGGCAAGTCAAGGACAAAAGAAAATGTAATCAAAGAACAATATGCAACGTAAAAAGAAGATATAGCATTCTGTCAGGGTTGTCGTAAAGTGTTGTTGCACAGCAAATGAAACAGCTGTCTGTTATGAGCTGCAGATGATAACATTTGTTCTTTAAACTTGTGAATTCATTTAAATATAATCTTGCATTGATGTTATTGCAGTTTGATTGTCTTTATTCTAGCTGATACCAACAAAAATAACACAACAAACATCACTATTGTTTAATGTACTGATTTAGTTGTTTCTAGTTCCCAGAGTGCACACTGAGTAACAATCAATGTGAACAAATGTAATTTAAGTCCATCTAAACAAAGTGTCTGGAACAGGAATCACGCAACTTATTCATTCATGGTTTAAACAGATCCCCTTTGATTTTCACACAAAATCATCTATGAGGATGAGTCACTTCTGTGACTTAACAGGGGTTGTGACATTGTTGTGTGCCTTTTAGCACAGTAGAGAGGAATCCAGCTTAGACAGACCATCCTCCTGTCATCCCCCTCTGGCCATCTATGCTCTGTCTTGTGTCCCTATGTGACCACTTAAAAGATTTCAGTGATGTTTACAGCGATCAATTTGAAGTGGTCTTTTTGCAAACTACATGTAAGTGCAGATAAATGAAATGTGGACATGTATTTTTAAATCAAGCATTTCTGAAGGCTGCTCCTTGATGCGTTGGCATTGTTGCCTTCTAATCTCAAATCTTCCAAAACCCTGTGACATTTGTATGTAACAGGCCAATTTTAGGACAGAGCTGCTTTTGGTGATCTGAAGTTGAGAGGAGGACCAGGGTCATCAAATCACCACAAATCATGAGTAGAGTGAAATCTGAAAAAAAGAGCCCTGTGGCTGCCTCAAGGAGCACAGCAAGCTGTCATGTGTTTTGACTCTGACATCATGGGAAAGTACTTGTTTGCTTTCTCCTGGAAATGTTGCACATGAACAGTGTGACAACTTATTTTGTTGTATGAGTTTTTGTAAGTGCGTTTGTTAAGTTCATATCTAGGCACTTTGTAGTTTGTGTTCAGATCTGCCCACTAATATACAATCCACCTTTACCTGGATATCAACATATTTACAAAGTGTTTTATCTTTTAATTGGTAGACTTTTCTAAACTCAGTATCTGTTGACCAACGACCAGCATCTAACCATGTTTACACAGTTTTGTTAAGTTAATAGACCTGCTGTTGTGGTATCAGTAAGGAAGCAGTGTACACAACACATGCAGGTCGTACCATGGCCATGGCCATTATTTTTCAGTCTGTCTGTCCCTCTGTCCATCCGTCCTATACTCCTTAATGCAATATCCCAGGAACACCATGAAGAAATTTCATCCATTTTGGCAAAAAAGAGTTTGATTTAGGATTTGGTGGTTAGAGGTCACCATGACCTTAAAAAACACATTCTTGGCCATAACTCACAAAGTCTTGCACTAATTATGACAACATTTCACACAAATAGGAAGACATTTTTTACCCAGAAGTTTAAAGATCGACTTCACAGTGACACCACAGTAGTCTGTAAAAACACTTTTGTTGTGTTGCTCACTTCAGACATGGATGTAAACAGCAACTTGATTGGCTGCTGGTGGAAAAACACCTGCGAATAATGGGTAATATTTTTACTAGATTTATTATACATTTGTCAGTCTAGTTTCTTCATTATTGTTAATTCAAAAGCCATTTTCTTCATTATTATGCATCATCAAGGTCACCATCATGCATCATCATCATGATCCTCCCTAAATGCATATGCATGAGGGGGAAAGCCACACATCACTGATCACATGTAAGTGGAGCCTCAGATGATAAACTGCACTTCCAGGCTGGCAGGACACTTTTTGAAAAATAACACGCACATCACACATGGAGGGACAATCGGTTTAGTAAAACTTGGCCAAAGACTTATACACACTGTGCGCATCTGGACGCAGTGGTCTACAAGGAAGTGAAGCCTTGTTCAAGGGTGACCCTGAGCCTGAACTGGCCAACTTATCTGACAAGAAAACTGTAGCAGTAGTAGAATGAACCTTCTACAAACTTTTACAACTTTTCTAATCCTTTAACAGCTGCTTCAAGGTTGAAATTTTGAATACACTATACTATATGAATTCACATGTTTTAGATGATATTAAGATAAAAAAAGAAGGGTTCAACTGCTGTAAAATAAAGCTGTGTGGTTTTGAGGTCAGGCAGATTAAAGCACTCTATTCATTTCTTGCTTAAGTTTGTTTTTCAGAATTTGCAGAAATTCCAGCCTATTAGGCAATCATGTCCCATGTTTTACTGACTGGAAAATGAACAGCGCTGGCTTTTGTGCTTGGTTGCGTTTTGTGCAGGTGAAGAGATGGCACTTTACTGGTTTTCACAGCGTGACTCACAGCATAATTTCTTGCTGCTGGCCATTCTATCTCATTATTCTTGCCTGTTCCCTCTTGACTAGCAGGACTGTGGTCAGCCATGTGCATATAAATGTGTATTTTCATCCTGATCAGGGCAAAACTAGAATTAGAATTCAAGTTTGCTTTTAATTTTTAATACTTTACATCCTTTTCAGTTGCGTTAATGAACAAAGGATGTCAACCTACATTTGCTTTGCGACACTGAAATCTTGCATTTTCTATCCACTGATTTTTGTTGATTTAGTTTACTTTCATACAGACCCAGTCACTTAACACTGACCAGTATCACTGATGAAAATAACATTATGGCAGCTCGCTTCAACATTTTATTAGCTATTTCATTCAGATGTTATGTCATCAGCTATCTGAGTCTATAATGTACAGTATACCTATGCACAAGATTGGTTTGGTTTCCTCAGCAGAGATTCAGTGGACACCAAATCCTACAGAGCACTTTTGGATAGCTCTGTCTGCATTCATAGCTCTCTAGTTATCATGCACAACCATGAATGTCATCATCATCACATTCCTGGATGTATCACATTCCCCTTTCTCTGCCTTTGTCTTTCCCTCTCTTTCTCTCAGTCTCTGTCTCTCTTTGTCTTATTCTTGAGTAGGTGAAAGCAGGCCTCGGGATATGTGGGTCAGGACTCTGTGTTTTTATTTTATGAAAGCTAGGGAAAAAAAGAAAAAGACTCGCAGGAATTGAGGGAGTGAGAATTGTTTTGTTGGAAAGACAGAGAGGGGGACAGTCACATGTGGGCACACGTTGTCTGTGACTAATCAATCATCGTTGCTCCTCTTGTAGCTGGTCCAGCTGGGATTCAATGGGACACATGCAGGTGCACTTCCTATGATGTTGTCATGAGGAGGTTATTGAATACCACATATAGCAGTGGTTCCCACTGAGAGATGTGAGAGCAGGAGGAATAGATCAAAGCTTGTTTAAATTATCGTCACACATGTATGATTTTTAAAGTGGTCATGTATGTGCTGTGTGTAAAAAAAAAAAAAATGTTCTCCATAATCTCATTTAATGCACCTGATGCATTTAATGCACCACACCTGATTCAAATGAAAATTATTGGTTTTTCACACACTTCTTCCAGTCTTCCAGTATCCTATTATTCCTAACATGCATTTTGATATACCGTACTGTGTCTTTACAGCAGGGCAAAAGTTGCACTAAAAACTAAAGACCTCAACTGAACTGTACTGTAAACTTAAATATGTTGCAAAGATGTAGACTTGTTGAATTTTCATTGGGTTCACAGTTAGCGATGAACCATGTGCGATAACTGGTGAAAGACGCAGGGGAACTGTAGAATAACTAATATGCTGCATGGATTTTACTCCATGTGTCTGCATAATGGTGGTTTTAAAGGTCTCCTGCTTCTTTTTAAAGTTATTATACTTGTGTTTGCTCTTTGGCATAGAAAGTGTTGAGCTGTTTTGTAGCATCTGTGGGTTGAAGGAGATGCTACAGTATGTTTCGATCCACTCTTAAAGTCCATCATCTAACAGACAACAGCAACTTACCGCAAGAATCAGCAAGAATCTGACTCACGTCTCAACATTAAGGCCGTATGTTTGTAACAATGGTTAAAAAATACAAATAGTTGGCAACAGGCAGGCAGGAAATAACAGAATGGCAACAGGGTATACACAGCAACAGCAAACAGATTTCAAAAAAGTAACAAGCTACTATATAATAGCCGGGAAGCGGAATATATAACTCAGAGACACAATGGCAAACTGGAACAAAATAGTACAGAAAACTAAGCTTCTATCAGGAGAAGAAGCTGACAGTGAAACCAAGAGACCAAGGCTTTAATGCAGCTTAGAAACGGAGGATTAATTAGACCCAGGAGGTGATTGTTAAGTTTTAAAAGGGAGTATGAATACCTGTAATGCTGCCCAGTGCTGGATTAAACAATAAATAAATAAATAAAAATTTAAGGAGATCCAATTAGAGAAAAGTTGTTTATCTTGTTTCTCTCCATGTTAACATTTATTAATTATCAAAAAACAGAGTTTGGTAGCACAAGCATGAAAGGAAATATGTTGCAAACTGGATATATAAACTTGAATATATTATCATGATAAAATTCAACCTAACCTGCACCAGATAATGTGAATTAACAAGAACATGTCCAGCAGATGCTTAAAAACTTTTTTTTTTTTGCAGCACAGAGTTGAGCTTTCACATGGGCTCAAAATGGAGATGAGCCAGCCGCTGCAGTCATAGCAGTGACGAGTGTCAGTTTGAGTCAAATCCCACAGAAGCAGCTTAATATCTGCTCAGCCGACTGAAACGAAGTAATTAATGACTGAGTTTTACAACTTGACAAAGCAATAACAGTGACCTTGGGTTGTGGTAAACAAGAAAAGTCCTCTGGTATGAACCACAGAAACAAATGCACTCAACATTAACTAATTTGTGCAAGTATACACATGAACCTGCACCGTTAAATACAACAGTAACAGTGTATTTCTGTTTTTATCATTTCCTATTATTGTGCCTCATAGACACACACACACACACACGGTGTGCTTGACAGGAAACTATACTTTATGTGCTCTGATAGAAAATCATACAGTGCGTGCTGTTTCTTTACACATAAATTCCATCATCCTTGCAAACCCCAGGCTCATATTGAGTTTTAACACATCAAGTTGTTCTCTATGTTGTCTAACAGTTTTCAATGATAAAAAGTCTATGGTACTGTATGGTTGCCCTGTACCTGCAGCTTTGACTTTTTAGTCATTCAAATTACATCTACAAATAAGCACTGGCTGAAGTTGAGTTTATAATGTAAATCACCCTCTCATGTTTGTTTGTTTTTTTAATATATATATATATATATATATATATATATATCCCAAGGTGTGACCCAGACAGTGATGACTGTGTGCCTTATTATTGCTTTTTATTTGTCAGATGTTGATTTTCTATGAAACAGCAACAGCAGGGCTTTAAAAAAAAAACCCAGAATGAAAATAGATGGTGGTAGGAGGTGAAACAAAACAAGTAAAGGTAAGCCACAGAGAAACAAAGATGTTCTTGCTGTTTTGTATTTTATTTGTGCAGAACATATTCTGTTGGTGATAAACCGACCTTTTGCAGCTGGCTGCCTTTAATCTTCTCTTATTGTCTTAATTTCATTTGAACCTCTCCCATGTTGTATTGACTGTTTCATTTCTCACGCCTGCTGCACGTGAGATTTTTTTTCTGGGCTCGTCTTGGCCCTTCAGGCAGAGAAAACTGCATTATGTCCTTCACTGCTTGCTTGCTCTACTTATTACATCCCCTCCTCCCTCCCCGTTGTGGTGGCAACGCATGTCTCATCTCACTCGTTCACACAACCTGGGTCTTCCTTTCATTTGTTTCCATTCACTCTATCATTCAGTTTTTGTCCTTCACATTTTTACTTCTTCATCTTCCAGTTTTTGAGTGCATTTTGTAAAGCTCTTGGCAAATAACTGAAAGGTTTTGAGAATGCTTGACCCTCTCATTTAAACGCTGACTTATGTTGACTTTAAATTCAGTGTAAAGATTAAAGAAAGTCAGTTTTTATGGTTGGAAAGTGAAAAGTTAAAAACAGAAAAAAGTAAGAAAAAGCAGTTTCTTCCAGGGTTGAGAGATTCCATTTATTTATTTCTTTTACATTTACTCTGGTAAACCAAATTACAAGACAACATGATTTTATTTGGTCTTCATTGTGTTGGTGTGGTGAGAAGAGTTGCCACATGGTGCGCTGAAGAGGTGTGCATACTGTGGCAAGTTTTTATGATGGTCACGTTTATATTAACAGGAGTAGATAAACAGCTGGTAGCACATACATACACACACATACACTGCAGAGAAACTGCTGGGATTTTATGTATATACAATCTGCTGCCTCAGATCACTAACTGACAAGAGTGGTTCTTTGGACCCAACTGCACGGCTTAAACAAAGTTCAAAGCAAAAGAGTTTATTTAATAAAGTATAAACAGAAAATCACTTAATCGAGGAAAAACAACAACACTAAATCTATCCAAAACTACAAACTCAAAATCTCTCCGCAGAGGAAAAAATACAAAAACTCAATCCTAATCTAAACTCCAAAATCAAAATCACTCAAAGAGGAGAAATATAAAAATGCAAAACCTATCCTGAACTACAAAATCAAAATCACTCAGAAGAGGCAAAACATGGCTCTGAAGAAACAAAGTAACAAACAAAGAACAAAGCAAACAAAACGATGACCTGGCTTTTAACAAAGGGTTAAACATGAACGTGACAAGAGCGCTGGTTCCTTGACATGAAGTACAAGACGAACTAGCACAGGACTGGGGAAACGCAGACAATATATACACACTGGGATTAGGCGAACAGGTGGAAACAATCAGGGTGGGGAAGACAATCACACCGGCGGGAAACACAAGAGGAAGGGCAAGCCACCTGAAACGAAAGGGAAGTTAGTATTTTCAAAATAAAAAGGAAAGCATGAGACAACACTGACAAGACAAGGGACTAAACGTGGCTGACTTGACCAGACATGACACTAACCTTCCTCCATGTTCCTGAATATACTTGCTTGGACAGAATTATTAAGTTGTTTTGCTTTATTCCAACAAGCAGCATGGCTCCATACTTCTGTTTTATCAATGAGCCACCAGAGCAATTCTCAGAGGGAAATTTACAGGTGATGTTTTTGAATTTAAACTCTTTCTCTCTAGCTTGCAGCACAGTTTGATTCATTCCAGCAGTTGTGATTTTTTTCCAACTTAGCAGCTTAAAAGTTTAGTCAGTACTGTGGGTTCTCAAGTCCTAGCTGCAGTAAAACTTTGGTTGCAACTGCACGTAGAGCAAAAGAGCAAAACTTGTATTGAGCTCTGCGCGGCTTGAAAGTCAAATGTTCTGGCTTACAGAGCAGCATGTTGCAATGGAGGTCAATATGTTTACTGTTTATTAGTGATTAGTGTTTGCTGCTGAGACAGGACAATCATAACCGACTTTATAGCTTCAACTCAAGGGGGACTTTTTCATGAGTGGTCCTTTGATATGGGGAGCATGTCAGCAAGTTCTGCAGGAATAAAATGATCAAAAAGGATCCACACTCCATCAGGTTTCCACAAAAAACACAAAGTTTTCTCTGTTGCACCATCTAAAATCCACCAAACATAAAGTCGTAAACAGACAGAGGAGTAAGCATTTAGTTGTAATTTTAAAAAAGCATAATGTGATGGCACACAATAGTCAATTTTGCATCCGAATAAAAGAGAAAAATGTAATAAAAATCAGAATGAGAAAAGGTGAATCAATTAACATTTTCATCCAGTGACTGATAGACGAATATTAAGTGACTTCAATTAAACCAATGGTGCTACTTCAGGAAGAAAACAGGATGGAAATGTTACATTCAAGTATAATTTTGAAGAACATTACAATATCACCAGTCCACACAGATCAGATTTGTGTGCAACAACTTTTCCATTGTGTTCCATCAAAGTCAGAGTCTCATCTACAAAGAACTTCTTTGATTCTCAGCCTCCTGCCCCCAGTCTCTGCTCATGTCAGGACAGTTTGATTGCTGTAATTGTTTTATAATCTTACAATTACATATAAAAAAGTTCCACATACAAATCCTAAGATCTACAGAAATATCTCCAAGGGACAAAACTGCCAACCCTGTTAGTCATTTCTTTCAGTTTGTTTCTTTTTAAGTCATTATTATTTGTGATGTGGATGATGGCTGTGTGTGTGTCCCACTTGACCTAACTGTTAAAAAGACATTAACATGCACCAATGCTCATAACTTTAATGCTTTTTGCCGTTGTGAACATTTCCACTTGATATCTTCCCAGGTTAGGATTGATTGATACTAAAACTGGTAAATCGTGCAGTCATTCCTCTTAAGGGGAAACTAAGCTGTGATACAAGAAGAGAAACCTGTTGTGGGGATTTTGATCACTGACACTTGAGGAGGTTGCAATGCTGACCCAAAGGAATTAACTATCCTTTATATCCAAGCATAATGTTTAGATTTTCAGGGTAAAAGCAGCAAAGCATTGCACATATTTCACACTTTTGAAGTCCATGTGGGCTCAGAATCTCTTTCCACTACTTATCTTTTCGATTAGTTCCTCGTCTGTGGTCTCGGTGATATGGATTAGCCCTACCAGGAAACAACCCAACAGACACACGTCACTGTGAAATGGAATACACAAAATTCAGGAGGCAGGCGATATCATCACAAGTATGACGGCATAAAACTAGAACATAGATTTGAAGGCAGACTATCACCAATCTAGACAAACCTCCACCTTAAATCCTACATCACTTGCTTCCTTTAATTTTAGATATTGTCTAAATTGATCTCATTTTGGCTGTTAAGCAAACATGCATTTTACAGACACTTTACAGACAAGCTGTAGCTCATCCCTGTTCAGGGATCCAGAGCTGATCAAGATATTGATATGATGTACTTAAAACTGAGGGATCATGACAATTATTTACTCTTCACAGGTTTAGCTACCATGTTCAGGGCAGTAAAATGTCATGCACAGTCAGTTAACACAAGATTACTTATTGACAAGATTACTTATGTTGGTCTTTTGGACAGTAAAAGGACACAATCCTTGCCAAACTAGTGCTAGAGTGCTCTCTTTCTGTAATTAATCATCTTTGTCTGATTTCCAAAGAGCATTTATCAGCAGCCAGCAGTGTCATTTTGTTGTATGGCTCCTTCACAAAGAAAATGTTAATACCCCTTGATTCTGACTGATTGACCTTGATTTTATGGGGAAAATTATTGGCTTCAACAGGCTGTGGTGATGTGACATTCAATGTTTGTAAAGGGATTTTTGTCACAGCAGCATACTCTGGCTCAAACCTTTAATTAATTAACCAGCCCAGTGATTGATTGATGCATGAATAAACATTTGAGACTGAGAAGAGGTTGTCCGCTCACTGTAATTAGAAAGCTTCCAAGTTATTACCACATTTTGCAGAAACACCAAGGGAACTTGGAAATTTCCATATGCTGAGACAGTTTCGTCTTCCTTTGTTGCTGTTTTAGTCCTGGGTACACAAATACATTGTTTGGTAGCTGGGCATGCAGCCACCAGATGGAGGACAGAGGTAACCCCAAGTGATTACTCAGTATGACAGCCTGCTTATCTGCATCTATGACCAAATAGTGAGGAAAACATGGGAGCTGAGGGTTCAAGTCATCAGTTATTGTTGGCTGCCCTTCTTACTGGCTTGCCTTTTGCTCTCTCAACCTCTAGCGTATTAACCATTCTTCTAATCCCATCCTTCTCCTTCTGCACCTCTATTTTTCCTCACTACAGACCTCAATATTGAGGGCAAACAAATGAGGACAGAGATAAATATTGTTTTGCCCTACGGTAAATGAGGGATGAAAACTAGTGGAAAAGTTCAGAGAAAGTGAGTACAGAGTAGGTGAAGCATAGAAAGAAGCCAGGAGGAAGAAAAATAGGAGCAGTATTAATCCTCTGTTACTGAGCTAGCATTGCTCCAAGACCCAGACTCAAATTTAGAGTGAACCTACAGAAATGTACAGTATCCTATAATAGGGCTGACATTGCTTTGCTTATCCACTGTAAAGTACTAATCTAGTGGTTCTAGTTGAGGCACTGTGGCTTATTGCAGATGTCTATGAGTTGTTACCATTTAAACCCCCTATAAATGTCTCAGAAGCTTTGGATTTGAATAGTCACCAAGATTTTAGCACAGATATCTGATCAAATGAAATCATTATGCATAACTTTGTTTTTTCTTCTTTTCTGATCTATGAACTATCCCACAACCCCACAAATGTATCTTGTGACACTGTGTTGGTTGCCTGACCCCTAGATTGGGAACCCCTGGACTAAACTGCCTAAACTCTATATAATAAACTACCACCACCTCAACCAATTGCCACTTAATAATTCTGCTGTCAAATATTTCCAGTACATTTAGTTGATAATACTTTTTTCACTTGAGTAGAATTGTGAAGCAACATTGATAGTGCTGTGTTCACACTTCTGAGTAAGTAGTTTTACATTAAGGTATTTGTATTTTTCCATGAGAAGAAGATGTCAATGCTTCTTCCACCACTGTCTGTGTGTTTGCTTTGACTTCTCCTCAGTATCTCTGGTTGTTGTGTATGCATAGACAGTAGACGACATGATCCAAACAATATAGGTACACCCTTGGCTACACACAATGTGAAATATTTCTGTAAATTCCTTTTAATCAACTGCTTAACAAGCCACCAGGAATGCAGAACAGACCTCAGCTCGAATCACTTATGGACAAATTAAATCAGTTACATTATTTCAGTGTATATGTCATGTAATTAGACAGTTATTAATAAACTGTCTTTGCCAATGGACTGTTTAATTAAAGTGTCAGGAACTTTTGTTGGTGGATGTCACTGTCAGACTAATAATAACCGTAACTCCACAGAGCATTTGTTTCTTTATAGACTATATAAGATCACCTGTGCAGAAGACCCATGTCCTTATGCTCTGTGTTTTCTAGGGTCTTTAATTAATCACCTGCATTTACTTCTAACACACTCATCTTGATCAAGTGTATTGCATGTGCAGCTAAAAGCTACTTTCTGATGTGATGGCCCCTGGGGTCCTCCCCGGGTTTGATGAGATTCTAACCTGTGTCTCTGTTTGCTCTGCAGGAGGCTGATTAGGGTGATCTGGAACAACTGTGAGACCCAGTGTGTACCTTGGTTACATAAGTGCTGGCTGAATTCTAAACATGGCTAATCCATTAGTATTATTTTGCGGTAGGTTAAGCTGACTTACACTGACAGTTTCCAGCTTTGAAAAGTGGAAGTAACCAATCCCTGTATGCTCTTAAAAAATTAAAAAACTTTTTTTTTTTTACATTTGCAACAGGATGAACATTTACCTGAGAGATCAGTGGTGCCTCTCTAATGACTTGCAGGAAAAAGATCCTAATTTGCTATCTTGTTGGAGTACTTTACTGCTGGTGTAACATGAGTTGGAGATAGTTCTCTGTTCTTTTGGAGGTGTAACATTGTCGTTGGTATCCTTGCCTCAAACAAATGGGTGGTTGTTTGATCATATTGTGAACATGTTGACTTTAATAGCTGCATAAATCCAATAAAATACATCAAAACATGATGTAATGACAGGATAATAGCAGTTTGCTGCTGTTGCTGACATCATCCGCTATGTTGGCTGCACTGGTCTGTGTTACTCTGGGTCTGTGAACATGACTGCGGTACATTGTGCTGAAAATGTTAGATAAATACATTTGTATAAAAAGCAAATATTTGAACTCTACACAGCTGATGTTTCACCTCAGAAGTTCCAAATTGTGTTGATAATAGTTAGTTGATAAAGTAATAGCATTAGGATTGAGGGGTACAGAAGGCAAGGTGCCCCATTTTTTGATGTTGCTGTTGTTGTTGTTGTTGTTGTTGTTGTTGTTGTTGTTGTTTTGTTTTTTGTTTTCCTGGATTTAATTGTGTCCAAATTGGAGTTTATTGAGGGAATAAAATATTCTTTGTTAACTGTTGATGTCTTCCTTTTGTTGTGGCCACAGTTAAGCAACCTTTGAGCACTCGCATTCTTAAACTCTACCAATGAAAAACTACCATATGAATGCTACAGTATGGGTCAAATGAGGCTGACTTATTCTTTCTATTAAATCCAAAGGAAGCTGGAAGTGGAGTCTACTGATTACAAAGTCTTTGTGCTCACTGGATGCCCTTCAGACAGGTGAGTAAATAGTGTTATATAAGTTCTATGTTATGTTGTCCCAATGCAAGCAGATTGAAAGAAAGATGTGGGCGAGTTTTCTGTGGCTTATTACCAATTCTCCCCTAACACTAATTCTCAACTGCAGCCTCCTCCTGTAGTACAAATATGGTCTGAATTTGATCACAATATCCAAATATGTAATGCAGTGTTATAAAAACAATATTTTTAAAACTCAAAACTTAAAAATAGATTTTTTTAAAAATGCTATGTGAGACCAAGAAAAGATGCAATTTCTCTTATTTGAGCACCTGGAACCATCAAATATTTTGCATTTTTGCTTTAAAACTGATGAAAATGATTCATAGATCATCAAAAACATTGTTAATTTGTTTTCTTTCCAAAGACTAACCGATGAATTGACTTGAAGTTGCAGCTCTTATAATAATAATCATTAATATCATATCACAACACACAGTATTTGAGATGTGCGTTTTGAGTTTTTTTTTACAGTTTGCCATTTTTACAATTTTTGATCTATGTGAGAAATAATGTGTCTGTATATTGTTTTCACCTCTTTAGGTGTATCAAAAATGAGACCAACTGATCTCTGCAGACAGCCTGTTCTCAAAATACTTACTTGGATGCTTTTTTTTTTCCTGGTTCTTTCAATGAATGTATGTATCCCACCCCTGCAGTGCAAAAGGTTGCCTAAACCCTTTGAGCTCCACACCTCCAGAGAGGAGAGAAATTGGATCCCGTGGATAATGTGCAAAAGAGCGATTATCTGGGATTATGGCATCAGATAAATAGTCAATAAACCACTGCAGTGCTGTGCAGGTTGCTGCTATGTACATTGCTACTAAGTGCTACTGTGAAGAAAAAAATAAGCAAAAATTACTTACTTTCACTTTCCTGCTTATCTGCATGCACACTTGAGCAGGAACAGCATGAAATTTGTTGTGACACACAGAAGAGAGGAAAAGAAACATTTGCTGTGGTGGGAAATCAAAATGACACTATAGACACCAAAGAGATGGACGTGTTGTTGATCCTACACCCTCAACGTGTCCTCTTGTGTCTCACTGCATAAAGACAAACCATCTCCCTCCCTTCCTATATTTCCACTTGAATTCTTTGAATAACTTATGGTTTTCTTGAGTGTTTTTCTCTTCTTTGTTTCTCTTCTCTTTGTTTTCCTCTTGCTCCCTCCTCTGTCTCCTTCACCCCACATCTTTTTTGTCTATAACTAAACTAGGTGTACAGTATTCTAAACTTTCTTCACCTAAAGCTCCACTGGCTTCTTCTCTCTGTGTATAAACAGTACGTGTAATGAAAATGTACATGAATATGTATTCAACTCTGACCCTAGCACAATATTTGTATACTGTATATAATCCATTCATCTTCAGGCAAACAACAGGCACTGAGAAAAACAAGAGCATCAGTCGCATCAGTTTTATATTTATTTATGCTCAAGTGACAAAGTTAGGAGCAGTTATTAGCAGCAATTATGACTGCTGTCCACTTGGAGTAAATGATGTATGCAAGTGTCTACAAAAAGTTTCATTGTTTGGTAACAGAGATATTTCTCTCACCTTAACCAAGCAGTCATAATAACAAAAAGTCTCTATCTGTTTTCTGTAACTGTAAATGTTTTTATTAGGGGTGGGACTCGATTAAAAAAAATTAATCTAATTAATTAGAGGCTTTGTAATGCATTGCATTTTAATCGCATAACAATATTTGGCTTTGAATGGACATGAATATTGTAAACTCAGGCTCTTTTAATGTCTGGAAAAATGCATTTAATTGCATTTCAATTCAAAACAGTAGAAAATGAAATAGAAAATATCCCTGGCCTAAACTGAACAGACCTAAAGTTAAAGTGGCATTTTAAGTACTTTGAGTACTTTTTCAGAACAGTATTGACCTTAAATGGTAAAAAAAAATAATTATAAAATAAAAAAAATACAAAACAAAACCCAACAATTCAACTTAAAGTACAATTTCTACTTCTTTCTTCTTCTGGTAAAACAACCAGAAATAAAAATGGTCATTTGACAGGCTTAAATCTCCTTTAAACTCCAAGTACCCTTAGCACAAATTATTTTGTACATTAGGCTATAACACTGACTAATTTTGCTCCTGAAGCCAGTCATTTGATCGAGTTTGGGCTGCTGATACTAGTGGTGTGCGATACTGCAAGATTTGATACCGATGCGATACCAAGTAAATACAGGGCCAATACTGCCGATACCGATACTTTTTAATAATTAAGGTGGATGCATCATCAAATGCTAAATCTGAATGAATTTTCATGACCTTTAAGTGTTTTTGTGATTTTTCCTTTGGATTATTAATTAGTTGAACACAGGACAGAATTTGGGTGAAGTTTATAGGTAAATAGAAAATAATTTATTAACATAATAAAAGTTCTTGTTCAGAAACAATAGAACAGTAACAAAACAATTTTCCCCCAAACATTGTCATATCTGGATTTTTTTTCTTAACCAATCAAAGTGCACAAAATTATCACTCGAGGACAAATTAAAACAAATTCTTTTTCATCGATCTCATTACAATGGTATCAGTGAATATCAATACCAACGTTGGTATTGATAATATCGATATTTGGATCGATCCGCCCACCACTAGCCGACACCTCTTGTTTGTACTCGGACCGGGACTGCTAGCGTTAACAGCTCTGGCAGTTTCTGTGCTTGCTGCAACATGCTTTGCATTTAGATGGTACTGTAGGGTTGAAGTGCTTCGGTGGGATGCAAACTCTTTTTTGCACAATTTGCACAA
Organism: Datnioides undecimradiatus; assembly: GCA_008933995.1. NCBI lineage: Eukaryota > Metazoa > Chordata > Actinopteri > Lobotiformes > Datnioididae > Datnioides > Datnioides undecimradiatus. Next base: position 7,873,771 of record WARS01000026.1, read on the forward strand.
AACCACGCTTTCTGGTAGCCGTTAGCCGAGCTCTGACGTGTGCATCAGTGTAATTGGTGTACCAGGAAATCGTGCACTGACAAACGTTCCGCGTTGTTTGAAATGCAAACTGCGATTAAATACGTTAATTTTTTTAAACACGTTAATTTTTTGTAATTAACGCGTTAAAGTCCCACCCCTAGTTTTTAATGTATCATTGTAAAAGGAATCAAACACATATTTTTCTCTTTTAATTTCAAGAAATTGTTGGATCAGGGAGAACTATGGAGTGGCTTTTCCCATTGTTCCTCGCCTCCTCCCTGTCTAAGTTATCAGAGCGACCAGAGCGTTATGCCCACTGCATGTAGTCTGCAACCTGTACCTCCCTATAGGCAAAGTTTCTTTTCAACTCCTCCCAGGCTTGGCCTCTGACCAGATGTCAATGGATCAGCATGCTGTGGCACTGGCTTCCTTGGTACATGAACAGCAGCACCACAGCTTAGCAAACCAACGTATTTGAGGAAAGGTTAATCAATTCCACCTCTTCCACTGCCCTAATCACCATAAGTGGAGTTAAGAGTTTGTTCACTGAATCAGCATCTATTAAAAACAGTGAAAACGTGATCATGTCCTCTCCAGGGAGGATACAGTATGTGAACTCAATACTTTATTTAGGTGCCTTAACCCTGTAGTTGGTTGTCTATATATGGTTGTGTGTGTGTGTGTGTGTGTGTATATATATATATATATATAGAGAGAGAGAGAGAGAGAGAGAGAGAGAGAGAGAGTAATTTAGCCTACCTCTCTTTCTGTGGATCATTATTTGAACGCCATTCTAGATGTACTTAGCTGGCCGTGCCATGTCATTATAGGTTCACACAGTGCGATTGTGTGAGACAGAAAAGTATAAATGGCCAGAAGTCAGCAGTTCAGAGGTAATCTGACAGCAGGTCATGGTCAGATGTTTGATGAATGTGTTTCTCAAACTCTACAGCCTTCGCAGCCAATGGAAAGGTCACCAGCCCAGCCTTCAACTCCCCCTTGGGACTATGTTGACTGTGCTGCCCACTCACACTGACAAGTGAAGCAAGAATCAGTTATCAATAGAACACATTTTTCTCTGTGTGGTGTATCTGCAAAGATCATATAAAAAGATTAAATGGTAAAAAATCCTACTTTGAAAATGAAGCTCTACCTATAAACAGCAAAAGTAAGAGTGTGCTGTTTGTGTGGAGAAAAACAGCTTTTCCTTCTTTCAAGGCAATGATTGGCAACACTTAAAGAGTGTTGTCAGCACAATGCAGAACTTGACGGACCACATACTGCTTTCAGTTCCAATGTGTGGTGCTTTCAAGGTCATCCATAGTGTTACTGAAACACAAAAGACAATGAGAATTACTCCACTAAAGCATTGAGCTTTTGTCAGTAACTATAAAATATGTTTTATTTGAACTTGTGACAGTTGTTGTCATTCATTCTATCTATTCTTTGATTATGTTATTTGTCAGTCAAGCAGACACTCTTGTCCTTTCTGTGTTGGATGTTTAATAAATGTGGTGATGTTACTTTCATTATTAAACTTCATGAGCTGTCAAGAGAACCACTTAAAGTATGAATAAGGAGACAGATTAATTAACTTATTCAAAACTAGATGGATAACACATGGAGAATACTCAATTTTGAGCAACAGACACGTTAAAGAGAATTTCGCATATGGTTGACCTAATAGCCATTACAGAATATCATTATCTCATTTAATAGTGTTTTAAATATTAATGCAGTGTGACATATGTAGTGGAACATTATAAAAGAATAAAGAAGGTCCTCCACTCTACAAGGAAATGAACAGATTTTACACGTCAAAATCTGTATTGGGTTTTTGAGGGAGACTACTGCACGTGAAGATAAAATGTAGGTGTAAACGTTTAGCAGAGGTACTTCAGCCAAGGTTTAGCAGAGGTACTTCTGATCTCAGATTGAGGCTAGTTAAGCCCAAGGCTACAATAGTCACTAACAGTAGCACACACCCAAATCTCCAACCAAACTATTAGTTGAGTTGCATTGTTGATATCAGCTGCCTAAATTTTGAACTTAGCAATGTTTTAGGAACACAGTATGAAATTATTGGACTCTTCTAAAACTAAAGTGTTTGAATTTTGTTTCCGCCTTCAAGCATTGAGGGTAATTACAAAATCATTGTCATCGTGCTTATGAAACACTAAACTCTGTCATGCTCCTTGTTGCTGTACCTTACTCTGTAGCTGTGGTTGCTTTGGCTCAGACAGACCAGATCAGACACTTACAGTACACAGACATTTAAAAAACTATGTATAAACATTATAGCTTTAAGTGATTCATTATTAATTTCAATATTCATAAAAATAAATGTAGGCATGAGATAATTTGTGTGATTATGCTATTTTATTCTATACTTCTCTTTTTGTTTCTGCTGTTGGCTATCAGATCACGTCTCGTGAGAAAATCACACTCTCCTTCTTAGTTTTTAACATCCTATATTTGCCTCACGATGGACCATAAAATGACTTAAAATAAACCTATTAACATATAAATAAAACTATGCACACACTATATGATAAACCCATCATTATGTAGTTCACTGGAGAACTGAGGTAGTGGGGAGAAGGTAAAGCAGATGGAGGAAAGTTATAGCTGAATGGAGGCAAAAAGGGGAGTAAGGTAGTAATTAAAGGTGTATGATTTGGCCTGAGGTTTGGGGCAGTTTAATGAAATATGACTTAAAGAAAATACAACAGTATTATTTTTAACCTTAATTCCAGACCTGAGGTTATTCAGTTCTACCCCACGTCCCTTGTGTATAATGAGCTGCAGATTTAATTTAAGAAGTGAAGGTACAGCAACATCTATAGTCATTGTGTTGGTGTTGGACCAAAAGGTGTGATGCATTTTTAGCAGTCTGTAGGTCTGTAGGCTCTTTACTGAGAGGAGAAACTGAATCAATCATGCAGCCATATGTGAGTGTCTGCTGGGGAATGCATGTGTGCGTGTGACACGGACATATTTCATAGGCTTTTTCATTCTCCATCCCAATTACTCCTTCACACTCCAAACATGCATACAAATACAGTGTGCATGTTTATCACACACATCTCCAGATGAATTCTGTCAGGCAGACACTGCGTGGTGGCTAATCGCTGCAGGGCACCAGCTGCTGAAAGCGAAATATATAAAAAAGCATGCTTGGATTGCACCACAACTCTCTTGCAGCTCACAGAACCTTTTCACAGAGGACTCAATTTAATTATTCCACATTTTCCATTATAATCCACCCAGCTACATTATAGGATAGGGGCATTTACCACCACACTGACTCTGTGTGCAACTGGTAAGAGGATACGTGAAAATGTCTGTGCACACACACTACTGTATATTATTATATATGTACCAGGCCTTCAATACAATTATGCCTGATTGAAGTGACAGACACAGTGAGGATTCAGTAACCAGGCCACTCAGAGGATGTGATGACCTTTAATGCAATACTGCGCTATAACCCACAGATGGATTGTGGGACTTTAATCAACATGTAAGCTGCTCTGGAGAATAAGGTGCAATAAGCCCCATCTCAACTGCCTCAATCACTTACCTTCCGCTACACCAAGCTGGTGTTGCACTGCCACATAGTCATATAGCTTAAGGGACACAGGTTGAGTGTTCGTGCTTGTGCTGCATGTGTGTGTTTTGTGCAACACTTGGGGATGGATTTCAATTGCATCATACAGTGTGTCAATGGGGACAGGTTTAGTGCCTGTTCCTGGGATGAATATGACATAAATAGGCTTGATGGCTGCATTGGAGTGATGTATTCAAAACAACCTTTGTCAGCTTGTAAACTGGTTCTGCTATTGCTGAAAGAATCCTACAATCCTCATTCATTTACTCATATTGTGTGTGAAAATTTGTGCGAGATTTAGCAGTTAATAAAGATTGGCCACACTTGAAGCAACATAAATAACCAGGGGTATCAGATTCAAGCTATCAGGTCAACAATCACACATGTACACAGTACTCAAATGTATCCTATTACACTGGAGATTGAAATCTATGATGCAGATGTATTCACGCACTTGTGCCGGCAGGATCAACTTAGAAACAGAACATGATGATAATGAGCATGTCCACGTCCATTGTTTTTCACTTTTATTTTAAAAATCTTGTACTACTGCAGTGCAACCACTCTACTCACTTTCTTTTTACAGCTACTTAGATGGACTATAAGCATAATCAGCAGCTTTTTCTCCCACTGAAAGATATTTTTAGCTGTACTCATTACGATAAGGTATTGTAACTGTAACCTGTGGTGCACATCTTTTTACAGAGGCAAACACAACTTCTCCTTATTGTCAGGGCACATTGAAAATATTTGCTACTTTCAATACATCTGGATATTTTGTGTTAATATCAGTAACAGTGAGCCTCATTTTCCGGTACAGTTGTATATGGTATGTTTGCCTTTTTTGGGGATTTATATTCCCCAACTAGGGCTTAAGGAAAAACTCCACCTTGACTGTACATAACAGCATACTGTTTATAAGTCTTGGGGTTTATTACTGAAAAAAGTTACATAAGACCTCCAGATCTAGAGGGAGCTACATGAAACTTGCCTCAAATGATGTCACCTGAGGGAAGCGAGCTTACCAGAGCTTCTGCCACCTCCACATCTCTCCTTGACGCTAACAACTTAAGGATAGATCTGGTGTGCTACCACACATCTCTGACTGAACTGCTCAGTTGCGTCATTGCTAATGCAGGCACCAAGTTTTCACAAGAAAGCAGAATATGTGGCACAAAGACAACACCACATCTCTCTACCTGCTACTCCTTTTCTTTTTAATTATCCATTGCGAGTCTGACAGTGTTACAGGAGTGCAATGCTGAAACTCTGGAGCTCTTAAACTCACTTATGGTGATACATTTGTCTGCTTTATCACAACCACTGAAACTAATGCCATTGTACAATTACAGCATTAGTATGATGACATGATACACTGTATGTGAGAACTCAAGTACAAACATAATGTACATGCCAGATGGCAGATTAGGTGGCAAACAGAGGAAATAAATAGTGACAGCTTTATTCAGGCTTGGCTGTGATATATCTGTGGTTTCATAATCTCAGTTCGTAAATGATGACTGAAGAATCATTTATTTAATCTTATATTGGTTTTGTTGGTAGCCTACTGTATATGCTCATCATTACCACTTAGTTATGGTATGCATTATATGGTCTGCATGTTTTTTAAATGAGTGAGCTCTTTTCTAACTTTACACTTTTCCTACTTTTTCTAACTTTTCTGTGCCTTGTGATGCCCTTTGACTCCCACAAACTCTCAAACTTTCTTTATTCTGCAAAGTTTTATATCTGCACCAATGCTTCCACTCTATATGGGGTTGGAGACAAAAGAGGTAAAGAAATATTTGTCTATCTAGACATCTCCCCATGTTGCTAAATATCTATCCTGGAGGGAGCAAATGTGACTCAGCCCCTGACTGATAACTCAAATCGAAAACCAACATGGCAAAGACCCTATTGACAAACTGTCACCTCTAAAATACGTGCTGACCCATCTGTTTGTCCAAGCCAGCCGTGTGCTATTGTGCGCCAGTGCAGGGGGGCACGATTTGTCCAAGAAATTGTTTCATCCCACATGCACACATTTTATCATAGGGTAAATGCTGTCCAAAACACAATTTCATTTACCATGAGGATTTGTGATGATGTATTTATTGTATAATTTATAGAAACATGCACATCTTGTGCTGTATCAGCATAACAGACTGTTGTGGGCATGCTGATTCTCATTTAGCTCAAAAACCCAGATCCATTCTGCTTGGTTTCAAACCCACTCAGTACACACTGAATTAAGCTGGCACTTTGGGAAATTCAACATGCAGCACTGTAAATGTGTACGACAGGCTTATTAGAGTTCTTGGACATTTCAAACCAAGCAGGTGATTACAATGTAATGAGCTCAAGCGCCTTGAGGACAAAGCATACAAATGGCAACTCAATAATCTCTCCAGTCAACACAAAAATCAACACGTTGATCTCAGGGCTTCATTATGTCCCTCCACTGATTAGAAGATCAAGACACAGTGACTTTCATCTGTCTTTTACTTTCTGAAAAGACACAGACTGAAGATACACGAATACAATCAGAAGAGTGGTACGCAGGTCTTGTTTAATTAATTCATTAATGCTTATCATTTGTGAGAGTGAAATGAATACTTTCAGCTTTTTGGTTTGTCTAAAATCAGCTCACTGGTTAGCCGTGTATTATAATATATTATTTACTGTACATGCTAAAGGATTCACAGAAAAAATAACTGCAGATGATAAAAATAATCACTAAATTAAGTTGTACTTGTGGTTCCCGTGGAGCTTAGGATGCAAAATGGTAATTAATAAAAAAGTATCAGTATTAGATACTCTTTTTTAAACTGATCATCGTTATCTGACAAAAGTAAATGTGTGGTATTATAAATATTTAAATGTCATGGTAATGGCAATTAATGTACTTGGATCTGGCCACCAAAGAATTTGGGGCTTTAGATTTTTAGTTGTCAGTGGTTGCTGTTGCCATTTTAGACTTCTACTCCACATTACTATGATTATTGTAAGGAAAATAGTATACACTTTTGTACACTATTGTCAAATCAATGTATTTGACAATAGTTTTTTATTTATTCATTTATTGCTACTTATACATTAAATAAAATGTGAGATGCCTGGACAAACAAACAACAATAACATTTTATGTAGCAATAATAATAATCTAATCCAATATTAATCCAATTATATAACACTCCCAGGGACCATTTTTCTGACTTGTGAGTATTGGTAAGTAAAAGACAGTAAAAGTAGTAAAAGATCTCTATTCTTACTATTACTGTTAACTGACTATGTGTTTAAAGGTTTGTGTGTTGGTGTGTGTATGCGTACTTTACAGTTTATGCATGCCTGTATGTGTGTGTTTGTGTGGGAATGTCCATATCCTCAGCAGGATGTCTGCACCGACCCTCCAGGGGATCTAAAATTGGACCTTTATTAGTGTGAAAGATCAAAAGAAGAGCCATAATGACTCTTTCACTCTAAAGACATGAAAAAGAAGAACGACTTCATAAAAGGGCTTGGGTGCTCTTCTGATCAGCCTGATCAATAGTAACCATTGATGATTCATTAACCGCAGAATTTGATGACTCTCCCCTAATTTACTACTAATATTTGCAGTTTTGTTTCACTGATTTGTTAGAAAATTCAGTTAAAATTTGCAATACATTTCACTGATTGTCTACAAATTTGGTTTCATTTTCAATTTTGAGAGCAAACCTGGCTGCTGGATTGGGGAAAAAAAGTGAATTCACCAAACTCAAACAATATCAAAACAATATCCCCCTCTCTCTCTTCCTCACCAGTAAAGAGTGATAGAACATTAGCAGGTTGCAGTTTTCATTTTCACTGTTACTGCAGCAAATGTGCATGTGCTTGCTTGTCGTGTAATGAAATCCAGTCTAAGCGACTGACTTTCATAAGTAATCACGTGTAGAAATACTACATGTAGTCTGAAGTCTGAACACTATGGGTTTTTTATGTTTGTGTAGCATAACATCACATGGCTGCTTCTGATCTTTGTTTCAGACAAAGATAAAAGCTGTGTAGAGCCTCCTGCACATATAGTTAAGTTTAACAGCTTGAAACTTGTGATTTACTTGTGACCTGTTTGTGTCCCACTATATCTGCAAAGATAACTGGCTGTTTAGTTAGTCCGTATGAATATTGGGTGACTCTTTGAAAAAATTCTTGAAATCTAGAGATAAAGACGGGTTTTGTGTTTGTGTTAAATTACAAATCTAAGATTGTCAAAGCGACGACTTTAGATACAGCTGATGTTTAATAGAAAAATGCATGTGAATGAGCCTTTTACATTCTGCTAATGTTTTCTGATTTGCATTCACCCTACTTCTGGAAAAAACAACAACTTTTATTCGTCCTCACCTTTTTGCAGTGGAACAGGAAACACTGTATGTTGTGTTTGAAGTCTGTTGGTCCAAACGGAATACGAGATCAGAGTGCCACAGAACTGAAAACACTGTTTAGCAAGACACATTGCAATATAATATAAGATGCAACGTTACAAGTTAACGGTTGTATTTAAGAGAAAACTGTCACTTCAGAGTCTGGTCAGGTGAAGAGGAGTGCATCCTGTTTGGGGAGATGACCTCTTTGGAAAATAACCCATGACTAGATGCAGGTTTGCTTCCAAGGCCAGCTTATCAGAACATGGACCTCTCAATTTATCCTTATTCTCTCTCCATCCTCCCTTGCCTCACTTCCCTCACTTCCTCAACCTTTTATTTCTCCTGGTTCGTGTCTTTCTTTTCCTGTTTTTAAACCCATTATATCTTTAGTAATTTGACTCTAATCAATCAATCTGTACCTTATCACGTTAGATAAGGCAGCAATTTTGTTTAACACTGACCTTGTAATTATGATTTACAATCTTATACATTCAATATGTTACAGTAATTTTGTTGCTCACAGAAACAGTGAAATATTGATAAGATTATCATGTGCCACAGAGGATTGTGGGGCAACTTAATTATAAGTCAACCCAAGTAGAAAAAGGCCAAATTAGCATAATATTAAATAGATAGTATTAAATATATGTTATATATATGTTACTATATGTTATATATATGTTTTAATATAGCAAAGTTGACAAGCGTGTATAGAGAACATCAGCATCTTACCACGATAAACAAGACAGCCTAAGATTCTAGTAGTTTGTGTGAGAATTGGATATGTGTATGTGTGTACAGTGTGTATATACTTGTTAGTATGCCTGCAAGTTACCGTGTATGTATGTGTGCACATCTTCTCACAAATGTGTGTATGTCACTACAGTTCACATCTCTGTCTGTGTTCCTGTGAACACAGTAACATAATCAAAACCCTAATAGAGAGAAATAAAAAGAGGGGGAAAAACATTACAAAAGTCATTGTGAGATGAGGCTTGTTCTCCTCCTGGCTTAGACCCCTAACACGGCTGTGAGTTACTTAAAATAGCCGCGGGTGTTGTTATCCACATTAGAGAGTCGACAGCATCCCACTATGGATTGAGGCCAAAGAGAGAGAGAGAAAGAGAAATCAGTAGCCTGATGTGGGACAATTAGATTAGTTGTAGGCAAGATGCCAGGCGGCAGAACGATGTATGTGCATGTGTATGTGTTTGTTTACAGTATGTATCTGAAAGCAAGAATATAATTAGGGCTAGGTATCAAATATTAGTACCTTTGACTGTATTAATGCCTGCTTGTAGCACCAAACACTGAAAGTGGTCACAAATGCTGCCTGCTTGATGGCAAAGTAAATTCCAAGAAAAAAACCAAACAAAACAGAAACAGAGAGCAAATTATGCAATGAAACTACATACAATGAATAAATCAGATAAAAATATCAAAAAACATATAAATCAAAACACATGTGTAATTGGAAAATATAAATTTTAGACAAGCAAATACATTTCTTTTAAAAAAGCCAAAATGAAACTTATAAAACAGTATAAATTAAATCACACCAAAAAACCAACACGCCCCTGTAACTCAAACTACTTTCCATTGGTATCATCATATCTGCATTTTTCTCTCTCTGTGTACACAAAAGAGAGCATTGGTGTATTGCATGGATTATCTATTTAAAACGTCTCTATCGGCTGCATACAGCCTCAGGTTGGCATTTCATTAGTTTTAAAAGTGTGTACGTGTCTTTTTTTCATAAACAGTGAAATTCCCTCTCAGCCATTTTACATTTCTGTCAGAATGTTTTTGGCCTTTTGGCCCCTTTTTGGGAACACAAAAAGCAAAAATCTCCAGTCCCATTCAGGCCCTGCAAGTCCACCAAGCCTGCGGTGCTCCATCAGAGGGGCCTTGACCCTGTTTCTGTGGCTCAGTGGGATCTCACCTGAAGAGGAGGTGCTCAGTGTCCCTGTCCTCTGCCTTGCACACAGCACACACTCTCCTGTACAATTGTATGTCTTTTGCAGGACAATGGGGAATTCTGGGAACTACCAAAGTCAGTAAACTAAAGAATTCGAAACATGCTGATGTTTCTCTATGTTAAGGAACTGAAGGAAGCTCATATAGTGACATCTGTCCAACTCCAGGTACTTTATCAATGCAGTATTAAAGAAATTCAAACAAACTGAGCCCGAAATATGAATGGGATAAAACATGCAACTTGATGAATGTATAATGCCAGCGGAGAGACACACGAATAAAACAGCAGAAGGGGTGGGGGGGGTGAAGCCACAGAGAGCAGAGAGAAATCACAGAGCAGAGCAGTCCTTGTTCTGCCTGATATCCTCCTCTGTGACACCTTCTCCCTCAGGGTATTGTGACATCCAGAGGACATGTCTAAGCAACTCTTATCAGCATTTGCAACACACACAGTCACATACACACACAAACACAGTCAGACAGGATGATTCCCACTCAGGTCCCATCTTGCGGAAAGTGTGCACCAAGTAGGTGTGTAGTGACAAAGCTGTTCTGGGTGATTTATTCGACGTCTTTCCCTTATAGTACTGATCCATTACTGTTATGTTCTTTGACACAAGCTCATGGTCCCTTTTTTAATTCCACCCGACAATTAAATAAGAAAGATAATGACTTTGATGTGAGCTCTATATAATTCGTGCAGAAATGCATATGTGCACTGCATCAATAGAAGACCTCTCTATCTTCAGACCTCCAGTTAGCCAGGCACTGTTCATGGTTCATTTACAGAGCGACTATTTCTGGCCTGCACATCATCCGGAAAGCCCTTCAGTAACATGTATGAGGGGACACTACTCACGTGTGGCCATCATGTGCTCTGTACATATGACACTTACAGTACATGGCACTATCGGGACTATAAATGGCTGGAGCTGAGGCACAGATAAACGTCAGCACTGTTTTAAGCAGCCTGCCATGTGGGCATGTAAGAGGTGAGGACAAGGTGATAAGTAAAAGAGGTGGAGTTTTTGTTGTTGAAATGCTGGAGTGTTTGTGCTTAATGGTGACAAATGATAGACCCTAAATAGCAGCACGCTGTTAATAACAGTGCTAATCTGTGAGACCTTTAGCATATAAATTTTAATAAGGGACGCAAAATTTTACTTTGTTACCAGACAACAAAATAGTAACTAAATGCTAAGGAACCATCAGTTAATGAGAAATTTAAAATCATTAACTCAGTTAATGATTACTTACTTAAGAAACTAATGAGTAACGTATAATTGATAACTTTTATTAAGTAATTCCCTAATCAGTTCTATAGAGGACTATATACAAGCAGATAATAATTAGAACAGATACCGATGAATTACATACTGGTAACGAGGTAACCAGTATTATGTATCCCTTCTAAATTAAGTCACAGATAAAAATGAAGTAAACTATTACCTATTGATTAATTATTATAGGATCCACAGTCTGCTCTTTAATAATTCGTCATTATCTACAACATAGTCCTCCATTAGGAATAATTAGAGAAGTACTTCTTAACAAGTCATCAATTACCAAGTCATTCCTTATTTGTTTATTAACTAACTAATCATTAATTAGTAATCATTAACTACTCACAATAGTGAGTCAATAAAATTTGATTAGGACTCACTCATTAACTTATGTCACTTGCAGTTAGCTCCTCAGTTGCTCCTCTTTTGTTCTCCTGTGAACAAACGAGGCCCCTTAATGTAAAGTGTCATACCTATGGTGCAAAAAAAGAGAACTGCATGCTTGCAGGTCTTTGTTCTGGCGAGTCACCGGGTCTTGGTAATTGGGTGAACCCACCTCAGGCTTTGTGGAAATCATTTCAGAAATTCGGTTACTGCTTCTGCTTCTTGGCTGGCAAGCAGGAAGCTGTGCCTTTTCACCCCAGGGTGAGCTGGATTAGTTCAGTGGAAAGCCAAAGCAGGAAAAAATTTCCATGCCAATGTGATAAGTAGCCAGTTGTGGAGAAAGGTTTCACATCCTTTAACAAGGCAAAAGTGACAATAGCATAAAAAGTCCTGCATTCAAAATCCAGATCCAAGTCCTCTGATAACTGGCATCTTATACCATATCTTCTATCTTATTTCTGTATTTAACTGTATTTAACACTTAAGACAACCTGATATTAGATGAGACAGCACACAAAATATAAAATATACTAATAAAAGGGAAAATGATCTTGCTATAAAATGACCTCTACTTATTTTATTTTGATGAATTTACTGTTCATCTGCATTTAGCCATATTCTACACACATATGCACACAGCTATATTTCAAAATCAGACCTTCTGCTGCATGTGCACGTGAAGGTGTGTGTGTGTGTGTGTGTGTGTGTGTGTGTGTGTGTGTGTGTGTGTGTGTGTGTGTGTGTGTGTGAATGTTAGTTGATGTGAGTCCAACAGCTGGAGGGAGCAGATGTTACATGGTGTCCCAGAGGTAGCAGAAGGCCACGCGCCATCTCACCATGTCCCAGTGCTTACACAGACAGGCTGGCTTAGGTTGGAGACTAGGCAGGCTGGGTGCTGCAGGGGGTCCACGGCAGAGAAACCAACTCATCACTGACGCTAATTAGTACTGAGAGAGGTACTGCTGCATACTGTAACTTCAGCTTGCCTCATTAAAAATGGTCAAATCTCATGTCCTGTCTTGATCTCTTGTGCTTGGTCTCTTTGATGTTTCTTCTCCTCAGTAATTATCCACCTTTACACATATTGGTCCAAATCGTTATTCCTATCATTATGATGTCATATTTTATTTCCGTGTCATAGTCAATTTGCATCATTTTGTGGCGCAACTCTCACTTTTTCATAGTTGTACATATTACAGCGTGTCTATCCAGTTTCAGCCATCTCCACTAAATACTGTGGTGTTTTTACCAAGTGTAATAAAAAGTGTCATAACGCCAACAGTGTAGCCTTTGTTCATTTGTGACTTCATGAGTCTGAATATAGACACCGCCTCAACATTAAAAACATTAACATTCACAGAAAAAGCAATAAATGCCACCAAGAAGAGCATATTTCCCATAAATGAACTTCCCAGAATGTCTTGTACAGCACTCACTGTCTCACAAGCTATTTAAGTGTCATACACCTCCTTTGTCTGTTTTCCTGCTCAAAGCTTTTTCAATCAAAGCTCAGTACATTCATGAAAATGATCTCTTAGCTTCATGTATCTATCCTTCTAGCTGTTCTGCCTTTCCGGTGCCATATTGTGCCCTGACCACCTATCTGTACACACCTATAACATGCACCTCATGTAGAACACATGTAAGGGGGCAGTCGTCCACACCCACTGTGAAGACATCATCCATCACTAAATAAATAAATTGTATACATATGTAAACCAATGAAATCCATTTCTCCATAATCATCTCTGCTAACATTTAATTCAGAACATGTTGCAGCAATGAATCTCAGCAGCTGACTCTTTAATACTGGATCAAAAATCTATAGAATGGCACATTATTGTACACTATGCCTATTCCATACATTTTCATTAGACTGCATTAGTATTCAACCCAACCCTACAATGTATGAATTGACAGCCTCTGACTTTGTTCTCCTCCATCTGTCTCTTTCAAGGTTGCCAGCAGGTCGAGGTGGGTGTAGCCATCTAACCCGGGGCCTCGTTGGTAAAACGTTCTTTGATTCATACTTTGAATTAGTCTGAAGATTATTCCAGATGGTGCACTCCTGTTTGATTTATTTAAAAAAAAAAATACAGACTCCACGAATCCATTTATAAGTTCTATGTAAGCTGTAATCTATTAATCATAAATCAAATGACCTTAAACTTCACCTGCTTTGTGATTTCATATCATATACTGGCAGCACAAATCAGGAGAAGATCAAACTTATGATGGCAAAGGGCATAAAAAAATCAGGCAACCTGTATTTTTGATGTATAATAAATGTTGTAAATGTATGTTTTGACCTTTAACTACAAGGGAGAAAAAAAACATCCATAACCACAACGTTAAGACATCAGGACACTGCCAGCTGGATTATTACAGTCACGTTGCACACAAAGTTCATGAAAAAGATACACACAGACCATAGTCAACAGAAACATCACTAAAGTCAAGTCTAGACATATAGATAAGATCATTTCCACATCCAATCAATGTTTTATAAATTACTGCTTACTCCTCTGCTTAGTTCTTACTTAAGATTAAAACTGGTTGTGAATCTGTTTTATTAATGAGGCACCTGATGTCTTGAACCTGGACAGACAAGTTCCTTAGACTGGCTCCGGATATCATCTGTCTCTTACCATTATCACTTACTTTCATAGTTTACTTTTTGTTTTTCCTTTACAACACCACATACACTCTCTCAACAATGCAACTGACACTGACTTACAGAATGCAAATTCATTTATTACAATACTCTTGTCTCTAATTTTGCATTAAATATTGTTTAAACTATAGACTTTAAGTCCTGTGCAGTCTCCCTCTTTGTCTAGCTCACGGGGCCTGGCGTGTGACAGCACCAGCTCATTTCAAACCAGTGTTCCCCAGGTGGTATTTTTCAATTCAAGACTAGTGATGGACAAGAGTGCCATTCACAAATGTCTTTGTAAGTCTGTGCATAACGTGAGATCTCATAGCATAGTGGGGGGATGTAACCACCTGAATTGCAGCTCATTGTAAGTCACATCACGCCTCACAGTACTTTAGCCAGCCAGCACCCTGCACTCATGGTCAATTATGATTCCTCTGCTTTATGGGGTGCTGTTTGGTAGGAATGCAAGGGGTGTTTATGTTCAAGGGCAAGTCCCCGTAGAGTAAATGACACCAATCCACTCCCAACCTGGCTTCACTCATCGTCCCTTCATCCCTGTTCATTGATCCAGAGTGGAGACAGTAAACAGCCTTACTGATTTCTCTCTGCAGAGTGACAACTTCCAAATATAAATCCTGTATGAAACTCTCTGAACGCAGCATCTGCTGAGAAAAGAGCATGAGGGACACATATTATCACCACTATTCAAAAAGAGATGACAAAAGCATAAAGCACTTCACGAGTCTTACGCATCAGCTGTGATAAATACCCCCACAAATCTGCCTTAATATGAAAAATCTGCTGGTACTTGCACCATTTTGATATGCATGAATGCATTCAAGCTTCCTTCATGCATAATTTGCATTAAACTTATAGCTTGTTTTTGTGCAGCGTGGTCTCCAAGAAAAGCTGTTGAGCTGCAATGACAACCACGGTTGTTAGTTTTTTTTCTCGAGGCAAACGTCTTATTTAAAATTCTCGCCTTTCAGAGAGATCATAACACTTCAAATGCTGACGTACACATCATTGAAATCAAGATGACCTTGAATAGAGAGGTGGCCCTTAGCATCGATTTAATCCTGAGCTGTTACCAACCTATATGTCCTGTCCAAGCAACCTTTAAAAAACCACTCTGTACCCTTTCTTGGTTAATTACAGTAAGTAAGACTATCAACGGGAGGCTTAAATTTTAAAACATGTATCACAGATTTTTAGTAGATTAGATCATTTTAAAACGCCATCCAATAGATTTGATCGGCCATCCCAGACAGGCCAATGCGCTTTATAACAGTTCATTTCATGCGTTTTGGCAGTGCACAATAAAGACAAGACAATCACAGAATGTGACTACAGAAGCAGGAATTTATTTCCACATATCTGCTCATAAAAGTGAGAAACACAAGTATGAAGTCACCCACATGCATGTATATATTGGTCTCTGCTTTCCAGAAAAGAGTGGGTTCTTTTGAATCGTCATTGATCCACTGTTCCTTCCATTCAGATAAAAAAAAAAGCGACTTGAGCTGACCATTTTACACTCAACTTCAATTTCCTTCTTAACTGCACTGCCACCTTGCACCCAAGGAAATGTAGTAAACTATTAATTCCAAGATCTACAGACATGGGGTAATTGCAGTGAGATTGAGGTAGTGAGCTTGCTAAGATGTCTCAGCACTGAATGTTGAACAACACTCGAACAATGGTTATGGATGTTGCAGTATTTCTGACACAGCTGTACAGCTCATCAAGCAGCAGATAATTACTATATTTTTTGTGTGTTCCCTGGGGGACGACAATGCAATAGAGCATGTGGGTTAAAGCTCTATAAACACTGAACAAAGCCAGAATGAATCTCTATAATTAAAGTTACCAGGTTGAAAAGCAAATAATATGACCCGCAGTCCTTCCCCAAGGGCATTGAGATCATATATATATCTTTACTGTTGCTGTAATCTGCAAACTTTGTGGTCGGGATAGGACATAGATAAGTGTTTTAGAATTAATTGGATATGGGAGACACTGATGTGGTTTATGGTAGTCAACTTGTCACACTGACAGCTCAGCGAATGCTTCCACTAAGGGGAACGTAAGAAGAAATGAGCTGAACAGAAAGCAAGAAGCCGCATGTGTAGGTGACAGTTGTTGCCATGTTTACACCAGTACATGGCAATAAATTTTCCTCTCTGCAGCTAAACAAATCAAAATGATTACATCATCGTCATTTAGCTATGCAGAGCCAGAGTGAGGAAAGATACTTTTCCCATACACACAATTTAAGGATACATGTACACTGTGTGCAAAAAAGGTTAATTTGATGTTTTTATCTCGTTACAGAACTCAGACTTACAGTAAGAGCAGTGACCAAATAAACATGTGATGTTCTTTCAGTAGTTTTTGTAAGGGCAAATTATCTACTAATGCAAGTGCACAGAAGGCAAAATTAACTCGTGAATGCTGACTCATCACACATAGTACATGCAGTGAAAACAGGTACAGCGTATAATTCACTAACAAGCAGGTAAAATCTTAGATATGCCAAATGTCCCACTGATTGAATGTGACCTTGGACTCAAAGTTAGATCAGCACCCTGGACAGCAGCCAGCAGTAGTACAAGTGGAGGTGCAGTGGGGAGTGTCTCATTAGCAATATAACGGCACAGGGTGATTTAATTGTCAAAGACAACCACATTTTACAATGTCCTGCTCTACCTGACCTAGTCATCGGTGTGTTCCACTCACCACATGTGCGTAGTGGTTTGTCACTTTCACTGCCAGAGCCATACATGTACCGAAACAGAACTGTCTAAAATCTAAAAGCATTAAATGTGTTTTTCATGCTTATTGTCTTTACTTTACTATACATTCCTCAACATGTAGATACAGTACATACTCTACATTGATGCATAGCTGAGTGTAATTGAAAAGAATTCCCTTCACAAACTGTTTCCAGGTGAATGCAGCTGTGCACTGTGTAAATGACAGTACACAGTTTAGGAGAGTCCATTTTAATTAAGTAGCGAGGAAACTATTTAATTTGTTTGGATTAAATCAACAGTGATAGCCATATGGGATACCAAAGGAGTCCTGGCATGACTCGGTTCCTGAGAGAAAATTGTGTTTCATTTATAGCAGGGTCCTTGTTTTCTCTCCCCTGAATAGCAGACTGTGTGTTTTCAAAAACCCTGTTGTGGTGCCCTCATACAACATCATGGTTGTCATCTCCTGCTGTCCAAAGCATCTGGAAAAACAGATGATAAGTACCCATTTGTTTGTGTACACTCATGTAAAATTAAGTTTTGTCCAGCAGGGGGTGTTTCACGTGGCCTTGTAATATTTCAACATCCAGTATAACACTTCACTGAATTATAAAAGACATGAGGCCGTGACCCCAATTCACTCTCAAATGCCTGTTTTTTAGCAGCAGGTTGATGGGGTTATGATTTATTACTAATGTGTGCGTTCCTGAACGTCACATGAGGCTAAAAGAATACAGTAGCTGCAGAGGTGGATCCCAGGTTTATTATTCTGAAAAAGACCAAGATATGTGATATGTGGCCTTCAGTAAGAGAGCAAATCTCTCTCCTACTCTGTTCCTCTCCCTAAAAATCACTGTGTTTTTCTTTGTTCCTCATTCTGTCACTCTTCATATTTCTCTCTTCACCACCACTGCCTCCCACTGACTCAAATATCTCTGTTGCGATGCACACCATGGCACTTTGTCATCATGTTAGGTAAGGGCAATTTGTTGATGATGCAAATTCCAAGGTTACTTTACCTCTCTGGATGCTTGTCAGAGGACATTTTAAATATTCAGCTGGGACACTGTTCTGGAACAAAGCCAGGGATACACATATTGTATCTCTTCATTTATTTACATTCCAGTAATGCTATGTATTTACACACACATCCTGCTTTGTGCTCGGGAAGTGAAGGTCGACATGCAATCCCCAGCACTGTGAAACACTATCTCAGAGGTAATGAAAGTTTAACATGTATTGTAAATGCGTGTGTATGCATGATTATAAGTCTATGGCCAAGTACACACCGGGAGCTGAAATTGAAATTGACTTACTGAAATTGTGCTGCTTTATTTATGTGCAGCTATGTAAGCTGTGCAGATTATAGCCAGAAATAGGGGTCACTGACCTTAGGAGCGACTGTGCATGCCAATCATGGATAAAATTGCTGTCTAATCAATGTTTTACATGTTGTGCTCTGTACTCACAGAAGGTCACAGTAAGGGAATTAAAGTGGAGGTTGAAAAATATCTGGGAGCTGGATTTCAAAATACAGGACTGATGAATGTTGCATCATCATTCTGTCTGCTTTATTGATAAAACTTAGCACGTGTTCAATCTCTCTGCAGCCCCTGTTCCCAAGACTTACTCATCTCTTTCCGCTGACATGTAAGGTTTGTATCTGTTATGTTTCCAAACCGGAATATTGTGAATACATTCATTGTAAGATATTTACTCTGGACGGAGATGCGCTCCCTTCTCAGTGATTATGAAATGTTGATCAGCTTGTCATGGTTTGTTGTACATGTTCTGGTTGACAGCACCAATTATGTCTGTCGTACACAGAGCACAGCACACTAGAAGCAATGTGTTTCACGCACTGTTTTTTCATTTTCATGCATGAATATCAGCAGACTGTCAGCCAGAGTTTCTCAACTTTAGTGTCATGAACCCATGAAGGAGGTCACCTGATATGCAGATGCAGCAACAGGGTTTAAAAAAAGAGATGAATTTATATTTGTATCTTGTATCTTGACTGAATTAAACACGTCTGAAACCAAATAGTAAATATTTTCTAACTAATCCCCCTGAAGTTGTTCCAGAAGTCTATTCCTAGTGATGCCAGACATATGACATAATAAAATAAACATTATCATGGAAAAGCAAACAAACACTGTATTTGTTGGCGTTATGAGAATTTAGAGCACAAAAATAAAGTCCTTAACCACAAACAGTTAAGCTTTCCTTATTTTGCAATGGCTGATTAAATGAAATGCAGGAGCTGTGTTTCACACTATTTTGACCCTGTTGAGTATGTACTGCGATCACGAACAAACATTCTTTTAAACATACCAGCAGGTGGTACAGTTGGGATGCTTTTCCTGCCAGTGTGGTGTTAATGAGCACTTTCCTCATGTTGTGTAAATGGACAATACTAAATTTTAAGTAGCTTGCTGGTAGTTTGATTACATTCTCACTTGCATAGTGAGTTAGTGAGTTAATTACATGTTTGGTAGTTTTGTGTAGGTGTCAAAAAATGACATTCCTTGCAGTTTCTCTTAGGTGGGACTTTTTAATTTAAGTTTATTTAATTAAACCTTCACCCTGTGGTAGCATAGTTTTAAAACTAGTACTGTAGATGTTTGACACTAAATATCTGCATTGGGCTGTGGTTAGTGTTTCTGTAAATATTGTCACATTTATGCAAACAATACAGAGAAGAACGGTCATTCATCACACCATCTACTTTTGCCTTGATTCCCATCTTGTGTCCTTTGAACATATAGAAAGTAAGCTATTGATAAACATACATCCTCCACTGGTATTCCGGTCTGTGACTATGTGGGAATATGGGTCATCACATGTCTTATGTGAAATACATTTATGAGCAATTTTTTATTACAAAAGGAAAAAAACAAGTTTTTAGCCTGTTCTTGAATTCCTACTTTATTCCTCCCACTTGTTTTGTTGTCAGTCTTCATTCATTTACTTCCAACATCTCTGCCATTTCATCAATCAACTCTCTTAGCTCCTTATATCAGCCAATCAGTTGTGGATGTTGGTCTTTAAATATCACTGCAGTTCTGTCTGTCAGTCTTTTTTTAGACTATGTATTGTGAAACCCTCTAGCTCTTCACCACACTAGTGACTCTATGTTCTCACCACCAAATCTTTTCTCTGTGTCTCAGTTTAATGATAAATGTCGTCATTAGTCTCTGTTTGATCTCTTTCTGAAGTTGGTTTTGACCAAAGTGGGTATTTAATGATTCTGATTCACTGCCTCTGTCTGTCTGTGTCTCACCATAAGGTCTTTAACTGTATACAGCATTGCTAATGGCTCCTACAAGTGTTGGCATAGAAACCATTACAGCACAAAAGCCATGCTATACCAGAAATGTACAGTATCAGCTCAATCATTACCATCAATTAAGATGTGTTCAGACAGGTCCACAGCCTTCACTCCCTAGATGTTGATGTTCTTGCTGCATTTTCTTTAAACTGTAAATGCTCAAAGCAATTAGGGGTCAGATTTTTGTTAAGAACAGGTAAATAACAGGTGACATTTGGATAAAGTGAAATTTTAGAACTAGACTAGGGAAAAAATGCAAAGAAAAACAAAAAGAAACAAAAAGAAAAAATAGAAAATGTGATGAAATTTGATTGATTTCATGCTATCTAAACGAATCATTACTACTAATCAAATAATCATTACTACTTACAGTCCGTTACATTATGATTTGAATGATTCTATATGCATGAACCACATACTAGAGATACTTGTCAGTATAATGTAATAGAATATGGAACAACACTGCCTTTTCAGATTTGAGTTCATGCCATAGAATTCCTTTGCCTGATAAAACTGAATCTCACAGTCCTTTGATTACATTGTTTTAAACTCGTATACAATACCTGAAGCTGTACTTCATGCCACTGGGTCATTGTTGGATGTCTGCGGCTAACCATGTGCTGTTGTTTCTACAGTTTGTCTGGCACTGTTGCCACTGGTCAGCCATTCAGCCTATTGAACTAATGTTGAACTAGTTAATGCTTGTTGCTTGTTCAGCTGCAAGATTCAAAATTTGGGGCTATATTTCCTTATTTTTTGCCTCTCCTTTCTTTTTACTTCCACAAATAAATGATAGTGCAGAGCAAAGCAAAATTGCTCTCCGCACAGACAAAGATCTCTTTTGTGCATTTCTGATGCTTAATTAATTATGCAGACTCCACTCCAGGGCATCTACGAGGCACTGTGGAGCCTGTTCATACCGTATATCATTCTGCCATTCAGAGTGAATTACCTTATATGTTAAAGCTACTGCCTGCTGCTCTGTTGGGTTAGGTAATGAATGAGCATTGACCTGCCAGATAAGAAGCATCTAGTAAGCTTGTTTTCAAGATCTTAACAATGCTTTAAATGTTATTCTTAACTCCACTCCAAATACTCTTTTTATATATGTCTTTTTATACTTTATCAACTCTCATTTCCCACACCACCTTATATTAAACACATAAAAAGGTTTTAGCCCCGATTGAAACATGACTTTAGGCACAGAAGGGTCAGTATAGACTGAAATATCTTGGGTTTATATTGCTATGGCATCTAGAACATAGTGAACATAGTAATTTGGCAAATGCCATCATGGGGCTGACATTTGTGCTTCTTGCCATGAAACGTGGTATATATATCACCCATTAGATGAGTCTTAATGACTTTGATGATCCTTTGACCTTCTTTCTAGTGCAACCAGCAGGTCATGGTTTTCACTTATCCAGTGAAGTATCTCCACATCTACTATATGTATTGGAGAATGATTTGGTGTAGACATATTACTGCACTCTGCTAATGAATTCCTATTTGGAGTCTCAACAACCATTGCATGAACTGCCTTCAAACTTGGGACACACATTCATGTCCCTCTATGGAGGAATGGCAATAGCTTTGGTGATCCTTTGACCCTGTTATCTAGCACCATAATCAGGTTCAAATTTCAATTTGCCCAAAATTTTGGTTCATGATCAAATATATGACGATAAATACATGATCCATAACATTCCCAATGATATTTCCACCAACCTAAGTAGAACTTTGTCCTTGGTGCTAATTAGCATGTGGAGTCATACCAGCACACTGCCTGCTTTGCATCATTATGTTAGCATTGTCATTCTGAGCATGTCAGATGTTGCCCTAAATGAAGCCCATGGCACAAAAAAATGGGCAAAGATCTAGGTGTTTCAATCCAGTAGACAATGAACAGGATGAACGGATGGATGTCCAATTAAATGTCAATGCGGTTAGCCTCCATAAGCCTCTTAATCCTATCATCTAATTACCACCAAAACGTTAATCATCAGTCTGTACTCTGTGTTATTGATTGCTCTCATTGCCACCATTGACTTTATGCCTCTTTCTGCTGAGTGGTCAATTCAGCACCGCTCACATCCACTCCATGGTCTCTCTTTCTAGTGTACATCAGTTTATCAAGTGGGCACACGTGCACACACGCATGAACGCGTGTGCAAACATGCCCACAGTTACACGCATTACAGCTTGGCAGATGTATTGGAAAAGTGGCTGACTGACGACACAGACGCACAGTCACATGTCCCGATTTTGTCACCTCCAAGCCCCAGGCAATTACAGTCCCACTCAGCAGTCTTCTCAAGGTCTGTGTGACACCTATGGCGTACAGTAGTGCAATGCATGTGCGTAACAGTATGTGTATTCATTCCATTTGCAACTAAACATTTGGTTCAGTGCAGAATTCGCTTCTGTTTAGTTTGCCATATCAACTAAATTATTAGGGTTTTTTTGTCAAATGCGATCTAAGTACAGTCCAAACCTTGAACAGAAATTCAAAATTGTAAGTTCCAGCTGGCAGAGTGTTGCCTATTAAATGATCTTAAGTCAAGTTGGCCCAACACATAGCCAGGTAGAACAATCAATACGGAGGACAAATGAGAGATGAGAGCTGGAAGATCCTCCCAGTGACACAGTTGGTGTTCTGTAGCTCCAGGTTAGTCAGTTTGTGATAATATTAAAATGTATTTATGCAGCACCTTTCAAAACAATATTATAAGATAGCAGAAACATCTTTCAACATAAATCAAAACAAAATGAAGCCACACTTAAGAGCAGTTTGTCTGACAGGTAAGCTGTAGGAGGCTGTTTTAGAACAACTGTGGGACCCTGCTTTATTATAGATCTACAACATCAAATACCTCATTACAGGTCAGATTGAGCTGTGAATTGTTTCAAAATGTGTCTGTAAAGCTCTCCACCTCTCACCTCATTTACAGTTACAAATGAGAATGATGACTAGTATCTTGAAAGTGTTATGCTCCCAAAGCTCCTTTTAAAACATGGTCTCACCAAAATTGGTGAGTGACTATAGAGATAAGACTCCCACCAGCAGTACTACTGGCTTTGTGTGTGTTTTTTCTGCATGCTGCTCCTAAAGTCCCCTCCTCTCTGATGGCAATTGGCTACAAGTGCTCGCTTCCACATTAGGAGGCAGGTGGAGGGAAGGTAGAGAGCCAGACAGAGAGAGTGAGAAAGAGTGAGAGGAAGAGAAACAAACAAAAACTCACCCAGAAGTGGTGCGCAACAATAACCTTGCGCAACACTTGCATTTATTATATCACATCTTAGAATCACTGCTGAAATGGAAGATGTAGATGTAGATTTCTGTTCAGCTGCAGTATCATGTATGTTTTCTGAGCTGTCATATAAGGGAATGCCTGAAGATTTAATCAGGTGAGGCACATATCTCTCTGCATTGTAATGGCAGTGAGACAGACCCGCTGTGGTGAATTGGTTAAAGACATTTAGATCTCTCTGTGGCCTGAAGTTTGAATAAGTTTAATATAAAATATTTCATACATATATAATGGGTTAGAATGTGAATTCGTGTGAAAAGTGCTGCTGAATTATTGCTTTCAGTTACTCTCTATGAGCGTTGACAGTAAGTGACAGTAGTGAATGCGGACAAAGCGTCAACATTGCTGTTGTCTATACATTACACATTCTTCAGTGTACTGAAATGAGACAGTTTTGTGCTGCATTATCTATACCCTTAGGCTAGACTGTGCCTGTGATTATATCCAAATCTCTTGCTTCAAATCTCTGGAAGCTCCATTGCCAATAGAGCAACACAGGGGTTCTGCTTTCGCCTTCCCAGCTCCCTGGCTGTGCAGCTAGCCCCCTGCAGATTCTCACAGGGCATCCACTCAGCACTGTTCTGCAACAAACACTCAGCTTCTAATACTGTGATTATATGGACTTTTGGGTACTTATACTTGCACCTGGGGTATGAATTTGGATTTAGCACTATTATACCATGACAACAGCATATCTTAGTCCCACAAAGAAAATATTACAGCAGCAAAAATACAAAATACAGTAGTCCTGTGAGTGGGACTTAACAATTACAAGTCAGCCATTTGTCTGGCCTTTGAGGCTGTGGTTCTACTTTCTTTTATACTTAAGACAGAGAGAAATAATTTCTACTGTGAGGATCACAGGTGATAGCTAGAGGTCCTGAGACAGTGGCCCCTCTTGTCCCAATGACACTGGCTTTATTGTACCTCAGGTGTGAGGACTAAGTGGTCCTGCATTATTTTGCATGAGGTGATATTTTTACTCCATGGACAAGAAGCCTTATTATAAATCAAGTAATGTCTGTGAATGGATACTATTTCTGTCATATTTTTCTTTACAAGCACTGGTGAATCCTATCCCCATCTATTCCAGTTTGTTAACATGGAACAAACCAAGACACCAGTGAGAATAGTAGTTCAACAAAACTACTTCATAGAGGTGAATTAGGCTTAGTATACAAATGGACCTGCTCCAAAATGACATCAAGTTTACCTTTATGTACCATGTAAGCAGTTCCTATTTAGCTTAAAAGTTGGAAAAATATTTTCATCCCACACTAGAGAACAGCATTTTATATACGCTGCTGTTAAAGAGCTCGATTTGAGCTCCAGGCTAATTGAATTCCTAGCATTCTGTCTTTGATCTAAACACAGCGGAGATCAGGTGGATAACTCATCTATTAGAATGAGCCATCATTACGAATTTCACAGGCAAAAACCTTTTTGCATACTTAAGGCAGCTTCAGTTTAAAGCAATGCACAACTCCTCGAAAAAGAAACTGACCTAAAGCTGGTTCCCATGGCAACTGAATGGACTTAAATCAGAAGAAGTGAAGTCTTTCACATCCCAAAACTCTAGAAGTATAACTGCCTGCATCTGTCTATAGATATGGTGAGTTCAGCAGAGGGCTCGCAGTGACACAGGCAGACCAGTTACACAGACTCCAGTGCTGCATCTACGTTCCCTATTGTCATTTGACTACTTTTCTTCAGTTTAATGGCTACTTCACAAGATTATCTGCCCACTCACATTTTCAGAGCAGAGATAAAGTATTGCATGCTCCCTTTGTTTGTGAAAGTACAAAAATGTTATCAGTAGCCTACATAGAAAAGTCCCAACTTAATTCAGTTACAGTTAGAAATTCAGACACACTTAAGTAGAAAGAGTGAACAGTCACTTAAAATGTTTAAATTAGCATAGGAGTTTATTATTTTAAGATAGCCCTTAATTGTATTTTGAACTAACTTAATACAATGTAATGAATTCATCGCGCACAACCCAACAAATGCTAGAGACAACAACCAGCATGCCATCCTGATCTGTTGCACCGATTTCTGTCTTTGACACTGTAGGTTTTTTCATTCCTCAGGCTGCTGTTTGGTCTCTGGGGTGTACTGTTAAGCCTTCACATTTTTCTCTTCAATAGCTTTTGTCTGACTGAGGTTTTGATATTTGCTCTCGGCAGAAGTTCGAGACCCATCTTGCAGGTGCAACATGGGCAAATAACGGCCTGTAGCTCCAGATCTGGTGGCTAGCTGCTCCTGCATGCCTGTTACCAGGACATGACATGTTTAGGAAGAGCAGGCACGCAGACTCAAATTTGACTGCAACCATGGTTTGGGTTAAAATAAATATGTCAGCTAAGTTGCAAGTTGGTAATAGACTACCAAGGTGTGTCTTTCAGAGCAAGGAGCATTTGTTTTCAGAAAATGTGCAGGTTGAAAAAAGAGCATGGCACCTTTAATGTAGGCTACAGTAGTTCAAACCAAAATGGAGAAATGTCTTGCATCGTAGCTTTATAAGGAAAAGTTTGACATTTTTAGAAAAACCATGAGATTTAGATAAGAAGATTGGTGCCACTTTAATGTATGTATGTTAAATATGACGCTACCATGAGGTTAGCTGGTTGGACTGAGCCAGAGTCTGTTGTTCTAGTCTTTGCTAAGTTAAGGTAAGTTGCTGCTTGTGTAACCTTACCAGATATGAAGGCAGTATCAATCTTGTCATCCTTAAATGTTGACAAAATATTGAACTATTCCTTTAAACAAACACTGAGTTACCCTTGTGACTCTGACCCTTGTTGCCCCATACAACATGTGGCGGTGAGTCAAACTCAGCTGACTGAATCTTAAATGTCTGCTTTGCTTTGGCTGACATTCACTTACTTAATCAGTTTTCTCAATAGTTCAACTCCTGGCAGTCACACTGTTTTTGTGTGTGTTTTTCATATTTGCAGCTGAAGTATATCAATGTGTTGTAGTTCTCTAACACTCTAAACTGTCCAGCTGGACATCTGAAGTAACAAGAGAGCTTCAACATATACAATGTTTTGGGGTTTATTTCTGTCTATTATCAAGACAAACATTTTGCAGGGGCAGGAGTGCAATAGTTCATTGATGTATGACAATGAACAATAATCAGAATGGATTCTCAGCATTGCAGGTGAAGACTGATGTCTGACTGATGCCATAAAAAGCAGAGTCTACAGGTGTTCATTTCAACTGATCAATAGCTTCAGATTTCTCAAGGGAGTCGCTCATCCCTGATTGAAGGCATGTTAATCAGTGAAATCCCCTGTCATAGTCGGATGTTAACCATCAAATCCATGACACATGCATGTTTGCACGCATATACAAGCACATGTACATGAACATAATCAGAAGGTGTCAGCATGCCAGTGTGAGATATGAATTCATCACCTGTGTAAACCAGGATGGTAATTACAGTCTCTCATTTATTCAACCAACACATTTTCATTTGCTATTTGGCAGGGGATCTGACTGGATTCACTCTCAGTGTGCTCCTTAATCTTTCATCTAATCTCTAAAAGAACATTGCAAGTTGTAAAACAAGCAATGATTGATGATACTTGTTCCCTCCAGATTTAGAGGATTTGGCTCAGGTGAAGGATAGTACAATTTAAGCTTTGAGGACATGGAGCACTTGATAAAAAAAACAACAACAACAACAACAACAAAAAAAAATAGAACATATTCAGCAGCTGAATGTAACTTTCTCATGTAATTTTGAGTTTACTAGATATTTAAGATTTTCATTTCATGCAGCATTGCAGTTCTACTTGACCACATCTTAAAGGCAAATTGTACATTTGATGCCAAGTTACTATATATCCTTCCTGTCCAGTTTGCTAACTTTGGTAACTCTGAATGTGACATTTTTTGATAAACTTAAGGATCAAGGGTTTGTTTATAGTAGATAAGTTAAGATAGGTATAAATAAATGGAAATTGCATAGTCACAAAGCTGAAAACAGGCAGATTTTCTAACCCCATGAAAAGTTTAGAGATATGTGATTGACAGGTGATTCTCACTGGACAGCAGCACAACAAACATATGATGATCTAGAATATGGTGTTGATTAAACAACCTAGTTTATATATGTAGTCCCGCATATAAAGTAGTTAAGATCAGCTCAGCCTTGGATACCTACAGCATAAAATGCAGCATCCGCTTTAATGCAGCTGTAATATTCATCCAAGAACATCATAGAGTAATTAAACAGGGACAACTTTAAAGCAGAATGAGTACTTTTACTTTTGATCCTTAAAGTGCATATTGCTGATAACACTTTCATTTCAGGAAGGTTTTGAATGAAGGACTGGTATTGAAGTATTTTCACTCTGTGTGTTAGGTAAGGGATCTTAGTTCTTCTTCCATGACTGAACATTTTTATACTGCTGAGGGATATTGGCAGTGATGAGTTTGAGTTTAAACAGAGGAAGAATAGATATCTACTCTCTGTGCCATTGACATGACATACAAGAGGGATATTAACAAATCCATGTGATATGAGGAAATTAAAAAACTATATAACCTGTATGGAAATACTAGGAGAATGGTACAATCATGGTAGTACACCACAGTTCACATTTTATTAATAATAAAAAAATATTTATGTATTATTAGCTGTCTGTGTAATGAGAAACTCCACACTGGAAGACAACACTCACAGAAACACAGTCAGGGTGCCCGTGTGCATTGTTTGATGATAAATTACAATTATGCACAGGGTAGTTTGAGTTACAGTCAAATTGTAACTGTAAAGTGTAGTTTACACTGTTTATTATTGAATTCATTTCTAACCAGCTTCAGTGTGATTATATACTATTTACAACAGAAAAGTTATTTGGTATAATTGGGTAATGAAAGTAAATAATGCAAGCACTGTCATCCACAGTTACCTGAGATTATTAATTTTTCATGAACCAATGCCATGGATTTAGACCCCCCCTACTGGTTGTCCCTTCTTATTACAACACTGCTTTTTAGATACAGTATTTAACAGCATTGGTGTCTTAATGCAATCAAAGCCAGCTGGACGCTATGTTTGTAGATTGATATCCAAACAGTATTGCAAGAGATGGCAATATGACACCCTCTTTTGTTACAGCTAACAATGTAAACAGCGGTTATAAACAGCATGATCTGATGTTCAGATTGTCCTCCAAAGCGGTAGTGCATGTGTACAGTCTACTCAGCTTACTGTAAATAGAAATGCTCTGCCCTGAGATACAGTGTGGAGTCACTACCAACATTAATTGCACTGCTGATTTGGACAGTGATATGATTTCTTCCACCAGTTTAACACTGTCACCTCCGCATCAATATACTTAATGAGGCCCCATGGGACGTTTCAAGGATATGTCAGTCTGGTGTTGCTCAGGGTTGGACACGCGAGCTTTGCCTGTAGGTTACAGGATATTGTCCCCAGCATGACCACACATTAACCTTTTTATGTATTCTAATTATGCTGAGGACTAGCCTGGCACCCTGTCTTCACCTGACACATAATAATCTCCCACTTTTCAACCCATGGACTAATTAGCATATGGTGCTTATGAAATGAGTAGGCATTACTGTTAAGACTAATTGAATTATCAGCATGAAGTATTTGTTTTTAAGGTTTTATTTTTCCTGCTTTTGTACACTTTTCTGCTCTCTGTTGCACGAGATGTTAAGAACTCTTCCATGTTCACTGAAAACAGGTGAATGAATTGTCGGTACCACAAAATATCTGCAATGTATTTTTCTTTTTCTTTCCATCATTTTCTCTCTATAGTGAAATGGTTTTACATGCTCCATCATCCAGTTCTATCTTGGCAGACGTTAATGTATAATTAAATCAAACGACAAATGTTTTTAGAAAGATTTTTAAACTGTTATTCTCTATTTCTATGTTTTAAGTTCACCTTGAGTTCCTTTAAACTTGTTTTATGTTGGTACTGCGGGACATGTTCACAAGACATTTGTGAAAATGTGTAGCTCTTCTGCTATTAAAGTAGAATTCAATACAACATTTAGGTGTCAGTATGTTTTATTATAGATTTTTTTCTAGAATTCTGCAGTGCTCATAGAGCTTGTATAAAAGCCTTCGTCCCACACACAGCACAGTAACAGTTGATAAATAAATAATAAGAATAATTAAAAAAAACTTTAACATTCACAAGACAGTATTCCCAGTTACCCTCACATTCATTGGTGCCTATCTTCATTAGAAATCCAAAGTGAAAATCACAGAAGCATCATTTCCACTCCTACGTTATACACAATGTAATGGAAATGAAAATAAAGACAGAACAGCTTTAGAAAACCACTCTGGAGACGTGTTTGGAAATGAAAAGCCATTTCCAATTTTCTGAAGTCTAGTTATTCTCCTGTAAGCTAAGTTTTAATGTTTTGAAATGTATTAGGTTTACCCAACAGGTTTCACTAATTTTAACTATCTCCAACATTTTTCTTTGTTGCCTCTTTGCTGCAGGGTGCAGTAGCTTATGCGTCACTACTGGGCTTTTTATCTTCATTTCATATGTATGAATAAATGCGTTAACACAGAGTCATTAATGCATACAAATGTGGAGACCCAGAGGAAATTAAATCCAGTTAAATTGGAAGCCAATCAAAGCAACCTCGTGTGGCTTTTTACAAAGTTCACTTTAAATATCAAGCCATTAGCAACAGTATGTTGTATCTTTCTTCCAACACAAAGTAAAACTTCCATCATAGTGACAAACGATACAAAAGTGAAGAGGAAAAAGTGAAAGGTGCACTAGTATTGCTCTACATAGAAAAATTCCCTCTCGTCTTCCATACAGGCATGAACCTTTATAAAATAAACATCTAGGAAAACAGTTTTAATGATAAACAAAGTTTCTTTAGCAAATAACGATATGGCATTCATGTAAGGAATATTAATTTCACAGAATATATTTTCGCTTCATCCAGTGTTTTTTCATTCCAGTTTCACTGGGTGTTAATTTGACACATTCCAGCCCACCTTGTGTACTAAAATGCCCTGTGGGCATTGACTGAGACTCTTCTGTCACATAAAGTTGGAGGCAGGTGACCAAACGAGAAGTGCATGTGACCGACACTGAAAAGAGTGCTTGTCCTCACACACACACAAACAAACAGACACTTACACTCCCTCAGCCGAGGACACACAATGTCCATTCATTGTTTTCATGTGAACCGAAAGTTTTTGTTCAGATCAGAGAAGTTCTGCTTCATCCTCGTCATCCTCTGAGCCTGAGGGGCCCTGGCGAACCTCTTCGTACCACTTGTTGGTCAGGGTCTTCATCTGGATCCGCCCATGTAACAGGTCCTGTACCGCACACAATGGTACATCAGCACACAAGCAAGAATCATACAACAAAATATCTTGGAATCAAAAAGCAGCAAAATCCAGTGTTGTTAAGCTGTTAAGCTACCATGGGAGATTTGGACTTATCATGTATGTTTTGTTTTGTTTTTTCTTTGTTTTTTGTTTTTTTATCTTGAATAGTTTCAAACTCCTCCCCTAGTCAAATGATATAATTTGCACTGTTTTGTGTAACAAAAATTCAGGTAGAAAAGACTGCACATCAGTATTGCTGGGGCAACACAACAAAGTGACATTAAACTAATGTCCAAATGACGGTATACTGTGTGTATAGAGGGTTGACAATGATCATTTTACAGGTGAATTTTAAAAGGCAATAATAGGAAATGAACAGCAATGGCAAAAGATATTGTCTAAATACATATACATTTACTACTTCAAATTACCATACATGCATTATTTTATGTTAATGCAATGTTTCTGTTCTGGTGTATTTACTTATATTAAGATTGCAAATGCAAATAACATGCATTTCCCACACAGCTGTAGTTCTGTTTGGTGACAGGGCCGACCACAAACAACTGGTGACAGTTTTCTCGTCTTAGCCGTGTTTCTGTTTGTTCTTGCAAATATCAGCAACCTTTGTCAATAGCTATCGCTTTTTAATAATAGAGAAGGATATTATCAAACTAAAACAATAAACATAAACAACAATATATGGATACACATTATTTGTGTAATTCTGTGAACTTCTACCCTTTCATATTTTCAATAATATTTCCTGTTGTTTACAATTCCCATAGCTTCCTGCCCACTGATAAGACATTTGCTCTCAGTGTTGGCTTTACAGTCACGCTGCTGCAGCTCTGGTTTGCACTGCCTGACTTGTTTTTGCAGACGGTGCAAACGAGAGAGCTGCAGCAGCATAACTGCACAGCCATTGGTTTAAAATTCTGAGATGATTCTGATAAGAAAATACTATACTAAATATACTACAATCAGTCTACACAATTACAAAAATAATTTCTTTGAAATGCAACTTTTACTTTTGAGACTGTTTTTTGCTTCAGTGAGTTAATTACAACCTTCATCAAATTATATTTAATGAGTGAATGCTGTATTTCAATTTCGATTTATTTTGCCTTTAGGAAAAGGAGAGACAGAAAACTAGTGTGACTGTAAAACAATGAAATATGTTAAGATCAGGTAATTGTATGATTTCTGTCTCTCTCACTCTGGCTTACCTCTTGGGTGAGCCTGCGAGTGAAGAAGGGGTTAAGGTATTTAGCATCAAGCCACATAAAGCCCTTTAGATCTTGTCTCTGGTAGATCTGAGCCTCGTACTCTTCCTCTGTCAATTCTGATAGGTGCTCTGACTCAATGGTATTACCCTGGAGAGAAAAGAACGAGAAAGTGAGGGGGAGTCAGAAAAATGAAAGGGGGGGACAACAAATGAAGCCGAGGTGAAAAGATGGAGGAGAGGAAGGTGAGGTGAGGGCACTGGAGTTGAGATCACTCACAGAAGGACCAGAGATGAAGGATAAAGAGTAGAGAGCAAAGAGAGAGAACTACATCAAAGATGGGATGAGAGCCCTAAGGAAAAAATGGAGGGTTTATAGATCTGGTTGGTGGTACCCTAGGGTGTGACACTAAGCTTTGGAAGACATCAAACATGCAAACACACTGCCACATGCCACAAATGAACTCAATGGTAACATGTACTTCAAGAGAACAACTCATTAGCTAGAGTTAGAGCTAACAGCGACAAGTGAAATATTAAACACAATGGCATGTATTCTGGTGTGCCTGGGAAATTGTGTTAATGCCAGTCGTTAGGGTGTGTTAGGGTTTATTTGTGCTTGTCCCGAGTTTTGCTGTTTCACAGTGTGCATCTCTGTGATGAGGGTGGTTTGCTCCCTGCTGATTCAGTGTCCTTCACACAAACCACAATCAACCTTTTGATGTTTTTCCCTCTGAAGAGAGCAGTAAGAGTCTGGTGGCAGATGAGAGGATGGCACTGCTAGTATCAATGCAGCCAACAAGCTGTCTCTTTATGTGTGTCTGTGTGTGTGTGTGTGTGTAGGTCGAAGTGAAAGCTAAGTGCTTCATCTTTTACCATTTTCTCTGTCTTGCTGAGATTGATGTCTTTCTTGTTTTTACGCCTTGATTGGCTTTCCTCAATATCCATGAGTCGAATGAGTGGCATGGTCCCGCCCCCCAGGAGGAGGATGGTGAAGAGCACAATGATGATGGTGGTGGTACCGATTAGCTGCCGCTTCTCTATGGGCTCTAGGCCCAGATGGAGGCTCAATGCATAGGGGATAGCACCTCGCAACCCTACCAGACAGAGAAAAAGATGAAGGAACATGTTCTATGAAATGTCTATGTGAATACTTGAAAACAACACATCTATCCTCAGATAAATATGCTGTTCATATAAAACATAGAGTTTTATAAGAACAAGTTTTATTTTATGATAAATATATATCAAGGTGATTAGTGGTTATGGTTGCTTTTTATTATTTTTTATTATTCATATGTACTATACCTTTTTTAATATATGTAGTTCTTCAAGTTATGATCATTTTCATTACTAATTGATCTGCAAGTAATTTTCTTTATTATTGTTTTAAGAGCACTGTGTAGCTTCTCTAGAGCCAGTGTTTGGTTTGTACAGTCTGAGCTGGTGTAGACATAAAAAGCTCATTCTAAGCTAAAGTGAACAAAAAAAATTCAAGGTGATTAGACGTGAATTAGAGCATTTATAATGTACTCTTTTTCTGCCTACAGACCCCCCCTTTAATCCTACACACTGGTTCTTAAACCACTTTAAGAAATGTCAGAAAATGATGAAAAACATCCATTTTACTTTCAGTCTAAATATGTGGTGATATTGAGGTAATTTTGTTATCTGAGCAGCAGTTCAGATTCCAAAGTCAGTTTACTATCATCTGCGTTTCTGACAAGCAGAAACTTTTCATTTTTACAGAAACATGAGAATGTTTGACAGTGTTACTTGGAACGCCAAAAACAATTAGCTGATTATCAAATCAGCTGATTATCAAATCAGCTAATTATATCAATTACTTCTGTCAACAGACTCATCGATCATTGATCGACTTCTTGTGTCTGCTCTAGTTGTTACTCCTGATTTGGACCCAGAGACAGGCACACTATGTCAGAGCAATGATCATGGCTAATAAACAGTAATAAAGTAACACATCAGTCAAAGGGTTCGCTGTGTCATCTCACCGCTAAACCACATGATGAACATCATTTTGGGGGTGATCTTGTGATCTCTGAAAAAGTTCAGCAGGAACGACAGAGGAAAGATATTCACTGCTCGGCCAAGAAGTACCAGGACCTATGGAGGGAACAACAAAGACATGAAGAAACAGAGATATTCGTGAATTAAATCAAAATTCAGATAACATTTTAAAAAATGCAGGAGCACTTACTATGCACCAGATGACGAAGGAGATTTCAAACTTGTGAGGGAAACTGAAGATGGAAAGACCAAGGAAGGCAAACACGCATGTTTCTGGAGAGACAAATTGTAAAGTTAGCATTTAGGATGTAGTGTAAGAATGAAAACAAAGAGAATATTGGAGGAAAGGAGACTGACCACACATAAAGGCCACTGTACGCAGTGTCTGCTGCATGAGGATCTGGGTGACAGGGGACAAGTTGTGATGGGTGTAGTGAGACATCACGATTCCCGCAAACAGGATGGACATTATTCCTGTAGGTGCAAAGAAAGGATGGCATTGAAAAAAAAGTTCTTGTGTAGATCAAACATAAATGTGCCTCAGTGTGTGAACCCACCAGACAGTTTGATGCCTTCTGCCAGGCCATAGGGAAGGTAAGCAAAGATAATCATCATCCCAAACTCCAGTGAAGGAGTCTTCCTCAGATCAAAATGTTTTAGAAACTTGGCAATGAATTAAGGAATTTAAATGTGATGAAACGCTCTCTCTCTCTCTCTCTCTCCCACACACACACAAGTGCGCACACACACGTACTGTTTATTGGATGCACTGAAACTAGCAAGATCAAGTTTCTCTCACACACAATGAAACAATGAGCCTGGATACAATGGCTGAGATGAGTCCAGTGAGGGTTCCCAGGGCAGCAGAACCAAAAAACATTTTTAGGAAATAACCTAGGGCTTGCAAAAAAGTCTCCCAGCCTGTTACCATGGAGTTGTCTGAGCGGGAAAAGAAACCTTCTGCTGTGCTGAAAGACATCACAAAAACAGAGAGGAAAATGTCAAGGGAAGCCACAGTAGTTCTGCCGCACAAACAGTGTTGTAGTATCTTTATTTGACCCTAGAGGGCAGAAAAACTCTACGATAGAAGTCTGTGCACAAATGAGTGTGTGTTTATGTGTGGATTACAGTGTATTCAGAGCAGTGTATTCAGAGCTTGTTGCTGACATCCAATTCTTTTTTACTAAACAGAGGTTGGCAGTGTTGTGTCTTACCCCAATGACCTACCAGGAATATACTTTGAGGGAATTTATTGTGAAGTTGTGCCTCACAGAGAAAATATTTGGATACTATCTGAGATACACCCAGACACATTTGTTTATGAATATCAAATGTCCATTCTATTAGCTCTAAAAGAGTAGCGAGACTTTTAAACACATCTGGAATCATAACTAGGCAACTATAAACTATAATGACACATTAATGATCAAGCATTTACTCTACAACAGCAGGGATACGTTTCATAGCAAATAAAGCTGCCAGTGGACCAAATTCTACCACTTGATTTAGTCTAGATTTTAATTTAGTTGGGTGAAAATGATTTATCGTTATGTTTGCTCTCCCCTACTAAAAAATGTGTTTTGTGCATTTTATAGCTTTTGATATGGTAGAAACACAAACCATCAATTGACGGTGTATTTGGAATCCCTTTTTTACAATAACAGTTATAAGAGACAACACAGTACATTTAATAATCTGATTTTAGCGCTTATTTAAACCTCATAGGCCAAGGCCTTAGCTGTCGTAAACAACTGGGCCAAACTGTAAAGTAGCCTTATAAGGAAGCCAGTCTGTGAGGCGCTAACAACAAGCAAACTGCCAGGCCTGTTAAGCCTATATATTATTTAAGCGTTCATTTACTCCACAGGGGCATGCAGACACTTGAGATCACTTTGCACATTCGGCTGATAGTGAGTAGGAGAGATAAGGCAGGAATAAAGTGAGTACAGAGACAGCGGATAGGATGACTGTGATGCGTACAATCAAGGACTCCTGCCAACAGTCCCTTTTCACCATACTTGTCTTTCAAGATTTTGTTGTTGCGTTGCTACATGTGGCCACAAGGATGCTGATAAACTGTGTGAAACAACAACTATATAAACTGTAAAATTCTGAGGGAGTCATACTACATCCCAATATAAACTGTCCCAAATGCAAACAGCAGGTTTTTTGTGACATTTGTATGGACACATTGGGGCATCAAAGGAACTTTTCTGTCCTCATCATGGGAAGGCCGAGTTACAACAATTCTCACCAGTCATGAGTGTCATCCATTTTTAAGTACGAGCTTATGGACATTAGGCAGATTTTGATAAGTGTGTACTGACATTCTATGCATTTGAAAACCATAGCTTTGCCACAAGGTATGATAAAGTAGGTCACGGTTTTTTAGTTCTCCTCCTCACTTCCTGTCAGAGTAATCTGCAAAACGTAGGTGGGTAGTTCAAAGGTTGAACTATGCCAGCTGACATTTACAATGCTGAGCAAACTCACTGGAGAATTTAAGTTCAAACAGAAGCAGATGATAAAGACAAAAATATAAAAAAAACACTGATAACCACTATTGCTATTTTTATCAGTATATTGGTGCCTACAGATGTTTCACAGCCTTCTTCTGCGAAATAACATCTAATGGAAGCATCACAGTTACAGTCTGCATGTACCTATATGACTTATATGAGTGTTTTTCTGTGGACAGTGGTGGTACTGTATGTCTGAGCCAATCATAACGTCGGAAGACTTTGTGCACATCGTCCTGAGGGTTGCCGGTGGTGAGTAGCTGTGCAAACATCGTTCACAAGCCAGTGTAAATATGCCAATGTGTGCCCTGGAAAATAAATAAGCTGCGAGGGAGGGGATAGAGACTCTTACTTCGTGAGCACAATGGAGACTGCGTCGTTGAGGATGCTCTCACCAAACACAAGCATGTTGAGGACTGGGTCCACATTGAGGGCGTTGAAGATGGCAATGGTAGCCACAGGGTCCACAGCGGATATCAGTGAGCCAAAGGCAAAGCTGCAGCAAGGTGGCAAAAATGCCAAAAGTCATCTAAAGACACTTTCCAGGCTCAGACATACATACATACAGACATACAAAAAGAATTAGGAAACAAACATACTGACAACAGAAGGAGGAATTATGAACATAACTGAATTAGTGCTATTTGTATATGCACAAGATCATAAATAAGAAAGCACATATACTTGCTGAGATAGCACAACCCTATAAATTGTTGTTAGAAATGCTAAATCAATATTATGATATGCAGTACAATAAACCAAAGATACAATTTGATAAAGTTTGGATTCAACTGTTGGGGAAGGAGTAGTTAGAAGACTGGTTTGTAAGAAAATAAATAAATAAATAAACATACAGGGCTGAAACCCAATGCGGTCCAGTGGGTGGACAGGTCTTAAATATCATGTTCTGGGACCCTTCCCAAGCAAATTTAATCAATTCTTTCTCAACTCATGTTTTGGCTTCACCCTGCATGTGTTTAAAATCTGTTAGGCTGTTACTAAGGTAGCCTGCTAACAAACAGACAGGCAGACAGACAAATGGGACTGAAAACATATCCTCTTTGGAGAAAGAAATGAACAGGCAAAATCCCAAGTTGAACACAAATGAACACTCAAACTGTGCACCACTGAGGATTCACACTTGTGCACAATACCAGAAAACACGTGGGTGTGGAGTCACAGAGTACTGGTTTTATATCAGTCATCGCTGGCAGCTGGACTATCCTGCTGACTGGAACTGCCTAGTAGTTAAACTCCCAAAAGGGGTTGGGTGATGACGTGTGCAACGGTAGAAATGTGCCAGTACAATTTCCATCATAGGAGCCAACAATTACTGTATTGTAAGATAACATGAAATTTCTTGTTTGTTTCAAACTAATATAAAATACTAATATACAGTTTAATTTGAAGTCATATTGGAAAGAAATTGTGTTTTGTTTTTTGTGTGAAAAGCTTACAAGTCCAAAAGTTAAATCCCTTGAGGTTTGGGGACATTCTGTGTTACTCTGATACAGGAATGCAAGGAGGATATAAATGCGAGTTAGAGTGAAATACTAATACTCACCTGTCAGTCATGGTCATCTTATAGATCACATCAGCCTAAAAAACCAAAACATACCAAGAAACACACATAAACACACACATTTAAAAGCTCCAATAAGATGTAAACATTTGCGCAACAAGTTTACGTTCCGCTCAAGCTTGTTTAGGGATACTAACACAATCCTCACCTGGCCAAGGAAATAGATACCTCCTCCGACAATGAAGGCAGAGATAGCTGTGCCAATTACAGCAAAGAGCGTAATGGAGCCAATGTTCTGGAAGAAGTTACCCTGATCACACAGGACACACAGTTTCATGGATTTAATAGCACGACATTTTAAGTTACATAGTGTTACACAACATGTAGTACTAAAACAAAAAGGAGAACACAGGCGCAGGTATAGAGAAAATTTCACTGCGAGTAACAGAGCAGGATGTATTGGAACAAAAACGAAATAATGAATTCAAACAAAAACACTTCTCTGCATTGGCTAATTCATTTTAAATGTCAGTTATAGTGCATATAAATGAAATAACACACTAGAACACATAAAGAGCAGATCTGCGTATGCTTTCATGCTTTAATGTCATAGTCAGCCTGAGGCATAAGCCAGCTTCAGGCCTGCTTAGGTTCCAGTTCATTGTTTGTCTTAATTCACACTCAATTGTACTATGCTGTTTTTTCTTTACTTTTACAACAAAAGTACTTGTTTGTATACATGTTTAGTATATATTTTTTTATTTATTTTGATGACTTAATGTGTGGCTATGACTCTCATTCTAGATCTGCACAATGTTGGCACAAGGTAGCTAATTTGTAGATTTATTTTCAAATGATGAAAACCATGTCAATTCTGCTGAATGCATACACATTGCCATACCTTGTGTAAAGAGTACCCGGATTCAAAGATGATGGGCGGCAGGAGCAAAAGGAAGAACATATTGGGTCGGAACATTTCCTCCTCCTTTAAGAGAGGCACAGAGACAACTTTACTTACAAAAGCAACAGTGATCAGATAACAGAACACTGACCCCAACTTTGTCCTGGCTGATAACAACAAATTGTGTCGATAAAGGGAAAAGGCAATGAATGAGAAAACACGTGCTTGTGGTTATTATGCAATCCTATACAGATATACCCTACTATTCATCTGACCACTGAAGGTCAGCTGTGAGTGATGATCAGCTGACTTAATACTTAGTCATCAAAGGGGGAAAGGGTGATGAGGCTAGCCATGCCTGAGCTGTTAGTGACAGCCCTTTATCTGACAAAACAAGTTTGGATGTTGACATCAGGATGACAAACACGCATCAGGTGCTCATCAGGCGGAATGCGTGCCTGTTAGCCAATTCATGCACTCAAACATTACTACTACCATGCTCTTTCTTTCACAGATGCTGTAAAAGGGCTAGGCCGTTTTATACTCTTTGAGCCACTCATTCACAGACACAGACATTGCATTGTAAAAAGTCCTAAAAAGTCAAACATTAATGTGTCTTTGCATCCTCTACTAGGCCACAGGGAAGGTACGCAACCATTACTGTCACACTAAAATTCCCTCAGATCAAAGTGTTTTAGAAACTGATCAGTGAGTTAGGGAATTTAAATACAATGAAAAACACACACAAACACCACACAGAAAACACACACACACACAAACACCACACAGAAAACACACACACACACACACACACACACACACACACACACACACACACACACACACACAGGATCCCTTTGACCTTAGCTCTCTGATTATTTCAGCGATATAATGAAATCATTGTTGCTTCTCAGCTAAATGGGCCAACCTCCCAGATCAGGCGTAGGCATCATGTGGCCATGCATTACGCTCTGGCTACCAATGTGTCTGTGCATGATGCACCATGTGTTCTTGTATAAGCCACTGTGTGTGTGTGTGCGCGTGTGTGTTCCATGCACAGTAATGTAATAGTCAATATACAGTATGCATATGTGAACATTTAACAGGAAGATCTATTTCTGGGCTGTGGTTGACACTGCAGTGGTGTCTTGAAAGAAAGATGGAAGAGGGGAGGCCCATATTTACCCCATTGAATCAACAATCTCTCTCATTGTATATAGAAGCCTGTTTTGACAGATGGCAAAGTCTGACTCCAACAACCCAACAAACAGACAATTACTTCCACATTTGTTGTGTGTTTCCAAAATAAGTGTTTAAAACATGAGAGACAGGAGTTGCCATTAGGTTAAGAATGAATAAAGTGATT
Source organism: Datnioides undecimradiatus (assembly GCA_008933995.1). Classification (NCBI taxonomy): domain Eukaryota; kingdom Metazoa; phylum Chordata; class Actinopteri; order Lobotiformes; family Datnioididae; genus Datnioides; species Datnioides undecimradiatus. Next base: position 7,914,424 of record WARS01000026.1, read on the forward strand.
AGAAGGTGAACCAGATAGGAGCATTATTTACTTCACAAGCACAGTTTCAATCTACAATTATTATTATTTACATACTCTGAATGCATAGTGTGAATGATTAGATTTAAAGAGGATAGTGCTGGCAATATATCAAAAACATAATGACTAGTTTAATAATATTCTAAATTTATAGTTTATTTGCTCCCACCTGACCAATTATTTGGAGCTAAAATCCAGAGAAGTATGAGGTAACTGGTGAATGAGATCAGACAATAACACAGCTCATTGTTTAAATAAAGACCCTGTAACAGTTGCCAAACAGGTAACCTTTGTTCTACTGATAAAATTGTCTCTACCAACCTTCACTATTCTGGCCATAAGCTTATAGAAATAGGTCAGCAGAGAGGATAGCAGGATCTGTGCTGGCATAAAAGGCTATGCTCCTGCTTACTTTGTCTTATTACGCATTCAAATTTCAGGAAGAGTAGGCCAACAAGGAATGCTTCCAGGTTACTACTTTTTCTTGACATTTGTCCCTGGCAGAACTCTGCCCTTCGATGCAGGTGAAAGGTCAAGAATGAATATTAACACATGAAGGAGAAGAAGGTATGTCGTGCATCCACAACAATCTGACATCTACAGCTGTAATTCTGCAGCACTCCTGCATGTGTACATGTTTCACTGGCACATGTGAGAGTGTCTGGAGAGACTGAACAAGCACAGGCAGACTTTGCATATCTATCCACAGAGATTTAAATAAGCAGATGTCAGCAAGCTAGTGTTTTGCATTATTTGTTAATATGAGGCCGATATTCAGTAGAGCTGCAGTTAAGGGTTATAGTAAAAATTAAATTAATTAAATATTAATGAAAATTATTTTTAAAAATTACCTGAAAAAGGCCTATTGTTGTTTTTTTTTTCCAACCCAATGTCTTCCATTTGATTGTTGCATTGGACAACAGTCCATAATCCAAAATGTATTCAATCCAGAATGATATAGACCAAAGAAATGCAGCAAAACCTCTCATTTGAGAGACTGAAAGCAGCAAAGTTTCAGCATTTCTTTGTTGCTATGACTCAAATTATTAATCAGTTATCAGTTTTGCTGGTAATTTAAACAGCACTGTTTGATTTTAGGTCAGAGTGCACTAAACAGACCTCATCCTGAAACTATGAGTAAAGATGTGGTCTGAGAATGAGTAAAGAGATTCCCGAAACACTTATACAACACATATACAAACACTATATTGACAGACAGCACAAGAATATATGTTGTAAAGATGAAATGGATACAACCAGAGAGCAGAGGATAGGCATTCTCTTGGGAAGTGCTGAGACAGAAGTTGAACTAAATGAGAAAAGATGAATGCCAAAGATGAAGGGAGTACAGTTAAAAGAGGGTCGGCAAATAACAGAAAAATATGAGCTACAACGATGGAGAGACCTTCGTTTGGATCACAGGCTCCCTGGAGGCTCAGCTTTGACACAGAGTGACATCACCACATGGGAAAAAGGCCCCTGAAACCACAATTAAAACTGCTCTCCCTGTGTCGCGCTCTCCACGGCGTGGGAGAGATCTATTAAAAGTATGTGCCGCCCTTTGGGGCTTAAAACACACCACTGCAGCCACTGAGGAAAACTGATGAGCCTAGATAATACAGAACATGATAGAACGCTTAAACAGACAGAAAATTAAATTGTTATCTGGAGTACACTGGAGATGCCAATATATTCACCTATGTATCTCTCTCCCTGCTCTGCCTGAGAGACAAATTGCTGCTAGCATGTTACTTCTCACCAGCACGCTATTTCTTCTCCAATCTGTGTCAGAGCACAGGGGAGAGATGGGCAGATGAGAGAAAAGGAAAAGCACTGAACAGCACCAGGAAAGCACATAAAGGAAAGGAACTTCATACACTGCATTGTAGGGAGAGGACTGGAAATAGAGGCTGATAGCAAACAGCAAAGAAAGCATTTTGCCGGTGAAAGGCGAGGAAAAAAAACAGCAATGACAGGATGCCGCTGGCTTGAGGGGTTTGTGCACCCGTGGTGGTTTGTGGGGCAGTCCCAGAGGCTTGCTAGATTAGCCAAGTGGGGCAGCTTTAGAAACATGCTAGTTAGAGGAGTTGGCGCCAGCACTTAAAGGTAGCTGCAAGCATGAGGACACATTCAGTCTAAACCTGCTAAATGAGGTACAGTAATTGTAAAATAAAAAAAACTGTGATGGTAAAAGAGGGATAAGTAGGTAGGTGCACTGCATTCATAGTATAAAAACAGCTGCAGTTGAAAAATATGATGTTGGCAGAATCACAGCTTCGCCAGTGGCTGTGTTGCTCACTGAACAGGTTGCACGATGCATCCTGCTCTTAGGGTTTCTCTCAAAAACAAATGGGTCAGAAATAATGGACTTGCATCATGGCCTGGGTCTCTGAAAACCTTCAACGGCCTGTGAACTACTTCAAATATCCATGTTGTAGCGTAACTATAATGCATACAAATATAGGGACAATACATCGTTAAGCGGCAGATTCTATCTTACATGGACAGGTGAGCAGGTCTGCTTGCTCTGAGCTACACAAAGATAGAGATAGCAGTCTAGAGATTCACAGGACAGGGGTAAAAGGGGGTGAAGGGGCTCCAGGGGCTCTGGTTACTAGTGCAAATGACTCAGCAACACCCGGGGGCCCCCAAGCTAAAAAACAATGGGCCCCAGTGTGCAAAAAACATTGACACAACCTGTCCTCCTTTCCTACCCCCGCTCTGCATCTCTCTCTCTCTCTACCTCTCTTGTTCACTCGTTCTCTCACTCACTGGCAGAGAACAAGGAATGTTAATTAAAGGCTCTGAGAACCAGGGGGGAAAAAAGGAGGGCTTGCAGGGACACAAAGGGAAAGATAGCAGGAAAAGAATTGTGTGTGTCCCTGTATGAATAGGTAGCAGAGTGGAAACTGAGAAATGAGATGTGTAACAAAAATAGTGGCCAGGAAATGAATGACTCGAGCAAAGAGGCAGGCCAGAAAAGGAGATGAAAAAACACAAAGCAAACAAGGATAGCAGAGGTTTATTGGGTCAGGATGGGTGGAGGGCTCCTGGAGAATTTGCTGTGGGCTAAATTACATCATACAAGAACCATGAAAAGCAGTTATATACTCTGAGCTTAGTCCATAATGTTTTCAATAAGCCAACGCTTCGGAAATGCTGACAATTGTCCCGGCCTTCTAAATTACAGTTAATTTGAGGAATGCAGCGGGTAGCTCTTTGGTTTATGGATCTGAAGCAGACTTTGTACTATAATTTAAAGAGTGAGAGCTGAATGACATGCAATATCTACACAGAACAAACCTGTGCAAAAAGTTCAAGCATTGAACATGTGATTTGTTTGTGTATGGACAAATGCAGCTGTTCTGCTTCATGGCAAACAAACTGAACCAAACTAAGCACCATTAGTCATGAACTGCGTGTTAGATGTCAACAGGAAGCGCAGCCAGCACAGTGTGGACACAAAGAGCTGTGAAGCAGGGTGTGAAGAAGAAATTCAACTATACCTTCCAGTTGGCCAGTTCCTGGAACTCAATGATCTTAATGAAACCTCCCATTAGAATCCCTAGAAAGATTAAGGAGAAAAACAACACCACTGTTTGAATAGTTTACTACTTCATATGAAAATGTCAATGCAACCAGAACACAGATCGAGTGCAAACCTGAGGCCAAGTGCTATTTTTGTGGTTAAAACAAATGGATGCCTGGCAAATGTCCACCATAGTTCAGGGATGAATTAGACACAAAGAGTATAAAATGGCTACTGTCTTAGTTTTGCCTTTGAGAAAGTCCCCGTGGGCCCTCAGCTCTCTTGTTACACTACCCAGCAGAACATTAATTAGAAGGGTGAGGAAAACGCGAAGACATGTAAAAGGCAGAGTAAGAGAGAGACAAGCTGGAAAAAGAAAGAAGAGAACGAAGCATTAGCATCAAAGCATTGTATAAGGCCCAGAAATACAGGCAGATAGAAACAGATTTTGAAGAGGGAGACACATAATGAGTAGGTAAGAGAAAGGAAATGATGAGGACGGAAAAGTGGCCTTTCCTGATTTGTAAGCACTGTTATCTCTCCTGCTCAAAACACAGACAAGTTCTGTCTCATATGCAGTATGCAGGGCACGCAAGAGGAAAAGCCTTCAGGGTCACTGAGTTTCAGTGAGTCTAACTGCATAAACATGTAAAGAGGGAGACAATGGATGGTATTACAGGAAGTAGAATTAACCTGAGGTGACCTCACGCATGAGGAGCAACTGAATCTCTGTGTAAAAAAAATAGATCTTTTTACAGCCAAGTACATCTCAAATGATGAGCAACAAGCACTAATGATTCCGTGGGTTAGCCATTGCTCATTTTATGAATTAATTAAATGAAAATTAGTTATATCCCTGTAACCTTACAGCAGTTCACTGCTCTGAGCCCGCTCACTAATTCACTGCTGGGCATGCATAAATTGGTAAAAGAAATTTACTATGACCCACATTATGTTAAAGAGAGAAAACACAAGAAGAGAAGCCTGTGTGAAAGATTGCAAATCATAAAAACAGGCATCAACTATTTATACATGCTCTAAAAAAAGCAAAAGTGGAGTATTTTGGCAAACTCCCAAATCAGTCTCAACATAACTTTGCTGTAGACTCAGACTGTCCCTGCTTTTAGAAAAGGATTTCCTAAAGAGCTCTTAAAGGCAGAGTTTTTTTGAAGTGGAACTCCACTTCCAACAAGAAACTGCGGTCGTTACTTTGATCTATGCTCTTTTTAAACCCACCAGACTCCTTTGTCATTTTACTTTGGAGAACATGTGAGTTGCTGGTCTACCCCTGTCTTGATCTGTAGAGTTTGTTTGAGTTATTGACATAATACCACAAACTAGCTAACAAACCAGGCAGTCAAACACTGACAAATGTGAGGTAAATTTACGTTTTTTAGTCAGATTATGTTATATCCCTATTTCCCTTAATTGATGCTGTATTTTAGGTGTGCCGTCTTTTAGGTGGCTAAAAGATGTTTTACTGCTAACCCTGTCCCCAGCAGTACATTGCCTCTCCAAACTGGGGATGTGCTATCTATTGTATGTAACATATTGACTACAGATACAGTAAGTATCTCATACGATCCCATTTCCAAAAACCTAAACTATCTCTTTAAATACAAAAACATTTTACTTTGTAGACCCAGCGTGTGTGGAGCAACATCTTACATAAGAAGAACTCACCAAGGGACACGACAGCCACGCTCTCTGGAAGAAAATGCAGCTTGAACTTGATGAGCAGGTGCACCAATATGATGCAGATACCTGGGGTGAGTGGGGAGGGCAAAGACCACTGAATGAATATTCAGGACAAATACATCCATGTCCCGACCATCATGTCACACCAACTCAGATCAGCCCAAAAATAACCCCCACATCATATAGTGTTAAGATCTTTTCTCTGGCTGCTTTCCTCCACATAACTTGCTGTAGACTGGACAGAGGTGTCTTTGAAAAATATATCATCTAGTTCAAAGTTGATTCCCTTTAGTTGAAGGCTTAAATTGATATATGAACTGACATCATATTAGTCTAATTATAATAGCATTTATGCAAATTAGTTTAAATACACTTGCTTGACATAAATATGAATAGAAAGCAGTTGCTTGACATTTAAAATTATAGTTCTGAGAATGTGCTATAAAAGATAATTGCCCCCAATTAAAAGCATGAAATTAGCTTGTGACAGTACCATAGGACATATATCAATGTGCTAAATCAGCATACACACATTAACATAATTATGATAACAAATCCCAAGGCCACAATGAACTAAAGTAAACAGCAATTCACACCTACAGTAAAACACCAGCGCAGCAAATGAGATAATAAGACATGGTGTATGCAACACTGAAGCCAGCGGAGGTCAGTTCATCAAAGCTGGACTGTTTTGTCATAAGGGAGATGTTAAATTCAGGCCTAATTAAAGCATATACACGTGTTGAGGGAAATACAACATAATGTTAATATGGTTTCAGGGAAGAGCTGTTTAGGACTTGTGTTGTTTCTAGATTGTACTCTGAGGTGGTCTCTCATTTACTGCCTTTACCAGCAAAACCTTAGAAGACTTTGGAGTACAGATAACTATGACTCTGCATGTTGTGTTTCTCACAACCAATCAAATGTTTGTGGCATTCAAATACTTGGTTTAGGACAAAATAACATTTTTTTTATGTGTCTACAAAGTGAATTAGTCTAATTGGTAACCTTATGCATGATTTATGCCATTTCCTTGGTAATCCCGTACAGTGGTAAACATGTGACTTAACCTGGAGTGAACCAACGTGCATAATGGGCACTTTGTGTCTGAAAAAGCACTTTGTGACCTTACACATATTAATGTGTAACCACATCCTTCCCTTTATCCACTTCCTTCATCCTAAATCATCAGCCACACATCTGATTTAATGAAACACTAAAGTGGCTGTCCATTTTCCCTCCATTATTAGCTATGTGAGGTCCAAGTTAAGTACATGGTCTCAACCACAATGATCATATTTCCTGTTGTGAATCCATTCTCTTCTTATTCCTGATCCCATCAAAGGAGCACAAGTGTTGATTTCTCTTGAAAAACAACATGTGTGAGTAGTTTATGTATACAGTAAGAGGCTGTGACAGACAGATACATATTCAACAATGCTGCAACAGAGATATTACTAACCAATAACCAGCAGGCTGAAGAATATGGTCAACCCGCTGGACTGCTCTTCTTCCTGGGCCTTGACCCCTGTCTGCACGGGCAGTATTGGCTTGGGGGTTGGGGGTGGTGGTGTTGTTGGCTTGACAGCAGGTGTTGTAGAGTGGAGCGTGTCATTACTGTAGTTATCAGTATCATTGGACTTACTGCAAGGAAACAGTCATGAAAAAAGTATATTGCTGTGAAGCAAGAAATGAATAAATCAATCAAGTACATAGATAGAGAGCTCTGGATTCAATACACATCACAGAAGTCTCATATGCAAAATCGTTTTCTTTTTAAAGCACTGTTGATAGTGAAGAAAGTGTTACAATTTGCCCCTGACCACTTACATTAATTGAATAAAGAGCAAACAGAAGAGAAGCTACACTTGAAACCTTAATAGAAACTAATACCAAATAACAAATACCACCATTGCAATGGTTTAATAGAGTGGCCGAATTAAATGCACCAGGTTCCCGCTCATCTTGGTTGCTGTTAGTTGTATTTTATATAGTGAGAACACACTTGATTTGTATAAGAAGTACCCTGAGATAACTTTGCTATGATCTTCCGCTACACAAATAAAACTGCATGAGATTAGAGCAAAGACACTTAAGTTGAAAACAGGACTCCAGTTTGTAATATTTCCATTAAGGGAAAATTACTTTACTTTTGTGACAACATCATTCCAATCTCACTTACATTAGGCATTAAGGTTATAGCACCTGACTTAACTAAAGAGACTAAAATGATAATGATAAAATATAACTTTAATAATTGTTTGACCAATTGAGTACTGCTTGAATGATGTCTCCTAACAATAATAATGCTGTTGAGAAACCATTTCAAATATTTTACATGAAAATTACGTATGTAAAATACTCAGCAATACATCCACTACAGCCATTTACGTTGGGAAGTCATTACAAAAGCCTTACTTCGCTGATTTAACGAAATGAAAAATGAAAATGAAATTGACAGCTGTTACTAAGTTTGTCAACGTGTCTTACGTTTTTCTTTAGCTAGACTGCAATACACAGAGATGAACTCCTGTTTAATAACATTACGAATCAAGCTATTACGAGCTAGTTAGCTATGTTGCTATGTTTAGTTGCTAAATGAACACAGCACTGAAATCAGTATTTCTTAGCTCAAACCTGAGAGACGGTCCATCATTCGGTTTCGTCTCTTCCTCTGAATGGGGTTCATGTTCTGTTGGGGGATTTATTGCTGTTTGCTGCTTTTCAGCTGGAGTTTCAGCCTTATCGTCCACAACCCCACCGACAACTGCCTCACGTAGGTTTAACGGCTTTTCCCTCTCAGCTCGCACTGGCACACATGAATTTACGAATAACAACAAAAGCAACAGCAGCCAGATTTTATGCCTGACACCGTTCATCCTCAAACCAGTGAGCTTAAACCTGACAGCCACGTTTTGTGATAAAAAACACTGGAGGTTCCATGTCGACAGCTCCATGTATCTGTTGACATCATTACTCCACTTCCTGGTAAAGGCTGTTAAGGGAATTGTAGTCTTTAAATTGGACAGACGACACACCTAAATAGCAAAGAAACAAATGGATGTAATATGATACAACTATCAACAAAACAAATAGTTTTTTGTTTTTGCTACAATAGATAATATTCCACGTTAACAGCATAAAATAAAGCCACGAAGGCTTACAGCAACTTCGTGTTACTCAATTTCCCATGAGCCTTTGTAATCTACCGTCAGCCGTCTCCCATCTGTTTTATGGATATTGTAGTTTTTATCTTAGAGTGCGCTTGCTGCAAATTACCTGCAGATGTAGGAAGCATTGAAAAGAGACGCAACCATGCATACTACTGTGCAAGAATCTACCAAAAATCATACCGGCCCCTATTTGTATTCGGAGGCTAGATTACAGCTTTAATAAAGCATAGTGGATCTGCCAAGGCCTGGGGTTCATTTTTTTAATCAACATTTATTTAACAAAATATTGTTCTACAACAAAGTGCCAGTTCCCTTAATGCTAACACACGCACATGATAAATGAACAAATAAATAATAGGAACTAAAAATACAGTGACTGGCTTCTGCATTGACTGGATCATATTACTTCATAATGTCATACACAATAGTAATATCAGAATCAGCTTTATTTGCCAAGCTATGGGTACATTGCCAGGAATTTGACTCCGGTTTTAAAGCTGCTCTCAATTTGCATATTTACAAACAACAATTTACAAGTATAGAAACAAACAAAGCCTGCAGCAACAAGGGTGAGTCTAAATAAGCACAGAAGCATGACACAAGTAGGCAAAGAATATGTGAGAAATATGAAAAGGATCTAGGGCTACATGGTTTTTTAGGTATGTTTATTAACAAGTCAAGTGTTTTGTTGATATTAACAAATGATGCAAAACAATAAATTTAGTATGAAAATCTAAATATGTCTAAATCTAAATATAAAAACAAAGGTTATTATTCATCTTTATGATCATATCGGAGACTGTAACTGTGTGTAAATTAGGAGGACAAAATATGTGTCCACCTCATTTATCACATCTTTTTTTTTTATCCCATGTCTCTTGTGTTACACCCATCCGTATCACACGAGTGAGATTAACCGTCGCACCCATAGAAACACACACACCATTTAAACCGTTTCTTAAGAAAAAATATAACTTTCACGGCGATGGCTTTTATAGAATGCAAGGAATATTCTGTTTGGATATTTAACCAGACATTAAAAAAGCAAATACCATATATTCGAAAATAACTAACTGCTTGAGAGTAAAACTCCAAATAAAGTAGCTAACAATAGTTCAATCGGTACTCTATCTAGTCCTAAATGAAACCCCATGTAATATGAATCCTGTTTAGCTAAATAGCTAGCTTATCATCATGCCATATGTCATTGCGTTGAGACGACGTCGCGCGACGGTTGTCCAAGTGTTTGCTCTGTTGCGAATGTCTGGGTCGCCAGGTTACGTTGTTTAACGTTGTGAGCGCGTACATGTTTGCTGGGTAGCCTACTGTTAACGCCCACTTTAGGTATTGCTCATTTTGCGGAGGGGCTGCCCCATTCATAGGGGTAGTGGGCAGACACAGAAGGCGCAGGAGCGGCCAAGCACCATCAGCGACGTACTGTGTGAGCCAAATGATGGTCTATCATTGAAAATACCAGGCCAGGTTGAACCGCGCTATCATCCTCAGCCGTTTCGACATCGGACATATTCTCAACTAAACCGAAACTGGCCTCTCAGGAATGGGATTTGAATGTCTTGACTGAAGACTGGAGAACCTCTCCTGTGCTCGACCTGCCGCGGAAATAGACTGACTTCCTCGTCGCCAAGCTCCTCACCGCTGCCGCAGACCGGCTACCCTACTCGGCTCATTAAACCCAGTCTGTTCGCGGACCACTGGCCCAGGCACCAGGACACATCAGAACTGCTTTATCGTCGTCGTCGCTACGCAAACGTGCCTGCCTGTGTGTGTGTGTGTGTGTGTGCTTTTGCTGCCTGTATAATGCCGACACATTTGCGGTTCCGAAGAAGGTCATTCCTTGGGCTTATATTCCTTTTTTCACTATCCACCTCCGCATTGTACTTCATCTACTCCGCCCCCGGAATCGGTAAGTAAAATCAAACCGATTATATTATTTCAGATTGTAATATGTTAGGATGAAGCGAGGTTGTACGGGCTGTTAGGTCATGTGCGACAGCTTGGCTTGCCATTGGGAGTGTAGACAAGCGAAGGGGCCATGCGCCTCCGCTGAGCCTTGATCTCTCCCGATCGATGATGAGACTCAGCTGGATGCTGGAGCTCAGTCCTATAATATCCATGTACCTGGCCATGATAATAACAGTGCTGCTGATGAGTATCATGGCTACTGTAATCATGCTGATGTTAGGCCTAACAGCTATGATTATAATGCTCATAGTGACGGGCGCCACGGGCAGAAATATGGTAATTTGGCTTTGATTTTGGGTTAATTGCTGGCTACCATGGCATAGTCACAGTTGACCCACGTGTAGTTTACAATTGTCACCCTGTCTGACTCTTCCTTTTTTTTTAATGGCAGGGCAAAGGTCAGGTTAGAAATCACTAACAAATAGTTTCTGACATCATTAGCTAACTGTAAGTCACGTGAAGTTAGTTAGTTAGTTAGTATTGCATGTCCTGAATCCCTCTTATCATTTATTCATTAATGTGTCTCATCAGTCCCCACCCTCTTTTTTTCCTCTGTCACTCAATTGCTTGTCATTGAATATAGTGTGTGTGTGTGTGTGTGTGTGTGTGTGTGTGTGAGAGAGTCTTCAGTATCCAGTGTCTGTGGTCTCACCCATCCTTTCTTGGAGGCCTTGGAGCTGAGGCCATGGTCCACCTATCCTATCAGCACCTATCCTATCAGCTTAGATAAGTAGGGCCAAGCATGCTTGCCATTTTGGTCATTATCACCCATGTGATGCCCAAACATCAGTTACTTTATTGCAGCTAAATGGGCAGAGCTTATCACTAGCCCTTTATTACAGAATTGGGACTTCTCTTGTCCTTGACTCTTTGCCAAACATAGCTGTTATAACTTTCCATTGAGTGGGTCTAAGAAGTGAGTGTGCAAATAAGAAGCAGTTGCCTATGCTGGTCTATTCTGAGCAAGAATGGAGGAAAGTCCACAAGGAATTATTTGAGGAAACACAATGTGGAGTTGAAAGTTCGGTACTGGCACTTTTTCCTTTACAGCGCAAGCCGCTGTTGATTGGATATCCTGTTGTGCTTGCTAAACAATCCAGCTTGGCAATGTTGGGTTTCCTTGAAACATTGTTCTAGATGAAAGTCCAAAAACACTTCAAAATTTTACAATCCACAGTAAAGACATAAGAGCTTTTGACTGCCAAAAATAAGAGACGGTCATTGGAGTACAGAGTGACTGTGTGAGTGAAATAGTGTTTATGTCATACAAGCGTAACCTTTCTAAAACATCAAGCTGGTCCTTCTTACTCATCAAAATGGGTATTGATCCATTCACGCTTTTTACCTGCTGTGGACAACATAATCAATAATTGAATCAATTCTCATATGGAGGACACATTACTGACAGGAATAGCCTGTGTAAGTCCCAATAACACTGAGCAATGATTCCTCTAAATGTGAAACTAATAAACAAATAAATCAACCAGGATAAAAATAATCCTTCATTCTCCTGTTTGCTGTTTTTCCAGCTCATGTATTGATGGTGTCTGGTTAGTGACTGAGAGCTGCACTTGCCAGCTGCCATATTCATCCTCCTGGGTGTTGACTATTGTAGGGCTGTAATGGCCACGTGGTTTACTGGGGGTTAGTTCAGAAACAGAACAAGGACCAGCAGCACCAGTCCATTAATTATAGATGGTAACCAGGGGCTAGGCAGCTACCGCTGCTATTACTAAAAGCTACAGTTTAGTCTTTTACACTAAGGATGCCTGGTGGAGCTCTAGCAGTAGGCCCAAGCAAGAAAATCAACTGGGGGTTTGGTGAGATGTTGCTGAAAAGGAATAGTTCCAATTTTTTTTACATAAGCCAATATGATTTACTCACGGGTACTGTATTGATGCACGGTCATTAGCTGAGTTTTTCGATCTTGTGGCCATGAGCTGCAGCCCATCAGAGATAAATGGCAGCAAATGTGGCCAGTTAACAAAACATTTTAAACCACAAAACAGCATTAGTATCCACATTATAACCAATCACCAAATATTATCTTTAGGAGAGAATCTCCTCTCAGACACACTGGTGTTGTGGACTTAACAGAGATTATAGCTGCATGATTTAGAGAAGTTTAAGAGATAAATCAAGTATCAGATATCCATGATGCTGTATTCTGCCTTGCTTATTTCAAATTATTGACTACTGTGTTGGTGTTACTCAATTTGTCTGCTGTTTGCTTGTTTTTATCGGACAAACTTGAGCCTTGTTGGGACATCTTCCACATGGCTGTAGCCTGAGCTAATGTTCATACACCAACCAATCCCTCAGTAAGTAACTTCAGCCACCGCATGTCTGAATATCTGTCCTTTTCCCTTAAGAGGAAGTGAAGGTGGTTGTCCTAGTGGGCTTCAGAGATTCCTTTTCACTATACTGTTACTACATTCCCCAGGCATGAGAGTCTATATATGATCACACAAGCTTTAAATCATTAACGTTATCAATGTCAGTTTATCAGTACAGTATATCATGGTGTCATGGCAGCCACAGTTTGAAGGTGAACAGATTTGCTCAAAGGGATCACATAGGAGGAGACACTGCATCAAATTAGCAGAAAAAAATTGGGGAAAAAGAGTAAAAAATAAAGGGCAAGAGGTGGAAGAAGAGGGGCTATAGAGAGGCAGGGATGAAAGAGATGAGCAGAGCTCTTTTCCTTCTGCTGGTTTGCACATTGGGGAACCCATCCACAACACCTGAGCAGGGCTTCCTATGATACCCAGGTGGCTTCAGTGCAGAATGCCCCAATTTCACGGCTTAGTCCATTTCTCTTTCTCCCTCTCCCCCTCCCATCGCACCATCCTCCTCCTCTGTCTCTCTCTTGGTTTATCTGTCTCCATGTACTCGTATGCACTGACACCCCAGCCTCTGTGTTGCCCCCGAGCATGGCTGCTGACTGATGCAGGCTGGGAATGCAGGGCACAGCTGGGCCTGATTGCAGCAGTTTATTTAATTAAAACATGAGAGGATCCCACTGGAGCGAGAGCTAGGGAAGACACAGGCTCTATTTATAGGTTTGAACACAGATGCGCATGCACACACACACACACACCTCCACATCCTGGGAGAGCAAGGAAGACAGGTGCTTCCCTTTGTCTTTGGAGACCAGGTTCAGCCTCCCATCTGAATGGCTTAGTCTATGTGTGTGTGGGTGTGCGTGGCTTGTGCGTATCCATTTGTAATACTCTACATATCTTAGAGCGTACTAGGTTTATGTCAAGGTGTGTCCTGTTGACAGCCAGTAGTGAGTCTCGAAACTGCCTTTAGGTTGCTTCACAGTGTGAAGCAATGCAGACACATAGTTGGCAAGGAATAATAAGATCCACCAGGGTTTTAAGGTAGCTTTAGACTATCATGCACATTGTGTACAAAGGTGTGAAAACACTTAGACTTAGAGTTAACCTCTTGACTAAACAAACAGTAAAACAATTTTTGAACACAAATATTCTATATGCTGGACTGTTTTTATTTGCTTGATTCCAGATGTGGATTTCAGACAACCTTATGAAAGCTTTATTTATAGTATTATAGTTAACTGACTCCTACACATGCCTCATCTAGCTGTCCTCCTTTCCTCAAAAATTCTATGCAGGTGCAGGCTGCCAGTAAGTGCATATCTAAGAAGCAAGTGATTGCCAGAGCAATTCAATGTAAACACGCCTCTTGCTCTCACAGCCCTGAAATAATTTTAGATCTGCAGGTGTCTTCAAGTTGATCTGCTTTATCAGCATTTATCGTACTCAGAGTAACTAATGATAAACATACTCTCTGCTGCCCAGTGCAATTTTGTTTGGCCCTTATTTTCTGGCTTTTGAGAATATGCCTGCTATGGTAAACGTAGAATGATAAGCCCAATGATACTTATATGATGTCAAGTGTGAACTTCATGGCGTGATATCTTGATATCGGTGTATAACTTCTGATTTTTTAAAAAGAGAATTAGTTTTTATTAACAGAAATGAGTAATTTAGTGTTCATTTACACAGATATTCCAGTGTGTTGTAGTTGACTTTCTTGCAATCTGTCACACCATCCTCATTATCATGGGCATAGTGTCAGTACACTGACATGTTATGAGTTGTCCTATAATAACATGGTTTGGATTAATGACTAGCAGAAGGACCATGTTTTTGATTTGTGCTTGCCTTGCGCCCTGTCATCACTTTCATGGCAGCGATATCATGGGCCACTTCAGTGCTATCACTCTATGCACTCTCAGCCTTAATGGCACTGTATTTTCCCCCTCGATGCTACTCAGCATGTTGGTCTCTCCACTGAGTTTGGAAAAAACAGTTTTTCCCAAAGCAGTCCTACATTTCCTCTGGTCACACCCACCAAGCTGTGTGTTAGTGTGCACATTCATGATTGTCCTGCCACTTATGTGTGTTTATCTGTGCAGTCACTTCCTGCAGTGCTGACTTTCCGACATGACAATTGGACTACTGCCTTTCCCCAGAAACATTTGAATCCTAATTTGGGTAAAAACTGGTACTGGTAAATATCAGACAGATTATCTTGGTGCTATGCAGTTTAATGCTTTGCATTAGATGGAAATTAAAAGTCCACATGTAGCTAGCTTTACGCTATAGTGTCATGTTTTTTATGACAGCATTGTTTAAATGTTAACCCATTACCCTGGCTGGTTTCATGGAGGGTAAATCATTAACTTTAGAAGACATGGCGTTAAACCTCCTGTACATACAACTTTCATGCTATTAGCTAAATCTGTACAGTCTGATAAATGAATAACCTTTGATAGCTATGAATCACTGGTAGAACAGAATCTTTAAATCACTACAAGCTGCACTTTAACTGCCTCTCCAGTGTCTTGTAAAGTAGGTTTTCCTCACGAGTTTATAGTTTATAGTATAGTAAGTATAGTAAGCTCTCGCTTGGCCAGATTTAGACTGGTTGTGTGGTTAAAAAAAAATAAAAAATCATAAAAATTGTAAGAAATTTTACATTTCATGGCACTCAATGCTAATCATATAAGGTTGGTAACAACATACATGCAATAAACAACAAAGCACCAGGACTAAAACATTACACTCAGCAATTAAAACATGCAATAAGGAGAATAGTTGTAATATGTAATGTAATAATAATGGTGTCCCTGTTTGTGCAAAGCAGTGGTGAGGTAGCATGTTTGTATATATGTGTATTATTGTAGATGTGTCAGTGGAAAGTGAGGGTCGGTGTCTGTGGCATTTCTTGTGTCCTTGTGTTCAAGTCAAATCAATTTTTAGTTATAAATCCCCAAATCAAAAATCACATTTTCTGTTGACTGTACAGATTTACTATCTGTAGCAAATATGTAGCATGTAGAGATTTTACTATAGATTTATCTGAATAGATTTGCAATCTGTACGGCATACAACATTCTCTGTCCTTAGACTTTTGGCTGGTCATGCTGCCACTGTGCTGATGTCTCGTTTGTATTAATCCAGTACAGCTTCTCTGGCACTCCTAAAGCCATCCATCTCTTGTCCTCAAGGCCCGCTGTAACGTTACCCCCATCCCACCTTCCACCCTCCTTCTGCTGCTTAATTGATCCATCCATTTAGCCCAACTCAGGCAGCCTCTTAAGGCTAATTTCCAGAGGCTGGGGATAGCTAGGGTGAAATATTAACTTGGTGCCAAGCTGCCTCAGCTAGATTCCATTGTGAATAAACAAGTTGATAATGAATTATGCAGCTTCTTGATTTAACATCAGTAAAGTTCTTTATCTATTTACAAAAATTTGCATCTACAGAAAACAGAATAACATGAAAATGAAAAAACGGAAACTACGGAAAACTGGATTCACAGCAGTTCAATCACTGAAATTCCTCCGGCTAGAACACTTAAGGTCTGGCATTTGACATTTTCACTGCAGTTGCCATGGTTCCCCTGAGGGCTTGTTCCCATTCGGGACTGACTCCCTTTTTTATATATATTGTCACGGCAACCACAGAAACATGCCATCCTTGTTCCCATGATGATCAGGGTGACAACAGATTGCCAAGTATACAGTCATTACAGTCATTTGGGGCAGAGCCACGGAGTGTCTCTTTGTTATGGGGCATCTGCACACTGTAAAGAGGATTGTTCAGTAAAAGTCACACTTAAGCAGTGACTGGCCAGAACAACACCTGCCCCGTTACCTAAAACTAAACATGTCAAAGTTATTATTTCTGCTTCCGTCTGGACCTTTTGCACTTGTAAACCTGCCCCTTGTGGTAGTCTGTTAGACCCGCTGTATAGTCCAAGGACATGTGACTCTAAATACTCCTATTAACAAAGGAATTTAGTTAAACATCAATAGAGTAGGAGTTCATTGCACCTTGCAAGTCAGTCAGCAGCAGGAGCAATCCTCTTAAAGCCTTTCATTGACCGTGTGATACCCTACCTGCTATCCCCCATTTCACATTAACACACACACGGACACACAAACATGCACACGCCTTTAATGTACACTCTAAATAAGGTTTACTATAAAATGCAAGAACACCGAGCACTACCCAGAAACAGACAGATTACATAACTGTTTTTTGACTGTGATGCGGTAATATCTCTTGTTTTCCTCATTGCAGAAAACAAGAGATTCAAAGTTCTTACTTTTATCTGCACTCTTACAGAAGGAAATAATTTAATCCAATGTTTTCAAGACAGTTTGGTCCATAGTAATCTGGCCAAACGAGATAAAATGTGCTGACACTTTATGCACAGATCTGCTGAGAATCAGTTTTGAACAGAAAGTTTAAACCTGTTGTTGTTGATCCATTGTATATAATATAATATATGTATTTGGGTATAAACAAGCAAACATTATAGGAGTCTTCTGTTCAAAGAAAATGAATATGCTGTGCAACTGCTGAATATACCCTCTTCGGTATATAGCTTTGTATAGCAGTTGATCACATTCACACACTTAGTCATTGAACTAAGTCAAAGACAAACTATATGGCAAGTTACACCCTGCTTTGTTTTCTTGGATGTACATTTTAATTATTGATTAATTGACTTGACATTCCCCTTTGATGACAGAAGCACTCCTGTGTGGAAAATTCAAGCCCTCATGTGTACATTGTAATCCAAGTGCATGCATTTATTAAAGATCCTCATGTCACTGTGTTTAGAGGGTGAGGGTGTTTTCCTATGTACCTTTTGTGTAACTGCTTGTATAGACAACACTGGGATTCTCAACACTACCCAAGTGACATTTCTCAGTAATGGATTGGAAACTTGAACTTTGAACAATTAATGCACCACACCCTCTCAGTTTAATTATTACTGGGACAAAATTAAAAGCATATATTTTTATCCTTTAAGGCTTGTGTTTATTGTACTTATAATCAAGGCTGTTCTCAACCCAAATTCCTTTTCTTGTTCTACATACTGAAACAGCAATTGACATCTGTCAAAAGGCTAACAGCAATTGATATGTCTGGTCAACCTGTGGAACAACATAGCAACCAGAGGCGTTCCCTATACACGAATAGTAACTCTAGTCTTATGTATTATGCTGTTTTTTGTAAGATGACCCCTGTTCAACCTCTATAGTCAGACAGATGGTAGAGCTGAGTGCATTAAAGGGGAATGAAGAGATGTACCAATGTTCAGATGCAGAATTATGAGTCATCTCAGAGGCAGACTGAAGGTCTCGTGTTGAGGCACTAATCATTTATGTAACCTAATCATCCTGAGGAGAATCCCAGTCTTTGTTGACCCGGACTGGGCCTCTCTTTGTTATTGAAACTGTTTCCATGGTTACTTTGGCCATGTGTTTGAGGGCCATCAAACTGTAACTTGTGATGAGCTGGTGCGCAGAAATGACGATGCCAGTGAGACATAATCCAGACACAAATGCTGATACCATTGTTGACAAGTGCACTTCTGGTGATGGTAGGGTTCATGGTTGGGATGACTGCACCTGTTTTGTAGTGTAATGAAAGCTAGTACACTCTGTATGAGGTTTACTTTTGGATAAGAAACCTGTTTCCATAGAGACCTTATACACTTTGCATGTCTACATTTATTTGTATGAAAATATATTTGAAGCATTTTCTAAATGCTTTTTTTTTTAAGTAAATGTATCTTAGAAACACAACAGAAGACCCTGGGCAATTAACCTATGCCCATTTGTAAAAGTAGTGCACATTGCCAGGTATTGTATTTCCTGTGGGAGGGAAATAAAATAGATTATCCCTCTAATCCTTGCTAAATTAATCACCTCGCTATGGTGACTTAAATATAATTGTAATCCAGTGTTTCAAACAAATAAAAATTTAAAGAGGGAATTTCCACCTGAAAGAATTGAGGTTTATTAAATACCTGCTTGACTGTGGATTTGGTTCCTAATCTCTGACATTTGAATCACATCAGCAATGGACCTCTCAGGAGCCAAGAATTTAAAAAAAAATGTTAACTTGTCCTTGTAAAGCCAGATACTAGTGGCATTGAAGGCCAACAGCGTTACCTCACATTGCCTTTGTTAGGACCAAAATGTTGCAATTGAACACACCACAAAGACGCCAGCCAATGGCCAAGTAACAAAGCTTTCTGCATGACATGAGAGTATGTTTGATAAGAAGTTGCAAATGCCACTTGCGTTGTTGCCATAAAAGTGGAGAGTCAGTATGAATATGTGATTGCAGGATTTAGATTTTCTTTTATAGTCGTCAATCAGAAAAAATAATGCAAAAACATGTGAGCTGATTTCAACTGAGTGATATTGTCACAGATTGGCAGAAAACATTAGTGCATTCGTAACCTTTATAATGAAATTTTATTTTATCTCAAAGATGGTACATTATAGCTTATTTTACCAATAAATATATTAGAAAAAAAGATTATTTTTAGCTTACGAGTGTGCTGCTACAGGTCAAGTTTGATGAGGAAACTATTAATGCCAGATTAAAGGTTCCCCAGATTCTAAGGGAGCAGCTCCTGTCTTGAGAGTTAAACACCATAATTGGCAAAATGCTATACAAGTTTCACCAGTATTATGAGCTTGTCTATATTTCAGTGACCATTACAGTGTTTTTCCAGATGATGTTGCTTTGTGTAACAGGCTTAGCCAGGATCTACTTTTTCCACATGGCCTTTAGCTGACCCTCTTTTTGGTGGCTTCCCTATTATGCCAATGAAATGGTCACATTAAAATACCATACATCATTTTTTGCACTGCTATTGTCCATGTGAATACAACCTAACTGAAAAATGTGAATATCATGATGCTGCTCCCTCACACACACCTGCCTCATTCTCAGGTATCCAGATCACCGCCTTGGGTTGGCCATGGCAGCGAGCACAAACAATCAGCACAATACCTACGTAGGAGCTTCATTAGAAGGTTCCTCTAATAAAACCTCAGGAGGGCTGCGTGTTTGATTAACAAAGCACAGCAGGGGCAAGACCTGATTTATATGCCCTGATGATAATGGTGCAAAAATTTTTGTGCAAATGTATGTGTACACATACACATATATACATATTTACACACATACATAAAGTGTCCTGTTCCTGATCTGTCACAGAGAAAGGCCTTCCTCCTGCTTAGTGTATTCAGCCACTGTTCCTCAACTGTATAACACCAGCAATTAGATCAGTTTTAAAACTCAGAGCCATCGCCTCTTTTCTTGCACGCACAGCTAATTTAATTTCAACAGATTTTCCTGTAAAAAATTTTTCTATGAAGTATTGACCAAATCTGTGTCTTGACCTGGATTCATGTTCGCAGAAATTAATTGGCTTGTAGCTTAAATCTGAAATTCATTAATCAGTTTATTACCACTTTGACTTGTTTACACAAACCTCAGTGCATTGAAGCAACATATCTGGTCTTGAATTATTACATGAATTATTAACTGCACCAACTGCAGCCACAAAGCCTTCCCAATTTCTTAATGTTTTCCAATTAATTTAAAAACAAATATTTAATCCATGCGGTATTAAGGGACATATCTTTTCCCAAGGTCACTGACTTGACGGCCTATGTTTTAACCAAGCAGAGTGAGGTTTTAATTTAGCATTGATGTGATTAGCCAGATTACCTAGTGTTTCACAGCTCTTTTGGGTGTGTACTCCAAACCAATTTAGTGAAATAGCAGAAGCATTAATGTAGAGCAGCTGAATATGTCCTTTCAGAGAATTAGATGTGGAAATCCACAGGGAGGTGCATGTGTGTGCAGGGTTTTGCGTCTTTCTCAACTGTATGTAGCTACAGTGGCAACGTAGTATTCTAGCTGCCCGCTCTGGCCCATTTGTTCAGTCAACAGGAGTAACCTCCAGCTGTGATGAGACCTCATCCTTCTGCTGGGGGGGGAATAGAGCGAGCAGGAGAAAATAGGCAGAGGCAATATGGTGTGTGTGTGTGTGTGTGTGTGTGTGTGTGTGTACACACATATGTAGGGTGTGTAGGACTGTGTCATTACGTACCCAAGCATGTTTGTGTGCATATGTACCTGTCTGCATATGTCCTCTGTGCACCTTACACACTGAGCCACTGCAATAACGCAAGAATGTTCTGGACAGCTGCCAAATATAGGCAGAAGTAGCCAGGCTGAGAAGAATGGTGGGCTATTGTAGGAATGAATTACTAGTCACCACTGGCCCTGTCTCAGGGGTTAACTGGTTTTAGCAAGATGAAACATGCATGAGTGTGCATTCATTTGGTAATAAAAATGCTACACTTTGAAATCAGAGATTGTGAAAAGATGGACTGGGGCTTGGTAAGCAGCTCTTAGGCAAGACAGAGAATGAAAAGCTGTGCTGAAACAGGAGGTGGTGAGGGCACAGGGAGGAAGCGACTCAAATTAATCTTGAGTTGATCTAATGACTTGCAGTGTAGTTGCATTTGGCAGGAGCTGAGTTAAAGGGTGAAGAAACCTGTAGTTTCAATCCTTCTGCGCACAGAAAAAAATCCAATCAAATGAGCTGTGAGAGCAGCAGTGGACAGGGAGGGGAAGGTCGGGGAGGGTTAGGTCGGGGAGGGTTATCACCACATGGAGGCACACTTACTACAGCAGCCAAGCTACTGGAAAACCACCCAACATGCCAGACATATTGCAAAACATAAATTCTCATTGCTTATCATCAACATGCCCATATGCACCCCATGTCCGTCTACATTCGAAAGTTTCAGTGCTGCAAATGTTTTGATATATAACACCTTCTTTAAGCTGCAGCAGATTATGCAAAAAAAAGCTCCACTATGTTCACCAGCTAGTTGCTAATTTAGTCTATTTTCTGTTTGGTGGTGACCAGGTAGTGTACAACAGCTTTCACAGAGCTTTTCACTGAAAGCAGCTGCTGGCTGTGGCTGAAAAGTGATTCTATTAGAGCAGCAAGAGTGAGCCGGTGACATTTTCATTGAAGTCATTTATATCATAAGAATATTGACTCATAGCTGCTTATGTTTGAAAAATTATTTTATTGCAGCATCTGTTACAATTTTATAGATGCATCTATAAGTGAAGGGAGTTCATAGTATTATTGTGTACTGCAGCAGATGACACCCTGTTGCCAGCCATAAAGCACCCGGTCAAAAAGCTGTTCAGTTTTTTTCTAACTGCGTTGATATATATATGCTCACTTCTTTTCAGCCTGCTGCCAAATACAGGAACTTTACTTTTCTGCAACTTCTCATTCTTGTATATTTCTTTCTTCCATCCGCTCACATTGCAAATCTACAATTATGAACTCCACTATACATCGTAAAAGCTCTTGTTCTTCTTTTATTTCTAAATCCTATCTATGCATAGCTATCTATGCAATAGCCCATTCAGTCCAAAGCTAGGACCTAGGATAAACTGGCATTGCCGAGAATGAGTCGAGATTGAGAGAAAATGACCTCTATATTTCATATACTCTCGTAGAATAGAGAAAAAGAGACAGTATGAGTGTGTACTGGGAAAATAAAGTGTCTTTTCTCATGCTTCCACACATACATATACACAATCTGTCTGTCTTTCGCTCTCCATCTCTCACTTTTCCTTCCTCAGATCTGTTTTCCAGTATTTGCTCACAGCAGAATGAAAACAAGAGGTCCTGGCACCACTGTGTCATTTATGTAATTCTCCTCACCGCGTCTGGTCCCAGTGTTTTTCTGCCATGTAGTGGCTCTGCAGACACAGTGACTCGAGGGAGGGTCACACATGCACACAAACAGGCGGATATGCACACACACACACACACACACTTGGGACAGAAGAGCAGATGGAGGGGCAGAATGACTACTGCAAGACCAAAAATGAACTCAAACTAGACCTCATGCTGTCCCCACTGGCATGTGTTAGTGTGTACTGTGTCTGAGTGTGATATGCTATTTGAGGGAGGTTTTTTATCTCCCACTATACAGCGTTTTCAATTACACTCCTCACAATTACCGGTACAACAAATCTCCTAAATGTGTGCATTATCATCTCCACTCCCTTTCTGCCACCTCTGATATTTACAAGCATCAGTGGGAGAAGTTCAGCACTTGAAATAATTTAAGATAGCAGTGCTGTTTTCTTGCTGCCTGGAGGTTAATCAATTGATTGGAGTCATTGATTAACGAGGGCAGTTCAGAGCGGCCTTAAATGAAGAAGAAAAAGAAGGAAACATCCACAATGAGGTTGAGTTCAGACAAGAACAGGATATAAAAACCCAGTTAAACAGCATCTGTACTCAGGTCATCTTCCTTTTTTTTTTTTAAACAGAAGCTGCTTTGTACCTATAGCTAAAAATAAAGAAGTAATGCAGTGTTAAACACAATTTCTACTGAGAAGTGGACACCTTAGGTGGGGAGTATTTCCCAAAGTTTACACCCCTTCCTGTTTACTTTCAGTCCTCTTTTATGAATCTCCATTGTTAAGTTAAAATCAGAATTTTTCACTCCCCTCCTTCATGTTTAGACTCTACACAAACTGTTGAACCTAACATATTCTGAATCAGGTTTCTAGTATTCTCACTGTTAAACTTTTCAGGTGTAGTGGTGTTTTTGGTAACTGTGGTTTTGATCATTCAGAAATGGGCCTCTAACACAGAAAAGGTCTGTTTCATATCTGTTGCCACACCAAAACACCTAGCATCTGCTATGTTCAATAAAATTGATATAAATAGAAAGATAATATGTGAGCATCTCAACTTTTGTATACTTGATATATGGCTTCTTTTTGTTCCCATTTGTTCCAATTAGAGCCTGACCAGTATATTCTTTGATGTATCAGTAATCTGTGTCTTTGAATAAATTGACTTCGATGTGACTAAATAAATAACTATTGCTGTCAGAACTGCTGTCATATCTCAGTATTTCAACTTAACTTCATGCAATGTCAGAATTGTTTTGGGATTTTTTTAAATACAGAAATTCTTACCTGACGCCACTACAGATGTTTGTGACTTTGTAGTGACACAATGAGCCTTAACCATAGGGCATCCATTCCTGGAAAGGAACTGAAGGAACAGTGGAAAGGTCAAAGAATGTGACTCTTGATGATGCAATCACTTTAGTATCTGAAATATCACTCCTGCATATTGAGAAAACATTAAAAAACCAATAAGCACAGTGTGTTTGGACAATATGGAGTCTGCGTGTGTCTTTGTATGGGCACAGTTGTGTCTGTTTAGATTATTTTAATTTGTGGGTGGAGGCAACAAAAAGCGGTGTAGTAATCAGGAGCAGGTTACAGTGTGTGGTCATCAAGAGTCTATGAAAAAAGGGTAGTAACTACATTTCTCAAGGCTGTTTCATCCGATGGTTTGCTCAGCCTTTTTCTCTGTTGACATACAGGAATTTTAGAGAACGTACTTTTACTGTAACCCCTGTTACTTGTCATACAGAAATTTATACAAAAGGATGATGCAGTGAATGTTTTGCTGTTTCCTCTCTGTGATTCAGAAATAAAGGTAAATAAAGGAATGAATCAAATGAAATGGTATGGGTCTTGGTCAAAGCCGTTGAACCCCAGAACAGAGGAGAGAGAAGGCAAAGGAGACAGGATGTGAATTAATGAATGGAATGGATTGGCCAAGCACAAGTGGTGTGGATGTTGTCAGGAAGTGGGCAGAATGCCAGAGAGTGTGATAAGCTGACGTCATATCAGTTTCGGTAAATGAATGAGTACTCAGCCTGTCAAAGAGACATCTGCTCTAAGAATCTTGCTTCTTTTTGCTGTCACAGATTCCTGCTTTCTCTATCTGCTGCCTGTCAGCAAGCCAATCTGTTCATGTCCAAGGGAGGAAGCGAGCCCTTGGGAACTTTTTTTTTGGAATTCCTGGCGAGGGCTCTGGTTAATGCAGTCATGATGGGTTTTCCTGTCATTGTAGTTTCCCGCACACACATTCATACACACACATGCACAGTCTGGGTGTGGTATGAAAGGATCTTTTGTGTGCATGTGTGTATGTGCGCGTGTGTGCATGTGCAATGCAGCTGTGTGGTTTGGAGGGAGTCTCATGATCCACTTATGACTGAGTGCCATGTGACCATAGGCTAATGCTGTGCTAATATTGTCCTCATTATCAGCTGCAACTGCTTGTGCTCACACTGCTATGTTTCTGTTAGCTGACAACTCGTAAAAATCAGTTTCACCGAGCCAAATTACATTTATTTCCTCAGACAGTGTTTTCATGGCTCTCCTTGGTCTGTGTCAGTAAGTCACCACAGAGACATCCATCCTCCACCTTTGCTATTAAACACTTCCATGTTATTTCCTAGGGTGATGTGAGGATCACATCCAAATCACAACCAGTGAGTTGAGTTTTGTGTGTAATCCCAAACCAAACCATAGAATGTTGTTTATATAATATATAAAGGACAAACTCAGAAATTATACCTTGATTGAAATAATTATAGTTGTTATTTCTAGATATATATTTTTTTTATATTTTGACTGTTAAACTTTTCTTCTAGAAACTGGGGATCTGACATGAAATGATATAATAGTGAAATTTCCCAGTTTGGGATTAATAAAGTTTATCTATTTCATCCTTCTATAATATGGGTCTGTTATTAGCACTTGGTTAATTATTACTGAACACGCAATTACAAAGTGAGTCCAACATGCATTAGTTTTGCTAGATCCCATTCTAGCTGCTTCACTAAACACATTTTGGAACACAACTGCTCAATGATGAAGCAGAGATTTGTCCCCTCTGCTGGTGTGCTCCCGCTTTTTATCCCCAAACAGGATGAAGCAACTTTATGCCTTTACATATATGTCTCTTGAGGTGTGCACAGAATGGCCCCTTGGGAAAGCATTACATATTGCTGCTTACATAACCTTAAGTTGCCCATGACGACAGCAGTGGTTGGGGGGGGGGGGGGGGGACTGAACACAGACGAATGAAAAAGGTGACTAATTCCATCTTAGAAGCAGTGGTGTTTTCATGAGAGTGTGAGATGAGATAAATGAAGTACTTTTTTGATGTAGTATATTCTCTTTCTGTCTGTTGAACTCATATGAGCTCAGCCACTTCTTGGGATTGTTGTGTGACTTTGAAATGCTTGATGATTAACCATTAAGGGTGTTGTATTGCAATAAAAATGAGACACAAATACATAGTAAGAGGAGAAATGATGATGTGTACGCATTTGTGGTTGTGGTGAACAAACAGGAAGTTTAGTTTCAACTGTGTAGGGGACAGACTTATGCAAGTCCCCCTCCTCCATTGGAAAAAAATCCATTTTATGCATAACACCACAAGATACACACTGCTACAGTGATTTACTTGCACTGTGATAAAAACAAAATCCCCAGATCAGAAGTTCTTTCGTCTAGATGAGATTTAAATATCTGACATAGCATTTTTTTTTAAATTCTCAGTGTTCTTAATAGGTTTGGGAGAAAGAAATGTGTGAGTTGCCTGTATGATAACATATAGATTTCCCTGTGTATGTGCGTGTGTGGTGTGTGTGTGTGCGTGTTTGCATATTGACTGAGAGACTTCTGTGTGTGTACGTGTTTGTATCGATCCCCCACAGTCTCTGGGTTTCTCAGCATCACTTCCAGAGGGTCAAAAAAGGTAATAACACGCTGAGATCCAATATTGGTTCAAAAAGAACACATTAAGCACATGTTTTAAAAAAAAAAAAAAAAAAAAACATGCTTCAACCCATCAGAAATACATAATCTTCTTGATGGCAAGCCTGAGTAGATCAATACACTCAAATTGCTGTAGTTGTTCACCACTAATTGAGATTTAGTGCTAATGCTTTGAGTAATTGCTTGTTTACTTTCCAATAAGGTATTGAAATGGGCAGTTAAATCATGTGTGGCCAATTTAGAGTGTCGCATTACTGATTACTGAGTGTCATTAATTCAGCTTTTTGACTGTTATAATACACCCTCAATAAGGAATGATGCATTTGCTGCCATAGTGCCCTACTTCCTGGGTGTCTTTATGTATGTACAGGTCTGTGGGCGTCACTGATATGAGATGGCAGTAAAAATGACCCTTTCTGCGAGTGACAGTTTTAAAACCCTTACCGAATGTATGGTGTGTCACTGTGTGTGTGCATGCAGAAACCATTTCTGCTGGGGGGGGGCCTTTCAGCTCTTATCAGGGAGCTACCAGAACAGGACCGATCACCTCCCACTGCTGAGCTATCAATGTGGAGTTAATTGCCTTTCGGAGAAAAAGCGGCAGGGGGAGGGAATTGCGTGTGCGCATTTCCTTTTTGCTTATTTGTTGGCTTTTTCTTTTTCTATTAACCTCAGTTACAGTACAGTATGGCACAAGGTTTGTGCCTGGAATTGTCCCCGTAAGCCTGCAATCCATCATTCAGATTATTTACTTAAACGATAGGAACAGACGGACATGACAGAAACTGATACAAACCACATTACACAGAGACAGCAGCACTGAGAGATGAAGAGGGTAGATAGAGGGAAGGACAGATAAGTGGAACAAGGGATACATGTGAATAGGGGGAAAGAGAGAGAGAAAGAGGTGGGCTGTGCCTGGCATGCAGGCCAGCGTGCTCAGTGAGAGCTGGAGGACAAGGTCGTTCAAGGTCCCTTGTCATGCTTGACGGGTTACAGTTGGGGGTTTCTGATGAGATGAGGATCAGAGGGGGTGGGGTTATGGGGGGGGGCTCCTTGTGGTCTACATGTATATCATGTAGTTGAGTAAGCGTGCGTTTGCCCCCTTGCTGATGACACATCAGAATGCCGTGAGTGTGTGTGTGTGTGTGTGCATACGTGCATCCCCTTGCTTATATGTCCAGTGCTAATGGCTCTCTGTTGTAGCTCACCCCTCTAGCCTCCTCTAAACTCCAGTCTCTCATGTTTAATTGCATTTGTCACAGTTTGTAGCCTTGAATACCTCGGCACTAACCATTACTCCGGCCTCTAGAGTGCATGATGTGGGAGAGAATTGCATGCCCTCCTCTTTGTATATAGTAGATTAAGTGTTCACATTCTTCATCTTTGTGCTTGAAGACTTGAAAGAACCCAACAACTGGCTTATTGATAAGAGTAGCAAAAGAGTTTTAACTAATAGATTTTTTGAGCACAAATCAGACGGAGGCCCTGACTTGCTGTGCTCTCCAGGCAGTGAAGCAGATAAGCACAGCACTGTACGTACATGTAAAGCAGTTACGTACCCTGGATTAGTCCTGGTGGGGATATGCATTGATAATATATCTCAATATGTTTGGGAGGCATGAGGAGGAGAGACGCCAACATGTCAAAATATGTTGGCGCCTGCAGGACTGGATCACACTCCAGAAGCCTCCTAGCATTTTTCCATCATATGGTGCCTCAGAAGGGCATCAGTGAAATGTGTGTGGGGATTTGTGTGTACATGTTATGTCTTGTCTGTTGATCTGCTTGTGTTACAGTGATCAAGTCTGCTTTTCTTATTTTTATTATTATCCTTTGCAGATTTGTTTCAGCGGCACTGTAATATTTGCGTGTTGCAGAGGTAAAATGAGAACATTGATTTCAGTTACCGCTTAGCCACTAGTCTTTAGTCCTGCAAGCCCCGCAGTTTGTACAAAACAAGATGAATGTGACGGAAACTATAATACAATTACTAATGACAAATCACTTCCCGTATATTTCTAGCTCAGCAGTATTAATGCATGCACACACTAGCACGCACACAGAGACACATCTGTGTGCATCCACAGAAGGGTGCGGATCATATTGGGATTGCTTTAAGATAAGTAAGTAAGATAAGATTGGATTAAGGGCCAGAGATTGTGCAGTTGGATACAGATTCACGGAGGGAGAGATCCATCAATTTGGAAGCATTGTGCTGGTATGGTGCTCCAAATAAAGAAACAGGAGTAGTAGTCAGTGATCCAGGAAGTTATTTCAGAGTTTGGGAAAATGGTCTTTTGGCTTGTTTACGTCAGAAACTGACTCCTGGGGAACCAGGAAAACAGTCATTGTCCTCATTGTCTTCTGCACGTTTTCATGCAAGTGCACATTTATGGCCAGAATATAGACTTGAATGTAGAATGAAACTAAGCGAAGGGAATATGGCAGCTCACAGTTAAACCACATGCCTGCGCTTTGGTGCACTGCACTGCTCTGCTCTTTTCTGGCAAGTTGACCTCTGTTGTGTTGCTTATATAGGTCAACCCACACTGAAGAGAACTGCCACTAAGCTTCTCTGTTGAAGTTCCTAATAACGGTCATGCAAATCCACTGAACAGATTTATTGACATTTCTGACAAGATATGAGGATGTTGTCGAGTTTTGTGCTTGATTGAAGGTTAATATTTCAGGTCAGTGTTTCAAATGTATAAAATGACACTCCTTTTTTACAGATAATACACACAGAGAAACACTTAAGAGCAAGTAGAGACTTTAAGCTCTTGCTTTCTGTGGCGTCTGTTTGACTCTAACAGCACATTACATAATGGCAGGTATGGTGGTGTGCAGCCATTGTGATCAGAAAGCAGGAGCCAACCCATCATTTCAAATTATCCACTTCTCACTTCTAAAATTAGCTTTAAGTTGTGTCTTTCTCTCCTCCTCCCGCTATCCCATCATCTTAGATTAATGTTCTAATAGCCTGCTTCTTTCAAATGAAAGCCCCTTCATGTGTGGTACTAAAGTCCCCCTCTAAATCACCAGGGCAGATAATCAGTTTGGCCCAGATCAGGTGAAAGAGTGTGCTTCCATCAGGGAGGAGAAATCAAAGAAAGATGTTGGTGATGAGATGAAAAAAAATAAAGATTTTTTTTTTAACTTTTGTAAATAGCTGTTTGCATTTATGTTTATTCATTTATTTATGTTTCTTACTAATATAAGAATGAAATGGCTAAACTGTATCCTTTTTCCTCCCTCTTTACACAGTGAATGAGTATGTGTTCATGGTTCAAGCCAGAGGGATCCAGATCAGAGAGAACGTGAAGAACATCGGGGCTCAGGTTCTGGAGCAGGTGGTGAGAGGGGCTTACAGTATAAATGGCACAGGTAATAATATACACGTTCATGCACAGAGGTGTACCAGGAAGTGCTTAGTTATGTGGATGTGAATGTTGTCTTTAAGAAAGAAACAATTTAAAACATCAAGGCACCAAGCTAAGGTCATGTGATAGTAGGTTAAGCTGCAGCTGATAGTGATACATGTGTGTGTGTGTGTGTGTGTGTGTGTGTGTGCAACTCCAGATTATTCCTATGACTTCAACATGAGCGAGAGTGATGCTCCTTCCACCACATACCTCCCAGAGGGCTTCACTTACCTCCCCACTCAGGTTTGCCCTGAGAGGCTTCTCTCCATGAGTAAGTACACCCAAGCTAAAGTTTTGATTTAAAGTGTGTCTTTGATGTGATCCTGGCTGATGATTCTCTACGATGTGAGGCAGAAAACTCTCTCCTCGGTTGACCTTTTTAATGAGTTAAACTGGCGGTTCTTCCGGTTTTCTTGGCCAAGTAAAATGTTAAGTGTATTTTCATTGTGCTTCTGCACACATTTGCTCTGATAATGAATATGGAATGGTGAAGGTTTTTTTCAGCTTTGATTGATGGTGCATGCAAGTATGCAGTAATTGTGCAAAAAAGCTTAACCCAGCAATTTATGCTGCAGATTGCTCAACTGTTAAAGCCTGTAATGTTTCCTTTTTACCTTAATTCCTATCTTTATTATTCCATTTTAATTCGCATGCCTGTAATGTCTGACTCTTTTTTTGTCCTGTCCCTCTTGGCTTTTTCCTGCTCATACAATGTCTCTCTCCCCCACCACAAACAGAGGGCAAGTTGGAGGTAAATATGACTGAGGTATCTTTGGAGGAGGTCGAGAGATCCTTGATGGAGGAAGAGCCTAGCATCGCCCCAGGAGGCTACTGGATGCCCAAAGACTGTTTACCTCGCTGGAAGGTAAGTGTGGATATTGACTGTTCCCTGAAAGGCACTATGAAATACACAGACGGGTGAGCGGCGATGGTAGAGCCAAGATGCTTCCATGCAGTCACTGAATGATTTTTGTGTGACAATGACCCAAATCTCAACCCAAATGAACACCTCTGGGAGATGTTTGAGCAGTGTGTGAGACAGCGCTCCGCGCCAACATCATCAAAACACAAAATGGAAGAATAGACTCATGTAAAGAGCTCTTCTGTCAGTTCTGATTTATGTGGTGTGCTAATTGATAGAGCTTGTTGCAAACAAGACGACTTTATGCCCAAGTATTTCCAAAAACTCTAAGAAGAAGGGCATTAAGATGAATTAATGTAAGTAACAAAGTAATTATTGGAAACAATCATTGGTGTCAAATATTTTAAATATTTCTTTATTTCTTGGAGCTTTTGGAACTCATCTCAAAACATGAGCGCATCACATGTCATATCTCATTGTAAGAGAGGCATCCCTCAAGTGTCACTCTGGAAAAGTTATCATTGGGAGAATAGTCAGTGTCTGAAACCGTAAGTTTGCAGTATTCACAGTTCAGCAATACATATGTACAACAATGATGAGATGAGGCCTTTTATGGCCAAGAAGCAGTTGGACACATGCAGTAATATAACACATGTATGGAGTACAACAAGGAGGCAAAACAAACTCTTGACCCTCTTTCTCTCTCTCTCTCTCTCTCTCTCTCTCTCTCTCTCTCTCTCTCTCTGTCATTTTCTCTCTTTTTCTTTCTGATCTATCGCAATCAGCCACAATAGTTTATCTCTCACAACCACACTTTTTTTTTTTGTTTTTGGTTCCTTCCTGTGACGGTTTACTTGCGATTTGCTTCTTAGGAAACTTCAAAAAAGTGACTGTCATAGTTGGGGCACTGCCAACGCTTTACTAAAACACCTTTCACAGACATTTAGAGACATGGTGCTTCAATGATTGATGCATGATGAAATTAGATTTCAGCAACTGATGAATTTTGGTGCTTTTTTCATCATACAATCCAATTTACCTACCTCAGAAACATTCAGTTTGGGCAAAGAGTACAGCGCTGTGCCTCTTTATTACGCCATACATTTTTATATGCTTGTCACTTCATATTTATCGTACTATTATCCATTTTGTGTCCCTTAGGTCGCAATCCTAGTCCCATTCAGGAACCGACATGAACACTTACCCATTCTCCTGAGACACCTGGTGCCAGTGCTGCAGAGACAGAGACTCCAGTTTGCCTTTTATCTCATAGAGCAGGTATGCACACACCTCTTTGCAGTCATTGACATATTCACCTGTGTACCAGCTGTGACCACACAGTTACAGGGAGTGAGTCTTCCTCTCAGGTGGTATTGATTTGCTTTTGCACAAAAACCCATGAAAATAGGAGCTGTAATTAAATGAAAGTACCTCTTTTTTAATCTGTAGGCAGGCACGGAGCCATTTAACCGAGCCATGTTATTCAATGTGGGCTACAAGGAGGCTATGAAGGACCTGGACTGGGACTGCCTGATCTTCCACGATGTGGACCACCTCATGGAGAATGACAGAAACTACTATGGCTGCACAGACATGCCGCGGCACTTTGCGGTCAAACTCGACAAGTACTCCTACATGTGAGTCTTGATTCTGTCTCTATGGGAATAAACGTACAGCAAATGTATTCCTTACTTAATATGAATCTAATATGTGTAATTGTTCTCCCCCCAAGGCTCCCGTATAATGAGTTCTTCGGTGGTGTCAGTGGCCTGACGGTGAAGCAGTTCAAAAAGATTAATGGATTTCCTAATGCATTCTGGGGCTGGGGAGGAGAGGACGATGACCTTTGGAACAGGTGAGGGAAGAACAGAGACACACACATGCACACGGACATTGTCCTATCTGAGAGGGCTGCAGAGCTGACAGTATCGTTGACATTAGGCGTGCTCGAGAGATGGGTTAGGCCAGTTGCCACTCAGCAGGCTTTTGTCATTGTTTTTGTGTTTTTTCCCTTTGCCACACAGCGTTGTTGCCCTTCCCCTCCCATCTACACAACTCACAGGCAGCTGTACACACTCACACTCTGTATACACTGGCAGCTCTAATTGAGTGGCCTTTGTAAATTTCTATATCTTATGATATCTTTTGTGTGCAGCTAATGTGAAGCCTTCCGCTCTTGTCTTCATATGTCTATATCATGTATCATATCACATAGTGTTACTAT
This sequence comes from Datnioides undecimradiatus, assembly GCA_008933995.1. Classification (NCBI taxonomy): domain Eukaryota; kingdom Metazoa; phylum Chordata; class Actinopteri; order Lobotiformes; family Datnioididae; genus Datnioides; species Datnioides undecimradiatus. The sequence goes on from WARS01000026.1 coordinate 7,947,394, forward strand.
GATTATTATCCTCTCTGTGACAATATGACAATGCAGTGCTTATTCAGCCTGCCTGTATACATTATGTAACAATATGGCTTACGTGTTTGTATAGGGTGCGGTTTGCCAATTACACAGTAAGTAGACCACATGGAGAGCAGGGACGCTACATGTCTATTCCACATCACCATCGCGGAGAAGTCCAGTTCCTGGGAAGGTTAGTGTCTGTTTGCACAGCTCATTCACACACACACACACACACACACACACCCTTTGGTTAAAAGTGGAAGCTGATAATTGGAATGAGGCTTAGGCTCATGTGGTGTAAGCCAGTCACATGAACAGCCAGAACAGTGACTTTGAGAGAATTTCAACTCTTTTAAAGACTTTGCATGTGATATGCTTGTATGCTTCAGGGCTGAATTCCAATCATGCTCTCTCTGCTCGAATTCTAAGTTACTTAAAACAGCCCAAGGAATCAATGTTCTTTTCATTTGGTAATAAGAACACTTCAAGGAGCTGATCCTAGGTAGAATTAACACAAATAATGAAAATAAATGCAAATTTGTCTCTGTGAATGTCAAACTGTTAAGATTAATCATTCCCATGGAAATAGTGTAAATTTTATACTGTAACTGTCTGGTGATACCACAGACAGTGTTGCTCTCAACAGCACATTTACCACTAAGTATGACTGTGTAGGATGATGAAAACCTGTTCTTCAGCATGTCATGTCTGTTGTTTATTAATACATGGGTGTCACTCCATCGAACTTGTCAAACCTGAACTTGTAAGCTTGTTGCACTTGATGCAGACGTGTCACAAACTGTTTTACTACATTCTTACAGGTATAGTCTACTACGCCACTCAAAGGAGAGACAGAAAGTGGATGGTCTTAACAACTTAAACTACTCCCCCCTAGTGTCCAGGAGGCCTCTCTTCACCAACATCACTGTCAGCTTGAGCAGAAAGCTTGCACCTATAGCTGACTACTGACGAAAGCACAGCTGGACTGCAAAACACCTGGGAATCAAAGTCCTCTGGGACATCAGCCATATCTCACCAGTTGCAGCACTGCTAAGGACTTTTTAGTTGATTGATTATTTGCTTTTTTGTTTTATTTGTATGCAAAAAAGGAGACTCAAATAAGTATGTTGGATAAATCATATAAGAAATTAAGGAAAAATGCTGCACTTGCTTGTGCCACAGTCCATCACTCCTCTCATCTGGGCTTATCTAGTGTTTGGTCTCCACATGCCTTTTGCACCATTTTGGCCTTCAGCATCCATCCATTCATTCATTTCCCTCTTCAGTCAATGATTAGCTCAGCCCTCCACTATTGTGCTTGTTTATAAAAATAGGCCACGATACACACGCACAGTCATGACTAGTCCCGGGGCTTCAACTTTTACTTTGCTCATGCACTTCTTATTTTAACAAATGCAGTAAACCTGTGAAAAAAACATTTGCATGCACACAAAGCACACACACAGCAACGTAAACCGAGTGGACTCTTGCAGCTGGTTCTGCAGAAGGTATGCCAAATCTACAAGTGAAGAGAGCAAGAGATAATGATATATTTAAAAAAAAGAGAGAGTGAGTGTTTTCAGTCATGTATCCTGTATGTGAAATAGTTTATCCTAAGTTTAGAAAATATTAATACCATAATCATCTCTTACCAACTATATTTTGTCCTGTGAACATACCATTTAAAGACTGTGATGTTTGTGTTTGCATAGTTGCATTGGACGTTCTGGCTGCCTGCAAGTGGCTGCATGTTGGAGAGCAATGCTCATCCTGTTAGCAATAAGCTGTAATATCAGACAGCAGAACTTAGATCTGACTTCCTCATTATACAGATAATGCAATAGCATGGGTGCTAGCATACCCTTATTGGACAACAGAAGGAGTGGACTGCGTATGCAAAACTTCACATTCAACACACCTTTGCCTAAGCAAACATGCCGCCCTTTTCAGAATCCGTGTGTGTATGTGTGTGTGTATATAAGTGAGGAAGCGCTATGCAAATGGCCTGCATGTATCCTGTTTTCAGCGCAAGGTCTTCGCGGGGTGACCTCGAGACGGCCCCACCCCAGAAGCTGTGACAGACTGACTTTAGACCTCACTTTGTGTGCGGTGTGTAGGTCCAGGCCATGGAGAGATAAACAGTTGCCGTTATTTTTAGATCCCACATCTTTAATGTTTACTCACCTTCATTTTTTACTGGAGTGAATTGGAGGTCGAGAATACTTGATTGCTGTCACTGTCACTGGTGTTTACAGAAGCTTTTGCTTTGTTATTTTTCAGATTGTCTAGTGTTTGTAATACTGTTAGCCAGCCCTCCTCCGCTGTAGGTGCTGTGACAACTGTATCTCTACAACAACCAATCAATGGCTGCCTTTATGTTTTTTTAACTGACACTTCTTTATCTAGACATGGATTGGATAAAGCATATCTAAATGCTTATTTAAGGCGTCAGGTGATAAACCACTGATTAGCTTCGTTGGCGGGTGGCCTGGCTTTGACCAGTGAGTTTCTGTGTAAATCATACTTCGGTATGTTGGTCTAAGTAGAGATTTTGTTCGGTGGCGTGCAGCCTAACACTGTGCATTGACACAGACAGCAGTTGCTATAATGTCCCTTCTCTGATTTGTGTGTTTGACAGTGTTGATTTTGAGTAAAATATCCCAATACTGTAAACATAGTTCCGTTTAAAAAAGAAAAGAAAAAAAATACAGACACTTTCTCCTCACTGTCTGTCCTCTAGTCATGCAGCTACTTCATTTCACACAAATCGCCTTGTATGCATTTCTTATGGTGTATCTTCTGGGGAAAAATGTGGGTGGTTGACAAACTGTTCTCACAATGAAATAAGAAGTAAAGAGGCAGGACCTCATTTTATTTATTTGATCTTTTATGAATTATTTTCTGTAATTGTTCAGTTTTTATTGTTTTCCTTGCGGCTGATGTGATGATTTAGCAGGTGACATATGACAGACCGTGTTAGATGCACTGAAACTTGTAGTTGTGTGTATTTGTGTGGGATTGTCAGGTTCACGTCTGTGTAAACACGGAGTTGTTCCACTTCATTCAGACACAGATTTTCCAGTCTGAATCAACGATGCGAGTATCTGCTTCTGGTGAAATGGAACAGAACCTGTAGCCTGGTGTGAATTAATCTGCTGAACGGACACGGTGGAGGAGGCCATTTTGTGTGATAACCACAGGAAGAGCAAGACACCTAATCAGAAAATGCTAGCGGCCACTGTCTTTCACTGAGCACCTCCTTTATACTAATTGATAATCAATGGTGCTGACCTTCCAGGGTTCCTTTTAAGGGACTCTCTGCTTACTTACGTGCTTACTGGAACCAATTCAAACATCATAAAGGCTAAAATGTGCAGGCGAAACATCCCTCTGACTTTTATGGTTCTGTCATTGAATGCCAACCTGCATATGTGTGGCGTAGATCTTCTGTGTTTTTACAGCCGCACATTTGTAAAACCTGTTGCCTTTTTCATCCTGCCAGGTGAAGCTGATTTGTGTATTCGTTGCTCTGGTTCATTGGCACAAACAGAAGCACGTGTTTACCTCCTAGCCAATCACCCAGGAGGTGCCCAGTAGAAGTCAGTAGTAGCAGCAGCATTTGTGTTAAGTTTTCTTTTCCATGTGTGTTTGAGTGAAATGGCTAAACCTTTCAGAGGTCTATCTGTCCTCCATCTAGATTTTGAGGTTTTTGTTTTTGTTTTTTCACGCACTGATAAGAAAATGATTTATAGTGGCCTGGTTGTGAACAACTCGCAGGTTGTTTTTTTTGTTTGTTTGTTTTTTTTTTCTAGTTCTTGACTCTTACATGATGAACTGTATATTATACTTTTTATTTTTACATTGCTTTAAATTAACAGTTAGATGGACATATAGCAAAAGCCATGTGGTTTTTAGTTTGAGGGTTTCGGGTAAGATTTTACACTTTAAGCGTCCTCTCGATATAAAGAGGTCCTCGGGTTGATGTACTAGACACTTCTGAGTCAGTGTTAGACTCTATACTCCACAATGTAGAATGAGCAGCTTTATCAGCCAACATACCATAATCAACAAAATGGGTTTTCTGTGACAGCCAGAGAGCTTTATTCATCAGATGACAAAGTAATGGGGACAAATCAGTCAGCGCTCTCTTGCTTTTTATTTTAAACACGAAATTAGTTGTTTTCAGTTGGTAATTTTGGTGGAGAGCATGCTGGCTAGTCTTGTTCCTGTTTTATATATATCTATATATATATATCTACATCTATATCTATCTATATGATATATATAGATATATATATAGATATATATAGATATATATAGATATATATAGATATATGTGCATATATACCATACATGGTCTCGATTCAAACCAAGACCAAGCCTGCTGCTCACCCAAAAGGCTTCATCTTAACATAATCTTACCTGCTCTGATCCATTCTGTGCCAGTTTAAATGAAGGGTCCATTCTTTGGGCATCTGACAAGACTGGCAGCCTTAAAGCTTCTTAATTTATTGCAGTGTTTTGTTTTGTTTTGTTTCACTTGAGTTTTTATTTTTTTTATAAGCAAAAATATTTAAATTGAAAACAGTGTATATCAAGAAAATGATCATTGTAAATATTGTTGTGTGTAGTGTTTTAGAAATTCTATAAGGTCTTAAATCACTACAGATGCTAGCATAAAGAACAAGGCTTTGGAGGGATTTGGCTGGGGGTTGATCCTGTGCCATTTAAGTGCTAGTGAAGCTCACACAGCGACATCAATGTTTTTACATCACTGCTTCCAAGCACAGCCTTTTTTTTTTTTTAAAAAAAAAAAAAGAAAAACACCTTTGTCTCATGAATTTTAGATTTCACTCACAGTCTCTGAGGTGTTCTGCCTTCCTGAAACCTCACTTTACTTAATCTGCTGTAGCAGTTGAAGAGATGTATCACAGCAAGCAGAGGCATCAATCTTCAGATGTGTCCTTGTTTTTTGTGTGTGATGTCTCTTTGACAGTGACAGCAAGTCTGGGTAAGGTGTAGGTCAGAGGAAAGCACTGCAGGATAGTGATGTGTCAGCCAAAAACACCATATGCTTACAATGCAACGAAACACAGGCAACCAAACCAGCGACACAATCCACTCTAAAATCTACACAGATTCATTTTTTTGTATGAAAGCTAACTGTTAAAAAAAATAGGATAAAGATTGCTAAATTTAAAATTTATCTTCTATCTGATTGTAAGGGGAGACGTTCTCCTTGAATTGAAGCCATTTGAAGCCACTTGTCAAAACTTGATGTCAGCCTTATGTGGATCTGTTTGTGTATCAGCATATTATCTTTTGATTATTGAAATTTGTATGATGGAGATTTTCTTTTATACCATCATTGTTATTGTCAGAGTACACCAATAAAATGAAACTTGTAAAGATAATATTACCCCAGTGTCTGCCTGTGTTTTAGTTCTGTGTGCATGTTAAAGTCAGTCTCATTTCTGGGGAATTGCTGCCTGAGCCCAGGCATTTCCTCTTTGCACAGTCAGTTGCTCTACTTTAATTTTTCTGAATAGTAATGTGGTTATATATTTCATGCTACATTTGCTTCACTGTGCATAAACATGTGCAAAGAAGCAGGCTTCCTGTAAAGAGACATTTGGTTAACTCTTCATTACTTGTGCAAAAGGGCGAGTGCAAAGTAGCCACATCTAGAGCATGAGCTCCCAGTGAAAGAGCAGTACAGGGAGTATTGTGTCAGGCAGCTTCTGTTACTTTCTATAGTCTGGATTGACTATAAGAGGTAATAATTGTAAGTAAGACTGGGAGACCTTAAGCTACTATGTCTGAGATGATACTTGGCAGGAACTTTAAATATTTTTTTTAATTAACTTCATTATAATTAGAGAAACTAATCAAGAGAGAATCCTTAACTAAATTCTCTTGTAGTTTGAGGACTAAATTCCTGCATGAACACTGTAAGCAGGAGCATTGACACCATCACATCCCGTCTTAAACACTTATGCCCAAACAGAGGATTATTGTCTGCAGTTTTGGCTCTTGCGACCCACAGCTGGCAACAAAATTGCGGCATCTTGGGATCTCCCCTCTTTTTTGGTACACTTAATAGTCCTGCATGCTAGTCTTGTAAGTCGGTCTGCTCTGCTGACAGTGTGTGTATGTGTGAGAGTGTGTGGGAGCGCTTGTACACATCCGGAACCAAAGACAAAGATGATGCTTGTTGGGACTGTCCAGCCTGTCACCCATAGAAGAATAACAAAGAGCGAAATGAGATGCGTTGAAGAGAGGTCACTTAAGATTCATTGAATCAGAGCAGCTCCAGCCCTGTGGCATTTAGCACATTAACTGCGCATCTCCGCTAGTTAACAGAAGTGACAGCTGATAATTCAATTATGCTCATGGAAAAGGAAATGCTAAGTGGCAGGGGTGAGATATCTACGTGGGAGTTTAAATATATTGTTGTACCACATCCCTCACAGTTTTCCTCCAGAACAAAATGATGAAAAAGATGGCCATAGCAGTAAAAATCAGAATGGAATGGATTTGAAATATACACAAAAAGACCTCCATTTAGCATTCCTGAAAATGCCCCTTGCTTCTCTCCTGCTGTTAAACAGTGCTTGCAGTGTGTGTGTGTGTGTGTGACTGTGAGAGGCTTGGCAGAGGCACATAGCCCTGCTGGAGTAGCCGCATCTTAATGGAGTCTGGGAAACACAAGGCTTTGGTATGCTAACACCAGTGTCACTTAGCTGTCAGACACACACAGAGGGCAGCTCTTGAGAGCTCAAGAGCCGTCCTGGCATGTGTATACAACACACGCCAGCGAACACATACGCATTTGTTATTAATTCACACGCACGCACCCCCTTGAGTCTTGTGCCTCTCAGAGGCTTTGATGTCATTCATAGCGCCTTTGCCGTTGTGTGCTGCTTGTGGGTCTGTGTCAATGCGCTCCCCATACTGGGTCTCAAACCAGATTCTGCATCAGGAAATAGCTGAATAACTAAATTTGTGGCTTTCAGTGGTGCAGAATCTTGTCACACTCTTCATCCACATTTGTTCCATACTACTGTCTGTGTGTGTGTGCCTCCTATACAAACACACACAGCACTGAGAAACAACCAGAAAGACATGCCCTTTAGCTTTCCATAATTTTCAGCTTTGTGTGTACCTTGTATACGATACATGTGCTGACATCATGCATTAAAGGGCCCATCCACTCATATCTGGTTAAATCAGATGTTTGAGTAATAGAGAACAACAGTGCCTTAAGGGAAGCTGTGTGTACATGCGCAATAACAAGAAGCATGCAGAGGAAAGAGAAACCACTGTTCCCATGTGTGGATGTCACATGAATTTATAACATCGCTTTGGTATTACGTAACTGTTTGTCACAGGCTCAGGTAGGAGCATTACCCAGCATTACAGCAACCTGCTCCCCCTCCTATTTGATTCTGTTTTCTCTTGTCATCTTCCCCCTTCTGCTGTGTGTTCTCCAGGTCACCAATGGGACAGTCCTTTGTGTGGTGCTGCTACTTCCCAAGGGGTGACTGAGTATCCAGCTGCTGTTTGGCCCCTAGGGTTTGTGCCGTTTACTGTTGTAGCTAAATGCTTGTGTTTTAGTTTATGCTCATGCGTGTGTATCTGAGAAGGCATGTATTCTCTACAGCTCCTGTTTTGACTCCTGCCTCTTTTCCCATCGGGATACAAAGGATACGGCCAGGGACTAGGAGGTTGTAAACACATCTGCTTCCCAACTCTCACATCCTTCATCCTACTTGACACTGCTGTGCTCTCTCTTGTCTCGACGTCCATCCTTTGCTCTCCTGCCTGCCCTGCCCTTGTCACATCCTCGTCTATCAGCTTGAGTATTCCTTTTTCAGTGAGCTTGGTTCATTCTCACAGTGCGCCTCCTCCCTACACTGACTGTCACACTCACACTCATCTATTGTCTCTGCTCATTTTCCTCTCTGGCACCATCTCACTGAGCTAAGAAATTCTTATTACATTTGTCCTCCTTTATTCTTCTGTCACATGATCATCTCAGTATCATACCTCATCTAGTTCCTTTTCTCAACATACTACATATCCATATTTTGCCTTTCTATTTCACCTCCACCCTCTCCAAAGGCTCTGTATTGCTTGTTCAGCATTTTTATGCCTAGCTTCTGGTTTTCATTACAATGTGATTGTTTCCTGTTCTGGTTACTAAGAGATGTTGTCTTTAAAAACTATGTGCTGAAGCTGTGTAGAGGACATGCTGACAGAACTTCAGCTTGGGAAGGTCAAATAATTGTAACACCCCATATTATGCACAAGTTTTCTGACTGCTTTTTACAATATACATATAATATTTACCCTTTTATCTGAGAGAAAACAAAAACATAAACACAAATTTTTCAACTATTAAACATAATTATTGATTCCTTGCCAAAATTATCAATTTATTACTTCAAAGATGCAAAAATGAATTACCTTCTACTTAAATATTACAAAAAATATTATAGATAAAATGCAATAATAAATAATGACAAAAATAGATAAAAGGCTGAAAATATACAACATAATGCAAAACTCAAGATAAAGAATAAACTGCACAGTAAAACTACACATAATTCACAAAATCACGTAAAATATAACATTTTAAAAGGACAGCACCGCATAAGCAGACCCATGACTTACCTCATCACCTCAGCAGAAAACATGCGATTATAGTCGTCAGATGTAAAACCGTCAGTCAGTAGTACCAGTGACACAGTAAAGCTGTAGGGTCAGACACTGCATGAAAAGGAATTTGCTTGAGGCACTGTATGTAACAAGAGAAGCAAGTAGTGAAGGGATATTGCAAATCCAATAACATTCCACCAGTTAGGAAATATGGATTCAGAGCAATGATTAAAACACTGGACTCTCTGTACCTTTAGGCTATCCCAACATTTCACCGACAGCACCAAAACAAGCTTGAAGTGGAGTCATGTATGGGCCCCAACTTTTCTATAACAGACACGTGATCAAGTTTCACAATGGAGTCATACAAAAGCAAAACTGTGCGAGTCGTCAGTGGTGACTGGGAATTGCGCAGTCTTGTCATTTCCAGATAATCAAACAGAAAAAAATAATTTCACAAGACTAGCAGGCTATAATATTTATATACAAGTGTGGGTGCAAAAAATGGTTGGTGCTTCCTTATACTTCTAGCAGAAAAAAGCACATTTGGTCTTGTTAATAAAAATAAGCATACTCTGGAACCTGTGATACAGTGAGCGAGGCCAGACTTTTAGAATGGTGAAAATGTCACCAAGCAAATTGCCCATAAGTAGCAAAGCTAGCTAGGAAGGACCTGTGTATTCCTGTCACCTGTGCAAAGCATCTGAAAGAGCTTTTAGCACCAGTGGGACACCTCCATGCTGAAGTCAGATGCTCTGTATCTGTTCCAGGCAAAGATGTGTAATGCAGAATCGGCCCTACCCAATGTGGCGCCCTAAGCAAGATTTTATATGGCTCCCCCTCCATTGGCGATTTACATACATACTTACAAAAGAAATCGAATAGCATTGTTTTTACCATTGTCTTTATATTATAGTCGCAGTACAATTGATGCTTCATTTCATTACTGTATCTTTACTTAACCTAATTGAGCATTGCTTTCCATTTTAAGAGTTAATAGTAATAACTAGTTTTAATATAATTATATTGAAGATGAATTTTTTTTCCTGGTTTTGTGGCGCCCCCTGGAGGCCACAGCGCCCTTAGCATTTGCCTATATTGCCTAATGGGCCAGCTGGCTCTGGTGTAATGTCTCAAGATCTTTGCCTGGACTGGGAGCTCAGAGAGGTAGGATAGGTGAGAGCGTTGGTGTTTACACTGCTGGCAACTTTAGACCACTGGGAGGTTTTCAGACTTGGGACCCAGCAGGAAATTTTGGTTGCAAGCAGAGTGGCAGAGAGTCTGTGCTAACAGAATCTTTAGCTGTTGGTCTAACAAAGCTAACTTGCTAATGGCAGACACAGATAGCAGAGGTTAGCAGTGACTTTTGTAACAGGTAAAGCTGTTATCTGTCTACCAGGAAACCAATCAAGAGTTGAGGCAGTTGCAGACACACAAGAGGGGTCACACCTCGTCAGTGTCCCATCTGCTAACAGGGGGGATTATGACGAGCCATCTTGGCAACACCCTCATGCATATATACTGGGCAGCACGAAAATACAATTGGTGAGATATGTTTCCTGACTCCGCTTTAATAAAGTAAACAATTGGCTTTTGGACATGAGGGGAGGAAAATATGTCATATGACTGTCATCTCTTGTCTAACTGGTTTTTCTATTCAGAATGCTGTGGTTTGTTGCCTGTATTATAAGGTTTGTATATGCTTTTGGCCAGCTGTTATGTCACCCATCCATATATATAATCTATCAAGCTCACATGCTCACATGCAAATGTCAAAAAAGTTGCCTGATTGCCAGCAGATTTGTTATCCTCAGCAGACTCACAGTTATCTGGTACTGTAGAAACACTTTGTGGTCCAAAAGATGAAAGCAGATGGTAGCAGATGTGAAAACAGTCCTTTCCAGTCAGCAGCGCCATCTTCTGGTTTTGTGACTCACCTTTATCATAGTACAAACACACTTGCACAAAACTCTAATTGACTATGATTAAGCAAGAAATGTGCTTTATTGTTTACAACAACAGTTTCTGTCTGTTTACTTCACCAATTCACCAGGCTAGCTACCCTAGCATTTCTCAGCATGCTCTTTTCTTGTGTCTTTCTGGTGTTTTTCATCCCACTCCACCATTCACCTTCTTAACAACTTTTACCACAAGTCACAAGTACTGATACCTACAGTTTTTAATTACTCTCTCAGTTAATTTTATTAAACTAAATTACTTTTGGTTTTATTGCTTTACTGAACTGTTTACATCTATGTTTCTAAGGAGCAAACTTGCTTTTTTACTTTTACAACACCTGAGCTACATAATGTCTTATAGCCCACTTCACTCAGTTTTATTTATTATCACAGTCTCACCTAACCTCTGACTCTATAAACATTATTGTTCTCCACACATTCACCTCACCTTATCGTTTGACTGCTTAATGTGACCACAGTATTTTGAGCTGGTATGGTTCTCAGCTTCTGAAACTCACATTTTCCCCAAATGAGCACTGTCTCCTTTATGTATCAGTTTGGTAAAGTCAGGGATTTTAAACAAAAATGAATTTCTCTACAAAACTGCTTACTCTGTGCAGTCACAACTCAGATTCCTCCAGCCAATATGCTGCACAGCATATATTAATGATACATTTCTGGTCCCCATTACATGCTGACAGCCAGTTAATCAATGAGAAATGTTTCTTTCTTAGACTGTGTGCTGATATTCTGCAAACGTGCAGATAGTGCAACCTGACTGCAGGCTTAGTCATTATTCAGAAAGTGTTTTCTGACCTAAATCTGTGATATTGAGAGAATTAAATCTGATATGCAGCTTTTTTAAAAATTTGTTAAAAACATTGTTTTTAGGTTAACATTGTGACTTGTCGTATGGTTTTGCCCATAAATGATTTTATTGATGCCAAGTGTGGCAAGAAAATAGTTTACATTCCTTAATTGCTGGTTCCACAGCCTGTTGGAGACAGACAAAAACAGCCTGTACATAAATGTTTTGATCAGATATTGGATGAAGATTATTGGGGACCACCAAATGATAAGGAGATCAAGGAGCATGCCAGTGGGCCATGTCTGAGTAGATGAAATTGTTACAGTGTGGTTTATTCTGTAATAGTATTTCTTTAGTAACAGCTGCCATCAAAATAGGTACTATAAAAATGTTTGGGTAGCAAAATCTGTTAGGCCACAGGATTGTGTATTACAATGTATTTATAAGCTGTATCACATTTTTAAACTCATAGCTAACAATGCTTTGTTTTTTCATATTTCTTCTATTTGTTGCCACATACTAAGTGGCTGGAGAGCATAGAGCAAATATTAATATAAACACAAAGAAATGTGTGATTGCTAACTACCCAACAACAATAAACTTCTAAACACTAATAACTCCATGGTAAACACCATGTGGGCTCCCCCTACAGGAATAAAGTTATATTGAACTGAAATCTAACAAATTGTCATTTCAGAATATTAATAATCAGTTTGGGAAAAAAAGGCCTACATTGCCAAAATTGTGTTCCAAAAACACCCCACCACCCTGAAGTGTTTCAGACTTTATTCGTTCCATCTACCATGCCATGTAATGTGCTCTCACTGTCCCCCAATGGTCACTTTTGGAACTTCTCTGCCACTTGGAGCAATGCAGTAGGAAACAAACACGGCTGTCAAAGCAGAAGTACATATTATTTTTAAATGTGTGTGAATCAGAAATTTACAAAAATGTAAATAGCACCAAGATAACATACAGTATTTTTTTTCTTCAAAAGGGCAGATGAATGTCCACACACAGGATGCCAAGTGTGCTTGTCAGTAGAAACCCGTAGCAGCGTATTAGTCCCATATCATCCACTTTGTTTTATTATCATTTCTCTAATACAAACAGCTTAACATCATAACCAAGCAGTCACTTCATATAAGTTAAAAAAATGGTAAAATGTGAACACAAAACCATCATCAGGGAAAAAAACAAAACAAACAAATGCCCTATAGAATAAAATCTCAAGGGAAAATATTGCCCAGCTATACAACCATAGGTGTGTCTTTGTATTCTTTGACTTCCTCACTTCACTAAACTAAACACCCAGGACATCTGGAGGCACTGGGGTGTGGAGCTTATAAGAAATGACTTCCACTGGTCCAGTTAATTTGCATCTGTGCAGATGGGATTTTCAAGAGAGAGAGGAGAAGCAGAGGAAGTCATTTGAGCCTAATGAGAAGCACACATAAGTCTTTCTTTAAAAAAAAAAATCTGTAGCTCAAATGCTACTGGTCCCCTTTTTGGTTGGCTGCTTCCTTGGCCACGCAGTCTTTGACCTCCCCTTTCAGCTCAGCTAGCTGTTCTGAATGGGTGGCCAGGGTGCCATTCACCTGGGCCAGGTAGGTGTCTGAGTGTCTCTCAAGCTCTGCCCTGATCCTCTCCAGGTGCTCTGCCAGCTCCCCTAGGCTGCTGCACTGGCCCTCAACTTGGCTGACCCTGCTGTCAACATCCTTCACCTCCTTCTGCACTTCTATTGCTGTGCTCCGGCAGCCCTGCAGCTCCCCAGACAGCCGTCTCTTCAAAGCCACTAGCTCCCCCTTGAGCTGGGCCAGCCGCCTCTCCCCAGCTCCCAAGAGGGAGGCTTGGTGGCCCACTAGTTTGGTGATTCCTTGCATCTGGTTGACTAAGTGGTGCTCCCTCTGCTCCCAGGTGGTGTTGGCTTGGCCCACTTCACTTGCAATCAAGCTTATTGAGTCCTTTAGACCCTTCAGAGTCCGGTTCACTGAGTTGATGTTGACCTTTAGTAGGGTGATCTCCCCTTGGACGATTCCCTCCTCGTCCTCCTGGGCAATACGGAAGAGCAGGTTCTGCAGGGTATTGTTTAGGCGGTCCAGCTGGTTTGAATGGGAATCCAGTCGATCAGTCATTTTCTTTTCCATCCCTTCGCAATCCTCCTGTACTTCAGTGACACTGATACCCCCTGCTGGCTGGTTAGAGGGAGAGCAAGAAGAGGTACAAAGCAGCTCCAGATCTATTAACTGTTTCTGAATGCCATCCAGGTCTCCCTCAACTCTTCGTCTCACAGACTCAATCTCTGTCTCCAGTGCTGGCACCACTTGACCCTCCAGGAGCGCCGGAGCAGTGGCATTACTCAGCTCCTCAACGGCCACAAATACTCTCTCCTCCAGGGTCTTCAGTTTGTCCTCCAGCATTGTCTTGAAGCCATCCAGACCACCTGGGAGCACTGCTGCTCCATCAGATTCACTCTCTGTGGCATTGAGGCGACCCTCTATGTCCACCAGGCGGGTCTCTATCAGGGTCTCCACATGTATGCTCTGATCAGTGAGGGCAGTCTGGAGTTGTCTCTGAGATTCTGTCAAGCCTTTAACAGACTCTTCCAGCAATAGCACACGCTGAGACAGACTGTTAACCTGCAACAAACAATAACTTATTAGCTTATGACTAATGCAATTAAAAGTCAAATTATATGTGATGGCAATGCAGAGATGTTACAATGATTTTGAAGTGAAACAGTATTTAGATAGTTTGTTAGCTTATTTGCCTTATTGCAGGGACTCAGATGAGAATATCAATATAAAGCTAAAGCTAGGTGAACCATTAGCTTAGCTTAAGACTGACAACATGGCCTGAACACTCATACCTGTCCACAGCAGCTCTCAGTGAGAGTTAGGCCCTGAATCTGAGCCTGTAATGAGCCCAACTCCTCCCTGAGCCCAGTCTCTCTTCCATCTAGAGACTGCTGCATCTGCTCCTGACCATTCATGTGATCCCTATGGCACTGCTTCTGCACCTCGCCAATTTTCGTGTCACAGTGGTTCTCCAGACCAGTCAGACGGCGTTCAAAGCCATCCAGAATCTCAGCCCGCACTCCAGCCAGCTTGACATCCAGGATCTCATCCAGTTGAGCAGTGCTGCTGGGGCCAGGGATGGGTCTGCCGATAGCTCCTTCCAGCAGTTTCTTTAGCTGGCCGTCATGACCAAGGACCATCCCCTAAGGACACACACACAAGTGAGAAGAAGAAAACAGTTCCATCAAATAAAGGAAGGAGAAAGAGAATTAAAGCCTAATTAATCTGTGCATATATTGTATTAACATGTATAATGATACCATACCTGAATCTCCTCTAAGATATGAGTTTTGGCTCGCAGCTCATCCCTCACTTCTGTCACCTTCCCTACTAAGTCTCCAAAACCAGTAAAGCTTTCTCCTCCTTCTAGCCCATCAGGGGTCCCATCTGGGATCACCTCAAATCCCACTGTAGAGTCTGGCACACGGGCGTTGGGTAGCAGGGACACCAAGATTTTGTTAGTGTCTTCCCGGAGAGATGTGCGCAGTCGTTCCTCAAGTCCAGCTACCACCCCATTGAGAGTGTCCAGACCCTGGGTGAGGCGACGCAGGTCCTCCTCCATACGATCCAGACGTTCACCAGTCACTCCTGAAATCCCAAACTTGTTTCCTGTATTTCCAAGGATAAAACAAAAAGATTTTTTTTAGTTTTTAGTTTTTTACAAACAGCAATAGATAAAGTTTAAACACTGGGGCTTTGAAATAGATTGGTGTTTTTTCTCACCGTAATTCGGTTTTCCATTCCCAGCAGGCAGCTGTCCTGTGGGTATTGGTCTGTGGTCAGGCACAGCGGGGACAGGTCTTCCAGGTTCAAGGTGGCCTCCTCCAGGCCTCTGGTCCACAGGGGGTCTAGGGCCATGGGGAAAGCCTTTCATCCCTGGGCGATGGGGCACACCTGCACCCTTAAAAGGTGGCATCATGACATCAGGCAGCGATGTGGGTCCATCATAGCAGCTTTCTCCAGAGTAGCCAGGACAACATCTCCACTCCAGCTCAGTCACTGTCTTATAACCAACCTTGTACTTTGGCTTGTAGAATGTCCTGTACCTGAAGGACAGAAAACATGGTGTATGTTTGATTTTTAATATCAGACGTTGTATCAGAAGTGCTGTGCACAGAGTCAAGGCAGAGGATGGGGAGATGGGAGGTACAGAGCAGAGATAAAGGGATGAGGCATTTCTCAATGGGATTAAACATGGATCAGTGGGAGATTAGGAGACAAAGTGTAACATAAATGATGTGGCATCAGAGTATTGAACTAGGGTCAGAACCCAACTCCAGTTTTATCTTATCAGTCAGCTTATCAGTTTAAGCTGAATTTCCCTACAACTGTGGATCAAACTCTTTCTCTCTCATATACATGTTTAAATGATCAAACAGATGTGTTCACTTCAGAGGGCATTACATTGATTTGCACCAATTTCCTGCAGTCTTACCCTGACTGCAACCATAACCACTACTTTGCAAATTCTAACCATTAACCTTGGTTTAACCAAGGCTCCACCCTAAAATGTAATGATTTATGTTATCGGGACTTGTGTGTTGCCCCCAGAAGGAAACAAGTCCCCGCAATGTGACTATGTAGACAGATTTATGTTCCCACAACATGAGTAACACATGTCCAGATGGATGCACATAAATGCACACACAAACACACACAGTAATTCATCTGTCTTTTTTGGAAAAGAAAGTTACTATCTTTAATTTCCCCTTTCTATTTTGAAATGTATATCAAAAAAATAAAGACAAAATCACATAAAGTCTTCATAAGCACATCTGTGAGGACGTACACACACAAATATTCACATTTATATAAAGTGCAGATTAAAATAGATGTTTATTACAATATATAAGCCATACTATTCCGCAGTTGAGGAACTGCACATCATTATTGACATGCACGTAATGTGAACACTAGAGGGCAGCATTGATGCAGAGCATATTCTACTTTCTTCCCCATGCTGCTGTAAACTGAAAGTGAAGCAATCATTACACATTTTAAACTTCACATCATACTCCTGATGACTCAGGACCTGGCAAAGGTTTGTTTCATTTATCACATTTTGTTGTTTGTTTTGTAAAACGTACATGACAACTGGGCACTTCTGGCCCCATATGCACTTGGTGGTGTACTCAGCCTTCACATATGTCGCCACTCCATCCTGCATGGTGCATGTGATGTTCCTCTGGACGACATAGGCACAGTGGTTTCTGTAGGGACAGAGAAGTGTCATTAGAGTTAAACACGTTACAGCACTGATATATCAACACTGCATTACCATGTCATTAAAGATGGCCACAACCCTTGGTTTGCTTTGTTTCTGTCCAACTGAGTGTATAAAATTCAGATTATATAGCTCTAGTTGAACAGCAACCACTCTGGCCATAAACGGCAATGATAAAAGCTAAAATGTTGTGTGGCAGCAGCACAAGTAAAGAACAGATTTGACCCACTTGCTCAGTCATGTCAGTTATACAGAAATATCTCCCTAAATTTAGCTGTCATTAGCCATGATAAACTGTTGGTCATTCCAGACCATGTAAGGTTGTCTCAGTAAATCTCAGAGTGTATTATATTCAGGGGGTCCATCTGATCATCATTTAAAGTTACAAATTTTGAATTACAAAATGAGTTATTTCTTTTCCCAAAAATGACTTTAATCAATTTAAGCAAACAATACTTAATAACATTAAGTGATATTTCTCTTTAAAGCGCTGCTGCTAATCCACCTCCTGCTGGTTGATGAGATTATCTCATGCAGACAAATATCATTCAAATACAAAGTCCCCCCCGAGTCTGTGTGAAAGCTTTACTGTACTGTTTACTTGTTTGATTATTCTGTCTCTCCTCTATTCTGTTGTAAATCCTAGAGCCCCCCTTTTACTGCTCATAAGTAAGTGGTAGTAGTTCAACCGTAGTGTTTGTGTGCCTTAAAAGAACGTTTTTATAAAGCATATAAATATATATGTATATATATATTTTATATAATAGAATGTTGCCCCAGGCAGATTTATTAATTTCACAATGCAATTTTGGTTATCCACCTTTAAACAGATCTTATAAGCTATGGAGGGTTTTCATTAAGGAGCTATGACTACATTGCATTTGGATAAATTGTAATGAGTGATGTTTTCCTGGTAAATATTAAAAACCACAAATTTATGGACACCTCTGGCATTAGTCAGAATGATGGCAGAGGATGATTGCTAAGTTTTCTCTCAATGGATTCTCTATTGTTTCCCTCTTCTTCAAGATGGTAATTCAGCAACGTCCAGCTACAAACTGGAAACATATTTCCGATTGACATGTCTTGATTTACAATTATTAACACTTAGCTGAAATCACGTGTGTGAGGAAGAAACAGGAAATATCACTGAGGCTGTTTTTAATCTCAGATGCTCGGATGTGTCCAGATTCCAACACATAATAACTTCACTATAACTGCTTTGAGCAGTTGTTGCATCATGCTGGAGCTGAACCTTCTCTCTCCTTCTCTCCCTTCTTTGCCAGTGCAGCTACAGCAACTGCTAAATGTTCCCCTGGCCCCTGTGCAACACAGGAAACGATGATCTGCACTCTTTAGACTCACATGTGAAGCATTTTTTGCATTCAGAGGGGAGCATTTAGCAACACATGCAGTACTTAACGGTGCTCCACAGCTGTTTCAGGACAAATAGAAGTGTCTGGAGGGGCAGGGGAGGGACGGGAGGGTGAGGAGGGTCTACGTGCCAAGTTAACAGGTTCAGAGCTCTAACGGGCAGGACAGTCTGTCAAATCTGTGAGAAACCGCTGCACTGCTTCTGCTTTCTGCAAATCTCTGGCTGTGTTGACAGAATTTGTGTGTGTGTATGTGTGTCACCACTCTCCCTGTGTTGACATATGTTAATAGTGGTGGAAGGAAAAGGGCAGGAGTCAGAATGACAGAGGTCCTTTCATACCAGCCTGACAACCTGCTGCCAGGTCATGTGTTGTTAAGGAAGTGGTGGTTATGGCCTGGACTGATGTGGTATGATGGGAGTTCTTAAACCACTTTCAACTCACACAGGCAATTTACTGGTTGCCACAGATGATTTTTTGCGCAAAAAGCAGAGAAATCTTGGCTGTAAATATTGCTTTTATCCATCAGATGCTGCTATATGAAATCTGACAACACAAGTCATTTTTGGCACATTGTCCCTCGCATAAAAACTAACAAATTAATGTACTGTTTCCCTGCTGATGTTACAATGCTTCTAATAATTTGCTTTCATGCATTTTTTTCCACCACCACCCCACCTGCAAGCTCTTTACAATTTCTCAGGGAGGAGGGTTAACACTCGTCACTCCCTGTGCTCTCATCTGCTGCTCACAGAAAACACTGAGAGCCAAAATAAATTACATTTTTCTCTGGCAGAAATTTGTAGAGGATCACGTTCAGGCGGTGATGGTAATAGAGATTCCTGGAGTAAAGAAAAACTGACAATACTGTCATCCAGAGGATATCAGCACTATAGTGAATGGTTAAAGTATTATATTGTAAAACTTTAGTAGTGTTAAATGGGTATGGTTTCCCCCTCATAAATGACAGATTTATCGACCCCAACAAGGAGCTTTATGACTTTGTTTTTGTGTGTATGTGTGTGTGTGTGTGAGAGAGAGAGAGGGTTAGGAAAAGTTTCAATAGACATAAATGGATTTTTGACAGCTGACGGAGAGCAGAGTGCACAATTATGTCTGTGTATACAGTACAGTGAATGTGTGACCCCTGCTCAAATTACACACAGAGCTGATCAGCGGAGTGAAAAGTGACAATGTTCACCGATTTGTTTGTCAGGTGCACATGTGGGGGGAACCAATGACCTTCAGACTCACACACAATGCCTGAAAAGTGCAGGAATCCAGATGTACATGGGATGAAAAAAGACTTTCTCCTGGTCTCTGTTTCTGCCTCTCTGTCCCAAAGTCTGCTCTTTGCCTGTTTTCACAGATCTGTCAATGTCATTTGGGTCTGTGAGTGATATTTTATCCACACTGTCTTACAGACAGAGGGGTTCTGGCTTTTTGAGAATCAAAGTCGAGTGCTGAGATAAATCCTGTCCCTCTGCGCTGCAATGTCAGTCAGGGCAACCGCAGGTCACTCCTCTGTTGTGTAAAAACAGATCTTTATAGGATGAATGTTGAATTTCAGCTTGAGACATATGAGAGCATGTGTGTTGGCTGCACAGACACTCACTCACGTGAACATATTATACACATACACTGAAGCTCTTGGCCCTTTTATCTCACATCCACAGAGACCACACAGCTCTGCAGGATGAGGATAACATTGGCTTTATTGACAGGAATACAAACCCATGATGTGTTTGGGGTCATGTGTGAGAAAAATATGCTGTATTTAGTATTTGTGATTGTCTCAGCCATTTCAAGCTGCTGTAGGGTAGTTGAGAACTTTGTTTTGCCTGTTTGAGTGTGTTTTTGGAGGATGTCCAGAGTGGAGGAGACAGCTCTAATCTGAACACCCCGGGCAGGGGGAAAGGATGAGAAGTACTGATCCAGTATGATCTGAGATCAGAGAAAAATGGAGAGGAAGGAGGAGACGAGCAAGAGGGGAGTGCTGGCCTTCTCTGAACTATTTTCACACCTCATCCCTCAACCAATGTGGCACAAGGAGACTGCTTTTAAAAAGTATAAATACCTTCTGCTGTTTGTTTTAGCACTTGTTGGTGACAGATTGGAGGGGTTGGCCACACAGGAATACACAGCAAGTGCCAGACAGTAAAAGCCACTTAGGTCAAATCAACTTTATTTATGACTCACATATAAAAACAACTGGCATTGGGAAACAATTTGTAGCTACTGCAGCTGTAGTAATTATAATAAAATGTAACACATCTGGAATTTTTAAAAGATGCTGAACATTATAAAAAAGTGGACCTTGATTAGACTAATACTAAACTGTCTGAACTCTTCAGCTTTGGGGCAGTAACAGCAAAGGCATGATTAGCACAAAAAAACATCTGATCAGCGAACCTGACCAACTTAGAGTCAAGAGTACGGTGGAGTTGTGCAAAATATCATCATTCTAACACTGCTCACAATGGTGTGTCAGCATGCTATCATTTGCTAATTCAGTTGGCAATGTCAGAGTCACGGCAACAGTGTGGCTGAAAACTCTTTAATTGTAAAATTCTGTCAAATTTCTTTGACTGAACTTAACAACCTTATCTAATGTATCTAACCTGATTACAGTCCACTTGTCTGGTATGCAGTTTTAAACAAGTTAAGTCAAGTCTGAATCAAATGCTACTCATTGCCTGTCTGACTTGTTTCACAGTACAGATCCAATTTTTTTTTAGCCCAAAATACAAATTTCTTTCTGGCATATTATTCTGCAGTTGCTGTAAATGGTATTTCGTATTTTTGACTGACTTGCTTTTTTCATATTGCCAGTGACGGAGCTGTTAGACCTTTTTTTCCATCCAGACGGTTTATCCAGGACGGATAAACTAACACATTAATGCATAAACAAAATATATAACCCCTGTCCATTATTAATTAAGGGAAAACTGCTATCAAAGAGAGAAAACCCTGTCCTTCCCCATGATGCAGGAAGAAACATGGTGCAGTCCAATTGAGCATGTCTGCTGCAGCTAGGACTCCTTTTGTTTGCCAGGCAACAACTCCAGCAGCACCATTACCCAGGGAAATCATGTCCTATGATTCAGTTTGTGGCCAATCACATATGTATAAAATAAAACCCTCTAGTGTCTTACAGAAAACTTATAAGTTGGACCTCACAGTAAACAGAAAGAAAACACCCAAAGTCTCCAGTTGATCCCCGCCCTCTCTCAACCACCCAACCTCAATTGACTCCACACTGATTCAAGTTCATCAGTGTATTAATGTCTCTTGTGCACCTCCCACTGTCACTTGACCTTGCTCTCTTCCTCTGCAAACATTATCAAAACAATCTTTACCGCCTTTTTCGCCATGACAGGAAAGCCACGCTTACTATTTCTCTTGCCTCGCTTTCCCCCCATTTCTCTCTCTTCTAACTCACTTCCCCTTTTAATGCCAAATATTGTCTTTTTTCTGTCATTGCAGCGTGTCATTTTTTGACTGCTTGTCTGGTCCCACTGTAAATATTTCCAGTATAGCATTACAGTTCCTAAATCGCTTTGCAGCCTCCCACGGGGAAAGCAGAATTCCCATCTCAGATTCTCATGTGGAGCGTTTTCGGCAAATATTATTGCTGCCAGACCTCCACCCTCTGCTGGGCCCAAAACAACTCACCTTTCAATCCCCTTTTTTCTCTTTTTCCCTTTCCTTTCCTGCAAAATCTGCAAACTGTAGGTAATCTCTGTTTACTTATCTAAGCATACCAGCCCTGCTCTCACCTCTGTTTCTAACACTGTTTTTTCTTTCTCTTACAATTTCTGAAACCCCTGTGTGTTGCCTCATCATGACCCTGACTTCTCCGGCCCTCTAACCTGCCACTTTTCCGTCCATTGCCTCTTTTGTTTTGACGTTGTGGCACTAAAGGACTCACCTTCCTCATTACTGACCACTCTCTCACCTGCAGGGTTCCTGACTGTTTGAACCCAGACCACTGCTGTGGCCTCTGACAGATTTATGACTCAAGCAGGCCAGATAGAAAACCATGCAATCTTTAATAGGAGCTTTAACAACCGTGTCTACAGGCTAACAGCTCTCCTCCAGGGCCCATCTCTTTCCATATATGCTTTTAATGAAACTTATTTCTAGCCAACTGGCAGGTCTTTAAGGCCCTGTGGTGCAGGGCTGATTGACGTTGCTCTTGTGGCTACTGATTAGGGTAAAAAGAAAGATGTGATACTCCCAGCTCTAGGACCAAGGGGATTGCACTGTCATTCGCTGCCAGCTCTGGTTATTATAGTTTAAAGGCAGACCATTACTTTTACATGTGCTTAAATTTTGGCTATCAGCCTCTAATCCTTACTACAGCAATAAAACTGTGTAGCTATGGAAACTTTGCAATTTCTTCTTATTAGTTCCTATTATCAATTATGAATTGCTATTAAAATTTGATGACTATTGCTGCTAATAAGTTGCTATATAGTATTGATTTTGCTTTGTTGTGTTTTATTGTGTTTTATCTTTAAGAACAGTAAGAGGCTCATACACTGGTAGTGGAAAAAACACACCAATAACTTATCCGGAGGCTTTTCTCAAAGCACATAATCTTCTTTTAGTAAGAATAACTCTCTGTTTTTGAAATAAATGGGCATTATTCAAACTGAATTGTTAAAATTTGTCTGACTCACTCTACTGTGTATGCTTGGGAACCCAAGCAGTAGTAATGTGGAATGTGGAAAGTATCACATAGATCACAATATCAGGCAGCGAAGATAGCTTGTAACTTGGACTGGGCAATACGGTTGAAACTAAAAATACCAAGTAAGTATTTTCTACATAAGCCTTTTACAATAATTAGATAGAGCCAATGAGATAACACAACTTTTGGTGTCTGTTCCAAAAGTAAGTAAACTTTAAAATACAATCAAGATTCATAAAATTGCAAATAACTACAAAATCTACACAGAGATGATTTTATCTGTATTCAGTCTTTAGTGCCATCACAAATACTACAAACATGTACTACAACATGCCCATTGGTTTTCTTCTCCTGAACAGCATTTTTGAGCTCCTTCTGGGGGAACCCAGAGTCTAAGCTACATGGAATATACCATGTCTCCAGGATGTTCTGGGTCTACCTCAGACTATCCTACCAGCTAGCTGTGCCCTGAAAACTTCCAAAGGTAGGTGATCAGGAGACATTCTGATGCTCGAACCACTTTAACTGGCTCCTTAACATATCATGTCATGAAAGAGCAGCAGCCTCTATCCCTCCAGATGCCTGAGCCCAGTTCTCTACAGAGAAAACAAATTTCAGCCCTTACCCCAAACACATAGCCATCAGTGTGGCTATTTCGATTTGAGCTGCTGTTGTAAGGTTCAAATGAGTTCAAGTGTCTTCTTCACATATGTAAAACAAAAATGTAAAGAAATAGATCGACATTTTAGGAAACATTTTCATTCACTTTCATGTAGAGACTTTGAGAAGAAGACAGTAACAAGTAACAGGCAAGTAACTATTTGGGTTTGGAGTCACTAATTTGGGCAACAGAATTTGGTCTGCTAATAACACCATGCGAATGTTTCATCATGGCATACTTCAGTTAAAACATGATGAACAATAATATAGAATTATGGCACTTACTTGAAACATGATATTGTGTCCTGCATTGACAGTAAAACCCACATTCACAGTGTGTTTACATATAAATCCAAACCATTTTAGCAGAAAGGTCAGTGAAAGCAGTATGTTAGATACATATAGTGTTAGCAAGGAGCTTGGGAATTTACTGCCCAGCCTCTTTGACCCTTAGCAGGAGACTGGCTCCATTCTTGTCCTCCACTGGACACTCAACACAAACTTACAACAGCAACCCATAACCTCTAACCTCTACCAACTTGCTGACCTTTCCCCCTTGATCTCTGTCCCATACATCATCTAAAAGCCCTTAGATATCTCTCTAATCTGATCAGTGAAGACATGTGGCATCTGCTGGGACACTAATTGATTTACGCAAAACCCATTTCCCAGTGATGGGTATATGGCTTTTGGTTTATGTTTCACCTGTTGTTATGGAACATTTTATTTCATGGTGGTATGTTATGATGCAACACCGTGGGAGATGCTTGTGATGCCTATTTATGTTTGATCTTCCCCTTTGTGACTGATAAGGAATATAATGAGGAATATGGTACACAGTCTAGTACTTTAACATGGGCGAATTAACTTATGAACTCAGTTTCCTAGTTGTTTCATAATATGCTGTTTTAGATGAATACAGTTTCTTTGATTTCATATTTGCCACTAAGCCAAAGCATCACCAGCCAAAACACCATCCAGGAAATCTGAACTATGTCACCCATGTACAGTTTTAGCCATGCCTAATATCAGCTGTGCAATAAAACTGTGACAGGTACAGTGCTGTAACTATCTGAGATGCCATGGTTAGTGAGCATAGGGCTTCATATGTTCTCAGTGCAGCAAGTGGTTGCACTGAGTGAAAGGAATGACTGTGAAATCAAATCACTCGCTTTGCTGCCAAAACACAGATAATAATTCAACATGAAGAAAAAGAAAGTCTGTGGTCCACCAACAGCTGAGAATTTTAAAATATCTCAGGGAAAAAAAAACAGGTGTGTTTTGTCCACTTGACTGTGTGGTCGCTGAGAAACAAGGATTTGTGTTTACAGGCTGTAAAATCCTTTGTAAAATTACACATAAACAAACAGACACGCATACATATACTTTCATACACACACACACACACACACACACACACACACGTCATGGCACGTGTGTTATTTTTAAGTCTCTATTTCCACTGACCAGTCAGGCCGACAACAACTGAGCTCATATATCTGTAGTGGTGGTCTGACACTGACACGTCCCTGGGGCCCACTGTGTCCAAGGTGGTTCAGCAGCTCTTGTATCAACACTATAGTTGGACATAGACACATGTGGGGGAATATTACCAGCTACCAACAACAAGCAATTACTGACCAGCTGGTATTACTGATCAGCACATTTTGAATAGAACTAATCTATAACGTCTGGTTAATCTCTCAGTTTTGGCAATGAAAGTATGTGGCATAAATTGGCATGTGTGAAGTTGTCAGTTGTCAGTTGCTACCAGGATCAAGTAGACCTGAGCATAATCTACAATCTATGTTACTACTGTCAAAGGATTACAATTGGAAATGCAGTAATTGTTACCAGTCTCGTTTATGTTCCATCACTCTGGCAATTTAGGGAAAACTCTCTCTAACTCAAAAGTGGCTGCATTTACATTTAATGTGTTCTTGGTTGCTTTCTAGCATTAGCCACACTGGTGAGCTTGCAAGTGTGTGAAACCTTTGGCTTCACTATAAGGATGGAAACCTCCAGAGTGCTGCAGTGTTCACTCTCTGGGGCTGACAATGAGCTTGATGAGTGAGTGATAGTAAGGTAATAGATTACATCTTTCCCAATACTGATCATAGGAGAACTAGTTGTATCTGGTGAGTCTGACTAAAAAGAAGTGTTGGGAGAGTTAACATATGATGACAAGCTGCCAGGGAATGGAGGTAAAGAGACTTATGGATGATGATTATACCCTTCAGTGAGCAAGTTACAGGTAGAGACCTAGATTTTGGGTTGTTGAAGGATGCTGGAGAGGCTGCTCCCTTGAGGTGAGGGTGCATGGCAGACTAAGCAGGGCTGGGCGTTAAGCACTGCTCTGTGGCAGTTTGAGTGAAGCAGCAGGTAGCTGGGGAGCTGTCCAAAGACATAACAGCTCTCAGGGGAAGCCAAGCAAAAGAGACGGGAATGGGAGGAAAAACCAAAAGAGCCCTGTAGGCCAAACACAAGCCATCTCTGTCCAGGGAAAATATACCTGCATGGCTCTGTTTCATCTAAAAGCTTTATAGATATTATATACCATGCATAGAGATTATTTCTCTCTGCTCATGCGGTCTTGACAATATGAACCCAGAGTATTTACATATGTCACACATCACTGATTAAAAACCAAAGAGTCATCACTTCTTCTTGTTGATGCTGGGAGAGCTACGTAGGAGAAAACAAGCTTTCAAAAGCAATTTCAATGCAAACTCAGATGAGACCACTGTGTTATTGCTTTAATACTGAGGGAGATTAGTTGTACCACTCCCTTCTGACAGCAGATGCCCAGCTGTACTGCAAGTCTTGCCTCTAATTGAGCCACCCTCTTACCACAAACACACGCACAAACGCACACACAACGGCTGCAAGGGATCAATACTCTTGTCATCAACTCAGCACCCCCCTCGCTGCACCATAAAGACCATAATGATGGCTTTGTTTTCATAACGCCACATGTCATTGTTTCTCTATAGTGTTTATTCCCACCACAGATGGTTTTAGGTGTGAACCACAGAAAAGGGCTGATGGTGAGTAAGAGTGAAACAGAGAGCCAATTCAGGGATCTGTTACCAAGCTGATGCCCTAACTAAAACCATATTTCTCTAGCTCGCTGGTGACATGTGCTTCTCAGGGGAAATACAGTATGAGGTGGGTCCTGCTTGCAAGCACTCCAGCTACTTGGAAAGATTTTTGAATTCAATACCGGGCAGCGTGGGAAGTGAAATAAGACGTGCATTAGCTCCTGTGACATGTCCAAAAGGTAGCACTTACTTGTGACGGGTCATAGGCTTGTTTGGTGAATGGTGAGGGTTGAGTCCAGCCTTGTACAGGTTGTATCTGTTTCCATAGAAAGGATTGACATGACCTCCATAGAAAGTTCCTTTGCTGTCCACCACAGAAAGCAAAACTCCTAAGAGAAAGAACTGTGCAACCAGTTGACACAACTTGGTCCTCATTGTTTTTCCTTTTTTATCTAAGTCTTTAAAAGCTCAATTAATTCCACAGTCTTGAAAAATGTCTGTTGAGGAAAACAGGGTAAAAAGTGATAGTCGTAGCTTTCTCAGAGTGTGGTGTGGAAGTTCCCGGCTCACGTGCAGACAAGTCTTCTTCAGTGGGCCCTGAAGGAGACATGGAGCCCAAACAGCTGTAGCATCAGCAGCATCTCGCCCCAGTACTCTCTCAGTTCACACACTAACCACAGTCTGAGCACACAGGATAGAGCAGAGGGAAAACTAGTGAGGCTGAAGAGGGAGGGGAGAGGAAGAGGGGCAAGGAAAACAACACAAAGGTGTGCTGGAGGAGGGGAGAGGAGAAAGAGGAGAGCAGGACAGAGGAAAGAAGGAGGGAAGAGTGTGTGAGTGTGTCTCTAAGAAAGTTTCAGCTCCGTACACGCACACACACTCACACATACACACCACGCTAGCATGTGTGAGACCTGCTGACTAGGCTCGACCCGCCAAGTCCTCTGCACTCTGCATGAGTGAGGTTGTGTGTGCAAGAAGCAGCGTGCTGCTCCGCTGCCTCTGAAGGGGCAGGCAGACAAGCAGCCTGTATTTGCATATCCCACCCCAACTCCAGGCTGGCTGCTCTGTGCGGGGAGTGGGGGCTGACTGTTAATATGACTGACTCTTTCCCTCTTTCTTTGTTTACTTCTTTTTCACACATACATTAATGCAGACATGCACATTCAAATCAGATTGACAAAACAAAAAACTCTGATATTTCATTCTGCTTAAGCTCTTTTTCACCATACCTTCTCCTGTTTTGGATCAATACTCTCTATCTAAGTTCTTTAATCCCTTAACGATTTTATTTCTTTACCCTCTCCGTTTCTGTTTCCATCTGCTCTGGGAGCAGCTGTACATCAAAGGGCTGCCCCAGTGTGCAGTGCCATGTGCGTGGCAGCGGCTGCAGCCAACTAAGACGCTGCAGATTTGGACACAATGGACCTCCTCCTTGCCTCGCTGCGGTCAGTCATTAAAAATCCCAGCCACAGCTTCAGTTGCGATCCACACCCCGACCCCCTGCTTATGTCTTACCGCACTTCCATGTATTTCTTGAATTCATGCATAACTGCCTCCTGTGTCTTTCAGGAGGTTTGCCCTGGGAATTACACTAATCAATTCAGTTTCTTTAATAAGAGAGCGTCAGTGTTTGATCAATGTCTGAACTGATGTTTGTTGAGCCCTAAAAATGTCTCTGGACCTTTTTTGTTCAATTTTGGAACTGCAATGTTCTCTTTTATTATCCCTCCATGACCTTTCGCAAGTATGCTTTTTGAATGAATCAAACTCATAACAGCAAAAAAATAAAAAATAAAATAATAGCATTACTTTCTTGAGGGATCTTGTAGTGTTTGTTTCTGGTCTTACACCAGGAAGTGACACAGTGATATTAATTTTCAAATCCAAGGTCATAAACAGGTGGCACTAGGGTGATACTCTTATACTGTGCAGTAGCTACTGTTGGCCTCGTTTGTCACAAAGTGGGAGCAAAACTGAAAGCCACTCTGACAGATGACAGATTGAGTGTCTTTGTATTTACCACAGTCAAGACAGTTTAAAGTCAACACTTTAAACCAATGTGCAACTATGCCTCTGCGCTGGTCTCTGAGTTTCTGTTAGAATTATTTGAAAACGTTGTAAACTCTAGTACGACTGAGCCCACAAAATAGACCACAGGCTAGATGCACAATTTTATCTCCACGAGTCCCCATGTTATCAGTTAAAGGACAATGACCTGTGGGGAGCCCCAGCAAGACTTATCAGTGAGTCTGGCTGATTTTAAAAGCTACCCTGGGAAGAAAGACTTGGAGGGAAGACGGCTGTGTTTGAAATAGCCTCTTTGTTTGGACGGTTGGTTTGTGGTGTCCTTCTCACCTGTGTGTGGGCTACGCACCATTTACCCGGCTTTATTTGCTCTTCATTTACTGGTCAGCGTGAAAGAAAAACACATAGCTTCAAGGTATGCTAAGAGACACATAAGTGGAAGAGTTTTCAAATACGCATATTTCAGACTCAAAAGTGCCAAAACAGACACAGAGAACTTAGATCTATCAACCAACGTGTGTAGGGGTGGACAAAATGTTTGAAGGACCC
This sequence comes from Datnioides undecimradiatus, assembly GCA_008933995.1. Taxonomy (NCBI): domain Eukaryota; kingdom Metazoa; phylum Chordata; class Actinopteri; order Lobotiformes; family Datnioididae; genus Datnioides; species Datnioides undecimradiatus. The sequence goes on from WARS01000026.1 coordinate 7,976,475, forward strand.
CTTGCTTTTGAGTTATGGTTCTTCATATCTTTTCATCTCATCCCATGGTATGCACCTTAGTATGGAATTTAACCTCTTGAGGCTCCTTTCCTTGGTACTGCACGTATTCAACAACAGTGAACAGTGTGTGAAGCTGCTGAAGTGCGTAGCTCCCTGCTGAAGATTCATCCCATCAGTCCCGAAACTATCACCTCACAAAAGCAGGGAGACAGTGAAAAGGAAACTATTCCTAAATCTTTGGTTATTCTGGAAGACAGCTCGGCACTGAAATACCATTTTTCTCAGGAATGACTGGCACAGTTTGAAGCAGATGTCTGCCGCAGCACACTGTCCAGATGTTAAGGAAAAATGAGAGATATCTGTGAATCTTGCACTGTTAGTTAATGAGTTTATGCTAATTTAGAACAAGCAGTCCAAACAAAACATATCAAATAAAATAACAAGAGCAAAAGAATCAACATTTAGTCACAATGGGATATCTGCTGTAAGCCAAAAACTGAATTTTCTGTTTGAATTATTGCTGTAATTAGTGAACCGAAATAGTTTCCATTGGTTATACATCTCACAAGTCTGAGGTTTGTTCCACTGGTTCACTTCCTTTTTCATTTACTTGTGCTTTATGTAGAATAGATGGTCATTCTGCCAGTATTGGACTTCTTCTTTGCGCTACATCTGTGAGTAGTTTCAGATAAGTGTTCTTATCTGCTCTTGACAGATTCCATACTCTGAATAGAAATCTGAGAAGAGCTTCATGCAATATTTTAAAAGTCTGTAGCCTCTTGAGCTTTGGCTATTATAACAGTTTGGCCTTTATATTGAATACCAGGCAGTGATCAAAAAAATTATACTGCACAATGTGCAATTTCCTCATGTTTATATGGTTTTGGACTCAATCATATCCGGTTCCAATTGACATACAGGCTGTGTCCAGTTTTTCCCTTTAACTCCCCGAGCCTGATAGGTGCCATCAGTATGAAGAGTCTCTGCATACAGTCTTGCAGCGACAAGAGGCAAAGTTAATGAATCCACTTTAGCGAAACAGGACACCACTATTAGTTTCATTGGCCTAACCCCTCCATGAACCATCCCCGGCATCAGTCCTCTCTTTCCAGGATTTTTACAGGACATACTTTTATCAGATTTAGACAGGGGTACAGCCATACTGAGGGAGAAGTAGAGAAAAGGGATGGATTCCAGTTTAATGACATCAGCTACTTAGCAATGAGAAGGACACTTGATCCTCTCCTACAGTAGTGACCTGGGAAGCGACCTGATCTTGATGAAGAAATAAAGACACAGAGAATACCTGTCATTTATTTTCTTCTTCCCGAGGTAAGCAGGGAAGAGTTGGTGCACAAAAGAAAATCTTACCAAATGTCAACAATCTGTCGAGCCAGAGAGCAAGGCAATTCATCTGTAAGGTGCGGAAAAAGCAGCATTTTCGTAGTGCGTTTGATTTAAAAGCACCCAAAAAAAACCAAACTTCTACTTAAAGACATTAACTTGCAGTTACACCACTTGGTGCGTTAATTTCTAGGTGGTGTGACCCTCCATCACTTCCACCATAAAAATCTGCTCGTTAACATGTGACACCAGCAGTAAAATCAGGCCTCCATCTACAACAGTTCACGATGGACGGTGATAAATTACCCACTCTCTCCACTCCACGGGCAATAAAGACCCACTGGAGGTTTCCAACCAAAGAGAGAGGAAGTATTCGGTATTGGTTTGGGGATGGTAAGATTTCACATGGAGTTCACAGAAAATGTAGCTTTCACAGGAAGCTCACTATCACAAGAACAGATGAGACTCATGGTAAGCTCAATTCCAACCTAAAAGCCTTAAAAACACATTTTCTCAATCAGTCTCTTACTATGAGTGATGGCATCCAACACAGACTGACTAAGCTTCTGCCAAATTTGGTATAATTTCAGTTATTTCAAATACAAGTTTCTGTTTTTCATTTTCCTCCTCTCACTGGTTTGAGAGTTAGGAAAGGACACATACTTCTGTGCACCAATAAACAACATTTGAATCAAAATCTGACATCACGACAGATGCTTGGTGACTACAGTCTTGAAGAGGCAAGTTAACTGAGTGTTGACCTTTAATAATTACCACCTAAAGATGCTTTTTACTGTGATTGCTGCTTAATTAGACATGGATATATTTCAGATGGTCGAGAAATGCTTATTTTATCTTTTCTATATCCATCATTTTTTTCTTGGTCTTGGATAAAACTAGATTTTAGATTTTTCCAAGCAGTATTTTCAAGAGTTGTCAACTGTGTTTCTTAACAATATGCCAAAGAGCTGCCATTGTGGATGGAACCATTACAGACCTTTAAGTGAAGCAGACAAACACAGGGTTTTCACAGGGGTCAAAGGGGCCTTCCCGCGATGGAAACAGCTTCATTTTCCACAATAGGCCCAGAAGGATATGTACTCATAAAGATGTAGGTGTGGGAATGGTATGGCATTTCAGAGTGTACACAAAAATACACAACCATCACTTTCTCTTCTTTGCAACCCCTCAAGTCCCAAAGCTCCTCTCAGTGTCACTGGCACTCCATGTCAGGTATCTTGGTGTTTACCGTCTGTTCAGGACTACAAATGAGAGCCAAAGGGAGTGAATGGGATACAGTTAGAGAGGGAGGGCCATGTGTGTTTGAGACAGAGAGGCACCTCAGTGAGTCTTTGGTGGCAGCAGCGTCATGGCTGTGAGAATGTGACAACTGTTGCTGCTGAAACAGAGTCCCAGTGTGAGCTGGAGATGACCCATAAACTTTCATCAAGGTTTCATCAGGGAGAGATGAAAAAGCTGCTTGTTGTCTAGGAATATCTGTGGCTCTTTGTTTGAACACTTGATTTTAGTTTCTGACACTGATAATCAAACAAGCACAAGACATTTATGTGTTCCAGTGAAGGGCTCACTGTGTTTATTGTTACAGTTGTTACAAATAATTATTGTAGAATATTGCCACACAAAAAGTTTTTTTTGTTGGTTTCTCTAAATATTCACTTTACTTTTTAACATTTAGGTTTTTTGCTTTTTGCAATTACTTTTCGCAACTATGCCATGGTTCAAAGATCATGGTTCATCTCTAGCATGAGGAACCCAAAACATTTGGTTGCACTTGGGTAAGTAAACACTTAAGGTTGTTACAGCTGATAAAAAGGTAAATGTTAATCAGGTCTGTGATGCATCCAGTCTCTTGCCTGAGCCTCCACACTACTTTCTGCATTAACACACGAGTTTTTCAAAATCATCCAAAATGGACAATATTCATATGATATTGAGGTGTCGTTGTTGCACCTTGTTCATGTTATAAGGGAAACAAGATCAGCGACCACATTAATATCTTTTATTTCTACTGTGTACTTTATTCACATGATTCCATCCTTCTTGTGTTCTGGCAGTTAATAGTTAAAAGTTAATAAAGAAACATATTTTTCCAGTAATCTAGATGACATGTTGTGTAATGCAGTGTTTATCAGAAATGAAACACAGTTAAAGCACACAATAGTACATTAAATACCTACAAAACCGAAATACTTACCTGTGATCATCATGTGGAGCAAAGCCATTTACCTCAGCTGCTGCTCAACAGTCTCCTTGTGTAGCTCTGAATGATTTGGTGGACATGTACTCAGTTTGTGCTGCTGCAGCAGTACTTGACAACATTTGTTGGTTGTATTTCATACAGTGTCAGCCAATTAATCACAGTTGTCAAGGTGAAAGACAATTTTTTCCTGTTCCTTCGGCAACTTGGCAATTGCTGTGGTTCATTCTTCACTACAATGATGGGAATAGCTGCTTCTGCTAAAAGGCATCACATGAGTGGATGTCTTAGCAATCCAGAAAGTGTTTGTGTGCTTGGAAAGGTTAGTAGAAAAGGGTGTTTCTTGTTTGGATGTTTTATTGCTCTTCTACAGATTTGCTTCAGTTGTAGTGGTGTCTGTTTGGAGTTCCAGAAAATTTCAGAGGGAGAAAATCAAAAGGCTGAGCTGCTGATTTGAGCCAGGGTCTGGACCATTTTTCATTCTTAGTGCGTCCCTGGTAGTAGCTGAGGTCATTTTTCTTTTGAATGTTGTTTGACAGGTGTCTTATGAGACATTTTGATACTTTTATGCAGCCAATTTCTGAAGCGATGAAATATGAAAACTAATATTTATACACATTGGTTGAATTGATTATGGGTATATTTACGCATAGTTTGCATGTTTGTTGCCCATTCATATATTTGTTCTATTGTACGATCTTTATTGAATTCTAGCATGCCTTAATCACACACAGGATCCGTAGCTGCATACTTTTTTTTAAGTTAACTCAAAGACATCCATGTAACAGCTTGCTCTTAAAGTCATTATTTAATCTACATCTACAACAGTGCTCCTGTTCTGCACATTAGGCTTCTGCTACAATACAGCAACACTCATTACTAACCTTAAGCCCATATCCATGTACTTATGGTCATCTGCTTAATATCAATGCTACATGAGACTTCATGAGAGGAGACTGTTCCAATATGCACAAGTTAATAATTAAATGCTACATAGCTGGAGTGTCTCAGCCAGGCTTGGCATGTCAGTGGATTGTTGAGTTTAGATTTATCCATCTAAATTTTCTATATGGTGCATTTTCCTCAGTGGTTGAAGGTAGCGGCTGGGTCCCAACCCACAAAGAGAAGATTGGCTTGGTGGAGAGTTATGGGGTCAAAGCATAGACTTTAAATTTAACAGTACATTGTACAGACTCAGTATTCATACAGTGATCAATCTGTTCCGCGTGAGTTTGCTCACACAACTTTTTTGCCGATATCCCTGTTTATTCATGCGATCCTTGTTGAAAAAGTGACTGAGACAGGACACATCAACTTTCTTGGCAACTGGATAGGCACTGATACACATGTGGCATTGTATATGCCAGTGTCTGCTCTACCAAGATGCACTCAGTGTCCAGAGCAGATAGGTTGATTGGATTTGTTTAATTTAGAGTTTCAGCAAAGGATTTCAGCTCATCCCAGCAGCCGGTTTTATTGTGGAATGACATTTATGAATGTCAGATGATTTTTCTCAAGATCCCTCTGGAAGAAAGCAGTTTTACAAGAAGTTCTTTAACCACTGTTTCTACATCTTGATCTCTACATCAACTGAAATGTAATACATGTATGCCTGGAAGTTTACAGGTTAAACAGAATCACAGTGTATTGACATCATTTATCTAACACAGCTTTTAAATGACCTAAATAATATCAGTATTCACCAACTGCTGAGCCTTGTGACAGTACTGGCTATATGCAGTCTATATGATTTATGGGTCAGCCATATGAAGCATGAGCTCATTCCAGCCAGCACAGCATCTGTGCTCTGCCAAATGTGGTTGGTGCAATGCAAAATTACATTGGATTTGTAATCAATGCTGGCGCTCTGCAGGCACCAACATGCACACACACACACATGCATGCATAAGCTTCATACTCTCTCCAGTGGGTACGATAGTCTGCATCCAGTCCACATCTGGTTTACATCATAGCCAGACCACCACTACCACCCAACCCAGATCTATCATGAGACACGCACACACAAATACATACACGCAGTTCAATCTCACTCATTTTTAATACCTCATCATGCACAGCTCGTTCAGAGTGAAACACAGAAGCACAATGTTGTACTTTATCCCCCAGCAAGCAAACTGGCTTCACATTAATCCTCTGTGCTTCAACACTGTAACATACAGCATCTTGACCTGCTCTTGGAATACATCAGCATATAGAAGTGTAGACACACATGTTAAAAGTGTCTGCATGTGAGCGTGCATGCAAACACTTAGTACTTTAATTGCTGGCTTTGTGTTTTATTGTAAATGCTGCAGAGCTGGTGGGGGTCAGCGGTCTGCAGAAAATATGAGGTGTGCTGAGATGAACACGCACTCACAATGAGCCCCTTGTTTCCTCGGCAATGTGTTCTCAGTTGCAAAGCAATTAAAGACTAGTTTACTAGCCAGGACTGCTCTTTTCTCTGCCTGTGACGCAATCCTTCAGGTTTGCCCAGCTGAAGGCTGAGTGATGGGCATGCACACAGACCGGCAAAGCACAAACACAGGCACATATGCACGTGCACGCAGTGGGAGACCTTACTACACGTGGACCCATACATGTGTGCACACATGCACAATCATACACACATCATTTAAGCCAAGCCAGAGTTGGCAGAAGGTAAACACTCTACATGATTGTAGCACAAGGCGTGCCCTGTACGAGGCTGCATTAGCCTCTTACCTTGCCAAACCTACAATGATGATAAATCTAGATGAGTGACAGAAACTTTACCATGAAGTCACAGTCATTAATGTGTTGACTCAACATGGATTTATTGAACACAGACCACAGTGTTAAACTGTTATTTATGCAACAACATATATAAATGCCAGGGTGGAGTAGTTTAGTTGATGATGTCAACTTCCACCTGTTCAACCTTTTTTTGTAGATAAAGAAAAGAGAAATGGAAAGAAATTGCACTCACCCAGTCACATTTCTCCCCCACTTCCTCTACAGTGTTTCCTGAATGAACTCATTGTTCATAATTTTTCTTTTCATTTTACACTGCCCACTGAAATGAATGCTGCTCTTATGCTTTACCAATATTTCATGTAGTCTAAAAAGACAGAAAGTGGTGATTGATTATTGGTCACAATTTAGGACAACGTTGTAAATGTCCTTCATGTGTTTATTTGTTTTGCATTGACGGATGGATTCAGGGGTATAATTTCAGCAGAATATGAATTCATTCATCACCGGTGATCATTTTTAATCACATTATTTAAACAAAAAAGGTTAAACGATGCTCACTGTTACAACAAAAGCAAATCTTTGAGTTTGAGTATATTGTGAGGCTAAATATTATTGGTTCTCAGTGGGCCTGTATCCATGGCTCAGACTGGTATGTACTGTACAGGTTGTGTTTCTTTCTTAGAGAGACTACCACACCAGGCCAATGTGTCTTATGATAGCACTGCAGGGTGTGTGAACGGGCATAACTCTCTCCATGTGTGTAAGACATGATCTTTACCTTTTTTTTTCACTCTCTCTGAAACCTCTCCAACAGCAAAATAGACACACATGATGAAGAAGGATTATTGTTATTTGGAGAGACTTGAAACAGGGTTCCACAGTATTTGGCCCACTCAGGGTCAGCGGGTTTAAGATTTTTGCTGTGGCTTAAGTGGGTGATGGGGTGAAAAAAGTCTTGGCCATAACTTTTTTTCTCATTTTATGCTCTTAGTTTTTTTTTTACGAGAAACAGTAAGAAAACATACTTTTCTAGTTATATTATACTATTATTCCTTTTATATCACTTCAGATTGGGACATCAGATTAACACATTGAAAAGGAGATCAGTCAATCTAATAATGTTATTTTTGTCTGATAACCTCTGATACCCTTTCCTTATTGGCAATAGAGGCCCGAGCACACAATAGCGTCCTTGTGTGTTCCTGTGCTTGCTCTCTTTGCTGTGGCTTGTGGTGGAAACAACGCAGATAAGACAATCACTCCTACAACTTGGTGTGGTGTGTGTTTGTGTGTGCCGTCATTTGTGCGAGCTGAAGTGTTTCTGTGTGTTTTTCCCACACACACACACTGGGGGGGGGGTTGTTAATGGTTCACATGAGGTCAACACTTAAAAGGGTCATAAACTTACAATACTAAAGCCATCATTGCCTTCCTTGCCCATATCCTTGAATATCACTCATCTGTCTGAAAACCTTGTCAGGTCACATTCCTAAATCCCTTCTTCTCCCACACAGCCCATACACATGGTGAAACACTGACTAAACTTAGTCTCCATCACTTCAGATGCTTTCCCACCCCTTCCTCCTTCATCACTCCATCATAATGGAGGAATTTAATTCTCGGGGCTGACTTGTGTTGTTATCCAGCTGCAGTTTAGCTCCATTTCTGAGCTAATTCTGTGTTAACTGCGATTGGTGCCGGTGTCAGTGCCCTCTGAAACACTCGGACATAGTCCAAAACCACCCTTTACACTAAGACCGGGCACTAGGAATCACAATAAGCTTTCACTTTGCCACAGCATCAGTGACTGGTGCCAACTGGCTTCTCCTGGCTCGTCTATGTAAAAAGCCTTCGACTAAAAGGTCCTTTGGAGTGTCAGTCAAAAACAACAAAATCCAAAACACCCAGCCACTTACGTTCAGTCTCTAAAAACAGACAGAGCTCACAAGGTTAATCTTTAAATGGTCTCTCAAATGCAGAGATTGAGAGGAACAAGTTCAAAAATTGAAAACAGAGGTACTTGATCAGCAGATACTAAAAAGACAAAACTTCGCAATACCCCCAGAATCATAGAGATTTGGGAAATAAAGTGATTTTCAATAATATAACCCCACAATTCTAAGTATTCTAAGTAGCTTCCTTTTATGGGCCAAGATGAAGCCTGATCAGAAGACTTCATTCTGCGACAGAAAATGTGTAGATTTCCAATGTCCTGATGTCAGTCTGGAACTAATTCCACCAATGTTGCTCTAAGACAGCAAACCGTTGAGATGCTGTTAAATGCTATCGTACGCTGTAAGCTGATTAGCAGTAGCAGAGAGAAGAAGATATATTAGTAAGTATAGTTCAAAAGTGTCCCCGATGTAGGACATCCCAAGCCATTTGCAGCAAAGAAGGCAAGTACCAGTGTCTTGAGTTGGATTCAAGCAGTCACCAGTGCAGGGTGTAGAGGAGCAGTGCACTGTTGGAGCAGCCGAGCTGTTGACAAGACTATGACTAGAACCAGCACCGGCTCCTGGTTAAAGAATAGGCTTCTGATATTGTGGAGCATAAACATAAATCTTGTCATGTTGGTGGCAAAGGACAGCTGGTCATATTGCATCACAGCCAGGTTCCTTGCAGTCTGTGTCAGGGACACCACAGAGTTCTAGATGGTAAGGGAGAGCTAATGGATGGGAAATCCATGAAGGAAGAGCATCTCAGTATTGTTGGCATAATAACACATGAATTCACAGTTATGATAGCAGCTCTGTCTGGCTGTAGCTTAAGCAAAGTGTTGCTTTTAGCTTAATGCTCATCACAGTCACAATGGCAATGCTAACATGCTGATGTATGGCCTCTCCACTCTCCACTCCACTCTCCACTAGCTTACATCTGGTATGTTTGCATGTTATCATATCCGATGAATGTCAGCAGGTCCTCTAATTGATCATACAATTCACCCTGAGCATACAACATATTTCAGAATCCATCTAACAGATCAGAGGAACACCAAAGTCGATACACATGTGGGTACATGTATTCAGAAAAATTCAGAGCAAAGTAAAGAAAAAAAAAGAAAACCTAATGAAGGAAGAAAATGAAGGAAACCTTGTAAGAACTAGGATCACTTTAAAGGACCACCAGGCATCTGGTGCTGTCAAGTAGTTGAAGTTATAATCATCCAGTGGTGAAATCAGCTGCTTCACTGCCAAGTCCACTGTCATCAGCAACTAGCATGAAACAGGGATTTTAGACAGTTTAATGCTGGTTTAAGTTTTAGCCACTATATACTATCATGAAGGGTTTAGATTGGCTTTGATCCTCATTAAATAAGAAACAGGTCTTACAAACCACACTCACAAGTATGACTTGGGAACTAAAAACACGTTTTTGGTTGAAGAAATAGACAGACCATTTTCATCACACTATTTCATGCTCCGATCTGGTCTTCCATTTGTAGACATTGTGCTACTTTTGGGAACTTTCAGGAGAGTGAATTTGTTACTTCCACATTCAGGCGCAGAGGGATCACAATGGATATGCTCCCATGGAGCACAGCAGTCCTGTTTCTCTGCCTGTGCTGTGAGTTTATGATTTATAAACACTGCTGACAAAGAAGAAGAAAGGAGAAAAGAAGAGCATTTGGCAGGAGCTGCAGGCCAAGAGGGACGATTTACTGTGCTGTGATCGAGGACCACGATGGAGGCTTTTATCACACCGGTGGAACTGGCATCACTGCTTGCAATCTGTTTCTCTTTTCTGACCTTCACCAAGGGCACGGCAGTCCCAGAACACACACATACACACATTTGCTAGCATTTTTGACAGAAAATACACCAGCCTGCCATCAGTGACATTTATGAGTTTCATAAATGGCTTTTTGAGCATTCACAGGAAAAATGGGACGCAGAGAGTGTTTATTTTCTGTACCAAAAGTTAACATCTCAGTCGACTCCTCATCAAATAAGTGGAAAATATGTGCAATAAGTGGAACACTTCATCGCCTGTCTGTTATTCAACTTAAATGGACAACCCAATCCCCTGTGTTCATATACAGTAAACTTCAAATTACTGTAAAATGTCCAAATTGTAACTCTGAGTTTAAGCCTTGCTTTTTTCGTCCCTAATTTCCTGTAAGCAGAGCATTGCAGACATGTAGTAAAGCAGGGCTCATCTGGGCTGCAGTCTCAAGCTGTGGATGCCAAGAACCCCTGGCCTGCATACCAAGGGCAGCTGAGACAGGATACAGGAGACAAGGGAGAGGCATCAAACACACCGCTTTGCAGTTCAAACGCTGCGCCAGGTTGAGGCTCCTCACCAGCCTCAGAGATAGTATCGGCAGCGATGATCTGATCTTTTGTTGTGTGTGTGAACAGAGATCATGTGTTTCCCTCTTACTTCTCTGGACATTAAGAAGCTTAACCTCAGGCTATGCTTAGAGTAAACTGGGAAATAAGGAGCACAAATGGAGGAATAATTGACACATGGAGCAATAAAGCTGTCCACATGTCAGCTGTGACGATCCATCTACTGCCTAGAGAGAAAACTCAAGAAAACATCAGCCCACACTATCAGGGTGTCACAGGTGTGCTGTTTTTCTGCATTTTTTTGTGTCTGTGTTGAATGATGTGCTATTGACCTCAGACATGTTGACATTGATGGCAGAAGGAGCATAATTATAACTGGCGCAGGTCGAAACCCATCCTATTTTCCATTGCACATTTTGAGTTAGCATCTTCTGATTTTGAAACGTATGTATCTGTAACTCCCTTTCTCTCTATTCACACTCAATACACAGCCACATAGTACAACCTGCTGCTTAACACACCTGACTAAATTATCTTGGCATACTTAATGGATCACACGTGCCACAGACTGCATTGGCACTTAGTCCAGTCACTCTCCATTCCCTGGGGCCAGGTTTAGTAAAAATGCTTCTATAAATAAGACCAACTGTTTCTCTGGAGCCAATAAATCTTAGAAAGCTGGATTTTTCTCCATTGTGGCATCTGGCGTCATTTGTCACATATGTGGTGAGCAATTAGGTATAAAAGAAAAGCAGGAAACCCAGCAGAGGCCGCACTGGCTGGTGCCAGCAGCCATTGCTATGTTAAACTTCACCACAAAGAGACCACGATCCAGAGACTCTAGCGGGGTGCGAGAGAAAGTGAAAAATGAATACTAAAACCAAAGTATTGGGTCTGGGAAATGACATCACTGTTTTCCAGTGAATGATGTGGCTTAAGTTACAGCATTCTTGTTTATGTCCACCACAGGCTAACAAGCGTTTCAAGCTGAGCTCAGATTGCAATCAAAGTCCTTAGCGCTCATAATCTAGGGATGTTAACCTTAGATCTGCACATTCAAACAGAGAAACAGAGTAATTGAAGGCTGACATATACAATTACAAACCTCTGCACAAACAAAGGGTGCATGCATGTCACCACTGCCACACTGACAACATGAATCATAGACTGGCATTAATATGACAAATACCGGTGACATTTCTTGAGAATACAATGCAATTTTAAACATTCAGAGATAAAAATAGTTAATGTATGGTGTCATTGTGCAGTATTTCCTGATTCTGGTTCTTGGAGGTCGATGTATTTCTGTCTTATTTTTCAAACAGCACTATTCCACAGCAGCACAAACCCCAAAACTAAAATAGGACTTCCTGTGTCACGCCCCATCACTTCCTGGTGCCAGTCACCATGTTGAAACAGACCTACCCGAGATGAGAGGTTTTGGGCTTTCAAGGTTTAGAAAGAACAAAGTCTTTGTACTATAAATACTTACATACTGGAAGGAAAATTGAATCTCAGAGACCCTTATGTGACTTTGATTACAGCCCATATAACTTACTACATATTCCGGACTTTTAAACCAGTCAGAACAGAGATTCCCACTCTGGCTCCAAAGACTCCCCAGTTCTTCCTCTACCTAGGAAACCTAATTGCTGCATCTGTTTTGCTTCACAGTTTAACCATAATTAGGAGGTTTCACTGTGTGTGGGTCAAACAGCAGAGCTACCGTCCAAACAGAAACACTATTAGACACACTAATGACTAGACAGAATAGGACACATGTCAGGCCTGCAGTATTGAGAGCTGTAAAGGAACTGTTCTCTATAAATGTTAACAGCATTGTCTGCAGTCATGCTATAATGTTTAAATTTTTACTGCTAGAATAAGTCCGATATAAGGCTCAACCATGGATACTAAAACCACTTGTCGATTCCATCTGGTGTAAGTAAAACATTCACCTCCACCTTTCGCTGGTCCTCCATTTCCCTTTCATCGGAACCCCTCCTTGTTCTCCTGACTTCCTGATCTGGCATCTTCAAAGTGGTGGACTACGCTGCGGCATGCACCTGTGCCAATAAACATAAAAGCATAACATCAGCACTTGCATATGTGCATGGCAGCACATATGTATGCACACTCACACACAAATACAAACTCACTTCACTTGGGGTGAAACAGTCGGGTACTTTTTTCGCCTGATAATCGCCCTGTTTCTTAGAGTAGACTGAAAATAGAGGAACTAACTTTCCATATGGACACACAAGCTACCTCTGTCTAGACAAGTATTGAAGCCTGAGTGAGTGGGAGCAGTGACAACCCAAGTGGGAGCTATTGGAGTCTGATAGAGAGAGGGGCTGCAGAGGCAAATTCTTTCTATTACCAGGCTGCCCTTTCCTCTCTCTATCCCCACAACAAACACAAAATAGCAACAAAATGCTCTCCTAATGGGGCTTTGACCTTCCCAGTGGGAAAGCACTTCTGAATGCCAGAGTTAGAATAGGGGGACAAGTGTGTATGGACTGAGAGTGGACTGGGATCAGTGATGCACGTCAAGCTATCAGACTCAAACCCATCAACCCTTCAACTGCTCCATGCCGTCGTTCTCTGAAAAACCTCTCTGTCTATGACATTCTTTCACCTTCCACCCGACTCTTTGCTTCATTTTCTATACCACTTTCATTCATGCTTTCCCTTTCTCCCCCACCCTGGATCATGTTGTAAAGAGAGGGGCTGATCTCAGTGCATTGATCGTTGAATGCCATTCACTGCCTCATTCTCTAGTTTAAGGGTTGAGTATGGTATCTTTCTCTATAAAACCCAGCCTGAGATATGTATCGTTACCATAACTTTTCCCTGATTCCTCTGTAGAGGTCAACTGTTTTTAAAAGTCAGATATGTCCCATGTTTGCAGCAACTATTGTTCCCAAACCTCCAGTTCAAATATTATATTCTGCCGTTAAGAGACTTCTGCAGCGACCTTTGGCACCATTATATTAAACAGAACTTGTGGCAGCAAAGGTTTACAGGACATACAAGCATTACCACAATATTACTTTTTGTTGAGCGTGAGCCTGTGCACAAAAGCACATGTATGCACACATGCTCACTATCTTGCATGCTGACATTAGTGTACTGGCATGTCACTCTGTTTGATACCATTCAGTAAGCGCTGCAAGCCAACACTTAGAGCTCCTGGGTCACAAAAAAGAACATAATGCACCTAAATTAGACAGAGCACAATGCAGCTTCTGTTGTTACAGTGAAACTCGCCCCTCTCTGTCCCCAACACACATCTGCAAAATCATTAACAGATGTCTAAAGAACCTCCGTCGGCCAGCGTATCACAAACACACTCTCCACCTCACTATATTATTCCATTTTCTTAGTCACCAAGTTTGGCTCCATTCCTTTGCATTTCCTCAATTCCATCTCCTTTGCTCACGTGCTGATGCACTCAGACCACAAACACATGCACAGCACTCACAAAGGAAAACACTAAACTTCTCTAACTCACACATGCTCACCTCTGTGCTCAGGCTTATCCTATTCCAACAAAACCAGAAACACATACCTCTCGTGTTTTGTCTTTCACTGAAGCAGCCTTTCATATGCTTTTTTGTGGCATCTTTAATCCTGCATTACATTTCAGCTTGTCAGCCACTCATGTGATGACTGTATGTAATCTAATCATCTTTGAGTCCATCAAAACTTTTTCTTTTTTGGGGATGGGTTATCAATACAGTATTTATTTGAATAAATATATTTGAACAACCTAAAATTATTTTGTTGTCTTCCCATTGTGTCTGTGAGACATATTAAGTCTTTTGGAGCTCATTAAGCCACACACCTTTTTAAGAAAATGGACAGCAAGGGAGCCCTGCTTCCTAAACCACAACCAGCACGCCCTTCATCAGCTGTACTCAATAATTATCACCTCATAATTAGTGTTCCAGGTTTTTCACCAGCCAAACAGAAAGCGTAAAAGGTGTGCCAGGGCAAGCGCTTGCCAGGTAGTTAAGTTGAGGGAAGCAGTATTCAGTGGGGTGAGGGAAAACCTGGATTGAGTCCACCGTGAGACACAACGCACTCAGGAATTTACAGTTGGTCTCATAAAGCCAATGAAAAGCAGAGCTCTAAAACAGCAGGCACAGTCATCTCAAGGAAAACACTGGGAAGAAGAAAGGCAAGAGCCAGTTAAAATTCTGAATGGGCAACATCAAGTGGAGAGATGGAGAACCAAAGAGAGACAGATCATCACACAATGTTATTCAGTTAGCATTAACTCTAAAGTATCACTGGGTTAACACCTGTAGATTTGTCCTTGCTAATAATTAACTACAACATGAAAAGTAATACACAGAAAGTGAGTGGAGCCACACTTAAACACACAGCTGCCTGGCTGCAGGATCAGAGCAGCAGGGTTTAATTAAATGCCGTGTGGTTTTCAGAATAAAGTGATAATATCTATTAGGGCTTACAGGATTAGTCTCTGTTACAGGCGAACACTGGAATGTAGAGAGAGTGTGGTTACACTCGTCGATCAGTGCAAATCCACAAGGCATTAGTCTGGGCACAGATTTAAAAGGTTAGGGAACCAGTGTTGCTTGGTCAATGCTGGAAGACAGTGGCCCTGTTTGGGCCAAAACTAATGGAGTTTTGCCACAGACTACCTCATAACCAGGATTTGGCTTGGTTATACAGGCACTGGATTAGTTGTGTGCATGTGTGCGTAAGAGAGATTGAAAGACAGGATACAAGGATAGAAAGCAAGGCCAATGACTATTAACCAACACAGCAGCTGTGCTGGTGCTTGTTGAACCACACATGCATCACCATATGATTGCGTCAAATTGTGTTTCTCTACTTTTGTGCGCAAATGTGTATGAGGGGAGTTCGGAAAGGGTATAAACAGGCAAAAAGTAAAGTATGCGGGTTCAAGTCCAAATTGCTCCCAAAGCTTGTGGAAATACAGTAAATGTAGGGGGAAAGGGTGAACGTAACCCAACATAGACAAGAAAATCCAGTGGTTCTGAGCCAAATGATCCTGAATGAATATGTAAACAAAGCTGAGATGGATTTCCATCAGACATCTGAATGAACTCCGGGTTGCTGCTGGTGCTGGCCTTTCACTTCATGTTCCAATGTTAAATTAGCACACTAACCACAGAGGCTTTCCAGGGGACACGAGGAGATGAAGCGACAGAGAAAGATAGAGAGAAAGGAGCTCATTACAGGGATCGTATAGGAACTCTTTGCTTGTTTTGCTTTTGTTTGTTTGGCATTTGGCTGGTGTTTACCATTAGCGCGTAGGGTCAACATTCAGATCCCGTCTGTTGAGCTTTCTGACAGGGCAGCACTCGACAAAGGCAGGAGTCTGCTAGTCTGCACAGGGAGGCCTCTAGCCATGGCAAACAGGGGCCCGGGGTCACCCCATCTATGTCTTTGCCCATGTGTGACCACCGAGGACAAACAAGGTCATGTATGCAAACCTCATGACCCTATGATTGACTCATGATTGGATAGCGTGGACAAGATGACTGTGTGCGTTGGGGCAATTAAGGGCATTCAGCAGCAAGGACAACATACATGATGGGAACAGTCTCTGTCTGCAGCTCTTGTTCTGATGATGTGTTCATTCAGCTGTAATTTGATGGATCAACTTTGAAGATTTGCTGGACACTTGCCCCATCCCTTTAAGACATGCAGTTCATCACACAAATGTGCTGGCAAGACATGTTTTACACGTTTCATTTATAGTCCCAGTGGCATTTAAGTTGGACACAAGTATTTTCAAAACACATCTAATGCAGCTCAAGTTTGAATTAGGTGCCTATAAAACAAGGTTCATTCAGAGAGATAAATATGTGTTTCATTTGGCCTTTTCAAGAATATAAACCTATCACTCAATTATTACTTTTTTGTTCAAAGAAAATAAAATAACTTGACAAAACAATCTGACCGCAAGATCCTTTCAGTAACTTTTCTGGAGCTTTCAGTGATGCCACACAATCTTTCTCAGCAGTTGGATTTGGCATCATCATCTTTGCATTGTTTGTGTTCAGTATTGTCAGTTTTCTTTCTCGTCTTCTCATTCTTATTGGTTTAAAAGTTGAGACCTGAAGTTCATTCTTGAGAACCGTAGACTGGGCCTTGATATCGGTGCAGGTGAGGTAGTGGAGGGGCAAAGCTGCAGCGCAAGATAGAGAAATAACACAAAAATGCTGGAAGGTGGTTTAAAGCTCATGAACCAACCTCGTGAAAAGACTAATAATTGAGAGGGAGACTAAGTTTGATGACCAAATAGGATGATAATCATCTTGCTGCTTGAACTACTACAGCAGTGTTTAACACAAGAATGTAATTGTGGTGATGACAAACATGACGTCTGACTGGCAGGTTCAATAAGAAACTTGTCAAACAATGGTTCATAAATAACTGTAAACTGAAACTAAATTCATAATTCAACTTATTACACTTTTTTTAAATTAAAGCAAAACAATGTTAAATTAGTTTCAGTGTAAACATGAGCCAATATTATGTCCCGTCCTTTTCAAATCACATTCACTGTACCAATGAAATAAAACACCTGACAAAACAAGTTATGTTGCCTCAGAATAAAACAGCTCAGTATCTGAGAACCAGAGAAAACAATGAGCAATTAAACACTCAACATGACATGTTTTAATACTCTTTCCAGCTGTCAAAATATCTCTAGTTTTGTTCTCCAGTCACCTAATTGCACTGTTCTTCACCTAATAATAATTTGGTTAGCTCCGGGCCTATTTATTTGAACTCTGGCTTAGCCTAGCATCTCATGGCGCACCATTTTTTTTTTCAGGATTATTCTTTTTCATGTAATCTCCATTCTGATTTAACAACATTATGTTGTAGTTTAACTGTTTAGCATTTAGCAAAATGTCCTTTTTTAACCAAAGGTCTAGAGCAAAAGAAAAATAAACTCTCAGAAAACGTGTTTATAATCAGATGAATTTTAAATATTTATATAAATATAAATATAAATATGCAAACCACTTATGTATAACATGTCACAACTTTATTTTTTCACTATTCTTGAGCACTGCTCAACTGTAGGAAATATGTTATTATTATGTGTGGGATCTGATAATGACGTTAATGTAGTAAATGTATGTGTGTCTGTTGTGTTCATGATGATTAGTGGCTTATCTGTTATCATTCTGTATTATTTTTTAAATCCATTACTTTTGCAGCCTGCGAGAAAGCTGACAGGTCTCTCCTTCCTTGATATAATTATTTTCCAACAGCTCATGTATCACATGACATATGCGTAATCCTTGCAGCTCTATTTTTAACAGCCCTGTCATGTTTGTCATATACATAACCAATGTTTGAAAACCCTAAAAGCCATTACTAGAACAGAGAGATGAAGCTAGCAATGTTTGAAAAGGGCTTTGTGCACATTTCCAAATCAACTATTTTCTTTGTACCAACACAACTCAAACACAGATGGTTACCTAGGATTCAGAGTTGTGGAAGCCATCAGTGTCAATAGATGGCAATTTTTTTTCTTGCTGCTCCTCAGATTTGGACTGGTGTGTTACCGCTGAAAACCTTTTCCTGTTCCTGACTCTCAGATCCACAGCCACACTATGATCACACTGCACAACCAGATCCACTAAGGATAAATAGTCTGGATGACAAAACCTGCTCTAAGTCTAAACATTCTCATACTGCATATCAAGGAGGACACTTCTCTCAACTCTTAATGTCCAGGTATGAGGTTTTAGCTACAAAATCAGTGATATATCCAAAACAGCTCACTAACCGGAGGAAGTAGTTAAACAGAAAGTCAAGGATTTGAGAGAAGCTCTGTTTTATGTCCAAGTATGAAACAACGATTGGAGTGAAGACTGGGAACTTGGAGAGATTTACGTGGGGTTTGTGGTGGAAAACTCCTTGTCTTGATGGGCTGTTGATGATGGCGAGTGGGTTGCTGTAATCCGGGTGGTCAAGGATCCCAGCTGTCCCAGTTCACTAAGCCATGCCAGCTGGACACAGCGAAGCCCTGGGAGCCACTTGGACCACGGGGACACGAGCCAAAGAGACGGGGGAACAGATTTCCTGGTATAATTGGTAGAATTGGTAGCAGAAGAGGCATAGTTCAGAACATCCACAGGATTAGAGACATCTTTGATAGCAGCAACCAAAGACAAAGCCAGTGGTAACTGAAGACTTTGGCACCGTTTTCATGGGTGGAACAAAAACAAAGGGAGACAATACAGTGTGAGATGAATGAGAAAAGGATGTGAAGCTCAGTGGAGTCCAAGGAGAATACCGGCAGAGCTGGCTCAAGAGTGACATCCTTTATAAAAGTTCATTACTCTCACTTTGGATTCTAACCCACAGTGCTGCATCAGTATCTCTGCATGCCTCTACAGATTACCTCAATTACAGCAGATTGTCCCATCTGGCGCCTTGAAAGGCCCCAAAGCCTGCTGCTGACTGTCTGTCATTGAATGCATGCTTGTGTGCACAGCAAGAGTGTGTCTATTGACTAATGAGTGCTTGTGAGTCGGGTCTGTTTGTAAGGTTTTTACAAATATAATTGGTGCTGTCTAGCTGTTTCACATCTCTCTTTCTCTCCTGCTTCTCTGTCCTCAGCATGTATGACTGTAATCTGCTTACGTGTACCTTGCTAGTACCTCATAATGTGTGCCAATTAGAGCAATTGAAGTATTATCTCTGTTGATGCTGAACTGTCCATTAAAACCAAGAACAGGAGTTTAAGTCATTGTACTGCCTTAAAGAGAACAGAGCTATCCCAGGAGAAGCCAGATGCCATATCTTTATTTTCAAATTTAGTTTGTTCCTCATTACGGTCATCTGGAGAGAGTGAAGCAGATTTTCCAGATTAGAGAACCTTAGGCGATATATTCACTCATTGTCCCCTTAATGTCCTCTCCCCTCCTTGCAACAAAACCTATAATAATTTGCAGTCCACTGCAATATTCACCCAAAGGGGTTTACTTGGTCTCCCACAAAAGGCCAATGTGGTCAAATGAGGACACAAACCCAATACAACCATTTTGGATCCAGTCATATGGTTAGCCTCATCTTTGCTCTCCTCATTCTGTCAGGTTGACAGACATCCTGAAAGCTATGACCAGAGACACACACAAGTAAACACAGAAAAAATATCAGGGAGAAAGGCAGGGTGACACATTCATATTTCCTAATACAATAATAGGGGGACAGACAGAAAGTGAAAGTGAGAACGTGAAAAACTGTGTCCTGTGATGCCGACAAGGATTTAATTATGACCGTCTTACATCATATACGGGAAATAAACGGGGCAAAAAAACCCAAAACAAAACAAAAAAAACCCACTGAATTGCAATCAACTATAAATCATCCCATTGTGCAAAGCTCAATACTGTGGTTGATTAGACCCAGACACAGCTGTCAGTTAACTTTTCAAAGGAAATCACACAATGTAAAGACAGGATTTTGCAACTCTTATTGCTGCTGACAAATAGAGTGAATACTTTGCCTCTGGATTATTATTCTTCAAATAACAGACAGAAATGTTTCATGTTTCAGTCTCAAGCCTTTGTCTATATTATATCCAATTTGTAACCATGTGAGAGCTGAGTTAGTAAACAAAGCCCTGCTTGTAACCTCCCACTGGGGTCGATCTGTTTTTGTGTGTGATCTCCACTGAGGCCTTGATGGTGTGGTGTAGTATCAGTCTGTCTCTTGGATAAGAAAGCTTATTTTTCCTCTTCTCAGTGTCTCAAGTGGCCTCCCAATTTTATCACTTCCAGGCAGTTAGCTGGCCACCTGGGAGCTCAGGGCGTTGAGTGTGTGTGTGTGTGTGTGTGTGTGTGTGTGTCTACAGGGGTTTGTGTGTTTTTGCATGCTTGTATACATGCACATTTGTGGGTTGTCCACCATAACACAACACAGTCTAATGAGAGCAGCAAAGAAACCAAGACATCTGCGATTCCATGACTGAAACATGAGTGTGAGTTGAGTCCTGCACAATTTGACCTTTTCTTCTCTTAAGCAAACACTAAGTGGAAACTCCTTAACACAGTGGAAAGAAAATACAAACACACACGCATGCACATGGACCATGGAGTGGAAAGTCCTAGTGTTTCCCAGTTTGAGAGATTTGAGTAATCAAGCCTCAGGATCAGGAGCAGTGTTACAAGTCTGCATCCTTACTGATAAGCCAGAGCCCTTCACCTATCATGCTCTGACCTCTTGGTTCACCAAGGGTGTCAGTCATCCTCCTGAAGCTTTTTTTACAGCTTTTCCAAAAATCCTTTTTCTGAATCAACAGATTTCTTCCCCAGAGCAATAGCTGAAGTTAGACTGACCCTGTGCTGGTTATAAGTCTGTTTAATTACTGGCTTTGGAGATGGTCTAAAATACCCATGTGTTTTGTCTTAAGCATAAATTAATCAAGGTGAAGCAGAAGCTTTTCCTAAAAACATCCTGAAACATTTGAATCTGCACCATTTAGCTGTGCATAATACCCACTGATTAGGTTTGACATCACAATACAAACAGATGCTGCACTTCATCAGAAGGGACCAAGAATAATGGGATCTGTGTCTTATTAAAATACCAGAAACTGATACAGGCAACACAATGAAGTGTAGCACTGATGTGTCAGGTCAGAAAAGGAACAGCATAATGCAATTATAAGTCCGCACTGTCTTTTTTTTAAGTAAAAAATGAGTCCTGTAGGATTCATTCTTCTAATCAGCATTTGAAGGACACTTTTGCCTTATTTGTGTGGCAATGGACCCCCCATTTATAGCTCTCACACAGAGACGAGAACACAAAGAGTCATACAGTCCAGTGCACTGGTATGCAGACACACACATGCACAAACACAAACAGGCACCTTAGTGAAAGTGGACGGCTGCAGCCACTACAGTGTGTTTGTTTTTGTGCGGATGGCCAATTCCGATGGGCGGACTTTCAAAGCCGTTTCTAATCCATTTGATTAGCTGAACCCAAGAACCTGGTGTGCAGACAAAGAGCTCTTTCACACATGCAGCCACTGCTTACAGCTACATGTGATCTCAGGAATCTGTACATCACAAAACATTCCTCTGCATTCCACCTCCTTCTTCTTGCTGTTTGTGTTTCTCTCTCTTGCCTCAGCTGATAAGACCTCTGAAGACTTTCAGGCATGATATGATCTATCAGTGTCAATTGCTATGTTTTTCTTTTCTAAATATCTGCTACAGTCTTACCTAGTCCTCTACAGAAATATGTCTCTACAGTGGACTGAGTCAGGTGAAATGCACTGCACACTTTAGCATCAAATACTGTCATAGTTTAATAAACTCTTCTCTCTTTAGGTTTCCCAAAGGAAGAATTTATTCCAGAATAGGATATTTAAAATGAATCCATAAATTGTGGTGCCTCACGGGACACTGATTCAAAATGAATGGTTCAAATTCAGCACAGCAGAGGTGAGATGTACTGACATTTTGTCCCTGTGGGTCAAGCTATACAAATATTGTCTTTTTCCCTTGTGCAGCTCAATAGCACTTTTTGTTAACTGCTCTGTGCATGACAAATTATCTTTCCAACACCTTAACCCAGCTGTTTGTAATTCAAGCATTCTGTTAAAATGTTTTAGTCACTCACTGGAAATGCCAAAGATTAAAGCTGATTGAACCATGTGACAGCTTAAAAGACCACTGAAACTTCTGGTCCACTTGAGAGATAAAACATGTCAGCAAATGAAAACACCAGATTTGTGTGAAGTTATGAGGAAACTGTAACCATCCTTGAATGAGAACATGAAACAAACTAATAATTTCATCATATTATTGGTGTTTCCAACCTTTAGGTTTGTCTGATGCTCTTTTAATTGCGTTGTCTTGTTGAACCTTCTTCTTCTGCAGTGGTATCATGCCATCTTACAGGGGTATTAGCACTATCTACTGCTTACCTCAGTGAGCCATATCTCAATATTCACTATAACAGTAATGGTCTTACAGAAGGTTTTACATATGCAATTTCTTGGTTACATACAGTACATGATATGATGCTATAAGGAGGAGGCTAAAACTGGATGTTCCAGTCAAAAAGTCAGTGTCTCATCCATCTAGTGACCATTGTAGAAGACATTTAAGTGAAAAGCATTGATTTTGTATTGTGGGGCTATTTAGCCTAGTATTACCTACAGTATTTGTCATGATTTTGTTATATATAAACTCAGTTTGGATTTTTGGTTTACTGTACACCTAGACAGGAAACAATTTATGTCTCATTATTCATGATTGCAAAGAGTATTAGGTATATAGAAGCATAAGCACCGGTTGAGGAGAACTTGCACTGGTTGAGGAGAACTTGCTGATGTTAGATACTATGTCCAGCAACAAGTTTGGCTGGAGTTGCTCCCCCAATCCAAAGGAGAGCATTCAAACTGCTGATGTCACCCTTAACTCTGATACAGTAGCCTCCAGGGACCAACTCCCATGCACAGTGGAGATATCCAAAAGCTGGGTCTGCCATGTCTGATTTAATTTGCTGAGGTTTTACTGGACAGCCACTGTTCATGGGAGGGTTTTGAGAAACAGTCAAACAGTTAAAAGCTCCCTTTCATGGAAGTGCTTTTTTGTGTTTATAAGATCAGCTGTTTAGTACAAGAAGTATCTAATTTGACTTAATGCAACCAATATGACCATTTTGGTCCCACCCTTTATTACTGTAGAGATTTTCAACAGTATGTAAAAAAAATGAATTGCTGTAATTGCTATATATATACCAAAATGCTGAAATATGTGTCCATAAACAAATCTGTTTTAGATGTGAGGCAGCAGAAACGCATTCTTTCTTGTTACTTTTACGTCAACGTGTCATTAACGTCTCATGTGCAGCCATCTCTGGTCCTGAGGCTGATTTGGAAAAAGTAATGGGAGGACCATCTGGTTTGACAGGGCCTCCGACATCAGATGTCTTTGTGTTAAAAGACCACATGAGATCCCAGGGAGGACCGGCATGGTCACACTCACATGAGTACCACCACCTCACTGATGCCTAAACACATGATTCAATGAGTGAGGTATGCATTGTTGTAAAACGGTGGTAATCAGAAAGCCTCAGAGGAACCTTAAAAGCTGAAGTGTGAATCACTGTGAGTGAGTATGTGGTTTTGGGTTGGTTTTTTTTAGGTTTTCTTAAGCAACGCTGGATTAAAGTTTTAATAAGCCCCGTAAGTTCACGACTCATCCTTTCACTGTTCCATCAAATACTTCAGCTTTTCGATTATAAACAGGAAAAACGTCAGTTAAAAAGAGCGAACATCTTGTATTTTGTTTTCATGGCTTCCATCTGGAGCTAATGGACACTGGAGTCTAACACAAGTTATTGTCACTCTCTGTGACTGTAAATTGTGAAAAAGTCAGCATGAGTAAAGTCAGCATGAGTGACTGTTAACTGGATCTTAAGAAAATGGGGTAAACACAGATGCTCTTAGAGCCATATTCATTAGCTTTGACATTACATATCCCCTCCTCTAACACACACACACACACACACACACACACACACACACACACACACACGCACACACAAATATGCATACACATTCATGCACACACAACTACCCTCTCTAATGGAAAAAGTAATCAAGCTAACACTTTCCTATGATTGCTGTAATAAATAACACAACCATGTGTCAAAACATTTAATGAAATGTGCATTAGGTATCATCCCCAGAAGGCCAATTTAAAGGTGTGTTCCACAATTTAATAGATTCTTCCAGACAAAAGCACATGGGACAGAGTCTGACTGAAAGCCTGTCTGCCTGTGCGTGTGTTTGTGTGAGTGTGCAGGTTGAGAAGCACACGCAGGAGTTTTATGCGACACAGAGAAGAGGCAGATCTGGGTTTTGGAGGGAGTGTCGATGTGACGGGACTCTAGAAGCAGGCGGCCTCTGGTCTCCTGGGTCCGTCTTCGTTCTACATGTTAGAGAAACTGTGGCAACAATGGCTAATGAAATGCTTTCCTAAGGACAATGAGAGCAAATGCTAAAATACTCTTACCCTCACCTTTTGTGCAAGCAGAGTCAACACAAAACTCAAAGGAAAACATATTTAATCAAAGAAAAAGAAAAGCATCTGTGATGGGCAGGAGAAGAAACAAAGGTCGGTTTGTGTTTTTTTGCCTGAGCATGTACACACGAGTGCTGATCTGTGTGGTAACATCCATGACGGATTGTTATCTCAAAATATACTCTAGTTAAATAAACACAATGTGCGCACTATATTCTTTGTTCTTGAAAGATGCTTGGCATTGAACTGTATATTACAAAGATTTCTGCTTATCTGCAATATTCTGTTTTGTGTTTTTTTTTTCTTCTGAGCTGAAACAGATAAACCATAAAGTCTACAGTGTGACAGAGCAGCAGAGCTATCCAGGTTTGGCAGGTACCTTCAGTTCTCTTTCTGTCTTTCCTCTCTCTCTCTCTCTCTCTCGCTCTTTCTTTCTGTCTCTTGCCTTCTTTCTCTTTCTCTCTCTTGTCCTGTGCTCCCAGCCAGCTGTGAGTCTGTCCAGCCAGTCAGCGTGATACATCTGGGATGCATTGGACCCGTGAGAGAAGAGAGAGAGGGGCAGCTGGAACCTATCAGAGCCCTGGAGATCAGTAGATCTGTTCTGTGTGTTCAGGATCTGACCTGTCCTGAGCCTTAATAGTATCCATTGTCCTTCACAGGAATGATGACGAGGTAAGACAGAGGGGTGTTGATGATACTGTGTTTGGAAACAGACTGACTCTTGACTTTGCATTGACTGTATCAGTTTAACATCCATGACTTGGATGTTTGTTTGGGATAATGCAGGTTTGTGCTCGAGATATAGGATAATCTCAAATATCAAACCTCCAATATACTTCACTGTACATTTACACATGTTACAAAAAAACCATTTTCTCTTTAAACTAATGTATTACCATCCTTACAATTCTCATTAAAGAGTTTGTATATCTATATCCTTACATAAAAACACACATTAGTAAACAAACATTAGGAAAACATTCCACGAAACTGCTTCTCCCAGCATTAAATTGTTATTCAAAAAGGAGCAAATTTCTGTATGTTTTTTTTTAATTATCTGTAATCCGAAAAATAAAATAAAAGTTATGCATGACCAGTGAATTGCAAATGTATAATTAAACCGAATTACCAATAAAGTCTTCTTGTTTCAGATTTCCTAGAAAAGTGCAGCAATCAGTCTTGTTCTGTCCAGGGTCAGTATAAGAAACTAATTATTTAATCTCAATGTCCAACATGTCCTTGATTTGAGAACACTATGAGATAAAGCTGCTGTTCTTCAATGTATTTGTTTGTCTCATGGCTTAGTATTTATGGACAGAAACAATGACTACTTTCGGTCTTCAGTAAAAATAAGAAGTTTGGGTGTCTTAATGCACCAGAAAGACCAGCTCAGTTATAAACCAGACAAGAGTATTTAGTAGATTATTTTCAAAGGCTTACTCTACTGAAAGTTAATTGGAATTTGTTTGTATGAACTACAGTCTAAAGAGCAGCCTCTGAGCACTTTAATTCCTTCAGACAGTAGCTCAAGGATACTAAATTATAGAATCAAACATTGGGACTCAGCCAATTAATGAGTCCAATCCCTCTTTTCAGCAGCTTTCCCCTCATCCTTCATCCAAACAGAGTCAACATCTGTGGACAGGTTAAACCAGGTGTGGCCTGTCCTGGGCCCAGAAAGCCCATGGTTAGATTTGGAGCTTAATGCAGGGGGACAGATCTGTTTATTGGGGGGCGCTGACACTAACATGGCCTGACACCTGGAGCCTACGGTGATGATGGGGATATTTGGACATGTCTGTGCCCTGTAATCCCCTTACGCTTGGCCTTTTCAGATGGGAAGTGAAATGAGTGCAAAATGTGTCAGAAAAGCACCTGACAAGCTTTTTTTTTTTTTCTTTTTTTGAATCTCTGCCCTCTGGCAGCGGTTTTTGCTATGAAACTCCAAACACACCTGCCCCAAAGCACCCAGCACCTGGCACCTGCCTTGGCTGGAACATCAGACTGACACCAAATGTCAAAGTTGATGGGGTCATTCAGTAAGACATGTCAATAACAATAAGTGGTTTCACGCAATGTTAACCGTGGCCATAATCTGATTAGTGTTTGTGGACATGCAGAGAATATAATTTTGCTCTGACACATAAAAGAAATTCCAAGACAATGTTTCCCACTGTGAAAAGCAGAGGAAAGCAACGATCTGGAGTTCACATGGACAGTACTCAACTTTAAGAGTTTCAGTTGTGGGCAGTCAAGAGATTGTGGTGTTGGCTTTCAGTGTTTTTAAGAGAGAACAATATTCACCATCCCTGCCAGAAATCAGGATCCACCCAGGGATAATGGAGCAAAACACAATGATTCTGAAATATGCAGTTTCCTACACAGACACATTTGCAGGGACAACCCCCCCTTCTCTTCTGCAACACATACACGTACACGTACACACACACACACACACACACACACACACACAAACAGTTAAACACAGCTTCATGGCATTTGATACATCTTTTTATTGGTGTATGAAATGTGATAGGTTCTCACAAATCTCAACTGGAAAACTCCTAAACTCCTTGCCAGTGCCCAACACTAGAGTCATGTGTGAAATATGAAATATGAAATATGACACAGCAACTTCAGGCGAAGGTGTCCAAGCTCAACTCCATGACCTTTCACAACCACCGAGCCGCACTCTAAATTTACAGCTAGATTAGTGTTTCAGATTTCATCCCTCCCATTGTATTTTCTCTCATGTCTGTCCAACAGACCAAAGGACTTTTATTCACATACTGCTTCCATATGTTCGACAAATGCCCTGAGCTATTGGTAACATGGGCTAAAATGAAGCTGCAAACTACATACTGTTTGCACTACAGGCTACTACCTACAGGTCCTACCGTATATTGCAATGCTGTTCATGGGTGCTGATAGCTGTTTCCTGATTAGAAGAATGCAGTGAGTGAGAGCACATACTCGCAATCTGTAAGTCACCAGCACTTTTTTTCCCAAAAGACTGGGTTGTGTTTTTTTCTTTTTGGTTGACCCCACGTTGCTCCGTAACTCCCAGGTGTTCCCAGACTTCTTTGTGCTCCGACCCATCTTCCAATTTTCTCATTTTCCCCTGGTCACAGTACATTAATGTATTATGTCATTCTCAAATTGCAGTTTTTGTTTTCCTATGCTTTCCAAATAATCAAAAATCATTCAGGCAAGATGCTGTCCAATACAGTGACTCATTGTTTTCCAGTGTAAACAGCGTACTAGAAGAGCGTATTAATCACTTGCGACAGTGACAAAGCTGAGGCAATGCAATCTTTTTGTATGTTTATAGTCTTGCTGAAGGGG
This sequence comes from Datnioides undecimradiatus, assembly GCA_008933995.1. Taxonomy (NCBI): domain Eukaryota; kingdom Metazoa; phylum Chordata; class Actinopteri; order Lobotiformes; family Datnioididae; genus Datnioides; species Datnioides undecimradiatus. The sequence continues at coordinate 8,004,467 of WARS01000026.1, forward strand.
GATTTTGTATGCAGAAGTGTCATAACAAGACCACCCAAACAATGTCAGCGCCACTGAGAAGCCTTGAATGACAGACAGAGATCAAGTACTCTGTTTGGAAGTAAGTGGGTACAGACTCAAATGCTTTTATTTAAACTACTAAATACTTTTAAATTCATTTCTGATAATAAATCAGTATATTGTTGGTGTTGTTGTTTTGGTTTGACTTGTCAAGATATATTTAGTCAACACTGTAAATTTTGAGCTCCTACGCGTGGGGCATGAACTCTTGGTTGCAGCTGACAGGGTTGGTGCTGTAATTGAACTGGTGCACTAGCAGTGTGGATAGACACTAAAAGTAGTCTGTTGTGGCATTTTCATTGCAACAGCGATGCAGTCTATTTAACCGGCTGGGGAGTGATGTCAGTAGGCATTATTTAGTCCCCATATGGATTGATGAAGTTACAAGACTACTTGTTGCCGTGCTGTGAGTAGTGGCCACAGGGGGTCTTGCATGTGACACTGTTCCAAGAAACTTTTATTTTTCTAACAATCACTGGAAGAGGAGTGAGAGAAGTCATGGATATTTTCTTTCTTTTATCAGAATTTGTTGCGTTTAGTTCAATAACATGTCATTTATTAGTGTTTGGAAAGTCTATTAGAGCCATGTGTTTTGATTCTTTTATTTGATTATCCATTCATTTAACGGGAAGTCAGAAAACTTGTATAGTCTCTCATAAGAATGAATGCACTCTTTGAACATAGTATCCATTTCTTTATTATACATCAATGGTTTTGACAGTTGAGTCATTTGCTGTCTCCACAACTGAACCCCTAATTCAGCTAACGCTAGCTAGGGTCTGTCCTGGTCATATGGAGCTTTACCACACTATTTAGTTAAATGGGTGCTGCCATGACATAGCAGGTGTTAAAATAATATGAATGAAAAGTAATGTCCACTAGGGACAAGTGCTAATTTTGGCAAGCTAGGCTAAAGCTACATCTTTCCTAGTTAAACACAGACTTAACTGCACAATAGGTCTTCCCAAATGTTGAATGTTGAAAAGGGTCCAATACTTTAATCATGTAACTACATAACCAATGATGTTCAAAAAGTATTTTATTAATATTCATAAGATAAATATATTTTTATAGTTTTTTCCAAGCACAAAAGGAGTTTGAAATTAAGAAAGGGATATACAGTGCACAGGGAAAAAAGGTCAGACACTAAACTTACTAGACACAAAACACATTCCGCCTCCTTTACACAGATGCACATCCTCTCAGGAAGCCGACTTTGCACCATCCTCTCGCTTTGAGACAATCTGATTCCTACATCCACTGTGGGAAGCCTGGGAATCCTGCAATTCCAGAATTCCAAATTGGATTTGCTTTCCTTCCAGGAAATATCTCCATAGCTTATTGTTTTTCTACTTACCTTTCACCCTGTGCCTTATAGGTCAGAAGTCTTTTTGAAACCGTCCACTTCAGCACTGCTCTAATATCAAAGTCACAGGTGGAGACCTGTCCTGCAGAGGGGCCGTTAGACTCACTGTCACACAGCTCACTGACTCACAAACAACTCGTGATCCATGCAGCTATTTTTTTACTCTTCAGAGAGAAATGCAACTACACACACCCATAAAATTAACCCTGAACACCCCCAATCTGCATTTTGGACCATCATAGTTCTGTTGCCATTCTAACCTTTGACCTAATTGTAAGCTACTAAATTAGCTGGTCCTCTGTTTCTCTGCCCCCACCCATTTCTCCAAGGTTTATCTGTCTGCATTATGTCCTTCTCACTCTGACTCATTCAGTTCTTTTATCCTTGGTTTTTTCCTTCACCTACACTGTTACATCCCCTTTCTATAATGCTTTTCCATTGTATTTCTTCCTCTGACCCTTATTTTGCAGGTTACATTTTTTCTTTATTTCACTGTGTATGTCATATCTCCATTATTTTTTTTAAAGAGGCCATCTTTGGTAATAACCTTGTTGACAGACAACTGAGTGCCACTCCTCTGTTATTTTCTCCACAGATCCTGCAGTTGCCATGGTATAACGGTGACTGCCTGGTTCACCACTGGCCTCTGCCATCTTCTTTTTGATGTCCCAATGTAAGTTGAGCTATCAAGGCGGAGTTCACTAAAATGACTAAATATTGTTCCTGTATTCCAGCCTATATGTGGCCTCTCGCCAAGCACAAGTCCTAATTATCCAAGCAGGTCATTCCCAAGATCTCAATGCGATTAGAGAGAGCTTCAGCATGTGTGTCTGAGAGGGATGGGGGCTGTACATGTGAGTAGATGGAGAGGCTGCAGAGTCACCAGAGTAGCATAATAAGAGGTCTCACAGAGTGCACACACACAGTAAATCTTGTGTCACAAAGGAGGGTGAGAGCACATTGGCAAGGTTATATGAAAAATTTTGGCCAAACATCTGGTTAGCCTCTGCATTAAGGTGCGGGTGTACTTCATTGTTGTGCTATGTTTCAGGGCAACGGTGACGTAGATTCAGATATATGAGCAACAAATAACACTTACTGAGGCCTTTATTCTTGGTTGAGCCCCAGTTCATCATTGATTCAAATGACAAAGAGGGGTGACTTCTGTGTGCTGAAAGGATCAGTCAGTGACCTGTGTTCTTAAAAGGGTGTTGTGGAGATAGAGCTGTGAAACCCTTATTATGGCAGTTTCACAATGGGGCTCTGCCTAGGATGATATCAGAGGCTGTTTGTACGAAGATAGACTCTGAGCATGGATTCGATTTTATGTAGAACCGCACAAACAACTGTGCTGCCTTGCAATATTTATTTGAAAGTGAAAACAAGAGCAAAACCACATGTGTAACTTTACAGGGACACAAACAGAGATCTAACCTCAGGGAATCATACTTGTTGATTCTGACGAACATTGTGATCTCTTTGTGAAAGCTGAATCTGCTGGTATCTGCACAAGAGAGTGTTGTTAGGTGAGAATTCTAGGTCTGTCAGCCCAGAGTGACACACTGTTATAAAAAAAGAAGTTCATACACAAGTCTGAGTGACACATTGTCAGTGAAAATATAAAATTAGAAAATATAAAAACTCACATCTATTGACACAGCTGGCTGTTGATGAGAGCAGCAACAGGGTTAAGTGAACAGATTAACAGAGATACTCGAGGTCTGAAATACAGACTGGCTCTGCGGCCTGCTGGTCAAACAAAAGCCAGATGCTATCCTGGCTTCCCAAATTTATTTCTTATATTATTTATTAACGTCACTCATGGTCCATGCCAAGGATTTCCAGAAATTTTACTTTCCACCAGTGTATTGCATCCAATTGATCATATAAGCCAGACACCATCCTAGGCAACACATCATTTTAGGGTTTTGAACCTCCAGGCCTATCTGATGGCGATAGAAGCCTATTGAAACAAATTCCATCTTTCAATGATGGGTCCAAATGGTCCTAGAAAACAGTCAAGCACCATTTAGCACCTGCAATACCCCAGCATGTGCTGTTCAGGGTGACTTCAGCTTTGCTTGCAACTCCAAGGACATCGTTGTCCTGTTGCTGCTGATGTAACAGCAGCAACTGGCCAGGCTGTTACATAAGCTCTGGAGCCACATGAAAAAGCCAAATTGCCAATGAAAATCAGTGAAAAATCTCTCTGGTCACTTTTACAGAACCACACAACTCCGCCTAACACAGGCTACTGGCCAAGGACATCATAGCAGCCCTCTCTATCCCCTCTCACTCAATATGAGTGCCATATGGAGGAACTGCAAATCAACAGCTGAGAGTATACTTGTGCAAATTGTTAACATATTAATGTGTGTGATATCTGCTGAATAAATACTGTACATTTGTGAGCGCCCAGCTGCCACATGTACAGTGGTGCATAGGGATGGAATTAAAAACATCTTTTAATTCTTACTTCATTGCAAATACAAAAAATATGCAGAAATCATTCCATGACACAAACAATAGTGAGACTATAAAAGCTGCATTGTTGAAATTCTCCCTCGGTAGTCAAGTGTTCTCTGTTGAAAACGGCAAATTACTCCCAAATCCGAAGTCTGGGCCCCTGTGGGCCAAGCTGATGACACATAACAATGAGTTATATGATTCTGATCATAAAAATGAAAGCCATCGCTCCTGGAGAGCAGCCAAAAATTCCAAACATGTTCGATCCAGTGAGTCAGGGCCCTCAGCGACATGCACTCATTCAACCCTGTTTGTTTTCAAAGTGTGAGATCTACCAGAATTTAAGTGTTCTGTATTGAGATTACTGGGATACTTGAATCAAGGGAATATTATTAATGTGGGTAGCAACAACTTTAAAATCACTTGTTATATTACTTTACTTACTTTACTTACAACTTACTAGCTGGACATACACTGTTCCTGGTTAAATGTTATCAGGCAGGTGTGTGTGAAATAAGATGCACAAAAAGTGGGACTCTGTCCAAATATTAGCAAGCTAGCCTACCAACGAAAAGGAACCTTAAATCCCCTTGATAATTAGTGAGCTACAAACTCATATGCACTAAGTGTAAGATCCAGATTGACACAGATGTCACACCACACATGCCTTTCCTAGTGCTAATTTATTGTCTTTGCTTGTAGTTGTAGTTTTATTACAATTTCAGATAGGTTGACTTGCAGACCATTACAAGTTTGAGGCAGCAATTTTAACAGATTGTCCATGAAGACAATGATCATCATCTGTTTGAAATGATGGCATTTTTCTACTTTTATGAATTCGTCAGGTGTTACTGAGGGTTAAGGTTAGTGGCAAACAGCAGACTACTCGCTGGCTTGAGAGCTTTGACACGCCCACGGTGACGAGAAGTGTCAATGTCAGCCCATTTGTTGTGAAACCCCACTGAAATCTGTTTCTGTTCAACTTTATGATTTGCTGAACAAGTTGTTTCGTGTGCATGCATGCTCAACTTAAAAGCATCGATGCTATGACTTTCATTCCCATAGTAAAACCATGACCTCACTTCACAGCCAAGGATGGTCTCATTAATATAATCCTACTTACATAAACTTGATTTACAAGATAGTTTCCTCTGACCCAAACCAAAATATTGAATGCACTGTGTGAAACTCAAGCATGGTAAACAACATAATCACTGATGAAATCTCATGCAGTGCTGTTGGATAAGTTTCCCTTCAAACTGCCAAATGCTTTAGCATCTACTTTCTGTTATGAGTACACACACACACACACACACACACACACACAATATTCTTACAGTACTGAATGGTATTTTAAAAGTTCTCTGATCATAATGAAGCCCATTCAGCATTAAAATATAAGAATAGTGGAGGGTAGAATATATTTCAGAGCTAGGCACTATAACTACAAACAGATGGGGCCGCTACAACTGAACTTAATTGATGGAGGAATGGAAATAATTTCAGCCTCGCCAATCAGAGGTAATAGAGGCTAGTCCTCCCCTGACACCCCTGTTCTAATTAAATTGTACTAGCAGTGTACATTATAAATCCTTGGTTGGTTAATTCTTCTGTGAGTTGAGATTTTCGACTTTGACTTGCCGATGCATTGTACCACATGACCTGACCCTATAATTGTAGAGCAGGCTGTAATTGTACATTAAATTATTGCATGCATTTTCCACTGGGACAAAGTAATCATGATAAGTAGCTACTTTCTGCATATCTCAAAATCTATGTCTCTCGTTACAATTTGCATGTCTACAAAGCTTGCAAATTAAGGTTTTTCAATCCCACTCCCAGTAACTCCTTAACCTGTGTGTTCATACACAGGGACAAAAATGTGAACTTAAGGTAGTATGAGAAAATGAGGACAGTCAGGGCAGACATGTGTTACTGGTGATATGCTCATGATCCACACAGACAGAAAGCCAGAAGGGCTCCTCAAAGTCATTTCCCCAGGAAACAGCATGCATGGACCAAGTTGGCATGCTTTGCCCCTTGACATTCCCCACTGCAAGGGATTAAGTCTGCACATTTAACAGAAATGCTTTATTTTCTTTTGAATGTCTTATTTCCTTTGCAGAACTTTCTTTGGCTGCAATTGTTTGGTTAGATGAAAACTATTCAGGATATCTTGTGTAAGCCCTGTTAAGAGGCATATAGTATTTACTCCTTCACATGCTAATGTGATACAGTGAAGAAAAGTTGGAAATTCAAAGATGAGATACAAAACATTTGAAATGAATCAAGTGCATTCCGTTCAGGCAGCCTTTTTGCCTGCGGTGGGGGATTGCAGAGAGAGGAGCAAAGAAGCTTCAAGTTTGTTGGATGCTGGTCAGGAGCTGAAGACAGCAACAAACTGAGTGCTCACCAGGGGCTGGTTTGCAGAGGTCTGGAGTCCACTAGGTTCTGTTAATAATGCTGGAATCCACTCTACAACAGTAAACACTGCAAGAGCTGCAATCAATCAGCGCTTCAGGCAGTAAACAGACCAAACTGCCACTGGAGGCTTTGTGATTGCACAGTCAACGTGATCACCTCATCATTTGCGTCTAGACCACAATAAAAAATGGTGCCACAGAATGAGATGGTGGTGTAGAGAACATTAAATTATACAGCATTGTAGTACAGTGTCAAAAAAAAGCTACAGTTGATTGTAAAAGCAGTTCCAAAAGAGAAAAAGAGTGGTCTTTGTAGGGATTTGAGGCAGTCTCATGAAAAAGTTGGAGGATTGTTAAATAATATTCCATTCAGCTGGAGTCTAGCAGTATGCTTTTCTCTGTTCGGAGAAATATTGGGGCGCCTGGCGGGCACTGGGGAACAAGCGCTTGTCGACCACAGCAGAGTTGAGCTGGTTCACTTGAGGGCAGTACTGTTTTTGTTTTGGGTCTAATCAAACACAAGTGTTAACTGTACTAGCAAGGCGACTGTGGTGTTGAGATTGGTGTCCTGTTGGAGGACGTAGCATCAACATCTTTGCATGTTGTGCCCTCCTGCTGAAGCTTCTTGCTTAAAGGTAAAAAGAAGTGGATGGCATTACCATGTGTCCTGGGGGAAGGCAGTTATTATGAGGAATATGGGAAAATTCTTTTGAAATCAGAGATATTTGTTTTGCATGAACTGAATCAAAATATCTGACAAAGGCTGATATTTAGCCAGTAGGTGACAAAAGATATATTGCTTCTGGTCTGATTAGGAAATCTTATCCTGGGCACCAAATTTAACAACAAAAATCTGTCAGGCCTGCACTATGCCAGGTTCTGCCTACTTCTGGACAGCCACCAGAGGAGAGAATAAATGTTAGAAAAAGTTTAAAAGCTGAAATTTATCCACTGGCCTTCTGCATTTGGATCTGATTCACTTTAACTGACCTGTGATGACAAAGCAGGGTTAAGCAAGTATGTGGCAGACATGTGGTCACATGACTGGGTCTCAAATCAGACTCAAATCATGAATCTGATGCCTTTCGACTTTTAAAAAAACCCCTCATGTGACTTTGATGCTAATAACTCATGAGTTCACTTGGGCTTTAGCCCTTTGACCTGAAATAACCTGATATCCCCCACAAGCCAAAGGATTAAAATATCTCTTAAAGAGTGCACACAGAATCAGCTCTTTATTTTCTGATAGCAGACACACTTTGAATCATTCCAGCAGCAGTCAATCACACTGTGAATGTAGATTGGGACTGTGCAGTGGACAGTGGAGGCCACCAGACGGATGATACTTTGGATTATCGCATTCAGATGTGAAGACTCTGCTGTGGTCAACAAAAAACAGATGGCAAAACGCAAAGCATTCGCCTCAGAGATTACAGCTGATTATAATTGCATCACAGGAAAACGTAGCAAGGCACATGCGATCGTTTTGCTTTTAAATGTTAGTTTAAAGCTAGTCTTTTGGTCTTAAAATTGCAGATTGATTTTCAAGTTGTTTATTTAACACTGAAAAATAAGAGGTAAAATGAAGGAAGTGGGCCTGTAAAGTTTATTTTTGCTGACTTTCATTTAGACCCTTATCCATTTGAGGGTTTGATCTTTTTGCGTTTGGCTCATCAGAGAGCAATAACCACCAGAATTAAACTGCCCTCCAACTCTTTTACTTGCACAAAGTACTGAAAGCATGGAAGTACTTAGATAAAATGAGAAAAACTCTTCAGATGGGTGTACCATTAATAAATTTCATCCCATGAGAATCTGTTGAATTGTGTGTTTCCCTTTGGGGACTTTTGACATGAAAACAGTTTAAAAAAAATAAGTTAAAAAGACCAATGAAATACACCGAAGGCCTACAATGGGCATCACTGATTCTACTGCATCTGACAGAGGGATTGACCTCAAAGAAATGACAGATAAAGGACTTACAGATGGAGAAGGTCATGGAATCACAATGTGCGCTCTTAATAAGAAAAGCTGAAGACACTGATACAAAAGAGAAAAGACTGAAATTAATGAAGGAAATCAAGAGTGAAAAGGGGTGATGGTTAATGTCATGAAATGTCTTTTTCTATTTAGTCCGTCATTCATTGCTGTCTTTTTGTTCCAGAAACTTTATACCTCTATTATTATCTATACCCTTGCATATGGAGCTCAAACAGCCAGTGAACTGAGAAGAGAGAGGTGCCTTTCATTAAAACATCAAAGAGTGTGCATCATTCTCCAACCTGAGCGCTTCACTGAGCCACTTGGTGCATTGCATGCCTTATTAGATTAGTTCAAGCTAATCCAACTGTAACCAATTGTGCGTTATTGTTCACGCTAATTACTCCGTCAGAGGAGGTCGGTCTCCACTGAGCTCGCCTCAGGTTCACATCAGGAAGTCAGAGGTCACAGTCAACTAGGGTTGAAACTTCTCGCTCAAATACCCACCTTCACCCACACCCTGCCTTATCCCAACACTCTCCCTTCACTCAGCAGCTTAACCTATATTCCCTTTACCTTCACAGCCTGGGAAAGATTAATCTGCAATAACGGTAGAGTAGGGTTGTCATTGGAGATTTGAGTTAATACGCACACATCCGCTCCCCGCTGTGGACCTGTGACCTGCACATGTGCCCCCGTCAGTTGAGAGCACAGGTATGCAGGGAATGCCATCGCAGCAGAGTTAGACAGACATTGGGGCTGCAAGCGAGAGGAATCACAAGGTTAGGAGGTGAGGACCACACTTCATGCCCAGATTAATGTTTGTTCAACCTGGGATCATTTATGAAAGGAGCCCAAACTGGGGGAGATGCTTTTGCCTCAGTCATCTCTGAGCTTGACCCCCCCTTTAGCCTACAGGATACAAAGAAAGTTATATGTAATCATCTAGAAGAATTTAGTCCAGTATTGTAACCCCCTGTGATGCAGTTAGCTGGTGTTAGCCTACAGCTATCTCTCAGCACCATCTATCGTCTGTCTTTAACCCTGATTTGTCCTGCCTGGATCATAAGAAGATGTGAGAGGGCTCTTCATTTCACACATAATAATCTCATTTCACAGCCTCTGGCACAGGGTCAGAACAGAGGAGACACACTGAGAGTTCTGAAAGCTGGAGGTTTAATCACATGCCGTGCATGCATGTGTGTGTGTATGTCAGTGAGTGTGTGAGTCTCTGTGTGAGAGTGTGTGTGTTTGGGCCTCCATGCTTACAAGGCACTGGGATATTTGAGTTTTCTTGTGGTAGATTTTAGGGTGACATTAGATGATTCAGTAGCTCTAAAATGATTTCAGATGCCAAGGTTCTGGGTCAGTGCAGGAAGTAGTCTGGCCCTTAGACGGCAACGTTGAAAGTTAAGCATGTGGAGGTTGGTTTGGTGGATGAGTGTAGAGCACTTCCAGCCTTCATGCTTGAAACAAGAGTTCATGTCCACCCAAAGACCTGCAATTAATGGTCATCTTTTCATTAACTGTAACCACAATCTGGTAACAGGGTTGATTTGTGTGTGGTTTCCCTTAGGGCATAAGAAATTGAAAGTATCATTGGTTAGTTTGGACAAGCAACTGCATACATTCCTGAAACACATACACGGCCTCTCACTCTCACTCTCACACTTACACACAGTATCTTGTAGCCCACTTGGACACAAACGTACTTCCATAAATTTAAATAACGTCTTTAAGTCTCCAAAACTGAAAATACATGAAACACAGGCACAGCAGTATACGTCATTTTACTGCACACGTTACAACGCTTTTATTAAAACTGTGAACTTTCATATGTGCATCACCAACAGTTTCTAGTTTATACACATCCACTAGACAACTGTGTTGCTACTTTTATACATTTTTCCTATTGTGTTTGCTCACCTGAAAATACCTGAAACACAGGCACATGAGTATACCTGACTTTACGGTGCAGGCTGATCAGGTACACTAAATGGTGAACCCCATGTCTTGACCCAAAAGAACCCCTAAGCTGCCTAAAGTGCCTGTATGAACTGCGCTCCTTTTAATCATAAACTGCCCCATAGTTGCTGTTATAAATAACCAAATGTCACATAGTACATAAACAACAATACTGCAAATAACAAACAAAAATATATAGGAAAGAAAGGAGGTGTCCAGTGTCCATTATTACTGTGTGTCACACAATCTACACCAATCAAAGTACACGGTATTACTTTGAATGAGTGTGTGCGTTATATACATAGATGTTGATGTAGTGATCTATGATAAAATTATGCATCTTGGATGTTGGCTCTTTTGCCCTTGTAAATATTTCTTAAGAGGTATTAAAAAGGTGATTAGTGATTAGTCCACCCATCTAGTCTTGTAGTGATAAATCAGTGAGTGAAATGGGTTGGAAGCATTACTGGTGGGAATGCCACACATTGTGATGCACAAGTATAATACCACTTTTATCCAAAATCGTACAAATATTATCTAGTTTCTTGCATAATTTGCATACAGCCTGTAATTGTGGTTTACTTGCCCTTGTAGATGCTTAATCCTAAATAGCAACTAAACTGCTCTGTTGGACCTCCTGCTGCCATTCCTGAAGAATGTTTTAATGACACAATGAATGTTATACATGGCATAATAATTCATAGAGCACATACCAAACACACAACAGCTGCTGTCAGAGCCTCAGCATCCACTTGAAAAATCCTAAGCATATATGTGTGCATACATATTACAGTCAGGGGAGCCTCCAAGTCTCATGCTGGGCTTTGACAACGTGCAAAAGGACTGCTGCCATAATACAGTTTGGAATGTGATCAAGCTTGATAGGTGGATCAGTGTCAATAAATCAGCATTGGAGTGTACAGTTTAAGCATGGGAGCTGGAGCATGTTGGTTTAATGGAGAGCTACAGTATAGGCCCTGGGAGGTTTAAACAGATTCTTTTGTCTGGCAGTGTAATCCTTCATATGACACAGTGCTATCCAAACAAATCTCACATTTTAATAAAGACAGGAATTCTTCTCCAGACTGTAATAGGTCCAAGCCCAGATTGGGTGTGATGCTGTAGGGAATGCATATTGCAAATGTATTGCCTTTAATTCTGAAAGGCTCTTGCATAGCTTTTAAAGGTCCGTAATGTCTCCCTATTGACTTACTGTCCATCCATGCAGTCATACGTTGATGAACCTAAAGGTCTAAAGGTGCTTTCAATTTCTCTTGAGGTTTGGAGAACCCTAGCCAGTTGACTATTAAGCTTTGCGATAGGTAAAACATTACTGTCAATGTTGTTTGATATGTTGTGTAAATGTAAGATTTTGTTGTTGCAAACACACATTGTGTTACTGTTCTTGCAAACAGCATGTCACTTCAGATCTGTCAGATTTGCTGTTATCATACATTTTAGAAAGTCACAAAACATTCAAGTGTCTATATTTTTACATCCCCAAGTGTCTCACCATGTTGGCCTGGAGGGTACAACAGGGTGCTCCATGTGAAAGGAAATGCATGACTTCCTCACTGGGACAAACCAACAGCAAATTGTCTTCTGAATTTGCCACTTCCCTTTGATTACAAAACTTTACTGAATCTCTCAATTCATTGTTAGGCTGTCTGGTCCACAGCCTAATGGTTTTGGTTCATTTTGATGGTCTCGTATTTTTTGTCACAGCAAACAGCTTATACCATAGCTGTCTTATCCAATTAACAGCTAAAAAGGTAAATATCCTGCTCAGTATATGTTTGGTAGAGACCAAAAAGAGTGTAAAGATTCTACTTTTATATGCAAATTGTTTAAATCAATGTTAATGTTGTTCCATGAATGCTGGATAGCCTATCTGTAATTTTGTAGAAGGTCTTAGTTTGGAAAAACATTCAAACTAGTCAGTCACATTTCACCTCTAAGACTGCAGTCTTTCTAATACAATAGAGAAGAGAGACCCATGATCCTAAGAAGCTTAAATGAACAGCTGATTTTACAACAGAGGAAAGTAGGGATATTGTTGCTAGCTGATGATTGTTGGTGGCATAATGGTATAATGATTTTTGTTAGCCATCAGGTGAATTTGTTAACCTTTTACCATGTGCTCCTCTCAGATGAGGGCAAGCATAAGTCAGTGTTAATTTAAGGAGATAGGCTTAAAGGCTTTGTCAAGTAAGTCAGATCTGGCTGTGTCTGTAATGGTATTTCTAGTGTCATACTGATACAGGGCTTTGGTTTATACACAAATCAGCATACTGGAAGTTGGAACACCAGAAGCAGAAAATATTTGCCTCTTAACAACTTATCTGTAACACCACAACGTGGCCTTATGCATCACAAACTGGTTTTGAAAAACAGAACAACTCCTCCTCCTCCTTTCCTGCAGTGTGAATTTGGTAACTTCATGATCCCAATGACCTTGTCCTTGACCCCAACTCAGATCCCGTGACCCAAAGCCCCCCTTCCACCAAGTCCATTAATCATACAAAATACCTTCATGCCTATTAAGTGGGCTCTCAAGCTTTTCAGTAGAGGCATGCAGTGCTAATGAACTTCCTTTTCAGTTAATTCCATCTCACTGTTTCTCCTCCTCAGCAATACTAGGTTTGAAATACAGAGCCTGGTTCATATTAAGGGTAGAGTTTTTAATATTAAGGCGCATGAATAAGTAATTCATGCTCATAAACTGAAAATATTTTCAGTCCTATGCTACTAGTTCTGTTAATTTGTGCCACATAGATGTGTGTAATGATCTGTTGGAAAAGTGTGTTTTACTTGTTGATCAAGTAAAACACACTTTTCCAACTCCCCCGGTGGCTTTGGGGAGGGTTACTTTGCCTACTCTGAAGAAAAAAAAAATCAACAGCCTCCGATAGCAGTGACAGTATGGATTTAGCTTCTCATCTAGGAATTTTAAAAACCAACAAATCTCTTCTCTTTACTGGACAGGATATGAAGGATATCTGCCACAGCAATCACAGAACATGTGCCAGTCAAACACGTGTGTGTGTGTGTGTGTGTGTGTGTGTGTGTGTGGGAAAGGGGAGAGTGCATGCATGCACATGTAAGTACATTTGTGTGGTTTGGATTAAGAAACCCCAATGTACCGCTCTACAGACTGCCTTGTGTTTTCTCAGGCTATTGGTTATTACAGTAAGAATTTGTGCATTGGTGACCCTAGATATCTAACTTAAGGCAGACTGTATCCACTTAGCACCGTGGCACTACTGCTGAAACTAAGGCATGGCTATGACTGAAGCAATTCCCAACTGGACCAGCCAGGAATCCTGATAGATTAGCCCCCAAATCCCCCTAAAGCATGTAGGCGTCAGCAGTCCATCCCAATGGGAAAGGACTTTTCAGTGTTGTGTATGGAATGTATACATTTGATATATAGCCTTGCAGTACTCATGTCTCAATCATCAATCCCTTTACTCATAAAAAAAGTTGAGATCTTTCGGTCTTAACATTAAAAAAACAAACAAACACATTTTTAAATACACTCCCATGTCCTTGCTGGAGACCGAGGTCTCTCCCGGGCGTGTGAAATAAGTGTGTGAAATGCTGGACTCTAAATTGGTTGGGTGTGACGGCCACCGATTTGCCAATCATTCCATTGCTTTTATGGGACTGACAGGCTTGCCAAAAGAAAGGGAGAGTGAATCATAGCATTCAGATGAAACGCGACAGGAAAAGGAAACAAATGCTTGCATACAAAGATAAGCCATGAAGAAACAACCTGGAAAATAAAGTCTTTATCAAGTGAAAGAGAAAAAACTACTGTGCTTCAGTTGTTTTATGAGAGTGGGGGAGTACTGCCCACTCTTTTGTACCATATGCATTCTCCAAAACTCTGTGTATAGCAGATGCTGAGAGCTGTGTGGCAACATGTAAATCAATCATTCACAATTAAAAGAAAAAAGCAGACAGCTGATGAATCTCAAAAGTTTACAGTATGCGTCATGTCACATGTTATCACTCATCATTTTAAGAGCCTATAGATCATAGCTGTTACCTTCAGTCGATGCGAGACACAAACATTTCAACATATGGATAATTCCCCTGTCTCTCTTTGAATGTAAGAAGAAAGCCAGTCTCTCCTCAAACAGTAAGCTGAATACCATACAGAAACACTGCACAGGACTCACATAAACACATGTTTAAGAAAGCACAGCGTGCTGTGTGGGTCTTTGTTTTCTCTCTTTAAATAATTTTAACTATGTGCATGTGTTTTACTATATATTTACTATTTATTAACTGTGGGGTGTGATCAAAATGTTTTGCTCATATTAAAAGCAAACAATGCCCTTAATTAAATTTGAAAGTAGTTACCTTGTGCAGAGTGTTCCGTTCCTGCCATGCCTCGACTGCTTCCTGGATGTCTCATTGAATAAGCGTGTAAAGCGCCATCGGTGACATGTGCTGGATTTCCTACACCGTGCCACAATGGCAAACCTTCAGTTTGAAATAAATTTTGGTGAAGAGGATCAAGTCACAGGGACCCAAATGTGGTGAGTAGGATGGGCTGGGAGCAATGATTGTGTTGGAGTACCTGAAAACATCTTCAGTGAGCGGTGAGCAGGTGTGTTGCCATGATGGAGCAACCAAGTACCATTGGTCATAGTCCCTCATGTCAGAGCTATACAATAGAGCTGGACATTGACAGTCTAAACCTAGAGGACAAATGCTCTTGGTTATGTGCTCTTAGGTGTCCTCCTGACCTAAAGGCCCATTGTGAGTCTAAGTATGTAATGTTTTTCCTATAGGAGAAGTGCCGCCACCTACTGCTTATCTCTATGAACTAACTTCTAATAATTGCATCATAGTAGATATTTTGCAGATTTTTACAAAATTCAGTTAAACTTTGTGAGACATTTGAATAAAAGCACAGTAACTGACAATTAGAGGAAAATGGCAATGCTAAAACATAGTGTACCAGTAGCACAAAGGGAGATGTCAGTTACACATCCAAAATCTCTCTAACTGGTCACTATAGACCAAGTAAAGCTGTAGCTGCAAAACCCCCTGAGTGTATGAATTGAGCAAAAGTGTGTTTTATTGCTTACAAATTCAACTTTTCATTTGAGGAAGGAAGAAGGTGTTATTTTTTTCTTTTAAAATGTACATAGCCTTATTTTGACTGTAATGAAAACATGGCCATAATAGTAATTTAGACATGCATAATAAGACTGGTAAAAGTAAAGTCCAGGTTGGATGTCTGTGTGCACCCTGCAGACTAGCAAGTGACAGCCAGCACCAATCTTCTGTATAAAAACACCCTTTCCTTTCCCCTCACTGGTCATTAAATGCGACCAGATCGCTGCACGTGCTTCCGTCTCAGTGCAGGTCTTTGTTTGTCTACCCATGAATCTGGGCAGCCCTTGTGTTGGGGGTGCAGGAAGGGATGCAGACTAGAAGCTGTGAGAGTAGAATATCATTAGCCATAAAGCAGATCTTCACTCTGCATCTCTGCATATAAACTCAACATATGGCCATGGCGGTCTTTACTGTCGAGCCAGCTGCATGTGACTGAGCAAGCTCCCAGATCAAATGTTTTCTTTGGACTGGACGTCTTCCCTTAAGAAACTACAAGAACAAGACACCCCGATTTCTGAACAGAGAGGTGGATACCCCTGTCAGATTCTGACACCCCACCTGGCAAAACATTGGAAATGGTTTTAGTGTGTGTTCTGAGCACATATACACATGTACACTCAAACAAAATCACTGAACACACACACATGCATACACATTTGGAAAGGCAATATAATATCTACTGTGGGCTCCATTGCTTCAATGAACCGCATTTTATATTAGCATAAGACAGAACAGAACAGTGGGTGAAGACATGGATATGACACAACACAAGTGTAATACTAATGATTTTAATGTATAAATAGAGTGTTTTAGCAAATGAATTGACCAATATACTGTGGAAAAATATTTTATTTATTTTATTATTTAATATTTTATTTATTCTGTGCAAAATTATGTCCTGATGTTAGTTTAATCTGTATTCCATCCAGCCTCAAATGTTTATTTTGTGATCCTCAAAATCGTTGGCATGCCCACAGTCAAAGTTCTCTGACTCCTCTCAGGACACTCTAGTAGTTTGTATACAGGGGTTCTGTGGGCAGTCAGGGCCTGACTTTCATTAGCCAGCTGTGGTTAAGTGGTAATGTGGATATGGAGAGGGACCAGAGCAGAAACATGGAGCCGCTCCAGGACAAGGGCACGGGCCAACGTCTGTTTACTGGCCAGACACCATGGGCCAGAGAGGTAAACATCACCAGCAGCTCCCAGCAAAACCACATAACAGAAAGAAGGCAACGTGGGGAGGACGGAGGAGAACATAGAGAAAGAGCAGAGAGTGTTTGTGGAAACATCTGAGTGATACTCCTTCTGGGTTTTACTGCAGAGAAAAGAAGTTGTTTGCCAAAGTGTATATGGCACAAGAATGCTCTGTTTCACCATCATGCATCATGGCAGATGAGCAGCTTCTGCAAGTCGTTTGTCATTTGGGTTCAGTGACTTAAAGCCCCTTATCTTTAAGCTGACATACCACAATTATGCCACACCTAACATGTTTCTGGATTGTTACTGAAGCCAGAAGATTTTTTTTTTTAATCTAGAGGATTTAATACTTTCAGTTGTCTCTCTGTTTTGTTTGTAATATTGTGCTCTGTGACCCCAGACTCTTCGAACCTCTCCCATGTCAGCTTCAAGACCCAACCTATTCATCAGAGACCCATTGAAGTCTCAGCTTATCTGTTTTTAACCATTAGGCTTCATATCTCAGATCCACTGCCATTATCTCTTCTTTGCAGTTTCATTAGAATCTTGGAATAAACTCAAACCACTTTGGTCAAATGTGCACATGAGCTTTAGCCAGATTTCAAACTTACTGGCCAACTGTCCCATTCCTGGTAAATATCTTGTGTCTTCCCATGTATTGGCTGCCAAGTCATTGGTGTTGTATCAGACCTTACGCTGTGTGCATCACATGGCTGTGTTTATTGCCTGTGGTTTAACATTGCTAGAAAAATGGCCTCCTGTGAGCCAAACACGTGGCCACCTGGCTCCAGTAAGCCTGGCCACAACATGAATGCAGACACATATGCGCTCACACACACTGACAGAAGCCTGTCCTATTAGACAGACTTAATTGCAGTGGTGACAGCAGCAGGATAGGACAGGAGACAGCCAGGGCTCAGATTAGCGACGATCAGCTGAGATGAGTCTGGGATTCTGGCCAGCAACAGGGAGAGGGAGAGTTAGAGCTGGAAAGGAGGATGGAGGGAAAGACTTTAAAGAAAACGGTAATTTAGAGTTATTTACTTAATATCCCTAATAAACATACCCTCACGAGAACAGATTTTTCTTTTAAGTCTGTGAATGATTAAGAGTGGATTTTGGGGAGCAGAGTTGTCAGAGAGTACCAAACAGACGAGGGATAGCAAACTAAGAAATGCTGACAACAGATCAAACCCGACTCTCCCTGCTCTGCTTCTCTGGATGATTGTCCCATAACTCAACTTGAGCCTGGACAGGGAAAAGCTGAGGGATGCAGGAAGTGGAATACGGTAGGAAAGAGAGGGATGGGAAAAAAGTACACAGAAGAGATGGGAAGAGGAAGATTTACTGTTGTATTAACGGGATGCAGGAGTAAATACAGGGGAGGTGGAGATTTTTCTGCTTCTCTTTAAAAGCTCCCTGTCACAAAACAAATCCTGCGCCTTTCAGAGTGAGCTATGGCCTGATTCATGAGTGAGAACAACACACACCTGCAAAGGCCTCTGAGAGAGAGAAGGGGAGTTATAAAGAAGTGACAAGAAAAGATAAAGTGACAATGAAAAGCTGAATTAAAACCAAAGGCTTTTTAAAAATAATTAGTCTAAAAGTGTGAAGTAGCCCACTGGTTTCTTGGAAAATTCATATCCACAGATATAAAATAACACATTTATAAATTATAGATATAAATTCAAACATATTTTAGACTCACTTTTTAGGTCAGCCTGAAGTGTCCAATTAAGTTAATGCAAAGTTTTGGCTTTTCCGCATGGACTTCAGTTTACAGCCACAGAGGAGTTTTTAAAAGTGGCTATCTGTCACACTCTATCAAACTCAAGATTCACTAACTTGCCTTTTTGAGAGTTTTCACCCACATCTCACACTTACTAATTCTAGTCCTAAAACACTGTAGTTCATTAGCACACTATTTATTACATTACATTTATTTAGGAGGGTTGTTCTTTGACTTCCTATTAATAAAACTGAATGCACTTAAGATAAGTGGCGTTAGATAAAAGTGGTAGATGAGTGCAATCAAGGTGTATCAAGTGTAACCCTGTTTCTTTTAAGGATTAATGAGCCAAAGAGGTTTGGAACCTTACAGGATAGTCGGCTCTGTATCTACACAGCTCACTAAATATAATATTCCTTTTATTTTGTAAATGATTTCTTTCACATAAACACATAACTGGAGTAGTCTGGTGTCTTTCACTGTCTGGTCTGAAGGTGCTATTTAACCCTATTCAGCAGTAATTTGGTGCATCAACAACAAATTCATGTGCACGTTTGTATACCCTGCATTAAATGTACTCCCTTTGAGAGAAAATGCTAAAATGTACTTTACTTATAGGAAAATTGATTTCAATATTGTCTTTTAGTAAATACTTGCCGGACTTGTGTATAATCGTGTATACCTGAATGATTGGGAGTGCAGGAGGAGGGTGGTAGAGGGAAAATTTCAGAGAAATTTCCATCTACGAGGAAAAAAAATCAAAGCACACAAAAGCAGTGTGTGAGCGTGTGTGTGTGAGAGAGAGAGAGAGACACACAGAGAGACAGAGAGAGACAGAGAGAAAAGTCTGAATTATACATCTTACACCTCTGAATTATTCAGGAGGCAGAGGGTGTTAGCGCAGCCGGTAGAGGGTTAAGAGAAATGAGGTGGCTAGAAAGGACAGAAAATTGATAGAGAGCAGAAAAAGGATGGAAGGAAACAAGAATGACTACCAGTAGAAAACAGCGAGTGATGAATGTTATCATCCTCCTCAGAGCACCATCTGAAAGGGCTGGACTGCGCAGGGTTTCCCTCCTGCCCTTCCTCTCCAGCCTGTAGCCATTCAGTGGGTTCTCCCCTGGGTGTGGGGCTACCAGGAGGGGTCTGCTTTCTCCTCAAAACCCTCACACACAGACACACAACTGTTCAAGAAAAATAAAGGTAGGAAGAGAAAGTGCGCAATAGAGAAAGGTGGAGTGTGTGTACGTGTGTATGTGTGTGTGCGTGGATTTGGGGGTGCAGCAGTATTCAAATCCTTTCTGCTGTGACAAGGTCTGCCAAGGTTCACGCTCTGAGTGCCACAGCCAAAGACAACACACATACACACTCACTAAAAATGGAAGTCAGAGATCAGTCATCTGATGGGCAGGTGGGGGAGAGTGAAAGATATCTGATGGACTGCAGACTTCAGGGACCAGGGAAGGAGCTTTAATGTGGTTTGTCTAAACCATGCTTGATTCAAAATGACTCGTCCAATGTTTAGTTAATCTCTCAAGGATGATATACAGCACAGGCGCGGACACTTTTATGAGCTCTGTGACAACATAGAGACATGACAGTGGAGGTTATGTCTGTCTCTGTTGTGCTGCTGCATCTATATGTGTGCATGTGTGCTAATCAGAGCATGTACTTGTTTCACCTCTAAAACTTTTGTTAGTTAGCTCTGGACATTTACTGGCCAGCTGTTGTGGTCTTACGCTGTACATGATCAGAGCCACAGACACTGACAGCCACACATGCCTCAAAGGTCTACCGCCTTGTTTTTAGCTGCTGCCTTTAATCACTTCAGCAGATCGCTATAACAGAGCATATTGTTCACACACTCGCACACACACTCTCGCTCTCTCCCCTGGTGTGGATAAAATTTCCAGGAGGGATTTTTAACTTTGTCCATCCCCGCTTTTAGTACCCACCCACCCCCACGTCCATATGTCTGGGCACCAGAGCTCATAATGTGCACGCGCCCTACGCCGCACATTCATATGCACGTCCTGGGAAAATGTACACGTGCCTGCCTCACATTTGGGTCATGCGAGTCAGACATGTGAAGCCCCTCTGGTACTGCAGCAGAGGAGAGAATACAGAGGAATCGCTGCTTGGTCATCAACACACACACACACACACACACACACACACACACACACACACACACACTTATGGAGTCAGATAATGAAGGAAATGTCCAAGACAAAAAGAAGACAGGGGACTGGGGTCAGTGGATGAAATCCACACCCCAGATGCAAACATACAAACTTTTCATACCTTCATATTTAGTTTAAGAAAGCAAGTACTTCATTGTTGGAAACTTTGGGTTTTAATTTTATCACCTAAATAGTGAGGGTTTGAATTTTAAACTTCACCTCAGCTAAACAATGCTGCCAAATGTTTGTAATTATACTTTTGCTTTTGCAATCTGTGCAAAACGGTTAAAAAAAACAGAGAAGTTCATGTCTATAACTAACATCTTTCCTCACATGTAAGCTAAGGACACGGTCAATTACCAAAAAGCCCACTTTTTGACAAGCTATTTGTTATAATTATGCATCTTGCCATGCATCAGAGTGGTCATAGACAGAAAGAGACCTCGGTGGAGGCAGAGAAATGGCAACAAACTGAAATGAAAGAAGTAAATTTGAAAACCTGTAATTAAAACTCCTACGAAAATTTAGTATTTGAAAAAAAATGGTAATGCAAAAACAGCTGTCAGGTGGGACTGAATCTCCTGGTGCTAACTATTCACACTATATTTTTAAATTTACACTAATGGACAATAAAATTAATCTCATGTGCCCATTTATTGCAGATGCCAGGGTCCTTAGAAACCACTGGGACAATTAATAATTGAGTAATTCCATGTACACATGATCAAACACCTCATTTGTCCAGTCAACAATAATTAATATTAAAACCAGAGTCAGTGCTCGGTCAAGATGTCTCACACACACACACAGGCACATACACACCAACATTGATCCTCCTTGCTGCTGTGGGGGAGGGGGTGTTGAGTGGCTGGGAAAGAAACAGTGGGGCCTGTGTTTACACTGGCAGGGTGAGCAACTTGTGAGCCCCATGGAAATGGCCTCCTCACATCTAGCGGAGAGAAAGCTCCACTATGACTGACAGGGCCTGCTTGTCTTTGAGGTCCCTCACAATCACTGCAGTTCGTTTCCCAGCATGCTTCACTCTCCAGAGCAACGGCACCAAATGAAACAAATAAAGTTTAAAAAGGAAAGTGGCAACCATACATGGCAGGCGAACTGAGGGTGACGGGGTGCACACGCAGAGAAGCTGGACACTCAATGAATCGTCCGCTGACTTGCTGTACACTGCATTTCCAGCACTAATGGAGGGTCTGGAATGCCAAGGACGTCCCTACAGTGTAATTTCTTAGGCTTGTCTTCATTGACAATGTGCAGTATTTCATCCCCGGAGAGGAAAATGAATCTACAAATAATTGGCGAACATTTCCTTCCATGTTGTGCTGATATGTTTCCACCATGTGTTCCAAACCATTTTCTCCAACTAATTGCATTCAAAAGGAAAGTAACAACCAGCGCCGGGCCCCAGTGGTCTCAGAGAGGACCACAAAGACTGAGCTGATCTTCTTTTAAGATGTGCGTAAATTTTCAAAAGGGGGGGGGGGATTTCATCATACAGCCTAGCATTACCATCCATTTCACAATAACATCTGTCTTCTGGGAAGAGAATGGGTTTTTTTGTATTGGCATTTGGATCTCCATCAACAGGCCCAGACTCTATTGATTCACATAATTACATTAGATGGCTTTAGTTCTTTTCACAGCAGCTTTATGGTTATAGATGGCTTCATGGAGCTGGGACATGTCAAAGCAGAGACATCCAGCTGGAGAGGGAAAAAAAAATAGTTCAGGAAGGGCAGAGGAGAAGTTACTGAGTGGATGGACTGATGGACCAACAGGCTAGCACGAGGCCTGCCCCATCCATCACTGTCAAAGGGACCCACACACACACATAGTGATAATAAATTGCATGCGATTATATTATCCAGTTCATGCAGTTGCTGTCTGTGCACCCCACACATATTCCTCCACCTGTTACCCCTCACAAATCAAATCTTTGTTGAGATCAAGAGAGCTTAGAGATGATTTTCATCCTCATAGCCATATTGTGCACAGTGCCCACTGCCAATTCAAACATGAACCCAGCTCTTCTCAGCTTTTCATTCTGTGTAAACACACATACAACGCTGTAAATCTTCTCAAAAAGCACATGAACTCCATCTAGTGGAGGACAAAGATATGACATGTGACAGGTATTAAAACATGCATTTAAACAGATGACAGATTTAAAACCACTTTGTATTAAATGTATTGGTTTCATTAAAGTAAATTTATTATTAATGATGAATCCAGGAAATCATACAGAAGCACAACTCAGTTGACAGTTTTGGAGAAAATAACTGTGATGAGAGTTTCTTTTGCTTATTTTTACAATTGCAAACCACGACTGTCTGGCATAAGGTGTTTAATTAAATACAGTATTATTTATTTTCAATATATGATGTTTTGGACCTCTGTGGTTGCACAAAATCCTGTGTATTTAGGTTCTGGTGATAGTCAATTACACTTCTTCACTTAGCCATTAATAAATTCTCCAACTACATTAAGGTTTAAAGTACTAGTGGGTTGGCAATAAATGTTTTGCAACAGTAACGATCAATAACAATGCAAGACAATTCGCTTGCTGAGCTTATAGAAAACCACCACCAGAGCGCGCCACTGACCTTAAATACAGTGCAGCTCCGCTGTGACTTAATACAAAGAATGGTGTGTTGTGCTTGCTTCGAAACAGGGTGCAATTGTGTACATATACAAGATACTGTACAGCTCACATGTAACAAGTGTTAGTGAATTACTGGTGTTACTGAAACTGACACTTATTTAGAGGATTGTGGCACTGCAGATGCCAGGTTATTTACATTTCCTCCAGCCTTCTAAAAACCTTTGGATCTAGTGCTCCACTGCTGTCCTTCACTGTTGGATTAATTCAGTTGTGCTTCCTGCTTATGGAGTCCACGGAGTCCAGGTCAGATTCTCAGTCCACTGCAAAGCCTTCGGGCAGCTCCACCACTACAGGTGCACAGTCATCCAAGTCTGCATCAAAGTCCCAGTGAAACTTCTTGGTCAGGTGAGCTTTGAACTTTTCTGCTCTCTTACGCAGTGTGCTGTCTACTCCGGGTCCACTGGCAAACTGGAAAAAGTCCTGTGAGAAAATAAGTCAAGATAATGTTTAAGTACTCGTACCTGCAATTTCGAACATCATTGAAAGCTACAGTACCAATTTAGGTGGTGCTTTGCCTCTGCTGCTGATTGTCCAGGCAACATGCTATTTGTGACAAAGACGTCACATGAGAAAAGGCTTATCTTTGAGGTGGAACACACACAATCAGAATTGTGCAGGACTCTGACTTTTGTGGCTACAGCTTACTTTGCAAACACTTTTGGTACAGTTGTTGGCTTACATCAGTTGAACAGTTAGTAAAATCAGAACTTCAATGAGCCATGCATCAAAGTTGTCATAGAAAAAGAGAGCTCAGCATGCAGAGATAATAAAAATACCAGTGAAAACCTAAAGGTTAAAGAACCAGGGTCCCCAAAACTGTGTTTTTTCCAGGTGTGAATGCCTTCCTGAAAAAGAGACCATCTGTCTCAACAAAGCTTCTCCTCAAATGTTGCTCAGAGGCACATATATATATATATATATATATACACACACACACACACACACACACACACACACACACACACACACAGAATTAATCATTCACCTTATGATTGTTATTATTTTGTATTTCCCCGGTAATGATCTTTACATTTTAACCTGAGTACTTTCTAAAGTGCTTTTCATTTTAAGCTCTAGTCATTGGTCCCCAATCATCCTTGTGCCATTTAAAATGACATTGAGATATTCTTGCCATGATGGCTTACAGGCGCATGATAATTAGTGGTACGGGAGCTATAAATAGCCACAGCAATGCATAATGGTTATGTGTTGGTTGGTTAAGATAGTTGTTCTGATGCTACGGAGAACCCTGCTGACACATCCAGATCGTTAAATTGCAGTCTTGCTCCCGTGCTATTCTTCTTATTGACAGGTCCAGTGAGCAGTAAAGTAGATATGAGTATCAGGGGCATAACATCCATTTATGGATAATTCATTTCCATCATTTCTGACATTACAAAAACATAGTCAGGCGTATCGACATCTGTATAAAACTGACAAAAACAAAAGGTCTGTGTACTTCTGTCTTTGTGAGGACACACATCCGTCCTGATTCTACACAGATGAAAAAATTCAGCTAATGTACAGTGATTCATCTGATTACAGCTCTAGAAAGCAAATTCATGCAACTTGCAGGGGTTTTTTTATCTTAGAGCGCTCTATCTTTTCATGTTAAGATGTGATAGCAAAAATATGCTGTAACGTTATAAATTATGATACATGTGATATATGTAATTTAGACCAATGATGAGCTCAGAGGAAAATGTGTCATATAAATGTGATAAAGCTTTTTTGAGATTATGTTTATGCCAACATTTATGGCAATATATCTGAAGTCGTGCATCTACCTGCAGTGTGGAGGTGAGGAAGTTGTTCTGAGACACGATGTCGACAAAAAAGTCAGGCGGGATTTCTCCGAGCTGGTGGTAAAGCACAGCGATGAGTCCCAGGTAGAGCTCCTTACGCTTTCGCATTGCCTCCTCGGAGCGACACAGAAGAGCAAGGAGACGCTTCCAGTGCTCAAAGCCCTCGTACACATTTCCAATGAGGAAACATACAAAGGCAAACTGCAGCTCAGCTGAAAGGGGAGAGACAAAATGCAAGTATTAATTTATAAAATGTAATCGTGTGCTATTTATATGATCTAATATTAGTATTTAAAACAAACCCAGCAGGTTGAGAGGCTGCAGTTCATGGTTTTTTTCCAGAACAGTTTCCAGGGCATAGCTCAGATCCAGGCTGCACTTGGTGATCTCAGCTGGTGTGGCCCCAGGAGGGTAGGTCTTCTCGGGGATAACAGAGAAGCGCAACTCTGTCCCCTCCCTGTGCTTCATCCTGGGGAGCCTGTCAAGTCCCTCTTTCATGCTCTGACAGGCTGTGTCATTTCTGGGCTGGTCTGCCCTGTCTTTAGTGTGTCTGAACTGAACCTCCGGAATAACGTCACTGAATGCACATATTCGACCTGAAAGAGGCTGTAAGTTATTGACCACTTCCTGGCTCAGACGGTCAGAGAGGGACACCCATTTCCTCATCACCTCATACGGATAGGGTCCCAGGAAAGGATCCAGGTCTCGCAAGTTTGCCCTGATGCGGCTCACTTCCTCTTCATTCTGGGAGGCTGAAAAGTCCAGATCTTCTTCTTTGGGATCCCAGTTGGCCAGCAGGATCTCTCTGGGTTTGAGATTTAGGAAGAGACCTGTCTTTGGGCCAATTTCTCCTCCATGGCCTTTTGGGTTGGAAGAACAGTAGTGGAGGAAGTGCAGGCCCGGGGGGATCATCTTCACACCCTTGAAGCGAGGACCAACCTGCCAACTCTTGCAGTCAATCCCGAGTACTGTACCCCGAGGAACACCCAGCAGCACCAGGAAAGCTCCCTCTTCAAACAGTCTCCGAGCAACATCTGGATCCATGTCTGCTACACCTCTGCTGCTGGCCATGTCTGATCTGTCAACAGCTACTCGACTTAAAGTTACTGATTTAAAAAAAACACCAACACAAACAACTAAACACCACTTTTAACTGTAAAGTAGGAGTTTTTCATGTCTATGAACATTCAGTGGATTTAATTCTAAATATGTAACGTTGTGTTACAGTTCACGCACAGCGATGCTGCGTTTTTAACGCTTCGGGTGGATGCAGGAGACGTAGGAGACAAATTATAACGAAACCTAAACACTCACCAAGGTTTTAAACATAGAATTGCAGAAAGATGTTACAGATTATGCTGGTGGTTTTTTTGTTTTTGTTTTTTTAGCAGCAATACCTTATGTAGCTGAGAGTTTGTATTTCGCGTCGTTAGAAAATCGTTTGGTCGAGGCTGTGCATCACGTTTCCTATTCCGGGCAGAAACAGCGCTGCAGAAGAAAGTTCCGCTTCTTTAGAAACGAGGGTGTTTTTGAATTTGTGTACATGCAAATGTGTGTGTGTACACAAAAGGTTTACTCAACCTAGAACAGAAATAACAACAATGTAAAGCAATGGCAAAATTACATTAGAATAAAGTTAATTATTAGGACATTTTTAAATTTAAAAAGACACCCTTTAGTATAGTAGCAAGTGTTTGTGAATTAACCCCTATAAACTTTGATTTCCCTTTTTCTGAAGCCTTAGTTGACTTTGACTTTGGGTCATTATCATGTAGCTTCCTGACAGAAGCCAGCAGGTTGTATATTAACATATCGAAATAAATCTGCCATTACAAAAACCTCAGATTTCAGATGAGTAGTGACTTTCTATATCCACCGTCCACCTCAGCAAATAATAATCATCACAGTTCCAAATTTTCATGTGAGTATAAAATCAGATGTTTCAAAAATGTTTTTTTTATTGCATTGCATATACTCCAACACATATCAGACAGAAGAATATTTGATATGAATGGTGAGATATGGTTTACAAAGACAAACAGTTGTTACAAGAGAGACCTTAGAAAATGTGCGTATTATTAAAATATGAAATGCATTGTGGATATTTTTAGCTTATCTGTGGTTAATATAAAATTGTTTCATAAAACAAGGAGCGACACTGACATGCAAAGTATAGCTGTAAGACACAAAACACTGAGAACTTGACAACAGTAAACATTCATGACATTGCAGCTATCTAAAAACAGTGGGTCAATTGTTATGTCCTTTGATGCATTGAACTGTTTGGAAATCCACCTGATGTCCTCATGTGAAAGTAGTTGCACCTTACAGGAACCAGGAAGACATCATTTCCTACTTTGAGAGCATATAGACACTCTGAAGTTTCTGCCAACAAGTGATCACTGCTTTGATGACTTTAATTAACCTCATCCTTTTTCTCTTTTTTCCTTGTATTTTCTGCCCAGCTGAGCAATTGGTTTTCCTCCCCTGGAAGCATACATCACAAACACATCAGAAGAAGCGTGGTTAAGCAGCAGAATACTGGCGTTTCTTCAGATTGATATATTAATTCACCAAATATGAAAGAATATAACTCTCTGCGGTCATTCATACCAGATAATTAGGAGCACAGTTTTGAATGATGAGCCGTGCCATGCTGTCCAGTGGCTTTTCCAGGTCAAGCTGCTGCTTGCCACTCCTCTGACACCGCATCTGCTGAGTCATACCATAAATAGAAACCAAGATGCGACGAGCCTGTCATGGGACAGTTACACAAAAGGTTAAGAAAATCAAATCACATTGAAAACAGCCTATCTAGTTAATCTGTTGATGGCACTGTATCGCAAATTTAAGTTACATATCATAAATCTCTTGTAGAAAATCTTTTGTGTTTGCCAAATCTTTAATGTCAGGCAGCGAAATGGGCATCTTATGTAACAGGTTCTCATGAAACCCACAATATAACAATATCTAGACAAATGAGACTGTTATGAGTCATTAATACCCTGTCCATGGTGCTGAAAGTGCGCATACTTAAGTGTCACTTACCTTTCCTGAGGGACAGGGGTCTCTCTCTTTGGGGGTATTAAAAGAGCCTGTCAAATTCTGTAAAAGAAAAAAAAAACCCACAATGTGCGTTAATTACAGGATATTAATGCTGCCATTAATATCCATAATGCTCTATTCAAAATTGTGAAACGATGAGGTATGAATCAGATTTACTGGTGCAGCGAAGAGTGGCAAACACTGGAATACAAAAGCATGTCACAGCATACGCTCATAACGGTTAATAAATAAATTAAACTACAATATCTTTCTGCCAAAGTGGCACCTGAAGTGCGGGAAGGAATACCTCTAGTATTGTTCTCATACCAGATTCTGCAGCTCAACGAAGACGACCTCTCTGTAGGAGCCCAGGATTTCTTTATAGTTACATCTACGTTTACCACATGAGTTGGCTAACAAGAGAACCACCAGGACACTGCGGAGTAGAGTTCCGGTCAGACACTATGAAAGAGAGAGGCGTTATAACAGATAATATATGAAGACTGTACTCTAAAACTAACGAGATCAGAACGATACTAACAATCATTGTTCAATTGGCTCGGACGCACAGTGCGCCACAGCATGACCTGCGTAAACGCATCAGTCGGTTTCCAGCTGTTTGTACCTCATGCCAGCATAATTGGTGTGAACGCACTCATTAAGTACAACGGTGTCGACAAAGTTGATCGTCAGCTGCGCAGCTGATTTTCTATATCAGTTGACCCGATGCGTAAACACCGGGTGTTAAAACCACACGTACCATTTATCACGTTCAACTTGCAGGATCCTCAGACGAGCAAAGCCATCTGTATTAGGAGCAGGGAGACCGAGGAATCCTCATCCGACCGCGTTCATTGTCTCCAAGCGCTTTTCCCCCCGGTGTTTTTACACTGCCTGTTTTAGATGTGGTGTTACGTGGTTTCCAACTTCACCACAGTCACTGCTGCTCTAATTTCCTTTCCCGTCATGGATTGCTGACACCAAGCTTTGGATTTCACTAAACTCCAGTCCGATCAAGTCGAGAAAACTTCTGCAATCAATCACTGGCTTTCACCCTTTCGGTTTCGTTTGGAAAACACGATGCCGACAAGGAATGATGCGAAGAGCGGGGTGTAATTTAGTGGAAGTCTTCAAAGCGCCGTTTTCACACTGGGTGGCTTAGGCGGGGATGCTGAGAACTCGTGTAAACTGCAGAAACCCCCAGGGATAATCAAACTCTGCTTTATGGTAATGATGTTAAAAATGAAAAAGGGAATACTGTGATCAGGAACAATATAAAAGGGTACGAAGTAACAATAAAACCCCTTGGAGAACAACCAAAATGCTGACCACGCACACTATCTGCATAATTAGTGTGGGTGCAAATGTCTCACAAAGGAACAAACTGTGCACTCAGAATTAAAATATGACATTCATTACACAACAAGCCATTTTACATGACGACTTGTTTGGGAGAATCATAGCATGGTGCAACAAGCTGCGTGTTTATTGCAAGTATTTTCAGCAATTTTCACACAAACTAAGTTTAAAAAAAGCAATTCATTAACTCAATATGTAATATAAAAGTTACGTAGTAGTCCCTGATAAGAAGTTTCTATACACTGCTAAACAGACAGCCAAATCTGGACCACTTACAAGATAGAAATAGAACATTCCTCCAAAATAAGATTAAAATGTTTATGAAGAAACATTTTCTTACAATAAAAACTGATGGCTCACCTAAATGGTCCAGTGCAAACATAATGTAAAGGTGAAATCAACCCGTTTTGTGTATTTTTGTTTCAATGTCTATTTTAATTCAGACTGTAACACCAATCAACAGAAGAAGTACTCAGTGGAGTATTGTCACAGTGAACACAAATCAACAGTTCATTCCTATTGAAAAGAAATGTAAAACAAAATAACTGACTGCCTCTATGTTTTAAACATTCGTACTTCACTGGGACAGGCGAGTTTAACCTTAGTTATTCAGAGAATCACTCAAACAACTGTTGCCTGGGTGAGTCATCAGCTGCACGTTTTATAGTCTAATAAGACCTAAATCAAACTTTTTCATCATATGTCTTGGGGTTAAGTAAACCCAGCCACATACACCAGAAACACACCATCTCTGCCATGAAGCAGATGAGGCAAGCTCATATTGTGGGGAATAATTTCGTTTGCAGGCTGTGGAAGGCTTCTGAAGGGAAGGGCTGAAATGATTTGCAGCCACATCTGCTGAAATCCCAGGGGACAACCTGCAGCAGTCTGCAAGCACACCAGGGAGAGGAACGTTTACTTCCCTGTGAGACAAATACCACAAACAAAGCCAAAGCTGCACAGGAACAGCGTAAAAATAACATAAATGTCCTGGAGAGGCCAAGTTCAGACCTCACATCCATCTGTCCCCACAGACCTACCTCCATGAAAAGCAAATACTGTTGCTACTACACACTTTAAGAGGCTAATCAGTCATTCTGAGTTTTATACTGCTAGATTTGTCTTCCGCTTTGACATTAAAGCGTTTTTTTGTTGCCAAGTGCACAAACTGTGAATCAGATCAATCCTTTAGACCAAAAAGATAAAAGATAAAAAATAAAAAAGGTGGGGGGACGAGTGAATGCTTTGTATCTGCCACAGATGAGCGAGTCCTGGTAGGGAACAATAATTGAGCATGTCCATAACTGTTTCCTTCTTGAGTGGTGAGTCCTCCAGGTGTTTTAAGCCCACGTTTCCCCAGTCTTAGAATGCATTCTTGATTTTCCTGGCTACCTCCGCTAAGATCTCTCCTGTCTTCTTCTGCCAGTTCAAGACATGTTTAGACTCAGCACACCACAGCTCTCCATGGCGGGGCTCCGCATTCTCACAGCGCTTTCGCACCTCTTCCTGCTGCTCCTGTTGGATGCAGAACATTGGGGTGACATTGGGGGTACCCACTGTAAAACGCATGCAGGAGCCATACACCTACACAGGCACACTGTTTTTGGGTTGTAAATACCAACTTCACAAATGAGCACCATGTAGCGCTAAATTTGTCAGGCTCAGCTGTCCAAAAATGAAGAAAACTGGATCTAGTCCTCTGCTTTAACACCACAAGATATGTAAGGACATTACAGTTTAATGCAGTCATAGCTGTTATGACTGATAGCCAAAAGCTTCATTAACTGAACATGCATAAGGCAGCAGAAATGAATTCTCAGTCAAAATGAACAGTAAGAACATGACAGGGTTGTTATTCCAATGCGAAACACTCCCACTGACATACGTGCACTCACACACACTGTGATACAGGTGTTATATCCAGATAAGGGTATAAAATAATAAGAATCTTACCTCTGTGCCATGCTGCAGCTCAAACTTGTAGAAGAAAGCCCAAGCATCTCCCAGGTCTGGCTCAATCTTAACTGTTCTTAGGAACCACTCCCTGGCTTTGGTGATCTTACGCTCGCTCCAAAACAATCTAAAATGTGGGCACAAGATTATATTTATTCATAATTATGTATTTGCAACTAAACAAATTAAAGTGTCACAGTGAAACATTTGCTAATACACTGTTAAACTAGGACTGTGGAGAGAGGGAAAATATTATGCAATGAAATTAGCAGAGCTTATTACTGAGGAGGATGGTAGAGAACAGGAAAAAGGTTGGTGTCATACTTGGCTACGGCGAGCAACACATGAGGATCGTGTTCACACTTCTTCAAAGCATCCACACTCTTAGTCTTCCTCTGGGGCCTGGCCTCTAAAAACACTGCCTCAGCCCACAGGATACCTTGCACGAAGGAAATGGGAGGGGGGTGGAAATGAATTTGAGATGAACAGACACAAATGTGAGGTAATTGTAAAAACATGTCTTTTGTGTACAAAGGTCCACATCTGCAACCTGCACGAAACGAGTATTGTTTACAACAAAATCACGCACATCTAAACACATTTTTGTTCAAGCTATGTCTCTGTAAAACAAGATCTGGCACAATTTGTTTTAATTTCTCTGTACGTGTGACTATAACAGGTAAACAGCTTAGGCTCAGGCTGTGTATGGATTTTATCATCTGGATGTTATGTCATGTATAACAAAAGAAAATATACCTACAAACTGTGATTCTGCTGTTGGAGAATTAAAAATAAAAAATTTCGTGACTTCTGATGCCTTGATTTTTAAATTTTTTTTTAAATTTTGATTTTATTTGCAGATATCTTGTGTAATCATTGGCATCTTTATAAAACTGACTATTCTTTCCCTTTTTCCTGAAAAAGAAAGTTTAGAAAACTAAAAACCTTCTAAAAAACAAGAGCATATTCTCACCTGAGTTGGGGCACTCCTGCAGGGCTTTGGCCATCAGTGTATTGGATATGTTCTTCAGTCCAGCCCGGAACTCAAGCCTGACTGACTCCAACCTGTTTAACATGACGCACAACGTTAGATTAGAAACTATTTGGTACATTTTCATTGTCCACCAGCATAAATACACAAAATCTGCCTTTTGGCATGTCTGGAAGTGTGTCTGTATTTTCTGCTTTGCAGTGTAGCAAAAGATTCCTACAGATGTAAAAATATATAAAGTAAAGGGAAAAAACATGAAAGTCGAAGTATTTTTTGTCTTAAAAGGCGTTAAGAGTCATGTTTTTTTGATTAATTTAATTTCTACACAAGTGATGCTCTTAAAAGCTAGTCCTCAGGCAGCTGTCCTGCTGTTGGGTGCCACATGTTCTCTGTGAATCACTGTATGTTTTCTCACCAGAGCTCAGGGCTCTGTGGGTTCTTGAGTCGGGCCTTCTCCAGGATTGCTCTGGCTCTGGTCAGCTGACCCACTCTCTCTTCAAGACGAGACAGCAGCAACCACAGGGCCACTGAGTGGGGACACTTCTTCAACTACAGTGACAAACAAGTCATTGATGAGGACTACAGGAGCACACCCATTTCACGAAAAACATGTATGATCACGATGCAACTCAGCTGGTACCCTTGCCTTGATCATTTTTATATAACCTAAAGAAACACTTGTCACATCCGCCTCCTCACCCCTTGGTTGTAGGCCTCTCTGGCCTTATCCATGTTTTCACACTGCTCCTCTATCTGGCCCCTCATCATCCAAAGTTTTGGGAAGTCCTCGTAGTGTTTCAGGGCCTCTGTGCACAGCTCTTGGGCAGCTTCTATGTTCCCCAACACCCACTCCAACTTCACCGACTTCATAAATACCTGTATAGATTACAAACACAAACACACATGATCATTTCAGTAATAAAGTATGTATCAACAGGACATATCAACATTACCTGGGCTTGGCAGAAATTATTGTTGGAAAACAACTTAATATACTTGTATTGTAGCACACGTTTATGCAATTCCATTCCCGCTTTGAAATAAACCAAATACCAGGTTCCCAGGGCATAACCTAAAGTCTAAACTGCTCCATTAACAACACACAGTTGTCTTATCTGACAGGACAATCAGTAAAGCCAACATTAAAGCGGGTTCTCTTAGTCATATCTGTGAGCAAATAGAATATGGACAGCTAGAGGCAGCGTAGCCAGGTCACCTGATAGAGAGAGTGATTGTTTAAGAGCACTGTTGACAGCAACTGTCAGCCTAAATGTTAATGACTGTTTTGAGGTGTTGAAACTGGACAAGCCTGAACCAGAAAAAGATAGCGCATCTGTAGGAGATACCTCAAGTACAATGCATTATTAATTTACTGTTGAACAGTGAACAGTGAAACTGGAGAGGATAATCAAGATAATCAAGCCAACCCTAAAATATGGGTCAGTGCTCCATTCATTACACAATGAATAATAAACTATGTGTACTGGTACACAGGGTCACAGAAGGGCAGTTTAAGAGTAAAAAGGACAAGACAGTTCAAATGCAGAAGTCATGTTCCCCTGTTCAAATGAACAGCCAAAGAAGTGTGGGAAATGTGTGTTTCCATCAGTCTTTTCCATTCAC
Organism: Datnioides undecimradiatus; assembly: GCA_008933995.1. Taxonomy (NCBI): domain Eukaryota; kingdom Metazoa; phylum Chordata; class Actinopteri; order Lobotiformes; family Datnioididae; genus Datnioides; species Datnioides undecimradiatus. The sequence goes on from WARS01000026.1 coordinate 8,038,425, forward strand.
AACTCTTGATTGCGCTTATCAGACGACATTCTGAGGAAGGCTTTGACTGACGAACCAGTATGAAGAGACTATTTTCAACTCTTCTCCACTGGATTTGTGCTGATTTCTACTCATTTTTGTAATCTGTCCTCAAAAGAGTTAAACAGATTCTTTCACTTTTTACACGCACACACACACACTTACCCTGGCTGTTGGGGCACTGCTGCGGGCCTTGGCCAGTAGTCGACGGGCTCTTTCGTACTCATTATTCTCAGACTCCAGCTTGACAGCAGCCAGCCAGATCTCTTCACTGTTGGGGTTTGCCTGGACAGGTAAAGTAAAATGGAGAGCAGCAGAGGTAGAGCACAAGGGCATGAGGAATAGAAGCTCACATGAATATTACACAAACAATTCTAAGTTTATATAATCTCTTTATCACCTGGAAGGCCAGAGCAAGGATACTTCTGGCCGCAGGCACATCCTCAGCCAGCCACTTGGACTTAGCCCCCATGAGCCACAGGACCTCTGCTTTGGGACAGTGAGCGACGGCTCTTTGAAGCAGGGCTTCCAAAGACTCCCTGAGAGATGTAATGAGATATGAAAGGGTAATGGAGACAAGGAGCTCAGTGGCTGACTCTTGAAAATCACTGATTAAATCTCAAAAAACTTAAGATGCCAACAAAGCCAGTTTGTGACTAACACTGTTTGCTTCATTTTTAAAGAAATCTAGTCACCTGGTGCCATGATTTTTCTCAAAGTAGGCAGCTCTAAGCCAGACACTTTTTTTACTGGGGAACACCTGCAGAGCATGGGCATAGATGGCCCTGGCACACTCCAGGGCTCCGTGGGCCACACACTGAAACACAATAGCAGGAAGATATCTCAATTTACGGTAAGTTTGACCATGACAGTCAAAAAAAAAAAAAAAAAAAAGCAAAAACAAAAAAAAAAAAGATATCAGTACTCACACTATCTGCATCCTCCATCCAGGTGTGTTTGCGGTCCTCCTCCTCAATGCCAATCCCTATGACTGCCCTTATCACAGCCTGGCAGGTAGCCACACTGCCTGCTTTGTCACACTCCTCTGCATCCTGCAGGACAAGAAGGAACATTTAGGAGGAACGAGATTGTGGGTGGTACCCTGAAGAAGAATGTAAGAGAGTTAAGGTATGAACTTCTAACCCCAGCAGCATAGTAGTCAGTAAATTCTGGCCTGGTTAAACCTACCACATTAACCATACACTTTGCCAGAGGTAGAAAAGGCTAGGTAGCCAAGAAAAAGAAAAAAAACAAAACAATGAGAAAGGGGATTGTAGCACAGGCTTGTGATTGCAAAACAACTGTGAACTGCACTAAACAAAATGTCAGTCACAGTGCTGGCCTGTATTCTGTTGCACCCAAATGAAATAGAGAGCAACTCTGCCAAAGTATGCTGGCGTGCTATCAAAGCTGACAAACTCATGATTCAGTGTCTCTATTCTCTCAACACCAAGCTTTGAGGGCACAATCATTAATTTTTTGACCATATAATTTACAGATGTATTCAGACACATAGTGTTTATGATCTAGGTAAGAGATTAGAAACGCCTCTAAGTATAACCACAATCTAATCAAAACAATACTGTTTCCAAGACTGGGTGATATAAATTCAAATCCAGACCACAATTTCAAATGTTTACTTTGATTACAATTAATAATGGATTATTTTAACAAAACTGTCAACAATTATTAACAATATTAATCACAGATGTCCTCTAAATGCCTCACATCCAGATTATCAGTACATGCTAGAGTTTACAGGTGTTCCTAAATGCCTCATATGCACTAAAAGTAGCTTTTTGCAGCTTTATCTAAACCCATTTCATTTTGCTATATTCTTCAGTACGAGACTAAATGTCTGTTTATTAAAACGTACACAAGTTCTGCTGGAGCACTCGGAGATCTCCCTTCTTTTGGTGACTTTCTCATAAATCCTGCAGTTGATTTACACACTGGTCAGATCTAATAATTACTTGGGTTACTAGTTGGTGATGATCTTACTGTTTAACAATGGTTTCTGAAAAGGGAAAAATGAAAAATCTGAACCTAGTTATTCATTCTTTGAAGGTATTGTTCCCTAACTCATAAACAGCCCTCTCTCTATAATACCAAACAAGCCAGAAAGCTTCAGTAACATACCTGTATCCACTGCTCTCTGTTTATCTCCACACCGTTGGCACGCAGGGAAGTGATGGCTCTGTCAATGATCTTGTCCACCATCTGAGTATTACCATTGGCCTCCTCCAACTTGGCAGCAGTGATCCAAATGTGGCGATCGGTGGGGATGTTCTCTCGAGCTTTGTTGAGGACACGACGGGCATTCTCGTATGTCTCTAACCGGGCCAGTGCCAGCCACAACTAGAGAAGGCAGAAAGAAATCGTTATATAGACTTCGTGGCAGAGGTTCATAGGTTGCATGACAGTGTGTTGCATCATGTTACTCCTTAAAACAATTGTGGGATAAATGACAGCATGTGCTAAGCATACCTCCACACTAGTAGGGCAGCACTCCACAGCCCTGCTAAGCATGATCCTGGCATCCTCCGGCTCCTCCAGCTCAACAGCAGTCTTCCACAGACGGACGGACTTGGACACATTCTCCAAGGCTACAATGGTAACAATTTAACAACAGTTAAACCCTTGACCTATTTCATCCAAGTGCCATGTGAGCAGGTAGGTGTATTGCTCAAGACAGATCTAATCTTTGGAACTTTCTGTTTCAGGCTCCTGGTTTACCCAACCAGCAAATTTGGCACAAGAGCAAAAACTTTTAGTGCTGAAAACTTTGTAAATTTCCCCACTGTGGGATCAATGAAGTATTATCTTGTCTTAAATACACACAAGTATTTTTACTTTGGTATCATATCATATACAGTGGCAAAACAGGAAACAGCAATATTAGACAGTACTGTATTTCAGTAAACACACATCCAATAAAAACAAACACCAAACAGCGTATTCCTGCAATAGTAGTAAAGTTCATTAGTGTCTGGGTGGGAAGGCAGAGTGTTGTGTATGTAACGGAGAAAAGTACAGGCAGCTGAACATGTAGAGGCGAGGACAGCTCTTGCACAGAGGAAGCTCCCCATCCATCTCTGTCAGCTGGGTATGCTGCTGGGAAATACTGGTGTATGTGTATGTACATGCAAGTGTGTGTGTGTGCAAGGACATTGACATGATGGTTCAAATAGGTTGTCTGGCCTTGACGAGAAGCCAGAACCACAGCTGCCAAATGTAACCATTATGAAATCTTTATGCAATCTTATGTGTGCAGACTATTGAGTAGTTTTATGTGGCTGCTTTTATGAGACAATGGACAGATGGAGACTGGGTTTGCCCGGCAGGAATTAGTGTCTTCCTTTTGGCAGGGATAATTGTGATGCATTCATTCATGTACGCACCGCTGAGAACCCGCACAAAACTCTTCTCCTAGCAACATAACAGCATCAAGTCTCATCAAAACAAAAGGTTACGGCTTTCTCGCAATTTTTTTTTCAAGATCAAATTACTTTTTTTCCCCCCATTCAAATAATCCAGGAGCCTTACCCTTCCTGAGGACTCGTTTCTTGGCCCTGACGTCTGTCTCCAGTTCTGCAGCTCTGATATAGATGCGAACGGACTGTGGCAGGTGGCGGACAGCCTGAGCTACCACAGCCTTGGCTGTGTCTCCGGGCTGGAGCCTGGCTGCCTCCAGCCACACATCCTCACTCTGGTGGGCAGAGAGAAATGCTTTTTTTTTTTAACAATAGGGCAAGGACCATCTAATGTCATTCAACTTATCAGCTGGCAAATGCGATTGTAAAGTCTGTTAATTATCATTGTTGTTGTAGGTTAATTTGCTTCTTCCTTGAAATATGACCATATGATATTAACAAATAAACTAATCAAATAACTTTATTTAAGCCTGTGGCTTGGATGAGCTAATGACACTCATTTGTGTCTGCCATTCCTTACCTTAGCACACATCTCTGTGCCTTTCATGATCAAGTTCCTGGCCACCTGCAGCTTGCCAGTCACCTCCTCCAACCTGGCTGAGGCGATCCAGGCAGGCGGGTGATGAGGATTCGTCTCCCTCACAGATTTCAGTAGCAGACGAGCCTTCTTGATGTCACTGGACAGACAGAAGCAAATATATATTAGACGCACTCACACAAGAACACATTCAACACAAATGGACTCAGTTGGTCTCTACCTGATGTCTCCTCCGTATGTGGGGATCATTGAGTTCAGATCTGTCAGGTAACCCTTTGGATCCACCACTGTCTGTCCACTCACTGAGTCAGACACCTGAAGTTAGATAAAAGGCAGACACAGGTGAAAGAAAACAACAAAACCTGTACATTGCCCAAACAATAGCATGAATGTTAATTATCGAAAAAAGTTTACAGCTGAGCATTAGCTACCTGGCTGAGCCTCATATCCATGAGTGTGTTTCTGGCCTGGCCAATTTTCCTCATGTCCAGCTCTCCTGTCCCTGGTGTCATCAAGCCAGGAGTCATGCTTCCTGGGTAAGGTGTGTTCAGACCTCCCAGCTGGCGGAGAGAAGAAAGAATTATAACCGAGAGGAGCATTATTTGAAAATGTTGTTAAAGCATGGTGAAAAACCTTGCAAAAAGGTCTAGATCATGTGACACTTCTCTCATTGCTGTAAGTAATACCTGTGTGAATAAGAGAACCCTATGCCCAAGACTACACTGAGAAGTTAATACATAGTGATGAACTTTATAAATGCAATACGTAGAGCAAATCAAGTTACCTCTGAGATCACATGATTCATGGGGATAAAGTGAGCATTTACAAACTGCATTACATTTGCTTGTTCTCAGTGAGACATCCTGACTCCTGCTGGTGTGGGCTGAAACTACATCATGTGTTTTTAGTGACGTTTGTTTTTCTGTGGTTGTCTGTCTATTGAATGTGAATGTGTTTGTACGTATACTGACCCCCTGCAGTGGGTCAACAGAGGTGTGATTTTCTCCCGTCTGCAGGTGTTTGGAGAAGAAGCTGTCGGGGACAGGAGTGAGCTTCTCATAGCGGGGATTTCTCTGGCGCTTGTTCCTGGCATCTCCCACCTCAGGGATGCTCAGCCACTCCTCCTCTGACACCTCTGCCAACTTCCTCTGTGAAGACATGGAAAATAGGGAAAACAGAAGGATGAAAGGGATATTTGAATTCAACTGAGATGACTGTAATGACTAATGTTTCTCTCTAATCATAGCACAGCACTAACTCATTTTAAATTCTTGAAGGGCATGATGTGCTAAATGATGATGGTTGCAAAGGCATGCGATTTTCATAGTGTGATAACTGCCTCACAATTATCATTATTAATTATTATCATCAGATAAATTACCCTTAAATAGTTAAAGCAAAATGGTGTTTATTTTTTATACTTTAAATAAATTCAGTGTCATGACTTGATATGAATTTGTATTTTAAAATGTATTCAAAAACAAGAAAAAAAATCAATACCAATGATAAACAGATGTACATGATATGACAACAATGAATTTTTTATATAATGGTGTTATTGTTTATCAAGTACATCACCGCAACCCTTATGAACAATCAACATTTTATGTGATCCCAGGTGAAAGAGTAAGGCAACAGTTTGGTGTATCATGTGTATCATTTTACCTTTAAGTCAGAAAACTGCTGCTGAATTTTGGGTCGCTCCATACGGTATTTCTCAATTTCTTCTTTTTCTCTCAGCTCCCTGAAAATTCACAGGACAGCATTCAAAATTATACTCATATGCAGTATCAAGTGAACAAGATGAGAAATAGGAATACACAATGTTAGACACGGGAGGGATATGCTGTTCCCTAAAACTCAAGAGAAAAAAATAAGACTTATTTTATAGTGACCTTCTTTCTTTTCGTCTTTCATCCATCCTCTTGTCCAGTGCTGCATATATGGCATCTGCTTCTTCGTCGTCCTTTTCATAGGGCCCACTGGAAAACAAGCTACCTGCATATCCATTGAACTACAATAAAAAAAGACAGCAGAAGTGAATACAGTGACTAAAGCTGTCATGTAATCAGCATGAGCAGAATTATTCTCTGGTCTTTAAATCTTGAGTGGATGCTATATATATATATATATATATATATATATATGGATGATAACAGAAACAATCAGATCACCTCATCATAGTTTGTGTCATTCAGATCTTCATCATCATCATCCTGGTTCTTTTTCATTTGGTCCCCAACTGTCCTCTTCCCTGGGGGTGCATGCCGGTCATCCACTGGATCGTTGGCATCACGAGCAGGACCGATATCGGATCGGGTGGTAAAACCAGTTGCACTGAAGAGGAGCAATTAACTCAAATATTAACCTTACAGAAACAGACTAATGATAAATACTCTTGGCGTAACTATCTGCATTTTATGCAATAATCTGCTGTTATATAGTTGACTTAATATTTGATCATGCTGTTGTGTCAGACACTTGAACCAGTGTTTTAGACGATTACTGGTACTTGTGTTGGCAGTAAGTTTCCCCTTTAGCTCTATTTGCAGCATATTGACGGAAGCCTACAACTTCTCTTCAAGCAGTTAGATATAAAAGATTTAGGAGGCAAGGTTGATAATTGTGGCGACTGACAATTTTCAGTTTCATGCATTTGCTTCTACGAGGAGAATATTAAAAACAATGCAACCATAGATATCATTACGCTAATAACTTTGTTCACTTAAAAATGTTAGCTTCTCTCGTGTTCTTTGTGACACGAATACTATATTAATTCAAAAGCAAGGGTAACAGATGTCTGTTTAACACAGCTTAGTTGCCTGCACAAGCGTAATGCAAAACACAGCAGCTTGCTAAGACCTCGCTGAACGTTTTAACATCTAACGTATCGGACATCACCTAGCTTATTAGCTAAAAAGCCATTAGCAGCTAGCTTGGTTAGCTTACCCTCTCCCCAGACCGGGAACGTAGCCCAGCGGCGCGGGCATGCCCAGGAACGGCTTCTTCTTTTTCCCCATGAGCGGAGAGGCGAGGGGCATTATCGGAGGCCCGCCGCTGGCCCCCGCCGCTCCGGTGCCTCCCGCGGATGTTTTGGAGACATTTTTGGGCGCTTGTTTGCCTGCAGCGCTGGCCATCGTTGTAACGACGAGGAGGCTCTCGGCCGGATAAATAACAGTTGCACTTCCGTTTCCAGCAAGCAGCGACCCTGTCCCTCTAGAAACGTCCTGTGGTGTTTGTAACAGCGCCCCCAGAGGACAGGCGGGTTTCGGTTTGTCTTCAAATCCTTCGTGATATTCATTTAGTTTATGTGAATCATGTAGCGAGCCCATTTCCATCTCTCGATGTGTGACGGTGTTTTAAAATTATTTTGAAAGAATATTTTAGGTATATCAGGTTTTAATCTAATGTCAACTTTCCATTGGAGCCACAAGAGGGCGCTGCGTGCTGACAAATCATAGGCATATGAAAACATTGCAGTCAGTCACATTTAAGGTAGGCCTGTGGGGTATAAAGATTAGTATTCCTGACGGGACTTCGTTTTTGCAGCGAGTTAATGTCATTTGTCATGTGTACTGCCTAAATTAACTTCAAGAAAATTGTATCTGAGATAGACAGAGGAGTTCAACTTCAGGTGAGCGCAACTTTTGCTATGTTAGGAGATCTCTGTCATATTTGTACATTATTCTACTTTACTGTAATATTCCCATAATTTACTCTCTCGGGGGCATTAAGGCAAACATCAAAGGTATATATAATAGGCTGTGTAATTAAATTCAGTTATTAATCAGCAATATATTCTTTTTGTACATTGGCCTTGACTTTTAAAAGGATCAGTATGCACTCCACAGTAAAACCATTTTTATTGGATACAAACCGAGGCGTACTCTGACACTCAGTAAGAGTAGTTTCATACAGTATCGAAGTTGAATTCAGGGCATTTTCTTAGAGAGAATATTGAGAATTATGGGACTTCATTATGCCGTTCATTTTAGAATAGGCCTGAGAGACACATGTTAGCGTGTTACAGTGATAACTTATCTTGCATTATGACTGAAAAATATCCATATTTGAGATTCTATATTCAAACATGAAAGAGGAGACTGCAATAAAGGTAATTACATTCTAACATGACATTTCTGGGTTTCATCCCTTGAGATGAAGTGAAGCCATACATCAATTACTTTCAATCAGGTTTAACTTAACCCACAGTCTGAGCCTCAGCATGGGCCTTTACATTTTTCTTCATTTACATTGCCTGGAGGGAAGACATTATTTCACTCTTGGGAGAAGAATGTTGTGATGAAAATGGACTGTCAGACACATTAGAAGATGTATAGCTCACACAGCCAAGGGCCAATTTAAACATGAAGCGCAACTCGAGCCTTGATTTAATCTCTAACAGACAGCGTCCTTTAAGTTCCTCTGATTATTTCAATGATCATTTCAATTTAGTTGAGTGATTTTTATAATTATATGTAGAAGCTGGCATAATGTGCAGCTTGAATGCACTTCAAACATTTGTCTTAATAAGGGAATGGCAGTAACCAAAAGCACAGATTACATGACTGTGATCCAGGTCAGTCTCATTACTGATAAATAAATAATTAGTAATACTGGCAAATATTAAACAATGACCAAATCCTTCAGTGCCTGGTCCAAGCACACATGTAGTCCCCTGCTTTATTTGCACAAGAATGGTTCCATGGTTTATCTCTGTTGTGACTAATTCATGAAGAGTAACCACAATGTAAAATAGGAGCTCCACATAAACTGACGATTTGTATTTATGTAACGATGGCGTGTTTGGATAAGCATAAACACATTCAGCAGGATTCCTCCACCATACAGAGACTCACACACATTAAAATGTGCAACTGTGGTGGCAGTGGTATCAGACGATAGTTGACAACTGCTTTGGGGGTCGTGAAGGCTGACTGAGTAACTGTGGCCTCGCCAGAGATCGTACTATAATCATTCCCTTTGATGTACTGCCATAAAACATTTGGCAAGGCTTCATGTAAATGCAGCTGTGAGCTGGAAATAGTGTAGTATGAAGACACTCAAAAAAATAAATAAATGAAATTACCTGCATTTTACACAATTTGGTATCCTGACACAGACAACTAAAAAGAATTGCTTTCAATGTTGATGGGTTATTTATACTGTGTATTACATCTGATCTGCTCTGAAATTAGTTTTTAGATATTTTTTTAAATAACTGCAAGAGATGTTAATAGAAATTGGGATAATGATTGGCAGTCCATTTGTAGATTTTTATTATACTGAGGGCAAAAAAAATATATGAATTTCCTTGTGTTAGAGTAAGCCATTAGTGTGGTTTGTCTATGTGAGCAAAGCTGAAAGACAATCATTTAATGACTAAGCTTATTTCTTTTTTAACAAAGACTAATCACTTAATTTGGAAAGAATTACATTTTGGATGATGAAGATTCACAAAATGATGTCCCTCACATTATGAATAATACTTTCATTTGTGATGGGAATGATAAACTGATGTCTGAGAAAGTGAGTAATTAGTGAATTGAAATGTTCTACAAACAAGGCATATTATAGCCAGTTATACTGTGTATATGATTGGGTGTGTATTTCCGTGCAAGGATAGAATAATCTGCATGTTTCTGCATGTTTATCCATTCATGTGTGTTCCAGTTTGCATGGATGCATGACTCCATTTAATCTGTTTATTCAGTGCATATGACACGAGATAGAGGGGAGGACCACTGGACTATCTGTCACAGCAGATGCCCATAGTGTGATAAAGAATGTAGATGCAGAATGTAGGTGGAGCTGCATGGATGCAGCAGAAGCAGTCTATAGGAAGATCCCAAGAATTAAAAGATGAAATATCGCAGCAAATGGCCCATTTATGGTCCACTGACTGAGAAAAAGCTGCTCTGTGCAAAAAAGAAGCAGCGAAGATGTGTCGAGATGACAGGTTTATTGATATACTTTCATGCATCACCTACAAACACACACCTACGCACACAAAGAAACAGAGACACATCATTCATACTGCTTGAGCTGCATTGTGAGTTAATTTTAGCTAATTATATTCAACAGTACAATGTGGGTGAAGAAGAAAAAAAATCGCAAAATAGGACACGGACATCATCATTTTTCACTATTACACACACGCTAAACTCAATTACTGTCTCGTAGTTGAAAGCAGCGTATGTGTACAAAGCCTAGCTTCGTATATAGAAGAAAGTCCTGAGAGGATTAATTTCGTTTATTTCGTGTTGATTACTAACTGTGTATTATTCTGAAACAAAGAGAAGTGTCCTTGGTAAAGGACAACAGTAAATTGCTATTAGGGCCTTCCTCTAGGAGTGGCCAACCAGCGTTGTTTTGGGCAACAGATGCTCAGATTGAATTTCATTGATCCACTAAGCTTAGTCGGACAACAAAGCTTTGAATAAGGACAGTCCAGTAATTAGTCTGGGGCAGGATCTGAGACACTGTAGAAAGGAGAAGAAGGTGGTTGATTTTATGTTGCAAAACTCAAATGTCACAAAAGTGCACAGTGGGTCAATCACACTGGAAAAGATTCATCAGGCTAGCTACAGTGTAAAGGGAAAGGCACCTTCCAATCATCTTCCAATCTCTTTAATAAGTTAACCCTTAGATGACTAAACCAGAGAGACCTGCAGACACACACTGCAACATTAAACTCACAGTGGTGTAGAAATGCTTGATGTGTTCTCTTCTCCAGAGCATGCACTTTAGTTTTCACTTGATGTCACAGCATCCCCCTTCTGCCATGTTACATTTCCCCATGTAAGCACTGAGTTCTACACAGTGCTGGAGAAGAAAGGAGGGTAGCTGAATGACACTCAAACCGGTCTAGTAAGTGGTTTTCATACAGTTCACGTTAAAAGTCTGACAGCTAGCGTGAAGCAAAGTGGTGCTGATTTGTTTCCCTGATGGCTGAGCAGATAAATGAGATTATTGACTTCAGCTGTTCTCCTGACCCGTTGTTTGAGCAAGACTGGCTTACTTGGACACAGTGGATCAGACCATGATACATTACCTGTTTTCCATGAGTGGAGAGTTACACTGCACGAGTTTGGACAGGTATGAGCAGTAAAACACAGATTCATAGAGTGAAAGAGAGAGAGGAGATGAGTGGGGTTTTAAAAAGAAATAGGGACGGACTGACAGAGAAAGAGAGACTGAGCATCCTGCCATTCCTCAGAAGCTTGAAGCTTGAATAAACCTGGATTCTCTCCACGCAGAATCCTCCCTGGGGACCTGACGCAAAGAGGTCTTTTTTTATATATGAAGATGAAATGAATGTTGTGCTGTCCTCTTGTTTGACGTCTAATGTCAGAAAATCTGTCTTTCTATTGTCTTAATTCAACCAAGGTTAATTATTTTATTGTACTGCTACGGAATTAGCCATCAGCAGTATAAAGCAAACAAAAAGTTGTGTTTACATTTTCTTCCAATAAACTTTATTTATTCCACACATTCAGAAGCAGTGCTAAATACACAGATGCTATTTCTGTTTTACATAATGTGTTAAAATTGTACTAATAACATATTCTGAAATAAAAAATACTTATATTTGTTATATATTTTTATTTTTTTTATTAAGTATAGTACTTGTACAAATACTTTCAGTTTTACATATTGATCATGTGCTATTAGCATCAAAAGCTTTTACTTTGAAACTTTGAATCAGATAGATGTGAGAGATCACGAACAGAGTTCCAGAGAGAAACCTCTTAAAAGGTCAAAATCGTTTGGAAAAGAAAGATATAAATCACAGATAGTCAAGCAATCACGGTCAAAAAGGATCCATCTCTAAAGACGAGTGACCACCAGAGTGAGTGGCACTGACTTTCAAAGATGAGACTTGTATCTCTGAGAGTAGCTGCTGAGTGATGGAGCCAATCCTGCCTTTCTTTTCCCTTTGACTTGCTTTGTCATTTTCATTAGCTGTGTTTTTACAGATGTGTCTTTATTTTTAGGTTGGACCAGGTCTTAATCTAAGCAAGTAGTAAGTACTTAACCAAAACAACCTAGACATACAAAAATCAGAACTGCAACTTTTTGCAACAGTGAACTTGTTTTTTTGGGTTTTTTTTTTTTAATTTCCCTCAGTCAGTGTTGATTTTAAAGCCTGAACTGTTCATCCAGTCCCACATACAACTACATTTAAGCTGACAAAGATACCGATTTAGGTTCAGGTTTAAAATTACAGTAAGGAAAAACCAATAGAAACTGTCATAGTAAGCTGCCACAGCCTCAGTGCTCTTAGAAAATCTTGCATGGCTCTTTGGCTGTGTTGAGATCTGATGCATCTGCAATTTCTGTCTCTCCATTCATATATTTTTTTCCCATTAATTTGCCCCATCTGTTTAGAGAACTTTCCCTATCTCTGCCCCTCTCACTCTGTGAACACTTGCACATGTAAATACACATCTAGAGCATTTGCTTTTGTGCTGCAGCACAAACGGAATCGATGGCATTCAGCCACAGGCTCAGGATGACATTCTTCCTTGTTCAGTTAAGACTTGTTTTACAGGACAGAAGAAGATGCTATGTAAGGAAAATTGATAGATAGATTGATAGACAGATTGATAGATGGATGTGGTTGAACTATCCTACATGAGTGAGTGTATCTGTGTATGCATGTGTGTGGTGTGTGTGTGTGTGTGTGTGTGTGTGTGCATGGTAAGAGACAGAGTGTTTGTGTTTGTAGCACAGCTCAGCTTCAGACACTGTCTGTTACACCGTGGTCATTTGCATAACAGTGAGGTCACCATCAGAGAGTGAGTGGAATGAGAATTGCCTGCCTTTCCCATCCATCCCTCACTGCACATATGTGCATCTACATACACATGCACGCATGCAACCACAGGGGGGAAGCACAAATACACTGCACGCACATACACGCCAAAGGCACACACTCAAACACACACAGGGTGCAGAGCAGAAGACAAGAGGTGATGATCAGGGAGTGGCAAAGGGAATATATCTCTCAAATAGGTTCTGTCATCTTTTGCTCTGGATCCTGAATAAATCCAGGGAGGGGACACAGCTTTTTCAAAGGAGTCCTCTCTACAATATGCGACAGAATTACGGAAAAACTCCCCGAGGTCTCTGATTAGGAAAACAGCCCTGGGCCACAACTTAACACTATAAAGTGGATTCCTCTCTATCATCTGCACTCATCTCAGCAGAGCAAATAGCTTCCTGTGGGAATTCATTAGATTGCTTTCACTTGCACCTGAAAGAGCCCTCTCTTTCAGATCAGATTAAGTACAGGCAGAAGAGGACGCCTATGTTCTATTGAAAGCCAACCTCTTTGAATCTTTTCTTTTTCCAAGCATTTAGATGCACCCAAGGTTGGTCCGGTCTTTCCTCAACTGCTCTTTTCTTTCCATTTTTCTGTCCTATTTGGCACCATTATTTCTAACTGCCAGCCATTCACCATGACACCAGCTCTGGCAAGGCTGATGCCACACTCCAGTATCAATAGTTTCTCTATGTCTCTCTAGAGAAAGTGCTTGAAAGAGAGACAAAGAGATTGAGCGAAAGCGAGAGAGCACAAGCCTAAGACACTGTTTTTTCATCGTGTCGTCAGTCACAATCTGGCTGTTTTCAGAACAGCCAGATTGTTTTTTGTGTGTTACAGCTGTTTTTCAAAATAAAAAAAAGTGGTGCGTGTATACGTGTGAATGTGTGCACACACTTTTCTATGTATCTGCGCTGCACTGTCCCAGTGTAAGACAAAGGTCTTTTGGCATGAGGAGGACAGGCCATATGTGAAAGCACAACACAAACAATAAAAATGTAACTGCATCATCTGTTGGTTACAGGTTGCAATGTATAGACCATCACTCATCCTTTCTACAAGTGCTTATCACCAAGGCGCTTCAACCTAACTCTCAGTGGAAGCTCCTGACTACAGAGTAAAAAAAATGAATATCTGTAGAGTAAAGAGTGAATATAAACAATAACTCCCTACTCCCTTGAGCACCCATTCCCTCATGTTTATCTGTGCTGTGCTACATGACACTATACAAACATTTTTTTTTTTTCACAGAAGTTGCTTATGTCTTAGCTACTGTGTCAACTGGTACCCAGTAGACTGATGCTCGGCAAGTCTTACCCCTTGATCTCTGCAGGTCCCAGTCTCTTCATTATTCACTGTGCTGACCATCCTCTGAATTAAAGATACAAACATTGACTGCTCAGTTTTTTTACAGAACAAAATGTCCTTACAGGCACAGTAGCACACTTCTAAATTAAGCTCTGTATACATGCCTGAGAAAGAAAAGACAGCAGGAATAAACTTCAGGTGTAAATCTCTGTGAGCGTGTACGTGTCCATAAGGGTGAGTGTGTAGTGCTTTCAGTCGCAGTCAGCATGTGTTCTGATGAAGCCCCGATGGACCAGCTAGTCCTTTGTTCCTCGTTGTACACCCTTTGATGATCCAGAGCCTGGGCTTTGGGGAGGGCCCTCATCTTCCAACGCAGACTGGCTGAATGTCTTGAAGTCTTTCAGGGACATATCTTTCCACTGTTCTACAAGAAAGCACCAGCGCTGAGCAGTCTGCATGCATTCGAATGCCAGCAGAATCAATTAGCAGGGTATGTTGTGAGATTACATTGACAAAGACGTGCTCACAACTTGCTCCCAAATTCTCCGCTTTGAAGAGAAGCTCGGCTGTTTGACGGGCAAATAGCGGCTGACGTGGGTGTCTACCAGGGGACGGCTGTTTTTAGGATTTTCTGCAAGCATCCAGTGGATCTCCTCCACTGTGTGTTTGCATAGATGGCAGCCCACACATGCTCTTGACTTTTTTACTGATTCAGTGAGACTCACCACCTTAAAGGGGCACTCTGCTGATTTTACACAAAAAGTCAGTTTATTAATCCTGAAGAGTATTATTCAGCATATAAAATGCGGCTGTATAATGGATTCTGGAAAAAGTTTTAAAGGGAGCCTTCTGGTGTCTGAGAAAAACCCACACCTGAGATAACCTTGATGACATCATCAGGGTTATCTCAGGTTGGGCTTGATGTGACAACTCCATGGCTAGTGTTTGATTATGTTTGGGCATAAAAATGACTTGGTTAAGTTGAGGTAAATATTGTGGTTAAGGTTAAAATGATTTCTTTGTAAAGATGAGGTGACATTCATTGTTATGTTGGTATATAACAATGTCACAATACCATCATAATCACAACAATCAGTGTGATTGTGCACTTGGATGCAAACATGTTTTTTGGGCCCCTTGCCAAAATGACTGTTCTTGAGATGACAGTTTGGAATCGCAGGCAGGTAAGGATACCTCAGCCTCTGCTGCTTCAGTACTGACTGAAGCACTGTGACAGTACTGATTTTTTTTTAATCTCAATCTATGAAGGTGAAATCCTCATTTACAGTATAGAAATGTGAAATGTTTGGGTCAAGGAGGGCAGGTCTCACACAGTTTAAAAAAAATCAGAATAGAAATCATCTAAGATCTGTCTGACTGAAAGTAAACACAAAGAGTTGCACAGCATAGCTGATCCATGCTGATATTGTCAACGTGCAGGCTGACTTATTTGCTGTATTCATGAATGTGTGCAGGTTTGTTTATGTTGAGAGAGGTGGCTCACTTCAGATTTCACTTGTTTGCATACAGGAGTGTTGGTGAATGCATGACAATGGTTTGTGCCTGAAGGTGTGCAACCTGTAAACACTGTGCAGTTTTTATTGCTGCCACTGTACAATAAAGGGAGTTTATAGATAGATTCCCAGGGGGGTACTTTCTGTGTATTACTTTCAGTCCGACTCAAAGGCAAGTATTTCAGAAGATCTCCAGTAGGTGTTTTGTGCTCCTTTCCCTGATTGCTCTTACCACAGTCTGCGTTTCCCATATCGAAGGTTTTGCCACATCCAATAGTCATAGAAGATAAAATTATGGCAATTTCGATTTCCCTTTTTCTAGTCATGTATTTTGATGATATTCCTCTGATGTATTTCATATTATGATTGCTTTTCAATGATTTTTTAAAGTAATCTTTTTACTTTTAGTAAATTGCTTTCATGATGTATGTATATTTGATAATACTACCAAATATTTGTTTGTGTTTTGGCAGGTGATGTGCATCAGTTCGGGGGTTGTAGCCACACCCACAGGAGGGACACCCAAACTTGATGGCTCTGTACCTGGTGAGCATCCAGACATTATTGTGCTAAAATATGTGTGTGTCTCACACACACCCATATGAAGAAATTGCTATTAATACACGTGACACCAAAATTCATTGCTTATTGTATGGGGCATGGCAAAGTGGGATAACAGATTTTATTCTTGAATATCTTGAACATATTCATAAAAAAAGATAATTCCTGTTGTAGCCTATGGTGGCCATAGTGATAAAAATGGGGCGTGAGAGTGAGCCTGTTTGTGCGCGTGAGAGAGAGGGAGACAGAGAGAGGGAGCGAGAGAGAGAGAGAGAGAGAGAGCAGTAACTAGTCTGTATCCAGTAACAGCTGGTGTCGGGGCGTAATGACCTTTTGTCTCCCGGCGGTCAGGTACGGAGAGGGGGGCGGAGATTCAGAAGGAAGCCGCTACATATCGGACTGGTCCCGGCGTCCCGGACAACAAATGGCCGTGAACCGACAGAGAGAGAGAGTGTAATCCAGGTTTCTTTCTTTTCCTTTTCCTCTCAGTGCGATCACAATGAAAGCTGTCTCCATGCCCACGTAGTGGGTTAGAGAGGGCAAGAAGCGCTCTTCATCCACACACTCAGTATATTTTATCCATCTGGCAGAAGAATGGGAGAGTCCTGTTGACACCACGGAGAGATACACGCTGAGACCGACTATGGCTGTGGACGGTAAGTGCGCTTACTATTTCCCTCACTGTGAGAGGCTCCCCAGAATTCATAGAGACACTCCATAATGAGTTCAGAGTGACCTTACAGTACTTTTAGATGTTATATCTCACATTAGACCTCAGCAATATATTCATAAAATGTTTCCATTGGGACGCGTGCTTATTTTGAAAAACAGAAATATTATTTTCTTAAAATAAAACGCATCATGGTTCATTGAAAGTGTAAATGTAGTTAAATAGAGATGACACTATATCTGTATGTCTTGTTTTCAGGATTGACCTATCGCTATTATAAGCCATAAAAGTTGTTTCTGATAGGATTTCAGATACCTGCAGTACAAACTGTGACTATTTTCTGAGAGGCTAACCTGAATTAGACATTATCAACTCTGAAACTTACAAATGACCCATGAAGTCACAAAGAGCAGCTGAAAAGTATCTAAGTGTTTCACTGATGCAATATTTTGGAATATATCCTAAAAATAATTGTGGTTAAGCAGACCATCAGTTCTTTGGTGTGCTGCAGATTGGAGTGCTATATTGGAAGTTCAGTGTTTCTCCTGGTTTTGTTTGTTCTCGACAGTCTATATTTGTGGGCCAGCACCTGCCTCACCTGGATAAATCTGGCTCACTAATACAGCAATGAGGCAGCACCATTCTTTGTGTTTCATTCTTTTGTCTGACTAATAATGGAAACAAAAGGATGATGCGCTCTTTTATTTAAAAATAAATATCATGGATATGTATGAAGTGAAAGGAGTGGAGCCCTAGGACATCCCTAATGAGAATTTTGGTCATTTAGTTTTTGTAGGGTAATGTAAGCAAAGCTCTAATAAACTCACACTCCAACCAACCAAATTTAAAACCTGAGCTCAACAGAGATATAAAAATAAACCTATTCCCGTGAAAAAATAAACTCATTAAGAAAAAAGGTGCATCACTTTTTGTTGTGTATCTATTTTTCTCTTTTGTGTGCTTACATCATGTCTGCAAGTAGTGATTATTTACTTATTCATCTGACAGCTATCCTTTCAACTAATTTATTCATGTACAGCCAAGGAAAAAGAGAAAACTACCAGTCCAAATTTTCTGAAGTCCAAGATTATACCTTCAAATGGCCTCCTTTGATGACTAAGAGTCCCAAACTCAGAAATCTACAATTCATTACGATATAAGACCATATAAAAGTACCATATCGTCACATTTAAAGGGCCTGAAAACAGAAAAATGTTTCCTAATCTTTCATTGAGAATTACTAAAACCATTTTGATCACAAAATAAAATTATTAGAGCGCATTTATGAGGGAACATTTTGAAAATGAACTATCTTTACTAAATGAGGTCACATTCATGCAGCCTCAGCTGAAAACAAATGTCTGTTTTTAGGCCTCTGAGAAATCTTGGCCATTTCCTCAGCTTCAGGGACAAAACTGATTAGCAATCAATATACAGTGCATAAAAAGCTCAAAGTAATTTTGGATTGTTTTTACCATTGTTGTTGTTGTTGTTGTTGTTGCTGTTGGTGTCGTCCCGCAGTTTTCTTTTTCCTCTGCTTGGCTTGCTGGTGTTTGCTCCAGGCTAACAAACTTAAGTGACGCCTAATCAGAGCCTCTCTCTGCTCAAGGGCAATAATGTGTGTGAGAGCGCCACTGTAGTGCCAAGTATGTTTTCCATCTGTCCTCTGTCTACTGATGCAGGTTAGCTCTTCATTAGCATGGCTGCAGGTAGGACACTCAGTCAGAGATGCATATATGCCTAGTGACACATTGGGCTATCTATAATTAATCCATAGTTTACTTAAGCATCATTAATTTAACTCAGTGCCCCAGGCGTTGATGCCACCCTGACAGTGTGCTGAGCCACTTAAACTTTAAACAGTGTTGGCCCAAAAAGACTGTAGCACTGTTTGAACATAATATACAAGCATGATTTATGACCAGGGACCACTAAGGTTTATTTACAGTCCTCATGTATAGATAGAAGCATAATAAAAAAATAAAAAATAGACACATAAATCCTTCATTCCAAGCTCAAACTTGGAAGACTGCGAAATCACGACAGCTCGACATTGTATTGTGGGACATCTTGGACTAAAGTTTGTTAACATTCAGTGTTTGCGGTGGGGTATGTACAGTACAAAAGCTGAGTTGTTTGCTAGTGTTCGCATTGATTTCCGCTTGTCAGGAGGTTGCAGTTTCATTGTCAGGTGGGCTGCCAGCTACAGGCTTGTAACACTATCAATTACAAGGGGTGATCTGCATTTTAAATGGTATAATAGACATTTTTTGTCTCATCTTCATGTAAATTGCTGAGAAAATTGCATTTTCCTTCTTGCTGCCTGCTGCACTGCAAGTCACGCTATATAATTATATTTCCACCATGTTTGGTTATTCAGAGTGGATAAAATTCATCAGACGTTTGCTTAAATCACCCAGGACATCTGGCTGCATTGTCATATCTGAGATAAGCAGCTATACAAATGATGCTGCTGGGCCACTCTATTGTCCAGTGTGCAACATCCAGGAGGAGAGGAGAGGAAAAGAGAGACGGCAGCATGGTCCATCCCTTGTTCACATGAAAAAATAGGCATGAGGGCAACGGACTGTGTGTATGTGTGTTTGTGTCCACTCCAAGAGGCAGGCCTGACTAAGCTCTGCATGCAGGATATCCAAAGATTTGACCTGGTACTAAGAATGCCAGGGTGGCTTCCATCCATCCATATACTGCTAGACATATGTGCTCACCATCAAGCTGACAGGCAAACAGGGAGACGAGCACACAGCTGGATCCGAATCCACAGCAGCCTATTTATTTATCTCAAACCCCCTCTGTGAGCATGTGGGTGGATAGTCCACCGTAGGAGGGTCGATGGCAACTATTCTTTGCTTCAGTGATGGACAAATGAGTAGGAAGGGGGGGCTTACAGGTGAGGAGAGATGCAATGCATGTCTCCCAATAAAAGAAGATTTAATGGGATTTTCTTCCATTATAAAGTCATAGAAATGGCACAAAATTAAAAAGACTGGTGCCTCTTTTAAGAAAAGTATTAGTGACATTCGAGGAGAACAGAAGAATGGGAACAGAGAAAGTTTCAGTCATCTTGGAAATCATAATTCAAAACATTCTTGCATAAATGTGCAACTGTGTATTCTGTTTTTTTTACATTTTTATTTAGGAACAATTACATCTTTAGTGTATACCAGAGGATTGTTTTTTTCATGTGAAGCCAAGCACTTGTCAAACCTCTAGACCGTTATTAACCCTTTCCTCAAAACCCCCATAGCATACAAACATACCCTTTCTTCTGATCAGGTCACACAGTGGCGTACTCAGTCAGCTATGAAATAATTGCCTCTTTGCGGCGGGGCGTTCCTGCTACGGCACAGGACTCCAATCTGTATGTGTGCATGTGAGTGTGTGCATGTGTTTTGGTCCGTGTGTGTGTTTATGTTTGCGAGCGTGAAGCAGAAGGGGAGCCAGAACCTCAGTGGGTGGGACGATGGGGGGGTGATGGGGGTGTGGATTGTTAGCTTTACACAGATAAATACACCCTTTGTTGTTTTCCTGGCATGTGTTATGTCGCCTGCCGGAGACGGCGTCCATTTGGCTCAATTGGTGTTAGAGCCAAATGTGTTTCTGGCCTCTGTAGTAAAGTAATATGGTAATAGTGTGTTAACCCTCTCGGTTTCATAGCCACAGTGGGATTATACAGTGATTTTGAGTGTGTGTGTGCTTGTCTGTGTTTGCCTATGACAGAGAGCATGCAGGCTGTTAACCTCTTTCCCCTGTCCATCATCATCCCCTACCACTTCACAGCAGGGAGTGTGTCACTCAATATAATGCATGGAGAATTCTCTTGTGCACACACATGCACACACATCCTCCTGTCATCCATCATCAACTCTCTGATCCACCGCAGCTCTACAGCTGCACCTGGCCTGAGCTTGTGGATTTTAGACTCACAGAGAAAGGACTAAAGTGGACAGAGGAAGAGAGGAGACAGACACAGATGTTTGCAGACTTGTACAGCGTCAGAAATTTTCTGAAGATGTGATTTTTATTACAACTGGAAAAGTAAAATAATAAGAATGAAGATAATAATGATCAAAATCATAATAAAAGCAAACAGTAAAGTCAATAAATAGCTAAAGTCGATTAGATTCCTTGATCTGATCAGGTCAATCTACAACTGAAGGGCTGAAAACAGAAAATATTATTTATATTTAGAACATTTTCTCACTCATGGTGGTTTAAAATAAACATTTTCTGTTTCCACTTCACATTTTTGTCAAAATAACCTTTATTACCAACAATGCAAATGGACTGCTGACAGTTGGCAATTCAGGTGTGGTATATAGTAGTGGTAGCCTTGAGCCTGTAGTTTCATACTCCGCACGCCCAAAGTTTGTAGTCTTGTAGTGTTCAGCCCAAACCATCACTGGGCCTCTAAAGGTTTTATATTTATATTTTTTCCATGTAAGCAACAGTACTACCCGAAAGCTTTGTTGTGACAAATCAGTGAACTTCCCCTTTTAGCTTCTTGCTCCCTCAGGCCAGTTAACAACGTTGTTCGTGCTTTCACAGATCAATTAAACTAAAAATAGTAGAAATAAGACCAAAATTATGATAAACAGTAATTGTCCTCCCCCATGGGTATAACTGTATCTTAGGATAAGGCCACATAAGATTGCTCAGTAGTAATACAATAATTTCATTCAATCTCAGGCATCAGTTAGAGTGTCTGTGTTAATGGAGAACATTTTCAGCCAGTTATTGATCTAATGGCTTTGTCAAGTGCTCCTCTCAGACTGTCCGCCAACTGTTTTGACCTGTGACCCAGCATGCGGGTTTTTGGGAGTGGGGAGAAGAGGATGATTCAGTAGATAAACATTTACACTCTGGCCCTCCAGGCCTTCTCAGTGACTGATGAAGTGGTAAAGGAGGAGACTACGCTTTGGTATAAATCAGCAGTGGATTAACAGGAGCAGAGTGTGGTGGATTTTGGATTCTGCTCTGAGGCGTCACACTCCAACTGTCTCATCCAGTCTGCCCTCACTGCTAACCTTGCCATCCCTTTTAATACTTCCAGAAATGACAAGGCTCCACCGTTCTGATCCAGTGCCCTTGTCCCAGGTCCGACTTCTCCCTCTGCCTCCCCCTCCTCCCCCCTTCCTCTCCTTGAATTAGAGTGCGCACAGGCCCATATCCAATTTCTCTCCTTTAATTAGCCTTCTGCACAGGGAGAGGGATCAAGGGAGAGGGGCTGAAAGGGTGTGAGGATGGATGAAAAAGAGAGATGTAATTTTTCTGAAGGATTGCACTAATTAGGCATAATTTCATACAGGGGTTGTATCCCTCATGTACCACACTGTTGTTACTTACTGACTCGATGCACATTAAACTCTCACTCCTTCTCCTTCTCACTGTATTTTTCCTTCCTGCACAAGCTTAATCAACTTAATCAATGTGTTTTGGCCTTTCAAATAAAGAATTTGTGTACTTGTGTGTTTTGGGCTATAATTATGTTAGCGGAATCGTAATGACTCAATTCAGCGTTTATGAATATTGTCCATTGTTGCTCCCCATTATTACCATCTGTCTCGAGAAAATCAGATAGCGCCAAATGTGATGGAGCTATGTCCCACTAATATTCTTGTGTCCTCTGTCTCATCCTTGTCCAGATGTCTTTCAGCCTGCAGTTTCAAGGAGAGCAGTCAACCTTTTCCCCCACTCACTATCCTTCCATTAGTCTGCTAAACAAACAGTCTAATTAAGTGTGGCCTTGTGTGATAGGGTAAGCTTGGAGCTTTTCACTCTTTGCTAATAGGTTGGCCTGCTCCTCCTACCAAGTGCCGGGGGTCAGTGGAGCCCGGGGTTCAGATTGCCCATTAAACCAAATGGCTAATGGCTCCAGCTACACCATAACAAGGCAGACATCCTTGCACACTCAGGAGCACAAGTCATGTTCATCCACTGCAAAAGCAATTACATTGCCACTTGCAATCTAGTGACATGATCTGTGGGTATAGTTTATAGGCATATACAAATTTGTGTGTGCGTGCATATGTTACTTTGAAATGGAACATGTTTCAGACTCATTCCACCCATCGGTCATACCTCCTCCAAAAATAGAAATCAATTTTGCTTTCTGTCTTTCCCTCTTATCACTCTCCTAGCTGTTCCCCTTTCTCTTTGCTTCAGCCTATATTTCATACGTTTTTTTTAAAGTCATCCTTCCTCCATACGGTTCACCAACTGCAGCGTACTTCTTTGTGCACATTCTGCTGTCTCTCCTGCTGTGTCCCCTGATGTGTGTAGTAATGGTGTCCTGTGAATATACAGCTCTGACAGGGTCTTGGGGGGGGGGGCTGGCTGTCACAGTGCCGCTCAAATGGGCCCTCGATTTACCATGTCAATAGGCAGCCAAGTGTCAGCGTGTCAGTTCCACAGCTGAGGTGGGGAGAGGGAGTTGTTTAAATGCAGCTCAACTCTCGGTGACTCCCTTTAACCTCTGGAACTAACATACTCACACAACATTACTGCTTTTTCTAACACATTTGCTGTGTTTTACAGGTTTTCTCTCAGCTGCAATTCTTTCTCCTCTCTATCTCATTCTTATTTTTCTGCAACATTCCTCTCTTTCAGCTTTCAGCTTTCTCTTCTCTTCCCTTCTATAGTGCATCTCTCCGGAGTTACAGTAATATAAGCCCTTCCAGTCCCACAGTCCTTTGCATGCTCATTAAAAATGTGAGATTTTCACTTCACAAACTTTTCCCTTTTTCCTCTCCCAAACTCACTGAGCCCAGGGGAAGCTCTGACTGAGCTGTACTGTAGAACCGCCATATGGCATTATCAAGAAACGTCTCATGCCATGGTGAATATATATTGCAGAGATTTATGACATGCTCTGACTGCACGGATATGTGCAAGAAGTTTAATGTGACATGCAGGTTCCTGTTTGTGTGTGTATATAGTCTGATTTTCTGCCTTTGAGCCACAAATAAGAGCTGACTCTCACTCTGATTTTCTTCATGTCACAGCCCAGAAAATGTCCTGGAGGCTGAACAGAAGAGAACCCTTTTAGCCTAAATGTAACCCACTACCTCATGTGCACCCTCCTGACTTCCTATTAAATGATTCATTCTCAGAAAAAGAGTTGGGGCTATAATGCTAGAGTCAACATCTAATGATCATATTTTACAAAAAGAAAAAAATCATTTTCATCTGTTTCTAGATTTGGATTCCCTTCCCTGTAGCCAAAGCTAAAACTCTTCTTGATATTATTGTTTTTCCTTCTTCTCACTTGTAGTTCAGATTTGTGGTTGCTTTAATCCTTTACTTTGGTCTTTTGCTTCTTCTACATCAAGCAGTGGGAGAAATGTCTGTGTACTCTTTGTGTACAATAATGCTCTTTTGAGTGTCTGCACCCTTTTGACCTGATTTTGTTGAAATCCACTGAGACATGTGGCTGTTGTACCTTATCCGTAGATTAGGAGGGATTTGTCCCGTTAAAGTGGGAGATGGAGGCAGCGGGATGTGATTGCCTAAGTGCTGCATTGGTCACAAAGGCGGTAGAAGTGAAAGACAGAAAAAGCTTGTAGTGTTGTGCACACCCATGTATATTTTGACTCTGTACATGCACCTGGGGCAATGTAAGACTTTTGCAGATCTTGACAGTCCCTTTGAGGAATAAACAGCCATCAGTTTGTCAGTGTCTCAGTATATCGCCCTAAAACCTTTTCTTTCTTCCACTTCATCTGGTTTAGTCTTGTCCTGCAGTCCTGTTAAGATGCTTTTATAGAACTTTGGCCCAGAAATAGTTGTTATATTGAGCTTGGAATGACAGACGTTAAAGTGGTAGAAAGACCAAACTATTGTCGCGGGAGGCAGCTGAGGTTACAGGGCTGTCAGTCAGAGTTAGTGGGGGCGGGCTCTAAGCTGTCATCCCAGCATTTCGGTCTCGCCCTACATATCAGGTCACTGGTGCTCTGCAGGCTCTGGGCCTTGGCAGGAGCAAACACACACGCACAACCAGTCACACATCCTTCTATGCACACAAACTCAAGCTACATACATGCAGTTGATGCACTCACGCGCACACACACTTGCACTTGCAGGCTGAGTCACCAACTGTGGCACAGACAACGATTTTCAGCTGGGAATAAAAACTGACACAAGTCACGTATTAAGTTTGCAAGATTCTCTGTGCAGTCAATGGATGGAATAAAAGCTTTTCAAAATGGATCACCAGAGATGAGACAGATCTTTGGAAACTTTTTAAACTGGTTTAGAGGCCTACATAATTGGTTACAGCGGAGCAAAGTGCAGTTACTGTACAGATGGATATCTGGAGGTTCACTTAATTTGGATGAAAGTGAAATAATTAAGGACTGGATAATAAAGCTCTTCACTCTTGTCCTCTCTCATCTAAAGTGAAAATGGCCCACAATCAGCCAGTGCATTAATATGAGTAGATGTAATGGTACAGACGTGTGTGTGAGTGTGTGTGTGTCTGAGACAGGAAAAAAAACATGCAAACGGGGTTGTTCACGCATGTGCTATTAATGTCTCATTGTTAACATGATGGGTCTGTGGGGTAATTGGAGTGTGTGTGCGCGCGCACGCATGTGTGTGTGAGACGTCTGAGTAGCCGGGTGATAATACGGAAATGGTTCAGTGGAGTGGAAGGTAGAGTAGGGATGAGAGCTGGTCTGGCACTGCTGTGTTGGAACAGAACTGCTGAAATCGCCGTAACACACACCATGAGAAGTGGCAGTGTCAGCGTTAACAAGCAAGTGCACACACAGGTTGACATGGACAGACACACACACACGCACACCAAGGCTGATTAATTGGTGGGTCTGTAAGAGGAGCCCAGAGCAGCCTCTAGTTCACTATGCTGTCTATGGAACATCTGGCATCATTAGAAGTCAACATTAGGGGAGTTATCAATAGAGAGCTAATAGTGTTTGAAAACCTGACATTGATGGGCTGCTGTGATGTATTTGCCACAGCAAATGGGGAGAGGAAGTGGTTTCTAAATCACCTAATTACACTGACTATTACTGTAGCAACAGTTTTTCAAGAGATTAACTTTTGTAGCTATGTTTGGCTCAATCACACTAATAAGTCAGATTGTTGGGTGATCAAATTCACAGAGAAATACTTAAAAAATTGATGGTTCTACATTAAATATGAGGTTTATCGGTGTGCTTCTGATTTTGAATTGAATAATGAATTATTTCCATTACAGATTCACCTTTGACAGTTTTTTTCAATTAATTAACAAAGCCTTTGTATATAAAAAGTAAAACAGTGAAAAACACCTCTGACAATTTCACAAGTCCCATGTGTACATTTTTTTAAACTGCCCATACCGATATACTATATATGCAATGTCAAAGATATATCACTGAGAAAAGTAACAATTCACATTTGAGAAGGAGGAACTAGTAACTTAATTTTGTTTTCTACATAACATTTAACATTTATTCAAACATCAAACTTGTTGTTAGTAAATCAAAATCAGTTCATAATCCCATACCTAGCAGGGGGAGCTGAAAAAAATATTTAGTTTGCTCAAACTGCACAATTTTCTGCTCAGCCACTTGATAAATGTGCCTATTTGCTTTCTTCCAGACTACTAGATAATTAAACTCTCATGTCATTATAAAAAATATGTCACTTTAACCAACGGGTGGTTACTTTAGCTTAGCTTAGCATTAGGACTGGATACATGGGGAAAAAACTGGAATGTCTTCAAAGGAGAACAAAGTATCTCTAAAGCTCACTAATGAAACATTATCATAGCTAAGCTCAACACCTGCTAGCTCTAGAATCATATGTCCCCAAAAAGTTGAATTGTGCTGTTGAAAAGTGTAGGTGAGGGAGCCATGACAAAAAGGCAGAAAGGGAGGAAAGAATAAGAGGAGGGATAAAGACTGTGAGTGTGTTTAGAGCAAAGGATTGAGATGGAGAAAGGGCAGTAGAAAGATTCCTGTGGGATCTTTTGGCCTGGACAAGAAACTCCTGCTGGGACTTTATGTGTATTGATGTGTGTATTTGTCTGCATGTGTCCATAAGGGCTATAAAGAGCTTTGATTTGCTTCCTTGTTCCATCCCAAACTGCCCGCTTTGTACCAGCTACTGTCTGCTATGTTACCTGACAGCACAGCCTCAGGAAAACATGTGAGTGAGCAAGAACAAGTGTGTGTGCATGCCCGTGCCCGTGTGTGTGTGCAGAGGTGGGGTAATTGGCACGTCCATCTGACTGAAAGGCCCGGGCAAAGTGGCAGTGCAGGAGTGGAGCTGATAACATGGCAATTAAGCTGGGAGAGACAGACCCCCAATCAGCACAGCATGCCGCAGCGACCCATAGAGACAGGTAGGACTGCAGGGAGTGGATACAGAGACAGGGAGAATGGGCGAGTGCCCCCAGATGTGAGCTAATTTGTCTCGCAGTTAGACTGAAAACAAGGAAGCTCCTGAAGGGCTTGTATCAAACATGTATTGTGCACACAAACCATTCACTCTCCCACTGAAGACACCTGCTGCTGCTGCTGCTGCTGCTGCTGCAGCTGCAGCTGCTGCTGCTGCTGAGAAAATTTTGGAATTTGTCGCATCTCTTTCAAACTCACACTTAAATTGCACACTTTAAAAGTGGGTAGAGTGCTGGCAAAGTTCTGGGTTTACATCTTCAGTTGCTTGTTGAAATAAACCGTAGAGGAAATGAAGCTGAGTTATTTTATGTCTCTGTTTGATAGTTTTTGCCAGTGGCGGTGTTGCCATCCTCCACTCTCCTGTCTCAGTGGTATTGCCTAAGCCTCTCTGTGT
This sequence comes from Datnioides undecimradiatus, assembly GCA_008933995.1. NCBI lineage: Eukaryota > Metazoa > Chordata > Actinopteri > Lobotiformes > Datnioididae > Datnioides > Datnioides undecimradiatus. The sequence continues at coordinate 8,066,113 of WARS01000026.1, forward strand.
GGCCTCCTGCCACAACCTTTGCATCTCCTACCCACCTTTCTTTTTCCTTTCTCCTCTTTCCCTCCCCTCAGGGAAAGATTAGAGGCAGCCTTCTGGATCACATCGCACGGGAGCACAACAAACTTTAAAAACTTCAAAGCTCTGAGAAATATTTCAGTTGGCTGACAGAAGAAGTACCTCCACCACCACCAGCACTGCTGCTGCTGCCGAGTTGCTGTTTCTAATCATTCATGCTGCGTACGAATCTACGAACTAACTCCCTGTCTGCAGTTTTCATTCTCTCCTGTCTATCTCGGCTTCCAATTCATTGGCACATTTCCCTTCTCTCTCCCATGTGCTCTTTTCTCTCTCTCTGTTTACTGCTCAGCTTCTGTGGAGCATTAACTTTTATCTTTTTTTCCACCAGCTCTCCGCCCATTCCATAAGCCTATTTCCTCCTCTTTTTTCATCGCTCTTTATTTTCTTTTATCCCCTCATCCTGGTCTCTTTGTCTGGATGCAAGGATGGTGTAGAGCAGATTATCAACTAACTCTCACAACGGTCATTTATTCACTCTATTGTTTGCAAACCCCTTGGTGCTTAATAACCTTTGTGTTTGTATGTGTGACTATGTGTGTGTGCGTCTGTGCGTGTACATTTTGTGCTATTGATTGGTTGTTATTTTTGCCACGCTACGCTGCTCAAACGTTTCTTCCCTAATATGTCACAGAAGTCTATGAGCACTGATACACATGCACAAACAAAGTAGGGTACTTGTGTGATAGTCATGGCTTGAGGACACTCAATAAAGTATTGAGTGCTGAACCCTTCCACATCCCATTCTCTCACCAGGCCACAGCGTGAGTGCACCACATCGATTTACAGACCACATGTGACAATCACAATGAACTGTAGTCCATTCTCATTACGGTAGTGTGAGTTTGTGAGAGTGTGAAGCTGTGCACTGACTCCACTTGGTCCACCCTGGTGTGTATACGTTTAAGGAGCTGATTTCTCTATGATAAGCAGAAAAAGTGTGGTGGATCCCTGCCGGACGGCCTTGCAGGCTATCACTGAAGGTATTTATGTTGTCATTTCAAGGAACTAGCATGTTTTGGTTGTGTAAATTGCCTCCTTTATTCCAGTTTAGGAAAAAAAAGATAATGGAAAAACCTGTTTGCCTGATTGGTTGAATCACTTTAGAGTTCATTAGCAGACCATCTGGCTTATAGCTCTTGGTTCCAAGTGATCATCTTAAATTGCACTTGAAGTCAAAAGATTAGATTTTGATATTAAAATGCAGGCAGACATTGTTTTAGTTGTAACCTGCTAAATGACTTATATCCTGCTGTTAATTCAGAGTGTGCCTTTATCAAGGCTGTGGTGCTCAGTTCACATGGAAATTGAGTTTTTCAGAGCTTTAATATTTTGTATCCAAACATCCGTTAATCCACTCAGACAGATCATTTTGCCACTCAGGGGAACAGCTGTAAACAAACACTAAATATTTAAAAAGCCAATCTTGTCTAAGCCTAGAAGTTATGTCCTTCTGTTCATTTCATTTCATTTTGCCCATCATTTTTGAGTCTTTCCAGTAGAATACAGAGGAGGACTGTCTTCATGACAGACCAACTGTGAAGACATTTTAGATCACAGCATGCACTGAGATTTGAAAGCCAAGGAATAATGCGTTATTTTTATGTGACAGTTGAAATGACTGTAATTCAACATACACAGAAGAACACGATGCTGCCTTTCTCTCAATTTTACAGCGTTGCGAATGTCTGACGTCTTGAACTGTGAATCTGCAACTTGGAGAGTAAAATTTTAGACAGATGTTGAATTTGATCAGTTAACTTCCCAATGTTTGACCTTTCACAGTTTTAAATTATTCAACTAATCAGACCGGATACAATTTAGCCTAACCTTTATGATGCTTGCTTGTGGATACCAATGCCATGTGGACCTAAAAACATGCATAAAGTTAAGCTCTGCTGGCCTGACCTTTTAATGTAATTTTCCACATTTCATGCTCCATCCCATCTGATGCCTCGATCCATTTGGAAGTCCTAAACAGGCTAATTTGGATGGATCTGTCTAAGGTTTGTCATGAGCTGTAAATGATTACAGTACAGCAGATTTGTTTGTGGACAGACTGATCATCTGATTACCTCACTAGTTAGGCTGGCTTGTTGAATAAAAATTCAATATCACATTGACTAGATCATGTAAATGTACACAGATATGTTGCCCTTGAAGATCCCTGGTCCTTAAGCCTTTATTTGAAAGCACTGATGCTTTTGTTGCTAGATCCAACTGTGTTAATTATACTATGGATTCAATATGCAAATACATCTAGAGCTTGTGTTGCTCTTCTGTATGTGGACAATAGCACAGCGTTATGGTCAAAGATGGATTAGTGTTATAAGAATTAGTACTTTGTAAATCCCAGATTCTCCTGAAAATGTAGATGTGGTTTGGATTTCAGTACACTGTTTTTGCTTTTATGGTATTTTCTCAATCCACCTTTCAAGCAGAGGGGAGTTTAGGTTGCCTCACATGATTGCTGACTATGCGACTCTCTCTGGTTTGAAGTTGGACGTGTCACAATGTGAAGATAGTTGTGGGTTGCTTGCTCACAGGTCACTGTCAATCACATTGATCAAACAACACCCACGTAGTGTTGGGAAGCAGAATAGCTTAGTTTTTCGGTGTTGCTTTTCATATAAATCAAATATGCTTGTTTCTTTCTGACCTATAACTTTGTTTGAATGTGGCTCGTTTAGTCACAAGTCTTTAATTAATAACAGAAATACTCAAACTTGCAATTACTCTTTTCGGCTGCGTGGGGTCACCACAATAAGCTATTAAACCAACATTTACCTTTTTTGTCAACATTATCATTCATTCAAAGCCATGTATGTGGACACATGGTGGATGTAAGTCAGATTTTTAGCTGTTAATGCGCCACGTTTTTGACTGTTGTTGTTATCTATATTTGCCTGCTATTTTGTACTTAGCAGGTACATTAGAGAGACTCTTCATCTAAAACAGCTGCCTGCTACTTAAAAGAGCACAATGCTAGGGGTTACAGTGAACCTTAACAGAAAAGATGTGGTTGGACAGTCAAACAAAAAGCAAGGGGAAAAGTTCGATCTGACCTTATAGGGATAATTGTTGGGACACACATGGCTCCACTGGCTAGTGTTTCAGTAGGAACAGCGAATAAAGTGATATTTGCATTTAGATCCTTGGGAAATAAATTAGTAAATGGGATTGGAAATTGTTGTGGACAGTGCAAATTTGATGACTATGATGCTCGTTCATTAGAGGGAAATTTATGGAAAAGAGAGTGACTCTTGTAGGATGTGATCACCAAAGGTCTGTCGACAATTGTATAAGAAGTAATATTATAGTTGCACTGTTTTACCTTGTAATTACATATATGAATGTACATTTGGGCGTTCACTAGGACCTACAGAGATGTGTCAAATAAGTCATTCTTTACTGTGCTTACACAGAGAATGGTAGAGGCCTAAATGCTTGATCCCTTCAGTGAGGGGATCTGGTGGCTCTGTTGTGCTGTGGAGGGCATTTTGCTGTCATGGTGTTAGTCCACCTGTCCTCCTGGAGGGAAGGGTCAATGCAAATCAATGCATAGTTGAGTGAGTGGGATCACTGATAGGTTTGAGTATGGAAATGGTGTGAATCACATTCTTTGGCCTTTGCAGTGACCACATATCAACCCAGTAGAACCACTGTGTGAAATGTTGGTCAGCCATCGTTCTTCACCACCATCGTAAAATCATCCAGTGAAGGAATTTCCTTTGGAAGAATGGTTTTCATGTCTCCGGTAGAGTTGAGACTTGTAGAATAAATGCAGTGGTGCAGTGATGCTGTTCTGGCAGCATGATCATGATCTGGCAGAATCATCTCACTAAGACACCCTGTCTTGGTATATTCTTCATCTTGTCACGCATCATTAGATATTATTTCAGGTTTGTCTTTGATTCTTTTGTGCCTTTTGAATATTCTCAACAGTTTAACATGAACACAGTTTGGTTTGTGGCTCCATAAACTCTGCTCCTTTTACTGCCTCTTAGATTTGGCTCCTCCATCTCTTATGGAAGGTGAGAACGAAAATCCACTTATTGCATAACCAAAGTCAGAATTGAAATTTATTTTCACCATGTAACTGTCCTTCCATCATTTATTATCATATTTCCCACTTAAGTGACTAATTACTATGTAACTTGAGTTCACAATCATTCTGTACACATGATAGCGAATGATGAATGATGAATATTTACAGGGGGGAATACTGCATCTAGCATACACAGATCTCTCAAAACCAGGAAATGCACAACACATAGCCACAAATGCTAAAATAAAGTCAGTCCCCCAGTTTGATCATGCCTGATCACACCTCACATCCTATTACTCGACCTCGTCCCTCTTGTCCCTCTCCATCCTCCTCCTCCCTTCCCCTCTGACATTCACTCCAAATTATCGATTGTCAGCGAGATCTAATCTGTCCTCCCCCTATTATCATATGAGGGTTGGGCCGAGAAAGGGAGAAAACAACACTCACATGATCCCATCTACTCATCATTTCACTCCCTCTTTCTCCACCTTCATTTCCTGATGCAATTAATATTAATGTTCTGCTCTGAAGCTTAATTTTCTGTCTATTGTCTCCTATGTGACTTGTCATCTTGCCCATTTTTCCATCTCTCTGTTCCTACATTTACCCCAGGCTTCATTCCTTCATCCTCTTAAGAGGGCATGACCATGCCAGACCCTTGTATCACATCTCGTCGTCTGTGTCATTCTTCCTTTTCCTCCTCTTGTGCGAAACATGTAGTGAGTTCCTTTGAGCTGGAGTAGACATGACAGCCAGCGGCCTCGGGTGGAGGACTAAGGTGGGCTGTGTTTGTGTGCCCGCCTGTCTGTGTGTGTTTTATCTAAAGTGATCTGTAATTGTATGTTCTCTGACATGGTGATGGATAATCAATAGTTCTGCCTGTCTCTGTGGAAGTGCAGTGGGGGCCAGAGTAGAGACTTAGAGAATAAAAGTCATCCTGTCCTCAACGCTGGACCGTCCAGCTTTTTTTTTTTTCATTTTCACACCACTGCCTAAAGAGAGGAAGCCAAGGTCGGCCTGGCATTTCTCATACAGGCCGTTGTTGTTCGCTGCTCTAAGGTTCCAGGGTTCCATGGAGCTCCACAGTTGCTGGAAGAGTCATAACAAAAGTGCCACCTCCACATGTGTTCTGGCCTGTACTGTGCATTGTGCATTGCCATAAATGCTCTGCATTATAAATTCAGCCTCCGTCCGCATGGATGCATATACGGACTCTCTGCAGCTTTATTCTGATCCGCCGGCATAAACCAAACCAGACAGGGATTATACAGATGTGTGGATATGCGAGTCCTCATGCTGGCATTGTGACTCACATTCATGTATGCAAGAGCATGCCGGCATTCGCTAACACACACACAATCATACGCGCAGATTTAGTTGGCAGTTCCCTCGTTTGTGTCCTGATGAGAGTTGGTGTGTTGTTAACTTCAATCAGTCTGTGTCGTGGATGTCCATTGTTTACTCCCATTTTCCTATCTGCGTGCTCCCATGACGCTGATGGCTTGTGAGAGGTAAACCTCAGCTACAGCCTCTGCGACAGTGTCTCATGTCATGAGTGGGTAATAGACTGCAATGCATCATGGGAAAAGCCCCTGGGGTTCTGGGTTTTATATTTATTTTGAAAGCTTCAACCAGAATTATTCTTTTTTCTTTTTTTACCCCTGCCTGCCTGCTCTTTCAAAATGGAGTAATTTCATGGCTCATTCCTGGGGTTAAGACAGGGTCTGGTGAAGTGGAAGAGTTGTAAATAGCCCTGTGCTTTACCCCCAACATACCATAGGACCAACAAATCTGGCTCATTGGTTGATGCACTTGACATAGTGGGAGTTGACTACACTGGTCTGTTTGATGCTATATTTAGGACATCAGGTTTAATGTGTTACACAGGCATGAAATCACTGCATGATGAAGTTTCACCCCCTTTGCAGATTATAGAGGAAGGAGGATGAGTGTGATTTTTTTTCCCCTTTTTCCACTCTTTCATATAAAACTTGGACTGTAAATAGAAATTTTATCTTTGAGTTGAATAAGAGGTGCTCGGCAGGGAGGAAGCTGATGCCAATATCATGCTGCTGAAATGCACCATGGCACCCTCTCTGTGACGCCTGAAATAAAGTGGATTAGCCAGACCACTTCCCCTCATCCTTCATGCGAGAGGCAAACACATACACATGAGCCCTGAAGTTGATACCAAGGTTAAGCTAAAATCAAACTTCTACAAAAAGCCTACACAGCAAAATAGTCCACACGGACTAATTTAGATGGTTGCTTTTGGAGTCAAATGAGTAATGTCCAGTGATGCCATGTTAATCTACTATGGGATTTGGCTTGGAACGACCTTCCAGCGTGCCGTACCTAACAGCTTAATTACCTTTTCAAAAGGGAATACCTCTGAGATTTAGCAGCCACTCTGCACAGCAGATATGCTGCTCAGTCAAGAGGAGGTGATATGAGGCTACACTTCACTGGGCTGAGTCGTATTGACCTACCTACCCTCTGCACACACACATTGATGCACACAAAAACACCTGTCTGACACTTTGCCCTTGATTTTGGCACCTCTACCACCAACAGTTCTTGCTCTTTTCCTCCACCTTTTTTTCAGTATGTGAACCTGAAGTTGCAGGTTCCTGAGCTTTTAAAATTGCATCACATCATAGATATTTCTTCTTTATTCACCGACCGTAGAAGACGTAAGACACATATCATGCTTTTCACTTTTCATCCTTGCCTCGCTACATCCACCCTTCATCTTCCCTCGTCTTCGCTCCTATCCTTCGACTAGGGGTGATAAAAGTCACTGGCAAGGGCAGCTAGAGATAATGCAATACCAGTTACTGATTCGGCTGTTGTCCAGGCTGATCAAATGTATGTAGATACAGACAAGGAAAGGTGACGGATAACCTCTCCTGCTGAGTTGTCAGGATGGTAATAAGAGCGCAGATGCATTTAAAGATGCTGAGCTTAAACACAGCCAAATCCTCTGATTCTCTCTCCCTTTGAATACATTGCATTCAAGGCTTTATGACTTTGAAAGCAACCAGCACGCAGATGCAGGCTTTTCAATGTCATTTTAAAAGAGACATCAATTGGAAGGTATGGATATTTAATCTCTTTTGGCTGATTCTAAATTCACAGGAGTATCCTGTGGCAGGAGGTTAAGCCGACCAAGTCAATTGAAGCTTGCAAAATGAGCACTTTGTCTTCACTTTATGACTGCTAGAGGTGGCAGGGTCTGGCTACGTGGCAGAGATTGAAATTTTAGTGGGGCCGGGCTGACATGATGCTGCATTTTTTCATTTTCACAGTGATCTCTATAAAGTGTAGGGTGGTCTCGGTCTAATAATTGGAAAGCTCTGTCTTTAACAGCTTGTGAAATTAAGTTGTTTCGTGGTCTATTAACGCGTCTCCCTGCCTCCTCCCCTAGCTCTTTTACCTCGCTACAGTTTGATCAGTTTATTGTCAGTTTGCACGGATCGAGTGCTAATTTACAGCACTGCTCTTGCTTTCTCTCTCTTGTCTGTCTTCGCTCTTGCTTCTGCGCTTTCTCTTGTCTCTCTCTGAGATTGGCAGGTCTTTAGGGTTGCAAGGCGCTTAGCTTCCCACGTTCCTTCCTCCTGTCTCCTCCCCCTCAGTCTGACTGGCAGTAATTACATCAGGGCTGGGCTTGGTTTGTCCCAACGACCCCAAAGACCTGACAACCAGAGAGAGAGACAGAGACAGAGAGAGAGAAAGGGAGAGAAAAAGAAAGACAGAGACAGTGAGAGAGAGAAGGAAACAAAGGGAAACAAGAAAGAGACGGCTGCATAAGAAGATACAAAAGCAGCAACATATAGTAGTGGAGAAAACGGGAGTGCAGAGGGAGAAAACGGTATACGATGGGAGAGAGACAGAAAAGGTTACACATCAGTGATTCCTGACAGGTCTTTGTTGTTTTTCATCGCCACCCTTTTTTTTATTCCACCATCATAGCTGTGTGAACTCAGTATTCAGCACTGTCCACTTGAACAGATTCCTGGGCTGAGAAAAAGTGTATTTTACCCCCCTCCTCCTGCTGCTCTCAGAGGCAACCAGGTGTTTTTCCCACAAGTCTCAGTAATGTGCGAATTGTCCAGGAAGGCTTGTTATTTACTTGTTGGTTGGAAGAATGGCATGGCTAGTTTTGTTTGTTATGTACTATATACCTTGAAAGAATATATCTCTTCTATCTTCATGACTTCTTTTTTTTAAGAAGATAAGAAGTTAGGAAGGATAGGGCAAAGCTATAGGGCCAAAAATCCCCTAAAAAAAGCAATGCTATAAAGAGACAAATTGATGAAGACGTCGAAAAAATGTTATATAACTTTTGATACAGCATTCAAATAAATCCGATCTCTGTCTTTTTTTTTTTTTTTTTAATCTGGTCCCCAAGGAGGATGGAGGAAAGGAAATTAAGAAGTCATTTGTTGGAGATTAAATGAGGCTTTTCTCAAAGAATGCTCTGACATTGTTCTGTTGTAAAGAGACTTTTTTCATATTTAAAAGAAATGAATGCAACATTTATTATGCCTTGTTCTACTTTTAGCTCTACCATCAGTAATTCTGCCTCTGACTCAATGGCTGCGTTTACATGCACACGTGAAACCAAGGTTTGAGGGAAAATCCAGTTATCGTAGGAAACTTGGGAATGCTTTACATACGTATGATTTTGCAGCTTTGGAGTGTTGTGGGAATGGAAACCCACTGAGAGAGAGAGCTTTTTGAGTGTAACTGTAACTTATTTATTCTAGGTTTAATTTACACCTTTAATTTACTTGGCCACAGTGATCCTTTGCTGTGATGCTCCCTTCTCTTGACCTGCCACTGTCTCCTTCTTGTTGTGTCTGTGACCGATGTGACCAACATTATGGATAAATTAGTGCCCAGGTAAAGGGAGCAATGGCTGTATTTGTCTCCATTAGGATAAACCTGCTGCCACAGATGACAGCCACAATAAGCCTGTTCAACTTGACACGAACTGCAGAAGATGCCCTGTGGCTCTTTCAGAACTGCACTCTGACCCCGCATTGACAAGTTGTCCCTCTTCACTGTGTCAGACCTGGGATGAAAGGAAGGAAGAGACTGAGAAAGGGAAGAAAAAAATCAAATATTCATGATGTAGGATTTAAATAATCAAGGACTAATCTAGCAAGAGAGACACAATTCCAAAAATCATGCACTGCATCTACGAATATGCACTCAGCATAATTGGAGATCACAGTTGAGCAGCACCACTGCCCACCATCATCACCAAAACAGCCATCTGTCTGTAGCTGTATGAGAGTCAGTACACAAAGCATGTAATCTGGAGTGAACGCAGCCTGTTAAGCTCTTAGAGGATTATCAATTATTTATTTGGGTTTTTATTATTGGTGTTCCTGTTGCTCAGTTCATAGACAATATGTATGCAACCCCCTCAAACAAAGATGACACAAAGTGAGTGCTTATCAGTGTTCTCTCTTCTCCCCCTGCTTGTCTCTTTCTGTTTTTCTCTCATCTTCTTCCTTTCTCTCTTCTCAGCGGCGTCCAGCTTCAGTTTTTGCCGTGCCTCCCTGGAGCACACGGTGTCTGCTGAGGAGCTGAGCTACCAGCTGCCGCGTCGCGCCGGAGGCAGCAACCTGACCTGGCACGACGGCCGCAGCCAGAAGACAGCACACACACGCACTGTGAAACTTTTGCAGCAGCCAGGCACAGAGGGCATCCAGGTATAAAGACATTCACACAAACGAACCAGAGGCAGTGTTTCACTGCATGTGACTGACTTCCAAATGTATTTCTGCTCATGAAATAAGTCATTCAGGCAACAACGGACAGCTCAGAATTGGGCAGGTTGGACCATAACAAACATTCAAAGAGAAAGAAAGTTTCTGAGGCCCAAACCACTCAGTTTCACCGCTGTGAAATGCTTTGTGCATAATCAGTCACTGATTTGGGATTTTTCAAAAGGAAGAAATTCCAGCCACTGGCCAAGCACAGCGGCTTAGGAAAAGAAAACGTCTTATTTTTGCCACAATCTATTTTAAGAGTTTCCCCCTCTAATCTCATTTTGGTGTAGCTTAGGGTCAGTTCAGCCAATTCCACATTTAGCTAGTGTTTTTAGTTTTTTATTTTTGTCATTTGCAGGCAAAGTTTTCTGGTGGAATAGAGTTTCAGCAGTATTAGATTTTCATGTTACGAATGGTCTTAAAAGCAATTGGTATCATGGTATATTATTATTATTATTATTAGTAGTAGTAGTAGTAGTAGTACTATAGTAGTAGTTGTTGTTGTAGGAAGTTTTATTTTATAGTTTTATTATAATTTCACAAAATATAATGTCATGTCCTGACAGACTTTGAATGTAGAATTAATTCAGTACTGCTGTTGATAAGCAAATGTACAGGGTATGAAAATTATTGTACAGTGAAATTTATATTTTTTGCTCTGAAAATTATTTTTTTGTTTGTTTTTTTTTAAACTTCTGCTTTATATATTTGTTTTCATTGTTATTTGTGATCAACTTTTCAGTGGCATTTAAGGAAATATATTTTCTTTCCAGCATATGATGCTCAAAATTTAATTTAGAAAAAACTGTCTGGTCATAGGGGACTAGAGGAACCATTAAAAGTTCTAGTCACATGACTTGTTAAATGATATGATGAAATAAAACTTATTCCATTCATTTTATATCTGCTCATTAACAAAGTGCTTTACCAGGAATTGTAAATATAGTCACAATCTCTGGCTCATTAACTGAAGTACAACATAACTTATTTAATGCTGTAACATAAGTTATAATTAATAGTATGGTTTTCCTTTGCACTAAATTACATCACAGTGAAATAATTTGATGGAGTAGTTTGAGTATTTTTTAAGAAGCTTAGTTAAGAAAACATTATTTCCCTTGAGGGGAGCTTTTCTGTAATTTAATATCGTCCAGTGTGAATTTTATAAAGTCCCATGTGAAATAACTCATTACACCACTCTTTCAAGAGCAGGAGTGGTGTAATGAAGCTGTCCTAACTTGGGAGGGGAAAAAGTCAAATGCACACTGTGGTAGATTTGCTGTTACCATCAGAGAAAAAAGAGAAAACGTCAGTGCATCAGCATCAGTGCTGCATCTCTAGCTGTAAAACCTCAGTGGTAACAGGACGTCTAATTGTTTTATCTTGTACATGATGTCGGCTGGTCTCACCTGAGCCTTTGGTAGATACCACCAGAGAGAAAGTGGTTATATAACAGAGGAGTGGTGCGAAAACTGTTACCTCACTTCTTGTGATCTAACAAAGCTTGTACAAAGAAGCACATACTGCATAGTAAATAGAATCTCAGGAAAATGTAGGTAATATTGTCTTTTCTGTATGTGTCTCCCCAAAGCTTGACCGATTTAACTGAACTGACAGGTATAAACGCTGAATATTGGTTAGTGAGGAATGTCTGCTTGGTGGCTCAGTGTACCTGCAGTGTAATGTAAGCATAGCAGCCAAAGCATCATTTACTTCCACACATCGCTTTTGTGCAAAATGGAATCCCATCTGTGCAGCACCAGAGAGGCAAAACAAAGAGGAAAATAATCTATTTTAAGGCACTCCGCCTGCGTTTGACCTAAAACAGCATATGACACAACAGCTTCCTTCCTGGCTCCTACTCCTCACATGAAAGAGAGCAGATAGCCCAATGGAGGTCATTTGTTTAGTCTCCCCACTGCCTTTAAGAAAGTTGGCTACTCAGAGGCTGTAAGATGTACATATGCAGTGCAAGATTGTTCAATAATTCATAAAAGAGTGCCCCCTCAGCTATAAAAGCTATAAAAGGCTTAATAAAAGACGAGTGGGAAGCTGTTTCCATGTGATTACACAGAGACTGGATAATTAAACCTCCTCTATACCATGAGAAGTAAGGCTTATCATTTCCTTGTGGCAACAAGCCTCTTTATGCATTATTCAACAACTGTGAGAGCAGTCCAGCTCCCTCTGATGTGTGTGTGTGTGTGTGTGTGTGTGTGAGTGTCTGTGCATTCACAAAATTTTTCAATGTCTATTTTTGCATCTGCAATTTCAGGAATCTGTGTTTACGGACATGCACGTATGTGTGGTTGTGTGGTTGTGTGGATCGGTGTTTGCGTGTCCAGTTCTCTCAGGAGTGATGATTAGATTATTCTCCATTACACTGGCTCCCTCATTACAGCTGATGCGTGCACAACCAGTTAAGTGAAACACAGCTCAGCTTCTGTATATTAGGTGGGACCTGGGGAATCTTCCTTATCTGTTTAACCAAGCTAACACATTATGCACTCCTGTGCAAACTCCTGCCCACACAGACGCACACACACATACACAGACGCAGACACACGGGCACACACAAATATATTGATGCAGACCAGATACTGAGAAAAAAAATTGTAACAGCAGGGAGGACATACACCTTAGATATATATTGGTGTTCACGCATGCACAATCATGACTGTCATTACCAGAGTTGCCCCCAGCATGCAAGTGTAGGGACACATAAATGCTATTCCCACAGTACTTTTTTTTTCCTATTTGCAATGTAATTTTCAGGATTTGTCTTTTTTTTTTTTTTTTTTTTACTTGAATCAAGAAAGAAAAGATACACATTCAGTTTTGTGGAAATGGAAGTAATTGAAACAATAGAGAATAAGGCTAAATTGTAAATGAGTGTGCAGAACATAATGCTTAAAAACAAGTTAATTTGTTCTGTAAACAGGTGAAATGATGTCATCCCACACCGGCAGTCACAGCCTCAATGATAGCCAACTAAATTATTTGTTAAAATAGAGGTTATATACTCACTTGTGTTGTTACATTGCTGCAGGTGCACCTGTATGCAGACCTGTCTGCTAATAGGATTTCTCCAAATAATGACTCATTGTGTAGTTGGCGCACCCTCTGTGCCATCCTTGAATTGGCTGTTGTTTGGGTAGCCAGATGGGGTGAGGGGAGGGGTTTGTGGGTGGCTCATTTTGCTGTCTGACACACAGCTTGTGGGTGAACCTTTAGATGAGACGGGGGAATAGGTGGAATAACAGAGACACAATTTAGGAAGTAACAGCAGCCACTGTGCCTTCTTTCCCGACATCAGAACCAAGCAGGAAGTAAGGCCCTTATTCACTAATTTGCCATGCTGGGTGGGCGAACGAGAAAGACCAGTCTGTGATTATTTTTCCCTCCTCATTACAGGAAACAGTGGCTGACCTTTTAAGCTGACACCAACACAAAGCAGCGAACTCATAAAGAGAAAACACATGAATATAGTACATTAACCCTTCTAACTTTCAACAGTCCTTATAAGGAAATTATAAGTTCCACTCTTGATTTTAGGGGTGGCTGTCCAGTCAAGCATATTGTTTTGGCCACCAATTGGATTATTATATGAATCTACCATTAGTTAGGCTTTTGGCAATTACACAATGGCAATATCTTTGTCGCTGCTTTGCTGCAAGTGCGATTATTTATTGTATTCACCCACATGCATTAATAATATTGAGTGTGTCTCAGCTATTTTGTCATTGTGCGCAAAAATACTGAACTGCAACAAGTTAAACTTCTCACTGCTTCTACATACAAATGAGGTACAATCAAAAATGTTCCGGTCTGGGCCTATAACAAGCAATAAACATACCTGATTTAAATTTGGTAGTCACCTTGTGCAATGATACACTGCCACTGTTGGAATGCTCCTTCCAAGTTTCTGTGTTGGCACATTGCTAACTTAAGGCAGCAGGAAGCCACTGACCAACAAAAATCTGGTCTATAGTCGGTGCAGTATTTTTTCACCATCATTTTACAGAATCATTTTTGTAACATGTCATATGTCACAAATTAGAAAATCCTTACAAGGGTTTTGGAAGTAATGACAAATTATGTATCCTGTTGTAAGTTTGGAGGCATTTCCTTGGTTTTTGATGGCTGTGCTAGTATAACGACGATGCAGTGGAGAACAGAGACACAGAAAGAAAAATAAGAGAGCTGCTGGGCAGTGAAGCAAAAACACTTTAGCCTGTGTTGTCCTTGTCCTGCCACTCAAAGATGTGTTGCTCTGTCCGAGACACATGTTTGACTCAATGCTAAATAGAGAGCTTTGTGAAAATCCCATCTGGCTCTTTGTCCTTCCACTGAGAACCCGTTCACATTCGCATGAGTACAAGACATTTACAAACTCAAAGTCCTTAGGACAACCAAATGCAGAGTTGTACAAAGCTAACGGAGGCTGACAGTTCACACACCCGGGCACACTCTCTTGCACAGGAACAGTCAAGTAGACACTCAGGAAAGCACGCACATAAACATTTTCAGAATCACAATGACACACTCAGGCGCACATATGCACAAGGCTAGACTGAGCAGTGGGAGACACAAAGGTGTTAAATGATGCAACAGAAAGTGCCAGGGACAAGGGGGAGGATTCGGTGTTACTGAGAGGAGAGGGATGAAGGATAAGATGAAATGAGAAGTGGGGGAGAGAGGTGCGAAGGAGATATGAAGGATCATGTGTCAGGATCTGTCAGGGTCTTTGGGAAAGGGGAGACAGATTGAAGATCTGATGCTATAATGACAGCAGAGCAAGCAATAGATCGGCACAGTAGATGGGGGAGATGGAAAGAAAAGAGTTGTTAGGTTAGACAGCGGAGCATACAGAGAAGATAGAGGAGGAGTGTTTAGTATCCTGCAGAGAAATAAAGTGACAGCAAGAGAAGATGCAGAGCAGAGAGAGGGGGGCAGGTGTGAACTACAGTGCATGATGTGCAGATTAGAAAACATAGATTCACTCACTCAAATACGCACACACACACACAAACATACACACAGATTTTTACTGCTAATTGGTGTGGCATCATTGATCAATCTCAGCCAGGGTGTGGATGTGCAGAGACAGATGCAGGCATTGGAAGAGAGCTGTTATCGGTCACAAAGAGTGAATTTTAAGGATTCCCCACGCTCCCTTGACTTTTAGCTAATCCCCAATTCAGAGAGGCAGGACATGCACACAGACTCACAAACACACACAAGCCACAGGCACTTAAATGGACAAAAAGTAGCTCGGTGCACAAAAGTCAAGGCAGAAGAAAGATCGAACTGAGGAAACAAGAGAGAGGGAGTACAGGGAGGGAGGAGGCACAGTGTCAGGCAGGCAGAGGATAAAATTTATGAGGAGCAAGTAGAGGGGGTGGGAGTGGAGGGGTAAGAGACATGATAGAACAAAGTAAGCAGGGAAGGACAAATAAGCTGTTCGAGGATACAAACGGAATGATCAATAGAGAGGAAGGGAAAGGGATGGGAGGAAGCAGGAACAAAGGGAATAAGAACTTGTCTCTTCAACATTTTTTGTCATAAGAGTTTTATGTGAAGACTAATATTGCTCTCATGTCCATGAACTAAATATGAAGCTACAGCCAGCAGACAATAAGCTTATAGCTTAGCATAAAAAGCAGGAAACATTTAGCCTGCACTGGGCCACAGGGTACAAAATATTCCTTTTAGTAGCAGCTTTAATAGTTACTTCATAGCTTGTCTGTTTCATTTGTGAAACTATGTAAAAATGACAAATTGTGGTTATGGAGATTCTTCTTATGGAGATCTGTAGTGCAGTGACCTCCAGGAGTGCCTGCTGTCAAACAAGATACTCGATGTTAATTAGTTAATATAGAGATGATGTCAGGCAGATTTGATGACCTTCTAAAGAAATTGGGCAATTTTTTTCCCAAATTTCAAGTGTTTACACTAAGCTAAGCTAAGCTAACCTAACCTAGCTGGCTTAATAGGTTTGCCTTTATTGTAACTACAAGAAACTTGTAAAAAATGAAGGAAATTTGCAAACTTGGGAGTTGGAAGGACCATGCTGTGACATTTTAACGTTAAATTCCAGATATATATGACCTGTTAAATACTTTTGACTTTGGCTTTCTGCCCCAGCCATTTTGGTGCTGACTATCATCATTACCTTCCCCCTCTTTCTCTCTCCTCTCTGTCCTCCACCTCTCATTAGACGTCTGCTCCATATACAGCCTCCACTTTGCCTATGCCTCCCCTTCCCCGCAGCACCATCATCCCCCTCCTCTCCTGTGCGTAATGAATGAGGGGGCTCCTCCCGCTGGACAGAAGTAGGTCTCGGGAGGAGTGGGGGAGGTAGTAAAGGGTGAATGCGGACGACAGAGAACTGGCCAGAGGAGATACACACTGATGGATGGCCAAAGAACAGCACAAGAGGAGTGAGGGAGGAAGAAGAGGGAAGGAGGGATGATAGGGACCTATCATTCCATTTCCCCTCTGTCTGGCTTTCTGATGATGAAGGCCATTACTCACTCAGAGAGTAGCCGCACGATTTCCTCTCTTTCTTTTCGTCATTCTTTGTCTGTCTTTGCAGTTCATTCATTTTTATGGTATACTACACAGTTAAGTAACTGTCAACAAATGGGCATTAAGAAATCATTGCAACATGTATGCTGTGATCGTCATCAGCTTCCCAAATAGTAATGAGAAAGCACTTTATTTTATTTCTTCTATGAGACTACAATGCCATGTAGCTTAGCAGTGTTGCGGCTGGAGTGATCCCATGGCAAGAAGGTCTCTATTTATTAAAATGTATTTTCTTTTATAAAGGTCCCTGGATTATTGTGAATCT
The DNA here is from genome assembly GCA_008933995.1 of Datnioides undecimradiatus. Lineage (NCBI taxonomy): Eukaryota > Metazoa > Chordata > Actinopteri > Lobotiformes > Datnioididae > Datnioides > Datnioides undecimradiatus. Next base: position 8,082,875 of record WARS01000026.1, read on the forward strand.
GTTAGCTGCATCTTTATCTTCACTATCCAGGATGAGGTTGATTTATGTTTTAATGCCATGTGTTGTGGAGCCAGCAGGGAAATCAGCTCTTGCGCTCCTCTGCATTTATACGTGCAACTTACATCAGCAGCGTAAAATAGGCAGCACACATTTGCACCCATAGAAAGTGTTGATGAGCATCAACTCTAGATGACACCCAACAACACTCAGTGTATGTTCCCTGTTACTTTGAATATGTCCTGTTGATTCATTTCTAATCACAACTTTTAAACATGATAATTTTATCCTCCTCTGGTTGTTTAACTCTTCAATTCCATGTCACTTCCACAACGTCATGACCTATTATGCTTTTTTTTTTAAATTATATGTATATATCTTGTTAAGCAACACTAGTAATCAGCATTTTGAAGCAACCAAAGTGAAAGTACTCTATATACCAAGAGACCTATTACCTTAATCTATTTAAAATATCTCCCATCAAAAGAACCCTAAAGATAGAGGCACATTTTAGAGGAAATGCTTTCCCAAAACGGGTAAAGGCAAATGTGACTCTACAGCTAGCAGTCAGTTAGCTTAGCTTAGTATGCGGACTGAAAACAGTGCAAAATGGCTCCAGTAGCTTTTTCCCTGACCAGCCAGTCTAGCTGTTTCCTTGTTTCCAGATGAGGCATCAAATGTACTGTACAGACATGTACAGAGTGGTATTGATCTCCTCAAATACCTCTGAGCAAGAACGCAAGTAAGCATATTTTCCTAAAAGTGAACCTATTTGTCTACATATCTGAAAGTGAGACCTGAGATTTCAAACAATAGTCCCTATTACCATCGACTTCAATGAGCAAAGATGTTTTGTCTCTATTAATTTAACATACTTGATACATGATTTACATTTACAGTTTCCACTGACTCCAATATTTACTCAACTATGCCAATATGTGGACTGTAGAGACAGTAGGGCCTAAATCAGCTGGACTGCAGCTTCATTGCAGAAACACATTATGGCTGTTCAAAGATGAGGGAGAATTTTTATCCTCTCTTGTCAACACTCAATCATCCACAAGAGAGAGCATTTCCACACCTCAGCCCCAACTCAATCACAATTAATGATTGGGAGGGTGGGCAGTAAATTTGGGTTATTAAAATGGCTTCAGTGCTCCACTGAGTTGGGTTAGAAGTATGTGTATAATTAGGAAATGAGCAAACACACTGGAGCGGAGAAATGGAGTTGTTTTCAATTAAGGTCTACAAAGCAGAACGCACTTAGCTGGTGGACCAGCCAGAACTTGATAGGGCTGATTGGTGCTTAAATTGACAGGAGGAGATCTCATTACAGGAGCAGGCAAAGATGTAAATAGTTATGAACCTGTGTCTATCACATATTGAGATGTGAAGGTGTTCTGGAAGCTGGTTTTTGTGTCATTAAGAAGCAGCGGCAGGGAGAACATTGGATATGAAGCAACACGAGTGTGCGCAAGTTGCATTTGTGTGTATGACATTTCAGCATACATAATCCCATTAAATGCAGTCAGTTATGGAGTGGAACGTTTGGCAGCAGTTCTGTGTTTTTCTGTTGAAAATCAGCCAAAGCCTTTGTTGTGGAGTTGGCTCAGTCAGAGCATGAATGAATGGATTAGATATGAGAGTAAGCCCCACAAGAGAGAGAGAGAGAGAGAAAAAGCTGAGGGGACAAGAAGTGGTTGTGTTTGGGGCCCATATGAACTGGTTGTGACTTTATTAATGTCCATATTAATTTCCCCGCACATGGCTGTGACACACAGAGTAAAGCCCTGCACTCTGACAACATTTGGGGTCAGAGGAAGGTGTGTGAAGAGGAAGAGAAGGAGAGAAATTAAGCATGAGGAGAGGAAAAAAGATGTGTGCTCACACAGTTGAAAGATAAAGATGACAGAATCACACTAATGCCACGCTGGCTGCATAATGAAGGTACTGCTGTCAGGAAAAATTACCACTGGTTAAAGACCAAACCAGCCACAATGCTACACACCCCACGCTGGCAGAAATGATATATGGAACATAATTACTATATCAAGATATGTTGTCGACAGAGGGGTGAAGTGCCACGTGTGAGAAAATACGGTGATTCAGTAGAAGTGGCAGCTTTACATTCATCTCTAAATTAGGGCTGAAAGGTGAAAAACTAGGTGATCCTTTTAATAAAGCGAACAGCATCTGTTTGCCCTTGTATGCCTACAAGCTTTTACACCTTATGTTCGCTGTTAATTTGGGTTACATTTGAGCTCATTGAATTTTATTTGTCTCACACACAGGCAGACTATAACCTTTTCAAATTTCCATGGGGTCAAAGGTAACATGTACATTTTCAGCTTGTATATTTGTTAAATGAGGTAAAACTGCAGGCTACACTACACTGTATAGGCCGATAATAAGCTGCCTTCTCTTACCTGACTTTAGTTGCACTCTGTGCATTTTCTCCATCTGATTCACCAGAGTACCAGAAGGGATTTGGCTGCACACTGTAGCATTAGAACACATCATCCCAGCTAATTTCACATTAATGAGAAAATTCAGCATGTATATTTAAGTAAGCTAGAGCAATTATAAGGTGATTATCTGAAAAAAGCAATAAAAAAAAAAAGCAATGTTCCAACTTGCATCATATAGTACCTCTGAAAATTAAATCACAAATACACACATACACCCACACATGCTGGCTCTGTCTTAGTAATACTGTACCCACACACACACACACACACACACACACACAGTACACTGTACCAGTTAATATAAAGGTTACTGCTGCTTCTGTGTTTCAGTTGCGTCCTGGCGAAGCCTTCACTGTGTATCACACCAGTCCTACTCTGTCCAGCCTGTCCAAACCTGTCGTGCTTTGGACCCAGCAGGACGTCTGCAAGTGGCTTAAGAAACACTGTCCTCACAACTACCTGACCTATGTAGAGGCCTTCTCCCATCACGCCATCACAGGTACTGTAAACACATGAAGCTGCATGCACATAGCATCATTTTTTTTTACCAAAACCAAATTATTATTTTGCTGTTATTGAAGCATATTTTCATGATTGAAACTATTAATAGTGCAGGAATAAATTTTAGATGCTTGACGGTGATGCCCTCTGATCTTGTTCACTGACCTCTGCCCTCCTCGTTTAATGAGCACCAGTGATGCCTCCATAGACTAAGACATTGCAAGCCAAGGCCATAAAAGGCTTACCAAATGTCACACAAGTTTTATTTTTAGGATCGTGGTTCCACGGCTTAGCTTTTTCAACTGGAAACAGGTTTACACCCAAATCTCTCCAAAGGAGATTTAAAAGGCATTCATGTGAGGTAACGAAAGGAGTGCAGCCTATTTCTGGAGAAGAAAGGGAAAGCTGCGGAAAAAATGGAAATGGCGGGTTATCGTGTCTTGAGTTCAAACCCACACACACACCCACAGACACACACATTTATTTGGTAGCAAGCCCACCCAAAGGCACGCACATACACCCAAACCACAACACCAAATAGGCACACAAGATCAGGTGCCTATGAACGTGCACACAGACGTTCACACTCAGTTATTCACATGCATCCCCAGCCTCGACAGACCAGACGGTAGAACAGTCTCTTTTTTTTTCCACCAAGAACAGATTGGTGTTCTTAGCCGTAGGGTCAGCCACCACTCACTTACATTTGCATGTGCACATATATATATACACACACACACAAAGACGCATACAGATACACTGGCTTCAGGGTTAACAATACTGCTGCTGGTATAGTTACAGCAGCTCTGATCTGATAATTTTTATTTATGTATGCTCAAGCTGAGAGAAGGGGAGCAAAATAGGCTTGGATCCAATTATCCTCATGCATTCACTTGCTGATGTCCAGCTGGATTCCAGTTTGCCTAGTTTATTAGCTCCTGTGTTTTCTTGTGCAAATGTTGGGTGAATATGTCTTTTTGTTGTCGATGCATATGGTCAGTATCATTGAATAATATCACTAAATTGTTCTACAATACAATTTCTCTGCATGTTTCATACACAGAAGGATGTTGGATCTCGCCAACAGTGGCGAAATGGATTCTATGTCTGTATCATCTTAGTTCAGTGACCCAGAAGTAATTGTATCTCTCTCAGTCTCTCAGTAAGGGCACCATTACAGAGGAACAAGCTGCCTGAAGAGATCAGTGCAGCTTCTTCAGTGTCTCTTGCTTTTACATTAAATTCATGCTATCATCTTTTGTTTATATTCATTTCACTTCAGTTTTTATTGTTCTGTCTGGTTTTATCCCTGACATTGTTTATAATAGTAGACAAGATGACGATGATTTAGGTGGGTCCTGGTCAGACACAGGAAATGGAAATGTCAGACTCTGTGTGCAAAATGTGATTATTATTCTGTTCTGGCACATAGCAATGTATGTGGAGCTTATGATTAACTGAGTCCCCCATATCACACCTGTGATTTCTTCTGATTGAAAACAGAGCCTGAGCATTGTATTAGTAATATATCATAAGTGTAGTAGTTTGTAGCTGAAAGGTAGTGTTAAGGATGAACAGTACTTTTACAAAGGACTTTTACTTGTGAATGTGTATTTCACACTTTGTAAGTAAAAGGGACCCTGTGTAACTGCTGCTTCTGACCAGGCCAGAAGGTACCTCTACAAGAACATGTTAAATGTTAAAATGTACCAGCAGCAGCAGCAGCTGTAGATTCATAAAGTCAGTGACACCCAACCAGCACAAACGCCACTACAAGCTGGTAACATATATTAAAGGTTTGCTAATTAACCACATATGCTACATGTCCTACAAGACTAAGTGAGGCTGTTGCAGCAAGGTGTACTGAATTGAGCAAAAGTGCTGTATTGCTTGTGTATTTCATTTGTGTAAAGATGGCTTCATTAGGCAGTTACATAGTGTTGTTTTAAAGTCAGGAGGCATTTGCACAATACATAGATGTAATTTTGAGAGAGATTCCATGTGACACAGGAAAAATGGGAAAGTCATACCAAACATGGAAAATTTGGATGCTGGCTTCCATCCAGATGTTGAGGACAGCTCCCCTCCTTTAATATCTCTGTTACCCACATCAAAGGGGAAAGTGATCTAAAACGGTTAAAAAGGTATTATTATTCACTTTCATCTTTAAAGGTTTGAAAATGGCCGCCACCACTTGTGTAGCATTATAAATAAAAGGTCAGATTGCACTCAGTGTTGGCCGACTGTAAACGTTTAGTGCTTGGCAGTGAAAATAGTGGCGTGGTGTGTGATTTAGCGACAGCGGCCCTGTATTTTTGCCACAACAATGTAAATATGTAGAGTCCTCAGAATAATGGTCATGCGCCATGCAACTGATCTTCAACTGATTTTATTCTGCATGCATTTGTTTATTGCCTACATTCTGTCTGCATTGTGATATGAAATGGGAGACATGCCAGTCAAGCCAGATGTGGACTTGCTGACTGGATTGCATTCCAGCTGCTGTGGCATGAATTTAACCTTGCGGTAATATACAGGTTTCCTTATAAAGATACTGTATCCTGATGCAGTTCGCAATTTTATTCCAGTTGTTAATTGTTGATTAGATCAGATGGGATGAATGCATGGAAGAAAGGTGTACAGTATACAGAGCATATACTGGAAGTGAAATAAAGCTGTAACAGTAAATGTTGCTGCAGGGCTGCATACTTACCTTATTGTTACTGTATATACAAGCTAAAACAAAATGTAATACAGAGTAGGCCTTGAGGGACAGCATGGGCTGAATTGTTCTGCTATCAAAGGTTTAATCTAAAGGTTGTTCTTTCATAAGGAAGTCTTTACCTTCCTCCCTTTTGGATTGCTTTTCAGACAGTTTTAAGTGTCATTATTGTCCTAGCCAAGGCAGTACTGCTTCCCATTTGCCCACAGACATTGTTAATAAGCAATTTATTTTGAAGCCAAATTGAGAGAAGCGATCTCTATTGAAACAGCTTTTGTTTTTGTGTCTCTTTTCTGCCTTTGACAGCACTACTTTCCCTATCTGCAGGCAATTATTAGGAGCTGTATTAAGTCTGTCTGAGGGGAATTGATTTGAGCTTCATTCATCTGCTTTGTCTCATTTGTACACACACACACATGCATACACATGCACTCAACAGACCAAGGGCAGTGGTTTTTCTAGGACAGACTGGTGCTGCTGCTGGCAAGCACACACGAGAGGGCTGTAGGGGAGATGGAGTGAAGAGGTTCGCGAGTGTGTGTGTGCTTAAAAAGATTACTGAAACTGTGCGCAAAATAAATGGAAAATTATTGTTGTTGTATCCCCGAGACAGTTGTGCTCACACAAAATGGGATGTCCCACTCCATGTGCTAGAAACATAGAGCACCTGGACTCTGAGGAAAAGTAAATAATGTACCTTTAAACCATGTGTACGCACACATACACATATCCATTAAACCATGATGAAAGCTAACTGGTTTGTCATGGTTTTGTCTCGAAGGGAGTGGAGACTTGCCCACAGTAGAGGTGGCTATTGTCTTTATTGTTGCAGCCCATGTGGTTGTACAGCGAGGTCAGGCTGACAGTTCTGTCCTCATTTGGCTCGCGTAGCTCCGGTGAGAGCTATATATCATATCTCAAAGAGCTGGTATGTGAAAAAATGAATTATTGTTGCTTCTTGATAAAATGTTCAGTACTCTGCCTATAAAGTATCAATCTCTTAACTTCAGCAAAGCTTTGTGAATGAAAAAGACCAAAAATTGACTTCAGCACAGCTCTGAGAGACTGAATTCAATACAGACTTTTCTAAAGGCTCAATACTTTTACCAAATGTTTTTTAAGCTGAAATCCTATTTATTTTGCCTCCAGAGGTTTACATAGTGCACATATGTGAACATGAAAGAAGAAAATGAAGATTGGCAAAGACAGACCTGTGGTCTGAATTGTGAGAGTGCAGTGGTCAGCAGATGAGTCAAATGACTCATACATTTTAAAACATGGAAACACTGTCTAGAAGTCCAGAGACATAAACTGATGAGGAAAGGGGATTTCCAGAGGTGGAATATTAAAACCACCTCCAATAGAGGTTAGTCAAAAGCTTCAGAAATCCCCTCTGCCCCACAATGTTGTGATGTTGCAGTTAGGGAGGTCTGCATCTGACCATTTCGGTGACTTTCCAAAAACCAGCAAGATGACTTTTTTACCCACTTCATGCAGCAAATAATCTGCTAATACAAAGTTAGCAATGCTTTTTATGCCAGCAACAGTGACTTTTCTTTATAGGTTGTCTGTCTGTCCCATATCTCAGGAATGCATCCCTGAAATTTCATCTAATTTGGGACAAACATCCACTTTGACTCAAGAACATTGGTGGTCAGAGGACAAAGGTCAAGGTCACAGTGACTTCTCAGAGCATATTTTGGACGTAAGGCAAGAATTCAGGCAGGAAACATGACAAAATTTCAAACAAATAACTAAAAGGGCAACTTTAGGAAATTATTACATTCAAATGAGTCAAATGAGTCTGAACAGACATGGATGTAAATTGCAAATTTACTGGCAGGAAGAGGCATAAAACACACAGTTATTTCTGTCAGTGTTTTCATATACAACACCGGAGGTGCCTGATAGGAGAAAGTGACTAAAACAGTGCACCATGACCTTTGTATTTAAATGATAAAAGTCTTGCTTGTCTCAGTGATGGGCCACTTTTTACTACACCTTTAACTGTGGCGCTAGGAACAGCTATAAACACCATTGCCTTGTGATATGGTGATATGGCTACACAGGTGTTAGCAGCAGTTTAAGGGGTTTGTGGGCAAAGGATTGTTCGCCTTTGTTGCTGAAATTAGGATGTGTTAAATGTTTTAAATAATATGGCTTGGGGTGTCTTATATCAGTTTCTGCAGATTTTGGTTTTAGAAGCACTGAGCCCAGGCCAGGGTCCACTGAGGATGACAACAGACCTACCGCAGTCCATCACAGTATAGCACACATAAATCTGTCCTTTGCCCTACAGCTTGTTTTATGAAATATGACTACTGACTCTCTATTAAGGATATTTATATTTCATGGGCTCAGAAAAGGGAAAAGGGCTAAAGGAGTCTTAATTCTCCTTTCATTTACCAATTTTCTCTTCTTCCCTTTGGTTTTCTTCTCTTGCACTCTTCCAACAGACACTCCTATTAGCTGCTGAGGATATACAAGAGTCATGGTTTACTATGTTACTGTTTTTACATTTTAAGTCTGTTTGCGTGTGTGTGTGTTAGTGTGTCAGAGAGAGGGAGATGAAGTATGGTACACCATACTTACATGCATACATAACTTGGGGGACTTTTTCTCTGCAGCTAATTTGTAATGCACATATACTATACTGAAACAGAGTGAAAGATAGAGGTGCAGAGGATGTACTAATGTCCACTGGAAGGAAATGGGAAAGAATGGAATGAAATGAAGAGTGAGCTGCATGAGTAATGAGTCTAATTATGATTTGGGCATCGTACAGAGCTGCAGCAGGTATGATGGATTTCTCTTCTGTCTGTACTGGTGAAGGACATAGCTCCCCTACCCATAGTAACCTGTATGTGTGTGTGTGTGTGTGATTCTGTATTACCACACATGCATGTCTAAGTTTCTCATATTGCCTTTGTGCCTGTGCAAGTGCAACTTGGTTGTAAAAGCTGTTTACTGTGGGTAATGGTATGTTAAATGCGTGTGTCCCCAGGGTTAACTGCCAAACTCTCCAGTAAAACTCAGCCACAGGAAACAGCCAGCCTGAGCAGCCTCCTCCGTGCCAGCCTATTTACTGCTACTGACTGGAAGGCTGAAGTACTAACCAGGAAATACACACCTCACGCTGGGAAATTAGATAGTGAATCTAAAACATAAGTGCACCTCTGTACTGTATATCTACACTGAAAAAGTCATGCATTTGCAAACACATTCCTTGCACATGCAATAGATAAGTCTTTTTAACCTTAATAGAGTATGGCCCTCAAAAGTCTCACGTCCCTCTGAAATGCATGCATTAGTATAAAATATAAAATATGAAAACAGACAGGGCTGTGAAGGGGTGTCTGCTGATAAATAATGATTGTCTAATAACACCAGAGATTTTAATTTATCTGGAAAGAAACTATATCTGTATTTTAGGTTTAAAATCCCACTGTATCCAGTGTACAGAGCAAACTGAAGTGGGTTTGCCTATGAGTTTGCCTGCTGTTTTCTATAGAAGCTGTTCATGGAAAGTCTTTAGGAAATTATATTACCATCAGTTTCACTGAAATGACAATATACATGTGGTAAATTAGATGGATTAGCTCTATTGACAATAATAATTATGTGAAAATGTGGTACAAATTAGTGAGGAAACTTAATCCATACCCTCCTCCTCCTGGCAGGACGGGCGTTGCTGCGTTTGAATGGGGAGAAGCTGGAGAGGATGGGAATCATCCAGGAGACGCTGAGGCAGGAGGTTCTCCAACAAGTCCTCCAGCTGCAGGTCAGAGAGGAGGTCCGCAACCTGCAGCTCCTTAGTAGAAGTAAGTAACAAGAGGGTCTGTGTGTGTGCGCGAGTGTGTGTGAGCAACCATATTTTTGTGTATTTGTGTCTGAGTAATTGTGTTTTGGCGAGAGAGGGAAAGATGAAAGCAGTTAGGTTTGGCTAAATTGAAGGGAGGCAGTCTGAGACCACGCGTGCCTGCTGTGACATACGTGGAGTTGGACATCGAAGTGCAATTGTTTGTGGCTGTGTGTGGTTTTATTGATGGGAGTTCTTGATTTGCTGCCCTGCCTCTGAATGATGGCTTCGGTAAACACTTTTATTATCCAGCCATCAATAAACTAGCTCAGTCAATCACTGCTGACCTGGATTCTGCAGTTTGATGTGGGTTGCTTCTTGCAAGACGGTTTTGGCTGTTGTGATTGTTGTAGGTGGTTGTTTTCTGTGTTCATTGATGACTGCGATTCATCAAAGTGAAATGTCCGCACAGTTTCCTCTCTCTGGAACTGGGTTTCAAATGTGAGATGGCTTGAAATCTTACAGGCTTGCAACAAAATGTTCCCTGTAGGTGCCTGGACAAATACTTCATTATTCATTATTGATCAGAGGAGAAGTCTCACAAATTCAGGTGCTGCATATTAGTGTTGCAGTGATGTACCCCTTTCCCAGTATTTTGCAATACTAAGATTGAAAATGATCACCCTACGTTCATTTGCTTGTTTCTGGTATTCAATTGTACCCTTCAGTTCTAATTCAGGTTTCATGTCTTTCAGGACAGAAGAATAAAAAAAGTATTTATTCGTTCCTTTAAGGGCCATTGTAACTTATAATAAATAATAACATCCTGTGATACTTTCTGAGACTGTTCTCAGAAATTACCATGAAAATCTTTTTGCATTTCCATGTTTTTGTATTCAGATCCAAATGCACTGAGCATCTTTGAGCTATTTCATTCACTCCTTACTTTGGGCATCATAATCTTCAAGATCATGACCTACATTCAGCTGCAGCAGCATCCTGGCTGAGCTCATCCCTCGAATGAGAGGGGAGCTGCAGCACTTAAGGGGAATTGCAACATGCTTGTTATTTTATTTATTTATTTATTTATTTATTTGCAATGCGCTGCCTAGTTTAGTACTCGAGGAGTGAATGAGGAGCAAAAAAAATGTTTTTAGCTGTTCTCTACTTACTCATGTAGCACCCTGAAGAGCAAAAAAAAAAAAATGTCTCTAAAGATGAAAAAAACAACAACTGCATAAGCATTTACTCCAAATGGTCCCATCTCCCCTGACATAAGTGGGTCTGATCAAAAAAGAATATTGTGTTAGTTCAGGCAGAGCAATGAAGTTGTTTATGCCATCAACTGATCGTTATGAGCTGATGGTAAAAGGGCTCTTACAATCACCAGCTACATTTAAACAAGTAAATGAAGTGGTCTGTGCAATCTGACAAGCTCGCATTCTCACTTTCTGATCATTCATGCTGCTGATGCTCCAACTGATTCTTTTTTTTTTCCACGTGTTTTGCTACTCACTAGAGTCTTCTTTGAGGTAAGTGCTTGACAAAAATGGTATAAATAAATCTGGGTTTGATGCCCATTTTAATCTTTCTATCAACCCACCTCAGGGACCTGACAGTATTTTTGTAGACACAACATCAGCGGCGAACCTGAGCTGCAGATTTTTTTGGAGAGCTCCACAATCCCATAGCAATATGAAAAGTGTGTGTAAGAGAGATGGAGGCAGGAAGAGGAAGATGTGATATAAAAGATAAGGAGACTGCAACCCATTTATAGAGACTAAAGCCATGTTTCCACCAAACACTTTTGTTATAGTACCCTTGAAACCTATTCCTGCAATTCCTGCACGTACCCTAAACCCTAGTGCTCTTTAAATGTAGGCTGGGTTGTTAGTGGAGCTTTGGGGGTAATTCCTGTCTGATGGGAAACAACATATGAGACTTTTATTGTGTTTTAGAAGCTGCAGCTTTTATCTACTGATACATTTTAACCTCTACTGTACATTTAGGGTCAGTTTGACAACTTATGGCTAACCTTGTTCTCTGCTCCACTGGCATTGACCATCACTTTTCAGACGCTTGTCTCCTCAATTAGTACATGTGCTACACCATGCTTTGTTTATGACAACAAGGACACAATAGATAATAATGAATGTGTTCTTGTTATGTGGTTGTTTATGCACAGAGAGACACGCTTTGTTGAGAAAAGGCTGCAGGCAGCAAAACCAGACCTGCTGCAAACCACTGACCAATCAGTCTGGAGTTGATTGAACCTGTCTGTTTAGGCTATGTCCAATACGTTTTAATTTTAGATCGACATTTAAAACAAAAAATATCTCCGTCCAGATGATTTTGCATCATTTCAGAAATAATCTCCTTCTATACCAACATGCCTGATAATGCGTTTGCCCAAAACTGATGCAAACTGCTAATTAAAAGCTTGCCGACACATGTAGGGTAGTAGCTGCATTATAAAATGGAAAATTTAAAAGCTGTTAATACAAACAAAAAGGTCAGCAACAGCTTTATGCCAGCAGTCTGGGTTTACTATCCATGTTGAATTAACCAAGGGTAGTCAGGGCTGTCATTTCTTTTCTTCTGGAAACAGGTTATGTGATAAGGGCATGACAAATCAGGGAGCAACACGTTGTGACTGATAACACACAGTCAGCAAGCAAGCATAGGTGTTTGAGTCATTGTTTCCAAAAGTCTCTATTTTTAACCGTCCAGACTAAAAAGCACCATCACAGTTTTTAAATTAATAGTCCCGACTGTAGTAGTTCCAAGATGCTGCAGCAGTCTGGAGCAAAACGTATGTTTTTTCAAAAGGAAGCGCATTAGTGTAGTTTTAGTATCGGCTCAGCTTGCATGGAACCTTGAAAGAGGGGTGACGAAGAGGCAGGGTAGTACAGAGTGGTTTGTTGTCACCATACACAACCTATGCTGATGGAAATGTATATCTCCGCTTGAAATTATTTTGCTGATTATCTTTTGACATTAGTGAATTTTACCAGCTAGAGCCAAACCAGGGATATCACTGTTGCATGTGCCTTTAGCCACTGGATGACCAGGACACCTAAACTCACTCTGTGCTAATTTATTGATTTTACTCTTATAATATTAGCTTATTCCAATTAGAAACTTGGTGTAGATAGTTTTTCTGTGACATACATGCCAATCATGTTGAATTTAATTAAAATGAATTAAACTGAAAGATGGGATGCAATTGACTGTTAAGAAGAAAGAATTAAATTGCTGTTGGACACTTCTATTAATAGAGCAATGTAAATGTAATTTGCCAGTTCAGCAGGCTCTGACTCTAAGTTACAAGGGCAAGCCAATTTTGTGGCCTCATAAAACACCTGAGGTTCACAGGGTTAGAGGGTATTCAGAGGTGATGAAGTTAGAATGGGCTGGGAATCATCTGTACAAGTGATAATGGGTGTTGTTTCAGTGCTGAAAATGAAATGACAAGTGTGATGAGGTGGAGATAAGGTGGTAGATCAGGGCAGAGGCGATGAAGGTCTGAGTGTGGACTCGAACATTAAAAAAACTTTAACATGAAATGTCAGTCCTGTCATTATCGACAACATGGCAACCTTCACTTTAGCAAAGTTCATGCACCCAGCAGACTAAACTATGTCTCTGCCTTAGCCTGCAAAACTGAGTAACTTTAGCCAAACAAGCAGAATCTAGAGGGATTTAAATATCAGTTAGTTAGTCTTTCCACCACCTCAGATTGTCCAGAGTAAAATAACTTGATACTACTGGATTTTGTACAGACATTCATGATCCCCAGGGGATGAGTCTTCTGATTTGGTTTCTGATTGTGGCAAATGTCGCAAAAAGGGTGGCATTTTTATTTTTTTGTGAAATGTGTGAACATCTGTTGGATGGCTTGTCATTAAATTTTGAAGATCTGTTGCCCGAAGGATGAAGCTTTGCAACTTGATGATGAAGCTGATGAATGACGATGAGTCCTTGACTTTTCATGCAGCATCACCAACCTGTCAAAATTTTAACTTACGTTGTGCAGACTTATATGTGGAGAATCATCCCAACAGACCTTTTTGATCCCCTTACCTTTTCACCAATACGAGGTTAATGTTTGTGGTTTTGAGTAAAGCAACTGTTTAAACAACTGTTGGAAGAATTGCCGTTAAATTTAGGGCTTACATTCATGTTCCCAACTGGATGAACTGTACCAAGTGGTGACTGTGGTGACAAACAATCCTCAGGTCAAAGTTTTAGTTCGTCTGTTCTTTGAGTTATGAACAAATATCCACAAATCTTAGGAGAACCACCATAAGCCCCAGCTGGTTTTGGTAACTGGTGCTAATGAGAAAAATGTTAGTATGTCAATGTGCTAAGCTGAGATGATAAACCTGTAAACCTGCAAAATATCAGCATTTTAACATTGTGTTTGTGAGCTTGTTAGGATGAATATATTCACATTTAGCTCAAACTACTGTTGTAAGTTCAGCCTCACAGAGATGTGACCATGGTTGTAGACACATACTGGAGGGAAAAGATGGTTTATGTTTCACCTGACAAATGTTAGGTGATATGTCTGGAGAAGCATAGTGATGTTGGAAAGGAAAGATGCCTTCTGAAGGTGCAAAAGAAAGAGCCGAACATGTCGCCCAGCGGCTAATGCACCTGCAGAATTTGCTCTCAAGCTCATCTTTAAGAAGCAGAGCACAGGCTGTTTTGGTTCACACTGTACTCCACTCAGCCTCACACACCCGTCCAGCTATTCTTCCTGAGCGATTCTCCCAATACATTTACAATTCTGGTGTGATTTAGTGAAGCCTTGTGTCATACCTCCTGCCAGGTCTGATTCATCTCCAGTGGATTTACCAAAAATTAAATATTGATCTCACAATAACTGTTGAAAAGGGGATGAAAATACAAATAAGCTCGTATGTGATGTGAGTTTGTCTCTAATCTGAGCCATGATGGACACGATTTAACACGACCAGTACAAGACTCTCATATTATTCACAGCAACTTTGTGAAGTGCTCTCCTCAGTGATTTCTTAAACCTTTACTCGCAATAAGTGCTCTTGTTGTCCCTTCAACTCCTTTTGAAAATGAAGTATGTGAGGCAAAATTAAGAAAGACAAATGATGGTAAAGAGCAGAGAAACACCCAAAGGGTATGATTTAAAAATGGAGAGAGCAGCAAAGAAGAATAGCAGGCAATTGAAAAAAGAGGACACTGAGCCGGGAGTGGAGGTGAGATGTTTAAAAGATAGAGAAAAATACAGGGGATGAAATTGACAGATCACAAAGATAAAGAAATGAGACGGTAAAGAGGTTAATGAAGGAACATGAGGAGCGAAAGAAAGCTTGCTCTGATAGCGTTTTCTTTCCCTGGCTGTGGGGCTTTACTTTACCCTCCATGCTAATCTGTCTGGAGCAGGCTCACTTGCTCAAAGCATCATAATAGCATTTCACACTCAACATGGAATCACATTACTTCTGTTGCAAATTATTGTTGAAAATGTTGTCCCCACAATAACCAAAGAGAAAATGAGAGGGTAGAAATGTGGAAAGCTATATCTGTTGATGATCTCCATGTTTTACTGACATTTGGATTTCAGGAGACGGATTTAACAACAAAATTAAAGAAGCATTAAAGGGACGCTCCACGGGTTTTATACAAAAAGGTCAGCTTACTCATCACATCGTAGACTTCTCAGCCTGTCAGAGCAGTTTTATCATGTATAACATGACTCTGGAGGGAGCTTTCTAAAGTCTGACAAAATAATCCTGGTGATGCCTTCAAGGTTTTATTGAATTATGCTCAAGACAAAAATATTTGATAAAAAAATCTGCTTAGCAAACTGGAGGTGTTGGGATATGGAAAGATGCTTGTGATGCATTATGATATGGGAATAGCAGGATTTTTAGAGCTTGACCCATACTAAGAGCTAAGCGTTTGGAAATCATGGCCTCCTCTGTGTGAATTTTGACCATTCCTAATACACGGATGAAACCCCTCCAGGGTAGGAGATTCAACAAACTGCCCAATTTAAACTCTATTTTCAGGAGAGCCAACAAATTCAGAGCCTCAAGCCAACTGCAACCTCCTAAATCACAAATTACAGCAACCCAAAGTACAGCAACAACCAAACAACAAAACAGAAGACACAACACATTGTACTACTGGCTGCAAACACTAATTACCAAAAACATCCAGATTAGCGCTGGCCTACCGCCTCTAAGCCACCAAATCTAGAAAAAAAAATACACATTGAATTTTTTTTTGTTTTGTTTTAAAAAAAAATGACACAGATCAACCCACAAAGGGTTGTAGGATTCTACTTCCTCCCTCCAGCCTAAATAAAGAATAAAGCCATGAAAAAGGGATGAACAGTCCATTGGAAAACAACAATAAAAACTTGAATGTGAATCAAGCTGGGAGAATAAGTTAAAGTCACTGCATCCTCTTAATTGATCTTCCCTTGTGGAAGTGTAATACTAAATGGCCGAAAATGTGTTTTGTTCTCTGTAAGATGAGGGAAGTGACTCTTTCTTTCCTCCTTCAGTGATCTCTCTCAATTTTTTTTATCAGATGACTTCTAAGAATGCTGTCTGCTGGCTTCTTTTTACCCACTACACTTCAATATATTAATGTATGCACAGTTTAATAAATGTGATTTTTTTCAGCAACAGCACAGGATCTGACACTTGCAGACACCTTTGTGTTTGAAACAGGAGACAACTGACAGCACTGACATAAACAGTGATCAGCAAACATTTTACGAAACGAGCATGAACTCTTAATCAGAGGTTATTTGTTGTAGACTTCATTGGAGAAAATTAGGTTATTCAGTAACTGGAGAATAGTGTGATTATCACAAATAAAACTTGACATTTTGACATTGTTATATGACATTTTGAGCTAAGAGAAAAGTTTGGGCAAATACAAAACTTTAATTTCAGTCAGAAAAAGTTTTTTAACATCATCCCCTTTTCATCCTACTGTCACATGTTGTCCAAATACCTGTGGTGAAATTTTGAGGCACTAGCTGTATATGCTGGGATGCATTTTAACTAAAAAACTTTTGGAACCCATACAAACTTTTCACTTCAACAGAAGCTGTTAACCTCAACACATATGCAGTGTTTCTTTGTGTTACTCTAAACTTATGGCAAAGTTTCAGGTCAGGGTTGAATACTTTAGAGTCACTAACAGTTAGAAAATAATGCAGTGTGGAAATTCAAAGCAGAGCATCAAAGTTGAATGCAAATGTATGTACTGTATATAGTCCCATCTACCACTTCAAACCTCACCACTGTACTTTGCCTTGCATTATTTCACAGTCTGTTGTTCCCCTCCTACAAGTAACCCTTTCATGGTAGAAAAAGCTATTCCCCTTTGAGCATGGATCTTGTTTTTGTATCTTTTTGACACTTCACTTACAGTATTTCATGTTTTTTCAGCAGGCTAGGCTGTGTTATATCAGTCAGTGAGAGGTAAGGACAATGAATTCCACAGCCCAGAGCCACAGCTCTCTCAGGGTAGAGTGAACCATTCAGGGGTTGCTGTAACATCTGGAAAACTTTGGGAGAGAAGATTCAGATCAGAGCCCAGTGGGGGATCTGCCCTCCTTCTTCTTCTGCACTGCCTCTGGTTGTTGGTTTATCTATATTATTGACTGTCAGTCCCTCCTTCCTCCTCAACACATCAAATTTTCATCAAAGTTAGTCTACGCCTTTGTGTGTAGCCATCTGTCATGTTTCAGATGCTCAGCTGTAATTAGCTAAAACAAGATGGCATTCTGAATAACCCCAGCGCAAGCCTTGACCCTACCACCCCACTCAAAAGATACGATTTCGGCAGCACCTTGGTTGCCGTGGGAGACTGTCTCACTAACCTTGTTCATCTGTGATCTTGCCCATCTTTGCAGAGCTTTACTCAGCGCTCCGTGTGGTGTCTGCCAGCTGAACTGTAGCTCTGAATTAGAATATGAATGAAACTCTGAGCGTGACAGACAGAGAAAAGGGAGGTTCATGTCAGTTCTCTTTAGCACAAATTTTGCCCGGTTGCTGTTCACCCCCCCTCCTTCCCTGCGCCTGTGCTCCTCTGCTGCACCTAGTCTCTGACGACTCCACTGGGAGCTCATTTAAAAGGATTTCTATCAGAGAAGTGGTTTTCTCTCTGTCTGTACAAGCCTCAAGTAATATCAGTGGCTTTCCATCCTTCTGCCTGTCTCTCTCTACCATTTCCTGGTTCAGGTTCACTCCAGTGCCACGTTACATCTGTCTGTGTCTAGAGACAGGTGGCGCATCTTCCTCGGCTATCAAGGGAGGGGGGCTCGGAGCTGAAATGCCAGCAGTCTGGGAGAGGAAAGTCCGCCTTCCCACTGACACTTGGTGTCATTTCAGGATGGCATGAACTGGCTGGTTGTCAGGGAAACCACCTGGTCGCATCTGTTGTTTCGAGGGAGAGAAAAAGAGATAATGACATTGAGAAAAAAAGGCTTGCCGTCACCTGCTGATTAGCTTAATGTCATAATTTCATCCCTGTGTTCTAAAACCATATTATATATTAAATTGGTGTATCTCAACATCAGCAGAGAATAATAAAATAGACAAATGTGCAGAAGGATGTTTATATTTTTTGAATTTTGTACATCTGTACTGTGACCTTAGACTGTAATCTCTGCATTTGATTATCAAACCTTTATTTAAAGATGATTTTTTTTGTATGCTGATATTTTATTGTCTCTCTATCTCTATCTCTCTACCTACATCAGTGACATTGGCAGCAATCCTCAAGCACTATCATTATTCCCTTACTTATTCAGGCAACCAGTGTTTCATACTAAATTATTGGTTGTTATAGAGGTTGTTGCTCTGTGATTGAGTGCAGCGTTTTACATGAAGAGAGGCCTGCCACACAGGTTACTTGATAATTCAGTAGAGTCTCGGGAGTACTGTGTCACATACAGATTCAGGAGGTTTGTGGGCCCCATGCTTGTGCTTTGAAAAGGCTCTCAGATGACACTGACATTTTTCCAGGGCAAGTTTTAGCACACAGGATAAAGAAAGTCATGGTGCATTGACAGGGGCATACTTCCAATGAGACATGATGTAAGCACATACTATTTCTGCTCTTTAACCTCTGCTTTTTCTATCAATGTGAATCCTAATGATGTATCCCCCTCACCCTTTCCTCCCCACACCCTTCTCTCTCTCACCACAGCCTCCTTTGGAAACTTCTCTTAGCTCATCCCTGGATCCATTTGGCAGCCCTTCTCTCTCATCCCCTGTCACAATATGTCTCCGGGAGCCATGGAAGAGCTGCTTTCTTCAGATATGTGAGCAGAGAACCAACAAGAGAAAGGGGAGAGGACGGTGCCTATAGACTATATGCCAACCCGTCTGGAGGATTCTCATTCAACACGGCCAATCTGGTTTACAGACACTGAGACAGACACAAAGCCCTGCTCAAGGCAGGGGTCCCCACTGTAACATAGTGATAAGATGTAAGATTCACAACACTAGTGATGATGTAGGCCTGTCACTGGTATATGCTTGATCACAGTAAATCTTATTTTGGTTTCCTATTTCATTTGGACCAGACTGATTTCGACCACACTTTAGGGTTTATTTTTGACATAATATACTTTACATGTGCGCAAGTAGTTTCTCGTCTCACAGCCTTTCCTCTCACTGTTTTACATGAATAACTCTCGGACATGGTTACATGTCACCTTTAAACCCAGTGATGCTGAAAACATGTGGTGTAAACATAGATTGACATGCAGCACCACCGTTCGACCACCGGCTCTAAAGTGAAGGAAACCTTTGGCTGAACTCCATCTCCCTTTGAAGCTACAGCACCATTCAAGGAGCCTGTTCAAGGAGTTAGAGCTGGTTTTGAATGCGTTTTGACTAATACCAATACAATTCCTAATCAATTCCTCACCCACAGGTCACCCTGCGTTTTCCTCTCAGGACTTTAATTTTGGAGCTGTAGGTTTGAAGCAACAACAGCAACACTTAAAGCCGAATGTCATTCCAATTGTCAGTCTTTTTGTATTGTGACTGATCTGCAGTATGTCAGCGAGAAATTAGAAATATATATACAGTATGAGCATTGTAGAATAAACGTAAATCTACGTATACTGTAAAAGTACCATAGTCTTTTATAAATGGAGTGGATCCTGAGGACATGCAGTTAATGTGATAATCACCGGCTGTCTATGCTTTATAAAGCAATAATTTAAATCACATAAGGTGGAAAGGACAAGTAGCAATGAAAGGGATAAATATTAAGAAATCTTCTTTTAATGAGTTTAAATACGAAGATGAGCTTCTTCTGAGGGAAATATATATTTTGCCTGTGACAATGGCAGCTTTTGCCAGCCTCATAACTTCTGTCTTTTGCGTGTGCTACAGTATACTGTATGTCATCTCTTGCACATGCATGTTAACAAGAAGGACAAGCCTCTGTTGTATTCTACCCACTTTCTGTCCCTGGTGTGATGCTGTGATTTCAAATGCTCAGAAATCAAGATACCATGACAGCTACCCAGATGTAAGATTCCCAGCGTGACTGAAGCGAGCACCTTTTGATGTCACTTGAGACAGCAGACAGCGATGTAAGATGAAGGCGTTCAAGTCACGTAAATAAATAAATGGCATAAAATAAATAAACTTTCAAGAAGCAAAACCATCATTCCACCTGTCCTTTTGACAAGGCGTCTTAGGGTAATGTAGGTAATTGACTGTTAAAAGGGAGAAAACGCACTGCATTATTTTTGGATTACCTGATGTACTGTAAATATTGACACTTTTGGTTTACTTTGTCACATGATTGATGAAATGTTTGAAATGCGAAAAAAGGAAAAATGAAACTGATTTATCTGCACTACAGATATAAAGATGTGGTATGGAATGTGACGAAAGCTGTCTTTTTAGAATAAACTAATTGAGATTGTTGGTCCTTATTTTCACATTGTCTTACTATATATAATCCTCTTTTTTATTATTATTCTTGAGTTTTTAATATAGAGTCAAGTACACAGACACTAAACGCATGGACACATAGGACACAAACGTTGTATCCAAACAACAAAGTACCCTTAGCAGAAATAAGTATGAATCAAAATGGTAGCTGGAGAATTATCACATCGGTAAGAGAACCGAGTCATCCTTACAGCCCTGCTCAACTGAAACATCTGGCTGGTTTGCCCATCATCAATGCTGACTGTTTAGGAGTGGGCTGTGACAGAGAGTCATCTGAAAATAGCCCTGAGTCTATGGGGAGGGATAGTTGATTTATGTACTTTGGAAATTCCAAAATAGACCAAATGGGTCTAGCATTGGACAATCCCAAAATAAATTTAACAATCCTTAGTTGTGCATCACAATATTGATATATGAGGGATAAAAGTGTATGGTGAGATTTGAATAAAGAACCGTGCAGACACAGTTGTTTTTCTGTAATGCATTTACTGAGCATATAGAAACACAAGAACGCTCTTTGCCCCATGTGTTTAATTTATTTCTTTAATACACCCGCACACATTAAAACCACAACTGCTTTTATTAAAGTAACAAGAAAGTTATTCACCTCAGTGGCCCTCCCTCCAATCCCAAAAGCATCGCCAGATATCCTTCTTATTTGTTTTTCCTTCTTTGCTACCTTCCTTCAGCTGTTTGGTTCTTGCTTTAGTTGTTCCTTTCTCAGATTCTTGCTTTCTCCCTTCCTTTATCCTTTTGGTTCATTAAATCATCCACTAATTTACGATCCCTCAAATAGTTCGTGTTTATATACATGTTGCTAGTGTTTATGAATTTCAGACTGAAAAAGAGTTTGTAAGAGATAGTGAAGATAGTTCAAAGCTGAATATAAATATCTGAATTACAAGGATTTCACATGATGTTTGCTCTGTCTCAAACTTGCACCTACACTCTGACCTGTCACTCAGGGTCCTCGAGTTGGCACAACTCTGCATGCACAACAGTACAGCCAGACACACATACTTTGTCTCTGTCTGTAGCTCACACACATACACGCACCGGGATCCAATTACTGAGAGACATGAAGCATCTCACCAGTTGATAACAAGGCACATGTATGATAAACAGATTCAGTGAACAGTGGCCTTCACAACCCTGAATATATCCACAGAGCAGATGGTTGGATGGTGCAGTTAATTGGTTACTGTTTATTATTAAGTGTCTTTTCTTTTCTGAAAGCTTGTCTTTCGTCATTATTCTCCAAAACACCCAAACGCTGAGACTCTCCATTCAGCTTGTTTATCGTTATCTGCTTTATGGCTTTGATCAGCTGGATCTCAGTCCTCTGACAGCATTGAAATAAAATGAGAAACACTCTGTCCTCACTCATCAGCTTCTGTTGAGGAGCCCTTTAGCAGCTGCTCCGGTGGAGTTGCTCAGTGACATAAACAGCTGAAGAGTGTAATTTTTCTGGCCACAGCCCAAGTGTTAATATTCAGTATACCACTACAAAGCAAGTAGATATGGAAAAAGTGCATGTGTGCTCACTCAACTTTCACTGAAAAGGTCGAAAGATAAATAACAGAATCAGCTGCCGGATGGACTTGTCAAGAGCCTTTTAGGGCACAGACCACTCCACCTGGCCAGTTTTAAAAACCATTAAGTAGCCTTTTGCTCACTCAGCAGAGGAGGAGTGGAAACATAAATCACCGCCACGGTAAAAGGATTAATCACGGGTCAAACAAGGCCCCATGTGAACTATTCATCAGCAGCCATTAAAGAGAGCAGGAGGGAGATTTAACTTTATCAGTTGGATGCACCGTGCAGGAGAATGGCAGTGCTGTCACTCCGTTGAGAGTAGAAGACCCCTTCAGGCTCGGTGTACTGTGAACAAACTGAGCTTCCTCCCTCAAGAATTATTGACATCAAAGTAGTCCTATGATGTGCCAACACACATGGCATTGCCATGGGAATCAACTACATATTTAAAAAAGACAAAGATGCTTCTGAGGCCAAAGTGTCCTCGTACAGAACTGCTCCTAATAACAGGACAGCGCTGCTCCCTAGTGGAGGATTAATGCAGACAAACATTAACCTGTCAATTTAAAATTTGGAAATCTTTTGCCAGTCAATAAAATTAAGTATTAAACTGTATATATAATCCATTTTGATGAGTGACATGATATATTTTTTCTTGGACAATAAACTAAGGCATTGACATAACAGTCCTCAAATCATTTCATTGTATTTAAGATGCCGATGCTACTTTAAAGTCATTCAATTTATCAATGTTCTGTTCTTACAAATGTCTAACTCGTGTATATGAAAATTTCGTCATACTATTACCCGTGTAGCTCTTTATGTCAAGTCTCTATGATTTAAAATAGATATTCATGTAACAAAATACATTTAAACTCGTGATTTTGTGGGCTGATAGATCACAGTAAAATTGGTACAAAAATGAGGCTCTCCTGCCCTCCTCTGGCAAAGCTAGAAAGAAATTTTACACACACATTACATCATGGTTTCGGATGATTTTCCACTAATAGGGAAATATTAGGTCATGATGACTGGCACCAATCAAAGACCAAGAGAGACCCTCTGTTGTTTTACTGAAACCAAGTGAGGTGGCAATGATACCATGAATGATTCATTTAGTGAGCTATGATACAAGGAAGATGTGGCTTTACACCATATGCTAAACATTTATTATTAGCTCACTTGGGGGGGGGGGGCGTCCAGGATGTGTGCAGTGTCTGTAGTCAACTTGCAGCTATGGCAATTAAAAATCCAATATTGCATTGATTCTTGGTTTATATCAGGCTGCTATTAACATGAGTGGGACTAATAGATTATACCTTAATTATTGACCTTGAATTTTGTGATTGTATGATAGATTGTTATGAAGGCCTGGTTTTATATTATATGCATCACAAAGATGAACAAATACACTAGCTCGTATATAGGTGTCATGGGGGACATTTCGCTTTAAACTCAGTACGATTAGCAAATTTAGGGCACATTTGTTATTCCAGTGGTTTTTGGTGACAGCTACTTGCAGTGACTGACTAAAGCACTGGCCTACAGTAAGGCAATGACAACGAATAGCCGACCACTGACTGGACTATAATCATTTTCCCTGTCTGATTTGGTAAAGCTGCAATGGGCTGGAGGACGCACGGGGAGATCATTTAGCAGCAACTAGATTAAAATACTTGGCGAGGGTTGATTTAAGGAATTTAAGCCCTGACCCTTTTTTTTTCGTCAGGAACGAGCGCCGTTACGTCGGAGGAGCAGCACGAGCCGGTATTGCAGCGAGTTTATTAGACAGAAACCCCAATATTAATCCGCACGATATAGATAATAATAACGCGAGAGTTTGCAAGTTGCTTCAAGACTGTAGTTGCAACTGTCAAAGGTGGAGTGGATACGCGCATGACCTAACACACATTACTGTAATACTGTACACGGCCGCCGAGATAATATCCGTCCTATAAAAACCCGAAATAATCCAGAGGTAAGGAACCGAGGAGTGTACCAAAACCGACCGAGATTTGGCGTTTCTGCTGATTTCCCTTCGCTTCGTTTTCTTTTACTCTAACCAACTGTCTCGCAGCCGTCGAAATTACTGCACTAAACATATTTTTGTGCCTCCCTTTCGCTTCAGCCAGCGCAAGGATTTTTTTACTCCTCCTTCGTAATAAAGTCGCCATTTTGCTTCACTGCCTATATAAACCATCCCGTATTCTAATATTTTTCCTCAAGGAGTCGGGGACCTACCTATCTTTCCTGGCTATTTCTGATATTTCTGGAGTGTTTAACGAGAAGACAGAGGTTGAAGAAGTGCCTCGTGGTATACATATTAATGCAGGAAAGGAGGAGGGGGGCAAGGCAATTGGAAACTGGGAATAAGGTGAAAGTATCCAGGATTTCTTTTCATGTGCAGACGAAATTGTAATTTCTCTTCTCCTGCCCTGCTCTTTTTTTCTTCCACCTCGTCGTCGTCGTCGTCGTCTGCAGAGTGGGGGGACCGGACGACGGTGACGACCGTCCGCTTCCTTTCAGGCCCCCCAACCCCAGTCTGACCGGTCCTTGACGCACAGCAGGTGTGATTGCCATGTAACATAACATTGGTGGAAAAACGCCCACTTTGGTGCCTGTCTCCTGACCCCCTCCTCCCTCACGTGGGTGACCCGGGGCCACCCGGCCCCTGGTGCTGGGTGACTGCCCGACAGTTCAGGTAGGTGTGGCCGACCAGGAGGAAGAAAGTGTAGCACTCTTTTCTCTTCACAACAGAAATAGGCAACTCTGTAACCTCGCTGTAGTTGACACACACACACACACACAGCATGGCAGTGTGCCACGTGCGGAGCTAAAATACTTATTTCCAGGTTGTTTTGTCAGCAGATTGTGTGAGATGTGTGTGGGTGTCACTAGGTTTTGTTGTGTCTAGCTGAATGTATGGTGATGTAGGATTGTCCATTACTTGTAGAATTAGCATTTTAATGAAAACACCAGCTGCAGTGTTAATTAAAAAAAAAAACAACGTACAAATTACAGAGCAAACTAAAAAGTGGTATCTGCTAAAGATGATTATAAAAATTCCTACTTTATAACAAAAATAATTATGTGTACAAAAAGAATGCAGGTCATTATTGAAAATCACAATTAAACTATTAATTTTAAAGGAAACCAAGTGATTTTATTGTTTCTCAGCAGTGATATTTCATCAGCAGTGATATTTCATCAGTTTATCTTCCTGTGTCTTCATCTCTCTCACACGTGTTTATTTTAGGTAGTTAAATGCTAGCTTGTATTTCTCTTTCACACATCATACAGGAACAGGAAGGTGTCATGTGTCTGTGCGTGCAGTATTTTTGCAACTCGCATCTTGCAGCCAGCTCACTGTGCTTTTTAATGTAAACATCAACAACAACTTTGAACAAACTGTGAGCTTATTATCCCTGTGATGGATGAGCCATCATCAATGTACAGTGGATAGCGTGGCGTGTAAACAGACACTGAGTGACCCCCACTGGGTGACCCTTTGTGTGCTGTTGTAATTCATTAGAAGAGTGACATGAATGTGTGCTAAGAGAAAGCATGTTGGAGCGTAATCAGTCCCACTTAGCATAATTAGTGATTGTCAGCCTTCATCCATTAGACTGTCCCATGCTGATGGGGAGTGAGGGTTCACCACACCAAAACAGACATATAGGGTTACTACGGATGATAGCGGAGTGACATTTAAAATGGACTGGTGGATGGTGCTGTGTAATCTATTGGACAGTCAACAAATTGCTATTAGCCTTCATTTTAAGGAAAAAAAACAAACAAACTTTGCCACTGACTACCTGACCTGATGAAAAGATGCATCACCTGTTTTCATAATAAAGGAAGGAAGGAGGAAGGAGCTCTGTGTCCCAGGTCTCTCTCTTTGACTCACCTTTTGTTTAATGGGCAGAGCATGGAGTTAGTGTGTAAGTGAGAATATTGATTTTGAAATGAAACATGGAAGGTCACAACCTCATTACCACTGCAGATGATGTGTGTTCCTCCACTCCGATAACCTTCAGTCTGGCAGCACTGATGAAGAAAGTGCATTGTAGAACAAGGGGACGGCATCGTCACAAGCTATTGATGCAGTGGACATTGCTAATAATGTTTTGACAAGCAACGGAACAGGATTAATGAGCATCAGAAAGCATCCCAATATTGCCTAGAGCTATCTATATCTCCTGTGTGTTTCTACCATTGCAGGCATGGAGAGCCCAAGTGGCCCCAGGCTTGGGAAGCTGTCCTCATCAGGGCTGCCAAGGGGCCGGACCCCCAAGCATGGACATCCCCAGGAGCCTGTCAGAAGCACAACAGGCCCTGAAAACCACAGCAGACACAGTGAGTGACATGCCGCCACACTTTGTGTAATGAAAACAGTGTGTGACTCTGGATCTATGCAGATTGTTTAAAATGTGGGCAAGAGAATAGCTTTTGTTTGCTGGGTCCAGGTTTGCTTTTGCAGTGATCCCAGGGTGAATTTGATGTGGTGATGTGGTGTTGGGAGTACTGTTTGCACACAACATACCATGCTAACACATATGCAGTGATTTCGATTGTGTTCTAACACATTTATATCCAATTAGCTTTCCATTTGACTGTAATCCCAGGCTAGCTGTTCAGAACTTAAACGTTGTTTCTTTAGGATTTGATCAACATATCATACATTTAACTGCCCCTGCTGCTTTTTTGAATGGGCAATATTTTACCAAGAATCAGTGGTCCCCCAGCCTCAATGTAATTCTACCCCTCTTACCACAAAAGGGCCTGGAAACTACAACATTTTTCCTCCGACTGCCTTACAGTGAGAAAACCAAACAAACAAGTAGTGCCAAGCATTGACATGAGTGAAACCCCAAGCCATCTGGATGGAGATGGAAGATTTTGGAAAGAGAAAGCCGGACTGGGGAATTATGTTTCAATCCAATAACCGGCAGATCATCATGACTTTGTTAATGGAGTCAGGCAGACTTGGAAAACTGGGGCTGTTCTAATATGACCCAGTTGTTTTGGTTGCTACGAAATAGCCAGACACACACAGCACCCACTCTAGACTAGGTGCTTCAATTTGTTTTCTTTCCGTGTTAATATTCAGCCCTGTAGGCTGGATTTGCATGTCTGTGTGGGTGCGTGCATGTGTGTGCGTGTGTGTGTGAGTGTGTGTGTGCACTGTGGACAGTAACACAAAGCTTATTTTGCAAGACAGAACAGAGAGTGCAGGGAAGCACTGGACAGTTTATTTTCAAAAAGTGGTGAATCCATTTATTAAATTGGTTTAATTTCACATCCATATCTGTCACCTGATCTTCTGATTGTTAGCAGTAAAGCACAGGCTCACAGTCTGGTATCAAAAGTCCTCATTGTACAGAGACCGCTGGCTGATGAGCTGTTTTTGCTCTTAAAGAATTTATAGTAGCAGAAAACAGTGCATTTGAATGACAGGTTTTTCTCTGCAGCCCTCTCAGTCTCTTATGTTTTATAGATTTTTTAGACTTTATTACTCAATAAACAAGATGTGTTTATAAAACAATCAGTGCAAAGTTGGTGGTGAATTTTGAGACTGAAAGCTAGAACTGAGAGGAGCACGCTTGGCTTAAGTTCACTAACGAGTCCAGCTGATGACGTGTTGATGTGTGTGTATTCAGATAATGCTATCGCAGGTGGTGATGGCTTGGTCTTTATGGGACTTTTTCTTGTAACTGTAGATTCTACTGTTCCCGCTTGCCCTATTTCGTTTTCGCTTTCCACCGTTGATTTGCTCTGACTCTCATTAAAGTAAAGCCTCTGAAAAATACCGGCGCAGTAATTATATCAGTGATTTCGAACCTGCAAAGTCTACGCTAAGGAGACTGTTTTTGTTAAGTCGGTCCTAAGGACAGCTTCCAGCTCAGTTTGATTACACAAGATAAGAATCTACATTCCACTAATGTTGAAGCCGAAAAATTGTCCTGTTTGGCTTGAAAGTTGCTCTTATCTGGAACATTACCGGGGTTTCCCTAGCCTTTAGAGAAGCTTAGTTGGTAACATTGCCAGTGGAGTGGGTTTTATGTGATTATGAGTTTTGAAGAGTCTCTAAGAACATCCAACAACCTTAAGGGAAAACGCAAGACTGCTGGAACACATGCAGAATGCAGTGCAACAGTAGGAATTGATTTAGACACAAAGCAGAGCATAAAAAACACATGAGGAATATTACATTTTCATTTCAAAAACACACTCGATTACAGTGCCGTCTGTATTCCCTAACCACGCACCGTAACTGGTGTTATGATTCACTCAGATGTAGCTCAGGCTAAAGCAAGAAGGTATTCATCGGCTGTGTCTGGAAATTCTGTGGGTCCTCCAGCGAAACACCAGCTCCGTCTACATCAAAATTCTTTACCTTTCAAACAACAAGCCCTCCTCTCAAATCCGACCTCCTTTGCTGATTACTCATCAGTGCCTGAGCTTGCTGTAGCTAACAATGAGGAGAAATGCTACAGTGCTAATCATAATGAGTCTGGCGCTAGCTTGTCTATCCCAGGAGGACTGTGAGCCTCGGTTTGGGGAAACAAAGACATCAATATCTGAGGCTCCCTGTGGAGGTTTTTTCAGTGCTCAGTCTACGCCTATTGTACACAGTGTGCTCTTCACATAACCGGGTACAACATTATCTGCCCTCTCTCCGCTGGTCATTTTTTTGTTCCTTGTCCGTGGAAAGTCCAGACTGTTGCACCTCATTGTATTTTCAGCTCTCTTGCTGGTTGATAAAAGTCCTTGTCGGAAACTTTGCATGATGTAACATTGAAGAAATCCTGTCTGGCTGCGCTGTTTGGTTTTTTTTGTTTTTACTTGTGGTTTCCTGAAATCCTTCTATGCTTTTATACAGGGCAACAAAGACTGCAAATTGGTTTTGTGTGCTTTCCTAGAGTGGTGTGGTTGAGCTGTCACCTTGCCACACCAGACAACTTGCAGGAAAGGATGTGGTCCTTGAGGGTGACTTGCTCTCTCTCTTCGTCTCTCTCTTTCTCTTTTTTCCCCTCGCTTGCACATTTTATTCATATTAACATCTTATTAGAGCTCCTGTTTTGCCACTTTTCACCACCAGAGGTCTGTTTAACAACCTACAATGAAAAGTATTTGGACAGAACTATTGCTGTTCTGCAAAATGCATTCAGCAGGACCTTTCTGCAAACATCAATGCATATTAGTACAAAAAAGTTAATGTATGTGCGTGTGCGTGCTTGACCATCCTCCATCTTTGATAAATGGTGCATTACCGTGCCTAAACCCAGGATAAAGTCTTGCCATTTGGCTCACTGATACACTGCATAAAACAGTGGTGACACCATTTGGTTTATGGACTACCATGCTGAAGCCTCAAGTTTAGCATTTTTAGACCGCCTAAGATATTTATACTCCATAGTGACTTGGTGGCAACTCAGTAGCGTCTTGTTAGTCACAAGCTTGCTAAACCCTAAAGCAAACCCTACTTTTTCATCTGTTTTCCTCTAAAGTGGATCATCGTTTACAAAATAAACATCATGCTGTATTTAGGTACACTTGAAACTAGTGAGTGAAATCATAAATTCGTCAAGAAAAGTTTACTGAAGTAAAAACTCGAGAGAAATAGGGCCATTTTCTAAAAGACGTACATCCATACAACCAGGCTCCTTCTTTGAAGCAGGGGAGATGCACTCTGATGGTTATTAGACAAAATGCAGGTATATGGCACAATGGCTTCACAGAAGCAGAGTCGTATTTTATAGTCTACATGCGTGCTTGTTTCTAAAGTGCTGTCTCTATCAGTGTAGGGAAGGTCTGCATAGGTTTACTCTATATGATTGTGGCTATGTTACTTTGTGCTGTTTATGTTTGTGTTTATGTGTTTCTGTATGTTCTGTGTGTGTGTGTGTGTGCGTGTGTGGGTGCAAGCATGTGTGTTCTCAAATGACAGTAGACCACTCTGACTGCAGGACCTTCATTTCAGGCCTGCAAACGCCATCTGCTGACCCTGCATATTTGCCTCAGCAGCAATCACTCGCTTTCCTCTCCATCTATTGCTCTCTCACACTTTCTCTCGCTCATTTGTTGTCCCATTCTCCACACATAACTGTGGCTCCTTTCCATTTCATCCTCCCTCGAACTCCTCATCTCTCCCTTGTCTCACTTATTAGGCAGTATTATCAGCAGCAGTGAATCACTGGGCCTCTAGCCTCACTGTACCAACCACCTTCCAATCCATTCCCGCAACCCTCTTCACCCTACTCCCACCCATTATCCCCAGTCCCCATCCTCACGCTTCTCACGTCTCATATTTCTTATTTTTTGTAGTTCTCGCCTGCTGATGCTTTGAGTCTCCCAATACCAAAATACATAAGAAATCGATAAAGAGCTATAGATCCTAGAGTGTTTGTTTTGGGATGAAATTGGATTCTGGCGCTTTTCTTAGCCTGATGCTGCATCTCGTTTTCGGGAGAGTCCTTTGTCATCTTTGTCACACCTTCATTTGGCAGGCTTGAGGATGGCAGATGAGAAGGAGTAGAGGGAAATGGGAGAGGAGAGAGATTGAGTTGGTGAGTCACTGTCCATAAGGAGGGCACTGCAAACAGTCTGGAGCAAGCATTGTCTGTCTGACTTATACTATATCCACTGTTATATAAACACATCCCTTTTTTATGGATACAGGGAGAAAATTCCACCATGATCTACGTCAGTTTTTCTAATTTTGGCACCAGTCAGTCTTACACTGAATCTATATGCTGTGCTTTCAGTTCACCTGTCATCATCATCCCGCAGGAATTCACTGGTCATATATGTGGCCATTCATCTGAAGCTGTTGTGATTGGATGTCACTAAACACACTATTGGCAATGGGCCAAATGGGCATCAGGCAATAGATTAGGTTTCCAATAATATGAAGCATGCAGCTGATGTGGAGGGCTGTAAAATCAATGCAGGTCTGAAGAGGCTGCTGAGGTACTGTGAGTCACCAGATTATGTAGCAGGAATTTCAAGCCCAAGCTCTTTTCTTTGATTTGGCTGCTTTAAGTGTGGTTTCGTGGTGCTAGTAAACTGTCAGCCTACCGCAGGGCTGTGTAGTTATTCCTGGCCTCTACACAAAGTGATTCCCTGTATAGTAGTTCAGTTCACTGAGGGCACTGAGAGCTGTTTTCACTAAGGACACTTACTCTTCTTAAACTGGGCACCATTAACACTTTTTAACCCTAAAGATCTGCCGCTCCAAACCTATTTATCACTGAGTCAGAGAGTTGGACAAACCTTGAGCTCTGTTGAAACAGAAATGGGTTGTGTCCTGAACAAATAGACCTATTTAAACCACTAAATGCAGAATTTTAAAAAATTCATGCTCCTAAAAGTTGTATAAAAGACTGCACGCTCAAAATAAATGTTAGTATTATTCTTCATTTTTATTACAATGTAATCTATCATTATTGTAATTTTGCTATGTTAGTCTCACTTGTACATACAGTATCTGTTGCATGGCTGTCCTGTCCTAGTAGAGGGATCTTTCCTCTGTTTTTCTTCCTGAGCTTTCTTTTAAAAAAAAAAAAAAAAAAATTCCTTGTTAAATGGAAAAAAAGAAAAAAATCAGGATACAACGATGTATTCTTTGATTTCTAGAAGGTACCC
This sequence comes from Datnioides undecimradiatus, assembly GCA_008933995.1. NCBI lineage: Eukaryota > Metazoa > Chordata > Actinopteri > Lobotiformes > Datnioididae > Datnioides > Datnioides undecimradiatus. The sequence goes on from WARS01000026.1 coordinate 8,114,531, forward strand.
CTAGGCTTGCATGAAATAGACAAGACACTATTAGGCATTTGTCTACATAGATAAAGACCTTAGACTGATACAGCTAATTAAATCTTGCGTAAAGCAGTAACATAAGTGCTCTGTCGTTGGCAGAGTGGATGGTCACACTGACCCAGATAGCAGCCTGCTACACAACAGAAAAATCTTTTTTCTAACCTAACGTACAAATATGAGCACAGGTCTTGTTCTGCACCTTTGCTTGCGCAGGCCAACAGACGTAAGTTCACGGGGGAAAAGTGCACTTCTTACGTCAGATTCAAGGCTGGAATGCCAATTTTCTGCCGAGCTGCACCACATTAAACAGCACGTAAACGTACCTGCAAATGTCTGGTTTGATGCTGTTGTGGTCTTTACTCTTCAATGCGACAAACATTGAGCACATTTTATTGTGTTTGCCAGTGACGGCGCACATTTTCTTTACTTTGTCTCTGGTTCCCTACAGAGTAACATCGACACTGAGCCTGCCAGCTGCTCAGACACTGAAATTCTACATTCAGCAGACTGAGACAAAAAGGTGCATCTCTGATGTTTCAGTCATTTGATAATAAAAACTATTGAGACATTTAGAAAACACTGACAGTTTAAAAAAAATACAATCAGATCAGCGCAGGGTTAAGCGTTCATCTGCTCAGTGGTTGTCCTTCGTGTTGGTTCATGGTCTCTAAAAACAAAATCATTTTGCAGGGAGATTTCATTTTGACTATAGGATGTTGTGAAGTGTGCAAAAAAAGTATGTTGCACATTTTAGTATTCTCACAAAAAAATGAAATAATAATTACAACAAATTAGTTTATACATGCTTGCATGTCTGTGTCAAGAAGTATATCTAAGAGACTGGCATACGGTTGTATAGAAAGAGAGAGAGAGGGAGGGCAGGAAGAGAGAGAGAGAGAGTGAGAGAAAGGAAAAAACAAAGAGTGAGAGTGAGAGCCAGACTCACTGAGAGAGTCTGGGTTTCTTTCAGTTAGTCAGTGTCTGGGTAGCAAGACTGTTCTGGTGCTGCTCCACCTCTTCTCTTCTTCTTACTCACTGTCTGGAATCAGGCCTGACTGGGAGGGTAGTATGGGGACGTCTCCAAAGAGAGGTGCGTATATGATGGGAAGATTTGAAGTGTGTGCGTATGTGTGCAGAGACAGAAAGAGAGAAGGGAGGAACTTAGAGTACAGGATGAAAAATAACATGTAGGAAAATAGGAAGTAGTAGGAGGTGTGTGTGTGTGTGTGTGTGTGTGTGTGCGCGCGCGTGTGTGTGTGTGTGTGTGTGTGTGTGTGTGGCAAAGTGCTGACGTGCTGCTAAACAGAATTCGTGAGAAAGGGGAAAATTGTGAAGAAGTTAAAAAGTTGAAAAGACAATGGATGAACTTAAAAGCAAATAAGCAGGAAGAGCTTAGAGTAATGGTTGCATTGTCTGTAAAAGATGATTACACTCAGACTGTTTTTCCTGCAGTGTGTCCAGATGTATCAGTGTCTCCATCTACTGTCTTTTGAGACTGAGCCCATAGTGATACTGAGTCTTCTGTCTGTGCAGTTGTGTCAGTGGTGAGTGGTGTTTGTATTTGTGTGTGTTGTCTTTCTAAACTACAGTATGTCTAAACCCCACTGTGCAGACACAGACAAAGGCTCCTGTGTGAGTGTTTGTCGAGGAAAACAAATGACTGTTCTGTGTACGCACCCCTGTGTGTGTGTGTGTGTGTGTGTGTGTGTGTGTGTGTGTGTGTGTATTTGTGGGCAATGTGTGCATCCTTGCACTCAGGGGTAGCAGTTGCAGGCGTAGCTAGGAGAACTCAGAGGTTATTTGAGATCATTAGGCAGCTGCCTGCACTCCTGGGTCCTGACTCTTCTCCTCTCTCCTCTTGTCTTCTCTTCTGTTAGGATTAACCAGTGTGGAGCAACAGTTGCAGACAGCTGGGAGCGAGTCATATTCTGACATTAGTTGAACAGCTGTTTTATCCCCGTGGCCTGTGCCTGAGAACCGGGGGTTTAGATTTGACACAATGGGCCTGCTTTGTTTCATTCAGAGACAATGGTTGTGATTGCTGGTGCTTCTGTGCCTGAGTGCGCTACTCATAGTCAAAGCAAGCAAAGTAAAATAAAAGACACTGAACACATTTTATTGTGTTCGTGTATTTCACCCCAGGAAAGGCTCGTTTTGCACAGTATATTTGACTTTTTCACTTTTGTATGTTTGCACCTGTGAGGCTTTGACTTGCGTGTGCGTACGAGCCTGTTTGCACTGTAGCCTTCTGTATAAGGTCCTAATTGTTCTGTTCGCTGGAAAGAGGGCCTCTGATAGTGGTAACTAAGACAAGTGGATCTTATTCCCATAGCAACAAGAACATATCTTTCCCAAGAGCAGAATTCATTAATTATGCCTTTCTTTTACAAGACCTTTATTTTCTAAGACAGGAATTAGAATGCATGCTCAATTTCCTCCTCAGCACAAGAGCTGCACCGCCGACTGCATCACCTCTCCAGCTGCTACCCAGACAGCTAATAGAGAAATGCTCCGTCGCCTGGAGAATATTAATACACTGATATCTATGCACACACATCATGCTCACACACTCTGGTAATGGTTTTGTGTACTTGCTGGTGTGTATCAGTGTGCGCCTTTATGCGTGTGTTTACACCTTGTGTCATGAGCTATTCCCAAACATAGCCAGCAGTGCTGTGCTACTTCTCATTCAATCTTATTCAGCCTGGCCGTATTTTCTTTTCTGCCTTATTATTGCGAGTACTTCTCATTCAATCTTATTCAGCCCCTCCGTATTTTCTTTTCTACCTGATTATTGCGAGTCTGAAGTGAAAGATTACATATAATCCGTCGACCTGTGTTTGTGTCTGTGCTTGAGTGAGAAACAAAAAGAAGACAAATGAGGCAAAAAGTGGGAGCTGATACTTTGTAATAAAACACAGAGGGAAATGAGAAGGCGAGGTCATGGTAGGTTAGGCCCAGAGTGTGTTTTTATAAACATTAACATCACTGACACAGAGAAATGTTTTATGGGTGAAGGCTATGCTTTCGCCAACATGACCTGTTTTTGTATGAGCCATGGTGGCATGAAGTCAATTCATTTATTTGATGAAAAATCCTCCAACCATTTCTGTAATCCTTGTAGGCACACAGAGTGCTCTGATCCAGTTTGGGACCTGCCACAAATGGAGATGCACAAGGCATGTGCACATCCTGTTGCTGTTTGTCAATAAGTTTTGCAGCTGAATAAAGCCGTTGACTGACATAATGCCATGTTACTCAGCTTGGGGAATTGAAACAGATTCAAAAGAGAGCCTATGCAAGACCGCTGCTGCATCCCACTTCACAACAAAGGACTATCATCTCTACTTCAAGTAGTTTCCCTTTGACATTTTCTAGATCTGATATGACTCAATAGGTTCTAGCCGCGCCTCTGTCTCCTGCTTGCTTTGTTTCTGCTGCCGCTCTCCGGTCTTGCCAGATCAATGCAGGGGAGTTGAGAACACATGTAAAGATATATCATTCTGAGGAGCAGAGTACAGGCTCAGCTTCTACCTGCAGTACTGGCATTCAGCATTCTGCTTGGTCAGAGGAAGAAGTCATCTGCCTCTGCAATTCTTGCCTGTCTCCCTCAGCATCCCCTGCTCTCTCTTTGTCACCCCCCACCCCTCCCCCTCCCTCTCCTCCTCTCCACATGCATGCACTCATCCCCAGCTCTCCCCATCTTCCCTCCCTCTCTCAAGCAGCACTGTATAGAGGAAATAGAGTGCAGGGCTGATAGTGCAGAGGTCTAATTGTGGCACAGAAGAGAGCAGTAATGAGCCAGTGCACTGCTTGTCCTCTGAAGTTCACATGGAGAAAGATGGAGAAGGATGTGGGGAGAGAAGAGGAAGGGAATGTGAGAAAGCTCCACACAGGGTGAGGAAAGAGGGAAGCAGCAGGATGAGAGATGGAGGGAGGGACCAGCAGAGAGAGAGAGAGCTGAGGCAGTCGGTCTGCTGTGTGCTGTGTCAGAGGTTCACACAGGCACCAGCAATTTATAGCTGATCTATTTGGCTCAACAGCAGGCCTTCACTGCCCTGTCTCCCTCTCTCTCTCTCTCTCTCTCTCCCTCTCTCTCTCTCTCTCTCTCTGCCTCTCTCTCTCCCTATCTCTCTCTCTCTTGCACAGTCATGTTTCCATCTCTTCTGAGGACATGACATTCATTTCTGGGACACATACCTCAGACTTAACCACTATTTGCCTAACCCTAACCCTTATGATCAAACATTTAACCAAGTCTTTGCCCTAAAATTGAATGATTGACACTGTGGGTAAAGTCAGGAGTTTATGTCCCCACAGCATAAGTAATGCATCCCCACACTCTTTTCTTCTGTTTCTCCAACAATCACACAGAAGATCTCAACATTTCTTTCTCAGTGTATATAATTATTTTGTCATATGTGTCAGTATTTAGTTGTTATATATGGTGGGTTCAGGGGTTTTGGAGGGTTGTGAGATGTCTAAAGCACCACTCTCAAATGTATCCAGAAGTGCAGACTTAAAGGCAAAGTTGTGTTTTAGATCAAGAACATGGCAAGCTCTGAAAGTTTCAAGTTTTTAGGAATCGTAATGTTAGTCCTTGTAATTAAAATGTTCTTTTCCATGAATGTGAAGCACTGGCAGTGCTGCCACACTAACTTGGAAATGGTTTTCTCTCTTATTTTACCAGGTCCGGTGTGTGATGAGCCAGCAGAGGGGAAAAGGAAAGGTCGTCCTAAAGCAGAAGTGCAGGAACTGAGAAGCATCCCTGTGAGTACCCCTCTTTGAACTGAGTGGGTGTCTGAAGTGGGCTTCTATTTTTTTCCTGCACAGAGTAGGCAGCTCCCCATGAATATGCACAGTATACAGTACAGTATAGCGATAATTCTTGCTTGTATTGAACTCTCTCTTCCTCAACCCCCGAGCAGGCCCATATGATAGTACAATGGAAGGAAGAGTTTAAGCGCCGGTCCAGGGTTAAGTGTCCGTGTTCAGGCTGCTGGTTAGAGTTTCCCAGCATCTATGGCGTCAAGTACCACTATCAACGCTGCCAGGGGGTGAGTCACTAACCTCTGTTCTTTCCTGCTATGCGGCTATTTCCAGAGTAGATTTAACAGTGGATCACAGTAGAAATATTAGAAAAAAGGAAGAACCAGTCAGGGTAAACTTCCAGAAAATTTATAATGCTCACACCCCAATATTTAGTGATTATTGTCCATACATGAGCAGTCAGGCCGTGATTAGCCAACTGAAGCCTTCCAGTAACAGCTACCCGCTGTCATTTTATTTTGCCCAGGGAGGAAGCTCACTCTAAATCCCCACTCCTCATGTCTGTGTTTGTATCAGGCCACCGTAGCAGAGAAGCTGAGTCACGGCTGTCCTTACTGTGAGGCTGTGTTTGCCACAAAAGTGCGCCTGCAGAAGCACAAGTTGTGGAACCATCCAGACAGGGTTAGTATGGAGCCCAAGGACGAGCAGCCTAAGCTTCAAAAGACCCCTGTCAAGTCCAACACCAAGAAAAGGTGACTGGGATTTACAGCTCAAATTCCCACCCACACTCAGCCACATAATGGTGTTAGTAACGTCATAATGCTGACTGCCCAAAATTGTCCTCCCTCGGTCTGTGAATTCAGGCCCATGGAGAACAGTCCTCCCTCTCCCGTGTTCTTCAAAGTGAAAAAGACCCACGAGGTGTCCACACCCTCTCAGAATGGGGAGCTGGCCCACCAGAAGAGCGAGAGGAAACAGCACAGCCACAGCCACAGCCAGCATTCACAGCAGATCCACCAGTCGCAGCCGGTCCAGCCTCAGTCCCAGCAGTCCCAGTCCCAAAGCACGTCGTCTGATGCGGGTGGCAGTGAAAGTGAGGGTGGCAGCCTTCCCCCTCCTTTCCCTGACGAAGACCCAGAGCGAATGAGGCACAGTAAGACTGCAGTTTATCCTTTTTTTTCTGTAGAAAACCACATATTTGTGTTATACACTGTCTGTGTTTGACCATTCCTTGCTCTGTGTTTTTCTCTTGAGCCAGGACGGAAGCAGAAAACTCCCAAGAAATTCACTGGAGAGCAGCCGTCTATATCTGGAACATTTGGACTGAAAGGTAAATACAAATCTCCCACTTATACCCTGTGGTGCAGATGAAACAATGTTTTCTAATGAACACTTGCCCCTAACAATCAGACAACCAGTCATCTCCTATGGGTTGTTGAGATTGTTACTATGAGGTGGCTGATTCATCATTGATTACTGACAATACAGCAGACCACAGGTTTCCTATGATGATTCACTGAATACTGGAAAACCTTTGGAAGACGTATATATTTATCACGGCTTGATGAACAGTATTAGTATTGTGGGTTGTAGGCTTGTGCAAAAGAACTTCACACCATCGTGTGATTGGCCTAGACAAGTGATTGCGAAGTAGTGATTGCTCCCTACTGCTGTCTGATCAATGGTGCTGGTCTTTTAACAGTGCTAATGTAGCAACTGTAGAGGTGTTTCATATCCGGCTAAACGAATCAATGACTCACACACACACACACACACACACACACACACACACACAGCTTTCCCAGTCTCTGTCTCATTCATATGCTGAAAATGTTCAGTGACTCATGTAGCATACAGAGGGCTGTAAACTACTTATCGTCACTTATCAAACAATTCATCCACACATTGCAGGACTGACTGCACACTCTTGCTCTCTTTCAGTCTCTGCATCACTGATTCAGGATAACTCAAAACAGCCTCCTCTTCTAATTTTTCTGTCTCTCTTTCAAGCGGTTTTCTTTTTTTCAACATCCAGCATCAACTTTCCTTCTTTTTGTATTTGTCCTGTTCAGCATTGTCCTCCATCTGTCCCTCTCTGCCTGTATCTCTCGATTTACTGTGAGTGCTTTCAAAGGGACTATTAATTACTACCATGGCTGTTTGTCTATGTTTTAACATTTGTGTGTGTTGCAGGTATGACAAAGGTGGAGGAGAAGCTGAAGGCAGGCCGGGTTAAGAGACCAGAGGGGAGCGGGTTCAGTGAGGAGCCCCAGAGAAGACCGACTTCAAGTCAGTCCTCAAAGAAAGACCCAGCGGCAGCCAGCTCTGGTGAACACCCAGATCAGTCTCTATCTATCTATCTATCTATCTATCTATCTATCTATCTATCTATCTATTTATCTATCTATCTATCTATCTATCTATACCATCATCATATCATCTTATAGCATGGCCTTATTCCTAAGATACATAATAAACAATACAAAGAAGGGATATGGGGCAATTCAATTACTGATTAAATCAATCGATCAGTCAGTCATTTAGTATATAAAAACAAAAACAGAGAAATTGCTCATATTTGAGAATTGGAGCCAATGAATTATAATCACGTAAGTGGTTATTAAACTCAAGGACCCCTAAACTGATACAAATTAGACCACAAATCTACATTTGAGAAGATTTTTGCTTCTAGATGTTTGATTTCAGAAACTGAAAACCCATCACCAAAAAGTGGTACGTAGGGATAGAATGAGTGTTTTATTCATCAGTTTTCTGGCGACCCTCTGGAAAAACCTCAGGGCTCCCTGTGAGTCCCTGGACCACACTGTAAGAACCATTTCTTAGAATATTATTTGATCATCAAAATTGATATTGTATATTTAAAATGTTATAACACTAATGTAATATTTGCCAGGGATTATTTTCCATCAATGACTAAAACACTACACATTACCACTATAAGGATACAATACCAGTTATATTTTATTAGGCTAACACTCCTTCCACGTTTCTAAGGTGCTGTTCCCGACATGCAATGGCAGCGAGCGATCTCAGAACGAGGTGAAGTGGTCTGTCCCACCTGCTCCATTGTCACCAGAAAAACTATCCACGGCCTCAAGAAACACATGGAAATTTGCCAGAAGGTCAGTGGGTGATACAGCTGTACATCAGGCTGCGAGCGGGTGGGTGCACTGTCAAAACTTCTCACCGAGCTTGGTGTGAACCCAAAAACAACTGTTTTCCTACTGGACTACACACGTCTTAGTACAATCTACCTTTAACTGCCTCTGTCCTCTGTCTTTAATATTAAATATCATCAAAGACTAAACTTTTGTGAACCACAATTGTTTTTTTTCTGAGTATGACAAAAAGCTCTCTCAACTCAGAGCTGTAATTTCCACATTGGCCTATAACTTGACTGCAACGTTATTAGACACCTCTCCCTAAGGACCCCATTGTGCAGAGTCTGGGGAGCCTTTACAGTAATAATATTGATTGGATGGCTTTAGAAATAACATCGGGCAGTATCTCAGTACAGTAACCTCAACCATTTTTCTCATGTAATATCTTTTACTCATCTGCAATGGTATGAAAGCTAATATCAGTTGAAATGAGTCAAGTGGATGGTCTCTGTAAAAGTCTGTGGTTTATTTGCACTGCACTCAATTATGGTCAGTAATAATAAATGAGATTATAGTGGATCCCGGAAGAAGCTAATCCCACAACATTAGATTGAGCTTTTCTAAAGAACAAACCAGGTGGGGCAGTGGCCTGTAGGCCCTTCGAGAGACATGTTCTTACAGCCCTTTTAAAGGCTCTTTGGCCCAATGGCCCGTGTGACTCTATTAAAGTGACAATCTGCCATTAAACAATGAAAGAATCACCACATTACTACTGGGTCACTCACCATCAAAACACCTCTGTCTCCAAATCAATACCAAGGCGAGGAGAGACATCTACAGAAGGAAACACCATGTGTTAAATTGGCTCTTCAGGTTCCCAAAGCTGCCTGATTTGTCCTTTGTTGACCGACATTGCACACTTATAGTAAACTCTATTAGATTACAGATGAAATGTTGCTGTATTGATAGATCCAATAAAGAATATAGCTGGCAAGAATGGGTTATTTGTTAGTTTCCTTTATAGAAATGTTATTTGATCCCCTGTTTGGCCTTCAACCCCATCAGCTCCAGGATGCCCTGAAGTGCCAGCAGTGCCACAAACAGTTCAGGTCCAAGGCCGGCCTCAACTACCACACAATGGCTGAACACACCACCAAGGTACATCACATGCATGTGCACACGCGAGCTTATAATTACTAAAGCTTGTTTTTACCTTGTGAATCTGTGTGTGGGTCATCATGGCAAACTGCGGTCCTGGACACAGACACGAGGTACTTGAGATCAAAATAATGGCCAAGTGAGAGGAACAACTGTACGTACTGAGTACTCTTGTAATAATATAGTAATGACCACTGAGTAGGCAACTCATGGGATGTCAACGTGTTGACAGGCCTTGCAGCTGGAGTCTCTGCTTCCCTTTTGAGTTTCTTTTTGACTGATCTTTGACCCCCTGTCCATCACTCAGTGGTCCAGATGAGGATACTTTGGGGACTCAGAGAGCTTATGTTTCACAAGTGTCACACTGACCCACTGAACAGGGTAGTTAGTTACTGGACACCACACCAAAGCACTATACCACTTCAGGAGGATGTCAGACTTGCACTTGTGACTCTATGTATGGACATCCACCGTACTGCTAGTGTCAGCTTTCGCTGTGTTTGGTGAGGTGTGTCCTGCATGTAGATGTCTACTCATATAGGTATGCACCTAGATCTGTTTCCCATAAGTTATGCTACATTTTATCTGTTGTATATTGGTTGTCAGCTGCTAAACATATTTCTCCGGAACTGTGATCGCGGTGTTTGTAAAGGATCATACATTTGAACTGGTGATTGGTGTTCTTGTCCTTGAAGTGTTCACGTTTCTTTCTGCAGCTGTCTTAACTCTGACAGCAGAGAGCTTCATTAAGATATTATCATGACACTCTTGCATTAGAGCAATGGTACTCCTATGAAGTTTCCTGAATAATTCAGCACTGCCTGTTTCAAAAAGTATCATGAAATATTAATGAATGTATGGGCACAGCAGCATGCAGCAAGCATGTTTGTGTTTTTTCATTTGTGCAGCGTGCTTTCCAGCAGTAAATGATATACAGTATTTGCAAGTGTCATGTGTGAGGGGCTTTGGGTGTGTATGCTTGTCAGTTTAATAGTGATGATAGATGGCTGTGCCATCTGTGTCAGCCAAGTTAAACTGTTTGATACTGCCATTTGTCTTCAGTCTGGGCCTGTTGTGCTCTGACCTTATTGGCGGCATTCCAGTCCAGCAGAGCAAAAGACAGCAACCATGTGTGTGTGGATGTAAGTGAGTGTTAACACTGAGTAGTTGTAGTAACTTTAACTTTTTTCTTCAGGTTTTCTTCTCAGATAATTAAAATGTTTTTGATAGGCTGAAAAAACTCACCCTGTCTTAGTGCGTTGGCATCGGTGCTTGTGCTCTTAAGTAGCTGCTGATCAAAGAAGACTTTTATCATTAGCAGGTTTTATTAGTTTTATACTGTTTTTTTCTTTTCTATCTACAAGAAGGGAGAGAAAACTTTAAGCAGTAGTAAATATCAAAGACCTCAAAGTCTTGAGACATAGCCTATGGCCTTTTAGTATTGTGCTTTTCTACTTTTATGCTTTGATAGTCAAATAAGTAGTAACTGCATTATTAATTGTTGCTTGTTTTATATATTGTTGGCGTGTGTTTGAGTGTTTTACTAAATATGACTTTGATGACATTTTTACGTATTTATAATAAGAGATAGTAATAAGAGATTTTGTTAATGTAGTCTCATTTAAATAAATCAAAAGACATTTATTTTGTCTTTGACCAGGCAATTCTTTTCTTCGTACTTATGTTATGTATGTGGCCACAGTGGGACAGCTAGTGCTTCCTTGGTCATTTTATAATATATTCACAGAGATGTTGTTTGAACAAATTAACTGATATATTGCATTTTTCAATGTTCCAACTAGTTGGGACAGTGTCTTTACTCCTTTTTCAGCCTCTTCTGTTATTATTTTTGTTATATCTGTTAATGTTGCTGGGTCTATTAGCGTTTGTATCGATTTTTGGGGCGTTTCTATTTAATGCATTTGTTCTTCTTTTCTTGTGAGCAGAGCTTTCATTCCACGATCTGACTTGGCGCTTGCACCAACCCCGGCACCAATGTGTTGTCAGTGCGGTCACGTGGCACAGCCCCAGTGCAGTGTGGGGAAAACACAGAGGGCTGACAGAAGGACAGGGGTCACCCACTGAGTTTGACCTTGATGTCGCTGTTGCTACTGTGATACCGCCGCCTGTTCTCTCACCCTCTTTCTCCTGCGCTTGCTCTTTTGCTCTTTCTGTCTCTGATAGAGGCATTAAGAATACATGCTGATGTTGTTTAATGCTACCACCCCTCCACCACTCAGTGTAAATCAATGGCTGAGCTGGTGTCTGTTCTTTTGCCTGTAGGCTTGAGCATGATTTACTTAAAGGAGTGAGCAGCTCTGGCAGTATCTCAACTCCTGCTTGCCATTACCGAAAGCTAAGGTTGTCTCTCAGCCATCTCAGTTCTCTCCCTGTGTGTTAACACATGAGAAAACACATGAAGTTCACTCCACTGGGACTCCTCACTAAGTCCAGACTCTCTCCAGTCCCCTGCTCCTCTCTTCTTTCCCCTCCCTGGCAGCCCCACCGTCTGTTGTTCTGGTCTTGGCTGGGGTTTGGCACCAGCCCACACTCGAGCGAAAACACGAGTTTGACAGTTGTCATAAACATGCCTTGAGTAACAGCCTCACCATGAAACCATTTAATGATCCTGGCACAGTATGAACACCCGAGATGGAAAACACATTTTCATCACCATTTTTTTTTCCTCAGTCAAGAGGGAGGGGGAGGTGTTGTGGTGGGACACGCTTATGCGACGTTGTGTTTGTTCCCCCTCAGCCCTCCGGGAGCGAAGGCCAGACGGGCGACAAGCACAAGGAGAGAGAAAGGCTGCGTCGAGTGCTCAAACAGATGGGACGAATCAAGTGTCCTAGTGAGGTATGCACTCACTCTTTCTTCCTGTGTCCCTTTCTCTTTTCCCTTTTCTCATTCTTTACCATGTTTGCTTTCTTGTGTCCTTCATTTCCATTTGTCTGACTTTTCTGTCTTTCATGTCACATTTTCCTCTCTCCCCATCTGCCAGTTTCGATTTTGTTTCTCCCTTTTCCTCAGGCTCCTCTTTTTGTGTCTGCCTCCTTTTACCTCTCTCCCTCCTTTTTCCTTTATGCCTTGTTCTTGACATGTTGCCCAAAACCACATCAACACTCTGCTTCCCATTACTCACACTAGAGTGCAAAAGGCAGTGAGAGGAAGAGAAAGAGCTGCAAAAAATAGACTCTCTACTGTGACATGTCCTCACGCTGAAAAATGAGCAGTTTCCTCCTGTTTCCTCTGTCTTTTTAACAGTAACTGCAAAGTATTGACCTATTGCCTTAATACTGCTCCATTAAGCCGACATTTCGTTCCACTTACCCAATTTCCTGCTTAATGTATGTTTTCATTCTGTCTCATTTCTGTCGCCGGCCTCACACAATCACACAAACATTATGTGTGCAAACACACACACGTACACAGGGCTGTTCAGCCCACTTTTCCAGTCTGATGGGCTACCAGTACCACCAGAAACGTTGTGGAAGAGAGTTCTCTGACGATGAGAGGCCTGTGTTTCTGTGCCAGCACTGTGGAAAAACGTACCGCTCCAAGGCTGGCCGAGACTACCATGTGCGCACCGAACATTCCCCAACCATCACCACCACCATGACAGCCACCACCACCACCAATAACAGCAAGGACAACATCACTGACACCAACAACAACACTGGCAAAGAGAGGGTAAGATCATCTTGGAGGACAATAGATTCCTTCTGTTTAGAGTATTTTTTTTACCAGATTTTACTGTAATAACAAACAGCCAAATTTATTACCCACATTTTGACTCAAAGGAGTATCATGCTGCTTCTCTAGGTGATCTCTGAGGAATCTCCATCAGTAGGCAAGAAGGAGCAAAGCCAGCCTGAAAAGAAGGATTGGCAGGCGAAAGCACCATCCGGACAGCCTAAGGAGAAGGAGAGAGAAGCCAGGGACAGGGACAGGGAAAAGGAAAAAGAGAAGGAGCGAGACAGAGAAAAACCAGCGCAGAATGAAAGTCAGGGGGACGACTTTGAACGGACCCCAAGTGGCAGAGTGAGGCGCCGGTCAGCTCAGGTAGCAGTGTTCCACCTGCAGGAGATAGCAGAGGATGAGCTGGCCAAAGACTGGGGAACCAAGCGCCGCATTAAGGATGACCTGGTGCCTGATAGCAAGAGGGTGAGGACAGACAGCGGATGTATTAAGCACATACGATCCACATTTCTAGCAGACATGTAGCCATAAACACTTTTCTAATCACCTCACACACAGGTCTGGGTACAGACATACAGCAACATTATGCACGGCAAGTCAGACACCTTCACCAAAAGAGCTATCTACAACACACACTCAGTTACAGGAACACAATCCGGATTACACACTGGGACGTGTGAAGGGCAGCATTTACGTAAGAAGATCAAAATGACGGTTCTAAGTGGGAAGAGTGACATTAGCAGATAGATACTGATATTAATGTTCTCTTTTATATAGTTAAACTACACTCGTCCTGGCCTTCCCAACTTCAGCCCAGAGCTACTAGAATCCTGGAAGAACCAAGTCAAGGAGAAGGGCTTTATCTGCTGCACCAATGAAGTAAAGAACATAAACTGGTTTTATGTATTTTATATATTTTCATTTTCCATATTTGAATAAAACAAGGGGGTTTGTTTGAACGTTAAACACTAAGTTTATAATAACGATGCTGATTTCAGAGTATAGACTCAGTGTTGCTTTTTCTGTTTTGTCTCAGAACTGTGAAGCTGTGTATTCCAGTGTGTCAGGACTAAAAGCCCACCTTGCAAACTGCAGCCAGGTATACACGCTCACCTGCACTGACCTGATTACCTGATTTGTGTCTGTAGACACTTTAGTAACACACACTTGGAAGTCCCACAGAATTTTAACCCAGATCCATACTTTAGTTCATAGGTAGGCCAGGTTTTTCATCATCACTTCTGTTTTTATGTGTGTGCTTCTGCAGCCTGCTGAAAGAGAAAATAAAACATACAATGCCATACAGCACAACAATAAATCTGAAGAGTGAAAAAAGAGATTTCATAGAAAATTGACTATGAATTTAGACGAAAAGGGAAAGTTCCAAAATACAAGAATTGCAAGATGTATATCCTACAAAAATGTTGTAATTTAAAAAAGCCATAAAAGATGTTACAGACCTAATTTGGAAACATCATTAAGTTAAAAAAAAACACAATGTGATAGCACAGCAACCTAAAGGGATGAGAAAAAGAATGCATGTTTTAATTTCTGACTTCTGGAGTTGACTGATACCTCCAGGCTGTAATCTGCTCTCCAACAGGTGACATGCTGTGGTGTTAATGATAATTGCTGCAGAGTCACCAAGCATTGCTTGAGCTGAATAACACGAATATACACACTATGTGTGTATGCGTGTGTGTGCTTGTCGTTGCAGGGTGGTGGAGAACTGGGGAAGTACACTTGTCTGATCTGTCAGAAGGAGTTTAGCTCAGAGAGTGGTGTAAAGTACCACATCAGCAAGACACACTCACAGGTGGGTCAATCTCTGCTCAAATCTTTGCAAACCTCTCTCATGTGCAGCCTTTCCATTTCTGTCTGTATGCATTAAAAACCAGCTGAGCCACAGATGACGGTATGTTGATCTTGCGATAACAAAGTGTAATATCGTGAGGAAACAAGGTGCTTATGTTGTGCAAATAAGTGAACCAAACATGTGGGAGCGAGGAAAGAGCAAAAATAACGAGTTTTCCCACAGCATAACAGCATCTTAAATAATTACCATCCAAAGTCACTTGACATGCTAATCACAAAAGAAAAGTTATAAAATTACATACCTACTCCTGTCACTTAGATATTGAGGTGATCAGTAACAGTGTGTTTCATTGCCTTAGAACTGGTTTCGTGCAGCAGCCAGTCAAGTGGTCTCCAGTAGCAAGAGTAAAGTGCCGGAGAACAATGGGATCAAAGCTGAGGTGAGGAACGGTGCCACCACCGGTAAGAAGAGGGGCCGCAAGCCCAAAGAGCGCCCACCTGAGGCTGCGCCACTCCAAACAAAAACTGAAGCATCTACCACTACTCAAAACTCAACCCCTGCCGTGAGCCCTTCCTCAGGCCCAACACAGTCCCCTTCCCTGATCCCCGACCCAACGGACAGTGCTAATTCAGGCCACAACAGACAGCCCACGCCCTCTGCTGCCAGACGAAGCAAACCCAATAGGCTGTCATTGTCAGAGTAGCTCTGCTTTTGTCGACCCAGGAGCCAGAGAGGATGCTTACTGTAAATGTTATGCCAGGAAGCTAAAAGACCTTTATAACTCAACACAAGGACTTGGCACTGAGAAGAAAGTTAAATCAACCATTAGGAAGTAAAACATTAAGTACAGACTTCAAATCTTGGTTTTGAAACCCCAGAGTTAATGTGTCTGCTGTTATAAACAATAGTCATGTAACAGTGTTTTATTTCTCCATTCCACTTTTGTCTCCTTTTTAAGGCACACAGTTCAGTTTCTGTACTCAGAGCAGAGGTGTCAGCTGTAATCAAAGATCAAAATCCAGACTTCTACATGGCTAGCGTTTTCTAAACAGAGGTAGTAGTCCAAACAGAGTAATTCTCTCTACAAGATTCATGTTGTGTTTGAGAGGTTTTAAAAAGGATATTCTATTAGCATGGTGAAGTCATTTAATGATAGCTAGTGTTTTCACATTTTTTTCACAGATATACTGTACTGTGTACATAAACAATATCTATATCTATATCTCTATATACTCAAAGCAATGATGCCATCTGTCATTTTGAAGCCTGACACGTCCAATTGGATCATGAGCAATCAGATTTTTTGCAGTGTGTGCTGTAGTGCAATTTTGTTTTGAATCTAATATTGTGATTTCTTTTATATTTTTTCTTTTTTTTGGGTCATTTTTTACTTTTCATGTTTCAAGTAAGCAAATGTCCTATAAGCTAAAATCTTGGTCGGTTGTTAATCATATTCCACTTTGTTTTTTCTACAGCTATGTTGATGTCATTTCAATATAATTTGTTTTTCCTTTTTTTTAATTACATGAGGCTAAAAGGTGTCTGCTTTGACAACCATGATTAAGTGTCAAAAGGTTACTTTTGCTGTTCTTTTACACTGAAGTTTCCCCTGCCCCAAAAAGTGAGATTTCCATCTGTAAAGTATAGGTTAGTTACAATAACACTTGATATGGCATTGTTTAATTGATTTTAAACAAAAAACTTGAAGCATTTTGTCTAAAATATGACTGGTAAAGCTAAATGTTGGACAGAAGGGTGGATTTTGTGTGAAACTTGTTGCACCATTGCAGCACAATCAAATGATGTGACACCATTTAAAAGGAGGCCATATTTTGGCTCCTGCTTTAGCTTGAATCAAAGAGCTGAGGAGAGAATTTTAAAAAAAACTATCTTTTATAGAGAGGTTGAGGAAAATAATCTTTTATTAAACTGAAAAATTGCAAATGAAGAGTAACATATAATGATGTACATGAATTAATTCCTGGATGCTCAAAGTTATCGCCTTGCACTTTAACCCTTAACCCTTCTCGCTCCCCTCTTGTATTTTTGCACTCCAGGGGTATTCAACCTAACCTTATGGCTGTCAGGAGTGGGAATATTTTACTTAAATGAAAACTAAATTTGTCTTTAATGGGTAATGAGCAGCATGGTTAACTCCCTAGATAGTATCTGTAATCCAACACGACCATATAATTATGACTCCCCATATAAAGCCATAACTGGTCTTGTTGAATTTTAAGGCTGCTCTAATGTTAGTTTAGCTTCAGACTTAAAAAAAAAAAAAAAAGAAAGATTATAATCCAATATTATTAAAGGACTTTTCAAATCTAAAATATGTGCAATCAGAGAATATTTTCACTTTAACATGTTTAAAGTAGATACTTGAATCCACAGTTATAGTAACGATTTGAGCAAATGAAAACTCCATAAATATTTGATTTATATTTGCAGTCTATGTCCATAAAATAATGACTAGCTTGCTTAAAAAATCATAACTCTATTTTATATTCTCTTGTGTGTATTACCTAGATAGCAATCTGATAGCTTTGAATAAAATTGTGATGTGAGGATATTCTGGTGAGATATAAAGGGTGCTTTACTTGCCACTCAACCTTAAGGACCTGATACATCAGTAAGTCCACTAATCCATCCTGCCATTTTCTCCTTGCTGGCAAGTCCTCTGAATTTTGCACCAACAAATGTCAATGTCATGATTTAAATCAAGCACTGATGTCAGCGGAACATTTTGAGAAACATTGAATTTGAAAATTATGTGTCCCAGGTGGTGTCATCCCTACGCCGTGACCTTTTATATTGTAAAGCAAAGATTTGAGCTGAATTTCTCCATCATTAATCAACTGATGGAGTTTATTCAGGTGGGGATGATTATGCATGTGTCTGTCTCTGTTACTGGGATGGACCTTTATCTTCTATCCAGGTTAAACTGACGGAGAGGATAAGTTAGACAAGCACTGATTGGTCCTCGGACCCCCTTTCGATATGAGTTGTCCGGACCTTGCGTGTGTGTGTGTGTATAAAACAGTTAGCACCTTTGTAATGACTGGATGTCAGAAATGGTAACACTTTTTGTTGAGTGTTATGCTGTGGCACAGAATCAGTTCATCAGCTGCTTGTTACTCGTTTCATTAATAACGTCACATTGACTGTGTTTACCTGACAAGCTTTGGTGTTGCAATATGATAGTTAGGCACTGCTTTTAACAGTGGGTATTTTATATTTTATCACACCCTTTACTATCCGTCTTCCTATGATGTGGAAAACACATATCTATCCCGCAGTGTGAGCTAACTGCAACATGTTTAGAGAGTACAGCAATACACCATATTTAGCTGGTTTTGTTGGCTTGCTGATATTTTGATATTGATGTGTCTTCTCGAAATTGTATGGCTTTTTTCACTCCCCTTCTTTTATTTGTTTGCTTTGAAAATGCTTTTTACATATTACGAAATCTAAAAAAGAAAAAAAAAGTTGAAAAAATTTGTAGACCACAAAGAACATTGTAGGCCTAAGTGTCGGCATACACTGTTATTTTATCCATTTTGATGATGCACATAAATTGAGCTTTTTCAGTACATGACAACAAACACATTGAGAGAGTCCTTTATTATTACCTAGTCAATATGGGACAACAAGGCATATGTATGTGTGTTTGTTTCTGTATTTAGTGCACTTACTATACCATGAAATAGGCTTGAAATAGGAGTGTTGTTGGAGCTTTCTAGTTACCCTGACTGTGTGTGGTGTGACTTTTGTACCTGGGGAAACAGCAGGCTCAAGTGTCTTCCCTTTGTCAGCAATGTTATTTCCAAAACCAAGGTTAATCCTTAGAAATCCCCTTAGACGACCTGAAAATTTTACCCTTTTATTTGGACAACAGTGGTTTGTTTTGTATGCTACCTACTTAAAAAGCAGGAAATGGCATCCGCCTCTGTTGTTGGGGCCATTGTGATGAAACTGTTGAAAGTTTTAAGAGATGATGTTGTAGCTCATAACTGGTTATGATATATAGGTAATGGGTGAAATGAGACTAATGATGTATTAAAGATTCCATATCTGAAATTAAGCTGTATAGAACCTAACACAGGAGGCATCAACACCTCCTTTGAGTCTGAACTGTTACAATTTTTCTCCCAAACTTGTTGTATTACCTGTGCATTAGTATCCCTAAACTAATTAATAAAAGTTTGTTGACTAAATTTGTGTCAGCTGTGTCAACTTCTAAAGGTTTGGTTACAATGGATATAAATGCCAGTTGTAATGAAACCTATTTTTCTCGCAGTGGGAATTTTAACTTACCAAACATAAATGCACCTAATGAGATTATTAATGGCAGTGCCAATTTTAGGGATTCTGTTCTGTGTATGCTGGCTTACTCACACTCCTAAATGTAATGGAGCCACCATTAATTAAATAACACCTGTGATCTTCATGCTGTGACAATGCCGTACTGTCAAACGTGAACAACGCTTATTGCTAGAACATAATGGTACAGAAGGTTCTCGTGTTGAGTGTGGGAGGTATTTTCATGCTTGCTAT
The DNA here is from genome assembly GCA_008933995.1 of Datnioides undecimradiatus. Taxonomy (NCBI): domain Eukaryota; kingdom Metazoa; phylum Chordata; class Actinopteri; order Lobotiformes; family Datnioididae; genus Datnioides; species Datnioides undecimradiatus. Next base: position 8,133,677 of record WARS01000026.1, read on the forward strand.
TGTAATTCTAATGTATTACATTCATTTACTGCTTTAGCTGTTAATGTATTTTATCATACTAGTAGAAATTGTTATAAAGTTAATCAAAAAAAATAACAAAGTAATGTGCAAATGTAGATAATAAAATTACACTAACATGATATAAATCAATATTCAGGTCTAAAATCTACACGTGGCCTGTTGAACCTCACCCTCTGCCAGCTTTAGGGAAAGGCCCTGTATGATTATCATACTGCCCATGCTGCTGGCTGTAGATAGAAAGAACGGAACAGATGCATTCTGGGGCTTGAAGTCCATCTGGGCGGGCCGATCTCAGCGTAGCTTCTCAATGGTAAAGTGTGATATGCCTACAAGCCCCATCATGCCTCAGAGCTAACTGCTCTCAACACCTGATTGTCAACAGAGTAGTAATGTCTGCCGTTAGCAGGGAAGGAAGGCTCGCAAAAATGGAGAACGAGGAGAAAACTTCTACTGTATCGAACAGGTAACATTTTTAGTACTACTCGGAAACCACTGGAATCACAAACCGATTTTTGGGCGATTTTTTAAAAACATTTTCATTGGCAGTTTGGTTAAGCATCTTTACGGAAACACGACCTGTCACACTAGGTTAATGGGAACACACACTGTATTGTTACCTTATATAAAAGTAACCTATCGCTGTAATGGCAGCCAGGAAGTCACGGTATCATTTTTAGTTTATAACAGATGACATACAAACTCGGCCTGGTTGTAGTTTGTCGTTTTGTCCACTCCCCCATTGGGTTTTTACAGTTGTCATTTTACACGAGGTGCCTTTCCAACATAGCTAACTTCATTGTCATCTTCTCAAACCAGAAAAACACAAAAATAATTTTAGAAAAATCTTTTAAGGCTAGCTCGAATTTGCTAACGTAGTGTGTGGCTAGGCTATTGCCAGAGAGAAAGGAATAGCCTGAATAAAGCTGTAATGGGCAGATTTTATGTAGCAGAGGAGAGACGCATTGCATGGCGTTTCCTGTTGGCGCCGCAACATCAGCAGAGTGCACATTTCTGATAAATGCTCCATGAAAGTGAAGTTGTTTGTCAAACATTTGGTGGAGCTCAATTATACTGTAGCTGAATATACATACCTTTGTCATATTGTCATATTGACCCAGTTAGTCAGCTCTCTGTAACCACCCACATTTAACCCAGCCTTCAAGTTAGTGCCCTATTGAGCCACAAGGGGGTGTTATTGCATTGGTCTGTCCACTGTATTCCTGTTGGCAGACTATAAACCTGTCTCACAAGCATTAAAGTTATGTTCACATCGCTGTATGGCAAAACATTGTTGACGTTTATGTAGGTGCAAAACAAACTTCAATAAGAGATAATCCACGAGAAGCTGTGAGTAAACACACAAGCCTGGAAGTATATGTTGGTGATGTGAAATTGGCAGAAATGAACAATTTACAGGTGAATATAATGCAGTTCAACACAAAACACCTTAAACAGTAGCCTCGGAAATTACCAGGTGAAACAACACACTCAAAACAGACATTAGACAGTGTAAGCTTTGTATATTTTATTTAGCTGCACAGTAATGGTAACCACTTACAGTATTTATTGGACAAGTTCAGTTATTTTTTCCACCCTATGTATATATAGCCACTTACATAACTCCGTCCTAGTTTCTAAAAAAGGTTGGAATAAGCATTTGGAGTTTGGGTCAAATTACTTCCATTTTTAATTTAAGACTTTCAGTTTCTTTAATGATGAAATTAAAGTTAAAATAAATCAAAGGAGACAAGTGGATTTGTCTCACATTATATGCTGTTTTTTATGAGTGATGTAACATTTCTCTCACTGTACTTACAATATGTTTTACTTTAGCCTGGGCCTGTAATCGTTCTCTGCGTCCCTGTAGCCATAGAGAGGTAGCTGAATGTTTGGCATAGCAACCAGTTCAGGCTTCTTGTTTCCATGTGGCTTTCTTGCTTTGCAGCTGTCTTCTGACTGCAGTTTAAAGCCACAGTGACAGTCCCAAAACTGCATCAAAGATTAGAGAAAAACACTGAATTCCCTTGTGTCTCTCCCCTGTGGTGTTAACGAGGAAGTAAACAGAAATGAGGTCTTGTCAAGTCCAAACTCCAAATATTTGGTAACACTTTAAAAGTGGTGGTTCAGATCATATCTACTAGTTTCTCTAAGCAGTGTGGTTCTGAATCTGTGGCCCACTCAGCTCGTTGGTTTGTTTTTGCTGCGCTGCTATACAATTAAGTCTGTCTTCTCTGATCTCTGAGAATAATGATTTGTTTGTCTGTACAAGATGTGGCTTGGGAGGAGCGTCAGTGTGTACATGTGTGTGTTTATGTGGTGCATGTGTGCATTGCTAAGGGCTGTTCCTCAGACTGTCAGCTGACAGAGCAGTAGAAGTAGTTTTGGGTTTCATCATGGTGTTTATTCCCCACTCCTCACTGTGAGTGAAGTTAGGGAGGGGACATCGTTGTGTGCATGTTTGCGCTCGCTTGCTGTCATGCTAATGTCTCCAGACTCTGGTGTAAGGCACACAGAGACATGGCGAGTCCCTGCAGGGGAAAAGCACCCTGCCTCCCTCTGCCCTTCCCCTCTGTTATATTCTCTCTCTTGCTCTCTCTCTACCCTCTCCATTTCTCCCTCTCTTCACCTCCCCCAAACAGCCTGAAGCATCTCTGTTGTAAATTCAGTCAACTGCGTCAACATTAGAGGAGAACAAAAGCTTTCTGTTTGTCTATTCCCCTCTTTTTTCTTTTTTTTTCTACCAGTTTGATTTTTAGTGTGTCTGTCGCTCTCTTCTGGTCCCTCTATCACCTCCAGCCACATATTGCAACACTGACTGTCAAAGACAGATGACCCAAGCTTGGCGTGTGTGTGTGTGTGTGTGTGTGTGTTTTTATGTGTGTGCCAGGAGTGGGAAGGTCTGGCTCTAACCTGATGCTATTAATATCACCTAATGAACATAATCTGGAGGGTAGGTTATCCTCTTACATTTGTTGGCTGGACGACTGAGGGGAGGAGTGGAGAGCGAGTGAAAGAGGAGGGAAAAGCTGTGCTGTAGTTTCACATTGAGTGCGCTCCCTCCACCAAGCTGCAGTGCCTTCTCTCTCCCTCTATTGCTCCACTGAATGGAAGAAGCCAAACAGATGTTTAAAGTTTCGTTTCTCATCTAAGCCCATTCCCCTCTATATTGCCCAACCCCATCTCTCTCTCTCTCTCGATGGCTTGTACCTGAGGACAGTACCGTTAAATGCTTGAGTGTATACAGCATATATTTACAGAGTATACCTGTTGGCAGTTAGGTTTGAAACACAACTTGCCGAGTGCACACAGTGGAAACCGCCCATTTATTTTTCACCAGTCATGAACTCGCTACCAGCTTACTCAGGAGCTAGAATATCTGGCTGTTGGACTCTAAGATCTGATGGCAGGTAAGTGCATCAAATTTATTCCAATTTTTCACTCTTGTATATTCAGGTGCACTAAAAATTTGACTGTTTTTGCACATCAACCCTGTGGGAGAGTAAGCAGTTCCCTGTTTCTAATGTGGATGAACAGGATCGACCACACCAGCCTGTAGATGTCTGGAGTATAGCAATTAGTATTTTTGTTGACTGGCTTTGGTCAAGTTTGCAGCTTAGTCACTTAGTAACACAACTTTGGTTTGAGTGACTATAAAAGTTGTTTTTGTGTCACTGTCCAGAGTTTGGTCTAATATTTTGATTGTATGATCACATCATAATTTAATGCAATTCTGTTGCGCAAATGAATGATTGAAGTCTAATGAAAAAGTAAGTTTATTGAGTTTAAAGTGAAGATCTTTGTCGCAATAAAAGCAAAATGTAAGTCAATAACATTAACAAATTATTCCATTATTTCAGAAACATTACATGTTATAATATTTATGCATACATTTTTTCATTAATACTTTCAGATCAGTTTTTAGCTGCAATGCACATGCCTGTTGAAAACTGAACTGAGAAGTTGAAGTCATGCTCTGTTGATTAAGGGTTGGCTTTTGTCAAATGAATGTCATTTTATTTTTGCTGTGTTTAATTAACTTTTGTAACACCCCTCAACAAAACCAAGAGTCTTGGGTTTTCTTAGGAGAGCAAATGAAGCAATATGTAGTATAAGTAATGACCCTTCTTCTCAGTCTTATTTACTGCTACTGTCATTGACTAATGCAGACATTTGGGGCTTAGATGGCCCTCATGTCTGCTCCACAAGAGTTTCCTTTTCACAAAGTTGCTCTCGTAGATGGGTGCATGCAATGCTTAGGCGCACTCAGTAGTGTGACCGTAACCAGTCAGGGTATGATTCAGCACAGTCAGCCAGGCTAATCTTTTATGGCACCCTGGTTTGGTTTTAACTGATAACCCAGTGGGAGAGTGCTATGCCTCCTGCAAGGTCTATGTGTTCTTAGTCTTAGCCCCACTCCCTGCCTCCATCCAAGTGCAGGTGACCCTGGTGCGATAAGATAAATCTTTGCTCTCTCTTGTTTGCTTCACCTATGTCCTCTTGACACTCCACATGGGGAGGTGGATGGCCTATATAAAGATGTGGAAGCCAAGAGTTGACTAAATAACAGAGAAATATCTGGGACTGTTCTCTTGTGCAGTTTACTGTCGTTATGGCGTCTGGATTTTTACAGTCCTCACTGGGTGAAGTGTGGATGTCCCGGATCCTGCAGTAAGTGTTGCTAGCTACTGTTCCCTGGTTAGACTTGTAGCTTAGAGAAACTTGTGTTTGTGAAACAACTAAGGCAGCGTTTGTTTTCGTTATGCTTGTGAATTTTTTTGTGCTGTTTCTTATTTTTGACATCTGTGAATTAAAGCGATCGCTTCGCTGATGGTGTCCAAGTGGTTTTTCTACAGGCTATAATATTTTGCATGGATAATGCAGCCCATATGCGTCAGACTTTGTCAGACTAAACTTTAATGAGAGAGAGGAAGCAGGGTTTTTTTTTCCTTGGGAAGTTGAGCTCTAGATCGGCTACTCAGCAATGAGTTACACCAGTTCTTTGTACCATTGTTCTCTGCTCTGAATCTTAATTAGCCACAACCATTAACTGAATGTTAATGCTCATTCTTCTTCACTTTCCTTATGTAAGTTCACAAACTCAAACTCTTGTTCTGGATCTGGATCAGCTAGTAACTATAGTGCCTGCAGACAGAAGTTTTGGTGTTGAAATCAGATGGCATCATTCATTGGCCCAACCCAAGCTGAAATACAGTACATTTGTGAAAGGTATTGCATCAGTTCCTTACAGCAGCAACTTGGTCTCAGTCTTGTCATTGTGTTGTACAGAGGATGTTGTTGACTAACATGTTTACTTAGTTTGAATAGTCTATGCAAATTCTCACTGACTCCCATAAGAGTCTAATACCTGTTTTGAATGAGCCTCTTCTCATTTGTTTATAAAAAAACCTTTTTCTCTTTCATTTTTGTCTATTTCATACACATCATTCCAGTGATCTTAGTCACTGGTGACACCCTCAGCATGTTGTCTGCATGATTTAGTTGCACAACTGATCACAGAACTGTAGTCATTCAGTAGAGTCAACATTTTTCCTAGTTAACATACCACATTGAACACTGAACATATTGTACTTTGGCACCTACAGCAGTTATTCTGTAGATTGGACAAAGCTCACGAGTTGAAGATGTAAAAACTAAACATTAACACAACACTAGATTAGTCTTGTTTACTGTCAGTTAATGGGACCACTGTTCTTTTAAGTCCACCCCTCAGTTACACGCCCACACTGACGTCAGTGTGTCAGTGTCTGTTAAGCAATCATGCATCTCACTTTGGAGAGACAATGAAGGAGCTTATTGTCATGTCTTTCTTGTTCATATCGTGCCTTATTACCTCCACTCAATTGCAACTCTTGACACAGGATCACTAATGAGCAGTAGCTGTTCATTGTGTGTCAAAACCCCCTTTACTGAGATCAGAAGTGGTTTTGTCACATATTTTCACGTTTCACATACTCTTATCTGTGATAATTGGGCCGCACCTTGTGCCTGGAGGAAAAAACAACAAACAAGAAATTGCTTCTTTTTAGAGGTGTACAAGGTTACATGCAAGACCGATGAGTGGTCCACTTATATAAAAAAACATCAACAACAACAGTAATGGTTTGTTCTGCGGTGTGTTTGTTACTTTACAGTGGAGGTGGTGAGGGATCACTTGACCGGCTTCTCCCCTCGGTAAGCACAGGCCTTTCACCCAGGAAAAGGACCACCAGCCAGTGTAAGTCCGAGCCTCCACTCCTACGCACCTCAAAACGAACCATCTACACGGCTGGCCGCCCTCCCTGGTACAACGAACATGGAACCCAGTCCAAAGAGGCCTTTGTTATTGGTAGGACATTTGACGAGATTCACTCCGCATTGTAACTTCACTGATGTTTTCATTACTTCTGTATCTTTGTTTCCTTTTAGAGTATATTATCCCATAACTTTGCAGTGTCACATATGTGGTCACATCTTTTTAGGAGCCACTTATCAAAGTTGAAGGAAAAATCACCCCTAAAGTATATCAAGAACAGAGTCTGAAGTCTAAATGGAAAGAATTGAGTACCCAACTAGTACACTTTTCTACAAAGGAATATTTATGCATTTGAAACAAGGTTAACTGATACCCCGTGCACGCAGATAAGAGGTGTCTTTAGCGGAGATAACCGTTCACAGTAGGTCGTGCTAATGGGTATTGACAAGCTCATTCAGTGTCATTATTGACATTTTAGCTGAGTTAGAGGTTGCTTCACTTTGCCACCAAGTAGTATTGTACATTGCACATTTGTGTGTGTTTTACACAAGGGATAGGAATTTTTGGAATTCCCTCACCTGTTAATGGAAAATTTTCCTTTAAGAAAGCTCTGGTCTCTGTTTCTGCTTGCCTGTCTGCATCTAAATGATAACCTAAAGCAACCTCCACATGCAAGCGTTATGTCACACTAGCACTACAACTGTAAAATATGTTTCTACCAAGCAAAGGTGTTTTCACATAACATGTGCAGCTCAACGTGCATGCAAACGTCAACTTCATGTCTTCGTGTCAATATTCTGTCACAGGCCTGTGTGGCGGCAGCGCTTCAGGAAAGACAACCGTTGCCAGGAAAATAATTGAAGCTCTGGATGTTCCATGGGTCGTACTACTCTCAATGGACTCGTTTTATAAGGTGTGCATGTGCGTACATGATGTGGGTAATGTTTTGATGATGTCTGTCCATTAACGTGTGGCCTCACATTTATAAATGAGGTTACATGCCTATTAAAATGAAGGCTTCGTCTATTTTCACATGTTGGTGCATGTCAATCTAAGTGGCTTTCGATAAAATCGTGACCGCATTGAGTTCAAGAACTCATATCTTCCTTTTATTCTTTTTTCATCTCTTCCTTGTATGGCTGCTAACCCTCCAGTGGCCTCAAGTAAGAGTTCGTAAGAGTGAGACTGAGTGCAGAAGACAGAGCGAAAGAGAGAAAATAGGATTGCCTTTGAATCCCAGAGGGGAAATAAGGATAAGAGGAGTGACTGGAGAGAAAGGAGATGGAAAGGATCAAATATTAGAAGGCAGATGAGTCAAAAGAGAAGTTGTGAGCGAATTGGGGAGGAAAAAAAATGGTGGAGAGCAATCAGGCAAGAGCTATCATTCTTGCCCCTCTATACCTCCACCCACTCTGCGGTTATGTAATCCCGTCACAATGTGACAGCAGTGGTTCAGACTGTGCAGAGTAGGAGGGATTTACTACTGGCCAATGGGACTGAAGCCCTTATCACGCTGAATTACCATAGGGCGGCATCCAAAACATTTCACGTAGTATTTATGTCTTTTAACAAACTCCTGTTCTGCTGTTGGGTTCTCTTCATGTTTACACACAATTCCCATAGAGCCTGGAACACCAGTTTTAACATATGAAGTGTGTAACCGGTTCACTTGAGAGGAGGGTGTTGCTGTTCTGAAACTGCCAAATTCCAGATCTGGGGTTTTAATGCTCAAACACCCTAAGGGCATGTACACACACACACATACAGACACACACACACACACACACACACACCACCTGGTACAGACGTCACAGTGGCGCATGATGTTCTCCTAAATTTAGGTCCCCTAACTTCAACTGCTCTTGAACAGCGATCTGTGTCCGAGTGGTTTTGCACACGCTTATGTAAAATATGTGCCAAACTAATACTGAAGCATTTTTACTTGTTGAATTCTTCTCGATTGTGGATTTTCAACGTGCCAAAGTTAATGTATATGTCTGCAAAAAGCCAGAAACTGAGACAGAGAAAGTATTTTGCTCATGAAATCATTATTTGTTATGCTTCTGAAGCATTGTTACGGTCACAAGTTTCCTGTGAAGTAATTCCAACGCTATTACGATCCTCAGGTCCTGTCCGCAGAGGAGCAGACTCTTGCTTCCAGTAACGACTATAACTTTGACCACCCTGATGCCTTTGACTTCGACTTGCTGACACACACCCTGCGCAAGCTCAAACAGGGCAAGAGCGTAAAAATCCCTGTGTATGACTTTACAACCCATGGAAGACAGAAGGAGTGGGTGAGGATGAATGCACACATCCAGACACATGGCAACAGACTTTTTAAGTTAATGAGTAGCGTGTCAGAGTTGCAGAATATAATCCCAGTTTCTCGATTACCTAAGAGGGCTTTAATCTCCCTCGCTGGAGGTTTAGAGTCACATTGCAAATCTGCTAGTCCAGATGGTTACTGACAAACCATCATTGTGATTTCTGTCCACCTGTTTTTAAACTTAACTGTCCATTTACTGCAGTTAGACATTCTCCCTTCACGTTATCTGTCAAAGTATAATCATTGTTGAAATATACAAAGGCATGAACTGTCTGTATGTTCATATGTTGTGTGTGTACATTACTGTAATGCTACATGAACATGTGTCCACCACAGAAAACCGTGTATGGAGCCAGTGTTATCATCTTTGAGGGGATCATGGCCTTTGCAGATAAAAAGCTCTTGCAGGTAGGGCAAGGTTATTGTCCTTTAATGTATTCAGCCAGGCAGTAAAAAGTGCCGGGGTCACGTTTATTTTGTTTCTGTGTATGTCGTCAAACTTGTTTTTCTGTGCATATGTGGGAGGGAACTTTTCTTCTTTTCTTCTTTTTTTTTTTTTTTTTTTTTTTTTTTAACCTTTCTTCACTGACAACAACCAATGCTGTGTATGCAAAAAACAGCTCATCGTGTGTTTTTAAATGTACAATCCCTGATTAAAATGTAAGCAAATTTTAACATTAACATATTCAAATTACTGGATTGGATATCAACTGATCTCATAGGTATACAAAAGGTATGAGATATGTCCTTAATCCACATCCTTGCCTGTAACTTTCAAATTGCTTAACAGACTAATACAACAAAGAATATTTTTTCACATGCTCTTAAGGGTTTATTGATACTAGAAGTATTACAAGAACTGGAGAAAACAATATTATCCATTAGTATGAATTTAAGGTCTTTTTTGTCTATCTACCAACATGTTCAGCAAGATACAGTACTGTAGTGTTACTAAAACAGTACCCTTAGTCTTTCTTTATGACAGAAGCCTGTTAAATGTATACCTGTTGTAATGAGAGGCTGGCTGACAATAATGAATGGAATAAATTATAAAGATTAATTAAGAGTCACCACACACTTCCTGCTGCAATGTGATAATTTATTTTAAAATAAAACAGTGTTTCAACAGCTGAATTGTCCTTGTCAGGGTTTATCTTGGTATTCATTCATAGCAAACTTTTTGTGAATATTTCACACTTGTAGTCAAGCACAATAAACAGATGTCTCGACATAACTTAAATAGACTACAGAATACAGAAGGTAGATTATTTATTGCCATTTCTGCAGTTTTTGTGTGAATGGGTGAGCTTAAAATGTGCTCTCTGTTTCATGCTCTCCTGTCAGTTGCTCGACATGAAAATTTTTGTGGACACGGACTCTGACATCCGGCTGGTGCGTCGGTTGAGGAGGGATATTACAGAGAGGGGAAGAGACATTGAAGGTGTCATAAAACAGTACAACAAGTTTGTCAAGCCAGCGTTTGAGCAGTACATCGAACCCACCATGCGCCTGGCTGATATCGTGGTGCCACGCGGTAAATGAATACGCCCCACACTGATATTTGCACAGTTTCAATATTGTACATTAACGTTACATTACTGTTAGAACAAAATAAAAGGAAAAAAGTCAGGGTATAGTATAACATCCCCCAAATTAACATCCTGCCACTTTGTTTTTGTGTTTTTTGTGCCCTTAGGTGGTGGCAACATGGTGGCCATTGATTTGATCGTGCAGCATGTCCACAGCCAGCTGGAGGAGGTAAGAGAGGTCACACTAGGTCACACAGACCTGTATACATACAAACACACACACACAGAATGCATAATGACATTTTATATGACAAGTGGGTATGGAAATTATGACCCTTTAACTATCATACCCGGTGTTTTGTTTGGTATCTGACTGAGAACATCTTACAATTAGAACTGAAAGGATTTTTAGTATACCGTATTAATGTTTTGACGGGTGTACTGGCGAACAGCCTGTACATTTTTTTGTCTATAATTACAAGCTCCATCACTCCCTCTAGTGGATAGAAAATGTGCTGCATATATTTTATGTGAGGATGAAGGTGCATTATTCATCAGTAAGTTTAAAAAGAAAAACGTAATAGAGGTGTGGTACTTTGGTAAGTATGTTAAGCGTTGTCCTTAAGCGACCGTTTAGGACACAGGAAGATGATGGAAAATCTATATATCTTAATTCTGATGGATACATTGTTTTTATCTGGTCTGTCTTAGAGTTCACTCCCTGTGTTATGACTGTCAATATAGCCATTTAAATAGGCATTCCAGACAGAATACCCTTAGGAATATATATCTATTGTACTGAGTGTCTGGCTCTCAAAAATCAAAAGAAAAAATGATTAACATTAAATAAAATTCTCCAGACACATGTGGTTCCAGTATGATTGTTAATTGTAAAAGGAAAAATGGTTCAACTGGTTGATATGTGTCCATATCAAACTCAATTTAAGATTTTAGATTTTTAGGCTCTAGCTTTATTGGTGATATAAAATGTATTTTCATAAAGCAATGAAATCCTGAAATATATAATTATGAGCCAATAATTGCATGGCCCTTGCAGAAATGCTGTCTCCAAGGTTCATTCTGCCTTCTCTTCAGAATAAGCCTTTAAATATTGGACCACAGTATCTTTTTTTATTGTTTTGCATCATGCACTAATTGTCACCAAAGGCATATATTTGCTCAGGGGTAGCACTTTGTGCCATAATGCAGTTTGCTCTGTTGCCTCCCCACCATACACACACATTAACACACACACACTGCTGATGGACTGCTCTCTCACTCTCTCTCTCCCCCCCCAATTCTCCTCCACCCCAAATCCCTCCATGGCTCACAGCGCGAGCTCAGCGTCAGGTAGAGTGGCCTTTATCCTGTCTATCATTCTCTCCTCACCATCTGTCCAGTTCCCCAACTGCTCCAGCTTCTTACTGGGAGAGAGAGGAAAAGAGGCCAGCAAAACCAACCTCTACCTTCCACTGATCTGCTGGCTGCCATGGCACATCACAAGGCGGCACTGTTGTATCTGTAAAGCAAACGAACCTAATTAGTGATCAGTCATAAGAGACTTAGACTGTGCCAAAATATTATGAAGACATAGTTCACGTTGTATAGTTCATAGTTCACAACGTGGAACACTTATAAAAACTGCAAAAAGTTGCTGTTGACATTTCGAACTTAGATCAAAGGTTTGGATTTAGTGTGGTGCAGCCAGCATTTAATGCAGAGACGTTGGTTTTCCTTCTCTCTACGTTCTAGAGAAATGACAACTCACACTCTTCCTGCCTTCTGTGTCTAAAAATACACCAATGAGTAAAGTCGCTGACCCCTCCTTTCAGTGGCGGCAAGAAAATGGAGAGAGAGAGTGACTATAACAGAAAGTGAGAGAGAGGAAGCTCTTGCTACAGCTATTGTTGACGATCATCTACCTCAGCCACAGAGAAAGTTTCCAATACCCTACTACAAAGCGCAAAGCGAGTTTTTCCATTGAATGTCGGCCACAGTATCTGAGACAGAGAGAGAGAGGAAATGAGCGTGGTGTCTGTCTTTAGACACAGGATGTGCTGGGGCCTGTGAGCTGAAATACCAACCTTTTACTTGCTACACGGTGAAAAAGTGACAGCCACACGATAGCTTGCGCACCTCCCACGCGAAGACACAATGGATGCACGTGTATAGGCATCAAAATTTGGTCGAATTTGTTCTCTCTTGTACCAAACAGAGGAAAAGATCTTTTAATGCATGGTCTGTTACTTCATGTCCTCTCTTAATCATGATACATACACCAAATGACAACATAGGAAATATTATTTTGTTTGAAGTGACACTTTATCTGGGTGGTAAGCGTATTTCCAAGACATTTGACATTTTCAAGTCTCAGCTGTCACACTTTTCACTGTGTGTGATAATCCCTCCATCCCTTCATCCACCTGATGTTGTGTCTCTTCTCATTTTTTTTCCCTCCTCTTATCTGTTGTTTGTCATCTTTCTGTGTCCCCTCTTTGTTGTGATTGTTGTTGCTGTTTCGTCAAAAAAAAACTCTCCCCATAGAGGAAACTTCGCTGGGATATGTGAGCAGATTTGCCATGATTTCTCTTTTCTTTGCATCTGGCTAATGTGTATCTCAGTGACATTGTGGATACTGCCGTGTCAACACAACTGCATCACTGAGGATCTGTTATAGTGTGTCTGTTCATCCATAGAGCCCTGGGTAGACCTAGGCTTACTAGGCAGTCAAACCTAATTTTTTTGTGTGGAGTTCTAGAAATGTATCAGAAGTAGCAGAGACCTATCATGGAAAATAACCATCATGCATTTATTTATATGACCTAGTGAAAATTTATTTTATTTCTAATAAGTATATTATCTTAAATTTAAAGTCATTTTGCTGATTTTAATACTTGATGTTTCCAAGAAACCATCTAACTTGTTTTCCATCATGGTCTCTGTGCTGTTATAATTTTCTACTGAAATACTCGACACTCGCACTGTGTGCTTTGCAGTTTCGTTCGCCTGCCTTTTCCCAAGCAATCCTCTTGCAGTGATGGCACACTACTGTTATCAACTTTGCTTTAACTACTCCAGAAAAATAATAAGTGATGTGTTTTGTTTTTTTGCATGCACTTACACATCTGTGTGTGTGTTTTCTAAATGTGCACACAGTATGTATTGCACACTTGCGAGCAGAGATTTGTCAATTGCACTTATTGCTTTTACATGTGTTGTATTCATGTGTCTGTCCACCTCCCCTCTTTTCACTCTTCTCACCCTGCACCACCCCCGCTCTACTCCTGTATTTGTTGCCGTGGTTACAGGGCAGCCCTGGCGTCAGCACACCAGGCCCAACCCCTCCCCCAGACCCTCAGTGTTCTGGAGAGCACACCCCAGGTCAGGGGCATGCACACCATCATCAGGTAAAAGCTGAGAAAACTGATGTGTCACATTAACAACTACATTTGTTTCCATAAAGAAAAAGTGTCGCCTACAGCAGCAGACGCCATTATACAACTTGCATCTCCCTTTCCCTAATTGCCCACATTTAGAAACAAGGAAACCAGCCGCGATGAGTTCATCTTCTACTCCAAGAGGCTGATGCGTCTGTTGATCGAGCGAGCACTCTCCTTCCTCCCGTCACAGGTGCCAAACACTGACATGCACTGTTAATTAATTCATAGCAGACTTAAGGTTCTGTAATCCTTTGTATTAAGTAGGACATTGACTCTGAACCATTAGATACCTGGGTGTAGATGGAGACGTGCAGTAGACAAAAGAAAGTGAGAGATAACTAATGGATAGACAGAAGCTGACAAGACACACCTACAGTGCATTATGCAGCCTTGAAATGTGGGAAGAATATTAAATGATAGAGATTAATGGAAAAAGTGCTTGTATTTGTTAAAAAGAGAGCCAGATGTACGTACGCATTAGCATGGAAACTTCTCAACTCACCACAATGGAAAGTTTGCATACCTTCACCAGAAGGTTCAGGTTCTTTACACAATCACACACCACTGAGATTTTTCAAATTCACTGTAGCTAATCACAAACTATTGTCCTCTCTTCTAGTACGGCAATCAGCACTGCACTAACACTGTTTTGATTTATATTATTCTCTCAGGTCCACGTAGTCCAGACCCCCCAGGGAGAAGATTATGAAGGCAAGACTTTTCATGGGAAGAGGGTGAGTGAACTCCATTTACATCCTGCCATCTTCTTAACTCTTTTTTTTTTTTTAAATTTAAAGAGAATTCAGTAGAGCTTTTCTTTTTGCCTGTACGGATGCAATTAACCTTTTTTTGTTTGTTTTTCTTCAGATCACAGGCGTGTCCATCCTGCGAGCCGGGGAGACCATGGAGCCGGCTCTGAGAGCAGTCTGCAAAGACGTCCGCATCGGAAAGATCCTCATCCAGACCAACCAGGACACCGGAGAACCAGAAGTACGGATTTAAATTGTGGCTTATGACTTCTAATAAAGAAATTGTCTTAGATATGGCGATTTCCAAACAAATATACCTTAATTTATATATTAATGCATACTTTAATTTTATCTCACAGTTACTTTTCTATAGTTTGGCATGTCAGCATAGAATAGAATAGAATAGAATAGTACTTTATTAATCCTTTGGCATTGTTTACTTATCTTTCTGTTACAGGAAATTCTCAGTTTGGGGGATTTCTGCATAATGCCACTATTGACACAGCTACAGGATGGTACCGGTCATGTATTTTAGGTCTTGGTATTAACCCACATCCTGTCTCTAAACATTTTCAGCTGCATTACCTGCGTCTACCTAAAGACATCAGCGAAGATCATGTGATTCTGATGGACTGCACCGTGTCCACTGGAGCTGCTGCTATGATGGCTGTTCGAGTATTACTGGTGGGTGTGCCGTACTGCTCGAAAGATACGTTGCTTACCATGCACTGCTTTCATAATGTAGCCTGTTTTCATGGGCGCGATTTGATTTCCAGGACCATGATGTTCAGGAGGACAAGATCCTGCTGGTGTCTTTGCTGATGGCAGAAATGGGAGTCCACTCAGTGGCCTATGCGTTCCCACAGGTCAAAATCATCACCACAGCTGTTGACAAAAAGGTCAATGATCTCTTCCACATCATACCCGGCATAGGTGAGTAAATTAAAAGAGGTGAAGTCATTTTCATTATATTGCACTCTTTTATCCCTAAAATGGTGTGTGCTGATTCTCTACAGTTTTAACTAATGTGACACCTTTTTTTGTTTTAGGAAACTTTGGTGACCGATACTTTGGAACAGATGCACCCCCTGACTGGAGTGACGAAGAGATGGATGAACCCAGTTACTGATTGAATTATAGGCAGTGCACTGACTTCTCGGGTGATTCAGGGTTGTGCCCCTCGGAGGACAATGTGAGGAAATCGTCTGTCCTTCGAGGTGCCTAAAGACTAAACCGAAAACAGGACATTGCTAATGTACAGTCACCTTGTTGAAATTTTAAATTTTATTATTTTATCTCCTGTAAATGTTGTTGTGGTATAAAGTCTGAAATATTTTTATATGTACAGTATGTTATGCTACTGTAAGCCCAAATGTTTTATTTTAGTGTTTAAATTGTGACAATCTCTGTATTGAAATCTGCAGGCATGTTGTTTTGAAAAGATCTTTCTAGCCTTAAGCCGTGAACTGTGGACGACACAACTGAATGTGAATTTGCACGTGCAGTAAGAGAAAAAAATATATCGAGCTTTTATGGTTATTTTTACCCCATACCTTCTTACAACTTTCACAAAAGTTAAATCAGAACATGAACTCGTGTTGCTCAACTTCTATCGCCATGAGCACTTTCTGAAGGACCATTCAATTGGAAAATGTGTAGGTGTATCTTTTTTTTTTTTTTTTTTTTTTTTTTAGCTCTCTGGTTCACCCTTTTCCTTCTCTGTGAATACTGACCTAACCAGTTGAAACGGGTGTTGGAAACTATTTTTCATTATACAGCTAAAAGTATGCACTTGTCGTGTATATTTATGCAGCGTGTCCTTCATTAACATATTTGGATATGGATAGACCTGACCAGTCAGCAGGCGAGTCATACATCTTTTTGCTGCTATGAAAATGGGTCATCTGCATCTAACAAACACGGATTGTTTATTTCAGCCTCACACGTCCTGATCTATGCCTCTGTTTTTCATGCACACAATGAGATTGTTTGTTTTTTTTAAAAAAGAGGGCTGTTGAGTTGATGTATATGAACTTAGAACATCCCAAAAAACCTGTGGTGTGCTAAAAGTCTTTTTAGTGCCTGATCTTTTTACTTGGTATCAGTATTTAAATGAAATGAGATGTGTCTGTTCGAGTTGGTGCCTATTTAATATTGCCTTGCAGAAAAATGTTGACAGTTTGCCAGATGTTCGGGTCGCCCTTTGCAATATTCATCAGTATGGTTGTTTGAACGGATGCTATGAGACATCAGAAGGAAGGGCTGGTTATAGAGTTCATTTTGATATTTTATTTTCTGTTGAGTTGTGTTAATGTGATGTCCTCTTGGACAAGTTCACAGTTAATTATCATACAGATTTCAATGGATTATCTGCACTAAAAATATTTATTTTGACTTTTACATTTCTACAACATGAAGGGAAAAAGCATGAAATGAAAATCTAACTTTAGCTACAAGTACTGTTGCTACCTTTGGCTTACCATTACTTTTCCATTCAGTCATCTGCTGCTGTACAGTATGCACTTACAGCTGAATACAACTACTAGTGAGTCACTCTATCAAAATCCATCGATGGTGTTTGCAGCCTCAGTGTTTGACTGTGTGCTGTTTTGTGTTTACCACTTCTGCTGCATGTTTTTTTATATATATATATTTAATAAAAGTGCAATCGAGCTTTTAAGTTGTGCATAGTGCATTATTTTGTTTATGTCAAATGTAAATTGTGTTGCCTAGTATGAAGCAAGCTCACTCAGGATGAACAAAGGTCATATCTATATCACAGTTGACAATATTCTGTAGGCAGGGTTATTAAAACACACATAAAGCTTATAAAGTCAAACCCCTCACCATGTTTGAATCACCTGCATGCTTTCTTCAATCAAACTTTATGAAACAGAAAGATTACCTACACATTGAGAATGAACAGGAAGGATATTGTGGTTGTCCTCTTCTCATGGAAAGGAACCTTGATATCTTCCATCACTTTCCATAATTATCACTCTGACAGCTGTCAAGACGCCAGCCATGGCAAAGTATGATTGACACTCATTTGATGAGGCTGATGGACAATTACAAACCGGCAGCCTATTAGGCAGATATTGACCCACAAGAGGCATCCTTTTCTAACGGAGGAGGTGCGAGAAGGACAGGCAAAAGACGTGCAAGAGCTAAGAATATCAGGAAGCTCAGCAGCAGCATTTTTATTCTTGTGCAGCTCTAGTTTATCAACTGTTAAATATCCAGCTGTCATAGGTTTGGACAGTTTTATTGTTTTGCAATGTTTAAAATATCTGTCTTTTAATCAAAATGTATATGTTAGTTAATTTATTAGGACTCACTTTATTTGAAAAAATAAATGTTCTATAGTTTGTTTGTTTTTTTCTTGATGAAATGCATGAAAACTATACACTGGTCCAATGAATGGAGATGTCAGTGGAAAGTTTACCACCGGCACTGACAAACAGGAAGGTGGTGTGTCTGTGTGTGTGTATGTGTGCGAGAGTGTGTGAGTTGCATCCCCATTGGTAGTACAGAGCATGATGAGGTCACAGCTTAGTAAAGACAGCAGGAGTGGCCTTTTTTAACTCAGCGACCTGTGTTTCTTTCTCATCCTTTCTGTCACTAGCTTCGCTCCAAGTTGCTCTGCTCTCTTCCTGGATGCCTTCTTTTGGCTGTCAACTTTTGCGTGATGAAGACTGTCTCCCCGTCTGTCTCGACTTGGTCTGTGGAGTCAGAGGGTCTGCCATGTGGGTAAGAAGTACGCAGAGAAAAGCTCTTAGAGAGAAGGAGAGTTTCCCAAGCTTGTCACAGCTCTTTATTATTGTGATGATTGTCAAAACGTGGAGAGTAACTATGAATTTATAGTTGTTATTTGTTGGGTTAATGTGTTATCTGGCAGTGTGAGACTGGATTTTAAATGTGAAGTGATGGTTTGAGTAGGCCAACACAATACAGTGGATTAATGATAGACAGTTGAGGATGAATAATTCAGATGGTGAAGTATTTCTGAATCATGTGAAGAGGATTTGGATTAGTTGGTTGAAGAGGGCAAAGTATTGTCTTTACCTCCTTTTGTCTCTATCTCTCTATCTCTATCTCTCTCGGACCTGTGCTCTCCATCTGCATAGTTTATCATGAGAGTAACATTTCTAAGAGACTGGACTGTCCTCATAAAGTCAGGCTGAGGTGATTTAGATGTTTTCAGTATGAGATGCAGTTTGTGCATTAGGACTCCGTTGGCCTGAGTGTTTAATTGCTCTCTGAGTGGTTTCAGTGCAGGTTAGCTAACAACAGAGAGCCAGACGTGGTGTTAACCTTCTTGTAATGTGCTCTGAGTTTTCTGAATGACAAAATTTGTGCAAAAACAATCCAGATGTTATTGTTGAAATGCATTTTAATTGTGGCTACTGGAGTATGTCATTAGATTAAAACCTGCATTTTATTGAAATGAGATATTATATTTTACAACAGGAGCAGCAAATGCTCCCCCCTGTAAAAACTGGGAGCTCTTCACATTTTATTTTCAATGAAGAGTGACATTACAAAGTATAACCAGAATGGATGAAAATCACATTTTAAAATATATTTTATAAGTGTATTTTTATCAGTTTCATCTACATTGGTCAAATATTATTTCTGGCGCCAAATTCCTGTAAATCTGTATATGCATGCAGCACACAATCTAAATTATTTTGCAATATGGACTCTGGATTATTTTAATTTAAGGTTTTATTTGTTTATTAACTTTGCAACACAGGGACAACAAAATACTCCCTTTTATTCATAAATATCACAAATCCTACAGTACAGCCTATTTGCGCAGATGCTGTTCGTACATTTAGGGTAATTAGTTTTAAGAACTGCAGCCTTTGGATGGTGGTGATTGTAACCAACATTACCAATATTATTTTATTACGCTGTCTATTTTCAATGTGACCTTAAGGTGGACATTTGTGCATCTGACATTTTTTATTATGCAGAAAACCTTAACACCCACCGGCGCATCATCCAGAAAGTGCAATTTTGCAGATGTATAGCCACATCTGGATGAATATTATTCTAAAATAAACATATTTTTGATTAGTAATTTTGTTTTTGTCAAAGTAGGAGTTGCGCTCCATGTGGACACAGTTTACAGAGGCTAATGGAGCAGCCTGAACAGCACGCCAAGTCCAGCTTTATCTTTTGAGTGGTTCTTTCTAGGACTGTCCAACCTGAGAATGGTGATTTTAGGCTCAATCTCAGGTTCGTCAGCCCATGAAACGCTAACTCACATCAGCAGATTATAAGGAGAAAAAAGCCCCAAAACCTGCCTGGACTGTGCTGGAATATGTTCTGATATTCAAAACTCAAGGGTTTGGATTATCTCCTCATCAGTTAGCCGACTGATTTCATTTCAAATATTTCATCAGTTACATAATTAACGAAACTAATATGTATGAAATTTTCTCAACTCAAAACCCTTTCATAGCTCATATATTGAATCAAGTTGAATATTGCACATCAGTATTACGTAGAAGGAACACACAAATGGCAATTTTTAAAATAAATGACCTTTGACACGATCACTTCTCCTTACCCACAGTTATTGTATTTCAATGATTAGATAGAGAGAGCAACATGACGGCCTGTCTACCAGTAGAGGGAGCAATGTACACAGTAACCAGAATGCAAAGGATTTGCTGCTTGTTGAAAATACTTTAATAATTTTGCTTTAAACCTCAAAGCTAAATCGCCTGAATCACCCATTCAAAGAGTCCATTTCCTCCGAGAATGGCCTCTACATTCCTAAAAGTCATATTGAAGGTCGTCTCAAAAGCTGCTTTTACAATGGCAAATTCTTGCTGGAGCTAAAGTGTAATATTTCAAAACCATGAGACAAAGTGCTATTTTTTAGTGGTGATGTACTCACCATGTATGCATAAATGCATTAACCGGCTCGTATGATCCTATCTGACAACTGCAGAAACCATTTCTGCTTATTGTTATATTGTGCCAGACTAGAAACGGTGCATGGCCATGAAATTACAAGAGGCAGCATGGGAAAAGTGTATTAATATACATATAATATGAATATATTTTATATTTACTCATATGTTAACTAGACCTATGTTCATTTTTGCATACTGTTTGCATGAAAATACAAATAAATAAATAAATAAATAAACAAATCCACTGCTTTTCTTATTTTGTCACCAACAATTTAGACATATTCTCTGGATCTTAATTTAAGTTTAAAAAATACAAAAATGGGATCTTATTTTATGTCTTTTGTTTCAAAAACACATTGCATAATAGATTTTAAAGTAAATTATTTAAATTTTAGAAAGCTTTAAAGTAAAACCATAGTTCTGAAACCATTTTTTTTTAATAGTTTGTAACAGACGTAATTCATTGTGAACTGAATCTTCTCACATATAATAGGACTTAGCAGTCAAGGTGTAAAATCACTGATACATGAATCTATAACACTATTTAAAATGAACAATAAAACATATAAGATATATAAAACAAAAAATAGTAATATTTTTATGAGTAATAACTTATTCTTTTTGTTGAAAAGATCTAGATGTAGTCGTTTCATATGCAGCGAAACATTTGTAGCATCTCTAATCTTGTTCATCTTCTTATCTTCTGAAAGACTTCTAGACTTTACTAGTCGCTTGTTCATCGGCCTGAAAGATTCATTGCTTGTTACTCCCATGTGTTTTGTTTTGTTTTTTGTCTCTTTGCTTTCTGAAGTGTTTATTAAAATCAAAAGTTCTGTGAAAATGATTTTTACTAAGAGATTGGACATAACAGAGAGTCAGCTGGCATTCAACCTAAGGAAGGCCACTTCTGAATAATCGCTTTAAAATATATAGTTATTTCTGGTGAGATCTGTTCAGTTGCATGTGCAAAACCATTCAGGGGACAAAATGCAATTCCTTTTTACATTCTGACCTCTTGCTGAGATTAATATGTAATTCAATCTAAAAATCACAGGTATAAAATGAAATGCAAAATGAAATGGGAGAACCTCGATACATCCAATCAAATCTTTCCGAAGCAGTTTTAAATTTAGCACAATAGTTTCCAGTTGTATTCTCCACTAACGACCCGTTCAAATGTTTCCATACAAGATAAGAAAGCACTTCAATATTCCTCTGTTTCATTATCTTACCCCTCAGAGAGTATGTATGGCCTGTATTCAGACACAAGAACATCATACGATTATTAACGCAAAAAAGAGAATATTCTGCAAATATTGGATTACAAATAAGCTGTCTCATGATTTTTTTTAGAAATGGTGTAATTAATGAATTGGACTTAAAAAACAACTGAATGTGAGTTGTACAACATTATTTATTGTGTGCTATAAAAGTCCTTTATTGGACAGTGCTGATTTCAGGTATTGTATTAGCTTACGGGTGCATAAAATCTGTTTGATTCAGAAAAGGGAATAAAGAGATAGCAGGTGCACTCGGTCACACCCCTGCCAATATTTAAAGGATAACAGTATTAAAATCTTTGTTACTTTTGTTTCCCTACAGCCACAGTCTCATAACATCTTTAGTCTGGTTTGCAGTAATCGTATCAGGCAACTTTGTTACAATAAAACGTATTTACATCTGCTTTTTGTTGCCCATGAAAAGGGATTTCACAAACAGCCTTTCAGAGGGAAAATGGCCGTGTAGAAAATGGAAGAGAGGAGTGTGTGACCCCGGTGACCTTTCTTTCATCGGGGTTAAGGGTCAGATTGGGATCCAGCTCTCTGTGGAGAGATTAAACCCGGTCACCAAGGTAACATTATGTGCAACCAAAATGACCAGGGTCACATTAGTGAACACTGCCTCTTATATGACATCACACGCTTACTCTTATCTTATGGCTGGAGAGGGGAACGTGTTTTTGTCATGTGTCTTCATGTTTCACCCTGTTTACTGTGATTATTAATAAATGTTTGAATTATTGCAGTGTGTGTGTGTGTTGGTGTGTGTGTGTGTGTGTGTGTGTGTGTGTGTGTGTGTGTGTGTGTGTCTTTTCATGCTAGCTCTCCTGGCTTTAACCTCTGTTGCCCCACAATGTTGTGTTTGTGACTCAGCCGACCGGGGTTGAAGCGTTTTGAGCCACGTCGCCCGGGGTCAGTTGGCTGGGAATGAATGAGTTGAATGAACATGTGCGTGGACTGAAAAGCCAGATCGTGGTGGCCAAGTGTGAGCCAAGGTGGCTGGCATGCAGCGCAGTCTGGGGCTCAGCGAGGAAGTTCAGGTCAGCTTTTGTCACGAAAGAAAAGGGAAGGTGCTTAAATTCATGTGTACGTGTGGAGACTTTAATTGACCAATTTTTTTTTTAAATCAAATTACAGCTGTTTTTTTTAACTGAGACATATTAACAGATAATCTGAGTTCTTATTAAAACCTTTCACGTCTTTGAAGATTTATCAAATAAAGAAACATGCCTGTGGTTTTGCATATTCCCCACAAATTTTACACATTTTAAAATAAATTTTTCATCCATCTATTTGAAATATTCTCTGCTCTCCAGGTGCTGTGGAAATCAATATCCATAAATATGAAAATTCATACATTTACACATGTATCACAATAAATATTTAATCATCTTTAATTTCAGGGTACTGTTAGGTGAATATTGTTGCATGGTGATGGACTGTTGTGTGTGCACGATGGTTGACATCTACTCCGGTAGTCGTTGTTTACGTGAGCAAGTGACCATGCATCATCACGTGTGTGTGTGTGTGTGTGTGTGTGTGTGTGTGTGTGTGTGTGTGTGTTGGAGGGTTAAAAGGTGTGGTGGGAGCTGTGAGCTGAGGTCAGTTAGTTCCAGCCCCAAGGAGAGTGCCGCCGCGGCCTTGGAACAGTGTGGGGGTGGTTCACTTCCCCTTTCCCTGCCTCACGGCTTCCTGTGAGTGCTAGAACCGTTAACCACACCCTCCTCCCCTGGCCTACACCCCCTCACACCACCACACACCAAGCCCTACTGCAGAAAACAGTCCACTCACACACCAACTCTCCCCACTTTCTCCTTTATTCCCTGGCCAATGAACACACGCTCCGGCTCCAACAATAGGCCTCTTCCCTTATACTGTAGTAGTCACACTTCTCTTTGCCCTGACAACCATCTCTATGTTTCTCTCTGGTGCTCCATGTCTGACCCCCCGCTGGCTAATTATAAAGAGAAGTTAACACGAGCGTACGCAGGCATGTGTGTGCTTAAGCGACTGAAGCTACGCAGGTATGTTTGCTGATGGGTTCATGGCATTTTCTCCCAGTGCCAGTTTCTTGTCACATCATCAACCACATGCGTCTCATTGATAGACATCCTAAAGATCCTGTCTCTGCTTAGCAACAGCTGAGTCACGACTGAAAGATGTCAGTGAGCAAATTTCCCAACATTCCCCATTATCAAGATGAAATGATCCTTGTTTGCGTGCATGTGCTTGTGTTATTGACTCAAAAGAATGAAACTATAAAAACAACAAAACCAAAGCACAAAAAAGGCCCCTGTCACATTGTCTCATATATCCCATGTACAATACCAGCATTCCCACTGCACTCTGATCAGACATTATGCTGCAGAAGAGGAGAATTCTGAACGAGTTCTTCTGTGTCAGTGTGTACGCGAGTGGGCGTATATAAGCCTGTGGTCTGTGGAGGGACAGTAGAGATGTGTTGAAGAGTGTGTGTTCGGAGATGTGTGTGTGTGCACGGTGGTAAGGGTGTTTTGGGGGTGGCGGTGGTGGAAGGGGGTGGTGTGTAGGTCCACTCCTCTAAAGGGAGTGCTGTTCCCGTAGGGGGAGAGGAGGAGTGGGGTGGAGTGCATGGAGTGAGTGTATGTGGGGGAGTGAGTGTGGGGGCAGCTAGGCCATCTGGACTGCGAGGAGGCTGAAGAAAGGGAGAGTGTGGATGTGTATGTGTGTGAGAGAGAGAGAGCGAGATAAAGCAAGAAGGAGGGAGTAGGGATGAGTGGAGAGCTGGAAAGAGGGAGGGAGAGACCAAATTGAGGGTGTGGGAGAAAAGGATGGAGGTACGTGAGGAGTAACAGAGGGAGGAATGTTGCTTGTGGCCATTACGCTAAAGATTTCTACAGTAATACTCCACATCCTGCAATATGTATTGATTTGACTTGATAGAGACACAAGTGAGCACCGGCTGAGGAAAAGACCTTCCCGTCAGTATATCTCTATTCTTTTCGATGCTGAAGAATAATCTGTACCGTGTTTGCCTGCCAAAGCCATCCCACAACTTTTTCTACTTATTGTAGTGGCACTAACATGCAGAATAAAACGTTCTACTGTATATTATGTCCTCAGACTGACAAGAGCTGAGCAAAATTTCAGCATAACTGAAACGATCTTTATTCATTATTTATAGGCGCAGAGAGGAGAGTGTTGGTTATGTTGCATACTTGCCTGAAGGTGTAAGAACATGACTGAGTTGTTTAGTGATTTTATTTATTCTACGTTCTGACAGACTTGTTTGGTACATGGAATAATTCTTAATGTTTTTATTTGATCATATGAGTGTATTTGTTTATGGGCTGTCATATTTAAGTCAATAAACAAATGAATTAACATGTGGATGAAGTATTTTTTTTACATAGCCTAGATAGATGGTGGCAGAAGAAGACTACACGCACACACGTGTTTCAACAAGAGACACACCATAGAGACCCAGATGTCTCAACATCCCAGCATGAGGGAGCAGCATATAATACATGCTGTATTTTACACAATGTATGGAATGATAGGATGTTGTACAAATACCACTGATATAGAATTTCATCAACAGAAAAAAAGATACCGTAAATACACATATTTAGAAAACCCATAAAGATTGACATCTTCTTTTCAGAATGTGTCCTTGCCATGTGCAGTTCCTAGTCTAAACAGAACTCTTACTGTGTCCTTTTCACTTAGACAACAAAATAAGTCCTTCCTAAACAGGATCTGGATGTTGTTGCACACCTCAGATTCACAACACTGATTCACACCATTTATTTTCAACATTATAAGGTATTTGAATTTATCTGACAAACTTCCCGAGTATAGTACAATTTTTAAAAAAAATCTGGCTCTTGAAGGCCATTATTGTCTTCCACTATATGTGTGTTGATCCAAAGGATAATTAAAAAAATTTAAATAACACATTTGAAGTTTTTCTGAGCCCCAAACTCTCCTAGAAAATCAGTTTTTAAACCAGATGCAAGAAACTGGCCCTGTAGGTGCAGTACCACGCTCATTTTACATCTGCAGTTTTGATTCATTGTGTTGTCATTTTTGGCCATTGTTGCAGATTACGGTGTGCAGACAGGAAGTATGTGAGAGGTAAAGCTATGTGCGACATACAATAGGGCTCCCTAACCAAAATCAAATAGAGTATGTTGCATGGTGTGTGTTTATATCACCAGACAGGAAGAGGACAGTCATGCATCATGCACTGATTAGTACCATGCACACATGATCAAGGTGATTCCCTTCTTTGGAGTTTTCAGACCTCACAAGGAGTAGTCTTGTAGTGCGAGATTCATGTAGTTTGTGAATTGGCAAAATTGAACAACAACATCACACACTACTTTAGGTTGGTTATATTGTTCCTGTGCCACAAACAGTTTCTGTTGGTAAAAGCAAAGGTTTAGCTTGTCTTAAAGACAAGCACAGGTGTAACTAAAAGCATTAACTCTTTTCTGTTTAAACGCCTCAGTAAGGTTTGACAGTGATGGTGGGCCGACCGGCAAGATAACAGAACCCTGAAACAGAAGCAGCTAAATGGAATTCAGCCATTATTAATTCTATTATTTACACCTGTGCTTTTCCTGCTGTGACATGTACATGTTTTGGGGTTTTTTTGGTGACAAGATGGATTAAACTGCAAAGGGGCATCTCTGTTCTCTCTGCTCTGTGCAATATGGAAAGCTTTTCGATGCTGGAATACAACCTGGCCACAGATTTGCTGTGTGTGCCAAATGGGCAACGGTACCCTCTTCAAGACAGGGCCTCATGATTAGATATTTAAACATAAAAAAATGAACTCTCTGGTTGACACAGTAAGCCTGGAGCTTTCGGGGCCTTTTATGGTGCCCCTGGGGTGTCTGCCTGCTTTGCCTAGTTGGTAATCCAGCCTCATCAGTGGATGATGATTGTTGGCACTTGATTAATGGCTACTAATCTTCTAATTACCCACTACATATCGTGCTGCATTGTGGAATGATTTAAGTCTCTCTAGACAATCAGAAGAAGAATAGAATAGAATAGAATAGAATAGAATAGAATAGAATAGAATAGTACTTTATTAATCCTTTGGCAGGAAATTGTGGAGATGTGACTATAAAACAGCAGACACTTTAAATAGTGTCCTATACAGTTAACAGTGAATGATTTCTCCTTGAATGCATTTTGGTGTAAAGTGCCGTCAACGGAAAACAGCACCAACTGTAATGGTATCCCGCCAAATGTCTGACGTGCACAAGATGTTAAATGACAGTCAGTCAGTTATCAGAACGGTTTGTGTGAACAGATAAACAGGTGCATGAGACAGATGTGAGTATTGAGGTGTATCACATTTGAGAGTTTACAGCGATCAGGACCACACGTTGTCAGGTTTGGCTGCAAAAAGAAGAAAATAACATTTTTTAAAAAGCCCTTCATACTGTCCTTGGTTGGTCAGCTGACCCACACACAATTTCCCTGACCCTCATCTTCTTTAGCCCCCACCACATCAATATCACCTCCTCCTGTTCCAAACATCCCCCAATACCTTACCTCCTCCCCTCCCCTGCCTCGAGCTCCTCAGGCCCTCCTGGCTGACGGGTCAGCAGGGGTCGGGAGCTTGTGACTCCCTCCTTCTCTCTCTCCTGACCTCCGCTCTTGTTCTATCACAACTCCATCCCTCTCTCCTTCTGTCTCTCCATCCTCCGTGCAAACACTCATCCTTTCATCTCTTTATTTGACCCACTTTTCTCTCTTCCTCTCTCGCTCCCTTCTCCTCCCTTTCTCTTTCAGTTTCTCTGCTCCTTCACTGGCTCAAGCTGTTCTTGGATGGCGTATTGATTAGGGTTTCTATTCACCTCCACTCACATCCTCTCTCTCTCTCTCTTTCTCTCGCTCTCTCTGAGTCTCTCTCTGAGTCTCTCTCTGAGTCTCTCTCTCTCTATTCCTTTTGTTCCCCAGTGTACTGTAATGCTCAAGCCTCTTTGATCTGTGTGTTTGTGTCTGTCTATCTACTGCTTTCCTAAATGTCTCCATTTACTGTAAGCTCGACCACCACGCTGTGCTCAATTTCTGTCTCTCCCTGAAGTACACACACACACACGCACGTTGTCAGGTTGAAGTTTTTTAAAAAAGCTGTCAGCCTCAGATGTATAACAAAATAGGACTGTCGTCTGACTTGCGGCTCATATTTAACACATTTCTCTGCTCTGGTTGTCTTTTTTTCATTGCTATGTGTGTGTGTGTGTGTGTGTGTGCGCACGTGCTTGCATGTGTGTGTGTGTGTACACATGACATAAGCCCACATGTTTCTCTGCATGTTAGCCGTGAGTCGCATGTGTGATGCTTGTTTTCCCAAAGGCCATTGGTGTTAAATCATCACTTTGAAGAGGGACTGCACAGCTAAAAAACTGAGTACTTTAGGGGATTTACATACAAGCGGGTGTGTACGCATTCACACACATGCAGTGCAAGTACACACACACACACACACACACACACACACACACACACACATACTCGCAGAGCAAACACAAACACAGCCAAGGGGAGGGGCTGTACTTTACCCCCACATAGCTGAGGGGAGAGGAGATGAGGTACAGAAAGAAAATTAGAAACCAAATTAGAGGAACTGGTCAGGCGAGGAGGAGAGGCAGAGAGGAGTTGGAGGGGAGGGAGGGTTGAGGGAAAGGAGGGCTAGGACAAACAGAGCCAGTGACCTGAGGAGGGAGTGTCTGAGAACCTACCCAGCATGCATCAACAAGGAGGCTGCTGAGAGGACAGAAATACAAGTTAAAACAGTGAGAGCAGCTCACAGACAAAGAGAGCAAGCACACAATGTCAAACGTGTGTGTTGGTCTGAGTGGTCTTTGTCCCTCCGTCGCCCTCTGACCCTTCCCTTGTATGTGAGTGTCTATTTTCACATGGTAGGCCAAAATGATCCCAACAAAAGCCTTTCTTGTGTCCGCTCTTATCGCACCCTGCCCCCATACTAGACCCCCCCCCCCATGCCCAACATGCATCATCACCCCCTCACACTTCAGAGAGACAAACATAGTCCTGAACACACACACACACACACACACACGTATGACAGCAAGACAGGATTTTTGAAACTCACACACAACACACCACAAGACTCACGTCTCCCCCTTCTCCCAGTGAAACCATCTCCTGACTGGTGCATCCCACGCCTTCCCAGTCAGCCTCTCCGCCTCAAAGATTGTAAAAATCTGGGAAATGTTTTAACTCAGAGAGAGGGAGAGTCAGCAGGGTGGAGCTGGAGAAAAACACTTATCATATTATCTTCCCGATGACTCTGCTTCTTCCGGTTTGTCTATGTCAGTATAATCTTCACACTCCAATAGATGACAGACATTTAAACTGCACCGGCATAATGAGTGACGAATATCCCCCACATAAGACAACCCTTCCTCGGTGTGAAGACAGTCAAACTGGGATACTTACACATTACAACCTCCTACAACCGTGACCTCCGCCCCCATCCTCTTCTAACTCTCTCCCATTCTCCCTCTCTCATCCGCTCTGCAGCTCCTTCTGCCTTTCTGTCTCCCTGTCTTCTATTGCCTCATCTCTTTCTCTTGTTGGTGTAAGTAAGCAGCTTAAACACCTACAGGGTGTGACATTGGGGCCCCACGCGCCTCCGAATGCAGTCATTGCGGGCGGGAGAAGGCAGCACTGAAAAGGAGAGCGTTTCATCCGTCTATTCTCTCCACCCCGCTCCGCCTGGCATCGACGGCGCAAGTGTGGTTAAGGCAAAGCCAAGGCTGTCCCCTCACATTAGCCGGGGCTGAGCTAGACAAGCCGTCATCCCCCCCGCAAGACTGTCCTCCACTGCTCATCTCAATACCCCCCCAACACCCACCCCCCACTCTCTCTCTCTTTCTCTCTCTCATCCTCTTTTCCTCCTCTCCTCCGCTCAGCTCAGCTCTGCCATGGGCACCGGTCCCCAATCTCCAAGGTGATTATGACAAAAACGAACGACCCCCAAGAGACAGGGCCAGCAGAGATAAGAGAGAAAGAAGAGGATGGCAGAGGGAAAGAACGAGGAGGAGGAGGAAGGGATTGGAGATGGATGATGTAACAGGGAATTTTGGCTGTGCATTATGATTTGGGCTGAGAGTTTCAAAACCAGCAGTTCATATCAGCCCAGATCTATCTATATCTCTGTCTCGCCATCATTTTCAAATTATTTCTTGCAGAAAGAAAGGGACAGATGATGGTGGGTAGGTAGCCATGGTGAGAAGTAACTGAGTAGATTTACTTAAGCACTGCACAAGAGAGGGGCAATCCTGCACTTTTAATACATGTAATACACTTTGTTGGTTTTTCTGGTTGACTGGTAAATGTAAGTAAAACATTCACTCCCTTTTAGTTCTGTTTTGGCCTCTACCAAACTCTGAATGGACATACCTGGCCCTCAGCTTCAAAATGCTAAACTATGGGCACCAACTGGTCTGTAAATGTCTGTCTTCCACTTGGCGATGAACTGGTAGTTTGTGTTTTTTTCACTGAGAACATCAGCCCACTGTGGCAGAAAACAATGCTGTCAGAGTGGTGAAAAATAAACTCAAACATTAATTTGTGGGTTGAACAGTTAAACAACATCTGACTGTAAAGCTCCTTGAACCTATGCAGCAGATTTGGGTGATAATTCTTTCCACATTTACATTTGATGAACTACATTAATAATTATAATTAAAAACAATTATTAAAAAGTTATTCATTCAAAATATCAATTGTAACCACTAAGTAACTGTTTCTTAGATAGATAGATAGATACTGTACATAATCACATTGATATATGGTGAATGGCATAAATAAGATCCTAGTCTTTCCATAAGGGTCAAAGATAATTTGTTGTGGTGTGGAAGGGGGTCATGACCCCACTCGGTCAGCGGGGTCAAATCAAACAGCGGTGCTGAGCCCAAGAAGGTCATTAAAGAGACAGAGGGGCCTGATGGGGGGGTGGGGGCTGAATGGGGAATGCTGTTAACCCCATCCCCTGCCTCCCTGCTGAAATGAGAGGAAGCAATGAGAAAGGAAATGTAGTGGAGGAGAAGAGATGAGAGGTCATATTATTGTAGCATAGCAACCCAGGTTTCAGTGTGGGTTGAGGCAAGCAATAATATATAATATTGCTGAGAGGTTAGACAGCTTAGAAGAACCTTTCAAGATGGATGTGGAAAGAGAGGTGCACTTTCTGCGCAGAAGAGGGGGAGGGAAGGTGGGAGAGGGGGTGGGGGTGAACGGAGTCGGTAGAAAAAAATAGCCCAATCCTCCCATCTCCATCCACTCCCCTCTTCTCTCTCCTTCTCTGTTAGTCTCCCTCTCTCTCTCTTTCCCTCCCTCCCTCCCTCTCCCTGCGCTCTGTGCATCATTAAAACAAGCAGAGTAGTGTTCAGAGCGTGGGGCTGCACTGAGACGGTGACCTCCACAATAAGAAGATGTTCTTGCTTCGGGGAAGAGAAGGTTGTTTTGTACTCCTCTCTCTCTCTGTCTCTCTCTCTTTTCTCCTACTACTTCCAATGGAGTAAATGAGATTTGGAGGGGGGTAGGATCGTGGAGGAAGGGATCAAGAGGGTAGACATGCAGAAAGAGAGACGGCGATAGCGAGATGCAGAGGGAGAGAGGGCAGTTTAATGTAGGACTCATAACACAGCGGGCTAGGATATGATAAACAGGGAAAGATCTGAATTCCCCTAAAGTAAAGTGGCTAGGAGGGTTAGAGAGAGGTATACAGGGGCTGAAACCTCAGAAATCCAGGGCACGAAAACCCTGAATATGAGTCTGACCATTTTTCATCTGGGAGGAAGATTATTCCTGCCCTGAACTGGGGAAAATGTGTGTTTTTTTCCCTCCACACATGCAGATGGACACAGTGAGGTCAGCCAGGAATCGTCCTTATCAAAGAACACAACGACTTGAGGGATGAGTAGCGTGCTATCTGCATCCTCGTCCAGAGGCATCTTTCTATCATACACATACAATAGACACAAAGGCCTCCTGCCACTGTAGGGAGGACAGGAAGTCCTATGGGTGACACGAGGACAGGCAGCGGCGTGAACAGCCCCAGCAGCCTCCCCCCCCATGTCGCCTTCACACAGGAACAAAATGTGTGGGCAGCGAGCACAAACACATTCTCTGTATCCTCCAGATGATTATACATCCTTTAAATCCAATAACCTCGATTCATTCTGCTTCTCCCGGTGTCATTCTTCATTGGAATTCATTCATTTACACTACTTCTCTTTGAGAAATCTGCTCATTCTTTGGCTTCCTTTCCTCCTTTATTAATGCCATCCTTCCTTCCTTTCCTCTTGCCCCTCAATCCTTTCCGTCCTCTCTTCCTTCCCACCATCAATACACTTGGTTCCCATACTCTTAATTTGCTCTTTCTCTCTGAGGGAGGACTCTTTATAAAAGCCTTGTCGTTTCCCAATACTGATTTGAGTATCACTAAGCTGCACCTTCACACATATTGTTGCCTCACACCTTGTGCCAAATATTCCTTTGTAAAGCCTTCCCCCATCCCCTGCCTGCACCTGGTAGAGATAGTGTTCTTTCAGCTGCAGGCTCTGCTTTCTATACAAGCAGGGCTAGGATGGCACAAGCAGCACACAGCTGTTCCCCTTGGTAAATTGATAGTGAAGGGTAGTGGATGGGGCTTTGAAAGCGCCTTGTGCTATTTTTATGACAGTTGTAGATTTTTTATTTTTTTTGCTGTTTAATTCGATGTGACCAATTACACCACTGCGTTCCTCAGCAGGGGGGCACTCCGGGAGAGCAAATTAATGCTCGACTTCAAAAAGTTTTCCTAAAGTGAGTTTACATACCTCATTCCTTTGTCGCGGTACAAACGCACGCCGTCATGAACAGACCTGGTCTCGGTCGCTGAGCAAAGACGTGTGTGTGGGGGGTTTTTTTCTTCCGAGTCTTTATTTGTAATCTTTCAGCGCGGCCTCAGAGAGAAACTTTTAAAGTGAAAACAACAGGCTCACTGTCATTTTTTTAAAAGTCAAACTCAAGTGAGAAAAGTAGAATACAGGAGAAAAGTGACTGTCCCTTTAGGTTAGCAGCAATTCAGCCTGATATGCTGACCCCCACACTCCCCTTCCTCAATGCAAACACACAAGTCTACAACACACCAATCACCTTGTGTTTCAAGAACTCTTTGTGCACATAAGTACCACACACACACGCACACACACGCACACGCACACACAGGCACAAAACCACCTTCGTACAGAATTCTCACTTTCCCTTCCACTACTCTCTCTCCTGAGTGGATTGCTGTGATGAGTGTTCCTAGGACTGAATACATGTGTAAGTGGCCTAATGATGCCTAAATCCATCCATGAGTAGACAGAGAGGGACAGAGAGAGAGAGCGAGAGAGAGAGGGAGAGAGAGAGAGAGAGAGAGAGGGAGAGAGAGGGGAGGGATGGGTTTGAGGAGGTGGCGCAGGGGGAGGCTGGGGTCACGCTTTGTCGTGTCAGGCGGATTGGAAGGCCACGTTGGCATGAGGGAACACAGCTTTGAGTAAAGCAGCTTGTTTCAGGCAGGGATTGTGTTTGCCGACCCTACTCCGAGAGACAGAGAGAGAGAGAGAGAGAGAGAGAGTGTGTCTGTGTGTGTGTGTGTGTGTTGGAGAGAGAGAGATCTGTGCCTGGGCATTACAGACCTACAGCCTTAATCCACATGGCCTGACATTCTCCGTTATCCAGCCCTCGGCAGCCAACTACCCAGACTGATGGAGGCACGACTCTACCCCCTGCTGTGTCATGCCACACATCACTTTCTGCACACACAAACATACAACCACACACACACTTACACTACATGTTTCACTGTGCCACCCGCTCTCTTCCCCATAAGCGTTTCCCACTTCCTCAAACCTACAACGATTCCTGGTCCCGGCACTTATACTCTCATTTCCTAAGAAACAAGACCCTCCACAGTTCCTCATTACTAAAGACATATTCACACACACAAGGATGGACCACAAGAGCTAGCAATGACAAACACACACACAAAGTCAGTCTCACTAACAACAAAGTAATTTACTCAAGTGCTGTCCTGAAGAGCAGTTCTGAAGTACATGTACTTTACTTAAATATATACAATTTAAGCTGGAGCATACTTTTTCTTTGCTGCATTTCAGAGGAAAATATTTTCTTCACTACATTTATTACACCCATTTTTTACATTTAAGATTAGAATTTTACATGTAATAAACTAATAAATGTCAACAGACTTGAAAAATAACAGTGTACAGTTGGGGCCTCTCATCTGTTTCAGATGTCTTTGAGTTGTCGAAGTGATTTCCCCACTTCCCCAACACTTCAGTTTCATTTAAATGAAATGAAATAAAATCTAAATGACTGAGACAAACAAGCAAACAGTTGAAAAGAAAGTTTGAAATTGATGAAGCATCACTTTTTCTTTCATTCTCTATTAATTATCTCGTGACCCCTCAGATTTATTTTCTGATCCTTTGGAGGGACGTGACCCTTATGCTGGAAACCACCAGCCTAAACTTTATTCAAATACGCTAAAACAGCTGTGCCTCCACTGGCTACAACAGGAAAAAGCTGCTTACACATTGATATATCAGTATCTATTAATGGCATAAATGATAATGTATCATTCAGAGGGACTTTTGATATTATAAATACATTTTGCTGACAGTGCTTCAGTATTTTCAGGATTTTTGTTTTGTATTGGTACTTTTACTGAAATAAAAGCTCTGAGTACATCTTCAACTGGTGAGTACTTAGCCTACTTCTGATTTTCACTGGA
This sequence comes from Datnioides undecimradiatus, assembly GCA_008933995.1. Lineage (NCBI taxonomy): Eukaryota > Metazoa > Chordata > Actinopteri > Lobotiformes > Datnioididae > Datnioides > Datnioides undecimradiatus. Next base: position 8,168,025 of record WARS01000026.1, read on the forward strand.
ATTGTGCAGGCACATATCATATCAAGAAGAACTGTGTTACTGCAATACATGTACTGGAAACACACACAGCTTCCCACATCCTCCCTCTATTGTCTCTCACTGGCTTTAAAACAGTTTGCCACCTCATAATTCCCCCCGTAACTTAAAAACAAAGCGTAATGAGAAAAATCCATCCAGTGTCAAACGGAGATGTCAGGCTCTGGCGGAATTACCCCAGACTTTCTGACAAAAATTGGCCCGCAAGCTCACGCCACATGGTCTCTCATAGGTGTTTTCCAGCCAAACAGTGACACACTGTAAATGTCAGTCAGTCCTTTCTTTTTTATGTGACTGGCTGGTGTTTTCTTGTTGTTGCCACAAGAGGGGGTAAGTTACAGTAAGCCCCTGGTCCTCACTGAGCCCTATGGCAACAGACGCACAAACCAGAAGCCCCATGAGCCACACTGGATGACATGACAGCCCCCCTGCTTACATCACAACACAAAAGCACCTTCAGTATTAATACTATTATTATTAGTCTCATTTATGTTGTTATTATCATTACTGTGTGAAATTTGCCTGAGTGTTTCTGATAAGAGTGGGACTCGTCCTAGATCAGATGGATATGCGCGGTGTGTGCGTTCACGTTGTCTCATTTCCTGACTCTGCCCAGAGAGAGAGAGAGAGAGAGAGAGGGGAGATACGGGGACACGGACAGAGAGAGAGTGTAAGGGGAGAGTGAGATAGAGAGAGACGGAGAGAGAGGAAAAGAGAGAGAGACATAGACATGCACAGAGGAGGAGGCGGAGGGGGAGGCTCCTGATACCAAGACACGGAAAAGCAGGGGAGGGAAAGAGAGAAAGAAAAAAGGGGCTGGTGGAGGAAGAAGAGCGGGGAGTGGGAGAAAACAGGGGGAATAACACTTAAAGAAAGCACACAGAGGAGAGGAAGGACAGTACAGTGCTTTGGACATCCCCTCCTTTCTTCTCCCAGGCTGTCACACCAGATTGGACTCCGAAGGACCGACACCGCGTCCACCCCAGACCCCATGGGGTAACAGGTATGTCTGACTTCCTTATATTAGTAGTAGTCCGTATTTTTTTTTTAATTTATTTCTTCACCAGCGTTCAGCCTCGCTCTCCTGCTAACAGGTTTGAGATTTCATTCAGACGCGGCGGACATCGCAGGATTTCCATGCCTTTATTGTATCATGTCAACAATTAGTTTTCTGCCTCACGGAGCCATCGCGTCTACAGCTGATAGTTGTGGGCGCACAGGTTGGAGACATGACACAATGCAACTCTTCGCAATCGCGGCACTGTTACAGTTGACCATCGGAAAAGCTACTGTATGAAGGCCTGTCTGTCTGTGTTTTATTCGCTGCTTTTAATATACATTAATAAATACGTGTACATATTCCAGTCCATTGGCATCATGTTAGCCGCGGCGTGAGTGTATTTTGACAGCTAAATATCCGACCGAGTGAGCAGGCGACAGTCTGAAAGTACGCCTACCTGTTCCATACGTGACAGCCAGCTGTCTATTGCGCTTGTTGATATTTGGAGAAGCTGTCATCCGTTGACGGGAATCGCACATTGTACATTTCACACATTATGTAGCTGATTAGGGAACACACAGACACTTGTCTTACAATGAAAAAAATGCGATTGATCTCTACTTTCTGGGCATGTGTTTGAATATACACAGCCGAAACTGCTCTAACTAAATGGATATTGGGAAATACTTTTAATTCGTACGTCGTTAACCGCGCGCAGGATGAAAATACATTCCCGCGTTGCAGATTATTATTTTGAATGAATGCCATCTACCTGCACACATGTCTCCTCTCCAGGCTACACTTTTAGAAATACCTCTCAACATAAGCTCAGGTATATGAAGTGACACTCGCATGAATCACTCTGTGTCGGGTGGCATCCCAGTTTGAGGGGAACCAGCGGATCTGGTGAAATTTGCAAAGTTTTGAACAGCATGACAAGCTATTGCCACATCGGTCGAGGGGAAATTGTCATGCACAGATATCGTACCACATGAAATGCGGGTGATGCACCGTGCAGCCGTCTGGAGGGGATTCAAAATGAAAGCGCTCAGAGCCTGAAAGACAAGGGCTTAAACCCTCCTCCTTCTCCCCTCGATTAACCTCCAAAAGGGGGATTTCTCCAGCTGGAAATTTCTGCTGCGTCAACACCCAACCCTAGAGGACCAGACAAGACAGAGGGGGGGGATTTTGTTTGCAGATGGTGCTCTCGGGTAATTTTTGTAGTTGTTGATCATCATCTGATCCGTATTGAGAGTTGAGAAGTGTGGCGTCAAGTGTTTTCTGTTTATTGGCGACTGAAGCGTCTCCCCCTCGCTGCTTCTCTGTCTGTCTCCTGTGCCGTGTGTGTATGTCTGCTGTCTGTGTCTGCCCTCTCAAACCGGTCAGTTCCGTCTTCCTCCATTTTCTGCCATGCTTACCGTGTGAGGAGGGGAACAACCCCACTTCATCCGCGCTCTGTGTGCGTACACGGCGTTGAGCGCCCGCCCGTCGTGCACCTCCAGTGCAGCCCCCGCAGCCAGGTGTGCCTCCAACAAATGACCAGGCATCTTACCCTGTTTCACTCTGCAGCTAATGATTATCTTCGCATTGGATGTTTTCAAACTTTTACATGGTGTGAGACAAACTTATACCGACACTGATTACTGATTGCACCTCGTTATATGATGTAAAGCCTTATTGTTGGGATGATTCTGGAGACAAGCTGCCAATGTTGTGCTAACTTTAAGCAAATGTGCCCATTAGGCGTACTGCAGGAGGTCCTTTGACTCTCTCAGTTAAGGAGCTGCTAGTGTGTTTCTGTATTTTTAGAACTTTACAGTCCCAGCAAGTCGTTTTTAAACTTTGGTTGAAAGTGCACCCTCTCAGTTTATGGTTGTAACTGTAGATCTCTGTTGTTGTAGCCAGTTGGATCTAAGAAATTCCCTCTGTTTGACAGTGGATAACTGGCTCTTTGGGATAAAGAGACCATCCAGTGTTGTTTTTTTCTTGTCAAATTGTCTTAGGCCTCACTGGATTTGTCCGATTGTTTGATCCTTCCTACTACAGAGTTAAGAGTTGGTGCTTGATAAGATAAACCCTCTAAAGTCTTTCTTAAGTAATTTAATTACTCTAGGCTTTGTGTGTGCTTCTATTGCGTGCACATCTGTGCACGTTGTGTCCTCGCCACTAAAACAAATAAACTTGCAAGCCACACCTTAGCACCTTGGCATGGCCCATCTCCCAGGATGCTTTGAGTCTGTGAGTTTGGTCCCCCTTGCTGCCCCACCGAGGTTGCCTCCCCGAGGTGTGTTACAGTGGACAACAAAGTGTGCACGAGCGTGTGTGTTTGTGCATGTCAGCACCTTCTCCATCTGGGTGTTCCACGGGGAAAATGCAATACAGACCAAGACAACAGCTACAAGGATGAGTGGAGGAGGAGTGTAGGCGAGACCGGCCGAAAGATGGAAAAAATATTAGCTTGCTCGTGTGCTCGTGGGATTGCAAAGGAGGATTTGAAGCACTTTTTCCACTGGTGTTGTCTCTCATGAATGGAGTTTTTTTTTAGAATTGATTAAACAAGATAAGTGAGTTAAATGTACCTTTTGGGGTTTTCTTGGTTAAAGCCAAACCTGTTGTGAAGTGTTTGCTGAAGGTGGTGGAGGTTGTTACATCGAATATTATCCACACACATGGGTACAGAGTTTGGAGGATTGTGGGAAATGATGAAGGTGTGGCAGGGTTTAAAAAGAGAGTGAGAAAATTTGGGGGGTGGGGGCGCTTGGTTTGGGTGGGAGTCAGGTTCGGCACTCGTGACACTTGCCTCTTCGCTGTGTGTGTTCGTGTGCGTGTGTAAGCCTGCTGGTATGTAGGTGGTACTCAGAGCTCCCATGCAGATTGTGGGCTGAACTGTGTGGTAGCTGGTTAGTCGGCTTCATCTCCACAAACCCTGGGGATGTCGTGTACAGCCCCCTCACTGCAGTATGTGTGTGTTCATGACAACATGACAATAAACTGTACAGTAAGTTTAACTCATCTACATTCCCCAGAAAGAGAGAAAAGAGGGCAAGTGCTTCATAAAGACACATTTGTTCCCTGTTAGAAACCTTGTACTCCATTCATCTCTCTGTCTCTATCTCTCTCTGCCAGTTTTCTCATCCCGATCCCCCCTCGGAGCTCACTTGTTAATGGGAACACCTGCTTGGCTAACACACTGCAAAATGAACCGTTTACACTTGCATGTACACATCTTACATGACACGTCTCTCCAGAGTTTTCTGACAACTCTGTCTTCTATCTGTCACATTGCGAATATTATCATTCGCACGTCTGATTTGTCAAGACAGTTTGGCACACATTAACCCCCCCCCCACCTTCGAATCCAAACCAGCTCCATCCCCCCTGCCCTAATAACTCCCAAGGCTTTTTAGCTTAACTGCTTCTATAGCTCATTGTGCAGTGCTGAATACAGGTGTTCCTAATCCCCATGGGGTTACACGGATGCTGTGGGGGATGTGTGTGCTTGTGTGTGTGTGTCTATATCTGTGTGTGAGTGTGTGTGTAACAGCTGTCTTCCATATCCACCTATCAGACACGCACCCACCCACCCTCCCCCCAGCAGAGAGAACAGGTGAGTATAACCTGTAGCCTTCCCCACCCTAAACCACACACAGAAATACTCTCCACCACCCCACTTGTCTTTTCACATAGTTGTTAATATTTCATAGCTTTGTGTGTGTGTGGGTGTGTGTGTGTGTGTGTCTGTGCATGCATTCACCTGTGCACAAGATAGGATGTCAATGAAAGCGCTGAGCTCTCTGTTCTATTCGTTTTCGTTTTTATTTGTCCCGTAATTTGGAATTGGAAGCTAATTTACAGGTTTGGCTCAAATTTTTAGAATCTACAAGTAAGAATTAAAAGACCAGTAGCAGAAGTCCAGAAGCAAAATTATAGTTTGATTGTTGCTAAAAATAAGCGCAAGGGATTTTTTTTTTTTTTTTTTTGTGCAGTGAAAATGGGAAGATGTCAGAATATTTTCTTAGGAGTTGTTGATATTGCAAAACACCTTTTTGGATCACACATTCCTGAGGAAGCAGATGAGGGATTTCAGTCTGTGTGCTTTCATCAGGGTGTGTTTTTCTTTTATTTAGGAATGCAGAGCGGATCGGCTCTTTCCAACCAAAACCTCATGATCACACAATGCTTATCAGCATCGTGAGTTATTTCCTCAAAATTATGACATTCTCTAACATCAGTTATCAATTGCATCAATGTCCAAAGTTGGGTCAGCCATGTAATCTAATCAGACCCTCTCCTCTTTAATGCACTTCTAATTGTTGGTTTTATACACTGTGCGTTTTCACTTGTTCAGAAGCTGTCAAAACAAAAAACTGCAACAAGTGAAGTGGTGATGGCAGTTGTTTCGCACATCAGGTAATGCCGCCAGATAGATAACATGCACATGTTATCCTTTCAATTAGGTTTCTGTTTGGTGTTCGTGGCAAAACAAAGACAGGGATAGAAAATCTGCTTTCTTATCTCTTAAGATTTCTGATTTGTGCTAATGTTTCTCTGTACTGAGCAGTTTGCGACAATGTCCTTTTTATATATTCAAAGCTTTACATTTTCAGCGAATCACCTTAGGTTTAAGGACACGCTGATTGAAACCTTTATATTTCTGCAGGAATGTAGGACAGTCTTTTTTCCTGCCTTCTTTGAACGATCACATTGATTTGTGTGACAGTGATTCACACATGAGCATGTTTTAAAGCATCAACCACTGATGTCGCCTCTCCCTGGTACTGAGCTGACATGGGGCTCATTATTGTTGTTTGCATGATTTGCATTCTTTTACAAGAAACTGACTAAATATTTTGTCTTCCCAAACACTGAGACTTTCTGACTTGAATTATTCACTTATTTCTAAATCTTTAACACATTGTTTTGTTTGTCCTTGAATGGTTCCAGTTGTCACTTGGCGCAGCGTTGTAGACATGCAGGTTGGGCATCCTTAATGCAGCATAATTACCTGGCAGGGCAGGACTGGTAAGCCAGTGGGGAAAGACCTGTCTAAACAAACATACACACACTTATTCAAAGTACTATATTGACAAGATAGTTAGTGTCCTTACTGTAGAGCTCCACTTTGCAGAAAGATCATCGTCTTTTTAGACAAATTTATATATGCTATTAAGAACTTGAAGGTTTGGGCTTGGAAAACCTCTTTGTTGAAGTCTGGGGTTTGCAGACTGCTGAAAGCCTTGTACAAGTCCGCGGTTGTTAGTTGTTATTTTCCCAGTGAAAGAGTTTGTCTTTTATACACACAGTGTGAGCATTTGATGAGAAATTGAGCGGCTTTGAGCAAATACATCTTTAGAAACAGTCAACTAGCCTCGGGCTGTGGCTGGTGAGAGATTTCCATATCAAAGCTCAGGTGAGAGAGGTAGACATGGAAGGCAGAGTGAGGAAGGGAAAGAGGGAATGTGAAGGAGAGAGAATGGGGGAAGGAGGAGGAGAAGGGGGTGATGAAACAGACATCCACTCCAAAAGACTCCTAGCCCTTGTTATTCTGTCGCTTTTTTTGTGCAGCACAGTTTAGTCTGTGTGTGTCAGTGCTGTCTGTCTCAATCTAAACTCCTGCATGCAAAAAAAACACACGGAGGCGAGGTTGGAAAGACTCAAATACAAACCAACACCTTTCTCTACTCAGTACCGCACAAATACTGTCTCTACAACCTTATGTTGACTGGTGCTGACCACAGGAACAGCGTGTGGAGCAGCAAATGGCTTTTCCCCACCGATACTGCCTAACATCTGACCTGTGAGCTCCTGCCAATATTTGGATCCCTGTTTAATATTATTACTGAAGCATAAAACCATCATTTTCCCTGGAAATATTTCTCTTCTTTGGCTATAAGTATCAGACCTGACCCCTTGGAATTGATGGCGACACTCTAATTAATGGATAGAGTTTTCGTTTGGCGCTTTCAAAGATGTGTGTGTGTGTGTGTGTGTGTGCGTACGTGTGTGTTTCTGACGAACATTACTCTGCTTTGTAGAGTTTTGTAATCCAGCCATGGACTCTGGCTAGAGTGCTAAAGTGCTGCTAACAAGGCCTGTTTAACATTCTCTCCCCTGCTCAACATACAATTATTCCACTTCGCTGCCATTAACATGTACAGTAGGACTGGGCTTTTAATTGGCCTGATATGACTAATGCCAGATCAACTTGGATTTGCTAATTAGTTTTTGCTTTAAAAGTGCCATCAGGACATGAAATATTCATTGATGTGAGGTGGAGCGAGGACTGTGGGTGGTATTAGTGGGATATTAGTGGTATAGGCAGGCTGTTCGAATGTGCTGGGAGAAGAGATTGAACCTACATTGGCCTGTTGTGGTCGGTTATTCATACTTTGGGTGAGGTGTTAGTTTTTCGTCATAATTTTAGACACCCACACACACACACAAAGAGACACACACACACACACACATTCATCCCGCGCACGCACACACCACCTCCATTCTCAGCATCACAAGGCCACCTCTTCTTCTCCAGCCCCCACCTCCTCTCTCTCTCCCTCTCTCTTTCTCTCTCTCTCTCTCCTCTCTGCCTCTCCTGCTCTCACCTCCCCCTCTGCCCTCCTCCCCCTTCCCATTATTTCATCTGTTCTTTTTTTTTCTTGCCTCCCTGTCTCACATCCTTTTCTCTCCTCACCTTTTCCCGTTCCGTCACTTCACCCCAGCCCCCCTCCCCATCCTCCCTGTGCCCTCTGCTCTGTCCCAGGTGCACCTCCCTTGCCTTTTTTTCCCTCTCCAGGTCTCCTCCTCCCTTCTTTTCCTCCTCCTCCTCCACCTTCTCCTTTGCTTTTTCCCTCCCACTCCTTAATCTTCCACCTCTCCTCCTCCTCCTCCTCCACCACCCCCTCCTCTGCTGTAAGTGGGCCAGGTGCCTCCTGTGGCCTCCCCTACTCCATTTCTCATTTTTACCCTTCCTCTACTCCCTTTCTCATTTTTACCCTCTCCCTGTTCTCTTTCTCATTTTTATCCTTCCCCCTGACCCTAGCTCATATTTATACATCCCCTTAATGCAACAGCTACTAACAATTGACACAGGGTCCAGTTTTGAGCTTTAACACAAACACTTTTTTTGGCCTGATGCAGCCAAGTTTAGCTGCCAAGGTGAGCCGTCCAAGTTAGAATAACTTGTCTCTATAGGTTAGAAGGTGACATCTCGAAGGGGAGCATTTATTATTTTGATTTATAAAGACTTTTTTTGCACTAAAAAACAGATCCTTTGTGTATTATTATGTGAACTTTAAAAATCGGCGTTCTGTCATTGTTGCTGGACATTTTATGAGCTCTCCTGTGTCAGAGTAGTTCCCTTTATGAAGGAGCGAGGTGAGGCCAATCCAGATGTGAACAGAAGTGAGTAGGTTCACATCCCCTTTTCAGTGGCGAGGGGCAAACCCCCCCCCCTTCTCTGTCTGGTCTTTATAGACTGAAAAGTGAATATACATGGACACCTCATTGTTGTTGTCTTTTTGTTGCTCCATGAATGTGCACGGTGAGCTGGCAATACACTTTTCACCTCATTTCGTCCTCTCAATTTTCTGTTTTTCCCCCCTTACTCTTCCTGTTTTCACTCATTGTCATTCTCTCTGCCTTTGTCTCTGGCTGGCTCATTCTCTTGCCCTCTTCTTTTTACTCTCACTTTCTCACCCCCGCACCCATCCCTCCCTGCCTCCTGTCTTCTATCTCACCTCCCCCCTCCCGGTTGTTTTGGTGTGTGCGCTGGTGTGTCACGAAGGGGGTGGCGGTTGATTGGTGGTTGGTGGTTTGGACGGACACCTGATACTGGCACTGCCTCACAATGTGGGAATGTGTAACGTGTTCAAAATTAGGTTTCCAAGGTGGGTGTTGTCCTTAGCGATGGTGAGCACGATCATGAGAGTTTACACAGTGGTCCTTTTGTCTCTCCCTCTCTCTTTGTGTCTCTTATGTCTGGCTATGACACTTCTGTACATGAATTTGCAGTTCTTTCCATCGCCGTCTGGGGGGAAAAAAATGCTGCAATAGTTCCAAAAGCCTGCGAGACATGGCAGCCGTTCATGTTAGTCAACAGGTGACAGTCAAACGTCAAACCGCATTGGAGTAAACACGCTCTGAGTGAAAAGACAGACAGATAAGGAGGAGGGGGAAAAGGATGACAGAAGAGGAGAAGACAGGAGAGAAGTGAGGTTCCAGGTGAGGCATTTGTCTGGTCAAACCCTGCTCTTCGTCAATCACAACAAATGTGATCGCCTAAAGTAACATCACCGTCCCTGCAAAACTCCATAAGAAAGTTGCTTATTTCAAACAATTACATTTAGGCAAAAGAACCTTGAAACTTAATGTTTTTTTTGTCAGTAGCGTCAGAAGACGTAGCAATAAATTGCTGCTGTTTTTCACTGAGCAGCCAATCATGGCACGGCGCAGAAACAAAGAAGACAAAGAACTTGAATGATTTTGCATCTTCACTGATTACTATTAGAATTTACTCAGCTGAAGGACTGCAGCCAGTCTGTGTTGAAACTGTTGAAAAGATCACTGGAAGATCACTGAGGGGCAGGCCCGCGGTATCGACGCTACGTATTGATGTACGTCTGTGGTGATACACTGTGCGGTGTATTGAACTAAAGTCTCGCAGACAAAATTGAGTGTCCTCCATGTCCAGTTCTCCAGTAGTCTACTAAGCAAACTCTACAGTAGATGAGAAACCCACCGCGGCTCTGCAACCCATCGATCGGGAGCTACACTGACGCTCTTTCTATCATCTATTCTTCTTTTTCTGCTTCAACATCTCTCCTCACTTTTCCTTTCCCTCTCTTTTCCCTCTTGCATCTCCCATCTCCCTCCCTCTTTCTTACCCTTCACTGTCTCTTTTCCGTCTCCAAAATGCGAGTCTCTCTATATTTAGATGCTCCTCTCCTCTCCCCTTGATTTCTCTCCCTTTATCTCACCTCCTTTTTTTTCCACAGTTGAAGGACAGATTCGCAAAAGCGCTCCGAGATTCATCAGTGTTGTATAGTAGCTGCTTTTTGATCAGCTTGATGAGTGACAACGCAGCCTCGGGCTATTATATACAAATGTGTTTTTATAAACACTTTCTCTATCTATATGTAAATCACTGTGCTGCACAGTACACTAGGCTGTGGGCACGCTAGTTAGTGAGTTATTAGTGAATGTTGCATGTTGAGGGCTAAGTTAATATAGTGAAATTATGTATTTTCCTTGTTTGTGCATGCTCTGGAGTGTTTGTGAATTAGATTAGCTGGGAGAGAAGTCTTTTAATATTTGCTCAGGGGGGATGGAGGGTGTGCCTGTTGTCCTTGTGAGTACACACTTAAGCTGCGGCTTTTTTGCTCCCCTCTTTGCATGAGCTCATTGTAAGCCGTGGCCCAGTGTGGATTTGAGAAAGATGCCTCTGTTTGCCGTCTGACAGAGCGACAGTCACACCAAGTTACCCTTACACACACAAACACACTCTCTGGACACCCGCCTCGGCACCAGATAGCGACTGGCCAGCAGCAGTGAGTCACCATCATTCAGTCATTCACTTGTACATTCAAAAACCACACATTTTAACAAACAACAATTAATGTTTAGTCCTCAGACATTTATTCCTTCAGGGCTGGTATTGTTACACCGTATGTTCTTTTTTTTTTTTTTTTTTTTTTTTTCATTTTCTTCACCCTGGTAACCCTTTGTTTCATTTCCTCCATACTGTTCACTTGGTCTATATGTGTGTGTATTTGTGTGTGTGTTCCTGTCTGAGACCTTTGTAGCTGGTGGCTGCAGTCACTGTTTTAACAGCTCGGGAACAGGCTGCCTGTGTTCAGTGCGGTACAGTCATGTACAGTCGTGTCTAGCTGAGTCGTGACAGGTTGCTTTTTTGCTGTGACAGGTTTTGTGTTAAGACCTATGGAAGGGTCTGGACAACCACACATACACACACACACACACACACACACACACACACACACACACACACACACACACACACACAGACACTGAGTGGCTCACTGGCAGGGAGAGATCAGGGTGGGTGTTAAATGTGAGTTTTGAGCCACTCCATAGCCTTATATTGTCATCATCGCTTTACCCACAAAGCCATTTGGTGCTTTTCAAAACAGAAGTGAGATTCGCTAAATGACAAAAATGGAGCGAAACTGAAGGGAAAAAGGCGAAGGGATGTAAAAGTCAGCTAGAGGGGAGAATTAAAAGAAAATTCTGTTGTTTGTTTTATTTTTTTAGTGTCTCAGTGTGAAGAACGTAAGAGGTCAGATGATCACACAGGTCGGGAGTGAAACTAAAAGTGGATTTGTCCAAATGTGAGTTGTAGAAAAATGTGAAGAGTTCAGGTTTAAAGTTCTCATTTATTTAAGCCTTTGATCACAAATCCTAAATCACCAAATTGGTATCGGCCAGTGTATTGGCCCAATCAGCCAATACACTGCATTACCAATTTAAAAAAAAAAAAAATCTTATGTCATAGCATCTGGTACAACATTATTGTAGGTCCAACAGTTTCCATTTACACATTTGTGTCCTGGTCAGCACCTGCCTTATATACTCTGAAACACTGATGTTTTGATTAGCTAATGTGCAACAATGGCACTAACTCTACGGAAAACTGATCAGGTCTTTTGCATCTGTTATCAATATCTCACAATCACATAATGAATGATTGTGATTATGAATATTTTTTTATTGCAGGTGAATCAATATCAGTCAAATCCAGACTACATACTTTCTGGCCTGGAGCTGTCCTCTTAAGGGTTCTGTCATTTCATTTATGAGAAATAACTCTCAATTTTGTGGGTCCATTTTTGCAATGTCACTTTCCTGTTTCAGCATGACAAAGATATGTTTTTTTCAGTTGGGTGTGTAGGAGAAGCAGCCCTGAACTCATCCCCATCAAACACCTTTGGGATGAACTGGAACACCGACTGCCAGAACCTACTCTCCAATATTCCTGCAGCCAGACTCTGAAACGTCATGAAAAAGCTTCTCAAAAGAATGTAGGCTGATGTAGCACTGCGTTAATGATCACATTTCTGAGATGAGATGTTAAACAATCACAAATGGGTGTTATTTTCGGGTGTATGCATACTTTGTGTGTCCAGACGTTTTCCTGTGCGTACAAAACTATAACTAGAGAGTCAGCGACAGACCAGTTACCTTACACTACTTATCCTGTTTGGGAAAAAAATGATGCATCTCTGACCAGAAAAAAGCATTACACAACGCGCAGAGTTCCCAGAAGTCAGGAACTACTCCCGCTATGAGACAATGTCACACCTCAAAGCACCACCTCCTATGAATTCCCTCATGACATCAGGGGCTTGTACATCAGCTGATGAGTCTCAGGAGTGTTGATGTGATGAAACTGGGTTTTGAACCAGGAGACCATGCAAGTTGATGTGGTTATTGTCACACCACCACCGCTATCAGCAATCTCCACCCACCTACAGAACCAAAAACAGGTACTTCCTGTAGGTGATTTCACTTCTCTCTGCCATACAGATACGTGTTTGCAAACAAGTAGCCATTTTCTATCTCGGAATTATACTTAATCCTGAGTAATTATGGAAAAGTACTTTTTTTGTTGTTTAGCTGGTGTAGTTTGATTAATGATCCAACTGCGAGGTTAAAAAGTAAAACTCAGTAACTAATAATCCTCTTGGGGCATAATAAAATGATCAATCACCACATATACATATGTATGTACAGTCAGAGACCACACATTATTTTGGGGCTCTTTTTGAGAAGCTCATACATTACTTTTGCATTTGCCCTGCAGCTGTAGGCTGATCTGTTTTAACAGTAAAATTAAGCATGAGGTAGATAAATGTAAGACTTTGGTGTTGGTACTTTGACATTTGAATTACACCTCCGAACTCACAGCTCAGTTCTTCAGGGCTCCTCTCCAGTTTGTATAGGTGGCCAATCCTGTCTGATCTCTATGTTAACAGCAACACATATGAAACAAAAGGCTCACTGTATGGCTATCTGTTCCCATCCTGTCACCCCCTCCTCCCCCCTCTCTGCCTTTCACATCCTCCTTTGCCTTTTCTTTTCCCATCCGTTCCTCCTCTTGTTCCTCTCTTTCATTTCCAGCTCTCACTCTCTGTTTCTCCCTGCCTTTTCACCTTCCCTCCTCTGCCTCCATCCCTCCCTCCCATATAGCCCTCTTTCTCCTGCCGCTTCGTTGTCTTACAGTCCTCCTCATCCGTTCCTCCCTCCTGCTCTCCCCCCTCCTTTCATTTTGGGTTCTCCGACAGTGGTAATGAGATGTTTCATTATTTGCATTTCACAGCTTTTAATAGAGAGAGAATTTAGGCTAAGCCCCGGGTCGTCAGTCAGGGAGTTACCATGGGAGACATAGCAGGCTTAGGGGCCTAGAGAGAAAGATAGCCCAGAAACTACACACACACATACACACTCAGATGCCAAGTGTAAAGGAGGAGGACACAGAAAAAAGACAAACAGAGTGATAAGTTGATGTGGTGATATGGCATTTTCACCTTTTTTTGAAGCTCTTGATATGTCAAATAGCATCACTTGCACTTTGCGGGTCACTGGAGGAACTGGAGGTGAAGCTGGCACTCAGTGGTCAGGCTGAAGTACATCGCCATCAATGTCTTAGAGTCACACCTCTTGTCCGGTCATTCTGGGATGATCCCAGTCTATCCTTACTATGGCTGGATTTCCATAAGATCACTCAAGGCTCTTAACACCTGTGTGGCTGAAGGTGAGATGACAAGGTGGCGGAGAAGGCCTTAATTTGTTGGACTGTAGACTGAAGTGTGATAAGCTGGACCGGAGGCTTAAGGAGGCAGATATATTGACTAGTGCACTGAATGCACAAAAAAGCATTATCAGCAGCACGGAGGTCTTCAGGTGAAGACGTGGAGCGTCCAAATATTGTTTTCAGGTGGTGTGTGGAGGAGGGGGATAAGGAGGTGGAGGGTTGAAGGTGGGAGGGGTGGAAGCAAGGGATGAAGCAAGTAGCGCTAAGTCTCCCTAAGCCTCCTGGATCCTCTTTGGTCCCTCTCCACATGACATGGCTATCCTTCTTTGAGTCAATCTCTTCCTCCACCTTGACTCTTTGGATGCTGGCCAAAGAAACAGAGAGCGGTCGGAGAAAGGGAGAGCAAGGTAGAGGCGCAAAATGTGGCATGATTAGAGCTGGTGGGGAAGGTGGAGAAAATAAAGGTGGACAGATGGAGGGTGTGTGATAAAAGAAACAAGGGAAACTGGCAACACGAACACGCGCAGTGAGCTATAAAGAAGTCAGAGACAGAGATCGAATGAGAGACAAACACGAACAGTAGCTTATTTTCAACAGAAAATAAAGGACAAAGAAGCTAAGAACGAGCCTTTCAAAGCTAATGGCTTTGTTGTGTTATTTTTTCTAATTGCAGCTTGCATGCCTGTCTGTGTCTAGCAGCGTGTGCATGTGTGTCATGTGCACATGTGCGAGTGAGTATGTGTGTATTATTTTTGTCCGTGCCTGCCTTGTTGATGGGCTGCCACCCTGGCTTGTCCCGGAAGGCTGCCAGCTCCGTCGGATTGGGGATTAACCCCGGGATAATGGCCTTGATGCCCAGTTGAGTGGAAGCAAAGCTGTTTAAAAAATATTGGCTGCCTGAGTCACTCTCCCCTCTCTTCCTGTCTCCCCCTCTTTCTATCTTCCGTCTCTATCTTTCTAGCCTCGCTGTCTCTGCGATTCCGCTCCATCCCTTTTCTCTTTGTTTTGCGCTGTTCTTTATCTGTCTCTTTCTGCGCTTCTTTGCCTTTTTCTCTTCTCTCTCTCAAATTCTCTATCCTCACCTCATGTTCATATTGACCTTTCACAGGCCTCATATTGCAAATTCAGGCCCAGTTAACATCAGTAACATTTAACACTTACTCAGGATTATATTGTAGATTTGAAAACAGTAGCAGTAAACTTTTAAATCTAATGCAACTTTTATTTTTTTTATTTAACTAGAGGAACTAGTAGATTTTACTCTGGGAGGTAATGGCTGCCCTCAATCATACTGTCATGTGTCCTAAGAACAGTGCCTCCATTGTCCAGCTGAATATCATTTCAATTCCACTTATGCATGCTGTTTTCTCTCATTATGTGGGAAAAGTCCGCTTGCAAGCAAACCAATTCTTTCTTCTAGTTCCTTCTTAATTTTTCATATATATTAGCATATTATGTCAGAGATTCTCCAAATATATTTTCTTCTTAAGGCTAATATCATTTATTTTACTTTGTTTTGAAAGCTTTACACAATATATAATTCATTCAGTGAATGCAGACCTGCCAACCTGTATGCCTGTTCCACAGAAACTGCCTGCTATTACAGGGTAGTGTACCGGTACAAGTCACTACTAGAGAATATGCCAAAAGGAACGTGTTTCTTTTTTAGCTTAACTGATCAAATTTGTAGCTGGGGCATGAAGCTGGTATGGCTGACAACATAAATGCCAACTCTTGGCCACTGAATCCTGACTTGATATCCCATCTTCCTTCCTTCTTCACATCCATTCACTTTTTCAATCTCCGGACAATTTTTAATGGTCTCCCTGCTGATAATTCCACGACAGAGCAAAGATAAAAGTATAGATGTGTAAAGGAGGGTAGAAACAAGATGAACCGATAATGGTAGCTGAAGATTGGACATCTATTGCAGTTCTTTGCTTAGATGAATTTAACTCTGCACAACAGCAGTCAACTGACAATCTGGTATTCCCAATATGTGTATCTGTGCTGAACAAAATATTACTGTTAAGACAGGTATTTTTTCAGACCATCAGGTGTGTTTTGGGGCATCTTAACAATCTTTAAAAATAGCATGGATATATTTTCATTATCATAATAGTCATATAAAGTTAATTCAGCAAATGAGTTAGCAAATAGATATGGTGTGACATAAGCATTAATTTGGAGTCACGATTCTAGCCAATTGAAAAGCTTAATCCTAATATTCACTGTCTTTTTTAGCTCTCTTTTGTTCTCCACCAACCCCTCAGAAAAATAGCTGCCTTTTTAGCTGCTTAATACTCCACTAAACGCTCCAGTTCGGTCCTCTTAACTGTATTGCCTGCCCATTGCTGCTGGCCAGGTAGTGTACAGTTGCTATCAAAACTATTTAGCTGAAAGGATACTGCTAGAAGCATTGCTGATGAGTGTGAGAGAAACAAATGAGTGAAGTTGCAGCAACAAAACCAAAACAACGAGCTGAAAGATGCTACACCATCTGTTTAGCTGAGACTATGTGTAGGGGATAATTGTCTGTGGTTTGTTACTTACTATTTAACCCATCATTATCATAAAAATGGATTTGTGTAGATATGCAAAGACAAAAAATGCACAGATATTCTTTGGTATGTTTTGCAACAAACGTACAAGTTTATATGTCAGATTTTTTTTTTTAGATCAATCTGTTTTTTCTTTTAATTCACGAATGAGTGCAGTTTTTTTATTTATTTAGCCACTCACATGAAAGACTGTGTTCACTCAGTTTGACATGCTTGTCCTACCAAAGTCATTTTATCAAATAATGAGCAGAACTGTTACATTTGTTGAACAGAGGGCCGCAATTTGAATGTAGAGTGATTAGCTGAGGGTGGCAATATTGCAGGCGGCACACTGGCCACTAAATGATAATTTGCCCTGTCCAACTGGAAATCCCTTCATTCAAAATAAATATAACTGCAAGTGTATGAAACTGCTTGGGTAGTGCTAACACACATGCAGGGACCTGCAGCCAGTTAAGCCCTGTACCTGCAAGAGTGTTAATTAGGAGTGAATCAACAGACGGGGTTTACCAAAAGAAAAAGTGTGCACAAAGTGAATTTTATTTGCTAAAATATGTTCTGTAATCATGTATCAACACCCTGTTTCAGGACATTTCACATCTTCAACATCTTCATCCAGAGTGATTGCGAATACCTTGTGAAAAAGCGGTAAAAAAGTGGAAAGCTGTCAGTGTTACAACCCCATACAAACAAAGTATCGCTCTGCCTTTGATCCAGAAGGACCTTGCGCTCTGTCTCCCCACAGTCCTGTGTGGTCAAGGAGGCAGAGAAGTGGCTCGGAGGGACAGGCTGCATCAAGAGAAACACAAGAAGGAGGAAGCCCCATTCTCTCACTCCATCACACGTCTCATCTCTTTAGTCGTCTTGCTGGGGCCTAAAGTGACTTTGCTTTGATGTGACCAGGACAAACCGGGTGTGATGCCATGACGGCTCTGCTAAGCATGTGAACGTGTGTGTTTTTAGTCCTTGTATGTGTTTGTGTATTTAGGAGCAGGGGCTGGATGAGTGTGTACGTGTGTGTGAATGAGGGGAACGGGGCTCTTGAATGTGTGTGTGTGTTTGTGTGAGGAAAGGAGGAGGGGGGAGAGGACATTCACTTTTGATTTGGCCTCAGAAGGGTGACAGGGACTTGGAGCTCTGGTGGCATGCTTTACTGAAACAATCGTCTCTGACCACAAATAAGCACTCACAGACTGTCAGCCTCCCTCCTGATGACTTTTTCCTTGCTTTTTTTTTTCTGCGTTGAAATTTCATAGAGGGATGAAAAGCTTTTTTTTCTGCTCTGTGACATCCTGAAAGCAAGCTTTAGTTTCTGTTGCCTTGGTGAGACTGCTAATGCTTTGGATGAGACACAAAAATCTCTGCCTCTCTCTCTTTACTTGATTGTCTGACAAGTTCATTTTATCTTACTTTCCCATCTTGTGTCAAGTGTATATTTGGAAAAAAAAGTGTTCTATAAATCAAGGCTAAACTCACGTTGGAGGGAGCGGCTTCTGGTCCTGTTGATGGTCTAAGCTTGTGGGGAAAGATGAAGTAGTTCTCAGAGGAAATGAAAAGCCTGGATGAGCACTAGAGAAGTTTTTTGTGGGTGTTTATGTGCTGTAGTGCGGGGTAGCGTTGGGATTGGTTCCTCTGGAAAAGGGGTCTTTGACTGGAGGGAATTGGACATGCTGAAATTACACGAGCCAATTAGGCGAGCAAAGAGTTTAGAGGTCAAAGCGCACTCCATTAAAGTTCCTCTTCTCTGACTAACTACTAACTCAGTATGTCTCTGAGTCTGTTGAAGCAATAAATCTGATTAGACCTCTCCTTCTCTCTCCCTCGCTTTCTGTCAGTTCTGTTGCTGTTGTTTTTGCTTCCACGGATCATTGTTTTTGTTAAATGTGAGGTACCATTTAACATGTCTCTGGGTACAATCCTAGCCACATGTTCATGCCACACAAACTGAAAAAAACTTGACTTCTGCCCTGAAACATGGCCTCCCGTATCAGAGGGCATCACCACGCTGACATTATAACTACCCCTTTACACACACATCATCACACAGAAAAAAAGTTGCTTCGATGAACTAGCCCCAGTTACCAGACATCCTCTATTCACAACTTTGAGTTTGTTTGAATGTCCTAAAACTGAAAATTGTCAAGGTTTGCGCTTTATTCATAACAGAGTTGTTTCACCCCCCCCCCAAAAAAAAAATCACTTCCTTCTTCAGCCATGAAGATGTTTTTGGCATTATTTGTCCAGACTTTGAGATATCTCTTTCAGATTTTTAACCCACTACAATAGAAGGGAATGGTGTGAAACTAATTTCGTAACTGGTAAAAAGGTGGTACGTTTATATTTCCTTTAATATGACTTTTTAATGCCACAAAGTCCGTCTATACTATTTGAGTGGCAGAAGTCTCATATACAAATATCCTAAAACTATATGCAAAACTGGCTATAACACTGGAGCGAAGTGAGAATATGTGCTTTTTTTCGTAATTTGGGTTTACCTACTCTTTAAATTCGCCTTCTTAATTGCTGAGTACAGTGCAGTGACTGTCATTAGTGTGTTTCCTGTTTGGTCGAGTGCTTGCCATTGTTGTCCCTCATTGATACTGGAACTTTCAAAATGGTAACAAAGGTGGAAATGAAGAGCTAGAGGACCTTGACACCATGCAACACTTGAGCAATGGCAGTCTTATCCTTGCTGTTAATTTGGTATATCTGACTTTCTTTCACTGCTTGCTCTTCGCTACCAATAGATACATGTTTCAAATGAGGCTGACCAGCGTTTGCTGTACAGTGACCCTGTATTTCACCATCCGCATTGGCAGGAAAAACGAGGAATTGCTTGGTATTGAGGTATTTCTTAGTGAATAAATGACTTCTTCTGTGTTGTGCATGTGGCTCTGAGAAGGAGCCTATCTTATAGACCGGGCTATACAATTGAATATGCCAGTGGCCCTGAGAGAGGAAGAGCAGAGAGAGGAGGAGGTTTGTCTCCAAAGGTGAGAGGTGAATACTCTCAATACCTCCATCAGGGTAACGCAGAAAGGAAAGAATATCTCAAGGTTAGAACGCCAATAGATTTTTTCTGAGAAGTGTGTGAGCAGGAAGATAAAAACACTTGCGTCAAAACTTGCCTTTTGAGACTCTGAGGGACACTGTTATTCTGTATTCACATCCAAGTTTCTTCCTCCTCACAATTCTTTACTTCTCTGACTTAAAGAAACGCCAGTCAAAGTGAAAGGTTGTGAGCTTGCCATGCATTGATTAGACCCAGGACTTTTTTTTTTTTGATTGAGAAAAGGAGGTTTCAGCAGTTGTCACCGTCACTCTGTCCGCTCATCCACTGCTGTTCATAGGAGGTGTGTTTGTCCGAGTGGACGTGGGAGACACTGTGGATTTATCTGATCTTACAAGCCATCAGGTTGAGCAGAGCTTTGCTAAACATGACCTGAAGTGTGCCGGCCCCCGAGCAAACGCTGCTGTCACCTTGGCCAACCCGAGCTGTCATCTTTCAGAATGGCCCATGAGAGCTGACAGCTGTGGCGTTCCCAAAACAAATCACTGCTGCGTTTGGTAACACTCTGCGTCCCCATGATTTAGCCCTCACCAAGACAAGAGTAGGAGCGGCGGCTGCTAATGCTCTGGCTAATGCACTGCCTAAGTGTGTGTTTGTGTGTGTGTGTGTGTGTTCATCTTCTTCTTCCTCTGTGCATGTGTGTGTATAGTTGTGTTTGCAAGGGCTTATGCGGTTTCTCTTTGTTTTTCCGCCACCTCATTGAATGGTTCAACATAGCGATGCGCACGTCTCCTTTTGTCTCCTTCTGCTCTGCTCCCTCTGTGGCCTTCACCTTCATCCCCTCTCTTGTGTGGGCTCAAAGCGCCTCTTCTATGTCATCTCACCTGTGGATAGCAGAGGAAAAAAACAGGCAATGATAATGTTTCATCCACATTTTTGCAAAAAACCCATTTATAATTTATATCAATATTTGCGACCCCAAATGCCAGAAGAATCATTATAGGCTAATAGATTGTAAAAATTGAGATCTTGAGCTTTTCTTTTGTGAGAGTAGAATAAAATATGCCAGTATCCCTGTCACATGACCATGAATCCTGTCAATTAATAATGAAAAGTTGGTTCTTCATTCACCGAGCAGCTCCACAAATTGTCATTAAGGCTCTTTTCTCTGTAGTTTTCAGAAAAACTTTGTGTTCACAACCCAGACTGAACTGTGCAAGATCAGAAACACTGAGGTGAAGGTTCGAGAGTGAATTTTCGTCTTAACTAGACAGTTGATTGAATATTCAGTCGACGGAGAGATGGGGGAAAAAATAACAAGGAACTGAGACTGTGTTTATTGATAAATTTAATGGTAAAGTGGTCTGTACTAAATGAGGTGTTTTTCTTCCTCTCAACTGTTTTGTGAAAGTGTTACGCTTTTTAACTGACATTTTTAATGAGCTTACACACACACACACACACACTCTCTCTCTCTCTCGCATACACGCACTCCCACGCACACACACACAAATGAACCTGTCAGACACGGTTTAAACACAGAGATTTTTGACTATTTGTTACTGGGCTGTTTTTAGACATCAAACTACAGCGGTTGAGATGTGGTTCCTATTGATGTCATTGTTTTTATGTCACAGTCATTACTGCAATATCCTTACCCTGGCTCGTCTTTAAAGGAGTGGTTCAGCTAAATTTGCTTATTTTTTCCCCTTCGCATGAAAATGAGACTAACGTTCTGAGCAAAGGGCTTGAATATAGCTGTGGCCGTCCACAACATATATGGTAGAGGACTTGAAATAGCTGAAATTGCCAGAGATCCTGTTTTCTCTCCAAGAAATGTATAGAACGCTTTTACACTGTACATTTCCAATATTTTATCAAATTTCATGATGTGACACCTGAAGTTAATGTCTCTCATTTCATCTTTTGTTTCTTTTGCAGATGTTTGGAGGAGAGGCTTTTGTTCAGCTACACAGATGAACAACAGGAAGGAGGACATGGAGATCGCCTCTCACTACCGTCAGCTCCTCAGAGAGCTCAATGAGCAGAGGCAGCACGGCATCCTCTGCGACGCCTGTGTCATTGTGGACGGAAAGATCTTCAAGGCCCATAAGAACGTCCTCCTGGGCTCCTCACGCTACTTCAAGACTCTCTACTGCCAGGTAAGGAACTGCTACACTTGAGAAGACGGGTCAAGGGAGCATGTTAAGTACTTGTTTTTCTCTCAGATCATAATGGTTTTGTTCTGCATTTTCTCACTGATAAAGCAATGCAGTTGTGTTATTCTGCATGAAATAGCTAAATCAAGAAGCACTGATACGAACCCTCTTCCTCACCTTTCAGGTAAAAAAAGGGGCAGAACCTCACCACCAGACTACTGTCACCCACCTGGACATCGTCACAGCGACAGGCTTCAAAGCCATCCTGGACTTTATGTACTCAGCACACCTCGCCCTCACCAGTAAGAACGTGATCGAGGTCATGTCAGCAGCCAGCTATCTACAGATGACAGACATTGTTCAGGCTTGCCACAGCTTCATCAAGGCTGCTCTTGACATCAGCATCCGCTCTGAGATGGCTGATGAACTGGCTGACTTTGAGATGGGAGCTGTTGCTGCTGCCGGCATGGGTGGAGGTGCAGGAGGTGGAGGAGGAGTAGGTATAGCGGGTGCAGGGGGTGTTGCAGGAGCAGGTTTAGGAGGAGGTGGAGGAGGAGGAGGAGGAGGCATAGTGGGCATGGCTTCTGAAGCCCTGGCCTCCATCATGTCTGGTCGCAGCACCTCCCCTTGGCTGGCACGCCGCACCAGCCCAGCCAACTCTTCTGGGGACTCGGCCATTGCCAGCTGCCACGAGGGAGGCAGCACGTATGGCAAGGAGGACCAAGAACCCCCCAAGAGCCATGAGAGCCAGGAGGAAGCCTGCCATGACTCCCAGCCTGCCTGGCCGCACGACTACAGGCCTGTCACCGTCAAAGAGGAACAGGTGTCCCCCGCCTCCTCATCTCATCCCCGGGACACTCCCAGGGGGGCAGCTCAGAGCCAGGCGGAACAAGGGGCTGGAGGGGCTACAGGAGGAGGTGGAGAGGGGCCATGGCAACCCCTATCAGGGTCAGGGCGGAGAAAGAACAGGAAGAACAAGGACACGGTCAGACATATTACCCAGCAGGCTGAGAGGAACTGGGACAGAGAGCGGGAAAGGGAGAGAGACAGGGACAGTAGGCCTGGATCTCCTCTGCCCTCCATGCTCGGTGTGGCTGGATGGAACTACAATGGACAGGAAATCCCAGGTAAGGCTGAAAAACCTGCTTCTCACAGTGTTCACTCGCTTTGGAAAGTGCTACTGCATATTTTCATCTGATATAAACAAAACTGACGGTGCAGTCACTTTGGGTCATCTCACGGCAATAAGGAAAGTAAGCCATGTGTTTTCAGGTCCAAATACTGTTTTTTTATGGTGGATTTGTTGGTTAGATTATTAGTTTAGTGTCACAACAACAGGTGGAATTAACTTGGACTGGCTCTCACAATTGGAAGGATGGATGCAGGCCAAGAGAAAGCAGTCCTGCACTTCTATCTTGGAAGAGACTTTGCGGTGCTGATTTGATGACTTTGAGGCTTTAGAGTTACTGCAGTTTGTAATGTTGGCACCTACTTAGTTTATTATCCAGTCATGTAATTAGTGAATGACTGGTGAGATAATAAGATTAGGTTAGATAATTAGGTGAGAGTGTTGTCTCGACGCTCAACTACAGTAGAATCTAATTTATCCGTGCTTCTCTTTTAAAAGACACTTACTAACCAACGAGGCAGCAGTTGCACGCGAGCACTCAAACTGCTTTGTTGACTTTTGTTGAACTCAAGTTCGATAGAGTGTTCATGATGCTTTACACCACATATGCACTTAATACTTTGAATTCTGCATGGATATGTCAATGCATGTCAGCCATCTGCACAGTTTACTAGTATAAAATGACCTCTTTTCCTCCTCCGGGTTGAGATTAGCGAGCTTCTGCACTAACGTGTTAGGCCTAAGATGATTATCTCAAATCTTGGAGGTGTGAGGTGAAGCCTGGGTAAATGCAGATGGATAATACAATCCTCTTCTTACTGCAGTTTATGTAACACACACTCCCACATAAACATGCAAATGCAAACACAACACAAACACACTCAAGCACACACATATTTATTTTGAGAAAGCGTCTCTTGATCCTCAGCCTTGCAGAATTGTTTTGTGAATTCCTTTACACTAAAAAAACTAATACATGAAAAACACTTAACTCTGTGTGTGTGGGTTTGTGTAGGTGTGTGTGTGTGTGCACTGGCGGGCCCAAGGCGTCGATAGGTAGATCATTAAAAGTAAGAGAAGCTAATCCTGGGCGCATTAAGGGAGTTGGCTGTGAAATGGGCACACGCGTCGCGCAGCGAAAGAAAACAGGATAATTGAATTGACCTGGGTCACTGCACGGATTACCAGCGCGTCCTCACCATCCCAGGCTCCTCCCCCTCTCTCTGGGGTTTAGGGAAGGACCTTCTGGAAAGGGCAAGACGAGGGAAAAGAGAGAGAGAAAGTGGTAGATGAGAGGGGTAATGTGAGAGGAAGAAGAGAAACGAAGGCAACAAAAAGAGATGAGGAGAAGACAGAGCATCCACACTGCCTTATGAGGGTTTGTCTGCTTAGATCTAAGTGTCCTAAGTCCCAGATTTTGCGACCTGCAGTCAGACCTTATTACGGTGCCCAAGTACATCTTGTTTTGAGCTTCAGAGTCACACACACATGCATACCCACACACACCCACTCAGTAAATGCCACTGTTAAGCCCGTTGGCCAGTTCAACGGTTCCGTACTGTGGTAGAGGGTAGAGTTTTAGTCTGGCTATGGTGAAGCAGCCATTACCGAGAGAGGTGTTTTCTCACCTAAAGGTTAGAGGAAGTCTAGTGTTGCTTGTGGTGTAGACTCTCCTGGTGTTAGCCAAAAGACAACCATTTATCCCCTCTTTCAACTGGGTTTTGGGACTGGGCTCACAATGGAGGAGAGTGGCTTTGTCAAAGGGCTGAACTCACCATTTAGCTGTAAAATATCATGTTACCAGTGTGCTTACATGATGTTTGAGAGTGTCAGGATGTGTTTCACTATTGTGTGGTGAGTCGGTTTGCAGAAGGGGCTTTCTGTGCATTTAGTGGAGGTTTGGGGGGTTGCTGAGCAGGTGTAATCAGGTCATTATTGAAGCCTCAGCAGGGGATGGTGTGATGTTGTAGGAGTGCTCTTTCTACATATTCATCACCTTTTAAAAAGAGAAAGTTTTTTGTTTTGACCAAGTCAGGATCAGAAATACACAGGATCTCTATGAGCTTATTGGCTACTTAAGACTTAAGTCTCCTTAAGTCCGGATTTTGTCACCTGCAGTAGATTGCATGCATGTGGAGGAACCGTGGAATTAGAAAGCAATGTACAGTTCTATTTAAAGATTCAAATTATAAAAACTTAGGCAAGGTAAACAGCAAAGAGCTGTCACATACTTGACATCGTAGTTTGTATTTTTGCTGTGTTTGGTAGGTACAGTGGGAGATTTCCCTGTGATGCAAAAACACTAGCTTACATTTTATAGACTTGCTAATACATAAAAGCAAATTCAGAACTTGACAACACCACCATGATTGTTGGATTATCCCTCCAAATAGCAGACCCACGCTGCATTGTTTTGATGATGCATAGCATGGCAGGTCTCCTGTTGTATTCTTTAGGCAATAAGATGCATCAAAGTAATTGCACATTCATTCTTTCATCGCCTCATTACGTCTACTGGTGTGTGGGACAGGTTCATCCAAGCAAACAAAAGGCAAATTATTCAATTTTCAATGATGTGCAACAGAGAAAAGCAGCATAAATGCTATAAATAACTTAAAGGATTCATTGATTATCAAAATCATCAGTTGATTTTCTGTTGTAGGAGGGTACAGGTGTAATTAATAACACTAACGATGGCTCTGCTAATGATGGGTCTGTTCTATTAATGTGTCAGTAATACAGCAGGCACGATGGCAGGACCCCGAATGTGATACACCATCATTAACAGCAGGACTTACACCTGTGAGTTTTCACAAATCTGAAGTCAAGTTGTTGTTAAAAAACCAACCATTGTTGATCAAGTATGGATTTGACCAAAGAATAGTCGGTTCAGGGGTCTATAATATGAAAATGTTTGAGAAACACTGGTTTAAGGGTACGTCAGCAGTTTAGGGTCAGTGTTACTCTTTGGATAGAGAGATTATAGTTCAAAGAACATTGTTGATGAAAGTACAAACATAAGTACTTACTATGTGTGAGTGTTAGTAGGTCCAGTTGTTGGTCTCCATGAAGGAGTATGGTAGGTATAAAGGAGAAAGGGCACCTTCACTCTGAGATTAGCTTAATTGCTTCATTCTTTATTGATGAGTGAAGTGCCTAGACACACACACACACACTCCCTTGCTCTCATTCATCTGTGATTGGTGTTCATGCTTCACTATTAGAAATGCTTATATTACGTACAGCACAGAGGCTGCTTGACTGTGGATTTTCGCTGGATTATTCTGTAATATAAGGATAATATATGGCTGTGTAAAGGCTCAGTGTATTACCACAGAGCTGTTTCAGAGCGTTTTTATGAAAAATGTCGTGTGTGTGTGTATCGACATTAACAGCTGCAGGAATTAGGATTTGTTTTCTTTAGATCCCCTTCCCTTGCAAACATCTGCTGTGTTCACTTGATGTCATTATTGAGGCCACTGAGCACTCAACTTCCTTTTCTCTCTCTCTCTCGCTAACGCTTGATCTCGCTCTTTCTTCCGCTCACCTTGTCTACTGACACAAATATTTGAAATCTTGCGTGTGAATTCGGAACAAGAAATCAGCACCGATTGCATTGCAGTGATCTGACCGTGTGCCTACATTTTTTCTGCACAATACCATATTAGAGGTGACAATTCCTGAGGAGGGGAGTTTTAAATAGTCTCTACTTCTCCTGCTTATGTCGTAAGCCTTTAAATAATTACCTGAAATTATTTTTAGTTTGGCCCCCGCTGCTTCTCCCAGACCTGGATTAAAAAGCATCTGCAAATCAAAGACAGTGTGTGTTTTGAAAATCAAGCGTCAGGCTTTTTTAAATAATTCAGTATATTCTTCTTTGATGCCTCATATCAGCCTCTCTTCTTGTAACCCATGTAGTGCTGAAATGTGGGGTTGATTAATGCATGAGTTGATCGACAGAAAATTATTTGACAACCATTTTGATCTATTGATTGATTTGAATCATTTATGAAGCAAAAATGTCCCAGCTTCTCACATGTGAGGACGCGCTGCTTTTTTCTGTTTCGTTTGATCATAAATTGAATAATCTTTGCTTGTGGGCTGTCGATTGTACAAAGCAACGCTGATAAACCTATGCGAGCAATTGTCAGTCATTGCTGACATTTTATCGATGAATTAATTGATTAATTAAACAAATATTCATCAGATTAACATAAATAAAGAAAATAGTCACAAATTGTATCTATAATCCAGAATCCATGTTCTCTATGGTTTATTCTGACTAAATACCATAACTCTTGACCTCAAACCACTCCAGTGTAATGGCTTTATGTATGTATGTATGTAAATAAATAAATAATGTCTGGTTGTATACATGCTGAAACTTGCTCCTCCAAACAGCCACAATATGAATTTCATCATTTATACTTATTTAAGTCTTTCCTAAGAGCAATATGTAAGGAAACAATCACCTGAAAGTTAGGATTATTCAGTCTGTAAATGGGAATGTGTCATTTTGTCCATAAAGGCCTTCCACAATCCCCTGCCAGTTGAAATTTTCATTTTTTTTCTTTACATTTAGTATTATTATATCCTGTATTAAAATAGGTGTCACCTTTTCAAAAGACATGCCGCTTCGGAGGCAGAACTCATTCACTCTATGGCACAACAGATTGAGAAGAAGTCCGCAGTGGTGAAAACATGAGTTAACGATTGATTTCTTTCCTTCTTCCTTTATACTTGGGGCAAACACCAACTTGATCTTTATCCCACATAATAACAGAACTGGAAATACTTTTTGTTTGTTTTGTTTTTTTCTCTTTTCTCTGGTATTAAAACACACATACACACACACACACACGGTGACCTTTAGTGGCAGCTTGGGGGATTTTGGCAATCCGGTACATGGCCAGTGTGATGTATACACACACACACACACACACACACACAGCTTAGAGCATCTGATTATGTAGACGTGAACAGTTCAATCACACGTGGGCTGTTCTTTCCATTTCCCTCTAGCTGTTGCACATTGATTACATCGAGAATCTTTTTTGAAATCCAACATCTTTATCTGACTCTCTTCCTCTCCTCTCTGTGGCCTCAGAGTTTCCCTCCTCAACCACTAATACACACGCTGACGCAAAAATGCATGCCCATGGATGAGACGCGCACAAAAAGTGAAATAATTTTTCCGGTTTCCTTCCTGTTTATTGCTGCGCCACAGCAGTTACCCCTGCATGTTTTGGCTTGTTTGATTTCAAACCTTCATCCTCTGGAGCCTCCTGGACTCACCTGAGGCCCGCAGACAGGCGCTCGGAGAACTGTCCTCTAGTTTGCACTTCCGCATAAACTTTCTGTCTTTTTTTTTGCTCTCTCTCTCTCCCTGTGCTCGTCTCCCCAAGTCTCGGCAGTCTAAAGGTGAACACTTGAAATAATGAATCGGATCCCCCTTTCGCCCCCTTCCTCTCTGTATTCCAGTTAAGACTCTCCCCATAGTATTTGCACTTCATTAAACTTGAAATAGGTTTAATATTTAAAACACCTGAACAGATTTCAACCCCCTCACCCCTCGCTCACCTCACCACTTTTTCTCTCCCTTCTCCTCACTCTCGGTTTTATAATCTACTCTCATATTTCCTCCCTAATTCACTCCTCCTTCATTAAAAACCAAAATAGATTTAATATTTCAGACTGTGTGGACTTAATTTTTAACCCCTTTCTTTCGCGGCTTGGTGCTCGACACGCCATGGGTTAGATAACTACATCGTGTTCAGGCCTCTGTATTTTCTCCTGTCCTTCTCTCTTTTTGTGTGTGTGTGTGGATCCTGGTTCATCTTTCTCACTTTTTCCACAGTCAGTCTATTATCAGTTCTGTCTCTCACTGTCTTTGTACTCCAGGCCTCTCTCTGTGTCTCGCTCTGTCTCCCCCACCCCCTATTTGCTGTGCCTCTTTGTCCTCTGACTGCACAGATGATTTCAGCCCTTTCCTCCCACCCTATTGACTTTTGTGGCCTGCTCACCCCACCTCCCTCAGTTTCCCCAACTCCCTTCATCCTCTCCTTCCCCTTTTTTGTGCCCTGCTACCACGCGTGCATTCACTCATTTGGTGGTTGGTTTTTTTGTGTAATTCTTTTGGGAATAGTGACAGATGACTAAAATACTGTTCTTTCCCCCTTTTCCTCTTTCTGTCTTTCTGTCAGCCTCCTGCATGGTCCCTACTACATTTTTTTTTAAAAAGTTCCATTATCACCGTGGTAACCAATCATTTCTCACCGCCCACCAGCCATCTTTGTCATATGACCTCACATCCTGCTGGACATTATGGGCAGTCCACCAGCTAAAAGCCCCTTCTCCTACTCCACCACGCCATCACACCACACCACACACACATTCACACAATTTTTCACACTCTTCCTGTCTGTCTTTTTCTCTCACAGCACTCACTCTCTCTCTCTCTCAGTTCTCAATACTGACACCTGCTCTATTTATAATTTTCTGGCTTTAAAAGAGCCATTTTGGACAGGAAGCTGCCCCCTCCCCACTCATGACCATGGCTTTTTTCCAAAACGTCAGCACCCCCCACATCTCCACCTCCTGCCCCTGGAACAGGCTGGAGAAGAATTGCTGGGTGGAGAAGAGAGTGTGTGTGGGGGGGTTAAAGATTAGCCATCCCACCCTGAGTGCACCTGGGTTGGGCCCATGTGTGTGCTTTAGTCAGCCACAGCCCACACACATACTGTACACACACACTCACCAACTTACATGCCAGTATATAAACACATGCATTCATAACACCTGCACGTGTCTTGAGAAATATGTGTACAGTACAATTTTCACAAATTTCACTTTAAAATGTCACTGGTTAAACTACATATACGCACACACATGCACACACACACACACACACATTTTTGGCATTGATCTCTCAGGTCTAAGAATTAAACTACCCAGAATGCATCCTGACAGGATGTCCTGTTGGCACGGTGCAGGGGTGGGTGGGTCAGGAGGTTTCTGTGGTTGAACATTCACATGAGTACCCCACATCTAAATCCACGCCCTCAAACATCGATGCACAGAAACTTCAAATCTATGACATACACCACATGTCTATTCACAGATATGTTAATGGTTGTGGTAAACTTTGGGGATAACACACACACGCACACACACACTGATTCAGGCAGACAAGCACATCCTCTATAACTCAGCTAAGTTATTTATTCTAATGTTCGATTGCGTCTTGATCATACCTGAGGGGCTCTAGATCATTTCCCTTTGCTTCTCTGATTTCATCTTATTTTCACTGAGATTTTTTGAAGTATGAAAAAAAATCAATAATAACCCCAAATCTGGGTCATAACAGTTTTTAAAAATACCATTTCCCTTGCAAACACTCTGTAATTTAACCATTGAACCATAATATATTACTTACTTAGAGGCTTTGAGTAATAAGCGGGTGAATTATCAGCAGGGCATTTGTTTTCTCTCCCACTCTTTGTTAGTGGAAGTGTCGTCTAAGCAAAGGATTTTAAAAGTCTGAAACTATGGACCCCCATTCAGACTAAAATATTGTCACTGCTGTTATTATTATTTAGCTCTCCTCGATTTCCAGGTAAATCATGCTTTACATTTTTAACTACTTCACACAGTGCTTTGGGATATGTGAACAGGACGTTTAGTGTTGATATTGAGTCAGTTAATTAGCTGCTGGCTAAATATGTAGCCCTGTTTCTTTGCTTATATTTGTTACATTTTTAAAAAGCTGGCATTAATTAAAGTAAGCGGAAGTAGCTGTTAGCTGTTGCTGTTTGCAGTGGATGGACAGACACTCTCACCAATTGCCCTCCCCCACCTTAAGGGTTCAAAACATTAATCTTAAGTATCCTCTTAAGATTGTTAACAGTAAAGGACACACAAAATTATCTTGAACTTTATTCTTCCTCTTTGTCTTCTGGATATTTTAATCTCTTCGAGCCTCAACTATTCTCTGTGGTGGAAGTAGTTGACATATGTAACCTGCAACTAGCCGCAACTAGTCAGTTTCTTTTTAAGGGTGAGAAACTAAAAGGCTGTAAAACTCTGATCTCAAAAGGACCCAGTCAGAGGTGGAACCTATT
Organism: Datnioides undecimradiatus; assembly: GCA_008933995.1. Taxonomy (NCBI): domain Eukaryota; kingdom Metazoa; phylum Chordata; class Actinopteri; order Lobotiformes; family Datnioididae; genus Datnioides; species Datnioides undecimradiatus. The sequence continues at coordinate 8,198,809 of WARS01000026.1, forward strand.
TACTGTACATTGATTTGCTCCTTTAAAATCAAGGTGTTTTTTCATGGAATATCTGTTTAAAACAAAAACGACAAGTGTTACGTATGAGCGAGGCCTCTTCCTCCTCCTCCTCCTGTGCTTCGATGAGAGATCCGTGACAAGGCTCCTCTTTTGGAGATATCAGATGGAGATGTGATGTGATGTGAGCTAGGATGCCTCTCTCCTCTCTCCTCCAGTGATCTGATAGCCAGTAATGGGCCCTGTAGCCGTGAGCCTGGCAGCACTGCTCACTGTGGCTTATGTGTCACACTGTACCCAGCATTCACCAAGAGTTAGTCGAGCGCAAGCAGCCGGGATATTGAGACTAGTAAAGTGTGTGAGTGTGTGTGTGTGTGAGAGAAAGGGAGGCAGATATACACACTGGCAGACTGATTGACAGGAAGAAGCAGAAACTGTAACTTTTGTGAAGAGTTTAAAAAAAGTGCTTTACAGTAAGCCCACGGCTAGATATGGGCTCCCTTTCTCTCTCATTTTCAGTCAACCTGAAGTTCTTCTTTCCTAGTCTGTTTATTTTAGAAAGGTGGCTTTGTTCTATTTACCGTACCCACTCCCTCGGCGGCCTCTACCCCCGTCAGACCAGTTAGAAAAGGGGAGCGACAAGGAGGAGAGGGGGGGCGGGGGATGAAGGAGGGGAGGAGGGGTGCATGATGTTTGGACAAACGGACAACCCGAACAGGATATAGAGGTCTACAGCCTGTGGGTGTGTCGGTTTGGCTGAGGCACAGCTCGCACACAAACACACACGCACATGCACATACACACACACACACACACACACACACACACACACACAATCGTGGGAGTGTTCTCGCTGGAGGGCAAAGTCTCCCTTCCTCTTACACATTCATTCTCTCCTTTTCCCTCCTTCCCTCCATTCCCCCTTTCCGCCGTCACACCCCTCCACACCTCCTTCCTTTAGACCTCTCTTTCTCCTTCATCCCTCATTCCTTCTCTTGTGACAAACCGCCCCTCCTCTTTTTGAAAGGAAGAAAAAAAGAAAGTGTTAAAGATACAGAAGAGTTGGCCAACAGCGATGAGAAACTAGGAGGGAGAGGCCAAAATCACCACAGGGGACAATTATGGCTTGGGCTGTGTACATACAAGTGTGTGTGCGTGTGTTTGTGTATATGTGTGTGGCTCTTTTTGGGTTTGATAGTTATAGAGGCGTTGAAGACAGTCCTGGAAGCCACTATCTGTCCTTCACAACTATTTGTCCCATCCCTCTCTCCTCTATCCCTCCTTCCCTCCGTCTGTTTGGACCTTCCTTTCCATCCCGTCAATTCACGCTGTCACTTCTGTTTTAACTCACCTCATACACTGGAGCTACGGTTGAGTGTGTGTGTGTGTGTGTGTGTGTGTGTGTGTGTGTGGTTTCACGTTGAGTCTATGGTCTTCAAATAAAGGCAGGGCTGTGGGTTACACTTCCTCTTCATCAGTAGGAACAGTGAGCTCCTGTGTCTGTTTTTTCTGCTTGTGTAAAACCAGAACTTCCAGGTTCTTTTAACAACTTGTATGTAATAAGAAAGGCGTTGTTAACAGTGACGCAGAGAATTATCACCTACCACTGCAGTCCCCCTCATCTCTGGGGAACTTTTTTAGCTTTTGTTTTGCTTTTCCCGTCCACCTCGGAGCCATTTCGGTTCATTTTCAACAGTGTCTCATCAACTGTTTACAGTGAAAAAGCTGTAAAACCCACTGTACTCTACCTGGTCAGCACCAGGCAAAGTCAGCATAGTGGGTAATTTAGCAGCTAAAGCGGAGTGAATATTGGAATCACCCGGTCACCTGAAACATGAGTTCAAATTAATTCTAATAATACTTTATGGTCATGCAAAAAGGGAACTGGTTTCTGGCTTGCCAAGTTAAATGGTGATAAAGTTGAGTTTTTTGCTGCATTCAGTTGGCCAAAACAATCTGTTTTTGTATGTCCCGAAGTGAGGAAAGGGGGAAATGTAAGGACCAGGAAGTACAGGGAAGAAACTGTCAAAACGATGTATAATATGCACATCGCCATGCTGGAAAAACACCACTGGAGCTGTAGGATTTTTGTTGAAATCACAATGGCTTCAAGTTCTTATCGCAGCAGCTGCAGTAGATACTGATTCAGTTTAATCCAAGAAGCATGTTTCACCGCTTTAGATAAAAGAAACTCTCAAGTTTCAGTAGCTTCAGAACAGCAGCCAGCCAAGAATTAGAGTCAGGCTTTTTCTATCCTCTGCTCGTTGTCTTCAGGCACGATATGAGTTTTACAAAAAAGAGGCCAAACTCTCTTTTGTTTCCTCTGCCCCCCACTCTAAACCACCCTCAACCCCTTTGCCCCAGATCATCTGCCTGCCCGTACTCCTCATTGTTTCCACCGTCCTCCACCTCTCTCTTTGCAACTCTTACCGCCCTCATACGCCAGAAGCAGCATGCAAAGAATAACTTCATCTGATCCATTTGATCTCCTTTCTGCTCTCTCTCTCTCCCTCTCTGTCCCTCTCCTCTGCCCCCATCCCTCTGCCTCATAATTTGGTATCTCTGAATCTAAAATGGTTCGTGGGCTTGTTTCAGGTGGGACATCCCACAACAGGGGTACCCGTAGGTTGTTCTTTATTAACACTAATTCCCCAGTTGAGACTACATCTGACCTGAGCGGAAAAAACTTTAAAGGGGCCCTCGTGTGAATTCAGAGACAGTGAGAGAATACCATAGAGCTGGGATGTGACGGCTGCTGAGAAAAGTTAAAAAAGGGTTTCAGATTTTGTTGTAAGAGGGTGTGTGTGAGTGTGGGAAAGCACGAGAGATAGCTAGAGAGGTAGAGAGACAGTGTGTGTGTGTTTGCAAGTGTAGATGGTGTAATTGTCTGTGACCCTGGCAATTTTTTTTTTCTTTTTGTGGTTAGTCTGTTTGGCCTTCCCATAGTTCCTCTGGCCTCAGAGACACCCAGCTTCAAGGTTTAGCCTGTGTGTGTTGATGTGTGTATGTGCAGGGAGAGGAGAAAGGGCGCGATGGGGGTTAGAGGTGGATTTTGATAGTGCAGGACACCCAGACCCCTCTCCACCCTCTCCCCCTCCATACCCCTCTCTTCAAGCCTTGATAAGTGGAGCCAGAGTCTGTGGGGGTTAGGGATTCCTGTCTGGCACATGCGCACACATACACATAGAAATACACACACGCACTGGGATCCGCCCGCTCCGCATTCCTGTGTCCGACTAAGGAAGCAGCCCAGCCGTCTTCCCCTCCACTCCCAAATTATCCCCTTCTCCTAAAGTCACTGCATACTTATCACACGCCTCTCTACCTCTCTCTTCCATTCTGACTCATGCATACCTCTTCTATCTACCATGTTTTCGGCCTCTCTATCCTTCCACCAAAAAACTCAGCAAACACCATGTCTGATCAACTAAGAGTGAGTCACAAAGTCTTCTGTTCATGAAAGAAGATATGCTGGTCACTGGCATTATGTCACCTTAGGTCAGTGCAATGTCAGGTTCAAAACATGTCTTGTATAATTTTCATGAAGGTGTGTCACTCACGACTAGAAGGACACCAGAAAACTGCACTGGAGAACCTGGAGTTCAGTCACTGTGTCGCCAGATATTTTAGGAACATTTTAACTCAAAAACATAATTTTAGATATTTCTGCTGCTGCTCGTTTGGCCCTCTGTCCCTGTGGGGTTTTTTGTTTGATCTTTTGCTGCACATCCTTTTTAATTTTTTGCTCATTGAACAAAAACTCATAAATATACTCTGAACCTTTCCCCTTTACCTCTTCTCTCTCTTTCACCCTCTTATCATTCCCTCTTTTCTCTACTTCCCCTTTTGCTATGTGTTTATACCCTTTACCCCTTTTTCTTCTTCCCTCCCTCCATCATCTTAGTCCTCCCTCCCTTCCAGGGGTGTGTAACAGGGGTTAGGAAGGGGTCATGTGGTCTCTTGCTGCCCTACTCTCTAATGGCTTCTTAATGAGAGAGTCAGAGAGGGAGAGAGAAGCACAGAGAGGAGCAGTTTTGAGAAGCGGGGTGAGATATCGGTAGTTCTGCTCAGGGCACTGACTCTCTTTCTTTTGGTGTGTGCGTGCATGTGTCTGTCCGTGTGAGGCTGTGTGCACTGTATGCGTGCGTGCAAGCCTGAACTATTTGACCGACCCTTTGCTCCATTTCAAGCCCTTTCTGCGCTCAATGCTCCTCTCTTGGGGAAAGAGGAAATGACACATTTGTACCCTTGAATAAGCGCCGGGGCTCGTCCCACGTTCTGTCCACTCGGGCTGGGGGGGGGGGTTGCAGAGGTGATGGAGAAGGGGTTGTGGGGGGGTGGGGCCTGCTCTTTAATTTGCACAGCTTCTGCTGATTTGATCATAAGCAATTAATCTCAATGGCTCAGCTCTGCTGCAGTGGGGGAAGAAAAGATGAACACGGTCTTCTATATGCATGCGTCCCTCGCTCTGGTTTTCCCCTCTTTCCACACAGTGTGATTTACGCTGCTCTTGCCTCTTATATTTGTATCGTAGTCACAGAGAACATATGCTGTGGCAATTTTATCTGTCCTGTCCCACATGATTTCCCCCTGCAGAACAGTGGTTTCCCCTGCAAGTTTTGGTTTAGCAAAATCTGTATCTCTTAATCAAATATTTTCAGTGTGTTTAAAAAGGTTATCATGAGTCAAGAGGTCATGAAACATATGAATTACTGGTCAGGATTTGTTTTTATAAAATGAGTGGAAAAATAAAACCTCATAAAATCAAACTTGGATTCACACAATCAGATGCTCACAATCAGCTCCATACTGGCCACACTGCCAGAACTCTGATTATGGAATTAGAGCCACATCAAACAAGACCGTCTTCTGTTTCAGTGGCATCTTCACAGGCTTTGGACTGCTGAGAGGCTCGTGGACTGGTGTGAGGGTCAGCTTCCAGATCTGTCCTCTCTTGATCTTGATTCTTGTCCAACTTTTATCAGCTCAAGATTGACACAGATCTGCACTGATCCACTAACACTAAGCTCACAGCTTGCACAGGTTTGGCTCCCTCATCCACGTCTCATCTGTCTCGTTTCCTTCCCCTGTTTAACCCTTCGCTCTTATATCTCATTTTGACCTGCGCGTCTGTGCACGACAAACACACCACGACTTGTTCCTTCACTCTCCCTTTCTGCCCAGCCTGTCTGCCAGTTTTCCATCTCCCTCTATCTCATGCGCCCTTGCTTTTCCTCTCCATGGCACCGTACTCCTCCCATGCTGAGGCCAGAGCTCTCTCCATTGTTGGAGGCAGGTTGCCAAGGATACAAGCACAGAGAGGCACAGTCTTAATGTTATAAGATGGGAGAGATGAGCAGAGAGAGGGGAGAGGGGCAATAGCTCTCGTACTCTCTGGTCACTGGGCAGCCCAACAACTCACTGATGCTCTACAGAGAACACGAAGCACCCCCTGCTCCCCGCTCTGTGGAGTGTCCCTCTGTGGATGGAGCACAGTGACGTTGACTGTTTGTGGAGGAACCTCTTGTATTGCTCATCTGCGCTCCACTTGCCTGTTGTGACTTGTGTACAATTGCAGTGTATGTTGTCGTGTGTATGGTATATTTGTCCAGCAGTCACCTGATGGGGGCTCTTGAGCAGCCAGTTGGCACATAATATGATCATCTCAACGAGTCAAACAATCGAAATTGTACAAATATTTAAAGATATTGGAAGGAAGAAACAAATTAATTGTAAGGAAATAACATATTTGTTAAGTTTTTGAAATACTTGATTAGTGCTCATTTGATAGCATGGGGCGGGAGGGTGGGGCGGCCATGTACCTGTGTTTCTGCAAAAAGTACTATTTTGAATCAAGAATGTGATTTTTTCCCTCTGTCTCAGTCTGTTTTACTAAACAAATTCACGTGTCTCTACATTTTTTTTCCTGTTTGCATTCAGTTTTGCAAACCGCTCCAGAATGTCCAGCTGGAAATAAGTTTATTTTGCCAACGTGTTTGGTTGTTAAACTCGCCTTAAATTCATTTCCAGGGAGCAGTAAAGAAGTAATTACGGCTAGTTAGTTGCCTCGAGGTTCTGAGCTGGTCAGTGTGAGTCGGAGAGTGTGTTAACACACACACACCAAAAACCCACAGGCTCTGTACATCATCCCCACCCAGAGTCTTTGTCGTTTTCCTCCTCCACTTTCCATTATCCCTCCTCTCAACCTCTCTCTCCCACCTCACCCTTCAAATACGACCCTGGACTGGGCTGGACAGAGCTTTTGGGCACGTGCCCGCTCACCAGTTTCTCCCCTGTGCATAAAGCCAAGACATAACCTCGCTCCCTCCCAATCTCTCCATCTCTCTCTCTTTGCTTTTAGCACAAAGCCCTGCGTGTCTGCCTTCCTTCCCCACCCAGCATTCTTTCCCCATGCAGACCTCTCCCCCGCTCTCTCTCGCTCTCTGTGTCGACTTCCCTCCTACCCGCCAACTCGCTCAGCCTCACCCTACCTTTCATTAGCCCACTCTTTATCTCACATACTCACTCGGCTCGCTCTCTCTCCCCCCTCCACTCTGCTATCTCTCCAGCTTTTACACTCCCTGTACTCTCTCTCTTTTTCTCTCATTCTCCCCCCCTCAGTTGCTTCGGCTTTTGTTTCTGATACATCTTCATTTATTCCTCTCTCCCTCTCTTTCCCTGCTGACCCTATTATTTTTATATTCTCTCTCCCTCTGCCATCACTCCCCCTCTCTCCCTCTCTCTCTACCTCCCTCCCACTCCTCTCAGTCCCTCTAAGCTGCATTAACTCCCCAGATTACCTTGAGCCCTGCAATCCTCCATCCCCCACGCACTCACCGCTCCCTCTCTCCCTCCCTTACTTCACTCATTCACTTGCTCGCTCAGACTACGTCCATACCAAGGCGGTTCATTTTGAAAACAGTTTACACTTGAAAAGCAGCTGTGACCACACACACATTTTCATGGTATTTTTGTAAGGATCTCCAGCCACAGCAATGAAACAACTAGAGACTTGATAAATCTGTTTTTTGCTGTCCTTTTACTGTACATCACTGCCAACATCTGGTAAACAGCGGGACAGACGCTGTAAGCTTGTCACCTCCTGCTCTCCTTGATCACCTGCACCGTGTTTTAATACAGCGGTCTAATACAGAACTCATCATTAATTGTTCTCTTTTCCCTTTTTTCTGGTTGAGATGTCAAAATGAGAATAAAATACCAATTTGATCGCCGGTCATCAAAGCTAGCTAGATGCGCTGGGATGTGGTATTGTGTGGTAGTGAGATATTAACATTTAAAAAAATTAATCAAAGAGAGGATTATGAACACAAACAGAAAGCTGAATGAAAGTTCAGTTTCATTTAAACATCTCTGTCAGAGTATTAATTGCTCTACAAAACAGAATTGATTTGCTGGCACATCTTTCGAGAAAACTGTGTGATGATATTTTTTGGAATTAGCGACCAAGCAAATAGGTAGCTCGCTAACTCAGGGAGCTCTTACATGCTTTCATCCTATCCTGAGAAGAAAACGTCAGGGGTAAACGACTCAGCACAGAGAACGGAGAAAGGACTGAAAGAGAGATATTGTGACTGACTAGGGCTAGCCAGACTGGCTAGCATCTTAACCGTTAGCTCACTATCTGCAGTCCATACCATGAGTATAAAGGAGAACAATATTATAGCGCCCCTTAAGTGAAGCCAAAGGATTTCAATTGCCCCCTAGTGGCTGGCTGCAGTAGGTCATAAACCCCACCCCCTTTATATTACCAGATGGGACATGGGCCTAAAAAAGTAAGTGTTTTTTGTCACTTTCATTGGTTTCATACTCATTTGATGCTGTGAAAAGTCTTTGTAAATCGTGTACGATATACTGACTATGGCCATTTTCTGGTGTGTCCAGGTCTTTCCAAACTACGACATATTCACCAGGCAGAAGATGAGGCCCAAATCAGCACGCTTAAACTGAGATATCGTCCAATTTTGGGAATTGTAAAGAAACAAAGCGACAGGTTACTATATTGGTAATAAGATAACGGTAATAAGATAATGGCAGAAAACAAGGCGGCAATCTGTAGGCTTCACACCCTGATATAATGCCTCTACTGCTCATTATTAGTTGTATCTTTTGGACGTGTAGCATTAATTCACAACCATGACCGATGTTTCCGAAAAGGCTTCATTTCTGGGTACCAAAACTGACGGCGCAGTGTTGACAGCGGGCCAAAACGTAGAGAAAAACATGCATTTTTAAATTTAGCCGGCTTACTGTAGACGTACTCTTACACACTCACTTGCTCACCCCCACCATCACCAGCCACCCTCCCTCCTACAGCCTCTGTAACCTCCCCCTCACCTCTCCGCACTCCCCCTTCACTCACCCACCCACCCACACTCCATCACCCCACCGTCCACCTCTCACCCCACCACTCTTGCAATCGCTGTGCTCCTCTTCTCTTCTCTCCTCTCCTCCCCTCCACCCACACTCTCTCTTTTTCTCCGAGCCCCCAGCAGTACCACCATCACCACCAGCACCATCATCTCTCTCTCTCTTCCCTGTCTTTTACCACTCTCTTCCCACTGTCCCTCCCTCCTCTAAAGCCTTCAGGCTCTGCTTGATTTATGCTTGCCCTCCCTATCCACACACCCCACCACCACCACCCACCCTTCCCTATCTCTCCTGGAGGTTGTGGCCCGGCTAGTCCCTAAAAACAACAGAGAGAGAGGGAGAGCAAGTGAGAGAGAGGAAGACAGAGAGAAAGGGTGAGAGAGAGAGAATAACAACCTCTTTTACTTTCCATCCTCCCTCCTTTTTAACCCAGCATTTTTTTCATTCCCCTCTCCCACACTGCTTTTTAAATTGCCTCTGAATTCTTGAGCTGTTTTAGTGCCTCACTCCCCCTTCTCGGCTGAAATTACTTTTTTACCCTCTCAAACTCTGGCATGCTGAGGAAGCAAGTTCCACCTTCCCTCCCCTCTTTGTCCAGTCGAGGACAAACACACACTAATCACATGTACAGTGCGCGGAGCTGTTTGTTAAGAAAGGTGAAGGAGGGAATTGCGTTTTCTCGTTTGGAAACATGTCGCTGTAATGTGGCGTAGACAGAGTCTTGTGACAACACAGCTCTTGTAATGCCTTGTCCTTTTCAACCCCAGGCTGGCTGAGCCATTAACCAGGCCGACTTGGGGCAAGGCTTCTTTCTGTGTCTTTCTCTGTCTCTTACACACACACACACATATATACACACAAAGATACACAGTGAGAGAGTCTCTTTTGTTTGCACTCCCATACTCAAACATGCACACAAGCCCTACTTTCTTCTCTGACAGCTCTCTTGTGGTCGACAAGCCTCAGTAACTCGTTGCTTAACCACCCTGGACTTTTTCTCTCCATTGTGTTTGGCTACTGTCTCTGTTGATTTGAAGGCGTGGTGTGAGTGTGTGTGACTAGAGGTGTTAAAGGAGTGTGTCCATTAACAGCCAGGTCATGTGTGTGTATGCAAGTAGCCTGTGTATATCAATTAATGTTTATTTTTGCATTAATTTATCAAAAAACTGTATTTTCTTAATTTTTTATAAATGGAAACTCCCTCACACAACAGTGTTTGGCTTCCTTTAGAGAGGAAGGAGGCATTTGTTGAAACACACACACACACACACACTCACGGACACACTCCTTGAGCACAATCAGAACAGAAGATCAGAGGTCAAACCAGGTCAGCTGACCCTTCCCTCCCTTTTCAGGCCTTCTCTCTCCTCCTCTTTACTGCGTCAAAGTGCGCTCACTAATAACACAACTCCCCTTGTGAAACACACACACACACACACACACACACACACACACACACACACACTTCACTCAGATATACGGTGCAGCCTCCAACCACAGCACATAAAACTGTATCTTCTATCCATTAGCTGTAACTCTCTCAATGGATGATAAATGCAGTATCCCTCACAACGCATTTGAAGTATAGTTCAACACACACATCTTTTATTCCAAGGCAAGTCTTATTCCGCCTTTGCTTTTTCCCACTCAAGCCCCCACATAGCTTGCAGCATCGCTCACGCGTGTGTACACACGCGCACACACACAAACGCAAAAACACACATGAACAAAGAGAACCACCATTTCCACATATTTGTCTCTCCTTTTAAAAGGGGGTTTTATTTAGCATAAATGTTGAAGCCAAGGGTGCCCGGCTACCATGGCAACCAAATTAAACGGAGGATCTCTTCAGAAAGCAGAAATCTAAATTATTCGGACTCTTTTATGAAGGGGAAAATGAAAATTCCCTTCACTGTACAGAGACCGCTGCACTGTAAAAGCAGAAGAAAGGAAAAAAAAATGATGAGGAAAATGCTATTGTTTTTTTGTATTTGACCATGCAGTTCAAAGCTATATCCCATGCCATTGAAATTCATAGGTTGTCTCATGACAACCAATACGTTAACACTCAGCATATGTGCACAAAGGAATGATGTAACCACAGTGTCTCTAAAACTCCAGATAAACCTATTGCCTTTGAAAGACAACACAATATGTGTGTCTACAAATCCCCAGCAAAACCCGGCACACGTATGATGAAATCCATAAGCTGCATGCATGGGATTAGGTGCGACTGTTTCTGGTGTGGTAAATGATTTTATCTGTCGGAACAGGATGAGGTTTAAGTAACACACCAGCTACACAGGGCCCGATAAAGCTTACATAAGTGAAGTAGGATTATGTAGTATATTCCGATTATTTGGCGCGGAAGCCTGTTTGTGGTCAGCTGAATACTAATTTCTAATATCTCACGCTTAGTCTCGGAAATGTGGATAAATCCTCAGAAAGCAGGATACTGTATGTTGCACGGCAGAGTGTGTCAGCAGGACAGAGTGAGTCCTTTGCTAACGTGTAAAACGCAGATATTAATTTCACACATTTTTCAGAGAAATTTGACTGTTGTGTGCAAGGAAATCGTGAAGCAAACGCTCTTCCACGACTCCGCCGTTCAATCTGCTGTGTGTGTGACTGAAGCATTGTTACTGTATGACTGTGAGGAGGGCGGACATGTTCCATCTGTAGATGCACGTGTCCAGGGGATGCTGGGAAAAGTGGTCAGGGGTCATTCACTCGTCCAATGAACAGATGAGTGGAGGGAGATGGGGGTCAGAGGTGACCCTCTTTTCTCTTTCTCCCCTTCGCTTCCTCTTCTTCCATTTGTCTGCCTCTCCTCTCTCCATATACGTGTATGTGTGTGTGTGTGTGTGTGTGTGTGTGTGTGTGTGTGTTTGTTGTTGGCCCACAGCAGATCTATGTTATTGATTGACTCCTGTGGCTGCTGGGCTGCCCACTGAAGGAGGGGGCAGAGCTCTAATGAATTCCTGCACCTCATGCCCCTTGCGCCAACCCCTACACCCCCTCCTTAATTAACTTTGTGTGTGTGTCTGTGTGTGGACAGTGGCGGGGGTGTGCGTGGATGCATGCGTGTGTGTTTTGTGTGTATCTTCCTCCACAGCTCAACACCCCCGCTTCTACACTCCCCTGCCATTTTTTTCTCTTTTCTCTCTCTTTCTGTTCGTGCCTCCTCTCTTCTTTCTTCATTCCTCCTACTTTATCTCTTCTTTTTATATCTGCGTCTGCTAGTAGTTTGACGGCCACTGATTACTTTGTATGTATGTCACTCTTATCTGTCGCACCCCATCTCCTTCCTCCCATCCTCAATATCTCACTCGTATCTCTACACCTTTCAGATCTGTGGCTGTATAGGCAACTGTGCATACAGAGCATGTATCCATTCATCTGATCTGTGATCATTTATCTATACTGAGCATAAAAAATGACTGACAGTGCGTGTTTGTGTGTGTGTTTGTGTGTGTGTGTGTGTGAGAGAGAGAGAGTTTGTGAGAAAGAGAGATAGAGACAGAGATAGAGGCAGAGAGAGAGAGAGAGTGGTCAACACTGACCCAGTAGGCTGTGAAGAGGCTGCATACCCATCGGTATTCCAGACGTGGAGGCAAACTACTGTCTCTGTCACCTTGACTCCCCCTGCAGCAGATGAGCACCGGGCTGCACAGGAAACACTTAGCACTACCTGACTGTAGTTAAAATGGACAACAGGGCTATTTCATCCGCTTGTTTTCATTGCATTTTTTCCAGTCTTTCTTTCTCTTTTGCTTTTCCACCCGTTTGTGTTCTCCACGCCCCCGCATCACCCCTGTTTCGCTTCTTCACTTTGTTTACTCCCCATTAGCTTTAAGTGTGATTTCAGCTGTCACTGCATGGGCTTTGTGGCACGCTCGACTTATATATTAGGATGTCAGAAGGTTTCTGTCCAGAACAATCAAACATAATTATGCCCCCTCCACCCCCTTAAGGCAACTCACATTAGCACTCAGAAGTCTGTGTGTGTTTGTTTTAGGTGTAGACAAGCCATTCTTTCAAAGTCTCTAAGCTGGTGATGTGCGTGGTGTGTATTTTTGTCTAAGTCTTTGTTAGAGAAAGCAACCTGTCATCAGTTAAATGTCAATTAGGAGGCAATGAAAGTGTGTTTTTGTGTCTGTATTTGCGCGTGTGTGTGTTGAGCGTAGCTGTCGTCAGCAGTGTGGTCTGACAGTCTTGTAGATCTACAGTGGAACCTCCAGCGACATGTCTACCGCTGACAGCTTCTCTACACACTCCGCTTTCAACGACACTGACGGCTAAACACACTCACGCAGACATAACGCGTGCACACACACACCACGTCTGTGTCTGCCTTTCTCTCTCACTGTCTCCTTATGATCTCCCTGTATTTTTGTTGACTGGTGATGATGAGGTATGTTAGGGAGTTGAGGAGAGAGAGATGATTCAGAGCGGTGACGTGTTGGTAGCTGCTACTGAAAACACTGGGTGTAAGCGATGACTCGGCTGAGAGGAAAGAATGGGTTTAATACACTTTTTTTTTGTATTTTCACTCAAGCTGGTATCACTGTTGGGTGAAATCTTTACATTGACAAAGTGAAAACTATTGAAGTACAATGTTAGGGCTTTTTAGTTTGACCACCAATCCCTTTTTTCCCCTTTGAAAAGGTTTCACAAATCCAAGACTGGCACGATTTTCAGCCTATAGAGAAGCATGTAATCCCTCAAATTAAGTTAAAACAGAGCTTTGTGAAATGTTTTGAGGCAATGTCCCTCGCCACCTACTAGGATGCTTTTGTTTGTGTTGTTTAAAATACATATGTTTTAAAGTCGGTCAGTGATGGCTGCTGAAGAACAGAAGATGCCTAACCAATCCTCTGTTACTTCATCTCTACTCAGGGGCAGACGTGACCGAACCCAACAGCTCAGACAGCCGTGGCGAACGTCTCGACTTCTTCCTCAAACAGGAAGAGGCTCTCACCACAGAGCCCAGTTACCTGGGTCCCAGCGAATCGGAGGAAGCTGGGGGAGGAACCGGAGGTGGAACAATCTCATCTGTAGCCAATCTGAAGGCAGCGCTGATGAGTAAGAACAGCCTGTTGTCACTGCGGGCTGAGATGATGGGAGATGATAACCCCTTGCTGTACGAGTACCTGCCCAAAGGAGGACACTCCCTGTCTTGTAAGTCACTATTTACTAACACTCTGTTCATACTGATTGCTACACACGCACGCGCACACACACACACACACACACACACACCCATTAAACCACAAGCCTCATTTCAACCTACAACTCAGGTATACGCAAACTGCTTTGACTCTACCAGTGTATTTTTGAGTACCTGCTCATGTGGTCACCTGCGAGACATAAAACATACAGGCTTGACCGCTTTTGACATGAGTATCCTCTTCGTCTGCAGAGTATTTTCCCTCATCAGCCTCTGTATTTGGATAACTCTGAATGCATGCATGCGTGTGTGTGTGTGTGTGTGTGTGTGGTGCCACTTGAGTGCATAGTGGGTTTGTGTGGCAACGCCAGTGATGACTAGTCAGCGGTGACTCAGTGAGAGAACATTTTGCTGGGATCGCTCTCGCTGTCGTGAGAAAATTTGTTTGGTTTTATGTGACAGTTTCTTTGTGCGTATCAGTGCGTCTGCGGCTGTATTTCACAGCAGCAAAATAACACAACAGAGCTGCAGCAACTGTTCAGATATTATTTACTTACTGTATTTCAGCACCAATAATGATGAAGCAATTTGCTCTACACGACGGCACAAACCTCTGCATCCCGCGCCTGCAACAAAAAAGCAGTATTTTTCAAAAATTGTCCCTAAAAACAACCACTGAAACGTTACAGTGTTTAAGAGAAATATGATCTCACCTGAGATCAAATAGATACCAACAAATCATAGGAATTTGTATTTTTATATTTGTTTTTTCTTTCTTGATTATGCAGGAACATGTGACCTGTATGTGCATAGTTTTATACTTTGTTTCACCACATAAGATCTGTATTCAAGTAACTTTTAAATCAGATTAGTTTTTTACCTAAAACCTCTTTAGAGGAGAACAAAACATTTTCCAATCATATCAATATTAAACATTCTTGTTTGTGCTTAATTTGCCCATGTTAACCAGAGATTTTTCCTTCGTTCAGTCAGTTTTTTTTGCTTTCACTGAGGGTGTTAAACTGTCAGTGTGTCTACATGTGTGTGTATCTGTGTGTGTGCCAGCGTGAGTGTATATTTGCTTGAGTCCATGTCCGCGTGGGCACATTTGTGTGTGTGTGTCTTGTGTGTTTGTGTTTCTTTGCTTTTACTGGCTAGTAATTGGATCTTTTGTCCCGAGTTCTGCCTGTCTTTGTGAGCGGAAGAAAAGCAAAGGAAGGGTACAACTCTGAGCATAGTCGTGCCTTTTGAGTTGAGCCCCACTCACCTACAAAATAAAAGACAGGGCCCAGACTGAATAGACCAGAACACACATTCGCTGTTGCACATTCGTGCTCGCAAACGCACGTCACATCACATCACCCCTTTTGTGCAAGTGTTAAGTGTGTGGGATTGAGATGTTTCTGTTGGCTTAAAGAGGAGAATCAGATGCTGTCACAGCACAGATAGACAGCCTCCAAAGCTCCAGAAAAGAGAAGAAGAGGCTTTTTGATACACACTCACACTTTACAGATACACCCAGCCTTGACTATATGAATAGAAAATGTAGAGAATTTAGAGAATGTTAATCATTTGCTCCCTGCATAGAAAAAAAAACGCATATTGAATGAGACTTATAGCTGTATTTCAGTTGTCACTGAAGAGGTGGTTTTTGGTTAGCCAAAACCCTATTTTGAATTCCCTACACAATAGGGGTTGGGGAAATGGGCTTGTCGAGATGGCCAGCAACCTCCCCCTCCCTCCCCTCCCTGGGTCTGTCCCTGTGTCTAAATGAGGACAGAAAATAAACAAACACTGTACCTCAGATTACTGGGCGGAGGATAAGTCTGCATGGTTTGACAGATCGCTGCTCCCTGCCTCCTGCCCTCCCTCTCTCCATTCAGCCCTATTTCCCCCTCCTCCTGTTCTCCTCCCTGCTTCTCCTTCACCCCTGCTTAACATCCTTCCTGTCCTTTTTCCCTCCTCTACTCCCCCTCACACCATCCATCCCTCCCTCCCTCTCTCTCTTTTCCTTCCCTCCATCTATTTCTCCTTCACCCCTCCTTAACACTCATCCCTCACACTCTCTCCCTGCTCCCTCCCCTTCTGGCCGACTCCTGCAGTTCCTCCTTATTTGTCTCACTCCTGTCTCTTTCCCCCTCTTTTACTTCAGCTGTAGAGCATCAAAGTATGTTGGTTTAAAATCCTGGGAAAGTATTGATCTAGGCAGCGAGGAGGTAGAGCAAGGTCACCTGGCCCAATTCAAGGGAGACCACTGAGTATCAGCAAAAGGCCTTGACTTAGAGCTTCTGTCTCCCCCTCCCTCCCTTTTCCTCTTCCTCTCGTTCTCTCTTTCCTGTATAATTGACTCTTTAATAAAACATGTTTCTCCTAAAGATTCATACAGCCAAAATCGGCTCAAACTGAGAATCAATGTCACAGTTAAGCATCTGAATGCCCCTCTCTCTCTTTACATTTAGCAATTCAAACTGATACAACCCCCAGCTTGTTGACAGGGCTTACAATTCGAATGTGTGTCTCCTCTCGTTGCTTTCCTTTACATGGGTCACGGACTACATCCTCCTGGCATGTTGGTTGCCAAAATACAGTAGAGCGAGCCTGTATGTCAATCAGCCTCCAGAATCCAATTAAGATCATTGGGATTTGGCCCCACTACCCCTTTGTGCGTCAGACAATCCATGCCAGACAATGGATTTCGCCGGACCATCCCTGCGCACCTGTCCACACTGCCACCATGTACTGGCTATAAAGAACATCCAATTAACTATAGGGATCATACTGACATTATTGAACTTTTTTCTCTCCACTGCCTGCTCTCATCACTTCACATCTACTTTTGAATATTGACTCACCCTGTACTGTAGCTCCCAGTGGCTCTGGAGCTTCTCTCCAGAGGTTTTTATGAGGATTTTTGTTTATGATTGTGACGCACATTTTGTCAGTCTTGTGCTAAAGACTTTTCAGATTTGAAGGTCCCATATTTTAACACTTACAGTTACATCTGTGCCACGTAATGATGTTGATTGATATTCCGACACTTTCCTGCAGGCTGCTTTCTGTACGCTTTCTATCACACACGTTCAGCTTTTGCTGCTAGGTGGAAGTAACCGCCCACTATTCATCAACAAACATTCTGATCATAATATGCATGTCCAGTTGCATTCACAGTTTATACTGCTCAGCACACCTCTGTCCACCCTGACAGCAGCCACACCGCTGCTCTCCCATTCTTGCACGCCCACACACTCACTCAGATAGTTTACTGTCAGATGTTTGCAAACTGTAACTAAAACACAAGTGGTACCTAAAACTGTTAAGACCACAGACCGTATATATGGATGAACGAAACGTTCTCCCTTTGCTTGGATATCCTGGACACGGGGGCTGCCATCTTGCCGTCAATCGTGAGAGTACATGAACTGTCAGTGATGACATCACACCCCCTTATAATAACTATTAAACAAATAACTATTGAAAACTGAACATGAATCGAAAATTAACACTTAAACATACATCAATATAATAAAAGCTGCCTAAAATGACAGAAACAGGGAAAACTCTGTTTGGGGTGTATTATTTTTTGTTTTGTTCACTCATGTGCCAACTGCTAACACAGAGGGGGCAGGGGTTATTGCTTATGTTGCACCCAATCAGCTTGTTTTGGCTTTACTTGAGTGGATCTGTGAAGTTGTCCATCTTTATACACAGTTAAGGGTCAAGACTGGCCAAATGGTGAACTCCTTTCTCTTCAGCACACTTACTAACTTACAGTCACCTACATAAGTTTGTTATATGTCTTAGCCTCCCACAGAGAGCTTAGCTGCCAGAAGCTGCTAGTGATGCACTCACACAATATCTAATCCTCATAGACTGTTTATTTTATGGCTTTGACGTCAAAACCAGAATGAATTCTCAACCGTCTTGTAAAGCTGGGGGGGGGGGCATGTTATTGTGGAGGAGCTACTGGAATAACAGCAACTTCATATTTTTACAGCTTTTATTTTACACCTCCAGTTTATGAAAAACACAAAACACAGTCTAAATGTATTTTCATGATATGGCACCTTTAAAATTTGGATCAGATACGGCAGCAACACAACCTCTGCAATTCTTTATAAATGCATGGAAGGGAAGACCAGGGCCAATGTCAGGGTAGTTATTGACAAAGGAGATGGTAATAACTTTAAACAATAATTTCCCATTAAAGGTCATCTAATCCACTTTATATAAAAACTTTTTAGAATTGATGGCACTTTTCCAAACATCTCTTAAAGCTATAAAAGGGCAGTAAAACTGTCCAGAGGTGGTTGTTAGCGGGGCCTTTTCATCACGGAGTCATGGAGAACACCAATCCTATCTGACTATTTCCTCCTAATAGACTTACCAAGTTTTATTTGATTAGATATTGGCAATTGGTTAGCCAGTTTACAGTAATTGCTAAAGCGTAATAGATTTTGACCCCATTCTGATGGCAGGTTGTATTTTAGTTCCTCTCTGGGCTCTCTGTGTGTAAGTAAAAGTAATCCAGTTACTTAATCTCCGTGTATTTTTCTTTCTTATTTCTTTCACTCATGTCACTGTGCCGTGAGTCAGCCTGCTGTTATTTGTATTCTTTACAGCCTGCCAGACACGACTGCAATATTAAACTCAGTGAGACAAGATTGCAAAAATTACAGTCGTATGTTGGACTTCTTTAAGAGGCTTGAACAGAGACTGTACAAGCCGGTCGGTGTAGTTATTCCATGATAGTCCTTTCCAAAGAAGTGTCCGCTGCCAGAACACCATTTGTTAATGAGCTGCTCCCTCTCACCTGTAGCTCATCCCTTTACTCTCTGTCTCCATTTCCCTCTTAATGTTGTTCCTCCCGTCACTGCCGGGGGTGGGGAAGAGGAGATTGGGAGTTAAGCATTTGTGTGTGTTCTCAGTAAGTGGGAGTGGGGAGTGTCGGGCGCGGTAGTTTAACATTCCAGGAATCCGTCCACGGTCGAGCCTCATGGTTGTGCGATTCTGTCCGTTGTGCAGAGGAGGGCAATGAATGGCTAACCCACTGCATAACTCTGGAGACATTCCCCAAAACGCTGCCCACACTCACACATACTCATATACACGCGCGCACACACACACACACACACACTGTTCAGAATAACCTGCACATTATACTCTGATTCAAATGCACTATAAGAAAAGGAGACACACTCTCAGTACCCACAAATGGGGATATTAATGTAGCAGGGAGAAAGCTTCTGTGTGAATAGTTAAAGAGAGTGAAAGGCTCTGTAAGAAATTTGAAATTCTTTATCCGGCGTGCTTTAACTTGTTGCTGGTAAACATCTTACATGGTCGATGTAGTCGTCCTTTACCCTGCGTGTACAAAAAGTCTTCACTTGAGCTGCAAGATGGCTCCTCTCCAAAACAATCTCCCTCCACGCTACAGAGGATCCTCAAGCCCTCTCCTTATATGCATTTTACTCGCTCACACAGCACATGCACACTCTCTCACAAAACACACACACGCTGCCATCCTCTGTGCACGCATGTGGGTGGAAGGAGAAGGAGAGCAGAGGAGCGAAAGAAAAAGAGAGAGAAAGAGAGAAGAGAAGCCCTAACCCTTTCCCCTCGGCTGGTGGAAAGTGAAACTTCAGAGTTTTTCTTCCTCCCCCTCTCCATAGTGTTTGATAGTGTAGCACTGGCAGCCTCTGTGTGCCCCCCTGCCCACTCTCTCCCGTTGTGTTCTGGTGGCCAGCTGCTAGCAGAGTTGCAGTTGTACGTGAGTGGGTGGGTGAGACTCGTTTCCTGTGCTCCTCAGGGCTCCGCTCCAACAACTACTGCAGCACGCTCCGGCCAGGGGCCACGGGGGCCACTATTCATAACAAACAGGGGGCTGGCTCCTCTCCTCCTCCTCCTCTTCCTCTTCTTCCTCCTCATCTTCCACCATCATCACCACCACTACCACCATCATCAACATCAGCATACTGCCCACCCACTCCACCCACGCCACTGCACCCCTCTGAGCCTCGGCCCCTGGAGTCCCCCGGTCTGCGGGCTGGGGCACCCCCACTGCGCTCAGAAGGGTTGGACATGGAAGTGGAAGAGGCCCCCGAGGGCCCGGAGCCCTCCACCCTGCCTGAGGTAAGCACATAGAGCCTGGCTCATCTCCAGGGCTGAGGCTGTTCTCTGGGTAGCACTCCTCCACTCAGATAAAAGTTTGTTAGAGCGAATGGAGAGAAGCATCCAGGGGGCAGCTTCACCCTGTTTCTGCAAACACACTGAGTCGGGTTGAGGTGATGGAGAAAAGAAAGTGACCGCTGACGTGGTGGGAGGGTGGGGCTATTGGTTTTATGAGGAGAAGTGGAGGTTAATGGGGTTATTTTTCATCATCGGAAAGTCTTTTCTACAGACAATCATATCATCTCTCAACCCCTCTCTGTATCTCTTTCTCTATGTGGAATCTGGCATATTTCCTTCCACACCAGAGAAACACTGTTTTTCTTATGTTTGTCTTTCTTTTCTGTGGGCTTTGTTTGCTTTCCTTTCAGATTTCCAGTTCGCTTGTGTCTCCCTTTTTCATAAAAATCTTTTTTAATATAGCTAGACCCGACTTCACCGTCAAGCCAAGAGTCTTTGCTCAGCATTAGCGTTAATGTAGTTTATAGTGGTTACATTAGAGATGACACATCTAGTCACAATGGCAGCGTGTGCTTAGAGATGGCAGATAACGGGCAAGGTAGTGAGATGAGACTGAGTAGAATCAATACAAGTAGACAATGAGAGGTTTGCTCTTGCAGCCCAGGAAATTGTTTGTTCTGTTTGGTGTGTGTATGTGTGTGTGTGTGTGTGTGTGTGTGTGTGTGTGTGTGTGTGTGTGTGAGTAAGTGTGGGCGTGCGTGTGAGCATGGCAGTGTGAGCATGTGTGGATGTGAGTTTTTGTGCCAGTCCGTGTGTGTATGCTGCTGAGCATTTAGGAGCAGCATTTGATTTCAGTGGACCTGCCTCCCAACAAGCCTCCCTATCTCTACGGACAAGCCATCTGTTTGCCCAGTGCATGGTGTTCTGTTCTTAGAGAGGAGGAGGAGGAGGAGGAGGAGGAGGAGGTGGAGAAGTGTAAGGGCCGAGTATATGGGTGGGGGTGAAGGAATGGCAGGAACATGGAGTATATGGAGGAAAGATAGAGTTTAGATGAGATGTAGAGAGGGGACAGGTGTTTTTGTGCACCTTGCTAACAC
Organism: Datnioides undecimradiatus; assembly: GCA_008933995.1. Classification (NCBI taxonomy): domain Eukaryota; kingdom Metazoa; phylum Chordata; class Actinopteri; order Lobotiformes; family Datnioididae; genus Datnioides; species Datnioides undecimradiatus. The sequence continues at coordinate 8,219,587 of WARS01000026.1, forward strand.
CCAAAGGGGGCTGAATGTATGAGTATCAGGCGGATGATATTATGAATACTGTAGATCAGCCTAACTGCTGTGTCTGTGTCTCATAGGACCGCTCTAGCATCCGGGAGCTATCAGCTATCTACAAGACATTTTCTGTGTTTGCTTGCCAGTCTTTAACAATTTATCGCTGTCTTCATAAATCATTCTTCTCTGTCATTTCTCCCCTTCTTCTTTTTTTTCCTGCTTTTCTGCATTGTTATGTCTTCTGTTTGTCTGTGTTTCTCACATGTTTGAACAAAGGTTATCTTCACAGCTTGTCTCACCTGCCTGCCTCCTGCATGCCCAGACAACATTCCATACAGACCGTATAAACATGTGTGTATGTGACATAACGGGATGTTTTGTGCTTGCAGGAGGGCTTAAAAGACAAAGAAGATGTGAAGGAATACAACGCAGGTACGGTTTAGGCTTTAAAAGTTGTCACGTCTGGATAACTTTAAAGTACCTTTTTGTAGCTTATCTATTTCTCTCACTTTCACTCTCGCTCTCTCTCGCTATCTCAGCCTTGGAAGGTGACCAGTCTCCTGTCGAGAGGGATCAGATGGGCGAGGAGAGCTGCGCCGGTGGCTTGACTGTGCCTGTGTCAGTGTCCATGGCTGGCAGAGGGACCAAAGGGATGAGGGTACTGGGCGAAGAGGTTGGGTCAGAGAAAAGGTTCCTGCCAGAGCCCGGTGCCTGGCCCTCACAGGGGTTCGCCTGCTCCCTGTGCAAACGGCTGTTCAGCAGCCTGGAGCATCTTAGGGAGCATGAGTACCGGCACACCCTGTCTCTGATGGCCTTGTCCTTAGACTGGCCGAGCATGCAGGGTCACCACCGCCAAACCACCCAGCCCCATCATCAGCCACAAACCCAGCCTCTTCACCTCCACCAGTCTCTCTACCGCCCTGCAGCGGCTGAGCATGTGCCCGCACGCTACCTCTGTTCCCAGTGCCCTGCCAGCTTCACCCTCAAATCCAATGCAGACCGACACGAGAAGACCATCCACTTCAAGAAGAAGCTAATGCAGTGTGTGTACTGTCTGAAGCACTTTAGAGACCGCACAGACCTGCACAGGCACCTGTCCTCTGTGCACTCCAAAGAGAGAGGGCACACCTGCCCTGCCTGTGCCAAGGCTTTTAGCACCCAGAAAAACCTGGCGACACATGTTAAAGTGTGCTGCCAGGTGGCGTCAGTGCCAGGATCTATACTGGGAGGCAGCACTGGGATGGACATGTCTCAGGGTGGGGTTATAGATTCGCTGTGGCAGCTTTCTCAAGATATGAAAGTTGACAATCATAATCTCAGTATCAATGTGGAAAACTGAGACAGAATCTGGAGGCTGCAGGCTTATGTACACACATCCATACCCATCAGTTAGCAGCGAATCCTCACGTGTTGTATGATCATGCCAAAAAAATGATGGCATCATTGCACTGAAAAGGGAAGCGTTCCTTTATAAAATCAGATGTCTGTTGACATGATTATAAGTACACAGGGACACTTCCTTTATTTACCACTTGTTAAGATTTACATCATTATGTAATTTTTTAACAAGTTATCTAACATGGATTGACAGCTGACATGTCAGCGATGCACAATTGCTATGCAAAGTTGTTCTGTTTAAACGACAGAGTGAAATTATATGTAGAACAATTTTTTTTAAATTATATTTAGCTTTGTAAATAGTTTGACTGTGCTCTGACCGGACCCATGAACAGGTGAATTAGTTTACATTGAGGTGCTCAGTGGAGAGACAGGGGGTGGGGGTGCGTCTTTATGCCTCCTAAACCACTTGTCTGGTTCTGTGTCGCCAGTCACCAGTCTGACTAAACTCTTCTCTCCTTTTTAGGCAGAGAGATCTTTATCTTTGTGTCCACCCCTGCATTACGGGCACAAAGGCACTCAGACACAGTTGATATCTGCCAGGCTTCTCCGTGGCTCACAGCACACACAACCATACCACCTGCAGGAACTTTGAGGAACTGCGGCATGAGAGCGAAACTGCAACCCAAATCAGCTTATTCCTGTTGCCAGTGGTAGCACAACTAAGTGCATCTTACAAATTAGCAGAAAACTTAATTGAATGTGAAGAAAACCTTGAGGTTACTTTTCTTTGAAATGCAAGTGGGAGAAAAAAAAGTAATTCTGCACAGATCCAACTCTACTGGACGCGTAGGAGCTTGTCCTCGGTCATCAGTCTGACATGATTACCTCCAGTCAGCACTGTCAGATCAGTGCAGATGGAGGGGATGTGCCGAACAAGACAAAGCCAGCTAAAACAATAGACCAGTAGCAGCTCAGATGGGGGTTGGGTGGTGTCATTTTCTCTCTCCCTTTCTGTCCATCTCCTCTGTCCCAGATCTATAAGTCTTCTAGTGGCTGAGTGTGGCTGTAGCTGGACAGTAATTGGTCCTTCACGGCTCCGACCCTTTTTAACCCCTGACCCTTCATCTGAAGAGGAAGCGGGGACCGAGGGGCAGATGCCCCGTAAACCAGATGAGCTTAGTGATGTCACTGCTGCAGATAGATAATGGTGTGGTTGTGAGTACAAGGTAGAAAATGGGGGATCAAGAGAGACGATTGGGAAAATGCAGGAGAGGAATAAGGGAGATGGTGACAGAGTTAGGTGGAGGGTGTTATAGAGCCGGAGCAGAGCAGCAGGATATTGGACTCAGCATGATCGCTGGCTTCAGAATCATTGCTAATGTAAATTCACACCAATTTCTGCCAAATTTTCAAACCCTGCAACTATAAACCAAGATATTTTCTTGATGGAACCCAGTTATAAAGGTTTATTGTGTGCACCCATACTGTGAATACTATACCCAAAGGGAAGTTATCCACTCCCTCTGATACTCCATTGTCACTCTTAATACATAGAAATGTAATTTCTATGTGTTCAAAAAAAAACAGAACTAGTGTCTTTTGGGAATATATCCCCTCGTTGCTGTGTGTATATAAGTATGGATATATACACATATGGTGTGTGTATATATATGTATATATACAAACACACAACAGGGAACTCCCAAATGCCAAATCCCTCCTAATTCAAAATGCCATTTCTCAGGTAGCACACTCTGTCCTAGCCAGCAGCTGAAACAGACTGGCAGACTCAGAGAAGTCAGGAACTAATCAGGAACTCTGCAGAGCCAGCCATTGAGGAGAAATGGCAAATACTGTGCGACTGCATTTTTTGAGTTTGAACATGTGTTGTTGTAAATATTGAAAGCTGTTTCACTCTAGATTATGAAATTTCTTATTGAACAAAAAATGTACTGTACACAGATATGTACTTTTCTAAACAGAATGCCATTCTGCTTGTAGTTTTTATGCTGTAATTAAACTGTGATGGCAAACGTGACAACCTCTCTGCAGTTTTTATCTTTTACCGATTCTGTCATGCGCACATGCACACAATCGCAATATTCCCGTTGTTTGTCTTTGCATTTTAACTTGCCGCTCTAAAATGATGTGAATAAGATGCTCAAACCTGTTGTGCAGTTGTTGTGTACTTGCATGTTTTTGTGCTGACGAGTGTTTAATCAGAGCAGAAGTCCAATTGCAGATGGAGGTAATTATATTGTATCACTTTAAGCTTATAACCCTGAACTGTGTGTTTGACCCTCTCCCTCCTTTATGAGCAGTAGATGTGTACAGTAGTGTGTCTTGTGCTTGTCTACTCGTAAATCCAGTCTTGATGTCAGGTATTCATATACTGTATGCCTTGGCTTTTCTCACAAACAAGCATCATGTGCACACACACATACATACACAGTCTGTTTACTTGGATGCCCTTCACCTGGCTTAACTACCATTTAAGTCTAGACCTTGAGATAATTGGCTTTCCAGACCTCTACACGAGATTGGGACACGGTATTAACATTAGCTGTTTATTTTTTTATTATTCCTATTTGTTTATTTATTTTTTGGTGAACACCTCGTTTGTGTGTGTGATTTTATTTCCCAACCCTCCTTCTTGTCATTGTCTGTGTTTGTCTTTCTGTCTGTGTTTTTGCTGTCCATAGCAGAGACCCTCTAGTGCAACTAAGGCAGACTGACTGTTGTGTCGTGTTTATAGTATCTCTTTGCCTTTATTGCTTTAGTATGGAGGAAGAGCTGTTGCCAGGGCAACTGTAGCTTTGACTGGGATTGGGGTGGCCATGGGAATTGATGGTACATTTCTAGACCATGCCGCTAATTAAATGTAATAACTGAAAAGTGACGTCTCGGTTTATTTAAACGAGCTTCATTCAAGACTAATCTTTTTCTCTCTCTCTCTCTCTCTCCACCGTCCCTCCCTCCGTCCTTCTGTCTCCGCAGTGAATGACTTCACGGTGATCCGTAAAAAGTTCAAGTGCCCCTACTGCAGTTTCTCTGCTATGCACCAGTGCATCCTAAAGAGGCACATGCGCTCCCACACCGGTGAGAGGCCCTACCCCTGTGAAATCTGTGGCAAGAAGTTCACCAGAAGGGAGCACATGAAGAGGCACACGCTGGTGAGTGCAACTTTACGACCAGTGGCGATCAGTACATCGTGCCAATATAAGAGCGGGAATATTCACATTTGAAACATTTTGAATTATGTATTTCTGTCCAACAGGTCCACAGCAAAGACAAGAAGTACGTATGTAAAGTGTGCAGCCGAGTCTTCATGTCAGCAGCCAGCGTTGGGATCAAACACGGCTCACGGCGTCACGGTGTCTGTGCCGACTGCTCTGGCCGGGGCATGGCAGCACTGCTGGACCACAACGGTGAGGTGGGAGGCGACATCTCTCCGGAGGAGGAGCTGTATCCTGGCGATCGTTTCCACGATGACCAGGCAGAGTGCGATGGTGATGGAGAGGGGGAGGAAGAGATGATGGTCGAAGGGGACGGGGAGATGATGGGTGAAGGGGAGGAGGAAGGAGGGAAGTGGAAGGACTCAGGGATCACCACTGAGGCACACCGAGCACTGGACAATGAGAAGGAGGAGAGCGACTCCTCAGCACAGGAGGGGGAGCAGCAGAATGGTAGTGAGAGGGACTTCGCTTGGATCTCCTAGAATCTGTCAGGCTCCTGTCAGTGGCTCGTCGACCAATCTCTGAAGATCTCTGAAGATCTCTCCAGCAGGATTCTCTGCTCTCTTTACCCATTCGTCCCACCGTGGGCAGGCCTTCCTTTGAACGGAAATGCTGTAGGGTGACGCGCGACAATGATCTAAAACCATCATGAGAAAACACACTCAAATGCACACATGTACACACACACTCACACACACACACTTAGGCTATTCTCAACCTTGACTGCCATAGTAGAAGAAGAACGGTCAAGAGATGGCTCGAGTGCAAGGCTTTTTCTGCTTACCTCCTTTACTTCTGATGCAGTGTTTTTGTGTTTCTTTTTCTTGAGGGTTCAGGCCAGAGTCCAGTAGTTTTCTACTCTGTCACAACAGGAATCAACGAGGACGCTGCCAAGGACATGGCCAATGCTAAACTGCAACTTTGTATGTTTTGCCATCACAATCACCATGGAAACCAAGGATCACTGACAGTGTAGGGAAATAGCCAGGAGGGGGAGGGGTGCGTTGGTCCCACTTTGGCTGTAATGTTTCTGGGGAAAGTGTCTCTCTACAAGTGGAAGGAGAGTCGAAATCTATTGCAAAGCTACGTGTGTCAGAGGACCGGGCAGCCCGATGGCACATTGTTGATGCAGAGTCCTACTGCCACAGACTTGCACTTTAATGACAACTGACTCCTATCAAAGCCCTGAACCCATGGTTTACATTTTTGATCTGATCTTTACTTACCTAAACAACTCGGTGACCGCACCTACCTTTAAGGATATACTTTATGTCCTCTTGACTGTTATCACGATATAGAAATCACTGAATCTTTGTGCAGATTGCTGTTTATATAGCCTTTGCCTTTCAGTGGGGTCCTTAATCTTTTCTTCACTTAAGTTTACCACACGATTTCGTATCAGTCCATTCCAACAAATACCGGAGATTTGAGTAATGTACATATACAATTTTGGGGGGATTTCTTGGGAAAATGGGAGTGAAGTGTGTGTGAGAGACAAGAGAGAGACTGAAAGAGACTTTTACAGTGTTTGTGTGGGTTTTAACCCTCTTTATACACAGAGTGGACATCACTTTCTGCTTCCCTGTTTGGAAAATCAACAAGTACACAGGGGAGCCACCTGACCCACACTATTAACTCTTTCTGTCTCTCTCGGTGTCTCCAGCGGTTGTGATGTTTGGACCTGAGAGCCTTGTCCCTCTCTCTCTCTCTCACACCTGAGGAGGAGATGCCTTTGTTTGAAAACGGTTTCTTTTTTTCTTTTTTTTTCCTGTTTCTGTCGCCATCGGTCAGTCATGTGATTCCAGTTTCACAATACAGAATATGCAGACTCTTTCCATGGTTTTATCTTTTTGTTGGTGACATATTTTCTCCAGCTTTGTAAGGTTAAAAGAAGAGGATCAAAATTGTGCTTGAAAACCTGAGTTTGATATACGTAGAGAGTGTATTATTAATTTGTTTTGTCAGCTATTTATTGAAAAAATCTGTTTGTGGATTCCTAATTTTTGAGAAGTCATTTCCTTCCTATCTCTCTCTCTCTCGCTCTCGCTCTCTCTCTCTCTCTCTCTCTCTCGCTCTTTCTTTGTGTGTGTGTGTGTTGGATGGACAAGATGGGTGTTTGTATGCAAGAATGTTTGAGTGTCCAGTGTCCGAAAAAAAAAGTCTATATTGATTTCTTAGGATTATTTCCATGTTATTGACAATTCAAGTGAGCAGATGACATGTCTTATTATTATGATTATCAGAACTATGATTAATGTTGTTGATGTTCCTATTATTAATTATTATTAAGTGCTGGATGCTAAGCTTTATTGTGTGTTCTTTTTTTGATATTTTATATCTTGTATAAGAAAAAAAAAGCTTTTATACTTTGCCTTGTTGTGGACAGCAAGCCATGGGGCTTTTATCAACCTTTTATTGTGCCAGTTTACGCTTTTTCTGTCGTATTTGCTTTTTTACTGAGGGGAAAAACAACTTCACTGTCAAACTTCTCTGTTAGATATTGATTGAAACATATATTCAGCACACGCTTTTGCATCACTAATGTACACTAATTGATTAATATCAAACCAAAAACAATCTAGTACCTTGTATACATGAAGTGCTTTTGTTTTACAGTCCGTGTGTGCAGGTGCTTTTTTGGATTTATTGTCGTGGTTAACAGTTTTGTTGTTGGGTTGTTTTTATTTTTGAACCTGTCACTATTTGTCACAGTTTGAAAAAAAGTGCACATGTTATGGTATTATTGTGAATATGAAGGGCTGTGTGGAAGGACCAGCTAGATTTAGAAGACAGCATCTTAAAACCAAGCTGATTTTTTTTTTCTTCTAGTTTCTACTGTCTCCGCCTCGCATGACACACAATCAAGAAGAAATGCAGCATGCAGACAAAACAAAGAGTGTTGAGTCCTCATGCTGTATTTCTATCTGCCAGTGTTTTACTGGCGCGACTCTCATCCATTTACATAAAGGGAAAGTGAGCACTGCAGCAGTAACTCTGGGAAACATTTTGTTGCCAGTGCAGGTTGCACACATCAGGCCACTCTGCTACAGGTGCCATATACTCCCATTAACCAACCCCAGCCGAGGAACTCAGTCCAATGCGATTTGTGATGCTTTCTTCATTTCTGGCAACTGTCTTTTTGTTTGTATTATTTATTGTGTTTTTGTTGACCCATTTATCAAATAGTTGTGATTTTTGGGGGGTAAAAAAAACAAAAACAAAAAATGAAAGAAAGAAAGCCGAAAGACAATGGAGTTAAGATTTTTTATGAATGTCCATGGTGGGTGTGGAAGGAGCCCATGATCGGTGACAAATCTCTGTCCTGTGGTGCTGTTTGTGGCCACTGAGAGACATCTGGATGTATGTGTGATTCCCCGGCCCTGCGCTCTTCTCACGACCTGTACTGTATGTCTTCTTCCTCATACTGGGTTGTACTTCAGGAAAATGTCTGCCATCAACCCCTCAATATGTGCCTCAATGACATTTCACCCGTGTGCTTGTAAGAGTGTTTGTGTCCGAGCGATGAATATGTGTTTGTGTCAATGGATAGAGATTACTAAAATGCGACTGATCAAGATTAGAGGTGCAAAAAAACTTCAAAGAGACAAATCATGATGGGCGACTAGATTCTCCTTCCCACCGTGTGTTGATGACCTTTTGTGCCCTGATTCTGTGGTCTTAACTGCATGCCTGTGCTCATTTTGTCATACCAAAGCGACGTCTTCGGCATCTGCACACAACTGTCTCATTCCACACGATGCAAAACTGGAACTGTTTGCTCTATTGCAGATGAATATGGGTATTCTTAGACGTGTACAAATTGCAATCCTCATTTAGCCTGTATAGCTTGATTCACACGTGCAAATCATGAAGCCATAGATATGGGTATAACTATATTATACTATATTTCAAAATTGGCGCTTTTTACTTTAGATTTTGTTCTTCTACTAAGAGTGATGTGTGTATACCTTCATATATATGAATTTATATTACTATTATATATTATTTATTTTCTCTCTCAAGTTTCAGAGGGTCTTTCATTTGTAAAAGGTCGCACTTGAAGCTTGAGGTTTGTTTATTTTCATTGGGAATATTGTTCAATATGATACTGACTTTATATTGATGATTATCATAAACCTGTGTTTGTAACAAAATGTGTTAAATAATCAAAAAAACCTGTCCTGTTTTTACACCTGTTTTGTTTTGGGCAGATTTAAGTGCTCTTGTGCAGATATTTTTCGGTTGATAGTACTGATCACAAAACATTTTTACAGCCAACCATGAGCCTCCTGTTTTGATGTTGGGGCTGGCCTGCTGGCCATCCAAGCCTCTTTCTAACTTCATGTTTAGTGGAAGAATTAGCTTGACTATTATTTGCAAAAACCAATCAGTCTCAATAAATTTTGAAATTGCTGCTGTAAAGAAGTGAACAACGCGTGCTGTGCCTTTTGTTTTCTTGTCCGTGTTGGGAGGGATGGCGGGGGCTACTGTTGTCATACCCACCTGATGTCCACAAGGGGGCAGAATTGACAAGTCAAAGAAAGTGAACACAAAGGAATGACTCCTCTCTATTGATGAGGATATAGTCCTACTTTTCCTCCTTTTCAAGATGTGTCATTATAAAACATCTACTGCAGCCATTCATCCACTGAGATTCTTATTCACCTACATTAAAGATGAATAAAAAAGGCATCTGACAGCAGACTTCTTCCATTCAGGTTTATTTTCTTTCCATCACATTACATCACATAGATCACATTATCAGCATCATACATGGTCATCCATCTTTTCAAGCACTAGTCATAGGCTTGACATTCACACAAATACTCCTTGAGTGCACCACTCCTAAGAAAGTGCTTCCTCCATGTGCGTAGGACTGCTGATGAAGACCAGAGGCCGAGCCCACACACAGGAGAAATCTTGCCCTCCAGTGAAGACCCAAGGCTGACATCATGTTTCCTTCAAAAGACATGTAGCTCTGTGTGTGTGTGTGTGTGTGTGTGTGTGTGTGTGTGTGTGTCAGGCTGCAGTGAGCATCTTTAACATTTAACAGGAAACTAAACCACATCAGCCCTGGGTTATCAGTTACTGAAAGGGAAAATCTAACACATAAAACCCTTCAGTGTTGTATCTCCTAACAAAAAAACAGGGAAAAAAGAGCGATGCTAGACATGCAAAGCAACCTCAAACTCAACGAGACAATCAATCAATCAATCAATGAGAGAGAAAAAAAAACAAAAGTCAGTTTTCACACCAGCCAGTGTCAGGCTCAGTAAAAACACAACAGGAGAAACAAAATGGTCATCAAATGAGAGATACCTGACAGACAGACAGAGGGTGAAAGCCTGGACAAACAATAAGAGCACAGTAGAGGAAGCAGAGAACTGAGAGGAGCTGCCATTGCAATGCATTACATTACATTTGATTTGGAAGGAGATCTATTGGCTTTGCTGCTGCTGGTTTACACACACATGAAAACTGACATTCAAGAAAGCAGCACATAAATTTTGACGTGTGGAAAAAAAAACGAAGGCTTTTTTTTTATGCACATTTCAAGGGTTTAGTTTAGCTTAATATACTGGGTAAAGGTTTGGGTGGGACCACAGTAAAGCTGAATAGCACAAGAACAGGAAATGGAGGAGGATGAGGTGATCGGGGAAAAATCGCTGTAGTGAAGAGGAAAGGGGAAGGATGAGTGTATTAGGAAACAAGTGGAAGACACTAAAAGCATGCTGTCTGTTGGAATGTGCAGGGCAGGACAAAGATTCCCACAAGGTTCAAATTTTCATCGTGACCGAAGGTCAAAGGTTATCCTGCCTATCAACAACTTAACATCACAACCACAAACAACATCTACGACAATGATAACCACACATATTCAGAAAAATGTACTATTTGGCAGGGAGAAAGACAAAAGACAAACAGCAACAGTGTGAGCGAGTAGCCCAGATGTCACCAAAAGCTCAAGTTAGTTCTTGTTCCATTATAAAGCGTCTCATTGCACAAAGTAAGATAGTAAAGCAATACTGCATGGTTGTGTTATTTGATATGACTCAGCAGTGTGGCGACAGCTGTATGTGGGTGTGAAAAGATTTGGAGACCAAAATCAGGACGCGCTACAGGTTCACTACAGGCAGTACAAACTAGCCAGCAAAATATAACAAAAAAAAGACTTATTTTTGTAGGTTTTACATTCAATATGTTTTGTTTTTCTCCCCTTTGCCTCTAAGCTACAATATACAATGAATCTTTACGTGTTATGTTCACTATAGCTTCTCAATTGACTTAAAAAAAATGAGAGAAAATATTTTGAGCAACTATACTGTAAAAAAAGTTTACTTTTCATATAACAAGATACAACAACAAAGAAAACAACAACAATATATGAAAAAAAAGCCTCACGGTTTCTCTTTATGTTGCATATGTACAAGAAAGCCCTGAAACTGCAAATCCATCTATAATCGTCACTGCGTGTCTTGTGTCCGCTTTATAATTTCCCTCCACACCCATCAATAGTCAACTTCAAGCTCCATCTCCCATTTTCCAGGTGTAAGCTGTAACTGCTGATCTATTTAATCTGTAAAAAAAATTCGCTAATTAGGTTCTGTTCGTGCAAAGTCTGTGCACAACAGCAACTTTGTATCCACAGTTCTTTTCTGGCCATGATGACCCAACATTATGGCCTCACTCACTAAGCCAAGTTCTCACCTATACAACTCGAGCCATGAACGTGACAGGCCAGTTTAGTGCAACTCAAAAAAAGATGGAACAGTGGCCAGAAAACACAGGCATCTATTAGCGTAACACACGGCAACAGTCCTGTTCACTGTCAGCAAGAGCGTCGGCCTCTGACTCTGCTGGTGAACAGTGCTTACACTGGAGGATGGAGAGAGACCTGACAGACTGTATTTGACACTCTATCAATGACCAAACTAAAAGTGGTATCCAGCACTAAATAGCATCCACACAGTTACTAATTCAGCTCAGTAAAATGTCAATAAGCAGAAACCTGTTTTTATTTAAGTAAAGGAAGCACAAAGAGGAACTTAAGGATGAGAAAATATGAGTATTGTGAAAAAAAACAAAAACTCCAGGCAAGAAAACACTGTAAAAGCATCTGTTATCAAGATGATAATGTGTAGCCACTGACCGAGACCGATGTTTTCCCATCACTGAGACAAGGCAGGTGCTGCTTTTGGCCCTTGGCACTCCTCCAAGGCAAGGCAAAGTGACTGCCTAAGTACCACACTGTACTTCCCCGTACCACACCTCTAAAACGGCCAGCACCATTATGTTTAGTACATTAAAATCTGACACAGAGAGCAAGACAGTTGCTGTCAAGATCACTTGCTAAGAATGGGGGACCGCAGAGGTACAGAGCCCCCTTTCCCTGACACCCCATTTATCCATCGGGCAGTGACGATATCCCTCCCACCCCACTGAGAAAAAAAAAAATCTTTTCACTTCAAAATTTGTGTATATAAAATGTCCATATATAAAAACATGTCTTGCGCAGTGCAGCGTAGTGCAATTTCAATAGGTCAGTACGCAGTTTCCTTTTTATGTTCTTTTCATTGGCACTTTGTGAAGTTTCTGACCGGAAGAGGCCTGCAGACCACTCTCAGAAGCTGCGAGAGAGAGGTGGAGGCCGAGCTTATCTGGGATGCCACTGGAATAAACGACTTACAGGCAAGATTACTGATATTCTAAACAAAATTATGGTTTTTAACAGGAACTGAATGAGTTTTTAGTTTTATGGCTAAAATGTGTGCTTAAATTGTTTGTTTTTTGCCATTTACTACATGCCACCAATTAACAGTCGAACATCTACTTCCCAGCTGTCATTGAGAAGTGATAACTGGTAACCTATAACGTAGTATGCGCAGACAGCACGAGTGACCCTGTGGCAACACGGGGACAGCACAGGTGTTTCTATGGCGACAGAGTGGGACAGAGTCTGCTCTAACGGCCTGCTTATATAAGGAGAGGAAAGGCACTGTGTGTGTCTGTGTTTGTAATATGCTGCTATGGTGAACGGGTCAGGTCTGTGTCAGGAGCGCTTAGAAAGGACACACAGCAGAATCTACATTCAAACAGCCTCTAACAAACAACAAAAAGGTGAATCTCTTCAAAAAAAAAAAAAAATCTGTCTCCTGTCGGGACTCCAAATAATACCTGTTCTAGTTTGTTTTTGATTTGTGTGGAGTTTTTTTTTAAAAATTCTAAGAGTAGAGGGTGTCACATGTTGTAGAGATTGTGAAGCCTTTTGAGGCTTATTTGTAATTTTGGGGTACATAAATAAATTAACTTGATTATAGTTTATGGGAAGCAAGTGAACAATGAATATATGTTACAAATGAGTGGGGGGGGGGGATTATTTTTAACATAGGTTCATAATTATTGTCACCAATAGGACATCGTCACTAAGTCATTAAGCCAATTACAAATACACTTCAGCCGGCAGGTGTCCAGTTTTAGGCCTGTAAACTTGAAAAAAAACCTACTTTTTGACTTGTATTGTAATGAATGTGTCTTTTGTAGGAACAGTCCTGTGTTGCAGGAGATTATCTCATCAAAACATTTCTAAATTAAATGTCTTAGATGCTTGCAAGATGACCAGGTTACCACTGTGTTTGGCCTTTTCCCATGTTGTCTAGGATAATTAATAGATATACAAAAAAGGTAACAAAACAGGCTTTAAAATTAAAGGGCGCTACTGTCTTTCGCCAATATTGCTCAGAAATGTACGATTTTTTGTTTGTTTGGGTTTTTTTTTTTTTACAAATGTAAGAGGTATACAAAAATGACTATTTCTAAGACCTACATTTAATCTAAAGCTCGGGAAAGTAGCCTGCCATTAAATATTACAGGGTGATTCTAAAAACTCCACTTTGGTAAAACATTTTAAAACTTCTGCTCATGCAGTCGGCTGCCTACTGTGACCGCTGCTCTGCACTGACTTGATTTGATTCTCACTATTCATTTTCAAAACCCTGACCAGAGTGGCTTTTTAGAACGATCATTCTAAAAAGCACTAAACACAACAGCTACGAAAACGAACTAAAAACATAGGAAAAAGTGCTCGGTTCCTGTGTTGGGTCTTGTATCTAGAAAAGTTACAATGCTGGTTAATGATAGTTATTCCAGAGACTAATTACTGGGTAACCTCTCCATTTAAAATTGTAAGAAACGAATCTGGATGCCTGACTTATTATCAGGTAGTGATTGTTACAGTCTCTATGTTATGTACACAAATGGCATCAGTCAAACTGTAGGTTAGTTTCAAAGGGCGGTTATCATTCATGTATCATTCACTGTGGTAAACGATCTCTTTAAGAACATCAGCTTTCAAAGGAAAAAAAATATATAAATCAGCCTTTCTGCCTGAACTCATCGTAATAACAATGACAACCACAAAGCAAGAAATTCTGCTGATTGCACAGTGCAACTTCTAGTTGCTTCAGCAAGTCACTGCTGAAAATAAACTCTATATAAGAAATAGATATCCACTCTCTCAGACATACTCTGTGGTTACAGTGATACTCTAAAAGACGACTTATTTCTTCAAGGTGCATATCTCTAGGGTACAAGTATAGAGAAGAAGAGAGGGAAATATATTTCATATATTGTGTACATCTCTCAAAAATATTTTGGAAAGTCGAGGGGGAAACTTTTGTACCACTTGGTGTGAGGGTTTTGTGCATCAATGCAAAGTTACAAGAAGTATAGCTGGCTGTTTTGAATCTGCTTAATGATCAGGTGGTAGATACTGAACAATATGTAATTAAACATACTGTTAATATCCAGTAAGGCTGCAGAAGACAGTGATGCTAAATGCTAAATCCAGGATTAAATGAACAGGCTTTTTTTTTTACTTTGGTAGGTTTGAAGTCCCTTAAACAGTGACAATGAAAAACAGATATGCTACAAAGATCGAACAGAGCACATCTGGTGTTAACCCTTGAACTTCCAGAAAGAGTCATGATCCACCCCTTAAACAGTAGATTACATGATGATCCTATAATGAACAACAGAGTATACCAAAAAGCTTATCTGTATTCTTTAAACATTGCCTTGAGTTGAGGCTGTGAAAAATGTGTAAAATGTGAAAAAACAAAAGATCAAATCAGAAGATTCAGAATCTAATTTAAATGTTTCATTTTTCCTCATTCGTCAAACAGAGTGAAAATGTTTCAGTCTTAGAAAAAGTCTCCAACCCTGCATAAAAGTTCTTTTTTTCTTGTTGATTTTTTGTTTGCTTATACCCACCGGTTTTATTTTCTCTTTGTAATTAGAAACGGAAAAGAGAGGAGGCGAACCCCCTGCTGGGCTGAAGGAAGCAGCACTGAGAGCTCCATCGCGAAGAAATCTGCCCCCGTCTCCTCAGTGGAAGAGTCCACCTAGCTGTCGCTCTGAGTGAGGAGGAGCTCATCTCATGGACACGGGAAGGGGGCTGGATTAGTCGGTGAATCTCTGACAGGCTTTTTTCCAGCGACAGGCTGTGCACCACATGTCTCTCTTCTCCATGCCGTACACCTTTCGGCACTTCTTCGCCTCCCCACGGGGTTTCCTTGGTAACAGCAGATGTGACAGCATAAGGACATGCACACAGACATCCAGACGCCCACATGGGCATAAAAAGACTCATATATGTGCAGTGTGCTCAAAGGCACATAAACATGTACATGCAGGCACAGGGTCAGGTGCACATACACACACACAGGCAAACACACAAAGATACACGCTTTCCTTTTGAAAAAATCAATATAAACATAATTCAAAACAGGTAAGCCATCTTTGAAGATGATATGATGCAACTGCAATTGTTTTTTTTCTCTCCATGTGATCTGATATTTGATGTGAAATGACTCAGCCCCATAAAGAGTAACTCAGGGTTTTGGCAGTGCACAGCATCCTTGATGTGGTCCCTTCCTGCTGTTAATCACAATTAAACATTAGCATGTGAACAAAGAAGTGTCTCCACATCATGTCCCTATTTTACATTACATCAACAATAAACTTAGAAATTGTCAAGATATTGCTGTCATAGGAACAAAACCTAAGTGCAGCCCTTGCTTTTTTTTCTCTCACTGCACAAGCACTTCATCATGATCATGTTGCCCTTTAAGAACTTTACTGCCAGAGAAAAACATGATACAGGCACATGGCCAGTCTGCCTTTAAGAATTATACACAGGACTGGTATAAATTATTCCTATAATGTATCCAATCTGTATCACATGGTTGTTAATTTCTGCTCAGTATATGTATTTTTGCAGCAAATCTATCAACCACAGCACCTGCTAAATGTGACAAACGTCAAGAAAATAAAAGTTAAACAAAACTACAATCACAGCACTTGGTGGCCTCTAACTAGCTTGAACACATGACAAATTGAGGGCTACAAGTGATGACAGTGAGTCTATAGTGACATCTGGAAATGAAATCTTTTGCTTGCTCCAATTGTCTAAATGTAAAGATGTTTGATAAAGAATGAAAAAGGCAGCAAATCTCAGAGGCTGAAACCAGTAAATGCCTGGCATAATGTTTGAAAAATAACTTTGATTAAACAACTGTTTCAGCCTAAGACCACTTACAATTCATTGAAGGAAATGTTTTTAATTTGCATTTGCACTAAAACTACCAACACAGTCACAAAGGGAAAGCAAAGAAAGATAAAGAAGGGCGAAATGTTTTATCTTAAACCCAAAGTCCCATAATTGCGACTCACTTGAGATAATTAGAGCAAAACTAGCTCCACTTTCTTGATTTAGCCTTAATCACTTAACACTTGTAATGACAATCACACAGACACATGCACGCCGCTGCATACCTGGTTCCTGGTGTTGATTTAGGTGCCGGAGTTATTAAAGCATGGCTCTTGTTAACAGTGGTGTGTGTGCTGACTGCCGGCTGCCGCTTTTCACCAATGCTAACTGTCCGGACATGAGTCACAGGCCCCTGCAAAAGTGGACAAACATCGTAAGTGCATTGATTGATATAATGCTGATGCAGTCTTGTTCAACTGTACTATATATTTTCACAACAGTGACAGATATTACAGAAAGACACAAACTCAATTCTGCCACTGTCATTATATTACTAGTACAGCTGATTTGAGTTTATCCAACTAGTACGAGCATCTGTATCAAACCTGTAATCCTTAAATTAACAGTAACGTGCAGATGTTTTTCCTGCTGTTATTGAACGCTGTCTCTTCACTCCAGCACTTTCAGTAATCTATTATTTGGTGAGCAGTGAAGATTTCTGTTTCACAAAAAGTGTTGGAACCATTTGGCATTTTCCTGAACTTGTCATTCCTGCCTATCATAAGTTTCAATGGTGGAAACATAGATCCATACATAGAGGTTCATTTAAATAAGGCAGCGCAAAGCAAGTTGTTGGTATTAGACTTTCCACACAGAACAGATGTTTCAGAACATCTGTTTCTTGTGACAACACTCAGGTGCCACTTTTGTGTCAATTTGTCAACAAGCGCGAACTAAATACTTTGAGCAGCAATAACAATGTAATGCTTAAAACAATAACAATTTTAATCAAATACTGTCAAACAAGTGGGTGAATTTAAATCTGCATTAAATGCTAACATTTAATGTGGTTGAAGCAGGTATGTATGTAAATCAGCCTGCAGTTATCAATGAATGAATCTGAGTGATTCTTACAGTATAAAAGCTGCTCTGCCATACCTTGAACCCCTGCAGCCATCTCAAGGCAGCAGGACGCATACATTGATTAATCACCACTCTCTGATCTATAGTCACCTTCACCCTGTTGTTTTTTCAATTTACACAGCTGCAAATTGCTGAACAAAAATAGCCAGTGTGGTCGGTGACGCTCTTACAGTCCGCGCCTCCAAGAAGTAATGTTTTGCATTTGTTGTGGTGCTATTAAAACAGGCCCTGAGGGGCTAACAGAGGCAGCCTTGGTAACGGGAGTGACATGTTATGGGTTAATGCTATTCATGCCATACTACTGAACATTTTTTTTTAAACAGAAAATTCTTTATATTGCTTTTGATCAACAACAGCCACAACATCACTTTGTGCCGCACGGTAGTGCTGTGCATTCTCTTTCAATGTTGTCAGGAAAAAGGCAAGGTATTATGATTAAACAGATGACTTCCAGTTTTGACTGCGGCTCCTGATGCCACAAGCTGCATTCATATCCTGCCTCTCAGATGTTAGTATGTGTATGTTTTCTGCAACACAAGTCCAGGTAGAATACCTGCTGGAGGTATCACCCTGGGCTATGATCTAAATTCTTATGCCTATATTTATGTTACTTTAAAACTATTACATGATTCCTGTTGTTCACATTGGACGATGCTAAGAGATCACTCTGCACCTTCATCAATAGCTGGCTGCTCTATCGTGATACAATCCGTTATGGTCTTCCCAAAAAAGCCACGGTTCAAAATCAATTCCAATAAAATTCATCGGTACATGTTTTATGTACAGCTGGTAAAAGCTTGCATCACGTACATTGTCTTGTGCACCTGGCTACAGTGGTTCCCTGTCAGTTTTATTATTGATTTTAAGATCCTTTTATTGGTTTGTAAATCTTTAAACAGTTCTGTGCCGGAGAACGACTGATGTGCTTTTAAGATACAATATGTGCCCCCTCGATCCCTCAGGTCCTCCAACTGTCTCCTGGCTGTCCCATGAGCCAAGACTCTGATTCATGGCAATGCAACGCCATTATGGCCCCTGCCTTTGAAACAGCCTTCTAGAAGAAAGGCCCTGAGGACGTAAAAGAGTGCATTTCAAACCATTTACCTGGTTTGTTGTTGTTGCCTTTAATCCCAGTCTTTTACTTTATGTTTCAGAAATTCTATTTAATCGAATAAATGTTACACAAACAGTGAGACATAAAATATATTTTGTCAACATACCTAACGATGCACCTGTATGCACATTTGGTTTATGAGTTCTTATCTTGATTGTAAAGCACTTTTAAAAGCATCTGTAGATGAATTGTGCTATATAAAGAAAGCCTGAGGAGGATGGTATTAAGAGGCAGGAAGAGTGAAAAAACACAGAGACAAAAAGCTACAAAAAAATAGCAACAAGTGGAAACAGCAGTAGAGAAGGTAGGATTAGGATAAAAGCCGTGAGACAAAGCCTCACTCACCGGGACGCCTTTGAAAATGACAGGAGGGGACTGCCACGACACACTGATGCCATTCTCAGTCCCAATTCCAGGCCCGGTTCCATTACCACTGCCTAACCCAGCCAGCTCAGGACCCACTGGGATACTCACTGGAGCAGTGGCCTGGAACATGGACAACCACCCCGCCATAGCCAGAAGAGGACACGGCAGAAAAGAGGAGGGGGACAGGAAAAGTGCAGATTAAAACAAAGAGGAGAAAACAGAAAAAACAGATCATATAAGTAGGGTAGAGGAAGCCTTTCTCCATCTGATATGTGCCTTCAAATCAATTCTGATCATGCATCAAGAACATAACTGCTAACCACAAAAACTGTGTATTTCACACAAACTCAAAATGTGAGTTTTATTAATGAGCATTACTTGCAGGCACTTGTGTTTTTTGAGACAGCATAAAGAATAGCAGGGAGTGACATGAAGTTAGCTGTACTGAATGAGGAGAGCGTGAGTACAGTGCAAATAGAGAAAATGAAACATGAGAAGTGCTCATTGTAATTTCACTGCATATGCATAATGTAAGTCTATTTTTATGTGCATTTTGTGTCGTCATGGCAACTGAAAGTTCAATACTACTTCGAACCACGGCGAAGGACTGCATTCAATATTGAATATTTTAAAGATTTATACTTAAACTAAATGTGTTCTTCCAGCTGAAACCATTTCAGTTTTACCTCCAAGGGCATATAAGAGAGGAGCACTCATGACATTGTAAAGTTAGAGGAAAAAAAACAAGGGGAAGACGAGGGAGGAGGGATGAAGGAAAGGAGGGTGAGGAGAGGGCGGAGGCATGAATACTCAAAGATGCTACAACGTAGTTCGCATTATGTGTTACAAGCAGGAATTTAAGCAAAAATAGATCTCACGATTGAAACATTTTGACTTAAAAATATTCTGACTTCATTCTTCATGCGCCCTTATGTTAATATTTTCAAGAAAGTTTTCTCCTTTCTCTCCCTGATATAAACTCCCACACCAATGTAGGAGTTAAGTAATTCAAACTGACCTCAGAGTTTTTTTTACACCGATCTCAAAAAACTGCCTCTGCCAATTCCATATGATAGAAAGCTAAAAATCTGTGGCTTCGAAATGCATTGACACCTCAGTGGTTTGTTTTATTGTGAGTGCTATTGCATTAGCAATACTTTGTCAGAAATGACATTTGGTCTTGTGTGTGTGTTCAAAATCTCTCTCGTGGTGTGTGTGAATTACCTGGTAGGCGTGGTCAGTGCGGATGTGGCAGAGCGTGGAAGGAGCTGACTGACTGAGCAGTGTTGGGGCGTGGATCAGCGAACCGTTCATATTGATGTGTTCAGAGTGAGGGACATCGGTGAGCGGCGGAGGGAAGACAGGCGGAGGACCGGCCGTGGTGGGGGAGGTGGGTGTGAGGCTGGACAGGCCCTCTGTTAGGCTGTCCATGTTGACCTCGATCTCTGAGTAGTAAAAGTCTTCCTCTCCATCACTGTAGTCTGAGTCGCTGTTTCGGCTGTAGCAGAGGAAGAGCAACTACTCAAAAACTCTTCTGCAACTACCCAAATTAGAGTCATTAAACCTCCTTTTTAGATTTTGATTTCAGCTTTGAAGAGAAAATAAAGAGAACTTTCAATCAAGCAGCTAATGCTAATAATGCTATAAGGCAGCACTGCTCTTGCACTTGTTAATTGCTGTGACAACAGCTGCTTTATTAATGCATACAGCATTATGGGCATCACTCTCTTCTCTAATTTTGACCATTGATTTGTATGTGGACCACACAGGTATATTCTAAAATAAAGTGCTTCTCTCAGACTGTAGCAGCAGCTCAGTCAGTCTGCACTCCATTCATATTTGCTTGTTGCGTTCAATATTTGGAAATAATCCCATTTCTCCAACTCTGCTCCACTCACACCTGACTTTCATTTACCCTGCCTTTAGGCCTTGCATTAACCTAGTACTCTGTTCAAACCCCAGTTTCCTCATCCCTCTGTGTCTAGCACTTCATTGGCTTCGCCTTAAAACTTATGCTATGTATTAGAAATGATTCCTTACTTCTCTCTCCTCTGCAGCCATTAACTTTGTGGGTCTCACATGGACACTGCTATCAAGAGCACTAGCCTAAAGACTGTGTTAAAAATTTGGTTGAATAGGCCTGTGATATACTGCCATTTGCAATCCAGTACATTATTTTAATGCTGTTTGACAACTCTCTTGAAATCAATAGGAAAACCTGGAAGCAGAGTCATTATCCACTTGCAATATTATATATAATATAAGTGTGATAAATATTTCATTTCATATCAATTTAATGTTGTTAGACTTGCCAAATAATAAAGTTTCCATTTTGCAAAAGATTCACCAACACTTTACCACAAATAAAATGTTTCTATATACTTTTTGTGGCGTAAACATAGAAACAATACTGAAAAACATGTCTCAAAAACATCCCGGAACACTTTAAAATACAGACTACAGGCATAGTAGTGGTTGTGAAAGAAGCCAATGTTTTTGCCTATGATGTTCCATTTTACTCAAGTACCACTGACATCCACTGACCTAAGCGCAGCTTTTAACTCAAACAGGTGCAGGAAGTGGTTACTCTTCCTAGCAGCAGGGGGCAGTAAAAGCAAGTACTGCAGAGATCCTAAAACTAACAGACTGCTGGTGAAATGACAATAAATGTGAAGCGAGTGTTTGAGGATGTCTTTCTTCAAAATCTTTATGACTTGATTAAAATTGAAAATTGCTGAAATTAATACATGGAATAACAGTAGGAACCTTCCTAAGTCAATTTTTTTGTATGGACTGTGAAATACTAATAGTTCACTTAATTAGCCAGTATGAGCACAAGGCAAATGTGTGAAGAAGCAATAATTCACAGCATCCAGGCTGTGTCATGACAGATGTGCATCACTATTCTTGTCTTACCACATTATTTCCATCATAAAAGGGTAACACTGCTACCCCAAAGCTGCAGAGAAGCAATAACTTAAGTGGCACAATGAAGTTCTTTATTCAAGCAAAAAACAAGAATTAGAAATTGTCAGTGTAAGTGTTCTTCTTAACATAACTGATTCTGAATTAAAAAAAAATAATAATAAAAAGACAAAAACAATGAAGATCATTAATATGACTCATGCAGACTGTCATAGTGCCTGGTGGTGGTGCATGTGTGTGTGTGTATTGTGGTTCAGCTAAGCCAAAACTGTGGCTAGCTGCAAAATACACACCGCTGAGCAGCATCAAGACTTTTATCTAAGGAAATGCATGAACAACTAAGAGAATGAACCTAAAATATTCTGATTTCCCTTCCAGTCATTTTTATATTTTACTGCACATCAATAAGCAGATGTGAAGAACATAGACAGTAGTTGGTCTGACATCTGTTAACAGGAGTGGTGAAACCTACGAAAAAAAACTGTGCTGCCTTTGTGTGTGCTCAGTTTCCTGTGACAATTTGCAACTCACCCCAGGTGGACGGTGCGGATGTGTCGCTGGATCCCTGAGGAGGTGCTGAGGACCTTTTCACAGTTCTTCCACAAGCACTTGAACATCACCTTCATGGAGTTCTGAAAGAGGCGTTCACCACAAAACCGCCAGGAGTCAGACAACAGCAGATTTTGGACACGCTTTAAGCGTCACTATAAACACACCATAGTGTCTAGAACATGACTAGAAACAATGTGATGCAATAAGAGAATATGATCTCTAATATCAGTGTATTTATCCCATTACAACTTTTGTTTATTTATTTAATTTTTATTTAAAGCCCTTGGTTTGTGAATAATTTTCTCAGCAAATGTAAAACACCAGCTGTCAGACAAAAGCGCATCAGATGTAAAAATGAGCATAATATCTGCCGAACACTGATGAGCATTTCATGGAAAATAGAGGTTTATGCTCAATTGATTGTAACACTCCTCTCTGTGGATCTCATTGGCAGCCTCAATAAAAAGGACTTCGTGGGGGATTGAGTGCCACTCTACAAGGGGCCAAACACTACACCTCATTAGAGAGCTATTAGAGCACCAAGCCTATAAAAATAGAAACCTGATATGTAACAAGTTCAGACGTGTACACAGTAAAAGAGAAAGAGACAGAAAAAACACCTCTCAACCTTTCTCTGTCTACCTCACAGATTAACACTGACAGATTGATGAGCAGGATAAATGCACTATTTCGATCCATCTTGCCGCAAATAGTTTGGTGTTAGGGTATAGTGTGGAGGTTGGCCCCACACAGCATTCAAGGCCTCTCACCAAAGTACATCTAAATATACTTTAATATGCACACACTTCCCATAGAGAAGTACACAAGCACACCTGTGAAAACCACAATGACCTCTTTTTAACTGAACATCAAAGAAGCATTTGCAAATGGTTATCATATCTAATCATCCTTGAATCTGATTTTAGATTATGCAGAACGAGGATAACTCCTCTTGGTTCGTGAGCACACTGTGAGCAGAGGGGTGGATGGAGTGGTTGTTTTTATCTGAATTTATTTTCTCTATGCATATCAGGGTCTGGCAGCTATCCCATGAGCAGGCAGGGGCTTGCGCCACTGCTAATGAAAGACAGTGGGTGTGTACTCTCATTACCTCTCAACAGCCTCTGGAGAAAGACAGACAACAAAAAAAAGTGAGGGAGGGAGAGAAGAAGCAGAAAAGACAGCAAGGAAAACCAAATGATTTTATCAATGGCTGTGCTAACTCTCCCCTGCACTGCTAGCCCTCTACACTGTTTCTTGCTGACTGTCACTCCCTTTCATTCTCTTTGACAGCAAAAAAACCCCATTAAAGTGCTTAAGCGTTGTTGGCTACATGCATGTTTGAAACAACCCTCCTATGACACAGCAAAGCTAGACTTTAATCCCACAAACAATCACAAATCACTTAATTCCCTAAGTGTTTTTCTTGCATCTTAACACTGTTACAGTAAAACTGGTGATTGCCATGTTTAATAATCCTCTTAACCCACTGCCTGCACAAAATCAAACAGCCTACAATCCAAGGGGCGGCTGCTCATAGAAGGTTTAGACCTCTGGAGTTGGCGTCATCTATACTGCAACACAAAGCTAGCCAGCAGGTTAGCTCATATTTTAGGCCTCTTCCACACAGCTCGTGTGTCTATATTCCTCCCAGCGTCATCCTACTTAATTTCCTGTCTGCTTATCTATGGTATGGCATGGGTCCTTGGAGTCTTTATGGTTTTATATATTCTGCAGCTCAATAGTCTTCACTGCTGCCCCACTCCTGGGAGGATGAATTGCAAACTCCCACATATTGTACAGTATATGAGCTCTCCTCTGTCACTATATGGCCCGAGGAAATACTGAGATTCATTTCTCCTCTCCTCCTTTACACCCTCTGAGTCTGACTGTCCTCGTTTTTATGCATCCCTTGAACCTTTTGTAACTTCCTGCTGTTCTTCAGTCCTCTCTCCTCCATTCTTACTGAACCTTTCCACCTCTCCCCTTGAAAAGACTGAGAATGTAAAGCTTCGTGACGGAGAAATGCTTTGACATTCTGGACTGTTTATAAAGCAGGGGAAAAAAGAGAGGGAAGAGGGAACATAATCCATCATCCACACAAGCAGGAAGCGACAGGCTTTATGTCAGAGGCTTTTAAACTGCATGGTGCTTAAGTTTTCTGAATGTTTCTAGTGGGTTTTCAGAGGTCCCTCCCTGCTACTACTTTATAAAAATAGCAAAAACACATTGGAGTCGTGGCTCTACAACTGTGGCCATGAAGTACTACTCAGCACGAGCTAATTTTTAGTTTAAGTCAAAAGTCAAGTGGACAGCACCTTGGGCTGCTGTGATAACCAAAACGCCACAGCTGTCAAGCATCGAGCCTAGTCAGGATACTGTACCGACCGTGGATGACCACTTATTATTATATTTATTTTGTTAAATCTGTTAAATCCTTATTAGATGTTTGTTATATAGGGTTGGCTAATGTAACGGTATATACTGACAGTATATGCAGCACTATAATGTATCCACTTGCAAAGATTTGACATTACCACATAACTGATCCCTTAGTTTCTCAGTTACATATGCGGGACAGGCTATGTGTGATTCTGCTGCCATGTAAGGTAATGTGATTTTGACAACAGGATCGTTCACAACGTTCACACAAACACAAGAGCGTCAGTGGCAATAATGCACCTCTAAATGAAATTTCCCTGGTGTGGGACTAATAAAGGATATCTAAATCTAACCTGGTTTTCATTTTGCTTTTGGCAGCGGGACATCCACCTTACCTTTCGCTTCCGAGGTATGGGGTCCTCAAACATGAAGTGCGTGCTCTCTGTGACGTCCTCACTGACATCATCACCCTGGGACGAGAGCAGGAAGTTTTTGTTGGTATCGTTGGAAAGGGGTGGGGACGGTGTAGAGGGCACTGATTGGTCGCTGGCATCCCAGCTCCAGTTGCCACTGGTCGAACTGCTGTAGCTGGCTGACAGCACCTCTTTCCAAGCCCTGCTGGCTGGCTCTGGGACTGCAGTTTAAAGAATACACACACATAACAACAGATTAGTGTCAAGACATGGCTAAAGAGAGGTTGTTTCATATTTTGAGACTGATACTGACACCACTGTAAGTATGTGCTACTTTAAAAAGGCCCAAACTAAAAACAACTTTGGAAATATAACACTGAGACTGTATACAGAAGACCGCTGACCCACATCGGAACCCTGTGGTGGAAATGAAAATGTAAAATCTCTCAGAATCCCTAAACCATGGCAGCCCGCTTGATGCATAAATTCTAATATCTTTAATATCTTATATATAGTAGGTACTTAACTGTCTGAACATTTTTCATTTAGCCATACTGAACAATGCCCATTAAGCCCAACACAGCTTTGTGCTGTGCATACTGCATTATTTCTTATTATTATTTCTTCTTTTATTTAAGTCTTGGCCCACAAACCTCTTTATACACTTTGGCCTTTTGACTCAATGCAGTAATACTCAACCTATAAGATAATAATCATGCAGCTTGATCTGACTTTCACTGTGGCAAAACATAGTAAAAAAAATAAACCAATCACCCAGCACAGAGAAAAGCTTAATATCATGTATGTTTGGGATTAACCTATACTAACCAATAACTATTTCCTATAAGTATGTAAGGAGCTGAATCCCAGTTCATATGAATATGCAGCATAGATCAATTTGTGTTGTTGAGTATTACTGTACTTCGCACTTTGTATGGGGGGAGGTGCTGTTGGGCAACATGATGGAGCATTTACCCAAACCCCAAACATGAACGCATGCACAGACAGTTTGAGGCTTGACCAAATTGTGATAAATCAGTAGTGATATCAACCAACATCCTCTCTCTGCAACACTCGAGCTTAGCTCCTCCCAAACCCACAGCATCCTCTGACAAGATATAATGATTGCTGAATTACACAATAAAAACATTGCTCTTGATTTATTACAACTTTGTCCAGTTGGTACAGCTGTCTCAAATGCACTGATACGCGATAAGCATTGCTTCATGTTACCTTACTGAGGGCAAGAACAGTAGCCTTGGTTTAATGCTGTGCTAAAAAAAAAAAAAACAACCCAACAGGACTTTGACCGTCTGGCAGGGTTGGCATGGCGATGGCAACCACACTAATACTTGAAACAACAAAAAGAGCTGTGGTGATAGAGTCAAGGCTGAACAGTTGGCAGTAAGGGCTGGGCTTGGATAAGCATGCATGTATACAAAGATAAAAAAAAAAAGATAGTGCTAATGATATTGAAAGACTGTCTTCCATTAGAGTACAGATTACAACTTAACAGATCAGTCTGTGTCAGGGTAAACTAACTTGAGTGAGTGACCTTGATTTGTTTAAATTGGTGGATGAGTCAGTATTTGGTGGAGTGGTTTCCAACACAGGTACATTCAAGGTAGAAAGCAGCTGATGCTGAGGTACTGTTGTTACCTGTGGGTGCAGAGGAAGGGTAAAGCACCAAAGGGGATGTGGACAGTGAGGTCAGGACGGTGGCAGCCATCACCTCCTTATCAGCATGACCTGAGGGCTTCCTGCAAAACACACAAATATAGAGTGATCAAACAAGAAAAGGTGTCACCATCAAATATCACAGGAGCTCTTGTCTACTCTTTACACTCTTTAATTCAGTTCAATTCAATTTTATTTATATAGCGCCAAGTCATCTCAGGGCACTTTACAATCAGAGTTAGAACACAGGATATGTTGAACAAAATTAAAATTCAACCATAGTCTATTTTTTTTTTTTGTCTGAGTAATGGAAAATTTTTTAGAGGAAAAAAAACACACCTTCTCCCCAGAGCCAACTACAAATCCCCGTAGGCCCCAAAAATATCAAAAGTGATGTTTGAAGAAATTTGAATGATGTAGAAAACAAATACAGAACAAGAAGCAAAAGCACAGAGAGATAGACGATTATATGTACAATAAATCTTGGGAAACTCACAGTTTGCATGTGTGTTTGAGTGTGTAATGTGTGAATACGTGCACAGGAGGATGTAACAGAGAGCCTCGCAAGTGAAGGGGTTTTGTGGTGTATTTCTGCACAGCTTGTGCAACCTCGTCTTAGAGAGACGGAGAGGGATGCTTGTTCCTCCCTTCCTGCTCAGCGCACCCCATGCTGAGAAGTCCATCCTCAGCTTAAACCTTATTTGTACTGCCCACTTGAACTAGCACATACACACAGCACACGTTCACAAACACATACATATGCACATCCTGCACTCTAATAAAAATGTGACCACACAGTCATTTTTGTCATCCTGCAATGAAGTACAAACTTCTCTGCTTCATGCAGACTTATTCTCTTAATCTGTTCCATCTGCCCTCTTCACCTTGGTCCTTGTTGAAGATTATTTAACGCAGGGCCAAGAACCCACCCACATTCATGCACATTTGCATACACACATAAATGGATACAAATAATCATGTAAAATCCTGAAAAAAGCTAGCCATCATAGGCAGCAGGGTGAATATCTATGCTCAGTGTGCTACTACGTATATAATGTGCAAATCCAATCTGCTGTAAAATATTAATAAGCGAACACACACATTAACCAACGCATGAATACAATACAGACACACACAAACACAAAGGGAGACAGAGGCAAAGATACACATGATCTGCAGCTTTAAGAGGTCCTGGTCCCGCCCCCAGACTTCTCCACTACACAACCAGAGTAAACTGGTTTGAGGCGTTCTCTCAGCCAAGCCCTAAACCCTGGCAGAGATCCACTGTGTGTCTCAGTGCGCGCGCACACACACACATACGCAGAGCAAAAAACTTCAGCCTGGAGTTCTCAAACACGTACAAGAGTATGCAAGCAAATCGGCGAGTATACGTGCACCTGCTCACGCACATACACACACTTAGAAGTGGCAACAAAACTTTAAAACGTTTTAGAGACGAGAAAAAGTTCAGAAAGTGTCTCAGCTCCCACGCTGATGAGAATGTGTTGGATGAGGAGCAAACAGATCACAGAGGAATGTACCAGATACGAAGGAATCTCTCAGAGACAGTCTGAACGCTTCAGTGCAACGTGCACAAAAAATGCCGGTTTTACTTTTCAGCAATCAAAACACGGGTTAAGTATATCTGTGAGTGTCTGTGTGAATGTTTGTTTGTTCTGAATGCAATGTGGGCAGTGGGCAAAACAGTTGCATGTAACTCTAAAATACCAACATGGAGAGGATCACAGTTTGCAAAGAATAATACCCACACCACAGCTAAAACGGAAGGCATAGCCAGAGGAGAGGCAGTTTACACACAAGTGTACACTTACATACACATGCATGCATACATATACACACACACACACACACACACACACACAAACACTCACTGTCTGGATGAGAGATAAAGAGATAACAAGATTAGCCGTGTCCTGTTTCAGTCATTAGCCTTGTTTTCAGCACTAAACAGGGCCAACCAGGGACACGTTTTTGATTTATGGGCCTCTGTCTCTTTCTTAATAACTTTTCTGTGCTGTTTTTCTCATTTTCTTGCCAACATGGACAATGTGTTGTGCGCTTGACTGTGAGAGCTAAAGAAACTGTGCTTTCAGTCCTACCAAATGTGAGTTTGGAGTCCTGCTTAAGTCCCATTTGGCCTTGCTATGGTGCGGAAAAGTGGTACTGATAGCATACCACTGACAGTCATGCATATCTGTTTTTTTATATACGTGTTATGTGCGCATGTGCGTCTGTGTGAGTGAAAGAAAAACAAACTGGAAGGACAGCCTATTAGTTGATGCCAGAGCTAATTCAAACTTTGATACTCTCTCTCTCTCACACACACATAGAGACGTACATACACATGGGAGGAATACCAACACACACCACACACCACACCCCATTAATACCCCCCGCCCCCCTAAACCCACTCTGATTTCCTGACATTGAGCTTTTTCCTTCCTCTGCTTCCCGGCAGAGCCATGATACTCCACCGCAGTTTCATTACATCTGTTGCGAGTGTCTGTGTGTGCACGTGTTAAGCAATAAACAACACTAATGGCATGTTTTGTACACCCTTTCTCTCATGGCCAACAGTCGACTGACTCTTATTCATGTTGACAGCAGTAAAGTTAATCTGGGGGTGCTATCAAACTGACTCTGATATTAATGTTAACACAAAGTTAGAAGCAGATATCTGCCACATTCTGCCATCACATAACCAGCCCATACAGATAGCCCTGCCGTTACTGTTCATCTCTTAGTCTTATGAGCACATCAGTGCCTGCAGATACTCTAAATCACACTGCCACTTGCCTCTCAATAATTTCTTGTCTATCTGTGAAATAACTACGAAACCATTCAACTTGGCGGGAGTAGGGGACAGGCTAAAGAGTGACTATACTGATGCAACAGTAAATCTGTCTGCATCTTCTTATGAGAGGCTTTATTTTGGAGCAAGTTAAATTGGGGATGCCTTTATTTAGTGCTCAGAAAGAGCTGATTGGAGAGCAGAGATCGCTGTCAACAAAGTTGGGCTGTGTGTGTGTGTGGGGTGTATGTATATATGTGTGTTTGGGGGGATGGGAGTTTTGGTTTTTGGCTCCTCAAATTTGGTTGTTTACAAGAGTCTTTCAGTCCGACCATGCTTCGTTTATGGAGTGCAGTAAATTTAATGATGACATGATAAAGTTAACAGTCCTCCCCCACATATACGGATGAACATGTGTAGGCACATACACACACTGCGGAAACAGAGGTATTTAATGTAGTGTAGCGACACCATTCATACTCGGGGGCCGTCAAATTTATGAGCCCCGTCCCTGACAGATGTGTTTTATGAGACAGGTACTAAGCCTCAAAGTCTTCACCCCATTTACTGTACCTGCATATGCGTGTATACGGGTGTGTGTGAGTGTGTGTGTATGTGAGTGTGTGTGTGTGTGTGTGTGTGGGGGACGTGTATTTGTGGATGCCTCTGGTTGGAGCATTTGGCACACTTACGTTCATGCACAAACAAAACCATACACTCACTCTCTCACACCCACACACAAGGGCGCGCATGCACACACACACACACACACACACCCTCTTACTCTCCTTCCTCCCTCAACTGTTATTGGCCTTGACTGGGCCAAGAACCATCCCCTCTGGCAGCAGCACAACACATGGGCTAGCTAAAGTCAACAAGCCCAACCCAGGCACAAGAGACAGGAGAGAGAGAGAGAGAGAGAGAGAGAGAGAGAGAGAGAGAGAGAGAGAGAGAGACTATAGCTTTAAGCCAAGGCACAAGCAGCAACAACAGGCTCTGAGCAGAGTAACGTGTGTACAAGCATGTGTGTATCTATGTCTTGTGAGCAATGAACATGTAAGCTTTGTGGATGCTGCAGTAACTTAAAATGAGTCCTGGCTCTGATGAGAGTATTTTTGCGGGAAGATTTTCAAGATTAACTTATTTGTCGCATACACTTGGAAGAAAACTCCCAATGCAGTAGATTTCCACACCAGGTCCTAAGAGGACACTTGGATTTTGATACCGCTAATAGTGATACAATTCTGCCATGTTGCTGTTTGGCAGCTCCCACCCAAAACCCCCATCCAGTTATGATAGGGGGGTCTCTGCTGTTGTTGGGGAGACGACCGGGTCTTCCCTCTATATTTAACACAGCGACTCTACTCCAGTTACCAGCCCGGCAGATATCCCCGGGATCTGCCTGGTTTATAGCGCATATTGCATCTCAATAAAAGCCCACTTATGGTCCAGGCCAACTGTCACAAAACACACACAAGAGCTTGGAAAAGCAACAAGCAGGCCACACACACAGCTACAAAGCTGATGTGTTTATCAGTGCTATATTGAACTTCCTATGTCTATTTTCAGTTTCATTTTTTCTGTCTAATCGAATCGAATCTCTTCCTCTCTGCATGTGAACCCCACCTGTTTGGTGCAGCCAAGACTCTGTTTACCAGAATATGACTTCCCACAACCCCGCTCTTAGACACAGCTTTCACTGTCTGTGCAGGAGCAAATTATGAACATTTTACAGCAGTCCTACAAGTCTACAGGTACAGGAGGTGACAGTTTCATCCTCAAAATATCAATATCACTTTAAGCCCTTGACAACACACTTGAGGTCTATTTCAGGTCTAAGAGATACTATGTGTCAGTAAGGCTTCTTGGAAGAAACCACTTTTATAAGGTCAAGCAAAAAGAGGAAGACAGAGTGGAAGTGGCTGGGCAGTATCACTAGATTTCATTGTTTTGAGTTGGCTGACCACAAGACTTAACCTTCTTATATCAGGATGATTCAAAGTTGTGTTGAGTTCAATATGGTGGGTCTTGGGCCTGGGCAATAAAATTATAATGATACGTACTGATAATAGACGTATCATCATACTCTCATTATAATGGAGCATAATACAAGTGACATATAAGCCAGCCAGATGTTTAACAGCGTTGTTCAGTTGCACTGACATTACCACATGACCAGAGTTTTGGAGAAATGTTTCTGAGTGTCGCAACAACGACAAAGACATTGAGCTTCCCCCTTTTCCCACAAAGTTGTGTTAAACTCAGTGTCCATATGTTTAATTTCTACAAATGAACTGCCAGCAGAGAGTGAGCTTACTGTGTGATCAGATTACACAGGCTGCTGAGCACTCATCTCTGGAGATTCGTATACAATTGGACAGTCAAGCCTGTGGAGCACCAGACATAAGTGTCAGTGCTCCAGGTAATCA
Source organism: Datnioides undecimradiatus (assembly GCA_008933995.1). NCBI lineage: Eukaryota > Metazoa > Chordata > Actinopteri > Lobotiformes > Datnioididae > Datnioides > Datnioides undecimradiatus. The sequence goes on from WARS01000026.1 coordinate 8,251,528, forward strand.
ACCACCATGTTCAAAAGGTATGATTGCCATGACATATACATTACTTCAAAATTGCCAATAATCATTGACAGACTGTAATGTAACATTTTACTGTGATGAATGATTTGCTACATTGTGCAGGCCTAGTAGGTCTTGTTTTCAGTGGGGTTGTGCTCTGTCCACAATACTCCCTGATCTTCCTCTCAGCCCCGGTGGTGGTCGCTTTAAATAGCACTCATCCATCCAGCATGATCATGTGATCAAAATGATCCCCAAAACAGACATCAGGGTGTTTGTGTGTTTCTGTATGTACTGTATGCATGGTGTGGTGTGCTGGCTTCTTCATATCCAAAGCAGCTGCATGTGCCTCAGATTGGCACTGAGACTGATCTATGACCTTCGCAGTGAAAGAGTCGAAAAACACTGTCAGACAAACACATGAAAACAAGTTCAACTTTCAAACGCCACTCTGTCGAGTTGTGATAGGGCACACATTCACTGCACACCGACCGTGTTTTCATACCGCTTTTTGTCTCTGCCTGTTTCTCTCTTTATCTCTCTCTAACACAAACAAATGCAAATGCACACAGCGATATGCATACCAAAAATAGGAGTAATATTTCCAGTCATGAGAGACTTTTCCTTAGGCAAAGCTTTTCATTTATTCATCTCTAAAACATATGTTCACATCGCTCATCCTCACGCACACTCAGAAGGAGAGAATGTGAGGGAGGATGACTGAGAAAGTGACGGGAACCACAAAACCACAAGCACATTGTTAACCAGTTTAGTGTCACATGCTCTGATATGCATCTCTCTCTCCTTCTTCCTTTCAGCCTGTTAAAGGCTCAAGGGATCTTGATCTTGGCTCCAAAGGAAAATCAGATTGTGCACTGCTTAGGTAAATGAGCCAGTGTGTGATATACTAAAGCGTACGAAATAATAGTTAGACAGATATAGGTGAAGTTTTTAATGTGAATTAGTGCAAATGAATGACGCAAAAAACTGAGCAGGAAATGGTATGATGTGGTTGAACTGGTATATCCTGCATGGTTGTGACAACTGAGACTAAGGCTATTACAACTGACCAGGCTGGTGTTGATGATTGTCAGCCCGCTGTGCAGCCACAACAACTGCCCCTTCTATAACCACTATAAATAGAACACCCACTACTCTCCACCCTGCAGTCCCTCCGTCCCCCATCATGCTGCCTCGGCTCCACTGTATTACGTAATGTCGTTCGTCCCTCACTTGCTGTCTCACTTCCTCATTCGCTCTGCAGGCAGATGGTCGTGATTGGCAGTAAACAGTCTACCCCGGATCTCAACGCAAGCTTGTGCCCCCCCTGCGTTTACAGCTGTCATCCCCTGCCTCTGTCCTGATCACTCACTCAGTTTTGCCTGTCTGTAATATCTTTCTGCACTGTAGCAGAATGCAAATGCAAAATGAACACAAAAATATACTGATTTAGCCATTTGTGTGAAAGTCTGTGTAATTCACAAATTAACGGGACAGTCCATCCACATGTTGCCCCTTACGTAAGTCCCAAGGCTCAGAACCCCCTGGAGAGGGAGAGGCTGTTAGACAGGAGCCGTGTCTCTTTAATGTGGGCTGTGGATGTAATGGCTATTCAGTCCCTGGACAAAAAGCCCTCTCTGTCTGTCTCTTGATCCTCGAATGCAATCTGTAGCCTTAGGGCCAAGCACAAACAACGGATAGCTTTGTTCTGGCAAAATAATAGAGGGTAGACACAGAGCAAAAGACATGATTCCCTCTGTGGTGTCTGACTCCCAGCGTCTGTACACTATGTCATAAACTACACAGACAGGATCATATAAACATATTTCACTTTAACAGCTAACAGGCAGGTGTGACGTCAGTGAAAGGGGGTTGTTCTGCAGCAACCTGTGTGGACATCCCTCCTCAAGATGAGAGTCATGCTTGGAGCGCACGTTCCTCAGACAGAATATGTTGACACAGCACAAGCAATTAACTGGCTGACGACAGAGTAGGTCATGACGCACCTACTAGCTGACTTGCATGCCATGCCCACATCTTGTGGAAACAGCCAGCCATGGGGATATTGTGGGTCATTTCATTTGCAGTGTGAGCCTCACACAATCAGTACAGTGCTGGCAAACACAATTTGAACACGGGATGTTCGATGGAGTAGACCGGGTGATAAATAGGACACAGACTTCTTCTGCTTTGACACTATTAAATCCCTTTAACAAGTTTTTTGCTAAGTTGCATCTGTTCCCTTTGGTCTAACCTCACCCTTTCTACTTCTGCACCACTTCAAGATCCTTCAAATATTGATGGTGCAACTAATACTATTAATACAGGTGGTGAAAGGTCAAAGAAAATTAAAATTAGTAATTCATAGATGTAGCAACTACTGCACACTGGGCAAACTGGCTAACAGCTAATGGTGCCTTACTTCATTACCCCGCTGTCACCTCAGGCTACCCAACAAGATTAACTTGTAGCTATAGCAACTTCCCTCGCAACTTCTGTCAGTCCGCTCCAATAACAATGTTGTTGCTAGGGGAATGCAGGGCAGTCTCTCCTAAGTAGTAACCTTAGATTTTTCTACTCAGAGGGACAAACAAGATAAGCTGTTCTGCCTGAAAACACTGCTTCTTTATCAAAACGTTTGTCATTTGTCATTTGAGTCATGAGTTGATTCAGCAAGCCAGAGAAGTGACCTGAGCAGTTGTTTTGTTTTTTAACATGCTTCCTAACAAAAAAAAACACTTTTCATCTCTTTTATTCCTGTCAGACATCTGTTCAAATTATAATTTATATATCGAAATAATCCAAATCTTTCTAGGCTAGACTGAAGTATTGATAAGCCAGAGTTACAAAGACCAGCTACTGAGTCTTATGGACAACTGAGCTGCCTGTTTGTTCTCTTAATGTTAACAGAAACCAGATCAAATCCAGTAGGAAAAGTTCAATCGGCAGGTCATCAACCAAGTCTGTTTCCCTCTTACTTCAACATGAGAAGGGAGGAGAAGCTGGGGACTAAGTCACAACATAGAAAAACCTGGGAAGAAAAATGGCTGGAATAGACAGATCGGAACCGTAAACAGACAGACACATGTCTTAAAACTTGGAGCACACATTAAAATGGCGGAGATCCCTGAGCAGAGCGGTCAGTTCTCTTTCTGCAGCGCTCATACTCCTATTTTGTTCCTCATTCTTCACTTCCCACTCCCTCTCTCGCTTGCTCTTGAGATTTGCCCTGCTGCCATCACAAGCCAGAGCAGGCCTTTGCCTGGTTTCCTGTGTTTTGCGAAAGCAAACCAATGCTATTCCAAAGCCACTCCACTCTGCTTACTCCCATGAAGGCAAATATCTGCAGGGCAGCATCAGACAGACAAAGACTCCAGCCAGTAAAATAAACTGATCAGTATCTTTTTTTTCTAGAAAGAGAAAGTGAGAAAGCTGGAGCTCAGAAGAAGAAATTGTTTAAAATTTAAAAAGAGCAGTTAGTTGAAGAATGGTTGGAGTCTTTGATTGGGTGTAAGAAAGCATGTGGATGAGCTATTTAGACTCCTTCCATGCATACACATAGTGCTACAAGTAAATATCCATAACAGCTTGTACTTATGCTTTTCTGTTTCTGTTTTTCCAGTAGACTGATTCTTGCCAAATTGAATTATTACTGCTTTAATTTGCATACTAAGCAATAGAAGTGTAAAGAGTATATATATTTACAGGCTCAAAGTGCAATTTTCAGTACATGATGTAATTAACAAAAATGTTCTTTGGTGTATTTTCAGATGATGATGAGTGAAACAATGTTTTATTCGCTTGCAAACATCTCATCCATCCAACTTATCAATAGTCCTAAATAGCCCCATTGGACTATACTGGATAGTAAAGAGACACTGACTAATATATGAAAAAAACAAAAATAAAACAAGACACTAACAACATCTTAAATACTGAAGTCTCCCTGTCGAACCTCTGGCCCTGTACCTAGAAAAGCCATTCACCTCTCTACAAATTATGAGTGTTTCAACATCCTACAGGGGGAGGCTGTGGCACTATTGGGAATGGGGAGAGAAAGTGTTCACTTTATCACTCTGCAATGTCTGCAGTGGGATAGTTAATAAGCCATAAGCCATAACAAATGGCAGCAATTAGGGCACATCACGGAAACACTGGAGTGATGGTGATGAAACCGAGCATCTACCTACAGTCAGCCGTTAAAAGACAGAGAGCTACCCCTCCATGGAAGATCTAAAAGGATATGAATCCCTGACACTGGACCAGACTGCTTTTTTTTGCGTTAACAAACAAGTTGAAATATGATGACTGTGTTTCACAAAACAAAATGAGAATAACTGTTAGTTAGATGGAACTGGCAGGTTTCTCTGTGAGAATTGTGCATTTTCTAACAAGGCCAAACACGGGCAATGGTCAGATTAGGGCTCTGACAAACAGACAGATGGGAGAGCTTGCCAGACACAGCGAGCAGCCCTGGCCCAAGGAAAGTCATGCCTTGTGAGACTGAAGTGTTTTTCTGTCAAACAGTCAGGCCTCTCTACAGCCAAGACTCTTCACTGTCACACACACATACAACCAAATATACACACAGATTCAGAATACTGACTATTGCAAAATCTTAAATTGCTGGTTTAGTATGGTTACATAAATGCACATTTGTATCTGAGCAAATTCTGTCTGCTGATGAGGACCATGTGATACAGTAAGAGCTCAGGGATGTAGTGAGTAGGCTTTTAGTTGAGAATGTTCTGTCAACTGCTGTTCAAAAAGTCATGAATTAACTTTTAAACTTAGTGCTGCAAAGTGTCCTTCTAGTGTTGTGCAATACATTGCAAGATAATAAAGCAACCTCGCTAATTACACTGATCTTTGATCACGATTAATCTTAAACACCAGCAGATAAAGAGCAGATAATTGTGGCAGCCACAGTAGTTTAGGCAGGTTTAAAGGGGGGTAATACAGAGGATGGACATGTCGTATTAAGCTTGTGAGCCTTCAAAGGCTTAGAACACGTTCAGCTTCAGAAATATCAACACCTTGTTCATTCACACACACAAGACATGCTGACATGCACATACTGTGCTACTCAAGTCTGATCTAAGGGGACTGATGTGAAACTTCCCTCCATAAAGGAGAGCTGAAGTGAAACCAGAGACATAAACAGATGCTCAGCACGTCTATAAAGTGAATAACACTCCTTGCTCCCCCTATATTCTTAATGTAATAGTGATACAACTACTTTGTCATGTTTCACTTCCCATATTTCTGTCTTAATCTGACATCTTAAAGAACAATCTTTTTGTCACTTGGTTACAGCCCATTTACCACTGCCAACATATTGTTTACATTTCCTGCAATTATAAAGTTCATGTAAATATACACACACACACACAAAATCACATAGTAAAGGGAAAGGTGGTTATCAATCACAGACCGATGGCAAAACCTTCAGAATGATGAGCAGAGCATAAACTGATGAACTGATATAAAGACCTTGCCTTGTTTGCATTTTTTATGATAAGACTACCTAGATAAGGCAATTTCCCGGGCTATAGAAGGGGCAGAAAATAGATTCTTCTGAGTGCAGGACGGCAGGCTCTGATTCTTGATGCTGAACCATCCGTAATAAGATGATTGGATGTCAATTTCTTTATTTACTAGTATTTTCTCATGTGCTTCCCTTTCTCTCTCCCTCTCCCTCTCTTTGTCTCTGTGGCTCTCCCGCCCATGCTCTTCCATCATTTCCTCGTGGTGTAATTATGGTGAACAAAACACAGTGTAAACACAAGCTAGTATATATATTGTGACCATGGTGTTGATTCTTGGTCCAAACCGGATTGGGGCAGATTGTACTGGAGGGAGGAAAAGCAAATGTTGTTCGACAAGAGACTGGAGATCAGCCCTGTGCATAAAACGGAACATAAAAATTGTGAAATATGTCAGACTCAAAGGGACTACACTGATGTCTTTGTATATCAGTGAAACAAGGGGAAAAAGTGCATATATCCATCTTAGGATGAAAAACAAATATGAGTGGAAAAGCAGCCAATCAGCAATAAGTGAAAAATCTCTCGGTATTCGCATGCCCTGGAACACCTATGAGAGTTTCTGGGGTTATGTGGGCAGTGATCGGGCCTCTGCTATGCACCTGACTGGACAGCTTTGCACACTCAATGCTTTGTGCAGCGGCATGTTGTTGCTGGAAGCCACCACCACTAAGACTAAGCAGGGATACTTGCTACCTCCCCCCAGGCCGGAAATCTCCACATTATCTTGGCAGCAGTCAAAAGAGTCCAGGGGTGTGTGAATGCTCCTGGTTTAAATGAAGACTGAACAGAAAAAACTCTGTGGCCCAAACACCTTTTTTGCAATCTGCTTTTTAAATAATTTGAATTTCAACCTTTTTCCTCAGTCTATTTAAGGATGTGTAGATACCCCACATAGATGCAAAACAACAGGACTGGTGAGGTTTAGCAAGCCAAAAGAGAGAACTTATGAAGAAATCTATCTTTATCTTTATAAACAAGTTTATAGCTGCAGGGAGGAGACCACAGATCCCAAGCTAATGGGAAAAAACAAACACTGTGCACATGAAGAAAAGAGCTGTCATCCTCTTACCCCATCCCTTCTCTCTCTGTATGACTCCACGGATCAAGCCAACACAGCCAACAGCCATGCACAAAAGGGATCACCTAATGTAAATGTGGATGTGTAATTTTGTACATACCGGTATAGATATAACTAACACACAGTTTGTAAATATCATTGGCATTGGCTTAGCAAGGCAAATACATGAAGTGACAGGAGAACCACTCATTAAGTGAAACCTGACAAACTTACTATGTGTACAGAATCAAAGTGTGTGTGTGCGTGCGCGTGTGTCAGAGAATAGTAGCACAAAAAAAACCAAAACAAAACACAAATTTGCTAACTTGTAGACCTGCATGATTAATTGTCCTCCAGCACTATTCATCTGAGGGTACAAGAAGTCATTGCCCTGGCCAACACAGCTCTATTGTCAAGGATGTGAATGTCTCAACACACACTTAAGAGACACAAAGAGAATAGGGGTTTTCTGGGAGATTACAAGGAACTGGGCCCACTGGTTCTAGCTGCCTGGGTGTGGCACACGGCTTAAAATTGTTTATTCAAGTTGAATCTTTGAAATGTATTAGATTGAGGTTGCTTTTCACACTTTGATTTACCCAGTCCCTCACAGGCCCAGGCATTTTGAAAGGTCAGTGCTCACATTACTTAACTGTGTCAACACAAAATCAATTGGAATGCCAGACTTTCAGTGCAGCTCTCTTCCACAACTAAACTAAAAGACAGGGCTGTCGATAATCCTTTAATTACAAGTGAGATCGCGGACATCTGACGTTCCCCCGGGATGCAGTCAGAAACCTGAGCCAGCATTGTATTTTCAAACTCCTACAAACTGCCACGGTGAGGTGAAGGCAGCCTTGATGTTTCATGGTTTACTGACAAAGCAAAAAGAGAGAGAGGACAAGATGGTGGAGGTAAGAAGGAGGAGGGAGCTGAGACTGTTGTCATATTTGCAAATTATAAACATACAGAATAAACTAGAGAAAACTAAACAATGGCTAAATATTTATTAGGAAAAGTGGCCTGAGTGAGAAAAATATTTTAAATATTTCTTTAGAGACAAAGAAAACTAAAATAGAGTTCCTCCCAGAGACAGAGAAGAGAGATCCAACAACATGCTGAGCACTAATTAAAAAGCAAAGACGCTGAAGCAGATGTAGGCCATTCAGCTCTGTACAGTGTTAGACGCTTCTCAGACTTCTCCCTGTTTGCAGTCTGGGCTGAATTTCACTGCTTGTCATCAGCAGGCTGAGATGACTTATGATAGAGTTGCGCAAGACCATGTGTGTGAGAGCGTGAGTGCGTGAGTGTGTGTGTGTGTGTGTGTGTGTTTGTATGTGAGGATATTTATAAACGATTGAGAGCAGGAGAGAGCAAAACCCATGAAACTAAGGGCTTACAGAACATGTTGAGTTACTTCAGACTTTAAAAGGCTTACTCTTTGGAGGCTATTTGCATATTCACCGGAGCATCACACGGTACATTTACTAAATTTTCCTGCTGTATTGTGCCAATTAATCTGCCACACCAAGGAGTTATAAAACAGGCACTTTACAGCTTTATCATTATAATCTATGGTTTCAATGTATCATTAGATCATCAAAATCAAAAGCATTGAACTTGCTAAACAGGGAATAAATGTTTCTAGGCATAATCAGTCCTTGGCTTGCTTTATGTCTGCGGATCTGCTATTTCAGCGCCAACAGAAACATTGTGAACATTCCAGTGATGAGTTTGCTATCTTTTTCCAACCTTATGAATGGGTACAGTCACTGAAAAGTAGTGATCACTAAACAATATCACATGCATGCCAAAGACCTGTTTAAGAGTGTTTAAAAAGAAAAAAAATGTTGAAAGACAAGACAGATTAGAACTGACATTACTTTCTATAGGAGTATGGAATAATCTTTCCTGGCAGAGAGACTCAGCTTTGTTCAGGGGGCTTCATCTCCTCTGGATTTGAGTAGGATTTAGTCAGCCGTCCTTCAGACAAAGGGGCAGAGGGCAAAAGGCCAAGAGAACAGAAAAAATGTATGTATGGAAGAGATGAACAAACAAATGAAAAAGGGAGGCAGGGGCATTATGAAGCAGAGGAAACTGCGACATGTCAGGCAAAAGTCCTGTAGCCATGGAGAAAGTTTTATCCCATACTATTAATAATTTTGTAGAATTTTTTGAACAGCATACAGCAACTGTTGGAGCTTAATGCAACTACTGAGACAATTTTATAAACAACATAGGAAAAGTAAACTCTAACTTTGCTGTGATTAACTTTTCGGGCATTTTTATGAGCACATCAATGACTCAAAGACAGAGAAGAAAGGATATCAAGGGAGTGATAATAAATGCATGAAAGGATCAAGAAGCGTTGTGGGAAGAGGCTGGTGGACAGAGAGGGGGAATGGCACAAAGCAGCTGCTGGTTGGTAAGAGGAGTCGGGGAGAAGGACAGAAGGATCGACTGAAGACGGAGGGAGGACATTTCACTGTGGCATCTCTAAATGCTACTGAGGCAAAACAGGAGACCTTATGTAACTGTTTATTAATGTGGGTGAGCAAGCGATAAAGCATTTTAATACAGCAGTGCTAGAGCTGCGCAACAAGAGTTTCCTTCCCTTTTGATAAATGCTTCTTTCTCTGCATGTCCCTGCAGCGCCCTGCAGGAAGACGGATGTATAGTATACAACCAACATATAAACTATTGTAATGTTATTACTTGTAACGTAATGTTTTACTTGTAATAATTACTATTTCAAATGTAACTGACAACTGACAATTGCTATTCTGGAGCCATTATTTACTTTGTCTATTCTATCTAGAAGAAGATTTCTGCAGACTGAACTCCTCATTGCTCCACACTTCATGTAAACTTCCTCACATTAATATATTAAAAAAACAGAAATGTCAAATTTTCATCCTGTTTTCTTCCTTGTTTTTCACTATTAATGGTTTGACAGATGTTTCTATTAATCATGTCATTTTCTTGGGGCTTCTTCTTCTGTAATCATGCATTGGTTTTCCAACTGAAGAATTGGCTCCACTTATCTTGATGAACCAACTCCTAATAATCATACCTCAGCATTCACTTGCTTTTTCTTTTCCCAATTTCTTTCTATACATTTGGATGGACATCCACCTTATGTAATATTACTTTTGCAGTAGAACAGACTGTTTGTAAAAAAAAACAAAAACATTCCTTTATGCCTCCTACTCTCCTCCTCACTTATGAAATTGATTTAGCCCCTCTTATTCACTGCACAACAGCAGATGATTAATGCCTCATTAGGGCATTGTGCACATACATGCACACACACAGCACATATTTCATCCATTAGCGTCTTCCAAAGGCCCTTATTAGAGTTTAAGAATGTATGATTCAGAGCCAGCCGAGGAGCAGCACCCTGAAATTCAGATTCAATAAAAAGATTTATTTTCTTTGATGTTACAACCTTGCTCCTCCATCCACCTTTAAGTCAGGAGAAAGTAAAGCTGCAGCATTAGATGATGAGCTTTCTGCTACAGTCTTCTGCAGTTATGAATGGTCTATGCAGTACATAACCCAGATCCTGAGGCTGACCTAGCGGAAGTGCCAGATGCCTGTTTGCGTCCTGGTTTGACCCTCCCCTCTCGCATGACTCCATTCATTGAGGACGACCTTTAACCCCTGCCTGTGTCAGTGCAAGAGCTTTAACCTCTTGTGGTCTGGAAGGGAGGAAAAAAGAGCTAATGTTGCATTCATTTCAAAAGGAATTTTGCAACCAGCAATAATACTGACACAAGACACACATAGACCAGGCAACTATGGTTTATATGGATATATAAAAGGATACAACCACCTGAGAAGAAGTGGATGGCTCCACTTGGGAAGCCATGTCAGCAGTCTGGATGTGGGTTAGACATCCCAGACTAGCGTGGGGGCGGGTAGCTGCTCCTCTGAATCTGACCTTCAACAACCAGCTGTAATGTCTCCTTTGAGAGAAGAGGATTGGTGGTGGGGTGGCCGAAGGGGGATGGAGAGGTGGTGGACTCAGCCTGCCTGTCTGCCTGCCTAGCCTAAACCCTCCTGGTGACTCTTAGCAGACTGAGTCAAAGACCAGGCAGCAATTATGTTAAAAACAGAGCTGTCTTTCTCCCGCCACACTGACCCCCTCACTGCATTTGGTTGCTCTGGTGTCTTGTTTATGCGAGCTCAGTGTTTTCCATTCATGTTACCCTGCTGTGGTGACAGCGTACCTGACCAAGGACAGATAAGAAAGAAAAGCTTGTTCCCCCTCCCCTCTTCACTTCGTCAGACCTCTTTCTCTTGTTCATTTAAACTGATCTTTGTTCTGTTATCAGCACACTGGATCCCACACTGATGAGTATTGACAGGTAGAACAAGCTCTGCTTTTGAGTGTGGTTGACTTAATCAGAGACAGAACTGGGAAAAGAGAGAAACACACACATAGAGGCAAGGTTGACAAGGTGAGTGTTTAAAGAAGCTATATGTAAGAATTTTAGTTTTAAACATTGAAAAATCAAGTACATTTATCTATAAAAAGAGAAGAAATAACATTTTTCCTAATGTCAAATATATCTAGGTATTGTGCTGTAGAGAAACCTACTGAAGTTGGCATAGTAGCCCCTAGCCCTGCCTTTGTACCTCAATGGCAAAGGTTACTCTAGTGTCCAATCTGCCCAACAAGAAAGGATCAGGGAATACTCTTCCCATCCACTCCCAGAAACCACAATCATCATATGCTGAATTTGCAGTGTTTCTTTAGACTGGTAGGTAAACAGCTGTTGATGTTACCTGTGACTACTACACAACAGCTTGTAAGGGTAAAAGGTGAAAGAAAGAAAGACCTCTGGCAAAAATTTCTCAATTTCTTGTTTCTTAAGATAGGGACTAACACTGCAACTTTATGGAGATAGGCTTTTCTATCAATTATGTCCCATTTTTATAGCACTATTCAATATAAAATCTAGCTTGAATGAGCTAAGATGAATGTGCACATGCTGATGAATGTATTGGTTCCTCCACTTTCTTCCAGAAAGATCTTTGTCCAGACTTGTCTACATGGTTTTGACCTACTTTGCAGCATTTGCAAAATGACAAGACAAGGTGCGAAAGTGCTACGTTGCCTGTGAGAGACAATACGCCACTGATACAGTGGGTAATGTAGAACACACAAAGGGTGAGCGACAGCTTTGTGGCAAAGGTCTATTTAAACATATTTAATCCTGTAGCACAATGGCAGTATTACCTAAACTGGTGGGGGCTAAATGAAAATAAATAGTTTTGTTGACATTATCCAAAGCAGGGCACAGAGTGCAGAAAATGCACAATGGATCACACCCACATACACAGATGTGCGCACACAGACACACTAGGATGTCAAGCACACATTCACCACTGTAACCATTACTTACGGAAAAAATAACTGCCACTGCACTGCAGCACAAAAGTGTGAGTAAGCGTTGCACCTACGTAACTTGATTAAATCGTTGTTTAAACCAAATGCCTGTTAATCGGTTTATGGTCTGTTTTGCCTTACACTTATAAAATCTACAGGCATATACATTTGGAGCAGAGGGGGGTGAGATGAGATTAATAAAATGTAAGTGATTATAATTATCAATTCACTTAATAGTTTAATACTAAATTATTTAAACCAAGTGGGAGTATTCATGGTGAAAGAGGAGAGGAGAGCCTCTTGTCACCAACTGCAAAACAAAAGCCAATTTGAGTGGGGTAAAGACATGAAGTTAATCTGAAAGGTCAATGGAACAACACAGAGGCCTGGCTAATATGACCACACGGTTATATAATGTTATGCAACCTCTTTAAGCGGCTGTGTAGTGTCAACTCAGAGTTTGTTATTGTGGTAGCAGTGTGCTGAGATAGCCATCAACATGCTGTGGAAAAGGGATGTTTAAAATCTGGTTTAGACCCGGATCAAGAGGTGAGAACATGACTGTAGAGGGCATACACACTCGAGCATGCACCAACAAAGAAGTAAGCACAACATCACTCTGGTTTAAAAGCACGTTCAGTCTTGCATGCTCCCCAGAGACACTCCCTCACATCATACATGACCAGTGGCACGTGAAGTTCACGTGATAAGAAGGAAGCAAAGAAATGAAGAAATGTACACTTTAAGCTCCAACATGTCGGCCTTTCTATCAAGCACTATCTCAGCAGTTGAAATCTGTCATGTCAATAGAACATCAGTGTAGGATCTATTTGAGTTAATTTTTTAAATATTCTTTTCTAAAAATGTATGTACAGACGCTAAAAAGAAAGGTCTTTATGTTTGTATGCAAATTTTTGTTGAAGAGCTGCTTACCATATAGACTGTGCTGTACAGCCACTGGGCATTTTGTTAACGTGTAAGTGATGTCTGACAGACAGGCAGCATCATGACGAAGACAGTAACCAATGGCTGTTAAAAATGAAGGAACGCGCACTTAAGCACCACCTACAGCCTCTCCCAGTCCTCTTTACTGTTATATAATCACTTGCCGGTGCACAAGGCTTGTTCCTGGATGCGTTTTCTGCTTCCGCTGTATAAAACAGTCTGCATGTGCATGTACGTTTTTGTTGAAGAATGTCCTGAAAACAAATGTGCACTTGTCTCTGTTTGAAAACGGTGTGAAATAATGTCAGCAAAAACTCACTGAACTGCACATGTAACATCAAACAAAACACGTAGCAGAGCTCATCTTCCTGCCAAACACACAGTGAGCACACTGACACATGACCAATAGTCAGGCCTGTAAATAGAGGGTCAAATAGGATAGTATCCTACTACGGCACTGCAAAGGCAGTCACGCAAGACAATGAGATGCCCAATTAATAAACATTTTCCCAAATGCATTTAACTGATTTATCAGCAAAACAACACCATCATACTGTATCTATCTCTTTCTTTCTCTCTCTTTTCCGTCTGTCAAGTGATTGGGCAATCATGGATCTCATCTCCAGTTCTGGCTCGCTCAGGGCATATTTCGAAACTATTCTGGATGGAACACCAAACATGTGGTCAGTTGACCAGTACGCCCCCACACCATTCATGCCCAAACCACTGTGCGGCTGTAGCCAGAGGGTGAATTCCACCTCTAGTTAAGACTCTGTTAAGGAACACAGGTCTGGAGTTAAGTCTGAAAGTTGTTGATTTTTTTTTTATTTTTTTTTTAATCACCACATGTTTAGTGTCAAATTAGCCTCTGGACTGGACAAACAGAAATAAGAGCACAGCATGCAAAAATAGGACTTAGGGTTAACAATGCCCTCTCCAGTGCTATGGGATTTATTATTCATCTACCCAAAATTTATGTGAAGATGCTGAGCCAAAGTTTTAATAATACCAAATTGTTTTGCTTGGAAGTGATGCCCCTTTCGTTTCACATGAATAAAACCATACATGAAAATACAACGCGGTTTGTGGCTGTAAATGTCATCGTCGTCTCTGTACCTGTTTCTGGGGACGGGGATGTGGGAGGAGTGGAAGGGTTGTCTCTCTGTTGGTGGTACGTTCCGCCCCTGTGCTGCCCTGAAGTTGTTGGCCAGCTCTGCCTGTTTCCCTGGGTTCCTGATGTCCAAGTGCATGAAGCCCCCTGGCACCTGCCCATTTAAGCCTGGGCAATGAGTAGGACTGGCTCTCTTCAGGATCCCAGTCGAACCGGTGTCTTTTTGGTCCCCAAGGCCAGTCTAGAAAGGGAAGCAGTAACACATTTAAGTCAGTCATTGTGAAACCTATTGTCAGCATTCAAACATCAGAAGCCTTACGTGATATGTGATAGATAGAGTTTAAACATATTGTTGACAGCTCCAGTACCTCAACTGCTGAAATTAAATGACTCTACGTTGTTTTATTTTACAGTTTGGTATTATGATTAGCTCTTTTCACAATAAATTTAATAAATTAAATAGTAGTTATTTATTTGTGAAATTAATTTGGGGGAAATAACAATGAAAGCAATAGATCAAACCTAGAAGAACATTTGTGTTTAACAATATGTGTGAACCTTCAGGACCAGGACTCTCTATGATGCCTATATGGACAGCTGATACATAAAACACTGTCACTGACAACCATACTGTGGCTTTTTATGGTAACATTACAGCTCACAGTTGAAATGCTTACCTGGTCACATCTTCCCCCTCTTTGCCTGGCCTCACTTTCTCTGTTTGGGTGACCACTATGTAATATACTATTAAGACAGCCATATTTTTCTAGTTATGGTTGTTAATTTGTTAATTATTAATTATAGTTAGTTCACAATAGGTTATGACAATGAAGAGAACTTCACTGTTGACGTCCTGTTTGCTCATTGGCCCATTGTGCCAGGATCCAAACCCAACTACTGTAAACATCTATCAATACCTTTGACAAGTCCCTCCCTACTGGAAACACATTAGAATGATATGAAATATAAAATTAGTGGTGTACCAATACCAATTAAACCAAAGCCATTCCCATATTGATTAAGGCCTCTACTGCAGGATAAATCTCTGTATTTCACAATACTTGGACTTTCTAAATTTGGTTTCTGGTGAGCATATCTGTGATGGAGCACTGATGGTGATGTGTTTTATGACAACCCACAAAAATTAGTTCGCCAACTCTAAATAAGGAAGCAACTTTAGGTAAGGAGTAGGCTACAGTAACTAGAAGCATGGCAGAATCGGTGCCATCACCTCCACATTGACACTTTTCATGTAATTTGTCTCACTGCCAAAAGGGGGGGCACACTGCAGCTTTAAGAAACTGCAATAAATTAATAAATAATTCTTCATGCCCAATGTGATTTCTTAAGTTTGCTTGTTTTTTCGACCAACAGTCCAAATGCTTAAGTAAATGGTTCATTTACAATCAATAATTACAAAGAAAAGTTGCGAATCTGACTGATCAACTGAGCATTTCATCTTAAAAATGATTCGTTTAAATGCTAATTCACTAAACCTACAGAAAACACCAATTTATACTTATCTGCAATTATCCCACTGCCATGTTAAAATAAAGAGACGCAGCAATCAACTGAATGTATCTAAACAAATGCTACCTAATCCATTTCAGAGGTAGGTGTGGCAATTCCCCATCTATGCGTATTTGATGTTGCATGGTCAATTAGTGACTATCTGACATGATTAAACTACTGACCCTGCAAAGGAGTAATACACACGAGCCACCAAAAAAATGATGACAAATGCAGCGGAAGAAACATACATGCAATGCAAGCCAAAACATGATGCACAGGAGGAAAAACATATGACATGTGTCCTAACCAAGACTATTGCTAGCTCAGTAGTATGTTGAGGAGCCCGGCTGTGCTGTGCAGCTAGGAAGCCCTCATTGAGGCTCCACCCTCGAGTTATGGGGGAGGGGGTATGGCTAGTAGTTTGAAGTCCCTGCCCCCCGTTTCTGTAAACTTTGCACACAAAATGAGCCGCCATTTAAAGCGGTTTTGATACGACGTAATAACTTGCAAACGAGCGTTTACCGCAGTTGGTGAAATAAAAAGACACTTTAAAAAAAGTAGGTTAAGAGTTTTAACTGTAGCACTCAATACACAACATACAGCAGTCGTAGCCTCGTGCGACGTTCACAGTCGTATGCTTCAGCCGTTAAAATATAATAACAGTATGCGTGAGCTGTCATGCTCATCATTATACAGTGTAACGACAGGTTAACGTTACACGCTTGATATTAACTGTGTTGTAACTTAGGTGTACAATTCAAGTTTACTGGTTAATGGTCGCGCGTGCACACATTTTAACGGATAAACCTGCACTTACTTTTTCCACGTCGTGCAATATTCGTCCACCCGGAGAAAGTCCGTTCCCTTTTGAAGAGGCTCTCTCGCTTATAACCTCCGCCGTTGAGCCACCGTCCATTACAATTTTGTAGAGGACGGGCCCGTTTGTGTACGCCGGCGTGGGGCCGTTTTTCTCCAATGTGGGGACCCGGGTGTCGCGGAGCACGGAGCGGCCTGTCCGGCAGTTAAAATCCGCACCACCGACCCTTGTGCCCACCGACGACTTCTCCAAAATATATCTTGAATCCATATTCAGACAGGGCGACTGGAGACTAAAGAAAGAAAACCAGCTTTCTATAGATTTTAGTGCAAATTGCTGGAGTTAGATACATTTATCAGGATTGTCGCGAGTTGATAGGTGTTGTCTGTGTCTTAACTTCTATTCTAGCCTACATGTAAAGTTTTCCACCACCGCCACCACCACTACCCAGGATATCCAAAAAGCCGCCCGGTCAGGAGGATAAAAGATTGTTTTGCCTCTTTCCTCCAAAAGAATGCCACGCCCCCTCAACTTCACTCCTATTGGTTCGCTGCGTGCATAAACATTACACTCTGGCACGCGTCCACAGCGAGACTGCATCTGATTGGCTGGTTTTACCTTGTCAGTCACTTTTTTTCACATAAAGTGATGTGGGTGGAAGCGGGGAAGGGGCGTGTCCAACAGTTTACCGGCCGGTGTCTGTCGACGACGAAGAGCCGGTCTGCGAGACAAGCTAGGCAGGGGGAGAGGAAAAACAGCCTGCAGGCCTCAGTAGCAAACTGCGCATTTAGTTTTCTTTGCTAATCAAGCGGCGATCAAGCGTATAACGTTTTACTTGCGATCACAGTACTTCACAAATAGGTAATTATCGATGAAAAAAGCGTCTTTGGTCAGACCGTTTGCTCTCATAAAAGTTTGAAATCCCTTTATTTGTCGACCAATGATAGCTGTGTCTAGACACAATAATATCAGCCTCTGTGCAAAATAATGTATTGCACGAGCCACTACTGAGGTTTATGAGACAAGGTTCAGTTTGATTTAAACCGTTTGGTGTACTGGACTGCGGTGGACAAAATAAGAGGGACACCCTGCTTTTGCTGCATTGCATTAGATTATACCTAAAAAGAAAAACAAAATTAGTTCAATACTGCTTTGATTTACTAAACTGTTCTTTCCTCTACATTCAATGATATCTTAATATCATTAAATAATATCTTGATCTTATTTAATGAATGAAATAGTGCAGTTCACACACATAATCAAACCACTGGTTTACTGAAAGATGTTTTGCCCTTTGTTTTCTTTTTAGGCCTCTTATTCCAAACGCCTGCAGACGCAGTTCTACATTTCAGGTTTATTGCTTTATTTTACACAAACACATTTTATTGCGAGCTGCATTTATTGCATGCTGCAGTTATTATTGTGAGGCTGCTTCAGAGCTGTAACGACTGATACTGTAGGGCTGCCTAGTTTGTACAAAGCAAGAAGAGCACAGGCAAAAGACAAACACACGTTATAATGTGCCACTTTATTAGAAAAGTAAAAACTCACTTTAATATTTTATGAAGGTTAATATAAAACATTACAATCTTTTGCATATTTGCACTGTCACACTATATTTTATTATATTTATTATTTTTAAACTAAACCCTGTGCTTTAAGAACATACAACATTGGCTACAGCTGTCACAGCAGTATTGGCCCATAATTATATCTGAAGACAATTAACAAACAGCATCTGTATCTGCATGGAAAGCATGAAACATTTTGCATCCACAAAGTACAATGTGTCTGTGATAACCATCTTTTTTTTTTCAACAAATATACTGTATACCGTATGTTACATTGGAACAACATCAGAACAGCAACAGAGTATTTTACACATTTACATCATCATACTGTTTTTGTTTGTGCAATGAACATCTGTCCTGATCAGTGTATAACAGTGTTCAACAAAATATATCAGATCAGTGCTCTCTCTCAGGATAACGAAAATGTGACACATAAAGTGACAGCCAGAGAAAAAGGATTAAGTGTGATAGCGATTTTCCAGCCAGCATTGTCTAAGGGAAGCCTCAGCAGAGCTTGTTAAGTGCCTCAGCTGTTAGCCATTTCTCATATCAGGCAGTTGTTGAGCCGTTGGTGCATTGTTGATATCAGATTGGGGTTTGCCTGACCCCCCCCCCCTTTCCCCCGCCTCCACCACCCCACCTCGGAACTGGACATCAAAGGCCCCTCCCCTGCACAGCGAGGGAGAGAGGTGAAGCAGAGAAAAGAGAGGTCTGTGTTGGTTATTAGGGGATGAACACAGCTGGGAGAGGGCGTATATGCAAAAGCTGACCAAGTGGAAGCAAAGTGTGCTTCATCTACTAAATGCACAAGGCTCAAAGTGTGTATTCTGTGTGCGTGGGTGCCTGCTAGTGTGTGCGTGCGTGCACACGCAAAAACACATATTGGAAGGAGGAGGGTCCGTTGGGTCTGTGTCCATTTGCAGTGATCCTCATCCAAATTTATACTAGCTGTTCTTCTCCCTCCTCACCTCTATTGCTCTTTCTTGCTCCCCCAGAGCGAAGGATAAACAACGCTCTGCCTTAAACTCCCATTGGCTTCTTGCTATCTTTTTAGTTCCCTATCTCTCCTCCTACAACTTGTTACTTTCGAAAAAGTGAATGCTGCTTTGCATCACATGAAAAAAAAATAAAACAGAAAAGATCAACAAACAAGAGATTGATCAACTACCACAATATTTGTTTTCATGTCCATATATCAAAGCATGCACTTTTTTGATCAAGCAGGAAAAAACTGCACCAACAACATAAAACGTATTGTTTTCATGGCAGTGGCATGAGCTATTCAACCAATGGTATTGTCAGTAGGTAAGAAAAAATAAACAGTGCATTAAAACACAGAGTGCATTTGTTTTTACATACTTTCTGACACAGTAGCATTTATAAATTTATGTTGCTAACCTTTCTAAACCTTCTCTTAATTTTCTCTTTGCATGGTCATCTCACAGTGAGAGCTCTCTAATGCACCTCAGCCTGTGAGCAGTTTGTATCCCTTTTCACCACTTATCTTTATGCCCATTTATTAAGCCTCTAATGTTTTGCTTTCTTCCTCTCGTCTTTGTTTTTTAATGTTTCCCAAAGCTACATGGGAAAGACATTGTTTGTAATGGAAGAGAACTCTGTGCAGAGGCTGGAGACGAGGGTGGGGAAAGGGCGAGGGGCAACCTTCCAAAGGACACTCACTGGTAATTTTTATGCCCAGCTCATTATTTTCTTTGGAGTCCAAGCCCTCTGTTGCTATTTCAACCACCAGACTTAAGTCTGGTGAGCTACAGGGAGAACTGGCTTTGACTTGAGACCTGAGCGCGAATCAGAACTGTGCTCAGAAATGCCCTTTACAGCATGTTAATGCACAATTAAGCCAACCAGTCCTGCAGCTGTCCAGTGCAAAATTACAATGGTCATAAAATCAGATGTTTACAGCACCCAAAGGACATGACATATTAACTGCAGAGGATGAAGCATCCTGTATTATGTTGGACACGGTTTCATTTCCTTATTTTTTAAATATTCTCATCTGTTATAATGATATTTATGAATAGTAATACAGTAAAGGTCTTGCATTGTGCAACCACCCATCGATATCACTGTGGGGAAATTCTTGCACAACTCACTCTATGTTCCTGGCGGGATTGCTTTACCTTGCATGACTCTGCCAAGTATGCATGTATCTATGTGTGTGTGTGTGTGTGGGGGAGGGTGTGGGGGTTGTCTCATCATGACTCTGGTTACAGATGTTTGTTAAACCTGAACATGGATTGTTGATTGATCTCATAATTTATGTGAAGGTTAGATTATTGATCAAAAGTCACATTTTATAGTTATCACAAGGACTGTAACTGATAATTGAGAACATGTTTAGGGCCCATCGATAATAAATTGTAAAATAGGGACTATAGCCTTCAAATACATCTGCATTTAAGCAGGCCCACGAATTCTAGGCCCTACATCTGAATAAAGCACCACAGTGCTGTCTGCCAGACAACCGGCCAGTGCGCACCAAGAACCTGTTTCTGATGTTTGCTTGGGGAGAGCTAAGTACCGCAAATCTCTGTGACATCCATCTGCTTACATTACATAAGTCCCTGCAAGATGAGGCATATGTGTTTGTGCATGTGTGTATATGGGTGACAATAGCTAAGAGTGTGCTTACTCCCAACATATCCAGTTTCTTTGCTTGCTACTACTGTTTATTTTCAGGTGTGTTTGCACAATGCATGCACAATTTTATATATATATATATATAAAATTTTAGATATATATATATATAAAATTTTAGATATATATACACACACACACACACACTAAAGGTTGTGATATACACCACATACTCTTTAAAGAGTACAGTGTTCATATAAAAATAAAGATATAATGAAAAATGTTGCACAAAGAGGTGAATATGATCAGTGACACAGTAAGTTGAAGATGTATATTCCAGTTTTCTTACTTTTTTTGTTACAACATATTTGGTCCATATTTGGGCTGGACTAGGCTAGGCTGGTTCTGAAGTACAGACCAATTAAAGGAAGTCTGAACCTGGATTAAGACCCTGTTTGTACCTGATGTCATCACAAAATGGATCCTCATGTTGTTTGTCTATAGAGGGCCTTGTATCTATGTACAGTAACCTGTTGGCCAGTGAACAGAAGGGTCCCTTTAATGACTCCGTACCAGTTCTGGGCCCTTTCTGCGTGTCAGCAAGCTACAGGCCAGTGACATACATCTCCATCCCATCATTAAAAGTGAAGATGGTGGTGGTGCTGGAGCTGTTGGCCCCTTGTTTCACATCACTGATGGTCTCATAGAAGTTTTCTCCACCGGGCAGGCCTCTGACAGGCAAAGCTGTGGGTCCTGAGCCCTGAGGTGCCGCTGGTGCTGCCTGCTGCTGCGGTGTCTGCTTCTTCCTCTTCAGAGTGGCATTACCCCCAGCTGTGCTGTTATTGGTTCCCATCTGCTCACGTTTCCGGTGAGTGTCGATAGTAGCATACGCAGGGTCAGGCTCGGCCATTGCACACGTGGACCAGGAACGGTCTCCTACTGGCTCATAGCAGGGCTCCTCCTGGGAACGCGCCTGGCCCTGGACTCCTCGGCCTCGGCCCCGGGACCCTGCATTTCTCTCCCCACCAAAAGACCGTGGGAGGGTCTTTGATCCGTTGTTTTCCATAGGAGGTTTCTTCTTCTGGGTTTTACACACGATGGAGTAGGTATCTGCAATCTGAGAACACACACAGGAGGAGAGCAGAGTATGGTGTCGGTTAATGACACTGTACTACAGTACAACTCTATCCTCCAGTCTATGGGTAACAGCTCCTGGAGAATGTACTTCTTCGTTCACGCCCTTGTTTCTATACATATACCTCTATAACTACAACTGCTACATAACCTTTATATGCTGTGCTGGGATTTAAATGAACAGTCACTGTGTCCATGTTTCACACATTAAGTGCTAAGTTTCTGAGTTAGCTATGAGTATCTGCAGAATTTCTACACACATATATATGTAACTCTGTCTTCATATATGAAAGATGTAAAGGTACAATGTGCTACAACATGAGAGTCAACATATAATGCTGCTAATTTGGTGTGTGCAAATGAATGTATGAGTATGGACTGTGTGCGTGTGTGTGCAGTAGTTTGCGTATGTGTTGACAGAGCTCCCTCTGTGGTGTAACCTGACCTATTTTGACGGGGTAGGATAAGAAAGAGTAAACTGTGTTATCAGTCTGTTGAGGTCTAGGCAGAGAGACAGAGTTAGCTTTGCAGTGGACGGACCTGTTAAAATTTCACCACAACTGCTTTGGCAACAGAACAGCGGAGTATGGTGTGAAAGATCTGGACAACAGCCAACGTGCTGAAAAAAAAACTGTTAAATGGACTTTGTATATGTACATACTAAGTGTATGCATGTGTCTGAAAACACATTCATATACAGTATCTGCATATATGTGCTTACAGTGAAACGTGTGAGATGTGATATCTAGGACTCACAACAGAGAGGCATCTGTGAGGTCTTGTGGGTAATTTGGTTAAACCAGTGCTGTGACCTTTGGCATTTCTATGTCAAAATTCCACAAGTGGAGCACAAGAGCAGAGGACTGTGGGACATAGTAATGTTTACCTTCCGTGTTCACACCCAGACCAGCAGCTCTGCTCTAGTGGCCCTGAGAAACACTGGCTCTGCAAACTCTCTCTCACCCACACACACTCAAAGATTAGCCTTGTTTTTGTACCTCTCCCAAAAAACTGAAACCTGAGAGCACAGAGACAATGGACAAAACTCTATTTTCGGTGTGTGCACTCACTATGGCTTCATATTCACGGTGCCTTTACATTAAACGTCTTATATAAGAATACATCTAACATTAGTTAAGCTGGGGAAATTTAATTTAAGTGCATACCACAGTCTGTAATTGTGCGTATCTCTCTTTCTTTCTCTCTCTCTTTCTGTCTCTGATAGACCTCAAGTGACACACATACCCTGCCCCCACAAATCTCTTGTGTGACCTTTTTGGATAAACAAAGACCCTGGCGTATGCTACAAGTGTGTGTGCACAATGTGCAGTGTGTGTGTATTCGCAAGTGCGTGTATGTGTGCGCGTTTGTGCACACAGAATATGCAGCTCTGTGCAGCAGAGGAAGGAAGTCACAAGATGATGGGGATTTCAAAACTGGGCTGCAGCTGTTGAGGAAGCCTGTGCATTGTATGTTTTCTTTTCTCCTCCCCTCTGCCTGCGCTCCTTTCTGTTATGTCTCTTCTGATACTGCTTTAGCTCTCTGCTCAGACCGAGGCTTTGAGGAGTCACATTTTTAAATTCAGCATACACTGATTATCCATGGAAACACAACAGTATGCATGACTGATGCATCTGTGTGTGATCAACTTTATGAATAGCAAATATGGCACACGTTTCCAAGTGGTCTGCTAGCAGTCGATATTCATCTGGTGAGACATGCTTTGTGCAGTGTGATTGGTTGAGGAAGGCAGCGCCTCCTAATAGCCACGAAGGGAGTGGAGCAGAGGGAGCAAGCGCCAGAGGAGAGGAGGAGATTTAGGTGGGAGTGGAAACTCAACACCTTTTGACGGCTGCAACTGACAAACTCCAGAGGATAGAAAGTATATGGGCATGTTAGGGCAACAGCAAACACTCAAATGGAAAAACACAGCAACTAAGTACGATAAAAAGTTTGAGAAAGAAAAAAAACAGGAAAGAAAGTCTGAGAGAACGAAAAAGAAATTGTGAGAGAATGCAAAATGCAGTCAAGGCCAGCTGCTCTGTGTACCAGTCTGATTTGCAGAGGAGGAGTTTAACTCATGAGCCCAACAGCAGAGACTTAACCCCTTAATCTCCACATACAACATCCAAACTCTTTGACTCAACACTGGCTTAGGGATTGAGAGTGGAGAAGTGGGGGTGGAGTTGTTGCATGTGTTAACACATGGGGGTACGTGTGTGTGTACGTGTGTGTGTGTGTGAAATATATATATATATATATAGAGAGAGAGAGAGAGAGAGAGAGAGAGAGAGAGAGAGAGAGAGAGACAGGTCCGTTTGTGCCCCACATCTCAGTCAGGGCTGATCACATTCTGATTCTGACATTCATTCAGATGATCCACAATAGTGAGCAAACATCTATCTTTAAATTCAAAGTGATATTCATAA
The DNA here is from genome assembly GCA_008933995.1 of Datnioides undecimradiatus. NCBI lineage: Eukaryota > Metazoa > Chordata > Actinopteri > Lobotiformes > Datnioididae > Datnioides > Datnioides undecimradiatus. The sequence continues at coordinate 8,275,640 of WARS01000026.1, forward strand.
TTATTCAATTATTCAGCAGCAGGTGATGCCCAGATCTGTCTGCTGAGTTGTGCATTTGAGACAGATGAACGGGGGGCTGGGAAATTGGGGTCAGGGTTCAGGGAGGGGGTTGGGGGTGCTGGATCCATGTAACGCAACCGCCGGTTGTAAGCAGAAACCTTGCATGACAGGCAGGTCATAGGGCAGTGGTGTTATGACGGTGTACCCAATCAAATGGGCGCCTCCATCGGTAAACACAGCGGTCACAAATCAGAGACCTGTCCATCTGCCTGTAACTTCTTTCAGTCTCCTGTGGAGTGGTCCCTCCTCCCAACAACCACATACGCACAAATACACACATTCGTATACTACCTCCTTTGCAGTTGGGGGTGACGGGTGCCCCTGTCCGTTCTCTCCACGGAGTGGAGGTGGGTGCAAGGTGATGATGTCATCTTCCTCTGGAGGCTTCCAGATGTACTGCTCCCCGTTGCCCATGAACACTGCCTCCTGGTAAACACAATCAATTGAGGAGCTCAGGCAAGTATTGCAATTATGAACCGGATGTTTCTATGCAAAAGCAAATCATGAGATTGTACATGTTTTTACACGTATGGCAAGTTGTGTTGTGCATCACTGCGTGGGTTTTTCTCTGCTGTGTTTGTCCTAAGACCTGTGAGTTGCGGAAGTTTTCATTTGCTATGTTTGCTCAATAGATAAACAGTGACCATGTTGCACAGCGTGGGTGAATTGGGCATGTGCATGCGCGTGCATGTGTAAAAGAGTGTGAGAGAGAGTGCATTTGTTTTGAAGGTCAGAGGTATAGATGACAAACTTGCACAGTGGGATTAATGTAACCCGCTTTTATCAAATTTGGTCAGTATTGCTGTGATCAAAATTATTGACCAAACAAGGTTATAGTCATAAAAGTGTCACTTGTAAAGGTTTTGTTTTACGATAGATGTATTTATTTCTACAATATCCACCAATGTTAAATGATCTGGCTTTTTACAGCCTTTTCTGCTCTCCAGCTTTCATGTCAGGATCCAAACAAACAAATAAGCGAGGGTCACTGCCTGAGTCAAAATCCTGTAAAAAACAACTACTTAAAAATGCTAAACTCATTGTATTATGCAAATGTCAAGGGATGCCTGCCCGGTTGTTATTTTCAGCAAGCAAGTTACTCAGTTGCTTATTGCTTTATGACCAACATTTTCACAAGGTTTTTATGCAAATCTATCCAGTCAAAGATGTCCCGATGACATAAAGGCAGACAGATCAACTGACATACAGACAGCGCTGTCTGTCAGGTCATGTCAGGTCATTTTTCTTATAACTGGTTGGTATATGTGACTCTTTTTTGAAAAATAAAAGAAAACTGATTGCTCATGAAGATGGACTTCATAACAACAGTAACCAAACAAGTAACTGCTCTTGTTAATTTTTCATCGCTGCTGGTGATCAAAACCAATTAGAAACCAATTAGAAAGAATGTAGCGGTGTGTGCACATGCGACCGAGGATGATTAAGCTTTTATATGCTCCTCCTGTGCAGTGAGAGTGAGTAATAGAAGCCGGGGCAGAGTAAATGGCTTCAATATGTGAACATTATTTATCCCTACACTGGCTGCTGGCTACCTGTTAGCCATTTCTAGATAGACTTGCTGATAGATTCAACAGGAACAGACACACACACACACACACACATACACAGACACACAAACACACACACGTACACACACACAGAGGCAGTTTGGCAGCCTGCCAAGCTCTTACATAATCCATCCTTCCACTCTTTACTCTGGCTGGTCTAATAACTTGCTGCGCAGCGCACAGGGGCAAAGGGAAGGAAGAAACACACACACACACACATACACACAATATCAAAGATTTAGCAAGCACAGATTAAAAGAGCAGGTCAACAGCTTAACTGACATCCCCAGCTAAGACAAAACAGTTTAAACACCATTAACTAACATGGAAGACAAAGTGACCTGTTTTATGCTTTGCCAAACACAAACATTCACACCCACATTACCAACCACACATTAATTAAAAAGGGACAAATGTGCCCACTAACCCACGGGAAAGGCTGATCACCATCCGATCATTGTCCATCTATTTCCCTCTCAGAGCTGCCCTAACCCGTGGCCTTGATTGTTATAAACACACCCCAGCCAGCACACACAGCTCTATCACGTGATTAAACACTCAAATAGAAGACAAATTCATAAAAAAAACCCCATAGTTAATAAGGTTGGTTATTTTGAAACTTAGAATATCCATACAAACACACTGTCAATTAATGATGATAATAAAGTAAAAAGGTGCTTGAAATCTGATGAGAGACGTTAAGTGGCTAAAATAACATCAATCCTCATGTGGGGCTATAAGGAGCTGTTTGTTTGTGGACAGTGCCCTCTAGTGGTTAATAGATGGACTTACAGATTGCTACAGTGTGTGGCCGGGGAATACAGTGCATAAGGTCAGACACAGACCATACTGATACAACATATTTTTTTTTTCACCTTTGGGAAGGAGTGCAGGTGAAAGGGCTCCAGCGGTTTGCGTGGAAACTCCTGGCTGCGATGTAGCGGAGGGGGAGCTGCAGAGGGTGAATCGCTCACACTTGACTGGCTGTCTGACTGGCTGTCGGCCCCATTATTTTCCTTCCTGTTTGTCTTGTCAACCTTGAGGTATTGAGTCACCCGAGAAAACATTACATACAACACTTTCAGTCAAAGAACACAGCACAAGGTCCACATAATCAAGTTATATTGGAAATTCTCATGCATGGCACAGACGTTTAACCTATTAGCAGGACATGTGAGGCTGCTTTTAGCTGACTTTCCTTTTTTTCCCCTTACTATTTCACTTAGAAGCAAATGGAAAATATTAAGTGCTGTATGAAATCATGCAGTTTGGTGAAATGTTCTACCTTAAGTATACAAAACTATTTTTCTCTAACAATGCACACATTATCCTAACTATTTTTCTTCTCATAAAATAGTAAATGCGCAAATTCATAACAAATACATAAGGATGAACACTAATTACATAAATTACATTACATTTGTTGCTAGTTATTTGTTGCTAGTTATTTCCTTGCTACCTCATGAACACTGCCAAATTATGCCACAACACTTCTAACTGCAGCTGATTATATCAGAGTAACTTCTTAGGACAGATAAACACCACACACACACCAGCTTTAGGAGCCATAGATAACATCATGTCGCATGAGAGTTAAACATGATCGTCTCACCCCAGTATGTATACCACATGTATTAAATATACTGCATCAAATCCAATCACACAACTCTCAGAAGTGACAGAACATCAGGTGATGTTGTCTCTCCTTTAGACCAAGTCAAGTGACAAAATGGCAGGTATCTGTCAGAGTACAGAGAGATTTTCTGTCCGTGAGCAAATATTGGACCTCGGGTTGGAAATACTATTGCGTTGTTGCAATGTACAGCTCTACAACATACTTGAAGAATCTGTGAGTCAAATTAAGCCTGGCCGAGTGAGAAAAATAGTAAAATTTTCATGAAATCAACCTTTTCAAGCCAAAACTTTGGTTTAAATGTGTGTATATTTTACCTTTCTGAACTTCCGTATGGAAGCATACTCTGCTGCAGTTGGATCTTGGATGGCCAGGGAGTTGACAGAAGACAGAGGCGACCTGTTGACCCCACTCACACCATTACCTCTTCCTGACATCGGTCCATTAATTGTGCCATTTCCTCTGCCATTCCCTCTGCCGCCCTGTGAGAACAAAAGATGAACACCAGTTGTGTTTCACCATAGATGTGTGTTGCAAACAAATTATTGGCAAAAATCCAAAAACACAGAATTCATAGCACCCAAATTAAAGCTTAGCTATTATCACTGAAACTGCACTTTAGACCTGCATATACAAACTGATGATATGATGACTGCATATCATGTACAGAAAAACATAGAAAACAATTCTGTAGCTGTTGCTTGAATTGCCTACAGGTAAGTACTTACCTTGTTTTCTTTGTGTGAAAACAACCTGTCTACATCAGCAGTCCTAAAATGTGTCTGCTATTACTTTTCATATCTGAAGGCAGTGCAGGTTTACATGTGTGGGACTTATTTAGTAACGACACAATACAGTAGCTTGCAGGGAGTTTTCTGTCTGATGAACGTGAATCACTGGTGTGCATGAGTGGCAAGCCAATCCCACAGGGCGCTTCAGTTTCAAATTATAATATAAGTTTACAGATTTAGATCAGTGTCTATGTACGTACATTCCCATGGCCGTTCCCACTGCGAGCTCCATTGGCCTGAGCTGGGGGGCTTTGGGCGGCTCTGATTGTAGCCGGAGTGTTGGCTGATGTGGGTGGCGGGGCTGAGGGCATCTTGGGGCCTGAGTCACTTTCCCGGACGCCAACGCTTTCATACAGGCCGTCGTCCAGGCAGTGGGTGGGGGTAGGGTTGTTCCGTAGGCCTACCTCGGTGTAGGTGTGGTCTCTAGCCTCCCCACCTCCTCCTGCTCCACCTCCTCCCCCATCTCCTCCTGTCTCCCCTCCTCCCCCCTGGCCAGACCCTTGGGGACTGGTGGGGATCTGGGGAAGCTGGCGCCCATGGGAGGGCCTCAGGTCTGTCTGGGAACGCCGGCTGTGGAGGAGCAGGAGGTCCATACTGGCTGGACGGCTCTTGCTAACAGCTGCACAGAGAGGAGGAGGACGAGAAGGAAAGTGGTGGAGAGGACAGGACTGAAATAGTAACAGCTCAGGTTTGTATATCATACATTGTCACATTCAAACCGTCACTCATCACTTACAGTTTCCATTGCAGGGAAAGCGATTGATCTCATGCAGCCTGGTGTCCGATTTGCTCATGGAGTTCAGTTTTGGATGTCGAAGGGTACCCTGCTGCCACAAACATGTAGAGGGGTTCATACGAGCATCAAACATGTAAACTAATGTATGTGCATGGCAATATACAACCAGTTTTTCAGGGAGAAAGGATACATGGAAAAGAGCAGGAGGAGATGGCGATGGGGAGGGTAAAATGAAAGCATGTCTCACCATATTTACAGATGTCCCTTTCTCTCCAGCTGGGGGGTGCTTGCTCTTGCTTTTTCTGACACAACATCAAAGTGAGGAAGGTCAACGGGAGCCGGTGGACAGAGAGAGAGAACATATACACACTCAGAGCGGATAGATACTATCAGCATCCAACCCTGGTTAGGGCATGAAAGTCCTTGGTTCATAACAAGAGCCCAGTCAAACAGTGAGTGGAGCGTGACTCAGGTTTTCTGCCAAAGCGGTGGATGTCCTTCACTGAGAAACTTTCCTTTCTTTTCTTTTTATAATAAGAACGAGCTAACTCACAATCATTATTTAGCAGTTTCCACTCATGTTACTTTCTTTGACTTTTTACTTTTCTATCCTCTGGTGTTGTGCAACAAATGTATCTAGTGCAGTGTTAACGTGGATCCCGGGAGGTGTCTGTAGCTATAGGAAACTGTTGATATGGTGCGAGAGAGTGACGTGCTGAAGTAAGAAGACACAAAAGCTCCTGAGTGCAGGTGTGAATGTGCGAATCCCCCCCCCCCCCCCTTCTCTCAAGTTGGAGTTTGGAGGATCTGCCTCCCATATAGTGTGAGGCCTTAGTGCTGTGCTGCAAAACATAATGGCAATTACAAGCATTTCTGGAAACAGGTATAGGAAGTCTATATAAATACGCATTCATATATGAATGTTTTAAAATATTCAATATAAATATGACTGAACATGAGAAGTACCACGGTCCGTTGTGTGACACCGATGTTACTGGAGTTAGCTATTGTCTCCTCCAGTGAGCTGGAACTCAATCCTATTCGTGCAAACATATGGCCATCATACCCCAAGGGGACCATGGGAAGGCAAAGAGAGCTCCCCTTGGAGATGCTCATAATAACACGGCACAGGAGGGGGATTAAGGTAAAAATACTATGAAGGCACAAAGACATACAAAGAACTTAATAATTTTTTTTGCAAGTTTGAGATTAAAATCTTACAAGATATCTACACTAATCCCTGGAATCGAAATAGAAGCAGTGTATGAGGTATATTTTTAAAACAAAAGCAGGAAATCAATAGCATTAGGATCTATGGGCATCGTACACGACAAAGTGAATTTGAACTGGTGAACTGCTGAACACTCTGCCCCTCCACATTACCGACACCAGTCCTGAGCACATATTTCATTCTTTAGATCTTAACAATGGTGTGATTTTCCTTCCACAACATGAGCTGGTTTGACATTTCTCTACATCCTTATCTGTGTATCCCATGGCAACAAAGCCACAGTGCAGCCTCTGATTGGTCCCCGAGGGTTCTGAAAAAAAAAAAAACTGTTCCATTGCTCTTGTCTGGCTCAGAGTCTGATCCTCTTTAAACCGTGGGGTGCTCCATTGCTTTTGCCTGCTGAGGAGTCTGCTTAAGAGGGGTGATGGGAGGCTGCTCCAACTCTGGCCTGTCTCCTCGATGTCCTGTAAACATCATTTCATCTGATCTGACACTCGCAGCCATTAACATTCATTACTGCCACTCTGCTCCGAGCAGGGGATAAAAGAGACGGAGAGGATGGATGGAGGGAGGAGAAAGAAGGGAGGAGAAGAGTTCAGAGGAAGTAGAGACACATAAAAGAAGGAGTGGATGATGAGAGTGATCTGGGAGGGCACGGCAAGCTGGCAGCAGATATGATAAATCTCTGGCTGTTCTCTTTCAGTCCACCTCCCCTACTTTTTTTTTTTAACATTTTAAGTCATGTGACCATCCTCTTACCTTTGGCAGCCAACGCAGACAAGAACAATAAGGATGGTGACCACAAAGGCGGATGCTGCTGCGATGGCTCCCAGGAGCAGCAAGTTTTGGTAGGGAGGGTCCTCGTCATTTCCCCCTTCACTGTAATCCATGACACCTGCTCCCTTCTCACTCACTTTCACTCGAGCTCAAACTCTGCCACACAGACCGTCTGCTCAGGAAAACCTGCAGAGATGCGAGTGGTGGAAGAAGGAAGAAAAACAGATAGAACATATGAGTGACATGAGAGATAAGAACAAACTGAAGAAATGCTGCAGAGAGCGAGGTGAGAAATGGTGTATGTGCTTGGTTTGCCTCTGGCTTTCTGTCACTGTCTCATTCTGACATATCAGTTTCTATTTTTGACTCACGAGGAGAATAATGCAAAGAAAATAGAACACCTTACGAGGCAGCCAGTATGAGCATGCCAAAAAGACGGTTTCATCACACTGTTTCTTTTTGTTGTTAAAAAAAGATCAAAATGATACCGTAACATTCATTTGACTAGCCACAGAGATTCTTGCGTTAGTTTAACAGGAAAAACCTACTGAGCTCCCCAGAGTAGTGTCTCACTGACGGAAGGACCAGATCCACTGCTGCTACACTTCATTTCCTGGTAGAGCACCTTCTTTTTTTTCTCCAATCAACAGTGGCTCAAAACGCTTCCAAACAAGATTTTCAATTTTTTAAACAGTGGTACACATTGTAGTGAGTGTTGTACTACCAACAGGGTAGCACTTTCACCTCTCTTTTACCTCATCTTCTACCTCTCTAACACACAAGGGCCAACAAACCCTCCACAACCGCCCACTCTAAGCATCGTATACACACACACACACTTGCACATACTCAATTCATGTCAGACAAAATTATCTTCGGGGGGATTTGCATGCATTTCAGGGAGGGAAATATTCTACTTTTTACTCCACGGGATTTATATGACAGTTGCCGTTAATATGCAGTACGTTTCACAGAATAAAGTTTTATGTGCCAAACATTCACTCTTCTTGGAAAATATTGCATATTTTTTGAGTTTTCTTTCAGAAAGCAAGTTAGGAAGTCATGGGCAATAGCCAACCTGGTTAGCAAAAAAACAAAAAAACAAAAAACACTTTCTAAGTATTTTTGGTTTTTTCATCCATATACAGAAAAAGAGTAAATAGATGTATTGCAGAAAATCTTGACCTATACCTTCTAACCTATTGGTTTTATAATTATATGATATAGTAAAGACTACCAACATGACTTCTTAAAGGTTGCAACAGTGAAACTATGAATCATTCTTCAAGATGGGTGGGGTTTTTTTACTTTTAGTGGAGGATTTGCTATAAGTTTGGTCTGAACATGTTCACTTTGGTAGTTTGGAAATGCATCAGTGACTTTCTTGTTACGTTGCTTTTGGGGGAACTGCAATGAAGATGTTTCCTAGCAACTAATTTGCACATTAACAAGTAATGTTTTACATTAGCTAAGATGTTAATGGTGCAGCGTAATTACTAAATTCCTTCACGCACAAACCTAGTAATACATTTACAAATAGCTGCTCCAACCCAGTCCTGGATCTATAACACTGGGGAACAATTTGAAAAAAAATTTCTGTTGAGTTAGATTTTTATGCTGATTAAAACTAAAATTGGCATGCTGATTCAAAAATTGCAGTCAGTTTTTTTTCTAGCACGTCAAGTTTTTTCTCTACAGCTTACCCTCCAGATAAGCAAAATTCCACTGATTAGCTGTAGTAGTAGTAGTAGTAGTAGTAGTAGTGTACATATGATGGCTGACTATTGTTGGAGCATCAAACGCGATAGTCCTCAAGTTGAACACTCCAGAAAGAGCTATAAACGTAAAGTTTTACCTTAACTACTTGCACACAATTATAATTACAGTAGCCATATCCTTTGTAAAAACATAATACTGTTAAACATTGCAGTCATGTCTGTTTCTTTCATATTTCATTGTATGTCAATATTTGAAAATTTTTATAAAACAAGCACATATCTGTTAAGTACAGTATTTTTCATATGTTTTAAGAAAACGGGGATCCTATAGTTCAAAAACTTGATGTGATAGAGAAAAACTGAGATCAGTTTTGGATTCTGCACCCAAAAATTAGTTAAAAACAGCGGTCAGACCTAACTCAACAAAAACTGTGTTCCCCAGTGTTATTTAAATCAACAATAACCTTATTTAAATCAGCGCTAATCACAGGTCGACAAAGTCTTTAAATCATTTAACTCATCAGAATTTTTGATCATATATTTTGACCGTACATGTATTACTTTCAATCTAAACTGATCACATATTTAAAGTGTTAGTTTTGTCAGTTAGCTCAGCTAGTTGGAGTTAAACCTGCCATCCAAGAGTGAATATTTAGCAACAACTGATCTTCTAGTGAAATTTCCACTGTAAGTATGCTGAGTTTGAGTTTGGTGCAACCAGCCCAAGCATATGTTCAGTTTGAGGTTCAAATATGCTCACAATTACTGACCTATCTGCACAAGTCACGTGGAATTTGAAGCAACTGTCAATACCTGCATTCACTGCTCTGCACAAGGAACATGACAACACATGCACATGCATCCACCACATCCACATTCCTTTATAAACAGAGACAATGGTACCAATGTGGTTAAAGTATTAGATTAGAGAGAAAGCTGAACATCAGGGATCTAAAAGACAAAGCAAGCAGTGAGCAGAAGGGGGTCATGGCAAGCTACTGTATATATTGTGCGCGTGAGAGAGTGAGAGATTGTGGAATACACCACCACAGGATCTGGCTTTCTGTTTCTTGGAGATAAAACTGCATCTTTTTTTTCTCCATGTCCTCTTTTCTTGGTCCCTCTCCTTCTCTCTTCCACCAGATCTCCTCTCGTCCTGTCTCTCTTTCTCTCTCTCTCTCTCTCTCTCTCTGTCTGTGTGCCTGACCCTGCAGATATGTGAGGCGATGCAAGGCGAATGAATTAGCAGAGCAGAGGCCTCAGACAGCCCTTTATGGAATAGACAGACAGGCAGACAGGCAGGCAGGCAGACAGAGTACAACACTGCGGAGAGAGTGAATGAAAGGGAAGGGTAAGAGAGAGGTGATGAGACACAGGAGCAAATGAGTGGGATGAAAAGACAGACAGGTGGGAGAAGATGTAAGAGACTGGGGAAGACGGAGAAAGAGAGGAGCGCACTTAAAACACGAAGGAGGAACGAGGAGGGGAGGGTGTGATAAACAGTGGGGGAGGGAGGAGAGAAAAAGAGAGTGATGAGACGAAGAAGATGAAGACAGTGAGAGAAATAGCGGGGAAGCCTGGGAGAATGTGCGATGAGCTCGGGGAGGGGAGTGAAGAGGGAAGGGAGAGAAAAAAAGCAGGAGGAGGCGATGAGAAGGAGGTCATCAGCGGTCTGTTTCTGCCTGCATTTTGTCAGCCCCCTCCTGAAATATTCAGAGGAGAAACACATACAAGGGGTGCGTTTCTGAACCGCCAGCAAACACAATGCAGGATGGGAGCGCATGTCTAGCAGTGTACTTAACAGCATGTGAAGTGGTGAACAAGACTCTGGAGGAGGAGAGGCAGTTTCTGGGCGACGCTACAACGCCCCTGCAGCACGCTCGACGGTGACACATAGTTTGGGTGCAAGAATGTTTATACCAGCATCTGTGTTCATGTCAGAACATGATGAATAAAACGATGACAATGATAATAAAAGCATATTGAGACTGATGACGATGGCGGTGATAGCCCTATGGATGCCTGCTGCTGCTGGCGATTGGAATAAAGATATCAGTGACGATGATGATGGAGGGCGCAGCTACATTACCGATGGTAATGACGGTGATAATGAGGTCAAACTGAGAGCTGCGAAGAAGCGTTGAGGGGCGGTTGCAAGTAGCAGAACTGGCAGAGCAGCAGGCAGGATGCAGCAGTGCAGCGCAACCACAGGGTGGAAGGTTTCCTCTGTGTGTCTGAGATCACACGCACACAGCACATACCAAAACATATGCACACCGGCAGAAAAAGGCAAGATTGTTGTGTTGCAAGTCTGACTACAATCATTGCATTACACAATCAAACCAAGTCAAACCCATGTACTGTTGAAACCCTCAGAGGTACGACTGGGGTCTAACAGACTCTGCAGCCTCTTTATTATGCAACATCAACTCAATTGTAGCTTCTTCTCCCAGTTATGCTTAAAATAGATCAGCAAACCATCAGCTACATTTCTGTGTGCCCTAAAAACTGTTTTTGAGACAATCAAAGGTTTATATTCTTGTGTTCCAGCTCTCAGCTTTAACAGACCTCATTTCATTTAAATGTGCTTTCTTGAAGGACTCTCTCTATCATTCCTAATTCTATCAGATCTCTTCATGTTAAATCCATAAAAATGGTCAACATTTGTCTTGTAACAGGATTCAACAGACCCTAATAACATTATGCTGTGTTTCTTGTGCAATTAAAGCACATTACAGCCTTTTTAATGTGTCATCTGTTTAATTAGACATTTAAATGAGTAATTAATTACCAAGAGGCTGTTTTATGAACAATGCTTTTGACTATGGAAACATCTTACTGGAGTCTCATGGATCGCATCTCTTCTTTAAAAGTGGGACATTATTGTTGTTGGTTTATAAATAAGCTGCGAGTAACCTGATTTCAGTTTCAGGGATGACATTTACATTTACAGTAACATTTTGAATTACACCACGAGTCTTTATGAATTGTTAATGCGTTCAGTAGACAAGAGATGTTGGTTCGGGTCTCTGTGTTGGATAACTTTTACTGAACGAGCAGAACGACTGAATAGGACTTCAATAACAACAACAGAGCCAAATGCTGTACAAAGCACAAACTGGGCAGCTTTTGGGAGGCTGAGTGTATATAAAGCATATTAAGGTTAACCTCAGCATTTCTTAGGTGATTCCCTACAGTCATCTAAAATTAAAGGAATCTGTGCAGCTGCTGTTCTCATTCTTGTGCACTGGGACGGTCTCTTATAACAATCCACAGCCACTGCTACATCTTTGTCTGATTGACAAGCTGCCTGAAAGAGAATAATCAGTAATCAAGCGCAAGGTTGTTACCGCACTGGAGCATGTGGAAGTTAAAAGTTAAGAGTAAATCAGAAAGCTGAAGGAATCAAAAAAACTGTATTACAATCTAATTTTGAGTTATGTGAATTATTCAACTGTCTGTCATTTGCCATTGGTACATATGAACTTTTGATGAAATCCATACTGAGCACAAATATCACACATGCTCATAACACGTTGCATCCTCCAAGTTTAATACAAAAATGCTTTGCATGTCTGTCAGTGAGAGAAACTGAACAAGCAAAAATGAAATTAATTCAACAAAAAATGGAAAGTACATAATACAGGTACTTCCACTTTCCCAGGATATCATTATTCCAAATATCCACTGGACATGACTTGTCATTAATCTGCTCAGAAATGATTAAAAAAAAAGACGCTCCCTATGACTTTTTGAGAATCATAGTTTTTAAGTTCTCTTTAGTATCACAGTTATCCCACATCCCTGCATAGCTGTCCTTACATTCTTGGCAGCACTGCAAACACAAACTGCTAATAGCTAATTCGCCTTTCTATTAATTTCCTGAATCCCTAAATATCAATATTGGTTTTTAATATGATGATGTAACAGAAATACCAGACTTTGTCCAGCAGAGATCACAAACAGATTTTGACTGTAAAATGCCCCATTTAGTATTTGTCACTTAAACACAACTATGACAGCCAGTTAATTTTATGTGTTCAGGTTAAAATAAAAAAATCTGCCAGTATGTTCTTTACTAATTTTTGAGACACTCAAATATTAGTGTCAGTATCCACCATAAAAAGCCCCTATCGTTCAGGCTATAGTTTTCAAATATCAGCCTCTACAACTGGCACTGACAGTGAAAACAGTGGATGTAGGTGGAAATTGGTGTTTTTTTGCTCAAAACATTCAACATTTTTGAGAAACTCCAACTCTTGTCTAACTCTTTTCTGAAACAAACGCCCCAGTAACTCACTTACATAACCCACAGGCCTTGGTGAGAACAGTTTTAATTGGAAGAACTTTCAACCTAAGAAACAGTCCCTGTGAAAACTGTTGACAGCGAGGACTTTGTTTCTGGAAAGACATGCTGTTTTTTCACAACCTTGAGCAGCACAAATGAACCTTCATTCATCTCCTTTGTATTCGACTAGTGGCAGAATTTTCAAAGAGTGGTATCTCAACATATAAAAATGAAAATATCAGCAGCACAGCTCCGTGGTACTTTGGTTTAGTGAGAAAATATGTTTTTCCATGATTTGGGTGAACTGACACCTGCCCTGTTTGTGTTTTAACTGTACGGAGAAGTCAGTGTATCTTAATTTAAACATGCTGAGGTAAGAGGTAAGTTTTGTAGATTTCTCAGATTTAATGTTTTAATTACTAGTTGTTTTATAAATGTTCATACAAAGAGTTTATATTGTATGAGGTTTTGCTAAAAATGAATCTACCCAACAGCATATAGAATCTATTAGGTAATAAATTAATTAAAGAACTAGTACAAAATTAATTTAAGTTGCTTTTATGCAAATACTTTAAGTACATTTTCTTCATTACACTTATCTCAAGCTTTATTTGCAATGCAGGGTTTTTGCTTGCAGTGGAGTATTTTTGCAGCATTGCACTGATACTTTTACGTAAAGGACCTCAGTGCTTCCTCCACCACTGTCAACAGGCGATGACAATGCACACCACAACTGCGTTTATATACACCTTTCCACTGTCAGAATATCACCAGTGTGACCTTTACCCGAGAACAGAAAACTTCGCTTCATCTTCACGCTTAACTGGTCTTTGCCACTCAAAGCTGCCTCCACTTATCACATAAAGACTCCCCAAAAAGCCTCTTTTCCATCTCCACATTGGATTAACAAAGCCAGCATCCATGCAATTTTCCTAATTGTAGCCAGAGATTCACAAGGCCGATATGTTCCCATCATGTTCCTGAGCGCAGCTTTCAGTCTCTGTCATCACATTAGGACAAATCCAGCTAAGTGATTATTATCAAGGGCAACAATGGAGTAAACCCCCGAGATATGAGGACTGCCACATATGAGTGCGTGTGTGTGTGTAAACGCAGTGTGAAGCACAACTCTTGAATCAAATTAACTGAGCACATGCTACTTCATAGGTTTTACACATACAAGACATCAGACTATATGACATACATTTATTCATCACCTCGTCAGTAATGACCTGTAACTGAATATCCACCTGTAAGGCAGCCTGTCCTCTGCGTGCCCCACCACCAAATCAATCTATCAAGCTATCTGAAGATCAGGCATCGACGCGCACATAATCTGCAATGGACAGAAATAAATGGCGACGATAGAAAGAAGGAGGGGAGCGTAGAGGACGACTTGTCTTGCGAACGTTGCGAGGCAAGTTCATCAGGGGCCTAGACTACAGCGCATTACATCTGAGAGGAGACGAGAAATCACATCATGTCCACGGCAATCTCCGTCCCCGCGGGACACCACTGCACTGTGCATAACAACATGGAGTGATAGGGGAAGCAGAGGAGAAAAAAGGGAGAGAGAGGGAGTCAGGAGTCGGTGGGGAGGAGGAGGAGGAGGAGGTGGGGGGGTGTTACAGCTTAACCCTCTGACATTTTTTGCCATCAGCTGCAATGCCTATCTCTAAGCTTCACACACACACACACACACACACACACACACACACACACATACACCCACCCACTGAGGACTAAGACCTTGTAACGGCACTTGGAAATTCAGTTTGCAATTTAGTGCCTATCCCAAAGTGACCTGTTACACGCGGTCACATAACACACCCAGTGAACATAACCTGCTGAGCTATTTGTCCTGGACTAACGTTCTAATCTCATAAGCAAATATGATTCGGAGCAAAGCTTTTGGCAACATCCTTCTCTTAATGAGTTAGAGTATTAAGTGACAAGTGAAGGGTTATGTTCAGACAGGTGTGTTAAATGTGATCCTGCTTTTCTCTTGCTACATTACGCTCATATGTACATCTTTTCAAGTACAAGGCCGGTGATATTCTATATGTTTTTGAGGTCAGAATGAACTCATCACCCTGATATAGCGTGTTTCTCTCAGTTGACAACCCAGTTGTGTTCAGTGACATGTTGTTTTATTAACATGAACGTGGACTGTAGTTTATTTTGAGTCAATCCCACTTATGCCATCCTGCTGCTGTTAATACTCACTGGAGCACCAAATGTGTATTAATCTGCGGTTAAAAATGGTCCACAACAAGTGCGCTACTTACTCCTGTTTCAGTGACATCTACTAAAACCTTGAGTTTAAAAAAAAATGTAACTATTTGCAACATATATTGCAAAGTTTTATGACAGGAGCAAAATTCAAATCAGGGCATTGTTTTATGAATCATCAAGAGTAACATTTGGACAACTTTCACTTGTACTACAATATCAAAAAGTATGATGTAATTTGTATGAATAAATTATAGTCTGTACATTATATATGAATGGGTCGATCCTGCGATGTGACTGTGATGCTATTTTTTGCAGTTGCACCAAAGAGCCCTGCTGTTTGTCTGCCACGTTTATATCTGGCATGGCGATGGGTGGAAAAAAAAAACCCTAATCTTAAAATGTTAAATACATAAACATTTGTAAAATCCACTCCCTTCTATTCTCAGCAGAGGACAGTTGGCAGCTCCACTCTGGTTGCTGTTGGGTATAAAGCACTGTTTGTTTTATCTCTTCCACACCCGATCGTGTGCCTATGATCTCCTCAAATGGCAACCCTTGTGTTGTTTTATTTTTAGAGTTACGCAGGATTTTGACATTTCACTCGTTTGCCTCATCCTGTGGCGCATGGCGAAATCTTTCCACCATAAAGCAACAAAGAAAATCCCAGAGGTTGCTCGACAGATTTCTTTGTCTCTCTGAGTTTCGGGGTAGAAGTGTGTGTGTGTGTGTGTGTGTGTTTTAACTGCTGAGTGCAGGATGTGCAAGGCAAAAAAACCAAAAAACAAACAAATAAACAAACAAACAAAAAACTATGTGCCCTGAATTGAGGCTAAATGATCAACTGTGATAAATAAACCTCTGCTAGCATGCATACTCTGAAACCCAATGCTGAATGGAAGCATTTACTCTTAGTCTATATGTGAATTTAAAACCTGAGGGGAAAGTGAGTGTGAGAGTTTTCCATGTGTAAAGAGGCTGCCCGGGTCAAGCTAATAAAAATAGGAGGAATAGACTGGATACAGTTTGTTCTATCTGTGCTTTCTGAGTGCACAGAGGACAGTTCCAGCGAGAGACTTCATAAGCCGTGAATACAGTATAGTGCTGATCCTAAAGACTGAAGCGAGGCAAGACCCCATTTTCCTCTCACTTGACTCGACTTAATTAACCAGAATGAGTCAGAAGCAACATTCAGGATTTAAGATTTATCCTTATGGGATTGGGGATCTCTCTCTCTCTCTCTCTCTCTCCTTCTCTCCTCTTTCCCTCTCTCTCTCTGTTTATGGTTGACTTCAGTACTAACTTGCTGCTCATTACTTTAATGATGGTGCAACTGTGAGCTTATGCTCACGAGTGCAGTTTGCTTTTTAACGCTGCAGTTTGGGAAAAGCAGGAAAAACACGCGCAGACTCACACACACAGCCACGCAAACGGTGACAGAGAATCAAATGAAATCAAAATCCCACGCATGCATTATGCATGTGTGTCGTCGCAAAAACAACTCTTGTCGGAAAAACTTCCAAAATCCAAGAATATTTCACAGCATGCATCAGTGTGCAAGGTGCATGACACCCACAGTGCTCTGTGACCATGCATGCTCACTTTTACTGAAAATGAGAGTTAATGACAGGAGGAAAAGTAAATGGAAAGCTGGGTAAAGAGCGACAAACAGCTTTCTTTCTCGTCTGAAGTGTCAGCCTAACTCCCTACATAACTGTAATACAGAGAAAGAGTCTGACAGACAGATATATCCAACCCCAGCTCTCTGCTTTTGCTTTAGATGCATTATTCATCTGTGTGCCAATTTGGAGGAACCCTCCCAATCCCCCAGCTAGCACCAAAAAGAAGAGAAGCAAGAGAGAGAGACAGGCAGACTAGAGAGAAAGAAGTCGCAGCAAGAGAACGTCAGAAAAAGAGAAAGATGGAAAAAGAGGGAGAGGAAAACACCAGAACAAAAGAATCAGTGAGACAGACGCGGAAAAGCGAGCGCAGGAGCGGCTCAACGTCTCAGCTGCAATGTGGTGAAACATCCAAACAGGATTTCAAATGATCCAGGGAGACTTCTTCCTATATGTTTTGATATTCCCAGCTCTGCTCTGACTTGTCTGTGCAGAGCAGATTAATGACGATTTCCACGCTAAAGACTCTTAACCCTGCTGAAAACACAGAGGGAGCAAAGACCACGGGCCTGAAGCTCACTTCTTTGAGCCTGAAACTGCGCACTGTTGCTAAATCCAACTCAACGCATGCTGCAGAATAAATGCCAGTGCAAGCACGCTGTCAGACATATGAAAACACTCTCATAACTGCAAGATGACGCAGGGAACTACCACTTTTGCTCATAGCGGGCTCTGTCATCATCTTTTACTTGTATCTCAAGTGTCTTGATAATGTCAGGTTCAGACCAGCGTCCCTCCCTGAACAAAACCACATCCATGCTGGCAGCTGTTGAAGCTGTCCATCCTGGGACAGCTTGCCCCAGATTTAACCCCACACATTCAGCCTTCATCTCATCCTCGCCATCTTTCCAGGTTTGTTACCAATTATGGCAGCAAGCTGTCACACGCACAGACCCGATCCTCTTTAACATCGCAGCCTAGCAGAAGATAAAGTGGTCACTCATTGCAGCGCCTCCTCACCGTGATGGATGTGTGAGTGTGTATGAGGGGGGAAGGGGTGTGGGCAGGGTAAGTGTGTGGGCTGGATCAGTAGGATTGCCGTTTAATCTGCCACCGTCTCCCCATCACGAAGCTCTGAGCTTTTCAGACCTAACAGCTGGTTGCACCTACCCCCAGGCCCACGTTAGTGCACTACACAGAGGACTAGCAGGCTACTTTTGGCTGTGGACACCAACTAACCTCATGATTTAACATCGTTTTAACATCTCTCTGCACTGTATCTGACGTGTGACACTGAGTTTATTATTACATGCAGCCTTGACTACGTGAGCGTTTCTACTGTAGTGTTATGAAATAGCATTAATGAACGGTGCTGCTGTGCAGGGCGTTGGCTCGCACTCCTCCACCGAAGGATCTGTCAAACTGTGGAGCTGCTCTGAGGATTCGCCTGTCAGATTTGGCCTTATTTGTCAGTTTGCTGTGATTCCGCTCCCTCAGCTTTGTCGTGTCACCGTTCGGATCGCTTCAGAGGGCTCCTGGGAGTCACTCACATGGAGGGTATATGCCAGGCCTCGTAGCTGATTTACATCAGGTCAGTCTTTACAGAGACAGACAGAATGCTTAAGCTCTACGAATAACACTAGTTAGGAGGATTTAGGCAGCTATGATAATCTCCAGAGGTGCTGTCAGCGCAATCAAATGGGGCTGTAAAAATGGGTCTCACCCCTCGTATGGCATAGACAATTTATTTTAAACTATTAAATAGTGAGGATCTACGATACATTTACAGAAAAAATGATCTTTTGCATTGAGGAATTCTCCTAACATTAACAGTTAACAGTTAGATAAGCAAAATGCTGTGACTTACGTTTACACCTGAAAAATCAAATTAGAAATGCTCCCCAGTGATGTAGTACAGCACTGGCCCTTACTTTGAAAATGCTGAAGTGAATCAACACTTCAATAACTCTGTGAAAAAGCACATTATAAGTTTCACAAAGGTAGAATGCTCAGAATGAACTGAAAAGCAGTCACATGCTCCTGCAAATCATTCATTTCAGGTCACAGGGATTAAAATATATTAGGATTATATATAAATTTGCATATATTTGTATTTCTTTCAGTTATTGTTAGCGTCATGGCTTTGTTCAGTTGTTAATTTGTAGCTATGATCCACGAACTCAGTGTCACAGTTGATGACTTTAGGATTAAATGTTCACATCCAACGGAAATGCAAAAGTTGAGCATGAGGGCAAATACACACACACACTCACACGTGTGGACCCACATGGCAGCGGCAGTTCCCAGGTCTCGGGTGGCAAGTGATGTTTTCACACTTGTGTGGGGAGATTGCTATTTCTGCGCGGAGCCAGATAACTCAATTATTCATCACGGATGCTGGTGCACTCACTTTACCTCTATAAGGATGGTGCTTGTGGTGGGAGGGTGTCTTGCTCAGAGTGCGTGTTCCACGTCTGCATGTCTATGCATCTGAGCGTGTGCAGTGCGCATGCGCATGAAGACCTCCAATAGAAGATGAACCGCTGACATGCCACACCACACCGCAGGAGAGCAAAGAGGCGAGAGGAGAAAAGGAAAAGGAGCTGTCATAAACATGGCAATCAAAGAGATATGAAGCGGGAGGTGAGGATCAAAGAGCAGAAGGAGAAGAGGGAAGGAATTAGTTCCCTTATCTTCTCTCTAAGCCAACTGTGCACCTTACAATCCTCTCTAGCTCAATAAACGGTTACAAAGAAAAATACTTTTTGAATTACCAGCAAAACTGAAACTCAGCTACTGTGGGGTTCAACCTTTCTGCACAAGGGGCTTTTCTGCACTTCGTGCAGTCTTGCTCCTGTGATCTGAAAGTAAAGCATAACATTCTGAGTCAGTTACTTGTTATTATTCTCACACATACAATATACTGCACATTTTTCCAGTCAGTGTTTGTAGAACAAGTGCAGAGAGACAAGACATAAAGGAACGGAGAGAGAGTGGGCATGACATCTGAATGAAGAGGTCACCTGGGTGGACTCAAACCCACAACACAGTCAACGCAGTGTTTGGTACGCGCTGGGTTTGTGGGCAGACACCAACATTGCCACAGACCTTTATGTGAGTTTGAGTGCATGTAAAGGCTGTGGATCAGTATGTGCTGCCATGAGCCTGCAACAGCTGCTAAATACTGCCCCCGGAGTGTATTTATCACCCCTAACATCATACAGGGTTCTGGGAAGTCCCGAACTAACACACTGCACACACACATAGCCTGTAGACACAATATACAATATGTCCACATGCGCTGTATAGCAAGTAAAAGACAATTACACACACAAAGAAAGATCCTCACCAACTATTTTCTGGGAAACAGACATTCAAACCCAGCCACATGCATACAATGGTTTATATGAAGAATTTCTGCACATTTTGCACATTTGTTGCATCCTGTGACATCAATCTTTGGCTGAAAACAAGTGAAATCATGCACATATATGACAGACACATAGCTCTTTGTCTGGGGCAGCCTATCTCTGCTTTAACTGCTGCCCTTATTTCCCTGAGGACAACTCCAGAGAGCCAATAGGAGAAGATACACATGTCGACACTTCCATGCAACCATTTACCACAGCAGACCAGCGCAGTGGCTCTTTTCATTAGCTTCACAGTCTCTCACACACACCAAGACTGTATTCACATGTTATACACCACCCCAGACACACACACACACACACACACACACACACACACAGACAAACTTAGCTGTCTTATTTTACACACACACGCACGCACACACACACTTCCCTCTACTTTAATCTTTAGGGCAGGCAGAATCTATGAGTGATTTATTTTAAACCATTCCCCAGGGGTTTTACAGGACCGAGCCAGTGCTCAATCTGATCACAGCCTTCGCTTTCTATGTCAGCAATTTATGAATCCTCCCCCCTTCAGCCTGAGTTTGTCTGGGTGTGCATGTGTGTTTGCAAGCAGGCTAATGAGGGATAGAGGGAGAGAGGTGGGAAGAGAAGATGCAGAGCGAGGGGGAGACACACACACACACACACACACACACACACACACACACACACACACACACAGGAAGAACGAACAGGCACTGTGATGAGTGTGTACTGTAAGTTAGCATACTGTCTGTGGCACACGCCCCCACGGTTTTGGGTGAGTCACCCTCTGCACTTGCAAGCTTGCATCCAATCTTACATGCCTCAGTATGCAACACCGTTTCTGTTAGCGCGCGTACGTTTTTGCAAACGCTGAAGAAAGCCCAACATGAACCTCAATTTCGCTGTAAAAGCTAAGCTGTGGAACAACAAAGCCAAAACGCAGCACACCCTTCAATCGTCACGCTACCATCTCCCATTCAAGGTCCCAGTACCGGGTACCAACCAGATGACTGTGTCTAATTTCCACTGGATATTCCATTTCCATTTGAAAGGTGTTTAGTGCCCATTGAGCAGTGTTATCGTGGCCGTGCAGACAGAGAGAGGCTGCCCTGCTCCTCCCAGCCTCAGACGAAGAAACCATCGATTTGATTCAGTCTTAAAAGCCGGGTCAGCCTCAACAATGGCAGCTTGTGGAAAAACCATTACCCCAGGTGAATGTTAACCTACATGCATGTTTGCAATCACTCTTGCTCTCTCTCTCTCTCTCTTTGACTATCCTACACAGCACCACAGATGGAGAGGAGACAGGATAGAGAGAGAGGGAGCTCTGTGGGTTGCTTCTCAATGGAGTATGCAGGCTCCTCTCTAGGTGAGTCATGCTGCCTTTCTTTACACTTCTTGTCCAAGGCCACCTACCTTACACCTCCACTCTAGCACAGCTACTGCCAAGTTACTACGCCTGCTCATCCATTACACTACTCACAGCCCCTGACACAGTAGAAAAGTCACAGATGACTAATATGATCCAGCTGAAATGCCTGCTGCTGCACTGAAAATGATACGTGGTGTTTAAAGCTGAAAGCTGTAATGTATATCAGTTAGATTATCATTATTTGATTGGATGAGTGACGTTAGATGTGAGGGGTGACTTAATAGTGTGTCTCATAACTGTTCAACTTCACCAAGCAGAAATGCATTTTTCACCACTGTCGAAGTCAACAGCTCATGTGTTTCAGTGTTTTCAGTGGTCAAGTTACCTTAACAGTAGCATTCAACACAATCATCTGTAATCATAGTACTTTTGATCGGGTAATTTGCAAGCTAATTAAGCTAAGTACCCAGTTTATCATGTAAATGATCTAGGTTTAAACTCACTGGCGTAATGTCTTTGTATGTTATTGTACATGCAGGTATACTGCTATAGCAATATACCTGGATTTAATTTAACTGTGATTGAAAAATGTCAGAAAAATCCCCTTTAATATTTCCTACTGCCCAAGCTGACGTCACACAGTCAGATGTCTTGCATTGCAAAATCAAATACTCAAAACCCAGAAAGCTTTCAGTTTACTATTGTGTATAAAACAGCTATTTGATTATTCAAATAGTGAATATTTGTGTATAGTTGCCTGGGTGTAATTAGTTGTCCTGAGCCTACGCTGATGTTGGAAATGTGTGTTTTTTAATTTCAGAGAGGAAAACATGAAAGGGACAAAAAAAAAGTCACATTACATAAATATTTTACTGGCACTGCTGCATGGCATGAAAGAAGCAAATGAAAATCAGCAGTGATCGCATTTGGTTTTGACCTGCTGGCCTTGCATGTTTGATGCCAATAAGATGTATGTGTCGGACAGTGTGAATGGGGTTAATGTAGTGCAGGGGTTCTGCTAATTGGGTTAGCGCACAGTTTGGTTAATTGGGTTAGCAGAGATTCCATGACAGCTACCATGCTGACAGACCCAGCTTGCTATCGATCAGATGGGTGAATGAAGGGGACAAACACAGCAGGTGCTTTCATTAAACAAGTGCAAGCACATGAAACAAACACGATGCACTGCACATAAACACAAACGTGTCAGGTTGCACTGGAAGTCACTGCGTCGGCTCATTTTTGACAGAGGGAGGGTGGAGGTGTATGGATCCCATCAAATGAAATACAAAAAGTGCTGAAAGTGATGATGGGTATTTATGAAAATGGTAGCAAATGACTAAATATTGCTGTGTGTGTGTGTGTGTGTGTGTGTGTGTGTGTGTGTGTGTTTGCATGAAAGAGAAGGAAAGTGTGTGAGAGAGAAGACAGAGACCACTTGGGACCTCAGCTCTCTTTCATGTGGAGGTGAATACATAAATAATAAAATTAAATCATCAAAAACAGCCCAAAATAGTCCCAACTCTTCTCCCAATAATATACATGCACTAAGAATCATACGTTCCACATTTCTCAAAGTTATTTTAGTCAGTAACAGTCTTCAAATTTAATAATCTGTGTATTAAAATGACAAAAATGATGACAAAAATACCTTTTTTTGCAGCAGCAGTTACACAAGAAGCAAAATGACCTAGGAATAGAGATAACGTCTTCCTGATTAAAAATGTCATTTTTACAAAAAAAAGAATTGTCAGGAATGTGGTTGTGTGTCTTCAGGCTTTGATGTGCTGCTTCCTTCTGTAGCTACCCGTTATCTGATGGTAGCTAGGTGCAATCTGCAAGGTGTCGGGGGAGCTGAGTACTAAATAAAGACATTTTCAAGGTTTTCAGGCACGAAGAAATCTCAACCCCAGTCGTGTCACTTCACTTCCTCGCTTAACACAATCTGCTGCCTCCTAAAATAGCTCGGTGTTTCTCTGAAGCCAGGCTCTTGACTTAACACCAAGACAGACAGATAGGGTACGTGCACCAACAACAACAAAAAAGACTATGTCAATGCAAAAAAACCCACAACATCCACGCTGCGACAAGCACACAAACGCGCTGCAAGATCTAGAGAGTGACTTTGTGTGATCCCGCTATGTGCTATGTGAAAAGTAGTACACGCACAGTTTTGGCTGCTTAGCTTTCGACATGGGAAGATCACACACCTGTGCTAGCGCGCTCAACGTTTGGTATTGCGACATAAAGTTTATGACCTTTACTTCACTGATGAAAAGCTGAACAGAATGACTGACCTCGCAGGGGAAATGTCAAGCCAACGTGCTTGACGCTGGTCCTCGTGTGAAGAGATATCTCCAAATCTTGAATGTTGTTGAGAGCTAAAAACCATAATCTAAGTGGATTAGCCCCCTCTTGCTTATGTTTTGATTTTGCAGTGGACAATTCTTTAAAGCCAAAGGCAGCCTCTGGAGTGGAGTTCAGCTGATGTGATCTCCCTTTCCACAAGCCACTCTTATTAAGCAGCACCACTAAAAGCCGGAGGATTCTCTTACTAAACCAATCAATATAGGATCTGCCTCGCCATGGTCCCAGGAGCCCTGGACTCCACCCTTCATTCTTCCTCCAGCTTTCACTGTCCCTCCACTTTCGCTCATTCATGGCAGCATCACTGTGAGGCGGATGCTGCTACCGTGTACATGTGTGGGTGTGCGTTTTGGTGTGTTCCTGCACACCCAAGACAGATCTAATTCCAAATGCATCGCTATCTCAAACCTCAGGAGGTGAAACAGGTGAAAACGGTCCTCTGAGGCAGAGCTGAGGAGCTAAACCGCCTGTTAATGAATAAATAAACACACCAGTCAGCATGAACGCCCCGCTGTCCTCGCGTTCTTTGAGTGCAGAGGCCGATCTTCCATTGCTAACACCTGTGTGACTGTCAGAGGAATCAATAAACAGCTACTGTTGCAAAGGTGAACTCGCCCACCAGTGTACACTGCGCCTCCGCCGGCTGTCTGTGTCTCAAACAGGAAAAGACATTTGTGGCTGAATGACACACCTCGTACTCATGTTAATACCACAACGGAGTTGGCAATTAGAGCGATAAATACAAATATATGCATACTGTTAATATGCAAATTCAGACAGATGGCTTATGAAGGTGTAAAAACACACACTGCTTTGCATTCTATGCATTCGCAGTCCTCAATGAGTCTGCTCCACCCAAATACATCACTGACTGATAAGTAATTAGTTCATCACCATACAATGAGATGCATTCAAAGGAGAGCATTTACCAAAGGATAAAATATCAAACCTATTCTGGATAATTATTCTCTCATTAACATTAGTTGTGACTTTCACTCTTTTTGTATTACTTCTTAAGATTAACTCACGCGATGTTTTCCTGCAATCTAGCTGCTGCACATGATGGAATCATTGAATTATCTCCATATGCTGATGCAATGGGCCCATTACTAACTGCAGTCATGTTTGCTAGCTGATGCTGTGAGTTTGATAAACAACTGCACTGTTGCTCTGGTTTGCTGCCACTCTTGTGTATTAAAATTGAAACTGATATTAAATCTGCTGAAAAAGCACACCTGTAGCCAAAAACCCGCTGGAATGACGTTCAAGTTCCAAATCAGAGCATGAAAGCAGTTATGTAACAGGCGCCCTCCCCCTTCCTTAAAGTTAGACCAGGCAATATTTTTATGTTAAAGTATGCCGATCTAACAGCATAAAACAAAAAACAGAAGTGCGATGGAGAAGAGCATCCTGTCTAAGCTAATGAGACCCAGATGATTTGCGCTGTTTGCGCAGATTAAACTGTTGTTGGTATAAACACTTCTCCACCCACAAGAAATGACAAATTCAAACTTTAAGAATGAAAAACAAAACTGTCTCTTTTTTTCAGCATAAATATAGCGTATCCTGCTGTACTGCAGCTGGAAGGCTTTTTCAGTGAAGCACAGAGTTGAACGGTCCAACAGCCAACAGCAGAAAACTGAGGTCACAGTGTTGTGTATTCACAGTTCTGTAAAAGGTCGCGTTAAGTCAAATTTCCTCAGGTCAATACAAATAAAAAAAGGTTTATTTGACATTGCTTGCAAATGTGACTTTGCGTACTTACACATGATTATGTGATACTTTGGTCTAATCATGAGGAAAGGAGCTACAACAATTAGTCCTTTTTGAGTAAAACTGTTAAATGTTGCCTGCTTCGAGCTTCTGAAACATATGGATTTGCCTTTATTGGTAATGTCAGACAGTGCATGAAAGTCCTTGGGTTTACGACTGCTGGTTTGAAAAAGAGGCAGTGTAAGGGCATCGCTCTGGGCAATGGGAAATTGCCAGGAGAATTTTTCACAGTTTTTGACATTTTAGGGATATTCAGCAATTGACTGTGACATTACTGCTACTTCTACTACTAAAATTAATAATAATGATAGCAAATAAAATGATTAAAATAATAAAATGAATAAAAATAGTGTCAGTTGCCAAACAACAAAGATTACTGATGTATTTAATTGTTGAATCTGTATCTCCTCATCCAGGTAGCAAGAAATCACGCAACATCCTGGCTCTTTTTCACAAGAGTAAATATCAAGTAACAAGTATCAAGATTTAAAAAATATATAAAATATTGATATATGATGGGTGAAAAGAATTTATAGATGATATTATGATTCTAAATTTGAATTCAAATTAAATTAAATTTGTCACCTCTAGCAATGATCCTTGCTTGGATCTTGAAAAACAGGCACAACTTGGAAAAAAGAACCAAAGGATGGAAAACTTTTTTATCCAGATGGTTAAAGGAGTTTGAGAACATGGGCAATATTTCAGATCAGAAGTCAGTTTCCACCTTGGTTTTACAAAAGTGGCATTGTGTGTATTTTTGGAAAAACTGGCAGCTTTACTCTGTGACTCAGATGTAATGGGAATACATACGAGGCAAAAACTATGGCTACCACACTTGTGAAGGGGGCGGGTGACCATGATATATGATTATTGAATATCCACACATGCATGAATATATTAAAAAGAATTTATACATCATCATCAGAGGGCTGATAAATCAAAGAACACTGTTAATACTAAATACTTGTGTGAGCAGAAGGGCTGAAGGAATATTTCCTCGGTGGAGACTATAATTTTGAGCTCAAACATCACCTGCTGCTAAGACCTTGAGGGCTTGATGGGATGTAATGCACAAGCATCAGGACAGAAGCATGTTTTTTGCTAAATGCGTACAGCGGATGAAAAAACTGTTTCTACATGTAATGGAATTGCGATGTTCAAAACGGGCGTATTATTTCGTGTTCTTGCATTATGAGTGTATCACATTAGACGTAATGCGGCGTTAAGAGCTTAACTGTGTAAATAAGTGTGTTTTCTTTGCTGCTTTATTTATTGTGTTTGCTCTTGTATATAGTCATGTTCTGAGACATTATGCTGTAATGCTGCTGAGACATGAATCAATACTTGTGAATTACGGTGCTTCTACTCTAATGGCAAGCTACTGCAGTGCTGTACCTCATCTGAAATGTATTTAGTGGACGCTGAGATGACGGATGCTAAACTACGGCACTTGACGGGAGGATTCTGTGTAATTATATAAGAGATCTACATGGATTGTAAGGTCAGGACACGACACAATAACTGGTGTGAATTTTGAGATTCAATACACTGTAGTGTGTAGGTTACAGTCAAACTGGTCAATGCTCTTTTTCTTTTGCGTGTTTCTAAGAGAAGAGTAGCTGTGACGGTCACCAGTGTGCCGTACCATCATTTTCTTGATCTCTAGTTGCTATGGCGATCTTATTTTGTTTAAATGTGGTATTATGTGCCCTCATTGACAATGTTGAGTTCCACCACTGGGCTGACACTGAGGTAAAAACTATTCAAAAACTAATCTTTAAATTCATGTTGACTCATTCTCACTCCCTCTCTCTTCAGTGCCCATTTCCTTGTTTCCTCCCTTGGCCTCTGCAATGCCTCTTATTGCCCTATACACAGCATTAATAATTGAGAGCATTTTATGCAGACAGTGAGTTTTGGTGCCCTGAGCTCTTTGGTCACGGATCCATGGCACTAATGCTGGGTGGCAGGCCAGTTTGAGGCCCCGCACTCCAAGTCCAGGCTAGGGCACATCTGTCTGGCTGACTGGCCAATCTACAGCCCCCTGGTCCCTGAGCTATTATGCACACAGCTGACATGCGCACACACACATATATGTGCGCGTACACACTTTGAGGATTCACGGACCATTTACTCCGTGATCTGTAAAGCTCACATCACACTTTTGCACCTTTTACGAACAACCAAAGGCCACAGACAATGACTGACATTTACAAAACCCTAAACAACTCCAAGCTGCTGTGTCCTCTAAATACTGTAATTCTCTCTCGCAGACATCCAATCGTACTGTACGCTCGCTCTACGTAAAGACCAAATTGTAGTGTGTATAAGGGAGAATTACATTGTTTGTAGGAGAGAAAGACATGGGTGTGAGTGAGATTGAAAATATGGATGCGTCTGCACAATGGTGGTGTGTGTGAAAGACTACAATTGTGTGTGTGTGTGTGTGAGTATAACAACCTATGAGAAACAGGGCTCAATGGTGTTTGTGAGAAGGAATGACTGTGCATGTGTTGGGAAATATTAGTGTTTAGGAGAGTGGTGGGAGTCCGATTGGCTTATAGCTTTCCCGAAAAAGCCTGTACCTAATAGAGCTGCAACAATTAGTCAATTAATCAATTAGTTGTCAACTTTTAAATTCTGCACTTCACCTATATTGAAAATGTATTTATTCAACTTAACAGCTTTCACCACAAAAATCACTATGTTTCACCTGAACAACAGAAACCAGTGCCTGATTTGCCTGATTATTTACCTTCTCCACTTCATGGTGTTAGGAGCCGTGAGCAAACCAGGAACTGAAAGTGCAATACTATTTACATTTCAATCAAACTCTCACTCCTACACAGCTATTCTAAGTAACATAAAGTCTCCAGGATACTATCATTCTGTTTTACACACACTACTATTGTCAACCACATTGGTTTCTCTTGTAGCGCAGTTACATGGTGCTTTAGAGCAGCTACTAGTAGCCAATTAATTGATTAGTTGTCAATTATTAAAGTAACAGATGAGATTTTCGATGAATCTTTGTGGTTGTGGACAAGACAAGACGTGTGGATGTCACCTTTTTTCAAACTTTTTTTTTAATAACCCTTTTCTGTCATTTTATGGACAAAACGACTTGCCACTGCTGCAGCTGCACATTTGCTAGCTACCATCATACACTACATGTGAACAGAGTGAGTCTGCGTCTGTGTATGTTTGGACTGGACTCGACTGACCTCAAAACCAGAAATCCCAGTTCTTTCAATAATTATCCTGCACTTTCAGTCATTTTTGTTTCTGTATGTTTATGAAGTAAAGTCATAATAATAATTTGGTAAAGGCATATATACAGAGATTTTGTATGCAAATGCACCGCTGTTAAAATTCACTTTGCTTTCAGTCTGAATCTGAGTACACTATGACTTTAAAGTGGCGCTGTAAGAGACAATAGTTCTTTGTGTAGGACATTGTAATGTGTTTTTTAAGGCAGTACAGGCTATTTACACTAAGTGGACAATTTATTAGAGATTCCTGTAAAATCTTTCAATTCAATACAACAACAAAGTCTACTTTTAAAGTACTTTAAACAAAACAGTGTCAGAATATTAGAAACACTTCCCACTGTAATAAAACCCTGCGCAACATCACAGCTAACAACACACTCAACTGGAAAACTTACAATTAAATTAGAACCTCTCTGGCAGTTTTAAGAGAATGAACAGTATAGGCATCATAAAGGTGAGTATATATGTTAGAGAGAATATCAGTGTATGTAGATTATGACAGTGAGCACAAGAAATCACATCGCATGAGAACTTATAGTGATGCTGTGTGTGGGAGCAGCTATGATTTATGACCTAAACAACCACTCATAAATGTTACTCTTTAGGCACAATGCACGTTCATAATCGAGAGAGTATATGTTTCATACATGTGTGCATGCATTTTGAAACGGAGACAGTTGGAGCACATAAGCAGAGATGCAGGTGTGCAAGTGAACCCGGGAGAGTGTGTTTATTTCTATGAGATGAAGGTGGGAAGGGATGGTGGTGGATGAGAGAGGAGAGAGGAGGGAGTGAAGAGGAAGGAGTGCTCCAGTCCTGTCGCCTTGGGTGCATCAGCAGCAGGAATTGTTCTCTGCCCTGTGGGGGCCATCTGACTGTTCTGTCACCCTCCGCAGAAGGCTGACTCTGCCTTAAAGTGCTCGGCCCTGCGCCTGCAGTTCGACATGCTTGATGTTTAATACATACACAGGGAGAATATTGAGAACGCCTCAGGAGAAATGCAGTACACAGGCTGTAAGGGAGCGTTTTTTTGTTTTTTTTGTCAGTTTGTAGAACAACCAGGAATAGAGGAACTCCTGTACAAAGTGCGCGTGGGCAGGCTGTGAACATAATTGCCCAGAATTCGAACCAGAGCTAGAGCTCCATCGCAAATTTGAAATATACGAGATCCAAGAGTTAAGCACCTCTCAACAAAATGCACTTGAAGTGAGTGGGGGACAGCTTCATGCTGGTGATTGTGCAATGCACATGACTTATCTGTGCCAGAAAATGTACGTCACAACCACATGTGATGTTTCAGTCAAAATAGCAGTTGTGGAACTTAAGCTGAAAATGCCTCTCCCTGGGTGCTCCTGTACTTCTGCAATCAGTGTGAGTGTGGTGTAATTCAGGGCATCACTCCTCAATAAGGCAGGAGAACGGGCCTCAGGGGTGACCCTCCTGCTTAAGTCAACACAATGAGTGTAATGAGGTGAAATACACACACACACACACACACACACACACACACACAGGCACACACACATACACACACTGGATATGGGAACCCTTGCTGCATAGTAAGTGGATTTCATTCATCTACATGCACCGAGCCTGCTGTAGAAGTTCTACTCACACCCACACATTCAGGAACACAGAGAGCATTTCCTTCCGTAGCTTATTACAGGTGATAACATCATTACAGCCTTATTTAGATCCACAGTATAGTTGTGACGAGAATGAATGCTGCTTTCTATATTTAACAATTTTAAGACAAACACGTATCTTAACGGGCATAAGTTGTATTTTAATATATATAAATCCTCAATGTCATTGATCAATGGTAAAAGATACTTTAAATTGGAATTAAATGCATCTGTTTCTGTTTCACATGTCTGTGTCTGCTCTTGTGCTCCTCGCAGTATCTGAGTTCATCAGTTCTGAGTCCATAATTAATCAGCTCTGCTGTGTAAGTAGGACTGGTGCCTTTCTCTTATCATCACGTACAGCAACCCACGCCCTCCGGGCCATCGGCGGATTAATGATGAGTGCCCGTGATAGGAGAGCCCCCTCACAAAGGCTTTATTAATTAGCCTTGCACCGACACTGTGGCTGCAGTGTGCAACACATGTTCACTCTAATCGAAACTTTAAAGGTACACGATCGACCTCCTGATCACCCACTGAAATGCACCGCACGATATTAAACCTTGATGCGTGCATGCATTAAGTTAGGGGTGTGTGCAGGAGGGGTGGGTTGGGGGTGAGGGGGGTACACCATTTCCAAATTCGCGAGGCAACTTTCACACATCGCTGACCGATCGGTTATGCTGCACTTTACTAAAGATGCTTATGAATGATTGATCTGACAGGTGGGATCGAGTATGGAACCGTTCAGTAACGATAAAAGAGGGACAGGTGCGGTGAAACGGTCCTAAAACTGTGCAGATGTCACCAAAGTGGAGCCAAAATGAAAGAGAGGGAGATCGGATGTGTCGTACTCACTCGCCCCCCGGTGCGTTAGAGGAGCATCCCGGTCTCTCAGGGCCAGCTCTTCAGATGAGTTCTCCTGGGACAGCGCGCCTTGATCCTCACTATCATTCTTTGCCAAGCTCCAGCCTCCTCACAGCCTCACCTTACTCTTCTTCTTTGACATCACATGTAAAAAAACAGCTGCACGCCAAATTAAATTCGCCTTTAACTGTTGTTTCAGGGTCACAGTCGTCCGTCTCTCTGTATGTAGAGCAGAAGTGACAGCAGCGGATTCCTATTTGAGGGGATGCTGACGCGCTACCAGAGGGGCTCGCCTCCTGCCTTTCTCATCTGGCTCCATCAGCTCTCTGTTAGGCAGCACCATGTGACTGAAACCACTGTCAAGACCGTAAAACACAGTGAAACTGGCATCCGGTGAAGGCTTTCAAAATAAAACATCCATCTACAATTGAAAGCCAAGCTTACTCATGTTGGGCCGAGAAGTCAGGTGGGAAAATGACAGCAGGGTCACAGTTAGGCATAATTCCAAATAAAAAATAAGGAAATAAAAATGTTTTGTGTTTTGTAAATTTTGTAATGTCAGTGCTACCTTTTGCATTATTGAGCCAACAACAATTTGAAATACTTGCATTATGCAGTTATCTGAGAAAAACTAATATTATAGGGATATGTTTTTGTGTATTTTATATACTGTTTTCAACTTTAATTTTTAGCTAAGGTTTTCTAACTCAAACCAAACGCCAGTGACAAGACAATCCCTCGTGCAGCTACGAAGGCTAACGATGGCATGGATGAAATCACTATGACAAAATAAATGACACTGTTTTCTGCTATTTACATGTTTCACAGTCTTCATGTGTGTGAATCGATGTGAAACCACATGCATCTACAGATTTCTGTGCAATAACAATATCAACATGTGCAATAACATATACTATAAACATATATATATTTCCACTGGTATTTATTTTCTGTCTGTTGTATATATTTATTGTCTGCTGTATAATATTTTTTATATTTTATGTATTTTTTATATATTTCTGTGTGCTTGTGTTCTTGTGTCCCTCTGGCTTTACTGCTGCTGTGGCACTGAAATTTCCCCAGTGTGGGACTAATAAAGGAACTCTAAATCTAAATGTTAGCTATCCCCCCATTCAGCCAAGAAAAGTAAGACTTTTCATACAAACAGTGCTTCTGGTGAATATAAGAAGAACCAGAAAATGAATTTAAAGGTTTTGCACATCATACCTGTGCTAAAACACCTTACAATTACGATTACATTCTCTATAGAAACAGGACACACTGTTTCTGTTAGTGTTTAACATGTTGCATGTAGCATTAGCTGGCTGATTGGCCTATCTTAATAGCTGATTTCCTAAACTGTAATTGCAGCTGTAATGTTTTGTTCATGTAAATAGCTTAAATGAGATTTGGTTGTTGTTTCTTATCAAACTGACCTAAGGTGGGTGTGGGACAGGTTGGTGGCTCATGAAAGCCACTGACACACACCAACCTCACACCTGCACCGATCTTCCAGCTTCACTGGTTCAGAGAGCTTTTTGCTCTGATTGCGTTGTCCCTTGTTCCTGTCTAACAGCAGCATCTAGATCATAGACTCTGGATAATAGTGATGATGATAGTGTCACTTTTGCCCACCGTATTGATCAAATTCCGTGGAGAAGTCATAAAATGCAATTTCATGCCATCAAACTAATACTTTGAATTGTAATGTTTTTATTTTGAAAGAAACCCATACAATTTCCTGCATTTTTCCAGCTTATGTCTGGCTTGACTAACCCGTGAAGGCACCCATTCAATTAAAACCGACCTCACAGACGACTGCCTCCAAGCGGCCATCTTTAGAACAACACCAACCTTACAAAAAGGATTCTGGGGACCATTATTTCTTCTCCAATGCATAATCCCATCATAAATTATTGACATGCTCCTCATAATAGCCTCTGTATTTGTTCTTCATTGAGTCTGGAATTTTCTTCATCGCAAAATAGTGAAGAAAAGTCCGATGAGACTCTGCCGCCAAGGGCACATGCATAATCTTAAACTTTTATGAGCGTGGGCCTAAATAAAGAAAGCATTCATATGCTTGTCAGACAGCCAGTGGTGGCTGTAATTTGCAGCAGTGTATGTAGTTTGTGTTGATAAATGTCCTGCAGAGCTGAGGGGAGCTGCTCATTTTGCTGATTTAAGGATAGGTTAAGATTTATTGTTTGCCACAGTGGGTGATGGTTGTACCTATGAAAAATATTCTGTCTTATATCTGTTACCCATTTGAGCTCCCCAGGTAACATACAGTATTTCAGCGTTAATCATGGAATCTTTTGTAATCCTGTAGTATAAGCAAACTACTGTTTCACCACAGTAATATGGAGGATAGCTAGACGTTCGGGCTGTTTTAAGTATAAGAAAGGATACAATCTAGTTTGCTGTCATGTCTCCCCTTGGCCAAACAAATGAGAAATTTGTTGTTAAATAATAGTGAAACACACTTGTCTTGAGTGTGTGTCTGCTAACTCACCAACTCCCAAGACAAGTGACATGAGAAACAGGAGGAAAAAGAAAGCAGAAAGAAAGAGGGAGTGGGAACTAGAAGCGACAGTCTGAGGCGCACTCAAAGAGAGAAAAGCCTTGTCCTTTTGAGGTCCTTTTTCTATTGTTGTCCACTGTGAGCCAGACTCTTGGGTCTCCTCTACAATGCAGGTCCCCTTAGAGCAGCGCACCACTGGCTGTCCTGTCACTTCACATTAGTGTCTTTGTGGAGAACAGCGGCCCCTGAGGGCTTGGGCACACTTGTCATGAAAGAAGAGTTCTGGACACACACACACACACACACACACACACACACACATATGCACAGAGGGAGTCGATGAGGAGGTGTTGGGCAAAATGGGCAAAATGGGAACACAGGGAAAACCTCCATCAAAGCTTCTAATAGAACTATAACAGTGACCTTATTTCAGCCTTGTCTCCCTTCTCTCAGTCTCACCCCCCCCACCCACCAACCCACATGCACACGCAGACATTTTTATGGCACACGTTCAGAAAACATGTTCTCATAAGAAATGCAGTTGTGAATGAGTGAGCTTCATGCATGCAAAAAGTGCAGGACAGCAGCTAAATGTATTCTACTAGCAGCTCTTGCACTTACCGGCTGGGTGTGTAGCAGTAAAACGTCATCTGTTACAAACAAATTGGTTAATGCCACTTGACCACACACAAAAAACAGTTCCTACGTTTAACATCGTGTTGGATCAACTGATGTGTCTGTCTTGACTAACTCACTTTGTGTAGCCAGGCTTCATTTAAACCCACATAACTTCATTTTTATGAATTGTAGCTAAGACTTTTCCAAAGATTACAATTTTTTCCAGCTGAATATGACATAAAACATGTATAAAATGAGAAAAGGACATCTCAAGTACTATGGCCATACAATCACAACATTCTTTTTACACAGTTTAAACACTGTTGAGAAGAATGAATGAAAGGTTTCACATAAAAGTTATTTTTTGACTTTAAAAACAAATTGACACAACTGTTACAACTCAAGGCCCACTGACTAGCTTTTTCCTGAGCTCTCATCATTGTCATGATTTGAGCAGACAACTGAGCACACTTCCAGCTGCTGATTAAAACCGCATGATATAGTAAAAAAGCTACAAAGTGGATCTTGAGTTGGGATTGTTTTGTCAAAAGAAGACACGGCCCATATGTGGAAGTGTCCTAAAACAGGGCTGAACTATATTCTGCACAGTCATAGACCCACAAATGGACAACACTATACTCAGCAGTATGCAACACCTAACTGTGCACAGACTGCATAACCCATTGAGAAATTATCCTAATAAGTCTTATCTAGGACGAGAAAATATGACTAGAATAAATGAACTGTAGCACAAAACTATCAATCATGAGTTGACTTGGACCGAAGAGACCGAGAGAACAGCTGCAGGTGGTGGATATTTGTAAGAGCTACTGATACTCAAGCTGCTTCAAACTGATCACGATGCTTATTTTTTCATGATGAAAGAAAGAAAAGCCCCCCCTTAAAAAATTCCCACTTCGTGCCTGTTCGCAAGCTTCCATAAATACCCCGAGGTTATTTTTGGCGATGGGGGGAGGAGCTCCTCCTGGGCCCGGCTGGACGCAGGTGGGCAGGACGGCGTGGGACGGCGGAGAAGAGAGGGAGAGGAGCGGCACTTTAAAGGAGCAGAGCGGAGGAGTGTGTGATGAAATGAGATGTGAAGTGTTCCCTCACTCAGCCCGCAGACGCGTAAAAGATTCATCAAGCTGGTGAGGAGAGAGAGGTGGGACCTGCCTCCGTGCACTCCGAGAGAGAAGGAGGAGGAGGAAGGAGGAGGTGGAGGGTGACTGATAGAGTTGCTTTTAAGATCTTTTCTATTATAAATCATACCGCACCGTGGCTACCCAGAAAGCAAGAGGAGATCCCAACAAAAGGTCTGCGTGGAGAAAGGGACGGCACGGCAAGGAGGACTTGGAGAGAAGGGGGTGCGGGGAAGGCAGAAGGAGTATTGAAAGTGGATGAAAGGAGTGTATTAAAACTTAACACACTAATAAAAAATAATTTTAATACTAAAATCCGTGCCCAGGATAATTGATACATGACCAAATCTTAATTACTTTAATTGTTCTTTATGGAAACTGTAAAACCCATCAAACCTAGCCATGTTACATATGGGATGAGACGTCTGTCTTGAAAAAATGTGGAAAAGAAAAAAAAAAATCTGGCTTCCATTTTGAAAAATGACCCTGTGCTATAATAATTACCAAGGCTTAAAAATAACACTGCTACCAGACTGTGTTTAATCATATAGACGCAAGGTGGCGCCTGTTCTCCATCAACAGCTGCACCATCAACAGCGGTTCATTTGACCCGCTGCACCTTCTCAACACACGCTCACAGATGTCAGTATAAAACGCTAACATTAGTTAACAAACACCAGATCGACTCCCCAACGCTTCCCTACAAATAAATGCCCGAAAATGCCTTTTAGACTTTATCTGTAATTCTGATTGCTATTCCAAATTTTAATTGGCTTAATAGAGATATACTCGGTCACCATGACGATTAATTGATTAGCTCCGTTTAAACATTTGGAAATTAGCAACCGCGCACTTTCTCGACTGCCACACCACAGACAGCCTCCACCAGCCAGTTTACGCCCTCACTCAGCCACATCCCAGCCCCCCGCCAACCCCACCCCCGCTTGGCTACCCCACCACTACCGACACCACCACCTCCCAGCCCTCCTCCTCCTTTTACACACCGGCTCGCAACCACCCACCCAGTCAGTCACCTCAAGTGCGACCGGCCGGCAGAGAGCGGAGGCAAACAAACAGAGGCAGACCAGCCAGGGCGATCCAGCCGCGTGTTTGGCTCATCAGAGAGACACCGGAGCACAAGAGGAGAATGGGACGCCGGTGCTTGCATCAGGTCTGAGTCTGGTCGGCACGTTGTGAGCTCCTCCGACCTGTTTCCAAGTCCCTTTTTCGACCGGCTCCGAGTCACGTTTTCACCGCTGACACAATGGGCTGCT
This sequence comes from Datnioides undecimradiatus, assembly GCA_008933995.1. Classification (NCBI taxonomy): domain Eukaryota; kingdom Metazoa; phylum Chordata; class Actinopteri; order Lobotiformes; family Datnioididae; genus Datnioides; species Datnioides undecimradiatus. The sequence continues at coordinate 8,312,525 of WARS01000026.1, forward strand.
GCAGCGGACGATGCACTCTCATCTTTATTTGCACTTTGCAGTTGGTGAGTTGAACCACACTTGTTCCCCTCTACTTGTTGTTTTACAAGTTTTTACTCTGCGAGGAAATGATTTCATTATTAGAATGATACGCTCCATATAAATGTCTGTTTTGACTCGGCAACAACCCCGGTTCTGTTGCATTCAGAGTATCACATATTAATTAAACATTGTTTATAATATCTATCATAGAAACATTAGTAAATCCTAAAAGTTCTGTAACTCGCTACAATTACCAGACACACAACAAATAACTTTCCATGTTTTCATTTTCTCTCTTGCTCTCCCTTCACTTGTGTTAAAACTTGTTAAAATCATGTTTGAGTAATCATCCTGAATTGTTGGAATTGGCGCTTTGCAGACATTCTCAGTCAAGTAGTAAGGAGTGCTGTTTATTTCCTTACTGATCCCTGTGGAAATGCACTGTTGTGACAGAGAACATATGGTGCAGTTGGTGTTAGGAAGTCAGTTCCTCTCAGTACTAATAGCCTCAAGTGAGGGGGGAGGGAGTGATGGACAGTACTGGGGTAACTAAATGCCGTGTGATACATGATGAAAGTTCATCACTAAATGTATAGATTTGCTCTTTTGAATATTGTCATGGTGACCTAATATATATATATAACAAATAAAAACAGAGTATCATGTAGTCCTGTGTTAGGCGTCAGTGATTTGTTCAAAGCCCGTTTCTGTATTTCAGATTAATGTCCATAGTCGATGTTTGTAGTGTAAAACATCTAAGGCGTCTGCTAATGCACACATTTCTTCTTTGATCTTAAGATTTGAGGAATTTGTTCATTGCCAGATCTCAAACCATCTTGGGAAGTGTTGATCCACAAAACACAGCGGATGCAGAGACTCGTAGCTCATTGGAGCATTTCAGTTCTGATCAGTGATCTTGACATTTTACTGATGGTATCCGTGCGGTCTCAGACGATGCTTCCCATTGACTCACAGGCCAGCTTGCCTTTGCCACTATCCATGAGTGGAGTTTACTTGACAGGGTGTGACAAGGTTATTTATGGTGGTATTAAAAACCCGTGCTTGCTCACACCGTTAGCCCCCTCTGAGTAAATGTCACTTTTAACAGCTAAGGGAGCAATAAAATCTTCTCCAGACAACGAGTCAAATGAGAAGGTTCTGATGTATTGTGTCATGCGTGAGGGAGTCCAGAAACAAAGAAAAATGGCACGCAGAACAAAAGAAAAGCAAATGATGGGTAGTCACAGGTTGGTTTCATCCATAACAGTGATAAAAAGAAACCTCAGTTTCATATGACTAACGCAATAAATAATTCTCGCCCCTGCCATAATACAGTAATGCTGTGTTCTCCCGATCCAACACCTTATGACCCCCTCAAAGTTCTCCCTCAACGTGACAGGTTTCTTGGTGTTGCCCAGACAGGTACACATTGTCTGTGTTTACACTCTTACAAATATGAGGGGTTTTAATCTGTAACTGACTTTACATGCTTTTTCAGAGCAAAGAGTTTAAGACAAGCTGTCATTCTGCCTTTTGGCCTTAGTATCCTGCTGCCCTTTTCACACTTCATTCTCAAAATTAATAGAGTGTTGGTGTGTGTTTGTTGGTGACACTTGTATATACGTCAGGTTTCAGCTCTGGAAATTCATTAGATAATGGAGGAATAGGGAACTTGGGACTTGCTTGCATGTGTCTACGTGGTTTAGGTTACAGCGGCCTCAGTATTTGCTCCCTTAGTGAAATCGGGTCTCGCTCTCTAACGACACCTACACTCACACACAAATGCACTGAGCTATGAACCCACCTTGAGGGACACACCTGTTTTCCCTTCTCAGACTTCGGACCTCTTTGCCTCATTAGAGAGAAGGAGGTCGACCATTTGTTAAGGGGTTTATAAAGCTGTCAGCGGGCTGCCTAAAAAGTCCCTGAAGACTCCTGGAAACAGCTTTATTTTCCCCTGGCACTATTTCTGGATGACCTGACACTTCCTGTGTGCAGAAACACACACACACACACACACACACACACACACACCTGCAACTTCTGATGAGTTTAACCTGCAAAGAGGGGTTACATTAAACCCTGCATGACCTTTCGAAAAGGTCATCAGGTTGTGGGCGTGCGTGTTTGTGTGTGTTGTATGTGCTCACATGAATATACATGTGCGCATGTGTGTGCAGCAGCACAAGCCCCCGTCTACAATCTCCCCTGGCTGAAACCTATGCATTGACAATGAGCCAGGTTATTCCCAGTCCATTACAGGGTAAAACTACCATTAACAAAACAACATACTCTGCTCCTCAGATGTAAAAATAGCCCTTGTGAACCGCTGTGTGTGCTAATTAGCCAAGCAGAGTGCTTTGATCAAACCTCTTTTGGCATCTCGGCCATCCCCTAATTGAATTGTGGTACGCTTTCCTCATCAACAGGCCGAGCGGTGGGACTCATCTCTCTGGGACAGAAGGCAACAGATAATGAGCCTGTATTGATCGAAACGCCTCTGTTCCCTCTTCCCTCTGCAGCCTAACTATTCCAGACAGTAGGCCTGGATCGTTGTCAGAACCCCGATCAGCCCCAGAGAATGGCAAGCACTGGCAGGAAGCCCCGTCTGTCTAATGATTTGTTTGTACTCTGAGACACAGGCAAGCTCGTTTTTGTCTCAACGGGTTGGTTGTTTGAGGTGTTGACCTAAAGCTGACCTGCTGTGGAAGCGTTTTGATTGGTCAGATATGGGACCTGGTCCAGACATATTGTGAATGTCAGTGACTGGCCATGAGGAGGGACGTTGGTCTGAATGGAGTTGATGGTTTATGCTGCACCTCGCGGGTGATTGATGAAGGAGGCCTCTACATTGGTCACGGTGGTTTTTCAGGAAAGGGCAGACGGGTAGACACGCACACATAATCACACTGAACAAGGGTAATGAGTTCGGATTTGAACGTTGACCCTGACAGAGCCTGGCCATAACTGCGCTGGCAGCACTGACGGATGCAACCTGACCGAGACACAGACACTATTTCATGCACCCCTCTTCACACTCAGACACACCCACAGACACAGCTGTGCATTTTGAACTGTGAGTTATAGGTTAGTAGGTCTAGTGTTGGGTAAAAATTACAGCCTTTGTGTGAGGGAAGGAAGTGCAGCTCGGTGGGCCTCTGACAAGATGAAAGAAATGAAAGAAAAGGCTGGAAGGGGTTTTATTTGATCACAAGAAGGAAAAGGTGTCCATGTTGTCACCGTGAATGGATTTAATTGTGTCTATATAGGAAAAAGGCTTTCAGTGAAGTGATCCACAGAGCATCATTCAGTACCACGCAGACGTTCTACCTCATCTACACCCTTGAAAACTACAGTCTACAGAATACACACAAGAACTTTATATATATATGTGTGTGTGTGTGTGTAATATCTTGCATCACACTGCCCACTTTTCCTCTGCTCTTTTGATGACATAGCTAGAGACTATACTAACTTTGTAGTGAAGGCTTCAGAGAAGAAGAACTGGGTTCAACCAAAGTGCTTCCAAGAAAGTTTTAGCAGAGAAGCAGAGCGCCTCCTCCTGAAGAGTGTTATCTCTAAAGGCATGACATTATCCCTTGGCAGGCATCACGTCATCTCCCACACATTACAAAGGATTTAGGCTGTTTTTTCCTCTTTCCACTGCTAACTTATTTGCTTTATGAAAGCAGTAACATTCAAATTTTCCGATTGAATATTCATGAGCTAGGAGATGCTGGCTGTGCCTCTCCTACCTCACTGATCTTCATGGGCATGTGTGCTGACAGCCACGCACATACGCAAGGTCTCTGTCCATAGTTTTGATATTAATGCATCAAGCAGGTGTAATTTAGGATAATCACAGTTGTGAGGGGAAATTGCATGTAAATAAAACATTGAAACATTGAAAGCCAAGAGATATAATCCTGGTCTGTCTTGCCAGAGTCCCAGAAGAGGTGATATATCAAAACCTGGTAACTAATGAAATATGAAAGCAGTTCTTGGCAAGAGCAGGAAGATTTCAATTTCATCAGTTACAGATGCTGCGAACATCTGTTTAGGGTATCTCTTTTGGTAGGTGTTTTGTTGAGCGTATGTGTGTAACTTCTTTAGTGTCTGTGTGAGCGTGGAGTCTGGTGTGATCAATGATAATGAACTGTATTTCCTTGGCACTGCCAGGTTGATGGAGGAGATAGGCCAGCGGGAATAGAGTGTACGGTCACAGCTCTTTTATCTCTCTGTTTCTTTCCCCTCGTCTTCTCCTCTCTGGGCCTGCTATTAAGTTCTCATGAAACCTCTCTGGACTCTGATTCATATCATCGTGAGCAGAAACACATTTTTTTTTTTACAATTTGCTTTGATTGCAGAGATGGCGTAAAGCAAGATAATATCCCTATCTGATATCCCATGCAGATACAAAAGTTGGTGTCACAGAGTGCTTTACAAAGATGGGCTCCCAGTAAACTAGGTGTACTCACTCAAATGCCAAAAGCAACATATATTTGTTGGCTTACTACCTAATTGATTATTTTGTAAAGTATTTTTAAATGGAGCTTTACCAGTATTTACCCAGGGTTATCACTATAAATGTACACAATGATGACGGTATTCATCAGATGTAGACTGGAGGTGAGGTTGCAATCCCCTCTGCAGAACCACTGATCGACACTATGAAGCCAAATTATAGCTTAAAATTGCATCACAAATACAGAAATAATCACTCAAAGCAGCAATGGTTGCTAATGTTTAATGGGATGTTCTATTCAAAGGATGTTCTTGTTTGGGCTGTACTCAAACGTTCAGTTCATGTATTTAATTTCCTGCAATTGAACAAAAAGTGACATCCCAAGTTCTTATTTTATATATCTATAATATATAAAGGGTCCAACACTGTCCATCATCACTAACATTACTAAGAGTAACTAGGCTAGCAGCTCCAAACATTTATTTATGTATTTAACAATAATCTAGATATTGAGAAACACAAAGCAATGAAAGCTATGTTGAATCGATATACTGAATCAATATGATGTAAGTTGTGGGGTGGTCTACTGGTTTTCTTTTCAGTGACATGGTGAAAGAGGGCAGGAGACTCTAACAGTATGTGATTGTGGGTCACTGAAGATCCAGCAGTTCACGTGAAAGTCTTGATCCTGTCTTACACTGCGTCTGTGCCCTTATCATTTTATTTTTGAAGGCCATGCAGGTCGCCATAATTAGGTACAGGGTGTGTGTGTGTGTGTGTGTGTGTGTGTTCGTGTTCAAGAGGGTTGTGCTTGTGCTGTCAAACGAACCCCTGGTGTTCAGTGCTGATTGTGGTCTTGACCCAGACTGTGTTGATTGCTCTGCCTGAGCAGCCCTCGTCCACAGAAGAGCCGACCCTGACAGGCCCTGCCATCCTTGGCTGCAATGACCAACCCTATCAAAAAAAAAAAAAAAAGATGATTAAACAAGAACCTACAGTGTTTGAGAAAATGTGTGTGTTTGTGCGTGTTGTAGGTCACAAGGCAAGGTGACTGCTTAATAAATTCACACTCACACCTCAGACTTTTTGGAGCTCCCTCCAGTGTGTCATCATCTCACCTGAGAGCCCAGTGCAATGTGGGTACTCAGGAATGAGAAGCAGTGCTTGAATGTGTAATGAATGCTCAGGCTCCACCCCTAACATGTTTCTTGTGGTGTAACACAACAAGGCTTTGTCTTTTCTACCTCTCCCATCCCACCCGCTTCCCCATTTTCTCCCCTTGCTGTGAATATGCTTGAATTATTGATTACCATCTGATTTATCAGCAGGGCCAGAGCCACCGGAGATTTGGGAAGGATACAGATGGAGAGGTGAAGGGATGTAGATGTAGCTGGTGGGGAGTGGGGGGTGGGGATGGGCGGTGGTTCGACCTCTCACACTGGGCCAATTATGAGCATGACCCTAGAGACCTGAGATCTCTATGTTTAGCTTTTCCTTTTCCCTCTCTTTCCTTTTCCTACTATCTCCATCCCTCATTCAGGTGCACTGTTACCACGGAGACCATTATGTATAAAACAAGATGCTTAAGAGCCTGCAGGAAATAAAAACCAACCTGTCAAAAGGAGACTTGGGAATTTATGATGCAAATGTGAGTTAGCGTGCTGAGGAGAGAGACGGGTGCTGGTAGAAGACCTCGGGGGGGTTGGGCTGCATGGAAGACGGGGCTCAGAACACATCCTGCTCTCGGGACAACTGTCACTCTAAAGATAGGTCTACTTACATATATAGCCTTTAACCTCACCACAAAAACGACCCGCCCAAAATGCATCATTTGAACGATTCAGATACTGCTGAGTGGTCTGCTTGGAACCAACTTCAAATGAAATGTGCTTGTTTTATATATTTGTCTAAGGCCGCTTGTTAAACAGAGATTAAACCAGCTACATTTTATGTTAATTGAGAAGAGGTGCTGACCTTTCTCTTGTTTCTCGACCTTCCCCAGAGTTTGGAGTCACTGCCCTTGCTGTGTGCATGTTGGTTTATAATAATATGTGTGTTCTTGGGGGAAAAAAACCCATCTCCTCTTTGTCCCTGGTGGCCCTTTTTACAACTGTTCGCCATTTTAATGTCTTCAATTTAACAGACCATTAATTATGTGGTCATAGCGAAAACCTTGGGCTGGCAAACGTGAGCGTGTGGATGTGCCCATCCATGCAGGGGCATGTGTGAGTGCATCTGTGTGTGTGTGTTCCACATCAGTGACACTGCAATATTAAGCTATAATGGAGATAAAAGTAGAACTATTTGCAAGCCCATTTCTCTCTTTCCATTCCAACGATTCCAGTGGTGTCATTTGTTATAGTGTGGCATCGAATAAATTGCTTTGGGAGCACCACAGCTGGGATGACTATCTTGACAGATCACATTCAGTTGAATGGCTGCAAAGCATATTCGTCTCACTCAAATCTCCCTACTGTTTTGGGCATTCTGTTCTTGTTTTACAAGCGGCTGATGACTTCACGGATGTTTTTGCTCTAATTGTGTTTGTGATCAAACGGTCGGACAGCAGGGATGCACACAGCATAACTTCCTCTACTGGTGGATGAAAGATTAAGAGTGATGGTATTATGATGAAAAGAGCAACATTACTGACTCAATTATGGAAAGTAGAGCTGGAGGGTACAAACTGCTGACAGCTGTTTGCTGTTCTTGACTGCGTATACTTGATGAGAATTTCCTCTGTCGCAGCTAAATTGCCTACTTGTTAATTGGGGCGAAACCTAAACAGTTTTTTGTTAGATCTGGGACATTGGGTTGCAGAAAGGGAGACGGGATTGGCTGGTTTAAGCTGCTCTCATTTCGTCACTTTCCCTTCCATCCTATCCATTGTTAGTGCGTTTGGGTTTTATCCAGCGCTGTTTTCTTGTCCTGCTTTTCTTCTGTCGGCTCCTCTGCGGAATCAAAGTATCTGTGTGCGTGTGGTGCAGTCTGCTGTCTCATCTCTCATTTTCCATATGACACCCACACAATAAACAACAAATTTGGAGCCACAAGAAAAGGAGACAAAACCTTGCAAGTGACATTAATCCCTTGGGTTGAGGCTGAAATCACAACAACCGGTGCTGCTGCATTCCTCTTCAAGTCGCTGCAGCAAAGTCTAAATTAGCCTCTAATAATCCAAACATTGCTGCCACCTTTGCAGATAAACTTAAAAGAAATCTTGGCTGACGGCAAAGTGGAGGAAGAGAGATAAAGGGAGGAAGGGAAACTGAGCGAGATAAGCGTTTTACAAGCGATACCAGCCATGTGAGGAAGGATGTTTGCTGTCAGTGTATGAATTTGGGTCATATCTCAGTGAACCTGGCTTCATCGTCAAGTCAGCGTGTTGATTTTTGTGCTAAAATCCTTTAAAATGCTGTCTAGTCACTTCTGTACAGGCTGCCGTTATTGAGAAAGTGAGAATTGTAGCAGAGTAGACACTGACAGACGTGAGAGAGGTGAACTGAATCCCGGCTTAAATTACTGATCTGGAAGTGGCTGTCATATTTACGTTATATACAAACACATTCAAGTACGTGACTGAATACAGGATAATTTAAATGTAAATAAATGTAATATATGGTGTTATTTTTGAATACAGTGTGGCTCAGTGCTGTAATGTACCAACAAAAAAATAAATAAACAGTGTAAGACTTAAATAAAAAAACTGTTGTTTGTCTATCAGCAAATATTCTGCTACTCATTCAGTCTATTTTAGACACTTTCCCTCGACACAGTGGGTAAAAAAAACAGCTGTTACTAATAACATTAACAATGACTCTGTCCCAGAAACTATCCTGTAAAAAATCCTGTAACCGGAGTAGCTGAATGGGTTTTAGCCATTGTTTGATTTTATTATTACACCTGTGCTTTTCCTACTTTTTGTTGATGACAAAGGGATGTAGCTTTTCTTTTTGGCAATAAGATTAATGTGAAATTGTCTTGAAGGGTGGAAGCAAAATACCAGTTTTATGATAAACAGTCACATGAAAACTGACAATTATTATACCATCTTCATTTTCTTATCTATGTTATTGAATTCTGCTGCAATTTGTGTTGTTAAAAAATATTTGGATTTCAAGTTGATTTACGTCTGTCCGGACCAAATATTTTTATTTATATATATTTTGTGAAATTGTAGTGAAGCATTTGCACAAGATTTTCTGAGCCAGTTATTGCACTGTGAAAACCTCATCTGTTTCAACCCCATTAAGCTGTTTCCTTTCCCTCGACAATTAGAAATATGTAAACTTCACACAATGTAGTCTGAAACTGTAATGCAGTCAGACACTCATGCGTTCTGCGCATTATTTCTAGTTGAGGGACTAATTGCAAAACCAAGTTTGCAAAGCACTAAGGCCCACAATCAATGTCTGTCTTTACTTTGACTTATTAATGAGTCATATCAAAGTGTCACGTACAGGGATGGTAATATTTTGATATGTCTGTACTCCAGCTTGACTTTTAGGAAACCAGATTACAGATAGAGATAGAAAAAGGAGAACACAGTTTTTTAGAGTGGGACATCTTAAACCACTATAAGAGGGCCAGTCTACAGACCAGACCAGGACAAGGACTCTAATTTGGTCTGAACATTTTATACAGAGAAGCAAGAGCTTTATTGAACTGATGGAGTCCAGATTAACTAAACTCAACTGTACTGAGCTGAAAATGATTTCGGTCTCCAGTTTGGAGCATGTTTATAGTTTAATCTGAAAGTGAGCCACAGTTACAGAGGGACCATTACAACGCAACACAAACACAAAAGTTTAAAGTTGATTGCCAGTGTCCAGAGGGAGACTCAGTTCAAAGCAATGGCTTTTATTATATTTCTTTCAGTGGGACGGATTTGTGTGTTGTGTGCGTTCCCGGTAGCACTAAGAGATTAGCATGTTATTAGCTCTAAGAGCACTGGAAGTTTAACATATTTTATCTTAAATAAAGAGCTCTTTCATTCACAGGCTTTCAATAATCACTTTGAGAAAAAAAACAAAAAAACAACACAGAGCTACAGTGTGCACTTCACTCAGTGTCTGTTTAGCACCACTACCTAAAACAAGTGGTACTTAGAGATGTACAAAGGGACTAGCTGCTGTGTTTCTCTGTGCAGACCATATTTCAAACAGTGGAGAAGAAAGTGGCTTATGAAGGCACCCTACCTCTTAATCCCTGTCTCAGCTCTGTTAGACCAGGCACCACCAAGGGCTATCTATCTATCCAACCCTCCATGTACCCAATGAAAGCCACACACATACACATGCACACACATACACAAACGCCATTGCACCCATACTGAGATTGGCACCATTAGTTACACAAGGACCAGGCAGGCACCAGAGTATAATGACTTTACCCGGGCGAGAGGTGAAAAATTGGATTGGAGAAAGTTTTTGAGAAGTACTTTACTGCCTGCTGGGAGTCACAGAGTAAAGACAAGCCAGGGCAAAGCATGGCACATAAAAAAAAAAAACCCCAAAAAACTCCAGCCTCTGACTCATGGCTTCTGTCTGCCTCTCTCTTTATTTAGATTTTCAATAGAAGAGTTGTTTTGATTTCACTCTTGATAGTAGTTGCTGACAGTAACACTTGTTCTGTGAGTGTCTTTACAGCCCTCAAATGGCTTCTTTCTTAGTTTAATACACTCACTACTGAAGGTGGTGGGAGCATCAGCAAGACAGACATGTCCATCCCCATAGTTGGACAGCTCTTTTTGGTTTGTGGTCTCATAAAATGAATCCATGTAAAAGTGCTACTACTCAACAAGGGTTACGTACATCTCAGAGGTCTACACAGGTCACAGAATAATTGATTTATATGCTTGTTTATTGAAATATTTGGAAGTATTTTGACCTCCTGCACAGACCATGAAAGTTTACATAAGCATAAAGAACATCATTTTTAATTATCTGCCCACTTTAATATTTGTGAATCTAAATCAAAGCGTAAATCTTTTACACTTGCCAGTAGCTTCTTAAAATATTTGCTCAAGCAGTGAGGATGACATCAGGTCCATTCAGGTCCTTTTGAGCGTTAGACATGTTGACACACGAGCCTGACAGGTGTGACGGTAAACCCTATGAGTGACCTGATTAGACTGTGGAAGTATAAGTTGAACCCTGTGTGACTCTGAGCCAAGGCCAGGTCTTGGTTCCTTGGAACCAAGTGAACCTGCGCGAACCTGTAATATTTCTACTGATTTTCATCAGTTCATCCAAAGGCTATTAATCTCCTCCTCTGTCTGCTTCATCTTAATTCTGTTTGGAGCCTTGAAGAGGTGTATTCTTCAAGTGGTGTAAAAATATATATATGTATGAAGAAAAAAAGTCTAATAATTTATTGTGTGTAGCTGAAATGTTTTTCAGATTTTCTCTCTTGTTAACCATCTCCCGACCTGCCAGAATTGTGTTGCATTCCCCTGGGGGGATCTAGAAAGCCAAATATAGAAACAGTGTTTTATGTGGCTATGTAAGCACTCATACAACCGGAGTTACTACAAGGTTATTTTCACATTTGTGAGGGAAACAAAATCATCTGTTCTATGTTAAAACTGTTTCAAGAGAAAAAGAAGGAGCCATGAATCAGAGGCTGGTTGGCTGGGTTTATGATGTGCCGTGTTTTGCCCTGGCAGCTTCTCCCAGTGACTCCAAGCAAGCAGTAAAGTATATCTGCCAGTTGGAGTGCAAAACACGTATGAACTGGTACAGAACTGGTAATTTGGATATTGCATACAAATTGCCTCCTCTTCTCTCTGAATCTGATCGCTTTTATCAGGCTTGGCTTCATTGGCGAATGTGCTTTTGTACATCTAAGTATAAACAACCCATTAGCGAAGCCATTGAAATTAAAAAAAAAAAAGAAAGAGATAACATGGGAGCAGCGATCCTCTGCTTCACCCCTTACATCTCCTGCCACTCCTCAATGTCATCCTTCTGCCTGACTGCGTGAGTCAGAGTTATATGCTTGAACATAGAGGCGACTGACTCATGCAGCCTCAAGTCACACAGAATGGGCTAACACACACACACACACACACACAGACACGCAAACAGACAGAGTCACACAGCTTTTCAAAGCCACAGATTCTGATGACACATTCGGTAACATGTTATCAGAGGACATTTCAGAGAGGGCGAGCACAGAAAGAGAAGCGCTGATGTGATGTATAGTATCTGGAGGCTAAGGTAAATGAGAGGGTCACCAGTCGTCCCCCCTCCCCGTCCTCTTGCTTTTGGGTAGGAGGTGCAGGTGTTGCCAGGTCCTCTCTCTCTTTCACGCCTAACCCCTCATCAGAAGTGTGTCCTGCCACTGCATACCACAGATTTGTGACAACACCGTTGAGTTATTAATCATAAACAACTGTCAGGCCGCCTTGGCACATGTGCCACATTTCCTTTTGAAATCCCAGTTCGATACACAGGCAAAGCAAACAGTTTCTCATGCATTTCAGCCACTTATCTCGAGCACACACGCATATCTTAATTAGCTATCAAATGATGCAGATCAAACGTCCCCCCTCAGACACGTTCACTCTGATCCTCTCGTCACTCTTTCATGTGTGAGCTCACTTTGCTGTCTTCTTCCTCGTAGCGTGTCAAAGAAAGTGGTGGTGATTGAAATGTTTTGGGACTTTGATATTCTCAATTTGTGTGCTTAGGGAAAGGGAGGATTACAGAGTAATGTGGTGTCCGCTGTTTTCTTAATTGCTTTGTTTGTGCACACCTCTTGAAACCGAAAGAATACACACAAGCTAGCATCATTCAACAGAAGCAGCAGGATTGAGGTCTACGATCCTTGTTAATAACCTGGTGTCATATGCCTGAAGGAGAGAGTAATTGATGGTTTCAGAGAGCTGGGAATAGAGAGAGACACTAGAGTGAAAAGAGAGAAGCGTGGAGCAAACAAAGGATGGGCAGTCGTGAAGGTGAGAGAGGGGCTTGTTGCATCCTGCTGTCGTACCCACCCCTTAATTGCTTAGTATTTATGGTGGGAGGAGTGGTATGTGTGGGCAACATGCTTCTCCACATATACACACCCAAAACCAGAATACACACTAAGAGATTCCGTCACCCTAGAGGGAGTCATTTGTGCTTGCAGGAGGTCGGTGAGAGGCTTTTACGGGCCGTTATGTAGCCGGCTCACTGTTCCTGGAAGAGCGTTGGTATCTTTTGATCAAATTCTAGCCCACTCTCCAGTAACCTCCTTCCTATGAATTGTGGGCTAATTGTGCCATATGGGTTTGTGTGATTTGTGTGTGTGTGTGTGTGTGTGTGTGTGCGCGCGCCTGCATGTGTGTCTGGGTGGGCAGAGACCTCTCCATCCTTGATTGATTGTTGTCATCTCAGTGGATTATTGAGTTAGCAGCGAACGTGATAGGCTTACTACAGCATCTCAGAGGAGAGAGTAAACACGTGCATACACATGTATGCACACAGACACACACACACACACGTAGACACACACACACACATCCTATATGCCTATACACTTTTTTAATTCAATGACTGGTGGAAATATTTCAAGGGAAGGGTCCATGGTCGTGTGTAATGAATACATCAAGGGAGCTTAAGTATGTGTCTTGGATTGATGAAGGTTCATACTCATTAGCGTGACCGTTGCCCTGTGCTGGGGCAGCAGTCCATGTAGGAATGCATGTGTGCAGAGGACATTTTGTGTTTGTGTGTGTGGTGCTGGGAATGCTTACAAAAGGAGATAAGAAGGAAACAAATGACAAACGTTACAGATTTTAAACTTGTTGCACCAAACATCAACATTGTTCTTCACAAATCCGGTTTACATTCATATCATGCCAAAGATATTTTACAGTTAATTCTGTCATTCAGTCAAATTTCATTTTGCTGATTAGGTGAAGAAAAGATGTTAAATGAGCATCCCCACACATTAAAATGTCTTCATTCTTTTTGTACTGAGTACACCCAGATAAGACCCCAAGGCTATTTGCGTTCATCCAGCCAAATAGAATAAAAGCTGTTTAACAGATTTTGCAGTCTTTGGATCTCTCTTTTTCCCCACCAGGATTACCAGAGGACATTCTCAGAGTTCAGCTCCACCATCTTCAACAGCTGCACTCTATCTTCTTTCTGATATTGTGCATCAGATGGTACAGTGTACAGATGTACAGTATGCTGTGTGCTTTTAGGTCACTCTGTAGGTGTGGCTGCCTGCTACCAAGGCTGCCATTTCTAACTGACTTAATTTAAGCAGACTGTGGGTGAATGTATCAGTATGCTAACACGATGCTTCTCTACCCTGCCTTTATTTCTTATGGATGGCAAAGAGGCACAATATTAGTGTGATCACCTGGGTGTTTCACTGATGCTCATTGGAGCTGGAGCCATAAACAGGTGTGAGTGACAGAGTTACACAGAGTATTAGTGATAGTTGTTTCTTGCGTGTGTGTTTTTGTTGTTTATTGCTTTTTCTTTGATGTATGTGAATAAAAACTCAATTGAACTGATGCAGATTCTTTACGTGTCTTTATGTGTCAGGTTTCCAGATGGCTGCCTTTCTAATGATAATGTCTGCGTCTATTCAGCTGAAGATATACTCATTAATATTATTGATCAAGTGTAAAATTGCCTTTCTCATGCATTTGTCCTCCTCCCTATATGATTGGATCAGGATGTGTGACTTGATTCTCATTAACGTTACACCCTTTGTCTTATACTTTCATAAAATGCTGTGGAATCATCTCTGATGTTTGTGCAGGCATGCGTTTAAAAAGCCATTACTGATGAATAACTCCCAAAATGTTGTCGGTTCAAAAGGGTCAGTCCTGTATGCTCCCCGGGTGATTTAACTGCAGCCTAGCTGCACCTCATCTTTGCTGACATCCTCCTGCACAGGTTTTATTAAGCTTCCTAACCATGACCCAAAGCCAACCAAGATGTACGACTCTTTTGACTTTATTAATTTCCTTCAGTCCTGTTATCCAGGCTATAGACAGGGGTTATTAAGAGGGAGGGAGCTCAGTCGTTCTATGTTAGAATTTGTCTGTCCTGATTTTCTTTGTATTTTCTCACATCTCCGTTTTTCTGTATTTCCTTTTTTCTTAATATTCTTCCCATCCATCTCAATTTTGTTTCCCAGACATTATTCATTCTCTTTCTTCTACTCCTTCCACTAGACTAAGCTTTATCTTTCTGAGCTGTTCCCTGACTTTGGTATGATAATGCCTGGTGCAGGTCGCAGTTCAGTCACCTCGCCCTCTGTCGCTTCACACCCTGTCTGTGGAGTTATTGCCCTCGCCCTCTATGCAAAGGAGTGTTCATTTTTAATTATCACTCAGTGTTTGATCATCTCCCTCCCCTGCCTGTCACAATGTCTCATCGGGTTGCTGGTAACATTTCCATTACATTAAGAAGCGCAGCCAAGGCTTTGTGTGTGTGTGTGTGTGTTTGCGTGAATGTGCTCGGTGGTGCGTTCCTATCACTGCAGCAGAGACGAGATTCTTCCCTCCCTCATCCATCTTCAAGCGCTTGGCTGGAAATGACATGTCGACACACAGCGAAACACATCGTTGCTTGAGACACAAACACACACTTACACAAATCTACACACACAAACACACACACACACAGAGTGGGAATGGAATTGGATTGGCAATGGAATTCTAATTAAATGGATCACATGCCCCCCTCCTCGTATTTTCCCCCAAATGGCATGCTAATTGAGTTGATGCAAATAGGAACTTGCAGTCTTAAAGGTTCAAATTGCTTTATTTTGTTTTGTCACACAAAATGTTGCATGCACAGAGCTCTGGTAGTGGGATGGGAGTAAGCAAACACAAAATAAGGGCATCATGAATGAGTAAATCATCTTTATGTATAAAAGAATTGTCTTTAAATCACTGTGACTGTAGGAGGCGAAAGGTTGGGCCTGTATGGGGAAAAACTGTGGAATTTCTCTTTTCATTTGGAGAGACTTTGTGTGTTATGTGTGCGTGTGCATGTGCAGACGTTGCATGTGAGCACTTTTTTTTTTTTTTAAATAAGCACCTAAGCTCACTGTGGTGGTATTATTAAGGAAGGCACTTGCCTCCCATAAAGTTCCCAGAGCTTTCTCCCTCCTGGAGGCCATTGGCAGGAGGGCTGGAAATGGTGAGCTTCTCTTTAGCTCGGCAGGGGTTGAATCGATAAATCTGTCACTGTTTATTTTATAAAAACTTCCAGTCTTCACCTCTGGGCGCTCCCACTGTCGGAGGCTAAACACTCAAGCCGTTTCATGTCGCCCTTCTCAATGAAGGGTTCTTGGCCATTGGCTGTGAGGTGAAAATATATTGTCTTCATAAGCTATGAGTGGTACATGACCAAGTTGCCAGTTTGTATTTGCAGACTGCCATTTTTCTGGGGCAGTTTCATTCACTGTGTACCTTTGGCAACCCTAGAAAGTTCATTGCAGCTCACTGACGCAACAGGAAAGACTGTTTACCTCTAGAACATGTCAAACTGTTAACATTTGTCTCTTTCGTTCTTGTTTTTTGTCTTTTGCCCTTTTAGGTTTTGGCTTTAGAAAGACAGGTCTTTGACTTCCTGGGTTACCAGTGGGCCCCGATCCTTGCCAACTTCTTCCACATCATCATCGTCATCCTCGGCCTCTTTGGCACCATCCAGTACCGACCGCGGTACATCGTGGTGGTGAGTACATACAACTGAAGACAAGTAGTTCATGTGGAACCTTGTACAGTCTAACTCATAATCCTATTCTTCACGGTTTTTGTTAAGCAGTGTCACATCACTTTGCATTAGTCCTCTGCCTGTACATCTGACAGGGGACGTTGTTGCCTTTCCTCTCTAACAGCAAAGTGTGCTGCACTCTCTTGTGCATTGTGCGACACCCTTAAATCACTCTAATCCCATGGTAATTAGGGCTAATTAAATGGGGTGGGGGTGTTGGGGGGGAGGCTAAGGAGCTCATCAGATTTATACTGAGCATTGAGTTTCTGGACAGAGAAGGTCATTCTTTGAAACACAGTGCACAGCACGTGCTGCCTGACTCATTTTGTTCGAAAGCGCCACTGTGACACTTTTGTGCTCTTCAGTTTTTATTTTAAACCATAATGTTCATTTTTGGCATTAAAAGCCTATTTTGAGCAGCAGTAGTGGAAGCACAGATGGCGACGTTAATGACAGGAAAAGATTGGGGGAGCAACAAAGAGACAGAGGAAAAGAGAGTAAATAAAGAGAGACAGGGGAGATGTAGAAGGATAAACTGGAGCCACACAGGATAAGATTAAGAAACAGAGGAAGCAGGAATCGAAGAAGGGGAATGAGGGGAAGTTAGAGCTATTGTCTGGTGTCAAGTGGAACATGGGAGAGAGCAAGCTAAGGGGTTTCGTGATCCAACATGTATGTGTTTTACAAAGGTGCCGTTTTGCCCTCCGCTCTTCCCCTGACGCCTCTGACATTTTAAACACTCACTTCATCGTGAGTCAGAAGGTTTCACAACCTTCACAATGACGACTCTCTCTCTCTGACAGTGAATACCACTCAGTGTCTGTCAACAGTTGGCTGTCTGACTGTACAATTTTATAAATGGTTGAAGTCGTGAACTTAATTTAGCCTCGGCTGTTTAAAAACCCACAGCTCCCTCAGGGCTTAAATAGACTTACTGAACTTACTGGCACATTTTTTTCTTTTTAAAAAGTAAGGTCTTGCATACAAATATGTTTGTATGGCATCTCTAGGTGTATAGAGAATGTTGTGTGTGCAGGAGGACCATTTTATTCAGTGGCAGCCATATCCTCTACTGTTCACCTCATCTAGTTTCCATGGAGCTAATCTGTCTGTGTCTCTGCCCTCCAGTATACAGTATGGGCCGCTCTGTGGGTGGCCTGGAACGTCTTCATCATCTGTTTCTACCTGGACGTAGGAGGCCTGTCCAAGGTGAGACTTTCACAATTTTAGTTGGTTGTTTGTTCCAAATCTTTCGTCATTCCTTCGTCAGCCAAGTCTGGTGGCTTTTTGTTTCCACTGTGATGAATGTTCTTTCCTCTCTAAGGTCATGGTTGCAGGCTGGTAGGGGAGTTGAGACTGATTTATATTCCTATGTCCAAGAGTTGCACCACCTACGCCGTAGGTGTCTTTTCAGGCAGGTTGTGAACCTCGTCAAAGCTGACGTATGCTTGGAGCCATGGCCACAGAAAATACTTGTTTCTGATTGGTTGGTGTTTTTTCTGTTAAGAGCCTGAGGATGAATACAGGTTGAGGGTAGAAACTCACTTGTAAACCTGTACAAGAACACTGTCAATGAGAAATGTATTTCACTATTTAAACACCTTTTTCTGAGAAATATGAGATTCATTTTTTCCTAAAGCATGCGACATAACTTATTTCACACTAGAGTTTCAAGACTGATTAACATTCATGCAGGTCAACTTAATCTTTCAAAGGTCGTATGTGCAAACAGCGATCACCTCAAACATCTCTGCTTTCACCATCAGTAAGAATCTGTTCAGGTGTCATCACTAGAGAGCTAACACATAAAACAGCTGTTGGATTAATCATTTTAGTTAACAATGTTGTCACTTCTAACCTGCACATTTCCACGTCAATACCTAGTTGCTATAGCTGCTACTACTTGCTAACTCTTGGTGGTAAAACATTAATGCATCCATCGATTTTGAGCAGGCTTTTCCAAATGTCCATTTTCTCAGCATTGTTTTCCAGCTCCTATTGTGGGATCCCAAAACCCTCTCAGGCCAGTGAAATATATAAACCCTCCAGCAAGTTCTGGGTCTACCCTGGTGTATTTTCTCAGTTGGACGTGCATAAAAAGGCTCCAAAGGAAGGCACCCATGAGGCATCCCAATCAAATGCCTGAACCCTCAGTTGGCTCCTTTCGACGCACAGGAGCAGCAGCTTTACTCCGAGTTCCCTCCAGATGTCCGAGCTCCTCACCCTATCTCTGAGGCTGAGCCCAGCGACCCTATGGAGGAAACACACCCACGATCTCATTCTTTTGGTCACTAGCCAAAGCTCTTGACCATGGGTGCGATCGACTGGTAAATTGAGAGCTTTCCCTTCCAGCTCAGCCCCCTTTTTGCCACAATGGTCTGTTACAAAGTCCGCTCTACCGCCTGTTCATCTCATGCTCCATTTTACGCTCACTCATGAACATGATACTAGAACTCATTAATTAAAACGTCTAACCATTGGTTAAACTAACTACAACCAACCTTTAAGAAACTGAATGATGAAGTTATTTTTCGGCTTAAGGCACAGAAAGCGGTCATAGGACATTCTGTTATTTTTGTGTTTTACAACACTTTGTTGCGTATTATCACCTTCAAGGTGTCTATACACTCTACCTGGACATTGCAAAACTGTATTTTGTATATCTGAATCTGCCATAGTGAGCATTGGATCAGAGTGGGTTGAAAAAGACTCAGTTTTTCCGTAATGCCAAACAATTTTACCCATGCACCATTAATAACAAAGCAGTTTCCAGTGCAGTCTTTCTCCTTTTGCAGTGAATAAGCAGATGGCTCCAACAGATCAGGGAAAAGTGAGAGCTGTGACAGTTGTCTGGAAGGAAACACTCTTGTCTGTGCCAAAAGTCTGAGTTTGTTTGTTTTGTCTCATAAAAATTACTCGGCTTTAATTCTGATCTTTTGCCAATTTTTTTTTTTTTTTATTACACTAGACATAGCTGCTCCAGTTACGATTGTTCTTGTAAAATATAAAAGCATAATTGAGCATTCTTCAGCTTTATCAGCACCGAACATATATTTAGTTATAATTGGATATAATGCACTGCTACCAGGTGGTTTTTGCCTATATTAGAGATAAATGCCCTGGTCGGAATAAAACAAACACAGCCACAGTTAACAGGATTACGTGAGGTATATAAAGAATACATGACACAGCTATCTAATATGAATCCTGCAAACAATAAATCACTGCCTGAGCATCAGGAATTTGTGTCACACATGCAACAACAACAACATCTCGACAGACGTACAATTCAGCCTTGAAGAATGTCTGTGTTCCTTTAAATTGTTTGTGTGACGTGTCGATGTGACAATCACCTCCCCGTTGTGTTTCAGGTGGAAGCTTACAATATTATGGGTAAATAACCTACTCCCTACAGCCCACCTGGCACATGCACTCTTTTAAATTTGTATGTACACTTAAATGAACACAACCTGTAAATTTATCCAACCTCCCTCCTCCTGTCAACTTGTCGTCTCCCATTTATTCTACCGTGCTCACTGCTCCTTTGATCTTTTTTTAATTTATTCAGTGGATTTTGCAAGTTCCATATCTTGCTTTTCTTGTTTCAGCTCTCTCCACTCCCCTCGTCTTGCCTCTTCTCGCCTCATATCCCCTCCCAGCTATTGATGGGTATCTTGCCCATTTGCCTACCTGACCATTGAGAATAATGAATTCATGTAGACAACGTTCATCTCACACCAGTTCAGACAGCCAAAATGAATTTCAGAGACACCTTCCCAAGCTCTGGCGACTTTGTCATTGTGTGATAGACCTTGGCTCCATCATGTGCCTGTCTCTCACTGCATATGTCTATGTGTGTCCACTGTGTTTGTGTGTATGTGTATTTGATTGTGTGTTCCTGCGTGGTTCCTGCTAGAATAATGAGGCTTGTAGGGGCCAGCTGCTTGGGGCTGAGGCTGCGCATTAACCCGACAGATGGAGCCAGCCTGGGCTCCCAGCTCTGCATATGGTGGCCAGGAGGAGAGCTGGCTAATGGAGAACACACACACACAAACACACACCATGTGCACGTGCACTACCAAACTTGGCTCATAGCTTTCTGAGAGATCCCCAGTGCATTTTATCATAAAACAGAGTCAGCTAATTCTGTCAGACTTGCCTTGACCAATGTTGACAGGACTGTTCTGGAGGATGTGTTTGTTTGTGTGTGTGTGTATGTGTGTGTACGTGTGTACTCGAGACAAGGCCCTCAACGTGAGGGGGCAGGTTGTTGGAGTCATATGCCACATGCTCTGTCACCTCCTATTGATCCCTTATCCCCTCCCCCATGGTGCAAGACAGACTGACAGACAGACCCCTGCTACTCTACACACACCTCTGTTTTAAACAGTTTGCAGTCATTCACTGCCTTGCTTTTTATTCATTCCCTCTCACACTCTGCACACAGCGGCTGCAGGCGTACAGACTTTGGACATGTCTGCATGAAGCTGTCTGAATTTGAAAAAGCTTCTTTCTCTCACTATTTTGACATTTTTGACATTCTGTAACTGAAAATCACTTCTAACAAATGAAATACCAAATATGCTCATCTCTGATTCTTACAAATAGCTTTTGAACAAAATCTTGCCTCTGTCTTTTAATATCACAAAAAAGGAAAATGTATTATCTACCTAGCAGGTAGCTCTTAAATGTCAGCCTTTATTTAAGTTCAGTTTTTATCCGGTGAAGCAGTGAGGCTCTAGGGATGTCAAGGTGTCTGCTCGTCAGGTAGCCCACCATGTGGTTCCAGATTGAAATAATCTCAACAACTAAAGGATAGATTGCTATGAAATTTGTTGCAGATTTCCAGTTAAGGTAGCTAACATGTAAACATTGTTATTATGTGCATGTTGGCATTTTTTAGCTTAAAGCACAGCTGTGCTTCAGTACAGTCTCACAGAGCCACTTGCATAACAGTGGACTCTGTGTTGTATTAACTTTTGTTACCCTGTGTAGTCCAAATTTAGATTTAGATTTTACTGTCTCTGAGGGATATTTGTATTCACAGCCAGTACAACATAAAAAGTCTTTCTAAATTCTAAATTGATCCGATTAGGCATATTTAAGGATTCACATTCAATTTGAATTGATAAAATGCTACCAAAGCTCAATGCTGTTCCACAGTGAGCACATCTGCGTGTAGTGTGCATTAATCACATGTGCTTGCACTACATCTGTCTCTCTGATTGCTCATTTTAAGTGGCAGTAAAGCTGATCAAGCAATACAGGTATTATCGGTAACACAAATTTATGTTAGACAGCTTAATAAGCTGTAGGAAGTGATGCGATTTGAAGGACAGCTCAGCATAACAGTCCAGAAACTCAGCTGTTTCACCTCTGTTAAGTGTGTATGAGCCATGATCAAATCACAGCCTGACAACAGAAAGAGAAATGTATGACTGTGAGCACAAATGAAATGAAATATGTCTAAGCTATATTTAAATATAAATGAAAGTAAATTGAATGTTTTTCCCTTTCTGGCTTAGGAATAAAAATGTAGCCTAAAAAGCAACCTAAAAATAAATTATGGACAAATTTCATTTTCACATGCAAATAAAGTTTTCAGATTCATCAGATGTAGACTAAAACAGTCCCCAGCCATCCCCTGGGTCTCTCACCCTCCACACACAGTGACTGTAAACTTTAATCTAGAGATTATAGCAGGCCGCCCTCCACACAGTCTCCCCAGCTCCTAAATCAATATGCAACCGCCTGTGCATGCACACCTTGTATGAAATGTAAGTAAATATGAGACTCTCTTCAGAGCTAGAAGAGTCGACAGCACCCAGTTAGCCTCTCAGCTTTTCTCCCTGATGTGATCACACGGACATAAACTCTCCACTCTGTATTTCAGAAACAGTAAATCACAAGAAATAAGATTCTAATCATTTGATGTTTAGCTTTATAGAGTAGCTTCATGTCTCTAGTGATTCCAATAACAATATTGTCTTCAAATATGTATTGACTTTTGTTAAAGAAAATAGTTTGAGCAGTATCAGTAGACTAACCTTGAATGTATCATATAGAGGGATTGATTTGTTCTTTGGGGTACACGGGAGCATAACAATAACACTACCAACAGTAAGTTGCCAAAAGCTTCTTGAATATCGAGTGCTTGATGTACTACAGTCATGAGTGCGGCTACAGCTTGGATAGAGATGGTTTCCCTTGCTCGCAGGCTCAATCAATGGCATCTGTCAAGTCATTAGTCTTCACAATCCTACCTATTGACCTTCAGTCGCCCTTGTTTTCGTGACTGTATGAGAGAACAGAATGACAGAGAAGGGAAATAGAAACACAGGGTGATGATGAGTGATCGACATGGATAGAAAGAGGGCTCACATACAGTGGCATCAGTGTATTGTTGCTCATGACTCCTGTTGCAGTTAATTCCACTGACAGTGCAGGTCTGTTATTGAAAGTTGTTGGCAACGGCAATGTGATCTTGATGTGTACATATAAGTGTGAAAGGGGGTAGATAGGAATCAGAGATGTTTCCTGACAGCACTTGGCTCTGTTAATAATGCATGACTTGTCACCGGGGGGCAGATGCGGGGTTAGATTGCTGTATTGGGGTATTGATTGGTGTGAGCGTCTGTACGTCTGTATGTGTGGGCTTGTATGGCTTGTGTGCAAATTGAACATCGCCAGCGTGCACAAGAGCTTCATGCAGAAAATGCTGCATCTGAAAGTTTGAAAACTAACGCTGAAAACTTTGCTTTCAAACAGCAAAAGTTCATGTGCTCGTAACCTGTGTGTGCATATGGCTCACGGGCTCATATGCATTTGCAATATTCAGTTAGAAATATTAAAAGGCTGGTTCACCAGAAATATGTTTTAAAAACTGGTGGTTTTAGTCACCCTGGTTTTAGAGATATCTGTTGCTGAGAGTTCTGCCTCCACCCCCAAAACAGTGAGACAAAAATCATTCAACAGCAACATCTCTTTCCTAAAACAGTGTTCCTGTTGCTCCAGATAAATCACAAAACACACTGTCAGCTGTTCTCATAGGGATTATTTATTCACCAGAAAGCAGTTCCAAAGAAAACTGTTGACTGTGAGGTCTGTGGATTATCCTTAGAAACAGTCGTAGTCACTCTAGAAAGACACATTGCTGTTTTGAATTGTATTTTTCTAACACTTTAAGCACCATAAACAAATTCTGTCCACCTCAGTTGCTGGCAGAAATCTAAATGATGATTATCTAAAAAACTGGATATGTATTCCAAACCAAAATTATATATAATTTCATAATTGGGCTAGTTGCAGCTTTTGGTAAGTAGTAAAATGTGTTTTTAGAAATTCTGGCTGCATGGGCAGCAGGGATGGTATTGATCAGATATGTCCAAATATGTGACCAACTATTGGACGGATTGCTGTGAAATTTAGTACATTCATTTCACCCAGTGCATGAATCCTCATGATTCTGATATGTTGAATATGAAAAATGTCCACTAGCATCTCCCTCCTGTTGACAGTTGTGATCTAAATGAAAACTCTTTGTTAAACTATTGGATGGTTTAGCATGAAATTTAGTAGTTACATTCATGTCTCACCTGATATGATTTCCTTCAGAACCAACATCAGGACAAAATGTCAGTCCATCCCAAATCAAAAGACATGCGTGTCAGCCTCAGCTATACTCTGGGTTTAGTGTTATCATTATGATAATCATAATGTTAGCATGTTAACACATTAAAGTCAAACGGTGACTATGATAAACTTACCTGCTTAGCATATTCATGTTAGCATCGTCATAAACCTTTAGCTTATGAGACATGCATCCTTGCAGAGCTGCTAGCATAACTGTAGAGTCTTAACCCTAACTTGTATTTTTATTTGGAACTGGATGAACCAACCCTGTGAACAAACGTGAACAGCCATTAAAAAAAAACAAAACAAAAAAAACCTACTGCAAGCATCCAGCGATAAGCCTCCCTGCCTCCTGTACAACACAGTTTGCTCATAAAGAATACATGAATGGACATCATAAGTAATAAATAGAGTCCAAGCAAAGACGTTAATGTTTTTTCTCCTTTCAGGACAGTGACCTGCTGACATTTAACATCTCAGCCCATCATTCCTGGTGGAGTGAACATGGCCCGGGCTGTGTGAGGAGGGAGATGCCGCAGGCTCCAGGGGTCCGCACCACAGAGAGCCACTCCTACATCACTGTCATGGGCTGCCTCATGGACTACCAGTACATCGAGGTTGTGCACAGTGGCACGCAGATCCTTGTTGCTGTGAGTACAAGTTTGCTATGGGACATGTTACTGGAGTCTCTATTCACATACAGATACACACATGTGCGAACATGTCACAGGAACTCATCGTATTACATACTTAAGACCAGCAGCTGGCTTGCTCACTGTGGGAGTCATGTATGTGAAAGGTGAACGTGATAGACAGGAAGGTGATGTTTTTGTTTCCCTTCAAGCACTTTTCTCAATATAATTCCGCAGCGGTCTGTTATTTTGTCTATCGCCGCCTCCCTTCCTCTGCCCCGGTCGCTGAATGAAAAATTGATCTGTTGTTTTGTCTGGCTGAGACTCAGACCTGCCAGCTGCTAACAGGTTACTCAAACACTGGAAGGGCTGTTATTGTCCTCTTTATACAGCTCTGTATGAATACACCAGAAACTCACATCCTGCCAGATTTCACATTTGCACACACTCATGTGTAACTGACTAACCGCATATTGGACAATGGCCAGCACCCTCTTTAGTTGCCAGCACAGCAGGCACTTGGGTTCAGACATGAAACTTACACGTGTTTACTCACACACACTCCATCACAATGCACGTAAACACACTCACACCTATTTTTCACACTCGTTAATACACGTGGAGGTGATTTAATGATGGCAGTAGGAGATCGAGAGAAGGAGCGAGCTAACACACAGCAGCTTCATCAGCTTTCCAGGGTCTTGTTGGTTTTCATTCTTACCATCTAATCTCTAAACTAATTTACACCTGGGAGAGCACAGTGAATGCAGTTAACTACATGGCAGATTAGAAAACTAGCAGAGGGACCCAATGTTGAGATGCACTGGATTGTACCATTTATCCCATCACCCCTATTGAGAAACGTAATAAAATGGCTGACCTCACTTCATAGCCCCAACTCCCTCTCTGAATCTCATTAGTCCTTGCACTATAAGCAGTGAACTGGTTTATTCCTTGCCTCATGAGAACTTTTGAGAGATGGCAACACTTTTTTTGCCTGCATTTTTATGGTATTGCCCAACCAAGCATACAACGGCATCTCCGTGGGAACAGCTCCCAAGAGGGGCAGGGCAAATTGGTACTGAAATCCCATCATCACAAATGGCAACGTTTTCCTTGTATCCTCGCTTCCTTATAGGCTAAAAGCAGGAAAATAGAGTGCTTTGAGATGTCCACTCTTGTTGTGGTTTGTCCCTTTTCCTCTCTGGTGGGAAAAAAAGAAGGAGTTGAAGGGATGAATGAGAAGAATGGGAAGAAAGTGGGGTGTCCCCTTTTGTCTTTGTCAGAGGGGGTTTCAAGGTCGCAGTGAGAGGCCATTAAATATTTAGTTTAGGCTCCAAGGAGCATGTTCCATTAAGGTGAAAAATGTGGATCCATTGGCCAGCAATGGAAGCATCGCTGTCATCTATTTCAAATTCATTGTGCGCTAGAAATAAGCTATTCAGTTGTGAGGCTTTGGATTAGCCCTGTGTGGTTGCCAATTGCTGCTACAGGCTACATTCAGCCAAAAAGTAACTTCAGGCTTTAA
Organism: Datnioides undecimradiatus; assembly: GCA_008933995.1. Lineage (NCBI taxonomy): Eukaryota > Metazoa > Chordata > Actinopteri > Lobotiformes > Datnioididae > Datnioides > Datnioides undecimradiatus. The sequence continues at coordinate 8,338,535 of WARS01000026.1, forward strand.
AGGATGAGCTTGAAGTGGAGGCAACCTTTTCAAACTGGGATAATGTATTATTCATTGATTCATCACTGAGGGGAATATTTTCCTCCATCCCTGCCCTTAACCTGTTCTTTGTGGCCTTTGCTGAATCTTGCCTATCCTACGCTGTACATCGCTGCCGCTGTCATAATAATGACTGATTTTCCCGATCAATGTAGTGAGCAGAACCCACCCACACTTTTTTATTTCCCCTCTTTATCCTCCCATCATCCTGTCTTCTTTTGCTCCCATGCGCCACCTACGCTGTTAAATAAAACAGACGAGTCTGAGAAAACATCTCCGGTGAGATGGGGTGTAGTTAGGAAGAAAGGTACGAGAGAGAAGAAGAAAAACTGTGCGAGATGTGATATTCAGTTTACATCTGTAGACATAACTCTTGCACGCTAAAGGGAGAAGTGAGAGATGTCAAGGGGTTGTCGGAGCTGCTGAGCTTCTCATAAAACAGGCAAAGAAAATACACACACACGCACAAACACACAGATATATCATTTAGCGTAGGTTATTGCTGCCACAGGCAATGCTTTCTTCTGTTGCCCCTCTATTCCCTGGGATCCTGCATTGCGAGGATTGTGTGGAAGTTGATAATGGGATGAATGGCTGCCTGCGTCACTCTCTCGTTCCATTGCTCATTTCCTCTTTTTTTCATCTCCCGACCCCCCCGCCCCCCACTCACAATCTCTCCATTCTGTCTGTCTTCCTGTCTCCTTTTCCTGCCCAGATCTCACACTGTTTGACCTTCATGCCAATCAAATTTCCCACCAAGTAAAATGAAAAAAATGACAGTGCACTTTTCTCTCTTCGCCTGCATTTCTCACTTGCTGTCACTTTTGCTCCTTCTCTCGTTTTCTCTGGAGCTTGGTTGACTCTGTCATGTCAGTCTACCGTCTGTGTCACAGTGCAGCTTGTTGTAAGCCAGGGGCCAAAGTAGCACCGGGGAACGAATAATGGCCCCAGTTGATTAGAGGGGTCCCCTCAGCGTGCTCGGTGTGGGCAGAGCCCTATGATTACCGCCCGGGGCTGTGCTTTCCTAAATGGTTAGCTGTGTGTGTGTTTGTGTGTGTGTGTGTGTGTTTTCTGGTTGTTGAGGTTCACCCAATTCAGCGGCATGAAACCAGAATGGCCCTTTTCCCTCCCACCACCCCCACACTCATCCTAAAGGTCAGGGTGCTCGCTTTGATAAATCCATTAGTCCATGTTGTGTTTTCAAACACTCGTGCTGAACATCCATTTGTTCGTTTTTTAAATTTTAATTTGTGTGTATTCTGCATGGGGGAGCCAACTGGAGGGATCATTGATGTCCTTGTATTTGAAGTCCAGTAATGTGTCCGGAATATGTTAGTGGCTATGCATTGTCAAGTATAACAATAGCATTATGCGCCTCTGCAATATGTCAGCGCTGACACCGCATTGTAACTGTTTTACTGCATCTGCTTCTAAGGATTATGAAGATCCTGGGATTAAAAGACTTATGATGCAGCAGTGAACAGTTATTAGGTCTGCTGGCTGCTGCCAAAAACAGGGAGGAGAAGAGAAAGACCTCAAGACCAGAGGAGAGAATTAGACTCCAGCAGGCCACTGAATATTGTGTCAGGCTACTTGCAATACATCATAAAAACATGACTGCCCGCCATTATACTTCAAAGGCTGTCTCTGCCAAGAGCTTTAATTGTTAATCTGTTTTGCAGGGAAATGGATTTTCCTCAGATTAATTTTACTCTAATATTTGGTCCTCTTAAACTTCTGAGAGTATGAGGAGGAAGGAATAGAGAAGCACTAAGAAATGAAAAACAAGCAACATTAAAAAAGAAAACCGTGTCTGGCGGCATGCTTGTTTTTCTTTTTGCTTGTTCAGTGTTTATGGGTTGTGTTATTTACCTGCCTGTAATACATTCTGTCCATTTCTTTTTTGTTTTTGGTCCAGAGAGTATAATTTTTCTCCTCTTCACCAAGTCAGACCTCATGTAAAATCCTCTGTATGGGACTGCGTGAGAGGAACAAACAGTGTTTTCTCTCTTCGCACAGCTTTTATTTCTGCATGGCAGCCTCTTGTTTCTGTCTGTCGTGCTTTGGGACACCAGTTTCTTTTTATTTGGAGTCATTTGATGTGGAAGATGCAAATGAGCACAACAGACCCTCAACAGCCTCATGTAAGCAGTATAGATCTGTGTGTGTGTGTGTGTGTGTGTGTATGAGTGCACACAGAGGGGGCTGGGTGGAAAAGAACAGGTGGATGTGGTCTTGGCAGTCCCTACCTCGTCATTAAACATGCAGCTGCCCACGGACAAACATACACATCTAATCTTCTGCAGAGACGCCTGCTCCTTATTGTGAGGCAGAGAGTCCTGTGTAATTAACCTACAAGACATCTGCACCACCCCCTCTCCCTCTCTCATTCTGCTCTCCCATGTGATGTATTTTACCTACGAATTCCTTTCATTATAGTACACTTAGTGAATTTTCTCGTGACACTGAGCCGCAATCAATAGTGTGTTAATTAGCTTGTAGATCGACTTGGATATCCATCACTGCACTGCTCAGGCCAGTCCGCCGTGGAAGGGAGACATGTCTAAAATCCTATGAATTCAGATTCTAAAAAACCAAACAAACAAATATAAGGCTTCAACCAACAGTTATTGAATTATTGATGAACCTGTTAAATATTTGTTCGAATAATTGATTAGCTGCCGGGGAAATACTGCCAAACAACATTTCATAGAGCCCAAAGGGGTATCTTTCAACAAACTGGCCAATGACAAAATAAATTAAATTTACTATGTAATAAACAAAAAAACTGCACATTCACAGAGTGTTTGCCATTTTTGGTCTTACTAGCTGCATGGCTATGTCAGCCTGTCTGTCCATCCATCCATTTGTCAGTCCACCACTTTGGTCCAGACATAAATATCTTAATAACTGTGAAACTCGTGGTCCCCAGAGGATGCATCCTAATGATGTTAGTAATGCCCCTTTTCCTCTAGCATCATCATCAGTTCCAAAATTTAATTTGTCCAATGGTAAACCTATAACTATGCAGGTATGTTGGCATGCAGAGATTAGCATCTGTCACTGTGTGCAAGTACATGCTCACTGTGCTGCTAGCATGGCTGTCGACTCCTGTGGCTTGATGTATGACTTAGACAATCAGTCCATTATCAAAGTTCCAACCCATTAATCACCTGATTGTTCAGGACTTGACAGATTAAATCTTAAATGCAGAGTCGGGAAGCCCTGTGATTGCTGTTTAAAATGTATTTTTGTAGAAATGGCTTGACAGACATCCAAAACTGATGTAAACTGATTTATTATAGTTGTGACCGAGAGGAGTACAAGCTTCTTATAACGAAATATATGCACGTCTAGTGTACTTATATTTATGAGTGTGTGTGCATTGTCAAAGGTGGTTTTGTGTCTTTATGGACTGAGGCATTCAGTATAAGCCTGACCTTCATTAGCCTATGCAAATGCAAGTAACCTTCTTCAGCAGCTGGCCTTCTTCTTACACACACACACACACACACACACAGGAATGCCTGCGCCTTAAACTTCTTTTCGCCCTCATTATCTGACAGAAAAAACTCAGATAATGCTGAACTATCAAAAATACCTCCTTCAGTTTCCTCTACCACCTAGTAAATAGTAAATGAAGGCCCACTGGAGGATGGCTTTTGCTTTTGATGTTTTCCCACGTCCGTTTTTTTCTGCCTTCTTGCCTCCTTCTGTCAGTAGTCCAGTTCGCTGCTCAACAACCTGCAGAAAAGGAGTGAGAGCGGAGAGGATGTTGGCATATACTGTTAGACCAACAATAAAACAAGAACACATTGGGAGGAGGAGGGAAAACAGGGTAGCAGAGGAAATTTGCAGATTGAGGAGTGACAGTGATGTGGAGGCCTGTGTATAGAAAGTGACTAACATGAAAAAAGTTCAAAGTATAATGGAAAAAAAAAAAACAAATGATTGACAGCTAAATGAGTTGGCTCTGGTGTGGCACGTCCTCGCAGACAGAGTGAGATTGAGCCTCAGACGACGTGCGGAGGCTTTATGAGCTTAATTAATTTGACATTAGTCTCTAAAATGATCCCTGAACTCCAGAAGTGACAGGGGGAAGTCAAAGAAGAAAGCTGGGGGCTGTGTGTGTGTGTGTGTGTGTGTGTGTGTGTGTGTGTGTGTGTGTGTGTGTGTGTGTGTGTTTGTGTGTGCATGAAGGAGAGGATTTATGAGTGTGATTTAAGGCCATTTAATATGCAAGGATATATAAGTGGAATTGTCACTTTGTATTGAGGACACTGACCTATATTGGCTAAGGACAGCAATGCCTCCAGCAAAACTCCACCAAGTGTTCACTTCTCTGATCTTATTAGCTCCTTGTGTCTCACACTGACTGTACCAAAGCCACAGAAAAGGAAACTAAAGGACCAAGAAGTTCGAGATTAGAGTCTGCAGCGTCCAGACTTTATTGCTGTCAGCAGCGATGAGTAAAGAAGTGAGAAATGGTGACTTCCATTACAGACAAAATCTCAAGGTTTTGCACTTACTGATTAAAGGTACTCAGTGTCACTAATTTTTTGGGATGTTAGATATGTCTGTTCACATCTGCTCTCTCTTGTTTTGAGTGTGTAATGACGAAGTAGCTACAGTATGCCGCTTGTATTATATGGTTTTTACCCTCAGGGCGGTAGCACATCTTTGGATTAAAAAGTGTATTCATAAAAGAAACAAAGGGTCACTGAATCGAATGATGAGCAGGCGAATTATATGACTCATATGCTATACTATCACATGAACACCTGTTGGAGATTTTGAAGTGTTACGTCTAGACACAGCACAAAACGCAGGGTGTTGGTGAGACAGTGAAATACAATCAAGGGACTTGCAACTTGCAAGCTGGGATTTGCAACATCAGGTAATTTGCTCTTTAATTGTGACACGTTTTTCTCAGCAAAACAAACACCATACTTGCTTCCTGAAGGGCTCTCAGACTTTCCTTCCCTTTATCATCATTTGCAATCTGTGGGTCAGTGCTCACAAACTGCTTTTTTGAAACAGGCCGCCTGAAGTCAGTTTAAGTAACCCCTTCCTGAGTTGAGACTCATCAGATACAAAAACACTGCACAGCATTTTAGTTTACCCTCTGTCTTGGAGATCGAAGATTACCCTGTTTTTGTTGAAATGTAATTTACCGGGAATGGGCTCTACAAGTGTTTGACTGGGCAACACATCATGTTGCTGTTTGGCAACACTGCATTGTGGCAAAGGTAGAGCCAGGTCCATTATTTTTAGATGACCCTGTGTTTTTCCCCTGGTGTCCTCTGCATTTGCACTCCCTCTGTGTCAACACTGTGATCTAATTGAAGTGAATGATCAACATGTGCTTTTCCACATAGTGAACAGGGCCCAGTTTGGTGTTCCTCACTAAAACCATCAAAACACCAAATAAGAGAGAGATATCTTTTGAAAGAACGGTGTTGGTCTGTCCAGTAGAGTTTCAGATACTTGCAGCCCTTTATGATAATTTAACAAACATGCGCTCGTGCATATTAACTCATGCAGACACACACTTACTTGGTGCACAGTTTTACAGGCAAAACACACATGGACACGCACACAGGCACAATGCAGTCGAAAACAGGGGGTGCCCCCTGCTGTTAACACCATCTTGTGTTTGACACTAGCTTTATACATATGCTAATTCACCTCCATTTCACCGCCACTGTAATGGATGGGGTGAGACCAGCAATTAGATACTAGAGAGGAAAAAAATGAGGGAGGGAGAGGCAGAGAGAAGAGTTATGTATCTTATCTAGCCCACACAGAGACAGACCCATTCTCTCGTCTACTAGACTCCATACCTGAGTTTCATTCATAAATAAAACATTTAATCTACATCTGGATGAACTTCAATAAAGGCCCAATATGTTGTGCGTATGAAAAACGGAATAAAAGCCAAATGATAGAGATGAAAGACCTGGAAACTGCACGTCATCTTTGCTTCTCTAATAATTACACCGACCAAGTTAAGTCATAGGTTGAATGAATGTTATATAAATAGTCACCATCACACAGTCTGTCCTCCCTTGGGTTTTGTGTCTGTGTACCCAGTGTGCTGTGAGGGCAGTGTGCCCGCCGCTGTTTTAATTGGCATGGCAGAGTGCCAAATGATGGATGGATGGCTGGGTGGAGAGAGACTGTCTCTCGGTGTCTGTTTCTGAGTCGATGACAGCCATCTGCCAGTTCCACAGGCTATTCTCAGCGCTGTGTGTCGGCGTAGTCAGTGGTGTGCTCACTCTGTTGCTTTCTGGTGTGTTTGTACATATGAGCCACTACTGTATGTACACTCTAGCAGCCCTGTCAACTCCGAAAGCATAGCCAAAACAGATATTACAGTAAAGAAGTGTGGCGTTCACACTGGAGCTGTGAACAAAACACTGACACCTTTTTAGGTTGATCAGATGAATTTTTACCCAACAGTTTCTGTTTTTACGCAGTTTCCTTGTGTTTGGACACCTGATGAGTGTAAGCTCAATATTCAGTCCTTTTAGCTCTGACTTTGCCCTCCTCTAACTTCCAAGTGAAATGTCTGGTTCTTTAGCAGCTAAGTGCTCCACCTTGTTCACCAGCAAGCTTCTATCTTTGCACGTGTGCTGTGCTGTGCGTGTAGCGTGGTGTTTTCTCTTGCTCGATACAGCTGCTCGCTGATGCCGAACGTAACGCTAATGAGAGCGGTGAGATTGAACCAAAGCTCGGGCCGATAAAACCAAAAACAATGAGCTTATGATGCGATGATGCGATAAAGCTCTGTGGAGTTTAGGAGAAGTGCAGAGTCAGGTGATGGATCTCTTCCACGGTACACAGTTATTTGAGGCATCGTTATATCAATCAATTTCAGCACAAGTGTTGCACGGGGTTGCATCATCTGCCCACAGGTGGATCACTAAGAACACACAGTCACCACCTCTCAATATCCCTGTTTCCCTGCAGAAACTCCCTCTTTTTCCAGATGTTCCTGTGTTTTTTTTGTTCATCAAAGCAAACACACAGCTGTTTATCAAGTGCACACTTCCAGCTCTGTGGAGTCTAACCTCTCTTGTTTGCTTGTGTGTTCACAGCTCCTGGGCTTCGTCTACGCGTGCTATGTTGTCAGCGCTATCACCGAGGAAGAGGACAGCTGTGAGTCGCTTAACCTCACACACGGACACACACAAACACTCACACAAGCATTCTTGAAACGGCGCGTTGTAACAACTAATGAATTGTATCCAGACCCACTCACACAGATGAGATGGAAAACACCAGAGTTGAGGAGAACAGGGCTACATCTTTCTTCAACTCCCTCTCTTCCTGTCCCACCCAATGCTATCACTGCTCCGGCTCTCCCCTTTTCCCCTACGCTCTCCTCCCCCACACCAGCTGGGCCCTCTCTCTCTCCCTCCAGAACCAAAGAAGCCATGTGTTCCCTCTCCACACCTCCTTCAGCCCATTCTTTCCTTTCTCTTTCACATGCACGCTCATCACCTCGTCTCCGCTCCTCACCGATCTGTGAGGTCTGCGCTGTTGTAAACCTGTTATTCGCCTCTGTTAATGTGCTCTGGCTTTCACTTTTCTCACTTTCTTCTCTCCATGTGCCCCTTATTTGTCGCTCCAGCTGTCTGTCGCCCGCCTGGGGTTGGCAGGCGACATACAGGCTTTTTTTTCTTTATGCAGGAGGATTGCACCTCCCCCACTCTCTTGTTCACAAATACACACTCACACACCTTTCCTCCTCATGCCTGTCTCTCATGCAGCTAATCAAACATGTCCATCCCTCCTCTGAAGTGGCTCCTCAGTGTGTTATCTCAGCACTCACAATGTGTGTGCATGTTGGCCCGTGTTAAACCTGCCACATGGAGTCAGATGAGGGCAAGAGTTAGACTTGACAGTCATGCATGAAGCAGGCAGATAAGTGTGTGGGAAAAGACGACGGGGGATTGTGAAATGAGTCATAAGAGAAGAAGGAGAAACCAGAGACAGACACTTGTGATAAATGACCCAGCTGCTGTGACCTCATATGCAGCAGGTCAGAGGTCCTGCCTGAGGTTAGCCAATCAGTGAGCAGAAAACATTTGATCTGAGGGGTCAGTGGGAGTCATAAATATCTGATTAGCACTGCAGTAATTCTGCAGAATGCATGGCGATGTTATGTGTGAGAAATCGCCTCCACATATTTCGACCTTGTAAATTTAAGCCGATTCTTTGAAAGCAAGTCGCTGAATAGACAAGCTCTCTCTCTCTCTCTCTCTCTCTGTGAAGATTAGCTAAGATTAAATTGAGTTTCTCAGGTATTCATACCAATTATAAAGTATCTAGAGACTGGCAGCAATCATGTCAGTCCCTTTGGTATGAAACCCAAACTCTTGATTTAATATGAACACAGCATCCTGAGCGAAGCTTTACATGCACTAATTGTATCTTAAACATCAGACTCTTGTAATTTAGGAGAATCATGGTGTGGTTTTCGTGTGTGTGTGTGTGTGTGTGTGTTCCTGTAGACCAGTGGTGTAGAAGTCCAGGCAGTTCTTTGGTGGTCACATACCAGAGATTCACTGGCTGTGAGTGGTGAGCATCACCACCTCACCCTCCCAGCTCTGGGCAGTACCACTTAATCACTAGTCACCCTTAAGTAATCCCTGGAGAGCAATACCATTTCAGCAGTAGTCGAGTCAACTGAAAAGAAAAAGACTTTCCGACCTCAATGATGTTTCCTTTTCCTTTTGTTTTTGCAACATTTGAACATCGTTCATTCCCTCTGTGCTGGCACTGATTGTGTTTGCTTAAACTCAGAATGGACAGTCATGCACGCTCCAAAACCGAGATAAAAATAACAAGAGGTCTGATTAAAAAATAAAAAATAAATAATTGGGGTGAAAACAGAACATGGTGTGATTTTATTGCTTTTAATTATCTGGTAGTTCTTCTCTGATCCTAACTGTGCTGGAGTAAAACGCTGCTACATCTCTTCCAACTTCTACCTCTTTGTTATTGTAATCAGCCCTTTGCCTGCACGCACACACACATACGCGCATATTTGTTCATGCAGACACAGGTGCGCAGACACACACGCGCGTAGCACTACAAAAACCAGCCAAGGCACTTTGCCGCTCTCATTTTCCCTACTCATTTGATGTGTAGATTAAAGCAGGTCTCTGCATTGAGCTCCCCGGCTGCCTCAGCATCTCCTCCTACTCAGAACTTTTCCTCCTCTTTACTTCTTGCTCGTATTGCTTTATTTCTGTTCCCGGGTTCTTCACAGGTAGATGGAATAATCATGTATCAGAATCCAATTTTAGTGTGTCAAAGAAATCTTCGCTCTCTTTCCTCATCTCTGCCTTTCTGAGCTTTAATGAGGCGCGCTTGTAAAAAGTTAGAGGTCTCTGGTCACTCATTGTATCAGCCTCATTAAGCGCCTTGCTGGTCAATAAACTTCTACAGTTGATTGCGCCTCACCAAGAAGAGAAAAGGTAGCAAGAATCCTCTGGAGAGGCAGAAAGGGAGGGAAGAGAGAGGGAAAGATGGGAAGAGGAGTACATGAGGGGAGCAGAGGGAGGTGTTTGTCAAGGTGCAAGCCAAGGAGGGGAAAAAGGAGACGAGGCAATATGCAGGAACAAACAACACGAGACAAGATGAGCTTTTCACGAATAAGGAGATAAGACAGGAATTCCTCTCACGCCGAGCACTCTCTCACTCTCCAGGGAGACGGGTGAGTTAGATTTGAGTGCTCAGGCTTGCGTAAAGACTAGCGGAATGAAACGCACATGCACACACACATGCATGCACATACACAAGCAAGAAGGCTAGAAGACACAATGGGCAGAATAACAAGCATCATATACCATCAGCTCAGGGTTTGACATGGCTCTCAGGTTTTATTTCTGAGTGTGTGTGTGTGTGTGTGAGCGCGTGTGTGTGTGTGCGCACACGTGTGTTTGAGGGTGTTTTATCTTCTCTTACTCCATCACTTTAAGTGTGTGCATACATGCACTCTCACGTACCTATGTACCACTTAGGTTTGTGTGTGCATGTGTGTTTAGCTGACTGTGTGTGACTGACTAACCGTTGGCGTGCGGGTGTTTGAGTGCATTTGTGTGTGTGAATTTGTTACACAGAGTTATCGGTGGTGAGCAGACACACCGACAGAGTGAGTGGTGGGGAAAATCCTCTTTGTAAAGTAGGTCATGGAGTTAGAAGCCTAGCGCTGGGATAAGCTCGCTTTAGCATGTCTGCTAATTATGCTGCCGCCCTCTGTGCTGAGTCACATCCCCAGAAAATCCTCCACAGCAGACAGAGAAACCGGAGGATGGATGGATGGATGTTTAGTTGGCAGCGTATCCCCAGGTTGTTTAAAAAAAAAAAAAATCCAAAAAGAGTGAAATGGTCAAAACATCAAAAGAAAACCTTGTGTCGTTCTTACGTTATCACCTCACAATGTTGTTTAAAATGCCTGCAAATAAGTTGAACATTCAAAGAGTGTGAATAGGTCCTTGCCACGGTTGCTGTGAAAGCACAGGTGTAAATAATATAATAATCATCAGTGAATTTAATTCAGCCGCTTCAGTTTTAGGGTCCTGCTATCCTGCATGTTGGCTGTCAGCAGTCACCAAGACTATTGAATTAAACCATAATGAAAGTCAACATGTCTGCTGTAGGAAAAGGTATTTATTCCAATAACTTTGAATAAATATCCCTTTTAAAGTTGTTGTTAGTAGGTAAGTACATGTACAACAAAAATGTTCCCGGGCTGCGTGGACCCATAAGACACGGCAAACATAATAAAACAAGTGCAGCAACATAATCTGAGCAAAAGAACAAATACAATACACCTCCATACATGTCAAACTAAAATTCATAAAGCACCCTCCTACCCTGTTGTCAAGCATTTAACAAAAACAAAGCATGGTAAACAGGAAATGAAATTTATCAGACATAGAAACATTGTGTCGACTTTTTAAGGTGACGCCTGTATCTAAGGATGTCAAATGATGGACATATATGCAAAAAGTGCATGTTATTGTCGACCTCTGCGAGATCACACAGGTTATTCTCATCCAGAAATGTAACTGGCTTTCATGTCCAGACGACGACTATGGCAGACCGACATAGACTGATTAAGTATCTGAGATTTTTGCTGCAGAAAAAATGTGAGATATAATCTAATACCTCAATTACCAGCTTGGAAAGTAATAAACTATATTAACTGTATGTCCAGACTGGGGTTGATTGGCAGGTCCCTCATGCTCCTCTTGGTTTTGAGCAACCATACGTAGAGCTGGACGCCATCCTGAGCATCTACCCAACAGACTGCAGCTCTGATTAAGAAATAGAATACACCTGTGTGTGGGAGTGCAGCGCCTTTAAGCTGCAAAGAGACAGAGGCAGAGGCACATTTCAAGCTTTGCGTCTTTATCATATAAACTAAATGGATGATGGGTGTTATGACTTGTTCTGTGCCTGCATGAATATATGACTGAGAACAGAATAAAAGGCTAACGGGTAATTAGCCGTTGCAATGACCAAGAAATAATTATAATAAGGGTTTAAACAGAGATGTTGGTTTAACACAGACACTAGTTACATAAAGAAATAAACAGTATTTTTCTTGTATTTGATTCTCGCATTTTAATTTAAACACAATCTGACCAGACAAACTGTCCACAGCCTCTCCTGGTCCATCTTTGCCAGGAACCTCTCTCTTCTCTTCTACGGATGATTAACTTTAAATGCACTCTCAATCAAACATACCTGAAGTTTTCATATGCAAAATAACTATGCATAAAACAGCTAAACCGGTCTTTAAAGTAAATGAGTAGCCTGTATAGCGATGATGGCTGTGAAATGGTGTGTGAGGATGGAGATGCAGTGCTGCAGAATGGAGCCAACAATGAGGAGCTCCCTTAAATACAGAGTGTGTATGAGACAGAGAGAGAGAGAGACCACAACTGTGTCTTGTAACTCACCTCTTACAGCATTACAGCAGACAGGCTCTGAAGTCTTGAACTATCCGTCTGCCCTTTATCTCTCTCTCTCTGTCTTTGTCTCTGCCCCGTTCTCTCCTTGTTTTTTTCCATCTTCCTCACACCACACTCCTTTATTCTCACCAATCCTGTTTTTTCCCCCCCTGGTCTTTTTCCTTTTATCTCTGTGGCTGTGTTTCTTTTCGCTGTCAGCTCACCAACCCCTTTCACACACACAAACACGTACACATACACACAGGCGGCGAGAGATGCAGCAGTGCACTGTAGTTTGACTCTCAGTTTCTCTCCTGGTTCAGAACAAGTCATCTGATTTCAACCCGTTTCCACTTGAGGTGAAACATAAGCGTCTTACGTTGCTCCATGCTCCACATAGATGCCTTAACTATTGACCTACATACCTTTCATTTTCCCGTGTGTGTCCACACAAGCGAAATCAGCTTGCTCCCTCTTCCTAGAAGAAACTGAGCAGGATCACAATTCATGTTTCCAAGGCTACTATCCGTGTTACAAAGGACAAATTGGATACACTGTTTCAAGTTGAAAGTTTTTCATCACATTAAAAAGGGTGCTCAAAGCATCTGTTCAGAGTGGGCAGGCCATTTGCAGCTTTCTACCATTTCATCTCAGCTGCTTTTTACATTCATTTTGAGAATCTTTTGTTTTAGCAAGAGAGCACAGGGAACAGATTGCTCAAAACTGAGTTGCATAGACAATCCACCTCAAGGTCAGGGTCAGACCAGAGCATGTAATAATTAACAGGTGAACAGTTTAACGATGGAGATACAGTTAAAGATGCTGAAAATGCACTGTTGCATGAGTGGGAGCGATGGAGAACAGGGTTAGGAATGACGCTTTTAATAAGGTTCAACAGCTAATGTCTTGACACATAAGATGTCTTCATTAGTGGAAGAGCAGGTTGTCGCACCCAGGCGCACCTGCTGATGTTAAGGTTCTGAGCCTGAGATGGTGGATATGTGATTTAATTGTGCTAATTGTTGCTCTTCTGTGGATGCTGCACAAGATTCATGACTGGAATCTGACCATTCATTTTGAAGTCCAACCTGTCATGAACTGAAAATTTGACCTGTTTACCAGAAGTCATTTAAAGTCATCCTCAGGTACACCTTAAATATCTGTGCCGCATTTCACAGCGATCCAGTCTAGCAGTTGTCACTATGTTTCACTCTGAGCCCAAGTGTTGGATTGACAGACTGACGGATGGACTGACGCTGTCATCTCTGCCGCCGCCAGTGTGTCTAAAAATGGCAGCCATCATTATCATCTAACTGTATTCCTTAGCACAGTTTATCATGGCAGGGGTTGGTCCCCCACCTGCCTATAATGAGAAAATCACTGGTACAGAAAAGATCAAGGAAGGGGTCTTTGTATGTGTGTGGGCGTGTGTATGTATCTGGTTGTACAGATGAAAGAGAGAATCCCAGGAAACCAGGTCAGGGTCAGAGGAAAGGGACGCCCCCCTACAACCCTCCCACAACACCCTGTGGCTCTCTGCTCATCCTGCCCACCTATCAGTATTCAGCAGGCCACCCCTGCCTCCTCTTATCAGGATGTTACTGATTTGGCCTTACAGTACTTTCCAATGGCTGGCTTGTGTTTGTTTTTCCCCCAACGACTGTTCCCAGAAACGGATCTGCCTTTTTTTTTTTTTTTTTGTCGTCCTCTTGAACTAGGATCGGCAATGTGTTGGCTGTCTTTTTCCACTAAATCAGGTTCAATCTCATTTTCTCCTTTTCCTCTCCCTTGTGGTGTTTACAGGCAGCTCACAGCTCCTGGACATGCTGGCCTGTTTCGTATGCACTCCTTCAGCCTAATCTCTTTGGCCCCCTCTGCCAGTCAGATCGACATGTGTGACGCACCCCCTGTCCTCCCCTCTCTCTTTCTCCCTTTTCAGCCTTTGTGTCCTTTCATGAGCTGCAAGCCTTTCCCTTCATCTCCCCAACATCTCTCACTCTGGTGACCAGCGTGTCCCTCTGTTTCTAGTGCAACGCTCGTCTTGCTCATCTGCACCCAGCCCTGAGTCTGAACCCCAAAGTGGGAAAATAAACAGAGAGCGTTGAGCATTTCGGCCGGTGGCTGAAGGTCACCTCTGTTTCAGAGCGATAAAAAAGGCTTAGACTATTTTGACAGCTGGCCAGCTTTTACCTGTTCCCGAGCTTTCCCTCTGGCTCCAGGCACATACACAAATGAAAAAACCGAAAAAGCAGAAGTTGAAGCGGAGATGTTTTTATTATTTCTTTTATTTGTCAAAGTTAAAAGTAAAAAAAAAAAAAAAGAAAAAAAAAAAAGAAGACTTGTACTATTTTTGGCAAGCTGCCCACCTTTCAACATCCCTGCATTACATGTGTTCTCCACTGTGTCTTTTGTCTCCAGTTCATTTTTTGTGTTTTTATCTTTTTTTGTTTCATTATGCATGTTTTTTTTTAAATTTATTTCCATGTCTTATTCTGTGTTTGTCTGTCTTTTTATTTACTCCATAATTTATGTGTTTAATCCTTTTGTTTTCAGTTGATTTTATTGGTGGATTTGATCCATTCCCACTCTACCATGTCAATGAGAAACCATCTCATCTCCTCTTAAAGCCCATGTACCTGTAAGTATGAATGTACTGTCATGCCACCGAATGTGTATAACTCCCTGTATGTTTTCAGTGTCACTGTAAGGGCAGGTGCATGTGGATAATCACATTCTCTGTTGCTTTTGGTCGTCATGTACAATTTGTGTTTGTACCTGTTGCCTGCATGTAATAGTTTCCTCTTCAAGGTGACATTCCCTGTTTTTCTGTTTTCCCTGAAATGGTTCATTAATCAAAACAAGTATTAGTTTTTGAGTAGACAAAATAATCTCAACTCCTGCAGACTTCCAGAGCTATTTAGTAACTGATTAAGATCCAAGAGGTTGCAAAACAACACTGACTTGTGGTGATTGTGCAGACGGAGGAGGTTTGAGTCATGTCTGGGGAGTAAACTACTTTTTGAAACATGCTACATCCTGTCAGAGGGCTGTCGGGACCCTGAAGGCCTTTCATGACACTGTTTTGTGTCTTTTTGTGAGTGAGTGAGCTTGTGTGTATGAGACTCAAAGTGCGTATACCTCTAGTGCACAAGTTTCCTCACGCCGCAGGCCGTTAGCGATAGGAGCACATGGAGAAAAACACACAAAAATCTGTCTAAAATTGGATTAATCAATTAAGTTGTGCAGAGAACTTAATAACAATAAGCCTGGGAAGTCATGTAATAATTCTCTGCCAACATGAAATGAATATTTTATTAGATTCTTGACAGTTTAATCAGCTCCGTCTCTAATGGGAGGAGGAAGGTTCCGTCTCCCCACTCCACTGGGAGTTATATCCTGGAGAAATTCAACCAGGGAAGTGTGTGTGTGTGTGTGTGTCTATGTGTGTGAATAAGTGTGTGTGTGAGATACCCATCAACCACTAACTCTCTACTCGGTCTGCCCATGTTTCTGTTTCTCTGCAGGTCTACGTAAATAAGAGAGCGTCCAGCAAGGAGGTGACACAGCAAGTTCCCACGGAGACAAAATGGCTTTTTTGACACAAACATCCCAGTGCACAGGGGCACGCCACACATTCCTCCTCTTCTTGATTTCAGTACTTCAACCATGTCCCTTAACTGGTGCGCTGCCCAGAAAAGCCAACACTTCTCAGATAGGGTCCATTGTTTGCCGGGGAGGATGACGGGTTCAGGGAAAAAGGGGGGGATTACAGTGCCACAAAGCCTCATATTGTGTGTTTAGGGAAGTATCAATCATTTTCTTTGTATTGAACTCTTTGCTGAGGTCCCATTGCTGTGACCTGCCCATAATGGTTTAATACTCCCCAAGAACATGACTGTATACATGTACAGCATATAAATACATTGTGTATGTAATCAGGGACTGCCCAGCATTCCCAGTCTGTGGTACTGTGTCTTAGAGGACTCAGTGATTTAGCATGTTATTGCTGGTTTGGCTCAGATCTTGGCCGGAGGGCTGAATTACAGTGGAGCCTGTGGAATGAGCTATTGTGCGCCGCTTGTTTACTTTAGGCCAGGATCTGTGTGCATAAATATACAAGCAAAGCAGGAAGAGGCAGGGGAGTGGAGAGGTAGAGGGAGGGGAGGGAACAAAAGCACCAAACCTACAGGGGCATCTGTCAAAAATAGAAAATGTAAATAATGAAACAAGGACGGGTGGTGGTGGTGGGATTTTTGGATTCAGAGTTTGAAATGCGAACCATCAAGAATGCAAAAGAGCTTTAGCGTGTAAAGTGTTCAAACACAAGGAACAGCATGTGAGTCTTACTTTTATTTTGGGAGCCTTATTACAGTGACTGTTTTCACCAACAGTCGACTCAGTATTTCTGAAGTGTCAGGTGTTTGTTAGAAGATGTGCTGAAAGCTTTGTTTTTCGCGTCAGCTCTCCTCTAACTACTGACACTGATACTGATCAGGGCTGCTGACGGAGGTGATCGTTAAACACAGTCAAGCAAAGGTTACACAGCATATTTTTAACTTCAAGAACAGAATAGAACTTGTTTTTGCTATTCATATTGCGCACAACAGTGTTTGAGGTGTAATGGGTATGGTCTTCAGTGTAGAAGTAGCTCGGCTATACCTGAGTAAACCAGAGCATTGTCTCCAGTCAGTTCAGCGGTTTAGATTCTCAGTGGTGATAGTCTCAGTTGTGATTGTTTTATAGCATGTTTTTTACAGGGTTTGTATTGTAATTATGTGTATAACATATTAAGTAATGGGAAAAAAATCAAGGTCTTCACCTTATAAGAGCTGGCTGAACAGTAACTGAAAGCTTCCACTGAGTGGTTTCTCACTCGGATTTAGGCAAAAAGTGCACAAACATGAGTCATATCTCTTGTACTTATTTGTAGCACTTTGTTAGATCTTTCAAAACTAAAGTCAGTTTTGAATCGGATCACGGGCGCCTTACTGCTTGTGTGAATCACTACTGCTCTCTGGTGTTCATAGTGCTCATGTACAAGTTGCAAGGCTGCTGAGTTTCTGCCACAGGTATGCTCCTACATAAATCTCCATGTTTTGTCTTACATCCATTGTTTGCCTGCAGGTAGCATTTAAAGTTGTGTTTTTGCTGGGTGATTGTCATGTAGGAGGAGTCAGTGCTTTGCCCCGGTTGTGAAAAAGTACACTTGGAGTTTTTCCCTATTTTTTGTTTGTTTGTTTGTTTGTTTGTTTTTTATCATTTAGGCTAAGATCTTTTGTGACCCATGCCTGAGTTTGAAATTGTCTGCTTGGCTTATTTTGTAATCAAAAGAGTTGTGATAAAAGGAGTCGCTTTTTGTTTCCTCAGTCCTGTTTTGGCGATTGCTAATACCTAAAATTATCCCTCTGCTTGTCGGGTTCCTCTGTGATATTCAGTGTTCTTCACTGCCAGGCAGACAGTCCACAAACGTCCGCTGGCTAATTTCAGAATGAGGAGAGTGAGCCACAAAGATTTGACTGGTCACCTCGCGATTGGCAAGATGCAATAATTTACATGTCATGTCTTTTATGATTTAAAGTTTACACACTCCTGGTAAGCTAACTGGTGTGTGGCTTAGTTAAAACACAAAGCACCTCGTATTGTAACATAATCAGTATTAGTAGTAAATGCTACTAAAATCGTCGTGTAAAGATTAGTCTTCCTTTCAGTGCAATACAGCCACTTCCTAAACCGTGGTAACTGGAATTAGTTGAAACCTGATACGGTTGTGTATCTATGTGCTAGTGTCCACTGAAAAAGATTCCACCTGTTTGTAGATAATTCTTTTTCTTTGTATAGAAAGTGGAAAACATCTGTTTTTTTGTACTTCTCTCTTCTATTTTGTGTCTTGTGTTGCCCCGAACCCATGTGACCTGATTGTGTAATCCTATTTATCCAGAACTGTGCTTTGTGTTCATGTAAATAGGTGTTTGTTAATAAAAGAATGTGATCTTTTAATGATCTTGTTGTCACATCTGCTCTGTTTCTCTGACTGCAAAAAACAGGGAAAAAATGGGCACACACGTATTGAACAGCTTGAAATGTTTTTTTATAGAAAATTATTTTTAAAGTCAGACAAAACAAGCAGCCAGTAATTATCTTTATTTTTTATCAGTACAATGGGAAAATGAATACAGAGGAAAACTCAAGGCCACCCATGCAACACCTGTATAGCTGTGACTTCTCACTACAGCCTCAGGACATGAAAGCGCGAACACTGCCTCTAATCACAGCTCTGCAGATGGGGCAGTGACGCAGGCTGGCAGCGCAATCGCCACACACCACCAGATGACCACAGGGGATGAAGACGATGGACACCAGTTTGTCCATGCACACCTTACAGGTCCTCTCCTCCTGCAGCTGCCTCAGCAGCTCCTCTGGGCTGGGGTCCTTCACTGTTGAGAGAAAGCCCATACAGAAAAACAGATGAACACGCACACTGTGTACAAGCCAGCGGTTGTGTCTGAAGTATCAGGGACACAAGCACAGAAGTTGGTTTCTCGCAAAATCCTATAGTTATGTATTGACCTCTGACCTTTCTCTCTGATGGGTGTTTGTGTCCTCACATTTCCAGCACTGGAGCCCTGCCTCATCTCTGGCTCTAAGAGACACAAACATAAAAAAGAAACATTAGTCAAACATTAGGAAGTGTAACATTGATATTTCAACTATGCCAATTTTTTAATCAAATTGTCAAAAGAAGTCATACTTCTCATATATAAACCTATGCTAGATGGCCACTTGTGTATTTAAACAGGTTGAATTTGAGAGGGTTACTGTGACAATGGTTAACAATAATTAATCTCCCTGAGCCACTGAAAGCAATTTATATGAAACCATCTGAGAGGTTTAGGGGGGAAATGTTTGGTAGAACACACCTGAACTGTCACAAAGGGACAGTTTTCTTTGAGACACCATAAGTTAAAGGGGTTGGAAAACACTGGTTTCATTTTAAACAATAGTTTTTATTTCATAAGCTCATATCTGTTTTATATCAAATATTTAAAAAGCACAATATTTTCCTCTTAAATGTAGGACAATGGAAATGTGAAGTAGCAGAATCTGGAAATGTTGAACTAAGTATCTCAAAAGTTATCCTGCACCACTGGCTGTTACCTCTGCTTTGTGGCCCTCGCTGTCTGTCCTCCTGCTCTGCCTGCAGTACATCAGTGACCAGGTCAGACACAGAGGTGTAGTGCTGGCCTGTCAAAAGGTACTTGGTCTGGACCAGACTCTCCACCAGGCTAGCTTCAAAGCCCATCTGCAGCACGGTCTGCACCACAGGAGAAAGCATAGCGGAGGAAGCTGCCAGACCTCCGACCATATCTAAGAGATGTGAGGAGGGAAGGAGTGAGAAACACAAGATCAGTGATGAGCCAGATATGAAGCAAAAACCATCTACACATCTACCAGATGTTATATGTATTTATAGTGTAAGCAATGAATGACAAAGCGTGCAGCTTACCTTTGACTGCCAGTACACTAACCTTTCAAACCACAGACTTTTCTTCTGTATATCTGCTGACATGCATTATATTTATGATTCCTTTATTGTATGGAATACTTGCCGTCTCATGACTGCCCTGCAACCATGAGCAACAGTCAAACGGTTTCCATAGCGCTCCCTAATTGCCGTGGTCCTATAGCAAACATTAGCTCAAGTGATAGAGCATGCAGTTATTTCAGATATAGCAGCCTCATAATAAAACTAATGGATCTGCTCCATGTCTAATTTCAGAGTTTAAGTACTGCAGGTGAAAGGTTTGCTTTCATCCTTTGAACCCATGTTTTCACCAAAGTGGTTCGCCCAGGTTGATCTAAGAATATTTTCATCAACTGGTTGCAGCTTTTATTTTTTTTATTTTTATTTTTTTTCCATTTGTACCACCTGCAATGCAACTCACAATGTTTGCCTCACCTTTCCCCTTTGTGTGAACAAGCAACAGTGGATGTTGACACTTTGAGTCTCTGTGATGCATGATAAACTGAGATAATTATTGGCATCAGAGGCAGTGCTGCTATCTTGTTATCAAGGTCTACTTGGTAGTAATAAAGTTTTTGGTTCATACCCATCATTTCTGCCTTGTTTTAGTTTTATATAACTTACCATTTCTGGATCCAATATCTCTGCCTGTGGAGGTCTGTGATCCACCCTAGAAAAGTCATCATATTTTAGTCATGGATGGTTTTAAACACAGCAATGACATCTGACATTTGTCAGTGTGCGATTATCGTGAGTGCAGTATGATAAACAGATTTTATTCTGAGCAGATAAAAGGGATAAATGCTCTCACCACAGTCTCACCCAGATGGAAATGAGCATCCTGTATGTTGCTGATGTACTCCTGCCCTCTCGACTGGATTAAAAACTCACATCTGAGAAATACAAAGATGCTGTTTTAGAATCTGCATGAATGCAGAGCACAAAACAAAAACTTGATTCTGTATGTATTTATTTAAAAACCAAACGTGTTCATTTGCCTATGCAATAAACAGGCAAAGGATATATTCAGCTGATGTCTACATAGCTGCCTTGTGACAAGTCCTGCTGTTACCGTGGAAACCACTTGGCATGTTCCTGCCAGGGGTCGTCTCCTGGCTCCCAGTTCCTCAGCCCGCCATCACAGTAGAAACATTTGACGTTGTCACCGTGACCTGTTGGGATGCGCAGGACTGCTGTGAGAAGAGTGTAATGACAGAAACTCTGTATATCTGTGCAGCTACTAAAATAAAAGCTGTAAAAAATTTCAATAAACGTGAATCAGTATTTCTTTAACACAGACCCAAAACAACTTATACTATAGCTTAGCTTCACAAACACACCACTCACCAAAAGGTTGCTTTTTTTATTTAACTGCATTATTTTGTGGTTTATAACATGTTGCAGTAAGTGAATTGCCTGAAGCTGTGTAACCCTACTTCTTTAGCAGCCCCGGCTTTGTCCAGGCTGTTCTGTCAACAACATCATCATGACTCAGCAGGACAATTGTACCATGAACTCAATCACAAAGAGAGGTCACTCTAGCAGTGACTGGGTCAGTGCTGAGTAGTTCACTAAAATATACCCACAAATACTCAAATGTTGCTCATAAACTATCAAAGAAAGCAAATGGTTCGAACACACAGGTTTTTTAGGCTTCATAGTGAGACAAAAAGCACCTGTGTAGAAAAATCCTGCTCTGGCGAGAACATCTGGCTGGACTGAGGCCTCAGTGGGCCAGTTGTGGAAAGTGGTGAGCCGGGAATCCTCTGCCTCCATCTCCGGGTAGACCGCTTGTCCAGCTGTTCCCTGGTCATCCATAGTCATCCTTTGGAGTTGACTCAACAGCTGGCCGTCGACAGAGTCAGAGGATCCAACTTGGAGTGGAATATTTCCCACAGCTCGTCCCAGTATGAAACTGCAAGTGGGGAAATGTCTCTTGTGTTCAGCAGCTGGGCTGTCCCCATGCACCCAACATCTTAAAATTCCTCCACAGCAGAAACATTGGACTTTATCTCCAGGGCCTAGAAAGAAGAAGCCTGCTTTGGCCAGGTCTCCAGATGTGACAGGTGCATCTGCTGGCCAGTTCTGAAAAGTTCGAATTCGCTCTCCTTCTCTTCGCATCTGAGGCTCCTCAAGGATGTGCAGCATTGTACTCCTGTCATCCGTCATTCTGTGGCATGTAGGTTTTCCTTTCTCTTCTTGTTCTGTGCCAGTCATCCCTTTTGCGGTCCATAGTGGAGCGCAAAACTGAAGGTGAGTGCAGCACACCAGCTGAAATAATATGATCAGCTGCGGGGGCCTGCACAGAAGCCTACAGGAGACTGCTTTCCAGAAAAGCCACCAAATGCCAGAATGTATGCTCATTGATCCTTGAATGAATGAATGCCTGAACATGCCATGTTGCTCCGCCTCCTGGGAACAGGCTAACTGAGTAAAGCAGTTCAGAGGCATACTGTATACTAACAAATGATATGACTTTAAAGGAATATGACAGTCTAGTTAAAAATAACCATTAAGCACAAGGCTACATTAACTTTTACAGCTAAATAACAGAAAAATGGTCTGTAATGGTCTTGTAATTTTGAAAAAATACAATGCTTTTCCATTGAGGACAAGATGGATTTTAACAAGTGCTAAAAGACTTTATCTCATAAAAAAAACAATGGAAACTTGACCATTCAACATATGACAACCACAAAAACTGCTTTTTTTTGTATATCCTCCAAATGTTGACTGTTGATGTTTTCCTCTTTTGGGTGTTTGTTACCTCATGCACCCTTTGCACTTGAGTTTTAAAGATTAGAAGTGAAATTGAAGGAATGTACTTGTTAAACACATTAAGTAGTAAGATGGGTAATCTGACTTGTTTCGTGGAGAAACAATGAGCTGCAATCTTCACAGGTTCAGAGCGGACCTGTATAATTATTGCTCGTGTGCTTGTGATTTGTTGCGTGCATCAGCTTTTTGATAACTTGTATCACTTTTGTTTATAATGATTACAACTCTAAGAATTTCCATGTTATACAGTTATTTTACAAGTTTAAGATGTCAACATTTGAAATAGGCTCCAGTGAAAGTCAATGAGGTCGCAGGCAATAAGCCATAACTGACAAAAAATTGTCAAGTCAAAGCATACTTACATATAACCTGTCGGTATTATGAGTAAGAACAAAAATCCATGAGAAAATAAATAACTTTAAACAGATTAATACATGCGTGACCTTTGGCAGAGTTAGGGGGTTGGGGGCGCACAGTTGCTACCCCCTGGTGGTAAAAGTGAGCAGTAACTACTGTCATTTATCGAAAGCCATACTCTAATCAGTTCTAACCATATCAAGTTGCCAGTGCCGCTGAATTTGCCATGACATCAAACTTCTGTTGCATTTTTAAATGTCAGCCTGCTTTGTACTATATGCATTATTGCGAGCAACTCACACCATGACCACACGCAGATGACATAACAGTCTTCGAATACCAATCCTGTCTAAGTAGTCCACATTTATACCAACGATTTGCTGTCTAACGGGGATGTCACCTGCCAAAATGAGGTGGGTGCATGGTTTGCAGTTACAGCATGACGGATGGGGTGGACATCAAACTTTGCAATGCATAAGTGTATTATGGCCCTTTTGCACCTAATGTCATCTTTTACATTCCAGTATGTCTCACATGAGCACAGCTCTGAAGTGAACATTGTCAGATCTAAGAGACCCTGCAGAAAACCACACACAGTCTGCTGATCGCCCCCTGGCGCTGTTGACACCCACGGAGAGTGCAGAAAATAGCCCCAGTGTTAGTGAAAGTAAGTGTTGAGCCCATTTTTAGCGGTGTGGCGATGTTTATGAATTAGATCCATCATTAATTCGCTGTCGTTGCATTTTATCCTACATGCAAATCACAGACATTTGCCAGATTAACTTTATTACAAGGAAAGGA
This sequence comes from Datnioides undecimradiatus, assembly GCA_008933995.1. Taxonomy (NCBI): domain Eukaryota; kingdom Metazoa; phylum Chordata; class Actinopteri; order Lobotiformes; family Datnioididae; genus Datnioides; species Datnioides undecimradiatus. The sequence continues at coordinate 8,362,004 of WARS01000026.1, forward strand.
TGCTCTAAACTTTTGCCACCCCGCGGGGAACGACGCGAACTACAGCGGCGACTCAAAGCCCGGATGGAGCAGCCATTGGGGAAGTGTACAGGGCTTTAACGTAACTGAGGAGGGCTCTCTCTCTCTCTCTCTTTCTCTCTCTCGCTCTCTCTCTCCCTGGAATAATAAAGACAAAGTAAAAGGCGGCCGAGGATAGATATATTCAAGATCCGAAAGATTCACTCGGCGACACATAACGTTAACTTGAAAACCTGAACCGGGACTTGACTCTTTTCGAGCACTGTATCCGAGGCGACAGACTTGAACTGTGGAAGTTGGGATACGTGCACACAGCGGAAAATATACAGCTGAGCCTGCGCTACAACTACTAGCCACACGCTAAGCGGCACAAGTAGCCACATAGCTAACTGTAACTGAGCTGTGAACTTGCTTTTGAAATCACGGGGCTTGAAATCCAGTCACAAGCTCAGGCTCTGTGAGAATCCAGGGACTTGCTTAATGAATTATGTCTGCCACAAGCATTGACCCTCAGGTAGGAAGGCCGATGTACCTCGCCTGTAACGTTTAAAGACCTTGCACGCTAGCTACCTGCTAACGTTAACGATGGGCTACGGCTATTCCTCGGAAGTGCTAGCTAGCCACTAACGTTGGCCGGTGCGTGTAGCTAGCAAGTTAGCTACATTCCGTTAAAACGGCTATCTAAATGTTTTAATGGACATTGAAGAAAGATGACATTTACACGTTGGCGTGCAAACCATTGTCAAACGCCTCTTTTACCAAGAGCATATGTTCGTGCCACCAACGTAGCAAGAGAAACTCCCCACCTATGGACTGAAAACGTGAAACCTAAAGCTAACATCAAAGGAATTAAACAGACTTAGCTCAAGCTAACGTAACTTACTCAGTAAATCTTAACTTCATAAAATTGAGGATGTCATAAAGATCTACATGATGTGTTGGCTGACCAATGTATATATTACGCCTATTAAGACAAATCGAGTTACAGTCTGCATTAACGCATCTGACGTTTATAAAGGTATTCTAAGAGGGCTCTGATAGCTAGCGAAGTTGTGCGTGAATTAACGCTAACCTTAGCTGGTTGATTGGCTAACTCAAATCACACACCAACGTGTTTAATGCCAAATGATATTAATCATTGTCGCCAGCTATAACTAATACTGCAGCTTTCATTGTGGAGTAACGTTAGGTAAATCTTGTGCATTGCCACTTTTCAGGAAGTAGTCTGAAGGGTTCAGCGTCTGAATAGTAGATTGGCAACATCAGAGGCTGCACTTAGTCCAGACCAATGTGTTTGTCTAAAATCTCAGATCAACTAAAAATAACTCTGTCATCTCCCTTTTCTTCCTTTTCGTTATCCAAACTGGATGCAGAGATCAAAGGGACAAGCATCTAAAGGTAAGTTGTAGCATCACAGGAGACTGAATCAAGCAAGATAATTTGTTTGGATATGTATTTAGTCTGGGCCTACCTTTTCCATGAAATCAGCATAACATTACACCAGTCTTTCTCTTCTGTCAGACCTCACAATATTTTGGGAACATAATTTAATATAATGTGCTGGGGCTTGGCACGGCATGAGGAAAAGATACAACATAAATAGTTTTTAAATTAAACCCCTTTTGAGCAGGGTGAGAAGTTAATTTGCCATTAGTTTATATACTAACCAACTATAATTTTAGAGAAATATGTTTTATACTCAAATGGTTTTCTGACTGTAGTGGAAAATATGTTCTTCAGAAATTAAATACATCGCAAGTTCAGGATCAGGGGTTTAAAAATTAAGTGAGGGCACCAATACAAAATGCACTTTGTCACATACTGTGTGAGACACTCATGAATAGAACATCCACCATGTCATTGAAAGGGCAGGTAGCTCATGTAAAGAAATGACTTTTTTCTTGGATAATGAGAGTATTCCTGATGAGAAGATGATGCTTATGCTTGTGTTTTTTCCTGCACAAAATTATGTTCCAGTCATATTACAAATCTGTGTAAGTATACTGGTTCTGTCTCAGTGCTCTCCCTGTGAAGGTAGGCCATGTGTCTCCACACATTAGATAGACCAACAAGTTCATTGTTATTAGTTCCTTACAAACAGTGGTATTGGCAACCCTGTTGTTGTGGCATACTAATTGTATTTTTATGATGTTCAAGTCATCACTGATTTACAGCAGTTGCTTGAGAAGGTGGGGTGACAGGCAGGCTTTGACTCACTCTTTACCTGCAGGCCTAGCTGGTAGCAGGCCACAGCCCGTTTCACCTCCAGGATAGGCTTGTCTCAAGGGCCACAGGGCTGTCTGACATGGCTCACTGATTTCACTGTTTTTGGAGGAACACATGCCCCTGCAAGAGGGACAGACAGATAAACTACAGCACTGAATTTGTTTTGATCCTTTGTTTGATGAGTAAATCTCAACATAGCACTAATGTAATGATGAAGTCAAAACAAAAAATGTACTCTTTGAATGAGCCAATGCAGTTAAAGTACGTGAACTGAATTGTCCTCATTGAGTTATCCTTAATCCTATCATTGTGTCGAAGTTTACCAGATGAACAACAAACATTTCTGCCCATATCTTCAAAAACAATACATGGTAATCCATACATGTAGATCAGCTGTACTTTAATGTAATTATTTTTCTTGTTGCAGTGCAAAATGGTTCACTACATCAGAAGGAGACTGTCCATGACAATGACTTTGAGCCATACCTCACTGGTCAATCAACTCAGGTAAAGCACACTTCCTCTATCTTATGAAGATTGCCAAGCAATTATTAAAAAATTTAATGAAGCACAGTTAGTTCAGGATTAGATAATATGGCTGAAATTAATATCGCATATTTTGTAACATTTGATTTTTTTGGTAACATTTCCATTGTCAGTGTATGTCACAATGGAAAATATATCCACAATAATATAATAATCGAACTGTGCAGTCTGTCACTGTTGAGCATTTCAGGACCCCTGTTTAAAACAAAAACCATTTGGCTTTTAAAATAGAAATTTGACTCTAATGATTATAAGCTATGTCCATGCTCAGCTGTAAAATGTATTCAAAGTAAGTCACTCTTAAAGAAATGGGCAAACTCTTTAAAAGCAGAGTTTTATGTAATCTATAGATCTAATTTTGATCAAACTGCAAGTCATTCGCTAATATTGTGGCTCTGCTTATCCAGAACAACAGCTACCAGTCCATCACCGACCCATACATGTCCAGCTACTACGCCCCCTCCATTGGATTTCCGTACCCCCTCAGTGAAGCTCCCTGGTCTACAGGTGGGGACCCCCCTATTCCATACCTGACCCCTTATGGACCCTTGAGTAATGGAGACCATCACTTCATGCCAGATACAGTGTTTGGCCAGCCGGGGGGCCTGGGAAGCAGCATCTACCCCCACAGGTTTAACTTTTTCCCTGAAAACCCTGCCTTCTCTGCTTGGGGAACAAGCGGCTCCCAGGGCCAGCAGACTCAAAGTTCGGCCTACGGTGGCAGCTACAGCTATCCTCCCAGCTCCCTGGGGGGCACCCTGGTGCCTGATGGTCAGACAGGCTTTCACAGTGACACCCTCAACAAAGCCCCTGGTATGAACAGCCTGGAGCAGGGTATGGTTGGCTTGAAGATCGGAGGGGATGTCACTGGTCAGGGGTCAGGAGTCAAGGCTGTGGGATCTGTGATCGGTGGACCTGCGGTGGCGGCTGCAGGGAATGGAGCTACACCTATTGGTATGCCTCCACCCAAACCCACCTCCTGGGCCGCCATTGCCAGCAAGCCTGCCAAACCGCAGCAACTGAAAGCTAAGGTGAAACCAGGGATGCCCAATCCAGGGGGAGCTCTACCCCCACCACCCATCAAACACAACATGAACATTGGGACCTGGGACAAGGGCCCAGTGACTAAAGTAGCCACAGCTCCACTGCAGCAACAGCAACAGCCTCTTGGCCTGCCTCATGGATTGCCACCTCAAGGGCCCATGCAGCAAGGACCCATGCAGCCTCCCCCTCCCCAGTCTTTGGTGCAGCCCCAGATGCAGCCTATGGCCTTACAGCCCCAACCCCCCCATCACCAGCACCATCAGCCACCACCTCAGCCCTACCAAAACCACACCCAGGCCCCACAACCCCAGACCCGCTGGGTTGCTCCGCGCAACCGTAACCAAGGCTACGGGCAGGGTGGCCCCGGGCAAGACGGTAGTGGTATGATGGGTATGGTAGGTGGAGGGAGCAGTGGACCCCAAACTTCTGCCAGCCAGGGACCTGGTGTGGAGTCCCACCCAGTGCTGGACAAGCTGCGTGCCTCCCATAGCTACAACCCCAAGGACTTTGAATGGAACCTGAAGAATGGTCGTGTTTTCATCATTAAGAGCTACTCCGAGGACGATATCCATCGCTCCATCAAGTACTCCATCTGGTGCAGCACGGAGCATGGCAACAAGCGGCTGGACTCTGCCTTCCGGGCCATGAATGGCAAGGGCCCCGTGTATCTGCTTTTCAGTGTCAATGGCAGTGGTCATTTTTGTGGTGTGGCAGAGATGCGTTCACCAGTGGACTATGGCACCAGTGCTGGTGTTTGGGCACAGGACAAGTGGAAGGGCAAGTTTGATGTGGACTGGTTGTTTGTTAAGGACGTGCCTAATAGCCAGCTGCGCCACATCCGCCTGGAGAACAACGACAACAAGCCAGTGACCAACTCCCGTGACACCCAGGAGGTTCCTCTGGAGAAGGCCAAACAGGTGCTCAAGATCATCGCCACCTACAAACACACCACGTCCATCTTTGATGACTTCTCCCATTATGAGAAGAGGCAGGAAGAAGAGGAGGAGGTGCGCAAGGTGTGTACAGTCATCTTGCTATGTTTCCTTAAATATACCAGGAATGTGAATTTAGCTTCTTTGATTAGGACCTAAGCATATTCTTGTTCATTTTTGATCAGATTGTGTCAGAGAGACTAATTGTTGTCTTTTTCCCACTTTTTTCTGTAATTTGCTCCTTTTGACAGACTTTTGAACCTCCGCAGATACAAAACCGCTCTCGGTTGGATCAGGTAAAGAGCTGTTGTATTTTCTTGTCTTGTTAGTTGATTATCCCACAGGTATTGAATGCCTTTTCTGACAGCTGTTGATGATTGCTCCCTATTGCGTTTTTCATAGTGTGAATATGAAATTTTAGATAACCTAATATCTGATCACTAGTTAAAATAAATAAATGTAGAACTCTGTTCATCACAGTGCCCTGCAGATTACAGTACTGTTATGTAATGATTTTTTTTTTCTGTTCTTTTCCAAACAGGAGCGCCAAAACAGGAATAAACAATAGAAGACATTTATCCTTGGCTTGATCAACAGTTACACTAGGACTTTTGATTTAAGAGACAGAAGAATATGAAAATGCAACCAAGCCCTTCATTTTTTTTTCTATTTAATCCTGGTGAATCTCTGCCATTGTCGAGACTTGTGCTTTTTTTTTTTTTGCCCCATGTACCACCCACTTCTTGTGCAGGGATAACAAGCTGATTTAATGTATCACCTAGCCACCACCTCACTCTTTAGTTCAGGTTTTTTTTTTAGATATTTTTCTTCCTGTTCCATCTCGTACTCTTCTCTCACCAGACTGGTTTTCTGTCTCCTGCCCCCACCCCCTCCTCTTTCCAATTGAATCAGGGTTTGACTGTACCATGGAGAAAAAAATCTGCCACTTTATATTTCAGTACAATCAGGACCGGATGTGTCCTGCCCCTATTTGTCCATTTGGGGGCAACATTGCCATGCTTCAGAGGTTTAACTGTGCCAACAGGGTTGGAGGATCCCAAAGGCAATGTCGGACTTGGAGCTGTGCGATAATAAAACTTCAATGGTTTATCTATTTTTCATTCAGATCGACAAAATCTCTATTTTTTGGCTTACTACTGACAATTTTCATTTCAGAAACCTGTTTTCTGGAGCCTTAATGTTTTTTTTCTAATTATTGGTGACTTCTCAAAAGAACTGCTCAAACAGTGACACTGCTGGAGAAATCAGGGATAGTGTGAAGTCACACGGGACTTGAGACATTTCAGAGGAGGAATTGCAAAGGCCTCTGGGAAAGAAATAACAGATGTGTCCTCCACAACCAGAACTCTCACCATTTAAGTCAAAAATTGTACTATTGACATCTTTCACACCCCTCTGCTTCGCTTTCTTTTGATGTTTGTCTTGAAGGGGTCTTTTGTATGTTTCATCAGGAGATTCTGCTTGTGTACGCAACCCAGTCTGAGAGAATTGTCGCATCCACCATTTTAAATTGTTTTATAATCAGAATTATGTAATGATGTAACTACTACATTGAATGAATTGTTGCTTTTGCATTTTGTGTTCCACAAAATGGGGGGAGGGTTCAAGTATTTGTCCATTCACCATCATTCTGTCTTAATCCTCTTTTTTTTTTTTTTTTTGTTTTTCCTTGAATTTGGTTTTGCTAAGTCTATCACGTTGGTCGTAATGCTAAGCTTTAACGTAGGAGCCTATATATTCATGGAGAAAGCCTAAAAATGTATAACCTAAAAATTAATGTAACTGATTTACTATCGAGCAAGAAAAAAATAAGAATGAAATGTGGTTTCTGTGTGTTTTTTGGTTGTTGTTGCAAAAATAGTTTGTTCTAGACTGAAACGATTACAATACAGTGAAGTACTTTCAGGTATGTTAACTGAAAAAAGATTGGATATTAAAAAAAAAAGTCACTAATAGATGTGTGTGACCATGCATGGCAAGCTACAATAGAGGAAGTCTGCTGGGGAAAAAAAGATCATCCATCCTGCAGCTTGTCTGTGAGGTGAGAGTGGTGATGTTCAGTTTAAGTCTTTTTTTTTTTTTTTTTTTTTTTTTTTTTTTTAAAAGGACGGTGGCCCCCCCCCAGTCTCCTGTCATGTGGTTTATTTGTTGGCGAGTGTTGTGAGATCAGTAGGTTCTCTCTCCTCTTGATGAGTTTATCCCTGTAGTATTTTGTGGACTGTGAGGTTACCCTGATTCAGAGAGGAACGCTGCTCATAGACACTGCTGTCTCTTTCATGTGGAGTGATCTCTTTTCAATTGGACAATGTTGTGTATTTGTGTAGGAGTTTGAAGTCTGACGTAGCTTTGTGGTTGCCCAACTCAAAGATTCTCATCCCAAGTTGCACATTTCTGTTTGAACTATTTGAACTGAAATGGCTGATTCAGGCTGGTTCAGGTAATGTGGCCTGAACACCTTTACATTTTTTTTTTTTTTTTTTTTTTTTTTGGACTGTCAGACCGCGAATATGCTCTGTGACCTACTTGGATGCTGTCACAACCTTCCCTGCGTTATATCGTTGAGATGGCAGAAGTGCTGCACTTTGCTGAGGTCACTCGTGTGGGAGTATGAACCGTTTGCCCCACAACCGTTTACCGTTTATTTCCAGATCTGTGAAGCTGCATTGTATTTTATACCTGGCCAGTGTAGCCCCTTGTACTCCAGAGAGCAGACCTTGAACAGGATCCTTTCTTTTCCATCTCTTCTCTCTTTTTTTGTTTTACCTGCACTAATCAATAGCTAGGCTGATTCAAGCAATACAGTGAACGCCCTTCACATGTTTGCCTTCACCAACACCGCTCTCTCCGACCAGCGTGGAGTCAGGGGGAGGTGAGAAGCTAAAGGATGCCGCCGAAGTCTTGAGTCGCAGCCACAGCCGTCTTTGCCTCAGGAAGCATGAACTGGTTGTGATTATAGTGCAGGGCTTGCGCGCACGTCGATGATAACTGTCGGGCGATGTTCGTTGCAATAGAAGGATGTCAGGTTAGCCATGAAACTATATGTATACAACACTACAAAAAGGATTAATGACATGAAAAATATTAAATAAACATTGATTATCTTCTAGACCACAGTTGTAGTGGGCATAACTTGTTCAAAGGATCTATCTTGGTTTTTCTTTACAGAAGAAATCAAGCCTTAATAAACTGTCATTCAGAAATTACTTTGTCTTGATCTCGTGAATTCTCTGTTGGTGAGTAAACAGCTGACTGTAGTGACCTTATACACAGAGGGGGAGCTCTCTAAGACAGCCCCAGTGCTTAAATGTCAATGAAGCAGAAATTGTTTCTTTCTTTTGTCTTTTTTTTCTGCCATTCTACTATAGTTGACTTTACTGTATCTATATATACTGACACCAAAGCACGTCTCTGTTTTCACAGGCTCAAGTCATCTGCAACAGAATTTCGTAGAGCGCACAAATGCGACTTCTGCCGCTGCCTGGGTATGGTATTTCAAATGTATTACATAAAATAAAAAAATGTCATTCATATACAGTTTCACATTCTGGGATATTTAGAGGCTAATTTAATTTTAAAGGCTGTGGGATTAAATCCATGCAGAAATATTTTAGAATTCAGCAAGTTTACAGTATAACACATTTGTTCCACAGTCGTTTTAAGATTTTATTTCCTTGACAGGAGCTCTCCATGGTGCTGATTTCCTGATCTAGAGGAACTGCTGGTGGCATGTTCGAGTCACATAATGAAGTAAACACTATTTGTGGTAAAAAAAAAAAAAAAAAGAAAACAAACAGTTATTTTATATGCAATGTTGATGGTGATTGTAGTGCTGTGATCATCGGCCCCAATCTTTGCATTTGAAGAATAATTCACATCAGATGATGGTCGGCGAATGATGCGATCACGGTGCAAAGTTGGCATGACTGCTGGTGACAGTTCCACATGAAATAATCACAAGAACAAGCAGAAAACTCAGGGCAGCATTGGCTTTATTTGTGGTCACATCATTACAAAGCATGCATCCATACTGGACTGAAATGGTAGGCAGACAGTATCACATTCAGGCTCTTTGCTCTATAGACTTACATGTCTGGACTTACAGTCTGGAGCACAGCTATGTGATATTACCAACAGAGACCCTACAATTAGATATTTGTATTAAGCTGACTGCTCAAAATGTTGATTTAACAAGGACCTCATTTTATATATTTAGGTTATTTTTATATACTGGTCGCTTGCAACAATACACAGAATCATATTTGAATGTTCAAGTTACATAGAAGTTGGGATTGCTTAACCTATTATTTGTGAATGAATTTTGCCAAATTCTGCTATTTGTGGTCAATTTGATTCTAATTGGGTTATTCACTGATTCATGTTTAATGTAATTATTCTGAAAAATTATATGCTGAAGAGTTTGGGTTTGTCATCAAAATCATATTCCACTGAGGTTGAAATATATTTTCTGGTGTGGTTTAAAGAAGAATAAAAGTCTGCTTAGACGCACTACAGAGTACTTATTTATTGATTTAGCTGATTTGATTAATCTGTTGTAATATAAGTTCTATTGTATTCACTGTTACAGCTTCAACCATGCGTTGTCAAAAGGACGCCTGTAGGTGGCATTGAGTCCCTTGCATTTCTATATGTTGCCTCCACCAAACACTGCAGCCATCGTCACTTTGTATCCCTTCAAGGCTCTCGAGCCTCTCCTGTAGGCCTGAGGTAAAGCCACACCGTGAAGGTGTGGTGGACTGGAGCTGTTGTCCTACTTTTGCTTATGACATAATTTATTCTAGACCGATTTCAACCGAGGCTGAGACTGTTGCCTGCAGAGCCTTCGTGTTGAGCTTCGGGAACACTGTGTGAAATATTTCAAAACTGTCACAATGGGATTGTAATGGACTACAGAGACTACTGCACAGCCTCCCTAACAGAAGGACTTCGCATTGAAGCACTAACAGCGCTCAATGTTTCAATTATCAGACACCTCTAGGCTTTGCGGCCAGCACAGAAGCGCTGGCCTATGTTTCAAGTCATGCCTAGGCAACGTTTATAATATAGATATTAATTATCTTATAGGCCTTTTTTATATTAAAGCAAACTCTTCCATTTTAATGTGTATTAATCTCAGGCCTGAGAGTCAGCTAATTTTTACCTCGAAGAGATAAAACATTGCGTATTCAAAAATAAAGCGAGCCTTTCGCCGGGTCCTACATATAAGAAAAGATAATATGGAGCAGAGAACATCAATAAATTTAAATAATCCCAAAGATATTCTTAGCAAAACCCAGAGGTAGGCCGTTGACCCCCCTTGGCGAAAGTCCAGTTGCGTCGTATTCTGCATGAGGCGTTTTACATTTTTTTTCTTTTTTAGATAAATCAGGGAAAAAAACAAAATTACATTTAAAAACCAACGTATTTGAATAAAGGCGTGATATAAAAGTTAACTGGCATTAACTTGATTCCATGCAATAATAGCCTATTAAAGTACGCATTGCGCCCACCCAGTCAAAGCAACACACACAGGCAAGCATACATGCTTGCGCGTGCACGTGCACACACTCACGCGCAACTGAGTGACAGTACAGCAGTCAGCTTTATCCTGCTGCTATGTTTGGCAGGCAGGGCCTGTTTCTCCAACATTAAGGGTCAAAGTAGTAAACGAAAGCCTGCGGCCTGATGAAATAATGAAGAGATAAAATGTGAAGCATGATGCTGTGCAGATTCCTCTCTTGGCATTCACCGCGTGCCTTAATTGTATGGACATTAAATCAAGGTCCGCTGTGAACACGCAGAGTGACAACCCTTCATGAAGTCGCCTTCTCACCCTGCTGAAGGGTGCAGAATAGAGTCCAGCCAGCATCTTCTAACCCCGTCTGACTTCCACACGCTCAAACCTCCAGCATCTGCCGCCAAGGAGGACGCAAGACTGCATGACTGCGATCTAAGTACAGCTCCCGTTTCCGTGCGCGCGCTCGAGCGTACAAACACACACACACACACACTCACACACACATACACGCACACACATCCACAAATCTAAAGCCGATTTTGCAACGCAATCACGCGCGCACACAAGCACACACACGCATGTGGAGACTAAAGCCGATTTATAGCCTACACCAGCAATAATGCGCGCGGCCACATTCTTCTCTTGCGCGTCTTTGGATTCCACGCGAGGAAATATTGATATCACTGCGCCACAGCTCGGCGTTAAAACCCCATCAGCATACGGCCAATAATCAAAGAATGTGAAGCAACGCTTGCAACTGAAAAAAGCCCTTGTTATTAGCTTAGCATTTACCAACACGTCTATTCTCTAATTCTGTGGTTGTGCGTCTTTACGCATCTGTTGGCAGGTTACCTCGTACAGATTGACAGCTGAAGCTACACAGGCTTTCGCTTTGTCCCTCCTCAGTACCACTCAATTTACAACATTAGCCTGACCCAAAACACAAAGACAGCAGTGGAAAACAGAAGACAGCAACGATGGCAGCTCGTCACAAGGCTATTTTTTTTTTTTTTTGAAGTCGTACATCCCACTGCGAAGAGTGCTGTATTTTCCATTTAACTTGGCTTGAATGCAGTTCCCCGACTTGTCCACGATCAACGCCCTTGGACAAAACGCGCGATGCTTCCTCTCTCTTCTCATGCAGCTGACAAACTACAGATGGCTAGTTTTACATTAGGCTACTGTATATCTTGGGGAAAAAGGCACGTCGTTCTTCTATGTGCCACATAGCTCTCTAGCACATCCCTAAAGCTTGTGAGGTCGGGAAGCTGATTTTCTCACGTTTGAGGTGGGAAAAAAACGGCTTCATCGTCTTCAGAAAGGTCCTCTCTCCATCAAGAGTCAGTCGGTTCCTTTTGGTTCGTGTCTTTTTAATCTGACCCATTTCAGGCACAATCCAGCCCTGGATGCATGCCCCCCTCTCTCGCTCTCCTCTCTCTCTCTTTCGGGCTGTGTGATCCACTGTCTCCCGGATTAGAGCGCCCCTCTCTTCCCATCCTAGACAATTGCGAGTCTCTGCTGATTGGGCTTCAGCGCAAGAGGATTACATGGGCGCACAATGACGTCATGGCCCGGGGCCCAAGCCCCCCTCCCCTCTTCCTCGCCTCCCCCCCATTAAAACCAAATCCTCATCAGCCCCAAATGTCCTTGAAACCACCGGTCTGACTTTCTGCAGCGCGTCATGCATGCATGGAGGCAGACTACTGTTTATGCTTACAGATAATGGTTGTAGCCAATGGCTGGCATTTACTAACAATTCAATATAGCCCGCATGCAGAAGAAGCCAAAATAATATGGCAGCTCCACTATCGCTTGTGTGCACCTGAATACAAACACCTTGAGGTTTTACCTCGGCAGGTGCATGTCCAGCGGCTAGTTGCTGCCACAAACCAAAGTTGCAGACTATAAGTAAATAAAAAGGCGGAGAGGTTCAACTGTGACCTGCACTTTGCTGACATCGTTAGACAAGCCTAATTTCCAAAAAGCACCAAATACAGTTTTACCATCGTCCAAATCCCAAAGCAGAGCCCACAGGCCTCTATATTTAAATTATGCCAGGATGTAATGGCAGTCAAAAGGTGGATGAATTCTACTTTGCATTTTAAACACTCCTTTTTACCTGATTCGTCTGTAGAAAATAAATTAACCCTTCACTACATTCCTCCTGCACACAGACTCATATACAGTTATTCCCCTTATGGAACAAAACGTTGTACGCCACACAGAACTATATGTTTGCTAAATCTGCAGAAGATTACTGTGACTGTGTTAACGGTTATTCCTCTAAGGCCCGTGGCCTGTGATCCCAGATGGTCAGAGCTAAAACCATATGCTGCTGCCTCGTGCTGCATTTAATATTTTGGGAAGAGGTGAAGCTAGAAACATATGTGGTGCATGTTTTAAGTTATGCAGTATGATATATGTACGTGTACATTCTGCAATATATTCATGCACCACAGTTAGGTCTGCTTTTTGGTATTATGACCTACATCAGGCCTTAATATTCATCAGATTGGCAGTGTTGATATCTCGCCTGTTGATTCCATATCGTATAGGTTTTAAACGTGCATTTTCTATTTCAACAATAATTTAATAAAAATATTTTTAATTTGACTTAAGTGTCAACTAAGACACGTAGCCTCTTTTCCTTGCCCCTTTTTCCTTATTTTAAAAATTTTCCTTGCAAGCCGACCCAAATATGGACATGCAGTCTGCAGCCCATCAGAAATTTGCGCAACTTAACCAATATTTGATCTGCTAGTTTGACTGGTAAGTCTTATTAACACTGAGATAATTCTACGCGTGTTCGTATTATGCATTTCAACACAGTTCCAGTAAAATCCTACAGGAATATATTGATTTCTGTCCCGGAAGAAAATGTCATTGGATTTTCAAATGTTTCTCCCTCCTTCCGTAGCTTGTGTCTACCTCCCACTGTTGGCTGAACAAAGAGATGGAGAGGGGGAACCGCCAGCGCTGTTTAGGATGAAACCGCTTCCCTTCACTCTCGTTAACTGAGCCTATAGAATCGCAAATGTGGTCTTTTTCCAAACAAATGCAATTATTAACTATTTTAACAGACATGCCTATTGTCTCGTCTCAGCCTCCGTCGCAATCTACATCTCAAAACGAGCTTCCCGCATTTACATTAATGCAAGTCAATTCACTAATGCAAGCCATTTGTTAGGCGTGTAGGTCTATTGGTTCCCCGTTGCCAAAAAATGAGAAAAATGTAATAACCCCGGCTGCATAGCGGCCACCTGCTACAGGAGAAGCGTCTTCTGTCCAAATATAGCCTATACTGATAAATCCACGCTGGCTTGGCCTCAAAATCCTTTGTTCAGTGTCTTACTCTTGTTGTTGCGGCTATCCTCCAGCCATGCACCACACTGTGGCTCCATCGCATCTTCTCTCCATTTTGTGCAACCGCAGGCCTTCATCTGTGCAGGAAACGCATGCGAGTGCAGCAGCAATAACGCCTAACTTTAGTGAAAATAGCCTCTGCGTCTGTCCACATGCACGGTGAAGCAAAGCGAGAGCCAGATTGTGAATTGAATTGCAGTTGCTTTTTCTCCCCTCATCTCTCCCTCTGCAGAGCCGAGCGGCCTCCACATCTTAAGCTGAATGAAGGGGGAGTTGTCCCTGTGCATTACAATGACATTCAGGCCCCATTCATTCAGCCACTGTCTAACGGTCTTTGGACAGCAAATGCACCCCCATCGGGGGGTCGCAGCCCCCTCATTACACCCCCAATCCCAACACGCAGCCCCCCACAATAGCCCCAACAAAAGAGAGAGGAGAGTCGGCCCCAGTTGTGCGAGCTGCGGCCCCTGGACTTTTGAGGTACGCTGGGAAAATATTCCTGTGCATTTGAATTACATTGAGGAGCGTGCCGCGGTGGAGTTTAACGCCGAGTTGTCACCAAAAGCAGTTCAAAACAAATACGTATGCTGTTTCTAATTTCTTCTTGCCTTCGTCTGTGGGCTCCGGCCGTTCTGTGCAGCAGGTGAAACTTGGTTGGCCATTTTAAAAAAAAGGTTCAACTCAAGTGATCATTTAACTATGATGTGCCAATAAATGCGCTGCCATCGCCTTAAGAATCGCAAAGCTGGCGCAAACAGCTGAGTAAAACATGGTGAGAGAGTGCACATAAAGAGGAATGCTGCTGACCCAGGCTCATACAGTGGCCACTGCACACAATCAGACATATTCAGAGAGGAGTTCAGTTCATTCTCTCGCAGCAAAATCACGCTGCAAATGAATATAAAACAAGCGTTTTAAACATTGCGTTATATGCGCACTTTATGTTTAAAATTTCGTCGGATCAAAAGGATAAAGCAAATAAGACATAAAATATCATTTATATATTTTATAACATATGTGCTATTATTAGCACATATGTTATAATATGTGCTAACATATGTGCTAATAATAGCACATATGTTCTAAAATTATTTTGACGCAGTTCTTTAACCTTGACCTAGTCACCTGTAAACACCCCGCAAGTGCACAAACACAAGTTTATTCCAACTCATTTGAACTCAGTCTCTGTCACATTTGTAAATTAATATTTTTTCGAGCAATATAAATAATAATAATAACAACAACAACAATAATAATAATAATAATAATAATCATCATGGAATAAATGGCGATTTCAGGTTAAAATAGTAGACATTGTGTAGAGAAGTTGTGCAGAGCCAACTTTCCCAGGGAAATCATACCGATTTCCGAAATGCTGTTGAAGGCCCGAATAGGCACAGCTGGGCATCTGCTTATGGGCCTATTCATCAGGAGGAGGGAGAGGTCAGCGCTGCAGCCCGGTGGGCAGCACCGTACTATAAGCTCGTTATGCAGATACACTGCTTATAGTTTAGAACTGGACTCTCCTCTATACACAGAGAGGAGACACTCTGAGACTAAATAAATCACCTTCCTCAGGTGATCAGGAGCATTTTTTTGGGGGGTACTAATGAGTTAATTAAAGATTTCTGAAGATAGTTTTATATGTTATTTTCCCACCTTATATTAATTTTCTCACAGCTGTGTATTTTAATCAGCTGGATTTCCCCTGCTTTCTTTTGTTGTAAAATATGCATGTCTGATTTGTACTTATTTCCCACCCCCCTTGTTGTATTTGTACTTTTACTTAGAGCTAAGCAGGCTGAAACATTTCAAGAGTGAAAGGCTCCAGGAAAAAAAAAAAAAAAATCAAACGTGATGGTAAGCTTTTCTCAAATGCCGGAAATTTTTAAAACATTGACTGAAGTTTATCAAAGAGAAAAGAAACGAATCTCCGGTGCATTTTCCCCCCTAAACCTCCCACACTTTTATACTGGCACTGCTACTTGTTTTGAGAGGCATATAAAGAGGTGTAATTTTGCAAACATTTCTTAAGTGCAGAGAGCCAGAAGGACCCTCTAGTATTGTCCAGGGAGAGAAAGAGAAACACGTTGACAAAGGAATCCATTGTTCCTGGTGAACAATTCAAGGGGCCTAGTAAGCTGTCCTCTACGATCAGGCAGCCAGCCGCTGATTTGAATGCAAGGGGCCCCTCCAAGGAGAAATGGTAATATATGGCAAGATATAACAAACAGTAGCCTATATTAAACCGTGCAAGTCGACTATTACCAGGTCCTGTACACACACATGCACACACACACACACAGTAGACAGAGGGACAGAGAGGGGGAGAGAGAGAAGTTGGGAGCTGGAGGAAAACTTTACTGTACTTTGGATACAATATGTTAGACCTGCTCTCAGGATAAACCATACTTTTATTTTTTTAGAGCCTCAGTAAAGCTAATGTGGTCCACATGGTCACAGGTAAGATCATATTGATGAAGAAGTATTATTAGTATTAAGAAGTATTATTCTACCATACATTTAATTTGTTCTCCTAGAAAATTAATTAGAATTTAAATTTAATATAAATTATAAACTTCTCCTGTTGCTGTAATTGTTTTTAGGTTGCCATGGTAATGTACACCTGGTATGAAATATGATAGCTATAAAGTTAAGCCTGGGCTTACACTGTTCCCTAGCCATAAGATCGTTGTTATGAAAAGCTTTTTTAGATGTTAATTAGTTTAAATTAGTTTTAAACTGCTTACATTTTTTTGTCCAGTTTAAAATTCAGGTGCTCTCTATTTTATTTCATTTTGTTTTAATTTGCACTCCTTGCAACAAGCTCCATTTAAGCAATTAAAACATCAATTATTTGACACAAACAAAGGCACATGCACAGACACAAATGAGATCAAATGCAAATGAGTAAAGCAGAATTTGTGTGTTACAAAGTCGTGCTGAAAGTCATTTTTACGTGTTGAGGGCGACTCTGTCAGTTGAATTTTGGCCGCACAAAGCCGAATGACCTGAACTCCCGAATGTCACTGTTCATCATTTCACAATGAAAAAAATTGCTCTCCACATTCGCTGAGGGATGGACTGTCACTGGTGAGTCTCAGAACAATGACTCGTCAACACGCACAGGCAGGTTGTAAACACCAAAAGCACTATTCCACAAATTATAATTTTACACGAACCACCTGCAGCAATTCCTCATTTGGATGTTTTATAGATGAATGAATTACATTTGTCCTTTGCTTTGTGGACTTCATATCAATAATGTTGAGCCACTTGACCAGCGAGGTGAGCATCAGTACTAATGTGGAGGTCCTTGACTCTGTCTGATAAATGTCATGAGTTGTTTGCATTGATCTGTTTGTGACACGGCCAGTAGAAAAGGATCATTATCCAGGCTGTTTCTGTACGTGCAAAGCTCAGATCTCTCTTGAACTCCCCTTAAACGTGTGCGTTTGTAGACACTTTTAAGTCTGCGTCTGCGTGTGTGTGTGTGTGATTGCTGGCTAGAAAGTGAAGCCTGACGTGAAAAAAGATTCAGATTGAAATAATCTTGATGATAATGTTCATGCACGTGGAGATGGTCGTGTGAATGAACGGCACACACTGATCTATAAGTGGTGCAAAATTCACCTGGGTGTGTGTATTTGACTGTGTGTCTGTGCGTTCACATGTCTGGAGAGGTCTTTCGTCCATGCATGTGATCATTAGCCTGTACATTACTGGAGCTACTCCACAGTCATGTACTCTAGCCTGAGCAGTCAGGAGGCTGGGAAGGAAATAGACTCCTGAGCTGAGAAACCAGGAGCGTTAACTGCTTCCATAGAAATTCATTACTAGCTGTTGTAAAACAAGTCAAATTCCAACGACTGTAATACGTTGGCTGCAAAGGCAGTTTTCTTCCCCCCGTATTCCACCGAGACAGAGAGCAGAGGTGACACCACTGCTGAGGTGAGTTTTACACAAATCCTGCGTGTCAGCCGTTCACATGAAAACAAAGGCGCATGTTTAACCTCCCTTCAAAGCGTTGCTCTTACTGATGCTCATTCATGCCCAGCTGATGCTGTTTTATAAGTGCATGTGGAGTAGCACAAAGACACACAACTCTTTCTTTTTCTCTTTTTGGCTTTGTTACACACAAGTACACAAACACACACACACACGCACACACACACACACACGGCATGCAAACCTGCAACAATTCAATAAACTTATGCACAGCAGCTTTTCCTGTCCACACTGTGACTAAACCTTGCTTTCGTCTCATATTTGCAGCGCACTGCTCCTCTACGCTGGCAGTTAACCCCGCAATTAACCCGCACCTCAGCCAAACATCATTAGGGAGGGAGCGAAGGGGAGAGAGGAAGATTGAGAGAGACGAGAGACAGATAAACGGAGGAAGCGGGGAAATGGTGATCTTGTCGTGCATATGTGTGAAATTTAGATGTGACTAACAGCAAATAAACGAAGCAGGAATTACAATTCTGTTCATCATTTTCAGTGATTCATATAGTTAATACAGTTTTTTCACTAATCTAATTTTGTAAATCTTTCTCTATTCCTGACGGCCCTGTCTGTTTTTTGTGTTGCATGAATGAATTATATATACAGGAGGTGAGTAAGCTGCATGAACCATATAGCATCACCCCTGTGACCTCTCCCATCCCCCCCACTTTTTTTTTTTTTTTTTTTTGCAGATTGGGTAGGCCCCAGTCGAGAGGTTTGGGCGTTGGAGCATCAGAGAGGTTTTGCATACAGCTGTATTCAAGTCTGAGGCAACTCCACCGACAGATTGATGCAGGAGTGTTTCGGGAAATGCTCGAAAGTGTGACCAAACCCATTGTTTCATGTCATTTAATGCAAAGATATATTTTATATATTTTTACTGTTCGTGTATTAAGGTTTTATTTAACAGACATCGTAGACTCGCAGTAACACTGAGAGTCAGAAGGGTGGTCCGTGGAAACTAAATGTTAAAAGACGAGGGTGCTGACCTTTTATCATCCCTGTTTTTTTGTGTGTGCGCGTGTTGTAGGAGCTGCTTCCTGAGTCAAAGAGATGAAGGTGTTTCTTTACATAATTTCATGACTGTTACCTGGGGCAGAGAATGTGAGGATGCAGCTTACAGAGAAATGAAAACATACTTGCACTTTACTTGAAATATTCTGAGGGGTCATGGTTTTGCAAGTCCTCTATACACTCACACAGTTTAAAATATCATATCTATTTTAAGATTTATTCATTTTCATTGCCTGTTTGGTTTATAGAAATTACATTTTCTTTGATCTGCTTCATATTGTGACCAATATTAAACAGATTTTTGTTCTAACTGTTGCTATAAATCCCACAAAGGACCCAATTTTGTGTTCTACAGGTCTTTTTATGTTTAGATGACAATAATGCAGCTGCAGATAAGGTTGAAGAGGTTATGCACTGAGTTTGAGGTTGAGACTTTGTTTTTCACCCTGGTATACGGTCCTTATATTGGTACAGTGCGGTGCACATTGTGTCTAGTGGGCATTGTGGAGTATCTGGGGAAACTGTTTAGTCCCCCATAAGAAGATTAGAGATGATTGGTTTTATTGACTGGCCTATGCTGCGGTTATCAGGGCGACTCTCAGAGCACAGAGCCACGCTTTTGTCTGGCCCTCATTGTTCTTCCCAGCCCAAGACCCTACGCTGATATGAATTTGATATGACAGTAAAGTGCCAATTATGTACATACATGCAAGGCCCTGCTCCCTTTCAGCTCGGCGTGGAGTGAAAAGACAGGGGAGGTGAGGAAGACAGGGGAGGAGAGATAAGGTGACGGACTATCTTGAGGGGTGAGCGAGCGGGTCTTGAGAATAATTTGCTGCAAGAAACTGGAGTCTGTTATTTTGCTGATCCTCATATTGTCAATAAAACGCTGCCGTTGAAACACTGATGGGTGATAAAGAGGTTACGTGTGTGTGTGTGTGCGTGTCTCCCCACCAGCCAGCCTGTCATATCTTATCAACATCAGCTACATCTGCGATGGACTGATTGTCATCAGTTCAAGGGTTACTAAATCACAGAAAACACGAGTGTGTGTTGCTCTGGTTTCATTTTAATGCAACGCGGATCTGATGATTTTATTTCACTTGTGAGATTTACTGATTATTCTCTTTACCCCCATGGCAATTTGATAACACTGTCTAAACTATATAAACTATACAGCGCCGTAAAATACACAACGGCTTGCTATGCGCGTTAGTGTGCGAGTGTGTGTTTACTGCGGCATTTGTCTTGGTGTGTGTGGACTTGAATCAGGCTAACATTTGAAATCAAAGTCGGAAACGGTGTGTGTAAGTCCATTTCTAATTCCCTTTTATTCCCCTCTTCCCTTTTTCTCTCTTTTATGTACTCGTCTTGGAAAAAGGTGTTAAATCATCTAAATCATTCCCTGGCTATTATATCCAATTAATGCCTCCTCATGGTGTTTTATTGTGTTATAAACTGCTATTGCTTGTGGTTCAGTAGACAAACACAATGTGTGTCTGTGCCGCCTGCCACCGGGGCTGGCTGTGGCTGTGCTGGGGAGGGACAGAGGGGGACTTGGCCACTGCCCATGGGGGCCCTGGCCACTCTAAATCAGTTAGTTTTGGAGGAGATCCTAGTCGGCTTTTTAAGAGGGTCCATTATAGGCTTGTTAATGCCTCAGCCGAGGGGGAAACACTACTAACTGCACTCAATTCTCTATGCACTCAGTCTCCTTCTCACCCACACAAACACACACACACACACACACACACACACACACACACACACATACACGCGCGCGCATTTTCTTCTCCCACTCGCTCTCCGTTCGCTCGCTTGTTTCGCTTGAGTTGTGTGCGAGCGACTGTGTGTGTGTCGTCTTCTCCGCGTGTCCTGTGTGTGTTTTCCGCGCGCACGACACACCCATCCCTGCCTCTGTCTCCTCTTCATGAATTTCATGGCTTTGGCCTTCACTGAAAGTAACACAATATCACAGAGTCTGGCCATTTCTTGCATTGATCTGTGTGCTCCGGGTCTCACTGTGTTCTTTTGTGCGCACGTGTGTGCAGCTATGGCCATGTGTGTGTATGCGTGTGTGTATGCGTGTGTGCGCGGTGTGTTAAAAGTGTTAAGCAGATTGAGGGTTTCTTTGAAGATGTATTTTGGAACCTAGAGGGGGGATTCAGGAGTGTGTTATTGCATATTTAGGACAGTGTGTGAGGGTCTTTTGAGAGAATATGTGTGTGTGAAATTTTAATTCACACTATAAGTGTGAAGCAGCTTAGTTCATTTATCACTGAAAAGGAGATGCCCAGAGTGCTGTTTCAACTCCCAGTAGGTCCTCTGTCACACTGAGCTCTGGAGGATCCTAACTAGCTGCAAAACCAAAAAACTACAAAGTTCATCCAGGAACAATTCCTTGTTGGCATCGTCAGTTCCCACCTCATGTCTTGTTTCATCCATTTTTATGCTCTGCTGTCATTTTTATTCGCTTGTATTTTCCCGCTGCTTTCTCTCCAAAATCTACCTATTTCTTCTTCTCCACCAAAGTGGTCACGGCTGCTTTGTTCTGCTCGTGGTTGAGCTATAGGCACCGATATTGCCACACCTGAGGTGCAAGCTAATGTCCTCCATCTCCGCATTCTGAACCGTCGTCAAGGAAAGGTGCCTCTCCGTTGCCCTGGAAACCATGCCTCCCAGCATGCTTTGTGTGAGTGACAGGAGGAAGGTGTGACAGAGTGAGAGCTTTGTGTGAATGGACATCTTGCGAGCCGGACAGACTGTAAAGCCTTTTCTATTCATCAGCACTGCCTATATGTACCACTCTTCATCCTTCGCATATTTTTACATCCTCAAAACAATATTATGATTATAAATCATACTTTATGCTTTGAGTTCTGGCCAGCCGTTATGTCCAAGATGAATGGAAAAGACTCAGAAGATATCCGTAATTATCGTGCTTCTCCCCACAGTCAAATTCTTATTCTTAGTGTAAAAATGTGCAAATTCTGCGGCTATACGGGCTACATAATTTTGCTGTTGAGGGGAATGAGCAGGATAAGTGGCTGCCATGATTGGTTACAGCAGTGGCAGCCTGTGTTCATCTCGCTCCCCTCTGTGCTTGCTCATGCGAGACGCTCCGAGAGTGTGTCCTCCTTGGAGAAGACATGAGCGTCCTAGAGTGTGTGTGTCCAGAGAATGGAAGTTTGCTTTCTCCCCTGAGCGAGTGCAGAACTTAAAAGTAGTTTTGAGCTGTATGTCTTTGTTTTGATCAAAGCGTGTAAAAGGTACAGCCAAGAGTGACTGACTTTAATAAAGGACAGTTTGCACAGTAGTTTGCATTCTGCAGGATGTGCATGCATGTTTGCAAGTGTGTTGGGTAAGTGTGTCCACACTGAAGTCACTGCAATCATCTCCTAAATTTCAAATCTTCTGTGTGTGTGTGTGTGTGTAACTGCGCAGGGTTCAATCTCAGAAGCCTGATAAGGTGTGAAACCAATAACTGATAAAGTATCAGTCAGCAGGCAGTTGCTGTCCAGTGGTGAACCTGGAAACGGACCTTTTCCTGAACACTGCCCAGATAAGTAAAATCAGAAATAACTCCAGGGAGCACCTGTCAGGTCTCACTGATATGTAGTTTAACTTTCAGTGCACTTTCAGTCTGTGCGCAGCTTTGCACGTCCTCATTTTGTATTTTCTTTTCTTAATAAAAACAATTCGAAATTTAATTATGTTGCTCCTTTCGTGCAAGGAGGAGCAGCCCAGAGTGCAGCACTCCTCAAAGCAGTCATGAGTGAAGACAAGGAGACACAAAAATGAAGTAAACAACAATGGCATCCACAAATATTGACATTGTAGCTTATTAAATCAATTAAAGAGGGGATACGGATTTCTCTGTACTTCTTATTTGAACATTTGTAGGCTTCTATTGATTATAATCTCACCTGCGTTTCTACACCGTCGCTCCAATTTAGCCCTCCAATCTCTCACAGCTGTCGACTTCACTTGACTTAAAACTTTAACACCAAACAGACTCCGGCTTCTCCCCCCACTGAAACCACATTTGAGAATGTTTTTCTTTTTAAAAATGCCCCATTACACACAACCGTTGATGCGACTGTGAAATCCCCCCCAAATCTCCACACCCACACATTTTCCCACCCCATTATCATTATCACCATGTTATCACCACATTGTCATTAGCTGCGTCTAACTGTCACAGCGCCTGTGTTGTTTTGTTGTCTGTGTTGGGCCTTTAAATATTTTCCATCAGGTTTTGATTACCGTGGCTGCCGCTTTAGGTGCGGTGCTGCTGTGCGAAACAGACGTAACATACATTTCACGAGATAGATTCGATGCAGTATTTGTTTGTTGCTCTGATGGGAAGAATAATGTTTGAGTAAGCAGATCCCCAACTTTGTGAATCTATCATTGACACTACATCATTAAACAGATCTCAGACTGTTTTAGTCTTCCTCTTATCTTTACTTTTTCTCCTAGTTTTGGTTCAAATCTTTTCTTCCGACCAGCCAGAGTTTTTCTCATTGAGCCTATTCTTGTCTTACTGACCTCCTACATCTTCTTCCTCATCCCTCCTTTTCTTATCATTCTACCTTCTTTGCTCATTAGCCTACTTTGTTCCTCTCCTCTCCTCTCCTCTCCTCTCCTCCATCCTGCATGCCTCAGCAGCCTCTCCTTCCTGTCTGTCTGTGTTGGCATGAGCCTCCCTGGCTCTGCCCCCGCCTGCCCGCACTTTATGCTGATTGGACCAGCTGTTCCACTTAAATTCACCATGGCAACCACAACCTGTCGCCTAGCAACCCTGCTCTTCTCCCTGATTCCTGCCAGTGTTCTCCACAGGCAGAGGGAGAGAGAAAAGGAGAAGAAGAGATTGAAAATTCCCTCAGATTTTTTTTGTGCATGTGTGTGAGTGTGTGTGCATGCGTGTGTGCGCGTGCACGTGTGTGTGTGTGTGTGTGTGTGCATGCGGACATGGGTATGCTTGGCTCCTCTTCTGTGAGTCAGAAGTGAAATGTGTTGAGTGTGCTGATGAGATGGTTAAATGCAGACTGTGTTTGCATGTAGGCCAGAGGGACCTTCAGTTAACTCAGAGCATGCTGGCAGGCAGAGATGTATGCGCCAAAGGAAGGTTTGCATGTGTGTGTCTGCGTGTGCGCGCGTGCGTGTGTGTGTGTGTGTCTTCTTGTCTCCTGTTGACTGGACTTGTCCTCTCAGGCGTGATGAGAGCAAGGGTACATGCAAGCTCATGCTAAAGAATTCATGGCACTGCTGCTCTCAGAGGCCCCACTGTCAGTGTAGCCTCATGGCCCAAGCATACTAATCAGAGACACTGGATAGATGGACACACACACCCAAATTCTCTCACACAAACACGTATACATATATAAACACTAAAAGTAGGCTGAGCAGGCACCATGTTCTAACATGGTGTTATCTACCTATTTTAACTGGGGGAAGATTACCCAGTTGCTAATAGACTTTTCCTGCAGTCTGGGAAACAGTCCCATGGTCAGGTAATCCCTCGGCTCATCCCCTGCAGATGAACTCCTATCCTGGGGAGAGCAGCAGGAAGCTCCCTTCCACCTCTCATAATTAGATCTCATACAAGTCCAAAGTTATCACTCACCTCGCCTTGACATCAGGGAAATATTAAACACCTATTCCAAGCCCTTGTTTCCCCACTTCTGTACAACATGTAACAAGTGGTGCAGTCCCAGTGTGTATTTCTAGTGATGACATACACGTAATTAATTATGAGTTTATTTGAATGTGTGTTCAGCTGCCTTGATCATCTCTATGGAGAATTTAGCCTGGCTTGCTAATTAAGGTGAGCAACTGAAACCTGAGCAAACATAGATCATAGTAATAAATGAGAAGGCATAAATGCAACATAAATTCTCCAATGATACTTAATAATGGGACTGTCCTACAGTTGGAAAATTAAAGAACGTAATATTATTAAGTTTCTTAAAACACTACTGGAGCGATCAACACTCCTCCCTCCTCCCACCCCCATTTTAGTGTTGGTAGTCCTTCAACTACCAACAACGCTTTAATTTTACCCCAAATTTCAGAAGAAATGATGATGAAAGAAAAAGTAAGCCATAACTGAAGAGGTAAAGTTAAAAATGTCACAATTTTACATGTAGTAATAGAAGTAACACATCTGTGCAGTGGACACAACATTTAAAGGGAGCTAATCTAAACAAAGATGTTGTCAATATTCTACAGCATTTACAATATGTCGTTAACATTCAATTCAAAATAACAAATTAAAACAAAACCAAAATGTCTCTTCTTCTACTGCCAGTAGATGTAGATATGTGAGCAGGACCTTCTTTATTCCATGGCCAAAGATATCTGTCAACAATTTAATAATTCATGATAAATAAACATCTAGCTCTGCAATCAGGTCAAATTCTCATTTTGGCCGGTGCTTTGGTTCGTGACCAAACACCTGCAAAACAAACAACATTCCCATCAGCACCAGTGGCACTTTTCTGTTTAGTCCTAATTAACAACTGTTAGCATGCTAACACACTAAACCACGATGGTGAACATGGCAAACATTACCTGCTAAACATCAGCAACTGTTCGCTGTGAGCCTGCTAACATGCTGAACTTTCGCTCAAAGCACTGCTGTGCATCAGTCCAGCCTAACAAAGCTGTTAGCTTTAGTTTGTGTAGTTTTATGCTTTGTTATTTATATAGAATTCATTATAGAGCAATGTATAAAATGATTACACCACTTCAGTTTATTCATGCAGGGCATTTTGACATGTTAAAGTAGGAAAAACAAGACTTTGTGTAAATAATGAAATTAATGATGACCTAGTTCCATTTAGCTGCCTCAGTTTCAGCGTCCTGCTGTTATATATACTCATCATCATGCTGTCATCACATGACAACTACTAACTACTATAAGGAGTCACATTCATCACATGAAAAATGTCCAATGCGGCATTGTACTTTTAACCACCATAAGGCCATTTGTTGGCTAGTTATCAAAGGTCAGATTTTAGTCAAATAATATATATTTTGCTTTTAGTCCTTAAAATAAGGAAAAGAGTGTTATTTTACTTTTCACTGTCCCTGTGGTTTAGGTCAAGAGAGCCATTTACCATGAAGAACAAGATGTTATGAAACAAGGGGTGAAAAGGGAGGAAATTACACTGAGCAATGACCAGACTCTGAGTGTGTCTCTATGAAACTATTCTCCAAGCACACACACACAAACATAAACAAGCACTCCTCAAATTATCGTCTGAGGTACAACTTTTTCCTCCTCTTTGCCCTTTTGATTGACTTACCCACTCTTCTCTCTTGCTGCTCTCACCCTCTGCCTGAGAACAAAAAGGCAGACGCGACCTGTGTCTGATATTCAGCTTCTATTGCATGTTTTGTCTTATAGATATCACTCCGGTCTTGTGTAATGTCAACACAGACTGCCTCAGCAATTATGCATTTTTGAACTCTTTGTTTTCATTGACTTTCCCAAAACACAGCATCCAAGGGGGCAGAGATGTGTCGGGGATAATAGCTGGTATCTTTTATTGCTAATCACACATACACACACACAGACACTTGTGCACAAGTAGAGATACGCACAGGGACTCCAACACACACTAAGTAAGCACCGTGAACAACAACACCTGTAAAATGAAAAAGACCTTGCTATTAGTCATTTGCATGAGATGGTACACGCATAGTCCATTAAAGAATAAGATGAAGGGGGATAAGCTAAAGCTCTTATGGTAATTGAAATAGGTTTCCTGAGACGCTGCCAGTTGGCCCACCAGTATTTGAAGCAACATTGGGCCCCTTGTGTCAAATGGGGCCCCAACACCAATCTGTCTGATTGAAAACACCCAAGTTCAAAACATATGGGGAGCTGGGATCTGCAGGGTCTGACCTTGACCTCCACAGTGTGCTGCTTTCCTACAGCTGCATGTTACCCTTCCCTCCATACATGCATGGTGACTCACTGGGCTTTAAAAGTCCACTTTGTCAATCAACTTCTTGCTTTGAGCAATACTGTCTTACATGAATATTACATTTTTGATTATTTGATGCAAAAGATTTTTCAATTTTGTGTTTCCCTACAAGTTTGAGGCAAAGCACAACTCAGCTGGGAAAAGGTGATGTCTTGCGTTATCATGAACCAATCAGAGTTCAGCAACATTTCAGTCAGAATCTGATAACAGTTGGTGTGTCGTTCGATCTCTATCTTCGAATTTGATTAAATTGCAGCTGCACAGTATACTGACAAAGCATATACGTTTTTAAGTGTTAACTCTTAATAAATCAGAACTGCAGATGTTTTTTTGCAGATCTTTAACTCTGATTATTGTTAGTTGTGAATTTAATTCTCAACTTTTGAGGATCTTTAACTTTAAGCATCCTGCGGTGAAACAAAATACTCTCTGAAATTATCATTTTGTCTTCATTTCTGCTTGCTCTCCTTCCTGTTGCACTCATGTCTACTTTACTGTATCAAGAACTGATTTGTGCGACCACTGGACCTTCACGCACGGGGCAGCTTCCACAGCGAGAAACACAGAGATTAGACAGGGATTAGGTGGTGTAATCTTACATGTTGCTCTGTGATGCTGTCCAAAAAAGGAATAAGGGAGGCTTTTTTCTCCCTAGTTTGCACTGAGACACCATAAATCATTTTACATACAGAAAGGCATACGTCATATTCATGCATGACTGCTGAGACAATTTCCTTGAAAATAAATTGAGATACTCAATTGCTGAATTGAGAAACACAGAAACTTGAGAATATATTGAGCCCAACAGCACTTTATCTTCTTTTTTCTTTTTCAGAACAAAAATATATAAAATTGTGAAGTTTTTCGGATTTCTCCATCGATCTCTCCTTTCGTCCATCAATCTTTATCTACCATTGACAGATCGTTGACCTTGCTCATCTTTGCCTTTTTTTTCTTCTGAGGGAGAGATAAAGGAAAAGATGGGACTCTTGGAGGGTCTGCGATGTTTGGAAGGATTGAGGATGATTATTTTTGGGGACAGGGAGGAGGTTGCTGGATGAAAACAGAGGTCCTGGCTCTACTTTAAGATAGCCTTAAGTGATGCTTTGATTGCCGTGACAGTTGATCTTTATTATGAAATTCCATAATGGAAAATCGACCCTGTCCACTAAGCCACAGGACCTTATCTGTGTGAGTCTGCGCTGGATAGAAGTGTGTATGTGTATGTCTGTGCACATCTGAGGAGTTCTTCAAGAAAGGCCACAAGAAATCAAACAGGACAAAACTGCCTTTTTGCACTTTTTTGTGCCTTATTCTATTGATTCATATAAAACGTTGGATTTGGGGCAATTATGGAATCTTTATTCCCGCCTGAGATTAACTATATGCTAAAATCTAAATTTACGCTGTCTGTTTGGTCCCTTGGGTGAGTGCGTGCATATGTGCGGTGAACAATGCTGCTGTTAGTCAGACTGCATCACTCCAGCAGGCTCTGATGATAAGGGGCCCTACATTCACCCACAAGCCTAAAGGACAATAGCAGGCTGGGGCCTTGCTGCTGTCTCGGCGGCCTGGCTCTCCTTTTGTCTATGTGGACGTGTGAATCTCCAGTGACAGATGGCAGGGACATGCTGCCATATCTGTTACCTTTCCGAGTGACGTGCAATATGTACTCTTTCCTACAGACGACCACAGAGAGCCGGCAGCTGTCCATCCCTCTCCCCACACCGCCCTGCATGGACTCAAGCACCAACGGCCCAATTCAGCTGAAATTTCCACAGAGTATACTCATGCTGAAATACTAACGGATAGCGGATGTTGTGAAATGAAGCACATCAGTAATATTCCTTGTTCATGCTGGAGCAAAAATCATCAAAACCTCAACATATTTGTGGCCAATTAGACTATTCTATTTGCAGCCAGTGTTATTTTTGGTTTCTGTTGGACTCGGTCTTTGTTGTCTGAGAAAAAAGTGACGCTGTACGCTTTCATATTTACATCAAATCAGTCCCCAGGGCTGCACTCTGCAGAATAATAATCTGAAATTGTGTAACCTATGCCGTCTTCATTCTGAAAGTAGTTAGTCTTATCCTCTCTTCTCCTTTCCTTTCCTTTCCTTTCCTTTCCTTTCCTTTCTTCTCCTCTCCTCTCTTCTCAAACATTGCTACAAGTAGCGTTAATTTCTTTGTGCCTCCAGACAGAATCAAATGTTATCTGTAATAAGCAGCCATGATGAAAATATGTATGAATCACCAAGGGCAAGCCTGAGAAATTTAATTCTTTTAGCTTATATGACTCACTGTAAAACACTACCAATAAAAGTGTCTGCATGCTCTCCCCCTCTATCTATGTGTGTGTGTGTGTCCCTCCTGTTCTCCCTGTGTGTGATTTATAATGGCGTATTCCTAGCGAGGGCCTTTGGAGGCAGATCGAGGGGAATTGGTCTAATTTGCGTGAACTGCTGTTGATTTATAGCCCAGTCAGAGGTTAATGATGGTGTCGCTCATTGCCGCTTGTTCTTTCCACTGTAATGTCGTTATAAGGAGGCAATGCCAAGACCCCGCGGCATTGTATCCATCCTTCCTTTCTTCACTTTGACCCCACTCTCCTCCTCTCTTTGTCACTCACCCCTAACACCTCATCTCACCTCACCTACACAGCTCCACCAGTCACTCACTGGAGACCTATTGGAGAAGTTGACGGTCTTCATGAACAGATTATTCTGGACAAAAGCCTTCAGTAGCTTCTCTGTGGAGACCACAGGAAATGCAGTAGACTGTACTGGAATAAGGATTTCAATTCTTTAAATAAAAAACAACGACCACAATAGAAACTCACTCATTTCCAGTAAAAGTATTGCACTGAAAATGTATGTTAAACATGCTTTATGCAGTATATGATGGGGTTAAATTGTTATTACTCATGTAAACAGAATTTCATTATACAATAGGATATAATAAACTAAAGTTATCACAGTTGTGTGTTCCTTGTATGAAAAATGAATTGTTATGCTACTTTATATAATGCTGGGGAGTTTAACTTAAGTAACTTGAGTAAAACAGATACTAGTAACTAGTTATATGTGCAAAAAAAAAAAAAAATCAATGTAATTTACTTAAAACATTAAAAGTGCTCATGATGCTGAATGGTTCCTGTCAGAGTCATTTTATATTTTATATTACTGTAATATTGAATTGCTTTTGTTGATGTATTAACATCCAAGCGACATATTTAAATCGTAGCTTTGGTCCTTGTTGTACTTCATGGGACGGTACATTTCCTGCCACAGTAAAAAGTATGTTTACAACATTTAATCAAAGTGGACTGACGTAAGTAAAGCCCTTAAAAAAGTCTCAAATTCAAAATATACATTTACATAAGAGTTCATTCTATCCATTACAGCCACAACTCTGTTTGTTGGGGGGGTTTCTATGCCAGTCTAATAAATTGGTCTTTCAGGTGAATGAAAAGTTGATTCACATCGTAGGTTTTCCCACTATGCTCACCATTTCGTTGCCTTGTACTTCTACATGTGTAATGACAATAAAGTTGAATCTAATCTTATATTTAAACATTTGTACTATAATCATCTAAAAACCCTTAATTTGAAGGATCTCCATTTTAATGATGATGTAAGCTGCACCACTGAGGGCTTTGGGTCTCCAGTTACAGGCAGTGAACAGTTATGGATTGTATTTTGTATTTTTGAAAAACTGGTAATTAATTTGGGAAATGCTATCAAAGGGTATTTTTATGTATTGATTCAGTGTTGTAAAAACGTAAGCAGGAAATCTTGAGTGAGTGAATGTTGTTGTATATGTTTGTATGTAAAATCTTAATTTTAGAGTAGCTACAAACTGTTAGTGGAGTGAAAGCATAAAGCTGCACAGACTGGAAATACAAGTACCTAAAACTGTTTTTAAAGTCACAATAATTGATTCTGGAAATACAAAGCTGTGAACACAACACTGACAAGTTATCATCTGTTAAGTGAAATTGTCAGCAATCCAAGTCCAATATTCACTCTCTTTTTAGTTTTTGGTGTTTTTTCTGTCTCTGCCAACTCCTGAGGAAAATGTCTGTCATTGACGGACATCTTTGTATTGATTCAGAAACGGAGGTGCAACTTAAACTTGAAAAATCATTTAGTGAATATTTGTTTTGACTCAGATGGTTGGAAAAGCTGCCATGAGATGTAACTCACTGTAAAGCTGAGGGGAGCTGCAGTATCAGCAGTGCCCCTTTCACAATGTCACATTTGTAACATTATTTTAAAAATACTTAGAATAATGATTTTAATTATAAGAAGAAGAGGAGAAAACTTTACTTATGTGGCACCTTTAAAAACAATGTTGGAAAGTGCTTTACACAGGATTATAACTGCTTTAAATACAGTATACATGTATTTAGTTACTTTCCACTATTGACAGAAGTATGCTGTAGAGAGAGCATACACACACATACACACACACACACACACACACAAACAGACTCAATGACATTGACACGGACACTCTGTGGCTGCAGCGGCAGTTCCAGACAGGGCTCATCTGTGCGTGTCTCCAGAAGCAAGGAATGTTGGTAGCATCAGCCCAGGAGAGGTTGTGTCTGTCTGGGCATGGATGCTGCCCTGTCACCCACCCCGCTGCTCCCACCCCAAGCCTACCTCCGGCTCCCTGAGCAGCAGCAGCAGCAGCAGCAGCAGCAGAAGCACGCCATGAGAAATCCTGAGACAGAGTCTGCATACAGACGAGAGAGAGAAGAGAGGCTAGAAACTGAAACCTCACACACCAAGACATGTGCAGGTTCACACGCCTCGCACACCAACTCCACCACTTATTGCTTCGTGCATTGAAAATAATTTGCTAATCCATCCAGTCTTTGTCAATGAACGTACAATTTATCCGCCCACGTTAAATCCCTGACAATGTTTTCCACTTGACCTGTGAGAAAGCCTGCTTTGGAGTATTTGTCACAGCAGCAGCACTGTGACAGAAGGCAGCCATAGTCTAATGTAGGGGGAGGAAAATATCCAAAGTATTTACAAAACACCCATGACACGTGTCAAATCAGTGTTGCTGTGCTGTTTGTAGTCAGCTCTTGATGGTACCAAAGCGTTGCCAAAGAGAATTCTGTAGCGCCGTGGCTCGTCAGCTGGGTATTGCATTTTCTGCTTTTATGAAATGAAATCTGTGCGCGCGTCTTCCCCAAGAAACACTCATGAATTCTAAACTACTTTGACAGATTTTCAGAGGCGTGAACGGGTCTCTCTTGCACGCTCCCTTCTCATCGCCCTCGTTCCCTTTTTGTCATTTCAATCACATTTTCAGTGAATCCACAAAGTTTGCTGAGATAACTTTGAAGCCCAATCTGTTCTGGATTACCAATGAAATGTGATCCGAGGGGGAAAATGTTATATTTCTTCCTTTCGTAGTTGATTTGCATCTATCTATCTATCTATCTATCTATCTATCTATCTATCTATCTATCTATCTGTCTGTTCTCCTTTCTCCTTCTCTTTCCTTCATTATCTGTTTTTATCTCACTCTCTCGCCTCAGCTCTTCGTGAGAAACGATCGGAAAATGTCAAACCTCTTGCGGAGTCGTTTCTACAAGCCTAGTTAGGACAGTTATTAAATATCACTGAACAAGTGCAACAAAGGATCAGACAATATAATTTTCCCAGTCGTTACACATTGAGCTGCAGCGTCTGTGACACCGACAGGTTCGTATCTTTCAAACGTGTCCGGTGCAGATGAATATCTGTCGTTTGATGGGAGCACTTGCAGAGGAATTCTGAATATTAATTTTCCTTGGGAAATCTTAATCGTAAGTATGCATAGAAACAGGAGGTGTGTGTGTGTGTGTGTGTGTGTGTGTGTGTGTGTGTGTGTGTGTGAAAAAGAGCAGAAAAAAGAAAGAGTGAATTTATCATCACTGCTGTGACTAAAAGTAAACATATTGTATTTATCATTTAAAATAAACAGATAAGATACTTTTCCCCCGTCACGATTAAAAGTTTTTAGAACATGAAGCATGATATGATGGGAAATTTTGAAAAATTGATCTCATTTGATACGTTCTTCTCTCTATTGTATAACAGACAGACTGAAACGATAGTAAAAGTCTGAGGAGGAACACGTTAGATTGGAAGGTGCTGTGTGGTTGGCCAATGGCAGTTGGCATGATGCACCACAGAGCGACAAGGTGCTTCTGCCAGACTTTGCAGGACACACACACACATGAACGCATGCACACACACACACCATCTGGTATAGACACACAGGCAGTGCAGGGGCCAGACATTTACTTCACATGACTCAGAGACAGAAACACATCCAGATACCGTCTGTAGTTAACATGCATGACATGGCAACACACTTCATGCATGAAATAAATCTACTTTTGAATCAAAGAGAAAGAAATTAGCTCGTGCACGCTTTTAATGAAGAAACAGAAAGAGGTTAATATGATACAGCAACTTAAGGAGTTTTAGATTACTTATGTGTTTCTTATACCCGTTTTAACCTTTTCATTCATTTTCTGGTTTGTTGTCACTAACCAGGGCCTCATGAACTTATCAATGATGCCACACATGTCCTTTTAGTTAATTGATCAGGAATGTATTTTAGATTGCCAGTTTGGAAAACCAATATACTGGCACCTTTTAACATACTGTGCCTTCATGGTGATGGACATTGTGTGCTAGCTGCAGATTGGCCGCTGCCATTAAGCCTTTTCCTTTATACCATCCATATCTCGTGTTTTTAGTTGGAGGACCTTAGAGGGATGCATAAATTATTTAAAACTGAAAACTAGATTCATTTTTTGCATTTGACAGTATCTATAAAAGTGTTTTATCTTCACACTTGTTTTAGATTTTTTCTTGTCTTTATATATTTTTCATTTACATTTTGAGTTTATTTTTACAGACCAAGATCAAATTGCCAAACTGATAACCATCACTGTCAGCTTGCCCCCAAATAACGGTTTATGCATACACATCTTTATTTAAAATTATGTGATTTATGCGACCTCAGCAGATCACTATGAATTGGTTTTGTCTAAAAACGAAAGACAGAAAAATTAAAATATCTAATTTCAACCCGTAAACAATGAGCAATCTGAACCACTTAGCATTATAATAATAATGGTTTTTGTTGCATATGTATGTGATTTGATGGTATTGGTTTTCTGCTGCTTTGATGGATGAGTGCGGCGTTTCTCCTGCTTCATTGTCTGAACGTGTGTGCGTGTGTCAACAGGGCAGGTTGTGTTTGGCTTCAGATAGGGTTTGGGTCGGGACCGAAAGGGTTGGAGGTCAGAGTTTAGCGCTGGCTTCAGGCTCCGCTGTGTCATATGCCTTTGTTGGGTAAATCAGTTCCCTTCTGCCGGGGTCAAGGTTTGGTTAAGGTCAAAGGTCGCCAACAACAGCGGGTGTCTTGTGAAGCAAGGTGCTGCGTCTGTTACGTCTGCTGCGTCACAGACACAAAGACACACGCGCAGACACACACAAAGCTTTGCGGGCCTTATCTGGTGGGTGCAAGCCGACGTAACAGCCAGACGTCTCCCCCTGATGTAATGCTCATGTTTAAACTGCTGCTTATTCTGTCTGATCTCCATATCTAATTGACTCCCAACCAACATACATACACACACACACACAATCTCTAACCCCACCAAACACACACACGCACACAGTCTCTAACCCCACCAAACACACACATATTTTACCTTCACATTTTCTTCTCTACCTCCTTTTTCCTGTGTCCTCAGTCATTCTTTTTAATCATCTCTGGAGGAAAAAAAGCCAATAAAAAGGCTGCTTACTAAATGGTTTTCCCAGCACCTGCCCTCCCCCTCCTCCATCCATCCATCCATCCATCCATCCAACCAACCATCCATCACTCCATCTCTCTGCTCACCCCTCCTCCTCCCTCAGCCACCAGCTGAGCCTGCTGACGGCGGCGGCTGTGTGGGGGTTGCGGTCTGTTTGTGGGTGAGGGGAAGGAGCAGAGGGATTTGGGGTTGCTGGGGATGAATGAGGTCGTCTGAATGTGTGACACGTGCCGGGGCGGCTGCTGCTGATTCACACAATCACCCCCCCTTTTTAAAAACACAAGCTGGCACATGCACATACACATGCACACATATGCCCACATATGTACACACAATAAAACCATACAGCATTCCCCTTTTGACTGACTTAATCCATCTATTGGAGAATATATACCAGACTTTAGACAAACACTCTCGACAAACATGGTGGTCAGCATGGAAAGACTCAAAACGCCGCTCACACAGACCAATAACCACAAGGTACACACACATACATGCAGGGCGCATCCCTAAACCTGATTGGCTAGGCACTGCAGAAGTAGGCAGGGGGGAATTAAGGTCACATGGTGTGTGCGGCTGTAATCCTTTACTGCACCCAAGGACAGGTCGGCCTCCACCGGCAGCAGCAGCGGCAGCAGTCACCCCCGACGGCAAAAGGAAAAGGGGAAGGCTGTTTGGTGCCTGGGTGGCAGTTCATGATCATGTTTTAATAAGGAGATCACACATGTTCTACACACAAATGTCTGGTGTTGTAGCCCTGTGTGCCCTGAGCCATGGCGACAACATGGAGGATGGTGCGTGTGTGTGCATGACTGTGTGTGTGTAGAAAGAGGAAGATATATATCTCTGTTTTCCTGTAAATCTGTGCAATAGTTGCGAGGAGAGACAGAGAGAGGAGAGTACAGTAGTACAGTATTATGTGTTGTTTCTCTTGGGAGGCTGAGGTGACAGACCGGTACGCCTCTCACTCCAGTGATTTCGCCTGCCGCCTGCTGCCTCATATATCCACAGCTCTACGGTCAGTTGCCATGGAAACAAGAGGATAGGGTGTATATTTTTTGGTGAAATGTACATTGGCTGTATTGAGGAGGATGGCGGGGGGCGGGGTAGAGTAACGCTCATTTGGTTGACTTATTCATTAGTCGGTTTGTCCATACATGCACATAATGTGTGTGTGTGCGTGTGTGTGTGTGTGTGAATGAGTGTGTGTGTGTACAAGTCAGTTTCATGTTGACTTGCTTCCACGTGATGTCATGTGCTCCTTTCCCGTCTGTTCACCTGAGGGATGGAGGATTAGGTGATTAGCGTGAGATTATCAAGAGGTGAATCCCTGGGTTCTGTTAACGACTCAACAGTGGCTCACACTCACACACACACACACACACACACACACACACACACACACACACAAACACACCAAAGTATCCTGCTCTCATTTCCCAGTTTCATCATCACTCCTTGTTCCATCACACCCTCCTGTGAATTGAGAGGCCTGGTTGAGCTTTGATGTTGCAAGTGTGTGTGTGTGTGTGTGTGTGTGTGTGTGTGCACGCATGTGTGTGTGCACGCATGTGTGTGTGCACATGGACTGTACCTTGATAAACATGGGCATATTAAAATGTGTATTTGTACTGACCAGAGCATGCATGTGCTCTGTGTGTATGTCTGTGTGTTGCAGGCATTTATTAGCTAAATTCCTGCACATCGCTGTTTGTGTGTCATTTTACCCTGAATCAGCAGACTCGGGGTAAACAGAAGCACGACTAGTTTTAATTACAATGTTAATTGATAGGAAACAAAAGGGGCTTAATTAGGTGCAATGAGGCAATGGGCACAGTGGCACTGTGGACTTAATGATTCAATGCACTCAGCCTGCCGATACAGACACTCATCTCTTCGAGCACACACACACACACAAACACACTCAGAAAATAGAGGGCATACTGAGTGAGACAGAAAATGCATTGGGGAAACCCTGAGCAGGGAGGGAACGAGGCAGCGAGGCAGAAATTTTAAGTTGTCGTCGTCATTTATTCACTGTGCCTGTTCTCGTTAACATTTTACTGATTTGCTGGTGCTCCACATACTAATGCTGTGGAATCGCCAGAGAGCAGAGGAGGAGCAAAGAGAGAGAACAGAAAAAGAAATCAGTAGGGCTGCAGCGGAACATGTTGCACAATCCAATCAATATTTTCTCGTCACAGCCGGCATCAGTCTCAGAAATAAACCAAGCTTGATAAACCACATGGAAAATCACAGTCAAACTCTGACAGATACCTCGGAAAATTCCTCTCAGTGACAGCGAGATGGGAAGTTTGTATGGCATCAAGGTAATAGGATGTCATTCTGTTTGCTTATGTAAGCATACATGTTTGATGACTTTGATAATTGAGCTTTTGTTTGGGACCTCCCTCCTTCTTCCCGCTGCCTCCTGCTCCTCTGCCACCTCCCTCTCTTCTCTCCTCTCATCCCTGGTGCCGTTATTGCTGTGATATTTTTCTCTCCTCCATCCCAGAAGTAATTTGGCTTGTGAAATTGCACCTTTTTCCTCGACCCCCCCCCTTGGAGTGCTCCTCTTCGATTTCCTGTCTGGGTGGCTGCAATCACTCTCGCCTTGTCCTTGGTCCACGACCTTGGCGGCCAACACCCCCTCCAATCCATCGTCATGGAGATGACCCCACATCCATCACCAGGGAGACAACCTTTGCACAGTGGTGTGCCACACCCACCCTAAGGACTCAGCAGAGTCACATGAACACACACATGCACAGACACTGCATAAACATTTGGGAAGAGATTGTTTCCTTGTTTCTTGTTTTCTTGTTTGTTATTCCTGTGAGCTGCTGTCTCACTGTGAGAAGTCTCAAAGTCAGGCGAGAGCAAATTCATGGAATTCAAATAGAACTTTCTCACAAAGTGAGCAGCACACAAATAGATCTCTTAGATGTATCAGTCACATTGATATGCTGTGATTAAAGAAGGGCGAGATAAGGCAAATGAAAGAGATGGAGATAGGAGAAATGTAGAGCGAGATAGGCACATAAAAGGACAGAGCAGTGGCCCTTCGGGCGGCTTGATTAACTTCTCTGAATGCAGCGCTCCTCGTTCTATTTTCAGACATTAACATCGACAAAAAAAAGCCAAAACAGAAATAAGCATTATCATGATTATCCTCCTCTTCCTCACCTTCATCAGCAGTGCCATCCCTCTTAAATGTATCATTGCGCTCACTGACACAATAGTTGCCAGCCCCTCCTTCCAATGGTCGACTTTATTAAACATTCTCTCTTTTTATACTCATCACAATCATCATCTTTAGCAAAGCCCATACTCTGAAATGCTTCAGCGATTTCTGTTTGAATACCCTCAAAATAATCAGTGATGTATTTAATTAAAAAACAATTATTTCTTCATACTAACGCATACACAGTGCTCCTCTAAGGGCCTGTCTGACCATTCAGATTCAGGTCTATTGCACAGCCAGGTACGTGTCGTTTGAAACTAGGCTGATTCTTAGATTCCACCACTGCCTTGTATGTGTTTAACAGCTCTGCCAAATAGACTTCCTCCATCTCTATTGCTGAAAGCCCAGTCAGTCTCATGGCATGTGTGCATCTTTCATTACTTCCAATTCAACACTAAACCCCAGAGAAAAGAGGAGTTGGCAGTCAGTGAGGAGAACAGGAGAGAGGGAGAACAGGATGAAAGGAAGGAGAAAAGCGGGAGAACCAAAAATAACACCCCCCCCCTTCATTTACACCCCACCCTCAACCCCACCCTCTCACAGAAAGAGAGGGAAAAATATGCAGACCCCTGTTGGAATTGCCAGTACCACTCAAGCGTACTCTTATGCAAATTTTGCTGTGTCCGTGTCAACGGTTGCCGTGTTAACAGGGGGAGCTGTGGTACGCAGGCCCTCCTCACTGCCACATCATTTGTTTAAGTCATCCAAACAAAAGCCAGGGGAGAGAGCCACATGATTGGTGAAATATGCTTGTGTGGGACCACTGCAGTGGAATAATGATTGCGGCATCACTCCTGCGTGTGCCAGGGGCTGTGTGGCCATTTCATGCCAGCACTGAGTGAATGTAAGGGATGTTTATTCATG
Organism: Datnioides undecimradiatus; assembly: GCA_008933995.1. Lineage (NCBI taxonomy): Eukaryota > Metazoa > Chordata > Actinopteri > Lobotiformes > Datnioididae > Datnioides > Datnioides undecimradiatus. Next base: position 8,400,632 of record WARS01000026.1, read on the forward strand.
AGGGAGAAGCAGAGAGAGAGAGAAAGCGAGAGAGAGAGTAAGAAAAAGAGGGGTAATAAAGGATGGTGGCGAGGTGGGAGACACTGATATTACTCCTGTGTGAGCTGCTTGTGTCTGTATGTGCTGAGACTGTGGACCAGCAGAGGGAGGAAGTGCAGGACAGAAAACTAAAGAGGTCTGCAGGTGCAAGGAAAGCATCATTTTGTTGTACTTCATTCAAATGGAAAAGCATTTTTATCAAATGGAGGTCAAGAGAATTATGGTTCTGTGGAAACATAAAAACGTCTGCACTGTGTGTTCCTTTTTATTCGTAGCTTTCATAGAAGGATGCAAGGCCATGAGACTTACCTGTACACATTAACTTCTTTTTTTAAATCTGTGACCTTTATTTGGATATAGATAAACACACAGACAAAAGCTCATTTAAACACTTTTAATTTTAAAATCCAGTTTCTTCATTTCAAGCATCTCAATACGTGTCTGTCGCATGGCGAGTCAACACAGTGGTGAACTGTATTGGTTCACATGTCTTTTTATGCTTCTGCTGTGATTTATGATATATATATAGCCACTCTAGTAACATAACTAAAATTTGACAGTCAGTTTATTTGGTTATTTTAAGTTTAAATTCATAAATACTGAATGTATGGCTTTCTTTATCTGTCTGGTTTAATTTAAGTTTTTACTTAAGATAAATCAAAATACCAACATGAGGATCTGTCTTTTTTGCAGGAGAATAATTAACAAAAAGCCAGAGAATACAAAAAATATCACTGTGTCTCTGTGCATTGACAGTTGATGCTAAAGACTGGTATTGATAATTAAGGGTGATAGTTACGTTCTCACAATGCACTGATCATATGTGGGCTTTGCTGCTTGATCTCTCTCAGTTCTCAAGTTTAACACCAAACTAATTACTGTAGAACATGGAGAGAACAGTCTCACTCAGATGATCAAAGACACTGAGTATTGTGTGTGTGTGTGTGTGTGTGTGTGTGTGTGTGTGTGTGTGTGTGTGTGTGTGTGTGTGTGTGTTTTATGCTCCAGCAAGGGAATGTAACACTGCAAGTAAACACACACACACAGACGCACAATATGAGCACTTGTGATTGGCAGCAGAGCTCAATTAGAGGTCTGCCTTGCACACGTGCATCAAGAGCAGCTTTCACAGAAAGCTATCAGTCATCCATGATGACATGCATATTTTAGGCTTCCCTTCCTGCACTCCACCTCTCCTCACTTTTCTTCCTCCACTCCTCCTCTTCCATGTTTTCTTCCCTCATATTTCCCCCCTCATTATCAGTGTGAGATATGACATGCTCTCTGCCGGTTCTGTAACTATTCCTCAACCCTGGACTGCAAAACCGGGTCACCGCCACCTGCGTTGAAGTATCCTTTGAAATACAGATAGTACAATGCAGTGGGGCAAAATCTACCATGCTCGCCACAAATATACACTTATTGATGTGTACGGTTGCATGCACAGGAGTGTAAAACGTTTTATAAGACCCCCATTTTGCTCCCTGCTGGTATTGCATCGAGCTATACGTAGGCCCAATCACAGCGGAGAGTGACACAGCATCCAAGAAATATGACAGCAAGATAAACAAGCCATTGTGATTGTGTGTGACAGAAAGACAGGAAGATTGTAGACATTAGTCACAACAGGAGGTAACGTTTCTGTAGCCTGCTTTTACCACATGGTCTCCACAAAAGGAGAGAGCTATTTATTTATAGCAATGAGCTTGACTATAGGCTACTTATTTCAAAGATACTATTTTCTTATGATCTTACACTGCATTTCACAATGGTTTGTAATACGAGGACTTAGAAATTTAACTTGAAAGTGCAAAGGTCAGCCAGTAGTGCATGTGTGTGTGTGTTTTTGTGTGCGTGTGTGAAATGGCTCATTGCTGTTCACCCCTCAGCAGATATCTCCAGGCCCAGTGGCACATTTAACCAGCCAGGTGTTAAACATGCAGAAGGCCAGATGAGGAGAGAGCTACCTTCAAGTGGAGCAGAAATAATGCTGTGTGTTGCTTATTTGCATGGTTCTTGTGTGTGGCAACCTGGCGGCATCGCTCAGAACCACCGTTAGTATTTTTGCAATTTGCTATTTCTGTTGTTCTGTGTCTTTGATGTCGAAAGGCTTTGTGTGGCTCTTCTCCACATGGAGAACAAAAGCCAGTGCTGACGACGCAAAGCTTGAATGCATATTCAAGTTGCCGCTGCAGAGTAATCCTGTAATCGCTATCTGTTCAACACAAGAGTTTGCAGGATGAGTGTGTGTGTGTGTGTGTGTGTGTGTGTGTGTGTGTGTGTGTGTGAGCGAGACAGAGAATAATACCACATAATGTTAATGTGTCTGCATGTATGTGGTGTATTCGTGTGTTCGGACTTGAATGCCTGATTCCTGCCTGTCTGTGCGTTGTCTGTGTCTGTGCGTGCGTGTTTATGTGCGCATGTGTGACTATGGCAGGGCCTATACAGCATGCTAATTCAGATGAGAGGCCACACTAGTTATCGGGAGTGAACACGCGCCACTGTCGGTGCGTGAGCCTTTGTTTGGGGGCTGTGCTGTTTAGTAATGAGAGGGACTCTGTCGCCTCCGTGTGAGCTGTGGAGGGAGAAGAGAAAGACGCAGGAGTAACCCACACATACACAAACACACACGTCTCTTTCCGATCATGGACTCAGCTTCCTTAACCAACAGTACATAAATTGTCAGGGACAGTTGTCTTTTCAAGGGCCAACAGCAATAAATCTTTATTTCTCCACATTTCCCCACATACAGGTTCTTGTTTATTTTATTCCCTTTTGGGAGATGCTGCCACATAATGGTGAAACAATAATTTAAGACTGAACAGTGTGTATAATAAACCCTAAATTTTGAAATGTTGAGAAATGAATGAAACCATTACAACTTTGCCTTCAGATTATGCATGTATTTGAATCTGCACTACAGGTTATGTAAAACTGTTCCCCTCCTAGAGTTCTTTTATTCTCCATCTTAGACATCCTTGGAGTGGCAGATTTATTATGTATCAGTATATCAAAGTTAACGGTCACCATTATATACATACGGCACCATGATGAATAGGTTAATGAAAAGCACATCTCCAACAGCTGACCTTGGATTGTAGGGTCAGGGAAAGCAGAGAGGAGAGGAGGGATGACATGATCTGTTGTGACCAAGGGGGATGTGGGGGTTCATAAGGAGGTGGGTGGAAAAGGAGGAGGGCCTATGGAAGAGCGAACTTTGAGCTATGTACACCAGCCATTCAGAGCCGACCTTGTAATCAAAGAGAGTTGAAAAGCAATTAACTGGGACAATTATAGCAGCCAGAGGAGGCTGAATGGTTGGCTAAGTAAAGCAGTGTGTCACTGAATGGAGATTAATTGATGAGGGGAATATTTCAAGGTCTCTATTTGGCCCCTAGAAGTTTAAGTCGAACATGTTTTGTCACTGTCAAAGCACAGAAGCCTATTCAGGGATTTCCCCATTCTCATTATCTGGCTGAGGTATCAAAACATTGGAGGTCAAAAAAAAATGTAATCATTCTTTCTTTCCAGAAGAAGAAATAGAAGACGCTGTGGGAAGCAGCGATGGGAAGAAAATGAGTTCGTCTGAATAACATTCAAAACTCAAAGCCTTGAGAAATTTGAAGTTATGTAAAATGTTTAAATGTGATGTCTGATCGCTGCCTTTGTATTGCTGGAAGCTTTTGCATGAGTGGCTTTGACTGCCTCAGTTCATCTCTTTCTATTGAGGTATTGTACAGTAGAGAGTCCATGAAACAGTAGTTATTCATTATGAATGGCTATTATTACTATCAGTAATAGGGGATGAAAGACACACTAAAGATCACCTGTATAGTTTAGTCTGTTGCAAATGCTAAAAGAACTAAGTTTTGACTTTAAAGAGTTGTCACGCTTCAGTTAGACAGAAGAAAGACACCACTGGTTCCTGTCAGAGGTCTTTACAAAATACTCTCTGAAAAAAAAATCCCACCAACTGTTGGGAAAAAGCCAATCTGATATAATTTACCAAAGCTTTTCACCATCACCAGCTAATTCAGGCTGAAAAAACACATGAAGAGATGATTACAGTATATTCAGAGTGTGAATATACTGTAGTGTGATGATCAAGAAAAAAGCAAAGGGGTCAGAAAGGGAGTGTGTGTACTGTTGGGTAGAAGATGAGCATTTACACAGTGGTTCAAATATGACTGAATAATGAATGCCTTCTGCCTCATCTACTTCAGCTATTTTTCTTTTTTTTTTGCTGGAGCATTGTGTACTTGGACAACAAGATACCAGCTGGCTTGTCTGGCACATACAGGTTCTCTACAGTCACCATGGAGAAACTCAGTACTCCTCCTCACTCTGCTACAAGAATCCACACAGCATGCATCACACATGAATAATCAAATTTTATCACTAACATTCAAACACACTCAAGCCCGGCGCTTCTTTTCCCCATTTCATTTTCTAGTGCAGTTTGCTCTGTCTATCAATAATTCAACAAGCGACAAGATGGAGGAGAATGATTGAGCTTGTTTTCTCTTTATGGTTGGACGGCAGTCAGTCCAATTAAAAGTGGAGACTGTATTTTTTCAACTTTCCTTTCGTTCTGGGATTAATTAACATGTGTGTGTGTTCATGAGTGTGTGTATGTGTGTGTGTGCATGTGTGTTTTGAATGGGAGCACAGAGCACAGGGCTCTGCATGTGCCTAGTTATCAGCGAGGGCCAGCCATGCTGCCATCTCACTCGGCCTCACACTCAGTCAACGGTGAACAAAACAGCGGAGAGAATCCCGTCACTCACTTGCACATGCACATGTATGCACAAAAGCACATGTATGCACAGATGCAAGTAAAAATAAGCACACTTACGATGCATGAGGATTCAGAAAAAACACCCCAGCGCACTCACAGTTTTTTAATCCATTTGCACAAAGTTAAAGTCACACTGCCTAAGAGAGGATAATTCCTGTTTATCAGTACCTGTGTGTTATTTTTGCGGTTCTGGACATTATTTTAATGAAAACGCTGTAATTACCGCAGTGTTTGCTAGGGTTTGAGAACATGAAAACAAGGTCAGTCTGGACAAGAATTACAAGCAGACCTGATAGTTTAACCAGCTTATCTAAAACAGACACCTTATTACAGGCTAGATAAAAACTGTGTGTGTACAGCTACAGAAAGTAAGGTTGATCAACGTCCAGGAAGCCAGTCTCGAAGTTGTGATGAACATTTACTGTGAATAGACCGAGTATTAATTTTACTGTACAAACTTTATCTTCTAAGCAGGGGTTTTGTTCAAATAGGCATTCACTGAATTTTTGGACACTTAACACAACATTTTTTAACCTCTCACGTTATGTTGGGGGAGAGGGAACACTGTTATCATTAATTAAGAGTCGTGTTTTTGTCTATTTGATGAATGTATCAATTAGCATTTTAACTCTGTTTTGGTCTTCATCAACTCATCTTGTGGGCCATAAAAACCAAAGCAATGAGCTGAAAGACCATTACAACCTGAGGGAAGCTGCAGACCAGTGAGATTAAAGATTAAACTGTGTGCTTTACTAAAAGTGACACATCTTGCATTACACAAAGTCATTATCTGTTGTCGATATAACAGTTTAACAATATAACGATTTTCAGACACGCTAGCTCCTCTGGGAAGCTTGAATTAAATGGAAACCTCAGCATGCTCACAATGACAATGTTAACATGCTGGTCTTTATCAGCAATAATGTACACCATGTTCACCAATTTATTGTGATTGCATGCTGACATTTGCACTAGCAGTAAACACAAAGTAGAGCAGAGGCTGAGGGGAATGTCATAAACCAAAGTAGTAATCTAATTATAATTTTGATCTGAAATTGTGATGATAAAAGAAAAGGTTAAAGGTTCACCAGATTTATTAAAATAGATCATTTCTGTGAATTGAATTTCATGGCAATTAGGGCCGTGTAAACCAGAAGAAAACTCAAAGTCAAGGATTCATCTTCTGGGCACCATGAATGTCTAAAGAAAATGTTACAGCAACCCGTCCATCTAGAGATATTTGAGTCTGGATCAAAGTGTTACACACACTGACCGACTGACTGAGCGATGAAAGTAGACCCATTTCTTCCCTGTTGGACTACCAGATCTTAACAAATACTGTAGTGAGTCATTATTGCATTACTGTCATTATAGCAAGTCATTATTGCTTATAGAAATGATGGCCAAAACAATGGCCAAAACAATAAAAGTAAGATCCTGGTTGTAATAAACCACAGTTATGCTCTAAGCTGTGGGACCTGACGCCTGACCTGGACCTGCTGTGATTTGTTTACTTCTCCAGGAGTATTTACACTAAAAAAATTGAGTGTGTGTTAATTTTTCGCCCCTGCCACAGCAAGAGGAGCGACATGTTCTTTACTCATTTTCACTGCACAATATTTTCATGGAAATGCCTCAGAAACCCACATATGCCTTGACATTGAGTCGTCGCCCCAATGATCTCTATTAGGCTAATTAAGCCAATTAACCTACTGAAACAATTCAGCGAGCCCGCTGCAACACCTCGCCAACGCTGAACGAAACCCTGAAGGTACATCGCACAGAGGCGTGTGTGTGACTGATCCCTTCCCAGATACACCAAAAGGACAAGCACTGTTTCATATCATTACCATAAACAAATTAGGGCATCGCTCCCTCGTTAGGCCAAATATGTCTCATTAGTGCCACAGCTGAACAAACCTCCTGATTAGGCCTCACTGTCTCCCTTTGAAGCCCGCAAAAGGAGAGTCTATTTTTTAATTAAGCTCATTTGCATTTACAAATGAGAAGCTAATTAATGAGACTCGTTTTCTGGGGCTTTTCTAGTTTGGCAGGAAGCATGTGGAACAGTTTCGACTTGCAATGAAACAAGAAGTAAAAAGAGGACAAGAGTAACAGAGAGCTGTGGTTGATGTTGTCTGCACTCTTGAAACCACCAACTAAATTGATGTTGTTACATAATTTAAAATGACTTAATGCACAGAGCACAGAAAACACATAACAGAGATGGTTTTCATCCTTTGTATGTTTCCTGCTGCATGAATTTACAAACAAGGCTATAACCAACTCTTTTCCTAATCATAATCTAAGATGTGCACTGCGTCTGATGGGAACAACTGATTCAAGTTTGTGTTTGCGGGTACACGCAAGCTGCAGGCCTTGCAAATCTCCCGGGAGGCCAGGGTGGGCAGGATGGAGCACGGAGAAGCATAGGCGGTGTGTCATGCAAGGATAAGAAGGTGACAGGGCAAATATGGTGTGCATGAGTGCTAATTTGTGTGTGTGTATGTGTGTGTGTGTGTGTGTGTTAGATGAAGAAAAGAGGGAGAACAAGAGGGAGAGAAAAAGGGAAAGAGAGGTGTGATATCATCAATTAAATAACCCTCCCACACAGCATCTGGTGCTCTCTCTCAGGCCGTCTGTCTCTTTCTCGACTGTTGTACGCTATTTTTTTTTTTTGCCTCTCCATTTCTTTTTCCCTCTTTCTGTCGTTTTGGTGGAATCGATCCCTTCATTTCTCAGCCTGAACATGCTCGTTAGCCTGGGTCACAGAGTGCAGCTTCACCCCCTCTGCCTCTCTGAACATTGCGTCTTCCATCCACCTCAGAAAATATTGACAGGCCAGCTTGAATACAGCAGCTGACGGGAGACGGGGAAACAGGGGCGGAAAAAAGAAGCGAGTCAACGTAACCAAGTGAAAGTGCTAAAAGGGAAACCCACTGACCGCATGTTAACCAGGCAGATGTGCACACTTTCATTATGTTGCTAATTAATTCCTAACTTGTTACCTCCTCACTCTGCTTCCCATGATTCAATGAGACACTTTTCCATGCTCATGAGACGTCTGTCCTCCCTGTCCTCCTCAGCCTTCTCCATCCTTCTTCGCCTGCTTGCCTTATCGTGGTCGAGCGGTCGGTTCGTGCATATCACGGAAAGACTAATTCGAGATCCAATGATGAGGATGAAGAAAGCTTTTATATTAATAGGCAGAATCCAATTATAAGTTTGTGTGAACCGAGCTGGCTGGGAAAATGAATTTGCATTTTAACATTTCAGTTTGATGTTAGATTCCAAGATGAGAGACGGAGAGGATGCTCTGAAATTAGAAAAAAGGGTGTGGGGGGGTTACAGATATGTGATTTGGTGTGAATGGATCGAATCAGTAGTTGGATCTTTTGAGGTAAGAAGTGATGAGAGAAAAGGGTAAGGTGAGGTAACATGTTCGTCTATCATGTCTGAGTGCATGCATGTCTGAGCGAGTGTGCTGACATGGGGCAACATTCCCCATTTAATGTGCCTGATTTTGGAATCTAGGTCAGCGTGGTGAATTAGAAACAATCTGCATCCCTCTGCATGGCTACAGTAAAGCCCTCCAATGAGGATCCATGTACATGCGCTTGCACATGCATAGAACACCCCCCCCCACACACACACACACACACACATACACACACACACACACACACACACACCAGACAAGCCCTAACAAATATAATCCAATTTTAGATATAAGCATTAGTATCTCAAAATTCTCAAAGATTTGAGAGAGGAAAATATTAAAGGAATTTCTATTAGGCATGCTGACAAAAAAAAAAAAAGATGTGTGCCTTCGACAAATGAGGGCATTTTTTTCACACAGCAGTTCAGTGCAGGAGAATGATGAGTGTGACACCACTGTGTGGGAATGAGTGGGATTTGATAGAGTCTGCGCTTTGTTGTAGAAACACTCTTGGTTAATGATATGCCTCTCTCATCCAGCCTGACTCTCAGCTCCCCTCCCATTCTGTGAGCGAGGAGAGATAACGAGGGAGCAGACAGTCCAAAACTTCACACAAAGAGGAGAAGAAATCAGCACAGCGCACAATCTCAGCCTCCACTCGGAGAAACTTTCTCTTCTTCTCCGTCTCCTTTCTCTTCCGTCTGTTTCCCGACAGTCTTCAGATGCTCGTTCAAACTTGTTCAAAATCGCCTACTGATCAAGTAGGGGACAGCTGCACTTGTGTAATTCAAACGTTGGAGGGCTCTCTGGACACAAGTCCAATGTGAATGTAGTATACAAACAAAACTGAATCTGAGTGCAGCTCAAGGCGGGAACAGCAGTAGGGTGACGAGGACACTTTGAGTCTGTGACTCACAACTATGAGGAGTGTTGGTTTGAGAATGTGTCTCCTGCTATTTTGTGCACTTGCCTTGCTTGATAGTGTAAATGGGTGTGCGTGAGACTTCGTGTTACATGTATTCATGCATGTATGTGTGACTCAGTGGGACAGAGGCTCGTCCCTCTCTAGAGCACCATGCTCTGATGGATGTTAATGTGGACTGACGCAGGGGTGTCCCCCGAGGGAGGGAACACGGCCAGCGAGGGAGAGGGAGGAAGGGTGTGTATGCATGTGTGTGTGTTGGGGGGGATTCATTCCTCTAATCCTCTCCCTTCTTCACAGAGCCGGAGCGGGGAAGAGGCACTGAACCGCCCAATGAATAAATAAAAGCCTCAGCCCCCGCCTCCCCTCCGCTCCAGCCTGAAGCCCTGCACAGGAGCACTTAAAAGCATTTTAACAAGAGAGTCACTTCATTAAATATGGACTTCCTGTCCACAAAAACCCTAGAAGGAAAACTCTGGGTGACTTTTCACATTGTGAAATATGGGGAAGAATGTTGGATGGAGGGGGGCATGCATGGGAGATGGAGGCGGAAAGAGAAACTATTGCTCAGAGAGACAAAGGGAGAGAAATATAGCAGAGCTAGGGAAAAAAGGATAAGCAAGGCGAGATAACAGAGGCAGTGAGCTGGAAATTGGCGAGGACCTTTCAGATCTCTCAAAATTTGTACAGAGCACACATCAGGTCAGTTTTGCATTCACAGCGTGTCCTTTTTCTGTGTTTTTGCGTATTGTTATCTATATTCAAAGCCCTGACAGAAAACAAATGTCATAAAATCATTACAGAGACAAAGAATACGATTTAAGAAGAAGGAGAAATAGAAGAAGATAAAGACGCTGTGAGAAGCAGTTATGGAAAGAAAATGAGTTCAGCTCAATAACATTCAGAATTCAAAGCCTTGAAATCTGGTTGGCACCAAACAGTTTTTTCGAGATTTGAAGTTATGTAAAATATTCACATCTGATGTCTGATAGCTTTCTTTGTATTTTTCGAAGCCTTTGCAAGAGCAGCTTTGACTGTCTGAGTTCAGTGCACTGTTGCATTATAAATAAACCATTTGTTATGAGCATTTGTGTTTGTGTTCAAACCGAGTAGCATTAAAAGAGAATATATCACCTTTGAGCCCTTTTGCACATAAAGACACAAGTTCAAGTCAAGTGTCAAGTCTTAGTTAGAGTCCATGTCACAACTAAGGTCACCATAATGGATCACACATAACAATGTAGCCTCTTCTAGATGCATAAATGCCTATGATTAACTAATTAATATAATTAACTAGTAATAAGTAATTAATGAGAAAATACAGGAACCATGTGTTATTATGGCCTTAGAGAACCAAAGCTGGAAACAGTTACTTGCCTGGATGCACGTACAAAAATGGATGTGTTCTGTTTTGTCCACACAATGCAGTCTTTTTCAGATCAGAAGTCTTTAATGGGTGTGAATCACGTTTAAAACATGTTGTCTTGATTTGCAACTACAAGTCACCAATATCTTAACAAGTCTAAGGTTGGAAAATTAAAACAAATTAATGCTGTTACTAAGGTGGAGGTCTTCTCCAGAAAAAGGAGAGCAACATGGTGAAATGCCATATTAGTAAAAATAGAAAGTGAGCGTTGAAAAGTTTGATTGTCACAGCATCTATAGAGAATGACTTTGGGTTTTTCATTTAGAATTAAGAAATGAAAGGCAGTCGTTCTTCTCTGTCATCATTGTCAAAAACAATAATAATGCATTTACCTTTTTTTGTTGCTGCTGACAAACTGAAAGCATCTAAATTTCTTTCAGTCATCCAATGAATTTGCATCCAATGCTGATGAAATTCAGAAAATTAGGCAAGCTGTCAGTTTCTCTGTATCAGGCACTATATCTGCATTATGTACACTAAACCTATTTAATTAGCACGACACAGATTGACTCTATAAACTGCAAAACTGTGCAGCATCTTAAATCCTGTTTCCTTGATATTCCCCTAACTAGCCTTTTAAAAATGTTCTGAACTTCATACCTTCAGATGTACCCCTGTGCAAATACTCAACATGTTCTTTGACTCTATTTCCCATCACCCCTGAAAACTGCAGTTATTAAATCAGTCTTGATGAGGGAAAAAACCCCAACTACAATAACTACAATTTAAAGGTACATCACAACTTCAGTTTGTAAGTAAAATGACTGAAAAGTCTGTTTTTCAAAGGACTGAATCAATGAACTGGGTAGTTTTTGTGTTTTCCACCAGGCATTTAGCCACATCACAACACAGAGACTGCGCTTTTTAGCGGGGAACCAATCTATTTTTTCAGCCTGGATTCTTTTTTCCCATGTTTTGATGTCCACATTGCTACTTCAGACAAATATTTTTCAAATTGGTCCAGGATTGCGTGAGTTGTTAGCCAGGAGATAGGTTACATCAGTGCATGTGTACTTGTTTTTGGTTGAGGATTTCTTCTCTTCTTTGGCTGGCAGTGACTGCAGACTCAATGGTATTGACAGTTTATAGACGGAGTGTGAGCATCCTTATCCTTGTTCTTATCCAACAACAGCAGCCAGTGAAAGCTAAAGTATTCCTTGACCTTTTGCTGCCACATTTCAAAAACGTGCAGCTACAAATCAGTGTTTCTGATCTTTTCTAAATTAAACTAAGCTGCATTTTCTGTTCTTCAAAACAACAAATTCTTCAAACTCATGTTTCCACAGCCATCTTCCTGCAACACAGCACTTTCACAACTGTCAGGGGAGCAAAATGTCTCTGTTGTATATCATTTTTGGACAATTTTAATAACAGAGTTGTGGCAAAAATATGTTTTATGTTATGCCTTTTAGAGGGCCTACATTGACTGGACTTGATTGCCTGATACTGTACCCTGTTTCCAGGAATCAATATTGGACCAATTTCAAAAACTGTTATTCCTAGTAGTTTAAAGATACAGAAGCATGAGGAAACCAGTTGACAGACAGGAGAACTGGGTGGGACTTAAAGGCCCAGTACTAAAAAGGTTTAAATTCTATAATTAGGGAAGGAACTACTTGCATCATTGGTCATCATCATCCCTCAGACAGATCATCATATGGAGTTCTTCAGGGCTCCATTCTTGGACCTCCTCTGTTCTCTGTGCTCCTACCAGCTCAGATTATGAAAAACATTAAAACATTTCACCACAATTACACTGATTACACAGCTTTTAAAAAACAAACAAAACAACCCAAAACATTACTGCATACTATACAAACAAAACAAAGAGAAGCAACATTCAGTTTTTATGCTCCACTTTCTGGAACAAATGAAATATAATTTCCATTTTGGTTTTTTTTAATCTGCTCTGTTCTGTATTTTACTACTGACTTAAATCATATTTGAATCTTTTTTTATTTCCTTGTGTTTCTTTTCTTAATGCCTCTCAAATTGTTGTTGAATGAGGTGGTAAGGTGCTATACAAATAAACTTGCCTTGCCTTAAGTGCATATCTCTGTTTATACATTGCCAGCTCCACAGCAAATTTCTGTATTTTTCAGCTCCTGTACACATTAATACCTTCACTCAATCACTTGTGTTTGTGTGTTTGTTGCCCAAGAAATTGCTCAACAGTTCCCCTTGTCCTCCAGAGACTGCAGGTGATAAAGAAGCCTCTATTCTCTTTTACATTGAATGAGGACTGGGAACTGGACTTCATTATGGTCAGACATTGTGACTGAGTAGACTGAGAATTTAAAAACAAAAAAAGTTCTTCACAGGCTGAACATCAATCACTTTTAATCACCTGGGTCATCATTAATTTCTTGTTCATATCCATAAAATTCTACTATGTTTTACAGAGGTGGCTCACTTGAGTCAACCATGGACCTGCGTGTACTGTTGAGCCATTGTGTTTAATCTGTGATGGTCTGGTGGTTGTGGGAAATGTTGTGCACCAAGGGCTGTTGAAATATATTAAAAAAATATGTAATCAGTTATTTTTTTCTATCAATATGAAATGTTTAATATTCTGTTGTTCTGTTTCCACGCTGTACTTACATTATGCCAAATGTATATGTATATGTATAACATTACTAAGTTGTTTGATGCCTAAAATGAACCAAACTTAAACCATTTCACAGTGTTATTATAGTCAAATTCAGTGAGTAGGCTTGTTAACTGGTTGAAACTATTCCTGACTGCCTGCCATCTTTGCTGAGACTCGCTGCTGCACTTTGATAATCAGACAACTGTAATGTTGACATTGTTAACTGTTTTGCACACTGATTCAAACACTTTGCTTCTCCAGGTTGATTCATATTTCTGCTATTGTCACGATACGACATACACACCTGTGAATATTTGTTTTTCACGGTAGAAATAATACACACACACTGTCAACAAAATATTCCCAGTTAAACACATGATGTAGCATACAACTTCCTGTTCTGGAAGGACAATGAAGCATGAATCTGGAAAACTTGAAAGAATTTCCAGCATCATTAGTTCAGCTTGAGGATTTGTCTTTAAAGATTAGCTTGTACTGAACCCTTCCACATTTCACTACATATACAGTAGAGTATGGTGAAGCTGGAGCATCACTCTCTGTTTCAGAAACTCATTTAAACATCCTGTGTTGACTTAAGTCGGAGTAGGGCTGCGGCACCTTTAAGGGGGGCGAAAGGGACTCCAAAGTGGGTCAGAGTAAAAATATCTTCAACAATTATTCATGGTACCCCGCCTATCTCTACCATACCTCCACCCTGCGAAAAATCTGCATCGTACTGCAGTGAGGGGAGACAAAATGGAGAGAAATAGATGCAGAGTGTGGGGAAGACGTGAGGGACAGAGGTTTGGGGTATGTAGAGCAAAGACGGACTGAAGAGTGGGTACACTGTTTACTTATTTTGGTTTGGCTTGTGATGAAGCGTGGGTGCAATGTGCAATGCACAAAGTACATTGTGCAACGTGTGCCGTGCAAACACTTCCTTTGATGCTTGATGCTAAATTTTTCCAACATTTGCTGCGTCGTCATCAGCAAGCCTCCCACCAAACACCAACACTGTACCCACCATTGCAAATGTCTGCCAAGACTTGACTTGAATTAAACATTCACCACACCAATCCACATCTATTTCATGTTACTTTTTGCCTCTGCTAAAATGAAGCAAAGGGTTCAGACTTGGGGGAAAGCGGACTTTGAGAAATCTCTCTGACTGGGCAGTCTATGCTGTCTTGTGATTTGCGACAGAGATGGGATTTTGAAGACTTTGGTTTAGGTGCTTGAGGTTGAATGAGTGTGAGGTTTGGATCGGGTTCGTTCTCTTGTAAGTGCCTATGCGAAAAGCATCATGATTGGAGTAATGAACAAAATCAAGGTCTGTGATTGGCTGTGAGGAAAACTAGATTCCAGTGCAGCAGAAGGGTGTCATGGCTGCCAGGTCCCTGTAGGTCTGCACTGTAAATCCACACATTAATCAGAGCCGGCAGGGAGAGATCAAAGGAGCCTGTTCCATCTTTACTCAGAGCAGCACTTTGATGTGTGTGCATGTGTGTGTGTGTGTGTGTGTGTGAGAGAGACGAGAGAGAGCGAGAGTATGTGTGAGAAAAAGGGTGAGTCAGACAGAAAGAGTGGGGCTGAAAATTAGGATATGAGAGACAGCCTGAAGAGAAAACCCTCATGTGTGGATCCTGCTGGGTCTTGATACACAACTTATTAGCAAGACCTGGTATAACTTTGAACTGGTTAACCACCAGTTAACCCTAAAACATGTGCACCTCTCTTACAAAATGCTCTCATGTCAGTGCATCCACAGGCCAAACAAAAAGTAACAACACAGGGCTGTTACAGAACAAGTACAATATAGATGCTTGCAGCTACATGTCTGCATGCATGCATTGTTCATGTCAAATGTGACAGCAGCACCATATTCTCAGCAATAGAAAATACTTTTCTGCCCCACGGTGGTCCTCTTCTGTCACTGCAAAATGCAAGCTTTCCTCTTAGCGCACAGAGTCACAGCCAAATGTGGTACGCCACCATTGTATGGCAGCTGAGCCTGCAGTTGCCATGGTGACATAGAGCTGCAGCACTGGCTTTAAAAGCATCATGTATTATTAGTTGGTGTGTTGACACTTTTGTGTTTTCTTCCATCCTCTGTGAATCAGAAGCTTTTAGTGCTCAGTCCTCCTGGAAAAAAGGTGACAACTCTGTGTAGTGCTGTCAAATGAACACTAGGGGATGTGATCACAGTGGGCTAAGAGCTAAAATTGCACCTGCGCTGGATACTTTCTCTCACTGTAGATCAATAGTTTAAATGATTCAGCATTTTTTTAAACAGTATAAATTTTGAAGCATTTCTTTTGTTATTATCTTGTTCACAAATAGCTATTATTATTAGATTAACATGATTATTGTATAAAATCAAGATATCCACTGAATGGAAAAGCAAAACCTATTTACAGAAGATTACCTCATGTAATAATTAATGTTTTTTTTTAATTCACTGATAAAAAAAATACAGTGCAATGTGCTGTCCTTTATTTGTATTAAGTAATTTTTTGTCAATGGCTTTTCTGCCATCTGCTGGCCAAAGTATTGTACCTTACCCTGTGGGTGTAGGAGGAGGAATCGTCACATGGTAAAGAGAGCTGTTGCTGCAGTGCTCTCTATTGGTTGAAACTCTGAAGGATGTTGTATTTTTAGCCAGACTCTCACACATAACTGATGACCTGGTACAACGTTTCAGATGTAATGGTAATTTTTTCTCTATGGTTTAAGTCAAGCATGAAAATGTATAATCATGTCACTTGCGTATCAGCGATGTTAAAAAATGGTTTGATGTTTCTCCTCAAAGTTCAGAGATTGCGTACTGTAAAAGGTTGAGGTGTGTTAAACTGCATCGTTCAAGATACACCTTTTCATTCTGCAGAAGATAGTAATGCTATGCTTTCTTGTTTTCTCTACTGCTTTGTTTACTTGTTTGCCCTCAAGTACCTATGTCATTGAAAAAAGCAACGATAGTTGATTTACATTTAGCTGCCCCAGTTTCTGGGCCCCGGTTCCATGCTGTATGCTGCTTTACTGTCACACTGTCATGGCTTACAGGGAGAAGCTTGCAAAGGACCATAGCCAACCTCAATACTATGAGTAACACCCCAAAGAAAATGTCTGCTGTGAAAAAGCCAAATTACTTTTTACAGAGTGAAGTTGGTGTTGTTGTGATTGCAAACAGACCAAAATACTTTACTTCATTTTAAGATAAGTTCATGGTGTTTTTGCTCTTTTTTGCAGCGGAGGTCTTTGTGTCTTTTTGTGAGCTTACATCATGTTTCTGACCAGCTGCCTTTGTTGACACCTACCTTTATGATTTTCTGTTTCATTTTTATTGATCACTCCCGTTGAGTGCATTCATCTTGAGCTATTTTCTCTTGGATATTCGATCCTACATTTTTCTGTTCTTGTTTGGTGTTTTTCTGCTGTCTGGTTTACTGCAAGACACAACCATAAAGACATTATATAAAATCCACTGTATGATAAACTGCATACAAATTAATATGTGTTTAATTCAATGATTTATCTATACACATGTTATTCATAATTAGAATTAACTATATCAGTCAAAACATTTGACTTTCATTAATGCAAATCAAATTTACAGTTCAATACACTGTTGAGGGGAGGATGTCATGCATGAGAGTTAACACTTTATGTAAATAATAGTATCACTTTCAGTTTTAGTAGTTCCTCTGACTGTTCAAGAATTCAGGCAATGGCCACTTTAAATCCCAATTACAATGAAAGCTAAACAATTGAATCATTATTAGCTGAAATATAATTAGTAGTATGTGTCTGTTTTAATAAAAGACTGTTAATCACAATTTTATTAGCAGGGTTAAAGGGGATTTGTGGAAAACTGTACAGGTGCAGCAACATCCATGGAATGTGAAAAAGATAAAGGTGCTTTAATGTTAACATTAAACATGTTTAATGTTTAATATTTAATAATAATTATAATTACATTATCAACAACAGAGCAGCCATCACCAATAGACTTTGGTCTATAGTGACTAAAAGACACTTTTCATCATTAGGGACTGGAAAATATGGCCCTTTGGATATATTTTATATAAATTAATTGAATAACACTTTGTGTTTGGGAAATTATCTAGTTAATTTGTCAGGTTTCCTCACCACTACCTCTTTAAGTTGACTAGATTCAACAAGTTGTGATTAAATCATGCTTACAGACTTTGACTTTCGTGCTTTAGGGTGAGCACAGGTGAACCTTTCTACCTCAAACGATGTGAGACAAACATCAAAGTGTAGTGCTAATGAGCAAAAGATATGTTTTTTTAATGGAAGAAAGCTTAAAACACGTAATGCTCAATACTACAAATGCCCCCCAAAATTCAAACTTGAAAAGAAAACAACTTTGTGAATTTGGCATCAACTGGAATATAATACTCAGTACGCCTCTTTCTCCACAAGATGGAGCAAGAATACAAAACATTGAGTGCAGGAAGCCACGGGGGAAGTAGAGCTGTATGAATACATGGAGCCTCATAAAAGTGTGAAGCTCCGTGTTGGACACTGAGTGGCAGCCTCGCCCTCACTATTGACTTTCATACTGGAGACACCTGTTTGTTAGCCTTAGGAGACCTTTTATTTAAAAAAAGAAAGATGTGTTATCATTGTAGCTTACCTGTGTGCTGTTTTCAGGTCGTCATTACTCTGATTTTGATTCTTGGGTTTATTCAGTTTATTCAGTCGTAAGTGGCATTACTATATTTGGCTTACCGCGCGCCTTTAAATTGTAGACATATAATATTGTCTTAAATGTATTAATAGCACCAGATGGTTTTCATGAGACATAACTCATTGAATGCAGAGACAAAATTAAAGCTATCTGTCTTCCACTAATCACCGACTGGCCAGCGTAAGATGCTACATTACCTGCAAAGGTGACTGAGTGGACCCTGTGCATTTGGTGCCAGTGCTGACTCTGCTGAAGCATGCAAGGTGAATGGAGGTCAGGAACAACTTGAGCCCTGTGGAGGCATTGTCTCTGGGATCTGTCCAAAGCAGGCTGCACAGTTAAAACTATTATATGGCCTCACACCCTGCATGTTTGTCAATGCCACAGCTGTTTTAAAATGCACAAATCCAAAGCAAACACTATGTAGTCTGGATCAGAATGAAAGGAATCTGGAGGTCACATGTTCAAACCTCCTTGTGTCCCCACCGAGTCCTTCAGCTCCACTACCTGATCTCTCACAATGTGTTTCTGATCTAGACAGACATCTTCCTCAGACAGGTGAGTGTTTTATTTTTATCCACCTACCCACATTAAGGTTTACACTGAGCCAACAGCGTCTACTGCTTGTAACCTGTGGATTTCATAGCAATGTAATTTCTGCCCTTCCAGCTGTATTTAAATGCCTAACAATGGAGAGAAATTCGTGTTTTCTTAAACTGGTTTTAAATCGGTTGAAGCCTGATATAATAGTGGACAATACAGTAACGGCTGGTGTCAGTTTGCGCTGCAATTATCACGTTATGATTGAAATTGGGAGCAGACTTGCTCTCTTCCCGAGTTAATTAAAACGCCCCCCTGATTGGACAGCCAGATAATCCCGGCGGGCCTCGTGCTCCTACTAACTTGCGAGCAGGGGCAGAGCGCGAGTCACAATCTGCCCAAGGCAAGGGAGGGCAAGAAAAACGCGCGAGAGGAAACCGACCGTATACTAAGGGGGGACACGAGCGCTCCGATCTCACCGAGCACAATTAGAGAAGTGTTGTTGAACGTGGGCTATGCGCGCAACAAGGGGGGAGCGCAGTGTACAGAGGAGGTGAATGCATGTAGAGGCTCAGCTTCAGATTCACAGCCTCCTTCTTGAAGAGTCACTGCACTGACAGAGGAAAGGAGTGAGGGAAGAGAGGAACTCCTAGAAAACAGCAACTCTTGGAGAGAACTACGTGAGTACAGCTCTACAGTTTTCAAAACAAAAGATAGGATAGAGGAAAAAGCGGAAGAGTAGACTTTTCCTGGTCAGAATCTGCTCTGGAAGAGAAAATGAATGTCAGCGATGAGAACCTGCTCAAGTCCATCAGCAACGACGCGCTCCTCGACCTGACGCAGCGCTACGGCCAATCAGCCTTCGGGTTTGGCGCTGGCCATGGTGCTGGAAGTCCCGCTCGGTTCCCGCTCACACCGGCCACCGACTACCTTTCCGGCCAGACCGCGAAGTCTAACGAGAGCGGCGGAGAACACACGAGCGACGACGAGGACGGTTTCGACTCGCTGGAGTCCCGGAAGAGGGGTTCATCGTTTGGGGACGACAAGCCCGGGGGGCCCCTGGCCAAGAAGTCCAAGGAGCAGCGCTCCCTGCGGCTCAGCATCAACGCCCGGGAGAGGAGGAGGATGCATGATCTGAACGACGCGCTGGACGGTCTGCGCTCTGTTATCCCCTACGCCCACAGCCCCTCGGTGAGAAAACTCTCCAAAATAGCCACTCTCCTCCTGGCCAAGAACTACATCCTCATGCAGGCTCAGGCTCTGGAGGAGATGAGGCGGCTGGTGGCATATCTGAACCAGGGACAGACCATAACTTCACCAATCCCCACCGCCCTGGCGCCCTTTGGACAGGCTGCCGTCTACCCGTTCTCGGGCTCTGCACTCGCCACCTGTGCCGAAAAGTGCACTACTTATTCCGGGACACCGTCGAGTCTCTTCAAACACTGTAACGACAAGCCTTGATTTGATTTCATTACTTACTTTCCGGAACTTTTACCTTTACTGCACCCATGTCGGTCTCTCTCCCACTCTAGTTATTTTTAAATCATTCTGTGGAAAATAAAACAAGTTTAGTCTGATGCATAATCTTAAAGTATGGTTAAGTAATTATACTGCAATGTTTCATCCAGATTTAAAAAAAACGCTACATAGAAAATGAACTGTTTAGGCCTTCTTATAAGATGAAGTCAAAAACCTTGTCACTTTGTCGCTCGTATACTTTACAGACACCGCGGGCCATGTCCAAATTATGAGTTTGGGTACATTTTAGTTAAGTTATCAGCTCTTATTTGTAATCTATGCAACATTCAACAACAACATGAAAAGTGGAAATGCCAAGCAAGGCGACCTGATCTCGACTTTCAGATTTAACACAGCAATTACAAAAGGACTTCCCTTGACTGACTGTACTGATGCTATGTGGGGGAAAATGTGATGTTGGCTGATATATTTGCTGAAACGATGTGTTGACAAGTTTGTTTTGTTATTTTAAGTTATTGCACATCTCACATGATTGTATTGTACAACTGTGGATAAAAAAGAAAACACTTGCTCCAAGCCCGGCTATATTCATGGTTATATAACTACAGCCTATACACTGAAGAAGCGTTTTGGTTGTGTTGCACCATGGATTTCATATATTGTTTATATGTCTTTATAATTAAAACACATATCTATGCTTGGATCCGGTTTGCTTCATTTCAACGACCAGCTTTAAAACGTTTTCACACTGAGCGCACATTTAATAACACATTAACACCAAAATAACTTCAAACCAGTCATAATTGCATGCAGCGTATATAGTTCATTTTAAATGATTATTTCAAGTATTTTTTTATGGGTTGCAATTATGCTGTGGACATTATATGTTGTTGCTAAAGACTCGCAGACAACTAATGACGTTTTAACATAAAAAGTAAAAAAGGTTTTTATTTTTTAAAAAAAAAGTAAATTATGAAAATTAATTAAATTGTCGCTGTGAACAAATGCGAAAAAACAGTCGCCTGTCACGCTGCTGAAAGTATTTCCAGTTCTCACCCTCCGAGTGGCCCTCCTAAAGAGTTGGCAACTTTCTTTTCTTGCATGAGAAACATCTGACATGATGAGCTGAGTCTAAACGAGCACAGAGGTGCTGGTGGGGCCTGTTTGGCACGCAGTAGGGTCGGTGGCGCTGAGGGGAAGGGCGCAAGAGCCGCCCGGGGCACCCAGGACCTGTCTCTGGGTATTTGGGTGATTGCAGGCTTCCTTGGCGGGCTCTTATACTCTGGACAGCTATTAACACGATTTCAGCTCCTGTCTCCCTGCTCGACTTAATTCACTGAACGTTACAGGGCCAGTTTTGTTTTGCAGGTTTTGTCATGTGAGTGGACGGATTAGGAAAGGAATTCCTGTTTGAAGTGTTCATAGTTAAGTGATATCGATATTCCTGCAAACATTTTTCTCTCTGTGTGTTTTCCTTTTCTCTTATTGTCTTAATTTACTGTCACCTTTACCTGGAAATTGACACTCTCTTGGTCTACTTTTGTCCATATTTAGTTCTGATGTTGGTGCCATATTGTTGCTTTTTGGGGGTACAATATTATATTAAAATTTCAGATTTTCTTAGTGTAAATAAAAACATCTGAGTTGATACCAGTAAGTGATGCTTAAAGTGTTTTTGTAGGCTGAAAATCAACACAATTTAATCTACACAGTAGCTGTGAATTGGACTGTGCTGCTGTTACACACATTTATCACACAGGCCAGTAGATAAACTTTATCTTCCTTTCCATCACAGAAAGTCCACAAAGTTGAATGATTTTGTGATTGACAATCTTTTGTCATATTTTTATAACCAAACAAATCATAATTTTAATCCCACAGGTTCCTTTATCAATATATCTACTGTAATGTAGTATAAGTGCTTGTTCTACACACACTGAGCCATGCAGTTTATCTTACATTAGAGCAGACATGTAGATCGTCCCAGTCTAGTCGGAGAGTGACTAAGTGATCCACCCGACTCTCTTTCTTACAATTTAACTACATGTCACAACAACAGGCCACCCATGGCATCTTAAATTGGCCCTCTGATGACACATGTCTTGTCTGAGGCCCCACGAGACAGTCAGGGCAGCGGGGATGAAATGTGACAAATGCTGCCGATGATGTGGGGACTCGGGGCCCTGCGCTCCATCAGTCCCTGTACAGCCTAATTGCCATAAATGAGATGGTTGCCTTTTTGCACGGATGGTTGGGTGGTCACTTTACATCCCTATAGGCCCCTAATGTCGAGGCTGCTGAAATATATGTTTTATTGTGTCACCTTATTATCTTAATGGCCATCAGTGTGTGCGGTGGCACTGTGTCATTTGGCATGTAGGCCGCATCTTTACATTAAGACAGATTTGTGTTTCTTCTGGTCACATGGTCGTGTTCCCTGGCCTCTACCAGCAATAAGTGGTGTGTACATAAAATCACCAATTAGCTTCACCTTTCCCTGTAATGAGATAATTCTGTAGTTAAAGGATGTGTAAGCAACACTTTCTGTATTTAGCCCTTTCCTAGATGAACGCTTGCAGAGTGTTAAAACAATATCATTAAAGAAGTGGTAAAGTATGCCTAGTGCACATTTATGTTTCTCTGTAACGTGTGCTGAGTGCTCATTTGATTAGAGAGGTACTTGGGAAATGATATTCTCATTTTAATTCATTTCATTTTTATTAAATGCACAATTTATGTCTCTAATCGCATTTGCATACTAGTATAAGCAGATAAATGTTATTTGGTTTTTTGATAAATGAATCTCACCTGAAACTCAATTAAATGTGTTTATACAAAAAATATAACATACAGTAAAACGTAGACTAAAACAAACCCACAAGAGGAGGGTTTTTAGCAATTCAATTAGAATTTTACAAACACATTCATTCTTGGATGCCACACAGCAAACAGATCAATGCCTCAATATGCCCTGGGCATGCCCCTGCAGAAAGTCTGCCATGTTTGTCAAGATGTAAAAAAACAAAATCACTGGCTGAGAGTGTCTGAAAAACTTGAAAAGGCTGCACTTACTCAAATATCTTGAAAATTATGAGAAGGGGAAAAACAACTAGAAAATGCAATGAACGTTAAAGGAAAGACAGTTTTGCCCATCATAAAATACCGAATGAAAAAAATGTCGGTCGCATCTAATTGATTTGTTGTACTGAGACACATTTTGGTCTGCGATGTTTTTCCTCACACACAAAAAAAACCCAACCCCAAAACAAAACACTTTTAACCAGGTGTATATGATTTCATCTGCAATTAAGATGTCGTGTTAAATCACATTGTTACTGCTATTTATTCTGTGAAAGGTTTTGCAAAACACCAAATAATTTGTGGGGTTCAATCCATTAAATTTGTAGATTAATACAGGAACTTTATATCCCATGTATATTTAATTATTAGCTTTTAACACACTGTAATAACAGATATAGTAATGTCCTTTGTGAGAACAATTTACAGTAATTGTCCACAATGACAGTTCCTTCTGTGAGGTCAAATTTTGCAATATTATAACTGGATTTACTATATTGTTTATACACTAGTCTCCAGTTAAAGGTGCCCACAGGAGGAATTATAGTTGCTGACAAATTAAATAAGAAACACTTCAGTGGCATTACAGTGTGTGAAAATGTATTAATTATAGATTCTAATAGAAACTAAAGAGGGCAGTATGAAATAAATCAGTTTTAGTAGTATCACACAGAGCTGTTATAAATTGAGATTGTATGCTTAATCGTACCCATTGTCTGTTGTGGACAGTGTCTTTGTGCAGACAAATACACGGCACTACAGTCAGTGAACTACCCCTCGCACGACAGCCCAGTGTGGTGCAGGAGTACGGACAGACTGTGTGATGTCTGTAAACATTTGTGTTTGCTCTCAGTGGGATAGAAAGGGAGTGATTTCATTAGCATGGCTTGGAGCTTTGAGGTATGTTTGTGTGCTTTTCTCCAACCCGATGGTATAGTACTAAAACCATATGCCCTTAAGTGCGTACCTCTGCCTAATGCATCTGACAGCGCTGTTTTCTCTAATTAAGTTCTCTCTATGTGCAAGTTCATGTGTCTGATGCGCATTGTAGCACTCGAGCTCACACACACACACACACACACACACACACACAGGACTTACAACAGGGGCCTTGAAGGAAAGTGAACATGCTTCAGCTCTGATTATGCTTAGACTAGGAGATGAAGGTTTTTTTTAAAAAAACATTAGTTTTTTATTAAAATTTGCTCACACACGCATAGTTGGGACTTTAGAGGCCAAGTGACAGAGAAGATTTGGTTGTTCAAGGCAGGTTCGTGATGGGGTGAATGGGTGGGAATATGAGATTAACAATAGGGCTAAACAAGGGTGTGCATGTGTGTGTGCAGTTTATTAGTGTGTGAGGTGGTCAAAAGAGAGCGTAGGACAGTGAGAAAGAGAAGAGGTGCTGGTGCATCAGTGCTTTTGTGCCAACAGTGACACTGTAAGGATGCCCCTCCACCCATCGTCGACCGACCCATCACCCACCCGTGGACCCCCCTAACTTCTCCGCTCCACTATGACATCACACCCTGTCGTCCCTCCCAGCCCCGCCTTGTCGGAAGCGATGAGCGGGTGAGTCAGTTGGTTCTGAGGAGCCATGTGATTCGGGGCGACGTTGCTGCAAGTGCAGCGGGATGGGCCAGGGCCCTTCATTCGTTAATCAGACGTCTAAAGGGGGGTTGAGAGGGGATGTCTGTTTGTATGCGTCTGTGTGTTCGTACATTGTGTGTGTGTGTGTGTGCACGTGTGAGTGCCTGTGTTTTGCGCTCATATGGCCGCAAACCCTCCAAACATGGCAGTCAGGCAAAGCGTTTTGCCTATCGCCACAAGGCACCTGACACCACGCATGGTAGACCCAGACAGTGTGGCAGGGGCCAAATTGGGCCTGGTGGGAGGGAGCGGAGATGGAGGTGGGATAGGCAGCACTGGATGACAACAGTCTAAGCTGTTGTTGATTATGATGTCCTGTGTGGGGCCACAGCGCACTGGCGCTCTTTGTATGCATTTTATTTTGGAGGTAAATCTCTTGACATCTCAGTTTTGTACAAGACTTCCCTTCCTCTGGTAAAGCCTCTATTCTCCCCTCCTCTTTCATGCTTCCTCCATGTTTCTCCTCCCTCCACTGTCCCTCCCCCCTTCTTTTTTACCACTGTGCTCATCACTCTCACTCGTTCGCTTTTAGCTTGTTGTCTTGACAAAAGATACGAGCTGACAATCGGGGGCATCCGTTACTGTAGCGCTGCCTAATCTCTGTAATGGCCCCACAGATACAGGACTGGTGGTGAGCAAACGCTCACACACGTACACGGACACAAACGCAAACACACCTCAACTCACTGGACAAGTGTGCATGCAAAGCCCTGGGGTCAACAATCATCTCTGAGCTCAGCCTTTTGTAAACACCATAACCTCCTTCACTCACATACACTACACTCTGTATCTCTGTCTCCCTCGCTGGCTCTCTCATACACACACACATGGACACAGACGTGCACATACACATGGCCCAGCACCCCTCTCTCTCTGTTCAGTACCAGCTGAGGAGCACCATGGTTTTGTGGGGAGCAGGGGGAGCTCGTTATCCTCATTAATTAATGACAAAAGCGATGTAATTGGCCATCCATAATCCTCCATGCGGAGAAGGTGTGACAGGCAGGGCCGGGACCATCCTCTACAGCAAGTGTAACTCATAAACACACACGGAGAAAATGAAGACACAATTCATCCTGTTTGCGTTTGTGTGTGTGTGTGTGTAACAAATGATGCACTTGGAAAGAATGTTTTGTAATGATAAGGTGTTACTAAAGGTTGTAAGTGTAAAACTGTGTGTTTCCATTGCTTCAGTGTAAGCAAATGAGGACATTTCAAAGTATGTCACTTGAATTTTTTAAATTCTCATCTTGTTGTGGCATTTGAGGCTGCAACATGCCGTACCCCCCCTCTCTGAATGAAAAGACAAGATTAATGGCACTTCCTGTCGCCGACGATCTTGCGCTAGCCTAATTAAAACCATTGGAACATGCGCCTGGCCAAGGATCAGTGGCTTTTAATGAGGAGCTTGTAGGCTGATTTGGGCCTCATTTTCTGCTTAATAAGGCCGGTTTAAAAAGTAATTTTGGAGGGATGTGACTCCTTTAAACCTGCTCATTATCAATGATAGCGCTTCACTTAAGTACTTCAGGAAACGCTGTGTTTAATTAATATTGTGTCGCGCACGTGGATTAGCTGACAGGCAGGAATGGTGGAGTGCGAGCAAGTGAGCAAGGGAGCTAAAATTGATGAAGAACTTTCAAGGGCACTGATTTCATTAAGCAGCTTCATTACAGCCCAAATAACTCTTCATGTCATTTCAATGCTTCAGTCGCTCTCACCACATACACACACACAGTCACACATACACACCAAATACTCCCGTGCTGAATGGGGAAAGTGCGCCAAGGATTTTTACATTTTAAGTGAGAATAAGACAATGACATGTTTGCTTCAGGCGATCTTGATGACAACCAATTTCAACCTGACAACACTATTTTTTTTGTATTCTGTCGATGTGACATGCTGACATACAGTATTTGCAACACTTGCTTTACCGTTTCTTTGTATTGCATTTGCTATTTTTTATTCCCTTCTTAATTCACAGCTTTTTCTTTGAGAGCTCATAAACAGAGCTTTTAAGGTCAAGCAGTTTAAGGGCTTGAGAGTGCTGTAGCAACTTTCACCGCACACCACAACACTGGGGCTACAAAGGCTCTTACGGCCTCTTCATCCCATTGTGATAATCTTCTTAGCCCCCTGACTCCACTGTTCAATATGTATCGAGCAGAAAAGAGCTGGACTTGAGGGGCTTTGAGTGTCCTGCAGCTCAGTCTGTGGGATTTTCTTCTCTCTAGGACCAATTACCACACACAAACAGTCTGAACACTTTGCTTCATAGCATGAGGCTCCTTTGTTACACTGTGATGAGGCTTGGTGTTACATCAGTCATTTAAGTTCTCAGCCACCCTGTAGGTGATTATTTCCGATCCATTTACTTTGCCTTGCTGTACATAATCTGTTTTGGTTATGATAATGTGGCAGACAAGGAGGCACGCCTTTGTAGGTCCCACAGCTTCATGTCCATCATCAAGAAGATGCAAATAATTGTGAATATAATTGTATAACAACCAAAAAAATAAACCAGATGAGTTTGTAGCAACTCTAAGGAAAATGCTAATATCAGCATAGCAATATGCTCTCACTGACAATGCTAACATGCTGATGTTTAGTACTTTTTAATACTATCTGGGTGGCTGAAGCTCACACAGTTGGTAGTTCAAATCCCCATCTCCTCCTGTCCACATGTCAATGTGTCCTTGGGAAGATGCTGAACCCCAAGTTTCTTCTGATGGTCTGGTGTATGTAAGCACTTGTCAAATTGTAGTTCCTTGGATGAAAGCACTACATAAAAAGCAATTGTTGCATTTATACGCTGCAGAGATTTTTCATTGAAAAACAGAATTTCAGGATCCATGAGAAGAAAAGTTGGGAATCAGTAAAGTTATTAGGGTGCATCTGGGAACCACGATTGTCTGCCAAACTTTCAAATAAATGCTGACATATTTTGCTGTTTATGTAAAGGCTTTGACTGGCAGAAAAACAGCAGAGTATTTAGGCTTCATTATCTTAAAAACAATGTTTGTGCAAAATTTCATAGCAATCCATTAGATACTTTTCAGTCAGAACGTGATGGATTAAGCAATTGACTGTCAGACTGACACAGCCATCCCAAGTGTGTCAAATGTGATTCTAAAATTAAATAACGTTTGTGTTCTCTTTGATGGCTGCAGGCCACTATGGTGTCTCATGGGTGAAAAGTTGGATAAAATCCCATATGGCAGCTCATAACTTTGCGCACGTTTTCATATTCCATTGTATTATTTACCTCTTCCTCTTTCATTAACGCCTGTCCTGCAGAATTTGTAAATGACTTTTGTTTTACAAGCTGTGGGACACTAGGAAAGCAGTTTCCGGTTAGTTGATAATTCAATCTGGTATGAGAGGACAGAAAAGAAAACGGAGGAGGGAGAGCGAGAGGGTGAAATACAGAGAAAATGAGGCGTTACATTTCGGGGAAGAGATAAATTGGGAGAGAGACATGCTCACTCTAATCTCCACAATGGGGACCTGCTTACATTATTTTCTGCATGTCTTGTTGATAGTATTCACACTGTACAACATCCTATCAGGTAATATCACAGTCTTTGAAGGATTAGCAGGAATAAGAGGGGGTTTATTCTGTTTTGTGGAAGGGATAATTCCTCTGAAATATTCTAACATTTTCATACTAATATGGAAATGGATTTGAGCTTTTTTTTTATCCTGAGGTTTCTTCAGGACACATGATAGATGAGTAGTGATTTTAGTGATCAAAAGAGAGTGAGAGAGAGAGAGAGACAAATAGAAACGCTGCATTGTGGAGAGAGGAAGTTTTCAGCAAAAGCAGTTACGCAATAAAGCCACCTCCTTTTGTTCTTTCTCTGCAACAAGGAGTGACTTTTAAAGCTTTAGATTTTTTTTCACCCTCTCTCGATGTCACTTTAAGAAGCTACATGACGGAGTTAGCTTTAGGCTGCTACTGCTAATGCCACAGTGGTTAATACAGGAGCCCTAGATAAGCCACGGCTCTGCTAACTTGTTATTCCTTTTTCATAGAATGCAAATAAGAGGATAATAACCCTGAATATGATCCGCGCAGACGGCTATTGTTCTCCAATTGTTTTTTGGTCCCAAGTCAAACAACAGAAAAACACCTCTTGTTTTTTTTTTCTGCCATATCCCCCCACTGTTTTTGTTTTGCTAATATGAATGTCTGGAATGAGATGAACTCATATGTGAGAAGTACCAAACGCTGCAATGAAAACATCACCTTGTTAAAAGACAATATTGTTCTCAATTAATGAATCAATTAACTTATCTAACTGCCAGGCTACTGTATATAAATCATTCATTATCAATGCTCTGCTAACCTTCCAGTGTTATCTCAGTGGTCCAATAGACGCCACCCCCAGGTCCCCTGTCTCAAGGTTGATCTGCACAGAGGATGGACAAGAGACAGCTGCCCATCAGTCTCCTGCTACAGCGGGCCATTAGAGCACCCTGGCCTGTGTTTGTGTCTACGTGTTTGTCATTTACAGGTTTAATTAGACAGTGCTGTTAATGGAGGCAATGACTTTGGGGCTGTGGATGAATGACACTCTGTCATCTCAGGCAGCGGGGCTACAATATGTTTCCCAAAGAGTTGAGGAGGGGAGGGAAAGAGAGGAATCTATGATGGAGGAGTGGAGATAAAGCAGAGGGAAAGAGTGAAGGGTGAAGGGAGGGTCATATTGATATTATTTATGAATGGGTGGTTCTGTGTGTGTGTGAGTGTGTGAAAATGTGTATGTGTGTGTGAGTGTGTTTGTGTGTTTGTTAATGGAGCCCCATACTGTATCTCTGTTGGTCCAGGTCACCTGCCGTTCCCTCTGTTGTGTTAAGGATTATCCCAGGAAGTGAATTGGAGCAACAGTAATGTGAAGCTTGCCTCTTACTGTAGGCCCGCCCAGGAGTCCCTTACATGCACACACAGATGCACACACACACACACACACACACACACAGAGTTTTCTTGGGAAGACAGCCCTCCCACACACACACACAACCTGATATGCACAATAAATGTGAATAATTCATCAAAGGACCACAATGGTGACTTTGCATGTTCTGTTGTGTTGCATGTTTTTGGGCTGTTAAATACAGATCACATATAAAGTAAACTGCAGTACTGCTCACAAAACGGAAACAAAGTTAGTTGGTTGCAGCTCTTATTTTTATACCATCATTTACATTATTTTGGTATTTCTTTATATTTTATAGCAAAGTATTGCTATTGTCTTAATGGTTACCAAAATGAAAAATGTATTAATGAGGTGACAAAATGCATCACCTGTTTAAGCATAATGTTTCAGCAACTTGATTTCACACTCTGAAACAAAAGGAAAACCATTGGCTCTTTGAACCAAACTGAATTTAAAAACTAACACTGCAACAAATAGTTGATTAATCGATCAACAGAAAATTAATTAACATTTCAATGCCATTTCAATACCAACATTTTGCAAAAACCAGCATGTATCAACATGTTTGCGATATTGTTTTCAGCCTCACAGGTGCTTCTGTGCTGTCATGCAGCACGATAAAAACATGTTTTCCTCAAAACACACTGTTCATAAACAAATGTATTACTTTTTGAGAATGGAAATTCTAAATATTACTAATCCAATCCCATCAATCGTAATCTTTCTTCTATTAATATTGCAAACAATAAAAAAGTGTTTTGTGATCCAAGCCAGGGAATTACACAGGACACATTTATATTATCCCCTTTTGGCCACGCGCACACACACTCACACACAGACTTCTGATCTTCCTTATAAGGTGAACATGGGATTTCTGGTAATGTCCCGGCTCCATTTTCATTTTAATCACGGCAATGGGATCAGACAAGCTGGTTGGACGGGCTTGGCCTGGCTTGGTTGATTGTTCTGATTGAGTTTTCTTTGTTTGGCAGATATGTAATACAGCCTGCTTAAGAGGATTTGATAAGGGAAGGAGGTTATTGAGTGATTTAATCATGTTCACTGAGGTGAACCTGCACTTGTCCACTTCCTGACAGAGGCAGACTTGGACCATAATGTCTCAGCATAGCGAGGGAGAAGTTTGCTGGCATTATAACCAAGCCACTGGTATGCCATAAACCACTGTATTGAATAGTTATTATATGACATGTTTGTGCCCTTTTTACTACTGCTCTTGAGTAATTGGTGATGTAATATGTAATATTGTGTAGGTATTTTTAGGAAAATAAAAAAAAATGTAGGATTAATAATAATTTGGATTGTTGAGCTTTAAAGGATGGTGTCTGCACCTGTCTGTATTTTTTTCATTGTCATCACATTATACACATAAAAAAAGCCAACAATGTTTTTTGTCTTTTCTTAATACCTCAAGGCTGTCAACCCATTCATTCCTACTGAAGACCTCTAGCTTTAAAAATGAGTCATAGTATGCTAGGCACTGTAGTTTTTAGTAAGCGTTAATAAAGCAGACACAAATAGAACACATTTTGGAAATTAAAATAAATAAAATAAATTATTTCTTATCTCTAGTTTTGGTACAAGACAGTCTTTGTGCTTTGGCACCACAGGAAATATTGTTCAGTGGGGTCATTTGTTTTTGGCTTTTCTTGTGGCTTCTCAAGAAAAATACAGAACTCACCCTTAAATGCTTTGCAGCAACAGATGCACAGGATGAGGAGAAAGTGTTGGGTTGGTAGAAGGTTGGATGTCTGCATGGGTTATGTTTGGCGTTTAACATTTTAATTCGACACAGGATGTTAACAAAGATGGATTAGTTTAGAGGAACATCCCTAGACAGATAATAGACAGATTATGGATAAGCAAATGTCATGAGGATAAACTATGTCATGAACAATGCACAAAAGATGAACGTGACACATGCAGTGACTGACATATCATAAGGACGTCAGGGCTTTTTGAGGTGAACTGAAACTCTAGTGGTTTAAATATGTCTGCTATGCTGAATTATATCCATTTTAAAATTTGCATGAAGCAAACCTGAACCAGCTTTGAATAACACACAGTATATTATTTGAAAAAAAACATAAACAAACAAACAAAAAACAACAACAACAAACAGAATTCTTCAGCATAATTCCTTTAAAATGACAATTGTGGTCACCAAGGAGTTGTTGTAAATATGCCCATAAGGGTTTCCTGATATCTAACTGGTCTTGCCGTCTGCCACTGGGAGGATTAAGCAGGCTGAGGTGGTGGGGTGACTTCCCTTTCCCTGATGTTCACTCTCCCTCTTACATTTTCACTCTCTGCTCCTCATTAACATCAGTGACAATGATCATCTGAAGGAATAATCATCGCAAAATAGACAGACTCATCTCACTGTGCTGGTGTGTGTGTGTGTGTGGGTGTGTGTGTGTGTGTGAGAGAGAGAGCGCGAGAGAGAGGCAGAGACAGACAGACAGACAGACAGAGCAGAGAGAGAGAGAGAGAGAGAGAGAGAGAGAGTTAAGCCTAGCATTAGCTTTGCTCAGTTTGTGGGTTTTCCTCCATCGGCAGCAGTATTATTTACATGAGACCCAGCAGGGTGCCTGATCCTGGTCCAACACTTCAGCTGGTTACTCGTTGGTATTTTGACATGACAGTTTAATCTAGATTGAGAGAAACAAGACACCAACATGCAAATTCCTACATCTGCTACTAGGCCATATATGGGAATACCATAAATACATCTTTTTAAAATTGACACGAACAGTTACATGATTTTGAGAGTGTCTGTTTGGATTTCCTGGATCTAGGCTTTACAATATTAATATACATTTTTTAACAGTGTACCCTTAATTACTTAATCCTCTTATTGCCTCCTCCAATGCTCAGAAAAACAGGGTCATCTTGTGTGTGTGTGTGTGTGTGTGTGTGTGTGTGTATGTACTGAATATCGTGTGAAAATCTACTGTACGTGTGCGTGTGTTTAATATAACCTGTCACAGTACCCCACCCAAACACTCCGCAGCTCTGTGACCTCAACAACGTTGCCCTTCAGCCCCTCCCAACCCCACCCACCCAAGCCTGTCAGATCATAACCAGACAAAGATATATGTCTACGCACATGAACAGCACTTATTAACAGCACTAACAATCAGTGTAGGACCTTTAAACTTTGATATTGTTTCTCAATTTTTCAAATTGAGAACAAATTTCAATTTCAAATTGTAAACATTAAATTTTTCTATACTTTGTTTTTTATTTTATTTAGCCTCGGACACCCACACGTTAAAAAATAGACATGTGATACTCAGTTGCAGCGTTTGTACATTCATGCTGAACAATTTCAAAAAAATTCCTCTAAAATGATTTCCAACTTCTCCTGTCGCATGACATTTTGGGCCTACCCGAGTGCACAGAGGCTTTGTGGCTGACTTGCTGGCTGGTTGAGTGTGACTGGTTGGCTTAGCGTCAGCTGTTGGCCCAGCCAGGCTCAGCTCAGATTGCTCCAGATTAGGAGATGGGGCACTCTGAGAGCAACTATGATCCATATTAAAGCTGCATAAAATGAAAATTGCAAAGATTTAGAGGCGGATCATAGGCCACGGAGAATTTAATCACAACCTGGCAGTGTGTGTGTGTGTGCGTGTGTGTGTGTGTGTATGCAACTCTCTGCATAATACAGAGCGCATAGTGACATGAGGATTATCGATGTAGGCTGTATTTACTTATCAACCCAGTGTTCAGAGATGTATCACAAATGTTTTATCAGTGCTGCAGTTCCTCTGTCATGGCTGCCCAAGAGCATGATGATGCATGAAAACTGTGGAGTTTTGGTTTTTGGTTTTTTTTCACAATTTAAACTTTGGAGACAAATGTGATGCGTTCACAGACAAAGAAAAAAAAACACAAAAAACTAACGGACATGCATTTGTTCTGTGTTGGTGTAGGAGTGGGCGAGAGAGAGTGTGTATGTGTGTGTGTTTATGTGTGAGCACAGCCGGGGATGATACTGCTCCAGTGTCCTCAACACTTGTAATCCCCCCTAAAGCTTTAAATACTGTTACTGTGTGTTCAATGGGTAGTCTAGTAATAGATATCTGTGCAGAGGTCTGAATTTTTTTTGGTTGAAGTATTTAAACATTTCAACAATACACATTTCAATTTTGTATAAAATCATGAATATCATGCCTTCCTACCCCTTCAAAAGTAAGTAAGTAACTGTCCTGTATTAATAAGTCCTGAATTAATAATTCAATAATAATATGCTCAACTTTAGCTAATGGGTATAAAAGACAAGGACTAAGCCTTTTCATTGTATTTTCATTGTATTTGGTGAAAATGAGTCAGTTCCAATTTATAGACTTTGTTTGAGCATTTTCATTAAATGCGGCGTTACACTTCTGCCTCGCTACATGCCAAAATAAAATATTTTACTTTTCTACAATGCATTCATTTGAGAGCTGTAGTCGCATGGCTGATTCAAACATGTAAAAGGTCCAAGCAGCTGACTCAACATAATACATTTTGTAGGGTTAGGGTGGGCTCCACCTTGACCAGCTACAACATTTTAAATCTCTATAAAAATGATTGCATAAATGATAATGAGAACCTTTGATTGAATGCTAGAGTATGTTAATTTCACTGATAATCTTTCTATACTTTCACTTTGGTAAAATATTAATGCGCTTTTGGTTGTTATGGGGTATTTTACATGATTGTAATGCTACTTTTACTCCAATATTAGTATGTGCATTGTGTTGCTAACACAAATCAAAGGATGTATAACATATAATTTAAGAGATATGTGTTGTTTAATCATCAGCTCTACACTATTGGTCATAAAAATTTGTTTCCTCTCTAAGTGTAAATTTTTTGTGTGTGAACATATTAGGTGCATGTGTATTTGCAGCCATAGGCTACATGTGCTTGAGAAACCTGACAGAATTCATCACTTGTGCCCTATTTGTGCTCACCTGAATCTGTGTCTCTGCCAGATCTAAACACACATGATGTCGTCCACGTAAATATTGTTTCTTTTTCTTTTTCTACTGCTTTCATCATCTCTTCTTGTTTTCCTGCAGGTTTTTGTTGCATGTCTCTCTTCTGTTAGCCCCTTTCTCCTCTCTTCTTTCCTCCCTCCCTTTTCTTCCATTCCATATTTCCAAATCCCTCTCCAAGAGCACATTGTGTGTGCATGTGTGTGTCTGCATGGCTGCCGTACACACAAATGTGCGCACACA
The DNA here is from genome assembly GCA_008933995.1 of Datnioides undecimradiatus. Lineage (NCBI taxonomy): Eukaryota > Metazoa > Chordata > Actinopteri > Lobotiformes > Datnioididae > Datnioides > Datnioides undecimradiatus. The sequence continues at coordinate 8,435,496 of WARS01000026.1, forward strand.
CACATGCACAGAACGCAGACTTAGATCGAGCAGATGGTGACCGTATTCATTTTTTCCCCGACTAACATTAACCATTCATTATAGACAGCAGACTAAGCCAATCCCACATCCTCCCCCATGCAACACGTACACACACATCCACACACGCACACACATAATGCCCAATAATTTTGCCATTAGCCCAATGACGGTCCCAAAATCTTGCGTGCCCCTCAGTCAGTGTTGATACTCTCTCCTTCCAGACGGTCCCAGCTCTGCTCTGACTCAATCTGTTGACATTTCTGATTCCGTCCCCATGACTCAAATTTCTCCTCCTTCACTTCAGCAACCCACAACAGGAATGAGGAGCATCTGACGATTCCCTCTGCCTCCCCTTCGGTCCAATCCCGCTATTTTTTTTTCTGTCTTTGTTCCTTCCACTTTCACTGTCTGGCTTCTTCTGGCAACTTCCCCATAAGTAAGAGACACAATCACTCTGTTTGTCTTCCTTTGTTTCTCTTTCCCACTGTGTCTCATTTACGTTCTCTCTTCATTTCTCTCCATAATCAAATAGAAAAAAACCCCTAAAACCTGTTAGGCCGTAAATCAGGTTTAATCTCTGGCTTGAAGAAAAGATGAACATTAATCCACATCTGTCCATACAAATGTTTACCGCTCATATTTCAGACCTCATTAGGCCGTGCTGTTAAGCTGCATGCTCATGGTTATGTACATGCATCCTGCAAGAAACAACAGAGAAGGACAGAGAGAGACTAATGTGTTTGAAAAATGTGTTTTTGTGTTAAAGTTGGTGTGCTTGCAGACATGCACGTTCATATCCTTGCATGCATTCCCTGCAGTGAAAGCCATGTGAGGGGATTTTGACCCTCTGCCTCTCTGCGTGGTCTGACGGGTGCCCAGGCAGAGAACTCTTGCACACTTAAACTAATGAGAGTTTTAGGTGCAGTCAGAGAGCAGTGTGAGTTAGTGTTCCTCAGCCACCCGCTGGACATCAATCGCCCTGCGGCCTGAAGGCTTTGCTCAGTTCCCTTTGCTAAACTGCACCCATTGCTACCCTTTGCACACTCACACAGTCAAAGCATCCTGAGGAGTCCTATCTGTGGAATCTGCAGAAAACAGCTTCCTCCTCTTCCTCTTCTCTTATTTTCTTAGAATGGAAAGAGTTGATCAGTGAGTAAGATTGTTTCCATCTGCTTAGGCTCATTTACTCTTTCCTCAAAAACGGCAAAACACCCTTTATTTCAGCATTTCGAAACTTTTTGTGAAGTCGACTTAATTTTTAAAAATTTTGCCATTTCCATATTATTTTTTCTAACGCAGTGCTTCAAAATGCATATAAGATATGCTGATAGGGATATGACTGTACTCTGCATCAGCAGATCAGCAGAAAAGCAGGTACAAGAAGATTCAGATTTTGTATGACAACCCTGTGATTTTCCTTCAATCAAAAAGTGGGCACTTATAACAATTGACAGATTAAAGGTGCCTATTAGGGGTTTTAGCCACTAAGAGTGCTATAGAGCAGTTCAACAAATGGATTGTTTGTTTGTATCTTGCACCGGTGTGAGTGTGTGAGCGAGGTAAAATAAATTACTTAGAAGGCTTTCAGTTTTTCTGTCGAATGACAGTTGTTACTGTAATGCACAAAGAAGCATAGTGAAGGCTGTAAAGAAGAAGACTTCAAGCTAGCAAATGAGAATGTTAACAGTACATGCTTTGAAATATTCAGAAAACTAGTTTGCAAAAGACAGACACAATGCTTTTGACTAACACTGAACATAAACATAACTTTGAATCATTCCAAGGAAAATCCACAGAGCACTTTTATATTTGGGCTGAAAGCACCACAATCCAAACCTCATGATTAATGTTTTGATGAGTCTGTGTCATGTCGTGTCATGTGCGATGTTGCATTCATTTTCAAAATCAATTGAGTGGAGCATTTAATTGAAGTATTGAATTTAATTCTATTTTTGGTAAGATTTCTTTAAATACACCAATGCAATAAGTTTTATCACTCAGAGATAGAAACCTATGGGCCTAAAATGTTACACTTTAACAGAGAGCTCACCAACTTTCTTGATAAAGATCAAACATCATAAACGTGGTTATTGCACAGCTATTGTATTGTGTTGTATTATATCATACATATTTTCATAATTGTTACCCCATATCAGTTTCCTTGTAATGCAGGTGCAGTGTGGTAGACTCACTTGTTGACTGTATTTGGTTTTAAAGTTTGAACTTCTAAACTGTCGATATTTTCTTAAGTGCTCATTAATTTAATACTTTCTAGACAAAGGACATGAACCTTTGACTGAAGCTCCTTTTCATGTCTTAATTAGCTGGAACGTTACTACTAATACTTGGTCACATAACCTCAGATAATAAACAAACAGATATTAGACATTGTGTCTTTGCCTACACCACATACAGTGTATCACAGGTGTATCAACATGCACCGACTGTGCCATCATCTATTATTTTTGTCTGGTGTGACTCCATTTTTTGCAAAGCCCATCCCCTCCCCCTGAATGCCTTAAAGACAAAATGCATTAACACCACCCCTGTCTGTCCTTTTGTCTCCACTCTACCCAGCTCCTCTTCCGTCAGTCACCCTAGTGCCCTAAAACTGTCCTAAATGACTTAATCTACAGGGCAACTGTGCTCCAGAGAGGCTGGTGAGTGAGGACGGTCTCTGTGTGCTGTAAGGGGATTGCTGTAATTACTGGGATCTGTGCACCGTATTTATCTTTTCAAGGGACGGGTGATCCTGCCATAAAAAGCCCAACATTTGGCAGTTAACTAATGCACACCATTAGATTGATTGTGCTGGATTTGTGTTTGTGTGTGTATGTGTGTGTCCCATATTTCCCTGCTGCTGTCATGCTCTGTGATGTGTGTTAAATAATGCTTGGTTGTTCTCTGTAATCCTGATTAAATGGGGGTTAATGTGTGTCTGTTATACTTTTTCACAGACCCTGCAACCGTGACCTTCTACAACTGAAGAGTTTGCGTAAATGAACTGGCTTATGAGACGGAGGGAGATGCAGGTAGCATCAGTGCATCTGTGTGTATTTGCTGTCTTCGTGTCTCACTATGTGGGAACAAGAAAGACAGGACGACTGACATTTTGTTGCAAAATAAATAAAAACCATTGTCTGATATGCTCTTTTCTTAAACATAAACCTCAGCAGCTTTCAGAATATGACATTAGGAGTACAATAAAAGAGAGAAAATAATGAAAGAAAATGAAATTATCACTCTTCTTGGATGTGGCAGAGAAACAAACAGATTGACCACGCTCTTCTTTCCAAAATCCTCCCCCGTGCAGGCAACATGTTCCTCACGTCCATCTTGGCTGTTTTTTCAGATATTTGGTGTCAGCGTGTGTGTCTGTGTCTGTCTGTGTGTGCGTACGTGTAAATGTGCGCATGGGTTTGTGTGTGTGTGCGCGTCTGTGTGTGTGTGCGGGTTGTGAAGACGGAGGCTGCACCAGGCTGTCCAGCCTACACACAAACCGTCCCGTCGTTAAATCACCTTACTGTTCCATCCACCATCCACTGCCCTGAGCATGTTTTCCATTTGATGTGTGTTTTGGTTGAAATGAGAGACACACGGGGAGAGGAGAGTGAAAATAAAAATGCACGGGTATCGAGAGAGGATGCATAAACATTGGATGTCAAAGTAACTTTAGACTGTCTCTTTTTGCATTAATAAAACTAACTTTGGCCATCTTTGTCACTTCAGACTCTCTTGCACACACACACACGTACACACACACACACATTTAATCTCTCTACTCTGTCCCCTTTCTCCCACTTGTTCCTTATTAATTTTTATGTTTCTGACCTCGGAAACGGGCATGAGTACACAGATATATTACAGTAATTATCTAATTTTACAGTGCCATTAAATGTCACAGAAATCCAGAGTTATGACATTAATACAATAAAGAGGGTTTGGGCCAGAGGGATGATAACTTAATACTGGACCAGTCTATAACAAACTGCCTACCGTGGATATTTGCCATTTTTTTTCTATCAACACAGTCAGTATCTTTCATGGTTAACTTGACACTGCATGCATGATTAAATAAAATAATTAATAAAAGGAGGAAGTGTCTGTCCAGTGTCACAATTATTGCATTTTTTTTATACAAAGCAGGATGTGTTGAAAGTTGCCAGTGTCAAATGTAAAGTTCATTAAATTCAATCCTGCTTAGCTAAATATTCAGGACGCTATCATAGCACAGAACATGCATCTCACATGTTCATTTCTGTATTCAGAGAACTATGTTTTGCACCAGAATTCAGATTTACAACGTATTATATTTAGATTCTCCTCATTTTCCCGGATCCTGGCCGGCAATAGTGTTATTTACTGTGGCTCTGACTGAGGCACATTTGGGAGCAGTTCAAATTCAAAGCTGTGCCAATCTACTCGTTCCTTTTTTTGTCTTTTTTTCACCCCCCTCCATCGCCCTCTATTTCTCTCACTCACTCTGCACTCACTTCTATGTACCTATGTCCCAGTAGATGGAGATGTGAAATATTTAAACACACTTTGTTGTTTGGGGACAATGCACTTCAGCAGATGGGCCATCGCCGCACAGACCCCAATGTATGCAAATCTCCATACAAAGCAGCCCAGGATGTTTTCAATATAACACAAGTGCCTCAGGCCCTGTTTTAATCCCTCTTTACCCGCAGCCAATGCACCGTTTCATCCAGTCAAACGCCTTAAGCGCTATGTCAACTTGGACATCTGGCCACATAACTGAACCCAAAAAAAGTGTGCATGTGTGTTGGGAAAGGAGCATGTTTATGGAGGGTTAGAAGGAGAGATAAAGGTGATATAGTGCATGCTGCTAGACTGAAATATCTAGAGATGAAATTATCTGCGGCATCAGTACATCAAAGACTAAGCAGTGTAGTTTCTGAGGTGGATTCTTTGCCCTCTACACCGGGGGAAACAGGTGCCAGTGTTGCTTTCTTCATTGTCTCTTAACTTGTTTTGCTGTTTTCTCACTTGTTTTTCTCACCCCCACCCTCTAGGAATAAGCAACACACAAGCACACGTGCATATGCGTACACAGATGCGCCAACACACACACACACACACACACACACACACACACAGACACACTCACGCACACAAATGTGGCACGGTAAGACATGCACGCAGCCTGCAGACTTTCTGGTCACAACACTGATTTCTGTCGTTGTGACATCTGAAGGGTGCTACAGCACAGCCAGACACCTGGATACACATGGCATCCTTCACTACTGTGTGTCAAAGTCCAGTGTGTGTGTGTCTGTCTGCGCGAGGGTTTGTGTGCACGCTCGTTGTCCGTTAGGTGTGGGGGAAGGTGCCATAGAAGGCAGCATCTCCTGAGGGTAACTCATCAGCTTTTCCTGGATGGACCACAAGTTCAGATGCTTGTAGCAATGTTGCATGTCCTCATTGACCTACATGATACAGAATACAAATGTACATGTATGTGCTACATACCTGCATGCAAAACTACATGTGTATACTGCAAGATTCATGCATCCACCTGGGACAACAAAGTCATATCTGATCATGCAAATTCTTTGTCATTGCATATGAACATCAGACAGTTTATCAGGTTCAATTTTTAATTAAATTTCACCTGAACTCACAGGGAATCAAGGTGGTCAGGAAAAATAAAATGTTCAAAAACATTTTATAATGTATTGGACTTACTAATATTACTAAAACCAAAGCAAAATATTTTATAGTTATCCATAAATTTATATTGTAAAACAATCTTTGAACAAACAGGCTTTCTGGTTTATTTGCCAGGGTAATAGATTTTACAGCAATGGCACATAAGCACAAAACAAAATAAATTATTTGAAATGTTTTTAAATAATCAGTGTGTATGTAAAATATATATGATTTATAATATATATTTACACTCTTCATTATCTTTGTATAATTTCTAAAACAGGTCAGAAAAAAGCCTTCATGAATAGCCATTGAACTGGATTTTCACACATATCACCTCAAACTAGTTTGATCATAATGTCTTTTCTTTTGCCAAATAAGAAGCACTTACTTCTAATTTACTTGAAACTAATGGAAGACGTTAACTGAATGTTCTTATTTACATCTTAAATAAAGCAACCTGGATGAATATATGGCAGTTTGGTGTCAAAAGGACGAGGAGTATTGATGGAAAACATGGTCTAAATAATATTTTACCTGAATATTCAATATCTTTGCTGATTTTCATCAAATTGTAAAAATGTGTTCAGGTTATGAGTAGCCACTATATATCGGAGCTCTGTAAGCATATTCCTTTTGCACTGTGTTTGTAGCTGGCATGAGAGAGACTGCCTGCAGCTTGTGTGATGGTCTGTGGATATGTGTGGATGTGGCGAGGGGGGTTGGGGGGGGGGGGGCTTGTGTGTGCATGTGTACTTAAACCTCAGGCCATGAAACTGTGTGTGTCTGTATGTGTGCCTCGTTATGTGTGTGTGGTTGCATGTGTGTGCGTGCGTGTGTGTGTGTGTGTGTGTGTGTGTGTACGTGCGTGTGCAAGTAAAGAAAGAGTGTAGGTGAGTGCAGAAGACAAACCTGTCAGTTTCACAGCTGCTTTCTCTGGCTGCAGGGCTCAGGCCGGAGCAGGGTGACACTCAGCATCACAGCACCACAGCACAGGGCCTGGGGTAAACACAGCATCATATACTGTAGGCAGATGTACACACACACAGGCAAACACACACACATACCTTGGTTGGCTCTTCTCACCCATAAGACCAAGAGACCAGTGAAACACACCACCTGGGCAACTCATCATATCTTGTCTAAGATTTTCTTTTTTTTTTTTTGGCTCGATGGAGGTGTGAACAACATCACAGACCAGATTGCCTGGCAATGGACTGACCATCATGTTGTAAGGAAGGGGTGGGGGAGGTTGAGAGGAACACAGAGTGAGAGAAATAACAAGAGAAAAGTATAATGTAAGAGGAGAATGACTTCCTTTTTATTAGATGTGGTTGGCCTGTCTCCTTGCATCATAAGCCACAGTTGCTTGATCGGGACTATCACGGCCGCTCTTGACGCATTATTGATGATAGATGTTGATGTGGACTATTAGCTGGATGGTCCCTTCCTGCGTCAAGAGGAGATGGTGTTCCCATCCTTTGGTCTCATTTCGGGACTCGCTTCATAGTGTGTTCCCGAGTGAAGTGGGGGGGGGGGGGGGAGAGCCTCGGGCAATCCCACCCTCCCAACCGAAGCATCCCCCTGCATCATCCACCATCCCCGCATATTTCCATCTAAGCCACTAAGATGGAAGTGATGGCAGTTTCTGCAGGGTATTTAGAGGATGTTGGCCCCTTTTTTTAGTCATCATAATCACTGCAGTTTACAAAAGCATTTCAAGGTAAGACACAAAAAAGGTCAGTTTTAGCACTGAGGTTAGGAGACATATTCATTAACAACAGCAGCATCGAAGTGATCATTATGATTCTGTAGAGAGTTGATGAATGCCACAACACAGGTACGCTCAGGAAAAATAAACAGCCACGTTGTGAATTCTGTTGACATTTTTGGGGAGAAAGACCCTAAGTGGAGTCAATTATAAAAATAAAGGAAACATGTTGACAGGAGCAATGAAACTGTGTTTTGACTGCTGCTGTCAAGGGAGGTTCCCCTGTCTAAAGTTTACACAGCAAATGGTTATGCCTCAGTGATTCTGCCCTGGATATGAGCGTTTCTATGTGTGTGTGTGTGTGTGTGTGTGTGTGTGTGTATGTCTCTCTGTGTGCTTGAATGTGTGCACTCAGCGATCAACTTCTGCTAAATACTAATTACTGAATACTTAGTACGGATGCCCTTTCTATTGGGTCCCTTTAGTATAAACATTCATTATGGCTCTTTTTCTCCTTTGTAGCTCCATCATCATTATTCCATCGCAGCCCCGGAGGAGTGAGACAGAGCCGAGGCCGGGGCCGGACCAGGCTGGGGGAGAAAACACTGTAGAACCAGAGCGCCAGGACCTGGGAATGCACACAAGTGATATTTGTGCACGGAGATCAAAAAGCATTTACCTTTAGATGTTTCCCTGATATGAATATTCAACATCCTTATTGAAATCTAATTTGGGTCTCCTTGTCTCAGGGGTCTTTTCATCAGTGCCTGTTGCCTGAGGCCACTGCTGATTGACAGCCAAACTTTAGTAAAGAGCAAGCAGGAAAAAAGGGGAGATCTGGTGGTGTTGGAGATGTGAGCGGTGTGAAGCTGGGGAGAGCTGGAGCAGATGAGTGGAGGGGTACGGTGGGGGGCTGGGTTGGGGGCTTCCAACGGGGGTGGGGTATTTAACCTCCTCGCGTGCATGCATAAACAGAATGCAGCAGATTATTAGGAACTCTGACTAAATCAAAAAGAACTATTTGACAACATTTCATCATTTCAGATTTTCTCCTGTGTAAAACCCAGTTGTCTCCCTCTAACCTTGGCTGTTAGCATGCAGTCATCGTTTTGACGCTATTTCTTATTTGCAAATCATAGAAAAGATCTGCATAGAGTTGCAATGATTTATTGATAAGATGATCAACATAAAATTAGTCTGCTACTGTTTTGATAATCAAATATAATAATAGCAAGACAAATATTGACTATTTTCCTTTGTTCCAATCTGAGTATTTGCTGTTTAATATAATCCTTAACTGAATATCTTTGGGTTTTCACCTCTTGCTCAGACAAAAAGAGCAACCTGAACACACCACGTTGGATTCTTGCAAACTTTGATGGCCATTTTTCATTATTTCCAGATATTTTGAAGACTTAGCGATTCACCTTAAATTGAAAAAATAATAAAGATAAATGTTACAACCTTTTTCAGCTTCCTACTTTTGATTCCTAACCTGATTTTTCTCATGATATGAAGTATAGTTGTTTATTTTATAAATCACAGTGAATTCAAAGTATAGTGATATATTATCTGTATGTACTTAATTTAGTATGAGCATTTTACATAATCTATTAAAATCTTTTAGCTGAAACAATTAGTAGAATCGTTCAGTGAGTCGGTCAACAAAAAATTTTTATTTTTTTTTATTATTTTGACAATCAGTGATTCATTTTAATCCTTTTAAGCAAAATTCACTGTAACAGTTTGTGGGTCCAGCTGCTCAGTTGTGAAGATTTGCTGCTTTTCTTTGTCTTATATGATAAAAAAAAACTAACTGACAGTAAATTCAATGCATGCTATTTTCTGACATTTTTCAGTTCAAACAGTTAATTGAGGGGAAAAAATGTGTTAATAGAGCAATAATGAAAATAAAGTGCAGGCTTACTAAAATGGTTAAAGCACATTCATGTTGTTGTTAGACTGGTATGGTTACCATGGTCAATAGCAATATAGATGCATTCACGCTCAACAACAACAGTTTAAATATTATGGGTGAATTGAAAAGATTTGCTATTTACGCAGTCGTGAGTATTTAATTTGTTCTCTTCTGGTCTGAAAACTAAGCATCTGACGCTCCCTGCCAAAGGCATGGCACCATATTGTTTTCTAAAATTATATTTCTAAACATTTGTTCAGCTATTTGTCTCCGTTTCTGACAAAGGACCTGTGAACTCCATAACTATTCATTTGGCAAGATAGAAAAAATAAAAAGACAGCAACTCTGTACTCTCTCACTCTGACTGCAGGGGAGAGATGGTCTGCGGTGATGGAGTGCATTTGTGTCTTTGTTTTTCTGGCTTATATAATAACAAATATTAGAGTCTGAAATCAGACTGAGCTGCCTGTCTCCTGGTGCAACCCTGAAAACAAGAAAGAAAGATTCAAAATGAACATACCTGTGGAGTCTAAAAGCAGACAATACCACAATGTTAGTTTTAGTGTCAGTGCTGGACATTACTTTGTTCTGTACAAACATTATTATATTATTATATTATATCCTACTGCTGTTGGGGCTGAATTAAGAATAAATGCAATGTGCATATACACACACACAGACACACAAACCAACACTGTCCTCATCTGGCCAGTGGGCTGAGCATGGTTTAATGTTATTATTTCGCAGGTGTGGGTCTTGTCCCTCAGGGTTCCATTAAAATGATGCCCCACTCAATGGCAGCTCCATTTGCTCTTTAGATTTAACACAGGCCATATGTCTAGCAGGAGGCAAACAGCTGACGGGGTTTAATTGACAGAAATCAACATATTTGGTTGTGTGTATGTGTATGTGTGTGTGTGTGTGTGTGTGTGTGTGTGTGTGTGCACGCGCGTGTGTGTGTGCTGGTGTTGTAATGGTGGATATGTCTGGGCATCAGGGGATCCCTTTAAAGGGTCAATTATGGATCAGAACAGAGTCTGGAAAGAAAGGAAAAGAAAAAAGAAATAGGGCAACAGAGAAGAGAGACTAACAGAGAGAGAGAGAGAGAGAGAGAGAGAGAGAGAGAGAGAGAGAGAGGCTGAAAGCTATAGGAAACAAGAGACACAGACTCATAGCACAGTTTTGCAGGACACAACCCCGCACATCAATGAGTGAATACATCTCCTTCATTTTGGAGTTGACATTCTTGTCCGTTCCAGGAACACCGCTGTGTACTGAGTGTTAACTTCATGTTTCATCTAGCTTCACAGAGATACTGTCCCTGGCTGCAGTCAAATCATGTAAAATTACCTTTGTCACAGAGCTGATTTAGGCTCAGGAGGGGACCCAAAATAAATGAATGTATCTACTACCGGGCCCTCAAACTCAATCAAACCATGCAAGACACTGAAATAATCAGATCTAACATAACAAACCATTGTATGGTCACTTCACAGAAATGTTTCTTGGATGTATCTAGAAAAGTAGGAGAATGGTTAAAAGTAGTTCCGAGTCATGAGGGATAACCCAACATTAGGCTAACAGGCGCAACGCAATTAGCACATAAAACCTGTCAATGGCCCTCAATATCAGAGCCCTCTAAGGAGTGGCAGACTTATAAAGCCTGATCTACTACTACAAAGTGATTAATCCTTCCCACACAATGACCAGTCTTAAACTGGGCCTCTATATCATTAGCTAGCCCTATATGGCAGTTTAGCTTCACACTAATTAGCATTCAGATCAGGGACCAGAGAGACAGCCCCTCCACCACAGAGGAAGGACATAGGATGAGATGGCGACACAGTGAAATGTCATTAACTTGATGTTAATTACTAATTAATGGGGCTATTTCATTTACATGTATCTCTGGCTCTCTGATGGGGCCTGCCTTTACTGGGTTACTGTTACCAGCCGACAAGTTGGGGGAGGGTTTATCTCCCCTCTCCTCTACACTCCCCTTACAGTGTTTCATCTCTGCTAATTAAATAGTGGGCCACTCATCATGATTATGTCTGCTTTTACAACACCATTTTCTGTCAGTGAGAGCACTCCAATAAGTGACCGACCACCTCTTTAACACCGCGGCTGTTTTTGTATGAACTGTGCATCAAAAGCTAAATTCACTGCCAACTCACTTCACTGACTTCTATCTGACTTGTTACTTTCGCTCACTTGTGACCCCCCCACCACAACCCTTTCTTTTCATTGCCACGCAGCAGCCACAAGCCACCCGTCTCCATGGCAACCTGAGTCGCTCGGTCCCAAGAGGAGGGAGTGGGTTGGGTTGACTAGCGTCTGGCCATTCACACGTGGGCAGTGCCAGCTAGCCAACATGGCACACAGCATCCTGCCATATGGTGCCACCACATACGTCCTGCTAGCCCCGACTCAGGATCTGGGCCTGTAGTGAGCCGCTGGTGTGAACAGGACAGACCTGCACGAGAACCTGCTCAGCAGCTGATCCACATGCAGAATTGGATATCACTACAGAGATGAGTGGGTCTCAGCTTTTTAGTGAAAAAAAAAACTTGCGCATATTAAATCTGTATGTTGTGCACTTAAGAAAATACTGTGAAAGGTACGACTTGCTACAAGCTGAAAGTAAATTCAATAAAAACATAAAGAGATCACAACACAGAAGACTTTCATTCTACATGACAGAAAATGTTTGTGAAGTGAGCGGTGGCTAGACGGCACAGTGTGTTCTCCTCATTCTTGATACTGTGCTGCCTCTCTGTGGCGCTGCAGAGAACATACATGCAGTATACTCAGCATAACACACACCCACACTGCTGACAAAATATATTTTTATTCAAAGTTAATATATGCTTTTAAATACAACTTATCTTAAAAGCATTAGAATACTGCATTTTCTTGCATTAATGTATTTTTTATCATACATATCTTACATGTTATCAAAAACTATTCATCAGAAGGCTTTCAGGAACCTTCGGTGAGATATGTCAGTGAACAGAACTCCACCTCTTTGTCATGTAAATGTTTACACTTTGCAGGATGTCAAACCAGTAAAAGAAAAAACAAAGGAAAGCGAAGAAGGCAGTTGTAAATAATGCACATCAGCTAAGGCCAGAAAACTGTGTGAGGCATGTGAACCTGTAGCTGTTGAAGTGTTGAAGTATTGAAAGAGCATTTTGTGTAGTGGTCTTGTGTCTTATGTGAATAAATCATACCTGAATGTTTTATAAATTAATGTGTACTGCAGGTACAGAATCAAAATGACATTTGGAGTAGATGCCAGATTTCAGATCAGATATCAAAATAAATTATTCTGTATAATAGGTTTGGATGTCTTTGTAACACACAAGAACATGTAGTCTTTGATGTACAGAGTAATGCATTTTTACTCTGAAAGATACAAGACAGAGTAACGGTTTGAATAAAGCCAATTCAGTTCTATGGCCTCAATTTGTAACCACTGACCATGACTATATAAGAAACATTGTGGCCATTTCTATAATGAAAAAATACTTAACCAAAGGATACACTTTAAAGTGTACATCAAGTGTACATCTCTCTATGCCTTTCTCTGCAAATAACAATAATAATAATCACATACAATAATAATTCTAAAAAGTCAAAAACAAACTAGAAATTAGCAACCAAACTCTTACAAAAGAGGTACAAAAAAAATAGCACTGTATAATAATCAATAAATGACACTGTGTGACCATAATGACCATATCTTACATTTCTCTCATTGCATCAGTCAGGCACAAAATAATAAATGCATAGATTTAAGGTACATGTGTCAGGTAAGCGTCAAGATTGTAAAAGAAATGTTGTAAATGTAAAACTGTGCTGTGAGAGTCAAAGTTTAATGCTACAAACATTCACTCCAACATTCAGCCAGTGCTGTGCAGCTAGACTTGATGCTACATAGCTACATACTTTGTAGTAATAATAACAAACCAAATGTCCTCCAGTTCCTCAACTGTTTGCATTTTTAATCCTCTCACCTGACATTCAGCGTGTCACTGTGTAATATTGAGACTCTGGTATTTAAAGTCATGATAACACAATGACAAGTGAATGGGCTCTCTTCTGCGCTAACTCTTTCCTAAATACTGACATCACTTCCTGTCTAGTGCCTAGATAACAGTGGCGTCAAGTGTGATAAAAAGGATATCTTTTCCATACACATATCCTTTCTCTGTGCAGATTTAACCAAGAAAGCACAGTGCAGGTCAGTGAAGAAGATCTGCAGAAATGTCTGTTAGGGTTATTCATACTGCATCACACTTTTGATGAACTATTTTCTGTTGTCTCACCATGTATTTCTTTTTCTGTCAAGTGACATAATACATCTATTTTTCTGTCATCTAACTTAATATTTATTTTCTTAAAAAAAATGTAAATTGACTCCCCCAAAGTAAGCCATATAAATATAGAAGTACTTAAAATAATTAAGTGAGGTATTTCTTTTACATGCAATCACATAGAAAGAAAAGAAAATTAATGAACCTTTGGTCTTTCTACTCAAAACCGTCTACTCAAAACTCTTAGAGATGACAAACAGGGAGAACGCACTCAGTAAATGCCTTGTTGCCATGAAGGTTCCCATGATCCCTTTCACCCTCTCCAAACTGTAACGATAACAGGAGCTTGTAACCATGGAGACAGAGACTATAGAAAGTAACTCGTACGGGACATTAGAGCTTGTGCCAAGTAATTAGCGGCTGGCTAATGAGATGTCACTCAGACAGTTCACTCAGCAATGGGTGAGTGGGGCGTACTAATAAAAGACTGCAGGTATGAGAAGCTGGACCCTCCCTGCCTCACCCACCACGTGCCAATGCCATCTCCCCCATCCCTGCAGGGTAGGAACACACAACCTTGGTCTGTCACAACCATCAGAGAGCTCCTGAGACTAAGACATCCATCACTCGCACAGCTCCTTTGACACACTCTTGCACAAAAATACCAGATAACAAGTTTTATGACTTTCTCAGCTCAGCAACTGTTTACACTCTGCACAAGCTGGGACCTGGGACCTGGAGTTAATGTAGAAACTTATTCTCCTGTAACCTTTTCTCTCTTTTCCTCCCTTTCCTCCAGCACAGCTGTGTTTTTCTAGGATTCAATGCTGTAGCTCCACAACATTTTTTTTAGTGATGTTGTGCCGACCCTCCTGTGTGCTTTTTCAGTAACTCTTGTAGCGCTTCCTCAACCAGGCACAGAGCCAATCAGTGTTTTTTGTCATATGCAGGCAGTGCCCACGTGCCACTAGCTGTTCATCGGCTCCAAAGTTGTCCAAGCTGCTGGTTGCCCGATTTGTAACTCCTTTGGGAATAGCATCCTAGTCCCTATGACGAGTGATAGTTTAGATGTGGATGTTATGGTGGCGGACCTTACTGGAGTCAATGTCTACCCGGCGGGCCTCAGCGAAAGCCAAGAAGGTGCAGAGACCCAGCAAGTTGACGGTGGTGATAAGGGCAAAGACAGTCGCCCATGAGCCTGTGGCCTCAATGAGATACCCAGAGAAATACACCATAAGGACCCCTGCGCAGGAACACACAGAGGTACTATTAATGACACAGATCACATAAGATATAAAAAAAAACACACATTATCTTCTGTGTGGTTGTTCCGTTTTGCACAGAGGAACTGTCACAGTCCATTACATATCCCTCACGAGATCACAAACTGTCATCCTCCGTTCTCTGTATTATTCATCTGACACAAACTCCATTATGCTCCCTTGATGCAATATGCATGGCACATAGGAGCCAGTGTGACTGACAGCAGACACAGTAGCTCAAAGTTTGGACTGAGAGAAACTGATGAATTATTTCACTTAAAAGATTGTTTAAGGAAGGAAAAAAAAAAACAGTAATTAAGCACCTGATAGTGAAAGATTCATCACAGATATCAGTGCTCAGTGACATTACAGGAACTCACCTGAGAAAGCACCACATGTATTCATAACACCTGTAAAAGAAAAACAGATACACACATGTAAAATTGAAAAACGTCCATTAAAATTTCACCTAGGGTTTAAAAAATGATCTGTCAGTTTAAAGCTGAAATGTTTGGTATTAATGAAGCTTTTATACTTACCAAATAAAGCCCCGGCACAGGAAGGAGCAAGATCTTGAACATTTACAGATACACCGCTGCAAAAGACATGAATGTCATGAGCTATTTCATCCCTTAAAGGTGCTAAACTGACACATCTAGAATTGCCTCAGAGTAAAAGCAAAAATCAGATCAATAGATCGCGGCCATAAAAAGATTAGAACCACATCAGAAGAGAAACAAAGCATCTGTGTTCAGGGAAATGTATTGTGGACAGTCTATTCTGTCCCCTGCCTGCTATCATTGTCTCTATCCATATTGTTCCTTGCATATATTGTAGGACCTGGAACCTGGGACCTGAATGCAAAGTAACAACTTTTCTTTCTTAAAAATAATTGTGGAACAAATGTGAAATAAAGTTTTTCTCCTGAAGAACAGCTGGAAACACATTCAAAATATTGATGTAACTGCAGTATAACCCAATTTATCATATTAAATACAAGTACGTAAACAATTAAGCAACAGTGCATAAGGTTATACCACTCGTAATATAATATTGTTAAATCAGATTATAAAACAATAACTTGAAGACAAACGACTAAACTGTTACTGTAACAAGTATTTCAAATGTGACCCATATTTCCAAGATGACCACCAATTCATAGAATAAAAAATTGTAACACGGTAAAAAACATAAGCCGTGTTGAAAATATGAAATTATAGGCAAGGTTTAAAATACAACAATCAAACAACAAGATAAACAAAAACCGATCAAGAAAAAAACAAACTGTAAAGTCATACAGTATCAGGTCTTATGACACCACACAGCTTATGGTCAGGTTTCCTCATTGTTTGATGTGACTCACACATTAACTGTTCACCAACAGCTCAGTCACAGTTTAAATAAGTTAGGTATATAATGCATATCTTTTTACTACTACGAAAGCCCAGAAGCCCCAATGAATCGATCTTTTTACCAAGTACTTTCAGAGCTGCCTTGATCTGATATATTCCCCTGTGTCATAGAGCTCCATTGTTGTCCACACTGAGCCACACTGTTGCGCTGTGTGACATGTTCTATTATCACCATAAACACAGCCACATTTGTTTATTTGAGTTTATCTCACACCCTTCCTGGTTTAACTTCCATAAATAATCACTTACACTGATTTACTCCCTTTCTTTTCCTTTTTTGAGTAATGTTTTCTATAAAAAAAAAACAGGAAATTGTTTAGCCTTACTAAAATGTAAATATAATTATCCGTTTTAGAAGACATGACCTTTGCAAGGACAAATAAAGAATAATAAGGTTCTTCTTTTGAGAAGTATTTTAGAGGGTTCAACAAAACACAAGGAAATTCAATGAATCAGAGGGTCTGTGCAGGTCAACCAGCAGTGCAAACTGTCTAACTACAGGCCTATAAAGCTGAGATTCTGCTAGTTCTTCCCTGGTTAAGTTCACTGGAGGTTGGTGGGCGCCACATCTTAATTTGGTACATAAAACAGACTTGTTTACTGGAAAACAGGATGGGATGGGACTTATGTCATCTAAGAGGCTGCTACATGCTGCTGTCCTCGTGATAATGAAAATAAATGCAATGGTCTCAAATGGTATCACCAAGAGGGAGCATATAAAACAGAAATTCAGTAGAAAAACAAAACTAACAAACTGACCTTTGGGGAACACCACATTTAAATCTAAAAAAAAAGTTGCTGTTGTCAGTGTGAAAGAAAGAGTGGTGGGACATTCTTGGTGCCAGTACCTGTGACTGAAGGTGGTGAGGCCCATGGTGGCAGACACAAATGCTACAGCCCAGGGGAAGGTGGTGTTCCCACATAGAAGAAGGGTAAACACACTGGACACACCCATGGAGAAAAACTAACACAGGAATGAATGCAAACACAAATACATAAATCTAAAGTCTTACATTATCCATTATGTGTATATGGATAGAACAAAGAGGACATTCATATACGCAGGACTGAGTGGAAAAATATCCACATTGAGACTGAACGGACAAAATGCAATGCAAAGAATTACAAGGCGACTGTCAAACACTGTACCTGCATCAGCTTCCTCACTGAGGCTGTATCGAAGCCTGTAGGGGCAAGAAATAGAAAGGCTATTGCACAGCTGCTTTATCAATAAAAGTAATTCTTATATCTACTCTGTAGTTACCCCACCTTGACTGATGAGGTGGTCAGAAAGGCAGCCACTGAAGAGGGATGAGGGTATGGCCACCAACCAGGGAATGACATTGAACACCCAACCCTGATAGGACAGCATATTTTACAGGCGTGAATGAACTTGAGCAAAAACAGCAGGGAAGATCCAGTTGCAGGTCATTTCTCGCAGCATGTCATGTAATTGTCGGGTTAGTTCTTTGGGGTTGGTCTATCTGTCCACCAATTTTGTGTCAAACTGAAATATCATATCATGTAGTGGATAGATTGGAGATATATTTTCTTTTTTAACGAGATGTCTTGGCACATATCGGATGGACTGGCATGAAATTGGAGATCAGAAATCCATGGTCCCCAGAGGAAGAATCATACTGTATCCAATAATCCGCTCACTTTTTATTTTGTGGAGCTAACAGGATAAATTGTATTAATGCAGTAAAAAACTCTTTTCAATGTACCATAATGACTTTGATGATCCCCTGACTTTTCCTCAGGTAAAGATAGAAATTTGACCAGTACATTGGAATTATTCTTTTATTTAGATTACCAGGAAAACTAACATAATCATCCCATCAGGCTTAGCTTTACTTTGTATTTAATGCTTATCAGGAAATGTATGCATGCTAACAGGCTAAACTAAGAGGTAAACACGATTAACATCAGTTTTAGCTATAAGTTAGCCATAAATTGCTGCGAGCATGTTAGCATGCTGGCATTAGTGCCACTTTACCTAAACACAGAGATGTAATCCTGAGGTAAAAGGAGAGTTTAAAGTGAGGATGAAGGGGGAGCCTGGTTACCTTGGCATCAGGAAAAGTGTCTTTAAAGAATGTTGGCAGCCACGACAAAAGAGTGAAGAAGGTGCTCGCTGTGCAAAGGTGAGTAACAATCACAGCACTGGGAAGGGAATAAAAGTGAGAGAAACAGAAAAATTAGTGCATGGAAAGTATATTCACACATACTGTAGTAGGCAAATGTTGCTCAGTGTCATTAACAAAGACAAAAATAAACTATGGCCCATTTCTTAGAGCACCATCTCATGATTTGACAGAGGTTGCGTTTGTGCTTCTTCTTTGACCTTCTTTGTTTCCTTTCTATCTGTAATAAGGCAAGTAGCATGTGATTCAAAACATCAAGAGTTGGTGCTTATTTTAAACCCATGGCACTCAAACTATCATCTAATCTGTTACTCTCAAGATGGATCAGAAACAACAAATAAAACCTCAGAGGTTCACTCTGTCACAAGAAATGGGGCATATCAATTGCATTAGAGTATATAAATATCCAGGCCATAGGGAGAGACTGGAAGGACATAGAATAACTCAAAATGAGAGGTGGTAACAGACAGCTGTTTAACTAGAGGCTAGTGTTAAAAGCCAGAATATATACAAGCTGTCTACAGAACCAGTTGTATCACAGAAACCTCTTAACTAGGTTGTGATCTGTAAAGACTGAGATATGGTTTACACATATCTACTTTAAGTGCTCTTCTTTAATTTTCTGGATAGCCCCGAACTAATAGAACAGAACAGAACTGGTATTACACAGTTTGTATGTTGCTGTAGTACAGCCACTGGATTATAAAAGAACCTCCTGACTGACTCTGTAAAAGAGGCACAATTACAGCTGCTTATTCATCTGAATATGAGAACAAACAAACAGCTATGGAGGAAGGAGGAAGGAGGAAGGAGCCACACAGAATACAAAAGGCACGCACACGCACACACACACACAGGACTGCACATGTACGCACGCATGCCTCCTTTATCGTTATCTCACCAGACTGCAGGTTGTTTGAGGAGCCGTAGCCAATGTCTTTTGGACAGTTTGGACTGGGGCCCACCACTTCCCAGGGACTCCAGGGTGATGATAGGCCCTGCAAACACAGATGAACACAGGCACGTGGTCATACGAGAGGACACTGACTCCAATTATACAAATAAGCAGCTGCAAGATAGGAGCATGCAGTGACGGTGTATATACTGTTAAGTCACAGTTAAGGCCTGCCTTGCCTTCGCCTTTGAGCAGATATTTCCACATGCAGTAGGCCCACAGGACTGAGAGGAGACCAGGCACATAGAAAACACTCTCCCAGCCATACAGGTCCAACATGAGGGAGCCAGCCCCTCCAATCACCAGAGTGCTAAAATAAAGGCCCACAACGAGACACAACAAGTCACTCAAACACACCCTTGTAACATGATGGCATATAAATAACAAACCTACAACAAATATCTGGATGTCAAACTAAAAAGTTCTATATGTCTGCATTTAGATAAGAAAATCAGTATTTTAACACTGTGTAGGAGGGGCTGTGTAATCACTATCGCTTTCAAATAAACCCCTCCTCTTTAAATTTCACCACAGTAACTGTATAGAAGAAACACCCATCTGTTTCCCATCATTCCTCATTTACTGTGCAACACGTGACTCACCCCAGGTAAGAGCCACTACCCACGGTGCTCATGAGGAAGCCTCTCTCACTTTCCACCACCTTTTGGGAGCACAGACTGGCCAGGGAAGGGTAATGAACCCCTAAAAACGGGGCACAAAACAAAATTGTTTGATGTTTAGAGAGAAAACTTTTTGCTACCACACCTGTACAAACCTGTTTCTCATGACAAGAACTTGCTGCTAAAAGACACTCCTCGCTCACTCATCCGATCTTGGCTGAATATTAATTCCTGATCTTGCATAAGCTAAAGTCAAATTCAAGAGACAAGTAGCTGGTATTCCCTGCTGTGAACAAACTTAAAATGCAGCTTCTATGGCATATGTTTGAAGTTCAATTCTTCATTGTTTGCGGTCTTTCTAGCACAAACTTCAGTTCCCAAGGGGCTTTTAAAACAGGTTTAACTTGAGAATGCAGTAAAAAAAAAAAGTTACATATGACATCCAGCACCCTCAGTTGACTAGGACGTTACATGTGTCTTATTTTAACATCAAAGTCAATAAAGTTGACAACAGACTTTTGAATAGCATTGAGACGTTGAAACAAATGTACACTTCATTCTTCAAGGTCTGTGAAGATCAAAAAAAAGAGAACTGAGACAATTGAAATCATCTCATTCACACCCTCTGCAAGAGCCATCCGTCTCACCTTGCAACAAGCCCATGAGGAAGCGGGCCAGTGTCATGGAGAGGATAGGCTGGGAGCAGAAGTGGGCCAGGAGGGGGGTGAAGGCTGTCATAGACCCCCACGCTGCTGCAGACAGCAGGAGGACCTTCTCACCTCCCACTCTGAGGACACAGACAGTCTCTGTTAGCTTTAATTTAACTTGGCTTGTATATAATGTATATATATCTGCATTTCTTCCGTACTACATCTCTATATGTTTTATTTATTATCATTATGTTTGCCATGCAAACGTCTCCTTCTCATATCCTGTATTTTATACCTCTATTTTTATATTTTATATTATCTATCCTATTACACGCACCTTAAAGGAAGGCTCTCTGCAATCTCGTTGTACCTGTTTTCTTTCTAACTTGTGCAATGACAATAAAGGCTTTCAATTCAATTCAATTCAATATAACCTAACGGTTGGCACAGCCTTCATCTCATAGATGTCTTGTAACACCAGTGCAGATAGTGTAGAGAAAATAGTAATACTGGTCTGTTTGTTACTCTATTTGTAAGATTGAAATTAGGCACAATGGATGTTTTTTTTAAAGATATCAGACGGACTAAGCATTTTAAAGAATAATTTTAGACTATCCACTTTGGAGTGACAGTCCCGGACTAACTAAAACTCTTCAAACACTTATCAGGACACTGCGAGTGTACAAGAGTTAACAACATGATAATACAAAGAAAACATCTGGCTATATTCACTATAGAATTTCTCTTGCCACTTTATCACAGACTGTTTGCGTCATTGAGAGTAATGTTGACAAGGAGGATACTTTAACATGTGTCAGTTTAAAAGGAGAGTCATTGTTAGCACTCGTCCGCAGACAGACATCTGTGTTGAGGCAAGATAGTATCTTCCTTCCACAGTTATCTCATGACATGATTACTGTTTAAGCTCAAATGTTTCCCACCGGTCACTGACGTATCCTCCGAACACTTGGGTGAAGCAGTAGCCCCAGAAGAAGCTGCCCAGCACCATGCCTGACTCCCTCTTGCTCCAGCCGAACTGCTCTGCCATGCTGACAGCGCAGATGGGCATTGCCACACGGGCACAGTAGAGGAGGCATGTCCCCAGCAGCAGCACCACTGTCCATACCCTCGCCACTGGCCTGAAAAGTAGATTAAAGTATTGGTTGAACACAAGCAACATTTGGGGAATACACTTTGGACTGGAGCTGATAGGGGATCCTATCTCTTATTTAACTGGGGGAGGGAATTACTGCTCACTGTACATTTAACATGGAGTGGCTTTTGTCTTCGTAGGGTAAATTTAGAGTGTTATCTTATCTACTCTTTCAAAGTAGTATAGGAGTTAAGAGTTTGGTGTCAAAACAATAAGACAGTTAAACATTTGAACTTATTTTTTAAAAGAAGCCGAACTTCCTTCTTTTCAAAATCATTTGACCTATGTGGCACCTTAACGGCAGTGAACCATGAAACGCGAAGGATACTCATACGTGTCATTTTGCTCTCAGACATGGAGGCATTTTAATCACAAAGGATGTCTTCTAATGTTTGGTCTTCAGGGTTAAAGATCGGCTTTGGCCTGAGGTTAAACACACTCCTCAGGTAACCTCTGGGGACATTTGTTTTAAAGCGAGATTAGTAAATACTGTCCAACAATCAGCAGTATTGCAAATACAACACCGTTTGACTTATACGGAGATGTTAGGGTTTAACATGTTACCTGGACCAGTTGGTGCTGTGTTCAGACCACTTCTTGTGACATCCAGGCACTCCGATCTTGTCAGGCGGATGGTTTTCCTTGTGACAGACCAAATCTGGACCATAGTTCTTGCCATATTTTTGAATAACTGCCATTCAACGCGAGCTAACGGCAGCCTCCTCTCAACCGCTTCGCCTGTATACTTTCTGTTTCTTTCCGGTCGATCACTCAGAAAAGTAAACGTTTCGGAGAAGAAGGGGGGAAGAAATCAACATAAAGTATTTGCAAAATCACATTACGCGTTTTTCGATCTTTGGATCCATAACCTGTGAGACTGCATTGACAGGAACACAGGCGATGGTCACGAAGCTGAGCTAGAAAGGAGGGAGTCTGTTTTTCCTGGTTTCATGAGGAGGAGTAATCCACGTGTCAGTTTTTCTCTCCAGCCTCCACTGGTCGAGCCACGCAGTTCTTCGTTTGATCGGTAGGGTTTAATCAGGAAGTGATTTGGGATCTTTTCTCAACCGACTTCAACTCTCTTAGTCATCATCCGTTACAGTATCGCCCAAACAAAGCAACGCCAGAGAGACGCCTCTGGGCTCCGGCTCCTCTCCTGCCATGACGTTGCAATATAGAAAATGTATCTCTGTGTGTGTGTGTGTCGTCTATGGGAGCATCGCTGAAGCAGCAGGATGTGCTCTCCTCCTGACCTGTCCTTGCCGGATGAAGACGTGATGGTGCCCGTGCTGAGAGGCTGCTGTGGGGCAGAGATATGCGCAGTGCCTGCAAGGTTGTTTAGATGCTCCGTCTGCTCCTGGCGGGATGAGTTTGCAGGGCAGGCGTTATATAATCTTCTGCATCCAACTTTTAGCAGTTCTTTTACAGTCTGTATGACGGTGGAGAAGGTATCCGCATCCTTTGCGCTTGTTAAAGTAGCAGCACAATGTAAAATACTCAGTTTAAAGTAAAACATGCCATGGATTTAAGAAAAAACCCTTAATAATTTTTGATGTGTAAGTAAAACTACTAATTAACAGTGGTGGAATGTACACACTTCAGATACCTATGTATTTCCATTTCATGCTATTTTATTTGTCTCAAATGAAACTGGTGAATTATTTCACTATTTGACTTTCACTTTGATTTTTGTGTATAAAATGTGTTGGGCGCACTGAATAATTTTAAAAATTGAAATAGGATATGAACTTTTATCATCATCACGTTAGAACAGTAAAATGCTCCTTTCACAATACCGAGTTACACAGTTATGTAAGAAAATTTCTCAACACTTGTGAAAACCTTCAGCTTACCAGAATCAACAATCTCCCAAGGCCTGAAGTGAGTGTCCAAAATTGATTACTCTATCAGCAAAAAGGCCAAGCAGAGGCTCAGCTTAGGAAGTTCACGCTGCCTCAAGAGCTGTTGATCCAGTTCTAATCCTGTTCACCCATCACTGTCAGCAGTGATCCAGTCTGTTGTCTGTTCACCCATCACTGTCTAGTTTGGATCAAACTGGAGTTGACCACAGTCAACAGTCAGGACCATAGAGAAAATCATTGGTGCTTACGTGTTAACCATTCATGCCTATACATATTCAGAGTCAGAAAAGAGCCATCACAGCCTGGATGCAACCTGTTTCAACTTCTCTCCTCTGGTAGGTGCTACTGAGCACTGTACGCCAAAAATAACCAGCCACTGGAGCAGTTTGTTCCCACAGATCTTCACTCTGAAAGGCAGTTAAATCAGTTGTGCGTCAGTAACCTTTAAACACCCAAACACTCAATTACTTCCATCACAGATGATATATTTGCTATTTTAAATGCTGTTTTTACCATCTTATCATCATTTACTGTACCTGTCAATCTAAATCCTGGATCCTCCTGCCTGATATATATACATGCATGCAGTATAATGTCATGTCATATAAAATCATCAATCAATCACACACACAGACATATGTATATATATATATATTTCTTTTTTTATTATCTTGTGTACATAAATGTTCTGTTATTTACCTTTAAATGTTAAGCTTTTTTGTTCATGGTCTTACCTGGTACATCATCATGACTAAGTTCATTGTGGGCAATGAATAAAATAGAGTCCAATTTCTTTATGTATGTGTACATATACTTATGATAGGTAAAGCTGTAAAACTGATCAGTAAAGCTGATCCTGATAAACCATGATGCACTGCTGCAGTATGTGGTAAGTCAATTGCAACCATAAAATGCTACTTAAACATTAATGCATTAGCAATTAATAGTATTAGAGACATAAAGATATAGTTCTTTACAAAGCACTGGGGACATTCTTCTGTATTATGTTTACTTAAGTATGTTTACTTACAGCTCATGAGTATTTTGAAATGCAGTATACATACATACATATACATTTTATCAAGTTAGGAGTCTGAATACTAATGGATTATTGTTTGTGATGCACTGACATGTTAACAGAATTTCATACTGTAGTTGCTCGAAGTTGATCTTATTTTAACTACTTCTGTAACTGGGTACTTTAAGCTATAAAAATGATCATAAATTATGTAATATATTTTTAAAACAAAATCTTTCTAAATTAAAGATGTCAGATTATTTTATTGGACTTAAAACAAAATTTCCCTCGGAATTAATAAAGTACTTCTATTCTATTCTACTCTATTACAATGACATCTCTCAAAAGAAGAGGAGTATAAACCTTACAGTAGAAAAAGTACATCAGTTGTTTGGTAACTATACTTTGATATCTCTGTCTGCTGCTGTATCACTTTTTGTACAACTTTCCATAATTAAAAACACACCAAACTTTTAAGTTTTTCATGACTTGCACAGTTTAAAAATTCACTTTTATTGCAAAATAATATCCCAGCAAAAAAAAAAAAAGCACATCAAATTGAGCAAAAAAGCTACTTATTCCATAAACGTAAATAATCCATTTGTAAAAGTGTTTCCATGTCTGTGGACACAGATTTGTCCATTCACATCTTTTAATATAATCTGCGATATTTTAAAACAATATGTAATTGAGGCTGCCTTTAAGCTTGCACAGTCACAGTATGCTGCAAAGTTTTTAGCATTCCAGGTATCTCACCTTGCCCCACTTGTTAATTGCTACCATGGTGTATAACTTGAAACATTACCTTTTCTCTTTTTTCCCCTGTGTCAGCATCGTTTTGTGATGTCAGAAGCAATGATGCAGTACAAATCTAAAGCTGAATTAAACTGTCAATGTCACAGTAGACTGAACCATACCATGTATCTTGCAACGGCTATTGCCATCACACAGAGTACTAGCTAAAAGACTATTAGCTGAAATGTGTATGTTACCTGTACGGAGAAAAAGATTGTGTTCATTTGAGGAAGTGCACACTGGCAACCATTTTCCACTCAAACATCAAACTCAGCCCCTCCTAAGTGGTCACACACAGAAAGTGACAGCCTAATTTAGGCTTAATTCACACCCTCCTATGCCAACAATTTTCCCTGCCAACAGACAGAAAAACTAGTGTACTAATTTTACATAGACACTTATGTAAATCATAATACCAAGTAAAATAATGGTCTGCATGTTACTTTAGTGTGAGAAGTAATTTTAAAATACCATCAACCCAGTTTGCTCATCCTAAGGTATTAAAGTATCAAAAAGCAACCCTTACAAAAAAGAAAAGGTTGTACTCTATATGAGTCAGTTTGTTGGGGTATAAATAGATAAAGGAAATGTGTCCATTTTGTAATGCTGTGGGAATTTCTTTCACTGTGGGTCCTTATTTGGGGTCTTCAATGGTCCCCTTGCTGAGGTCTGTCATTTTGGGATACTTCACTTTCTTTTGGTCAAGTTCATTTTGAGCCCACAGCAATAGCTTCAGGAGCTTGGCCAGTTTGGGTGTCGACTCTCTGTTTTCATAGTCTAGCACACACTGATTCACTTCACTCCACACCTGAAACACAAAAACACAGCCATGTTATTGTTTTGTACACTGTCAAGAAACAGCAGGGAGTTCCTAGGTAACTAAATGGTTATAGTGCATGCTGCGTAACTGCAGTGTCAGTGGTTAAATTTTGACCGGGGACCTTTGAATGTCACATACTCTCTATCTTTTCATCGCTTATATAATTACAATCACTGTCAAATTAAAAAGGTGAAATTTCTAAAAACAGTCCCAAAAATGCTAAAAAAAATAATAACAATGCTTGAAAAATAAGCCCTGGATTATAGACAGACATAAAGCTCCACATTCTCACACACAGACAAATATCAAGTTGTGCTGTGACAACTTTATTAATATGGGATCAAAAAATCCATGCAGTTTACACTGATCTCACATTGATGAAGAAGAAGAGACAATATGCAGCGACCTTACTTTTTGTCTCTGCATCATATTGAGCAGATCTCCAAATGGTGACTCCTCAGGGTTGTCAAACGCCAGCAGGGCCAGTGTCCTCTCCATCTCAGTCAGACATTCTCGGCTCTCCTCTCCCTGCTCTGCTAACTGAGACTGGGCAAATTCAAGGGCAGCTTCTGTCTCCCTCAAACGAATCAGCTCAATCAGATGCTGCTGCTACAAGGACAAAAAGCCAGAGGGTGCAAAATGGGATGAAAATAACTGATTACTTATGTCTATATTGTCAGCTAAATCTAATGCATTTCATTTTGTTTTACCTGTAGGTGAAAGTAGAGGTAACGGTTAGTATCCAGCAGTTCAGGGTGCAGACTGTTGATCAGTGCAATAGCATCCTGGATCTGTCCCTTCAATATCATCTCTCTGATCTTAATTCGTTCATCCAGGGAATCCAGGTCCACACTAGGCTCAATTCCAGATTCCATCCTGAATTTCTCAGCTGCCTCCTTGAAGCCCTCTGTTGAGCAGAAAATGTTGTTAAGCTTCAATGACAACTGAAGGTAAACTTTTGAGTAAATATATGCTACTATACCTGTCACCAGGTAGTTCATAATGAGCCTGTTCATATCAGCTCTCTGAATGTGGACGTTGTTGAGTTTATCCATCCACTCTTCCCTTGTTATGTCCTCCGGCTTCTCTGCATAACTCATTATGATAATATCCTAACCAAAAAAGTGAGTAAACAGAATGACTTTTCGACCGCCTGTGATATTGAGCACATGGTAATGACAGTTACAAAACGGTTTCGGTTCTTCAGTTTGACAGCAACACGGCACCGGAAATGGTAGGTAACAACAGTTTGGGCCTTCGATGAAAAACACAACATTGAAGCCTGACTTGTCAACACGAATCAAAACAAAGACAACGTCGGCCTTCAAATGCATTTTTATCGATTACACATATCAGGAACGAGTACTATTCTGTTTTATTGTCTTCTATCGACATGCATCTACATTCATATGCAAAAATAATGGTCCCTTAATTCACAATACCTGAAAATTGTGTCGCTACTTCCCAGCAGTAGCTAGCTCGCGAGCGGAGGAGAGCCTCTTCTTCTCCCTTCTCCGGCTAATTTCCGGTAACGTAAACGACATGCTTCTTACGTACTGCTGCCCTCTACAGTGAATTAAGAGAATTGCATGGCCGCTCATGTGAGAAACCATATTTTATATTGCTCGACTCTGATGCCATAAAATATGTTTAAACATTCTCTATATCGATTTCTGCTAATATCATTATCCTGGAAAATGTTTAAAAGATAGTGATGAATTGGTCCGTAAACAACCCATAGAAATATGGGGCAAATACTGCTTCTATGTAAGATGTCCCTGACCAAAAAGCTTGCTACAGGTGTCAAATATTGGATTTAAAAATATTTACCATTGAAATGTAATGAGGTGGAAGTAGAATAGTATGAAATAGAATAATATGGAAGACATACGTTGTCACTAACATGGTAGGACGCGATGACGTTTGGTGTGACAGTAATTTTAATTCGGTGTAGAAATAGCTCTGGGATTGTGGTTTTTATCTGATACGAGACTAATAACAACGATGAGAAGATAGTTGTCACACTGCAACAGGTTCTCTACTTGGCTCCATCATTTTACATCAACGGAAGAGGAACATTGCGCAAACTGACGATGGTGAAAAGGCGCGGCGAAGGAGTACCTTCTTGTTTATTCAGGAAGGCATTGCTTTTTCTTCAAGGTTTCTATCTCTGGGATTGTTTAATGCAAGTGGTTATGAACTTTACATTAGTTTTCTTTTATTCACTTTTATTAAGAAGGAAGGGGTTGTTGTGTATATTGTCCGTCCTGTCTGGAGAGCCACTGTGCTTGGTTAAACTTCTCTGTTGTGTTGCTTTTGCTTTGTCAGTGTCTTTAGAAGAGTCTGTGTCGGTAGCCGTGGCCCATGTTAACTGTGTGGGGCGCCATGTTGGCAGTTAGCTAGTTGCTTTGTTGCTACCAAGCTGTTCCATATGTTGAGACAATTTGAAAATATTTAACAGAAGCTGATTGATATGGAGTTTTCCCTCTTAATCTTTGTTATCTGTGTAGACATGAATTTTGTGTTCAGTAAGTGCTAAACCGCCGACGTTAAATACATAGGGAGGAATGGAGTCGGTAGATCGCGAGGGTACTGCGGGTACATCATTAACAAATGTTTTAGTTAGTCCCTCATCTATCCTCACTTTGGCATTTGACACTTGGTTGATAGATACAATGACGAATTGACTGTTGGCCAGTCTGTGATCTTCGCTCTTCGAGCATCTGGGTCCCCAGGCATGCATAGTGCCACCTGTTGTAAAACTCCAAGCTAAGTAGTTAGCCTTCAAATTTATTGCGCCATAATCATGCAGTTGTGTATGTATGTATGTATGTGAGCACATCAAGAGCACATCAAGATTTATGGCTATAATAGAGATTTGGGTCCATTGATAAAAGATTTTCAATATCTAGAAACAGTTGATGTGTTTGTAGAGAAACTTGTATGTAATGTAAAAGGGGCCATCTCATATGTGGCTGCAGACAATTTGGCTGCACACTGCCTAGGTGGATTCCAAGTGTCGTTTTGTCTGGCTAACCATCAAGAAATAGACACATGATATTAGAGGTGGTAACTTTGTTTTACGGTCACCAGAGCTGTATGACGAAGTGATTTATGTCTTGAAGCAGAGTGAAACTGTGTGTGTGTAGATGGTGTGAAATGAGAATGTCCTTTTTACATTTTGACAGGTTTTCATGAATGTGAGGACTTTCCTCCTGATTTTTTACATGATGTACTGGAAGGGATTGTACCGATAGAGCTATGTCTGTGCCTCGCAGAATGCATTTCTAAGAACTAGTTCACATTGGAAGAACTTAGTAATGGACATGAAAACCGAAGTCTTGACTTCCCATCATGATTGGTCACATATCTCCAATATTCTTCCAAAGTCAGGTAGTCCACCTGTACTCCCAGCAGAGAGAACCATTCCCTTTGAATACGTTGTTCCATTCAGAAAGATTTCAGAAGTCAGTCCAACTGTATCAATGTCACTGAATCTATTTAAGATAGCTCTTCTGACACCAGTGTCTAAAACCTCCAGGCACACATCAGACCCATTTGCAGTCTCAGTCTCAGGCTTGAATATGCTTGACATTTCAAGATAATGTGCCAACATAAGGTGACGTCTTGAGGCCAGTGTAAGCAGAGCATTCTTAAAGTTTACATTCTTTTTAAACAAAGAATGTTTTGCCTCAAACCTGATTGTCCTACTTTCAGTTAGTGGTCCATAAACGTTCAATGAAGTGATGTTTGGAACGTAACTTGTTATTTGGGAAAACTGTGAGCAGCAATTGTCTGTGGTCTGATATTTTGGATTGCAAATAACAAAGTGAGACTGATGTGAAATATGATGTGGACAATAACTCTAACAGTGGCAATGGTGATGTGTAGTCACCATAAAGTCAGATGCTCTCATGGTCGTTCTTGCACTCCTTGGGTGAGAAAGGAAGAGGGACAGTGTGCCTGTGTGTTTCTCTCATTTATGCACTGACATATGTGTTTTTAATTTGTTTCATGCACTTTGATTCTAAAACAAAACGGAACAATAAATAAAAATAATAAATAATTGAGGTTTTTTTGCAAGACATATACCCTACAAAACACATAACACAATTGTTTATCTGACAGTTTATATTGTTTGTTACTTTATAATATAATAATTGTATTTCTATGTCTATGTCTAAGTGACAAGATAATTCTCAGAAATATGTGTGAGATTATTTCTTATGTACATCACGTCTTTTCAAGTTTAAAATATAAGACAATAAAACGTAGCTTGTAGATCTCAGCAACAGGGGTAAACATAATAAGAAGCCACGCCTCCCTCCTATGGCTACCCTGTTTACTGTTTCCATGGTAACGACGCTATTCACTTTAGTGTTAGAAGATTTTAGATTACATTGCATACCATTAGCTCACTAAACAGAAAGAAGATTTTGAATGACCAAACAGGTAAAGCTTGAGATTTATGAGCTATAACTTAATGACACGACGTTGAGTTTGCTGTGTCAAATGTAGCCAGAAAAACTATAGCTAACAAGTTAACCTTGTAGTTACGTTAGCCTACCAGTTTCGTTAGTTAAACAACGTGGTTATTTTTGCCTCTGGTTGTTTTCAGTTGCTCGTTGCCAGAGATGGCTACCGCTGACGGAGTTTTAAAAGCCACGGTGAAGGGCATGTCAAAGTTTCCTGTCCTGCCCCCGATTGAAGGCACGCAACAGCATAGCGAGATTGAACAGACCGCTGCAGCAAAGGAGGACTTAGCAAAGAAGATAGCAGTTCCCAGGAAACTGCTGAGGCACAGACGGAGTAAACTGCAACAAGAGCAGCTCCATTCGATGTTGTATGTTTTCAGCGTAGCTCTTTTGTTTATAACTCCGTGATAGCCACAACTAGCAAGTAAATCATTATGCAGGTCTTTGCGTTTTCTACAAATTGTTTGTTGACTCAATTATTACAGGGTGTCCAGAGCGATGGAAGATTACAGACAGAGCAAAGAGAGGGGAGCAGTGCGCAGCCAGTCACCAGAGCCACAGTTCCCTCCTTCCGTATGACAGTTAGACCTATATATGCACAAATGTTAAATATACATTTAAATACAAATATTGTACAGTATAATATGGTATATTTGCTCCACAGATGGTCAGTGAGGAACGTAAACGTGGGGTAAGATTCCTTTTTAGAGTATAAATTGGACCTGGGAATAGACTGAATCCAATTTATAGGTCTGGTACATGTCCCTTATTTTATTTGGCTACCATTTGCAGATGAACTACATGTTCCTAAAGCGGTGTGTAGAGAGCCGCCCATTTGCTCCAATCCAGCAACAGTGGTTGGACTCCATTGTTGCCCGAGTCCAGTCTAGACATAAGGAGAGCTCTGAGACAAATAAACTACTACAGGAGCTATGCACAGAAATCACTGATGACTTCCACAATGTGATAGTCAAGCACACAGGTATTCACAGTTATTTGTGCATGTATATACATGCTTGCAGAGTACAAGTGAACCATGCTTCATTATGACATATTTATGCCCTGTAGTGGACACAGTACTAAAGAATCCACAGAAAGAAGCCACTGTCACAGGAAAGCAGACACCTACTCAGCCAAAGTGAGCTTCTATCGGACACAAATTAATCCAATAACTGTTGTTTATTTTTAAATTTCTCTTTTGAAAATGTATTTCCTCTTTTATAGAAATCTTGATTTCTCCCAGCCTTGGCATGATAGCTTCATCAGATGTCGCAGGATGATAAAAAATAATTTGCACATTCTTCATCCAGTAATGCAAACTGTCCTAGACATAGGCTACATGACATTTTCTCCACTGGTCCTGGTTGATCTGCCAGGGTGCAGGTAAGTACAGACACCATGAATGCAACATGGCGGGCACTGCTAAGATAAGCACATAACTGTAACATTTCAAGTTTCTTTTTTTCAAAAGTAAATTTTGAATTCTTTTGGTTCAGGGCTTCAGGACCTGTAGACTGTAAGAGCCTGCAGAACAAAATGGCTGTGGAGTGTAAGAGGACAGAAGACCGCATCATGAATACCTGGTTTCCCAAAGTCATTCACTTATTAACAAGCAATGAAACACTGGAAGGTATTAAAGATGAGAAGCTGCTCTCTTTCTATGAGTGTGCCTCTACCCTCATCTCCAATCAGGTGAGACAATGCTGATTTGATTTTGGGCAGTCAAAATGAACAGTTAAAAGGTTATTTAAAATATTGTTATTTCACTCATCACTGAATCCAGAAATAGTAGCTAAATATCTTTTACATTGTGTTATTAGCCTGTTGGTAGAGACATTAAAGACCACTAGAATTTAAATTTGTCAGGGCTTGTGTCTCTAATGCCTTATACTACAGTGTTATAAGATTAAATCTAATCACAGTTTGTTCAATTACTTTAATTAGATTTATAGCTTGCTGTATTTAAGTCTGATCTCCTTTGTTGTTAAAGTGACATGTTTTTTTAAATTCAATTAATTACTTGGCTGTATGTCCCTTGATTACAAATTAAGACTCATGAAAACTTTTTATTTGTAAATTCCCAGTTGAAATCAGTGCTTCAGACAAGTGTAGAGGAGTTTGTCAATCTTTTTGATCCAAGCAATAACCACCGCCTGCCCCTCTTTCGTATGGCGTTGACATTTGATGATGAAAAAATGGAAATTTATCCAACCTTACAAGATCTGGAAGCTGCTGTTTTTGAGATTCTTAATGCCATCACAAATACACTGCAGGTGAGGTTATGTTATATGTATATGGGCTAAAAAAAACCAAAAACCTTTATGGCACATTATTCATGAAAAAGTGTATTTTGAGTTAGTTTTGATGTCTATGATATGATGATCCACAGAAAGTACAGACAGTCCACTCATGGCTGGCACAAATAGCGCCTGCGTATGTGGATGCTAAAGTGGCTGATCATATACTTGAATGGGCTCATGATACTTTGAAGACTGCTATGTACAAGAATCTAGAGGAACCTGACAAACATTTTCAGACCTATGGTAATGTCCACAATCCAGTGATCTTTCATCCTAATTCAAACACCATTGATTTTGTTTCTATGTATTGCTCACTTTTATTTTTTATTTTGTAGTTGACAACTATGACTGGCTAGTTAACGGAACTGCACAGGCTCGAGTAGAGAGGTTCATGGAAGAGGAGCACTCTTTTGATGAGTATGCTGAGGTAACAAATCATAAAGTTTTATTCATGCTGTATGCATCAGATAACTGCTCTTTCCCTGTTAAATGTTTTTCTGATGACTGTCAATTTATAATCCCACTGCTTTTTAAAGCAAGTGGAGGAGTTTCGCATTCTTTCAAAGGAGATTGTCAGCCTCCCAGCAAAAGCCCACTTCACAATGGTCCATCTGGACTGTGAAGAGCTGAAACAGGGACTGGCCGGCAAAGCCAAAAACTATGCAGAGATACTTCTAAAGAAACTGATCACCAGCCACCGTGAGCAAAATCTACGGTGAGTCACTTCTTAAAGCATTCTTTAACAAAAGTGTCCCTTTATGTTGAAGTTGCTCCGATTTTTCTGACAAGGTTTTTTTTTTATGTCTGTTCGAAGGATCTGCTCCGAGTTTGAAACCATCAGAGAGAAGGCTCTGAGAATTCCAGAGAATACGGAGGACATGACTCAGATCATAGATTACATTAAATTGACTAAGACAAAGGGTATTGCAGACCTTAATGAACAAATAAAGGTGAATATCATGTTTGGCTCTAAAGGCTGTATTTTATACTAAAGAATATTCTAGTACTTTTATTTCAATTCAGAAATTACTACCATTTTGTGCTCTGACAGGAAGCTTATTGTAGAGTGACCTACCTACTGGATGTCCACATCATTGAGCCAGAGGATCTGGAGCTTAATTCAACTGTCTTTCTCTGGCCGCAAAAGATTCTCCATATCTTTGAGCTCAGTGATGAGGTAATGCTCTTGTGGCTTCTGCTAACAGAATATCATGGATGTTTTTTAAAGGATGACCTGATTCTGCTTTGTCATTTTCCAGGTTATACAGAAGGCTAAGCAGAAAGGGGAGCAGGAACTGCTTGCTAAAAGAGAAAGATTAATGGTACAACTGGAAAAGTTGGGACGTAGGATAGAAGAGTTTCCACATTGCTCTGAGCTGGATATGATGCAGGAGGTACAGTGTTGTTAGCACT
Source organism: Datnioides undecimradiatus (assembly GCA_008933995.1). Classification (NCBI taxonomy): domain Eukaryota; kingdom Metazoa; phylum Chordata; class Actinopteri; order Lobotiformes; family Datnioididae; genus Datnioides; species Datnioides undecimradiatus. The sequence goes on from WARS01000026.1 coordinate 8,470,020, forward strand.
TTATATTTCATATGTGTTTTCATACTGAGATTATTTTAAAAATACCTTCATATATTTGTCTATATAATATGAAGCTACGTTCAGCAACCAGTAAATTTTGAAATTTTGCCTAGCGAAAAGACTGGAACAGGAAACAGCCTGTTCTGGATAAAGGTAGCAAAATCTGTCAACAAGCATTTAAAATTACAGGACTTCATTGTAACTTGCCAAGAGACATGAGAAATTGTTATTGCACTTCACTATATATTGTGTTATTTGGTGAGCTTTAGAGGTCCTAGTAGGTATATAATATATAAGAGTGGTGTTAATCCTCTCTTTTAACTATTAAGATATGCCTCTAGTTCTTGTTATTGTCAGTTTAACATAAGTAGTAATCATTATAAAACATAGCTTTAGTGTAGTTTTCTAGAAAAACTATTACATGAAATTAAATATAATTGTGTTGTCATCATGTTTTGGACAGTATGTAACAGATGTCAGGACAGTTCAGAAACTTCTTCAGGAGGCTGAGGAGGCGATTGTATTCATTAACAAAGAAGAGGCCTTTTACGAATGGGAGAAAACAAGTTACCCAGAAGTTGAGGTCATCAAAGACAATATTGAACCATATCAGAAGCTGTTTGGACTTGTACTGAAGTGGCAGCGCACTGAGAACAGGTCTGAGTTCCATCTGATGCATGCTTTGTTTGAATTGTTTGAACATTTCCGCAGATAACCTTTCATTTTCTTCGTAAATAGATGGATGGACGGTTCCTTCCAGGACCTAAATGGTGAGAGCATGGAGGTAAAAGTGGATGAGTTCTTCAGGGAGATCTTCAAGATGCTTAAGTTTTTCCAGCAGAAACAGAATAAGGCTGAGCAAGAAATGGAGAGGACTGCTGGGAGCAGAAGGCAGCGACCTAGTGAGGATGACCCAAGAAAGCAGGAAAGCCCCACAGTACTTTTATGCTCCAACATAATGGAGCAGATCAAAGAGTTCAAGGTAACTTATTTTAAAATGTTCCATCAATGAAGTCTTGTTGTAAGCAAAGTCTTGTTTGTTGATGCTAAACCCTTATGTGGAATGTGTTTGTGTCAACAGGACCATATTCCTGTAGTGTCCATCTTGTGTAATCCAGGCATTAGAGCTCGCCACTGGGACCAGATGTCTGAGATAGTGGGGTATGACCTCACTCCTGATTCTGGTACTACACTACGCAAAGTTCTTAAACAAAATTTGGCTCCTTACTTGGAAGAGTTTGACTCTGTCAGCGCTGCTGCTAGCAAAGTGAGAACTCTTAAAAATTTGCATCTGCCTTCATAGTTTTGATAAAACCTCAGTATTGAATCAATGTGCTTAATGCGATGCACATCTGTCTCCACAGGAGTTTTCTCTCGAGAAGGCTATGCAAACCATGGTGAGTATTTGGGATGGCATTTCTTTCCATCATCAGCCTTACAGGGAGACCGGAGTGTCCATTCTTACTGCTTTGGATGAAATTCAGACAATGCTAGATGACCAGATTGTGAAGACTCAGACTATGAGGGGATCACCATTCATCAAACCCTTTGAAAATGAGATCAAGGTAAGGTGCGAGTTTAGACAGTTCATTCACCCAATCATAATAATAATTTAAAAAAAAAACCAAACATTTGTATGGCAGTTTTACTAGGTGGGTGTAAGGAAGTTTCAGCTCTGGCTCTGCCCATGCCTGCAGGGAACTCTAACTGTTTGCTTTGTGACTTTAGCAATGGGAGGAGCGTCTGCTCCGTATCCAGGAAACCATAGATGAATGGCTGAAGGTGCAGGCCCAGTGGCTTTACCTGGAGCCTATTTTCTCTTCCCAAGACATCATGCAGCAAATTCCAGAGGAGGGACGACTTTTCCAGACTGTTGACAAAAACTGGAAAGCGGTCATGAGGCACTGCGTTAAGGATCCTAAGGTAGTCAGTGAAAAAATTTTATGGACAACACATTATGCTGAAGAAAGAAAATATAAAAGATGAGCTGTTTGTGATAACTAATCTGTAATCGCAGATTCTGCCAGCAACATCACTGCCAGGTTTGCTGGAGAAACTGCAGGATTCTAACAACCTCCTTGACAGCATCATGAAAGGACTGAATGCCTATCTGGAGAAGAAGCGTCTCTTTTTTCCACGGTAAACCAAACTCTCTGTATTTCTTTTTCAAATTCTTTCTTAATATCACAGATTTTGATGCTTACTACAAATACCTCTGCCAGGTTCTTCTTCTTGTCCAATGATGAAATGCTGGAAATTCTGTCTGAGACCAAGGACCCACTAAGAGTGCAGCCCCACCTGAAGAAGTGCTTCGAGGGCATTTCCAAACTGGACTTCTTACCCAATCTGGATATCCAGGCAAGGCAGTGACACACAGTGTTGTTGGTTGTTAAATGGTTGCTGAACTTTTACTAAATTACATACTGTCTTTACCTAGGCTATGTACAGTAGTGAGGGGGAGCGTGTCCAGCTAATTCAGCACATCTCCACATCTGAAGCCAAAGGGGCTGTGGAGAAGTGGCTTGTGCAGGTGGAGGATGTGATGCTTCGCAGTGTCAGAGATGTAGTAGCCAGATCAAGGCTGGTAAGATCAGTGATTTATACCTTATTAATAACATACAATACTGTTTTTTTTGTTTACACATGTTGTGTGTAGAGCGTATTCTGTATCTGGATAATCTAAGGTTTGTCTTCCAACGTAAAGAATCCTATATGCAACATATGTACTGACAGGCTTATGCTGAGACTGCCAGGAGCCAGTGGGTCAAGGAGTGGCCTGGACAGGTGGTGCTCTGCACCTCGCAGATCTTCTGGACCCTGGAGGTTCATGAAGCCATTAGATCAGGGGCTGATGTAGGTTTTAACACTTTTTTCTTTGAAAATTTCAGCTTTTTCAAACTTTTGACAAGTCATTAATTACAGCAAATTCTTTGTGTTCATGGTTTTGTGAATATGATAAGATTAAGTTGATAAAGCCCAAATTTCATTTACCAGTAAAAATTTTCAATCCAGTCTTATAATAGTGCTGTAATAGTGTACATCAATGAATGCTGAAAGTGTAGCTGTGATGTGTCTCACTTTTGACCAATTTACCTAAAGTTGTTTTTTGAGGTGACACCAAAACAGTGTTACCCCGGGAAAAAACTAAAATAGTGTTCTCTGTAGGGTTTAAAGAACTATTACAAGCAACTCCAGAATCAACTAAATGACATTGTGGAGCTGGTGAGAGGAAAACTACCCAAACAAACACGGATCACTCTCGGAGCATTGGTCACAATTGATGTCCATGCCAGGGATGTGGTCATGGAGCTTATTGAGAAAGGTACCTCTTACCTCGGAGCTGACCATAACAGGAACAGTCTCAGTTTAGAAACAGCACCAAGAACAAATGCTTGAATATTCAGTGTCTCTTGTTATCAGGTGTATCCAATGAAACAGACTTTCAGTGGCTGGCCCAGCTTCGTTACTACTGGAGTAATGACAATGTTCGTGTTCGCATTATCAACTGTGACGTAAAGTATGCATATGAGTACCTGGGGAACTCACCACGACTAGTCATCACTCCTCTGACTGACAGATGCTACAGAACCCTGGTAAAATATCCTACTTATATGATAATTGTCATAATTTGTATTGAAATCTCACTGATATATTTAATATAATTTAAGATAAAAATGTAAAGCTTTCTGTCTGTTTTAGATTGGGGCTTTCTACCTGAATTTGGGTGGTGCTCCTGAGGGTCCAGCTGGAACAGGAAAAACTGAAACAACCAAAGATCTAGCCAAAGCTCTAGCTGTGCAGTGTGTGGTCTTTAACTGCTCTGATGGACTGGATTATATCGCTATGGGCAAAGTAATATCAGCAGAATACCTTGGATATCTATTATTCTGTTCTCATGCCGTAGATATGGAAGCAAAAATATCATTTTTTAACACGTATTTTGGTGTGATCTGTCATAGTTTTTCAAAGGTCTGGCTTCATCTGGTGCATGGGCATGCTTCGATGAGTTCAACCGTATTGAGTTGGAGGTGCTGTCCGTAGTGGCCCAGCAGGTTCTTTGCATCCAGAGGGCCATTGAGCTGAAGTTAGAGTACTTTGACTTTGAAGGGACTATGCTTAAACTCAACCCCAACTGCTTCGTGTCCATCACAATGAACCCTGGCTATGCAGGACGCTCAGAACTCCCAGACAACCTCAAGGTCTTCAACCAGAAAACAAATATTTTATCAAGGACTCTCAGTTGTGAATGTATTGACTAATAATGCCATTATTCTTTACAATCTTTAAATTAATCCTGGCTGGCCAGCCTCAAATTGTACACAGTGATGAATTCATGGTGCTTTTACACCCCTACAGTTTAATGTAAAATAGTAGGAAGAGGTGTCAGCAACACGTTAATAACATTTTTTTTCACCTCTCTCTTTGTGCAGGTGTTGTTCCGAACAGTGGCCATGATGGTCCCTAACTATGCACTGATAGCTGAGATCTCTCTGTATTCATATGGCTTCCTCAATGCCAAACCGCTGTCAGTTAAGATTGTGATGACCTACAGGCTCTGTTCAGAGCAGCTCTCCTCCCAGTTCCATTATGATTATGGCATGAGGGCGGTCAAAGCTGTACTTGTGGCTGCAGGAAACCTCAAGCTCAAGTATCCCAATGAGAATGAGGACATACTGGTATTTGTACTCAAATGAATGCATTTGTATCTCCTAATTGGAAACTTCTTTAGTCTCTAGCAATTTTTGACATTTTTTGCACATGTTGTAATGTCCAGCTCCTCAGGTCCATAAAGGATGTAAATGAACCCAAGTTTCTTTCCCATGATATTCCTCTGTTCAATGGAATCACCAGTGATTTGTTCCCAGGCATCTCCCTTCCTGAGGCTGACTATAAGGTCAGATATTTTGATGCCTTTACTTATTGTTCAAATCTAACAATTTATTAATATTCTCATGTATTATAAGATTTTTTATATGCTTTGTAGCTGTTTCTAGAGACTGCAGAAGAGTGCTGTAAAAATCACAATGTACAGCCAACACAGGTCTTCATGCAGAAGATGATCCAAACATATGAGATGATGATAGTCAGGCATGGGTATGTTGTATTTCAATTTCACTGTGTCCATATTATGATATCCTGGTTAGCATGTTTCTAGTATTTCATATAATCTGGACTTGGTTTAAAGGAAACATTTGAAAAATGGTATCGCATGAAAATACTTTTTATCAGGTTCATGCTAGTGGGAGAGCCATTTGCTGGAAAGACCAAAGTGCTGCACGTTCTGGCTGACACACTGACTCTCATGAATGAGAGAGGGTATGGTGAGGAGCAGAAGGTCATCTACAGGACTCTGAACCCAAAGTCCATCACCATGGGACAGCTCTTTGGACAGTTTGACCTAGTTTCCCACGAGGTACATTTGCTCCTTAGTTTTTCTTGTAATTCTTCTTAATAAAAGATAACTATAAAAGTGTTCATATACAACATTGATGAAAATGTTTGACAACAGACTTCCCTTCCTGCCTCTTAGTCTTTTCACTTTTTGTTTTTCATCATCGTCAGTGGACTGATGGGATTGTAGCCAACACGTTTCGTGAATTTGCCTCAGCTGACACACCAGACCGTAAATGGGTAGTGTTTGATGGTCCCATAGACACACTGTGGATTGAGAGCATGAACACAGTGCTGGATGACAACAAAAAGGTAAATAATACACAATTAAAACATATAATATTTATATTTATCAGTTTTTCATAATTAGGAAACATTTTATTTCTACACAGTTGTGCCTGATGAGTGGTGAAATTATCCAGATGTCCAATCAGATGAGTCTGATATTTGAAGCAATGGATCTATCACAGGCCTCTGTGAGTGAAATGTTTGGAGTTTAAGAAGTTATTTGCCACAATTGTCAGTTTATTTGTTCAATGATCAACATTTTGCACTAATGAAATTTCCATAAACCTCAAATGTGCTTGAAAAAATAGCTTTTAATTGAGGAATTAACTGTGTGCATAGCTTGACTGACAGGGTTTAACTAGATGTTATAAAAAGGTATTTTCTTTTGTTTCATTTTGGGTTATTTTCTCACACTGCAGCCAGCCACAGTCAGCAGATGTGGCATGATTTACATGGAACCATCTCAGCTGGGCTGGGATCCGTTAGTGATCTCCTGGATCAACACTCTCCCTGATGCTCTGCAGAGCCCAGACAACCGCTCCCTGCTGTTGGAGCTCTTCCACTGGCTCCTGCCACCCACCTTCAGGATGCTGCGTAAACACTGCAGAGTAAGTGAGAGTAACCAGAGCTATCTATACACAATTACATTTAGAAGCTGACATTTGTTAATATATGATATAAAAATGTTCATCATGCTGGATTATGGTTTTGTTTACAGGAAGTTGTTTCTACAAACAACAGTAACACCGTGGTGTCCTTGTGTCGACTGTTTGAAATGCTGCTTACTGAACCTTTAAAATCGGATCCTGGGGCTAAAAATATTCGCACCTGGATCATGGTAAAAGGACTGAATCACCTATTATTTCAAATGATAATGTGATGTTGTATATTCAAAACTCTGCTCTGGAAGTGCACCTTGGGAACATTTGCATCTCCATGCAAATATTTTTGCATTTTCAAATTTGCACTTTCGATTTCAGTCAAATTATATTTTTGTATAACATTTCCCATTCTCTTCCTTAATAACTGTAGGCAGCTTTTGCCTTCTCCCTGGTGTGGTCTGTGGGTGGCAGCTGTGACACAGACAGCAGAGAGAAGTTTAGTGAGTTCTTTAGAGCGATTGTGTCGGGGAAGAAAGAAGAACATCCCATCCCTGCCACTGTGGGGAAATGGGAGTGTCCAGTGGATGAGAAAGGCTTGGTCTATGACTATTCCTATGAGGTATGGTGTAATAACTTGACTCGGTGGTATTTTTCTTTTGTTTAAATCAGTAAATCATTATGTAATCTCTTGCACAGTTTAAAGGAAAAGGCCGCTGGGTTCACTGGAATGATGCAATCAAGAATGTCAACTTGGGAGACAAAAACACCAAAGTTCAAGAGATCATTGTTCCCACCATAGACACAGTTCGCTACACCTACCTCATGGACCTCTGCATCAGCTATGGAGTGTTAGTATTCTAGGGAGCCACATAGGCAGTGATGTACACAAATGCTAGAAGTGCATTATTGTTATTAAAGTCTTTGAATTAAAGCTTTGGCTTTAACGGGTACCATATAAACTCCTTTCTATAGAGCATCTCTAATTTTATTCACATTCCATCTGACAAAATGGATATTTTGCAAAACTTTTCTTGGTTTTTCTGTTTAGGCCTCTCCTGTTTGTTGGTCCTACTGGCACTGGGAAATCCGTGTATGTGAAGGAGAAGTTGATGAACAATCTGGACAAAGACCGTTATCTACCTTTCTTCATCAATTTTTCAGCTCGCACTAGTGCCAACCAAACCCAGGTCAGCATGTAGGAAGTATGGATTAAAAAAAACATAACAAACAAAACATTACTAGATGTAATAATCCAAACAAACAGCAAAAGGTAATTCTTTTGATTTTAAAATATGTATATGGTATTTGTTTTCCAGAATATTATCATGTCCAGGTTAGATAAGAGAAGAAAGGGAGTGTTTGGCCCCCCCATGGGAAAGAAATGTGTAATCTTTGTAGATGACATGAACATGCCTGCATTGGAGCAGTTTGGAGCACAGCCTCCTGTGGAGCTTCTTCGACAATATATAGACCATGGAAACTGGTATGACAATCCACTATCAGATGGTAATTTCATGTAAAAATAAGAATACATGAACAAAAACACAGAACACAGACAGACTCTAACTATTATGCCCTGGCAGGTATGACCTGAAGGATACCTCCCGGATCACTCTTGTTGATGTCCAGCTCATTGCTGCTATGGGCCCTCCTGGTGGTGGACGAAATGCTGTGACATCCCGCTTCCTGCGACACTTCAACATTTTTAGCATCAATGCCTTCAGTGATGATACCATGGTTCGCATCTTCTCCAGCATAGTGGCCTTCTATCTAAAAAATAATGAATTCCCTCCTGAATATTTCACTGTTGGAAACCAAATGGTGACAGCTACAATGGAAGTGAGTCCGCCCAAAGCACACATCATTATCACATGAGCTGTTAAAATGAGATGGATAAATGTGTGTTTCACGTGAAAAAGGATCTTATCATTTATATCTAGCCTCTTTTAATGCTATTATTTTCTTGCTTTTAATTCCCAAAGGTGTATAAGAAAGCCATGGAGAACCTGCTTCCAACTCCAGCCAAGTCTCACTACACCTTCAACCTGCGGGACTTCTCACGTGTTATCCAGGGCTGCCTGCTGCTGAAGAAGGAGTCTCTGGAGAACAAACGCACCATGATACGCTTGTTTGTCCATGAGGTCTTCCGTGTCTTTTATGACCGTCTGGTGGACGACAAAGACAGATTATGGCTCTACCAGCTGATGAACAGCATTGTCAAAGATCACTTCAAAGAGTCCTTTGTGCAGGTGTTTGACCACTTGAAACAAGGCAGTAAAGTAAGTCAATTTAGTTCAGTAATATTGTGTCATGTGCTTTACTGTTGTGAAGTTTCATAGTATGTTAGGAAAAGCAAAAAAGAAGAGAAGCTGGTTTGGTCTGCTGGCCCCTACTTCTGCCCAGGATCTAACTGAGAGCTTATATATTTCTTTGAATATATTTTCCTCTTGCAAGTGAAACATGTATATCCATAGTTGTGCTCTACTAATAAGAAATATGTACATGTGAATCAAAAAGAGAAATCTATGTGTTTAAATGTGTCCCACAAATGTTCTTCCTTTCTCAGCTTGTAGAAGAAGACATGCGGAATCTACTCTTTGGTGATTACATGAATCCTGACCTGGAGGATGATGAGCGCTTGTATGCTGAGGTGCCTTCAATGCAAAGCTTTGCTCAGGTGGTGGAGTCATGCCTTGATGAATACAACCAGATGCACAAGAATCGCATGAACCTTGTCATCTTTCGGTAAACAGCTTTTTAATCAACTACATGCACTCCAAAAATGTTGTTTTGTTACTATTAAATATTAAAAAGACATACGGAGAGATACAATTTTTAGAGGAATGACAGTAGGTTAATGAAATTGTGTTTTATATACATCTTGTAAACATGTCTTTAAACTCCATTAACTGAGGAAAAATTGTCTGCATCATATAGCTATGTCCTGGAGCATCTGTCTCGCATCAGCCGTGTGTTAAAGCAGCCAGGGGGCAATGCCCTGCTAGTGGGAGTGGGAGGCAGTGGACGCCAGTCCATCACCCGCCTGGCCACATCCATGGCCCACATGACCATGTTCCAGCCTGAGATCTCTAAGAGCTATGGCATAACTGAGTGGAGAGATGATCTCAAGGTCAGCTTAATGATTCAAGCCAGACTTTATTGTTCTGATATGTGGTTTTCATCTTATTTCCTTTTTTCCCCCGAATCCATTATGACTGCTGCTTGTTGCATGATTCTTTTGCATTTCACATTTTTGTAAAAGATTTTAACAATGCATCTCCGTGCCTTGTCATAAACTTCAGATGCTGCTGAAAAACGCTGGGGTGAAAGGTCAGAAGACAGTATTCTTGCTAACTGATGCTCAGATCAAAGATGAAGCTTTTCTAGAAGATGTGGACAGTGTCCTGAATACAGGGGAGGTGCCAAATCTGTTTGCCATAGATGAGAAGCAAGAGATCATGGAGGTAGGCTGTCACAAAAAATAGATCAATGTAAACCTTGTATAAAGGCCATATCAGATTATGTTTAACGTTACTTATCTCTTTCCAGTCAGTACGTCCCATTGCCCAGGCTGGAAATAAGAATTTGGAGTTGAGTCCTTTGACTCTGTTTGCCTTCTTTGTGGCACGGTGTAGGGAGAACCTGCACATTGTTGTGGCCTTCAGTCCTATTGGAAATGCCTTTCGAAATCGCCTCCGCCAGTTTCCATCTCTTATCAACTGCTGTACCATTGACTGGTTTCAGGTACTGTATTGGCAGTAGACATGGAATGATTGCTTGTGTAGCTTTTCAGAATACTAAAATAATAAAATATATTGCATATGGTGCACACAGAAAACACTAAAAGATGTCTGTGTATGTATCTCTGTGTCAGTCAGTCAGTTTCCATCTGTTCTCCCTGGGCAAGAGACAATATGAAAAGAAAGAAGAGGGAAAAAGGGAGGCACAGGCTAGCTAATAGACTTGTCGATGTTTCTATTCTCACTTCTTGTCTCTATTCTGACAGCCATGGCCAGAGGAGGCTCTTGAGCGTGTAGCCAACTCTTTTCTGGAGTCACTGGAGATGAGTGAAAATGAGAGGCAGGAGGTTATACCCATCTGCAAAACATTTCATACCTCTGCCAAACAGCTCTCACAAAGGTCTGACATGGATTATTTATAACATGTATATTCAAAAGTACAGTACATTTATAATTACACTGTTGTTTTCATTGCAGATTCCTCTCTGAGCTAGACCGCCATAATTATGTGACACCGACATCTTACCTGGAGCTGATTGCAGCTTTCCGTCTGCTGCTCACTCAGAAAAGAGACACTGTCATGAAAGCAAAACAGAGATATACTAATGGCCTGGATAAACTTGCCTTTGCTGAATCTCAGGTACATGGAACACCACTTTTACCAATATTGTTGTTTTTTTTTTGTTTATTGTCTTATTTCTTTAAAAGACAAAATATATAGCACATTTTCACTTATTTTAACACTTAATTTTTGCAGGTTGGTGAAATGAAAAAGGAACTTGTGGACCTGCAGCCCAAACTTGAACAGGCAAAGATTGATAACACCAAAATGATGAAGGTGAACACATTTTAAAATTTCATTCAGCCTCAACATCAAACTAGAGTATGTGTACAAGGAGATGTAAATTTACTGAATCTAATTATTTAATGTGATGTCTTTTAGGTAATTGAAGTGGAGTCTGTAGAGGTGGAAGCCAAAAGTAAAGTTGTGCGTGTTGATGAGGAGGCAGCAACTATAAAAGCCAATGAGGCTCAGGCTCTGAAGAATGAGTGTGAAAGTGACTTGGCTGAGGCCATCCCTGCCCTCGAGGCTGCACTGTCAGCCTTGGACACTTTGAAGGTGAGTGCCCTTCACCTCAGTTGTTATTGTATCAAAGTTTATCTACTGCCAGACCATCGCAGTTCAGACAGTTGAGTAAGTTGAGCTGCCCTTTTTCATTTCAGCCCTCTGATGTCACAATTGTGAAGTCGATGAAAAATCCTCCTTCAGGGGTGAAGCTGGTGATGTCAGCTGTGTGTGTGATGAAGGAGATAAAGCCGGATAAGATAGCTGACCCAGCTGCGCCCGGAAAAAAGGTTAGACTGAGGAAAAAAATATCTTATACCAAAATGAAAACTGTCTGCTACTTATATTTAGCCCTTAAACATTGCCAAAGCTCATCATGACAAAAAAAAAAATGTATTAACATTGCAACGTATGTATGGTTACTTGCTTATAGTGAAGATAATTAATGTAATAACATGTTCTCTTTATTGTCTAGGTTTTAGACTACTGGGGACCAAGCAAGAAGCTCCTGGGTGACATGAACTTTTTACGAGATCTAAAAGAATATGACAAGGATAATATCCCTGTGAGTGTCAGAAAACTACATTCATAATTATTGTTACATTCACATTTATATTTGTTCTGACTTACTCCTCTGTCTCTTCACTGCAGGTTCCTGTCATGCAAAAAATCCGTAGCGAGTACATGACTAATCCTGACTTTGATCCCAGTATAGTGGCAAAGGCCTCCTCTGCAGCAGAGGGCCTGTGTAAATGGATCAAAGCAATGGAAGTGTATGACAGGGTGGCAAAGGTACAGTGTGTTTGGCCTTGCATATACTTTTATCTGTTTACTTGTCCTGATTATGCATACCTGCATGCTTCCACTTATTCTTGGTATCAACCTCTCTCTTTGGTTTTAGGTTGTGGCTCCTAAGAAGGCCAATCTTGCAGAAGCACAGGGGTCGCTGGCTGCTACCATGGCCCTATTGGACCAGAAAAGAGCTGAGCTAAAGGAGGTCGAGGACCGTTTGGCTGCTCTTCAGAAAACCTTTGAGGAGAAGACAGAGGAGAAGGCCCAGCTGGAGTTCCAGGTGGATTTGTGTGCCAGGAAGTTGGAGAGAGCTGAGAAACTTATTGGTGGTCTGGGCGGAGAGAAGACCAGGTTAGTTTGATACACAAAGATTGTATAGATAAGATCATTACATTATTTCACTAACTGAATTCATCTCTTTCTTTAGATGGTCTAAGGCTGCAGATGACTTGCAAAACACGTATGACAACCTGACTGGAGATGTTCTCATCTCTGCTGGTGTTATCGCCTACTTGGGGGCCTTCACTGCTGGCTTCAGACAGGACTGCACCAAGTCTTGGACCAAACTTTGCCAAGTAACAGCCCTCTGGTTCTGTATTAGGACTTTGTCTCACTTTCTCTGAATTCAGACATATTTAGCTGATTGTTGTTTTTCTTTCCCCCTTCATTAATATCTAGTCTAAAAGCATTCCATCATCAGATGACTTCTCTCTCAGTAAGACTCTGGGAGATCCCATTAAGATCAGGGCTTGGAACATCGCAGGTCTTCCCAGTGACTCTTTCTCTATTGACAATGGTGTCATTGTCAGTAATTCACGTAGATGGTGAGTCTGTATTGCAGAAACATTTTAAAAGTAAATCTCTTTTGGTTCAATGTGAAACATTGACAGGAAAGGTTTACAATTTAACCTCAGACACATCTCATTCTGAATGATCATGTTCGTGTAGGCCCTTGATGATTGATCCTCAGGGTCAGGCAAATAAATGGGTGAAGAATTCAGAGAAAGACAACAACCTCAGTGTAATCAAGCTAACAGATGGGGACTACATGAGAACTTTGGAAAACTGCATTCAGTTTGGAACCCCGTTGCTGCTGGAGAATGTAGGAGAAGAGCTGGACCCCTCACTGGAACCACTGCTGCTCAAACAAACCTTCAAACAAGGTGTTCTGAACTTGAGATGGCTGCCAAAGGGGTGGGAAAATGAGATTTGTAATTCAAAACTAAAACTGTGCAAACTCTAACTTTAGTAATATTTTGTTTTACCCAGGTGGTGTGGATTGCATCAGGCTGGGGGAGAGTGTGATTGAGTACTCCTGTGATTTCCGTTTCTATATTACCACTAAGCTAAGGAACCCACACTACCTACCAGAACTAGCCACCAAGGTGTCCCTGCTCAATTTCATGATCACCCCAGAAGGCTTAGAGGACCAGCTGCTGGGGATTGTAGTTGCCAAGGAAAGGTAGTTCCTCACAAGATGGTCATCTTGGTATATAAATGAAATACTTCTTATCACTTTTTTGGGGCATTGTTATTAATATCTTTGCTCTACAGGCCAGAACTGGAAGAGGAGAGGAATGCACTAATCCTACAGTCAGCTGAAAATAAAAGGCAGCTGAAGGAAATTGAGGACAAGATCCTGGAGACGCTGCAGTCCTCTGAGGGAAATATCCTTGAAGATGAGAGTGCCATTCAGATTCTAGACTCTGCAAAAATCATGTCTAATGAGATTACCAAAAAACAGCAGGTGTGAACAATGCACATATGTAAATGTTCTCTAGTGAAAATGAGATCGCTATTGTGAATAAGATTAGTCTGATATTTCGTAAAATAATTTCCTACTGATTACATATTTCCCAGATTGCAGAGAAGACAGAGATCAAGATTGCAGAGTCTAGAGAGGGTTACAGAGCCATTGCCAAGCACTCCTCCATCCTCTTCTTTAGCATTGCTGATCTGACCAACATAGACCCTATGTACCAGTACTCTCTGAGCTGGTTTGTCAACCTCTACATTAACTCTATTCAAGACAGGTGAGTGATGCCCACAGAGTGTTCTCTGCAGTGTCCCCAAAAGAGACCATGTACTGAGACGAATGTGCTGAGACTTTATGACTGTGTCAGCACTTAAGAAAATTGCATTAACACAAACTTGAACATCCCACAGGAATCATATGTTTGACAAAGAGGATTATCACAGCAACTAAACTGGTTTTAAGAAAACTGTGTCATCATCATTCGTGGTACACATGCCTGAACTGGGATCATTTTCTCCAAATAATCCTCAAAAAATTTTTGCAATTTTCTGGAAAAAAACAAACAAAAAGACAATAAGTGCAGTTGCTGAACTACCCAGACATGCAGCACCATTTGTAATCAAGGACACAGTGAAAAAAAAGTATTCTTTACAACAGCTGCAAGTGGGAGGGAACAAATGTAAATTTTTTTGTACTTGTGGGGAAGCAGCTGTACCCTGTACACACAGGAAATATGCATTTTTGTGCCACAACATCACAAGTAGCTGTTTCAAACAAAATGTTTCATTGTACTCTAAGCATATCTGACTAAATTGGAACAAACAAGTGGCAACAGACTGACCCCTTTACTCAGTCAGCCAGAATTAAGCTACATTTTGAGATTCTGAATAAAAGAAAAACTCTGCACATCTGACATGAACTTTTCACATACTTTTCTGTAACTTTACGAGCTGTTATGTGTTCACTTGAGGCCTCTTATGTTTTTTTTATCATCAGTAACAAGTCCAAGATCCTGGAGAGGAGGCTTCGATACCTGATTGATCACTTCACCTATAATCTGTACTGTAACGTGTGTCGCTCTCTGTTTGAGAGGGACAAACTCCTCTTCTCCTTCCTCCTCTGCTGCAATCTGCTCCTGTAAGTGTTGCAGCTTTTGGCTGAATGAACCACATGCTCATGTTGATATATATTATGTGGACTTTATTCTGTACTATTTTCTTCACTTTACAATTAGAGCAAAAGAAGAGATTGAGTATTCTGACTTCATGTTCCTGCTGACTGGAGGAGTGGGCCTGCAGAACACCATCGCTAACCCTGACCCCACGTGGCTACAGGACAAGAGCTGGGACGAGATCTGTCGAGCTAGTGAACTTCCTGGCTTACAGGGAATAAAGTAAAAAACAACATTCACTCAGTCAACATAGATTTTTAATTTTATGTCTGTAACACCACTTTTCTGTTTTTTCATTATGAATACCTTTTGAATATTGAAGTGAATATTTGTCTTATTTTTTCCTCAGAGATGCTTTCATCAAAAGCCCAGGTGACTTCAAGGCTATTTATGAGAGCAAAGAGCCATGTAACACTCCCTTGCCCACTCCATGGTGTGAACGACTCAATGAGCTGCAGAAGATGATCATTGTACGCTGTCTCAGGCCAGATAAGATAGTGCCAGCTGTGACTAAATACGTGACTGGCAAACTGGGGAAGAAATTTGTCCAGCCCCCTCCCTTTGACCTCAGTAAGAGCTACCTGGACTCAAACTCCTCCATCCCACTTGTGTTTGTGCTGTCTCCAGGAGCTGATCCAATGGCTAGTGAGTCCCAGCAGGTCCAATGATAGACTGTCAAAGTTCCATATAATGGTACCCCTGAAAATATGTCAGAAATAACACTATTCCTCTGCAGGCTTACTCAAGTTTGCCAGCGACAAGAACATGGGTGGAGCCAAATTCCAGTCCATCTCTCTGGGGCAGGGCCAGGGACCCATTGCTGCCAAAATGATCTCCACAGCCATGCAGGATGGGACATGGGTATGTTTACAAAACTGTCACCTGGCTGTTTCATGGATGTCCACCCTAGAGAAAATCTGTGAGGACTTCAGTCCAGCAACATGCCACCCGGACTTCCGCCTTTGGCTCACAAGCTACCCCTCATCTAAGGTAAAGCTTAAAACATGTCATTCTGCATGTGCTCATCTAGATAGAAATTTATTTTGATTATATTCCTTACTAAAAGCCATCCTTTATGATATCAGTTTCCAGTGACCATCCTGCAGAACGGTGTGAAAATGACAAACGAGCCTCCTACAGGACTCCGACTCAACCTGCTACAGTCTTACTTGACAGATCCTATTTCTGACCCAAATTTCTTTAATAACTGTCCCAATAAAGAGCTGGTGAGTTTGGATGAGGATGGGGCTGTCTGTGAGTAATTCATTTATTTATCTAACAGGTCTATCACATGAAGAACTCTCTGTCTCTTGAAATTTGTCCTTTAGATTTGGGAGAAGCTCCTGTATGGTCTGTGCTTCTTCCATGCTCTTGTTCAGGAAAGGAAGAAGTTTGGTCCATTAGGCTGGAATATTCCCTATGGCTTCAATGAGTCTGACCTACGTATAAGCATTAGACAGCTACAGGTATTCATTCAGACATTCAGTGACCAAGTTACTACATCACAAGTGTAAATAGTAAATACATCTGATTTTTTCCTCTCAAGCTGTTTGTGAAAGAATATGATGAGGTGCCATTTGAAGCCATAACTTATCTGACCGGGGAGTGCAACTATGGTGGCCGTGTGACTGATGACTGGGACAGGCGGCTCCTCATGACCATCTTGGCTGACTTCTACAACAAGGACATAATTGAGAAACCTCGCTACCCTTTCTCACCTAGTGGGGAATACTTTGCCCCACCTAAATCTATCTATGAGGACTACATTGAATTTATTAAGGTAAAGCAACTAAGGTATTACACATAAACAGCATGAATAAGTATTTCTTTTTGTTAACTATTTAATGTCTTGTTAACCTGACTTGTGGTCTAGGCGCTTCCATTCAGCCAGCATCCAGAGGTGTTTGGGATGCATGAAAATGTTGACATCTCTAAAGATCTCCAGCAGACAAAGCTGCTGTTTGATTCGCTGTTACTCACTCAGGGTGGAGGAGCTAAAGGAGCAGCTAGCTCTGGGAGTGATAACACGCTGTATGACATAGCGAGTGACATCCTTAAAAAGGTATAAACAAACTAATTAAACCTCCTCTTCATTTATCAATTTTTAGCCATGCATGAATCCTAATGATTTTAACGACTCCTAAATTTCACTCTTGAGCCATCAGCAGGTTAAACATTTCACTCATCCTGTGAAATATCTCAACATTTACACAATGAACTGGCAACAAAATGATAATGCATTATAATGACTTTGGTGATCCTCTGACCTGGTCTTTATCATTGTGTATGAAATGTATATATTGAAAAGTCTCAAAGCTAGTGTATACATTACAAATATCCAGTAAATCAATCGAAAATGTTTTGACTGCTGACTTTGTCGTAATCCTCAGTTGTACTGTGTTAATTGCTAACATGCTAAGCTAAAATGATGACACTGTAAACACCTTCTAAACAATGTCATGTTTATCATGTAGTAATGTCATTGTTAGACTTTCAGTAAACTAGTATTAAATGTTTAGCTGAGAACAGGTGGTGGTAGGTAGACTGCAAGTACAGCCTAACCAAACAGAGCTGGAGCTGGTTGACTCAAAAATCAGCAATATCTTAAGGGTTTTTGTGGTGTAGCATTCCAGTAAGAAGCAGTTTCTGTTGATGTTTGATGACAATTTGCATGCATTGTGTTTTATTGTTTTAACTTTTTTAAATTTCCCCCAGCTTCCAATGAATTTTGACACAGAAGCAGCCCTTCTGAAGTTCCCAGTGCTCTATGAAGAGAGTATGAACACTGTGCTCGTCCAGGAGATGGAGCGCTACAACACGTAGGGACAAACAGCTCATTGCAGATCTTTCAGACATACAGCACATCATCGCCTGTTTTATATAACTGAACTACTGTTTTTGCTCTCTCTCAGACTGTGTAGTACTATCCGTGTGAGTCTGCAGAACTTGTTGAAGGCCATCAAGGGATTGGTGGTGATGGATGCAGAGCTAGAGGCAGTTGCAGGCAGTTTGAAAGTGGGCAAGGTCCCAGAGAAATGGGCCAAGCACTCGTACCCTAGCCTCAGGCCTTTAGGCAGCTACATTACTGACTTTCTCTCAAGACTCAAGTTTTTGCAGGTGAGACTGCTTAATAGTGAAGATGAACAGGAGAAAGGACTAAGATTATGTGGGAGCTTTGTTGAGTTTGTTACCTCACTAATGCGTTCACTTTATTTTTTGTTCCTGTAGGACTGGTACGACACCAGTAAACCCACAGTGTTCTGGCTGTCTGGCTTCTTCTTCACCCAGGCCTTCTTAACTGGGGCCATGCAAAACTATGCCAGGAAATACCACATCCCCATTGACCTGCTAGGCTTTGATTTTGAGGTCAAAAGACATACACTTTGTGATCCTTCTGTCCTCACTTCAAACATGTTCCCATAGTCTTTGGGGCATACTGATCTGTTGTTTTGCTGTCCTAATTTTTCTTAAAGGTTCTTCCTATTGATGAGTCAGACACATCGCCTGAGGATGGTGTCTACGTTCATGGATTGTTTTTGGATGGAGCTCGATGGGACAAAGGAAGGTAGATCTTCAATTTCAAGTTATTTTTTGAAAAATAGTTATGTATAATTGTAAACAGTATTATTTTTATTATAATTTGATCAGTCTTAACTGTTTCTTTGTCTTCCTGTCATCAGTGGGGTTCTGGCTGAGCAGCATTCCAAAGTCCTTTTTGACTTGATGCCCATCATCTGGATTAAACCCAGTAAGTATTCCCGTACTTTGTACACTGCCAAATGTATTCATTTTCCTGACACAATGCTTCCTATTTTCATTATATCTTTGTGTCTCTTTCTCCTTTGAAGTTCAAAAGAAGAACATTGATCAGTCTCCCAAGCTATTTGTCTGCCCACTCTACAAGACCAGTGAGAGGAAGGGCACTCTCTCTACCACAGGCCACTCAACCAATTTTGTCATTTCTCTGATGTTGCCCACTAGTAAGCGGCCTCAGCACTGGATCAAGCGTGGTGTGGCCATGCTCTGCCAGCTTGATAACTAAAATCAGACAAGAAAAGGACTGACACTTTGATCACTTCAATGTCTTTTTGAATCTGTGCTTCCTCACAATGAAAAATTAAAGGAACATATGTTTGTGACCAAGTAGGGAGTTTGTTTTTCAAAACCATGGAGGCAACATAGGTATGGAGAGGTACATGGCACAGTACGTTATACCATTTTCAATTACTACAAAGCCAGAGAATTGTCTGACATAATCTTCTCCAATAAGAAAAAAATAAAAAACTACAAGAGGCTTAAATTCTCATAAAAGTATCAGAGTTTCAGAGACACTGTGACTTCTCAACAGACAGGTTTGCAAGTAAAAAAGGGTGCATTACATTAGTTTTATTACTTTTAACAAATCCTAAACATATACTGTATGCAGCCTCTTACTTCTTCCCTGCGCACAAGTTAAATATTTATTCCCCATGTAGACCTACAGTTGGCTACATAATCTGCCTACTGGACAGCAACTCTTATTCACTTACTAATTTAAGCGCTCCTCTTGTGCCTTTTGAGGTTTTAGACTACTCCACAAAAATCCTCTCCTGGCAACAAGCCTGGTACCTCAACTGTATGAGTAATATGGCCATGAGCCAAATGCGAAAACAAACCTTCCTAAAGTTAAAAACAAATGGTTTTTAATTAGAAGCAGAAATGGTAGTTACCAGGAATGCTGATGTTAAACTAGTGCTGCTGTTACAGCATGATGATCTTATTCTGGTAAACTGCTATTTATTTATTTTTTTTAACTTGAAAGAGGCTGTTTTTACTTAGGGAAACTGGTGATGTTTTGGATCTGTCTTGACTTTTTGAAAAACATGTGTCAGCTTGGTAGAGAGAATCTTTGTGTCCGGACTGGGCTTGGGGGTGAGCTGGACCCAGACGCAGGCAGGCACAGAGATGCATAAAGATCTTTCAAACGTTTATTGAAGGGCTTAGGCTTACGGATGGTCAGGACAGGCAGGGTCCAATGGTCAGGGAATCAGTCCAGAACAAGGCATTAGTGAAGTAATACTCCAAAATCAAAAAAACTGAAAACTAGGATCTCTATGAGTAGGCTTGTGGAATCATGGGAAACAAACATGGCGGGAACATGGGGTCCTAACTAAACACAACTACAACTAATGCAAGCGAGGAGAACAAAGGCAATGGCAAAACTTAAATAGGCAGGGGGGGGGCAGCAAAACGAGAGACAGGTGAAATCAATGGGCCAATCAGAGGTAAGGAAACAAGTAGACAAAACACACAAGGAAACATTTTTCCAAAATAAAAACAGAAACAAACAAATTCAACCAAAACAAAAACTCAACCCCAAAACCATGACCAAGAACCCCCCTCAAGGGACCAGATCCCAGAATGTCCCTACAGTTCAAAAAAAAAGTCCATAAACCAGGGTGGGTGGAGAGGGGGTCAGGAGGAGAGGACAGACAGTCAGAAAATCAGGGGTCGAACTGTGGCGTGGGCGTAACTGAGGCGGGTGGTCCGGAGGCCAGGCGGGCGTGACAGGCCTCTCCAGGAGGCCGGGCAGCGACAGGACCAGGCCTCTCGGAGGAGGCCCGGGCAGGAGGAGGCGGCGACTAGGACAGGCCTCTCCGGAGGCAGACGGGAGGCGGCGGCGTGGGACAGGAGCCTCCTCCGGAGGCCGGGCAGGAGGCGTGACGTGGGACAGGCCTCTCAGGAGCGCGCAGGGGCAGCGGCGTGGGCAGGCCTCTCCGGTCGGGCAGGGGGCCGGCGCGTGAACAGAGCCTCTCCGGAGGGCCGGACGGGAGGCGGCTGGCGTGAGCAGAGCCTCTCCGGAGACCCGGCGACGTGAACCAGAGCCTCTCCGGAGACGGCTCAGGCAGAGCCTCTCCGGAGGTGGACAGGAGGCGGCAGCGTGAATGGGGAGCCTCTCGGAGGCCGCGCAGGAGGCCGGCAGCGTAGACAGAGCCTCTCCGGAGGCCGGCGACGTAGACAGAGCCTCTCCGGAGGTCGGGCAGGAGGCCGGCCCGCTGGGTTGACTCTGGAGGTGCTGACCCGAACACTTGGGGTACTGGGAGGCGTAGAGGCGTGAGGAAGCGCCGGAGGCGCCAGAAGCGCCCAGGGCGCCAGAGGCGCCAGGGGCAGCCGAGGCCAGGAGAAAGCGCCGAGCCTTGAGGAGGCGCCGAGGCGATGGAGCAAGGGAAGCGCTAGGGGCGCTTGGGTTGCTGGAAGCTAAAGAGGACGCAGGTTGCCAGGCGCTGGGGCGCTTGGAGTTGCCAGGCGCTAGGGGCGGCAGGTTGCCCAGGCGCTAGGGGCGCTTGGAGTTACTTGGGCGCTAGAGGCGCTAGGAAATACATGGCGGCGCTTGGAACACTAGGGACACTGGATTCACTGGCAACTTGAGTCGGACGGACTGCCGCCCCCGACTGGACACTTGGAGCTCTAGAGACACATGGGTTGCCGGAGCTCTGGGAACACACATACTGGAGTTGCGGAGCTCTGGGAACACATGGGTTACTTGGAGCTCTAGAGACCCCATGGTTGCTGGAGCTCTAGAGACACATATGGGTTACTTAGACTCCTAGAGACACATGGGTTACTTGAACTCTAGAGACACATGGAGTTACTTGGAGCTCCTAGGGCATAGGTTGCCAGGAGCTCTAGAGACACTTGGGGCACTAGGGCAATGGGGGCACTGGAAACACTAGGGGCACTCAAACACTAGAGCAATGGAACTGCTGGAAACACTAGGGCACTGGAAACACTAGGGCACTGGAAACACTGGAAACACTAGGGGCACTGGAAGCACTGGAAGCACTAGGGGCACTTGAGGACTAGGGGAGCAATGAGCACACAAAACACTAGGGGCACTTGGCGCACTAGAGGCAATGGAGGCACTTTACAAAACACTAGGGGCATGGCGCACTAGAGGCAATGGAGCACTGGAAACACTAGGGGGCACTTAGGCACTAGAGGCAATGGAAGCACTGGAAACACTAGGGGCACTTGGCGCACTAGAGGCAATGGAAGCACTGGAAACACTAGGGGCACTTGGCGCAGGCATTGAATGAACCGCCGACTGTAGACGAGGTGCTGGGGTCGGCCGGGACGCCGACTGGAGAGCCGAGTGCAGGTGCCTGAACAGGAGTGGCGTCCAGTGGGGTGTGTGCAACTGGCGCTAACGCAGAAATGACTGTGAAAGCGCCAGTGCGGCTGGCGCAGAGATGCAGAGGCGACAGGCGCGAAGTGCAAGGCGACAGGCGCAGAAGTGCAGGCGGCAGAAGCAGAAGTGCAGGGCCGACAGGCGCAGAGGTGCAGAGGCTGACAGAGGCTGACGCAGGACTGGAGAGGCTGGAGGCAGGACGCCGAGGCGCTGGGAGAGCAGAGACGCCCGTGGGCGCCCTGGAGAGCAGGCCGCGGTGGCTGGAGGCAGGGCAGCTGAGGCACTGTGGAGGGCAGAGCCAGCAGTCGCGGCCAGCAGGGCCAGAAACTGCGGGCAGGTTGCCAGCAGGACCAACACTGGCTGGCCAGTCACTGGGAAGAGCTGCCAGCAGGAATAATGCCAACAGGCCGGACACTGGGAGGGGGCTGCTGTGACGTTGATCTGCTGACCTGACATTGGGTTGAAGGCTGCTAGCAGGAGCCAATACTTCTTGGGCGGACACTGATGTAACATTGATCCACCCCAGCAGGCCTGACACGCTGGGAAAAGAGCTGCTAACAGCGTTGACTCTGCTATCCTGACACTGGCTTGAGGCTGCAGAGGCCAATGCTAGCAGGCGGACACACTGGGAGGAGAACCACTAGCGTTGATGCTAGCTGACCTGTTTACTGGAGTTTAAGGCTGCTAGCAGGGGTTGGCTAGCTGACCTGTTACTGGGTTTAAGGCTGCTAGCAGGGCAAAGCTGGGCGGACACTGGGAGAGCTGCTAGCAACATTGATGCTAGCTGACCAGACACTTGGTGAGAGCTGCTATGGCCAATGCTAACAGGCTGGACACTGGGAGAGCTGCTAGCATTGATGCTAACAGGCCAGGCTACTGGGGGAGGAGAATTGCTAGCGTGATGCTGTGACCTGTTTTAGGTTTAAGGCTGCTAGCAACATTGATGCCAGCTGACCAGACGCACTTGGAGCAGAAGAGCTGCTAGCATGGCCAATGCCAGCAGGCTGGACACTGGGAGAGCTGCTAGCAACATTGATGCTAGCAGGCCAGACACTGGGAGAGCTGCTAGCAACATTGATGCTAGCAGGCCAGACACTAGGAGGAGGTGCTATGGCGTTGATGCTGTGACCTGATGCCAGTTGAAGGCTGCTGCTTGGGGCCAATACTGGCAGGCTGGACACCTGGGAGAACTGCTAGCAACATTGATGCTAGCAGGCCGGTATACCAGGTGAAGGCTGCTAGCAAAACTGGGGCTAGGTGGAGAAAACAGGCTGATGACTGGTGGCGTGAGCATGATGGAGCCGAGCTGGCTGACCTGACTGTCGGTGCGAGGCTAACGAACTCCCTCAGCCAGTAGGTAGGGAATGGAAGCACACTTTTCTTGGTTTTAGCAGTCGCCTTTTTGCCAGCGAAGAGCAATCTCCTTGACTTGATCTGAGGGGGGTCTTCAGCCAATAGTTGAAGTCCATCAGATCTCGACCTAGTCCTGATAGTCTGCATCTAAGCTTGCCCTTCGTCCATTTAGTCTTTACGCATTTGTCCGGACTGGGCTTGGGGGTGAGCTGGACCCAGACGCAGGCAGGCACAGAGATGCACAAAGATCTTTCAAACGTTTATTGAAGGGCTTAGGCTTACGGATGGTCAGGGCAGGCAGGGTCAATAGTCCAGGGAATCAGTCCAGAACAAGGCGTGGTGAGTAATACTCCAAAATCCAAAAAAAACTAGAAAACTAGGATCTCTATGAGTAGGCTTGTGGAATCATGGAAACAAACATGGCAGAACATGGGGTCTAACTAAACACAACTACAACTAATGCAAAGAACGAGAACAAAGGCAATGGCAAAACTTAAATAGGCAGGGGGGGGGGCAGCAAAACGAGAGACAGGTGAAATCAATGGGCCAATCAGAGGTAAGGAAACAAGTAGACAAAAACACACAAGGGAAACATTTTTCAAAATAAAACAGGAAACAAACAAATTCAGCTTAAAACAAGAAACTCAACCCAAAACCATGACACTTTGTTTTTGTATCACTGTCTGATACTGGATTTGACTTTAACAAATGGAAACAGGGAAGAAAGCAAGCTGTCAACAAAAGCCATCAGAAGACCTTTACAACACAGCAACACTACAGAGTGCCCCGGCATAGAAAATGTTCTACATGGGTTCTTTTATCCCAACTGTAATTACTATGATCAACACACTTCAGTAAACAGATTGTGAGCTGTACACAATGCACACAGACTGTTATAAAACCGAGGGACGTGTGTTCTATTAATGTGTTGTGTTGAGCTTCTGGACATGTTTGTGTTTATGTTTTTAAATGTTTAAAATGTTCCTACCTCAGATGGGCTTGAAACTTTATTCTCTTCTATTCTATCCATCAGTGTAACTCTTCTGCACATTCACTACCTTTTTGGCTTTTCGGCATCTTTTTTTCCAGTGTCCACTTTCCTCTGTTTGTCAGTGTTGAGTGTTTTGTTTCCTTAGTGTGAGCTGATACTGTCTACAAGCTTTTAATGCGTGGGCTACCTTGTGCTGCTTTGCCTTCATCACACAGATTTTACTTGTTCTCTGGCACAACAATATGGTTAAAATACACCATTGTTACAAATCATCACTGAATAAAAAGCAATAAAAAATATCTTGATATATTTTATACAGATTTTACACCTACACTAAGACTACATGTGTAAATATATCTAAGCATCAGTATTTAAGATGTAAAATAATAAAACTAATTGTGCCTATGGTAAGTGTTAAAGTGCTATGCTGTGTGTGTGTGTGTGTGTGTGTGTGTGTGTGTGTGTTGTGGCTTGTGTGCAATGAGTGATTGTGCATGTGCATATGAGCTGAATGGTGGCAGTTGTTGCTGTGCTTAGTGGGTCAAAACTAGGTGCTGGCTGTGAAGACCCCGTGATCTGATATTTATAGTGGGAGAGATATAAATAGCTGCAGCATGTGCGAGTACAGATGAGCCCACTGGCTTTTCCGTTATAAAAACCACTGAAGGCACGGCCATTTGACTGAAGGTAAACACCAGAGAATAAATTAATAATGCAACTAGAAAGAAACTAGATTGATTAGTGTGGAGTCTGCAGTGTAGAAAACCTGTTGGACTTGATGGTTCCTTACTGTTGAATTTCCAGGGCATGTTGTTGATTTTTCAAGTCATTCAGTAGAGCTTTTGATACTGTTAAAATGTCCTGCTGTGGTCTACATTTTCTTTGTGGCATTTTCTAGAATCATTTTTTAAGAAATGGTCCATTCAGTAATTTCTACAGCAGAAATCTTTATGCATTTGTTCTGACCATGCAGAGAAAAAACTAGTGTAAAGTCTCTACAGATGATCTGCTCTCAAAGGGTCTGAAAAAATAGTTCACCAAAATCATTACATTCAGGATCCATTTAAGTATCACTGACCTAATTGTGACATATGATTTCGACAGCAGGACTAAGGCTGACCGCAAATATTCTGTGCTTAGCTGCACTGTAGCTCAATTTTCCCTGTTGTATTCATGGCTGCAAGTGGTGTGCGAGTTCTCGGGTACCAGATTTAATGGTCTTGTTTACCTTATGGCTGTGTCTTCCCAGAGCAACCCCTTGTGCATTGACCCTGTCTGGACAGATGAACACAGAGACAGAAGATGACTTTTATCAATCAGAGGACGACTTGGATGAAGATGAGGCAACGCAATATATAATTGAACAAAGTCTGATTCAATACAGAAAGCTCAAAGGACTGAATCCAAGGTTAATCTCTAAACAACCCAGTATTAAATATCTCTTTCTGTACAGCCTGTGTTAGCCTTAGGTTGCCTTGTTGATCATTTGAATCCTTTTTCTTTCTGTAGTGATCTGAAACCCAGTGAAGACCCTGATGAGATTTTCAAAGCAATCAAGGAGGGTAAGCTGATTAAATTCTGAAGCCAATGCAGTTTGTATTTCAGGAAGTTCTGATTTGATGTCTTCATATTTAGGTGATGAAGATGCACTGAACAGAATGGTGATACAGCCAGAGACTCTGTGTCGAGTTGATGAACGAGGATGGATCCCACTGCATGAGGCAGCAGTGCAAGAGAATAAAAACATACTCGAGATTATCTTCTCAGGTAGTGAGGTTGTTAAACACAATTCTAATGTTGGACTCCTTTTTAGTAAAAAAATTATGGCATGTTGATTGGTTGTTTTTTGTGTTTGGGTTCCAGCATCACCCCCAGGTGCAGCCCAGTGTCGCACTCTAAAGGGTGAGACGCCACTGTTTCTGGTTGTGCTTCGTGGGCTCAGAGAGAATGCTACATTCCTGTTACAGAATGGTTGTAGCCCAGATCTCCAGAATGATGAGCAGGATACTCCATTAGTGGCAGGTATCTGACAGCTGAATGCAAAATGATCAAATCAAATAATTTTTAAAATTATTTTCCTCTCTCTTCTTCTCTCAGCTATTCTGAATGACCAATATGACATGGCCACGCTGTTGCTTCGGTACAGTGCCAAAGTAGACCAAACAGGACCACTAAACAGGACAGCTTTACACGAGTCTGCCTTTTTAGGCCTGGAGAACTTTGTCTATCTTCTCCTAGAGTCTGGTGCCAACCCGAATGCGCGTGACATAAAAAAGAAAACTCCACTGTCTCTGGCTGCACAGAATGGGCATCTGAATGTGGTGGAAGTCCTGTTACAGAAAGGTATATGAGATTAGGATATTTAACCTTCACTGTGGATTTCAAAAGTATCTGGGTTTCATTACTTAATCCATCAAATGTAGGGTGCAATAGTATTGGATAGAAAACTCAATTTGTACACAAGACTTTGTGGATAACTGTCTTTGTTTTCGTAACAGATTCTTCTCTCTGTACTGTTTTCCAGTACTGGAAACAACCTGTTAAATATATATTCTTATTGTTATCTGTAATTCTGCTTTGTAGGAGCCGATGTGTGGTGTGAATCAGATTCAGGCACTATCCTGTTTGATGCAGCAGCATCAGGAAACCCTGACATAATCTCCTTGCTCCTGGACCATGGAGCAGATCCCAACATACCTCTTTACAGTGGGCACCTGCCAATTCATCGTGTGGCCTACCATGGGCACATACTGTAAGGAATATTGATGTTACAACTTTTTCATGTTTGCAAATAAACGTTCAAACATTGTCAAATTCTTAAATGTCTCTTTGAAAGGGCACTACAGCGCTTCATCCCTGTGACTAGGCTGGAAGCAGTAAAGGAAAGTGGGATGAGTCCTCTCCATTCTGCAGCTGCTGGCGGCCATGCCAATTGTGTGGAAGTGCTGCTCAAAGCTGGCTATGATCCGAACTTCATGCTGCACCCAAGGGTGCGCCGCAACTATGACGATGAGCGCAGGTCTGCCCTCTTTTTTGCTGTGTCCAACAATGATCTTCAGTGCACCCGCTTGCTATTAGAGGCTGGGGCAATGGTGAACCAGGATCCCATCAATTGTCTGCAGGTGGCTCTTAGGCAGGGCAACTATGAACTGATCAACACATTGCTGAAGTCTGGGGCGAATGTAAACTACTACTCCCGTGTCAACACCACTCACTTTCCCTCAGCACTTCAGTATGCCTTGAAGGACGAGGTCATGCTGAGAATGATTCTTAACCATGGATATGATGTGAAGCGTTGCTTTGACTGTCCCTATGGTGACAGTTCCCATGACTACGCTCCTTGGACAACCTCTATCATCAAAGACATGGTGGTGAGGCAAAGCTTGTCTGAGAGAAAAATGGTGTGAAGAAATGAAAAGATATGAATGAACTTCACAGGGGAGCCAGTGGAGTAACATTTTATTTCCAGTATTCACTTTGATTGCCACATGCGTCTTTGTGTGTCTCTTTCTAGTTCTGTGAAGTGATAACGGTGTCCTGGCTTAAGCACTTATCAGCTCAGGTGGTGCGCATCATGCTCGACTACACAGACCATGTTTCCTTCTGCACCAAGCTTAAAGACACCTTAGTGGAGCAGAAACAGTGGCTGGAGATCTGTCACATTCAACGTAAGAACTGTCATGATCCCACTTAAAATATTTTTGACACAACAGCAAAAGTGAATTTGTATGCATCAACTGACTTAACCGACTTTATTTACACTCAGGAAATGCACGGAGCCTGAAACACCTGTGTCGGCTGCGGATAAGGGAGCATCTCAGTTGCCTGCGCCTGAGAGCCCCAGTTTTCATCAACTTCCTTCCTCTTCCTCCCAGGCTGAAAGATTACCTACGCTACAAGGAGTTTGATGTCTACAGCAGGGGCAGCATGGCTAACCTATAGTAAAAACATATTTATATTTGTCACAGACCCCAATGTGATAGAGGGACAAAGATGGTATCAGTCAGTATTTATTATATGTTTACCTCGATAATGTGAAACGTTCTTTAACGTTCTTCTTTATGCCTTGCATGTCATTATCATTTGTACAAGATTGTATGGCCTTTTTGATTGTTTCATGTAAAAGTTACAGTAATGCATTAAGGATTGGTTTAAAGATGAACTCTTATAGCAATTTTGAAATTTTGAAAAAATTGCAAATAATGTACAATTATTACAATTTCACACTCAGATTCTTACTTTAAATTTTAGATACGAATGCTCAGTTTTATAATGTACATACATAAAAGCGCAACAAAATATAAAAACAGCATGCAATCAAAACGTTACATCGAAAACATGTACATTTTCACATTTATATAGTCTTTTCTGTGAGGTGAAGAGTTGTCTCTTTGTCACAATCTGCTGGTAGAGTAAAGTATTACAAGAGTGGAGCTGCTCTGTAGGTTGTATCAACCTACACGGTTTTACAGTGTATGTGTGCTGTACATCAGTACTCATCTCCAAGCGTCATCAGTGTATGAGGAGAACCAATGGGAACAGGTGTAAAAATGAAAAATGATGCATATTGAGACAAAAATAAACGTTAAAATGTTGAGAAATTGTATCCAGTCGGGGCATTCATAGCTATTATGTATGCATACTTGGCTGCATTCTTCCTCTCGTTTTATTGTGTATTGTTTAATAATAGCATGTTTACACACACACACACACACACACACACACACACACACACACATCCCCTCAGCACATCAACTGTCACAGTGCATCGATCCGCCGCTGGGTGGCGCGGATTTTCTCGTATGTAAACATAGTGACGGCAGCGTTTTGCAGTGGTGGAGAAGAACGTGTACGTCATTTTCACAATGGCGGAGGCTGGGTGAGGAGGAGAATGTGTGTGTGAAGCGGCGCCGTAACCGTTAGTGCTACACTGCCCGTATTACGTGCACGGTGCCCGAAAATGGCCCTGAACCCCGACGCGGTGGGGAGAAGGAACGCAGAATGTACCGAGACGGATGATCACCAGCCCGAGGGTGGCGAACCCCCGAAGAATTCAGCCGCCACCTCGGCCACAGCCAACCAAAATGGCGATCAGCCTGGATGTGGAGATAGTGTAATGCCCGAACAAGAAGCCCCTGAGCGGCGGAGGAGTGTGCACACGGACGCCCGGAGCTTTAGCGGTTCTCCTTTGCCAGGCCAGAGACCGAATTTCCAAATCCCGAGGAAGACAAGAGAGCGGAAAGGTGGTGCCATGTCGCTGCAATTTTGAACAGAGCCAGTCCTGTCTTTCATAATTCTACAGCTACATGTTGCTAGCCTGCTAGCTAGCTGGATGTTCTCGGTAGTTTAACGAGAGTTTAACAACATGTTCACCGGCGTTCAAGGTCTAAATTGAGTCAGCATCATGCGGTTTGAGCACGCGGATTGTCTCGGCTGATGCAGCGTGGGTTGTTATAGCAGACATAACGTTGGCTTTGGTTGTCCGGCTCAGGTATCCCAAGTTATCCAGTGAGGAACAAGCAGCTAACGTTAACGGTCACAGTTCCTGTGAAGCTGCCTTGAAAGCAGCACTTTGAGGACTGCACATTTAAAAAGCCCACCTTGTTTGACTCCATCACCTTTTCTTGGGACCATAGTGTGATTGAATAATGCTGCTGTTGTCATGAGTGGGGTTGCAGCCATCACCTGACAACATGTGGGTGTCTCATTGACCTCAGTGAAGGGCATGGATTTGTGCATCCCACCCTTCTATTTACAATGTTTTCACAGTACCATGACACTTACAATGAAATCCAAGCAGGGCTGCCCACCCCTTGTCCGAGCTTGGTGTCACTCACAGCATCCCACTTACACATCACCTCAATACTCCTCAGAGCACAGTACTCCCCCATCATGCTTCAGAAAGGCAGCATGCACCCTTAGCAAAGTGTCAGATGGATAGATGTTGTGGTGCAAACCTTGCTGTGGAACATCATTTATTTGCATATATGCAAAGTTTAGCTCAAGTTTCTAGACGTCACACTCTGAGCCTCCTATAAGCAGCAGTGCTTGCTGTGTTTGGCCAACTTTTCCCTCAGCAAGTTGCCTATGTAAAGTATAAAATATTGCCCAAGCTGGAAGCCTAACAACTGTGAGACGGACTTGGCTGTGTGTGCACTCCACTGGCATGTCTCCAGCTTTCATTTCGCCTCACATGAGGGATGTTTACTATTTTCTGCCCCTCAGCTTGAGGCTGATAATGCTCAACTCAGGCTGCTTTTAGTCAGCTAGTTGTGGTTTCACTTCCTTGCATGTGTGTTTTGATTGAAGTCATAGATGTACTGAGAATACAGAGAGATGCAGTCACCCGTGCAAGTGTCTGTTGATGTAAGGGACTCATGGAGTCATAGCTATTCTCTGTGGTGGGTGTTTGTCCAATCCTAATACTTGCCAAAGCACATTTAAATAACCCGTTGAACCTTCAGCATAGGTTACTTGTTCATTTCAACCCCTGTATGCTGTGCTAAACATACATCAAGAACAGTTGCCAGCAAGCACCCATATATTATATCGCTTTATCCTGTGTCTTATGTCTTATTTACAATAACATGTGACCTGTATGCTTAGCTGAAATTTAAGCTCTGCTCCTGTAGGAAAGAAACACATGTTTTAGATTTGATATATTAATTCTTATTACCCTAAAAATGAGAGAACAGGATGACAATCAGTTTGGTGATCTTGTTGTTTCTTGTAGTTTGATTTAAAGTTTTGCTATTTTATGTACCTATCCTCCTCTGCACATGCACACAGGCCCACGCTTGCACATGCTAAATGCTAATCCACTGATTCACTTCTGTGTGCACAGGCTTGTACAACTTTCTGCTCCCTGACAGCCGGGAGTTTGAGGACCTTGTGAAGATCATCACCTCCTTTTATTTAAACTCTTCATCGCGAGGAACCTTCTCCTACTGTAAGGCCAGGCTCATACAAAATGAGCTGCTGGAGAAAGAGGTCAGTCAGAGTCTACAGAGTTGCACATCCTACCTGTGCCATGTATGCAAGAGTTTGTGACATTCTGAATGCTGTGTTTCATTCACCATCTGCTCCCTTTCAGTTTATTGAGAAGCGGAGAGAGATGAAGCAAGAGGGGAGAACGGAACAAGAGCTGGCTGAGTCATACTGCTTCCTTTATCCAGACAAATCCAAGGTATTGATGATGGATGAGTTCTAAAGCATGATGAAGTTTGTTTCTTTTCACGTCATCCTGAACTAAGTATGGTCTCACTCTCATTTGTCTAGCTCCAGTGGATCTGCGAGAAGGGTCTGTCGGTAGGACACTCCAGGATAACAACACTAGGAAATCCTTCAGTGGGTAAGTCAGTATCATGCATGTTGTAACTTAAAAATAAAAACTGTATTGTTGTTGATTGAATGATGGGTTTTGGATTACTGCTGTCACGATAATGTTGTGAGTTAATTTATATTCTGACCTGATGATACGATACGACCAGAAGACCGTTATTGCATGTCTTGTCAACAGCTGGCTATGGCTCTGATGTCTGCAGCAATATGTCATCTGACATGCTCTACACAACACAGTACCCACTCAGTGGATGAACGTTTGGCCTTGACATGATTGCTGTGGATTGTTTTGAGTGTAAATGCATTACTTTCTAAATGTGTATTGTGCTACTTTTCATCATGATCTCTGACTCGGCTGTTTTGTCGTTGTAGGTGTTTATCTATCCAAATATTCTGATTTGTTACAAATCAATCCTTTTGAAGTGGGCTCCTCTGGAGACATGATCATTTTTAAAGTTATGAGGGTATGGCTGCACTTCTATTTTCATTTTGTCATGTTGACAGATTCCTAACTCTTGTGGGACTTTACACTCACTAGTGTGTTTTGTTTCTCAGGGCCGAATAAAGCACATCCATGAGAACATGCCGAAGAACGCTATAGAACCTACACCCAAGTTTGACTGTCACTTGTCCAAAAGTGCCAATAGGGTTACATCTCTGCTGTCTTATAGGGCTTTTGAGCTCACGCAGGTAAACATGAGTTTTTGCTTTATCCAGTTGTTCATTTATTGTATGCATTGTGTTACCACAGCAATTTTTAAGTTTCTTAGTTTTCATGAGTCTTTGTTGTTTTTCTTTTTAGCAATATTTTTTTGAGTTTGCGTTCGATGAGATCAAGGCACGTCCCAGGCACGTCTGCCCCTACGCTGTGGTTTCCTTCAAGTACAAAGGCAAGGAGGCAGCAGCAGCTCCTATGACTGCACACAGGTACATATTCCTGCAGGAAATGATGCACCTCAGAAGGTCTTTTCAGGCGGTTGTTGGGGTTTGCAAGACATACATAACATCTCTTTTGCGTTTGAAAACAAGGTTTTTTCTCTTTTCTTGGCAGATTTAACACTGTTTCCCCCGAAGGAAGTCGAGGTAAAACATTTTTCTATTTTACATATTTGATAAGTTTGTAATGAAACAAATAAGTCTGTGTTGTCTTGAATTAGTGTCATGTATAAAGGCCATTTCACACCATGACTGTAAAACTACTTCTTTAACTAACTACCTAAGATGTAACTTCAGCACTTTGATTGACATTCTCAGTGTTCCACCCTAAATATCCAAATTAGATTCAACAACCAGTGCAAACATGTCTGCGTTTTAAATAATGTGCCCTTTAAGTGAAAAACCAGCAGTTATGAAAAATATTAGCCTAAGCCCTGGTTTATAGCCGTGTCCTTTCTGACCTTTGACCCGTGTTCTTGGTGCTGTTGCAGGGAAGAGCTGCTACACTGTGTGGAGCGGTCCACTAGTGAACAAGGGCGAGGAGTTATTCCCAGTCTGTTTACGATCCTCCTCGCGCCCCTATCTTCCTTTCAAACTGTGAGTAAACCTTTAACCTCTCAGATAATTGATTGATATCTCAAGGAAAACATCTGCAGTGCTGCTAGAATTTCCGCTGTCAATCATTAAAAATACTTTTTGCCACAAAAGATTTGTATGTGCTGAACATACAAATCTTGAGGCAGTGAGCTGAACAAAGCACTTATCTTTTTGGGTGAGGGGAGGAAGATAGAATTCACTTGTACCATAGTTTTGTTTTGTTTTTTTCTGGAATTTGTTATAATTTGCTCTTTGATAAATCTCTGTGTGCCTTGTTGCAGGCCTGAGAAGCTGGAGGTAAATCGAGGCATGCAGCTGGACCAGGTGAAACGAAAGATTCCCTCTGTGCTCTTTTCCTGGGACACCTACAGCGCATCACGTGAAGGTCAGTCTGGACCCCACATGTGTATATAACTCATAATTAAATGATAAAAAAATGCCCTGGGGATGCAGGTGGTAATGTATTGCATGAAATCCAATTTGTAAAGCTTTTCTAAATGCTTATACTGCATCATATATTACAAAAACCACTCCCTCACTAAATCCATTGAATTTATAAACAAAGTGGTTGAATTTAGTTTTCCAGATAAGACCGAATACAGAAACTGCATAGACGAGTTATGGGTCTGCGTTGTATTTGCTTTTCTTTGTCCGCAGTGATAAAGTGTGGGATGTCCTGCAGCCTGTTTGAGGTGGTGGATGGAAAAGGCAAACCGACCAGCGGCAGCTTGGCAGCTCTGATAAACAAACTGGAGAGGGACAGGATGGTGAGTCAAACTGTAGCTGTTACCTACCAGGTTCTCACGCTTGAAAATCCCCAAAAGATACAGAATCAGCTCACTAACTCACAGTATGTCAGAAAAAATGTGCAGAATTGAATTTGAAGAATTAAAAGGAAAGGTTATCACACTACGCCTTAGTTTCATAAACAGTTGTTTTACTCTTGAACAAGGAAAGGGTGGAGGGAAAACATCTGTCAAACTGTTTTTGTTTTATTTTTTTTAATAATCAAATACAATAAACCTGTCAATGTAGTACCAGTGTACACAAGGGATAAGTGCAAACCTGTCCAGCAGCGGACTGGTGTTATGATTGTGCACGTTATTTGATATGACACCCTGGTGTTTCTGACTGCGGTGTCTACTCTCCTTATTCAGGTACTCGTGAAGTCCTTGTTTGACAGGGGCTTTCTCTTCCTGCTCACCTCAGCTCAGATGGTTGAGTCCAAAGGTGCCAAAAAGCTTTTTACTCTCCTCTCATAATTCACTGTTGTGTCAGTTGAACACCTACTTGTTCCCTTGGGTGAGGGTTCAGCTTTAAAAAAAAAAAAGTTGCTGTTTGTTTTGTAGAGCGGCGGGGGCGGGTGGAGAAGAACCTGCAAGCATTATTCATCTTTCAGGAGTCAAGGATGGTTGTCAAGTATTGTAAGTATTATTCACCATCCATCCATCTCTTTTTCTGACTGCATTCCAGTGCCCGCATCTGCATAAAGCACACAACTAGAATGTTTTATTTGCAAACAGGGAATGTTTGGATATGACAAAGATCTTTCTAAATTCTACCTACACTTTAAAAAAGTAGTAAATCAAAAATAGAGTTGAGACGGTTTCAGGTTATAATCATGATTCCTGTTTTGGCTGTTATTAAGCTTCTATCTCTAAAGACTTTGATAGTGCGGATAGACATCTTTTATATGACACCTACATATGTTTTCTCTTTTGTAGCATCAAAACTGTTCGAGCCAGAGTCGCTGACAGTGGAGCCCCAGCCTGTTGTCCTGTCCTCCTTGGAACCCTTTGTTCCTGCTCTGCACTACGCTTTGTTCAAGTTGCGACCCAACCCAGGCAAGGACCTGAGCTCTGGGGTGGAACGTCAGGCCACCGATTACCTAACTCGCATGGATTCAGGCACGGTGCGGCCATTCATTCTGCCTGACTACAAAAACAATGTGGACGATAGGACCAACATGCTCTCAGTGCCCCGGCCCAAATTTAACATGGATTCTGTGCTGCGTTCTTACGTCCACAACCCTGCCAATTACATTTTACCTCTGAACAAGGCCAAGGACATAATTGAAAGGATACGTAACCCAGTACCCATACCTACACCTGCTCCGGCCCCAGTGGAATATAGCCCCGTTTCTGACTGGGGCGGCTCGGACAGGGGCTCAGACAGGACGGAGAGACCACAAGAAAGGCTACCCCAGGAGAGGCCTCCTCTAGAGAGGCCAGCACAGGAGAAGCCACCCACAGACAGCAGCAGACGGAGGCCGGGGTTGGCCCATTCTAACGGGGCGCAATTGCAGCACAAGTCCCACACTGACTCACAGCCACAGCCCCCTCAGAGGTTGCGGCTGTCTCAGAATGAGTATGATAAAGACAAGATGAAACAGTTACTTAAGCTGATCCAGCTCCATAAAAAAGCACTAGTGAAGGATCCTGTGAAGGAAAGGGGAGAGGACGGGGCTTGGGATGCAAACAATCTAAAGCGAAAGTTTGAGGGAGATGAGAGGGGGGCCGTGAACAAACACCAACGCACAGATCCGCTGCGCAATGGGGAACCCAGCAGAGGTAAAGAGGACTGCAGCTGTCTGTGTTGCTTGAGATAAATGTGCTATCTATCTATACATCTATACATCTATCCATCTATCCATCTATCTATCTATCTATCTATCTATCTATCTATCTATCTATCTATCCATCCATCCATCCATCCATCCATCCATCCATCCATCCATCGTGACCCATCAGTGCTATATCTACCAGCAGCGAATATATGCACTTACATCAGAATGCAATTGTGTCATGATTGTTTCCATTGTTAAACCTTCTCATGTCAGTATGCACACATTTTTGTTGCTATCCCAGATAACTGTTCATATTTCTGTGCGCAGTGCAATGATTGCTCTCATATTTTGTTGATTGTCTTATTTTCAAACTCTATAGCACTTCTCACTTGAACTAAGATCAGTATGAAATTGAAATCATATTTGAGCTCAACCTCAGAAATTGCAGTCCTACATATTCTTCCTGTGCACTACACATAAAATCTAAATTTTGACAGAGCCCTGGGTATTCTCCTGTGCTCATATATAAAAATTTAGCAAATGTGTCCAATTAATTGCGACCGTTGTGATAGGACCTAAAGCTGATGAGATTGGAGACGAGGGTGGACACAACGACAATCTGACGGCAGTGATGGAAAGCATGGGCATCTACGACACTGACCTGAGGGCTCGCGGCAACGCCAACGCTTCAGCCGTCAACGAGACCCAGCGCCTTCTGAAAATCCTCCTGGCTACTCTCAACAAAGCCGTGGCTCAGGGGTCAATGTCTGTGCATTCAAACCACGGCGAACCATCGACAGGTTCGGGAAGGGTGGAACCTGCCTTGTCTGACCCAGATCTCATCAAAGAAAATGAACCAGCATCACAAACTAATTACGCAGAGGTGATGTGTAATCAGCTAATTGTAGGGCTGTTTGTAATGTTTTACTTGCATTAAATGTCTTTGCAAATCTAAAAATAAGTCCTGTTTTTCTCTGTTTAGGAGGACATGGACTGTAGCCCTGGTAGTCCACTCAGTGCAGGCTCACCACAGGAGCAAGCTCACAGATTAGACAACCCCACCTGGGTCAACCCTGCCAGTGAAGGTATCTCAAAGCAGGCAGACACACACACACAGATCTCTCCCTAGAAGGCATATTCAGATCTGGGCAATCAAAGTTTCCTGTCTGTTTTCTTACAGACAAAGCACAGCCTTTTCCTGAGCCAAAGCCCGAGCCGGAGCCCGAGCCAGTGGCGGAGGCCGTTACAGCGACAGACAGCCATCCAGAGCCGAAAACGCCCGCAACCGTGGAAGACAGAAAGGCGACTGTACCACCCACGTTACCAGTCGTAGATGAGGTTCCCTTCAGGCCCTCCATCAGCCTGGACACTATACTTAACCAGGAAATTCACAGTCTTACCTCTGACATTAAAAACATCATGCAGACTCACCACATCTGCTATACATCGCAGCTACCCCCGCGGTTGCCTCCACGCCACTGCTGGCTGCCTAACAGCTGTTTCTCGGACTTTGTTGTACCCTACGTCTCTCCTGTCCCTATTCTTGGGCATGTCAAAGCACTGTGTGAGAAGATGGACAAGTTGATCCCATCCCCACCTGCTCCCTCCAAGGTCACTTCACCCGCTCCCCCGGTGACAACATCTAATCTTACAACACCACCCCCCACTCCCATCCAGACTTCCAAAAGTAAAGTAGAGCCCTCCCTGTCGAAGAGCAACCCCTCCTCTCAAAGTGGTAAAATGCTTGCTGTGAAAGAGACAGCATCCACTAAGGCTAAAACAGAAGCACTGTCAGCAGAGTTGGGTGGAGAGATCTATTCTCCCTCTCAAGTCACACCAGACTCTCCAGAGTCCAACTCCCAAAACCCAGGCCGTGCCTCTGGGAGTGGTTCTGGCCTGCTCGCTGGCAGCCTCATTGGGCAGCTGAAGCCTGAGGTTTTCAGCAGCCTGGTGGAGATTTTTAAGGATGTCACCAAGAATACAGTCAAATTCTACATCTACTCTGGGGACGAGGGGGAGGAGAGCACCGTTTGCAAGGAGATAAAGGTACAACACACGGTTCCAATGAGGTCTTGAAAGAAGGGCAGTGACAGTCAGTCACAGTCTTTTAGGCAATAAAGTGCCAGATAATTGTGAAGAATGCTCATCACAAGCTTCTTTGCAGGCCTCTCCAGCTCGCTTGTTTTGTCCATTCAAAAGTCAAAGCTCAGAATGTTCAGTGTCTTTAAGAAGATTGAACTAGTGATTTTATTTAATAACCTACATAAACTTGAACTGGATTAACAAAGTGACAATTTTCAGTGAATGATTAAACAGTGCTTATTATTACTTCTGATCTAAATAGTTGCACATACCTTTTTTCACATTCTTTATAGTCAACTTAATTTAAATCAAATTTTTTTAATTAGGCTAAAGAGCCTCCACAGCTTTCTGCAGTGGTACATCATCCGGGTGTACACAAATGCAAATACAGATCTGCTGTGGGAATGTGAAAGGCTACACTAGCTCCTCTTTGTCACTATGTGTTCCATGTCTCAGTACTCAGCTCTTTCTGTACCTGTCAGTCAGGCAGTCGGTACTTGTTCATCTGTCTGTCTCTAACAATTACGTCTCTCCTGTCTGTCACAAAGGAGTACTTGAAAAGTCTTGGCAACAGTGAGTGCAGCCCACAGACGTTTCTAGAAAACAGCAGTAGTTTAGACAAGCTCCTCATCATCATTCAGAACGAGGACATCGCTGCACATGTGCACAAGGTATGACCATCTCCTCTTACCCTTTTCGTCTAAGCTGTGGCCTCAACAACTTGAAGTTCAGATGACTCTCTTGAATTTTTCACATCTGTTGCTATCTATTGAGACCAAAGTTTGAATACAAAAAGTCATAGAAGAACTCCATTTGTAAAAAATCTCATCTTTTCACCCGGTAGATCCCGGCTCTGGTGTCTTTGAAGAAGTTGCCTTCAGTGAACTTTGCTGGAGTTGACACTCTGGACGATGTGAAGAACCACACTTATAATGAGCTGTTTGTGTCTGGAGGCTTCATTGTGTCTGACGAGTTCGTGCTCAACCCTGACCTTATCACGCAGGGTAAGTTTTACTCTTTTGTGAGAGCTGTGCAGGTTGATGGAAATATCAGTCTGACCATATTTGACACTGAGCTTGTGCTGCTTGTTTTGTTCAGATCGTTTGCAGGGGCTGTTGAAGTTCCTGGAGGAGCAGAGCACCCCTGAACACCCCTGGCAGTGGAAGGTACACTGCAAGTCCCAGAAGAAGCTTAAAGAACTGGGGAGGTCAGTATCTTAGCAGAATAATGATCAAATTAAAATGACCTTTAGCATCTTGACTTGTGAGCTGTGAATAAATATTGCTAAACTGTATGGATCTACCTTTTCTGCTCTGTTAAAGGTTAAACACCAATGCAATGGGGCTGCTGAACCTTCTCACAGCCTATCAGAAGAAGCACTTAGTGGAGTTTCTCCCTTATCATGAGTGCGATACCCAATCTCGTCAGGCTCCAGATCTAGAATGCCTAATCAAGCTCCAAGCTCAGCACACGCAACAGCGGCACCTTATCTTCCTCACAGGTATCGTCATTTTTTTCTTATGAGACAAGCAAAAAAAACCATAACTTTGTGTCTTTATATGTGTTGACGTGTTGTGTGAGATGTAGTTTCTTCTATGCCCTCTAGCTAAAAATACATATACATGAGTTGAATATGGAGGTATTGTTTTGACTATTGTCCTTGACTCATTTAAAACTTTAATTGAATGTGTTTTTGC
Source organism: Datnioides undecimradiatus (assembly GCA_008933995.1). NCBI lineage: Eukaryota > Metazoa > Chordata > Actinopteri > Lobotiformes > Datnioididae > Datnioides > Datnioides undecimradiatus. The sequence continues at coordinate 8,509,557 of WARS01000026.1, forward strand.
AGAGAGGCCATTTGAGATGTTCCTACAGTACTCCAGAAATGGAATAGTGATTGGGAGCATCGATGATGTCATGAGCGGTTTCCACAGTCTGATTGGCTCCATCAATCAGAATGAGCTTCCGACGCCCCCCTCTACTGGTGGGTACCACCAACAGCAGGAGTAAACACCAAAACACTTGGAAATTCATTTCTTCGTACAGTTGCTTCGCTAGATTGTCTTTTGTTCCTTACAGTTATCTTACAGGTTTAAGACATCTGTGCTACGCAGCAGTGTCTAATGCTGTTAATGCATCTGTAACACATTTGTTTGATAATATCTTCCTTTCCACTTTTCCATTTCTCTCCCCCTGCCCTCTCCTGCTCTCCCAGTAGTGAATGATGAGTGTGTAGAAGAGGAGGACATGTCATTAGACTCAGATGATGGTGAGCCACTCACCATATCGGATCCCTCAGAGCAGACCCAGGAAGTTGTGAAGAGGAAGCCTTCACAGCCGCCTCTTCCAGATACGGAGGAGTTTCGTCCTCCGCTCCCAGACCAGCAGGTCACCCCTGAGAGGACTCCAACGCTGTCTGACTACAACGCTCTCAAAACAGCCATCTCTCAGTTCAAAGCCTCCAACCAGATGGGGATAGGCTCTTCAGACATTGGCAGCTTGTCGCCAGGAGGTTTTCCTGTCAATCCGCACCAAAGCTTCCTGTGTCCTTCAGCCTCGTGGTCATCCTACACTGGCTCTTCTAGCTATGCGGCCTCCCCAGCCTATCCTGCCTCTCCTTGCAGCAGCACCCACGAACAGGAATACCGCCCTCCAGCCTCAGCCTCGGTTCCAACCCCACCTGTCGTCGCCACACCAGGACCACTTGCCAACCTGGCTTCCCTCCCCATGGAGGTCAAACCTCCCCCTCCACCTCACCTAATGATGCTGGGTCACACGTATGGCTCGGACACTGGAGGAGCCAGTGTGGCTGGGAGCTCTCCACACACCACCTCCCTCCCGTACACAGACCACAATGACTCAGCCCAGCCAGGTTACATGGCTGGCATTCCTAAAAATGCTAGTGGGACGCCCATGCAGCATGACAGGACACTAAGTGGACCTGGGGAGGGCGTATGGCGGACAGTTGGGACCACTAATTGTGAGACTGCTAGCAGCCAAGGTGTGGTCACATCTGGCCCAGTGGACCCAAGTGGACTCCCTAAGACTGGGGAGACCCTCGGAGGCAGCATCCCTGGCAGTCAGGGGGGCAGCACTCAGGTGAATTGCGCTGACAACCTCGGAGCTACTGTGGGCATTCCCACAGTGGCCAACAGGGGGGGCTCAGTAGTCAGACCTAAACTGCCTCCACATCCAATGTGCGGTGTGGGCTATGGTAGTATAGGTGGCATCCCTGGACATATGGACCATGGGCCTATGCGTGGTGGCATGGGTCCTGGTTCTTTAGGTAGTTATCGAGGGAGAGGGGTCCCACCAGCAGGACTATGGCCTCGGCCAGGACGAGGACATGATCGGGGGGGAGGGACTGGCGGAGGACCCTGCTCTTGGGGTTACCCATCAGGCAGGGGTGGAGCACAGGATTACTACTCGGACTACTCATACTCTCACAGTTATGCCCCTGAATAGACAATCAACATGATCAAAAGGGGCAACACATATGCCATACTCCAGAGACTATTAGAGCTGGCTGAATGTATATATTTCCTTGTCAAACACTTTGATTTAAATGAGTAAATAAAGATCCTGGTTTTCTACATTAATAAAAATTGATACAGGCAGTGCCGAGTGTCCTACTGTCGTGTAAACTGTATGTACACTCTTTCCATGTGAGCTATTTGAGACCTTGTTCAAACCACTATATTTATAATTGCCAGCAAATGTTAATGGCCTTCCAGCTTCTCGGAATTTATCATGTTCTTTCTGTTTGTCTGGTTTTGAAATGGTTTGTGAACAAGGGGAAAGGCTGATATTTTTTTAAGGAAAAAAAAATAGTGAATGATATTTCACTTTTGCTGTTGGTTTTCTTTTTTATTTTACATATTTGGTTGTTCTAAATTCTATTAAAATAAAACATTTCAATTCTTGTTTGTGTGACCATTTTGATGATGTGTCAAGCAAACTATTAAAAAATATAAACCACAGCTTTTACTGTCAACAGCCCTATTTGTTCAGCTACCTACAGCATGTATGTGCAGTATGGATAATTTAACCTAAATGAAGTGCATAATACGGAAAAAGTAAATTTGGGAAATGATCGTATTCTCATATGAATCAACATGTCATATTCTATGAGAAAGCCGAGGGATGCTGGTGTCCAACTATTAAAGCAAGCCCGTGAGGGGGAAAAACACACTTTTTGACCATGACAGAAGGGCACTGCGGTAGAAATCAGTTAAATCTATTTTCTCCAGCAGGGTAAGCAGTGTGTGTGTGGTGCAGCTTGGAGGAAATGTAGCACTTAAAATCTGTCTGAGGCTCCATGCTGAGTGCCACTGGCCCTTCAACTCTACCACCGCTGAAAGGATCATTAGGAGGGTTGACATCCTCTCCTCTCTGTGTGGGTTTCATTGTATTGTTTCATTAACTTGGTGCAGTATCTGGTGCAGTGAAACACCAGAGGGCGCCGTTTCTCCTCTCAAAGCGGGAAATAGGGTAACGCTTTATCTCCAGAGCCTCCACTCCAGTTGTGCAATACGTGTGCCATGATTACTTTGGTAACTCTGAGGATGGAAAAAAAAATCCCATTAAATCAATTGCTCCTAAGACCCATCACACAAACATTGAGCGGAGTATTTTTTTTTCAAGGCACACTACTACACACCAGCCGCACAATTACATTTAAACCTGAAATACCAAACACAAATGCAGTCTTGAGCCTCTGAGTCGAAGGTAAATATACAAAATAAATAACAAATATACAATTATAAATATGACTATTTATTTATATTCTTTGTGTATTTGGTTATTATTTGTTATCAGTGACCCTGGAACCCCGAAAGGGATAAAGCAGTTACAGAAAATGAATGGATGGATGGATGATATCAATTAATAAATAACATTACTACTCAGTATAAGAAATGACAGGAGCACCACTAAAAATAAACCTGTATTAACTGAAATTATGTATCTATTTTTTTGTCTTGGGGAACAGTGAAAAGCTGTGAGTTAACACTTACATTGGTATGACCTGTTTGTATATAACTCTGTTTTCTTCTGCACCAATTCCTCAGGGAAATTTGTGTCTGCTCAGCAGCCGAAGCTAAGTACTCCACAGTGTTCAACAGCTAACTGACCACAAGCTATCTAGCTGTTTCCAGGGCAGGTAGCTTGCAGTGAGGTTTATCAGAGCTTTTTTTTTTTTTTTTTTTACACTGAAAACAGTAGCCCAGCTGGAGGCTGATGAGAACAGAGTTTGAAATGCAAAATGTGTGCTAAGTTATTGCCATCACATGAAAATAAAGAATTAATGTGCTGAAAAGGCCTTGATGCGCTGTAGAGCTGCAGTAAACCAAAGCACTGGCTGAGTATTCATGGCCTCATCATGCTTAGAAGGGCACACCAGATTTGTTTGATGGGTCAGTCCCCTCAGTTGGGAACCACTGGACTTAAAGTGAAGTAGTTTAACGTAGACACGCCTCCACCAACTGCTAAAGGAAAATGATGCTTATGCAATGATGCATCTGTATTAAAAAGCTGATACTGTTTTAAGCAATATTATTCAAGTCACAGGAGCTTTCTTCTATAGAACCAGCACTGTTACTTTTGGTACTGTAAGTACATTTTGCTGATACTAATTCTACACTTGAAGCGATTTTAAGAAGTCATTAAGATTTCCAATGCCATTAGTTGCATTGCATTTTTGACCTGATGGTGTCACTAGAGTGCAGTTAGGGGATCAACAAAGTTTTTACAACTCATTCTGAGGGAGAACATGAAAGCTTGTGCCAAACATCATGACAATCCTTCTTGAAGTTGTTGATTCATTTCCCTCAAAACCACAAGTGTGAACCTCACGGTGGTGCTAGAGGAAAAGTCAAGGGATCAACAAAGTCAGGAGTATTCATAGCCAAGGAATGATGAATTGCTTTACCAATGCATCCAGTAGTTGTCAGGATATTTTAATAAAAGTCATAAATGTCAACCTGTTGGCAACGCTGGAGGGAAGGTCAGGGCATCAGTTAGTAAGAGAGTAAGTTTGATCCTCTGGGGACCATGAATGACTGCACAAAATGTCATGGCAATTCATCCAATAGTTTCAGTTGGGACCAAAGTGGCGGATGGATGACATTACCTCCCCAGACCCATGTCGCCGGTAGGTCAAAATAGTACCATAAAGTGCATTATTGTGAATCACTGACACTATAAGACATTATAGATAGGGTATCTCTATTGTCTCTCACAGTAAAGGATTTTTTCACTGGAAATAATAAAGCCATATTTCATCAGAGTTCATTGTTGTCTTTTAGTGGTCAAGTGTGACAGATAATAACAAGGGAAGCACCATTACCACATGATACAATAAAGCTGGTAGGAGAAATGACTCTAGCAGAACACAGAGGAGGAATAAAAAGACAAGAGGATGTTGTAGAAAAGTGGTCATGAGCGACAATATAATACTTAGAATACCTTGAGTCATGGTGGTTGTCGAATCTTTTAATACCCAGTTGAATTCTGCAGAGCAGCAACACAGATTATGCCTCTAACATGCTAAATAGACTTAAGTAACGGTTTATCACTGCATATGTGTTAGTAGAGAAAATGTAATGGATCTATACGTTTGGATCTATACGTTTGATTAATGAGGCGTTCGTGTGCAATGTGTCCCACAGTGATCTGACTGAGATCCTGCATCCCGTTTCATGTTTCATCCTGTTTGATGTGTTGGATGTCCAGCTGCTTCGAGAACACAGAACATGGCCTGCGCTCATATTCAGTGCAGAGGTATGATAAACAGCCTGTTGTCTGGTGTGTGGCAGTCCACATTTATTTTAGTCTTTTTTGGGAAGCATCCAGCGAAAAGGAAAAAAAAAAAAAAAGGTCTGCGGTATAGTATAACTGGTTGGTGGACTGTCCTGAAACGAATGCTGCGTGCGTGTTTCTCGAGCACATATTCCAAGTAAAGTGTCCAATTAGAATGAAATAAGGGTTTTTGTCTGTTTGGTGACATTGGGCCTCAACTGAGCCCGTGTATGTGGGCGTTGCGGCGTCTGAAAGATGTGTATGTATCTGCCACAGCTGGATGCCTCCACTCCAGCCTGATGACTGTTTTGACAGTTCAGTAATAGCCCCCGTTGACAGTCAAGGCAGCCCTCCACTAGTGAAAGCAATTCAACTTGTGCTATTCAGAGTAAAACTCCCCTTTCACAGTAATTAGATTCTTGAATAAGATGATTTCGAATCCCTTGGAGCTCTGCTGAACTAGGGAAAACAATTAATCTGGAAAGGGGAAGTGCATGCTTTAATTGAAGCCTGATGGAGTGTTTTGCTTTGGAGAAGGGCATCTTTTAAAGCATCAAGGGGTCCTTCCTTTACATCTGGGTAATTTGTTAGAGCTGCTCAGAATAATTCGCGCAGAGACTGAGCCATGCTGTTCTACACCTTTCTATGCAGCCAGGAAATTCTCTTGTCATTTAAAAGTGTAATTATTTGTTTTTTTCTCTCATGAACCTATGAAACGGGGAATAGTGCAGTGGTCCTGATTTCTGCAAACTAAATCTGTCTGTTTTATTATATTCTCATGTTTCAAATGTGCAGGGATATGTGTGACAACTTACAAATTACTATTTATGGATAGAGTGCTTTTTATACCTTGTTTTTTTTTTTTTCAAAATGCACTGCTGAGGCCTTCCATTACTGGTAAAGTACTTGCTGTCACAAGGTTAAAATAAATGTTGGACACCAAATGGTATTGGGAAACTAACTTTCTCTGACACGCAGCCCACACTGAGGTTGATTCCCTAAATCAGCAGTGTGCTTACATAACCGGGGTCACCTGTGGACTCTCTGTGAAATAGAAAAGCCCTTAATAAAATGCTCACATCATGTCCTCTATGTTTTAACCTGTCTCCTAATTATATCAGAAACAATAAATCCCAACCCATCTGTGTGTGCTGTGTCAGAGAGCGGAACCAGATTAGAGGGATTTAAAAACATTAAAATTGACAAAGCACCTGGTTTTTATCCTCGCAGTAATCTCCTAAAACCTAACCCCAGCTCATCACACCATGTAATGTCTCTTGTACACTGTCACTGAAAAACAACGGGTCACGACAGCCTCCGATACAAGATGTTACATCACACCGGCATATAGTGGTGTGTTATGTAATCTTTGTTTGGGAATTTGAATATTGCTTACCATTGTGAAAACATTCAAAAAATTTGCTTAATATAACAAGTCAGTAGCAGCGGGATTAAACAGAGCAGGGCATCACAATACAGTGCTCTCTTAGTCTGAGAGATTTTTGCTTAATCCCTGAGAGTTTAATAGTGATGAAACTCCATTGCTGTCAAAGAGCTAGTCTGTCCCAGTTTCATGCACGGCTGCCCATTTGATTTTAGATTTCCACCTTTTTTTGTCTGTGAATTGACATTCAACTTGCACAACAATATTGTTCTCCTCGGGCTTGAAAGGAGTCAAGTTTTAATTAAGGATTTAGAAATAATCAAAGGCCCCTCCTCCTAGCGATATGCTCTCCTTTTGTGAGATGTGCGGTTACTGACAACTTCTCTTTGACATTATATAAAGGATTACATCTAATCCTATTCAATCTCGATACAATCCTTAGTCCCACCCAGTGTTTGCATTAAGATTAAGCTACAATCTCAAAACATTATGGATGCATGGACTTAAAGAAATTGATTTGTTGCTTTTGAGGCTACTGTTCATCTCATCGGGTTTTAAACATCCCTTCATCCCCGACCACCCATATGCTCTCTTTGGTCTTTCATGTCATTGACTTAATGCTGCATACACTTGTGTTCTTTCATGGCAGTGCACGCAAGTCCTTCTTCAGCATCTTCTTTCATCTGCGGTGTTGCAGTGTGTAATTCTGTCATTCGAGGCATGTTACACTGAATTAAAAAAAAAACAAAACAAAGCCATACAAAATAATGCCCCCTTCGGGGTTTGCGTCAGAGCTGCTTGAAGTATTTGTCACTTCAGTTCAAATTTTGTGGTTGTGTTTGTTCCGCAGTGTTCAAAGTGGTCTGCTGTGTTTGATCAAAGAGATGCTGTCTTTGAAGAGCGGTCCAATTGCTGTTTGTTTTTGGTTTGTTGACACTCCTGATTTCTGTACTTCACTATTTGCCAGATAAGCAGAGCACAGATAGAGAGTCATTGTTTTTTTGCTGCCAGATTAATGCAACAGGTTTATGTGAGATATGTATATGTATGATGGATCACTGCAGGATGCACCTCTGTTTTCTGCTAGATAAGAGTTTTAAATGTTTGCTGAAAGCTACGGCTATGTCTGCACAAAAAACATTCACCGCTTTTCTTACTGCATCTTAATTCCCCTTTCTGATATGATAGTTGTGCTAGAATTGCCTCCTAAACCAAAACTATATCAGCAGGGCAGCCCACTGATCGAAATGGACTGCATCTTTCATTAGGGACACAGGGAAAAGAACTTCTTTCAGGAGCTCGATCGAGTTTTGGGTTGCTCTGTGTTTAAAGGTACATATTTTAAAAGATATAAGCTTTATATTTGAAGTTATCTTCAGCTGGAGCAGTGCTAGTGCGTGCATCTGCCCTACTAAATATGGAGAACCTCACCTCAACGAGGATACACAGGCTGAACTCACTTCCTGCAGTCCATTACAGTCATAAACCTGCAGCGTTTTTCTGGGGCTTTTAATCCTTGTTAAACACTTTCTGTGAAAAGTGAGCCAGATTTATTCTCTGATCCCCCGAGAATTATTCCCCCCCAGTGCCGTACACAGAGAAGTTATTAGCTGATTTTTTGGGCCGATAATGGCTCTACTGTGATTTAGCAATGTCAGTATACTGAGGATAATAAACCAAAGTTGAAACTTTCATTTCGACCGGGCCAGATGACAGAGAAGAGCAGAATTGGAACAGGAGATATTGCATTTTTTGTCCAGGAGGCCTTTAACTGCAGCTGGCAGTCTGGAAAGAGACATGATGTTCTTTTTTTCCTTTTACAACGTCAACACTCACATCTGATTGCATCTCACAGCTAATTCCTGAGTAAGGAGTTTTGCTTTGTTCCGAGGTACTTTTGTTCCCACCTCAATAAATGAAAAGAAAGAAACATGTTCAGCATCAACTTTCAGGTGTCCACTCTGTTCCTTCTTCACTTATCATCGGCTCCATGAACGCTACATGCCTGTTAGCTTGGATTTTATGCTGGTCTCTCGTGGAGGTGGAGAAAACGGAAGTGAGAGTGCTGGGGTCATAGGTCGCAATGGGGATGACTGGTGGTTTGGGCTGTTTACAGCAGCTGCAGCGACATGGAGTCATGTAGAGGTAGATGAGGATGAAGACCATAGTCACCACACAGCCCAGCAATGTTGTGTAGCCAGTGTTGAATGACTCTGCTGCAGGCAGAAGCACCGTCACATTCACCTCCCGGGTTGCATTTAGTGCCTGTTTAATATCCAGAGCCGTGCACACGTACAGACCTGAGTCATTGACCTTGGCTACTTGAATCTCCAAGGTACCATTAGCAAACAGGCTAATTAGTGTGTCATTTATGCTGGCCTGGGTGATGTACCCCTTGCTGGGGGAGAGCCAGGTAAATGAGAGGTCTGTGCCACTCAGGGACGTTTGGCAGTCTAGACGCACTCTTTCCCCCTCTGAAACCAACACGTTGGAGAGGAGCACGGTCACCGGCTGTGACACGGCTTTTTCCACAGTGCAATTGTGGAAGAAGCGGTTGTGACGCAGGAACCGGATGGACGCTCGTGGGTCCCCATAGATGCTGCAAGTGTGCTCATCTGTAAAGTCCTTCAGTGAGTCATAACCCCTCAGATTCCAATGCCAGAACACGCTGTACATGGAACAGTCGCAGATTAGAGAGTTGTTGTGGAGGTACAGGCCTCGCTGCACCAACCCAGGCAAAGCTTTTACATCCTCCCATGGCAGACGAGTCATACGGTTGGATGAAAGGTCGAGCATGGTCAGGAAAGGATGACTATGGTCTTGAATGGAGAAGAACGGGAAGTGTGTGATCTGGTTGAGGCTGAAATAGGCTTTTTTTAAGCTGCTGAGACCACTCAGTGTGCCAGCCTCCACCTGTGCAATCTTATTATTGAAGAGAAGGAGCTCCTCCAGCCTCCAAAGACCCTGGAAGTAGTGTTGCTCCACCACTTGCAGCTTGTTGGAGGACAAGTCAAGGAGCCTGAGGCCAGAGGCATTGTGAAACACCTCGTGACCCAGGGAGCCGAGCTGGTTGTGGGCCATTCTGAGGTTTTCCAATCTGGGCATCTTGTTGAAGCTGCCTGGACCCAGCCAGGATAGATGGTTGTGGCTCAGGTCGAGGGTAACAGAGAAGGAGGGCAGCAACAAAGGAAGCTTGGACAAACCACTGGAACTACAGCTCACTGTGTCAGATACACAGAGACACATGGATGGACAGGTCTCCTCAGAGCTGCAGAGGAGACAGAGCAGCAACAGCAGAAGGCCTGGATACCTTCCACAGGTCATGTTTCTGGAAGTCAGACCCTTCAAGGTTTATAATCCCTCTGGCTGTCCCTGGTCGAAGAATCAAATGAGAAACAGCATGATATATTAAACGGCAATGCTTTTTTCGACCCACCTGCTACTTTGAGCCGTTCAGCAGACACATAATATACTACAAGGTTAATGCCATACACGAACTCTCAGTATCTATGGCAGAAAATGAAAAATGGTTCAAATATAGTGGCCACAAATCCCCTTTGCCCCCTGAACATTTTCACAAATACTCCTGTCAGACTACGAGATATTTCTACGTGTGGAGAAACAACAGTCATTATATCTTTGTTCTGCAGTAATCATATTGGGGCTGCATCTAATGTTAATTGTAAATGATTTTAATTCATTGACTTAAAGCCAAAGGTGGTGTCTAGAAATGCTTTTTGTCATTTTGTCTGACAAACAGTCTGGAACCCAAAGACAGACAGACAACTATTATAGAAAAAGACAAAAATAGATAATATTCTCATGTAAAAGGCTGGATTTGGGGAATTTCAATTGATTAATCAACCAGCCGTTGCAGCTCCTAATTACTGTCTGCAACGTAAGAAACTTTCAAATGAATTACGAGAGTAAGAGTGTTTGAAAGTCACACACACACACACACACACACACACACACACACACACACACAGAGATACTTCACCTTAAAGAGAGGTTTCTCCGCAGTTATTATCAGGTGACGTGCAGTTTAACATTATCAGAGATCAGTTCAAACAGACTTCTTGTTGTTGACTTGTAAGACTGGATGTAATTTAAAGGCAGTGAGGGAAAAAGTTCATACCACTCCCAGACAAGTGAGCAATTTGGCTCACTTAGTTAATCCCATTCTCCCCTCAAAAACAGAAAAAAAAAATGTTTCCAAACCACAAATCCAAACTAAACTGCTTAGAGACAGCACAAGGCTCCAACTTTTCCTCTTCGAAGTTGTATCCCATCAGTGAATCCCCACAACATCGCTTTCTAATCCATATCTTCTTCTCAGATCCTCCTCCCGAGGCGCTCGAGGAACAATGCTTTTCGCCTTTCTCCTCAGCCAAGTTTAAGGTCCCCCTACTGTCTTTCTCCTCGTCCCAAATGAGAGTGCCGCTCAACAAACATCCCTGCAGTGCTTTGCAGTGTATAGCAAACAGCACGGAGCTCACTTAATCTCCCACAATCCCCTCCTCCTCCTCCTCTGTGTCATTTAGAGACCAGCCTTATGTCTCCCTCTCTCATCATTAAGTAATGATGCTGGTGGCTGCCCTTCCCGTTCTCTGTCTCACTGTCTCCCTCTCTCAGCAATATCAGTTTTCCCACAATATTCTATTAATATTATATTCCATTAAACTTTTAGTGTTTTGCTTACTAACAGATTAGTAGAACCTAGGAGCTTTCCTCATGAATATTACATGTGTTATCCAGTAACCTTTCACCAATAATCCCATAGGGCTGAAATTTAGCTGTGCCTACTGTACTTTTTTCTTTCGTGTGTGTGTGTGTGTGTAAATCTGTCTGTCACTTCAGTTATCGTTGTAAATACACCTGTTTTTTGTGAGTTCTTAAATTTGGCAAATCCATCCCTCTTCGCCTCTCACTGTGTATTTTGTCAGCGTCTGTGTTGAAAGTCTTTCTGACTTTGAAGGTCTCCTCTTACCTGTGTACCTTGTTGTTTCTTTGTTAGTGGTTTTTGACTGGATAGGTGCTCCCCTGCCCTGCACACATACACGCACTCGCACTGAGTGCCTTAATCAGTACATCCTTTCTTTTCTCTCTGAGCCCCCGACATCCCTCCTTCCCCTTGGCTGTGGGTTTGACTGGATATATGCTGTCCATGCTGCTTGGTCATGGTGGTCCTGACAGCTCTGATTTCTGTCACAGTGAATTAGCTTTGCCTCCCAGCAGCCACCTCCTCACTGCTACCCCCAACCCTCCACCCCCTCCCTATAAGTGCTTGGGGCTTTGACTGACTCCCACTCTCTCTCTTTCTCACTCGGCAGAGGCACATTGCCGATTCCCCATGGATTCAGGCTTGCTGGATGGGGTTCACTTCTCAAAAGGTGGCCTGATGGGACCAGATGCACAAGTTCACAAGAAGATAGGATGCAGAAAAACTAAGGTGTATGGCTTCAGCCTGAGATCAATTTACAGTAGTGCTCCTCTATGTTTAAGAATAGGATTAATGGTAAGAAAACACATTTGGATGTATTTGTGTTGAAATGAGCAAGCTATCACCATCTTTGGCATTGTGGCATTACACACAATCTTGTCCCAAGGCTAGTCATCAGCTTGGCTGGAACATGTAAGAAATAGATACGCCCACACATGTACATCTGAGATATGTTAGAAAAGGATTCTAAACAGGCCCTTCTTGTCGGTGTAGGTGGTTTATATCATGGCTCAAATGGCCTCCAAGTAATTTGTCTGTTTTTGTGCAAATTGAACTTTGTCCTACTGTAAAGAAAATCCGAATAGCTTTTTAAATATTCATGTCTCATTGATTGTTTTAAGATATTATGTAACACTCTTGTTTGTTCAATGGAATGCTGCAGTCACACATGTACCATTTTTCTAAGTCCCCAATAAAAGGATCTCATAAGTCCAATAAACCAGCATGTTCATCTGCATAAGCTGGTAATGATTCATGGTTTGAAGCACAAGCATATGAGGCATTTAAATAAGGTGTATCATCATGCCAGCGTGATGTCGGTGGCTGCATTTGTTTTTAGCTACAGTATAATTGTGCAGGGAACATGTTCTTTTTCTCTGGCAGCCCCTCTCTTGCTGCTGTTGCTGCTGTTGACATAACTCGAACATTGCAGTGCCTCATTATTTTCAGTATTGACTTTCATCTGTCATTTTCGAGTGCAATTATTTGTCATTGTCCTCTGCGATCAGTTCAATCAAAGCATGAACAGGTAAACAAGACCAAAAGATAGTCGAGTTTCTTTCTGTTCAGACTTATTTACTTAAATTGTAAGATAATTATTTTTGCCTTTTTCTGCTGATTGCCTCTTATCATAGAGTAATTATCTGTGCAGTTTCAACAGAATGAGGTCCTCTGGAATGTCAATAGTAACACCTTCTTCCCCCTTTTCCGACTTGGATTTAAAATCATTCAGTGAATCTCTATTTGCTCCTGCATGTTCCTGCATGTTGTCAAACTGGACTGTGTGGCTCCAGCCCGCTGTTCTGTAAAATCCCTAATCTAATCAGTATCTTTGTATCAAGCTGCTTTGCAAAGCCCGCCTTCTTCTTCTTACGCATATATTTGATTAGACTTAACGCATGCAAAAGAGTCCTGTCAAATCAACCAGGTTCAGAGTGGACCTCAAAGCTTAAACCCTGACCCTGATGCATCCTGGCCTCAGCAGAAAGTGATTTTCTCTTTACCATCTGCTGCAGAGGAGAAGGAAAAAAAAAGAAAAGAAACACACAACAGCACAGGGAAATGTCTGCTCTTATCTTGCCCTTGAAAAGCAGTGAGGCTCACTAAGAGTCGATAATATAAAGCTTTATGTGATGCAAGAAGAATATTTTTGTTAAACATTAAAGCAATGTGGTAAGAATGTAGGAATGCAGACACGTATTTAAGATTTTGTCTGTTATTTTTTTTTCCTCTGTACTTAAAAGTAATGCAGGGCTCATCAAGCACATTTCTTGATATTATGTTATGATAAGTAGATATAATATTAACTAGCTGTTGTATATCTTTATATTTTCCTACAATAATGCGCTGCAGTGTCACTTGGAAGATGAATCAAAACTGAAGACAGGGAAATAAACAATGTAGAGCTTTATGTTAATTACTCAATAAATATTTAACAAAAGGCAGGATGAGACAGAAAAACAAGCCTGACTGCCACATTAATGCACTGAAATATCCGACCCTACTAAAAGCAACTCTGTAAACTGTACAGCTGAAGGGTTTCCATAGCTTCCGTCTGCCAATTATGAACCCTTGAACCTGAACATACACATCCTTGTTCAGTATTTATTCTGCCTTTCAACAGCTTTTTGTTAGCATGGCTGACAGCCAGTCTCTCAAAAATGAATGACTCAGTGCCTGGATAAAGATTCGGAGGATTGAGTTTTATTTCTTTTCTCTCACTGGGTGCATTTGCAGTCTGGATGAGCTCTCTGTTGAAAAGGAGTTTCAGACAGTGCAAGACTGTTTGCTTGTCACGAGGAGCTGCTCAGCTGCTCCATATGCTCTGTATTCATAGTGATTACAGTGCATTATTTGAGAATGTCTTAACCACCAACCCCCGCCCCTCCACCCCCACCTCAAAAAACCCCCAAAAAACAACCAAAACAAAACCCCGGTGAGCTGGTGTTTTGATGTGTTGACATGTAGACAGTATGAGTCCATCTTCTGCAGCTTCTCTCCACTCAATCCAACTGGTGGATGTGGTGTACTGTAGGAGTGAAGAGACAAGCACACCATCTAGTGGTTCAAGACTCAACTGGAAGCATCCAATACACTGTCACCTTTCGCTATTACCAATGCCATAGATATAAGAAGAATGGAGTGCAATTAATGAAAGAATAGCATGTCCTATGTATAACCTGAATTAAACATAATAGTGGGAAAAGCCTGAAATGAAAAATACTAGCGGTCAGAATAGTAATAGTAATAGTTGATAAATAAATGCATAATCAGAACTCAGCGGTATTGTCCTTACACACACACTCTTTAAGACTCTTTAAGAATGTGTGTGTAGTGACACACATTCTGGGAAATATGAATGAAATCTGGTGCCTTTGATTTGTCTGTACATCCCACTCTCATGAATGTGAAATCTCAGGGGATTTCATTACATTGGGTTCCAATATCCATTTGGACTCGAGAATAAACTGATTAGAATTTGTTGGTCAAAGGTCACTGTGATTTTACAAAACAAGCTTTTATCCATATCGCATAATAATTATGGTAATTAATGTTATTGTTAAAGAAATGTACACAGTTGTTTTATTGGCCACAGTTATGAAGTGATGACATTTTACATCCAAAAGGTCAAGGGTCAAATTCACTGTGACATCATAATGTTTAGCAAAAGCCCTTTTGTGACCATTATTCAACACCATAACTCAGGAACAGAAGGGTCAGATTGTGACCATATTTCACATTTGGTCAGATACTGAGCTGGTGACAGTGAATTGGTGATGTGTCACTATTGGTAACATATCTTGGTTGTCATCCTCGAAACTGTGCTGATTGTAGAGATTTGTGCCGCCTGGTTGTAGATGTCTGTGTTGCTTCCACATTTTAGAGTTTGTAGCCTCTTTGCTGCTGCATTTTTGAAACATCGCAGTCCATAACAAACTTATTATTTTTTGTGATATTGAGCTTTAATGTACTAAATATATTACATGAATCTGGACAGACAACCTGTAATAGAGATACTATTTTTAAATCACCTCAAACCTGCTTTGGGATTTTTGTACTGTAGTTTGTTGTGGCACATTGGCTCTCACATATACATACACAGCTGTATTTATCAGTATAGCTGTAGCAAATCTGAAACTCGCTGATACACTGCCCCTTGTTTTTTTGGGTTTTTTTTACACTTTTTAAATACTTGTGTTTTGTACAGGTTAAACAGAAGAGATGTTACTATAGAGGAGTTAGTAGGCAGGGTTTCATTATGCTAGCTAAACTTACCAGCTTCATATATAATGCAGAGACATAACTGTGTTATCAGTTGTAACATCTAAGTCTAATTAAGATGGTTAATTAAAGTTTCCCCCCAATTGTTGAACTACTCCTTTAAGATTTACTACGTGATTGTTTCATTGATTGCATCTAGATAACATTGACACAGTTTTGTCTGTTTAGACCAGAACTAATCCAAAGAAGAAGAAATCTCTGCCTGTGTTTCCGCTACCCCTGAGCACAGAAATCAAGCATAACTCTTGATTATAATGCAAACCCACATCTTCATGCGTGTCAATACACAGAGAGCAGCGTGCAAGAAAGAGGGCTCGGAGTATGAACAGTGCCATGTCTCCCCAACCTCTATCATCCGCGCTGATTGTTAACGGATTTCAATTAGGACTCACAGGAGTTAATATGATTGCTTGCTGTTTACCCTTTCTTGCTTCCTTCCATGAAGCCAATTATGCATGAGTAGCAGTGGATGAGTACTGGACGCTGCTAATGGCTCTGCTTCTCCCTTTGTGTTCACATTACTGAAGGATATGGGTTGTGAAATGAGATCACTACTGACTACTGTGCTATCAGTGATTGTGCTATAAAACATTATGGGCCAGAACATAGTAAATTGTGTGACGTGACTGTGGGGTGGCAGGCTGTCTGCTCTTTTATCTGTTGTCCTCTCATCTCCTTCCTCCTCTGTTTCCTCATTTTGTCATCTCTTGTTTCTCTCATCTGCTCTCGTATCTTCTCTCCCCACCCACTAAACCTTCCTCTTGCTCTCCTTTCCTTTGCTTCTTGCCCCCTCTCCTGCCACCCTCTACTCTTCTTTGGCTTATCCACTCAATTCTTATCTACCCACATCACTTTTTTTTTACACCTCTCCTCTGTGCCTTTCATCTCCTGCCCTGTGGTTATCAACAGAGACAGACAGGACATGAGGCAAGCCTCTAGCCTCTTCCCCTTCCAGATCACTTATGGTAGATTGACATATCTTAGAAAATCCATTACGCCCTAATCAATAAGGATTAATGCACATAATATAGGGATTTCATCCCTATATCACTGACATAAAATTAATCATTATCTTATTACTCAGGGAATCTATTCCCACACATATCATCTGAAATGCCTGATTGCATGAGTGTGTGTCCTCATGCATGGCCATGAAGCAGACAATTGCTTTTCTTTGGTGTTCTGTAGAGAATGGGTGAAGTTGAGAAAATCAGCGGATATGATAGGAAGTAGCTGGCATTACTTTATGATCTAAACATGTATTACAAAAAAGAGATGGCAGGTAGAGAAACACAATGTCATCTCTCAGGGATGAGGGATGAAATGGCAATGTCTTATGTGGAGCAGTTTTATCTCACTGCACTCCACGTTTGAGATAGTGTGATGGATCCTGTAGCCAGCTGTCTTCGCCACCTGAGCCACATCGCTGTCGCCGTGTTGCTGCGCTCTGCTCAGACAGACACTCGGGGACATGAAGGGTGATGAGCAGTTAGCAGTTCCATCAAGGATCTCCGGGGCCATCCGTGGAAAATGAAACCATCTCTGAACAGGTAACTCAATTTAACTCGTGGCCGCCTTCTCTGGAGCTACAAGCACAAATACTTTCCCAGCTGATGAGATGAGGTAACAGAGCATGGCCAGAGTCACTGAGTGCAACAGGAGAGGGCCGCTCCACCCTAATTGCCTGGACATGGTCAAGGGAGGCTTTTCCACCACTTTTACAGATGGAGAAGCGGAGACTGAAGAGTAGAAAGGTTCTGGGTTTTCTCTCCTTCCTTTTCAATCAATAAAATAGACTGGCTTTAATCATGGAGCTATTGAGTGCTGAAGCTAGCAAAATGGAGAGTTGGTCTTCTGGAACCATTCCCAACCTTGCCCACCGCTTCAAAGGCATATGCCTGCACGGGAGGGAAAATACTGTATTTGGACTGAATTTTAAGTGAAACCTACAAAATATATTTTTCAATTCCACTCTTTGCTCTACACACAGAAATGAGTGGCTTCTTTTGTAAAAGCAATGTCTAAAAAAGCACCTTATGTGAGTCTGTCGGATTTACTTTTAGCCCAAGGGGTGTAAGATTTACTGCTGGGTCAAAGTAGCAGTACTAATGTAAAAATACTCCATTTAAGTACAAGTCCTACATTCAAAATCCTGCTATAAGTATGAGTAGCATAAATACTTAAATAAGCAAAAATAAGTGTACTCAATATGCAGAAAATTAGATGTAGTTGCTATTTCATTATATATATTCAATTGTTTACACCAGTGAAACAATCAACAAGTAGTTTGTCGCTGCTGTTGCAGCCATTTGAGGTTGAGTTAGTCTTTTAATTGCTTTATATTCAGTTATGTAGTTCAATTCATTGGTCACCAACTCAGGGGTTGGCTGCTCCAGAGGTTCATAAGGAAAATCTAAGGAGATTGTGAGATGATTAATTAATGGGTTAAGAAGGGGGGAAATATCATTTTTTGATACAAAAATATGTGTCTATTCTTTGGATTTTTAATTTTTTTTTTATTTGGTAGTTTAAAATATTTAAATTATTAAAACAAAGCCAATTGACAAGGGTAAATCTCTCTGAAACCTGACAACTATACTAAACAGCTATACTCTGCTTTGTTTTGATGGGTCACAAGACAAAAAGGTTGGAAACTACCAACTTAATCTTATAAGCACAAGAGTGTAGTATAAATCTTAATTGGTAAAGAAACTAATAGCTATATATTTCACAGTAGTGTTAAAGAATCAATATTTCCCTCTGGTATGTAGCAGTAGCAGTAGAAGTAGCAAAATAAAATGCAAAGGAAAACAAAAACAGATTCAGTTACATGTTTAGATTACATTAATGCTCTGAAATGGATCCTCTAATTTTGACAATTATGTAGATGAACTCCACAGTGAAGGAGGTGTCACTCTCACACCACTCATTAGAAATCACTCTTATTAGGCCATTTCATAATTATTCTCCAGCTAAATTACATAACGATCACATTGACCTTCTGCCGTCCTGCTTAGTAGTCAGAGTTGGTGCATTCAGGAAAGTCAGTTTAATGAGTGCAATTTAATGTGTGGCTCAATAATGCTATCTTCTACTCCATTATTAATCACAATAAAAAAGTTAGCTCTGTTAATTATTGCAAATGTGTGACAATGAAAATGCCAATGTGGCTTGAAAGCCTCAAGGTGTTTCAGCAGAAGTGACGTATTGTTCGTGCTTCTGCAAGATCTCCCACTAAAATGTCTCCTGTTAAATTCAGCCACAACAGCAGATAGATATGGCTTTAGATGTAGCACGCCATCTTTTAGTAAAGTCTGTATGACTCCATTAGAACACATTAGATGAAACTTTAATGTTCCCTGTGGGCAAATTGGGTCATTACACCTTCATGTTAGAGGGAAGCTCTGAACATACAGCGCACATTGGCATCGTACATTTGCTATCAAGGTGCAAGGTTGTAATGAGAAAAAGAGACTTTCCTTCAATCATGAAGTCCAGGTTCAAGTCTATGTCGCATTAGCATCTTTCCTGCTGAAGCGTCCTTGAGCGGGACATTGACTCCTTACCGGTGCCAGAATTTGCTGCAGATAATTGAGCCATAGAATAAACACAACAAGCAAACAGGCACCTGCAGTGCTTCTCATTGATTATTTACTAACGCAGACACTAATTCTACTTGAAAACAAAATGCAAAGGAAAAATGATGTGGTGCCGCCGGTTCTGAAACGGAGCGAAGCAGCCGTATATCATGCTTCTGTCTGTCAGCCGCATGCTGTGAGAGTGAAGCAGAAGATGAAAAAGAGTCAGGGGTAAGGAGAGGGGGCGATGGATACGAAAACAGGACTGAGTGAGACTGATTGTAGCCTGCAGAGGGCAACCATTAAGCTCACCAAATATCATTATCAGATTTTCAATAAGGTTGCAACTATCAGATAGTGGCAGCAGACAGTGTTGCTGCTTCCCTTACTGGCTCATGCTGCACCAGGTGCAACATGTTTTTGCAATTCAATCTTGCTACAAGGCCACAAGGAGGCTTTACTTATTGCTTAGATCCCAGAACAAATCATAAACGCAGCAAATATCAGGGACTGGGCTGCCTGGGGAGTGGCTGCAGGCTCAGGGGCTTGGATGTGCGCTGTTGTTTGAGTGATTACACAATGATTACCACCCGCTGCGTACTGTTGTGCTATGTGTACGCCATGGTACAAGGGCACTTGGCGGATTTACAGTGTTCTTCATTATCAAAATTTAAATTGCTTTGCTGATAAAGTCTATCCAAAATGAAACCATATTTCAATAGATTACCCCCTCCCCTTCCCCCTACAAAGCAGCAACACTCATCACAGGCCAAAGCTAATGAGAGATAAGAAACTAGAGATAAGGGAATTTGGGCTTGCGGGGAGTTTTTTTTCTTTCATTTTCTTTTTCTTTTTTTTGCTTTATTGTATATTAAACACTAAAGTAGCAGAAAGGTTATAAAAGACTAAATACTCTACATAAGCCAATACATGTCAACAGAGAGTGCGCTGGTTGGTTTGGATAAAATAAGAGAGGAGGGGTACCAAAGAATAAAAGTGGGAGCCCATCTGTCAGTGCAGTCTGGCTGAAGTTGGCCCTCGCCTCTCTCTTTTGATTATTTCCTTATCTCTCTCTTACTGGCTGGCTGTGAGTAACAGTGACCCGTTGGATTGCTTCCTAGACCATATTTCCTGGTCTGACTCCGACACCATTCGCAATCCATTCCTAATGTCAGTGGATTTATTCTGAGGATTAAAAAAAAAAAAAATCACACAAAGCAGCAAAACAAGGACTTATCAATCAAGAAATCTTGACAAAATAAACTGCCATGTCGGACAAGTAGCTAAGAGTGAGAAGGCTAAACATCATCAAATATCCTGTTTTTAATTACTTTTAGTCCATTACCAAAACTGAAACGGAAAATAAAAACACACGTGACACAACACTCGAACCAGAGGGACAGCTTCACAACAGTGACTTACATCAGACTTCAGATAGACGTCATTCATCTGTTGCAAAAAGCTGTATAATTTATTTTTATCTTAAGAGAGATTAAGTTATCGTGGATTCTGGGTAAATTAAGACTTTTTTCACACTAAAAAAACATTGCTTACTTAACTGTTCGCTTCATTCAGCAGCAACAATTACGATGAAATGTCACTGGTAAAATTCAACAAAAAGTGTAACCATACGAAAAAACATTCAGCAGCGTAAAAATCTGCTACACAGACCTTTGGCAGAGCTGAGCTGCAGTACTCCAGAGTGCTTCTGCTAACTCGTTAGTCACATTCAGGATAGTGTTCAAACTGAAAATGTCCTCAATTCTGTGTAAAATGTTACTGCACACTCCAACAACTCTTTCCCTTCTCATTACTCACTCCAGTGCATTGTTAGCAACCCACAAATCATGAGCTATGTTTTACTTTTTTGTGTGTCATTTGATGCCACTGGTCAGCAGGTGTCACTGACTGTTTCCATGGAAACACTGGTCAGCAGGTACCGGTGATTGTCACTATAGAAACATGGCTGGGTGGCTAACTCTGTAAGCTTTTTATGAAGTTTGTTTTTGTTGTTGTGTGTGTGTTTTTGTCAAACAGCCTAACCTGAAGTTGACTAATCTATAAACAAAAATACAAAATACGGCCACTACAGATCAGTCTGAAAAGCCTTTGTGAAACTGGCAGCAGAACGGTAAAACTCCAGTGTTTAGGAATTTAGAATATCAGACTTGGTGGTCCCTGTGGTGCTGTTATGAAAGTCTGCAGGACTGACACCTACACACACGCACCCACATGCACACAAGCACGTACACACAAACAAGCATGCATGCACAAACACACGAATCAGGCAAACAAAACTTCATAGCGAGTGTCTCATCTTACCACAAACAAGATTATGTGCTGAGATTAATTTGAAAGATATTATCGCAAAAAATCTACAAAAAGAGGCTTTAAAGGCATTATGAAAAAATTTGTTTTGCAAGTCAATTTATTTTATAATTTTGGCACAACAGTAAGTTAAAGGGTGAAACAAGTGCCACATTTATGAGAAACTCCTTAATTATTATTGATTATTTCTATTAAGAAACAAGTTACTGATTATTTTCTCCTTTAATCTATTAATCATTTGCCTACAAAACCTCAGAAAGTTGTGCAGAAAAAGGCCCATCATAATTTAGGAAGTTATATTTTTAAAAAAAGTCCATATTCATGTTACTTGTTTTAATCAGCCCAACAGTCCAAAATCCCAAATGTGTTCATTTTATTATCCCATATTCTTGTATTTTGCAGACAGGGAATGTTTTGCACCATTGCTTTCAAAATAATATTATCAAAATAATATTCCGTTGTATTTTTTCAGCTATTGAGAAATGGTTGAGGTGTTCTGTCAATGCATGTCATAGCATGTATAAGTATTGTGCCATGCATTACTTTTGACAGGCAGTTTGTTTGGATACTTGCACAGCATATTGCATGCACATAGCACTGCATGACTTTCAAAGCTTGTACAGGCATCTCTGAAACAGATTGCACATGCGACGCTCACCATTTGCCAAACAGTCACTCTTTGCCTTGTTACTCCTCTGCTGTGATTTTTCTTTGCCTGGATTGTGTCCTGTCCAAGTAAACAGTGTCTTTGAAGTATTCCCCCAATGTTAATAGCCATGGCACCTTTAATGATGAGGCAACAGACAAGGCCTGGGAGAAATATTAGCTCAGCAAGGTCATAGCAGACAAGGTCCCATCTGTCTCTGTGCAGCCTCGGTGGATCCCAGGCCCTTACATTACTGTGGCCCCGGGGCAGGGAAAATGGATCATCAATCTGATTTAGAGAGACTCTGGCCAATGCTGTCATTTCCAAGCAGAATAACACTAGTTTCTTCTTTCTTCACCTTTGCAGGTAAATTCATAATGGCTGGTGATGTTAAACTGTCTCATGTATGGCGTCGCTGAGCCCAGACCTTCAGAGAGCTTCACACAGCATTACATCACACCAACATGCCACAAAAAAGCACTCTGCAGCCACCGTGGACACTGCAGTCAGGGCAGTAAAAAGAAAACTAGAGCAGAAAAACAAGGTGGTAATAGCTGTTTATTTTTTATGTACTGCTGAATATACTACTGCTGTGTATTTGCCTGCCATGGTCATGAAGTTTAAGTCTGTCGGTAAACTCAATGACCAATCACTTTGCTCCAACTTCAGAAATGAGACACCGTGTAAAACCGGATCAGCCATGCCTTTAGTGCAGCCACTTTTTACTCTACACTGTGTTTTACACACACACACACACACACACACACACACACACACACACACACAAGCACACACGTACACAAAAAACACACACCTCGACAACTCTCCTGCCGTGCAATTTGGCGTTGTGGCTGACACAGTAGAAATGTGGTGTAAACGACAGACTTCTATAGGCACACAGCACTGTTGATAATGAGTCTGTAATCCATTTGATAGCCTATAAACTGGGTGAGATTCTTATGAGCCTCAGCCAGGAAAGACAGCCAAACAGCACCCTGAGGTAGACATTACCATAAAGAAATAAGCATGAGGAGGGAGCACCAGTCGAGTGCGGGAGGGTCACCGCTGCTCCAACCTCACCCTGTTGGTGCATCTTTGCATAAGCGATGTTAGGAAATAAAAGGGTGGGTGAAATCCCACCCTCGCTGATTTCTGTCATCTTCTTTTCATGCTGGTTTTTCAGTCCCGCCCAATCCCAGCTGTCTTCTTATCTGCGTTGCCCACCTATGAAGCCTCCTCTTAAGCAGCTCCTGCACGAGGAAAATGTCACGTTTGTCTGCCAGTGTAAATTTGCTTATCTTATACAGAGAGGAGCGCATGAGAGGGAAGAGGTTGTCTCCACAAAACACGGCCGCAAGGGATCTTTTGAAAACCAGTTCTTTTCTGCTCAGCATCCCTCTAATGTGACATAAATCCCTCCAACAGAGGAACGGCTTCTCCATCCTCAGGTTGCTTCAGGTACATTAGTTGTATTTTCCTGCCCTGTATGTTATGTGGTACTTTCAAGCACAGTGGAGGAACAGCAGGGGAACCCCGACTGTTACCCCTGGCTGGGTATTTAAAAACCTTGGCAGCAGCCCAAGAAGCAAGCGGGTGGTCAGGCCAAGCTTGCTGTGCTCCGGCAGACTTTGAACCTGATTCCTGCAAATCCACACATTGTTATTCACCTGGAACTTGCTGTTTGGTCGACTTCCAGGCCCAAAAGCAGCATTATAGCAGGTCTACTTGGTGCACGTCCCCAGCATTCAGCTCAGCCTTGTGTGCGTCTTTACACTCTGCATCGCATCACACTTTCATACTGAGCCCAAACATCCCTGTAGAGTTCCCTCCCTCTGCACACAGTGTGATAGTGTGCTTTGTTCTCTTTGGCAAGGTGAGCATTGTCAGGGGATCATTTAATAAGAGAGGGATTGCTTGGAAAGGACAAGAAAGGGCCTCAGGTGGAGAACCTCCCTCTGATGAGGATTAGTTTTATCCTGCATATGCAAATGACATTGATTAAGCCAGAGACAGCACTTCCCCTGCTTCAGTGTGGCATTCCTCTGCTGCAGGTAATCTCTTGAGAAAGTACTGCAACACAGCCTTGGGAGACAATGCTAATAGCTAAAGATGAACTGCCGTCATCATGATCATCATTTGTGGCTCACAGACTGAGGGGTAGTGGCAAATTATATAGACATGTCATTGAACAACTGGTGTTTGTTTTTCCTGATCTGCATGCTGATTAACATGATAAGCAACATACTTCTCTATTCCTGAAATGCACTGGATGCTTCTTGCGCTGCACGACTATACAGCCTTATCGTCTTCCCATGCTGGGACTTTTAACGTCTTAATCCCTCAGCATATTGCAGGAGATTATCTTTCTAAAATTAACTAGCCCCTTGAGACTGCAGAGATAGCAGCTGCTTTTTTGCCACTTGGCGAGTTTTCAGCAAACAAAGTGGCTTATTGCATACGGGAGAGCGTGCTCACATTAGCTTTTTAAAAGCTGTAAGATTATAGGACTATTGTGCCGTTTCCCCTGCCGCTTGATTCTTTCAAACAGAGGAAATGTTTGCATGCAGGTTGGAGGATTCTTAAGATTTTTCTTGTTGCAAAGGCTGTTCCGCAGCATATGTGCTCTGCATGTTGTCACCGTACAGGGAAATAAAAAGGGAGAAATTCTAAAGGGCTGCCAATCCTGCTTCAATCCTGGTGTGTCTGGCATTTATGAGAGGTAGTCAGTCTAAATTACTCAGAGGTAAACTTGAGCTGTCATATCCTGTGGAAAAAAACACACACGCACTTCATCTTCTTTGAAACAAAATACAGATTAATCACGCTTATGGCTGCAAGTAAACAAGATTTAATTAAAGCACATTGATTATGATTCTGCTTCTTATATTGCCAAAATGCACCAACTAATCCTCCACATAGCCGGATTTCCAAGAAATAGACACATGACTGGACATGAGCAGATTTTCTTTTTAATCTCTCCTCACCTTTTGTCATACACAGTACATTGATCCACTTCTACAGACTTGATGGTTGCCTGGAAAAGGAATAAGTCATTAATATTGTACATAGTCATGAATTTTTCACATATTAAGACATAAAAATGTCTGCAGCTAAATGTCCACTGGTGTTGTAAATGTTACTAATTTGGCCATAAACTGATTTTGGATAAAGCAGACAGTAAGTGGTCAAATAGTCCCTTGAAGCATTCTTGCCAAATGATTCAAAAGTGAGCTAAAATGACAAACCAAATAGGATCTGCAGCAGCCAAAGAGACTAGTAACCTAGAAAGTGTTTTTACTTATTACTGTTGTCATTATTCTTGGCTTATTACTCTTATAATGTGAGTAATATAAAGGCTGAAAAGACTCTGTACTTATTGTTCTGATCTTAGTTTGGCAGTAATTTGTGACACTAGGGATGTTGACTTTTATTCTGCTGCCACATTAATGGGAAACTACATGCAAAAAATCCATTCATTATTTTTCAACCTCTCATTCTTATTCAGGAGCCGGAGGACTCTTTCACAGCATACACTGGATATAAAAGCAGAAAAACAACCTGGACAGACAGCTAGTTTATCACAGAGCAATCACAGATTCACATAATAAGTCACACTTCCACCTATGGGTAATTTAGAGTCATTAATCCACCTGATTTGCATGTGTTTAGACTGTGGGAGGAAAGCCCGCAAACACGCCTGCTTCGTGCACGTCATGCACAAAGCAAATGTATGATTCAAAATGGTGTGACAGGAATCCACAGCAACAGGTGACAACCTTAGGTATTGATCAAGGTTATATTATTATAAACAGGTTACACTGACAAAATCATTGTTTCATAGACAGCAACATTTCTCTTTCTCATATCGTGCTTCTGTGAAATGCACATATATAATCTCATTAAGTGCATTTGTTCAGTGACAAATTTGTGGTTTACATAGGTATTTATTGTACTTTTAACTCCACTACATTTAAATAACAGCTTTAGTTCAATGTTAACAAAAAAAAGATTTTACATGAAATATAAAAATAAATTTTAAAAAAATAGGGCGCACTGTTATAGATTAAAAGAGATAAAATGAGCCCCAACCCAACAAACTACATCAGTAAAGTACTTTTTAAGCAGTAATGCAGGGTAATATTAATACTTTTACTACTAATACTTCACTTTTACTTTTGATGCTTTCGGTAGAAATACTCAAGTGCTTTCACTTACTGTTGGTGACATTTTCAATGTGGAACTTTTACTTGCATTTACTCTTTCTGTATTGTAGAATTGGTGCTGAAGAATTCTCCTTTCCACTGCTGAATTGCTGCCTCACAGGAAATCTAATGTCTATGTGAGTATGGGTTTCTGTAGAATAATTTCAGGCACCGTATTCATTTTCCTGCACTTCAGTCTGCAGGACTGACACCCTCCACCGACCTACCTGGAAAGAAAAATGCCCTCACAGGTGGGTCTGTGGTGACAGGTAGTGGTCTGGAGTGGCCACTTTGAAGACGAGGATAGGAGTACGCAAATGAAGCCTATAAACAACATTTAATGGGCCATCCATTTGAAGAGTAATGAGGGCTTGTATGGCTTTTTACCTGTATCAATGCTTGTGTGTGCTTTTATAGAATTACACTCATTATTCACTATTTGGTGCAGGACTGCGTTCCACTTCAACTCACTCTCTGGTAATATAAGCTATTTTATAGAGTGCATCTATTATCTGTAATCTGATAAAGATTTAGAAGCAGTGTATGGTTGCGCTGCTCCAGCCTCCTTTGTGTGCAGCAAAGCTGAGACGCAGACAAGTGAGTCATGTTGGAAGTGACAGCAGATATTTATCACTGCCACTGTTTATGGTGCAGCCTGCATGAACAGTTTTTCCTTTTTTTCCTGTCAATCTGAAGGCCTAAGCAGGAGAGTAAAGCACTAATAAGACAGCTTCAGTGTTCATCTCACGCACCCACCCCCCTCCTCTACACTGTCAGATGAAGGAAGAGATCTGAGCGCCTCCTGGAGAGCCTCCCCAGTGATCACTGGGTGGAAATAAAGCTGATTGCTTAAATAAGTTAAAACAACCACAGCCAACTGACTGGTTAGATGTGCTGCAGCAGAATATCAGTGCTTTTAATGTGTGAAAATGAAAAAAACAAAAAACAAAACAGTTGCAGGTTTGCATCATGTAAACAGAGTGGAGGCAATTGGGGTTGACGCTGTGTGCTGGCAAGCAACTGCTTTTCAAAATTAGGACTTGCTCCCATATCAGCGTGCCTTTCTTTTCACAGAAAACATGATGAATAATTAAATAATAAATAGTGGAGGCGAGGCAGATGTCATCAGAGCCTCAACTTGATTTCAACTACATTTTTTTCCTGAAGTGAAAAAGGAGAAAATATATCCTTCCAGTAATCAGTTGGTACAATTTGTTCATTTTTGAAGCTCAAACATCCTTCACCAACCTTTTCATTTCATCCATCTTTGATTGAATTTTATGAGCAAATATGATAAACTATAATGGTGTTTATGCCAGCCTTCATGCCAAGAGTGTCCTCAAGATGTTTTGCATTCAGTGAACCGCTGCAGACCATGTGAGTCCTGAACATGTTAATGAAACGCTGAAAAACATTTACTGCAGAATGGACTGCGGAGAAAATTACTGACCCTGAAGGGAATGAATTCCTATTTGCTTTTGGTCTCAGCCTGTGATCATGATATACCCACATCCCTGCAGCTATGTTGTGATTGCTGAGGTCGTCTGCTAATGTTTGCAGTTTACTTTCGCTGCACTTTCAAAATCACTTGCATCACCCTGTGAACTCTTACACACATGTTTTCGGAAAGCATCCTGGAAGCAAACAGGGGATGCTGTTGCTTGGCTGACCCTGGTCTTTCCCTTGTGCACTGCCATCTCTCTGCAGCATTCATCAATTATGTCTTCAAGGCTCAATCTACCAGCATATTTCCACCCTTCAATGAATGGAATTCTCTATTATTTAGTCGGTGATATGGCTCCTGATTGCCCCTAAAGTCTGACAGGATGGGTTCGTGTTTGATGCTTTCCTGCACTCTAGACCGGCTCCAACGTACAAAAGGGCCGACGCTGGCCACACTGGTCATTTTATCTGTTCTCCTTGTTTCCTGCTAGTTGCATTAGCTTGCCCACTGGGGTTTCTTTTGGCACATTAAAACAGATTTGGGTTAATAATTGATGCTGCGATTTATGGACTCTAGTGCCTGAGGTTCAATTGTAAGCCCCCACTTAAAAAGAAAGCATGCCTTTCATTCCTGCCTTTGCCTCGGAGTGCCGTGATTTATAGCTTCAGTTTGATGGTGTGCAATTTATTGTATAGGAGTCTTGTGAAGAAAAAGAACCAGACATATCATTTTTCATACAACAGTCATTTTGATGTGATTATGTTTGAGTTTCGGATTTCTCGTTCACACACCAACTCAAGACAATGAAGAAAAAATATTGATCGATACACCATGAGCAGTAAATCTATTCGTGTTTGTGCAGCACTGAGCTCCTGGCTCCTCTTTCATTAAGAATTGTTGCCTGAAATTAATGGTCAATATCAACAGCAGTTCTCACATTATGTGAAAAGGTCTATAGGATGTTAATCAATTGCATTACTTGGGTGATCAAGAATGTGTAGGGATTAGCCTTTCATTACAATTCTCCAAAGAGGCTGCCAAGAATAACATGTCTCATAATGTGATGGCATCTCCTCCTCTACACAGATGTAGGAGTGAGAGTCATGTATTTTATCTCAGTGTGTCATTCAACTAATGTGTCAGTGCATTTATTGAATGCCTCTCAGAGAGCCACTCTTACAGCCCTCAGGAATCATTGGATACACATTCTTGGATTACAATGCAAAGTCCAAAGGCAGCTGGACAGTTGTGGCATTTGTGTCTCTAGGGATGGCATTGTCAGTCAGTCCACAACTTTGGTCAACACAAAAACATCTCAGTCGCTGTTAGATTGATTGTCATGAAATGACATACAGACACTGATGTTCCCAGGCAAATTTTCTGGTGTTGGCCCTTATTCAGAAAAAGACAACCACCATCCACGTAAACATTGTTTACATATATATTCCACTGATATTCTCCACACCTTCATTAAATTGCATGGTTTTAAAATGTAAAGACAAAAATAACAATGTAAATGTCACTCTTTTTCCATCTTCAATGTGATCTTATAACAAAAAAAAACTATTTAATAAATAAATAGTATCTTATTCTGCACATTTTAAATTGAAAAAAACAAAACAAAACAGAACAACCTTATTGCATGAGTCTGCTGTATTAGTTGAGTGGGGTGTGCAGACTTATGCAATAGCTTTTTCATTTAAAATATTACTAATAATTAGCTATTTGTTTTTTTTTCCTCCTCTGGGCTTAGGTTTGTGATAAGATCACATTAAAGATGGAACAGGTCTGATATTTGTTGTTATTTCTGTCTTTATATTTCAAGAACCTGAAATCATAAGAGTGTGTATTTCTTTTTATCCACTGTGCACATCCAGTTACACACTGACGTTAGATGCCTCTCTCTGCTTGAAAAAGTTGACACTGCAATATTTTTGCATACATAAAAACATGGTGATATTCAAGTTTTTGTTTGTACAATTGTTTTGTAATGTTTAAAAAATAGGTGTATTTCTCATCTTTTGTGCATGTGTCTTTATTGAGTTGGTTTGTTTATTAGCACACAGTGGACTGCAAAAGGCAGTGTGCTGCAAACTGTGGTTAAAAACCCTGATTGAGACACATATTCGAAATGCACCATATAAATGTCCATGGGATGCTCGTAAAAGCCAAGTAATATCATTATTTACTGCATGTTTATATAATGCCTAATTAAGAATGCCAATGCAGAGTATGGCTTGACATGACCTGTATTAAAATGTGGCGCGTTGTCATATTTGGCATAAAAAGAATATAAGTGTTCACTCAAACATTGTCACTGTATCCTGGTGGCTTTGGTGATGTCCTGACATTTTTCTTCTTTGTGGTTTTCAGTAAACAGCTATCGACTGGCTGCCATGATGTTTGGTACACACAGTCATTCATTCACCACAATTAATTTGAACAACTTTGGTTATTGCCAAGATAGCAAGTTGTCTAGCAGTTTGGATTATGACAAATTCCAAACATAACTAAAGAAAATCCCATCATCCTCAGCTGCACTTTAGTGCTAAATAGCAAATATTACCATACTAACATGCGGGTAAACATATAAGCATTATCTGCTTAATAACAGAACATCAACATTGTTACTGTAAGCTGTGCCTGAGTGCAGACTCACAGAGCTGCTCGCAAGACTGCAAGCTCTTGTAACCACAAATCTGAGCTATCTGTGGTGAAAGGTGGTCACTCACTTATTCATGGATGTGGTCAGTGCTTTTCAAGTGTGAACAAATTGGTTTTCTCAGAGGTGGCTGCACCTCGTCTAATCATATGCTTTTATGCAAATTAAGTTCAATCTAAAGGTCAGCATACAATTTTGTTCAGTAGCAATATTTCAGTGAAACACACAGCCAGGTCAGCAGACACAGGTGTAGGATGTTCAACCTAATGACATACAGTAGTCAGACTGAGCTGGGATATATTTTAAGAGCATCTTGGCACATTAAGTATGGCAGCTGTTTTTTTTTTCATTTTAGTGACTCAGAATACAAAAAATATCAAACAATTTAGCAAAAAGTCACTTATGTTTTTTGGCATTTCTAGCATCCCCCAAAAACTATAATTCCTTTCCTTCTTCAAGGAAATTAATAAGGGAGAAGAAGCTCCATTCCCAACAGAACAGAATATAAAAACCAGGAGGCTGTGTTAAGAAATGCACCTGGTTTCAATCCCCTGAAAAGAGGGATTGCTACCATTTCGAGCTCCATTTTAATTTCCTGTTTATTTCACTCTCTGAAGCTTTGGGAACTCTGAAAGGATTTAAATGCCCTTCAGTCTCCGTGTCTTTCTCCCATTGCCTTTGATTTATAGATTTGATTTTCAGCTTGAAAGCAAAAAAAGGGAGAAATTCCGAAAGGAGGAAAAAAAAACACCATCATGACATGGAGGAGCTTAAAGCAAGCTGAAAGGTGGAGGAAATAGGAAGGATATAAAACGCCCATTGCCAGCTCCACGGATGAAATATGAGGAATTGTCGGAAACCATGTAACAAAACGTGATATGTAGCAAATGAACTGGGCTTTATTCAATCCCCGAGCAGCCATAAGAAGTCCCATTCTGCTCCGTCTGTATTGTGCTGTGCCCTGTGTCGACAGGACTCACTTTCACTCGACACTGTCGGGCACCCATTAAATGCTACAATACACAATCATTCCTCCCTCCAAACTCTGTAAACACAGAGTGTTCCCTGTTTCTCTCTTTCACTCTGAGCAGTGGTTCTTCAGCAGGGGATGTCACTTAAGGACAGGCTCAATGATTTGACCATGACTCACTTCACCTCAATAAGTGCATCCAAAACAAGCCATGCCTATTCTAACCCAAAAGGTATGAATATATGCATTTCCTCACCTTGGCTCACCCTCTATATGTGAGAGATCAGCTGGGCCTGGCTCAGAAAAAAGGCACCCAGTGTGCCGACAGAGCAGCGTCCCAGTGGGAAAAGGCAGCTTTTGTGACCCAGAGTTCCAGCTACACTGCTCCTATGGGATCACTGGGCCATGGGGAGTCCAAAGGGAGACAGACCGTGGCTGAGAGACAGGAGGGATACTGGGGGACCGTGGAGGCACTGAGCTCACAGAACAGATAAACCCAGGGGATTACTGTCAGACTGCACGCTCCTCAGGCCTGCACATGGTCAAAATAGGGAGCAGTTTAACTTGAATCTCTCTTAATTGAGAAAGGCCTCCTGCTAAAGAAGGTGACATACAGTGCAGGAGGCCGCCATTTAAGTTGATGGCTTTTATACATAAAGGTAGTGATTTATTGTTCCACCGTATGCGATAGCTATGTGCAGTAATTTGTAACAGAGTCAATTTCCACCTAATGAGTGAGAGAGATTAATTCATGTGCATGATGAATTGCGCAGCACCAAGCAGTCAGGCTAAGCAAATTCTTGTTCAAAATGTGTGTGTGGGCTCGTGTGCATGTGTGTACCTTTTGTGAATGCTTTTCAAACTCCAGCAAAGACTGCAGGGGCACTTATCTTAAATAAGTAGGCCTGCCCTCCACCGCAGTCCTCGCTAGGAGCTCCATATGGTAATGAGCTGTGTAAGATGAAGAAAATATGTTATTTGCAACACAAACAGCGCTGCAGTTAATTCAAGCAGCCGAGGCGTAATCCACTCGCACAGTTTCAGCGACAACAACATTTTTCCAAGTGTAAAGTTCACATGAAAAATGGAAGAATGAGCTAATTTGTGCCGCGGTAGCACAATGAGCAGGTTTGAAGGCTTGTGCAATGCAAATACGTCAGATGCTAAGTCATTGTGGTGGCATGTGACCAGCTGCCAGAACATAAATTGAAATGAATAACAAACTAGGAGGCTTGCCTGCCAAAGTGAAAGGGATGATGAGGTTATGATGTCCATCTGCAGTATGTGCAGTTGCCTCCGTGTTGGCGTCCTAATTAACATGAAGATTGTTTTAATCTTTCAAACTGCTCTGTTTAAACACGCTGACATTTGACATCTAGTTCAATGGAGCTCTCCTTTGTGTCCCATCACAACTGCAGAGCCACAATATCTTTAAAACTGCAGTCTGTACTTTACAAAATGTCTGCATCGCAGGACAATGTTTACCATCGAGACAGAAATCAATTCAAACACAAGCAAGGCATTGTTGAATAAAAATGGTAATCATGGATCAAAACAGTTCGGCTGCACACACCATGTGGTGAAAATGTCCTGATGTTTATCACAGTGCAGGTTTTTATTATTATTTTATTTTGATTACTGGTTTGCTGTAAAGGAACTAACTTTGAATTTCCAGTAAAAAGCTTGTTGCACAAAATAATTGTGGAACTCAGCGGCTGATTCAATGTTAATCAGGAGCTATTCATCCAGAAAACTGCCAGCATGTTGACTCACAGATATCAAGTAACTAATCATTACATGCAGTCTAATTAAAGGAATAGTTTAACATTTTAGGAGTTACGTTTATTTGCACTCATTTTGAAAGTCAGTAGAAAGTCAGACACCATGGACACCAGTACCACAGCCGTCTGAGACCGGAGATTTTTCTATCTTTTTAAAGGAATAGTTCGCCATTTAAGGAAATATGCTTATTTGCTTTCTTGCCAAGAGTTAGATGAGAAGATCGATACCACTCTCAATAAGCGTAATGGAGTCCCTGCTAATTGCTTGGCAGTGATGACAAGACTCCAGGAAGTTACCATGCCCAGCCAAGAAATAGACTTAAATCTCTGTAAGAACCTCAACTTGTTGTCTTTACACTGAAGGTATGGTCCAGATGAATCAAACAGGATTTGAAGTGTAAATTAGGGAGCTTTAGAGGTGCTGGTACTTTGCTAACTTGGACAGAGCATGGCATAGTTGCTTCCACCCAATGAATATACTTATTTAAAGAACTGTCCTAGAGTTATTGAAGAACTTATTAAATCATCACTTAGTTCCTGATTTTGTGTCTTGCGGACTGCTGTGGTATCCTGCTGTAAAATATTACCAACCAAAGAAATTTAGTGCAGTGGAAACATATTTTACTTATTGCAGCTAATTTGCTATTATTTTTCCATATTGGTTTCTTCTTCTTTGGTGTATAAATAGCTATGAAATGTACTCTGGTCATCTGTACCTGTCTCTCTCTCTCTGTTCACGCAGGCATCACCTCACATTGCCCCACCACCCACACACACAGAGTTATGAGTCATTCACAAAGACTGTGGATAAAATCTCCTCCATCACAACGTACCTTGAAGACACTTGTGATAAAATAATTCACAGCGGTGCAGAGCTGCTCAGAAGGTCGGCTAATTAGCTGACACCAGGCGAGAGGCATTTGCTATCACAATCAAATTTGTGGCCAAAGTCCTCCCGGCTAACTAACACGGCTGCACCCACTTGTCACGTAAGTCCAGTGGACCATGAGGTTAGCCATCAAAACAAAGGCCCAGTCACCCACTAATAGGGCCTATGGAAGATTCCAGGACTGTGTGGGTGGGAGGTCAGCACCTTTGGGCCTGTTACTGCCACATAAAATACCTTGCTATACCAGGCAAGCTCTCAGTCAGGAGCAGGTACTCGCCACATCTGTAAAAAAAAAGAAGAAGAAAAAAGACAAATAAACAGTATTTGTGGGTTAATATTCTTTTGGCTTTCCTTTTCCTCACTTTTTGCTCGTCTCAAAGGCCACATCTCTGTATAACCGTCTAAGCAGACTCATTGTCATATAACTCATGAGTTTCAGAGATAGCCTGAGGGAGAAAAACCTCTTGTTACAAAGCTGCCCGCTGCAGTTATGTATTCCAGTGGTCACTTGTGCATTATCTGTCTATCTTTCACATTTCAGAGTGTGAATGGGCACTGAGCTCACCGCAGCATCTTTACAGAGACATAATTAGAAGGGAGCCGGTATGACAGATGGATTACAATCATAATTGAGAGCGTGGAGAGTCTATCGTCCTAGCTGCAGTGCACCTGCTTTGTCGTTGGCATAAACAGCAGAAGAGGTAAGAATTTGTCTTCCCATACAGCGTGCCTGTAGAATTACAATACATTGGGGTTTTTTTTTTCCTCCTCGCAGGTGCTGATTCTGCTCGCAGTGGTGAAGAAAAGCATAGATAGCCTGATTTTATTATTCCAAAGCAGATGGTGCAAAATGAGATGGGGGGGCCCAGCAGCTCAGTGACCTTGATGTTGCTAATCTAACATTGCCCCTACATTGATCTAACATTAACACCTCACCCCTCACGGAGTATGCATGACTCCAAACAGACTGGTGGCCTGCGTGCTTTTCGAACAAATCACCCCGACATGCAATTACCTCCTGCTCTGGAGTTATTTCTTTCCTGTGGATAAGACGGCCCTTTCATTTGAGTCCGGGAATTAAACAGGTTTCCAGGTTAATTAATTTGACAGACAGACCCCATTGTGCCTAGTGTCAGCCCAAAAGGAAACCTTATTGCCTCTTGTCCTCAAGGTTGACTTTTTATTGTTCTTAGATACGTCGTTCTTGAAAGGAGCGCACAGTGCCAGCCCTGTAATTGACTTGAAGAAGACTGCATCGAGCAGACGTGTTACTGAATGCTTGAAACAAAAGTTCTGGTCCCTTATAGGAACCCATAATTTATCCAGCAGGGATGCATTGAAATGTAGTGCACCCCTGGCATATGGAAGCCATGGCTGTGTTTGTTTGTTTGGTCAGCTATATATTGAACACCCACCTCTTCCAGGATGCATTCTCACTTCTGCATGCTTGTTGCTTTCCACTTCATCCAATGATGAAATTGAAATGGAATTTATCCGAATGTGTGTTTGTGTGTGTCTTTGTGTGAACGTGACTGAGTGTCTGTATGAAAGTGAGGGAGGAGAAAGAGAGAAGACCCAAACCGAAGTGTAATCTCAGTCTAAATCACACTGGCTCCCTCGGGGAAAAGCCCCTCTTCCTGGGGTTAGTCAGTGAATTAAATCACGGTGAAGGCCCCATTTTTCAAAAGTAACCTTTCCGTTGACAGTGTAAGTGGGAGTCAGGCTCTCTCCCTCAGTCCGGGCAGTGGAATTAGTGTCTTGCGTGGCGACACCAGTCTCTCAGGGTGTCATTTGTAGGGACTGTTGCTGCATTTTTCCAAGGCCTGCCTGCCTGTCTCAGTGTGCTCACAGTGGAGGAGGCCATCTGCCTCCCTCCCCTCTCGCATCCCTCACTTCTCTCCTCAGCAGTCTCTTCACAGCAGTTCCCACACAGTTTCCTTAAATGTATTTCTGGTGCATCTCATGAATTTTGTCCCCACTATACAGTTGCACCCACAATCACATTAACATGCCTGGACTTGGACATGAGCGATTTCCCTGTTGAAAGATATTCATGAAATTAGTGCAGCTAATGGAGATAAATACACTACATGACGGGATTAGGCTTGAATTAATCACTATTCAACTTAATTAATTAGAAATTTGTCCATCCAAGCCTGTAATGTCAATAGGACATGTTTCAATTAGAGCTACATCGCCTTTTCTAATCTTTTAATTGAACAGAAACGAATGGAGCCAACATGTTCATAAAATGGGATTCTATGCCTCATAATCATTTTCACGATAAAGCAACTCTCTGAGGCTGTTTATTACTCAAAGATCAAGCAACTTAACTGATTTAGCCCATAATCCATTTGCTGTTTCCTGTTTGACTGTTTCCCAGAGTGCTGCTGTAACAACAGCAGCCCAGTGGATGCTATTGTTGGTTGTGTGGTGGCTGTTTGAGAAGTGGTCAGTTTCTAAGGTTACTTGAAAACGAAGGCTTATGCATGAATTATGTATCTACAGAGTGCCCAGTCGGCACCTTTTCTCACACTATAACCAGCTGAACAATACAGCATTCATTAAAAGAGCCTAACAATGATTTTTTTTTATTATGAGATTTTGAATTACATACGCACACACACAAACTACCTTTTTTATTAATTAATGCCACAAATTGCCAAGTGAGTCCCTGGCTAATGCATGCCCACGAAAGCAAATTATCATAATCTGCTTGTTTGTAAAAGCACCATCTGTGCAATTAAATAGTTTGGTGATGATAGTGTTTTGTTAGGAAGATGTAAGGGATCCTTGCTCCTAAAGGTGTGGTGAATTCTCACCAGTGTGTGTGCCAGGGTGCGTGCCAGCGTGTGTGTGCGTGAGTGTGAGAAAGGGAGAGAGAGAGTGTGGGGTGCACAGGATGAATCAGGAGTGTCTTCTGAAGAAGGGTTGCCTGGGAGACCAGCCTGGACCCCTCCAAACGTGTCTGTTCTCCTTCCCCCCTCCTCCCTCCTCGCGCGCGCGCTCTCTCTCTCTCCTCCGTTTTAAAGGTGCATCAGTAATGAATCCAAAACTATTTCAGGAAAGGCACTTTTTAGTCGACGGGTGAAACCCTCCATACCCGCAGCTCTGCTGTGTTTTCATAATGCTACAGATCGGCGTTTCATGCCTCCCACCGTCAACATCAAAAGGAAAGAGACACTTTAGTGTGTGTTTGTGTGTGTGTGTGTGTGTTTGAGGGGGATAAAGGAGGGAGGGGAAGTAGAGAGAGAAAGAGATTATGAATGCTGAGATGCAGCGCACAGAGAGGCACTCAGAGGAACAATTGTCGTACTATTAAAGTCTGTAAGTGCATTTGTTCGTCTTGTTTACCTTCTCGATCTCTTGATGTCTGAAGACACTGAACGCCAACTTCCTGAAAACCTTGCCATGAAGTGATGCCACTCTTTTTTTTATTTTTTTTTTCAGCCGGCTGAATGACGTCTGGCAAGAAAAGGGGGCTGAAAACTCGGCGCACACAGTGAATCCCTCGCTGTGACTCATTCATTTTGTATAAATGCGACCGGTTGCGGAGACAGAGAAAGAGCCCGGGCTTTAATTAGCTGGATATTCTCAGTCCTCTGCCCAGTGGACGCACATTTTAGCTCCTTTTCTTTCCTTCCTCCTTCTTTTTTCTTCCTTTTTTTTTGGAGACTGTTGAGATGATATGCACCCCAGGGAGACAGACACCACAACCGACCGAGCCGTCCCTGCGCTCCGGTGGAGTTGGTTTGAGCAGGAAGAATGTCACCCACTTCTGCTGGTCCTAACATCTAAGTGTTGATTTTGAGAGGTAATTCTTAGAATAAAGAGAAATCAGTATATGTTCTGTTATGTTTTGGCAGCATCGCCGCTATTACTTGTGAAGATATGTCAGTTCTCAGCTGCGGCTTCGTTGTTTCCACTCGCGGTTTGGATTCAGCATAAATGGACAAAATTAGGCCAGTTCAGCCGCGGCGGGTGTTCGTCTTCTTTTACTGAGATATTTCTGACTTATGGATGTAGCCTTCCCGTATCCTGGGAACTGAATCACCGTTAGGGGCTTCACCATTCAACAAGCTGCACCGCTCACTCCCGGCTGCAAAGCGATGGGCGCAGTTCGCCTGAGCCATCTACTGCGTCTCGGTTCTCCAGCCCAGCTTGTTGAATCTCCTCCCTGGTGACAAGAATGGGTCTATTTTAACAAACTTCTCAGCTGGTTCTATTTTTCGGTTGTGGATTGCAGACCTCATCCTTCCTAAAAGTTAATCATGGCTCGTCCCGGTGTGTGCGTGAAGCTGGGGTTTATATGGAGAGTGTTTTGGCTCATGAGGACTGTGGTAGATTTCGCGCTGCCTCAGGAGACTTATGCACCCCATTCAATACGGACTGAGGGGCATCTGACCCTCGGTGGACTCTTCCCGGTGCACGCAAGAGGGGCCGACGGCGTGCCGTGTGGGGACCTCAAGAAGGAGAACGGCATTCAGCGACTTGAGGCCATGATGTACGCTTTGGATCAAATCAACCAGGACGAGCAACTCTTACCTAACATCACCTTAGGCGCCCGGGTGCTGGACACTTGTTCGAGGGATACCTACGCTCTGGAGCAATCTTTAACTTTCGTTCAAGCTCTGATCACGAAGGATACCTCCGACGTGAGGTGCACGAACGGGGAGCCACCGGTGTTTGTCAAGCCTGAAAAAGTGGTGGGAGTCATCGGAGCCTCGGCGAGTTCAGTATCGATTATGGTTGCCAACATCCTACGCCTCTTTCAGGCAAGTCTTTGAGCGTGTGCAATAGTTTTGTGGTTGTAAAATAGTGTTTCTGTTCTCACTGATGAAGCTGCAGTATGTGCAGGCTTTTAGTAAAACCCGCTTTTTTGGGGAAGAGTGAAAGTGGTGCGCCCTATTGCAACCCACCCAGGAGCAGATGAGAAAGAATAGGGATGCCATAAGTAGTAAACAACAAATGCACTTTATCTATAAAAGGGAAAAGATTAACAGTTATTAACAAAAATATGCCCCTTTTCAGGTGATATTAGGCTATATGTGCGTGTATGTGTGTGTGTGTGTGTGTGTGTGTGTGAGAGTGAGAGAGAGAGAGAGAGAGAGCGTTTTCTCCATTTTCACATTGATGCATTTCACATGACACATTTCTCTTTAGACTTCTTCCCATCTTAAAAATATAATAACAAAAGGAAGGTGGAGTGAGTTTGGGTGGTTTTCCCCTCCACTTCACTGTGCGGATGAGACAGCTGAGTGTGCTGTTGCTTGTCCCCGGTGGTGCTGAAAGAACAGCTCCCGTCTGTTCCAGTCTCACTCCAGAGTCTGGATGAGTGGGCACTGACAGCCTGACACAATCACACCCAAACTCAACAACCCCCTCCTGAGAATAACAGGCCCGCTTCATGTGATTGCACATGATTATATGAGCCTCTTGCATGGAAAGACTGCAGGCGTTTTTTATGAATTGTTTTGAACCTGAAAGCCTGGATTTATGGTTGAGTTGGCTTGCCTTTATCTGCAGGGGGGCCCCTCTTTCTCCAAATGAGCTTGTTCCAAACTCTTTGCGCCCTAATTGAGCTCGATGGCTTCAAGTAAATGAAATGAATTTGCACCACTAATTTCAAAATGAGTTAGCTTGGGTTTGTGGGGAACACATCTCTATTCCTGTTGGCTGAGAGTCAACTGATGGTGTTGACCCACTGCTGGTGCTGCAGTGGAATGAGAAACGCAGCAGGGCACCAATATAGCAGATTAATTATTTAAAGCACATCTCCATAGCAAAACATCTAATTACTTGGAATACCGTGTGGATGCTTTTGCAAATGTGCAGACTTCTATACAGTTTTGTTTTTTTTTTCTTGTGTGAAGACGGCGGCGTTAAAGGAGGCTCATCAGTGCTGCAGTGTTGCTGCCGCCGCTGCTGCTAATGATTTGTGGTTGCAGAATGTAACTCGCAGTCTTGTCATTTTGTATTTTGTTTCAGTTCAATTAGGCAAACCATGGGCCTGACTGTAAGAAGCTGTTTAACTGCATCAAAGTGCTTAACATGCTTTTAGCTCCCCCTCCCCTTTTGTTTTCACACACACACACACACACACACACACACACACACACACTGACTTACACATGCAACACTCTTGTGTTTTTGTACAGCAGTCATCCTCTGGGATTTTATGGCTCCATTGACTGGACAATTAGACTGATGGTCCCCACCGCAACCTTCAGCCTGGCTTTGGTTCCTATTCGCTCTCCGTAGGCCCAGTTAACAAATTAAATTTTTATCATTCCAAGTTGGTAAAAACCCTCCAGTTATACTTTGAAGCATCCTCCACACACTTGTTATTTGTTGCAGAGTGTGAGTTGTAGTTGCAAGACTTCGCTTTGCTTTTTTTTTTCCCTCCACTCAAGCTGTGCAACATCAACATGCCTGCATTAGTGAAATTTAGAGGGTTTAAGAGGAGTGAGATGATATTCTTAATTCCCTCCTCACACCAGGTGTACCGGCATGTCTGTAAGTAAGTTGAAAGGCTGTGGGAGCGTAGGTGTAGTCCATGTGCGATGTTGCGATCAAGCTCTAGGAATCCGTGGATTGACAGCGGTTCTCATGCATCTCATTCCATCACTTTGCATATCTTCTCATTTGCCCAAAACTGTTGCCAGAAATGTGGATTTAATCACCACAGTCACATGTGCAAATAAATCCAGTCCTCCTGCGAACCTGTTCGCCCTTCAGCACACCTCCTTTTTTTTCTTGTGGTACCACTGGTGATGATAGTACTTACAATAAACTATGATAAATTAAATGTGAGGCTACACGATACTGCATAATCAATACATGCCAGAAGTGAGAGCTCCCAGCCCATTTACCCTCATTAGTTTTACAGCATTTGATTAGTGTGTGGTAGCACGTTTCAGAGATTATTTTCAGCAGCAATCTATCAAGTATCAAATGATTCCAGTCAAAAGCTTCAGAACCTTGAGAGAACACCTGTTCGTGTATGATGAAAGAAGCAAAGTAGATTTTTTTTCTCAAATCAAAGTGAAAGAAGGTGTTTTCCCTGTTGCTGTCAATTTAAATCACATTTGATAACTGCATATAGTTCATAACTTAGCAATCTAATGTAGTTTGAAGTTAAATCTTTACACCTTGAGCCTGCGGACAATGACCTCTCTCTGTGTTGTCCTCCTAGCCTACTGCCCACTTTGTTCCCTCTGAATATCATCAGGTCATTTTGCGTCTCACCCCTGTGATAAATGAATCATCAGGGAAGCTAAATAGTGATCGTAGATTTTATTGCCAGACGCTAAATATCATGGCTGTCTATTCAGGACATGAGTAGCTGCTGAACTGTTAATGCAGGGAAATTGACATGGGGGATGGATTTTTCTGAGGAGCCAGGAGGGTTGATCAATACTGTTGCTATGGTGAGGCCGATTTGCTGCTAAGATGTTTTTATTTCACTGCCTTTCATGCTGTGTTGGAAATAAGAGGCAACACTGCCACAGGAGGAAAAAAAATCAATTAGCCAAAGTTTTGAATTGTTACCAGGAGCTATGATGTTGGGCAGTAAAATAAATAAATAAAATCATCCAATCCGTACCCTCTGCCCACGAGCAGGAGGACGGCACTGTAGTTGAAAAGACGGGGCAACTTTGTCCATTTGTAAGTCCCGGCCTCTTGAATGAATCATGAAATTGATTTTTCTCCGGATGACATTTACATCAGGGAGTGCAGCTCGCTATTCACTGTCACA
The DNA here is from genome assembly GCA_008933995.1 of Datnioides undecimradiatus. Taxonomy (NCBI): domain Eukaryota; kingdom Metazoa; phylum Chordata; class Actinopteri; order Lobotiformes; family Datnioididae; genus Datnioides; species Datnioides undecimradiatus. The sequence continues at coordinate 8,551,155 of WARS01000026.1, forward strand.
TCTCTTTTCCTAAAGACTGGGGCAAAACTTTGTATTGAGCGCAGGTGAACTTCGTCTTGTTCTCCTGTCTGGGGAAGCGGCCCCTTCAGACTAGCTGTCTAAGTGAGGCATTGACGTCCTCTGCTCTCATAGCCCTGACAGGCTCCGGTCGGCTTTTTATCTCTCCTTTTTTTCACCGAATCATCACTGTGATTGATTTGAAGGAGATTGAAGCCTTGCAGTGTGATCTATTCAGCTGACAGTGGTAAAGACAGACACCAAAGGAATATGAGGGCTCTCTGTGTGTGTGCGATGTGTTATCTAACAAGCTCTCAAAGTGACACAAAATGACAGAGGTTAATTATGTCTATTTTTCTAAACACACTTGCCATTTGTATATTGATGCATGCAACAGCGTGGGTCAATTAGGCACATATCTAGTACTGTGTTCAGCCCGTAGGAGACATGGTTGGCATGTCAAGTGTGCAGCATATGAAAAGATGCCTACATTAAAGTGCACACAAAGAGCTCCATTACCATTGCTGAAGGAAGGAAAGCTGTCTCATGGATATGCCATGATCCACGCTAGTGCCTTTGGCTTTTGCATTTTCTCTCCTTTACATGTTAATTGGCTTTTATTCAAAATGTGTGACACCTAGAGTGACCCCACTTTGTACATTATATGTACGAACAAGTATCTCTAGTATCTAGTAATTCCACCTCTTCAACTAACTTAAGAGTTCTCTCCAAAAGAAGCGTCAGCATAATAGTCAGCACATGACTAAACACCAAACTTGACTATAAATAATAGAGCAGGGTGTCCTATCACAGGCATTTTATCATATAAGACAGTGAAATAAATTAGTATGATGAGTATCCTCACTGGAATAATCTATTTTGGGCATCATGTTGATATTTTTAAACTGTTGATGCGATTGCTGTATGTCGTTAAGAGAAAAGTCAACAAAGCTTACAGCTGTACAAAGGTTTTTTGATCATGTAACATACAAGGACAGAGAATGATAAGTTGGATATTTTCAAATTCTCAATTTTGAGAAAGGCTCAGTGGGATTTACTTGTAGATTGAAATTCAAAACTTTGACTGAATGTTAATAACCTAAATGATTAGAATTCCACCCTTCCTTCACAACAAGAACAGGAGAATTACCGGATATTACAATATGAGTCAAAACGCTCTACCTGTCTGGCTTTCCAAGAGGTTCTGATTTAAGTTTGATTATTGCACTCAAACTCAAATGGAAGACAGACTCGTCATCTTTTTCACTTTTTTGCAGTGGCTGGGGAACAGTAATATGCATAGACAACAAAAAATTATCCTTACACTGCTATCTTGTTTCCAATTTTCAGACAGACATGATGTCATTTTGATCGTAACTGGCTTCCCTCAGATCAAAGTGAGGCTGAGACTGCACCTGTATTCATAAATGAGCTGCGATGACATGTCTTAAATCTTCTGTGAATTTAGCTCTTGATAAAATAGATATGAGGACAATATATCCATTTATTCCAGCAAAAGGAGTGATTACACGCTATGGTATGTGAATATCACATCAACGTTACGTACAGCACACAACACCAGAGTCCCTGAAGGAGGAAATATGGTTGAAACATCCCTGTATCCTTGGGATTATTTTTTTTGTCTGACCATTTCACACGAAACATGATATAAACATAATTGACAAATAAACAACAAAATTCTGCCAAAGAAGGGTCATGCTGTCAAAACAGTCTTCAAAATACAGACTTTTATTTTATGCTCTAATAACAGTCTTTTCACAAATAATAAACATGGCTGACAGACTCTAAAGACTTGATGAGTCACTGGTTACACACATTTCTGCTGGTTTTGTCGAGTTTTTTCTGTAGAATTGATACCACACCAAAATTGCTTAATTTTGCAGTACACACCTACAAATGTATAAACTTAATAGCAATCAAACCTGCAGTATCACACTGAAATGCAATAATTCAAAGTGCTGCTGCACTAAATGTTATACTGCCACCTGAATTGTAAGGAATAAAAACCAAAACGTAAATGATAACAAAATAAACATAAGTAGAAATGATGAATGCATTTTAAAACTGAATTTAATTATCGCTATGTGGGTATTCTGAATACATTATCAATAGTCCAGTGATTCTCACTTCTGGTCCTTGAGACTGAAACGCCTGCTGGTTTCTATTGCAGCCATTTAATCTGATGCTGACTTATGGCACGGTCAGAGCAGATCTGGCAAGGTGAAATTTACTCAGCAGGTGGGACAGGAAATAATGTGGGCAGGGTAACAAGCGTAAGCTGCAGGTGTTAGCATAGCCAACAGGCTAAGAATAGCACTCCACAAGTTGAACAATATACACTTATCAGTTCATTTATACTCTTTTTATTCTCTATCCTTGCACTATTGGCCAGTCACACAGTGTGAACCTTCTTCTGCTGCTTGTGTTCTTTAAGCATGCAGTTGTGCAAACAAGGATACAAACAATCGATACTTACTTAAGAAGAGGTCAATCCCACCTGCTCTTTCAGCGAGTCTCACCATTTTGCAGGTCAGAGTTCAGTCAGATTGAACTCTGCCCAGCAGGATCAATTCATGACAAGAAGCTAATGCGTTTCGCCTGCCACTGAAATGTTTTTTTAGGTGAAGCTGGTGAGTATAGATGCAGATGAACGCATTCAAATTAGAAATAGAAGGTATGTAAATGGACAGAACGGCAGCCAAAATATGAGTCTCGGCACCTGGATTTGGCGATGAGGTGCATAGAATGGATGTTGGCATTGGATGAAATAAATGTTGAAAAAACAGCCATTATTTTTGCATTTAAATTGGGACGTTTTGTGAAATGACTGTTAACTGTTTTCAGAGCATGAACTGCACTCCAGGAAATTTCAGACCTGCAAAGGCACTAATTAAATAACCACAGAGCGAAATGTAGCCCCAGAGCCTGATTTTTTTTTTAATTTCCATTCTTTTTGGTCTTTTTGGGAGAAGCGGGGTTGTGAAGAGAGTGCTCCCGTGCTCATGTTCAGTGAAGCAGGTGTATACTGTCACACACAAACACAATGCAGTGTGAGCAACTAATGCAATATTAATAAAATGAATAAAATATCACCATGTTAGACACGTTGTCATTGCTGCTGACACGAGGTCATTGGGTCAGCAGCCTGCCATGGGGAAGATATGAGAAACCATGCACGCCTGATCTTAATGTCTTGGCCATTCCCAGAGCCCTGGGGGGATGGTGTACTTTATTATTCAGCTACATGATCACATGTAATGGGACTAAATGTTTCTCAGTGAAAACACACCTTGCACATCCATATTCCTGTCCTCATTTGTTTTCCAGGTATTTTCTAGTTTGTTTATGTGTGTAAAGTCCTAAATATTGATTCAGCCTCTTAAATGAGGTGTCATCCCTGCTGAAATCGTCTTTGCTTGACGTTTGCAGGAGCTTGACGCTTCCAGTCGGGCTATTACCCACATTTTCTCCAAGTGCATCAGAGGAGGGAAGAGGGTACCTGCTTAAAAGCTTAGCTGTGCTCACATCGAGGTCACACCAGTATTCCTTCAAAACTTATTGTCGGTATGGCTGTAAAATGTGACAAGAATAGCACTCTTAGACTTTGTTGGAAGTTTTCTGCAGTTTATCTGGAGAGCAGAAGGAGCCAGAGAAGAGGAAACCCCATTACGTCCGATCCTCTTACGGGGATGAGTGGAGAAGCATGAGGAGGTCTCTGCTGGCTGCTGGTCGGCCTCTCACTCATCCTTCCAAAAGGAAAAATGTCCCCGTTGCTTCAGCAGAAAACGCTTTAGTGTGGGCTGAAAGGCATTATCACAGGGCTCATTGTAGTTTGTTTCAACGCAGTGATCTGTGATCCATGCAACACTTTGGACAGAGCTTGAATTACAAAGTCAGTCAGCCATGCTAGACTTCTGTACTATACGACTAAATTACATCTAAGTTTGTTTTTACTGTAGAAACCCTTATGAATACAAAATGTCTGTATAGATCAATAGGAAATTTGCCTTTTAAATATGATCTGTTTTTTACCAGGCAAACTCCTCTCAGTTCTTCAAATCCTGGTAAATGAGTTAAGTGAATTTGTTAAAAGGCTGCCTGTGAGAGTGTCTGCCGCTTCAAAAGGGGGCATGTGTTGTGGTTCCTCTCAGACCTGGGCTCTCTGCTTTGTTCTCTGTTTTATCGCTTTCTCAACACTTTTCCCCATCCAGCTCTGAAATCACATGGCACCTTAGAAATTATATTGCACTTAAGACTAATCCTCTGGATCTACTTGTCAGGGAGAATTCCCTCTCAACACATAAAAGGTGTTGCATTTTAAGGAAAGGGGGAGCAAACTGATGAAAACAGTAGTGTAGAGCCATGCTATCAGTTCTGCACGACTGTGCTGTGAAGCACAGTGGTGTATTTGCAAAATGCTAACTGCGTTCTTATAGTGACAACATTAAAATGCTTATGTTCAGTAGGGATTGTTTTCCGTGTTCACCATTTTAGTTTAGCATGTTTGCATGCCAACATGTGCTAATTAGCTCTAAATGCATGAATGACTGACCACAGCTGACCACAGATAGTCCAAACATGAGTTAATTAATAATAAGTCACAGCCATGCTATTGGCTCTGTGAGGCTCATCTAAAAACACTCTAAAACAAAGATGCTGCATTTCAAGCTGTACCAATGATGATACCAAATGGTATACACTTCCTCTCTCCTAAGTGGGTGCTGTCACGTCAGCCCCTCCATCCCCCACCTCGTTTCATTTTGTGAATGTAGGGTTGTGGGTCGCGTGACGTTATCAGTAGTCATCCTCTCTTTCTCCCTGTCTTTCCCGCTTCTCTTCAGCTGTCACTGTTATAATAAAGCAGAAATTCCATAAAAAATGAGGCGTAGCTGAGACAAATGGAAATATCATTAGTGTTGCAGACATTTGATCATAAAGCAACGTCCTGGATAAATAAACATTTTGGATGGCATGATAGGCTTAGAGAAGACACTCTCTTTTCACTCGATTGCACTTAAAACCACAAATGTTAACCTCGTGTTGACGCTTGATGAAAAGTAAGGAGGATTCAGCCAGATCATGAATGTCTAAAAAAAATTGAATGGTATCTCCAGTTGTTGTCTGTCTTGATCAAAAGACCAACAATGCATTTCCTAAAACCACACCATGAGCATTAGTAAGAAACAACAGCACCATATTTGATTTCCACGCATGGATACACACCTTTTTACACAAAAAGACTAATGCTACATTACACTTAAAACGCTCAACTTTGTGCAGTGTGCTGGCAACTTGAAATGGACAGGAGGAGCACTGCTCACATGGCTCTCTTGCTGTCCCTGGAGGCTGGTGGCACGAGGCTCTGTTTAGACTGCATGTCCATGTGAGAGCTCTAATGTAGATAGGCATGCCACTGAAGAGCGGCAAGAAATAGACAGGGAGTCATCGCACGTCAGCTTAAGCTGCGAGAGAGGGAAGAGAAACCACAATGGTCCATCTTCTACAGTGTTAATATTTTCTCCGTTACCACTAGTGGTACCCAGCACTGCAGATACACTTGTAACACTTTTATGTGCCCTGGTTTGACATTGTCTCTGGAAACATAGAAGGTATTTGTTGTTGATTGTTTGCAGTTGGTGCTGTAAAATTGAGATCCCAGTCACCTCCGCTGCAGGAATCTTTGTTGAAGTGGAGGAAGACGTATTAGCAACATTTAATGTAAAAGAAGCAAAAACACAATGCAAAAAACAATATATTACAAGTAAAAATTACATTAATAATGAAGTGTTTAAGTGAGTAAAGGCACAGAATTATCAGTCAAATTCACTTAAGCTATCTATTATTCAGACATAGTGCTCAAAATTAAGGAAAACTGGTCCTGCCGTGGTTATTTTAGCATCATTATTAAATTATCGTTATGGGCGCACCGATGTTTAGTTAATTAAAGTAACATTTTAAGGTGGAGCTAATTTGAATACTATTTAGCTGGGTGGTTAAATCAGACAGAAACATGTTTTACATTTTATTGTATGTTGTGTGGGTTTCAAATTTCAAATAAATGTAGTTATGTAAAAATATATCCCCTTTCAGTTGTTGTCACGATGGACTATAAGTAGCATAAATGAAGAGGATGCCAAAAATTACATCCTTTAACAATAGTTATTGTACTCATAGTGAATATACTTAGTTACTTTCACCAGTGATGGAGAGCATTTAAAAACCAAATTAGACCAAACTCTGTCTTCATGGCCCGATACTGCTAGAGGTAAGTGAACTGATCCATGGAAATTATGTTAAATTTAACATCTGTGATTATTCGCTTGTGTGTGATTCACTACATTTGCATGTGTATTTGTGTGTGCTGTTTGATCTCATAGATGTCATGGCCCAGTGGGCTCTCTCACAGTATACATAATAAACTGTCATCTGGATCCATTCCTTGTCCTTCAGTTGTGTTATTACAGCAGGGCCTGGGGTGCATCAGTTGCTAACAACAGATAGTAATATATAACCATTATATCAGCCAACACAGTGTGGACCTTTACAGGGAGACTAAATTATTAGAGTGCAACATGGGCCTGGGGTAGTTATGCTAAAATACCTGTTGATTTTACATGTGAAAATGAAAGAGTGTAACTTTGGAGTTTCATTAGCTTCAATTTCATTTTGTCTGTATTTCCCTCGAGATGATGTTTGGTGTTTTGTTTTGTTTTTCCTCTCTCTCCTGGCAGGCTGCGCAGTGTCTCTGCTCTTTTGAGCTTGAAATGTATACTGTGCTGCAGCAGCTCCAGCATACATAAAAAATCAGTTGACAGGATAACTGTTTTCAGATGCAAATCCCGTGGGATTTCAAGTGCTCTCTGAAACGCCTGCATCTGACAGTTACATTGATTTGGGGGAAGACCTCAATCACCATTGACATTTTGCAAATTAGGGAAGCTCTTTCCTTTCAAATGGTGTTGCTTAAACTGCAATTGACTGCTGGACAGGAGCTATTGGTGACAGAATAGAGTGTTTTTTAACTGCCTTATCAGTGTTAGAGCATTCACATGTTGCCAACATTGAGGCCAGGAGGATCAATAGTGTGTCATTTATCAATGGATTATGCATAGAGCTGTCACGCGCTCTCTACCTGGAGGTCGAAAGCCAATCAAATGTCATATTTGCTGATGAATTTACTGAGGCATTTGGGCAACAAAACCAGCCAGTCAAACATCATTGTCCATGCACTTCTGTCAGTTGATATGTTTCTAAAATGTGTATAATATTTAAGAGGGCTTAATAAGTTTTACCCTGAGATTGATTTTGTAAAATCTCAATCAAATACTCTGTCAGTTACTTCATTTTTAATAGCAAATGCTGAAACGTTTCCTGTTAGAGCCTGTACCTGAGTGTCAGTATTAATCACACTGTTGGGACAAAAAGCCGTTAAAATATTCACATTGTGAGAATATTCAGCTGGACCTCACAGGAATAACCAGTGAATTACAGGGCTAAGATCTAGTTTCTGGTTAAGGCGGCAGTAAGGGTGGGGTTGGACATATAGCAGTCACGGTTAAGGCTGGGATAAGTCTCCACAGGACTGATGTAAAATCAGATTTATGCTTGACATAAGGGGTTAACGGCCTGCTGTAGACACCTTCGCTGTAGGTTTTTATTTATACTGTACATCAGTATCAGATGTCACTGCTTGATGGCACCACTGCAACACTAGATAGATGCATTGTGTGTATGTGTGTATGTGTGTGTGTGTGTGTTTGTTGCGTGTCCATACAGGCCACATTTTGCTTTATTTGTATTCTCCACAGTAGCTGTTGTTTGCATTCTTTCATTCTCTTTGTAATATAGAGTGAAGGTGGGCAACACAAATACTTATACAGTCAAACCGGAGTCACATCAGGGTTAAATGCCTATTTCTTTGTCTCATTACAGATCAGGAGACTGCTCCCTGTTCAGTTGCTGTGTTATATTCATTCATTCACAGTGATAGAGAGCAGAAAGTCGGCAATTGAGATGTCTTTGCAAGATGTTTGTTATGCCAAATCTTTCTTTAACTTTCTTTAACTTCCCCAAAAGCTCATATCAGATACAGAATAGCTTACAGCACATCTTTGCTGGCTATGTGCCATAACCCCTTAATGTACAACTTTAAGTCAAGCGTGTTTATACTTGCATTTATCATTACAGGGGCTTGTTTCTTTTAGGGAATAAGCTAATGAAGTCAGCAATCAGTTTTTTGTTAAGGTTATTCTTCCGATTAGTTCAGGGTTGGTTGAAGGGTTAAGGTTGACCTAAAAGCCTCCAGGGTATAAGTATGCGTCCATGCTGTGTCCTCCTAAGTAATAAAAATGTGTGTGTGTGTGTGTGTGTGTTTTAGGGTGGCAGTAATCCTACACTCTCAGTGCTCAAGCAATTTTCCAGTTCCTGCGCACAGCTGGAAGCTGCATCGCACCTTTTTATTTAGGGAAACCATCCACACAGAGGTTCTGATTTTGAATGTAGTCTAATGAATATGAAATAAAGAAATAAATAAAAACACTTGAAGGCACTTGAATGCGCTCTCTCTGTTGGTCGTAGAACAAGCGGCTCAGAACAGACCAAGACTTTGATGTGGTTTTATATACAATTCACTCTGCGATAATAATGTTAAAGTTTTATCCATTTAGACCAATTGCAGTTCACATGAGCTTTCAATGAGACCACTTAAATGTAATTTTACTTATTTGAACTTTGAATCATATTTTGTATCATATAAATCATATAAATTGGTACTTGAATCACATTTCTGACGTCAAAGCTTTTGCACACGCACAATGTGTATAGAAAATCTCTGCTTAACATAATGCGCATATGAAATGCTTTATAAAGTAGAAAAGTACATTTCAGTTTTGAATGATCAACGAACCAACAAGTTTAAAAGTATGTGTTTCAGACCCTCTGAATATATATTTAACGTATCTATCTTATTTCAGCTCATTTGACAGATTGTGTTACTGGCAGACTTGAGATCCACATGAGTTGTTTTGAGAAAGATGCATGTTAGTGCTCTTGTGGAAAATAAAGATAACCCTTCAGTAGTGGTGTGTGACAGTTCCATTGTATTCGACTGGGCCCGTTCCTGTTTCGGCTGGTTAACTTGTCTGAGGGTAATTGTCTGATCTGGCGTCTGCTGCGCATCTCTGATTCTGGCTCTGAAATACATGTCAGCGTGCAGCCTTCTGACACTTTGTCTCACTGCGAGTGGAAGTTATGTGAAATGTGCGTGTCACAAAAACACATTCCACATAAATCTTCTCAGTCCATTAGTCGAGACACTTGCTCTGATGAATCATGATCTCAGTGAGAATGAGAGTCTGTTTACACAGAATAGCTCTATCTGAAAGACTGTGTCCAGTACTTTCAGACTTGGCAGGTTATTCACTACGGCACTAGAAAAGCTTCTTGTGCTCGCTGAACAATTGTCCATTGTTCTGGCTGTGTGGTAGATCCAGTGCGTTGCTGAGAGGACTACCAGGTCAGAAGCCCTCAGTGATGCACTGGAGCAGCAGCACGAAGCGGAACTGAGAGCCGGTGGGGGGGCCAGGTCACGACTGGACACTGGATAATTTTTATCAGAGTGTGAGCCGCAGGGCAGGAAGATAGCAGACATACAGAGACTTTAATAATCTTTCTTCAAGATGTACAACAACCACCTTTCTCTTATACCTCACAGTTTAAGAGTACTTAACAATATAATGTTGACTAGTAGTAGTAGTGTAACAAAATCCTTCAGAGGTTAAAGGACTGTATCAGTGGGTTTGCCTACTGTTACTTTGTTATTGTCATTAATGGTCACAGACTTACAAAACCACTGGCACATGCAGTTTGTGTTGGTTCAGGAGGCTCGCTCAACACCCTGCACCTGCGACACACTCTTTATGTGTGTGTTGCAGAGCCTCTTGCCTTTATTTGCCCCCCATGTTACCCAGTTAAAGCAGCCACACTGCTCAGCTGAGAAGCACTCAACTACACAGTCACACAGCCTTCTTTTTTTGAGCCCTGCTGCAGTTCCTAGCAAAAGTAGAAAGTGAAATGATCTGTTAATAGTTATATTGACATCATACCAGCAACATGCATTTTCCACTCCAGTTTCAATGTCTCTATTGATGTATTATCTCACAGACAAATGCTGCTTCAAACATGATGATCTGCACCACCTGGAAAAGTCATTTTGCATACTTGGCTATTAACATCAGGGCCTGTTCTCCAAAACCAAGCTCGCTCATTTTGAAAATTGAAATTGATGTAAAAAAACCCCACAATTTGCTGAAACACACACGATCCAAACCAGGAAACGCAGGCCAGGGATGACTCAGTGGTCCCTGCTTTCGCTCCTGGCTGCAGGACGCTCTGGCCATGATGTCCTCGTCAAGCTCATTACCATGATTACTTTTTTTTTCGGCATGTGTTGTGATATATGAAAAGACCCAAAATGAACACTGTACGTGGAGCACTGGGAACAAATTATTTAAACAGTTGAAAGATTATTCCACTATTGCATATTAGTCAGGATATGACAATGCACCTGCTGGTATCCTAAAGATTAATTTTCATGTAAACGAGGCCTCTGCTGCATACCTTGCATTTCCTCCAGATTTAATTTTTTGTGAAATCCCAGTCAAGTTCAAAGTTCAAACTGTGCCTGTGACTACTTTAAAGTGCAATGAATAAAATGAGCACATCCCATTAGTTGACTCAGGGTAGTTCAAATTAAGCTCAAATTAAGCTTAAAAAAGCCTCAAGAACCAGATAAATATCTAATTAGGTTAAGTGTTTACAGTCATGCTGCATGAGGCTGTACATGCTTTTATACTCACAACAACTACACTAGCATCTGTGATGTTTAGCAGGTGTAATCAAAGATGCTCTAAAACAAAGATGACACATTTCAAGCTGCAACAATTGTATGAACTGTTACACACTTTCTGACTCCTACGTGGCCGCCCCTAAGTCGATCAGAGACTTCTGATTTGTCATTGTGAAAAATACCATTTTGGAGTCAACAGATATGTGGCTTGTGAAAAATGGTTCCAATATTTACTTTGGTGACTGTGGGGCAAAAGAATCAGTGATGATCTTTGCTCACTTTGTCCATTTGAGTGAATAAACTTGGGACCTGCTGCTAGTCTCCTGAAGGGGTAGCTCACTGGTGAAACCCATGTAAGACTCATATACAGGAAATGACCCTAAGTGCGGGTCATCTTAGTTAAGTGTATTAGCGTGCCAACATTTGCCAATTAGCACTAAATGCAAATAACTGCATAATATTCTTGAATTTGCAGTCAAAGTATTCATATTGGATGTAGTATTAGATATCAAATACATGGTGAGATATTCTTTTCCCTCTACATTTAGAGAATGTGTCCATGTTCTTGCAACAAGCACTCATGTCATTAAAATGCACAAGTCAAAATTTTAACCATTAAGAGACCAAACATTAGTCACAGTTCATTGGCTCCAAGATCCAGAGTTAATCTTCTTTTGACATTCTGAACCCATTGCAAACTTATAGCTGTGGTCTCCCAGACAAACTTTTATTTCCTCATGAGTCACAATCACTGGGCTTGAGATCCTCAGGCTGAGTGTGACTGTCCCCTGTCTTGACAGAAGAGGAAAGGTGACTGTGCTTTTGCCATTAGGACTCAGAGACTTCTGGGAGTTTATTGCACTGAACTGAGCCTCCCAGGCTGTGGCTGTGTACTTCCACAAACAAGTCCTACCAATCATACGCTTCAGGTTATAGATGGTAAATGTGAGTGCCGGTTAGAGTCTGCCATTTCTAGTGAAGAAGGTGAGATTTGTATAAAGCCTTGGAGGAAGGTCTCTCCTGTCCAGCTTAACTCAGGGAATTAAAGTCCTGTAGTTGACTGTGAATGCCAATTTTTTAACCATACTCAAAGTCTTTCAGATCACGTTTTAGTGCCAGCTTTATACTCGGATGTCTTTGGTTTGCCTACTCATACTTTAATGCAGCTCTATTCTGAATGTTTTATCTGTTTACTGTATTTATTTGTTCATTAATTCCTTCATTTGTTTTTCCATTCCATTTTAACTACTTTTCTAGGGAATGTGTTTTCATCTTTTATCGCCCTTTTTTTTTTTATAGATTTTAATGTTCTTTGCTGTTGTGCCAGTTTTTTAAAGCCCTGGTCGATAAGTGTGAATATCTCACTGAGAATGGCAGTGAAAGCAGCTAATTCTGCCTATTTTTTGTATCATAAGAATGTCAGTTCTTCCTAAATTACGCTATGGCTGCATAGACACCTTCAGTGAAAATCGTTGAAAATTGCAGTTACTATGACGCATGGTGTAATCTCTAGAAACAAAACAGCAGATTTGTGATTTAAATGCATGTGTGAGACTTTTGCAGGAAAATGCACAGTCTTGCTCACATTCGTAGCGATCTATACGAGCTGACAGTGGATTTGGTGTGCCTCGTGAATGCAGGTGCTGCTGATAAGATACTATAATCTCAACTCTGGGAGAGGTTCAAGGCAGCACTGCAGGCAATGCCAGGCGAGCAGATAACTGCCTATTAAAATGTTCTGTTCTAAACCAGTACATACAATATCTCAAGTGCATGGTATCAAGTAGCGGCTCAGACACACTAACAGAAGGAATGGGATATCTGTGATATTTTCCACTGCTGTGATCAGTACGTAATTACATGGCCCTGCTAAAGAATTCTTTGTGAGGAGCAGACAGAGAGGAAAGATAAGATCGAGGAGGCACACCCGCATTGTCTGCGCTATTAGGGGAGAAATGGGCCCGGTGATGACGCTCTGTCGAGTCTGAAGAGAGAGCTATACAGCGAGAGATGGGGGGTAGTACAGAGGGAATCATTGGGATGCAGGTCAGAGTGTTGCAGGTGTACGACTGACAATGAGTGTGTCAGACGCTACACATGCCAGGTGAAGGCGGGAAAAAGATGCACCTCTGCTCTTTGGTGAATGATATGTCAGAGCCGCATTCGGACTGGACAGAGCAATGAGGCAGAGCCGAGATGTAAAGATGTTGCATTCAGCAACAATTCCCAAAACCAGTGACATTTGTATTTTTCTGTCTCGTGAAGGAATATTCTTGTTTTATCTCTTGCTTAAGGCATAATGGCATGCATATTTCACTATATATTCTGAGAGAAAAAAGTTATCATGCAGGCTGCAAAGACAACACCAGAGAAAACAAAGCTGCGTCCAGTGCACTTTGCAGTCAGAAAAAATCAATACAGCCATCTGTAATGTGAGACCCTGTGGATATAAAGGAATACATTTGATAACACTTAGTCATAAACCTGCAGGCTATGTTTTATTCTTGCCGTGACTCTGTGAGTTTCTGTCGCACCTGGAGAGAGCACACAGCACCGCCACGATGATCAAGGCTGTTCTGCTGAACTGCATTGTTCTCTGCAGGGTCTCGCTTTGTGTGAAGCCTAAGTCAAAAGAAGCTTTACAAAATGACTTGAAGAGATACCGGGTCTGTACAAAATAACTCTCATGAGTGACAGCATAAAAGCTCAACTGTCATGATGGCTTGAAAGGCAAGATCCTTAAGTCAGTAGGCTCCGTTTATGACTTATATTTGCAACAGCAACACTACACCTTTACACTACAATACATAGATGTTGAGCCTCTCCTCAGTACAGACTCTTGTCCAATGAGGCTTTGAGAGCTATTTGGTGTTGGGAAATGATTATTTCTTTGAAATACCAATAGAGTTGAAATAGCAGTCTGTTTACCAGATGGAAAGATGGAGGTCGGTCAGGTTCCCTTTGTGAGCTATCCACACTTTCCTCCCACGCTTCGGCTCTACTCTACTGTGCGGCTCTCCTGGTCAAATATCTGATTTGTGAGTCATACCTAGCCTCTATACCCATGGAGGAACATGCTGGTTGTCTTAAAATACACTCTGGCAGGGCAGCCATGCAAGAGCTCAGGCCCGGCACAGAGCACTGGAGCTGCCCAGGGGACTGGCATGGAGCGAGCGGGAGAGACGGAGGGTGAGGGAATCGACTGGGAAAAAGAGAAGTGGGCGGAAAGAAGGAGACAGTGGAAGGTCGCGTTAGATAAAGGATTATGAAAGCCTAACTTTCTGTCATGTAACACCAAGGCTGGTTCAGCGGTGTGGGCAACTCTGGAGGGTGGTGTTTGTGACTCCTGCAGCAAAAAACCGTTGCAAAACACAGTAAACATCCAGACTGCCTAAACACTATTCAGGTAAGGTCCTTGTAGAATAACTGGCTTTAAAATGGTGGAGAGATATGGTAGGAGTGTGATGTGAGAGTCTTGGCAAGAAGAAGAGGGAATTTAATAGAAGTATCTACTGCAAAACATTTCTATTAAGGTCTTATTTTCTTTGCCAAACATGATATCGGGTAAAAAGAGAATTGCTGTCTGGGTTAGAAACACGTTTTCCAATTGGGGAAATGTGAAATTCCAGTACAAGCTGACAAGTCTTAGGTGGGGAGTTGGGGTGGATGGTCAGTTGTACAAAGCACAAGACTGGTGATCCTGCATCCCTTATGTTGTTAAGCTAAAACAACAGATTTGGAAAAAGATTATAGCTTCTGATTTAATATTGAAAAAATCAGTCTGTATCATGTAACATTCAAGTCAGTCTCGATATTTAAGTGTGACTAGTGTAACTATTTTTTTCTAACTTTAAAGCTGCAGCACAACAAACAAGGTTAGCTATTAGCTTGTGAATCACCGGCACCAACTATTAAGAATAAAGAGTTTGCACTCACTTTAAGATTTATTTAAAATATGATCCTCTATTCAGGCACAGACTGGAGGCTGGAACCATTCAGCTCCCTGGGACAACCTGCACACACTCAGTCCAAGCATTTAGGAACCAAACAAGATGCAACTCATGTAAGTGATGACATAGACATAGGTATGTGTTTAGTTCTTTATTACATTTGCATAATTGCAAAGTGAAACCAAAACTAACAGAATCAATTTTGCGGAAAAACAAAAACATGAAGCTTGGTTTGGACTTTCAGATTTAAAGGGCGTTTAGTAGCTAAAGAGCCAGTTATTTCTCTTGGCAGTTGATGGGGACCAAAACAGAGTTAAACGAGACCAAATATTGGTCTTAAATTTCCTAGGGGACCTGAAATACATCTCCAAATACATGCAAATGTTGCTCAGACTCTGCTGGAAGTGTAAATAAGCAACTAGCACATTTCCCAGCACATTCACTATATCAGCATTATACGATTATATGTCTGTGTTGGGTTTACAGGTTGCTGTGCCCCCTCCAGTTAAAAAAAAAAGTAAAATGTTGGTTTAACCAAATTTCTTAAATATAACCATAAAAATGCTAATCATGCTTATATTCAGCAGATATTGTAGTGCAAATCAATAAAAGGCACTGACACTGAAAATTCTACAGATACAATTTTGCATTGGCAGTGAGGGCAGATTGTCTCGGCTTGGGGGTAAGCTGGCAGCCCGAAGACCTCTCTGGGCAGGAAGTGTCTGCTGATCATCTGTGTGGGCGTGTCTGCAGACGGATGACAGAGAGGGAGGGAGAGACACGCAGGAAGATGGGACTCGTCTCTCTCCAACGGGGATGCAACACACAAAGGGGGCGGAGAACAATGGAGCGAGGCTGGAAGTCACAGGTTGTGCGAGGGCACAATGAGGAAACGCAGCCCTCACAAAAGGAGAGTTTGACTGAGAGTGAGAGACACAGATGGGCAGGAAGAAAGGGGGAGAGAGTGACAGAGAGAAGGAGGGAAAGCTGTCGGCTTCCCCCCCGCCCTGCCTCCCTGCCTCTTCGGCTGTGTTGGCAGTGCCGTACTCTGGTGAAGAGAGATTACCAAAGCCCAGCCCGAGGTTGCATGTATGGACACAGTCATTACCTCTTGCCCTGCTAACAAATGGCACTGCTGTCTGAATACAAACCAATAGCTGTCTGATCCCCCTCTTGTCGCAGAGCTGCCAGAGCCTTGATTTAGCCAGAAGGATGTAAAACTTGATAACTGCTCAATATCTTTATAGGCCTGTTTATCGTACTGTATTATTTTGTTTATAGGATATCGACCGTTGCTGGTTTACAACGCTGGGCAGTGGAGCTTCAAATAAATCTTCTGACTAGGGATATTTTTTGTGAGCAAATATTTATTCCATTATGGGTGGGGTGGGGTTTTTTTTTTTGAATTGCTTTCAAAATGGCTCTTTGGCTGGTTTGTAGGATCATACTTCGAGTTTGTGTGTGCATGTCATTGTGCTGGTGTCACGAGGACAATCTGTGCATTGGCGTCCGGCCACAGACAGCATGGGGTTAGAGTCGGGTCTGTCAGAACCCGCTGTCATTTCCGCTGTCACCGCGGAGATTGTTGCAAACAGCCGAGTGGAGCTGACTGATGTCAAGATATACTTAGAAGCTAATCATGCAGCAAATAGAGGCACAGGGATTCCTGCAACAGAAACTGCCTGGCCGTCCTTGCTCCAGTTACAGCCATTCATGGGAAACATTTCAGCTCTGCCACTCACAGTTCATTTGCAGCTATGTTTTTGAGCGTTGCTCTTGGATTAATGGATATCAAACCCAGTCTGGCCAACCCTCCAGTTTTCTGTGCCTAATTTTTGGCACTCATGGCGTCTACCCAGTGCTGCGTCTAGAAGAGAAAGAGCTCTGTGTTTGAAAGATGGCCTTTGTTGTTTTTCTAAGTTTTTGTTTAAGAATCCATGGACTATCATACCCCTCTGTCTCTGCAGAGACAGCCTGCCTTGTCATATCTGCAGATTTTCCTCTTCTCAGATGGCAAGGATAGATGGTTGCCATTACCCCAACTGAGAGTCGTGTTGTGCCATATGCTGCCTATTTTTCTTCAGATAACATTTCTTTTTGCATTGAGCACATGATAGAGGAGACGGAGAGGAGCTTCGCAGCAAGCTGCATCTGCAAGTATTGCTCTCAGCAAGTCAGAATCATCACCCTCACGTTAGTGGAGCAGGACAGTTAAAGCACATACATTACAGTCTCTCACCCTTCTCGCCAGCTGCCCATGGTGCTTGTGGGCTGCTGTATGTGAAAATGCAACGGAAAGGCCAAGGCGCTCTAATTAACTTCACCCGGCATTCCCGCTTACTGTGAACGTGTCTAACCTTTACACAACCTCGCTTAGTCACCTCTCCTCTTAAACACCCAGGTTGAAATTCTCATTTAATGTCAATAAGCAGATTACCCTCCTCCCTCCACCACACACACAGACACCTCCTGCCCCTGCCTTCTTTTTTCTTAACCTTCTTGAGACTTCAGCAACAGATTTTTATTCAGGGCGGCCGTAGCACTTTGTGGTGGTAAATCAATAAAACAGTGTCCCCTATAACAGACCTCTGTGTTTTCCTTCCATCGATCCTGTCAGTCCAGATACATTCAAGAGCAAGTGAGGCGATTACCCTCAGCAATCCTAACTTTGATCTATACTGCAGATGACAGGTGCCAGACATCAGCTTTGGGTAATTGTGATACTGAAAGGGGGCATCGTTAATCATTCTTTCTCGGCCTGAATTCAGTTGCTCATGATCGGTTCATGGTCATTGCAGTCATCGTCGATGCAGAGAGCTTGAAGGCACCGCTGTCACCCTTTCACCTTGTTCCCACTGGAACATAAACCATGTTGTCATGTGGGATGCAGTATTTCACTTTTTATGGATTCAAAGAGTCTTGATGACATAAGGAGAATAACAAGTAACATCAAGTGCAACTGTGAAACAGGCAAATCCCAAATAGAGATGAAGGATTATGAGAAAATGATCCTTGACTCATTCAAATCTAATTGTTTGCAGAAAATGATTCAAAAATGTTGATAAAATATCCATTCTCCCCGCCTTATTATCTCTGCATCATCTACTGCACTAAATGAAATTCAAATCTGCTGCAATTTGTTGCAACAAGAGCTTATTTAGTTCTGGCAATCAATCATTCAACTGTGACTCAAGATAAAAAAGTTTAACTTCGTCACTTGTAATTTACAGAGAAAGACATAATCAAGTTCAGAAGACTTAAATTCAATTCACTCGTTTCAGAGAAAAGGTTAAATTACTAAATTGCATCCCACTTAATTTATAGCCCATTAGCTACCAGACAGAAAAAGACAAAGGTGTTAGATTCTAATCAGTATTAGTAAGTCAGCATCTCCTTGTATCGTAATTCCAGCTGGTTTAATCCTCACACCTCTGCATTTTCTCAATCAAGATTTTGCACCTTTGTTACCTGGAGGTCAAAGTGGTAATTAAAAAAGCATGGGCCAAAAGCGCTCATGTTTGTACTGCCAGGTGGGGTTGAATGCTGGGGAATAAGGAGTGGAGAAATTATATCAACAGGGTACAAGTCTGGGACAAAGTGAAAAGACATCGCCAACTTAAATGGTTCCCTGCAGCAAAAAGCTCCAGAGAGACAAATGTTCAAGCAGCTTTCTGTCCCAGCTGGGGCGACGATAGGACGTGATTCAACAAACCTATAACACCTTTTGACTCCATAGTAATACTACAGCAGCTCTGTTAAGATACATCCCCAATGAAATGTTCAAAATAGATGCTTCACTTTTTGGAAAGGAGAGTCTTTTTAAATGCAAATCACTGTTGCTTTTGCTTTTCCATTACTTTGCTGTATTCCCTCTTTGACCGAGTACACTCAATTTAGGCATCTGTGAAGTGATTTAACTTGTGACACTGCAGCAGCATTCCCAACCATGAATTTGTTTAATGGCATCACAGATTTTATGTTTGCTGATTTTGTAGTTCCTTTATATACATATACATATATATTTCTTTTTTTTTTGGGTGACTTGAAACATATTGAGTTGTCTTGAGCTTGACCCCCTCCTCTGCTCCTCAATTTGTCTGCTTTGTGCGGTTGACTCCGTTTGAGTTGTGGGTCAAAGCTATAACTCACACTCTGTGAGTTGAAGCAATCCCATCAGCGAGCTGCTGTGTCCTCATTCCTGTGTTTCCCCAGTGTCCGGCTCCTTTTGATCACTCTAACAGAAATGGATAGCATTCATACAGAGCTCAGATTAGACTGTGTGATGAGGTACTGCACAGGGTTCAAGAGAAAATGATGTCTGCCCCAGCGTGTGCATCCACCCGCCTGGGAGGTAGCCATTTTGATCCCAGACACACAACCAGTTGTTATTGCAGCTTCAAAACCTCAAACACAGTTGTTGAGTGCATGTTTAGCATTGTCACCAACCTAAAGCTAGATCCCATTGTGAACGTATTAATTATATAATTTAAAGCTATTTTATTATTATATAACATGCTAATGCAAAGAAGGTATGCTTATTTTTACCATGACAACTGTCTTAGCATGCAAGATTTGCCAATTACCATGAAACACAAACAAGTTAAGAGATCACCAAAGTTACAACAATTTGTCCCAAAGGCAATCAGTCCAGTTGCTAGGCAATATATTAACCTCCCCAGCAGTGCTAAAGAAAACATGGTCAGATTATCAGCCCTTTGTTGAAAGACTGGAAACTAAGCAAGATTTTGAGGTGCAGTTCAAATGTGTCACTTTGTAACTAACGTTCCAGACTTCACATTAAGCAAACCCACTAAATGAGGAAAACCTTGACACGCGGTTGGAAGTTCCACAAATAGCCTGGAAGAGGACTTTGAGAGAAGAGTTTGGTGTTTTGACAAATTTTTAAACACATTAATCAGATATATCTTGTTATGTATGTATTGTATGTTTGGCCTACATAGACTATACATGTATTTTGTAGTCGGTTTCATGAATGTTTGCTGTTAGCCAAGGCGCAAATACAGGATGAAGTGGAAGACATGAAAATAATACAGACACTGAATTTGTTAAGTTTTATATTTGGATGTTCCGTAACATGATAAGGACTGACTAGGGTGTCATCAGGAGGGAAGTGTAAGAGAGCGCTTACGAGGCGGTGCTGCTGGTTCATAAAAAGTGCTGCAAAGACATTTCTGCATCTCTATCTTGATTTGTCAAAGGAAGGAAGTTCACAGCACAGCAGGTTGCTCAGGTAACAAGACCCAATATAGGCTATATAAAAAATTGCATTGCATAATATGAATATTTTCTAAGGCAGGCTAAGTTGAGTGACAAGATGTGAAATAAAATGAATAAAAACTGTGTGACATGTTTGTTTTGCAAGCCATTTTGTCATCCTCAGCCTTCATCTGCCTGTGTGAGCGGGAAGAGAGGCGAGTGATGTACAGCACCTGCTTGTGTTTTAAATCAGGCCTTCAATTTGTTAATTAATGGAGCAAATATCTTTGTGTACATGGGTGAGACCCAAGCATGAGGGATGACACAAATGTTAGCAAGTTAAACTCTGAGGTGAAAATGCTGGCAGTAAAGGAATAGTTTAATATTTTGCCAAAGACTGTTATTTGCTTTCTAGCCAAGAGCTAAATTTGAAGAAGGTCTCTATGTTTAACATGATGTTACAGCAGAAAGTTAGTATATTTTAAAAATAAATAGTCAGCCTGCCCTGGCCCAGAGGTAAAAGAATCTAAACCAGCATCTCTAAAGGTCATTGGTTAACACATAATACTTTGTTTCAAAGTAAAAATGACATGTGGTGGTTTTACTGGGAGCTGAAGCATTTCTTTACCAGGAACAGAAATGCAAGGGTTCTCAATCGTTTCTTTCTGAATAAGCAAATTTCCCAAAATGTCTTTTCTCTTAAGTTGAAAATATAGCTGACCCTGGCCGGTGCTATAATTTTCACATCTATCACATGTGACACATTGCATTGTGGCATCATTCGCAAAACTGTAGTGTACATAGATACCTACATAGCCATGGATGCTATTTTCTTGTTCCACTGTGGGCACCAAACTGTATATTGAGTATATATAATATACTGAGTATATTGTGCAGAAATGTAATACATTTCTGAGAAATAGTGAGCATTTTCCAACACATCTGTACATTCAAGAGAAGCAGTCACCGTAGCAACCACCCATGATGCTGCACCAGAATAGCACCAGCACATGAGTAACCTTACTTCTTCTCTTCAAGATCCCGCAGATCAGCTATGCGTCAACAGCCCCAGAGTTGAGTGACGACAGGCGCTATGACTTCTTCTCGCGGGTGGTACCTCCGGACTCATTCCAGGCCCAGGCCATGGTGGACATAATCCGAGCCCTGGGATGGACATACGTCTCAACCATCGCCTCAGAGGGCAGCTACGGAGAGAAGGGAGTGGAGGCCTTTACACAACTCTCCAAAGAAGCAGGTAAAGAAAAGAGATCAGTTATGGGTAGTAAACTAAATTATGATGTACATAAATATATATTTTCGCATGTTTGTTTGTTTCCATAATTTAACATGCACTTGCATGCAAAAATCTGTTTGGGGTGGATGAATTATTGATCTGTTTGGCAACTTCTGTTTTAGTCCCCCAGTGAGTTGGGGAGTGTTACTGGAAATGTAGATAGAGAAACAGCTTGTTGAGAGGATGCCACGTCACAATAATGAACAATAATGCCCACTGTTTTGAAATGCAACCATTTCAGTTTTTTGCTGTGTGCACACTCAGAGGGCGAATTGTTTTAAAATGTCTAAAGTGTTCTCTTTAGCCAACAGAGATGAGGGAGAATGGTCTGGCAACTGGTCATTTGGGAGATATGGGTTTTGTTTTACACTCTGCCTTTTCTGTTTCACTCAACCTCAACTTAAAAAAAAAAAAAAACTCTCTCTGCTAGTGAGAGTGCAGGGATGGTGATGATGGTCAATCAACTTTGTGGTCCATCAGTTCAAACGTCTCTGGTCCTGGTTGTATGTATGGAGCAGTAGCAATTTTTAGCAATTTTATTTTAGCAAGATTTAGTCTTTTCAGAAAGAAGCCAGCCTTCTTTGGTGAATGTCTTTAGCCATTTCTCCTAAGGACCGTATGATTAAACAGAGAGAGATGAACCGCTGAATGGTCTAGAAAACAAGCTATTAGGATCAGTCTTGTTTGTTTGGTCCTGTAATGTAACATTAATGGTGATTGTTTAAAGTGGCAATGATCCGTTTGGGGTTTTTTTTTCTTTTAACAGCTAAGCTGTTAAGTTTAAATTTGGGTTTGAGAGGTCAGGAAAAGGATCTTGAAACGTACTTGCAACAGAAATGCACATTCAGAGTGTTGTGGTTTTGCCTGTAACTGGGCTGAAAATTGTGCACATGCTTGACTCACCTGCTTTTTCCACATTGCTGCTGTTGTTAGCATGTGGTGGTACATGTGAATCAGCAGTCATCGCTGTCGCCAGGAGACTCTCTGTCACACAGCACAATGGGCTGGCTATCTTTGTCAAATCATGTGGTTTACTGTGCTGTGCTTTAGAGCAGTGCTGTAGAGACTCTCCAGTTGCTGCTGCAGTATTTCTGCAAGATCAGGATACATTTTTACAGGGCGATTCAAGCACAGTCAGTTTGAACTGACTGACCATGATTGCAAGAATGCTTTTAATGCACACGAAGTGGCAATAGCTGTGTGTTCGGCTCAAATCCCTTTTCTTTGAGAAAGAATCAATTTAAGAGGAATGGTAGCTGCGCTGGAAAAATGACCCTCTCATGATCCGTGATAGCACATCCCTGCAACTCATGACGACAGGAGGAAGTATTTTTGCTGCTTCTCACCTTAACCTCTGTGGATCCCAATCCATTTCCTGTAAATCTGTAGAGAGTGATCGCTGTCTCTTCTAATAGACTAATGTGCAGAAACCTCTGAAACGAGGAAAGCTAATGATATCCCACAGGCACCGTCCAGCATGCATGAATATTTTATCTGTGTGCATTTGTGTCCAGTGTGATCACTCATTAAAACTTTAAGAAGATGTTTGTGGCCATGTAATTTGCAGAAAGAGAAAGTAGCTTGTGCAGGAACGAATAAGGAAAAGTCTCGATTCAAGGCTTATTTTTGGTAGTTTCAATTCATCTTATATCCTGTGATAAACAGTGTCTTCCAGCTGGTTTTTCCTCAGATGCATTTTCCACTGATGTTTCTTTTTTCTTTCTTATGCAAAGAGCAGTAAACACACTGATGTTATTATGATTCTTGAACAGCTACACAAGGAGCATAAAATTATAAGCCATTGTTGTTGTTGACTTATCCTGTTGCTGCTGAGCTGCAGTCACTTTTGCAATATTTTGTATTCATGTACAAATAGGAATTATTTCCCCTAAAGAAAAGCCTCCAGTACCCAAGGCATCTTATCTTTAATAAACACATTAATTATGTAATAGCATAACTGTACGTTCTCAGGATTCATTCAAAGGCACTGGTTCTCCTGGATTTGAATGGTATAAGAAGCAAATATGGAAAAAGAGAAAAACATGTTGTGAGTAGATGTATTAAAACACATATCATTTTTCAAGAAATTGCTAAAAAGCAGCATTGTTTGGCGGATGTTGCAGCATCTTTGCAAATGATCACTCAGGCCTAGAGACTTTTTTTGTGGCTGTCCTGTTTGGTTGCAGTGAAATGTCAGATGCATTAGTAGGATTCTCGCTTCACCACTTCAAGGAGAACCATCTAGCGTACTAATGCAATATGGCTGCCCATTACCCCAAGCTGAGACTGGAGTGATGGTCAGCCTGTATTGATCTCTTCTGTTTTTTCTAGTTTCTTTTTTTGCTTTTTTTTTTTTTTTTTGCTTTGCTTTCTCTCCCCAGTTTAGGCACTGTTCCTTTGTGCACCTTCCTCCTGGCTCCAGGTGAAGCTGGCAGAGATTAATCTTGTTTGTATTTTTCTGTGTCTGTCTGGACTCAGGCCAGAGCGATGGAGTTCAGTTTTCCCATTTGATAAAAAGACTCGCATTTGAGGAAAACCACCCACAAAGTATCACTGTGGAATTGATTGCAGCCAGTTGCCAACACGATGCGTTCTCATATCTAGTCTGATGCCGTGAGGGTGGGGGGAGAAAAATCTACCAGTATAATATAGTGCTCATATTTAGCACTAGGAGAGGACTGGGGAAGAAGCCTGATGTATCTGCAAACACTGTAAAATAGGCCACCATCCTTGCTCATGACCCTTTGACATTGCCAAGTCCCAGACTGGCAGTAGAACGGCAAGCAGGATATGGAAGGGCACACAGATGTAGAATATGAATGTCAGCTGCATGTCAGCCCATTTGGATGGGCTCCCACTTGTTCAGGCGGGGAGACTTGGGAGGGAGCAGGTCTGCCTTGTGACTGTCGAGGTGATAAATATAATTGCAGCATTATGGATCCCCTGGAGGTTTGGGTTTGGAGGGTGTTGAGTTGGCGGGCGGGGGGTCGAATCCATCAAGAGCCTCTAATTTAAAGGGATTTGTATTTCACTAAGCAAAATGGCGAAGCTGGATTCCTCGCCCTGGAGTGCATTTTCAGAACCGAGGGCATTGAGGATGAATAATTGAAGCAGTTAATGCAGTGCATGACCTATGGCACTCAGACAGATAAGCAGAGAACTTCCAAGAGCCTGATGAATTTGGCCATCATGATCATTAAGCTGTCTTTGATATATTAATAAAATGCGGAGCAGAGGGTAGAGGCTCACAGTGCAAATAGTTTTGATATTATGTTGTGGGATCAGAGGTAAATTAATAAAGTGGAGCTGAACTTTCAGAGTCAAAAAACAGAACATCTTCTAACCTAAACAGAAATGTAACATTTTTAGTATTTATATATACAGAATGCAGCAGCTCACCTGGTCTTCAACCAATCCAAAAAAGCCCACGTCGCTCATGCTAGAAATAATTTTTAAAAAATGCTTGTTTTACCATCCACAGCTTAGTAATTGGCCGTCTTAGCTAGCAACATAGTCTACTGTACAAGCTGTTATATTAATGCTGATGTAAAGTGTCTTCCAGGTACACACCATATAAAACTGAATAAAGATCAAATTATTTACAAAAATGAACACTCTCCTAAAATAACCGCTGCCTACCACTTGCATAGGAAAGTTGAAGTTGGAGGAACTTCATGCGCATCAGGCAACCACATGTGTATTTTAAAGTGACATGAGAACCAGAGTACACCCGCCCATTCCTCCAAATCTGCCAACAGAAAGGTACGACCATCTGACAAGCAGTTCTGATGAAGTATTAATGGCGCCTTAAGTGCCAGCCAGAAGAGTATTAGTATACAGACCCATGTCTTGGATAAGACTTCAACGAGTTGGAGTAAAACACTCTCTTCTCCCAGAGCCTGACATTCGTCTGTCTCACATCACACACCTCCAGCCAAGACAGACATGCCGCTTCTTCTTTAAACCCACTGTTTGAGTCGAGGACTCTTTTCAAGTCCACACAATGCCTCCCAGTGACAGGAGAAGGCGGTCCGACCCACAGTGCTGCACTCTGGAAGTGCAGATACAATGCTTACATATCCATCATCCCTGCCTCCCTGACTAACTGACTGACTGACCACCTGACTGACTGACAGTTGAGGTATTCTGCAGGCATTCAATAATTTAGCCGCTGGTCTGCAGCCAGTAGGGCAGTTTTAAGCCTGCAGCATGCTCAGTGCTGGTGCTCTCTCTCTCTCTCTCTCTCTCTCTCTGAAGGTGGGATCTGCTCCAAATGCTTCTTATCCTCATCAGTGGCTCCTGTGGTTTCTGTCTGTATTATTGACTGTTGTGACCTATAATATATCTCTGTTCAAGACTGTTCTTTACACAAGCCAGCAGGGTTTTTTCATAATGGAGTTAATGCATTTTCATGAGACTTAAATTCTCAGCACAAAAAAAAGAGTTTTTTTTTCTCTCTCTCTCTGGATTAATATGTGTGTGTGTAATACCTGGAACTGAAAGGTGCCGCTAATGCGCCAGAATCAGATATTATATACTTAGAGTTTCCTAAAACAGAAACCTGGAAGTGTGTCATACTGTAGGCTTTCTGGTTGAAATCAACTGAAGTCTCTGTGCTGAAACAGAGCTTTAGTGTGGTCCCTTGGAGACCCACAATGCCGGCTGCTCTGCACAAATGACACCAAGAACGTTTCATTTTAACAGGATACCCACAAACCCTTAAGCAACAGCTAGGCCATTTGTGGGATCTCCATTTTTATGTTTAGTCCACTTAGGGAGGATAACAGCAGCCATCCCAGAGGTCTGTTGGCACATCCAGGATGTTTTCTTGCATCGAGAAACATTCCTAATTCTGTCCGCTGATACTTGAAAAATGGATAGTTAAGAAGAGGTTCAGCAGTTGTCATTTTGCTATCGTGTGCCTTTAGAAATGCCACAGTAAATCGCATCTGGAGATGTGTGATCTGCCAGCTAAAAGCTGTTTATATCAAAGTAATGAGCCTGAGGAGACTGGCAATTAGGAGATTCCTTCCATTTCTCTGTCTACTCAGGGAAACTCAAACCGAAAGGTTATTGGGTAGGCTATTAAAATGCTTGAGTGGGAGAAATTTTAATTGGTTTGGGTAGAGCTTTGCTGTTGACTCAGGAAACTGGCTGCTGCCTTAAGTCTAGGCCTACAGTAGTTAAGATGTTTTGTCGCACAGGTGATCACATTATCTGTTTATCCAAAGTGCCTCAAAGGTTAGCTTGTCCTCCACACCTATAATTACCGCACCAGAGTGAAGCAAACCTTTTTTATTAATGAAAGATATACTGTGATTCCACTTCTCTGCCCGATAATGAGCTGCTGAATATAAAACCCTGAAGACAACAATATCTAGCTAACTGCTAAAAGCCAATTGTGAGAGTATAATGTGCCAAATATCTAGCAACTATTTAGCAAAGCACAGAAGCAATCAGTCCCCTTCATCCTGTACAAACTCATTAGCAGTGACCTATCGGAGAGTGATTTATTGTCAGTATTAATATCCTCTTTGTTTGTTATTGCCAGCTGTGTTATCTGATTGGTTCAGGGTCCCAACAAGAGATGTCTGATAATGACCTTAAATGAAAAGTCAATGGGAAGCTGGTGGATTTTCTAAAATCCATAATATGAATTCTGTAGCTTTATGTCCCTGTTGTAGTGGGCCATTGGTGTTTTTTTTATTGCAGATAGCGTTTATAAATGTCTCACTCTGCGAAATGATTCTGGTGCTCAGTCAGAGGGTGCAGTTTGAGTGTTATATTGCATGCAGTGGTGGTTTTCAGATCATTGCCAAAATGTAAATGTATGCACTGTAAGACTATCATTTAGACTCTATAGCAAGCATGACAGCATCATCAAAGTCTCACCATTATTTTCAGATGTTTTCCATGTCTGTTGAGAAAAAAAAAACAGCTATTGTGACCTCGGGCTTTTGTGTGTGCACACATCTTTGTGTGTGAGTGAGTGAATGGGTGAGATCATCCCAGAGGCCTTATCATTTCTTACTCCTTCCCCATTAAAAAGGTGGAATCTGCATCGCCCAGTCTTTGAAAATTCCCCACAACCCCAAGCTGGAGGATTATGACAAAGCCATCCAACAGCTGCTGGAAACGCAGCACTCGAGGGCAGTCATCATCTTTGCCAGTGAAGAAGACATACGGTGAGGAGCCGCAGCACATTCTGGCTTCATCCATGTTGCTCCGGCACGTTGATGACTTGCCATGTTGAGGTCTTTAATCTCTGAGTAGCAGCTCCTGAAGACAGGCTAGAGGCAGAGATTTACCATGCGCACTACACAAACATACCTTCGACAACACAAACACAAGCACGCCTCGGAGGAGAAGTGGGAATACAGATCACAACAAAGCAACAGAGATATTGTTTAATTTACAACAGCCCGTGGGGAATATCATAAAGAAACACAGAATCAAACATTTAGTACCTGTAAATTCAGAATGAATAATCCAGAAGTGGATGTATTAGTGAAATGTTTCAAGAAAAGTGAAGATGCGTGAGAGACATGGAGATTAATGTGCTGTACGTCACTCTGTTGTCTTTAAATAAAGAACATCTTTGTTCTACACAACACAAAATATATATCAGTTAACACAAGTGTGTCTCTTCCCTACCCTCTTGCCCTCAATGAGTTAAACTGCACACAACCCTGAGCTGTAATGTCCAAACGGCTAGCTGTGCCTTTGTGTAATAGATATTAGATTGCACTCACCTCTTGTGCTCTCTCCAAATTCACACACAAATGTCCTTGCAGGGGAGTTCTCAATGCCACCAAGAGGGCCAATCAGGTGGGCCATTTCCTGTGGATTGGATCTGACAGCTGGGGAGCCAAGAGCAGCCCCATCCACCAGCTCGAGGATGTAGCAGTGGGAGCAGTCACCATATTGCCCAAACGCTCCTCCATTGAAGGTACACACACACACACAGAGATCCACACTGTGTGCTTCAATCACATGTTGTGTTACTGTATTGTTAGTAATTGCCTGCTATAGTTTTTGTTTTTGGCTTAATTGTGTGTGTAATTACAGACTTAAGTTACCAAACATGAGGGAAAATCAAATGAAGCAGCAGTTTCTGTTTTTGTTTTTTTTGGTCACTTGTGGGTAGTGAAAGAAACTGTGAACACACCACTGACATATTATCACCTTTTAAGTTGATATGACAGATGTTAGCAAATAGCAGCCTATTTACACATTCAGCAGCAGTTATAGAGCAACATTAGCATTCATTTAGAGTCATGTCTGTGGCTACCAGGCGAATTCCAATAATAATTCTGGTTTTGGTCAAGAAGACATATGATCCATTTTAAATGTGAAAAAAAACATTGATTACAGCTGCTTTAGACTGCAATAATTGATTCATGTTTCTTTTTTTTTCTTGGCTTCTTGGAAAGGAGGAAGGATAACTGTACAAAATGGGATTTCATGCAGTTAGGATGGGATGCTGACATTATTTCCAAACTGGCACTAATCCAGAATTTATTGTGGAATACTTTACAGACCCAAAACACTTTAAATGATGATAATATAAACAAATGGCAAGTGCTTTTAAAATATCAACAATTGATTTAATTTAATTCAATAATAATTTAAATAATTCATGAAATTTGATTAAAAAAATAGAACGACTTTAAAAGATTCAATAAAAAGAGTGCAGTTTTAATAGATTCAATAAAAAAGTGGAGGGAGAGCAATGGGATTTGTAATAAAAGCACATAAATAAGAGATGTGGAAATATTTAAGAATTCATAACTGGTAAAACACCACGATAACAACTCACTAATTGAGAAGTCTACATTCATGCCCACGAGAAATAAACTTTTGAAATTAAAAATCCAAATAGCTTTTTTTAAAAAAAAATTTGTAGTATTTTTATTCATTGTGGACTCTCAAACAAGTGTTTACACTTTTTCTACAAAGTACACAGACCTAAAGAAAATTTGCAACCTTTGAAAACAGCTGACATCTTGAAACAAACATCTAGCGCTCTTAGAGAGATGTTTTAGATTGACATACTCTCATCTACCATTTTTATGTACCCGCATTTCCACCTGCCTCATCTCTTTCTGCTTGGTTGGTCAATTTGCAAAATTTGCTAAATGGATTTAACATGACCTGAGTAAAGTCACTTAGGACAAATTCACTACTTTAGATTGGACATTAAATCCACTGAATGTAAACTGTGTCACAGACATGTTAATCAGCGGGGTTCTACATATATGCGTTTAAAAATCTCCAATCTCAGGCTGCTATTTGCGGAGACATTGGTAACTCTGGGCTATGAAGCATTGGATTATTGTGATCATTTTAGTATTTTCTATCATCACACTCCAAAAGAAATACAATTACCAGTTGTTTCTAAGTGCTTAGTGGTAGATTTCTCTTTAAAACTGGAGTTTAAATAAATCCACCCACGAGAAAAAGGAAGCAAACGAGAAAATTATACTGCAGCATTTGCCAGGGAGGACGTGAACAAATTCACCACAGAAATAGAATATTCTCTGCATGTACCATCTATTTTAAGTTCTGTCCAGTGTCACAATCCTAATAACCACTCATCATCACAATTGAGGAAATCTGAAAGTCTGAGTTTTATGAAGCTTTCCTTAATTAGGGAAGGTCTAGCCAGGACAAATGTACACTCTGGAGACAGGGAGAATATTATTAATCCACCATGCATCATTGATGGTCTTTTGAAAAGAAAATCAGCTGAGTCATTCAGCTCTGATTAGCCATTATCACCTCTACCCACGACTCAGCTGATATGACTGGATAATAGAGTGTGGAGACACAGACAGAAGCTTTAAAAATCTGAAAATTCGGATTATTCTCAAGACAGAAAAATGTGTTTCTGTACAAAAAGTAAAAAACAAAACAAAACAACAACAACAACAAAAAACTGCACCATGAATCTCACAGTGAAGTTTTGTCCCAGCTCAGTTTCCTGACCCACATTGGGTGGTAAAGTTGCACAAACAAGAGAACAAATTTCAGCATACAGGCTTTTCTTTTTTCTTTGTTGCAGCAGGTGATACTTGTGGTACTTGAGTGAACGCTTCGTACAGACACTTAAACCCTGCTGAAATTAGCATCAGGCTAATACATCACGTCTTCAATCCATCTCTGTTGTAATGGATCTTATGCAGTGAAGAAAACCTGTTCAGCACCTACAGGACCTTGCAGCACCAGGCACCAGGCTGCGGCACCACTTACAATCCCTTTGTTATTTATAATGCATCCTGTTTTTTAATTAATGTAATTTCCTAGATGAAAGAAGTTATTAAAGTTCCATGGGGTTTGAGAGGAAGAGGAACCATCGTGGTCAAATTTTGATGAAGTAGCTCTTGCTGGTGTATTTCCAACACCTAGCAGCCAGCACCGCACCACCACCGCCACAGTGCTGCACAAGTTTCGCTTCATTTCCTCCAGGTTTGAATTGGTTGATAATTGGTCCGGAACTGAGCCATTCTCCTCTTTCCTCTATTCCCAGGTTTTGATGAATACTTTACTGGGCTCACCCTGGAGAACAATCGCAGGAACGTGTGGTTTGCTGAGTTCTGGGAGGAAAACTTTGACTGCAGGCTCCTCAGTGCCTCCAAGAGAGAGGATACCAGCCGTAAATGCACAGGTACATGACTTTTGACACGAACAAAGTGAGAACATTTCTCTATTACACTAACAGATGATGCATATTTTCACCCTCCTATGTCAGGTTGATGTGAACTTGACCTTTTGTTAACATTAAAAACTGCAGATAGACTGTTGGGTTTTTAATTCAACCCCTCTTGTCTTCAGCACAGCCAGAAAGTCTAACGCCAGGTGTTTCTACCCAGCGGGTGCAGGACAGGCAGAGTTTATTATTAGAATAATAATGCACCACGTGTCTTAGTCATACTACAGTTACAGACCGTCTGCTCCTGTGGCTAATGTCCTGTAACTCTTAAATCCCATATTCCCTCTATTCCCCCTTAACCCAGTCACCTTGACAGCTCAGCACAGTCGTGCCGTGTGTACTAACTGAACAGAGCCAGAGTGCTCAGTATTTAGGTTGGAAATTACAGAGAAAAAGACAGAAAGCTGAGTAAATACTGTTCATGACCCCATTCTTTATTTGCATTTTTGTGGTAGCATTAACGTTGCTGTGTCGTTGCTAACAGTGATGCATGCTCGTAATACCTAAACTCTGCCTGCCAACGGTGTGACAGGCATTGCACTGCATTTATTATCTGCAGGGATGATGCCTGTGATGTGGGATGCTTTATTAATCTTGCTTGCATACGTGATGACGGTAATGGCAGCATGACACAAATTACTGTTTGCTCAAGGATTTCATTTCCTTTATAATCTCCTGTTTTCCGTCTTTTATCATGCGTCAAAGACAGAGGATGCTAGTCCACTTAGTGAGCCCCACAAACCCTCTGTAAAATGACTGTAAACGGCTTTTATCCACTCTTGAATTCAACTGAAAAGGGCTGTCCGACTCTCTCTATAGGCTCGTTTTTATATGAGCCAAAGTGATATTTATGAATGTTAAATACAAACGGGATGCTTTTGCATTCAAAGACTGTCCATTTAGCACCCTATGCAGAGCTCTGAAATGCAAAAAGGTTATGTGTGGGTTGAAATGTATGTTAAGTTCTGAGAAATTGTCTCAAATGTCAGCACAGATTGCTTTTGACCTCCTTCAGTTTATGCAAGTCTCCCACATTCGTATATTTCCTACAGTATCAACATCATCTGCTCCTCCACTGAGATCTCCCTGTGAACTATGAGCAGCTATCACTGAGGAGAAAATTGTCTTTCAGTATTCTGTGTTATTTCCTCAGTGATGCGTCTTTGTTTACTGGGAGCTTGAATATTAAAATTGTGATGATTATGAAGATGATGATGATTATTATTATTGAACGTAATAGTAGCATTTGTTGTTGTCATAATTTCCATTCACTCTTTGAAGTGCAGCTTTCATCTACTAGCGGTATGAAATAGCTAATTCAATTTTTAACAAAAACAAAAATCCAGCAGAGGTAGTACATTACGTATTCAAGCCGTGTGTCAGCAGCATGAGGCAAAACCTTTACAGCAGCCCATAGTGAAAGGGCAGTACACTGAGAGGAGGATATAAAAGAGCGGGAAGCCACAGTACAAGAGTATGTTACTAAAGTTCACGGTGATCTTCATCACCTTGCAGGTGTAGACAAGTGAGGTTCATTCTTAGCAGCCTATTACTTTGAAATACACCGCAGTAATTCAATCTGAGTCTGCTGTATTTGTCACAAACACTTTGTCTCACAGCTCAGCTTGATATTTTCCACTTGGGAATTAAATGTGTCTCCTTATTTTCTATGCCACATTGTACCTTTGGGTGTAATTCCTACAAAATCAAAACTAAACTAACTGGCAACAAATGCTAAATGGAAAAAATTCAAATTAAGCTGAAGATGATAGGCAGTGCTGAGAGGATGTAATGTTTAGTAGTTTGCATTTGGCTGTAAGTTCTCCTCTTCCTTTTCTTCCCTCAGGCCAGGAACGCATCGGAATCGACTCCAAGTACGAGCAGGAAGGGAAGGTGCAGTTTGTGATTGACGCAGTCTACGCCATGGCCCACGCTCTCCACAACATGCAGAGGGACTTATGTCCTGATCATCCTGGCGTTTGTCCACAAATGGAGACAGCTGAAGGAAAGACTCTGCTGAAGTACATACGTAACACCAGCTTCAATGGTGAGTGACACAAAAGTCTGCACCTCGGATACTTACAGAGTGTGTGGATGAGAGAAACCAGTAATGTCAGTTCTTTAGGCAGAGTTTGGGAGGACATTTTTCTGACTATAGTTAGCAAGTTAAATTTAGAATTCTTGCTACTTATCATCTGCAGCTATAAACTTTTTTTACTGCTTCACTGGACAGCATGAAATGTATTAGGGAGAATATTGAATAAACTGTAGATTAGAGCAATACGCAGTCTCCAAGTCTAAGTGAGCTTACTGACCCTATGACATCAGTTACAGGAATAGTTAAACTCTTGCTTGCTTTGTTTTCTTGCTGAGGGCTTGATTAGAACATTGATACTCCCTCTCATGTCTGTGCACTGAATGTAAAGCTGCCATCAGCAGCTTGTTGGCTTAGCTTAGCATAAAGACTGAAAATGGGTGGAGCGTCTGAGTGTGGATCGCCTAATTTAATGTTATATCTTGTTTTTTTAATCTATTCAAAAAACTAAGTGGCCAAGTTTTACAGAGGGTGGATTTACTTCAGTGTTTCGTGGCCAGGAGGAGATACCTGGCATTAAGCGGAGACATAATCCTTCATAAAATGGCAAATAGTCATGTTTATGATTCTGATTTATTAATCCTTTCACAGAGCCAGACTAGCTGTTTCCCCCCTTTCCCAATCTTAACACTAAGCTAAGCTAACTGTGTCTTGGCGCCAGCGACATTTTTGCTCTACAGCTGTGAGAGAATGAGCAGTTATCGATCTTCCCATCTAATCCTTGTTGAAAAAGCAAAACGGTGTGTTTCCCAAAATATCCAACAATTGCTTTAAATTTGCAGGCACATATCAGATTGCCCCAAATATGCACATTTTGGGAAGCTGGATAGAACACATTAACTCATCTGGACAGACTTGAGTCTGAGGAGTCTGTGCTGAGCTCATCAAACAGGAGAAACAAGTGATATATGCTGTCTCTGAGCCATAAGTCTTCTCATCATGAGCATATTTCTTAAAATTGTTCCCTAACTACTATTTTATCCTTGAGTGTTTTAGTTAAAGCTGTTATGTTCACATCAGTCCACAGTGTCAGGTTTTTAATGAAGAGGAGAATAAAATTGTGGACGTACAGTGAGATCCAGAGCCGTCTCAGTTTCAGACTATAAAAAGTAGGCAAATATGTAATAAATGGATTCCACCTCCTCTGTTTTATGCATCAGTTGCAGTAGCTTGTGGGTCGGCTACGAGTTAAATTTACATTCAGGTTCATTCATTACTGAAAGCATCCCAACATTTTCTGGATCTGTGAAATATTTCAAATCAATATGATATATTATGGGTTTGTCAGTACTTGAACCTCTGCATTATTTAGTCCTTTAGAGAAGTGATGGAAGATGCTTAACAATTAATGAACATAGCTATTAATGACAACTGTTCTAAAATGCAGAAGTAAGTGGAAGAAGAGAGCCAAATGGGAGATGAGATTAAAACAAGAGAAACCTTTGTCATTACAAATCAACTCACATGTATGTCACCCTGTGATCATTAGAGACTCCTCTGAAGTACAGTGTGTCTTCACCAAATGTTCTAGAAAAGATTTAGCTGCTTAAAGTAAGGAATGAGAGTAATCTCACAACAGGCCGACTTTTAGAGGTAGGCACAGCTCATTGTCTTTTTCTAAAGTGTGAAAATAACAACCCAGCGTGTGCATTTCATTTGTGGTAATGATGCACATGAATGTACATTAATGTGATCTATTGTACCGACAATTCACTCCAGGTCCTGGCCGGGATTTTCCTAGACTCTTTAAAACAGCCTTAAACTAGGACTAAATTGTCATTTTTGCATCGTTGTTAGCTGATTTGGCTTTAGCAGTAGTGTTTGTTTTGCTCTAACTAACCATTCACAAGGAACACATCTGTCCTGATGAGACCATGTTTTTAATGAAAAGGTTTTTTCCCCATACTCTAAGACAATTGCATGTTTAACATACATAGAGCTGCATCAATGTCTTGCATGTATCTAGACTTGTTTTCATTTAAAAAGATGCTTTTTGTCTGACTCTTGCACTGATGCAGTGATTAAGGAGCTCTGGAACCAGCCTTAAAAAATCCTTCCTGGAGACATATCCATATTTTTTTTATTGCCAATATTTTCTGACTCCGGTACAACAGTCTGCAGCTGCCTTAAGTCCTTTTACTTCCTACTGAAGACATAAATCATTAGACACTGCTCACACATTTATAATAATTTGCAATACAAGCTCAATAATTTTTTTAAAGCAGGGCACTGTAGTTTTTATCAACCATTACTCAAACAAAAGCAAATAGTGCAGTTGCTTGAAACTGTTTTCAGCTGCGGATTAATAAGCATTTGCTAGTGTCTCAGCAGCAGGATGGTGTGTGTGGGAGCAGTTAAAAAATATGACAACAACAGTGCCCATGTTTATCTTAATGAAGGAACGTGTCCGCCAATGCACTGATGTGATTTTTGATGTGTTTTAATAGTTTGGACAATGTAGGAGGCTAAAACAAAAAGGGTATCAAGCTCTATATCGGGCTCTGGCTGCATAGACCTACTGCCCACTATGATCAGTTTATTGCTGATTATGTTTTTTTCTGGAGATTGTACGCATTAATTATTCCTGAGGACCATCTTAAATGGATCATAACAATAGCACATAACATGATGCTCTGAAACAACATTGATCAATAAAAAGTTGCACTTGCACATTCTGTATTTTGTTGATCAGTGTGAGCAGCACATTTATCATGTTTAACAGGGCGAAACAATCGTTACAATTACTTCTATACAAAAAACGTGTGAAAACGAACTTCTGTCAGCAGTCTAAAGGCTAAAGAGCTGCCTGCAACACTGTCGCTATGGCAGCAGTGCAGAGTTCCAGCAGGCGAGAAGCCCTCGGATTTTAAGGTGGAACTAAGGGAACTGAATATATGAGGTTGGCCTAGCAGTGCTCAGATTTCAAGGAGACCTTAAGTAAGTGTATATTCATGCATGGGATTGAGAATCTGCTTTCCAATCTCAATAACCATCTGGCTTTGAGCTGACTTTTCTGGATTTTTAGCTTCCAAAAAACATTTGCTTCAGTGTGGCACCGACTAAGAAAGAGGTTCATTTCACCTGAGCCAAAAATAAGATACCTACCTTCTCTATCTCATCTACCTCTTCCTGTCTAGGTATTATATTCTCAAAGCTTTTTACTGGCAAGCAAAGGTTGTTGTGCTGTGGCTCAGGCATATCTCACTGCCCCTTATTGCATTTAGACTGAAACCACGCACATTATCCTGTGTATGTGCCACTGCTAATGTATGTTTGAGAGCGCAGGAGTGTAAGCCTCCTTTGTTGATCTCCCCACTGCGCCGGAGTCACAGAGCTGAGGAGTGAGAGGCAGAAAAAAAAGGAGAGAATAATGATGCGAGAGAAACACAGCAGTGGATCCCCAGTCCACCCACACTGCTTGGCACAGCACAGCAGCAGTGCACTTTTGTCATGTCTTAGTTCAGAGCCACATGCAAATGCATAAATCTTTCATCTTAGACAGCGCTCTCACTAAGGAGTCTACACAGACCATTTTGTTCCCTTGAAAATATCAGGCAATAGAAAATACAAAGGAATTTCTAATGCCTTTTTATCTGCACACACAGAAACGCCACTTAATTATTTGCTCTAAAGCTGAAGAGCGCCAAGTGCCCAATCATTCATGTCGCTTTGCTGAATGACTTTGTGTGTTTGTTTATTTGTGTGTGTTTTTGCCGGGGCGTGGAGTAAGAATGGTAAGCATGTCACAGCTTTTGCTCGCAGGAGTCAATACCTTGTCAACATCTTTATACACTGTGTCAACAAGTCTACTGTCTGTTTGGTGGAAGCAGAAGTGACAGGACGGTGACTGCCACCCACCGAGTTTTAGTTTGGTTTTCATATTGAGGCATTTTTTTTTCACCATGGGCTTCAACAAGTACACTTGAATTTATTGTGTACACCCGCATACCACTTCATTTTTTGCAGGAACACACATGAATTAGTTTTCTACTTTCAAAAAAAATAGACTGATGGGTCACTGGTGCCATTTCTCTATTGTGAATGTGGCATATATGTGGTTTCACTTCGCATAACAGCAAATAGTGGCAATGCATCAATGTGAAAATGGTCACTTAAAGTCTTATAAGCTGACATTTGTAAGCACAATGGTGTCACAGAGTCAAATAGGAAAATGTGGGTGCTTGTCTACAGCATTTTGTGAAAAATGATCCTTTAGTCTGTTGCCTGAAATGGGCTTTTTCACTTGCTTCCTCTGCTTTTCTTGTTTTACACGAGTCTTTTGGCCTGAAACTTTTGTAGAATGTTCAATGACAAATGTCCTTGGAAAAAAAAAGAAAACTGGAGGGAGATGAAATTCCCTTCTGGCTGAAAAATAAGGAAAAGGTGCAGTGGCCTTCCATCCAAAAGCCACAAGCTCTGTTCTAGATACAAAAGACAACATGTTCCCAAAAGTGTTTTGGGCATATGCTCTTGGTCCTTTCTCTACACTTTTTATAGCCAGAGCTATTAAAGTACTTAATTCCCATGCCAAGTGTCATCAGACTCCCCCCGTCCCATTTCAAAAATGGTATCTCTAAACGCTTATGAGCTACTGTATGTAGTGCCAAGGTGAATAGACGTGTAAAATGCAGTAGTTTGTCATTCTCTCACAGCATTGTGGGATGGTAAAAATGACCTCATCAACAATGTAGAGCTCATGTATAAAATAGAGTATAACTGTTTTTCCCATTAATGCCATTCAACATTCACCACTGCGAGGGAGATCTGATGGTGACTGACATCTGCATTAACACTCTGCCTTACACACACTCTGCTGTCATGCGGCCTGTATAATTGAGTACACATTCACAACGTATACCAGCACAGAAACACCTGGCAGGCTCAAGAGCTTGCACAAATGCACGTTTTAAACAAGTCTTTCCCTCATATGCAATGTTTCAGGTGTCCGCAGTTCACTCTGAGCTAATTAGTGAAATCTTCGGGGCTCTGCTTGAGACAGGCTGCTACACACTGAGAGCAGATGGGGACCGTATGATGCTTTGGCTGACCTGTGTATCCTCCCTATATCTCCTTTTGTTGTCCACTGTGAGATGGAAATGCTTCACTGAGGAGGTGTGCGTGCTTTCAAAATAGCAGTGTATTTCTGATATTGGAGCACAGCTGCGAGTCCACATATCTAACCACGTTTTGCATGTAAAAAATGCGTTCCTCTGGTGGCACGATGTGCAGCTGCGATGATGCATAGGAAGCAGGTGAGGAACTGCTATATTGGTCAGTGGGGAGCTCGCTGGCCTGTCTGTGATTATCATAAAGGTTCAAGATGTAGGTCATTGTGTTTGGAGGTTTTAACTGGGAGAAATAAACTCAAACACATTGTGCTCCTTTGCGTCGTCCATCCTTTCATCGCACAGGAGGAGAGGTCAAAAGTTCATATTAGAAAAGGTGCTATGCCTTGCCACAGAAGTGTCTAACATGTTTCCACTCTGCTGTTCTTTTGCTGCATTTTCTCTCTCTCTCTTGCTCTGTACAGGCAGTGCTGGCACCTCTGTTGTGTTTAACAAGAACGGCGATGCTCCAGGACGCTATGACCTGTTCCAGTTCCAGATGACCAACTCCTCCATCCCAGAGTACAAGGTGGTGGGACAGTGGGTGGAGAACCTCCAGCTCAGGGTATGAAATGTTGTTTGTATTCAAACAGGAACAAGCTCAGCAATGCCTGAGATTTATGAGCGTGAAGACTTCCTGTGTTTTGCAAAAGTGAAATCTCCTATGTGACAAGGGGGTGCACATTATTTGCATCTCAAATGTGGAGAGAGCTCAGGTGCAGACGTGTTTTACATTCAGTGTAATTGATGTATTTTAGGTGCAAAAAAGGAACGCTTGTGCAATTTAGCAAAAAAATGTTCGTCTTTACTGAGAAGATAAATGTTCAAAATTCTTCAAGCGTAATGTTTTTCTCTGACAAAGAACAGAGAAACATGTTCACCCTCACACACAGTCAGTTGACATGTTGCACTCTAATGTCAGTCATAGAGAAAGTTAATTTCCTAATTTAATGAGACAGATATTTATATTCATAATTGAAACATGGTTTTATCAAAGGTTATCAAATTCCTCAACTGCTGTTTGCAATTAAAAAACATGCAATTAAACTGGCAGAGGATTTCAAAATCAGCGTGTGAAGGGAAATAAAATGTGGTCATTTTAATCTGTCACATTTTGTGTGCTATTAAAAAAGGGTGTGATACCTGTAAATGGATGTTAGGACAGGGTTGATTTTGGAGAGAAAAAATAAGAAATAAGAAAGTTGAAAGAAAACAGACAACAACGTGACTGTTGTTGAAGATCACTCTTCTCCCACTGCATAGGTTGGAGGGATGATGGTGAAGGAGAGTGGGAGGAAGAGGAAGAACATGTTTTTAACCCAAGTGTCAGACCATATATGCTCAGTATTTGGCAGCAGAGCGCTGCAGAAAACGTTGATGTTGTTGGAAACTGACACTTAAATACACCTCCCAAGTTTCTCTTGCAGGTCTTACTGTACATGATGAAACTCCAAATCTATGATCACATTTTTGTGTCAGATGTTATTTAAAATTCACCCAAAAGTGCAAGATGTGAATGCTCTGTGTGTTTTACAGGATTTTAGTAAGGAAATGTAATGCATTTGACTTTTTTGGTATATCCAAAAGATAGTACAACCCATGGGATAAGAAAATGGATGAGGCATTTTTCATTTCATGCAAGCTTTAAATAACTTTAATTCACCCACAAAAATACTGTCTAATATCAGCTCTAGGTGTAGAGCTGGAGACAGCTGCTGAGCTGCTTTTTTAAGTGCAAGGTGTTGGTTTGTAGCCGCTGTAATAGATCTCACTGTCATAACACAAGAATGGGCTCGGGTGATTCATGTGGACAATAAAGAAACTGATTTTATTTCAAGGCAAACATGGTTTGAAATTGCTCATGCTGCATGATAGGATGAAACCTGTGCTGAAATTCCAGGTATTTCGATGTAACACTGATTCAAATAAAAAAAACATGATATTTACATACAGATGAGTTAACATTTGCATAATGGCTCTCTGGATCACAAGAATTAAACTCAACCCAATGAATTCGATATCGCAGGTGGAACAACGTCTGTTGCTGGAGATTTGCACTTCATTCTGTTTTAGTGTGATTACAAACCAAATGCTGTTGCAATGCAATTATGTTCCAATGCAATAGCTATTTGTTCAGTAACGCACAAAGAGCAGTTTAATTTAAAGGTTACCATGGAATGAGCACACCAATGCATTTTGCGATCATCGATGAAGAGGTACAATGTAAGGGCGCTGCAGCGCACAGCAGCTCAAATTAACTGTAAAATTAACAACCAAAGCAAAAACCAAAATGAAAACTATGGCAGCCGTATGAGTCCAAGGTGTCAAAAATCTTGCTTCCCGTCTCCATGGCAACAGAGCTGTTGGTCTCATTACTGTTTCCACACTGTGTGTAATCGGGAGGTTTTCCAGAGAGCACCATTCATTGTCCAAATAACAAATGGCACCTTCATGCCCCCAGATAAATGGCAGATGATAATCTATCCAGACACCACAGAAACAACACATTTGTCATACAGGTGCCCACAACACAAACACATTGTGTGTGTGTGTGTGTGTGTGTGTGTGTGTGCGCGCGCATGCTGTAAAGGTGCAGCTCTCTATCTGCAATTATTGACAGATGCCATATTTGGAGGAAGCGGTGCTGTCTGTATCCTTCATGTAGTACGTGATGATATTTGTACCTTGTGGATTTTTTTTACCTGCTGGTATTTAAAGAGTTATTTGAGCATACAGCTACAAGCAGTGAAACGAGACGCAGTGAGATTTTTTGTCTCTGAGAAATTCAGTTTGTTTAAGGTGTGCTCGGATTGTTTTAAATTAAATTTCAGAAATGGAAAGATGAACGGTGGAGAAAAGCAGCTCAGTTTTGAATGGAATATTTTGGCCTTTTAAGGGAATATGTTTATTCCCTTTCTTGCAGAAAGTTAAACGTGCTAAATATGAAGCTACAGCCAGAGAAGAGCTAGGTTAAAAACCTCGCCTGCTAGCACCTCCAAAGCGCACTGATTAGCATGTTTGATCTTGTTTGTTTAATCCGCACAAAACCTGAAGTGTAAAAATGAGAAGTTGTGGTTTTATGGCGGCTTATGTGCCAGGCTGGGTTTTTTTTAGTTTGTTTGTTTGTTTCTTTCGGAGTCTGGCAGTCACTGTGACATTGCAGTTGGTTTTTGTAGCGACTAAACTAACCTGATTTAACACAGTAATTAGCGAGTTTTAGAGGCTCTGGTAGAGGGTTTCTGTTATCGTTGGACAAAGCCAAGCTAGCTGTTTTCTCCTGCGTCCTGTCCTAATGCTAAGTTAAACTAAGTAGCTGTTGACTGCAGCGTCATAGTTAATGGACAGACATGAAAGTAGTATGGATCTTCTCATGTAACACATGGGAAGAAAACAAATCACAAAAAACTATTTATTTTTACATGACTTGTGGAGATTCTTGTAACCATAAAGACTCTGTTTAAATTTAGTGTTACTCACTAAAACACTTCATTTGTATCTCTATGCTCAAACAAATGTGTTGAATTTATTCTCGTCATCGGCTGCTTAAAGTCTTCTTCTTCCCTGCCTTTGTTGGCTCGTCACTGTGTATCTTGGCACAATACTGCCACCTGTAGATCAGTTGAAAAATGTGAAACCGCTGGCAGGACAGTGCGTCATGTCACTTGCATGCAAATGCGTCCTTTGTGAACATGCATGCAAATCAGCAAGGCACGTATAAAACAAATACTTCATAGCGCTACTAGACATCAGTAACTCCACAGGGTACCTTTAAGTCATGAATTAACATCACATCAAGGCAAAATGCGCACTAAAAATATCACTAAAATTAATTCCTGTTCGTTTCCAATATAGTTTTATGCTATGCCATTCCAATTTTAACGTAGGTTGTTATGCACTTATTGTCTCAAAGTGCCTTTTAAATCATATCCGAGCAGTTTTAGAAGACAATAAAATCAGTTTAATAATCATATCGCTACGATGTGTGGTTTCTTGTTTCCTTTTGTTTGTTTGACTCCAGCTGATATATTTTGGTTACTTGGATGATATGTTGCTGGGAAACTGCCTAAACCATGTTAGAGAATCTTTAATCTTCTGGTGCTTTTAAAGGCACGGATCAGTGCACTTTCATAATAAATCAAAAGAGCAGCTCAGAGTATTATCATATCTTTTTTAATGCCCTAACAAAATGTAAGAACCCTAAAATATTCCATTTCTTCATGGCCCTTGAAAAGCTGACTTGTATGTTGAGACTATAGCTTGAGCTTAAATCATAAAACACCTCAGGGCCTTTTTGGACTGGAGTTCCTCTAGTTCCTCAGTGCGTCTGTATACTGCACTTTTCATTTTGATGACAAGATCATAAATAGAAATAGCTGTGCAAAGTCTAAAAGAGGCATTTTGCAATCCCAAATCCCATTCTCCTTCCTTATCATCACATATTTCATACCTCACTGGCTCCTGTATTAAAACATAATGTCTTTTGCATTTCTTTATTTTTCTTTCACTGAACAAAGGTAAGCTCTGTTGCTATGGTGATTTCAATTACTTTCAAGTATTAGAAAAGGCAGTCCCTAGAATAAATTGGCATGAAAAATGTTGTACTGTATTAGTTTAATCGTTTTTTGACTCCATTTAAACTTTTTTCAGTTGTTTGCAAAGGCTGCATTTGTACTTTGTTTCTTCAAAGAATGTAGCTTTGTGGGAATCATAATATAGTAGTTAGAGGCCAGTTAATAAGTTTGCCCCACAGTTTCTCCTATTCAGTGGCACCTCTGGCTTATCGGTTGCTCACCCTCATCCTCTCTTCCTGTGCTGTGTGTCATCTCTCTCCCAGCTGGAGGAGCTTCAGTGGCCAGATGGGGAGCAGGAGGTGCCTATCTCTGTGTGCAGTCTGCCCTGCAAGACTGGAGAGAGGAAGAAGAGGGTAAAGGGCATGCCATGCTGCTGGCACTGTGAGCTGTGTGATGGCTACCAGTACCAGTATGACGAGACCTCTTGCAGACTGTGTGCCTACAACATGAGGCCCAACCCTAACAGGACCGCCTGCCAGCCCATCCCCATCGTCAAGCTCGAGTGGCATTCGCCTTGGGCAATTATCCCTGTCTTCCTGGCCATGCTCGGCATCATCGCCACCATCTTCGTCATGGCAACTTTTGTACGCTACAACGATACTCCCATTGTGCGGGCCTCAGGCCGGGAGCTGAGCTACGTGCTGCTGACTGGCATCTTTCTTTGTTACATCATCACCTTCCTCATGATTGCCAAGCCCGACGTTGCTGTATGCGCCTTCAGGAGGATCTTTCTGGGCCTGGGCATGTGCATCAGCTACGCTGCACTGCTCACCAAGACCAACCGCATCTATCGAATCTTCGAGCAGGGCAAGCAGACAGTCACGGCCCCACGTTTCATCAGTCCCACCTCCCAGATCGCCATCACTTCCAGTCTGATCTGTGTGCAGCTTCTGGGCGTGCTGGTGTGGTTTGCCGTGGACCCTCCAAACACCATCGTCGACTACGATGAGCAGAAAACCATCAACCCCATGCTGGCCCGTGGCGTGCTGAAGTGTGACATCACAGACCTGCAGATAATCTGCTCACTGGGCTACAGCATCCTGTTGATGGTGACCTGCACGATCTACGCCATCAAGACAAGGGATGTACCAGAAGACTTCAATGAAGCCAAGCCCATTGGCTTCACTATGTACACCACTTGCATAGTCTGGCTGGCCTTCATCCCGATTTTCTTTGGCACAGCCCAGTCAGCAGAGAAGGTGAGTCATTTCTTTCTCTTGTGCCTTCTCTGTCTCTCTGTCACCACCCTTCTCTTTGTCTGTCTCTCTCCCTCCTCTACAAAT
The DNA here is from genome assembly GCA_008933995.1 of Datnioides undecimradiatus. Classification (NCBI taxonomy): domain Eukaryota; kingdom Metazoa; phylum Chordata; class Actinopteri; order Lobotiformes; family Datnioididae; genus Datnioides; species Datnioides undecimradiatus. The sequence continues at coordinate 8,595,246 of WARS01000026.1, forward strand.
TTCCCTTTCATTCCTTCGGCCCTGTTTTTATCTTGTCCAAACACATGCGCACATGCATATTTGTACAAACAAGAAATGAAAACACAAACAGTACATAAAGGAAGCACACACACAGGCACACATGCACATTTAGTGGCTGTATAAGTTATGGGTTCATTTTCCTTTGATTTCATATTCACATGTCTCTGATGTGCATAGAAACCAACACTAGGACCACCACAGACAGAAATAGGCATATAAAGGCGGAGGAAGGGTTGATGTTAAGCACCAGAATGCCTGAAATGCCTAAGGAGTGATATGAATGGGGGTGCCAGCAGCTCCAGATGCCATTATCTTAGCTCTCACGCCTAGGGCTCAACATATACTATAATGCCTTATTCTGGAGAGGGAGACAAGTGAGTTGAAGAGGTGGAGGAAGATGAGGATGAGGATAGAGCTGGAGGAAGAGGAGGAATGCAGGGAGAAATGGGGGGTGAATAGAAGCTTGATTCAACACATTCCATATCTTGACATCTGCGCTCTACTCAACAAAGCATTTGACACTGGGTGCTACTGGAGTTGATTGAGAATCTGACATTTTGACCTGATGTGCTAGTCATTGCTTATCTGGGCAGCACTGGCCAGCATACAGATGCATTCATCTGTCCGACCCACGAGCCGTGCATGCTGCTTGGCAGTCCATGTGTACAAGACGGAGCAGAGGGGAAGTTTTCCACTGACAGAATATCGATGCTGACAGGAAAGTGTTACTCCTAACCTTTTGAGAGGCACACCGTTCAATATCCTTCCTGCTAAGCTACGGCATGAGATGGATCAGAAACTGATTTTCCTCATCTCAATTTGCTGCTGATTTCATAGATGAATTACACCCTCAGCAGCGATTAGGAGTTCATTATGCTACTCGCGGCGACTAGCGAGGCAGTAATGTGTTTATCTTTCCCCTTTATGCAGTTAACTCTTTCTTCACACCAGCTCCTGCCTCACACTCACCTCCAGTTCACACCACAGCATCCTGGCCTAATGGCCTGTGTGGGTGCATCCATGCTCATTCCCTAGCCACTGCAGGTGAGAAGTGCCTTTGCATGTCTTGATAACATGCCTCTGCACTGTAGTTATTTCAGTTTACTTACATGTTAGTTCAGAAGATCCCTTCATGAATCCTTTACTAAAAATATTGTTAGAAAATATAAAAAAATGCTGTTGGTCTGTATGTGAATGAACTGTTGGAGGCTAAATGTTATCCAACGCGATACTTTTGACCGTGTCCTCACTTTATAAGCACCTTGCCCTGTTGTGTTTGTATGTGCAGATGTGGCCAAATGCCTACGCAGATTTGAATAATCTCACCACAGGTCATCCACTATCAAAAGATTTATGAAAACCCTGAGACAACATGATGCCAGCGAAAATTCAAAACTATTCAAATGGCCGTTTGTTGGACCTTATGTTGTTTTGTTGTACAGCATTAGCAGAAGTTGTGATTGTACTGAGTGGGATTTCTTTAACTCAACACCACTGAGATGCCCCCTTATTTTCCACACCTGTGACCCCCCTATCTTTCCCCCCTCTGTTTTGCCCATTCAAGCTCATGTTGTGGGAAGCCATGCGGAAATGGTAACAAAGGATCACAGAGCATCCCAACGCCTCCTGTGCACCTGCATGTGCTCAGTCAACTACTCAACACTCTCAAGTTAATTACTGTGAGAGTCACCAGCTTTCAAATTCAGCTGTCCTCGGGCCGAGAGATCAACTGACTTTTGAAACAAACTCCAGGCCTGCGAGTCACTCTTCAAACCAACAACGTGTAAAAACAGTGTCAATGAAGTCACAAAAAAGGCTTTTCTTTTTATACATTTCACTTTTTGAGCAAAAGAGCAAGCAAATAGATTTAAGGGCAGCTGTCACCGAACACGAGAATTCTCTTATTCTGTAATGTCTTTGACCACAAACTGAACGTTTCTTATAGTTGAGGTGTGTTGGATGACAATATAATGAAACACTTTCCTTGGGGCACAGAAGCCTTCTAGTACAAGACCCACAAGATTCAGTGACGCTTAAAGGAGAGCTTCATGTCATGAAAAAGTACATACCTCACTACATGTCTGAAAACCACTTAGGCTCTTGTTAGATGTCTCCTGTACCCACGAGCTGCCAAGTATCATTAACATTGACTAACTATGACTATACTCATTCCAGCTTTCAGCAGGTAAAAACTTAAAGTTGCAACTTCTAATCCTCCCTTTTCTCTGCAAACAACTGCTCTTGACGGAAGTTGGACTTGACACTTAGTTTGGAGATGTGGAGTCTTTTGAGAAATTCCCCTGCCTATCAGTTGTTTTAAGCTTGAAACCTTGAATAGATTGCACCAGAGGCAGACTGCAGGCAAAAGGCTAAAACTGGTCATGAATAGTGGAAAGAAGGAAAGGGCTGTAGCTTTTCTTTTGAGAAGAGATGTTGAACATGAAGAGGATACCATCATTTGGGCCTGCATTTATTAATCAAGCAGCAGAGAGTGTGACGTTGCTTTTTTCACATTCAGAACTATACAACAGAAATGACAAGGATTTCTGACAGTGGTGGTTTGGAGCATTAGACTAAATGCAGAAAACAGCATGAGCAGACTGTGTGCCTACAACATGAGGCCCAACCCTAACAGTTTAGGCAAATAACATTGGAAACTACTTAAAAATATGATGCCAAAATTAATGATTCGAATAATTCTTACCAATATATGTTTATATGGTAGGAATTAAGTAAACCCTGGCAAGTCAATTTTCTGGTCTTGTCTAAAAAAATGTATGGAAATATGAACAGCAGTTAATTTGATTCAGCTGCGTGGAATTATCATATTGGGCCACATCATTTTACAAAACATGCCACATTTTGTAAGTATTGTTCAGTGGTGCACACACAGAGATGTGAGCTGTGGCACGCGTTTCCACAGAAAACATAAAATCTTCTACTTCATGTCCCCTTTAGGTGGGAGAAAATATATTTCTGTAAAGTCACCAGTCTAAGGAAATACACCGTAACAGTACAGCTTGCAGTTATTGTGTCTCTGCTACATTTTAAAATAAATAAATAACAAGATATATTTTACCTCTTGTAATTGAGTTGAGATATCCTTTGTGAGCAGTTGAGGGGGATGTAATTGTGTTCAAATACAGGTTTTAGTGTACTCTTACTAAGGAACTTAGTATCATTTTCCTAATGATCATGGAAATAAGGTAAACAAAGTGTGATTAACTACTTCCTAAATTTTTGGCGCCGACACAATAATAACAGCTATAAACCTAAAATTTTCCCCCTGCAAAAAGCATGACTTTGTGAGTCTGGCGGTTTCTGCAGAGAAAGCATGTTTTCTGTCACAGAAACGGATCTTTATTTGTCAATAACTGCATCTTTTAATAAGTGTCTCCTCTCACAGATTTTTTTCAGGCTGAGTACTGTCTTCTGGTGATTCCTTATGGATAAGAACACCCCAGGAGCTAAAAATAAATACACTTTCACTCCTTTCCTTTGCTATTTTTTTGTTCTTTTTCTTTTTTTTTTAACAACAATACCTTTCAGCCAGTCACTGGTGATTTCCAGTCAGACACTTGATAAACGCAGTACAGGCCCTTGATTAGATGAGCACTGCGTGTAGACAGTGTATTTCAACAAACTGTGTCAAGAAAATTTCAAAAATGACTTCCTCAGACGCTCTGCTCTAACACAAGCAGAGCCAGTTACACGTGTCTTTATCCACCAGTTCTGAAGCGCAGTAATGGGGACCTCCTGTGCAGACTCAAAATGAAGGGAAGACCATCCACACAGAGAGCAGCGTCTCCAAAATGGAAGAGGGCTTTGCAGCACAAAGCCAGACAGAGTTATTCATGACATGGGCCGGGCTAGAAAGTAGGCCACCCGAAACAACAAGAGACATCCAGGTAGTTGAGAGGAGACTGCAAATCCCCTGGATCCATTATTGAAGGCATTCTCTAACAGGGCAGAGAGCATCCCAATTGTCACTTACTGAATCAAGTCCTTATGGTTGTGTGCATTTATAGTACTCAGCCATACCCAGCTAAATTGCCTTTGCAGTAAGTATATCCCTGGTGGGTATAATTATGAGAATTACCCTCAACAGCCTTTTGTCTAAATGGAAGACATGTCGTTTGTTGTGGCTGGATGTTGGCATTTGGCTTGTCAATGAGATGTAAAATTCAAATGCAAGCGTTTGATTCCTGATGAGGACGTTAATAAATCATTACTGCAGCTATAAATAGAGAGTTGCCAAGCAGTTGACTTCATGTATTTATTTATGTTAAAGCAACAGGAATTAATTATGAATGTTCTGTGACAAGCTAAACATTCGAATGGTGGGTGAGAGGGGCTACGAATTTGGGTCAAGCTCATAGAGAGGCACAATGAAAAAACCCTGTCTCACTGATTAGGGACGGTGAGAAAAAGGATTTGGTTTGGCGTGTTTACGTGTGTCTTTGTGCGCATGTGTAGTTGTATTAGAGGGAGTGGAAACCTACATATCTACACAATTTTTGGTGTGCATGTGTGTGTGTTTTTGCTTGTTTGTCATGAGTATGAGTAAGCACCCAATGCTTATTGTGTGCCAGCTCCCGAATCAACTCTCCTGCATGGTCAATAAATCAGTTCTGATAGGGTCAGCATTGCAGCGTCTATGGTGTCAGAATCTCATTAAAAGCATATTCCAGCCCGTGTTTAGTTGCTCGCACCAAACTCTGTAGTGTTGCTATGGATACCAGACAGGTTAACAACTACCAAACATGGAAACACAGCACAGGGCTGAGATTCTCTAGTGATTATATTTGATGCCACATGTGCTCCTTGCAAGCGCTTTAATCGGTCGGCCCAGTATCTAATCGTAAACGCTGTTAATTTGTGCCTCAGAAGCGAGTGAAAGCGCAACATTTCCGCTCTCCCCCAGCCTCGAGTGACACAGAACAGAGTGCACCAAGAGCATTGTGATATTCATACAGTTATTAATGCATGGTGCGCCAGCCAGATCACTGCCTCTGATGCTGCTACAGAGAAACAGGAGGGGATGGAGTGAGAGGAGTGTATTGGCATGTTGATGATATCAGGCATGTGAAGTATTGGTGGAGATAGGAAGACAAAGGCATGAGTGGCATGTAAATGAGGAATTGTGTATGAAAGAACTCACCATTAGTTGTGCTATTTACCAAGAAAAACTGTATGCAAATGGTGACATTTCCCCTTCTCACTGAATCAGTGAGCATTTCACTGCTCTGCAGACACACTGTGGTGGCTAATGTGTTTACAATTGTATCCTCTTCCCCCGTCTGCATCACCAGTAGCTGACTGGAAGGCAGCACATAAGTGACATCTGATGCTTTCAAGTGCGGTAGATTAGTGAGGAGGCTTTGGTGATCTACTCTTGAAGGGATTCTTTCTCCTCCAAGACCCTTAAATGAAACAAGAGGCTCTTGCGTGCCTGCTGAATTACCAACTTCACTACCTCTTAGTGAAATGACTAGCCTTTAATGAAGTCAGTATATAAAATTCGTGTTAACCTAAATCATGGCATTATGTAAGCCCACCATTAGAGCTTGACAATGTGAAAGGTGTTATGTAACCTCTGAAAAGGAATGTCGTGGAGGAAGCGTTTAAGAGAGTGTACCTATGTGGGGCTCACATGAATGGCAATCTTATGAATGATCTTACCACTTAACGCGCTGAGAGCCTTTCACAGGCTGCACTCCACTGCGTGCAGAGCTGCAGGAAAACAAATGTAGACCCGCTGGATACTGCAGTGTTCTCAGCCCATGGAAGAGGTCTTTTATTGTACTCGAGGAGGAATTTACATTAAAATGCACCCGGCTATATAAATTGTTAGTGGACGAAGCGGTAGCTCAGAGGCTGTAGATAGGCCTTATGAATGCTTGAGTGGTGAGATAAAACATCTGCTGTGAAGTGAAAGGAAAGGTGACGGCAGCATGTCACGGACAGATCCTCGCTGCGACAGCACAGTCTATCAATCTAGTCAAGGGTCCAGGTGGACAGACCGGTAGAAAGGAGGCCATGTGAGGACATTTTGATAAAGTCATGGTGATGCTTCTGCTATTGTCATTAATACGCTTGAACCGTCTTCAACTTGACTGAGTAGCTGCAGGTCAGACTTTAATAAATGCTGCTGGATTATGTTACCATACGCATGGCTGCTCCTTTTCCCACAGCTACACATAGGAAATATCTAGACCTCCTACAGAGCTGATAAAAATCTTAGATTATCCAGTAAGTAAAGAAAAAAAAGCATACGTTATTATCAGGAGGTTTTGTATAATATTAGCACACAAAACAAGCAGGTCCTTTTGTCATTTCTCTACAATGCAGCATTTTTTTTTAAGAAAGGACAACGACCAGTGATTTTTTTTTTTAGCTGGATGCTCATATTTTGTTATTGGGCAATGGTTATTATTAGGTTTTGCCCCATCACTGCGCTCACCGGTGTGACTGTTCTGTAATTGGCCACAGATGTTTAGCCATCATAGCTATCTTGTCTCTCATTTATCAAGGGCTTAAATGCTGCTCCTGCCTTAACTGTCTGCCTCATAGAATTGTCCATTTACATTATGTATGCTGCTATTTCAGTCTGTATTAAAGTCACCTCTTTACCTGTCTGTTCTTCTTTGCAGCTGTACATTCAGACAACCACCCTGACCATCTCCATGAACCTCAGTGCCTCAGTAGCACTGGGCATGCTCTACATGCCCAAGGTGTACATCATTATCTTCCACCCTGAGCTGAACGTACAGAAGAGGAAGCGTAGCTTCAAGGCTGTGGTCACAGCTGCCACAATGTCATCGCGTCTGTCCCAGAAGCCCAACGAGAGGCCCAACGGAGAGGCTAAGACTGAGCTGTGTGAGAACCCCGCTGCTGACCCCATGAGTAAGTAACCCAGTGAGAGTATCACAAAGCCCCTGAGCCACATACGTATATACCATGAACCAAATTCGTTTAAGTGTACACTAGCACATTTACCACATTTCATCTTTATTCAGGATATATAATCGACCACTTTGCAGCTCAGAATGCTCTAGTTAGTAATTTGTAAAACACAGCATGAATGCCTTCTATGTTTGGTCACACATACATTGTGTAATGCTCAAACCAAAGTTTCCACCAGAGTTTATTGAAATGGTCCACATTTAAGCTATCAAAGCCAGTAACACACTGATGAATTTTATATCTATTACAGATGAATTACAGTAGGCGCAGTGAAGTGTCCATTTTGTTTGCATTGAATAAAGACTAGCTTATATAGAGATCAGGGTGTTATACAAAGCACAAAGACTCAGGACTAGAGATCTACGTGTGCATATATATCTCTGCTATGGAGGTTTCAATCGTTTTTAAATCTTATTTTCCCAAGAATGGCAAATGAGATGTTTTTCTATTCTTTCTCATGTCTTTCTCATATTTCCTCTCTTGTACTAGAAAGTCCTCCACTGGCAGTTTAATTGGATGGCTACTTGGGTAAAAAAGTATGTATAATGTGCCAGAGAATGGACCCAGTTATCTCATTTCTTGATAAACGGTTAGACCTTTAGCCCAAGTGCAGTGCAGTGCATAAAAAGAAGATGGGGGGACTTGCTCTGCGAAGAGATTTGAAGAAGCAGGGCTTTGTCGCCGGGAATGGTAGGAGATAATCTGTCTCTGTAGCTGTTACTCATACCACCCTTCATCTGAAACAGTAAGCATGATCCTGTTAGCAAAGATAATACTGGGAATTAGTACGTGAGTGGGGAAGCCTGCATACCTCCATAGTTAGGTGATGCAGTGTTTTGGGTGAGAAACACCAACACCAGAGTGGCTTTATACCAACGTTGCCATGGAAGCTTTTTGCTCTTCTCTCCTTGTCAGAATGAAGACAGAGATGATTGACATCTCATGCAAATCACACATCACAGGCTCCAAAGGCCTCCTCTCCCGCAATGCTTCTAATCACATAGAGCGATCATGGCACCCACAGGTGCACCAGCCCCTCAACCCCTCTTTGAATTACGCCTATGAGATGACAGATTTTCCTGGGAATTTCTCCAAACACCCGAACAGTTGTCACACTCATCTGTCATGAGCCGAATGAGCTCGCGCATGTGTGTGTACGCGTACAACTGTGAGCGCCGTTTTCAATGTGTGTATCGGCGTGTGACTGAAATGTGTGAGTTACGCACATATAAATCAGAGAGCTGATGCAAGCGTATCAGGGGATGGGGAGCATATCCTTGCCAGTCACACATGTGGCTCAATGAGCAAATACTCTGCATTGAGGGTGAAACCTTAACATCTGTCGCAGCAACACATCAAAAAGTCCCCAAGCAAGGCATGCGGTCTCTGGGAGGCCCTCCCAAAAGTGCACAGTGTCATCTGCTCTGTGTGTCTCTCACCTTCTGTCTCTCCTACACGCATGTCTTCTCGCCTCGTCTCCCCTCCCTGCACACCCTCTCCTCCTCTTGCCCTTCTTTTTTAGCGGCAGGAGAAGTGACATTTATTAATGGCGAATTTATGTGCATGACCGCCCCGAAACCTGAACTGTGCCTCGACCATCCCTGGAGACTGTCCGTCAATTCCTGTAACCATCAGAGCGCCAAATACCTCCCTTTCAGGGCCCATCAGCCCTGTAAGAGATGGCTTGGAGTGATTTATAGGATTAAGAGCATTAGCAGTTCTGCAGATTTACATTGGTATTGATATGGTGTAATATCTTGATGATTACGCCCCAACAGACAGGAGGATTTAACCTGCGAATCAGAGATGCTGAGATGCCTCGCGCTCCTGTCCTTTTTTTTTTTCATTATAGATCAACCAAAACAGACACGTGTGGTTGACTTAATGCTTTCTAGATCAATTTAATTTAATGAACAATGAGTACTGTGGGATGAAAACAGAGCCCAGAAAAAGAGAAGAAGAGAATAGATGAGAAAAGTTATGGGGCGAGATGAATAATCACCTATCGATATTACAAATGAAGATGATAGCGTAGGTAGATGTCTCAGACAACACACACAGAAACACACACGCACACACACACACACACACACACAGCGTCGTGCTCAAAGAAAGACTGATCTTCCTGAAGACTATTTATGGTTAACAGGAAGAATCTGTTGTACATTTACTAATGTTTTATTCATCGTACTCGCTGGCCAAGACTGCAAAATGCAGCTGTAAAGAAATGGTGCGACTTTAATTGCGTAGCCCATGGGAGTTGGTCGCCATAGCAACATTAAAGCAGTAGAGTGAGAATTTATAGCAATGTCTATGATTAAGAAAACATACATTGACCTCCACTGCACTAAAAGGACAATGTACCTGCAGATATTCACATCCTACATAGTATGATGTGTGTACTTGATGTACTTGACACTGGTGTTGACTGCATCAGTGCCTACCCTAACATCAACCTAAACCAAAATAGAAACAGTGGCACTAGACTTAATTCTTACACCAAAACAGTGTTTTTACAGAAGTCGTGATGAGCCAAAATGACCTCAGTTCATAAAACAACGCCTTTACTCTGAAGGTTTGAAACTCAAATTGGTTCTCATAATGGTACACACAAACACACGCACAGCACCCAGGCACTCAGCCACATTCTGATATGTTTCCATGGCAATCCAGACTGGGATCACATTGCATGCCCTAGCATTTGTTCGGTGTTCACTTGTGTGGTGTTTGTGTTTTTTATCACTAGTTAACATCTGAAAATAGAAACTAAGGCTTTACACGGGGGCATTGTGAGTTGAAATGATACACGAGGCCGGAAAATATTGCTGCTGATTGCACACAGCTGGTGATAAGAATGCACGGCGCAGTAGGATGAGTTTACAAAAGCGGATGATGTTTATTTGCCTCTGCATTTTTATTTTATTTTTCTTTCTTCATTTGTTTTGTTTCTGCAATGCTCAAAGTAAATCTTAAATCTTTTTGTACTCTGTTCTCAGGTCAAGCAACCAAGAAAACATACGTGAGTTACAACAACCTCAGGATCTGATCTGCTTGAAAAATGAATGGTGTTTGTCCTTTTATCTGTGATTGAAAAGGGAGGGGAGCTGTAGAGGAACAGAGAAAGACAGACAGAGACAGGAGAGCAAGCGCAGGCATCCCAGCACCACCTGCAGTACCTATGCACTCCAGGACTGTGGATAGCATCCAACCTTCATCCAGACATGATACATGAGTCCTGACAGAGACTAGCACAGCTGTAGGCCAGTGTGGCTGGGTCGGCCTCACGAGCCAAACTGTAGGTTTTAAACTTGTGTTGTGGCCCCCTTCTCTCCGACAGAGAACAACTTGCCTGCTAAAAGGGGTCACTGTGATCGAGGACGACCGCAAAACAAAAAAAAAAAAGGACAGTGGATCTGCTTTCAAGATATTTTCTTTTGAAATGTCATTAAAGCCATATTCTCTTGGGGTACCCATTATCTGATTTCTGTTTTGTATTGTTTATAAGTGATTTTTCTTCTGTGCCTCTTTTTCTTGCAGTTGATTAAATTACCTTGAACAGCAAGCTCTGCCACATACAGTATTTTTTTTTTGTTGTTGTTTTACCAACTCAAATCGGTCCCAGATGAATATTATGTTAGAGTGATGGGCATTGTAAGTATATTTTTTTGTAAATATTTGAGAGTATTTTCATGTTTGGAGTACAAAAATAGATATCCAGTCTTTGTTCAATTGGGTTTGGATGGTAATGAAAAGCACCACAAAGTGTTCACTTTGCATGTGCCAATGTATGTCTGTTCTATTTGATGTAAACAAAAAAAAAACAGAAATAAAATTCTGAAAATGATAATGAGCTTCTGCATCCTTCTGCCGTTTGTTTTCTTTACCAGAGCTGAACTTCATTACATGACAGAATATGGCTTTAATCTGTTGTTGAATTGACCCCCTGCTGTACCTGCAAGCATGTTTGTTTTATATAGTTTCGTATTGGGTATATTATGCCTAATTATGGTGTGGGACGCATTAATATCAGAGCAATCATGCAAGTATGTTGTGATGTCTGTCAAATTACAAACATGTAATAAAATCATTTTGTTATCTTTTATACAATTAAACCAGGCAGCATATCATAGTTCTTTCTGTGCGTGTGTGTATAGCATTTGTGTTTTGTAGCAGGCGTCTTTAAACTGATGTATGAATAAGTACTATTAATCACTGCGTTATTTATGGGTTTCTGTAAACTGATGGAAATGTCGTGTGCTCGTTTACCATCTCACCCTCATGACAGGGCACATTAGCGAGCTCGCTGAGCAGTGCTGTCATGCAGAGGAGATGAGACCCTGCGAGAGGAAAGGATGTCCACTAGCTGACTCCTTAACTCACCCTTTGCTCTTTCTGTCTCATCCATTGTTTCTCTCTCTCTCGCTCGCTGTTGCGCCTTCCAAGTCTCACCAACAATCCCCTACATGAATAATATAACATGTCAGATCAATTTGTCCTGCTTATGACCAAGCTTTTACAAGCTAACCGCTCTTTATTCCCGCGCCTGCCTGCAAGCATAATGTTACTATTTTCAATATTGATCATTATATAAAAACATGAATAGGCCACGCATGAGAGACTTCTGTTTCTTCATGGGGTAAGCATCTCCCTCTAGGCTGTTACATGGGCAAATGATATATGACCAAGAGATGCTGATTCCTCTTTTTTTGTCTGTGTGTGTCTATGTGTGTGTGTCTGTGTGTGTCTATGTGTGTGTGTGTGTGTGTGTGTCTATGTGTGTGTGTGTGTGTGTGTGTAAGAGAGAGACAGAGAGGGAGAGAGAAGGGGAAAGAGAGGGAATGAGATCCTTACCCACACAGGTTTTCTGTTGTTTCTCTTACCATTTGTCTGGCATCTCTCTAGCTCCTGTGGGACCAGATGGTCTTTACTTCTCATACACACAGTCTGTCATTTTGTGTTGCACACAGCCAAGAAAAATCCCACTTATGCCCAATTAAGACTAGCCTCTCCCCCACCAAATTAATTGCGTGTGTCAGTGTCTGTGTGCAAGTAATCAGTAGGGGCTGAACAGAGTTTAGATTTGCAGCTCAGCAAAAAGAAAGAAAACACTACAACAGCAAATAGCATTTTGGATCTTGACTGTGAGAGACGTGATCTTAGATATGCAGAAAATATTGAAAAATCAATACAAGGCATGTTCAGGGAAAGTTGTTTTGGGTTTTTTTTTACCTGCCTCAAATAGTATGAGGTATTGTTTACTCCAGCTCCAAATTCTCAAGGCTCCTACGTATGCAAGGGCCCACCTGCTCAGTATGCACCTGTTCTGTAGGCAGCAGTTTCCTGGGAGAAAACATCAAAGGGAGGAAACTAATCATGGTGGACTGAGAGCAAGGCACATTCCATCAGGAGGACTTATATGTTTCAAACTCCGAGGACTGACAGTCACAGGTTCTTATGCATGGAACATTTGAGGTAGAACAACAGAGTTTTATAGGCTCTTAAACATGTACACAGCTCAGGCATTGCCAAGAGTTTTGACTCAGAAGAGCTGCAAAGTCTTCAAAACAGTCCTGACAACTGCAAAAGAAAATTCTGTGTGACCCAATTTGGATGACAAGGTGACACCGCTGCTACATGAAATGTACATTTCAGTGTGCGCCTCATGTGACACGCAAAAGTCCCCGCACTGAAAACTCAGGCTTTCTTCTATCTGAGTTTTCATGTCACTTTGGTCCAGCTCTGCCTTTGAAGAAAACCTTCCTTATCTTGTCAGAACTCCTGATGCGCTCTTTCACAGACAATTTACTGATGCTGAGTCTAGATTAGCTCTGTTTCATGGCTCCTGGGCCCTGGGCTCTCCTATCTCTCCATAAATGTCCAATTATCCAACTCCAGCCAGAGTGAAACCTTATCTGCTTCCCGTCAGTAACCAACTGAGGCCTGATATAACGTGGGGTGGATAAAGACACTCTTCACTACTCTTATCCTTTCCCCACTGCCTCCTGTACTCAAACTCGCCTTATGATGCTTTGTGTTTACAAGCATCTTTCTTCTTCTTTTGTATTTGCTCCATTCGCAAGAAATCAGGCCGGTTACTCTTACCAGCACATGGTGACGCAGAGATTGTATGATTAGTGGCACAGTACAATGGCCAATGGTTAGACATGAATCACAATGTCCACATCTCCTCATAGGCACTAATTACTGTCTGAAGGAAGATCATGAGTGAATCTTATGAACAGGCTCTGCAGCTGAAACGTGTTTGTTTTACTATGAGCAATTCCAAGAAAAAGATACAGTGCCTCTCTTTCAAAGCGAATAAATTAGTTTGGGGTCTCTGGGTGCCATTTCATATCTGTGGGTCCACAGACCTACTCCTTGCCTTGGTTAGGCTGCACTGTGTGTGTGTGTGTGTGTGTGTGTGTGTGTGTGCATCTGTGTGTGTGTGCACGCATGTGTGTGTTTGCCACAGCGTTATTGCATTTTTAATCAGCGGAAGAGACCAGGCATCATTCTCATCACATTAGTGTCTCCTGGTATTTATTCCTCTCTCCCTCTCTCTCATCACTTTTACTCCTGGGGGGGAGTTGGGTGGGTGGAGAGAATACATTTGAAATTTGCTCATTTGACAGTCGTTAGAGATATGTATTCTGACAGTACACAATTAGCTCAGTCACCTCCTTTATCTTCACTCATCTTTGGCTGGGGGATTTTGTACGTGTTCCCTCCACTGTTATGACTGTTATGCTGCTCTTGCTGTCTTCTCCTCCCATCTCTCCGATATCCAAACTTCTAATTCCATCTTTCCCCCAGTTAATGATTATTTGAAAATTACATATCTGACTTCATGGATTTAATTGACTGCTGTGTTATTAAGACGGCTGAGTGAGACGAATGCTCTTCAGAATTTGCAGCTGAGTAGGTGCACTAATCTGCTGCTTTCCCCCAATTTCGCCTGTCAGAAAAATGCATTCATGGAGAAAAGAGGTACCGAGTGCTGGCATACATCTCATAAAAATGTTGCATATTTGTTATGCTTTCGCTGCATGAAAGATGCAACTCACTTTTAGACGCTTGTATAAAATGAAGTCGCACATTTCTAACATTGAATCACAGCTCAGGTTTGCAGTACAAACAAAAGCCAATAGCATTTAAACCAAGGCAGATCATCTGGGGCTTAAACAGGAGTTGACAGAGATAAGCGCTGGCTGGCTGTGAAATTTAACTAGAGTGCTAAGCCCTTGATTTCAAGGAGCATGGCATAAACAATGCATTTCCACATCCCACACAGATCACTGTTATTTCAAAGAAAAGTAAATGCCTAAAGAGAAACAAAATATTGAAATGGAAATGGATAGTAGAGGGTGAGTGATAGAAATCCACATCAAACAAAGATGAAATGAAATTGAAAACCCAAAAGGTACAGAGAATAAATCACACACTACACTCGTTTTTGCTTGTTTGGGAGTAGATTAGTAGAAACAGCTGTCTGGTGTGTTGCTTTTATTTAGTCTTTCTTCTTAAAACGGATCCTAATTCGGGTACATAAATCCTTCCCATGAATCCACCTTTAAAAGCTAAGAGTTTTGCTTTGGGCATTGTGCAGGAAGTGTGCAGTCAAATGATTATAAATCAATTCAAACTGTGAATTATAGTCTCACCACGCAAACTACATCGCTGAGGATTGTGTGCCTCATTTTTCAGTTGGCGGTGGAGTGTGGAGCACTCTCCATTTGATTAAACTCTACCCAAAGGCTGCATCAATTATGTATCTTCACAATGGAGTTAATGGACTGCAATAACAGTTGAAGATGACTTGACTAAATTTCCACATGACATGGCAAGAAAAATCTCTCTTCAGTAATGTAACCCTCCTGAACAGCTTGTCTAAAATGATAAAATATCAGGTCTGCTTCTAGCTTATTAAATAAAATCACATTTTCCTTTGTTAATTTCTCTGTTAATCGGTAAAACATTATGCCCTCTGACAGATCTGCCTCCTCCTCCAGGTGTGTAAAATGTACCTCACATCCTCATGCGTGCACGTGCACCCTCTGCCACGCAAAAGTCAGTGTATGTTTCTCAATGTATCTGCGTGCGTTTTTTTGTGTGTGTGTGTGCTGAATGCATATATGTGGTTACGTCTCAGCTCAGCTTGCAATGCATCTACCTTGTGATCCAGCTTCTATAATTCTGGTCTCAGGGGTTTTGATCCCATGAGTGGACCCACACAGAGAACAGAAGGGGCCCGCCAAGCCCCGACTACACAGTCACTGACCCATCTGGTCATCAGGCCAGCAGGGAGCACGCAGGATGCAGAGACCAAAGCTCTGCACAAACATCCTGTGCTAACATGAGACTGGCAGATCACACAATGCCTGTAAAAGGTAGAAATGGTGTACAGCCACCACATACTGAGCAAGCCTCATGTTTTATTTTGAGATGTTGTGTGTTGTTTGGGCTGCATATAATGACAGAGGGCAAAGAGTTTTCCAGCTAAACACATGCCACCGAGATGAATATGCTGTATGGTGCATAAAGTGACTGTCATCCCGCTGCTGTGTTGTGTATAATTTAGAGCAAAAACAACATGTTGATTCAGCTGTGATCTTTGTAATTCAGGCGGAGGTTGCTTTAACATGACATTACTGAGCAGGGGGGTTTCAGCCTGACCTCAGTGCTGCTGCTTCTCTTCTACACTCAAATGCACAGCCATGTAAATGTTTCTAATAACCTCTCGTATGTCAAGTGTCTGCCCGCTGCCCTCAGCCCCTGCAGCAAGCCTCAGCTTAAAATGCTGCTCACACCATTACCTCCACTGCAAGCAGCCAATACAAGGCGGCATCTGTCATGTTTTCTCCCCTAGTTGGTTCTGAAACCCCTCCCAACTTCTTAGCTTTGTCATGCCTCTGAAAAGCCACAGCATCCGCGGGAACAGACTCCTTCCGTGACTGAAGATGGGAATTTCCATCCAAGCTCTGGGATGGATCCAATTTATGAGATAAGGAGCAAAATGCAATTAGTCTACACTTTCTAAATCTGTGTCTGAATTATGGCATCTCACACTTGTTGTAACTTATCTCACTTTCTAATTATGAGTGTGACTTAAGAGAGAGCTGACACATTTTATTATCGGGGAGGGGAATTAACTGAGGATCGCTTCTTTGCTGATGCACTGTTTAATAAACAGCAAACATCAGTGATACACTCACTGATTCACATGAAGTGTTACGGTAACCCTCCTGGATGGTAATGAATTTAAATAAACTCAAATATCTTATAATGGGCTCATGTTGCCTATACACCGCAGCATCTGATAAATGATAATTACAGTTTTGTATTTTGTTTACCACAGCTTAAGGCTACTTGTTATTTGTCTACAAAAAATATTATGATCTCACGCAAAGGTTTGTAGTATATCCCTTTGCCATAGTGTGATGCTACTGCCATCTACTGCTACTGCTGCAATTCTGGTCGTTCTCTCTGTTTCCTGCAGCCTCGGAGCCCAGCGTTCTCACCACCCCATCTCAAAATATAAGATCTGTACAACCTGTACCGACAGATGATGAATTGTACTCCTGAATAGGCTTTCTGTTCAGTGCTTAGGGCACGAAAGCTCTTTGTGTCAGTGTTACGAAGCATTCAAATGGACTTGCTTCATTCTTTCACAAGATGGCGCTGCAGTCATTGTTGCTAGGAGGAGAAAGCGCAGCCTGAGATAAGGCGAGGACTTCACCTCATTATGTTACCATGTGTCACCATTTCAGACCTGCGTGAATACGGTATTGTCAAACAGTGTGATTAGTAAAAGTATACAAAGTAAATGCAGAACATGTCCAAGAAAACAAACAAACAAACAAACAAACAAACAAACAACCAAACAAGCAACAAGGAACCACACCTACAAACCTGTGAATACCTAACCCGATTTGGCTACAACAGAGAGATAATTTAATTATTTCTATGCCAAATGAAAGATTAAGGCTTTGGATTGATCACATATGGTTCAAATGATCAGCAAACCAGCTTGCCAAAAAAGCTTCGCATCTCACCGAATTACATCACTGCTCCTGATTTAGAGCGTTAATAATGATTTTGTTTTTTATTAATAATAAATGAAACACACACTATGTAGTTTTAGTTCAATCTTGTTTCCTTAAGGTCCATATGAAAATGATGACTCAGTTGGTAAATGCTGAGATGCTATTTAAGCAGGTCAGTTGTGTGTCAGTTTTGTTGATACAAGTGTCTGTACAACCTTTGAAATGTGGATATTTATTAAAAAATTGGATACTTCCCCTTTGACTTACTCTTTGCTCTCTGCTTGTTACATTCAGAATTGTGTTTGGTCCTTTAAATCTTAAATATTTTCACATCCAAAAATATGATTGGTTGTAGGACTTCGTGGCTACATTTCAGGATGATGCTGAATGAAACTAGCACTGACTAGTCATTCAGTTTCGGTGATATCAGTATGTCTTTCACATATCTATCTGTCTGTATTGATGAACATAAGCTGTACTGCAAAAGAACATTCTGTAAAATCTAACATGGTATGAATAACATTATGCAAAACATATACCCCTTTACTTCCCTGACAATTATCCCTCATCATTATGATGGGGTTTTTTCATCATTGTGCTTTCAGCCTAATGGGAAACAGAGTGCCACATTTCTTGGGCTTTGGGCATCTAATGAGGCCTATTACTGAGTTGTCCATATCATGTGGTGCTGCCCACCATCATACCCTTTCTGCTATTTCCACAGCTAAGTAGGAGATCACCTTACCGCCTCCTCAAGCACTGTGCTGCGCTGATTAGTTTCTCTTTTTTAATCAAAAGAAAAGTTTGTGTCAATAATACTGTGCACTGGAAATAATTACCCTCCTGTTTGCAATGAGAGCTCGGCCTGGCATGGCTACAAGCCTAATTAGAATTTGTTATGACCCCAGGAATTATAAACACGCTTACAAAACATCCGTTTTGATTAGTGTTCTGCCAGTGTCTGAAATAACAAAGGTACAGCAGGTGTTCTATAAACACCAAATGTGAATATGTAGAAATCTGTGAAGCAATTTCAAACAATTATGAAGCAAAGCATTTGTATTCATCTGTATTTTACTTGGTCTACTATTATTTCAGAAATTACAAGTCATGAAGTTGAGTGGTTTTCTGCACAGAGCTGAAAAGCATCCACAACAGCAGCTTTTTAAATGCAGTGCATCAGAGATATCAACAACTGAAAGGTTAGTTCTTCCTGTAGGTTTTCATGAGGTTATACATTTTTCATCACATACATTAACTTTCACTTCCAATACATTATTAATGAGCACTGGGGGGCGTTTGATGAAGTGAGAGATTGGCAGGGCATAAAATAGCCTCAACTCCTCATTTTGATACAACCTCATTACCTACTACAGGCTGCTGTTATCGATTAGCCCAACTCCATTTGTAGATTCAAACTACTCAACTGCTTTTGTAGCAATTAGGTTATCCTTTATGGAAAGTATTAATAGAAAGCATATCCATGCATCAATAAGTCAATGTGCTGGTGCACTTCTGTAGAAAGCTAAAGTCGTATGCAACCTGTGCTGTGGTGCATTGAATGTAGCAATTAAATTTGAACATGATGTTGTTCATTTTAGGTAACAAGCCCTGCTTTAAAACACATCACAACAGTTCATGGTGCCCGTAGTGTGCCTTCTACCAAACTCAACCTCATAGAGCTGCTATGATCTGAATTCCAACATCAAAAGATGAGACTAATGTCTGTCAGTATCCAGCCACTAAGTCATGCGCTACCAGAATAAAATATCATCCTGCAACTTCACATTCAGTTTGTGGTCACCGTGTGCCAGAGGTAATAATTCCTGCAGTTGTTATTGGCTGCTATACTATGCTGCATGTTTTAAAAATTACAGGATCTGCAACTTTTGTAAATACTTTCCTGGAAGTTGTGGATCCCATTTGGATTTCAAGAGTTCAGTCATAATCAATAGGAAAACTCACTATCCATCTACATTTTAGGGCTGCGACTAATGATTTTAAGTCCTGATTTAGCTGCTGATTGTTTCTTTATCAATTGATTGTTCAGTCAATAAAACATTCAAAAACAGTGGAAAAAAAGGTCCTAACAATTTCCACGAACCCAACATGTCTTTTGACGTCCAACCCACAGTCCAAAAACCCACAGATATTTAGTTTCCTGCCATGCAAGACAGAAACACCAGCCAGTGCTTCCACTTGAAAAACAATCATTTCTCCATTAATTTATCAATCAACGGACTAATTGTTGCAGCTCTTTCAAGACTTATTTTGTTATTACAGAAAGATTAGCTAAAGGTTCTATCTAAATTGAGTTTCTGTTTAAGAATTTGTGTCAGTGATTGCCAACAATGGGTGCTACTGTTGCTGGGGTAAGTGTAGGGTTGCACTAGTAACTGATTTATTGATCTGATATAAGGGGGATGGGGGGTGCAAAACACATGCATATATTGGCTCAAACAGAACAATTAATATTACAATTGTATGAAAACAATTAATTAAATAGTTAAATTAAATTAAAAAAATAGTTAAATTACAGTCATGGTAAATTGTTTCATATGCACACATTTGGAGAGTAAATGGTGGTGTGCAGGGGTACTTAAGTTCATAGGACACATCTTATAAAAAAGTTGGGAACAACTGGTTTTGATTATATCGACTATAACTAGATAACAATGTCAATTAAAATCTGAAATCATGTCTGTTATTTATACAAGGGATAAACAGTATAAGCTGTATTTAATCACAGTAGGAGCCTCTAAGGCCAGCATCTCTTGCCCACAGTGAGATGGATGTTGCCTAATTGATAAATGATTATTACATTCAATTTGCAATATAACCCAACTCATAATTACCAATTATGTGTTATAATAAGTAAGACTGAGCAAATGAAAGCAGGGCAGATTACATAATTGTGGCACTGACAATGATGAAATTAAAAAAGTCAGTTCCTTAGAGTCAGTCTCTTCAGTACACACTCTACATAAAGTGAAATAAGAGATCTCTCACTCCTTGCAAGAAGTCATGGTCTAGAAAATTAATCAACAGATCATTAGTGATTTTGTATGAGCTCAAACGGCAACTTAATGTACTTTTAAAAATACACATCGATAAAATTAGATCAACAGCAATTCAAGGATTTTGTCTTATTGCAGTTTGCACTTAAGTATACTTTTGTCAAGCCAGCATCGGTCTGCAACTTGTCACCAACCACTGGTACTGTTTTTGACCCCTCTAAAATGAGCCATCATTACACAAGTTCCATACTCAAAGACTTTGAGAGCAGATATTAGTCATTGTTATTGATATTTTTCCAAGAGATGTAGGAGCACACACCCAAAAGAGGAGAAAAACTGCCCACCTAACTTCCACAGAAAGAGAGTACTTCTCTTAAAATATCACACTGTCTCATGGGGGCTGCCTGCTGAGTGTTTGGTTTATTACAACAAAGAGTGTATAGCTCATATATATTATTATAGCCAAAAACCAGCCAACCATTGGATCTTAGTGTAGCCTGCTTCTATAAACTCTGTTAAGAATCTGACAACATGCTGTAAAGCACGGCTACAAAAAGGCCACAGGTCTTTGCTATTATTACTACTGCAGAATCATATTTGATGGCAAAATAAATCTTGACAGCAGAGTGGGTTGTATATCTCAAAGCTACTTATTTAACTTTCAAAACCACAAACCTTAACATATCCCATAGTTTGAACTTAACTCTCTCACTTGTAACAAAGCTCATTACTGCTTTTGCATGTTTTTGACCATGTAAATATATTGTACTGTATGAGCACACTGAATTCACTGTATACTGTATCCTAATTTATCTGAGAAGCTGCATGTCAGTCCTTTCATACACCTATACACAAACATACATTGAAAACATGTTTAATCAAGTTCCATTTTCTCAAATAAAAAAAAGGACTATACACCATCTTTGAGGCTTTACAAATAGTATTACATTTTATTAATATATTTTCATAAAACAAGTTTAAGACTGTATCAAAAACTCAGTAGAAACATTAGATTTTTTAACCATTTTTTCTTATGGTGATATCAGATATGAAATGTACATAATTCACATGTAGTGGTTTCTTTGTTCCCCATCATACTGAGATAATGCATTATTTTTTGTGATGGGCACATAGACGTTCTTTTGCACCCTCACAAACTATAAAGTCATTTTTTCATGATTGTGATCATAAATCTAGACATACAGTTAAAAAATAAAATTATTTCCCACTCTGGCCTCCCCTTTCCCAACTAGGTTTACTGATAAAACACTAACATTATGGAGTTGTTTAATTTCACAGGCACACAATTATGTACATCCCCATGTCCCCATGCCTTATCTGAACTGACAACAGGCAGTGCACTAAACAGTGCAACACCTAGCGGCAGAGCAGTGATAATACAGTACTCTAAGCCCACCCACCCCTGATACCAACAAAACCAGCTGAATTTAAGACAGTGGATCCACCTCTTTGACTATGTCGCCAAGTGTCACCCTGCTGTGAACCACAGCATTCCATTGGCCCCTTCATTATTGTTGCAGCAACCTCACAAGGTTTGCCTTGTGACCACAGACATCACCTTGGCAACAGCTAAACCAGTCATCTCACAGGCAGGTTCAGTGGCACACACATTTAAACACAAAAAAAACATTATTTGTTTTGTAACTTAATGAGGCTACATCTACAACAGGCATGATCAGTGTAATGTCCCTTGTGATCAAGTACCAGAGGAATCTCAGTCATATGGTGAGTTCAAGGATAAAAATGTTTTGGTTTTTTTTCCTTTTTGAACTACCACTTACTGCGTTCAATTCTGCGCAAGACACATAGTGCAAGGTTTAACAAGAATTTGCATAAGTGCAAGGTTTGCATGTTATTGTCAAGAGGGAGCAAAGCATAGGAGAGAACAGTGAAAGATCAAAGTCTAAGAAACAAACAGATTTTTGTGTAAATAAAGTGTTTCATGCTTTCAGTTTGGCTTTTTGTATTTCATTCCCCTCGAGAAATAACAGGTGCAAAATCTTAGTAAACCTAGCCCAAGGACAGATAAGAATGATATAGAACTCATAAAGATTAACATTGTGAGGGAGAGCCTCAAGTCTGTTGTCATGGTGACATCTGCTCAAAGGCCCTGTGGGCTTCAGTCTTTCCTGCTTCTTTATTATTTTCTATACAATAGAAATAGAACATCATTGAAGATAAAACTGACTCTTCTTGGCAAAAACAGACAAAAAAGAATATGCAAGAAGTCAAAAGCAGATCTGAAGGACAAAAAAAACAAACAAAAGATTGCTAAGATTACAAATTGTTCCCCATCCATTTGCCCTGTGCCAGTAGTAGAATTGTACGATACAGTGTCTTATCCATGAAGGTCAAATATATGGGTATGGTTGCCTGCTCCTCTACAAAGTCAAAGCCATTTCATTGAACACATGTAAAATTACTCCTGTAATAGTTTTCAACAAGCATCCCTACATTGCACCTGCTTTCCAAACTGAAAGCTCTAGCGTGCGTTAGGGAGGCACATAGGGAGGTGGTGACCTGTATGAGGTCATGTTCTTAGGGCGAGAACCTTTGCCCTCTATGGGGACAGTAAATGGTGGTGGGGGCTGGTAAGGAGGGGCATTAGGATCGTCATCTTGGTAGACAGAATACTCCTCCAGCAGATCCTGGTTAAGCAGGGTACTATGGGGGCCAGCCATGTTGGGATACTCTGGAGGGGGAAGTGGGGGTTTTTCCTCCTGAAGGATAAGAGGGATACTAGAGGACGGGGGTGACTTGGAATCATCCAATTCATCTGCAAATATTATAGGGACTCCTTTTTTGATAAAAGTGGCCTGCTCCTCTATGGTCATCTTCCCTTTGCGCTTCTTGCGGTAGCAGACCATAGCAATGATCCCAGCTATGAGCAGCAGGGCTGCTACCACAACAGCAGGAATGACTGTGTGTAGGTAAACGTCATCACTGCTCCTACGACCTGTCCCAGGTGAAGGTGTAGCTGTAGGAAGAACGGGCATGGGCACCTCTCCTGGTGGGATGAACGTGTAGCTCTGACACTTATTGGTGCCACGAATGGAGATATTAATGGGTTTAAATTCAGGCTCCATGGCTTTGATGAAGGCCAGCTTAGGTGTCCCTTGGGGATCAGAGATCCTGTTGCTAAGAGCTGTGATCTGGTCCTTTGGACAAGGACTCTGTTGGAGGGTGTTGTTGGTCCATTCCACCACAATGGAGCCACTAGTAATGTTTCTCAGGGTTACTGTGCTGCTGTTGCGATCACCAAGGGCATAAGCTAACTTTTTGGTTAAAAGAATCTTCTTATGGACATCATTGCTTAAAGTTTTGGGGTCACCGTGGAAACGAGCAGCAAATACAACTGATGGTTTGTCATTAGTAGACCAACGGTTGACTTGAACTTCAAACGCATCCATAATGCTCCTCCCACCCTTATCGGTGGCTAACATGAAGTACTCGTGTTTTCCCTCATGCTTGTCCTCTGGAAGGCCATATAAAAGCTGGATAGTGCTGTTGAATTGGATCCACGATGTTTCACTCACTGCTTCTTTGGGGGTCTTCTTCAAAGTCAAACGTAATTTATCAGTAGTACCATCCTCCTTGTCAAAGAATGTATCTGGAGGAATCTTAACTTCAAAGTACGTGCCAACCCATGCATTCACCTGATCAATGGCATTGCGTATCTCTGGGTTTTGATTCAAGTCTGGAGCCAAAGAGAGAGTAGTGGTGCGTCTGGGTGGTTTAGCTGTAGTGGACTTTGGTTCCCGGGGTGCTGGGGTGGAAGTTTTGGGTTTCTTGGGTTTTCTTGTGGCAGAAGGTTTCGGTCTTTTTGTAGTGCTTGGTGGTGTTGGCAAAGCAGTGGCCTCAACAAATGTTGGCCGGGTCATGGTAGGCTGAATTGGGATGTTGCTTGTAGTTCCTAGTACTCTTGTGGGCTGGGGAGGTCCAAAGACAGGTGTGTGGGCTATCTGATCTCTGACCCTCATAGTGGGCTTCACAGGAAGAGGCAAAGGACCTCGAACAGGGGGAGCAGAATTGTCTGTTGCTGGGGCAATAGAAGGCGAAGTCGGAGTGGGGACAACACGCACAGGGGGTTCTGGATGAGTAGTTGGAGGAAGCAGGGAGGGCACTGGAGTGGGAGTATTGTACAACTGCCGTCTGACCCGCTTCACTCCATGGGGCTTTTTGTTGACAATGTGCCAACCAACCACAGGGTATCCCAGCCTGGCTGACATGGTCCCATCCTTTGCTGAGGATTGGACACTGCTAATGTCAGGGATACTCCCCTGGTCAAGGGCACATCCAAGTTTCCATGACAGCAGGGCCCCATTCTCTACCACCTTCTTGGCATTCCCTGGTCCAGCCATGAAAGCAGACATGTCAAATAAGCGGTTGTTGACAACAGGGACCACTCTCATGTGCTCCAGGGGGACATGTGAGAATTTTCTCATAATGCTCAGTAAGTTAACCCTCTGTTCAGCAACCATCTTTGTCAAGTCAGCATCCAAGATGACAGTGAGAACTGTGACAGGTTCCTCAGAGCCACAGGTGAAAGGCTGGATGCCACTGACATCAGACTGTAGAGTAAGCAGAGCTGGCTCGGTGTCTGCCCGTTCTTCGGGGTATACTTCAATGGAGAAGACTGTACTGGGGAACGCTTGGTTGCCAGTCTTTTCAATTATCTCCTCTCCAGTCACCAAGATATGATACACACCTTTATCCTGCTCTAGGGCCAAGCCTCTCAGAATGCAGCTTTCTTTGTCCCAATACAGCCACGAAGGCAAAGTCTTCTTTCCCATCTCAGTGAGCTACAGGGGAAAAGAAGAAAAGCAAAACACTATTATTGTTATGAGTTGTATACTATAGGGATATTTCTGAGAATCAAGTCTCTGAGAATCACTTTTTACTTATTTCATTAAATGATAATTCACATCACAACTAAGAACAAATGACCATAAAGTTATGAGCTTCAAGTCAGTTGAAATTACTGATTTAGTATTTAGCAAGATAATACTGACAATTTTGAAGTAACTAGGTCATGTTTGGTAAGGACTAAAATTGTGACTTAATTTCCACATAACATTTTAAATTTGAATCCAATTCTGGTTGATATAGACAGCTGCAAGTGAAACAGGAGAACACAAAATAAAGACGAATGTGAATGAAAGCAGACATGCTTTCACCATCTCCCTGACTCCTCCATACTCCATTCAGTTTATCAAATCTCACCAAATTTGAACAGGAAGCAGAGTCAGCTCCTATTCATAATAACTATGTGAGTCATCACTATTCATTTTGAATTATTACTGTGTGACAGGATATCATTCTGCATCATCACTTGGGCCAATAATCTCATCTCATTCATAAGTCAGACTGGAGCAAATTGCACTACAGTCAGCTTCAATCAGCAGTGACACAGTGATCAAAATTGGAGGGATAAATACGAAACATTATGCATTTCTGCAGTGAGAGAAACAAATACGTTGGCCCACATGGCCATTGTAGTTCGCATATGGGATTAATTAAAAAAAATTAACAGAAAATTAAAAAAATATAAAAAAGGCAGTAAATGTTATAAGCTTAAGACAATTTCACAAATGGGTTATACAAATTTCACTACGAAGTTCAGTTATACTTCTTGTAATTTTATCAAAACTATAGACAAGGCAAAAATAAAGAATTTTCATTAAGTAATAATGATTCTGTTCCATTTTAAACTTAGGACAGTAACAACCTGAAGTCAGCCTTAAGGTTTTATTCAGAATCAACATAAAGATAAATGTAATGTAATTAAGTCTAACATAAAGGCTTAAGCTATTACTCAAATAATACCAAGGGTTGTGTCTTTTCAAATAAAGAGCAAATAAAAATGCTTGTTCCAAATATAAAGATGGAAAAAATTACCTCCAGTCCATCATGACAATAATGTCCTCCTATACTGCCCACTTTGTTATTCAGAGTCTCTTTTCTAGCACCCCAATACAAATACTGGTCACATAGATAAGGTCATTCCGATTTCATTAAAATCATTGTTAAATAATTTACATTCAATTATTTGTAAATACCAATAAGTTGATAATACTTTATGCAGGATTCAATATTACGTGCCAAATATTTCTCCACATAAAGTCAATACTACAATTATCTCAGCATTGAATTTTTCCTGTTAGGTCTAATTTTCTGTGTACTTACATGGACATTACAGGTTGCATTGGCAGGTCCTGGGGGAACCCTCAACTGGAACACCTGGCCCACGATTGCCGAGGAGTCAGGGATCCCAGTGTGCACTCCCCCATTCTTTGCAGAGCAATCTGGGATAGTTGTAGGCGGCCCTTCACCAACCAGAGATACTGCAGCCTGTAGCTCTGAGAGCACAGAGGACTGCATAGAAGCCTCGAGTTCCACAGATATCATCTCCAGTGTTTCTTGCTGTTCTGGCACAGTGCCTTGGGCCATGGTCACCAGTAACCCTATTACCAGAGGGATAGTCCTGCACGAAAGAATCCTGCTCCTCCCAGCGTCCCCACAGCTCATGTCTCTGCGTTTATAGTGCATAGCAATAGGCCTTTGGGCTGCCCAACAGATGTCTGTGAACAACTTAAGAGGCCACATGCACTGAAGTCAATCTGATGATATGCTTGTGGGTCAGATTCCCTAGTTATTGGCTATGCTCACAGATGCAGTGTTTTCTCTTTGTTGTCCTCTGTGATCCATGAAGAGATCTTTGGCAGCCTGTTAGACAGCCATGACAGCCTGCATGAGAAAGAAAAAAAAAAACCAAAACAAATCATAAGTGTGACATACTGACAAACAGAAATGAAAAGTCAGTGCAAACATAGTAGTCTTTCTTCTTACACAGTAAACTGTCTCCCCAACCTAATACTGCTAACAGTTTGTATACCAAGTGCTAAAAATGCACACTATGCATTGAACCAAAAAAAAGCTATTTACATGAAATGTCAACAGTCCCATAAAGTTATGCACTGCACAAGAAATTACAGAAATCACCTTATAAAGACTGGCTAAAAAGCACAGAACCCCTAAACACACACATTTTATAAAATAAATCTAAATCTACAGAAATCAAATTTTACTAAATTATAGGGTTATTTGCACTGAGAGAATCTCTAATTTTTATTTAAATTATACATTTATAGTTTCAAAGTCAAACATTATTATGAAAAGGACACAATCATCTACTGATCTTCACTTCTCTGTCAAGGCATTTTCAGTAATAGCAATGCTCACAAGACGCATGAATGTCAAAGGTTGTTTGTCTTGGTTGTAAGTTTTAATTAGGTCGCCCTGGGGGTTGGAATAAGAGTCTCAGTTGTGCTGACCTAACCAACCCCAATCCTGTAGCGCTCAGAAGCGGGCAGAGGAGGGTCATCCAATTGCCTGGAATCCTAATGCCTGACTGGCACAAGGCTGTGACGTCACCTAATACACCCCAAAACACTGCCTGCTTCTGAACTGTTCCAAACCCAGAAGGAGGAGTCTTGTTAAAGAGGATCTTAGTAAAATAGTTCATTCACTTGCAAAGAATTTGGTTTAGAATCAATATCAGGTAATCGGTCAATTTATAATAAAAACCTATTCCTCTAAGAATATTCAATACTCTTTACACTAATCTCTCCAATAGTAGGATGATTCAGACAAGAAACACCCGGTAATCAAGGGCTTCAATGCAATGGGATAGAGATCTCACGGGAACAATGCCACAATTGTTCGCTCTGGTATTCAGTCTAAATATGTAATTGGGAAATTCCGATAATGCCTTATAGACGCAGACTGGGAAAACAAATCAGAGACACAAAACATGGGAACCAATCTTCAACTGAGTTTGTGTCATGGTTACATACTATATAACCTAAAAAATTACATCTTTATATGACTATGTGTGAGACAGACATAAAGCAGGACAGGGGACGGGAGCATGACAATACAGGATAGAGGAGCACAATGACAATTTAGCTCATGGACGATTGGTTGCATAAAACATCAGTAAGCCAATCCTAATTGTTGCTATCACAAAATATACATATATTTACCCTCATATAAGCAGGAACAGATGCTGTGCCTCATTCTTGTGGAATAAGCTATAATATTTAATGAACATAATGAGAGGAAGTCATTATTAAAATCAACCATGCACGGAAATGCATGGTCTTCCAGTGAACTGTATACCTCCAAATACAGCAGCAAATTAAGCTAAGCTTCATAAGATAGTTTGCTTTTCTCCTTTACCCTCTCACTTTCTCTCTCTCTTTAAAATCTCTATATCAAAACAACAATAACTCAAAGTATTTGGAAATCCTTACATTAACACTTTCATTGCTGCTCTATCAATTGATATTTGGGTCTAAACATCTGATTAGTACCTGTTCCTATGTAAAAATGACATCATCTAAAATCAGGAGCAAAAATCCGTAAGATTTTATTCGGTATTAGATCTCACTGTCTGAAGCAGTTTTTCCTTTAACCTTTACAACCAGTTTAATAAGGCTTGTTTGCAATTCATGTATTCTACAAGGCAGCTTATTAAATAGTTGAGTGACTGCATTTTGTCTGCTGAATGAGACACAAAGTTTTTTAATAGAATTGTTGCAGGTGAAAATGATCAGAATCTCTGTGGGGGCTGGCAGTAATGTTGAGATTCCCAGAAGATTCTGTACAGATCTCTAACTAGCAACTCATAGAGGTCTCAAATAGAAAAAATAAATTTAAAAAACGACGAGAAAAACGATCAGAAGGTCCTTGTACATGGCCAAACTTTCAGGCTCTTGGAACTACAACATCAAGGCATCAATGCCAATATAATTTTGCAAAGGACAAGAATGATGGGAATAAAGTTTTGGAAGGGTTCATAAGCACCATTTTTGTCTGTAATTCTTATAGGACTAAAAAAACAAATCTTTACAACAAAGCCTTCTGTAAGTCTGTGTTGCCAAAACAAATGTAATGTTTGGTTACTCAATCCATTTTAGTACAAGATATCTCAGCCTTTGGAAAAAAACAATTAAAAAGACAAACACAAAACAACAGACATTACTAGAAATTTCAAATTATCTCTGATCTGACGAATCAATTTTCAGCCTTCTGCCAATTTCACAATACTAACAGCTACTTTTGCAGCTTCAGTGTCAGAAGATGTAAGAGCTGCTCCACACTTTCACTTCCTTTCACAATAACTGCTCACATTGTTCACAGAATTCATAGAATTCACTTCATTGTGAGTAGTCAGTGACTGTGTGGTGGTGCACAGCTCAGCCAGCACTATAGAGACTACAGGACAGGCCAACCCACAGCTTTTGCATTAAAAAAAAAAAAAATGTCTGATTCATCACTAGACATGAAATTGCATACTAAGGCAGCTTCATTTGTTTTGGTTGGGAAAATCAATTGTGTCAGTAGATGATATACTCTTTGTGACTAATAAAAACATGTAGGCTAATGTATGCAAGCCAAAACAACTCAAAACATGTTGTGTAATGTACACGCTCATCTTTCAGTGTAAATGATTAATGTCTACTGCCGGTATATAGCATGGTGTTATTGGCACAAAGTTGGATTATTATAACTAAACTGGCAGCTGCGAACACTATAACATGCACTTAGTTCACATCCATAGAGCTCCTTTACCCTCCATAATCCTGAACGTACTGTATTTTGAAATGCTACATGTACAATCAAAGACATAACATTTCAAAGATTTTAAAAACAGCTTCCTGAAACACGCAAAAAGCTGTGACACACTGGTTGCCCTTTGTTGAGTTAACTCAACTGTGTACTTACAAATACAGGCATTAGAGAGTCATGTCTCACCCAAACTATTACCCAGGTTGAGACATGCACCTTATCTGACATCTTTATCTAGTGAGTCAGTTCAGTGGGATTTAAACTCCATGCCCCTCTCCCCTTGTACAGCCCACTTATGAGAGACAATCCTAGACAAATTTTTTTAAAGATCTCTTTACAAGATCTCTTCTAATGCTGAATCTTCAATTGCCTAAAATATGGCAGCTGAGAGTAAAGACAGAACATATTGCATTTTTCATCCACTCATTTGTATTTATATGTAAAAGCACATACATTAACATGAAAATAGGTTTGCCCATAAGGTTAATTTAATTCACAATGAGCACTACTGTACCTCAGGCTGTTGCCACACACAAGGGGCAGAAAAAAGCAACATCTGAGCATCAACGTAAGCTCTCCACAATGTGGCCTAGATTCTCTCTCATTCTCACTTCACAATGTGAGTAGTTTAAAATCCATTTAAAACAACATCTCATTAGGAAATATAAAAACATTTTACTGTGTAGATTTGCAGTGTTCTAGAAAGCCTTTCAAATGAGCAACAAAACAAATATCAAAATTAGACTTGTATAATGGAGTGTGTTTGAATCTCAACAGAAATGAGGATACATCATTTGCAGAAACACTAGCGATCAAAATAGCACACATGAAGCCATAGTGGGTTGACCTTAAAAGCCCTGGGTAGGACTTAATAAAAAAAAAAAAAAAACAAACAAACTCATATTTCATCACATATATCACAATGAATATAAAAGGGAAACAAAAGAATAACACACATTCAAAGCTTGTTTTTTAATGCAAGCGCCATTAATCACATCTCTCACTGCTGATAGGGGGGTGCCTCTTTGTTATCATCATGATCATTTCTTTACAACAGAGATGAGGCTGAGCCATATGGCACTCTTGCTAAAATATTTAATAAATATAGTTTCAAAAGCCGAAAAGCTAAATCAAAGGTTATTAGAGGTACTATTTTAAATTTATTTGAGAGTTGAGAATAACAGAACTAAGCTAATTTTCCACTGAATTTTACACAATAAAACCTTGCTGTTTCTGTGACAAGCCCAGTGACATGGCAAAGGCTTGAGTGCGTGTGCGATTTCTGCCCATTTCACACTGAGGCCTGCACTACTGGGGAGACGAAACCGTTTACAACCATGGTATCCATGCCGTCTCCAGTTCAACAGTAGTTAAAATTTGAAAACCATCAAAAATAATTAGGGCTCCGATGCACAGTGGCACTCAGGGCCAACTGAATTGACGTACCACATCCAGCAGCCTCTAGATAGTGCATGAGCTGAATAACAAACATATCCACAAGACAAGCTTGCTTTGCAATTGGATGTTTCCCTCGTGTTGCCCTCTACGCTGTTCGACAAAGTAATGAAATATGTGCAGAGAAAACAAAATCTGCCTGAGCTGAGTTGAAGTCTAACCTCGCATGATGACCTGAGAGCAACTCGGTTAACGCTACAGGAAAAGTACTGTATAGTATCAAAACCCAGTGCTGGAAGTCAACGGATCACTTTTGTGAATTTCTATGAAATCAGATGCATCCAAAACATAAAGAGCACTAACACTACTTACGGTTCCAACTACTAGTCTGGAAATTTTAGGTCTAATCCACTGTATTATATGACAACGGTAGATTTTAACAAAGCTACCGTAGCTGCTGTAATGTTAACATTATACACGTTGGGAAATTCACGCTAACGCAATACTAAGTTTGGCTATACCAGCCCTACCCAATTCAATATCAGCGACGATAAAGACGTCGTGGATGATGTCAACAGATGTAGTTTCTGACGTGTGGTTAAACAAAACACCGATATAATAATGAAATGTTTAAGGATTTAAGGCGATGTGTGCCCAATTAGCTTGTTACTGCCTTACAGCTAACATTAGCTAACTAACTGAAACGTTAGCTACCGGGCCCGTTTCAGTTGTCCCCCTTTCTGTCGGAATCGAAGACGAGGCCTTTATAAATGATAACGCCACGTACGACGTTCAACCTTGATAAATCATTCAGCAGCGCACGCTAAGTAAACTCTGTTTTTATGATTG
Organism: Datnioides undecimradiatus; assembly: GCA_008933995.1. Taxonomy (NCBI): domain Eukaryota; kingdom Metazoa; phylum Chordata; class Actinopteri; order Lobotiformes; family Datnioididae; genus Datnioides; species Datnioides undecimradiatus. The sequence continues at coordinate 8,627,191 of WARS01000026.1, forward strand.
TATTGATTTCTAAAACCGCCACCAAAAATAACAGCTGCAAATCTTATTAACTAGCTGCGTTAAGCGCTATCCTCCATCTGCCCATCGTTAGCGCAGAGATGCACCTGTTTTATTCTAGGCGGAAACAAGCGGCGAGCTGCTGCTGCCGTTGCTACTGCTGCTGGGGAATCCACAAAACAAATGCTTAGCTCGCTGGATAATATTCTACTTTCATTAGCTTTCTCAAGCTAAACTAGTAGTGTCGTTGCTAACAAAAGCTGGTATCTGGCAATCACCTCCATGAGATGATCTTAACGTGTGCACTTTCAAACGTCGAACACCAAAGTCGACTAAGGACTGAGAAATGATAGCCACGGAGTGAGGCTAACTACGAAGCTAACGGCAAGAGTGTAAGCCGATGACAAAAAATAGCTGGTTACCTGTCGTGTCAGTGGACAAGACTCCAGGCTAAATTCTCTACATGAGCCTAGTTGGCAACTGTAACAAGGGTGACATTTTTAACGATGCCACTGCTAAAAGAGCGACATAACCCAAAATTCAAACTGACCTTGTTAGCGAGCTAACGTTAGCTAACTCGCGCCGTAATGTCTCCTCTTCTGCCCGGAGAGCGCCGCGGAGACTTCCACAATGCCATTAAACATGCGATTTCCCCTCAACGCCACAGACAGATAACTAGCATTTGATATGTACGGTATCTCTACACAATCAGGGGACAATAGATATGCCCGTGGTTCGGTTAGACTACAGATAGTTCACTGCTCTATATTGTAATTATGTCGGCAGCAACCCCTCCCTTGCTGCCTCTGTCCTCTTCGCAGACAGGTCTACAGGTTGAGGCCAATCGTGTGTACCAGCGTGACTCCGCCCCCCTTTTATTTTGGAGACATGCGGGTGAAAAGATCAACGGAGGAGGGTTGAGCGGCGGAGCAGTGGTAGAAGGTGTGAGTGTGTCTGTTTTGTCGAAGCTGGAGTCAGCCAAGGACTGAATAAAACTTTTGGGGTTTGTGAGTCGAAGTGGACAAAATTCGGGGGGGCAGGGGGTGTGTTGGGCCGAGTGGGTGGTAGCCCAAAGAGAAAAGGGAGCTACAATGACGGATTAGAGAGTGGGGTACGGGAGAGAGTAGACGTGTCCAAAGGGGATCATCAAAAGGAAGGGTGAGATTTGAAGGAAAGGAGGGATGAAAAGAGATAGGTCCATTGGAGTTGACTCAAATCAGCAGAGGTCAGGTGGAAGAAGTAAAAAAAAAAAAAGATGTTTAAGCTGGGAAAGTAAGGGTGGGGGAATGGAGTCAGCAACTAAGTTTCTTTTAAAATTTTGTATTCATACAGTATAGTGAAAGAAAATATGCACCAAAGCCAAGGGTGTTTCAAATGTCAGAAATCTGGGCATATAGCTAAGGTGTGTGAGCAGGAGAGGAAATGTGCAAGGTGTGGTTTCGGATTATGAGTATGGTCATTGTGGAGAGGCAGTGAGACCAAAGTGCTTTAGTTGCAGAGGGAAGCACGGTCTGGCATACAGTACTAGCAGTGAAACGTGAGGTTGAAATCCATCACCTGAGTTTGAAGGAAAGGCACATGCGCAGAGGCTGTAAAAAGGAGCTTGTCCAAGAAAGTAGGTGAGTACAAGGAGCGGCACTAGGGAGCAAGATGCACTGATGATAAGAAAAGAAATGTTACATTTATAGCACAAGTACAAAATACAGAAGCAAAAGTGAAATCCAAAACAGAATGGTTTCAAATCATCGTAAAGTTAGCAGTGTACCACTTGGGCGTGACGGGTCTGAAAGGGAAGAATATGAGATGGTCTCAAGTGCCAGTCAAGTCAGGAGTCATCACATGTGGGATAATGATAATGTTAATCCTAATGAAATGGAAGAAGCTTGTCAGGCAACAGGCAAGACATAAAGCAATTAATAGACAGTGGGGGAGAGAAGACAGATATCTTACATATCTAGGAAACTTGGTTGAAATCAAATTTAGATTTTGTCACATGATTATGATGCCATCAGATGGGAGATAGAAGGCTGTGCATCTTTTACTAGAACAAGAATACCATGCAGAGTATTTATAAAAGGGCTGGAACAGGAATATGATGCAGTAAAAGTGTGGTCTGAGAGAAAGGAGCTAGTGGTGGTGACAAACTAGTACGATCCATGCAAACAATTAGAGTTAAGTAAAGAAGGCGAGTACAAAATTAATGTTATTTGGTTTAGAGACTTAAACAACACTTTATGGTTCAGTGAAAGTCAAACAGCACTGGGCAGGTAGTGGAGGAGGATTTAATGGAGGTAATTTGGTGTGCTTAAATGGTATAAGGAAGACCAGGGTGAATGTTAGAACAGATAGTCTGTTTTGTAACTCACACTTGTTTCTAATAGGATTGCCCAAAATCATGTCTGGGAGGTACAGTAGATAGGAAATGAACACACCCCCTTCAGCAATTTTCAGATGATGTTGAACTAAAATGCCATAAAAGTATTTTTCCTACTAATCTATACACAATATTTTACCAGTTCAGTCATGGTACCTAGTAGCAAGTCGGGTAACGATACAAGCAATCCAGCAAATTATAGACTTATAGCACATGAAACATATGTGTATGTCACTGGAGCACCTTGAAAATCAAACATGAATGCACCTTCTGGAAGAAAAAAATGTGATGGTTAGCTAACAAAGTAGCATTAGAAAAGGAAGAGGTATTAATGATCCTGCACTGTGTCTGGAGGAAGAAATAAGCAAAGAGCAAGAGTATGTGGTTGCAATATTCTTTGATGCAGAGAAGATGCATGTTGTGGAAAGACAATCTTCTAAAAAAACCTGCATTTAATGGGAGTAGGAGGAAATATATTAAACTGGATAATTGATGGTACCTCCACCTACATTTATTTCCTGTAGTGGCTGCACCATCATAAGTAACAAAAGTTAAATACAACTGTATCTGTTCTTCATAGTGTCTTTTACTGGGGTTAATGCAGCTGATGTAGTTTGACAGTCTGCTCTAACAGGTCGACTGCTGCTGTTGTTTTCTAAAATCTAAAAAGTCTAGTCGCATAGTTGAAATGAAGGTTACCTATGTTCTAAAGGTTATATTTGTTCTCTGCTGAAATGATTAACAACAGAGTGACTCATTTGCTGTTTGTGCCGGTGAAAAAGGATGTCAGTGTGAAAACTTATCTCCAAACATTTCTACATCCCCCAAGAAAAAAAACACGTGATTTCTATATTTAAGTTTCTCTGTCAATGCAAATATTGATTTTGGTATTGATATTTTGTGATCTTGGCTTTTACTGTCGTGTGAAAATAACACTTCAGAAGAAGCAAGAAAGGAGGAATATGGTGGGATTTTATTGACAAGGTGTGTGTAGTACCATAGCAAGGGAGACTTATCATACAACAGTGTTGCACACAGTTTGCAATAATGTGCATTTGCATCAGTGCATTTGGTCTCACAGAAGGATTTGACTGAGTGAAGGCAACTGTAATATTAGTCACAAGGTGCAAGCATGTGGTTGCTGAGAGGTTCAAATGTTCAAGGATGAAGCGTTGTCAGGTGAAATTGGGTAGTTAAAGTGTATTTAGTCAATGTTCGCTCCATGATCTATGCAGGAAAATGTCCCTTTATGTGTAAGTGATGTTACATCAATCATGGAAATAATAAGAAACTTTTAGCTACAGTTTTATTGATTTTTGAAGCAATCATTCAATCCACTTCCTGCTCTCAGGCATTCTGTACTGCAAAAGATTCCTTGCGATTACTTGTCTTCACCTTGACGACTTCCTTTACCTTTCCCGTTTAAGGTGGAGCACATACATACAAAGAATGCAACATTTCTTTGTTGAGATCTCTTTTGAGCTTATAACAATGACTGGTTATATTAGCCTGCATTATCATGGTTTTAAATAGGGCATGGGCCCTATTGGGAACAATACTTGAAAGAGGAACAAAGATTTTAAAGAAAGAGGAACATCTCCCAGACTGACAGCCAGTGTCGGAGAAGAGGCACAGTAAAAAACTTAAAATGAAACAACAATCACAGATGTCATTATGCTGCCAAATAAAACTGTTGAAATGGGCAAACAAATGATTAGATGTCTTTCACTCCCCAAAAAATATTTTTGTGAAATATGTGGTGTTATTTATGTGATGCCATCATCATACATTGTCTTGGAGCAAAAATTGACTCAGTTTTGATGGCAACAAGGAAACGGCCATCATATACTAATAGAACACTCGCAAGCATGATTAGGATTTTAAGATAGAGAAACAGAGGCTGTCTGTAATAGTTCACAGACCTGTCAATCATCAGAATCCCATGGACTCCTGTATGTAGCCTTGAGAAGGTAGGTTGGAAAATTTAGAGTAAATTAATAAGCTGTTCAAAGTGAATATGCACAGGTGGTGACATTCCTTACGAATTAAGCATTTATTATCACATAGCTGTTCCACTGATTCATTTCTTTAAACACATTCAGGGCAATGAGAATCCCTTTTTTGCAATCACGGTTTACCTCTTAATTGTCTCTAAATCTAATGAACACACCATCAACACAGGCATAATATGTAAATTGCAACACTGTCAGCTGAGAGGAATATGTGTTTCCAAGCAGTCGCTCTTCTCCCATGCTGTTGTTTACACTTGAGACATATTATGGATGAGGTATTTTCCATTGCAAATGCATCACCCAGCCCTCGATTTGCCCAAACACACATACACAAAAACACCTGCAGGTCTACTAGACCATGATAGCCCCACCGCAGAGGGGCTTTCATGTGATTGCACATATCAATCTGCCTCTTGATGTGTGAGCACAGACCGAGAAAGAGAGCGGATTACGAATCAGCTGACTCCCCACATTTTCTTCCAAGTGACTTATTAGAAGGGTTATTCTGAGCGGACTGTTGGACCGCTGAGGGGGGTTGACTGAGTAGTGAGACCCTCAATGGAGCCAAGCTCCCCTCTCTCACAAAGGTAGATTACTTTAGACAACCCTTCTCAGCTTCACTCAGTAGCAAACGGAAAGAGTCTTTCTGCTTTTTATGTCTTGTACTCACAGGTCTCTCCTCACTCACAATTTTTTTCTCAATCATAATTTATCTGCCCATGTGGCATTTTTTCAAGATGAGCATCTAAGGAATGTTTCAGGAACACGTCATCTACCTGTTAGAAGTTTTGTTTTTGGTCTGCAGTGGGTGTCTGCTTTCGCTGTCACTTGTTATGTTGAGCTGATAATAGAACAAGAACAAGGAGGATTTCCTTTCAGCACAGTGCCTAGACAGGAGTACTGTTCCTGTTTGTGCCTGCCCCCAGTTATCTTGTTCTCACTGCTCAGCACAAATAAGGTTTTCCAGGAGGTACCATCATCACTTGCACATGTTTACGCTTAAATAGGCTCTTAGCAAGCCACTGCTCTGTGAAAATATCCTCTTTGTGTTTAAAAAAAAAGCTAATTATTCACCAAATATGTCTTGTTAAAAAGCAAATGGGGACTTGTAGTTTCATCTTGTCGTATTTACATGTATCTCAGCGTAAATTAATCCCATTCAAGCCTTGCTGAGGGAAGTTAGCTGATTATTTGCAAAATTACACTGCATAATTAATCCACCATCAGAGACCCCGAAGGCAATTACAGGGGATTGGTCATTAGCAGCTCCGTACGTTCGACCAGTGGCAGATCAGGCCACTCCATTATAGGGTAAACATGCAACTCCTCAGAAGACCTCATGCTAAATGAAAGTCTGAGGAAAAGGCTCTAATGGCCTCTGTGACTTGGGTAATAGTTTTGTTATCAGAGACAAACAGGCATAATGATTCTGAAACACATCGAGAGGACATCAGCAAATATAGAAAATTAGCAAATGGAATGGCCACAGGATGACCCCAATGAAGAGCAGAAATCAAATCAAAAGTCCCTCAATAGCCCATAAATGTGCGCTAGAACTCTTTAGCAGTTGCCTGGAATATCCATAAACTAATCCATCAGTATGGTAATATGATTACACAGCCCTTAGTTTTAGTCCTTGGAAGCTATGGTACATTTTAACTATGATATCATATATACCAGTTCTCATGAATTCCTTATTTGGACCACTTTACCAACTAAAGTAGTCAGTTTAATAGGCACAGCCTTCAAAACATATAGTTTAATTCACTAATGACTATAATAGTTCTTCAGAAAACAAAGGAATTATTTGATTGGCGGGATTACAACAGGGCGACCAAATATTTATCCAAATATTTAGCCATGGCTAAATGTCTGCCTGTCCACTCGTCCACCACTTTGATCCAGTCTGAAATATCTCAACAGATATAAGATGGTTTACCACAAAGTATGTTAGTCAAGGTACTGAGATGAAGCCTACTGGGTTTGGCAATCAGCTGATCTTATCTCTAGCACACTACAAAGACGACATCTTCGGTTTCTAGTGCATCGTTTCCCTGACTAATGGATGGATTGTCGTGAAACTTGTTTCAGAATTGTATTGAATGAATTGTAATGATTTTAATGATACATAATGTTTAATATAGAACCACTGTGACATGAAAATTTCAACTTTTCCAATACTTTGCTTTATGATTAAACAATTTCTAAACGAATGAATTCCCATCAGCCATAATGTACATTGTGTTAAGTGCAAGTGTTGTGAAACTAAGACTGTGAACACCATCAATATTATACTGTACTTTAAAGTTAGTTAGTTAGTCAGCACTTTAACATTAGTGCTCAGCTCAAAGCCGTGCTGAAGTGCAGCCTCACAGAACTACTAGCATAGCTGTAGCTGTAAATGTTGTACACACGGTCCTCTCAGGTAACCTTACATGTCGGACTTACCTTCAGTATGTGGCCTACATATCTGGGAGAGTCAAGTCCCTGCACAGTGTGACAAGCCTGTTCAGTGTAACCTGAGTCTGTGTCCTCTCCTGTTACCTCTCTGGTCGAGATAATCATCAGCCTTCCTGTGTTTTCTGTTCTCAGTGGACTAAGAGATTTATTAACTCGCAAGCGACGTGTAAGGTCTCAGGAATGTGCTCCAGTTTCGTCCATTGGACCTGACGGTGACTGGCACTCACGCCTAACGTGGCAGGCAGCTCTGTCTCAGTAAGTCTGCATGGGCTGCCAAGTGTGTGGAGCACTACTCCTGCTTAATGTCTGGCTGATGCCCTGGGCTTAGGGGCGATGGGAATGGCGAGAAAGTGGCGAGACCCAACTTTGGGTCCCAGGTGTACACTTAACACTACCTATCAATTCTGGCCCAGGGTGAGAGAGACTACAAGCCAGATCAAATCATGAGTCAGAGCTGCAGGATGCATTTCAGCCTGCCTTATTGCCTGGCTAGTCACATGGCAACAGTGCAGACTGAGATGGAATGAGTCAACGGCTATGGGAATCACAGCCACACATCTATCCAGGTGATATGTGGGAGAGTGTGAATTGAATCTTGATTCTCGGGTGTATCACTCATAATCCCATGTTACCGTCATATCTATGATAAGAGACGACCAGGAGAAAAACAATCATCAGCTGCGTTCAAGGAGAAGGAATGGCAGCATCTGAAGCTGCCTATTATGTGTCTCCCCATATCCACCCACTGCTTCGTCCAAGGCTGTCTGTGCTGCTTAGCTCTGGCACAGGGACTCTCTGTGATACAGCAGAGCTCTCAGTGCAGGGAGCGTGGTGCTGATGCCAAAGTCCTGTTATCCAAATCTGTCGGCACTGTCTCATTTAACAGATAAGAGGCTAATCTACAGGGTGGGCAGGAGATAGACCTACAAATACAAGGCCTCTCTTGTCGCTCGCCATTCTCCACATTCCTGGAATGTGTACAGGCATGTGCAGACAAACAAAAACCTTGAGGATCTTTTTTCCCTTTATCCCCTCAGATTCAGATGTGTGTTATAGAATATAAATCACAATGCATTTGTTCTATTTATCTGCCCGAATTGTTTTTATTCAAACAGATGTAAATTACAGTCATCGCCTGCTTTTTCATGCTCCAGTATAATACCAAGCAAAGAATCATAGTTCCAGGCAGTGTAGCAGTGCTGGTGCAAAGGCTTTTGTATTTGCATAGATAATCAGCGCCCAACAAGAACACATTTGTAATACTTCAACGAGAATTTCCGAGTATTTTCAAAAGGCTTCTGAAGGCTCTGACTTGCTGATGGAAAATAATTTATGCCATGAGTCTGATATCCTTAACATAAAATCAGTTTGCTTGTGCTTGTGCACTAGTCAGTTGAGGAAAGTTGTGATTGTCAGAAATGTATGTAGTAAATTACTTAAAAACATTAATAATAATAATAATAATAAGAAGAAGAATGCATTATTACTATATTATTATTATTATTATTATTATTATTATTATTATTATTATTATTATTATTATTATTGTTGTTGTTGTTGTTGTTGTTGTTGTTGTTGTTGTTGTTATTATTATTATTTATTATTATTATTATAAAAGAAAATAACCCATCAGCACCCTGCCAGTTACTGACACATATTGGGTCTTATCAAAACATTTTAAGGTTTAAAACCCAGCTCCAATCTGCAGTTTAACTATTCAGTTGCCCACAGTAAAATACTGTGGCTATGCAAGTTACTTTCTACTCATTGCATGTAACTGATCATGTGCCCAACCAAATACTGTGTGGCATAGCAAAGGGTTAAAGACAATGAATAAACAATGGTTTCAATAATTAAAGCCCAGGGCACAGAAACAGGCACAAACTGGCACGCTAACCAGCTCTCTAACAGACTGTTTCTTGGTAATTGTTTTGGTCCTTTTGTTGGCTGCATAGCTGCAAACATTCAGCCTTTATCCTCTATGTCAGACCTTTGTTACTACAGATGACATGGGACAAAACGTCTGTCCTTTGATGTCAGTAAATGTGACACAAAAAAGCATATAATCATTATTCAGTTGCTGGAGGAAGGGATCATATATATATATATCTATATAATATATATTTAAATATTGGTATGTACATTCCTTTTAATGTTAGCATCTCCTTTGGTTTAACTACTAACTACTAACTTCTACACTTGCCAAAGTTACAGAGGTTCTCCATAATAGTTGGTGTTGCCACACTATTGCAGTATTGTGTAAAAGTACAATATTGTGCTCCAGCACAGATCTCATTACCTGTTTCCACCTCAGTGTGCTTTCAAGATCAAAAGCTGTTTGAAGGTACTCATCATACCTGATACATGAGACTCAGCAGATAGCCCCGTCTCTGAAGTTGCAGTCAGGAGCTTTGATGGAGTCCTGGGATAGGAAGTTATTAGCTATCTGAAAGGTTTGTTTCACACTCTTCAGTTTAAAATGCAAAGTGAAGATTCAAGGGTTACAATATGACATCTGGACTTTAATAATGCAGAATTAAAAGAAATAGTTACCCCTCATGTTGCTATTACCAATTCTATTTATGTAGTTTTGGGTTTTCAATCCCTCTTTTGCACCTCTTTACAATGAATGCCAGAACTTCCCACACCTTCCACCGTGCTTATCAGATCAAGTTCCTGCCCACGGGCTGTTTCCAACCACACTACTAGAAACCATATCGTCATAATGTGTGCTATATTGCATATTTGTGCACCTGCAGATGACACAGTATCCTTGGCCTGTTTGAGACATAGCCTGGAGGAGCAGTTCCTCTCACATCTGCCATGATCTCATCCTAAGACACTGAATTAGGACCTCTACAACTCATGGCCATGGCTGTGGTCCTGTTATTAAGACATGAAACACTTACACAACTTACTTACACACGGTTTTGCTGCATGATCATAAAAATGTAGAAGAAGGCCTGCATGAAATCTCCATTTTTTTAAGTGATTCAATTAAGACACAGTTTTGAGCTAAGCTTCATTTCTCTGGGTGCAGGGGAGACTTTTTATTATTAAATGAAAGTGAAATGCAATAATGATCTGTCTCTGCTATAAAACTATGCAGGGTTTAACAGAAAGTCTTGCATGCAAAAAGCTCTAAAACAATACTTTTAACATCCCATCTGTAGGTTTAAAGGATTTTCTGGTGGTTTAACTGTGTGCTCTTTAATGGAGATTCCTGTTTTAAATCTTAAACCAAAGGATGTGTTTTTACCCTACACTTAAAATTATGCCATTTCAGAGATGGGGATTTTAAAAATAAACTATTAATATAATATATAATTGTTTATCATTAGTGTGGTGCAAAATGAAATATGTTTTCCATGTTAATAGTGTTCATGTAACTTTATCATGGTAAATGTGACGTGCGTTATATTAATTTGTCAGACCATGTCTACCTGCTTGCTAGTTTTGTAATATTAGTAAATGACGTGTTTACTGTGCACACAGTTATAGATACACCTTTAAGCTGAGTTTGTGCAGTGCTGAGCAAGCAATCTTTATTCAAGGACACATCAATGATAATTGAGAGGAGGGAACATTCATAATTCACTTTCTTATCCACATCTTACTGGCTGTTGCTGCCTCACCGGGCCATCACTGCTCCTTCAAAATCAGATGACATAAGGACTTAAGTAGATTACATTTCCTTATTAATATATTCATGTTAATATTTTTGTCCAGTATATTAATTTTTTCATATTTTTGTCCACCATTAAATTACTTGTATTTGGCCATCAATGCTCTGTGGACAAACACAGAGATATTTGATGAGGAAATAAATACAGTTTAGGTGACTCTGATGCAAATAGTCGTGATGATTCCAGTGAAGTTCCTCAAAAACACAACATGAGTTCAGTACTGCATTATTCACAAGATCAGCGCACTGGTTGCACAACAACAGAGAACATGGTGATTAGGCTTACGTAACTGCCCAAGTGGACGACTTAAACCTAAAATACCTGATGTGACTTTTGTTTGGTTTTTCTGCCACTCGAGGGCAGTGGACACAAGTTGTGTCAGCAAACAGCTGCTGATTTAGCCTCGATATCTGGGATTTACAAAGAGACACTAACGTTCATTCTCTTTTAGCTCTGTTTGTGTTCTCTACCAACTACAACTGAGGGAAATATTTAGCTGTTTAGCTGCTAAATGTGAGTGAGAGTGAACCAAAACAGAAAAGTTGTGAACTGGTCAGTGAAACAATGAGTCAGAACTCATTATAAAGCTCCGTTAAGCTGACTGGAGCTGCAGATTTGGGTGACAAGTCTTTCTAAGTTTATTACAACAGACTCTTTTTACATCGTTGGTTGTGATCTACGCTTTGATACAAATATCAAACGTACAACTAAAAGTGCCTTTAATCACCTAGAACAACCCCCAGGGGGCTCTGAAAGAAGCTCATCAGTAGAGTTCTTTAAAAGCTGCTCTGTATCTGCTTTAACCTTGTCTTTTTTTTTTTTTGATCCTCATTTTTTTACTTTTTCTCTGTTTCCGCAGTGTATTCATTAAACATTTGATATCTTGTTGGTCTGTGAAGGAAAACTTTTTCATATTTCATATAGTCCTTTGCTATATTTGTATGAATTGCATTAATGAAGAGTCATTGACAGATTGAAAAAGAAGCCGATGATGACAGTTGATTACATCACACATGAGGACATTTATAGAAATTAAATGTAAATTGTTGTTTTCAGTGCCTGTTCTGCATGAGATCTGTTTTCTGTAATTACATACAAAACAGAACAACACTCATTGAGCATGCCAAACATAATCCTTATTCTGTAAGCCATTTAATACAAAATCTCCTATTAGTATTCCAGCTCCAGTCTGTTCGGTTCAATGTCTCCTTCCCCTCCATTGTTCAAAATAATACATTCACTTCAAAGCAAAGCCACATATCTTCAAAGAAAACTATAGGGAAATGCGGCTTCTATTATAAATCACCATTCTATAGAGGAGTTTGCAGTGCATGTGTTTGTATATATGGTATACTTGTAGGCCTCTGCTGTTCTGTAAGCAGGTACTGGGACATAACAACACCTGTAGCTTCTTTACTCTTATCTTGCAAGTTATAAAGGAACTTATCGTTAAGTTTGTACATGAAATCACTTTCATCTCTTATAGGTAAACATCAAAAAAGAAATGTCAAACCATTGCTTCTTGCCTGAAAGAGAATCAAAGCCGATTGCAGCTTTCAAAAGGATCAAGCTACTGCAGAAGTTGCTTTAATGAAGGGTGAACCTGCTTTGAGCTCTGGCATGTGGAAGCAGACAACATCAGAATATGTCTTCAATCACTATTTGTCAAGACAAAGTTTAAAAAAATATATAGTGAAAATAAATGCAAAGCATGTTAAACCATGTTTGTTTGTACATGAGAAGATCAGAAAGACAGAGAGAGACGTTCCACGGCTGAGTAATTGTAGTTGCTGCCCCGGTGTCATCTCTAGTTGTTTCAGTGCCATTTAGTGTGAGAGGTATTTGTTAAGCTTGAATGCTCCCAGACAAGCAGGGATGATATACATTGTGTTTGCCAAAGCAAATGGAGGTCTGTATACCGTGGCTGATTTCAGCACAAGCAATACCTTTGTGAAATTGACATTGTGATCTAATTTTCAGCTCAGTTTGAGTTTAGAGATGATGATGATGTTACAGTGAAACACACATGCAAGTGTCTTTAAGCCTTAACCAAACTAAATTAGAAATTATACACATACAGATGCATAAACCCAGTGTGTGGCTCAGTAACTAAAAAAAATAATAAAATTAACATGTATTTCTCTCTCTTGTACCCTCACACCTCCCAGAAATACTATACACACACAGACACAAGGCAGGAAGGAAATCTGAAAAATCTCTATGAAGTCCCACACCTAGTGCAGCTCCTGCAGCTTGTCCTGCTATGATTCAGCGCAGATTTCAATGTGTTAATTATATCCCTATATTATATTGTGGCAAGTGTACTGACGCAATCACATTTCCTTCTCATGTTTGATTGATCTGGTGGTGCACCATACCTGTTATAATGCCACATCACCATGACTGACGGCTGGCATCACTCTGACCCACACTCCCCTGGCGGTGTTTGCATTTTTTTATTTATTTTTTATTTTTAACAAAGAACCCTGTCTCTACAAGATGGATTTGAAATCACACAGCACCTCCTACTGTTTGAAAACCAACGATGCTGGATCCAAGAGACCGCAGCAAGTTTGCAGTAAAGCTTCCACATGGTTAAGTGCTTGATTCATAGGGTACCATTATGTAGAAACTCCCATAGAGTTGCCTTTGCTTTGGTGGTACATTAAACAATAATAGTCTATATTCTTCCTCTACTTCTTCTTGAAAGTTATGTTTCCCTGTCAAAAGATTTAAGACTTACTGTAATGTGTTTCCCTTAAGCTTGGGATCTCTTATGGCTTTATTCATTTTATTCACTGTACTGGGTCAGAGTTATGGTAATCATACCAAATAACTGTATTTGTTTAGTCTCAATAAGTGACCCTGTAAGTGCTTCAAATGTGCTGAATCTCAGCAGCTGCTTAAGTCATAACTCTCATCATACATTTGGGAAATAAACAGCTAATAATGACAACAAACTGTGTGGGGATATCTGCTGTAAATATCCACTCATTTGCCCTCCCCTGATCTTATTTACTTTATGTTGCCTCTTTGACTCCCAGCCAAGAGAAAATGTCACCATCACACAGACAAAGCAACAACAGAGACCGCAGTAAAAACGTCAAGCGGTGATGAATAAAGGTCTTTTATTCAGAAATATAAATACGAGTTCACATCCATCCTCTGCTCATTTCTTTTGCCCTGAATGGGAGGCAACAACTGAGATAATTTGCAAAATAGATGGAGATGTCATGCTGAAATTACCCAGACGTTCCCTCCTTCACAGAGGAGCAGTGGGAGCTGTCTAGGTGTCTTGCTTCAATGTCTTTAAATTAATGAGCCGTTTGTCAAGTGAATATTCATCATAGACACATTTTGCTTGGTGTGTAATAGACTGATTCATGTCATCCTGCCCCTTGAATGCTGTTTGTTATACACATGTCAAAGGAAAAGAATGTCGCTCACTTACTGAAGATACCAGTACTTTATACTGTTACTGTATAATTTACAGTAATATTACACTTTGGAGTCTAACCAAGATAAGAGGGTATATGGCATTTTAATAACAATGCAAAACATAGATCAATGTTTGCGCCCCACTCACAGTACGGTAAAGCGTTATGATGAACATGCGGGGTCAAAATAAATACACTAGATGGCGCTGTGTGAGAAAAAGTAACCGGTCTCGTAAACAGCTCAAACTTCAAAAGAAAATGTCCGGAGCCTCGATTTTATATTTGTATCACACAAATTTTGTCTTGTAGCCTGTATTTTAAAAACTGGCCCAATTACGTTTTGGTAAACCTAAATGTTTTCTTGGTAAATTGGGTGTAAATTAACATCAACGATGATCTTTTTAGGAAAACGCCAAATAGCCAATTTCTCCACTGAGACACTCACTATAATTGAGACATTGTATTGTTGGACATTTTAAAACAGTCTGATTGCTTCGGCAAATGCAATTTTCCCAGTCATGCTATGATTTCACAGCGCACCGAGGCTCGTGATCCTGAATATGTCCATCTGCTGTGCGACGTACAGGGAGAAGCGCGCTGCGCTCCCATTAGAGGTCCTGCGGGGACAGCACCGCACCACACCGGCCGAGGCGGGGATACAAACGCATTGGAGGCTTGAAGCCAGCTGAGCCAAAGGACTTTTTACCCAGAGACCACTCGTCTCTCCGCCGTGGGCTGCCTCGGTAATTTCGGTCAGGGTGAGCGGGGTGGTCGCCGCCTGCATCACTCAGTGCGTGTGTGTGTGCGTGTCTGTGTGTGTGTGTGTGTGTGTGCGTGTCTGTGTGTGTGCGTGTCTGTGTGTGTGCGCGTCTCCTCCTCAGCGCACAGGCGCCCTGCACTCCAGTCTGCTGACACACCGGGAGGACAGTCCGCACTACGCGTCCGTGTCATTGGACTCTATGTGGATACAAAGCCCGAGCAGCACAGATCCATGGGGATACTTTAGTGGGAACTGCAGTCTGCAACCTTTTACATGAAAACAGGTAAGTGACTTTTATTTGGAACGGCACATTTTTGGACAGCATGTTCCCAATTCCCCAACTTGAAACAGCTCTCGAGCAATTGGTGACATTCTTGATCGCGGTCCACTGTCAGATTTAGTGTTTTATTCCTCGGATTACACCAAACAGATGTGTATTTTTGAAAATGTAGCCTAAAAACTCATCTTAACGAGTAACGGACAGATTAAAGCTTGAATCAAATTACTCAAATCACTGCACCCTCCAATGTTTTTTACTTAAAAGCCTCACATGAGTATAGACTGAAATCCTAGGCCAGATTAATGGAGCCATAAACTAACTGGGCTGTTGAATCCAGCATATGGCACAAAGTCGTCAGATGAGCAGGGGACACAGTTAAGACCGAGGAGACAATCGGTCTCTTGTATGTGGACGGTTTTATGATAATGAAAGTGGACCCCGTTGGCCAGGCCAGTCCTGAACACAAAGATCATTCTCAACAAGTCCGGCACTGTGGGCGCCTGCCTGGTGCTGAGGCAGCGGGTGTGTGTGACAGCACCATTATTCACCAAGATGCCTAATTGCATTAGTCTTACACTGGATAGAAAACTGTGCTGATAAGCTGACCCAAATGAAAACCAAAACTCAGTGCAGATGCTATTTGGCTGCACACCGTTTTATCCCAAATGTACCACTAAATTGAAGGATTTCTGGTCAAACCGCACGTGCAGTTTAGTTGCAGTTCATTGATACATTACTTAACAGTTAAATTATGCAAGATATTCTGTTTTGTTTGTTAGACACATATTCAGCCTGTAAGTATGACTCATCTGGAGGATTACTTTCATTTAGCATAGAGGATAGCCTACAAACAGGCATGGAAATATCTTTCTAAATCATAACACAGGCTTCAATACAAGTTAGTCTAGATTGTGATAGTTGGAATGAAACACTTGTTTATGTTTTCCATATTTTGACCTACACGCACTTACTTCAGCACAACAGGCCCTTATGAAATGGACCCCGATCAGCTTAGGACTCTTCAGTACAATAGAATCAATAAAAACCAGCATCTGATAGTGGACCAGCTGATTGATTCAGGAAATGCTGCCTGGAGACGCTCATGAATCTTTCATGTGCACCTCCAGTGTGTTTATGCTCAAACAAAAGTGGAGAGAAATGGGACACAATTGGAGAATTGCACATCACTTAGGGTGTAACTGTAAGCTGTTTGTGGAGGAATTCATTCGGATGTAATGCATTGTGTGACTATTTCAGTGGA
The DNA here is from genome assembly GCA_008933995.1 of Datnioides undecimradiatus. Taxonomy (NCBI): domain Eukaryota; kingdom Metazoa; phylum Chordata; class Actinopteri; order Lobotiformes; family Datnioididae; genus Datnioides; species Datnioides undecimradiatus. The sequence continues at coordinate 8,643,458 of WARS01000026.1, forward strand.
AGATGTAGGAGAACATGGTTCAGATTCATCTTCCCAAGCACATAACGGAGATCAATAAGGAATAAAATTTTCACCTTTGTGTGTGCGGTGATGGGGAGTGTCTGCTTAAGTGCAAATACACTATTTATTCCTGAAAGGGGAAAAGGGAATAGGACATACAATTTGGCTGATGTGAGAGGTACACATATCTTTTAGGGGGGTTCCAGAGGGCACAGAGACAGACCATCATGTATTGCTGACTCTCTGTCCAAATGCAATTCCTTAATGCACTCTGAGAGGCAGAGATCTAATAAGAAGTGGAAGAGCATCTTCAATAATGAAACCCCACCTGCATCTCTGCTGCAGAGTGAGGGCTGGGGCCGAGAGGCTTCATAAATAACAGAAACCAGACCTGACACGTGCTGCTCCAACGTCTGGGAACTGCCAATAATCCCTCTCATCTACTAAGATGCTGGTCTTGCAGAGTGAACGGGGGAGGAAAGAAACAAACACAACGCTTAGTTTTAGTTTGCAGTCATCAAGTAAATGCAGCTCAGTGCAGCAGCTTTACTCTGTTAAACAGTTCTGCAGAGAGAGGGAGAAAGAGAGATCATGGATATTCAATCAGCTTTTACAAGAAGAGCTTTCCTGGGTAATTTAGCCGTTAACAACACAGGGGAGCCGAATTGTTTCCACTGACAAAACATCTCGAATTGTGTGCAGATTCTTATTTAATTCTCTTGATTTTCGGAGTCTTTCCCATATTAAACCAGTCCTATATTGTTTCTGTTCTTCAACACTGTGTGCAGAAAGATCTGTAATAACTTGTAGTGCTTGTGGACTTTATGAGGCAAATCAGTATCATCATCTTCACTCAGGCATTCATTTAGTTGTTGTTGTCACTGGAGCGCTGTTGTGATACAAATTAATTTCCTCTCCAATATTTGAGATAAATCCCCTGTAGCAATTAACCTGCGTTTTAGCAATTAACCTGTACTTGTCGCTGTCTAATAACTACAGACTCTTGAGGCTCAACTCCCTCTTTTCTGGCTTCATCGATTGAAATAGATTTTTGCTGCGAGTTCTTTATCCTTATGCTTTACCGTGCAGTCGGATATGTTGTACAAGAAAGGCACAGAACAAAAAAATTTTTACAAAAATTAAAAATCACACATGCACTTATTGATATGTGATCTGGCAGATTCCATGCAAATAACCAGTGTAAATTCCTTTGTTTTAGACCTTCCTGTTCTTGTTATGAAGCAAGTCTTTCTTCTGAAACAGAATGTGACCCTCACTGCTGTTCTTAAGACTGACCCTGTGGCTGACAGAGCCGCGGGCTGTCCATGCTATGAAAAGATAGCACTGTGTTTAACTCTAAAAGATTGACCCAGCAGGCCCCATGACTCCCCTGTTGTGACTCTCATAGAGTCTCATGAGCGTGATTTATTTAGTTCAGGGAGTCACCCTCAAAGAGCAGCTTTCATGATGTCTATACTGTGCGGAAAGTGACTTAAGAAATAAGGATAGGTGTATAAGTACGCCACTCCAGTAACTAAGTGCTGTATATCAAGAGAATGAGCTAAAAGACTGCTTCGGTGACAGTAATCCGCTTTGCTCTGCAGTACACTAAATGGAGGTTTTCTTTCAATTGGCCATCTGCATCAGTGTGTGTGTGTGTGTGTGTGTCTGTTTTTGTATTGCGACCAAGAAGGAGAGAAGCTTTTTATCCCCCCCCCCCCCCTCAGCTGCCGAGTGCCTGAAATATTTAACAGGGACTGCACTATTTTTGGGTTTGTGCTCGGTTTGTTGAGGAGCTTATGTAATATGTAGTTTCAGCTCAACGCGCATGATACTGTTGTGTACCAAATAACGACAAGGCCAACTTAAGCCTAGCGGTGCTGTAAACAATGTGATTTTTCAGCCATACTGTACGACACTATAAAGGATACTGTACAGCACTGAGCCAGGAGTCCTGCACCATCTGTGCTTTGATTAATTTAATTGCCATTTTGAAGACAGTGGCTTGTGCATCAAGGAAGTGGGGCCAGGCCACATCTTCTCATGTTTCCCTGAGATATCGATCAACTCATCTCTCCTCCCTCCGACTGTCCCCATCTCTCCCCCTTTCTTTCTCAATTTGTCTCCCTTCTCTCCCTCTACTGTTCTCCTCCCTCTCCTCTCTCCTCTGAGGTGTCAGATTCTCTGACTCATGCCCTGGTGTGGAGGATGGGAGGAAAGCAGGGATGAAAGAGAAGAGAGGAAAGTCATTTTGCAGATAGAGAGAGAGAGTGACCTTCATCCAGTAAGAGGGATGGGATAAAAGCTAGAGTTAATACCCTGCCAAAGTGTATTCTCCAGCATGCCAAAAAAACCATTCAGAATGATATACGGTTCTAATAGAAGCTCTCTAATAATAAGAAGCGTGCCATTGTAAGTCAAGGCAAGGCAAATGAACAGAAAATTCCAGTGTTGAATCCAGAGGGATAAACACTCTGGAGAAGTCCAACTGTATAATCGAATGAAAACAGCACTGCCGCACTAAGCCAGTTACAGATTTCCGTGCATTTGCTGTAAGAGATCTATAAAATGAAAAAGACTAGTTTGCAGCCAAGCTAGAGCTCAATTGATCAATCAGTTGATTAGCGGGAAATGAATCAATTCAGTCACTTTTCACGCATAAAAAGCAAAACATCTCCTTGGTTCAAGCATCTTAAATTAAATTTTTTCTAGTAAATATAGACAGTAAATTGAATATTTTTGGTTTTTGGACTCATTATCAGATAAAACCCTTAGTTTGAAGAATTTGGTAAATTCTATATATTTTTGTATAATATTTCCAGATATTTTTGCCTACAAAATGAGGAAGCCAGAAAAGACTTAGCAGATTGATTGAAAATGTAAATTAGCATTACTTGGAGCCCTTAACTGAGACAAGAAAAGCTAAAAGAACATTGTAAAGTGTACATGGGCCGCAGTGTCCCCACGCTAACTAAAGCCACTGTAAATACAGACTCAGACAGTGTCACTGTGTGTCTGGAACCAGCAGCCGCTAGAGAGATAACAATTGACAGCCCAGAAACGCATCCCGGTAAGGTTCATTATCTGCATGTTTGTGTTGTTTTATCCGTCCTGGCAATAATGAGAAAGAGGAAGGAACTCAGGTTTACCTAATGAGGAGACAAGATCCTTTGTGGAAACAACAGCACCAACACTTGATCAATGTATGTTTCTCGTGGAGTGGCCATGTTCGTTCAAGGGTATACCCTTATTAATAACCACTGAGCCAGAACTAACTAAATACTGCTCTAGCCTGACAGTCACAGAAACTGATGGCTTAGGATAGACTGCAATAATGGAGTGTCAATTACGCTGCTGTTCATTACCTACTGGATTCATTCGTAATTATGCAGATTCGGCAGCTAGATTGACATGATTGTAAGTTGCCATGAGAAGAGAAGAAGCCCCGCAAGGATTGATCCATGCCACTTTGAGATACGACAGACCTCGGTATTATGGTGCGAAATAATCTCTCTTTGTGCATAGATAAGAGACTTTTAGCTCTGATATGATTTGAAATATGTTTAGGGGTACAGATTTTATTACAGTATTTTTTATGAATTAGAACCTCATTTAAAAACCAACTTGATAGTGCTGTAAATTTGACATGTCAGCCAGAAATCCCACACAGTTTTAAGAGGCACTCATAAAATCTGACATCAGTGATTTTGTCACAGCACCACGCATTAGAAACTTTCATTGTAACTTTGCAGCAGTTTTGTTAATCTAATCTGCAGGGAATATTGTAGTTTCATTGACTGTTTAGAGCACCACAGATTATGGATTAAAAACACACTGCCTTAAGGGTAATCTTATCAGTGTCAGGCCACATTTAGGTGTAGTGGTTGCAGTGAACGCGCCTGTTGGCCTCCTCTCTGCAGCAGGGAAGCCGATCTGGCTCCAGGAGCAGCAGAACCAGGGGTCTGATAACCCTCTCTGGGGCCATGTGGTTGACAGGCGGCTCGCACTGCAGGCTGACACGGTTATGCTTTAACACCAGATGAAGCCGGGGGCTGATAGGAGAGGACAGTCCCCTCTGCGCAGAGCGCTGACCCCTCCCCATTATATGTGACAGAGCTGAGACAGACATGCTGAGAGATGAAACACTGCTCTTTAATTTCAAGCCTCTCCTGTTTCACAACTAAAGCCCTCTCCTCCTGTCTCTTTTCTTTTTTTCTTCCTCTTCTCAGCGAAGAGATTGTGGAAAGGCAGCCATGGTGAAGAAACCTTTTCATACTTAAATAAAGTGCTTTAAGACCTTTAAGCATAAAAGTTGTGAGCTATGCCTGTCAAAGTGTCATATAATAGAGCAATAGGATGTATGTATATTGAACTTCAAGGCCCAGAAATCAGCATCTCTCCATTAGAAGCAGCTGTCATCACAAACACACAGTTTTCAGCCAAAGGTTTAGTTATAGGTTTGTTTTGTTTCTCTGCTCTTATTGGTGGATTGAAGTGGGCGGGGTTGAGCTGTTAAAAAAAGTGACGTAATTAATTTCCTTGCACAAATCAGAATTTGGCAATATTGAATTAAAACCTAATGACTTAATTGGGGTTTTTGCTTTGTTAGTGAATTTCTGTATTTTAAGGTTTTGGGTTTTTTTACTTTAACTTTATTAAGTGCAAGAAGAAAAAGAAGATTTAAACCTGATTTGCAGTTTTGTTAATTGTAGCAACAATTGTAGAAACTAAGATATAGTATCTGAAAGTCTGAGAGGAGCTTTAAAGTATGCCTCATTTGTAGAGTTTTTGAAACACATTATAGAAACGGTGCATATGCAGTCTCCTCTCAGCTGCCTTAAAATCACCACGCAGCTTAGCTTATAAAGCAATATTACTGATGAGGCCCAGCATGACTTGTGGCTGTGATGTGGTTAAAGCTAATCCAAACACAGAGTCCGTCTTTGAATATTTCATTCACATAGAATTGAGTTCATTTAATCAAGAAGACTCTGCATTAAGTCGTAATTCTGCTGAATTATTTTTGAATGTGCATTAGTACGATACCTTCAACTATTTAGAGCTTCTGCACATACTCTTAGGTACAGTATGTAGTCAATAGTGTAGTGGATGTTTGGATGAGTGTGTACCCTTGTGTGTTCCTTAACTCCAACTGGATGACCACTGGTCAATGAGGAGTCTACAGAGGACTCTACGTCTTTCCGCTCTTGTACTGTATGTGATTTGTTTTCCTGAATCATCAACTCAGGAGATGTCAATTATTGCAAGTGCTCTATCATGGAAGCAATTTGAGTTTGTTCATGATACGCAGAAAGTCGTCCTGTGGACCCTCTCGGCAGATCAAAGGCCATCCACTCATGTGTTTCAACAGGACACTTTCTGTCTGCGTGTGTGTTAGCGTGTGTGAATTGTTGGCTCCTTTCATCCCAACAGCTGTATGTTGGTTTGTGTGCTTTGTTTTGGTGCACACAGACCTGTGAGCGTGGCTGTCTCTATGTGTGTGAATGGTCTCTCACCTCTTGCCCTTGACGTGCGCGTGTACACACGTTGACACCCTCTCACTTACTGCTCTATATGTGCCCACCCAGGGGACACCCTATCCTCTCTGCCTCTGTGTGTTCATGGAGCAGACACTCAATACACCCGACCCCCTGTATATGTATATGCAGAGGGGAACCCTGTTTCTGTCTTCCACCATGGAGACCAGGCATGTCCTCATTTCCTCTAAGCCAGCCCATAGCCGTCTGTTTGCTGGTGGTGTGAGGGACATGGTTGCCTCAGAACAGGTGTCCAGTCCTCTAGACAAGCGGGTTGTACAACATCCTTTTCATCTCAACAGTCTCTCTGGCATGGATGCTTCTGAAAACATCGCCAGGAAAAAAAAAAGTATTGCTGGCGGCTGTCAAGGGATGTATGCTGGTTGCTTTTATCCATGACATCTTTGATGTATGCTTCATGGAAAACTAAAAAAAACACCTCTCCATATCTTAAAGAATTATTTCAGTTTATTAGGTCTTGTGGTAGTAAACTCTAGTTGTTTTTGTAGTTTTTGGCATTAATCCTATCTACAATTATGTCACTGTGATCATAAGAAACAACACGTATTTACAGCTTCACTGCAAGTTTTATATAAATCAGTTTGTGTGATGTCAGTTCAGCTCACACAATAGTTTAAAATGTAATGTAAATAGTGTAGATGGACTATGCTAGACCTATGTTCCTATAATGTGTTATTTTTTGAGGCTTGCAACTAATAATTTGTTTTTTATGGAATTGAATGATGAGTTAATGGACTGATCTGATGATGTAGAAACCAAAAAATTAAATACACTTTCACATTCAATTTTTTTCCTGCTTTCTGGACTTACTGGACTGGATTTAATTAAACTGAGGAAAAGTCAAAGCTAAGATAATCACACCTCACTAGGTGGTCCTGGGCTTGTAAAACAGCCACTACAGTGCTCAACAACATAATTGCTGAGATCTGGAAACTGGATTTGAAAAAAAAAAAAACAGGGTTAGCAAAACTTCATTAGAGGAAAACGAGACAAAGAGTCTACAGACATGCTAAAGTCTCTGTGAGGCTACTTAAGGACATCAGAACTTTCAGCTAAATGCTAATGTTAGCGTGCTTACATGCTCACCATGCTAATGTTTATCATGTTCACCATCTTAGTTTAGCAAGTTAGCCTGGCACCATGTGCTAATTTAACACAATTTAAGTATAGTGAATATTTTTCTAAATGTTACATTGATGAAAAAACCTGATTAGAAACTTAGTTGCTATCAGAAGAAGAAGATTTGCCTCTTATGGCCATTTGTGTTTCATGTCAGTCATTTGGTTCCTCAAAGTCATGCTTAATTCAGTGTATGTAAAGATGAATACAAGCACTGACTCGTAACAAGGAACGCCTGCATACTGAACTCAGTCAGGCAGAGCAGGACCAAGGTTACACAGTCCATGACAGAGGAGCAGGACAGTGGATGGGCTCTCCACCTCTCTCTCCTGGTTTGACTGTATGTTGGCAGCCTGGTGCAACAGTCTGCACTTTGCTAATTCCCTGTTCAGAGTTACCGGGTCTAATTTAGAACAGAGGAGCTCTGTTCATCCTGGAACGCTGCTGCTTGGGATTCTGGAAATGAGGAGTTCAGAGGCTCACCGCCCTCACACAGACACAGAGCACATGCCTTGTTATCAACCCACAGAGCTGCATATAATGATCCCTCCAACCATTAGCGCCTAATGCAATAAAGTGCTAACATTTTAGCCATACCCTTCAGTGCCTAAACATAATGAAGTTAGCCCACGGTTGCACAAATGTGCTCTGTGATAGCACATGTTTTTAGGATGCATCGATCAAGCCTAAAATCATGATAACTTGGCATTGTCTCTGTAGCTGACAGCGAGCAAAATGCTCCACTTTTTGTTTATCTCCAGTCAACCCCCCAGGGGCTTTGTTTGATATTTATGGAAATTGTATGGAGATGAGTCTCTTCCTAACTGATGGTTTTGTAAGGCAATCCAATGAGCATCTTCCATTCTCAAAAAAAATCAGAGGTAGTTTGATTTGGTGCAATTCAGTTCAGTAAAATGACACTTTGCTCCACTTACTACCACATTTGACAGGCTGGCTTGTCAGGCTAGGCGGACACGGAAGGGATGTTAAAACCAATACAGGCAGTCAAGCTCTGTGACATCTTAAGAAGGACGTGTGTGAGCATTTGAATGTGTCTGTGCAAGCATCCAGTGCATAAATAAATCAGCGAGGCAGCAATGGCCTTGTACACTAAGCAAAAGCAATAAACCTGCCTACAACAAGTCTCTCAGGAATTGGATCTTATCTAAAATAACACCCATTTATTAAACATGATCTCCTCGCATAGCTCACCAAATCTACAGACAGCGTGCAGATTTATAAAGAACACACACATGTCAGGCAGTGTCAGTAGGATTGTAGTAGTAGGCTGGTGTACAGTGGCACTGTGGGTTGGTTGGAATGCACTTGGCAGATAAACAAGTGGCCTTGATGAGTGAAAATGGAGAAGATAGTTACTGTTACTGTGTTGTCACTGAATATGAGTTAACATGGCTCATGATCATAAAGGATTCCACTGTCAAGTGTATTGTTTCCTAAACTATTTACAGAGCATCATTAAAATCAAATATATTTCATTAGTCTTGAAAGTAGAACCGATACTACCGAACGAGTAATTGATTGATTGATAGACAATCAACAGAATTAATGGCTGATCGCATTTTTAGCTATACTTGTGTCTCTAAAGATAGGAATGTCATACAAGCATTAATAGCAACCAGAGGATGAATCCTACCACTTGGTAAGTCACTGACTATATCTAGCACCATCATGAGGTTGACATTTTGTTTTTTAGTGAAATATCAGGACAGAATTTGGATGACATGAAGTAAAATTCAGTGCAAAACACTAATTGTGTCTTGTAGATGAATCCTAATCACTTCACCTTTTCATTTAGCAGGTCAAAGTTTTCACTTATCCAGTGAAATATCTCACCATGCATTTCATGGATCAGTACACACTTTTGTGCAGATATTTATGGTTCCCAGGTGATGACATGACTTTAATGATCCCAAAATAATGTATCTGCAAACATGAACGTGATAGCATTGTCACTGTAAGCATGTTGACATGCTGACATTTGCATTAGCATCATAAATTACACAGCTGGCTTTATAGTCAGTACAGCATACAGTATCTTCTGTCCTTAGAACCTTGATTCAGATCAGGAAAAACTCTGCAAAAGGTCAAATCACTCGCTGATGCCATATTGTTTGACTATTGTGGAAATATGAGGATAACAATAAACAGTCAAACCTGAAGGTTGTTAAATGACTCCACATGAAATGTGACAGAAATAGTTGTATCAAGAATGAATGAAACAGAGAGAGGTTCAAATCTTTTACTTCACTGCCTCCACACAGTTGACCCGTCACAGCGTAAGGTTAGCGTAGATGTCATTTAATTGGCCATGGAAAGTTGGACATAGCCCCACCGCACAACCCGATCTGATATAGGAAAGGAGTGGGAAGAGCAGATTTTCAAGGGCTATTTGACCAACCAACATGCAGTTCTCACAGAGTATACCAGCAGCTTTAGTTTTGTTTAAGTAAAGATCCCAAACCCTCTCTGGATACAGCTTCCTTAGTGAAAGGATTTGCTGCTTTTCTTTGATCAATGTGACAGTAAACTGAATCTGTTTTGGGCTGTTGCTCAAACAAAACAAGACATAAAGAGCTCTCTTTAGGTCTCTAGGATTGTGATCATCATTTTTCCTTTCTTTCTGACATTTTATAGACCATATGATAAACTGAGCAATGGAGAGGATAATCAGTTAATTGATTTATATAGAAAGTAAATGTTATTTAACCCCTAACTGAATGCTTTTGTAAGCATTTGTCTTGTCCTCTGGGATATGTTAGGGAACTATTGTTGCCTTTAAGTTCTGCTAATCTACACAGCATACAGTGCAGCTATATTTATGTGTACTTCCCCTGTCCACGCTGACAAATGTTAGCAAATATAAATCAAGAGGAAACACGAATAATTCCATGAACTAATTATACACATCATGCTGAGACTGTGAGCAGCCAGGTGACTCACACATTAATCATCATACCGTATGTCACATAACTGACATGCACGTAGCCGCTGCCACATTGTCATTCTGGGATCAGTGCTTCTCATTTGCTGTCTGTGTGTAAATTCTGCTCTGTCTCCCCATAACAGTGATTTTTTTTCTTTTCCTCTCCGACTCACTGTGATGGAGTAGATAAAACCAGGTCCCTAAGGAAACTCCACACATTTTCAGTTTTACGAAAACTGTTTCGAATTGAATTTGATTAATGTTGCGTGAATCTCATGCCAAGCTCATCTGAAAGGAAATTTATTTGTTTATTTATTTATTTTGCATCCAATTTGAAAATTCACTCAGCTCACTGTGAGAGAAACTGGTTGTCAGTTAATGAGGATAGCGTGTGAGTCATCGATGGCCACCCACATTCTGTTAGGACCCCAAAGCTCACAGCGCTGACACTGCTGGTAGCTCCTGGTCAATATCCTGCACACCACATCATACTCTTCATTATGACCTTGTTATAAATCACCATCATTATTGCATCTTAAACTAATGAAGAAGTTTCTTACTTGGTTTCAGTTTATAAAGGCCTTCAATGTGTTTGATTTCTGCTTTGATTGGTTCTCAATTCCTCTGAATGTCTTTGATCTGTGGGAATTAGTCAACAATGCAATTAGATGCAGTACAAGGATGCAGTTTCCGAGAAAATGAACTAGAACACGACCATTAGTTTTAATAGTGGCACATAATGTTCGGTGAATAATTACACTGAATTTCTTTCTGCATCTTGGGTGTTTGTAAGCATGAAAACATATACTTACTTGACCTGATCCATGCATGTTTCTAGCCAGGGTGAAGTGGGCGTTTGAAAGAAGTAACAAATTACTCTAACTTCGGTCATTTCTTTCCCTCTCAGAGCAGCACTGAAGGACCTCGGAGAGCCAGAGTACAAGCACTGGCCTTCGTTTGACTGTGTGACCAGCGAATGAGACTTGTTCATGCGTCTCCCTGCGTGCCACTCCCACATCACTATGAACTGTGAGCAGGACTTTGGAGACGGGGGCTTGGGAGTGACCCTAACACTACGACTGCTCATGCATGGAAAGGTACAAGGCATCTGCTCACATTGTTTATGAATGAATGAATACATGCATATGACAGTATTAATAAGCATACGATTTGTCACAGACTCATACATGATATAAATGATATATATAAATATATACATGATAAATAATTAATATTACTTTTGCTTTTTTAAAACATATTTTGTGTTCATAATTACTTGATCTTCTTGTATTTCAGGAGGTTGGCAGTATCATAGGAAAGGTGAGAATTTCTATTTTTATTCCACTACACAAAATACTGCATATTTATAGATGTATTAACAGAATGATATTCCCTTATCGGTTGAGGTCAGTGTGTTGAAATACTATGCCTGTCTGTAATGTTATGTAAATCTATACTTATTATCCATTGTTCTAAGCCAAATACATTATTGATGCCTTTTTTGTGAATTCATAATAAGCCTTTGTGGAATAATTTTCCTCAAAGCTCTCTAACAAACAATTGTTTTGAATAACCCCATCCTAAATGTAATTGCCTTCAACCAACCCTCTTAAGACCTCGCCGCCACCCCCACCACCCATAATGCAACACAGTAATCCATCAAACAAAAACATTAGTGCATTGACTGCAAGCCTCCTGTTGAAACTGAGCTCCAAAGACATATTACTGTTGGCCCCTCGTGGGCACTTTTAGTGTCTGTTAGGAAGAGCTTGGCTGCTCTGTGTTGCTTCAGTAGCTGCCACAATCACACCTCGTAATAGAACACCTACAAAAGACATCAATGGAAGAAAGGACGGACACAAAAAAAATAAATGAATACAGAAAATAGAGACTGCCGCAAAGAAAGATGTCACAATGGATGCTGCAGTGTGTTGCAGGCATCAAAATATCCAAGAGAAAATAGAGAATGAAAAGAAAGGGAGAGAAATTGAGAGATGAGCTTGGCACATACTGCACAGTTCGACAGAGAGAGAGAGAGGCACTTGATCTGCAGTACTTGGGCTAATAACTTGCCACTCCACCCTCCAAGCTCTTTTTTCCCTTCCCATCTCTTTGGCAAACCTCTCATCTTTTTCTCATCAGTAGAAGACCGGCACCAGAGTCACAATGGACCACATATAATAAGTTTTCCTAGAATATAACGTAAATTAGCTCACTGTGTGAGAGGACACTGTTTTTGATACTGTTGTGAGGAAGTGTTCATCAGTGGATGCATAAAGGTGTGAACACAGGTGTGACAGCTCGGATGGACTTAAGCCAAAAGGAAACAAGGGAAGGGGAGGGACAGGAGAGGAAGCAATCTAAAAACCAGCAGAGGATGTGCTGCAGTGTGACACAAGTCTGACAAAATGTTCTCGGCCCTGGCAGGAGGTCTTCACACACACACACGCACATGCATATAGAGCCATTACAGCAGGTGCACGTCCCCGTTCAGACATCCAGATGTATTTGATATCTCTATGAGGCAGCAGTGTAAAGGACACCGCTGCTATACATTGCTCAGTGAAACTCTAGCTGAAATTTGTTCAGATGAATTCCAATCAGACTTTCGTGGTTTGAAACTGAAAGCTTCACTCAGAGGTTGGGGACACTGTAATGTGAGTGTTGATTCTGTTTTAAGCTGTCCTGCATCTTCTCTTTTTCAGAAAGGAGAGACGGTGAAACGAATACGAGAAGAGGTACACTGTCCACAATTTATTGCTTTAAAACAACTTTTTATTATCTGCCTCTGCGAAGCAAGTTATGCAGTTTGCTGTTGAATGTGCATGCGTTTTTGAGTGACATGTCATGCAGCAGAAATAAGTACATTTGACTTGATCACATCCATGCCTTCTTTATCTTTGACCATAAGTCCAGTCGGTTCATCTCATGAGAAAACATAATTCAGTCTCTGCAGGCTTCTAATACTGGTCCGGCTTTCTGTATATCTTTATAATAAAGCTTAGTTCTCTCTGCCTTTTTGGGAGCTTTGAGTCTGAAAAGCATACAGAGCAGGTACATTGTCCAAATTGCCTTTTGGCCAGTAACGCCACCTTTTCAATTTAAATCCTCTCTCTATCATTCACTACTCCTCCTCTTGGTACTCTCTCACCAAATCCCTTTTCTCTTCTTTTTCTGCTTAAAACAACTTCCCTTTTTCTCTATCTGTCCTTCCATTTGATCTTTATAAATCTCAAGGGTGCAGACAAACTAATGCTGCTTGTTTAACTCATTGTATTAAAAAGTAATTAGGCTGACAAAGTGGCAGTGCATTTGATTCTTTTCTCTGGCTGCTAAGGTTTTATGTTGTACTTTATGAGGCAGAAGGATAAACAGAGGAATAGTGAGGTCATGGGACAATGCAGCCTTGCAGAGCTGCTGGATAAACCACTCACCCATGGTAGTCATCCATCCATTCATCCAGCCAGCCAGCCAGTTATGGCTTTTGTTACTTCCCAACTGTATGAGCCTCATCCTGTCAGTCAGTCTCCCCAGGCCTTGCAGCCACAGTGGGAGCATGACTCACTGGAGCGACTGGAGAAAATATCCCAGAGGTCATAGCACGGTCCTGCCTCTGCTCATGTGACTTTAACAAGGACGCAAAATAGAAGGAGAAGAGGGCAGGAGATTGATCGTCCAGGGGCAATGCCCTGAGGAAAAACTCTATTAGATTGTCAGTCTGAGAAACAGAGATGTGCTGTATGTCTTAGTCTCATCTCTTTTACCTCATGTCACCTGACCTTCCCACCCGTGGGTGTGCAGTACTGTACAGCAGGACAAGTCAGACTGACTTTTAGTCAACGGCTGGTTAGCTTAGCATGAAGGCTGGGAAACAGCTAGCCTAACTCTGAAGAAAGCTGTTAAAATACCTACCCAGAAGACTGTTTCTAGCCAATGAATAACCAGTCACATAAGATCGTTGTACTTTTTTACAATTGTACTTATCAAAAAAACAAGATGTAATGAGTTAATTAGTGAACCTAATAGAATAGAGTGGAAAGTGGATTTTTTCACCATCCGCCAGAGCAAGAAGAGCTGTATTCAGTTCAGTTATTCAGTTCTTTGACATGTAATGCACATCTCTTTTCAAAGGTAACATATTCATCCTACCAGCACTACTTGCATTCACTATCCCATCAAATGTATTATGTTTCATGCACACTGGCAGTTTCCAGCTGTTATATTAAGCTAATTTATCCCACTTATGGCTACACAATAGTTTCATGTCGGACAGACACACATAACATTAGAGTGGTATTGATTTTCCTATCTAACTCTCTGCAATAAAACTAATGTATGCATCTCCAGTGAGGTCAAATTATTCTGTTAATGCTGACCATTAATTGACCCAATGACCTGTCTCCCCACAGAGCAGCGCTCGGGTCAACATCTCAGAAGGCTCCTGTCCAGAGAGGATCATCACCATCACCGGCTCCACAGACTGCGTCTTCAGAGCTTTTACCATGATCACATACAAACTGGAGGAGGTAACTGTGACTGTAGTGCATGCCACTTATAGAAATCAACACGTCAACATCTCCAATAAAAAAAAGCCTTCATAACAATTTAGCATTTCGCAAACCACAGCATATTTTTCACAGTGGAACCCAGTTGAGATGCAATCAGAAAAAATGTATGTAGACTTGGGAAGATGTCAAAAATAAAAAATATCTTGTTTGTGAGAGGTGAAAAAGCAGCCATTTCACCACATAATGGTAAGAAATCATTTCCTGAGCTTCATCTCAACATTACCACTAATGTGCTTTTATCACTATTGATCATACTCTTAAGTGAAGTGATGGAAGGAAACATTTTTTAGCTCTGTTTCAAAGCACTTGATGTGCTTTCAGATAAGATTACACTGCAGATGAAAATTTGGGATGAATGGATTTGGTCGCAGCTGAATAACCATTTTTAACTGTTTTAGTGGGAATGATGTGATGTTTGCTATACAGTCATTTATTGGGTCACCTCACATAAACATGTTTATACTTTTAACTGTGCAACGCATGCTTAGTCCACTCCAAAAAAAACAGCAAATTATCCTGATTTGTACCGGTTAATGAGAAGGAATTGTATATCTTCTCATCGTCAGCGAATGAAATATAAATGACAGGTTCCCCAGGTTCCTATTAATCCCCATGGTGACTGTCCATCACCGCACTAATTAATATGGTGGAACGAGAGTTGTCTTCACTCTGATTTAGCATCACAGCAGACACTGGCAAGGAAACAGGTGCTCCCTGCTCAGGTCGACAGCCTTCAGTAAACACACGCTGGCTGGGAGCACAGTGCAGTATTCATTAAAGATCTTTCACACTCACCTCTTTTCAACCCTGAAACTCGTGAGTTTCCATGGCAACAAGTTAGCTGACCCACTGCGTGCCGCTTCCACCATAGTTGAGTTATTGTGTGTCTGACACCTTTAATTAAAAACAATGGGAAATAATCTGCTTTTTGGCTACTGAGTGTTAGACTTGGTATTTGTTTTGGCCTTTAGTAGTTTATGAGTATGCAGGAGCACACAATCGCTTTAATTTGGCAGGTGATCACTTGCATGAGTTGTGTGTATTTTTGTCTGCATTTTATAGATTTTTTTCTTTACTGCAAAAATAGCTTGAGAATGTGAAAAAAAAACATTGCTCTTATAACACAGTAACTGCTCTACACCATCATATATGTAGCCTATTTTGTTCCCAGGTGTCTAGAAACAGCATACATGAAAGCCACATAATCTTTCTGTATTGCAGTTCTTATCCCACCCGCAATGCAATATGCTTTGGGGATTTAAGCCCAGCAACTCTTTGTGTGCACAGTGCTTGTGTAACCCTCTGTCTTATTTCCACCAATTTCCTTTAAGAGTCTTTTTTTTTTTTTGCTAGGATGGCACAAGGAAGTATGGGAACGTTCACAGTGGTTCAGATGTGGTTCATATTTTTAGATCAAATCAAGAAAATGACGCTCAGAGTCTTGTGATTGTACAGACGAGCTGCGTGCCCCTTTTCTAATGAGACGAGACGTCAGAGAGCTTGATCCGCCGCACTAAATATAGACACAGAGCAGAGAGGCACAAGAGCCACATCAGAATATGCTTTTCAAATTTAAAGTTCACAGTTATTGGAGACATCATGCAGTTCACTTTACAAGTAAAGTCCCTGGAGGTTACACATCCACACTGTCCCATCTTAAGTCAAACTGCTAATTTTACTGCAAACAGAAACCATTCAAAGACGAGCAGCATGCTTTGCATTCTGTCACACATTTGCTGTGGGCTGAACTCTGATGGGAAGAGAGACAGTGCAGCATATTTACATTTCAAAGCTTCACAGAGACACACTGTTCATTAATTAAAGGCTCCATCTCCACCCACAGCAGAGCAGACACAGGATGTTTGCTACCTGCACAGTAAAACATACTTAGTGAGGTTCTTGAACCGAAAGACTTCATTGGTCTACACTTACAAATACACATACTAGATATAGATAATATAGATATAATCTGCACTGGTTCTTGATGTACATTTTTACTTGATCCAGTTTTTTAGGTTAAAGAAGTGAATTGTATTATTTTGTTACCTTGAAAGATGTATAACTAGATTACAGTCATTCTGAATGAAACCATTCTCATATCTGTGATTTAAATATGAAGCTGGGTCCAGGAGACTGTTAGCGTAGCTTAGCATGAAGACCAATAAAACAGCCTCTGGTTATTTTTCCAGTTTGTGTAGATATAACATCTCAATTAGCAGTCTTAGGCAGGGTTTTTTTTTTAGCATTTCACAGAACCAAAATAGCTGTTTCCTCATTTCCACTTTTTATACTAAGCTAAGATAGCTGCCCGCTGACTGTAGCTTCAGAAAAATCACATCAACATTCATACCTAACTCTCAGCAAAAAAAAACACACAACATATGTCTCAAAATGTTAAACTATTCCTTTGAATTTTCACCTCATGTCATGGCAGTTTCTCAAATAAGGAGACACAGAACTCAGCAAGTGAATAGTCAGTTCCTGTGTATCTTCATATAAACACATCTTTGCATTATATGGATGCAACTCTTCTAACCTTGAAATAAGCGTTTTACATGAGTCCCCTGATTCAGTTGTTTTCAAAAGCTCTTTAGAAAGAAATCTCAAGGTGACCAGGTGCAGCTGGAAGGACATGTGGACAATGTGCTCTGGCTCAGTTTTATGCAGCTAACTGAAAAGCTCAAAGCACGATTTGCTCATCACTGGTGCTGCAGCTATTCAGCCATTCATATGAATGATTGAAGAGCCTTTTCAGACCCCACCCTGGGCTGGACTACATACATTAAAGCACATACTGAAACATACAGACACAGAGATGGAGGTTAATTACGCTGGATGGCTCTTTGCGCTCTCTACCTCCCAGCCAAAGCTTCCAGTATGGATCCCATGAGCTTTTGCTCCTGTTCAGTTCATCTTGATGCAGTAGAAACTGAGCTGTGCTATGAGCGGTTTGGCCCAAATAGACTGCTTTTGTTTTCATAGTTTTGGATTTTGATGTAATACTAATACTAACAGTCAAATGTTGACTTGGCTCATCATGATATGGCATAATCAGGGAGATTTTAATTAACACTTAGTTTATACAGTTTGATTTCCAGTAATAAAAACATTAAGTCAAGCTACATAATGAGTAACTTTGTAAAACTGAAATTAAAAGTGTATTTAGATTATTCCAAATTGAACAATAAAATGAGTCTCATTTAAATTCAATACCCGTTCAATTGTTGGCGATATCACCCTTCAGTGGCTTTTCTCTCTCTCCACCTTGACCCCTGCTGCCTGATCCCCTACTCTGGGACTCCCTCTCTTCTCTCTCTTTCCCGCTGACTCTCACCAGTTTTTCTTCTTTGCCTTTTATGTCCCTCCAGGACCTGACTGCATTGGTGGCCAATGGTACCATCAGCTCCAAGCCACCAGTCACCCTGCGGCTGGTCATCCCTGCCAGCCAGTGCGGCTCTCTCATCGGGAAGGGGGGGGCCAAGATAAAGGAGATCAGAGAGGTGAGCAGCCAGAACACAAATCTACTCCATCCTCCCTGGCCTTGCTGCACAGGCTGGTGGAACGCTGAAATATGGAGAGAACAAATGTGCTCCTGGAGATGAGGGAGAAAAACTGCAGCTGGAAAGAAGAGATATTTCATTTTCCACAATTCAGCTGATTTTATTTTATTTTTTTTTTTTGGCCTGCTGGGATTTTTGCCTTATTAGTTTAAGTCCTCCTGCTTGCACTAATATATTACAGTATGTATTAGATGTGCTTAATCAGAATCACTGCAATGAGAAATAGTATATGGTGAAAATAAGGTAGGACAGGTTGTGATCATCTTGTGTTTTTCTTATTTCTTGTATTTTTTAATATTTTACAGCAACAGAATGGTATAAAATCATGAATGTATTAATAATTCGTCATAGAGCATGACATGCAAATTGTATTAGAGCTACAGATGAGTGACAAGTAGCAGAATTTACAAAACCCAGAAAAATGCCCAAGCAGCATTAATGAGTAGTAAAAAACAGAGAATAACACCGTACCATGCTGGTGACTTTGTTTGGCTGTGCTTAAACACAGCAATCCTTTTGAGCTTAATGCTAACATCAAGATGCTAACAATGACAATGACATCTGGTGATATTTAGCAGGTATATTGTTTACAGTGTTCACCATCTTAGTTTAGCGGGTTAGCATGCTGATGTCTGCTAACTAGCAGTAAACACAAAGCAAAGCTGAGGCTGTTTTGTATTGTATTTGATCATAAATTCCAAGTTATATTGACTCAAAGATGACATCAGATGTTGAGAAAGTCATCAGCATCATCCTCCTGGGAACTTAAATGTTTGTACAAAATTTCACATCAGTCAATCCAGTGGTATATATTTCAGTCTCTGTCAAAGTTGTGATATCCACACTTAGGTTGACACCAGACTAAAATTGGATTTAGACTATCAAGGCAGGAAATTAGTGAGACATTGCAGTCTGGATGGATCACTTAACACAACACACAGAATGACTCAGCAGTGGCAGCTCTCTTGTGGCAGTGGCAACTTTGAAAAGGAAAAACTCCTGACTACACCGAGGCCCAGTTGAAACATTAGGATTACACTTATCAGATCTGTTGCCAGAGACGTATGACACTGTAACTTTAGCTCTGCACCAATCTACAAATAGAGTCTCTCTCATTTTAGCCTTTACCTTCACCGGCAATGGCATCTAGTCGATTTTCTGCGGTTAGACGGATTTTCTTGTCTCGCTCATAACCCAAATTTGTTTCAGTTACAGATTTGTTTTGTTTGTTTGGTTGCCACAGGACACACGCTCACTCACAGAAGCATTTGTGTGATGTGTGTGGTTCAACAATGGCCTCCAAAAAGCCTGCAGTCTGTCAGACATCAGCAAATGTAGATAAATCATAAAATGCACTCCTTGCCTGCAGACATGCTGTATTAGGAATATATCAGCTAAAATGGAGAGAATTACATCTACTGACCATGGGTGACTTTTCATTTATCTCTAACCCGACAGGACTTGATGTTAAGCACACTACAGCACTGTTGGTCTCTTGCAGTACTGGTGGTAAAATATAAGGTCAGCAAAGCCAGCAGTGAGGCACGGAAAAGAGGCATGGCGGTGTAATCACGACTTGTCTTATCTGCAGAATCAAACTTAATCTTTTTTTATAAAACCTCTATCATTTGCAGAGCACCGGAGCTCAGATACAGGTGGCAGGGGATTTGCTGCCCAACTCTACTGAGCGAGGGGTGACGATATCTGGGAATCAGGACTCCGTAATCCAGTGTGTCAAGCTCATCTGCACAGTAATCCTGGAGGTAGGAAGCGTACCATTCCCCTCTCTTTAGTCCACATACCCACACCTAGCTGGCAGTTTGTCAGAGCTCTGCAGCTGCAGCTATATGAAGACGTAATTGCCATTGACATGCATGTTTTCATTGCACCAGCATGCAGTCATTGTCTGTTCTGCTGAAGCTAATGCATTTGTATTGGGCTGTGTTAGTCTTCTTTGTTATGTAATGCTACCTGTGAAAGCATTGCATAGCAGTTGACTATATTCAAAGTGCCGCTGCACACAAATTCTTTTGGCATTATCCTCATTTGACAGGAAATAGCAAAAAACTACACGGTTTCTTTGTTGTCTGTACATTCCATGTTTTAATCTGCTGGGCAAGATGTCGAATGGAGTCAAAAGGTTCAGCTCTCAGGTCAGAGCTCAGTATTGTTGGAGAGGACACTAAGCTGCTAACAAAAAACAAACTGGCCTGCAGCAAAATCTGTCCACCTTTAGACAACAGCTCTCTTGAGGAAATCGAGGAGGAGATGAGAGCAAAACAACCCCAAGCACAGTTTCTCCCTGTGTGTTCATGGAAGCGCACAAGTCCTTTTTGTTTTAGCACCGCAGCTGGACCTGACTGACTAATTGCTAGTTTGATCCAGTTTTCCAGGGCTTTCTTCAAAGACTTGCAAGTTTCATTAGGATTCTGTACCAGCGGCTTCTTGCTTTTGGCTCCAAGATTTAAATTATGCAAAGTTATACAAAGAAATTGCTGTGACTGCTCCTGCAGAAAAGATGCTCTACATTTTAAAGCCAAAAAACAGCATCACCAACGTTGCAGTTACTTGATAAGATATGCAGTATCATATGCACCGTATAATCTCCTTTTTTTATTGGTGTAAGAATTGTATCTTCAAATGTCTCCTTGTCAGCGGATGCTTGATTTATCCAGAGGGCAAACCACTGCAGAGCCCGCAGCACTGATGCAAACTGAAGCTCGGAGCTATTATCCACAAAAAAGCTCTCACCACACTGCTTCAATTATTCAATGAATGACTAATATTATCAAAAGAAAAACAAGGGGGGGAATAATGTCAGTGTCATTAGCAGTTTAGTTCATCATTAATTGTTATTGTATCTTAATGTAGCAGAGAGTTCAACATCATTTGCAGTTAGTGCCGCATTCGTTGAGTTCTGACGTCATTTCAGAGGACATGTTGAGAGTTTATTCATGACTACGAAATATATTACAAAGATTTGTTGTCCTGTTTTTGACTCCTTAGTCTCCCCCGAAGGGTGCCACCATCCCATATCGACCGAGCCCCTCACCAGCTGCAGTTCTCATCGCAGGGAACCAGGTAAGAGATTTTATCATAGAAGTTGGGTAGCTTGTCTATGGGGCACAAGTACAATTGTGCTTAAACTGTGGGGCATATAATCCTCCGCAGCGTATGGTATGGGGAATTAATGTGGGCCTTGTATGGATAGAAGTTAAAAGAAATGTGCTCCAAAGGCACAATTAAGGTTAAAGCAGTACAACTAAATGTTAAAGACAAGAAAAAGAGCTGATGTTCATCTAGTAAACACCAGTATGACAGATGATGATGATCTAGCTCTGGGGTTAACTGACAGCTAGAGTGAAGTTGCATATTTCATTTGCATAACAAAAAAATCCTGTGAGTGGATACATGCAGTCCCCTTTCTAGATAATATTTTCTGCAGTAAGGATAGAATTAAAGAATTTAGTTTGCCTTGCTTGTAACAAATTATTCTATTCATAGTACTAATACTATTCATAGTTTCCTCTGAGATCAAAGGGCAATTTCTTAAGTTTACATTTGTACTTAAATTTACAATTCAAAGGTACTTGCCTATAACGTGATATCCATGTATCATAGTTTATATCAAAATTTGCCAAAAACCCCTTAGATCTCTGTATAATGAGACACCCATTTGTTTGAGAATGGCAAGAGAACCTCTTCAAATCTCTTTGCTTATGTGGATGAAGTGCTTAGTGATTAAAATAGATTTAGTCTTAGGGTCTTAGCTACACAGAAATAGTGCAATAAATAAATACATTTCTTAAGTGACATTGTGTTTTATTTTGACGAACTCTCTGTAACTAACTGTAACTCTATGGTCCCAAAATGTGAGAGGCACTGAGAAAAAATGGGACTGAAGAAAGACTTCATACCACATCATTAAAGTAGTTTTTTGATCAAAGCAAATATTTACTATTGATATTTAAAAAAACACAGAAATACACACTATTTATAATGTAATTGGTGACAGGCAGGGAAAGAAATGGTGCCTGATAGAGAGATGCTGCACACGGTTCACTGGATTCTGTGCAGCTGTGAAAAAAATCTAAGAACAAGGACATTTATCACTGCTAAGTGAAGATAGTTTATTGAGGGTTGACGAGAAAAGGACTCAACACCAACACACTCCCAGCTCTGTGAGGCTATCCTTAGGTACGCCAAGCTTTGAGCCAAATGCAAATGTTAGCATGCCAACTTGCACACAATGTTAACATGGAGAAGTTCAGCACTTTTACCATCTTAATGTAGCCTGTTCGTAAGCAAGAATTTGCTAACTACTAAGTTAAAAGAACGCTAAAGATATTGAAATATATATATATATATATATAAAGTCTGTCCAATAGTTGAAATTTCACTCAAATTTACAAAATTATAATATTGTAATTTATTATGATTCATCATCGTCATAATCAACCATATTTCATGAAAATCCATCCAATTATTGTGGGAATATTTTAGTTTACACTTTAACTTCCGTAGAGACATTCTGCCGGGGGGGCTAAAAAGTTTGAGAACCACTGGATTAGCATTTGGCACCGACATTCTCACCTTCCCAAATTTCATGAAACTACAAATGGTCATTGGAGAATGTTTGGAGAAGAAATTACTATTGATCAGGTCTTTCATTGAACTTCTTGGCTCACTTGTAGGGAAACAAGACTCATGTAGGTGCTCCTTAGTGGGGGATCAGGTTGTTTTTGTGTGTGTGTGTGTGTTTGTGGGTGGGGTTGAGTGGTATAGATGCCGCTGTTTAAGAGGGGACAGATATCCACCCTCCCGTGGAGCAAGTCACAAGATTAGCGAGTGAGACTGGAGACCTGACGTCTCCTCTGGCCACAGCAGCAGCCAGATATTCTGCATAGCTGTCAGCAGTTCTGACACTGTTTGTGCTGCCTCAGACTCTGGTCAATTTATGGAATGGCTTTGTGTTTTTGATATTCCCCATAATAAGCTATCAAATTAAACTCGGGGCGAGGTCCTGGTCAGTGGGAGATGGCTTTAATGAAGGCTGCACAGTGATAAGGGATGTTTGTATAATTTGTCAGTGGAGAAAATGAAGTGGAATGGGAAAAGGGTCTGCGGATGAGTCACGGACTATAAGCCTGTTAGGTGTGTTAAAGTGTCAGAAATGCAGCCTCCAGAGCCCATCTCAGACTAAATTTGATCTGTAGCGAAAGCTCAGAAAAAAATGAAATTGGGAGTTTTTATGATCATTATTTTTACATCAAATTCACGATGGAGGGTTCTGGTTGGTAAGCACATATTTACACTCACTAATCATCACTCCCATAGCAAAAATAATGACTGACTGGGCTGTATAAACACGAAGATAATTCAGTAATGAGCTACATGTTTTCCCTTTGTGCTTCTCTTGTGTGTTGCTGTGTGTTTGTAGGTGTTCGAGGCGTCAGAATTTGCACCCCACCCAATGTACTCAGTCACCCAGAGTGGCCTGGACCTCCAGCAGGTAGTCAGACAATCAGTAATGTGAAGTCTTGTCAATAATCTTTGAAACTGCATATATATCCCTTCAGAAATCAGCTCACATTTTTCAAACACAGGTCTTAAACATTTCACTGTGGAGCATGGGAATGAGTTTCAGGGTTGTGGGGATCTGAGTGGTGAGTGAGAGCAGAGGTTCGGTGTGGCATGTCCAAATTTACACAGTCCATCATCTGGCATGAGGCATTAAAAACAACAGCTGAGCATAAAGCTGTAGCTATTGTTCTACCCTGTCATAAGAGCCATAACTCCCTCTTGAAACACGATGCCATCACACGCCACCGCCACAGCTCTCTTTTTTAGCCCTGCCTAGCTCTGCACCAGAAACATTTCGGCTTTAGGACTATTCCTCCCGTGACAGCAATAGCAGATACTGTCATAATATCAGAATGGAAACAGCAGCCGCTGACAAATCAGCCCTAGATTGAAAAAAGTAATTGTGGGTAATGAAAAATAAATAGTTTACAATTTAGATCACCCGGGATGTAAACGACAGGATTATTGGTACTAATTTGAGAGTTTTGTGCTTTCCTATGTAAACACAGCTGTAATGCACTAATGCATTTTTAGGGCAGTGCACTCGTCTCGAGTTTCTGACCATATAGGACAGACTGGCAGACCGGTAATAGAAGCCAGACTGGTGGCGTCAAACAGACTTAAGTACGGATAGATAGATAGATGGAAAAGGAAGAGGAATGAATAAAAAGACTGAGTGTTGTCAAATATTAAAGATTATATTTTAGTATTTAACATAAATAAATCATGA
Source organism: Datnioides undecimradiatus (assembly GCA_008933995.1). NCBI lineage: Eukaryota > Metazoa > Chordata > Actinopteri > Lobotiformes > Datnioididae > Datnioides > Datnioides undecimradiatus. The sequence continues at coordinate 8,667,520 of WARS01000026.1, forward strand.
ACCGTGTTCATTTTAAATGAAAACAAAGAAGACAATTTCCAAAGATTGGCAGCTTCCACTCTGAATTTTACATGACACACAGCCAACAGCCACAGTTGTTCAAATAATAATCTCCTCTTGCACAAAACAGGATCTATTTGCAAGTAATATATGCTTTTAGCAGATCCTGTAAAGGTCAATTCACCTGAGTTACAGAAAAAGAAAATTTTTTTAGTTTTAGTTTTTAGTTTTTTTTTAGTTCCCTCTAGTGGTATCCAGCCATGCGGAGAGTTTTAGCTTTATTTGCTTTGGTTTTCAGATATGTAGGCTTTCAGGTGTTTGGTGTCTAATACAATGAAGGTGAAGGGACTTGTTGTTAATGCTGCTCACGGCAATGAAAAAACCTAATGTGCCTTTTTTGGGTCCGGGAAACCTCTGGCCCTCTTTACATAGCTTTACCAGCTTGATGCAGCTTGATTATCATATTCCCTGATTTTACTAGAATTTGCTCATGAGCATAATTTCAAACTGAGACGACAGCTGAAAAAACATGTTATATATTTCCATTTGCTACTTATCTGTGATTGATGTTGACAGTTCATTTAACGAAGCGTGACCTCTCCCCAATCCCAACTATATCCATTTGGATTTCTGTTATTGGAGTTTTATAAGAGGTTTAAGAGAGTTAAACCTCTCTGACGTCCAACTGATCCAAAACAGGCGTTATGTTAAAATAACAACAAGCTGAACATTTTATTTTTCTGTAAATTACTTTTTTGCAAATATTATAAATCTAATAACCATAGCAGTTCATGCATAAGCAATAACACATATATTCATGAAATCCTGCCGCGTTTGGTGTAATAACAATGCTTAAGGGGAAAGCTACCACTTCAGGACTTTTCTACAGTTTTTAATGTGGTCAGAAAGAACTTTCTTAAAAGTAAAGGGAAAAATAGATTTGTAACTATTGTTGTCATTTTTCTACATTAAACACTGGGGTCTGTGGGACCCTAAACAATAGCAAAGTAAAACTGATTTCACTGAAACACAAGCATAAATAAAGGAAAACCAGCAGTCATGTTTATACCACCAAAGATAATCCACTAACACTTTTCACAGGAGCCACTTAATAGTCCATATAAAAACTGTTCACACTGAGTTCTGTGGATTAACGGGGACACTGCGTCTGGACAGAGATGTTCCTGTTGAATATTATTTTTGGTGCTGCGTGAGCCACAAGCAAACTTCCATTCACCTCCATTGTACTTGGGCTGAGGCCAAAATCTCGGAGAAGAATATTTGGACAAACAAAACCTACTGATGTCTGCAGCGGTAGAGACCGAGAGAATCACGTCAGGCTGTTTTCTTATGGTGAAAATACAGTCCGTTGGTTCAAAACCTCTCCTCTGTATGAGTTCAAGGCTGAACTGTAAACACTCATTTCTCTTACTCTGATAAACAGGCATGTATTGACAGTGAAGCACTTCCATTAAGAGGCTGCAGATTTATTGCCTGTGTGTGATGTTTTATTGCCCTAATTTACCTAATGCAGGATGCTCTCTCTTTCAGGCCTACACTTTGCAAAACCAATATGGCATTCCACACTCAGAGGTATAAGTGGAAATATGATAATTTAATATAACATGAGTAGCTTATGGTTTTGTGTACATTGCCTTAAGTCCTGTGCTCTGTTTTACAGCTGGCCAAACTACATCAGCTGTCAATGCAGCAAAGCCTGAGTCCAATTGCCCAGCCTGCATCGACTATCATACCTGGTATGTTAAACAAGGATAATATCTAGCATTTGCTCTGGATTATATCCAGCCACTCTGACAGTCACACATATGGTTAAATTAAACAATTTCTCTTAAATGAAATAAGCAGCTTGCAGAGTTTTGTCTTGGCTCCTCCATCTGTCTTGTGGCAGATATTCAACCTGCCTTAAGACGTGAGAAGTAAAAGCTCGCTGTCATTAGCCGCACTGATTATGTGCTTGTGTCAGTGAGGAAGGAGGAGAAGAGGCTTTATAGCTCCCTCATAGAAACTATTATGTGAAATGATACGTTTCGCAGACTCAGAGAACTGGGAGGAAGAAAAGAATGAGCGTCGTGTTAAACATCAGTCCATTAAAATGGAAATTAACTGCTTTACTATATCTAGCAGTTCTCCGCTCAAAGGGCTTTTCCAGCATCTCAATGGCAGTTTTTGTGGAGTTGAATGAATATTAAAATGTCTGATATGTCAATTTTATTCAGTCAACGTTTGTATTTTCTCTCATCAGGGATGGACTCCAACTCTCAGACATCTCAGGAGCTGCTTATTCCCAATGATGTAAGGAGAAGCAACCCAAAACTTTTAGAGTTTTTATCCTTCGTGTTGTTAGTATTTTTCCATCTGAACAACAACAAGAAAAAAAAAACAGGAAATCAGTGCTCATCTCACATGTACGCAGCACGGGAGCAGGTGACTTTAGATGCAGTAGCTGCAATTGCAAAGATGTCTGGTGTGACTTCAAAAGAGACGAGAGACATGTTGGCAACTTACTAATTATCCTCATTATTCTAACCCCAGACTAACCCAAGGTTAAAGGGATTCTGAGCTGATATGGATCCTTTCGCATTATTGTCTAGGCTGCAGTTGCAGTGTCTTAGAGTGACTCCCATGAGTGCTCAGTAAATCCTCTCATGTTCCCTGACCTACTTAGAGGCTGTCTGCTGTCAAAACAGCCAATAAGAAAACAGACAAAAATCCTTTCCCTCTTCACTTAGCCGCCGCCAGGGTTTGATGAAATGTCTCTCTAATCTGAGAGTAGAAATCACAACTCATGGATTCACTTAAAAATAAAGCCAGACTCCATTTCCCTTCAGATGGGCACTCTAGTATTAAGTTTGGCAGATTTGGGCAGAGAGCATCTGGCTATTAATTGTTGTAATTTGCTTTCTATTGGATTTCATTAAGAAGAATGAGAGAGGGAGAAAGCTCATTCCTTAAGTAAAAATTATAATGAAGCCATTTATAATGCATGATTTCATTTACAGAGTTTATATTCAACACAAACCACAGTCATGCAGAAGACTGAAAGGTTTAGAAAATTTGAAAAATTAATCTGGCATTTTTCTTACTGTCAACAAATCCCATGAAACGATCAAAACAATGTGTCCTTCACTTCCTGACAACTGTCTGACTTCCTCAAGCTCACCACTTCCTGATGAAGTCATAAATGTTTAGTATCAAGTCACAAATATATAGTCGTATTTTATAAAAAGGGACTACGAAACTTCCTTAACAGCAGGGTTCAGTAGATTTTACTCAAATACGTGTAAATAATGCATTTGCTGGCGACTATTTTCAGTTGCGGGTTTATACATGCTATTGAGTATCACCAACAGCAGGGCAGTGTTTATGGGATTGACTCAAAATACACTACAGTGCCTGTGTTAATGCTAATGAAGTAACATGTCACGCAGTCCAACACCAGGGTTCTTTAATAGTTTTTGTGTTTTGTTTGGTATTTTCATGGGTTTTTAACAATAAGAAACGTATAGAATATTGCCACCCTTTAAACTGTGGTGGAAATCATCGCTGTCAGATTAAAATACGTCTTAAATTGCAAGCATTTGCAAAAGAAGAAACAGCAATTTTCAGACAATTTTGCTGTCTTTGTTTTACAACAGTGAGAAGAGAAGAAAAAAACAAGAACTGGATTGATTGGGTTTCCATGTACTGTACAGAAAACAGCCACAACCCTTCAACAACATTTCTAAAATGCCTGAAGGCTTTTTTCCATAAGTAAACCCCACATGGCGCGTGGCACAATGCATCAGAGGAATGAGGCAGTCCAGTGCTATACGTGACAGGGACAGCTGTAAGCTCCAGCCATTGTTCCAGAAGAGAGGACTTATAGCCATGACTGAGCCCCCTCAGCCCTCCGTTCCTCCCTCAGGCCTCGGTCACAGTCTCGACCACACAATCCCACTCTGTGCTCATGCACTGAAAGCTGAAGGAGATGTCTTGTGTGCACACACACACAGATGCATTGAGAAACTGCTTACACCCCGTCAGCAGTATGTACTGTACTTCTGCGCAAGGAAGATTTAGCCGGAAGAAAAATGGCTGCATGCTCACCAACCCTTCCCTGTTCCTGTGTCCTTTCAAACGACTGCCTCAGCAGGAACACAACAATATATAGGCCACTTATAGTTGAAGACCAGGCGCACTGTGCTGCCTTAATGTTATTTGTATGCTCAGGATAAATAATCACGACAGAGAGCATACCTGCTGTGTCTCCTGTGTCATTTATGAAGCTCTGGTTGTGTTGCTTTTTGGGTTTTTTTAAGGTTGTTCATATAGGAATGCTGTTGTCTGAGGTCATTCACACCAAAGTGGGTGAGCTGTTGACAGCTGGGCTCTATTGACAGCTGGTTTAAAAGCCCAGAGTCCAGGGGAGATTCTTGGTCTCAGTGGGGGGAGAGACGTTATCTGTGATTCGAGGTCTGTAGTGGCCATTGTCTCAAGAGTTGCTCTTTAGGCTGGCTGCTCTCTGCCCTCCCCAACCCCCCCCGCTCTATAAACTACTGAGCCAATAATAGCCAGGGAGACCAACCAGGTCGCTGTGTGACAAATCAGACATTGTGGAACAGGCTGCTTACTTCTCAGGAAAGGAATGTGAAAGGCAGGGACAAGCGCAGCACGAACACTGTGTTTGTGCGCGTTGTATATTTCTACCTATGCGTCGGCACACACACACACATACACACACACACACACACACACACACACACACACACACTACAAGTACTTCATTACTGTCCCACTCACTACATATCTGGCAGCATAACCCTGTCGCTGAGCCCTGACACCCTGCACTTGAGCTGATATGATGCCCCCAGCTCTGGCTCTGTTAAATATCTCTTACTGCTAATAGGCAGGGGTCCAGGATGGCTAATGAAAGCAAAAGCAAAAGTGATAATGTATTTTGGAATGCAATAAAACTTGTGTCATTGTCTAATCTACTCTCAGCAGAGGAACGCTCAAGCCGATGGGACTATATATTGTATATTTGAGTTATTTTCCCATTATGTTTTCCATTAGTGCGGAGATGCATCTAGCTGGCATGTGTTTGGGAAGTGATTTGTTTGGGAAGTCATCACCACTATGAGGAATCAATAACCTTTTAGCCACTCAGATTAATGAGAGGCAAATGTGCCTCCTCTCGTCTCTTTTACCGGTGCGCACGCAGTAGCAATTAAGGGAGACTCTGGGGGGAAAAAAGTGCTTTTGACATGCATGATGGATGACCAATCCATGGAAGACAATGTAATTGCAATAGTTGAAGTGGTCTGCATTAAGTCAGCTCAACAGTTCCAGTGTTGTGCTTTCGCCCCTTTCGTCAGAATCACTTTCATCAGCAGCAGCAACCCAACAAAAAGGGGAAAATGATTTATTGAACCCTTTCCTTGTAAAGCCTGACCGCTGTCCTCTTCAGTATATCTGCATTCATCTTTCCGTCAAAACTGACCTATCTGTCTCTGCCTCTTGCTCCTCTGCAGCTGATCGGCTCGATCATCGGCCGTCAGGGCACTAAGATCAACGAGATCAGGCAGGTGTCAGGAGCTCAGATCAAGATTGGCAGCCAGCTGGACGGAACGAGTGACCGTCATGTCACTATCACAGGAACACCAGTCAGCATCAACTTGGCCCAGTACCTCATTACCTCCTGGTAAGGCCCAGTGTACAGCCATCTAATGAATCACCATGAGAGAAATGCATCGTTTGAAAGGGGTCAAAGGTTATGCTATAGAGTGATAAGTGATAATGAGGTATGTCCTTGTGCTGTGGGTAATTGGCCTCGAGGGATTGAGTAAAGCCTGGTTGTATTGTTCGACACAGCAGCAGCGCCTTGCTGAAAATCAGTATTTGCAGCGCAGCTTTGGTCTCATTTTTAAATTAACTTTTCCAATATATAAAGATCACAACGCAACACAGGACAAAATCTTACTCTATATTATTTTAAATACAGGTAATGGAGCAAATCTGGGCATATATAGGTAGTTAATAGGAATAAAAAAGTCAAACTAATGAACAGGATAAAAAGGGGGACTAATGGCACAAAGTGGTAATGATTAGAGATTAAAAGAGGCAAAGTCTAAAATTAATCTGAACTGTTCAACAAAGTTTGGGTTTTTTTTTACCCTGTAGCAGGAGAAACCTGTCTCCTAATAAATACAGCTACAGAGACTGTAGCAAAAATTTATGCAACCACTCTCCAATACTTTTGATTGCTTGTTTTCAAAAGAATAATCACACATTTTGTTGTGCTGAGAATGGTCTTACTGTTACTGGCATCTCACAGACTCCACTTCTCAGTGTGTTCAACTATTATTAATAATTTTTCTCTTCTAATACATATTTGCTTTTCTTCTGAGACGCATTATTTAGAAAACCATTGAATAGGTGACCCTCCTGACTGCCTCAGAAAGGGGGTTGCACATTTTATTATTGTGACAAAATACGGACATTACACATGAAGTATTGTTATTAAACAAGCAAGGAAATTTTTAACGTTTTATGTGCGGTACGTGCTATCAATGAGCAAATATGTATTCCTGTACAAGAAATGTGCAGTGTGTTATCCTATAGACTGATTTTACTTGTGATGTAACTCTCTGTTAGACCTCCACTGAACAACCAATCCCCCATAACCAAAATAAGCAGAATTCATTTTTTGAAGTTGTACTGGCATCTTTTAACATGGTAAGACTCATGAAGTAGGCATCAAATCTGATGCAGCAGAACCAGAACCTGAACCAGACAGATTGTCCTGCCACCTCTATTAACCAAAATCAGTCAAAAGCATCTTTCTTAACAAGCTCACAAGTTCCTTCTTTGGGTAAAGTAAAATAAGACACAGATAAAATGAAGCTAGGAGAACATGAAAACAACATATTGCAAAATCAACAGGCAAAGAAGAGCTGCACATCCACTGCAAATTCACCAAGCTGCTGCCTTAGCAGATTAATGAAGCCTTTTTATAAAAATCTCTTTTTAATGTAGTTCTTCCTTAGAACTGTAAACATACTTTGTTGTTTAAAATCAGTGGAGCTTCACTCTAATAATTTTCAAGCAACTTCACCCAGTGTTGCAGCAACAGTATAATCCTCTAATCTCCATTCGCTCTCCATGTCTCCCCATCCTCCCTCCTCCTATCTCTGCCCTCATAGTTTAGAGACAGCCAAATCCACGGCCCAGGCAGCCACCATGGCAGCTCCGGTCGACCTCAACATGGCCTTCACCCAGCCAGCCTCCCCAGCTGCCTCCCCTGCACCCACCCTGGCCGCCGTGGGCGCACTGACCCCAGCTCATATGCTGGGCACCCCTTACGGAGCCATGCCCCTATCCGGCCTGCTGGGGGTGAAGTCCGTCCCCTTTCTGACTCTGTCCAGCCCCGCCCCTGCTGTGGCCGTCACTGCAGCGCCCTCCCACACCACCCTGGCCGCCTACACCGCCAAAATCTCCTCAGCCAACTGCATCAAAAAGCCAGAGAGACAGAAGTTTGCTCCTTACTGACGTATCCTCCAAGCTCAGTGTCTGGAGAGCCAGATGAAGGACCGCTCCAGTGCATCCTTCAACAAACGCCCGATGTAGCCATATCCGCTGGCAGAGATGCTCTTGACTTTTATTCTACGATGCACCAACAGAGAAGAGACCAATGGAGATGTGGACAAAGCTATTAAAAGTTATTTACGGTTATAGATAATTTGTGAGTTTCCCATGAATTGATTCATGATTCATGAGTTCATCATCGTCACCTCATCACTGTTATTGATCACAAAAAAAGGGCTGGAACCTCACCTGAGAGACAAATGTTTAAACAGCCGTTTTCACAAGTGTATCTCAGGTTAGAGATCCGCCCTAAGTATTTATCCTTCAATAAATTTGTAAATTATACTCAGATGACAAATGCTCTACTGTATGATGCTTTTATACAATGTCTATGTTTGCCTCTTGAAGTTTTTAAGAAAATTTGTAAATGTCAGGGTGGGGGGGGGTGTTTTTTTTTTAATAATCTGTGCTATGGTACTGTACTTTACTGTTCAGTGTTATGTTCGTTTTGTTGGATTTTATTTTGAATGTGCAACTCGTTTAATCTTTATTTATTAGAACTGTTTCATTTATTAAAACTCTGTTTCCTGATGACTCCTAGTTTTTTATCTTTTTTCCTCGTGCCTTTAATACCATCAGTCTGTTCATTTACTTCAGTCAGGAGTCACAGAATTTAAACCCATCAGTGTCGAATTAATATATTATTATTATAGCAAGGGGGAAACAGTGTACACAAAGAGATGCACTGCAGATCCAGGTTATTTTTGTTTTCCTCCAAACACGCAGCAGCTTGTCATTCCTGTTGCCAGAATTTATGAGAGATGCTTTTCACATCATTGTGCGCTTGTGCCCCAAACAATAACAGCAGAATGAGACAGAGCAAAAACCCCAGAAGAGGTAAAAAGAGGCTCCTGCCTGCATGTCAAGCAATGCACTGACATGCATGCAAGTGTGCACAAACAAAAAAAAAAAACAGAATCACAGACACAGAATCACATTCTGCTCTATGTAGAAAACCCATTATTATACTCGATTCACTCACTGTAAGTCCCTTAAGACAAAATACAGACCTTAACACAGAGGAGTTTGTGAGGGAGAAAGAAAAAGACAACACAAAGACAAAGAAAGAGAGAACAAACTGGGAAAATGAGAGGAGCCACAGTGATGCTGTAAAAATGAAATTCAGTATCTGCATCAGCATGCACCACGGCATCATCATCCTCTGGAGAGGCAGCTAGGATCCTTTCATCCTAACTCTTCTCTTTTTTTTTTTCTGTGACTGCATCACGGATATGCTCAGACACGAAAGTGCACAGCCCTCATTGTTACCAAAGACAGTCGCTTTCAGAGGCAAACACACACACACCTACAACTTCAGCGTTATACAGCTGAGGTCCAATGGGCGACAAGGCTAAAATATGACACAGAGGAGCCTTGAGACTCTTGATTTTCTTGTATGATCTTTAGAGATGAAAATCTATCTATCTATCTATCTATCTATCTATCTATCATAATGATTACTATCTATTAATTATTCGCAAAAAGACACCAAACAGACCAGCTGTCACACTACTGAATAAGCTAAAATACAGTTCTTTGCTATTATGGGGGTATAGACTATAGTAAGTGCTTTGATGATGATTTTAATGTGTGTTATATATCTGCATTTTCAAACAGATGATTATTTCTAACTCTCCTACAGGAAGTCTTAATGGGTCACTTATGCCACCTGTAGGCCACGCATCAGTACGCATTACTGAGATGGTGTAAAACTGACTTTGGAGCAGTTTCACATATGTGTATGTGTACTTTTGTGAAGCAGAAAGCACACATACACACAAAAAACTTAACTCAAACTCCAGCTGCATTACCATTTATAAAACAAAAAGAGATGCTGCATTTGAATATCAAAGAATGGTAATAGTGACAGTGCGAAGCTGGAGCTGGTGAGAACTGGGACCTCAAACTGTCACTGCTACTGAAGAGTTTGTCGTTTTTATTCTTTTTTTTTCTTCTTTAGTGGACCCAGGGGTTGTGTGACAGGATGCTAACACAAACACACAAACACGTACACATACACACACTGCAACTACACCAGTGGTGATATGTGACTACTAAAATATAGCACTTTAATACATGTACTTCACATGATGTTAAGTACAAGTGCCTTTTTATTTTAAACTACTTTACATTGCTAATACATTCAGAGGGGTATTGAACTTTTAATTCTACTATTAATCAATTAATTAATTACTAATTCTGCTATTCTACTATTTAAGTTTCTTTTCAAATATTAGGTTGTTAAAATGGTCTCCATCTTGACTACATTAAAATGCTACTTATATGTTCATGCATCACTACTAACATTCAAGTTATTACTGATGTAAAGCATGCACACATCTAATGGCTTGATACGGTTGAGTACTGTGTAGCAGAACAATAGTTAATAGTTAATTTCCTTTTTCTCAGAGTCAAGCAACAACACAGGACACGCCACATTTCTTCTGAAATTTCCGTAAAGAAACAATCAGCGCCACTTTTGAAATAAGAGTGAATAAGAAGCTTGTTCCATGACGATTTAAAGTGAACGCATTATAATTTCACATGGAGTAATAACACAGTTTGAGTATTGCTTTGTGCACTGGATGGCGTCACATTGAGGAGAGAGTTTAAGAACACATTAGGACAAAAAGCATGAATTTAAAAAAAAAAATGAAAACATGAAAGCAGGAGATTGTAGCTGACATGACAGACAGACCTGAGCTGTGAAAGTGGTGCTTGTAGGATCCAGCCTAAACACTTAGTTACAGATCCAGCAGTAACAGAGCAACATTATCTTTGTTTGAAGTCTTGCTCCTGAATTTAAATACAACACTCAATCTCTTTTGGCCCTTTGTTGTCCTCTCTACCAACTCCTAAAGGAACATCTGTCTCTTTAGTTGCTAAATACTCCACTCCCCACCAGCTCATCTCTAATTGTGTCTGTCCGCTGTTTGGTGCTGAGCAGGTAGTATACAGTGGCGTTTTATAGTCTTTTCACTGAAAACAGCTGCAGCAGCTAAACAATTAACTTAAAAATAACCATGAAGCGTGAAGTGAAGTGTCGGAAGTTTCAACACATCCGGGAGCTTCTTCAGATTATCATTTGATTATTAGTTGATATTATATTTACCATGGCCACTTAGAGATTTCAATAACAGTTGCACCACTTAAACACACACATACACACACACACACAGATGATCTGCATTCTCACCACTTTGGTGTCTGACTCATGTAATTTCCTGACAAACAGTGCCCTCTACTGCCGACTCAACACACTCCTACACAAATCACAGCACAGGTAAGGACAGGAGGAGTTAGAGCTGATAAAAGATTGTCTTTAATGTTTGGCATCGTTAATGAATTCCATACCACAGCAGTTATGGGAGTAGGAAAACCACTTTTACAACCAAACACTGTTTGATCATGCTAACACCATATGTACAGGAAAGCACATTGAAAAGTGTATAAAGTATTTATATGAGAGGACTCAAAGTCAAGAACGGTGGAGACAGCCACAGTCTAATGGATTTGTCCTTTTTCAAACACTGATTATAGATATTTATCAATTACATTGATCTCTGGAGTACATGTATATACACAAAACAACGATAAACCTTTTTGGGGCGTCTGCAATAATTCTCAAAAATATTTCACAATACTGCTGTATGTACAATAACAGAATTTACATTGAAAAATTCTATTGTACCTATATTTTGAGTATCCCTTCAGTCACCAGTTATCCTCAATGCCATCAGTTTAATAAGAGATACTCACATACTGAATATATCTAACCTCAGGTTCATCTCCATACAAAGTACAGCAGCTTATGCAGCACCTGGGCCTTCTGTCTCAGTACAGCTTCTGTAATATGTTCACACGACTGATGATCTCACATACAAAAATAGATGTTGTCTAGTCAGCTGACAACTTGATGTACAGTAACACAACGCATCCACCTGCAAAAAAACAACCAGGAAAACAAGTAATTGTTAAAATATTAGCTATATCCTTCCAACCCACTGCATCAGCAATAAACAGCGCTGTTCTTCTGCTCCACAAGAAGTGAATCTCCCTCTCAGTCCGGCCTTCAGCGTTCGTCTGAAACACATCATTAGATTTCACACAACAGAAGGTGATCGAGAAAGAGCCGCAGGCAGGATAAGAAATATTAGCGCTACAAACCAAACAACAATCTGAAACCAAAGCGGGACGAAACCATACAAAAACATCACTAGGTAGATATCTTTTTTGTTGTTTTTTTCCTTCAGGGAGCGTATAGTGAACAGAATGAAAAGGAGAGCGGCTGTCGCAAAATGAGCTTCTTGCAGTCCGGATGAGAGGTCAAACTGCATTTGAGTGCACTTAAGGCAGGTAGGCGATTCCAACGCTGTCTGAGTGGGCTCCTCGACTTGCCACTCAGCCGGCGGGGGTCTAGACAGTGTCATCAGATGCAACGCAATGCCACTGCAGCTGTCCAGGGTTCAGCCCTCACTGCTTAATATGGCCTGACAACCATACAGAGAAGGAAAAGATGGAGGGAGAAAGAGAGAGGGAATGGCGTTGGTTTTCAATGTCCAGCAGGTGGTTGAGATGTGGCAAGTTCTCGTTCCATCCCTTCTTCATTCATCGTGATCATGAAACCTGGCGGGTGTGGGACCTGTCTGTCATTGTCCTCAGTGTCCTCTCAGTCTTCCTCTTAAGATATCTTTGTCACACAAGAGAGACAAATAGAGACTTCCTCAACATAGACTGAACTTAAAGCACTTAATCAAATCAAACAAAAAAAACAGCATTGCAGCTTGTGCAATACAAACAGAACATCTCGTCTGAATACATTCACGTAGGTTTCCATACTCATGGTACGGACGGGGAATCGTCAGTGACTGCAGTTCATGTCCCTTGAGATGCCGGTCTGAGAGGAGAGCTGTAAGTCCAACCTTAGAGACCTGCAGTTTGTGACAGCCCGGCAGCAACACAGATAAGAGTGCGCCATTTGATATGATTCACTATTAAGGAGCACTTAACAGTGTTTTGTAAAACATAATGGACATAAGCCTTTGAAAACACTATAATGTATTTTGTATTATGTATTTATTTATCAAAATAAGAATATATATGAAGCATTTAAAGCAGAGAAGTCACTTTACTGTGAATAACAACCGCCGATCGTTGCCTCGTGTTGTGAAAATGACATGAAAAGCAAAACATAGGGAGTTCTGAGCTTAAACTGCACCTGGGATCACGTTGGTTATGATCACGGTCGTCATGTTCACAAAACTGTCGTATTATTCTCAAATGAAAAACATGCTCACAGACGAGTTGTACAAGTGTGTACAATCAATATCAATTTCTGGAGAAAGTTGATCTGTCTTTGTTCAACAGATCATTTTCTTTTAATTATATCTAAGAGGCCACGTGGAGCAGTGACGGCAGTTGTGCCTGTAGTTTCTGTCAAAAGGTTCACTCCTTCTTTTCTGTCCTTCATGTGCACTGAAATTGGATCAATGAGCGAGAAGGGTCAACTGAACACGCCTCACATAAGACTTTTTCCATTAGTGCTCCTTTAACTCAATGCAAATGAAGGAAAGAAGACAAGGAGAAGAGAGATTAGCTGAAATCTAGCTGGAGCCTCCTCATCACTGTGCCTCCTCGTGCTCCTCGCTGATGCACTGCTCCCAGGCGTGTTTCCCCTGGTCCTCCCTGTGCCCATGAGGGGAGTGGAAGATCCTGCGGGGCAGCGGGATGGGCTGAGGCGGCAGCTCCTCCTCAGGGATGCAGCCCTCTCTCAGGTAGGGTTTGGGTGGCACAGCTGGAGGCTGTGGCCTGCGGTATGGGATATGGTGGGGCCCATGAGTGGGACCATGGTGGTGAGGCGGCGGCCCATGGGAGTGGCTGTCCAGCCCAGGGTGGGCATGAGCGTGGGGATGTGGGTGGGTGTGTGGGTGGGAGGCAGGGCTGCGGTAGTGGAAGGGGCGGACCTGGTCCACGGAGTCGATCTCCGGTCCGCCATAGTGAATGTGCAGGTAAGGAGAGGCCAGGTACTCATCAGGGGGTGACCACAGGTGACTGGGAAGAGGCTCCAAGGCGTCGTTCCTGATGGGGCCAGGGTCTGGATACTGGCCTCCAAAGTTACTCTCACTCAGAGACGAAACGCCGCTGCTGGCACTGCCTGACAAAGTGGAGTTACTGCCACCCAGAGCTGACTGAGGACTGGTGGGTGAGCCCGGGATTGGGTGGAGAGGAGACTGTCACAGAGAGAGAGTCACAGAGACAGTGGGTGTCATGGGAGTACTTCCCTTGAACTACAGTAAAGGACTGAGTGTCCTGTGATATTACAGCAACCTCAATTTCATGCTGCCTTCACATGCTGTCAGATATATTGGAAAGACAAGTTACAAATGAGAGCAGATGAAGAGTCAACAACTACTTCATCATACTGACATTGTCTATATTTCAAACACTGAGGCACTGATGGCTTCATAATTAATACTTGACGACTGAAGTGAGAAACATACACTCAGTCACCAGGCGTTGTAATATTAATAAATCCGATTAAAATGACTCTAAGTGAAGACAATGTGTGGGGCCTTCTATGAAGGCTGGGTTACATGACAAAGAATGGAAATTTCACTTTGAAAATTCAAATAGTGTTTTTTAAAGCTGCAATTACAATTTCAGCATCATATCTACATTTAAATAGAGGAACGAGGAGAAGAGAAGAATGAAATGGAAAAAGCAGAAAGATGAAGATAGGCTTCCAACTAGGTACTGCAGCAGTGGAATCAATCAACTGAGATTTTAAGGTACTTGTACTTTACTTGAGTATTTCCATTTTCTGCCATTTTATACTTCTACTGCACCATATTTTAGAGAAATAGCGAACTGTCTAGTTGGAATCGCTTGTCACATTTCTACAATTCTACAATGTCATTTGGCAGACGCTTTCATCTGAGGCTATGCACGTATGGAATAGGTGCAACTCATAGACATTTCAGATGTAGACATTTCAGATGTCTATGAGCTGTTTTCAGTTTTCCTCTGAGCTTCTCAGATTGTTTCATTCCAATAAAAAGGCCAAAAGAGGTAATTTACAAAAACTACCAACTGTATGTAGAGCGTTTAAAACAGGCTCCACCTTCACCAAGAGTAAAATGCTGATAACATTAACCTCTTAATGTTATAGATTGTTGAATTACTACATAAGGAGATGAGATCTGCCACAACTGCACAGTAAAACAATAAACCAAAACCACTTGCAGGTAACTTTTCCCAATCCAAAAGCTGTTGCCAATACATCTTCTAGGAATTAAAGCTGTGACTACTTTTTACACAAAACTGACTAAGCAACAAACATGCTAAAGATATTAAAATCAAAGCTGTTTTTCTGATATTTTATCTGTCATGACGTCCCAAATTCTGTTGTCATAACTATATATATATGAAATACTTCCCAGTTGGCTAGTTACCTTTCTAAGTGATCGGACGGGCAGGGCTGGGGGAGGGTCGCTGTTCTGGTGGTGAAATGCATCACAGTGCATGAGGAAGTGTCCTGCAGAGAGAAATTCATATGAGGAGATGAGCTCCTAAATGTTCTCAACACCATATAAAACACAAGTGAAAGGACAAAGTACCTGGTGGAAAGGACCTAGGTGGGACAGGGGGCATGATTACCCCTCCAGTAGAAGCTGGCATGTAGGACACCTGCTCCCTGTTCTCTCCATCCAGACTCCAGCTGCTGGGAGCGTTAGGAAACACTAGATGGGGAAGAAGTGAACAGGTCAACTAACACTCTGATACGCCTCATGTACGTTATACTGTGCATTTCAACATGTTTGTTTGGTACCTTTCTCTGGTAGATTCATGTGAGGATCAGCACACGGCTTACAGGGGCTAACTTGCTGGAGTAAGGCACGCTGCATGTGGTTGTTCTGTGCAAAACAACAGAGAATGTAATTATAAGTGAGCAAACACGAGGGTGATAAAACACAGATCAGATCAGATGAACATTTCTAATGATGGTGCACGCTGACGGAGCCTCATGGTGCTGTACATCTGCGATACCTGTCCATTCTCTGCCATGTTGTAGTACATAGAGTTGTTGGCCCTTTCACGATGAGACGGCAACAGTATCATCACTTCCCGGTTGTGTTTGGCCTTATCAGGCAAGGACGGAGAGCCTAGATGGACAAAAGACATAGAAATGTGTACTATTTCCAGCACCTCATTATTTGCAAAACAGATATATAGTCGTCCAAAGAATGCAGGAAATTTATATCTTACTACATTCTACTTATAATTTATGAGATATCTGTGAAGGATATTTTCTAATTCTCAAGTGTCTGTGATTGATGAAACCTCCATAAAAAACATATAATTTCTGCAGCTGTGTTACTTACCTCTGGCACTCGAAGGAGCAGAGTTAATAATCTGGGAAGAGTTGGAGCGGATAGAGCTCAGGCTGGAGGAGGATGGGCTCGGCTGCAAAACAAAATATATTCTAGATATAACAAAAACCTGTTTAAAAACTATGTTCTACAAAAGAAAACATCTTTCTTCTATATTTTGTCCAACGGAGAGGAAACCAAGGTAGTGTACGTGTAGACAGTTATATTAAATGAAGTTTCAGCTACAATATCAATGAATTATACAAGCCCTTTTAAATGTTTTACAACATTTGACCAACACTGTCATTTATAATGTACAATAAAATCCATAATATTTCCACTAAATTAATATTTTTATGTCACTTCTTACAGTACCTGCATGTGTAATGCCTCCTCAGGGTGCTCCCCCATCAGGCCATCGGTCATTATGACAAGGTTTCCGGCCTCACTTGACGTGTGAGAGGACAGGGAGGAGGACGAGTGACGGATCGAACCCTGTAGGTTCAGAGGGCTGTGGGAAAGAGATAATGTTGGATGTTTAACTGTAACACCTATGCATAACATACATATAATGGTGTTGTTATAGTGGTTACACTAGTGTTTAAATAGTTTAATTCATACTGTATTTTGGATTCAAACACTAAGTTAACAGAGCTTTAGATTCTACTATCACCCACTATAAATGCAGTACAAAACTGGGTGGTCTGTGTGTGTGTGTGTGAGAGAGAGAGAGACTGACCTGTGCCTGTGTATGAGGCGCGCACTCTCAGGGCTCATGTGGCTGTGAGAGGAGAGGATGCCTCTGGGAGAGTTGACCCCTTGGCAGCCAGCAGGGCCGAATCGATCCACACCGGGCACACCCTGCTGGGACCCAACCATATACTGCTCTGAATATTTACACTGTGCACACACACTTTAAAAGACTTGCATATAAACACAAACAGAAGTAGACTCAGCAGAAACACAAAATGGACACGGGACAAACAGAAACATTAAAAACTGAGCCACAAGTGAGACAACTCACATGATGTAAACCTGTCCTCATCATGTGGAACTGGTCTACGAGCTTTTTATGCAGGGGACGCATCTCTGGGTGCACCAGTTTCTCGTGGACAGCCAGTCCCACCCCAAGAATGTGCACCTGTTACGGGATACCAGAGTAAAAAGCATTATTGTCATGTGATATCTGTTTAACCAGCAGCTCTGCATATGACAGAGAGATTCAAAGCCGAGTCTGACCTGTTCCTGCATCAAGTCCTTCAGGTGTGTGATCCTCTCTGTATCCTCTGGGTGACTGCTCATGTAGTCCTTATCAAAGAAGGCCTGTGGTACGAGAATCACAAGATGATGATCTCGCACAGCAACAAATGTGATAAATCCAAACATTAATTTCTTCCTTTCTACCTCCTGATATCTGGCGATGCCTCCATTCACAGCAGCATCTATGACGCCATTTAGGCACATGCTGAGTGGGTTGATGTTGCCATGATGCTGTCTGTGTTGGTACTGGCTGATCAGGGTCCGCAGTTCCTGGGTTTTGTTCTCCACCACATATATGGCGTTTTCCAAGGGGCTCACTTCCACCTGGAATCAAACATACGCATTTACCCTGGTAAAAGGATAAAAGCAGGGCAAGTATGTGTATTTAAACACATTTCATACTCCTTCAGCTAAACATACTCCCATGTCTACCAGGGTGAGCTTTGAAAACAGTCTAGCATCCCTCAGGAAGAGGAGTGTGTGAAGTGCAGTGAATGAATGTTTGAGTGCCTCACCACTTCTCTCCTTTCCACCTCCGCCCAGCGGGAGATCCCAGGGAGAGGACGGGAGAGGATCAGGGTCGTTCTCTCAATCCACAGACTCTGTTAAACAGAAGAACAAGAGGTTATGCAATCTGCTATCAGCCACATCTGGTAATATCATGGTGGCCTGTTGGAGGACTGAGTGTGTGTAGCAGAAAATTAACCAGGCTGGGAAATGTGAAATCTCAAAACAGTGTTTCAGTGTAGCATGTAGGTCAGTTCACTAAAGAGGAAAAGAGAAAAGTCCTGCTGTGGTTTGACTGCAAATGTGGGTTACCATGTCAGAGGAAACTCCAGTACAGTATCGTGTCTGGTCCAAGTCTCTAAAGCCCTGCAGCTTTTTATCACTGTTGGCTGTACTTGCAATAAATACAAGTAGGTGAATAAAGTGATAACAACTTGCAATGCAGATAGGGATAACATTTTTGACTGATTATAACATAATCTATTCATCCGATCGCTTGCTGCTTAAAAGATGTGCTGCTTTTCTGTTTATATCATAGTAGCATTTGGTAGCATTTTCAGACTGCTGGATTGACAGGGACAAGTATAATTCATTATTTTCTAAAAAAAAAAAAAAAATCATCAACAGATTTATGAAGACTGAGAGTAATTGTATGATGATAGAAAGAAACTTGAAATATTCTGCTATAAATGAAGTTTATGAGACATTTATTCAATTTGACATCATCCCCTTTGTGATAATGCAGTTTTCTGGCTCATGTCGTCATGATTTTGGAAGCTTTTCCCTTTTCAACATTACATCATTTTTTGCTGCAGTGTTTATGACTAATGCACCTGCAGTTCAGGCAGAGACTTCTGTCAGTCACAGATATAAAGGCTGCTACACATGAAGGTCAGAGTAGGAAAATGGGACAATATATAATGTAATATCACAATCAGAAATTTGAGATAACAAAACAACAAAGTCAGCAGAGGATCTGGTCTGCCGAGGAGAACAGTCATTGCACGTTATTATATTAGCGTTTGGTCTTATCCTCTTTTGATCAGCACATTAAAGAAATCATCTCTTTACCTGTTCAACATGGCTAACATATTCTGTCCAAAGCTGACCAGTAAATCCTGTTTACTGCCTTTATTTCATCCAGATTTGATAACTGTAACGTTTTGTTGTCTTTACAGTCTTCACAATGCTGCACCAACTCCAGCTTCTGTTCACTGGCTCCCATGTCAGATTAAACTGTATCTCGAAAAACTCACTGCTTCAGACTAACTACAGTTTCCATAGAGTTTTATCCATGATCCATGATTTTTAAGTAGTGTTACATGTGAATTTGGTATTTCTTTGGTGTAAAAACCATGAACTGTGAAGCAGAAACGGACTGAAAGGGACACTGCTGTCTCACCGTACCCTGAACTCATTCTCGCGGTCCTTGGGCCCCTTGTGGAAAGGCCTGTCATAGTGGAAGCGGCTGACATTGTTTATGCGGTAGAAGCTCTTGATCCTCTCAGGCACACGCTCCAGCTGAGGCACATCAGAGATGTCTGACACTGGAGTCACAGCATAGATCTGCAAGTCTAGAAGCCAAATGTCAAGGAAGTGACAGACAAACAGACAGACAGACAGACATGCATATTCACAGAGGAGGAAGAGCAGCAGGGATATTCAAAGAAAATGCTTACAAAGAGTGTTTGCTCTCACTGTGTAACTCTGGAAATCAACCTACATACTGTTTCTATCTTATCTGTAAAAATCTCAAACTTATAATATACATAAGCAACACATGACATAGCTGTGATGCTGAAACAATTAGCTGGATAATTGTGACAACAATTATTTTTACAATTTTAATGATGAATTAATCCTTTGTCCATTTATCAAGCAAAAATGCCATATATTCATTCGCTTAATGGAAGCTAATATTTAAAATAACTGTTAGTTTGAACTCCATAAACTGAACAGGATACACTGAGCGTCACTCTGCAGGATGGTGTCATCAGGTTGGTTAGGATGCTGCATGGCAATGGCTTGAGGAAATTCCCCCAGCATCCTCTGCTGGAAGTCCTCCAGCCGTTCATAGTCATAACCACGACAGACAAACTCCTTGTTCTGTGGAAAGGGACAGCAGGATTTATTAAAGACACATAGTGACATGCTAATTTGAAACTGATGCACTCTGTGGCCTCCAATGAACCAGAAACTAACAAGTGCAGTGTTATTCTGGATTAATATTTTTATTAAAACAATAAAATTATTATTTTTTATTATTATTACAATGCTTTAGCTGTGTGAATAAAACAGCAAAAAGGCTGATTCCAACTCTTTTTTTGCACTGTTTTTGGTCTCCACCAACTCCTGAATGAAATCAGCTGTTACATGCTCTACTATGTTCAACAGCTAGTTGCCAGTTGTGTCCTCCTGCCATCTGGTGATGGGTAGGTTGTTTTGTTTTTAGCTTTTTGCTTCAGCTTATTTCTGTCCTGGATAATAAACAATGCTATGAGAGCAGTAAGAGTGAACCAGAACATAAAACTTGTACCAAAACTCATAGTAAAGCTCTGTAAAGCCAAGAGAAACTGTATATTTCACGGGATAATTATCTGTAGGGTTCATCTCTGTGAGCGACCCCTCACACATTGTATTTACATTGTCATTATACACCATAGCCAATTTAATGAAAAGTTTATTAAGCACAATCAATGACATATTCCACATGTAGGCTAGTTCTTTTTCTGCATTTGAAAACTGGAATCAGTTAAATAAGGCACTAAATGAAGGCGATTGAGACTGATGAGATTCATGACATCAGTAGCCAAGATGGTTGTGAGAGGAGAAACCCGCACAGCTTTACATTTTTAATTGGGACCCTCAATTTTTAGTCATGTCATTGAAGTTTGTCCTGCTGCTATTTCTGTCAGCACATACAATACACTACGTACACAGCAGAGGCTAGTTCAGCACCGCACCGGGCTGCAACGATGCATTCAGCATCACATCCTCACAAGATTGTTTAATTTTAAATGTCAACTTCCCATTCTGGCTTTCAGTCTCATACAAACTACAACAGCTGAAGCATGAAGGCACAGTGTAGTCATCCGCATCAGCAGAATCATAACTGTGTCAGGACAGACAAGATGAGACGAGACTTAGTAAGTCTTACCCTGAGGAAGAAAGGAAACTTCCTGCCATAGAAGCCCATTCGGAAGAACTCCGGTTCAATCCTCTGCTGTTCAATGATGTTGTCATAATACGCTGCCTCCATTTTCTGTCACAATGTGATAAATATGCAAAAGAGTCATGATGAATAATGATTTAATCACAGACACACTCACACACACATTAACTGAATCCTCTGCTTTTCCTGATGAGTGTGGGTGTGCACAGGTAATTAGGACATTGTGTTTGACGCCATACGCACTTTACACTGCAAAAGAAGACGACAGTGACAGAGGGAGATGAAAATCACCAACCAGCATCACAGAGGATGCTGGTTTGATCATAACAGCAGAAACAGGAAGTCTGCAAGAGTTTACTCACCCGTATCCAGCTGAGGCTCTGATAATCATATAAAGTCTCGTACTGGAAAGCCAGCTCCCGGCAGAGAGAGATGCCATATTCCCAGCACTGCAAAATCATATGAGATACAGAGTAAATAAAAACAAAACACTGAAGCTTAAATTATCCTTTGTAATAAAAAATAAATCATTATTATTAAAATAAACATATTAAAAAGTAGTTACACAAATTCACTACAGAAGGAGACAGATTCATACAGTGACATCATGACCATGAGACCAAAGAGGTGTCATTATTTGTATGTAGGGAAAAAAAGTTCAAAAGAATATATGAGTCTCACTTACTTACAGAGCTATATTTATCCATACAAAGGTCAGAGCTAAAAGCAGGAACATCTTATTTGAAATTCAACATAGCTTCAAAATGTGTGTGATCACTGCAAAGAGGACATTGTGATGTCTGATGTTTCTTTTGTTCCAGGATGTTCTGCGTACATATATACATGTATATATGTTTACCTTAAAATCTACAGGCCAATCAAGCTTCTACCAGTAAAATTTCAACTTCATGTTTGATTTCATGTATAACATGACATGTAGGCAGAAATTAATGCGTGCTTAGGCATAGGGATCCATATATTATAAACAGCAGTTACAATGTGATGAAATGAAATGTCACACACTGCATAAGGCAAAAGTTCAAAACACAACGTGAATATATAAATAGAGGAAGAAAATTGAGATATGCATAAGAATTGAATAGGTGCTATTAATTATAAAGTTTAAAGACTTAATTGGTCCACAATCATCTTTTGTTGTTGTGCCGAAAAACTCATGTTTAAAGGAGGAGCAAGAGGGAGAAACTATCCAGAATAAAACTGACAACGTGAGAATTTCTTGCACATTAAAAAGGGAAATGACACATGTTGTGATATAAAAGCCGTGAGGGTGAAGGTTCAGTCTCAATAGTGGTTGGGACACAACAATATATACACCCAGATAAAACATCAGTAGGGACGTGTCTCTACTGTCCATGCAAACCTATTGCCTGGATCTGCTAAATGTGCAGCTACTATTTACTTTTTAAGCCCACTTTCTGCATTATTTTCAGACCATTAATTCACTGTGGTCACTAAACTGCAAGCTGCTCTTTAGGCACATAAAATAAATCTGTCCAGGATGAATTTTAACATTTGTAACAGCCAGTGATTCCATAGTTACAGAACGGTTACACATTTTGTTTTGTCAAGAGCAGCAATAAAAACTGCAGATGACACAGAGTTAATGAAGGAGGCCACTTTTATTTCCTTCTCAGCTGCTCCCACAGTCCAGAGGGCATTGTCCTCTCCAAAGCGCAGAGACCAGTCAGCTAATTTAATTTTGTGGATGAAAACCAGCCAGGGAGGAGTGATTCTGGAAAGCAAATCACATTTGAGTGGACATCTGACCCTTCCTGAGTAGTATTATGATGTAGGCAAAGGCTACATGTCTGCATTTGGATTATGTGATATTCAGTGTTTGCTTTAGTAGAGAAAACTCTGTAACAATCCAGGATATATATACCAAAGCAGCTTAAAATTATATAAGTTTGTTTTAATAATGAACAGCTCTACAGGAGAGGATGTTGGTTCAGCTGTTAAATGTGGTAGAAAAACAACCTTTCTTCCCCTGATGCTCCTGAGTCGTATTTCCATGAGCTTAATTTAGTAACAACCAACAACGACACACTGCATTAGAGCAACACCACTTTGGTAATAGGAAAGAAGAAAGAAACACGTGCACTTGCATGCAAGGAGTAGAGTAAAATTGTCATAATTGTATATAGAGCAATAACTTAAACTAAAACTAGTCTATTGACAGTTTAAAATTTTGAATTTTTAAAAAATGTTTCCACAAGGGTGTTTTTACACCGAATGGTACGACTAGTATTGCTTCTTAAGTAAATGATCTTAGCATTTCTCCAATACTATATAAATCCAGTTCAAATGTTATGACTGAGAGTGATTACTTTTCACTAAATGACTTTTATATTTAGAATAAAAAAGAATAATGTCATAACATAGACATAAAAAAGCTGGCAAAATGTATGATGTAAAAAGTGATAAAAATGCTTTGAATGATTACAAGAAAGACAACAAGATTGTAATGAGGGTTAATGAGGGCAAAATTTAATTATGTTTGGGAACAGCTGCACTGCGGATGACTACAAACAGGCACTTGAACACTGTGAAAAAAACTTTTAAAAAAAGATATAAAACTTAATGTGACTATAATGTATCTAAGCTGATTTAGTTTCTGATGTGACTCGTCCAGTAAAAACCCACTGATACTGTTTCATCGCTATAAAGTTAAGTTGGCCTCCGTTTTTACTGTGAGAGCTCAGCCAAAGTCCGGTGTGGGTCACAGATGATTTAAACTGGCTTGATGTCAGTCAAAACAGGAGTAGGAGATAAAATCATAAAAATTCACTTGCCTTGCCCTTGTTGAAGTAGTGGAGGATTTTACGGCTCAGGTTCTCCTTGCGTTGCCACTCGCTCTGACAGGGGTAGTGAAGGAAATCCCTCAGGGGCCGGTCCTCCCACTGCAGCAGCTCCCAGTACAACAGCAGGGTGAACGCTGCCTCTGTTGTTGTCAATGGGATACAAGGGTCAAAGGTCACCACAATAAAAGTGTATGGTTACCATGATCTGCTATTTAGCACAGCTACAGATGCTGACGTCCGGCCACAGCGATGACCCGATAGCTTCCAGACATTTCAGGTCCAGCTTTTGTGAACAGATGGCGTATGACACAAAGCGCAGTCAGTGGCACAGAGCACAAGTTGCCCAGAGCATGGCGAGCATGTTTTGGTATATTAGTGGCCAGAGGTACAAAGTGAAATATATCATAAATGAAATCATATCAAGCTGCTCAGTTCTCAGTTGCTATTAGTTATTCTCAGTTGCTTTGGAACAATCCTCACATGAAAAATCATGATTCTGAAAATCCACAGTTCATTATTTTACATCTTTAAACGGTTTCTAATCTACATTTGTTACTTTGTGACATTTGTTTTTAATGTAGATCATTTCTTGTTTTTGCTGTTTTAAATTAATGTAACATATAAAGAACTCACTGTGCATATGGAGCACACAAAAGATGTGAAAAATAAATCAACAAATAGACTAAATAGACTGAGTTTTTTCTGCTGTAGAGCACATCTGATTTTACTGTTTGTGACTATAAGTAAGTCTCTGTGTTAAACTTGTGAAATCTGTGAAATGTGATTTTGTTGAGGTTTTTATTTTAAACCTGAATCGAAACTAAAAATTGATTAGTTGACAAAAAAAGCTTCTTGGTTGGCTTATTAGGTAATTAAGTATTTTGTGGTATTTGGGTAATACTCTGAAAAAATGCATAGATAATACATGTAATCAAACAGTTGAAGCCCTAAAATAAACAGCACAACAACACAGCATAAACCCAAAGACATAGATAAGAAAGTGTTTTTAGGCAATGATTCAACAACACTATAAAAACATGTGTAATCACAGCCAACTCGGCAGAACACTAATATGTGTTTCAATTATCTTGCCAGCTGCCTGTTGTTTGTTTTACGTAAGTGATGAATAAGGTTGCATTTAATTAGTCATATTTGGCTACATTTACATGCACACAATAAAGCCTCCACTGCCAGTAATGTGAGTAAAGCAAGAACACTTAAGCCATTTACACGATTACATAAACTGACAACTTCCCCTGATTACCTGTTTACATGATTGAGAGTGGCATTACCAGAACCTGATTAAAATGTACTGCAAATTACTCATTCAGCTATTTTCTAATGCATAATGCACAAATATGATACAAATGCTGGAATCACATGAAACATGAAAAGGGCTGGTGCAGGCTGTCAGTTAATAGCCTGATGTTATCATGTTAAGCTGCCAGCATGTATTTATCTATGCCTATGACATTTTGTCGAGCCTGTCAAGTGTATTTACCGTGCAGGTCTTTGTTTTCATAATACTTTCTTATTAAAGATCTTATTATGATATTATCTATGGCTGAACAGGGAGTCTAGACTCCTGTGGTGGAGTTTCACCAGTTTTCATAAAACGATGCCCCCAGACCCTCTTTACTGCACTGTTCTTGTTTTTATTATCTACAGAGAACAATTTGCTCAGAACACAGGTATCCGTGCCTGAATCTATCACCTTTAAAGACCTTAAATATGTATTCCCGCTGATTAGATCTCTACTCAGAGCTTCATGTGATAATATGAATCAGAAAGACCGATGATAAATATTTGTGCTGCCATAACAAGAGGAACTAAATAAATTGGAGAGTGAAGATCAAGCAGTCTGTATACTCCAACACTATCCTGAAGGTGAAGTCAAACCTGATTTTACCAGGGGAAGTTTACCTGCAGCATCTCTCCATTTCTGTTGTTTGTATTGTTTTGCAGTGCGCTAAGAAAACAGGAATATAAATGATCAGTACTTCCTGAAAGAGAAGTCACTCTCATGCCGTCTCTCTAACTGGCTGGGAGTAGAGGAGCCTTATGATTTTGCATATCAATGTTCATTCAGAGAAAACACAGCCAGAAGTGAATAAGCATCTTCTTCTGATTTTTATAGAAATGAACAGGGAGTGAAACATGATCTGACCACAACCTGAGAACATGTCATACTAGTTAAAATAAGCAAAATTATTGGATAACTGTGAGTATGCAGGGCCTCTAACTAAAGGAGATCCAGCAATGGTTCTGTTCTACGTATCATGTTTTCCTGCAGCCATAATCCTTTCTCTGCTGCATCTATTCTGTTTCTTCTTCTCCAGGTGCCCCAATTCATGAAATCCAATAAAAAGAAGGGAGCGACACATGCGAGAAACAGGGCAAAGGTGAGGCAAAGACCTGTTACCTCTAAGTGTCAGCAGAAAATCGTGCTATAGTCTGCCTTTGCAAAGCCACGGAACCTACGCACACCAAATAAAAGTACCTCTTTATCCAGCTCCAAGCCTCGCTCATAAACAGCACACCATCACAAAAAAATGAGCCAGCATCGCTGTTACCTGTGAAGTCCTCTGCTTGGAGGTGCAGGTCACACAGCTTGTGGATGTAACGGATGTACATGTCCTCCTTGTTGACCTCTGATTTGTAGAAGTTCTGGGGTTGAATTGAAAAGAAAAACAGTCATTAATATCTCATCCCATGTGTGAAAATATTCATAATTGTGTATCTGAAAGCCAGACTAAAAACGCTGTCATGAGTGTCTCACCATCAGGTTGACAGAGCCACCAATTTTCTTGTTCTCCATCTCATCTCCTTTCATGCAGTCCCTAAACATGAAACAATGGCTTATTTTACCTCATTGCTCTGCAGTTTCATAACATAAACCATTAGTGCTATTATGTGCAGCTCAACCTCAGCGTACCTGTAATCCAGCAATCGCTCGACAAGTCTGGTGACTGATGTGACGAATGAGATCCCCGTCTCCCTCCAGGTCTCTTGCTCTATCTTTTCCAGCAGGCTGCACAGAAAATACAGAAAGATGTTCTTATTAAAGGTTGACAGAGAGCAGGAAGTAAATAGATATGAATCAAAATGTGTCTTAGTCGTAGCTGTGAAGCCATTTCACTTCACCTTGGATAAGGACCGAACAGCTGGGTCCTGGGGTGTGACAGCCAAACAACACAGAGAAGAGTGTTAGAAGGAAATAATATGAGAGCACCATTATTCTGAGTATCACTTCACAGGCTCACTAAACACAGGTTTGATGCTTACAGGAGGCTGAAGAGCTCTCTGTGATTATCATCGCCTTTTCCATCTGACACCATGCTGTCCAGTTTATCCATCAGCTCTGCCTCCACCTACACACATACACACACAGACACATTTAAGCAAATGATGCAGGTATGTGATGTGACTAAAAGCAGTCCATTTTTATCCATTGCACCACAAAACCTGATGTTCAAAGCATAATAATGTGCATAATGACCTGTTTGAAGTTGCCGTTTTTCCTCTGCTCCCAGTCCATCATGTCATGGAAAATCGGGATCATAATATTTCGAACTTCGGTCTGAGGCACCAGTGTGACGCCAAGGAAGGGACCCATCATTCCTGGGATGAAGTGGGGCTTGTTGTCACCTGGATTACACAGATTCACACAGATAAGGGCATATTGCTCTCATTAATTGCATAGATAATCAAAAAAATGCAGGTGCATCACTTTGATGCATGAATGTGTGTGTATGAGTAGGCTGTCAGACAGACCTAATTTTTGCCACATGCTGAAGAGTTCATAAGCCATCATCACTCTCATATCTCCATACCTATAAGGAAAAGAGTATTTAAAAAAAGTGCAGAAAGTTAAAAAAAAAAAAATAATTCATACTGGGAAAGAATGCACACAATTAAAATACGCTGGTCTCTTACTTGTCAAGGACTTTCTTCCTTTTAGCCGGGCCAAGTGCCTCCAGCTGCAGACTGGGCTGGTTGATGTACAGTACGGTGAGGCTAAAAAAGGAGTTCCACACCTAACGCACATAAAAAAGGTCAATAAATGCTACACTGAATCTTCAACTTCCAGAAACTGAACTATCAGAAGCATCAGATATTTTGTAGCTTTGTTGTGTGGTGGTGGGTTTCCTGAACCCTGCTGTTCAGACACACACCTTGAAATCAAAATCTGCCTCTGAGAAGTTCTTGTGCAGCGCTGGAGACAGGAACTGTGTTGTCACAACGATGATACTGCAGAAAGCAAACATTACACCGTCAGCTTACAAAACGAGCTAGCTGCCAAAAATAGATGAAGAAATTTGCAACACAAGCGTCACCTTCAGAGCAGGATTATCTGAAGAGAGTCTGATCTAATGGTTGGCTGTACTCCCTTACCATCTACGGGACAAAGACTGCATGACAGAAATGGAAAAGCAGACTCACTGACTAGTTAGAAGCCTCATGACACTCCAGTCTCGGGGGAAGATAGTCAGTTTCATCAGATTGCGGAACACGCAGAAGATCTTCAGCAGGAACTCCTGCCAAGGAATATATTAAGAAGTATATGCAGTCAAGGTATGTGGTAAGCAGGCTGCAGCACAATGCTGTAATCACGCTCAGCTCTGTGACTCAGAGTGTTTCTCACCTTCAGCTCCTCCTTGCTATGGAAGTTGTTTAATAAATGGTGAAAATGGATCTCTGTCATCTGTCGGAGGAGAGAGAGAAGACAAGAAACATACTCCCCCTGCAAGACAAAAAAGGACAGATGCACATATTTAGAAAGGTTAATCAACACAAAATATTAATTGCACCTGTTTGTACTGCACATCAAAGAGGAACATTGAGGAGAAGCTTACTGTTATTTCGGCAGTGCACTGGGGACAGCGTTGTCCTCTGGATGTCTCCACAGAGTGAGACTTGCTCATGATGGACAGCAGAGTCTGAAGCAGCACGTCCAGAAGGCTCTCCACCATCATCTCCACTTCCTCCTGAACAGAAGACTCCTGAGATAAAGAGAGCAAGAAGAGGAAAGCAGAGAAATGCTCAGTCAAAGACAGAGACATGGTGCTCAACAGGAATACCTTATTTGCGCTCACAAGCTACAGCTGCGGTAAAATAACAGAATATATGTATTTCAAAAGTGAATTTTATTTTTTATGCCCTCATTCAATTGAACTTTTTTGTTATTAAATGGTATTTTCAGGTAATATACTTTATGTTTTGCAAGCAAATGATACAAAGTATTGTACCATGGAGCTAGTTTTAATTATGGAAAAGATGCTGCTTAGGATCCCAGAACAGATGAGCAGCTCCCTCTGCTGGCGCAGATGCAGGTGAATGTGATGCAGAACCACCGGCAGCAGAATACTACGAGACTCTGAGGGAACAGAGAAAGAAGAAAGCAGTGAGAATGAAATTGAAAAGAACTGTATGCGCTCAAGGCTTACACATATGTTTGTTAAAGTAAATGAAACACTTTGCATGAAGCTTCACATTTGTCTCACCAGGGAAGAAGAAGAGGCGGCTCTCAACTGTACGAGCAATGGACTGCAGTTTGACTACATCCATAGACTGGCCAATGTCCACTGTGCTGGGCATGCTCCCCAGGGTGCCCCTGACATATTCGGCTACCTCCTGAACAGTGAACATCTGCAGCAGCTCATCAAAGATATCAGGGAAACTGTTCAACAGTGCTGCCTGTGGGGAGAAACAAAGAAAACAATAAGGAATTTGTAGTGCAGACATGGAATAAAGTGTTTCAAAGAGGCTACAATCAAATGCATGAAAACACCCAAAAATACCACTTATGACAAATTTTGCTATTTTCTGAGTGAGACTGATGCAAAACAGAATAGCTGGAATGAAACCTGCTATTTTTTATCTTTTAAAAGCAGCACCAACACTTTATCTCACCTCACCACAGATATAATACCTGTTTCTGCCTTTACAGTCTCACATAATGAGGACAATAACCACATGCATGTAAGTTAATTCCTCATCATCCTGTTTGAGCAAGCTGGTGGATGCACAGCTTTTGCTGCATCGTTGAACCAACACAGGGGGGCGCTGTGACTTACTGAGACGGACGAGAGCCCCAGAGAATGACCACAGAAAGGCATGCAGCTGATCACACCCCTAAACTGTCCAAGAGCAAGCCAAGGATGGGGCAACAGTGGGGGCGAAGCAATGAGGCATCAGTCAACAGAATGCACAAAATGAAAAAGCGAAATAAGCAACAGGAATGAAAGAGAAAAACAAGTTAACAAACACAAAAATAATCTGTGAGTCATGGAAGCAAACTAAGAGGATGAGTAAACGAGAAAATAAAAATATGATAAAGTAAGACATACTGAGCATCGCCAGACCAACAGACAGTGAAAGTGCTTCTTATAAGGTGTGAGCTATCTGACCTGCGTGAACACCAGGTTCTCTGAGCTGCGGCTGTCCAGACTCAGGACAAAGCGGATTGACTGGAAGAGCTCTTGGATGCTCGCTCTGAACTGCTCCTCCTCCATCCCACAGGTGGCTCTTGAGTACAGGATACGAGACTGGACGATGAACTTGAACAGGTACTCTAGAGCCTAAAGGAGAGTGTTGGCAGGATGCAGACAGAGACATACAGTCAGGTAAGACATCCACAATTTTGCAAATCATTGCCTGACAATGAATGAGCACTGAGCACTGACTGGGTTCTTGGTTAATCATTCAGGGAAAATCAATACATAAAAGAGATGTTACCAATAAACCAGTCTCACAACAGAGTATCTCTTCACATGATGACTGTGCAATCATCTGTAAGGTCAACTCTCTGCAGGTATTTTTGATAACTTCCTCCTTTAAGCAGGATACTCACTTACAGAGGTTCATACGGTGTCACATTACTCCTTATCAGCCTCTCCACTTCCCAAGTCTTACTAATTAATTCTAACTGAAGGAGACAAAAAGGACTCAAGAGGAAGTGCATGTGATACTTTACCCTCATGGCTTCCTGGATGTGGTCCTGTCGGACAACCTCAGCTGAGCGGTCCATGTACCACTTCAGACATCGAATCAGCTCTCTGCAGGTTTGACATTACAAGAATTAAAAAAAACATTGAGTGTAAATCCACATTTTGGGATTTTATTTGATCAGTGAAAGCAAATTAGAATTGAATGTTGTTGTACTTGTATGCCAAAGCTCCAGCAAAGTGGTTTTGGATGTAGGAATCCATGACAGGTCTAAAGTGGTAGAAACGGCTGTCCCTGAGCAGGTTAATGATGAACACCTAAACACATACACAGACACACACAAACACACACACATATAGATGTAGTGTTTATTTCCTCTGCTTGCTGTCAAAATAAGTCATTTAGTAGAAAAAAAAAAAGCTGTGCTCCCTCAAATTTCCTACCAGTGACTGGAAAACCAGCGGCCCATATTTATCAGTGTTGTCATCTAAAAGACAGAAGAGTGTATCCAGGACATCTCGCAAGAACTGTGAGGAGAAAAAGGAACAACACTCAGCACAACCATCACATTAAAGGCCTTTCTGCTAACTAAAATAGAAACAAAGGGTAGCCCCTTCATCCAAAACCTTTTTTTCTAACTCTGAAATGATAATGTGGCTTTTTTATACAGTAACTGATGTTAATAAATATTTAAACAGGATCAATCATTAAGATCGATTGTATCATATCACCTATAATCAATTAAGTAATAGTCAGACATTTTTTCTGAGACTGTCTTTTCACTCTCAGCCTAAACACTCTAAGACTGTACGAGAGGGAATTTCATTGCTGTTGATACTAAATATTTTATGCAGTGGGTAAAAAGGAAGCTCATGACAGAATACAGATACACAGAAGGTGAATGTTATTTATCACGAGCGTATGTGATGACAGTGACCTTGACAATTTCCTCTCCGCTTATTTGACGTAATCGACCAAGGATGTCCAAAACCCTGTCCGGATGTGCTTTCCAGTTCAAGAGAGCAAGAAGGTCAACTGAAACAGAATAAAATCAGATTGAATTGAATTGAATAGGAGGTTACAATATGTAACAATATGTACAATATCTCGTGTCCATGTTAGGCATTAGATTACCATTTTGTGTGAGTTTGGTGGAGCAGAGTATCGTGGAGACCCAGAAGGTTTCTTTGGGGCTTCTCTGAAAGGGCAGGTTGGCCGGCAGGTTGGGGCAGCTGTTGAAGTCCTCTTTACAGCAGGGCAGACTCAGGTACAGGCCCTGGTTACTGAAGGTGGCATTTTCATCACACTGGAGGATGAATACCAGAGGGGAAGAGATGATTTGGTAAGGTTGAGAAAGATTTGCTCTTCTATCTGCCAGTAAAGGGGCTTGTCAGTGACTATAACCACATGAATCAGATTACTTTTCAGGCTGCGTAGTAAACATTGTTTGCTAACACAACATTATTTGTGCAACCACATAAATATGTTAATCCAAGGGTGATATATTAGCATGCTAAAAACAACTTGCATTGGTCAGAAAATATAATGTCAGAATGCTAAAAATCAAAAATCAAACTCACAGGCCAGAATAGGGTGACAAACTAACAAACTAACGACGAACAACAGGCTATTCATGTTACTGTTCAGTCATTCAGGGTCATTCAGAGAGTAGCTACTGCACACATTTTGCAGAAGGTGACTAGACAAAATGCGTAGTGCATTTCACGACATGTTGTCAAAGTAGGAGGAGACCAGGGTCCACTGCTGAGAAACCGCAATAAAGACATACAGAGAGATGCCAGCAGCCAACTCCCAGTACAGGACGCCCCACTGACTCAGAAACATACACCACAGCTGAAGTTTAATTTAATCCACTCAACTTTTATATTGAAAGTTAAAGACACAAAGGTCAAAGTTAAAGAGAACTTCACTTCATTGGTGCTGCATTAGCATTGGTTTTTACTGATTGTTGCTAGGAAACCATATATCTAAAATGTGTTGAACCTGCACATACCTTGTACACATACAGCTCATGGCTTTCATCTGACAGTGTGGTCCCATCCTCTCTCATCAGAGGAGTGAAGGCAAAGCCAAACAGCTTTTTCTCCCCTTTGTCTTTAGCTGAAAGGATGCACATCATAATATCATGCATCATCATACAGCGACACGCCACAAACCACGCATTTATAACTCAGTGCATGATCCAATCTGTCCTAATAAACGAATGTGCTGAGGGATGATTGCTACTGTGTTGCATTACTGACTCACTGGAGCAGTGTCTGAACTCAAAGCGTAGGTGGGACCCCCTGAAACGATCTATGGGAATTGGCAGCTTGACCATCTCACTCCAGCGAGGGCTGTTGTTGTGGTACAGGACAAAAGAGCGATATTCACTAGTGTTGGGCTCCCCGCTGCCCAAACTGATGCAGTCCTGAGAAGAAATTATTTTTAGAGACATATACCATTGATGACATATCACATTACTGTGTGGATGTATGAAAGGAATGTTAAACTCAACATGAATCATTTATTAGTGATATGGTGCATAATAACTCATGTACATATGTGTCATACTTTGAGTGTGTCCCCGTCGGCGTAGAGTACATAGAGCGTGACTTCGATGTTCTTCTGGACGCTCTTGCCTCCCCTCTCAAACTCCCCCCGCTCCAGGGTCAGATACAGGTCATTACGTGTGTCACCTTGGATAATTTCACAAGATAAACTTGAATTAAATGGGAAATCCACAATTACATTAACAATAGAACAGGACACTGGGTTAAAAGATGCTGCCAAGTTGCTTGAACGAAAACTGATTAATGGCTAAAGATGCAGATAAGTTTCATGCCCCACTGCGGTCGAATGCCTACGTGTTGCCATGGAGTTTGCATTGGAATGACTTCACACACAAAAAATTGCTTTTGTAGGTTTGGGGTATGTTTTCTTATAAAACCTACAGGATCCTGTCAACCGTTTTGCAGATGTCAGCCATTTTGCAGATGTATTTTATAAAACTGATCAGTGTCGGAAATATTTTTTTGGCCACAGGTGATTTTTCCATCACAATTCAACACATGACCACTGGGACAGGTTGGCAGTAGCGAGTATGCCCTGTACCTTTCTGACATCTGTGGTGTGTTCATCTCTGCTTAAGACTTGTGACTTGCAGTTACAATAAAATCTCTGACAGTCCGCAGTAGGGTTGCATTGTGGATGATGAAAGTGGCAAGTGTCGACAAGGCAAAAGAAAGTGCAATAAATTAACATTCTGTCTGTTTACGCTGCATCAGTTTTGATTTTTTTTCTAGAATAAGGCAAATCTAGACTATCAGAGCACTCTTTAAAGCCTGCCACACTAATTACAATGACCTGAGTGAAATCATTGCCCCGCAGTACTGTCTCAGCCTGTCTTGCCTAAGGCCCTGTGTTACCCTCAACAACAGGACAAAGACATCTCAAAAATTCCCAGCCCGTGATAACAAACATGTCTCTTGGCCTAGCGATGTTAATAAGTTATAATGTACACGTCAGCCTCTGCTCCACAGATGAACTGCGAGTGGTCAACATAAATTAAGCTGCTGTGCAGACTAAGATGTGCACCGCACGTCATTGTTCTTGTCAATGAGATATGACCCCACTGAGTTGCAATACACTGTAGCTCATGACTGCCTCAGCACCTTTTGTAAGGTCAGTGTTTAATGGAATAAATATCAGTGGCAACAGTGGAGGGAGATATTGCAGTTATTTATAAAATCAGATTATAGTTATTTATATCCAAGTCATTTCCTTGGGGACGGATGAGTCACAAGGGTTGATATTGGGAGGTATTTCAGGCTAACTGGAAAGGAGCTGGAGAGTAGAGGAGAAGAGGAGAAGAGAAGAGAGAGAAGGAGAGGAAAGAAAGAAGAGGGTGAGAAGAGGAGTTGGATAGAAGAAGAGAGATGAGCGGGGAGGAGGAGAGCAAGGGAGAAGAGAAGAGGCAAAAGGAGAGGACCGGAGAGGAGAGAGGAGGAGATCGAATCATACATTCTCAGTAGACACCAAGCAGAGCAGCCTTATCTGATGAAACATACAGAAATAAACACACACCTCTCCCTCTCTCTCTTTAACTTATCTTTGAAGACCTCTGCTCTTCATAATTTCCTCAGCACCTGACCTAAATGCAGATCTCACACAAATAGGGAGTGACAGACTGAGACTCTCCAAAATACCACTTTTCAAAGAAGTACTGAGGTCCTGAAAGGACTCTGTTTAAAGGTAACAAAATGACAATTTAAGGATACTATATTACAAGTAAAGGTACTGCATTAGAATTATGCTTGGGAAAAGGAACAGAAGCTGAATGTACTTAAGGTATTACAAGAATATACCTACTATAATTATTAGGTCATTAATACTGATGCATCAGTGTCTTAATAGCCTTTTACTGTTTTAGCTGTTCTCAAGTTTTAACTCCTTTAAATACATTTATGTGGGTTAGGATTAGTGTTTCTGACCTCAGGGTTTTATTGGTATTATTAGGGTAGGAGTGTAGCTGTACTACCATTTTTTTCACTTTGCTGTTGTTGTGATAATTTATGTCTTTTGCCCTTAGTTATTATAAGGAATATATCTGAGAACTTTAGAGGAGGAACATCTCTTTTTGTGAATCAACTCCAAAAAATCTTATCCAGTGTTTTTAGTGTAAAATCCTAATCTGAAAAGTAGCTGTCAGAGAAATGTACTGCAGTAAGAACTGCAATAAATATATATAATATAAATGTGTATAAATATAAAGTAATATCTAAAAAAAATACTCAAGGTAATTACCCCAAAATATGCATACATATACAGTCAAATTAGTTTTTATCAATTACATGGCTATGTCCTCATATCATCCCGAGTCAACCCTGCCCTCTCCTATTTTATCTTTCTGTTGTTTTCTTCTATTCAATCTTTAACCCCCATCCTTACATCCTTCTTGCCCTGTCCTTCTGCTACTTCATCAGCATCCTCTGTACCTTGACCTCTGACCTTTCACTCTTTTCATTCCTCTGAGCCATCTGGCCTCTGGTCTCCACCTCCCCTCTGAACCTCTCTGTCCACATAACCGCCTACTGCTCTTTACTTCCTTACCTGGCAGGATGACATCTGGGAAACCCAGTTTGCGTGTGAGTGCCAGGGCCCTGTTGAACACAGCCTGGTTCTCCCGTCTGATCTGCTCCAGCTCACCCCGCAGCAGCTGCAAGGAAATGATGAGGCCTGGGGGTTGGGGGTGAAGGGGGGGTGGGGGCATATGTGTGTGTGTGTGTGTGTGTGTGTGTGTGTGTAAATGGGGGGGAAAGGGCAAATGAAGAGGTGTCAGGTTGTGGGAGGAAAGTGGAATTGAAGGAAAGAAAGTGAAGGGATGAAGAAGATGGGAGATGGGAGAAGGGAGGGACAGAGGGGTATTTAAAGGACATTAGTCAGAATGTGGGGGAGGAGAAGAAAGACAGAGGAGTGGATGGAGAGATGTAATCGGAGCCAGGGAGAACAGAGGGAGGGGGGAGAAAACGTGTTGTGGAATTATGCAAAAAAGCAGGGAAAATGATGGGCACTGCACAAATCTAGTGACAGATTTTTGCAAGACATGAGTCATATATCAAATTGTGAGATGTTCATAAAAAGAGAAGTAATAGTGAATGGGAAGAGTTCACACTTACAGTGAAGTGTGTTTAACACCAGCAACACAAAAAGACCTCTGTCAAGATGTGCTGTGGAATGTCTGGGTGTTTTCCACAGTCTTTGACAAAAAAATGGTACTCCAGCTGTTACATAATTACCTCATTATTAACAGAACTTAAACATTATCAAGTTAATACATGTTTTGTATTTTATTGTTAATAATGTCATATCGACCCAAGACTATTTACAGTGATCAACAGTGTATCTTGACAAAGAATGTCTAATACATGAGATCTAAAAAGCTTATTATTCATATTATATAAAATTATGCTTTCACTTGTTTGCCAGGATTGTTTTGGTTTCATTTTATTGCGTATTTTAAGAAGTAATTTGCCATTTTCTCCAAAAAATTGACTGAGCTTGGAGGGTACTGCCCTAAGGTATGCCCTAAAAACCTGTAGACAGCACTCTCACCGTGATACTGTGTCTTAAAAGACAAGTTGTTGTTGAATATTTTAAAACTGTCTTAATCTCCATTGGACTGTGCTGGAGAGAGAAATCTCTGGCAAAAATAATGTCAAAACTGTATGTTTTCAACCCAAACATCATGACTGCATACCCTACCCTCTTGAGCCAACTTCAACAAAACAACTGCCTTTGACATTTTTCTCTTTAAATCAGAGGAGAAAAAAGGTGCAAATCCAACCCAGAGGAGACCAAACAGGAAACATATTTACCATAGTTGGTGCTTGGAGCTGAGTACTTGGTGTTGGATTTGCGGATGATGTTCTCATGTATCTGGTACCACTCATTTTCATTGTTACATCTGGAGAGAAAGAAAGTTGGGTAGGCTGTTAGCAATGCGCCCATTAGTGGGTCCAGATGGAGGGATCAGGACTGCGCGCATGGGGACTACATGAACAGCATGTGTCCCAGAGACGATTTCCTCCTGGAGAAAAGGTAGCAGCAGGGGGAGGTGCTATCAAGCAGCACATTAGCCCAAATGCACAGCTCACTAAGCAAACCTGACAGCAAGCTCTCTACCAGCCTTTTTCATTACTGTGGGCCCGTAGGCCCCTGGGATGGCATGGGGAAATGCACAGACTGGAGCATTATAGGAGCCGACAGTTTGGAGGCAGCTCAGCACTGAATCACTGCTTGCTTTTTAAAGGGAAGAGCTCTTCGCCCCAGCAGAGAAATCCAATAAAAACGACAGCTTTCTATTCTAGAAATCTTTATTTCACACTGAGCCGTATAGTTATCCTGAAAATACTACTACACAAGAAAAATGTCCCAGGATAGCATGCCAAAGTGTATGAATGACCTCTGACCCAGAGCGGAGACTGAGTAGGACAGAGGAGATGCAAGGAGACATTCAAGCTGTTGACTGACGAGAGAAAATGCTGAGCTAGGTATTATTTTGCTTTGCCCTCTAACTTTGCTCAATTATCTAAGTGTCATCTCTCTCTGTCTCTTCCCTTCTCCTTCTATGTGTCTCCCCTTCTCCTTCTCATCGCTGGGTTGGCCGGCATACAGGAGTGGCTCTCTGTGGCAAAGCCTAACAGAAGCAGCCAGATTCACAACACGCCAAGTGCCCGATCTCAGGCCCGGGGTGAGCGGCTATTGATTTTCCAGAGGACACTTCATTATCATTCTGGTCAAAACACACCAGGCATCAACACTGAAGCACTAGGTTGTCATGCAAGACATTGGCAGAACGTTCACACATTCCCGCCTCACCACATAGTGACTATCTTTCCCCTAGTGAAGAAGCCATGCAACTACAAGGCAATTACACTGACATGTACTGAAAAACTAAAAAACTGAGCCATTTTTATTAAAATATTCTGCTACACACTTAAAAACAGCTTTTTGTACTTCTGTATTTATAATCAAGAAGAGAAAGAGCATCTTCACATGCACACTCACGTATAAACTTTGAGTACAAAGTCCTTCTCCTCTTTGAGGTCTGTTATGGTGTGGAAAACATCACTCATGGCAAGAACAGCACAGCCGTAAGGTCGTCTGTACTGCACATGAGGTGGACCTTTCTTTGAGTCATTTAGCAGCATACGACCTGGAGACGAAAAAAGAGAGGGACACATTAAGAGGAGACTTTGATAAATTAAAAATAGACAAGATGTCTTGGCACACTGTGCTTTATTTACCGGTTCTTACAACATGTGCAACAATGTACAGGTCTCTCTTCAAGTCCTTACTGCTCAGGTCCTGAAGAGAAATGGGATGAAACATGTTGGTGGAATCTTATAAGAGTTGTGGTACAGAATATT
The DNA here is from genome assembly GCA_008933995.1 of Datnioides undecimradiatus. Classification (NCBI taxonomy): domain Eukaryota; kingdom Metazoa; phylum Chordata; class Actinopteri; order Lobotiformes; family Datnioididae; genus Datnioides; species Datnioides undecimradiatus. Next base: position 8,706,173 of record WARS01000026.1, read on the forward strand.
TTTATTAATGCTTAAAAGTGAAAATGGTACCGTGAAGAGAGCGCATAGACGGTCAACTTTCTCTGGATTCTTTGGTCCTCCATTTTTATTCAGTTTCACCATGAACTTCTCACTGCAAAAGAAGCCAGTTCACAGCTCAGTGTGTCTGTCAAACACACAATGCCTCAGTCAATCTGCTGGACAGAGACTGTGTAGATATGCGTGTGTGTCTTTTTTGTCTCTCTGCCTTTACATGCATACAGTAAGCGTTGCATGTTTGCATGTTTGTTCTGGGCTGTTATGTGCGCACTGAGATTCCTCCACATGCCTGATCTGTTTGGCCTCGCGAGTGTCATACAGAAAAAAGAAGACGTCTGCATCCTCGCTGATGCTGTTGTAAGTAAAGCTCTTCAGATTGATGAAGAGGTGGTGCGACACAGGAACACGGCAACCGTCACCATGGCGCTGTCTCGTGCTGTCACCCTGGGAACGAAGAAGAAAGTGACCGCTAACAAGACGGGTCCTTACTGCAAGCCAGGCCAAGTACCTGCCAGTCTGTATATAGATAAGCTTATTTAACAGATCAATGGGGGTACTGCAAAGGGTGAATAATTCATTGACATATGCTCTACAGTGTATTTCATGCTGTCACAAGCACATGCTATTTACAGTAACCTCAGTAGACATGCAGGCTGTCACCTAAATAATGAAATGCTGAATGAATGATGGGAAACTGCAGCTCTGGTGAGTCTGTGTTTGTTTTTAGAGGCTGTAGAGAGCCTGCATTCCTGTGATGAAAACTTTATTTATTTGATATATGAAAACAGTGATTGTGTCCATCTCATGGTAGATTTTTGTCTCAGTGTCTGTCCCGTTGCATCATTTTGTCAGTCCCTGTTAAAGGACAAGTTAGATATTGTGGGAAATTCGCTTTATGAGAAGTTCTCTACCTGTTAAATATGAGGCTACTGCCAGCATCTAGTACTAGAAACGAGCAGAGGCAGCTTTATATCTTGTTATATGTTGTTCATTTACTGTACGAAGGTGTGCAGTACAAACAGTGTGCTCTGATTTAACAGGAGGCTCATTTATAAGCTGTGGAGGCATTTTTGTTGCCTTCAAACACAGGTAGGCTTGTTATTTCTCCTATTTCCAGTCTTTATGCAAAGCTAAGATGGCTGGTGCTAGCTTTACATATAACTGACAGGAACTAAATGAACTTAATAAAATATTTTTTAGCCAGAAATCACATATTAAAAATATTGCATAGATTGATAGAGTCAAAATGCAACAAGTCTTTAAATTTGTGTTTCCACACAAGCAAAATTCAGTGGACACATGTATTCAAAGTGCCCTACAGAACCATTTGTGCATACATCTTGGGACATATGTGGCCCCAGTGGGAACCAACCCTCTCTGGCAACGGTGGTTATAGAGCATGGCTGTGACACCTTGTAATTTAAATTTTATACCAAGGGCTTTTATTCCTACAAGCTCCTATCGTCAGTGCAGCTAAAGGAATTCCTAGATCACCAGGACGACAGGCAGCCAATGAGGAAAGAGTCTAAATGTGATGGTGCCGCAGCCACGGTGCACTGACTTCAGGATACTCATTTGGTGCAGAGTGTTTGGAAAAGAAACATAAAATGAGAACTGAAAAGACTGACACAGTATGAAAGGCTTGGATGATTCTGCAAACAAACAGGTTTGAAAATAACCATACCTGGTTTGTGCTTTGCTGACCACAGTGTCTGCTGGATACATGCTAAAAAAGAGCGAAGTTCAAAGGAAAGATGTCAGATCAGTCGGTCCATTCTTTACTCTTCCCACACAGCATTGAACTTATTTACCTTATAGCAGCTTCAGACACACACCACCTGAGCAATCTGATAAAATTTTCACCTACGTATGTTGCAGAGTGGCTATACTACTTCTCCCGCAGAGTTAATAGAAGCCTACATGAGGCAAAACGTGAGTGTGTGGGAGAGGAGAGGACAAAGCCAGTATCGCCCACACACACCTCTCTGCTCAGCAGCCTAAAAGAACTCCTCTACTCCCCTACCTGAAGAGGTGCCAAGGCCTTGTGCCCTGCCAAAAAACAAGCTCACTTTCATCGACAGAGTCAGGAGGCTTTTTGGCAAGGAAGAGCTACGCTGTTGTTTCTGGACAGAGCATTTAGTGCACAAACATTCTGCGCGCAAAGCTGAGAAACATGGCAATGGGATAATAGGAGGCTGCAGGGCAGTTGGAGAGTGTTTTGATCAGCATATGGAGCTTCAACTACTGACCAGAAAGGATCTCCCTCCTAGATAACAGTCTCCAGCAGTAGATTTCATAACATCTGTGCTGTAAACGCTTATTTCTAAAACTGGATGTGCTTCAGTAAGGCTCGTCTGTGTGGTGTTTTTTCAATGTATTAAAAAGTCCCATATCAATAAAATACATCACAGGCATTATTTATTTACTGAAATATGTCTCTTGTCTAGTTGGTAGTTTAAAGCAACCAAGACTAAAATATGTAATTTATTTAAAAAAAATACAGATAAAAAATTAATTTAAATGCATTTTCCCATGGCCTCACCTGGGCCTGTCACTTTGCATTATGTCTGCATTGCTAGACAGCAATCACGCTTGTGAGAGTCACGTGCATGCAAGAAAAGGGACACACTCAATATGGCGGTAAGATAAGCATAAAGAACAGGTCACATGAGGCAGCTCCAACAGCTGAATTGGGCTCTCTCTTGTGAGTCACCTTCTTATGGATGATTTGATAATCGGTACATTCACACATCCCTTCACATCCAACAACACATTCTTATATGTAAAACCAGGCTGTGCAATGAAAACAAAGGCACATACGCAGAGGAAAAAAGGTAATAACTCATTTGAGTCATAGCAACAGATATACCTGTATTATGTGCATGCTGCGGATTGTATTTAATTGCATTTATGTCCTTTAAAATATATACATTTAATTTATTAATTCAATATATTTAATAATTAATTGAATGCGTTTGTACAGAATGCACTCGTTCAAGAACAGCCCCACCCAACATACCAGTTTGTATAGCTCTGATATGCTGATCTGCTCTGGATCCACCATTTCAAACTCTTTCCTGGGAACAAGGTCTAAGCCAAGGTGCCTAGTGAAAAAGGGATTAGGGGTGTATAACAAAGAAGACAAAAACACAGCAGTGATGAAAGGAGTCAGAGCTTTTTTAAAAAGAAAATGAGATTCTGAGTCAAACAATATCTCATTTAAACTTTTAGAGGACGTGAATCAAATAATGAACTAGTGTTGTTTTTCGCTTAGGGTTCGTTTAAAAAGATAATACAAATTCTCCAAATCTATCTCAGTCTCCATACTGTTATGTTCAAAATAAAATCTTAACACCCTCCTTTACAAGTCTACTTTTGTATATTTACTTAAGTACTGTACTTACATATATGTGCTTCAGTTACATGCTACTTTAGATTACACTGTTATATTTCAGAGTAATTTTTTTTTTGTACTCTACTATATTTACTCAATACACCTGTAGTTACTCATTTGCATATTAAAGGTGTAGTTCTTGCTTGACCTTTGCTTGCGTTGTACCTATTCTATATGTACGTTGCTTTGGATAAAGCATCTACCAAATGACACTGTAGAACTGTAGAATTTAAAAAATATTTTCATTTGATTTCTGCCAGAGAATTACATAAGAAGACTGATACCATTGTCATGTCCATATAGTAAATATAAAGCTACAGCCAGTTAGCTTAGCTTAGCTTAGCAAAAACACTGTCAGCTAACCTGAGTCTGTCTGTCAGTAGCAAAATGCACCTACCAGCAACTCCACAGCTTACTAAAAAACACATTAAAATGTATTTGTTTAATCTGTAACAAAAACCGAAGTGTAAAAACAACAGTTTGTTGTTTTACTGGAGGCGGTTTATGTGCCAGACTATCTCTTGGCTAAGCACAGTAACTTCCTAGAGTCTCCACTGGTTGCCTGGCAACTGCTCAGAGCCAAGACACAGTGGTTAATGGTGGCGTATTTCCCAAAATGTCCAACTTCTGATGGCTTACAATAATAAAACACAGGATTACTTTATTAAATATTGTGAATTGCTGTAGGTTTAGTAATTACCCAAGTGTATTTGAAGTTTTTAATTTTTTAAAAATTTTTTAAAAATTAAAATTTATTCTATTTTGCTTATGCATTATTTCAATAGTCAATGCTGTAATGTGTATAATCTGAGCTAAAAATATAATGCAGAAAAAATAGAAAGACAGGTACAAGAAAGTGTCTGTATCACTAACACTGACTGAATTATTCAAACAGAATACATTTTTTATGGCTGCACCATCAAATCCACTAGATATTTTAGATTAGTCTTGTGCATTATTCTATTCTAACAACTTTGCATGACATTTTTGGCATCTTTGCAAAACATCGAGATCTTTTAGTATAATGAAAATCTATGTCTTTGGAATGCACTTAACAACTCACCATTAATTTGTTTTAAAAAGGCCTGCCAAAGGGTCTACTGGATCACTTCTGGTTCATGCTGTAACCCTTCAGTTAAACGCAACTGTGCAGCCTCAAATCATGGAGTACTATCACTGCTGCTGTGATCTTTTGACCGTGAAATTAGATCACTACATCTCTCTGGTCAGTGTGTGCCACAGAGCACTGGCCTCAGCTACAGCTACAGTGTATTTCAGGCTCCACCTTTGAGGGTTGTTATATATTAAGACATAATGTATATGACTAATCTAGTGATGAAGCTCAAAGTGAATATCTGTGAACTTTTATGTGAAATTGTGCAATGAATCTTATGTTAAACTGACAGATGGCCCCTCCACATAAAGCGCTTCCTTAGCTGAGCTGGAGCCCTCACATCTTTATCTCTCTTATGGATGCCTGTCACAGCTCAGTTGGATGGAGTTTAAAACTGGCAACAGTAAAGACTATGGCTTTACAGTTCCTCCAGGGGGATGTGCATTGACTTTAAGCCGCTTGAGATTCACTCATCTGCTAAATGACCATGAAATTACATCATAGAGGATGCTATTACGCACCCACTCATCCAGTGTTGTAGATCTCTCCAGTGCCAAAGAAATATGGTATTCTTCAGTAGCCAACAGTTAAAAACAAATGTTTACTGCTGAGCATGCCCACTGTCTCAATAACACACTCAATACTAGAGTAACTCACTCATTGCCCCAGTCCAGCCGTACGGTGATGTGCCGCTTGATCTCACGGGTTTGGTCCTGGGCGAGATGACCCTGGATCAGCTGCCGGCGCAGGTCAATGAGCTCATTCATCACATGACGCAGCTTATGGAACAGATCCACCTTGTGTTTCTGTTGAGGCAGCCAAAAAAGCACTGAGTTGGGATATGTGATCTCCTCCTCCAGCATTTATGTAAAGACAATTAATGAGACTCTTCCCATAATTTACCTGATATGATCTGTTTAATTAATTGTATAGCAGTGCTCTATAATTGCAAAGCTTAACAAAATGCAGGTGGTTCTTTGATATCAGAATCAGGAGATTTAATTTATATTCAGCTTTAGTATGATCCACACATAAATTACCTTCTAACCACACGCTAACCACTTACGTGTTGCTACTGAGATTTAAAGCCCGCTGGCTTTGTTAATAAAATAGAAATAAATAAATTACCCTTCTCTGACCTCCTTGTGGTAATGAATTTCATCACCATTTCTCATAGACCAAGGACAACATTTTAATTCAGCCATTTTCTGTTGTCCCTAATGGTATGACAAGTCCACATTACCACCCAGGTTTGTTTACATAAATGCAAAGATTAAGCGCCGCCACAATGCCCATGTAAATTTAATGAGGATAAACACCGCATGTTCTCAAAGGCTCGTTGGTAGCTGCTGAAAAACAAAGATTTTTGTCAGGGTTGATGAGCCCTTTCAGATGTCTATTCTGAGGGGCTAATTACATACATTATAACAGATCCACAGTAATGCTTAGGCCATTGCTCTCCAAGGTAATACCATGAATTGTAATTGGCAACAATAAGGTGAAATGTATCAACATCTAGCCAATGCTACATCGTATTATTATGGAAGCAACTGTGGCAACATGGCCCATATCACACAGGGGGTGAGCACCAAAAACGAGCACTGTTAAATCAGTGCTTCACATTAGTCGAGCTTCAGAGGAAGTTACATCACCACACCAATGCCTCAGGCTCCTTAGTTGCTCAGAGCATGAGCAGTCCTCAGTGAGAGGTTATGTAAAAACTTGCTGCCAGCTCCGCAACGTATCCACTCAGCTCCAAACTCAAAAGCCTACCAACCACTTCTGCCTGCCCCCTCGACATGTAGAAGGATTAAGCATGCTTTGGGTTCCCAGTAATCACTTTTGCCCAGCAAGTAAAGGCTGACTGAAGGTGGTAAGCAGTGCTGGATCTTAAGATGATGCAGAAACTACAAGAGACAGGCCAAGATCAATCAATGGCTGAATGATACAGCATGAAATTGCATGTGACAGGTCTGAAGGCCATTATCTATGTCCAACCACCATTTCTGTTCGTACATAGATAGTATATGAAAATATAGGGTGACAGTCAGAACGACATGCTATGGGGAAATATCTAAAGGAGCTGTCACTGTATGTTTAGGCTGTTTCACAGGCTATTCACCACTCTTGCTGGCAGACCTAGTCATACCAGGTGCTGAATTAGGCAAAGGAAGGGAAAACACACTTGAAGAGCTGATTTCATCAAACCCCCTTAGGAAGATGCAAAAGAAACAACAAGGGGTTGCAATTTATTTTTGCAAAAAGCTGTTTTTCTCCCAGCTTGGCTTGGAAATCATGGTTATGTTAGATCCAGTGTCACATTTATTGCTTTGTGTGTTGCTTTGATATGAATGAGATGTGCTGTAATATGGTGCTACTGACCACATAGAGCTGCTTCCACAAGACACCCCATTCCTGCAGTGTGGATGTGGTCTCTGTGATAATAGGGTCCTCGAGGGGCACCACTGTCTCGCACAGCCTGAAGGAAAAGAAGATGAATGTGAGTGCACACATGGAGACACACACACACACACACACACACACACACACACACACACACACATTAGTGTGATGGAGTGCTGATTTCAGTGTGGCCTTGGTGTGTGCAGTGCTCAAACTGGTCTGCTTTGTATGTCATTTTCTGTAACTGTAGGGGGCGCTGCTGTACGGATACATGCTACCTTGGTATTCGGACATGGTTAGCTGCCATCAAAAAAGGAAAAACATGCCTCTGAGTAACTCCAAAATTGTTTTATTGACATGTTGAGTCAATGGTTGTGCAAAAAAATCAGTGCTATCGATACTTAATATGTTTTGCCACATTACTGTATATGTATAATTTTCCACCCCCTTGTATCAATACCTTGAAAAATACTTACTTAATATAAATTTACTTAACTTGAAATGGAAATTTTGAATTTCATAGTTTTGAACCTGCAAGTTGTGTTTTCACACACAGAGGATTACAATGAGTCATGACACAATCTATCGTAAGGAAGATATTGTCAGTAAAAGCCCTCCAAAGCACAACATCTAAGTTTTAATTTCTACATAGATACAACATAGGGGTGTTGAGATTTCAGCTCTGTTTAAAAGGCACCTTTATACACATATACAACCACAGACCTGTATGTCACTGCGTCAAGCCACCTTTATAAAGAACAGCTAGGAATATAGGAAATATCACAAAGAATGGTGAGATTTTCTCTGGCTGCAGTTATCAGTGCAGGTGGAACACACTAGTAAGAACCACAACACACCACCTTCCCTTGTGACCACATTCACAGGGTAACATTAAGCCAAAGGTTAGATCTCTTGTGACACTTTACACTTTACTCAAGCTAAGCTCTGCCCTGTGCTGCAAAGAATTAACTTTAATACTGTATCATAGTTTTTGCAGCAAGGGAAGCATCTCCATCCATTACACAATGAGTCAGGGTGATTGTCTGTGGCGGGGATGCTTTGGAGAATATGCAGTAGGTGTGTCACCTCATTAACTCCAAGAGACAGCAAAGCAGATTTCCCAAAGTGCAACTCCTGGAGCGAGGAAGTATAATAATGTCAATTTTCAAGTCTGCACTTTTAATTGTTTGAGCGCAAATGAGAGTCCTCCTGCTATGTGGTAGCTCAGCTAGAGGATGGTGATATAATGGCAAACTCCCAGTATGCACTGAGCTGCAGATCCCAGTCTACAGATTTAACATCCATGAGTTCAGCTGATAAAGAGCTCTGCTGCCTGTTTTTTGTCTTCATCTTTATTCTGGCCTTTACAGCCATGACCAGCTTTTGTGACAGGAACTGAAAATGACCGCTGTGTGTATTTGTGTGTATTTGTGTGTGTGTGTGTGTGTAAAAGGGCATGTGCATGCATGTCAGCAGCTCTCTGAGGTAACCGTCTTAAAGATTGGATGGTCAAAAATCATGATGTTCTGACACTGATCAGAAACTGTATCACACCTTACCGTGCAATGAGAGAAGGAAAGCTACTGACCAGTATCAAATAAACAAATATTTTTCATCATCATTGCTCGTACCATCCTCCAATATGTCTTAATAAAGGTCTAGTAGCAATCTGTAGCAAGAAACCCCTGCTGATGTTATATCGGGTCTTCAGTATTTTGAGCTGCAATCCCCTCCTACATAAAATGCTCTGTGCTGTGACATATTTAACTGCCTTTTTTTGACTATAGTATCTGTCTATTTCACAACACACACATTTACTAAGATGATGTAATGTTATCCTATATATGTACAAGGTGTTCCTTCATGGCTATTGGGTTTGGCTTGGGTAGCATTGGGGTGGGTGATATAGATAAAATTACCATAAGTGTACTTTTATTGAAGTGTGTCACGATACTTTAGTCGGTAAAATGGGCGGTACAAAAGGAAGACTACATACAAGGTGCAACCAGGTATAATTTCCTCCTCTTCCCCAAAATGAACTTCAAGCCAAAGTGTTGTTGTTTTGAGAAAGTGAACATCCAGCACACATGGCAGAAGGTGCTTTATGAGGTTACATAACAGGATTTCTAGGAAGTGATTACACAGTGGCAGGAGCGCTGGAAGCATCATAATGAATTTATAATGACATTTTTGCAACATGTAGCTATGCATTATCTATCAAGATGTAGCTAGGTTACTTTGTGTGGCAGTACATCCACCTTATGCAACATACCTAGATAAATGTATATGTATTCAGACTGAAAGTTTTACCTTAGTAGATATTTAGTATTGTCAAAATTACTACTGAATCACAAAACACAATGTAAAATAACATCACTTGTAAGTTTTGTAGAATATTTTGTGTTCATGTACAAAGCCATCGCTCATTGAAGGAATTTGATTTTAAAATAAACAAGTTGTCAGAGCCGTTAAATGTAGTTTTGGTAGGGGTTTTTTACAAGTTAAATTATAAAATTTTGTGTTGCTTCTATCAGATACAACAATCAATCACAGTGGGCCACACGACTCCACACTTTGAGAAACTGAGTTTAAATTCCAGAAAACTATCAGGCTAAAATGTTTTATAGGATCACTGCTAAAGGAGTTATTTTGAGAGAATGGGAATCTTGTCTTATGGGAATCCTCCTTGTGTTAAGAAGTGACTCATTCATATGGTTTATAGGTACTTAGAAAGCAAATCAGCTCAGCTCCAACAAAGCAGTGCACGTTAATTTATCATCTCACAACAATCATACTTCCGTAGATGAGGAAACTTGAGATTTATAAAGCAAATCTGGCAATTAATGTTTTGTTTTGGGGTTTTAGGTTTGGGTAGGTACTTGTTCAACATAAAAAATGTAAAAGTTGGATTCCTAATCATGATGCTGCACAAGCTCAAATAAAAAGACTTTTAGACAACTTACCCTCTGTTGGTCACTGTGGATTTCTTCAAGTGGACATAGCTGACTGGGAAAATACCCTGTGGACAGAGGAGGGAGGAGAGATGTTATTGAGTGTGACAGGATTATGTGCTTAATTCTCCTAACACAAGACCAAAATGTACAGTTTTGTGTTACTAGGTAGAATATCTGTGTTATGCATTACTGTGACAAAAAGAGAGAGATTTTACAATTCCGCTGGCAACACACATTATATGTTAAAGGGATTGCACAATCCCACTTCCTTTATATGTAGTTTGACTGTTTTGCTGTGTGCAAACATTTTCTGCCATGCAAAGAAAAAAAAAATGAAGCCCATTCTGTTTGCACACACTCCGGAAACGCGAGGCAGAGCAATGTGCAGGAGCCCTATTGTGGCTCGGCTTAGCAGGGAAGGGCATGAGAGACTGAGTGGTGCCAACTGCCACCCTTGCAGTTCATCTTTCTTATTCTAATCTGCCAGATGTGAGGAATTGGCCACAGTGAGCACAACTAATTCTCTCAGCATAGAGAGAGTATGGGGGCGAATGAATGTGGGCAGCGGAGTACATAACAAAATGGAGGGGTGTTAGTAAGAACTGTAAATAGCTGATGAGAGTAGAGAAGGACAGCATGTAGCCACTAACACCTACATTTACCAGGACTGGACAGCTTTTGTGCTTTCTTTAAAACATCCCAGCAGCATCACATAACACTTCAGCTTCTGACATTTTCAGCTTTTTAGCAAACGGACACAAGAAATGACAAAAATCACCTGCTGCTCTCATGTTTCTAATAATATCTCTGATTTTTGTGTGTCTGATGGTGCTGCTGTTTGTATTGTTAATTTCCAAACTTTACAGTCTTGTTCTTCAACTTTGAGTTATGATTTTCCAGCATTGGCACACATTATCTGTCTGTCATGAACATCCTTTACTGAACAATCAATCCTATGGGAAGCAGATGTGTCGGTCATACAGAATAATATCCACTTACTGCAGTGCAGATTATTGATCTCTGTCAGCAGTGATGGTGTTGTATTATTCTGAGTTCTGCAGCTATGGTGTCCTCGTACTGAGCAGAATGCAGGGGATTATTCAAAATAATGCTGCATGAGTCTCTGAACTGAGAGGTTTGGATTCAATCACTATGGCTTGCTTTCCACAGCAACTTTCTCTGGGCCTTAATCAAACATACAACATGGCAACAAGTGTGAGATGCATCTGTCATATAAGAAAACAATGCTTTAGCGTTATGGATTGTTATTTTTCTTTATTTTTTAATTTGTTTTGTTTTGGCATTATGACAGGTTTTCAGATTACTAATTGCACCATCTGCTGGCTGAAAGGAAAACCTTTATTTTTTCAAAGAATTCTGCACAGGAGAGAAAGCAGCACAGTGGCAATACAACATGCACTCAGACTGGTGGGTACATGGTGCGCTGATTAACTGTACACCTGAAAGAAATGATAGGGCTGGCATAAATTTGATCTTTTCTTGCTATTGTATAATTTGTGTATTTATTTTTCAATTGTCATCATCTTGAAGATGACACTACATTTAGTGCTTTTGTACTCTGAAGTAAGAGCCTGGATAAAATTGTGTCTTTATGAAAGCACCTCTCAATTTACAGGTCAGGAGATTTCTATTTTTGTCAAATCAAAGCTCTATTCATTAACTTAATCAGTCATTGAGGTCTTTGTTGTCTAGACAAAGTTATTTCTGGGATCCACATCTCTCACATTACATTATCATTCACAAAAATGCATCAGCCTTTGATTAAACCTTCATGTGCAGACTACTTTGTAGTACAAGGGAACCAGTTTTACTGATGTTCTGGGGACTTATCATTTGTTTGATAAAATCTTAGTTTACCTTATTTAATGTAAGTATACTGGTTGTCCCACAATTTATATGGTAAACAGTTATTAAATACTGTAAGATATTATTGCACTGATTTATAAATACAGCAGAGGTGTTATTTTTACAATCCAAATTGTTTTTTTATGTTTCTTATGTTTCTTTATGTTATATGATATCATTAGTTAAGCATTTTATACAGTCTCATTTGATTTAAATGAGGAATACTGCCTGTAGCCTGCAGGAATCAACAAAACATCAAACTAGTAATTCATGTTTGCTGTTGTAACTACCTTGATGGAGGGCTTCTTGGTGGAAAAGCCTCTGTACCAACCTGAGGGAAGAGGAAAGTGCACATCAGACAACCTCACAAAAATATGTAGTGAACGTCATTACACCATTTTGCTGGGGTCCTTTTAACAACAAGTTGAAGGTCAAGTGCATTAACCAAGTTTTTTTTTTTTTTTAACCAGACCAACAAACAAGCCAGCTTGCACCTGAAATGTCAGGTTTAAGTATTATGACAGGAGCTACATTATCTATTGTTTTTTTAAATCTATGTTGGTCATTTTTACCTTTTAACCATAATAGCAACCATTTTTTTCCTTACCATGTCCAGCCAACTATCATCAAACTTGTGTTAGCTTAGAGTTGCTTAGCCTTGCTAACACCTGCTGCAGCAAGTCTTTGTTACTGTTGCTATTTTATAGTCAGTTCATTAAATGGCCATGAAATAGTAAACATCTCTGTGGCAGCACTTATTTTAGCTTGGGCTAGCAGCTAGCAGCTAGCTAGGCTGCATCACAGAACCAGTAAAATGGATAAAAACAATTTTACAGGCTTTCTAGACACCATTGGTTGTGCTGAAATAAAGTAATGTGTTTAGATTAAAACAATCTTTACATAAAATAAGCTTAGTTTACAATGTTACTAAGGCTTCAACACCTTTGTCAGTGCAGTGCAGTTGGTATTGTGGAAGTTAAAACAGGGCCTTTAACCAGCATTTCCAAATGCTAGAGACAGTCTTGCCAGGCACCCCCACCCCAGACATAAAAAAGAAGGTATATTTTAATAATTGCCATTTTTCGTATTTTATCATTGAATTAACTTGATATTTTCACTGATATAATATATATTTAAATAGATCTATACTTTCAAAGACATTTCTCTAGAAGTCAACAGCGGCTTTTAAATGTGACTAACTAGATAGACTCAAAACTAAAAACGTGTTTCAGAACCTCATTAATTTACTTGTATTGCCTCTGTTTTTTAATATCAGCATAACTAGTCCTGAACAGGAACCTTCCTCTATTAGGTCAAGGTGTTGTAAAATAAGGTGTTTAATCTTTGAACATAAAGGCATCAAAACTATCTCAGTGTTGCTAGAAATAAAGTTCTGGTGGAGAATCTATTTGGCCAAACAGTAGTCAAATGTATACACTAAAATACAATTAAATGTTTGCTGTGGGATGTAAATTTCCCTCACGAAATAAAAATCTGAGGATGACGTTGAGGCCCTGGTGAAAAACTACAACACAATCACTGTACATATCTGATGTCTTTCTACACTGCAGAATTCATAGTACTTACAATTAAACATGACAATTGTAATTATTTTTATAAATTAAAGATCTGATTGCTTTTACCTTCACTCTTCTCCAGAATCTGTACAGTTTCCCCAATCTCCAGGACCAGGGCCTGACATATTGGTGACCGGAAGTTGCAGATCACTGTGCAGAAAGAAGAAAAAGATCATGAGACAACAGTGCTAAAACATATTTGACCTTAGCAGTTTCAGTGATGACTGTCAAGGGAAATTACATTACGGATAAAGATCTCTGCTTGGTTTCATCTTTGCGACCTCTGATTAAGCAAAGGTGCATCCCTACACTGTTATGTCTCCACACAGCAAGTGTTTTGAGGTTGTAGCAGTGCTTTTAATAAGCTGTTTAATGCAAACATCTAAACACAGTGTCACACAGGAACCACTGCTTAGCAAACTGTAAACAAGCTCCCACCCTGAAGTGGGTAGTCATTTTAATAGGCAATTAATTCTTAAGCGGCCTGATTTTTGTGCAATGTTAAGTTAATTGAACTGTATACCAAAATAGAGCCCACACAAACTGCGAAGTAGTATGGCTAAAAGCTGATTTATCATGAGTCAGTATTAGCATAAATCCTCCATGCCGTCTGCTTTTGCAACATCATGCAATCTTTGACCATACACAGAAACAACTTTTCATCTCAAGCATGTTTTTATCTGTGCAGCACTGCACCACAAGCCATGTAACACACAGTATAAAAGCATCAGTAAAGGCAAACTTGTTTAATAATGACAGGGCTCCACTGACGATTTTAAAAACCTACAAATGGTGGCCCTTCAAGGAGAGTTTGGTGTGAATCATTATGCTAATGAACAAGCCAGGGGACCCAGTGAGGGGGAGGAAGAGAAGGAGGGGCTTGGGCTCGGCTCCGTTGCCTGTTTGAGGGTAACAAGTGCTCAGTTCCTGTGCTCGGGTAACTATGGCAACAGATCATCTACAAACTGGAGGGCTTTCTTTCTTCACTGTAACTGCTGCAGGGATCTGGGCATTTTAAAATGACAAGCTTATGGATGCTGCATGGCACTGGAGTTCAAGTCAAGCCTATTGGGCATGTATTAGGGGGAGAGAGATGGATGGACTTAAAGAGCCTCCTTGTCACCTTTCTCAGTCTGCCTTGGGCCCTTTTCCAGCCAGGGCTAAGTATTTCCTATTTGAGAGTCCTATTCTTTAATGGCCTCTATTTCATTTGAATTGCAAAACCTGCACTCACACCATTTGAAAACTCTTTAGCACAGGCCACGTCAGAACAAGATGAGATTGTCATGTTCGAGAGAGAGATGGGAGCATCACACAGGCTCATATTTTCATAGTCCTCCCTCACAAAACCTCCAAGCTGTGTAAACACTCTTTCATTGTGCCTAAAAGCTGCAGTGCATTAGCATATCCTCAAAGCATAACCAAAAAAATTCATCTTTAGACTTCGACATGTTGAACGTAGGATGTTGGAAGGACTGACGGGACAGGCAGTAGAAAATGTTGGCAAAAGCAAACATTTCTACTCAGCAACAGTATATCAGTCCAGACTGTCCCTCTATTTAGTTGCATTCATAGTCCACATGGCATCTTATGGACACTATTGTGTAAGCAGTAACTCACTGGGAGGAATTATGGTGCTTGAGCACAGGGGGAGACTCCTGCTGTCCTCCACTTTTCTCTCAACTCATTGTTCTATAAGCGATGCATATCAATAACATAACTCAAACACAGCCTGCGTTCATTTACTCATTAACTATCAATAATTGGAACTTTGGATTAGGGATATGAGCCTGCTTTTCAAAACACTTTCCCCACACATCATCCGCATATTTCAATCTTCCAGCTGCTCTCACGGAATGAAATAGTTCAAGTATTTGTTTGTTCCAATCCTTGTCTTCAGTGAACACTTAAGTGCGATGAAAAAGTGAAAACTAAATACAAAGAGCAGAAAGTACTCTTTGAGTTCAGACTCTGTAGTTTGGGGTCCAGGGTTGTCAGACTTTCTACCCCACCCTTGACTTGAATTCATCAAACGTCTGAGAAGCTACAGTTCTTACAGTAGAGATAAGAAGTTCATCTTTACAACAACATGACAGGGACTGGATTCATTTGAGTAATCTGGTCGTGACTTTCATTTGCAGTTAAAACAAAGTGAAAAAGATGATGGCAGCAAAGAGATGATTATCAACATTAGCGAATGAGTAAAGACCAATAACAAGGGCATGCAAATAGCTGAATCATGCTCCCCAAACCACAAGAACCAGAGAAGATAGATAATTAATATTCATTTCATTATTTGTCCGTTCAATCACTGCAGTGCACAGTAGTATAAGCTACAGTTGGAAACAACATAACAAAAAGGAGGAGGGAGAGGAAATAATCTGTATCGGGCACCTTCTTAAAACATCTAACAAAAATGGTCACCACACACAATGTGCTATTTGTAAAAAAAAAAAAAAAAGACTAAACACAGTTATTAGTAATCAAGCTCTTATTGTTAAGTTACTTGGTCTTTACACATTTTCTTAAACTGAATAATAGCTGAACATTTGAAATGATTCCCCAGTGAATTCCACAGTTGGACTCCACACACTGAAATACTACTTTGATGTAGTACGTGCAGACTGACTCTGAAAATCAAACTTCCTTCTGTGATCATTATCAGCTGATTGTAACACAAACAGTCTCTGCAAATTTCCTGGTACTAATCTGTTTTTGGCTCCAAACATGAATAATGAGGTTTTGAAACTTCATATTTATGTTTCATTACCTGTTATGACTGGTTTTAGTTTTGTTATGTTCCCTAGATTCCATCCTGTTTACGATATTGTTTTGCCCTTTTCTCTAGGATTCATATATTAATTGTATATGTGCCTATACTTTAAATGCTTTACATTTTAAAAAAAACACTGATTCATACATCTAGATTAGATATTTACTCTTTAACTCAAAGCACACAGCATTTCCTGCATCAATCTGTTCTTCAAGAATCTACAAAAAGTTTTTATTGCCTGAAAAACAGTCTATTAAGAATCCAGTTTTTATGTGTTGGCGTGAAGTGAGAACAGAAGCTGGAGTTGATTTTCCATAACAGCACCTAATAACCACAAAAAACAACAAAAAAACGTGGCAATGCAGAGCTCTCCAGGGTGTTAAAGGAGAGCTGCAGCACCTCAAGCACTGTGTGTATGTTAAGAGGTTTGTCTTGTATTACAGGCACACACTTAAATTGCAATATCACTGTAATTTCAGTCACAGTTTTAAATATGTTCAAGTCACATTACTATGTATGTTTAAATATGTACAGACAAAATGTTTATTACATACTTAGTAGAAAGCCTGTCTGAGGCATTTAAGACACTGTTTGTTTGAGGGTACCCTTTGACCTATTTCACTTGTTACCCTTCACATTCCTGCATATTTATGGTCAAGCTGAATCCAATCTGTAAGTTATAATTTGTTAAAATGAAGATAATAATGTTTTACAAGAGTTGAAGTGAGACTACTGTCACATATCGGTGTAAAAAATATATTATTAAATATTATATTATACGACATACTACCAGGTCATGCAGTATATCTTTCTTCTCCATGTCTAATAGTCACAAAAACATGTATAGCCTGATGACCTTGCTTTAGAATTACTGAGAGACTCGTACAGTATCAAACTGTACAACGGCCCCCCGGGGAGAAATATTCTGCAGAGAAAGTGGAGATGTCATCAAAAACCTGTCAGCACCACAGTAAACACTATTATGCCTTATAAATTATCTGCTATTCTTCTTTTTCAAAACAACAGAGTGCTAATGGCACCACTGCATTGAGAAACAATTTATTAAAGAACACACTGTGTTCATCTAAACTGCAGTACTGAAATGAATTTGCTTTCTTAGATTTTCCTTTAGTCCAAGTCTAAATCATGAGTGGCACAACTGAAGCTGCACTGTTTAAAATGCTTCAGTAATGCAATGTGAGTATGCAGACCATGAAGGTCCTGCTTTCGTGGCTTGAGTAGTCCTGTCCCAGATCTAGCTAAAGTTAAAAATTACACAACGCTCTTTGGGCTTCGCCCACTGAGTCATGTTGTTGAGCACGACTTGAATGCACACTCACTTACTCAGAGACATTACTGCACTGAGGTCTTGCTAACCTCGGGAGTTCTGCCATGGAGGCAGAGGAGCATTTTACCCTATGAGATCTCAAGTAAGTGTCACAGAATCATGCTGTGAAGCTGCAAGGGTTTGAATTGTGTGTTTGCTTCAAGATGATGATTTATCTTAAAACACTGTGCAATGACTGTTTACATGATTATTGCACATGAAACTACACATATACTTATTGTTCATGGCAGTTCAGGTAAAGGAAACTAAAGTACTAATGGATTTTGTGGTCCACTGCATTTGATGAATCTAAGAAGAGCTCACCCAATAAAGATGAATAACTTTCTACAGCAGATGAGATTAAGGGTTAATATCTCTGCTAAAAGCATGAAGAAATGCTACTTTGGGCTACACTAATCTCTTTAATCCCACTTTCAGATGAACATTAGCTCTATCTTTTGTCCTGTCATGAACACGTTTGATCCTGGACCTGTCCATTTCAGATAATGGTGGCCTAGTCTGCTTGACTATTTCATGCACTGCTACAGTGGTTTGTGTCTGAGCCACGTCCATGTGGCCACTGATTCATTTCACTTTCTCTCCCTCTCATGTGGGCAGGTACTGACTTACAGTGCAGAGCTCCTTCCAATAAAAGTGTAAATAAATTCTCTCAATATTCCTGCTTGTATGAAAGGAATCCATCAGTGACTCATTTGCAAATAAGAGAATGAAAAAGAAAAAAACAAATCATTTCAGGGAGACAGGACCGGGGACTTAAAGGTGAATTAATGGTTATAATTTTGCTATTAGTTCTGAAATTCCTCATATTTACAATGTACAACTTCATAAACAGATCATATTTTGTTTTTTTATTGAATAATGACTATCAATTTTAAGGTACTTTTGGCATTTTACAGACAAAGTATGAATTAGATATCAAAACAAGTATTTAAAGATTAATTGGTGTAGAGTAGAAAGAAAGCAGAAAGAGCTGCGCAGCATCACTGTAAATTTAACCCAGGCCTTTGCTCACTTTGCTCACTCTACAAGCGATTTACAAACTGATATTATTCCCTGCACAAACACAACCAAGAACAACATAATGAATAGGCAGCGATTCTAAGAAAGGCATTAACGTTTCATGAGGTGGTCTCCAACTGCTTCCTGTTTAGACGGAGTCCATTAAGATAATGCAGGAGAAAAGAAAGGCCTGCCCAGTTTTAACATTTGGGGAGAGACAAAATAAGCAAAGAAGACAGGGAAATGTGCAAAATGCTGCCATAAATACCAAAGATATGGCAGGACAGGAAGTGATAACAGGCCGTGTATGGGGCTGTGCTGCCAGTTAATGTAGCAGTGGGCTTCACCTAAAAGGATATTGGAGAAATATTGCATATCAACATGTTATGTGAGGCAGTGGAGAGGGTTGACCAGTAATTTGGGCTGCACTTACAAAGTACAGTATGTACTGTGTAGGTACACAGCGGCTGTGCTTCCCCGCATTTCAGCACCGTGGACAGCGTCATCTCCACATTTCATCACCGTGGACAGCGCCAGGTCACTCCGCACCGACTAATGCGGAGGCTGCACCGAACTGTTGCATCCCCACACAAAACTACACCTAATCTGGCCCCCTCCTCGGTTAAAATCCCCCACAATTATGTTCGCGGTTGAAAAAGACCTGCGGTGATTTTACGATGCATAACCGCCTGGATGGATAGATGGACTACAAGACGATTAAATGCGATAAGATTACTGTACTGCCACTAGAAGTGCTGATATTATGGTGGATTGCCGTCAGGACTCTCATCCTGCAGTTTTTATCAAACGGTCATGACAAATGTAATGCCTCCAAACAAAGTGTATGTGTGTGGGCGTGTGTATCTGTCGGGGGGGAGTATCATGTGCGAGCCAGCATGAGTAGCCCTGCAAGTAACAAGCTGTAGAGCATCTGGACATGACTCATTCCCCCTAATGAAAACCCTGTAATCATACGCTATAGACACTTTTACCGTGGCTGTAGGGTTCAGCATCCAGTTTATAATGACCTGTGTGGTACCTTATAGATTTTTCCTTTTCTTGCTATTAGATTGGATACAGTTCGCTTTGACATTTGCTTTTTTCCTCCATTAGAGGTTAATCTGACTGGGTAGATGCTGATACTGCATTGGGCACTTTCACCTCTCTGTCAGGGTCAAAGTGCACGCATGCAGGAGAGAAAATGTACAGTGTGGTGCAGTCCCTGTTGTTGCAGCAGCAGCAGCAGCAGTATCAGGGCAATTTTTCGTCTACAGGTAGATTCCAGCTTCACTCCAGCCTACACCTGTTGGAGGGACGCAGTCACGATGCCCCCTCGTGGTTTCAACACGAATCGCGTTTTTTCTCTTCCCCTCTCCCCCCTCCAGATATGCTCAGAAGAAGAAAAGGCTCAAATGCTACATTGACGCATTTTCTTTTTACAAAACCTCGAAACTAAGAGTAGGAGCGTGATGTAAAGCACCGCCCGCGGTTGTGTACAGACTGCGATAGCATCTTTAAGGTGGTGGGTTGTAGGCTGTATCATCCCACGCAATTTCCCTTTCTATGCAGTCAGTGGCCTTGTATATCAGCCATTATAAGTGTATGTGTTTTTCATTGGGTGTAATGGGCATACCAACAGAAAAAAATGGGGTGGATAGCTGATGCGAGGTGTCGATGAACAAAACTGGGTGTTTCTCGTGCAAAAATACTGCCATCACAACCGTGTATGACTAAAGTCAATTAAATGAAAAGCTAGAAAGCAAACGTCGTAATTGAACAATAACAGGCGCAACTGACTCACCAACTCCGATTTTCTCCTCTTCTGTAGGTATCCACATAATTGGTTATTTTCCCTCCGGTAGAGCAAGCCACATTATGTCGATATCGTGAGATGATGCTGCTAAAAAAATGAGAGCTGAAGGCTACAAATGATCCTGGCTTCTCATACATGGGACTACATGTCTCGGCCGGAATCAGTATCCTGGCGTTTGTGTGTGTGCAAAGGGGGGAGGAAGGACCATCAAAGCTTCAATATCTCCGCTCTATTATGTCCCGGCGTGTGTCTCCAGTCTGATGCAGTCTCCGTGGCCACCTAATGTAACGCAAACACACACGCGCGCGCGCGCGGGGAGGCACGCACGGACGCACGCACTCGTTGAGCGGTTTTTCTGCTCTCCACAAAAGGTGTTACTGCAGCCGCATTTCAAGTGGAACGGGGAGATTTCTTTTCCTCGAAGCTTATTTATTTAATTTCTTTGTTTTTCTCTCTCTTTTCCTTTCTCTGTCTATCTCTCCCTCTCTCTCTCTCTCTCTCTCTCTCTCTCTAAGCCAATCGCGCTCAAGTCCAGCTGATCCACAATAGGCTGCTCAGCCCGCGTGAACAGGCTGAATCGGTCGGTGATTAGTAGGTAATAGGTCGCGATATTGTTCAGCAGTCCGAGCTGTCGAGCTGGCGCAAGGTAATGCTGAGAAAACTGCAATATACCATAAGCTGCGCCATCTTCATGGTCGTCACATGACTCGTTTTGTCAACACTGATGTGTCAAGCATTTGCAAATATATGCGCCCCCTCGCTCTCTCTCTCTCTCTTTCGCTCTCTGTATGGCAGTTGCATCCATCACAAACACAAACTGCATTTTACCCTGCTAAGATGCTGGCTGGCAGTCCGCCTTTTTTTTTCTTTTTTTGATTGAATGTGTCGCTTTTGGGGGCTGTTTGGCCATAAAGTAGCTCCCGGTGTTACAGATCAGGCCAGACCATGTGGGGAAGCACCTCCTGGTTGAGTCATTTCAAAGAAACAGACCCACTACCGGCGATGCTTTGTCATAGTGCAGTCATGCTCCCACACAGATGAGATGCAACTAATTCCTAACGGCCAATTTCCCCTTTGGATTTGATTGATGGGGCTGGCAAACTGCGGATTTCCCATCAGACCCACATCACACCACAGGCTGATTTATAGATGCCATTCACGTTAAATAAATGATGAAATCCTAAGTTTAGTGTTGTTATTTATTCACCTGTGGCTTGTGCTTAATCACAACTTCATGTTGTAATGTAAACCAGGTGTGTGGCTAAACCTGGGACTTCAGTTTGGCACTTGGGCTGAGCCTTGTTACTGCTGCATTCTCCAGCAGTGTACAGTATAATTTGTAGATCTAACTGAAATCATATGATTTGATTAAATGAAATAATCCAGTGTGTACATTTTATTTCCACAATATATTTAGTTGATCAGTAAATTGTCTAAAAAAGTGAAATTTACCTTTATTGAGTCAAATACTGTAATCAGCCTATAAAATACTCACCATGTGTCCCAATTAGAGGACACAGATTGACTGGAAGCTGACTTGATTTGAATTGTAATGACGTGTATGTGATGCAATGAATGTAGCTGAGACTTGTGCACAAAATACCAATGAGTAGATTGACTTTGTGGCACGCCGGTTTAGCAAGAAGTGAGTTACCGCTGTTAAAATAGTCCGTGGGGTAATGATGAATGTTCTGTATATAACTTTGCTGTGAAGCTTCAAACCTGTAGAGTTAATAGTCTATGCAAGTCTGCCAATATGGCGTAATTATTTCAGTATGGCTGAAGGGCATAAGACTTTAAGCAAAAGTGTGGCATAGAAGATACTTAATAAACACAGATTTGTGCAGTTTAAAGCATACAAATACACAGCCTCCATCCAAAGTAGCTTCGTCATACAATATCACGCCCATTACTCAGTGCACATCTGGTCATTCCAGTGCACTAAGCTGTCTTGTCCTATAGACAAAGCAATCATGACTAGAAAAATAGAGTGATTTGGTGAATATTGAGCGTCCAGTGAGTTTGATGTAGTGTGGGAGGGAGGGCAGTATTCAGCAGGGTAATTTCTCTCCATCATAGCGACGCTGTGACTGACTCCCATCTGTCTATTACTTCAAGTGGAACACTGTGGGCGGTGTTCCAATCACATACATAAAGCTGTAGGAGTGTGGGGCGTTTTACAAGCTAAATATGCATCCCAGCTAATAAACATTTGAGAAATAAATAAAATATAACAGATTTTAAGCTTGCATAATACCTGCTGAAAATGTGCTCAAACAACAATGCTGCACGCAAATGGTAAAAACTCAGTATAAAGGGGCATTTTAAAGGATAAAGGATTTGAAAAATGCCTCTTATCGCATATGTTTCAGGCTATATTTTCACTTGTTCAGCTTTGGGAAGAGCTGTGGCTACATTTAGCTCTGATGCAGCAGCACTGTGAGGATGAGACACGGGTCCATTGCAAACAGGGATTGCCTAATACAGTGAGATCTGCTATCTGTTTCAACACTCCCAAAGCCAGCAGACAATAAGAGCCAGCCGAGGAGGTAATAAGAAGCATGCCCCACCAACTCATCCATCACCTGCCTTCACACAAACACACACATTCTTATTTCTTTACAGTCCTCGGGATCATATATTTCATGCTCTTGGTGCTCCCTATACACATAATCACTGCCTGCACAGGCACGCGTGTGTCCATGTGCATGCACTCATGATTTAGAAGATTTATTTGATCCTTCTTAATGTGGTTCTGGTGACTGTTTTAATGTGTTCAATTATTAACAGTGGGGGAGGCCACAAGAACATTTTTGTGGCAAATCCCTGCATGCACAGTTCAACAATCAAGAGACCTGAATAATGTCACTTTATAGGAAATGTAAGGCATATAAACACTTGAAGGATGGCAAAGATGTGATTATTTGCATGTAACTATCCTCAGCTGCTGATTTTTAATGCTAATGCACACTTTCCCTTGCAGGTTGTGTGTTATCTCTATTTCCTGCATACCTTCTCCTACTTAAGAGCAGTCTGGAAAACTGTAATCTCATTTCAGTGGAAATCACTAAACTTACTTTACTGATAAGTAGATTATGATTTTCCCTTACTGTTTAGGCAAACTGTTGACAGAATTAACATTTTATCATAAGCTTTAATGAGGTGGATCTGCTTTTCCCAGAGAGACCGAAGTACATCACAAGAAACAAAAAAGAGAGAAGACACACAAGGACATACAAACAGAAACAATCACACACATCTATAAAGAAAATGCACCAAATTCTAAAGTTTATATTTTTAATCTTCAGATTCTGTAAAATTTCCCCCTCATGAGGTTAAAAAATAAAAGTGCTATCTGGTTTTAACATGATCAGTTTCAGTATGTCTGATGTTATGTCTGACGAGTGCTAAAGCAGAGATATGGCTTGATTTGGGAAATCTATAAATATATAAAATACTGTATCATCGGCATAAAAAAACTAAGATTTTACATCTGTGTTAAACTAATAATTGATGTAGACTGTAATTCATAATTAACCAAACACAAAAGCTAACAGTAGCCACTCGATTAATATATTGCCTGTGTCCAACCAAACCTATAGTTCTAAATTTCTTGCTGAGCTCCTTTGCTTCCAGGGATTGGGATAAAACGATTACATTTGTATATAAATTATACCCTTATATAAACACTGGTTTCAGCATGTACCCTTGTTTTCTTCCATTTAAGACCCACAGACATTCAAGACCACTGCTACGACAGCTTACTGAATGCCCACTGCGTGAAAGCATCATTCACACTTCAAGAAGCACACAAAACTAATTTTGCGGTTTATTTATAGTAAAAATACTTTTAGATACATACAAGCTGTACATAAACTGTCTCAAGAAAGTCAACATAAAAGTTTCCTCATGGAAAAGAAAAATGAATAGATACAAGGCAAAAACATGAGATCATGAAATGTTTGCACTGCTTTCAAAAAGTGTGCAAGTACAAGGCATTTGTTTTCACGAGGGCGTTTGAAGCCTCCTTTCAGTCCATCAGAGGAAAGCTAAATTTGAAATTGAATATAGTTTGCTAGATGTTACCACTGTCTTTTATTTCCTTTGTTTAAGTACTTCTCTTTAAAGATTTAGCAAGTTCATATTTTATTCTAACAGATGCAGTTCATTATATTATCAGTCGTGAGCAAAAGTCCCTGTGATAAATCCTCAGCTTTATAACATTAAATTAAGTTTATTTTCACTGTGTGACTGGACCTGTGCCATTGTCAACAGCACAAAACCCTGTAATCTTTGTAATAAAAAAGAACATCTATGAAACCCAAATCCTTGGTGGCACAATAAAAGGGGGGGGGTTAAATAATACAACGGTTGTAGAAGCCTCTACGCTGTATGTCCTTTGCTGTCATGACAGTGAACAGGTGTGAATAGTTTTGGTAGTTTTCTTACAGTGTTCACACTAGTTGTGGTTCCTTCAGCAATTCAAGAGCACAAAACAGCTTAAATTTGCGTATTTACAAAGTGTAACCAGAAGGTGAAGTTCACCAATGGCACTGCTGTGTGTGGCATTTTGGTCATCGGTTTATGGTGAAAGAGAAACCTGAAGGTGGGTCTGACGCTCAGTGAACCATCGGCAACATGTTTGTGCATTGCATTAGCTGCCTAATTCCATACTTTAGTACTTTTTGTTGATTAGTCTAGGTCTGGCTTCAAGAGAGCATTGTATACACAAATGCAGACGCACAGCCCTGCAATGCAAGCCTTTTCTCCTACACACACTAATCTGTGACCAAACAGAGGCTTATAAAGTGAGGGAATCAATATCAAATGAAGAGGCTCATTTAAAGAGCCATAAATGTGATAAAATCTAAAAATTTTCTTAACTGCATCTACACACTAGCCATTTTCACTCATCATCACGCCCACGTTTTATAAAACTATATCAAATACAATCATTTTTGCCCACCAGTACGTCAAATTGTGTGCATTGTCTCCCCCCCCCCTCCTCCATCTCTGTGAGATTGTTCTTGGTCCTGTCACTCAGAGTCTCAATGTGTGCAGACACCTACTGTTTCAAACTGGCAGTGCTCCAAGTTATCTCCCACCTTATCTGCTGATATTATCCTTTTTTTCTTGCTTCCTGTTCTGCAGCTCAAATGTCTGTGAGGCAGAAGTCTTGACATGTTGTCCGTTTCCTCGGTCCCCGACGCCAATAGCGCCTCACTCATTCAGGGATAAGATGATGTCATCCTCAAGGTCAGAGTTGTCGGAGCTGTCTGTTTGTGTGATAGAGAAATACAGATTTAGAGATGTAGCGAGACAAGCGAGGTGGTGCTGCATAGGTCAGTGGGTGAGGAGTAAAACTGCCAAAAGGGCAAAAACAAAGCAGCTTTGGCAAAATGTGAAAGAGCACTTCATCCATTTTCCCCCTCACCTCCATGCTTTATCTGTTATTCTTTTATTATCTGGAATAAACTAAGACAGCAGTTTTGGTACTCCTCTGGGAAGGTCAACATTTCTACACAGTGACCAGACAAGCATGAAAACACAGAAACTGGACCAAACATCAGCATCATTGCATCTGAGACTGCAGATCAGAGCCCCATTCTTCAAATATGACTCAAAGTACAAAAGCTAACGTGCTGTTAACAGGCTAAAAGATCCTGCAAATGTGTAAGCAGACAGATCCTCAAAAAAGGGTGCTCTTATTTCAGAATAATCCCACCATGAGAGTTGAGCAAGTCATCAGTAAACAGCATAACAGGACTGTCGATCATATGACTGCATGTAACATGAGCTAGGTGTTGGGAAGCCTCCCAGCAAGCACTTGGGCAACAGTTTCTGCTGTCATTTCATTCTATGTTGTGCTCTTTACGGTGTTTCCAGTTTTTACACTATTAGTGAATGAGGTTATACCATGAATCTCGGCTCGAGATTAATCAGATTTACTTGCATGGATAAGATTCAGTGCATTGTATACAAAATACTTTACCTTTAGTTTATTAATTCAAGATTAACTGTTTTACCTATAACCATGCTCAAACAACAGTTACTCAATATTTCATAGTTCAATGTAATTTTATCCATCTCCATTAGTCCTTCAGACTAAAAAGATTTTTAGAGAGAGAGAAGTTTTTACATTTTGTTTTAGGGTTTGTTCTCTTGTTCTCTGTTTTCTTCTTTTACATACATGTTCAGACATCTGTGGATGCCCTTATACACACTACTTACCGTTGTCGCCATCCAAATCAACATCGTCATTATCAGAGTCATCTTCGTCATTGTCCTCGTCATCGTCGTCATCCCCGACATCGACATCCTCTTCGAGAAGGCGTGCCACCTCTTCATCAGAGGGAGAGAATTCGTCATTCCCATCATCCTCCTCTTCATCGTCCTCGTCCTCTCCGCCGTTCTCATTCTCTAGCTCGGCGATGAGGGGATCTGTATCGACATCATCATCTGAATCCTCGTCTTCGTCGTCGTCCTCCTCCTGATCATCATCCTCCTGGTGCACAGATGACAAAAAAAGTAAATTACAGTGTCTTTTATCTTTACCTAAAGGAACCAAAGAGGCAAAAGGGCAAAATCCAAATTAAAAGAACAGTTTTTAAAACCTGATCCTCCTCATCCTCCTCCTCTTCCTCTGCGAGTCTCTGCCGACCAACTTCATACAGCCTGCACACTGTGTCAGTGTTTACAGAGTCTTGGTTCTGTGGGACAGGCCAGAGGAGAAATGCAGTCAAATTCTTTTATATATTTAAAAGATACATAGAGATTACAAAAACATTCTAGTACCACATTGAGACAAGAATATACCTCAATCACAGCCAGGTAGCAGTCTTTGGTATCGGTGCAAAGGTCAAATATATTCCTCTTGACATCAATCGTGGCTGGGAAGACAGCAAAAAACATGTGTCAGACATCAATCTTTAAAAATATAAATAAATTACATGATAAAACATGACAGTTATGACTATTTAGTGGGAAAATAGCAAAACCCCTTAGTTATCATGGAAGATTTAGAGATCACTACGAGTGAGATGAGGGCAGGTGAAGCCTTACCAATTGGTTTGTAGTCTGTAGCATTGAAGGTCCTAAACGATGAACCAAATGGACTTTTCATCTGCATCTCCATCATGTCGTCCTCATCATCAGCCTGCAACATTGCTGCAAAAAGCAAAGAGCCACAATCTGAGTAAGAGAGTAAATCAAAACTGTGCACAGCGAGCTGCTTAGCTGTCGTTCAGGCTCCTGAGAGGTTCAAGTGGTCTTTGAATGGGCAGAGCCGCAACCGCACACCCATGGCTCTTCCTGTAGGGTGGCGTGAACCAGCTGGTTCTCTCTGTAGCCCGTCCAACACTGAGCCTTTGGTCCATATGGCTGTGAGTGACTGTGGTATCAAACACACGAACACACACACGCACTCACACACCTCTACAGGCTCTGTTCACACCTCCCTTCAAATACACACATGCTCACTTTGCTTCATAATTACCAGCATTCCACTCAAACACACCTTTCACACATGTGCCCTGACTGCGGAGTGAGTTGTAGGCCCGATGCCAAATGCTCCACATTACCCATCATGCAGCAGCTTCTGCATTTACCTCCATAGATGACAGTGCCATTGTTGTTGAAGACTATTCTGCACTGGTCCAGAGCAGGAACTGTGTGGAGTAGGTGGAAGGTCCGCAGATCCCACTGAAACCCCAACTAAGGACCATTAGACTCTTTTTCATTTGTATCAACTAAATCTGTGACAAATTTAATTACACAGCGATTAAAACCCATCCCCAGGGTAGTAAAATCAATTTTCGGTGCAATAAATATTTAATGTTTAGCTGTGAAATAAAAGCCCAATAGTCCTCCGATCATTGGAGCAGCTACAAATTTAAACACAGACACAATCATTTTTGGGAGGGGGTCCAGGTCAGATTTATGAATTGTTTTACTGTATAATCATTACCTAGGTCCAGAGTTAAACAAGCGCTCTGTAAGTGCAATAATGCAATCTTTTCTAGCAGTTCATTTAGATAAACTGCATGCATTTCTCTTAAGTGCTGCACTTGTTTTTCCACCCAACCAATATCAAAAGGGACAAACTTGTTCAGGATGATTTCTAATACTTTTGTTGATCCGCAGACCTTAAATAAAAGATTAGTATGATAACACTCTAAAAATCAGAGTTAAAATGGTAAACGTTATTCCTGCTAAACATAAGCAAGTTAGCACTGTCAATATGAGGATGTTAGCATGCTGGTGTCTGCATTTAGCTCTGAGTGCCTAAGTACAGCCTGGCATACCTGCTAGCATGACACGGATTTCACTTTCCTCTGTACTCAAACGTGTCTTGTCCTAAATAAGAGCAGCTAACTTCTACTGCACTGTATTCTCAACAGACCACGTACTGAAGTCTCAAGGATACAATTTCAGTGTTGATGATGACCTCCAGGCCATTGGGATGGAACACGCCACTGATGTTCATGTTGAACTTGTCAAACTTATGGATGGCCTGAGCAGTGCGAACATCCCACAGCACGCCGTCATTGAGGACCAGGTCATCCGTCGGGTTGAAGGTGGCACAGTTCCTCTTGTAGTTGTTTGCCAGATCTGGATTGTTCAGAGTCAGAGTTACCTGACCCGTTTGGATGTCATAAATCTGAAGAGAGAAGCTGAATGTAAGAATTCGCCATTTATGGGTAACATTTGGGGGTATTATTTTATTTCGCGCCCATCACGTTCAGAAAATGCTGAAATACGTACTCGTGCTATATGTTCCTTCGTGCCGATGACTCGATCTTGCGAAAGCTTACTGAACTCCACATAATGGTCGCCCAGAAAGGAATGCCTGAAGGCAACAGGAACAACAATTCAACATTTAATCAAAAACATGGAGCCAGTGTGGGCACAAGGCTGGGTAGCTTAAAACTTAAAATTGCTGAAAGACATTGTAGAGCAAATCTGAATCCATCAACAGAGTCCCAGTATTGCCTTGGTTAAACTGTGCGGATGAATGAAGCCAAGTGCTTGTGTCCCATGAACTGAAGACTGCCGCCCTCGGGCAGTTAGCGTGCATAATTAAACAGCATTTCATCTCCTTCCGGCAGCTCCCTCTTTTGACAGCATAAAGCTGCTTTATCATTGGGCAGAGAAGACAACATACATGGAAGCAATGGGATCACAGACCGCCTTAACTGAACTGTTAATCGATAGTCTATGGTCAGACTGCAGTTATGTTGTGGGTGCTTTCTGGCAGTCTCCCACTCCAAAATGTAATTTAAGGGAACACATTTTGTACTTAGCTGGTAAAAATATGGGTTCAGTCTCTTGAGCAAACATCACTTACTTCATGATGAACACTGATTTCATGCCCCACAACGCAGACAGAGGGTAACTCCACGAGGCTGACGTCAAGAGCAGAGAGCCATCCTAAAAATAAAACATTTGAAGGTTAAAGATCTCCTTCATAACATGTTTTAGGACACACAAACGTGTGTGTGAGTTGTATCTGATATGTTTTTTCTACAAAAATGTTAATTTAAGATATACTCATTCTACTTCATTAAAAAAAATCTATGAATATACAAATATTATTCATTTAAAAAGTTTACAGCTAGACAAGTGCACTGGATGGCAAATCACATAAAATCCTGCTAGGACTACAGTCATTCAAGTAAAACAACAATTTATAAAACACATTTTTGAATAGAGGGGGAAACAGCAACAACAGCATGACATGGCATAAAACTAGTTTCTGTCTTTACAGACCCGTGAGGGCTCCAGGTGAGTGATGGCTGAGCTGTGACAGCTGTAGCTGGCTTCCTCCTGGCCTGTAAACACGTTGTAGAGTTTGAGCTGCCCCGTACACGTCCCCAGCATCAGGAACCGCTCGCGAGCTGAGAAGGCACAACACATGAATCCACTCTCGTCCTCGTCTGCCTCCCTGAACACGGAGATGGGACGGAACCTGGGAAAGGGGAAAATTAAAAACACAGAGGACCGTGTTTTGTAGGGTGGACGAGTCATCACACTTTGTGCTCAAGGAGGAAAATGACTCTGACAAAGATACACACCTGCTGAAGATAAGATGTCTGTCAAAGCAGCCTCCATCTACTCCTCCATATTTAGGATAAATGACCCTCCGTGTGTGTCGTGATGTAAAGTTGATGGGTGCTTGGCGTCTCTGTTTGGGCTCAGGACATTGATGAGGGGTGAAGAGAGAGAAAGGCGGGCATGTTGCCACAGGGTTTTTGCAGCGTGCATGTTGTTCCCTCAGGTACTCTGTGATGATGCTGTCTAACGCTGGGGGGGAGGGCAGGTGTCTGTCAAACTGCTTCTTCATGGCTGGACTCTGGCTGAAGGCCCCATGGTCAGATTTCTGCCGGAGTACCCGAGGCTTCTTGCAGCTCACTGCGCTGCACCCTGTTTGCCGTTCGCGAGAGAAAACGATTCGTCCGATCAGTGGGGAGCCATTGCTACAGTGGGGGATAGACGGCGAGGAGAAAGCAGTGGAAGATGATCCAGTGGGTTGTGATGTAGAGGGACGAGTTTGTGTATTGCTGGATCCTGGGGTGGATGAGTGCGAGGGATGGTTTCCGAGTCTTGACCCAACACCATTGGCTAGCCGTGGGGTGCGGGGCAGAGTAGCAACAGGAGAGGCAGGTAGTGGAGGAGCCACAGGAGGGAAAGCAGAAGCTGAATGTGAAGAATGAGACAGACATGCCATAGGGAGATCTGCCTCCTTTGTTAAAGTGGTGGCTGTGTCATGAAGGCCTTTGGCCACAAGGTGGTTCCTAATAAGCAGCAGTAGCTCTTTCTCAGGAAAGGAGATCCTGGATTGAGCGACCACGCTGGCCCTCTGCAACCACGCCAGAGACACATCCGTACCAATAAGCAAGGGTTTCCCAGAAATCCTTTCTATGAGCTCGGCAGCAAACTTACAGAACTTGACATGTTCGCTGCGTTTGTCCTGGAGCACAGGCTCCTTCATGAGCTGCTGGATGTGTCCGCTGCTGAACAAAGGCAGCTTGCTGATGATCTGCCTGACGGAGCTGGAGCGAGACAGACCCACCAATGCCTTACAGGCCAGAGCGCGGATCTGATCTGCATCTGTAATGGGCATCTTCACCGTCAGCAGGGACAGCAGCACCTACAGGACAGATGCAGACTGTAAGTTAAAGAAGAAGCCTGACAGAACAGAGGGCTTATTTCAAAGATTTCAAAGGAACAACTGAGCGAACTGACCCAGTAGCTGTCAGGATAACAGACAGACAATCTAAGGGGAGGCTCTTCAATGATACCTTTGCCATCTTATTTACTCCAAGAAACACAGAAAATGTGTGAAAAAAAGAAACTAAGAGAAACTTCTGTCCCACAAAGTTCTCTATGTTCATACAAAAGTTTGGCTTTCATGATAAAATATGTGATTACAGAACAACAAAAAACAGCAATTATGTATTCTGTGTTTCTTTAATGTTTTAGGTTTATATCACCCAGCGCAAGTTGGACTTTAATGATGCCCCAGCAATATATTTTGCTTGCTGTCACGTCTGTCACAATGTCTCGCCAGTTTTCTTTCTGAAATGTCGCAGGTGAAACTTAAGCGTCCTTAAGTGATACACTGAACTCCAAATCTCCTGCCGTGAAGGTCTGCACCTTGCACGGCAGCTTCAGGTATTCCGAGTATGGATGTGTGTGCGTTTGTGGGTGAATGTGATGCTTTTAAAAGGGTCTTTAAAAGGTTTAAAAGGGTGCACTGTTCCCAAGATAAAATGGGATACATAAATCCAGTCCATTTGCCACAGCAGCTCTTAGCAGCACCTGTCACGATGCACAAATATGTCCTGAAATTTCGGCCAGTGTCACATCTTTAAATGTTCTCACTGAATGACTCCTAGGTCACCTTTTGTCACTGCTTTTAAGTCCAGCCTTAACTCTACCTTAATGCCATTGTTGGACTGCACCACATTCCACATCTTGGTAAGTACACTCTCACTGGCTTTGGTCTGCTGAGGGAGGCGGCGACGGGGGGTGCCTGCGATGAACTTGCCAATGCTGGACATGCGTTTGTCCGGAGCACAGACGCAGTTGATGACGACCTGCAGAGCCGACTTCTGAATCTCGGCATCATTTACAAATACCTCTCCCTCTGCCACTGCCAGGACTATACTCATCCCTGGGAGAAAATACAAAACAAACAATTAAATGAAAAACCTTGCAGATAAACAACACCTGGAGTTGTGCCATGTCTCAGCAGGGCTGGACACAGGCTTTATGAAATAAACAAAAATGAAAATACAAAGCAACTGTATGTTATTACATTCTGGAAAGTGATATGAATTTTAATTTTCATTGGCACATTTTAAAAAAGCACAGAGCCAGTGCACGGTGGACATGTTTATAATAACAGTTGATTGAATGTATTTGTGACAACTAACTAAAAGTTACATGTTGATAGATGGATCTTGATAGATGAACACTGATCACACCTACCAACGGTGGAAACAGATGATCCCCCCTCATCAAGCACAGCGACAGCCTCAGACAACAACAGCTGGGTCTTTGGAACAACTGTGAGGATACTCAGGATGTCAAGGGCATAACGCACAGTATCACTCCTACAGGAACAGAAAAATAGTCACGACCGCACAAGGCATAAAAAAATGGAAATGGGAATTGTTCATTTTGTATAAAAATATATAGTAAAGGAATGACAGTTACTGTCTGGTCCATACCTGCCATAGTAAGTCCTCCAGTCACAGGCAATGGATATGAGCTGCAGAAGGAGCTGGACACAAGACAGCTTGTGAAAGACCTCCGCTGGTTCCCAGTACAGTCGAAGTGGACCATACTCTATCAGAAACTCCATCATTTCCACCACCTGCTCACGGCTGTAGCTGACCGCCTGCACAAAGAGATGAGAAACGAATGATTACTACAGGAAAAGAAATCCTGCACCAACAGCATGCATCAAGCATGAAACTAAATATTTGTATAATTCATTTAAATATGTCCAATCTCACTCATCCTTTGTCCTTCGCATACCTTATAGTACGGTTGGGAGTGAATGGGGGCACCACCCTCTGTGCGCTGCAGCGACTGCTTCACCTGCTCCACCTTGATTGCCAGATGGGCCTCGAAGTACCTGCGTAGAGCCATGCAGGTGTGCTTGGCCGTCTGCCTGCTGGAGAAAATCTCATCATCACTCAGCAGCGCTCCCTGGTCCTCAGGGTTCAGAATCTCCAACGTGCTAATCTGGAAACAGTCAGTTCGTATCACACATTAGTACAAATACCAGCATCTGTTATGTTAAGTTGTGATATTGTATCGACAGCTGTGTTTAACAGTTCTTGAAATGTACTGTATTGTCTGTGGATGATGCAGATGGTTAAGTTTACACGGTCACAGTGAGGATGACATGTGTTTTTCCCTACCAGATTGACGAGGCGACGGAGCCCGTCCTGCCTGTCAAAGAGCTCCAGGACGGCACGGAAAGAAAAGGAGATGGAGAAGAACATGGTGGCGTGGCAGCAGCCGGACGCATGTGAGCACTCTAGCAGCCACAGTGTGTAACCAACCACATCTGACAGGATGGAGTGGGGCAACATGCACACCTTGAGAGGAGAGGACACACCAGTGAATACAAATGTGCACAGTGACTTGAGCTATGTAACTGTAAGAAAGCAATTGTTTCTTTTCTTTTGTTACCTCTCTATTAATGTCAAGATGATTTTCTGAAACATTATCACGTTATTTTAATACCATTATTTAGCTAGCAGCAAGATCGGGATATATATTTTTATATATACATACACACACACACATATATTTTATAAAAACAGAGATGCAGCAAAAAGTAGTATATTTTTGTTATAAAGTAAAAACTGATGGCCAAAAAACAAAAATAATTTGGTCTTAATCTAACTTAATAAACTAAAAATGTGAAGTAATCTTTAGGTTAAATAAATAATAACTTTTGAGATATATAACAATATTGTCAAAACAATTCCAGACAGTATGTCATACAATAACACATTAAAAGCTCTGATGGCTACAAAGTCAATAAATTCATATCTTGGCACATATAGAGCACATTTAAAGCTGCAAGAAATGTTTTGTGGGCACAGTTATGGTGACATTCCAGCATTCATTGTGTATTTGCATGATGTGTATTGTACCCTTTCCATGGCGTCCTGGTTATAGGCAAGGTAGTAGAGGCACAGAGACACTCCAGTAGCAGCCATCGACGGCCTAGGGATTTCCAGCAACTTCTGAACCCCTCCATGAGCCACAAACTCTGCAGCAAACTTCTTGTGCAGCAGCAGTGAAGCCAGGTACTGGAAGAAGAAAGAAAAGTAGAGAAATAAGTCTGAAGGGCTTGACCTTGCCTTACGGCACCATGGAGGGTCAATATGTGGGGTTCAGTGTTCACCTTCAAAGCCTCAAAAGTCAGCTGCACATCATTTGTCTGCTTTAGATCCATATAATGCATGAGCAGCTCACGAGCTCCCATCTGCATGAACACTGCCAGCAGCTGCAGGAAAAATGAGCACAGAGAGCATTTAAATCATGACCATTTACTTCACTAAGGAAGATAAGGAATTGCCTGTTAATCAATTCAAACCTACATTTTCATAGCATGAGAACAGAATAATTAACTATAATTGATGAAGACTGACATCTGCTGGAGAGTCTATGTCAATACAAAGGAAAAGGAAACTTGCATATAGTAAAGCAAAGCAAAGCACTGAGTAGGCTAATAGTAACAGACTAACCTCCTGATACTCTCCCAGAGGTGTGAGATACTGCAGGATAAGCCTCTGCTCAATCTCTGGGGTCAGAGGGTACAAATGATAGTTGTTGCCAATCACCCAAGGGCTCATCTCAGACCAGCTGCTGTTTGAAAGCTCACTGAAGTTCCTCTCTGGCTCTGGCAAAGAGAAATTTAGCTTGTGTTTCGAAGTCCTGCTGCTCTCCCTCTCTGCCTTCTTTCTGAGGTAACCACTGCCATCAGACACACTTTGGTGTGTCAGTGAACCCGGGGCAGACATGGGCTTCATCATGGTCTTCACAGCCGAGTTGGCGCGGCTGCTGGTCTTATGAGGGGTGTTGAGACGGAACGAAAGCTCGTTTTCAGGCTCGATGGTCGAAAGGGGTATCTCTCCGTCCTGGTCTGGCCCAATCCCCTCCCTTTCACCTCCGTTTCTACCCGGTGTGAAGGGCTTCTCTTCAAAGCCTCCATCAACAGTCTCCTCATCCAAAGGTAGTAGAGGTTCACTCAAAGTCTTCCTGGGGCTTGGCCGTTTGATTTCCCTTTTGTTCTCAGCATCCTTATCCTGAAGCTCACGCAATCGATGCAGCATCAAAGGTACCTGTCAAAGTAAAGCATGAAAAACAAGTCGGTGGAAAGTTGCTACTTCAGACCAACTGCCGATCGCGAGCAAATCGCTCTGAAGCTTTGTGAGGTAACACATTTTTATTAGCTTTTGAAATATCCCATCTATTACAATGTGCCTTCACAATTTTTATTAAAATAAAACTGACATTTGACACAGCAAAATTCCCAACTCACCAAAACAGAGTTCTCCTCCCTGTAGTTGGCTGCAATGTCCTGGTTCTCCATAGCACCAGCCAACAATCCTGTAGCATAGATTCTGAGGGGCTGCTCTGCCTCCTGAGCCCACTTAAACAGCCTTTCAACTATGCCTTCCTGAGAAGAAAACACACAGGAAACTGGTGAAATATGTTAAGCAACAAGAAAATGCACATTAGAATACACAGAAAAATGTGGGGTATTTAATCCAACTTGTTACATTTTGTTTGGTCAAATGAAAATGTTTAATGGCTTCCATCACAATTTCAGTGTGTAAGTCTAGTGCCATATAAAAATATCAGTGCTGTAGTTTGTTTTTTTAAAAGACTTTGCAGCTTTTAAAAAATAGTCAGGTGGCAGCGTCTTTATGTGCTCATCTCAACTGTCAGAGAGCAACAGTCAAAGTGTAACTGGACTGTGACTGCACAAACAAACAGACATTATTAAACAACTGATGTTGTCCCAGGTTATCTGATTTCGATGGGGATGTTGTTCTTTACCCTCTGTCACTGTTCAGTTTTCAACTGCTTCAATCCTAAAGACAGCAGAGTGGAGAGACAGATTTTTACTTCTTATTTAGCTTCTGTTTTGTTGTTAAGATGATTATTATTTATGTCTGATTGATGCATTCAAATGTATAATGTTGCCAGTAGAAGCTGTGAAAACATTAAGGTAGCAAAGGTGTGAGATTGTCACTGCAGGATAACCGAGTCAGAAAATATCACAGTTTCAAGGTATCATGATATTATTACCATTATTATTTTTGTTATTGTTGTTGTTGATGATGTTGTTGTTGTTATTACCATTAGTAACAATTGCCCTGATAACAAATTAAAACGTAAGGGGTTTTATGGTTTAAGAAAGACTTTATTATGATTTCTCAAAATATGTCTTTTTCTAAATTAATACAATAGCATTCAATACCATACACAGACAAGGTAACAACCATACCACAGTTTACAGCTGTAACCACAGTAAACATATTTAATGTTCCTTTAACTGCTACAATGCTGTTTGGTTGGATATTCATCTAAAAATAAAACATCACGGGGTGACATAAGAGTTTTAATAAATAAAAACACACGGCTTTAACAAGCGATTGGAGCAAAGTCCTGTTATCTGATCATTAACTCACCTTTTCCTGGAAGACCACCGCAGTCTCCAATCCAGGCATGATGTTCTGAAGCAGACGACAAGCTGCTGCATTTAGGGAAAATTCTCTGCTGGTCATCACATAGCTGTTCACCAGCTAGCAAGAAAAATAAATACATCACCTTCTGAGTAATATTTCTTAAGAATGCCTCTTATTTTGCATGTAAAAAGTGTCTGTTTGGTCATTTCATTCTTACTGTGTTCATAAAGTCATCATTCTTGAACAGGATCTTGAGCAGGTGCCCTAACATGCATTCTGGATCAGCTCTCCCTAGTGGCCAAGATGGAAATGTCAAAAACATGCACAATAATTATGTCTCCGGTAATCTTGCTTTGAAGGTTCTGTTTTTTGTTTCTTGTTTTTTTTTTTTTTTTTTTTACATACCAGGATGTCGGTCATCAAAAGGGTCCGGGTCAGCTTTAT
This sequence comes from Datnioides undecimradiatus, assembly GCA_008933995.1. Lineage (NCBI taxonomy): Eukaryota > Metazoa > Chordata > Actinopteri > Lobotiformes > Datnioididae > Datnioides > Datnioides undecimradiatus. Next base: position 8,743,600 of record WARS01000026.1, read on the forward strand.
GGTACTCCTCTGTCTCCTTTTCAACAAGCTCAGAGATTCTGAAAGTTTCAGCAAATCAACACTTTTACCATTTCAAACTTACACCCACCAAAGCACAGCTTGCTAAACCAGCTTATCGTCAAGGCTTTAAATATACAAGAAGCATAACTACTTACTTGGTGAGGATGTTAACCAGCTCTTGCGTGCTGCCTTGTTGCTCTCTCTCCCACTGTTCCAATAGAGCAGTCAGCTCTGCCTTGGAGTCCACACTGGCAGATGCTGACGCCATGGCGCAGCCTGTTGTGGTGGCAGCATACATATAATATGTATTTAGTCACTCTTTGAAACTGAGTTCACATTTATCTGTTACCACAAAGGACTGTCATAAAGTATTATGTCGATGCTGTAATGTCTTACTGTAAAATAGTCAACAAACCCCATCAAGACAGAAATGTTTCATCACAGGATAAAGGTGATCACTAAGAGCAACGTTCCTCTAAAGGAGGCAAGTCAAATCATATCAGGGACACCATATCCACACACTAAAGAGGTCAAGCATTCAGGTTTGTACCTTTGCCTTGGCGGCCGCTAGACGTGCGCTCACTCACTCACTTGCTGAGAATATGTTGACTCATTTGATCATATCTATCTGCAGACTAGCGCCCCACTGAGCTCACAAATGTGCATTCATCTTTGTAATTTGAAGTTTATGCACTCCAACCCTGCAATAATACGCCTCTCTATGCAATTCTTGACCGATTGTTGTTGCTGAAAGTTAGATCATATAATGCACTCAACCGCAGTCTGTTTTGCCTTACATATCACATTAATGCATGCGCGCGATTGTAATCACATGTGCGCGCTGTTGACCACAACTTACACTGAAATGCTAAAGTCCCCCAAGTCAATATTCCTACTGAAACAAAAGCCAGTTGAGCAGGCTTCGTATCTGAAGCGCCTGCCAAACATGTCCCAGTGATCAGCCCTAAAAGTCCCCCCTTTTTTATGCATGTCTGTGGGTATATACATATATTTAATTCGCAATTATTCGAACAAAGAAGCGGATTCGCTCCGTCGCATCGCCAACGTCACTTAACAGAGTATGTGCAGGTGCAGCTGTCCTCCAGGGACTGCAACTGTCAAACATACAGAACTGTAAATTTTAAAGTTAGCCTAGCATTAACAAATCTAAGCATCTATTCTGATTAGTTTGGGAACTACAATTTCAGCTCCGACACTTTGCATGTCCGCCTACATTCACTCATGCTCAATACCTACTGTATAAAACTCAAGACACTGCCTGTTGCGATATTTGGCTAACGTTAGCTTAACTGTTGCTAAACAAGGAAGATGATCTCCTTAGCTCGCTGTCGTTTCTTTAAAAGCGGCCACTTCTGTGTTCCAGTGCCACAGTTCACATTAAGCCTGAGCTGCCCAGACATGTGCGGCATATTGTGTCAGACTCAAGCCATACCCGGACCGACGAACCTGCCTGTACGTGTAACCGAACACAGAGGTATTAGCTAGCAGCAACACAGGTAAACCTGGCTACTTAGCTAGCATGCTAACTTTACCTCGTTGTTCCACTCAGTTCTTCTCCGGTTTTACCAGATTTACAAAGGCTCGTATCCGCCAATATCAGTCCAAACTGGATTATCTCTAGGAGAATATCCACGTATCGATCACCGTTTCACAGCCAAAGCTGAATTTGCTTTATTGAAGCTTTGTGTTCACGGTTTATTATCATTATGGCGAACACGTTCCTTACGTCATTTAACAGGCGACAGTCCACTTTTAATGACGAAGCGAATCACGGCAAAACATTGCGAAACGCCATTTATTCCTTATTCCGATGGTTGTGTTACTGCAAAGCGTTAGAGATCTCTGTGCTGGAAGATCATACACAAGTAACAAAAGATGTACAGTTATATAAAAAACTTGATGACAATCAAATGGAATACGCTAAAACACATACTGGTAATATGAAACGTGTCACTGTTGCAGAAAATAATATTCTCTATAGAGTAATTGTTTTTACTGAGGATGAAAAAAATCAATGCTGCCATATGACAGGAAGCGTTTAGGATTGAGGTAATATAGTTTATATGATTATGATTTCTATTGTATCAGTGAGTAATACTTTTCTGTGGTGCATGCATACAAATGGCAAGTAACTATAAAAGTGACTGTGTAACCCTCAGTTATCTTGTAGTTATTAGTCAAAGGTAAACTGATTTTCTATGCAGCCTTTGAAGATCTGTTATTCAAGACGCTTCATCAATTCTGTCAGAAGTTTACAGGTTATGCGTGCATCAACCTTAAACAAGCTCGGATTGCCTGCATGCCCTACAATTCTCCGATATTCAATAATAATTACTGAGACTGAAACATTCAGGCATCCAATGACCCAAAAAGAAAAAAACCTTCATACACAATTAATGAAATTACATCACAGTACAGCAACAGGTGGCAGGATAGTTATCTGCACTGACTTTGAACTCATTTCCGTAAACAAAGTAAATGTGTGATTTCCCTTTCCACGTGTAGGTCACCTTGGTGACAGGAATCAGCTCGATGGTTTGACGCTGTAAATAAAGAAAGGAAATATGAGCATGTCACACATTCATGAAAACAGACTTTGATCTAATCCATTAACCATTTGATGATTGTACTTGTACTTTACTTGAATATTTTCCTTGTATGCTCCTTAATACTTCTATATCACTACGTTTTGGAGAACTGATTTAACCTACTAGCATTACATGAAGTACCTGAGATTAGCCACACTTCACCAGCTTTAACAACAGTGATGCTTCATTTTACTGAGATCTATGGATTAACTCCTAATTTATTGTTATGCTGTATTTTTTCTGTAACTAATTTTGCAAACTTATGCACTACTTAATTAAGTTATAAAATGTAGGACTCAAGTATTTTTACAGTGATATTACTATAATTACATTAAAAAAATCTGGTTACTTCCTTCACCAAAGTCATAGAAAAAATATTTTCATTTTACATCAAATTAGTACCTGTTGTAGAATGCGTGACGTCTGGGAGAACCTGCCCTGGTGTTCATTAACAAGGCGCTGTGCAGCATGCACCACTGCAGGGTCTGGAAAGCCCATCACTGGGTACACCTGCACAGGGTAAATAAAAAATATTAATCAGTGCTGAGTCACCTTTACTTCACGCTTAAGCAGAATAACAAAAGAGGTGTTGGGTAAAAGATGTGAAACGGTACTTTGTAGTAGCACTGTAGGAACTGTAGTAACATGCATACAACTGAAAAAGTAGACCTAAAGCTGGACTTGAAGTGTACAAAGTGCTTAACAGTGCTTAATGAGCTTTATATACCATTGACTTGATTAGAACTTGACTGAATCACATCTCATTTAAACAGTCTGCAAGCCTGTTGTGTAGATACAGAGATAAACGTACATGTGGAACATCTGTACAGCCAAAAAGCATGCATGATTTGGGGACCACATTTTTCACCAAAATCTAATTATTGTGCATAATTATGTATTAAAAACCTATAATCCCCCCATGCTATATCTTGTGCCCCTTGAGAAAGACAGAAACTTTTACCATGTATTGAGAGTCTCTGAAAAGCTCTTTGCCAGACACCTTGCTGAGGTTGTCCACCTGCAGTCCACTTGACTGTTCCACGACATAGTTATCAGAGTTGTTGGTCCTGAAAATGTGTACATAAAAATACATGAAATCCTGTTTTGTTTCATAACTGTTAAATGCTGATTAACAGTTCAAAGTAACCATAAACGTTGATGACCTTCAGATCATTAAGAAAGAGAAATGGTTAAGCTAGACATTCTTGACAAATAAACATAGCTAAGGAAGCAGCACCATTTCACAGTGAGGTTGATGTAAACCAGAAGCTGTTGTTTTCCTCGACATGTGTCACATTGCTTCGATCCTTGTCCATGGCAGTGGCCGCAACTGTAAATGGAATGATGTTTAGGTGAAGCACAGAGTGTAATGATCTGGCAGTTTTATTTCATTTGAAATCCATGAATTCTAACCAGTAACACTTACTTTTCCCTCCCTCTGCCATTGCAGTGGTGGCATCGATCTTCTCCATGGCGATAACCAGATCCATTACAGACCCAACAAACTTTCTGACAGCCACCCGCCCAAAAAAAAAGGAAATTGAATAATAATATGGTCTCAGTTAAGGTCTTAAGTAATCATTTAACTGAGATCTATGGAAATTACTTACATTACCAGCACCAGCACAATCTTTGCAAGGTCTTCTCCCCATTCCCACACAAACATGGCAGCTCTGTGTATGACAAGTCATATGTCAGGAAAAATCAGTCACAAAAGCAGTCACAGCAGCTTTTTCTTCTTCAAATGTGTGTTATAGAATTTACCTTCAGAGATGATGTGTATGGAACCCTGATGGTCTGTTTGCCATCCATAAAAAAACTAGGGGCTTGAGCAGGAATATCCCAAGGACCTGGAGGTGATTGGGAAAAGGCATCCACGGGCTGGCCTGATCCAAATAAATCAACATATTACATTATCAGTATCACTAAATACCCAGCTGGAAGCAGAAGACTGAGGATTCAACTCATGCCAATGATGTACAGGGTGTATCAGTACCATTGTATGGCTCATGACTCCATTCTGTGGATCTTGATTCAGTGAAGGTTTCCAGGCGATACTACAACAAAGCAGGTGTAAAGAAAACAAACAAAAGTAATCTTCTTCTATCTGGTTATATTTAATGATCTACAGCCATTTTCTTTGGTTATTTGTTTATTAAAACTATTATACAAGCCAATCATTTTACTGATTTTCCTGTCATTATTGTGGGCTTATCTAAACATGCACACATGAACAAACCACCTCTTACCCTGTAGGTATTGAATGCCTCCATGCTGGTGATCACACCATCCTTTGCTGGCGCTGAGCTATAGCAGCATTTGCTGGATGCAAACAGGATAAACGCCTCACGGGCAGTATCTTCACTTATTGATGGGATGCTGTCAGAAATAAGGAAATTATTTACATTGTGTCCTGCGGCCTCAAGTTTTAACAGGAAGTTAGGAAGTGCTTTGATTGCATTAACACATAACGGAAGATGTTTTGTAATTTGCAGTTGTGAAAGAAATACAAAAGTCTCACTTCCAATGTGGCTGCTCAGGTCCAGGCTCAGGCTGAGGAACTGGGTAAGCAGGCATGGGAGGGGGAAGAAATCCACCTACAGTAGATATTGAAAGACATTGTACTGCTTCATTGCTTTATCTACAGAGCAGTCATTCAAAATACACACTTGGTGGCCACTTTATTAGGTGTACCTGAAAAATCCTACATATCAGCCATTACTTACTACCATTACGCTTTACACATTAAAATATTAAGTTTTGATCGCCACTCCTAGTGAGGTATGCATTTAATTGTGTGCTTCTTATTGAGAGTGTAGTTTGCAGTGGTGTAATGGCTGACTATATTATAATGAGGTGTTTTTCCAATGTTTTGGCCATCCTATTTACACACACAAGGAGGATTAAATATTAAAAACAGAGTTCGATATAATACAGTCCAATACAACAGCCAAACTAATCTCCACCTCAGTAACAAACACACAGTTGAATTAACACCTCTAGGGAGGCTTTGAAAAACTGAGCACATAAACTATGCAAAGTTGGAGGAGTTGTATTGAATTGCATTAGACTGTGTAGGTGTGACTCATAAAGCGGCCAGAGAGTTAATAAGCAGTGCGGCGTACCGTACCTCCACCCCCTGCGAGTGTTCCTTCATAGCCAGGCACGCTGTCAAACATGCTGGCCGGAGGAGCGCTGGGGCCCTGGAAGTCAGCTGCGGGTGGGGCGAACATTGCTAAAACAAACCAGAAAAACCAGTTCAGGCATGTGTATGGATGTGTACTTTCAAAAGGCTGAATCTTGTAAAGTTTCCATGCATTACAGAAATGAGTTTCCTATTAAAACACGTTTGGGATTCTTTTAAAAGCAACCCTTAATCTTTATTTTTTTTTAAATCCACCTAAATTCTTGCGGTTCCCAAATTGTGACATGCTCCTAACACCAGAAGACAGTGTCGTGAGTGAGTACTTACCTTGTACCTCGGGGTTATTATCCATTCTGAGATGTTTCACAGAGAGACTAAATGCTTGGAGACCCCGTTCGACCCTCAAACCAACTCTTTAACGTCTGTCAAACTAGCAGCGCATACAGTCCCTACAGCCACGGCAGTGTCAGCAGCCTCAAATAACCTGTATGTCTAAATTGACGTCACGCAGATATTTGGCGTGAGGGTGTGTGTGCGTGTGTGCACTGTCCTGTCCTGTATGGCGGAAGCGTGCAATTATAAGACTGTCAAATGGCTTTAATCAAATCCAAATCATGACAAAATAACCTACCGTTAAATAATATTTCAAACTTAAATAGATCATACCTGGTGCCCCCTCTGCCGCTGGGACATAACCGGGGTTGGCCACTCCATAAGTGCGGTTCTGGTGGCTGCAAGTAATGGGAAAGTGAAAGTTAGGACGATGATGGTAAAAATATCAGGCGCATAGGTTCAGTTTGGAGGAAAACACACATCATTAAGCGACGCTCACCTCAATATAGGCTGGTGTTCCATTTCAAAACACTGGGGAACGACTAAACAGGCTAAACAGAAAAACCAAAACCACCGAAGTGTTGATACGTTCTTTAATCATGCACAGGCATATCATCATGTGACGAAAAGCAAATCATTACCTATTATTACTCCCCACCCAGGTTTGGTGCATGTCGGTCAGCTACCGCCTCCTCGCCTGAACAGGAACAGAACTTTCCGTAGAGATTTTTTGGTTCAGCTTGACTTCTCAAGCGAGTACAAAGTCTATAAGGATAAAGTGGTCTATCGGTTTGGAGAAGTACAGAACCCCCCGCCCCAATAATGAAAAAAAACTTTCATTCGTGCAGGAAGTGCGCACGAATCTGCCTCATGAGCAGTAAACAAATGTGAAAAGTGGGTGTACAGATGTGAACACTGTTTAAAAAACATAATAATTTAATAGTAGGTGAACAACAAACACTGTCACATTCATACTGTATCATTAAACATGTTTTAAGATGATTTCCAGTGAAGAACAACCGCTGTAGTGCTGTTCTCTGATGAAATACAGTACCCATAAGCCTTTGCAACACTCGCGGAAGTCCTTTTCTTTCCTTCCGCCGTTGCTGAAGTCCCTTTTGGATTTACATCGGCGGGTGAGTCCATACAATCTATGTCAATCCGCGACGTTAATGGTGTTATTTGGCTATCCTGACGTGGTTTAACAAATATTTACATTCACTTTATAGATTTCTGATAAAATTGACAACTTTACCATTTTATAACGTCTGTAATGCCTTGTCCCGGAGCGAGGTGCTGCTCCTAAAGCGGCTGGCTGCTTGCTAGCGGTCTCCCTGTAAAATGGAGTTATAGTATACAGTGAAGACCCACTGTACTATGCTGCTTACAAATAAACGTTATAGAACAATGAAACCGTCGCCGACATTAGATGTGTATGAATTTATTTCTGTTCAGGACGTACTATTAAACCCGAGGGCATGAAGTGGAATAGCATGGCTATCTAGCTAGCTGAACATTAACTGTACTGTAGAAGCTAGCTAGCTAGCTGACGTTGGCTAACACGTTTATCTTGCGGCTCACTCAACTGAAAAGTTGTTGCATATTTGGTGCATTGCTGTTGGCGATCGTTTTGTCATTGTTAGCAAGTGCTGTCTATACATGTGGCAGTGAGTTGCAGAACCTCATAAGATTGACGTTTCTGACAATTCTTAATACTTTGTCTCACGTACCGATAACAGCGTGTGCTAGTCAAGTTTGCTTAGCATGTAGCACATTGTATTTTGATGCTGCAACAATTAAGTCTACATATTCATGCATAATTTGTTGTAACCATAGTCATTTTCGATCCTCAGTCACCATGGCAGCCCTCAGGCCCCTCACCAAGCCCAAGATTGTCAAAAAGCGAACCAAGAAGTTCATTCGCCATCAGTCTGACAGATATGTGAAGATTGCGGTAAGAGGCTGGTTTGCACATAAGACATGCTAAGCTGTGTTGGATTCACGATTTTACTTGCAAGGATGGATTTGCAACAGATTAATCAGAGTATCTTCACCTCCAACAGAAAAACTGGCGCAAGCCCAGAGGTATCGACAACAGGGTCCGCAGGCGGTTCAAGGGTCAGATGCTGATGCCAAACATCGGTTATGGTAGCAACAAGAAGACCAAGTACATGCTGCCCACTGGCTTCAAGAAGTTCCTGGTCCACAATGTGAAGGAGCTTGAGGTCCTGATGATGAGTAACAAGTAAGTTGTTGGTAACTTTAGGCTGTATATCAAAGTGTCAGACTTGCACAAGTTTTGACTTGTCTGCAGGGATTTTGAGCTACCGGCTGTGACTTTTGCTACTTCAGTAAAATAGAGCTCACCTGAACAGGAATTGTTTGATTAGCACTCTGATAAAAAAAAAAAAAAAATGCATTTCATATTACATTTTAAATTGAGCGATTGACCAACTGGAACATTGTGTTTTTCCCCAAGTGACAAGATACGTGTGATTGTCCAAATATTTCACTGCCTTGAGCACCATATGGTATTGTGTTGTCAACAGAAGCGTCAGATCTCAAAAACTTAACACTGTGTAAAACTGTGTCTACACACACCAAGGGTAAAGTGGGGGAACTTACCTCGGAATGGCAATAAGAATGAAACTGCTATATTCTCTCATAACTATGTTAGATAAGTTAATTCAGGATTTTACTAAAACTGAGTAAGCATATATACTGCTGGCCTGCAAAACTACTCTTATAATGGCTAATAGTCCAGCACTTGACATCTAACGGGGAATGATAAACAGAATTGTAGGTGCATGTGGAGCTTTGTGTGATTCCTGCTTTATAAAAACAGGAACTTCTTTGAGAAACCTTGCTAAAATTTACCTTCTCCAACAGATGGCATTGCAGCTACCTGCTGCAACCACTTTATTTAACTAGAAAATATGACTGGATGGTTTCAAAAGAAGAGGCTTTTGAAACGGCCAGTCATTTGGGAAGAAATGACTTGTGCAGGTTGCAGTGTGAGCCTGTTTTTTTTCCTGTTTACTTTGAAACTGTGAAAAGGTCAAGATGATGATGGTTTTTATGTCGAGTCTCTTTTTTGATAGCCCTTCTTACGTTTTGTCTTGTGTCAAGTGTAGAAAACCACAGATCTGGTGTTAAATTCATCATTCACAGGATTCTGGAGGGATGCAGGCTTAGTGTTAGGATGTGTTTTCATCTTGTCAGTTTATTTTAAATTTGAAATGGAAAAAGAATGACTACCTAAGCAGAGGTGAAGTGGGATGAGAAGGCAGCAGTTACTATGAATTAGTTTTGAAGCTTGAGATGCCTGTCAAGTATGTAAGAAGCGAGTACGGCACAAAGTATTTCTTTAATACTGCAGTCACATTATCCTGTTAAGATTAATAAAGGGGTGAGATTACGATAGCGCTCATCCTGGATTGAACCTTGATACTGAATTTTTCATCCAAAAGATTAGTCTCACTGATTTTAGACCTGCCATAATAGTAACTTGCTAATGTCCAGCATATTTCAGAGAGAGGGGTTAAATGACTGGCTTTGCGGAGGCTGTAACAGTTTGCTGTAAGGACAGGAATGGATAATTGGGTTGAAATGTGTTTAACATGCACCTGCAGTGTGAGCTAATTGACATATGCCACAATAGTGAGCACAGTTCAGCTTGCAACAGTGCGTAAAATCAGAAGGAAGCAATCTGATTGTAAGGGACATGTTGGGCTTTTCCCATTTTGGAGCCAGTATCTAGTAGTGCTTTGAACAGCCAGTCACTGTTACCGAGTACACAAATGCAAAGAAATGCCAGTTCAGGCAATAAAGACTCACTAAGGCTCACTAAGCTTGTTTGTCAACAGGCTTCGAGCCGTAAATTGTCAGTGATTCCAGATATGGTGACGTTGATTTTGTTGAACTTTTTCACACTTTATCAATAATTCAGATAAAGTGTTGAGAATCGATGGTGGTCTGCTATATCCACTGTTTTTATTTCATTTTGTTGGTTATGGAACTTAATAGACTACTAAAATAATAGTAACGTAATTTCAGTTGTAGTTGTCGTATTACTTTGGATGAATAAAGTCAGACTGGTATGAATGGATTTAAAAACTTGTCAGTCCTTGTAGTTCCAGTCACAATAAGTGACTAATTTGATTCTTTCGTTGTATTTACTATTGATTCCCTGATCATAGAAGTTCTGTAGCGTTTAGACTTAGGAGTGTGGTGTTTTGTTGAGACTGTCATGACCTCCCCTCAAGAGCACCGAATGTCAGTGAGGATACATTTAACCTGTAGAAAAGTTCATATTCTGTGTGTTTAAATATGTAAGGAATGACAAAGAATTAAAATTCCACGGTAAAACAGCAAATGGAAGATAAATTGGGTGGCATGCGATGAAAGCTGCTTTAATTCAGAGCACATCATTGACCAACTCTTTTCCCTGTCTAGGACTCACTGTGCTGAGATCGCCCACAACGTCTCCTCCAAGAACAGGAAACTGATCGTGGAGAGGGCAGCTCAGCTGGCCATCAAGATCACCAACCCCAATGCCAGGCTCAGGAGCGAGGAGAACGAATAAACTGGTTATTAACAATAAATGTTTAAAAATGGAAGAAACAGGCTTGTTAATCATTTTTCTGCAACACAGTTTTTAGCAGGGTCATTTCACAGATCAGGAAATTATTGTATGTGTGAAACATGATAGAAACGTCAAAGTCTAAGAAAGTTTAAAAACTTTACACATCAGAGAGGCTTACTAAAATTTTTTAATGATTTCATCGGCAGGGATGGTAGGAAGTTTGGTGATATGGACAAACACCAACTTGAAATCATATCGAACTGTTAGTTTAAGCCCTTGTCCAATCTGAATGTTCTATCACCTATAATTACTTTCCATTAGACTGATTTCCTTCCTTTTAGCATGAAAAGTGTCAAATGTGAAGAAAATACTCATTACAATTTCTCAGAGCCAAAGTGACACATTCAGATTGGTTAACTTGTCCAACTGAGGAAAATAAAAGTCAAAGATCTGTAATTTACAAGCACAAATGACAAGAAAAGCGGGAAATACTCATGTAAGAAGCTGGGACCGGGAAATGTTTGACATCATTGCTTGAAAAATGAAATATTTTCACAGTCCTTTCAGTTCATTATTGGAGTTGTCATTGCATCAATAACAGAAACGCCATGACAAGTTTTGCTCTGACCCTCATTTAAATAAGTAACACTTGTGGGTGTGTGTTTAATTTAAAACAGAATAATGTTATATTAACAGGTGTTGGAGTGACTGCAGGGTTATAAATGGTTAGTTCATTTGAAACATGAACTTAAGAAACTGCACAGGCGTCAAAATAGCACAGAAATGCCCTCATGAATGATGCTGCGTCAACGCTGATGGCCACAGCGCCGGTTGTATTCTCCTCTCCGTAAATGGGGTTATTCCTCACCTCCTTCCAGATGACTGGGCACTGGAACAGAACAAAAGGGGCAAGATGCCTGAAGAAGAGTGTTGACCCATATTAGAAATGGAGGAGGCCACATAACTTTGTATAAACACTGTTTTCTTTCCAAGATGTGATCTGGGGTAGCTTTTGAAAGAGACCATGCTTTTACAGTTTCTAAGGCTTCTCGCTGTCAAAGAATGTTCTGGACTCCATTCATGTTTTGTTTTTTTTAATTTAACTTCTTAAATCGTTTCAGGTCCGAACTCTGCAGAGTTCAATATGAGTGCATGAGAGCTCAATTTGAAAACTTTGAAAAGACAAAATGCACTCTTGTGTCAGTCTATCGTCTAGTTTTATGGATTTAAAGTCTCGTCCGGGGATTTGCTATTGCATTTCCATTAAGCTTGGGGACTTGGAAAAGACAGTTCAAAAACAAAAAAGCCAAGTTAAAATGCTGCAAAGTTCGAGTATACCAACTGGTCTCTGGTATGGATACTCGATATTGCATTTCCCATAATGCATTGTCTCTGGTTATATTTCGCCTGACCTGTAAACATCCTTATCTTCCCTTTGATACAATAAATTTAAATTATCATTAATCAAAACAAATATATTTTCAGCAGTGGAAAGGTATAATGTTTGGTCAGGAACAGCACTTTATCAATTTTGCTTTGAGACTTTAATGTATATATTTTATATATATTAATTTTAGATAGTAATAGAATATGTATTGGTGGCTATTATTAATTTAAAAACAAAACGTGATAAAGAAACTATTAAGTATCAGAATAGTTTTAATCAACCAAAAGCACATAAAATGGCTTAAATGAGATCCAACTTGACAACAATTAAAAGGCAACTAATAAGACTTTCATTGTTAATAGCTTAAATGTGTTTTGTTTGTAATATTTGTAATATATATTTGTGAACGTGAATTTTACTTGTTAACAGAGTTTAAAAGATTATAAGACTGAATTACTCCTTCCAACACTGATCAGTTGTAATGTGAGCCTATCACAGGCTCTCTGTTAAAGATTTGAAGTCTCCAGCTTAATCCCAGGTAACCTGATCATCTTTATTGTCTCACACTGAACGCTCCCCTCAGAGCCTGAGCAGTACCAACCATAAGCAGTAAACTGATCTTCATGTGTAAAGCTGGTTGAATAACTCACTATAAAAGGTTAGATTAACAAAAGTCAAAAATGATTCACAGACTTGAACTTCAAGACCATGAGGAAGCCAGCTCCCAGTCTCCTCCCAGTCTCTGGACTAATGGCAAGGACTAATTATGGCATACTGTAAGGTATTATCATGTTTAGACAAGTCTGCAACTGACAATGTGGTGTAATACCAATAGATTAAGTAAAACATTATCAACAGTTATTGCCTTGAAATGGTATCTCAGATTTGAAATTGTTTTGTGATGTTCAGAGCCGGCTCCCTGCAGAGAAAGTTTCCATTGCATTCTGGCAGACAAGCTGTGCCCCACAGCCCTGAGCCCTCTGCCATCTGTTCCTGTAAAACTGACATTGCCAGAGATGCAAAAACATAACATTTATTTAGCCAGTCAGCTTGTGGCTGTTTGGAACTGAAGGAAGTGAATTACCAGCGATGGTTGGGGACAAAGCTGGCACAGTGTTGGATCTGAATGTCTTCTCTTTTACAAACCTGCACCTGTTTTTTGGAATTCCTTGGAAAATCTCACCTGAGAGGACTGGAAGTTCTCCAGAGGGGGAGGAGAAGGTGGAAACAGCACGGCAGGCAGAGACTGCAATGTCTAAGAGATGGTGAGAGTGTCAGGAAGAGGACAGAATCCATTTTTTCCCCCTGTCACTGGTCAGAAAATGAACATGTCAGCAAGGGTAGTGTTTGGAAAGGGGCACCTCGCTCCTAAGCAGCTTTCCTTCGCTTTTCCTCAGACAGATTCCCTGAGGAAAGGCAGCCGGTCTGCAGGAGGAAAGAGGAGGATGTTCTCATTTTCTCTCAGATGTCGACTGGGCATCATCAGAGGGAGAACCAAAGGTAAACAGACATGTTTTTTTTTCTTTTTTCTAAAACCTTGGAAACATTGTCTTCATGTGAGAATTAAAAGTTTTAGTTATTTGCCAATTTATGCCTTAATAAAGCACTTACTTAAAATGACTTAACTTTAACACATTTATTTGTAACATTTTCCATGCCAAAGTCACCAAATTACATGTATTACCCGATTTAATTTAAAAACAGGCAGTTAAAGTGCACCAGGCCTGTTAAACTGAGCATTGACTAAACTAACATCTGGGCTTTTGACAGACCTTAAAGGTGAAAATTAATTCAGAGTGTGTGTGTGTGTGTGTGTGTGTGTGTGTGTGTGTGTGACACATCCTCAACCTTTGGGTGTTTTTTTTTTTTCGTTGTTCTGTCGCTGACTGTTATATGCTGGCTGACAAATGAATTAGTCATTTTGCTTTTCAGACCCTCACTTGCAACTGAATGTGATCACCATGAGATGGCAGTGTGGTCAGTTTGATTGAGGAGGAGGTTAAAATTCAGGCCCTCCAGCTCAGAAAACCCACTTTGTATGTGTGTAATAAAAATGCAGGTTATTTTTTTACAAATGTGGATAGAAAATATTGGGAAAAGTACAAACCAGAGAATATTAAAAGCAGTCAAAGGTCATTCTCTGCTCAAGAGTTTTAAATATTCAGCGCCTTTTTAGTTTCTTCAAAATCAGCTTGACTTTGTTTCTTTTCTGGTTTTAGAACTCCTGACCTCTGCTTGTGTGCCAAGGTCACTGCAAATGTTCTGCTGTCTTGGTCTAATTACATTATCAAGGCATTTCACAACAAAAAATGTTGATATCCGGTCAAGAGAAAGTGCAAAAGAGTCTATATGTATTGTAACCCACCGTTTTCTAAGCTTTTCCCAGAGGTTTTTATCGTTCCGACACACCGCTCTGTCTCCCGCTACTCTTTATTCTGTTGGAAATTAATTAGTCTCGCTCTGAAAGACTATGCTCGCTCACACTGTAAATGGGGTATTAAGGACAAAAGTCTCAGAGGAAATTATCTACACCAAAGAGTATTGTGTCCACTGGAACAGCTGACTAATTAGGCTCTGTTCAACAGTGGGTAGAAACATGGAAAAATGTTTGTTTGCAATCACTTTACACATCTGTAGAACAAGCAGTTGTAGTAAAAAGGGTCTAATTTCACTTTTTTTGTAGTTTGATGTGTTGTTTGATTTTCCTGGTGTTATTTTTTGCCTCTAAAGTTTCACTGATGACAACAGTTTGTCTGCAGTGTTCAAAACAAATGAGGCAGAAGAGGCTCAGAGGGGCTGCCAGTGAGGCAGGAGGAGAATGTTTGTTGTTGTTGTTGTTGGCTGCAGTGGGGGTCAGGAAGTTGCAGGCGTTGAGGCTTGTGTGCATGACAAATGGTCGGACAGGTGTGTTGCCGGGTCCGTTATGTTATCCCTATGTGTTTGAGTGGAGGGACCTCAGTGGGCCCAGGATTAGCAGAGGGTCCTTTCACCCTCCTGAGAGGGGAATATGAGATGCCTGGCTTTAGAGGAAGTGTGTTTATGTTGCACACCGTCACTTGGATTATTAATAGTTGTTTTTTGCTTCTATTTGCACACCATTCATTTATTTTCATGTAATCACAGTGTGATGAGGAGTACAATAGCACGCCTCATGCATGACAACTGCCTTTTCAGGAATAACATTGTGACATGTTCTCAGACAGGCAGCTGTTCTGCACAGGAATTTTGCATATGCATTTTCCATTATGTGCTTGTGTCTGTGTGTGCATGTGTGTGAGACTGAGAGAGAGATACTAGCACTGTGTGAATACAAGCTCTTTAAAATGGGTGCAGTCTCTATGTGAGAAAAACGTGACACTGTGCAGAGCTCAGTCTGACAATGAATATGCAGGTGGTGTTAATTGTGCTGAGAGTTTAGTGTGTGCAGTTTTTGTTGCGTCTTATCTCTGCGTGCGTGTGTGTGTGTGTGGGTGGGTTTGAGGATGTGCATACAAGGGGTGTTTGACTTGGTGGGAAGTGGATAAAGGGTGTGTGTGTGTGTGTGTGTGTGTGTGTGTGTGAATGTGTCTGTGTGTCCGTGTCTGTGCGCGCTGGGGGAGGGAGTGACTATCGTGTGTGCCTGCCTCACTGAACCCCTCTGGCAGAGGGAGAGAGAGGGAGCAAACACACTCACTCCAGCTCTGTATGAGAGAGCAGGGTTGTGTGTGAGCTCATGTGAGTGTATGAACAGGGGATGATAAACCCTCTGGAAAAGGACGCATGATTAGTAAGAATAGCTCAAAAATGGAACCACAGCAAGATGGAAAGAAAAGGACATGAGCCACTGGTTTGCCAGCTTTGGATTTTAAAGAAAAATACAGCTTTGTAGAAAAATATTTTTGAGGATTGAGGAGAAAGGGCATCTTTTTGTCAACAAGTTCAAACAGAGCAGTGAACTAGAGACCATCTGAAGATCAGAATTTGCCCTCTGGACCTTAATACCTTGCTGGGCTGCACAAGCAGGGACGAGGGTGAAGGAAAAGCCCGACTTGGGGCAAAGGAATGAAGAAACGAAGATGGTGTTTATGTTTTATCTGAGTGGCTGAGGCTCGTTCTCCCGGGTTGCCTACTTTTTTCACCTCAGGTGGAACCTCAGCTTTCTCAGCCCACTACTACAGATTAGCAAGGTTACTTCCCAAGGGTGGCTGCGCTGACTAGACTACAGCCATGCTGTGTGGTCTGAGGAGAGATACCAAGAGCAGCATTGGTAAGAGCACCACACTTTGATCTTTGCAGAGTAGAGGGGGGGTCAGCCTGTCTGGTGTAGAGGAGGGTTGGTGGCAGGAGTGGGTTCAGTCATCACTTGGATTATTAAATTTATATCTTTAGTTTAAAGTGAATCTGAGGTTCAGCCTACCCCAATGTTCACTCCTATTTGTAAATCTACGATTCATTCAGTCATTACAGTGCATGTGTTATGGTTGTACAGGCTGAAAGAGATTTAAATGTGAATGGTCTCAACCACCAGCTCTGCATGCCATCCTGCCATGTGTAATTGGGGCGGATATAGCAACGTTAACTGGGTCTGGCAGGGCCCAGTTTATAAATAAAGTTTTACATCTGAAAATAGCTTTATGATTTCATTGTCATTGTCAGTGATGCCCCCATATTTAACCTACATTCTGATTGGTTATGAGAAGGATGACATACAGTGCCCTGAATTAAATCAGGAGTTAATTAACTCAGCACATATTTATGCAGGAGCATATACTTTTATTTTAGTCGCTCTGAAGTCTTTTGGATGCAGGCAAAGCTCATCCTTGAGCCAATAACTAACCTTCTCTTCAAAGACAACAGAGCACAATACAGCACAATATAGTAGGGGGGGGGTTGTTGTTTTTTGTTTCCTTTTTTTTTTTTGCTGGGGCTGTTTATTAATCAGCTCCATCCTGATCTTAATTCTAGCCATCAGGCTAAATGATGGTTTATTTTAAGCTGGAGGAGGATGGCTTGGGGACGGCTTGATGGTACAGTAGCGTTGCAGTCACGTGCAGAGTGTTGGGCCTGCGTTACCCACAGCTAATGTTGCCTTTTGACTGCAATGACAGCTGCTGGACTGTCAGGGGCCCTCAGGAGCCAGCATGGTTACGAGGCTTTTGTCCAGCCAAATGTGTTTGCTATGTGTCACTCACTTTGAGTGTGTGCGTTTGTGCCTCACAGCAACTCGAAAGGATATTTGTGCAAGGATGTGTGTAAATTAGTGTGAAATACCATATTATGCATATGTATGTTCCATACATTGCCGCAATATGCAAATTCCAAGATATTTCTGTTGTTAACGTCTGACTCATGCAGCCGTGTGGGCAAGAAAGCTGAATTCTCTTCTTTACTACAGGGCCTGCCCAAAGGTTTCAGGTCAGAGAAGGTTTGACAAAGGATCCATGCCTCTCAGCTGTCTAAAGGCCTCATCTTCAGTTGGACAGATGTGGAAGCTTGATGTGGACAGAGAGAAGGCAGTGGGTTTGATGCCCTCTTGCTTCCCCCAGTTCAGTCTTTACAAATCAGCACAGATAAAAACTGATAAACTGTCAGGCCTTGACAGTGAGGCAACTGACATCCCTCAAATTCACAAATATTATATTATTTATATGAATTGTGACTGAACATGACTAAAGTTGCGATACATTGAAATTGTCATTCCTATTATTATGCTTTGTCACACTTATATTTAGTAGATAATCACAGTCTAAATCTTGGAGGAATACAAGCAGGAATTATGATGCTGCCATGGATTCAGTCAGTTATGCTTTGAGCCACATTTTAATTAGACTATATTTTTATTCACATTTTGGCAAATTAGCCAACCGTGGCAAGCCATTGAAAGTATGCCCAATAAGTGATAAGCGGTTCTTGTTTGCAAAGTACCCATGGACATGAAGGCAACTGTCGCGGGGTCATTTTGACTCTGAAAAAAACGTATAAACGCGAGGTTTTTAGGCAGTGGAGTTAATCCGGAGTTAATAAGGGACATTTCTGACAGTGTTTTCTAAGCAGATCAATAAATGTTTATCCTACTTGAATATAATATCATGCCCTCAGAAAGTAAAAATCACTCTAAATCTAAAAATGTGTTTCTCATGTCTGTGTGTTTAGATTCCAGTTGACTCCGGAAAGTAGTGTTACTTTTTGACAGAAATTGCAGTATTAGGGTACTTAAGATTAAGATTAAATTCCCAGCATGCACCTGTTCATCTCACATAGTATCTTTGTCTCTCCCATTAAACAGTTTAAAAACATCTGATTCACAACATACATGATTTTTTGACATATGGTGTTTTCAGTTTTTAGATTGTCTCGCAGCATTCACTGGTGACTTAAGCCCTTCAGCCACTTTACTGACTTAAGTTTCATGCCTGTGGTGTAAAGCACTAACATGGCCCCTCCACTCTTAAAAAAAAAAAGGACTTGGCGCTGCTCCATTTTAAGTTTGCAATATGATGTTCAATCACTGTGCTGGACAGCTGAAAAGGTAATCCACAGTGGACAGGATTATAGAAGTGCCAAGTCAAGTTTCCTCCTCTTTGTGACCGCTGACATGCTTGTATGGCCGCATTCAGGTTCAGTTGGCCGAGCAGTGGCTCTGCTAATCTGAGGCGAGCCCTGTGCTGTGTCAGAAATGGGTTCCACTGTGAGTAAAAAAAAAAAAAAAAAATCATTTTCCCTGCAGAGCAGATTGAACATTTCCCAGCCCTCTGTAGCAGCTGCTGTAAATGACATGAAAATGATGATTTTCTCTCCATGCCCCAACAGTCCATTAACCGCATGCTGTTCCTTCAGGAAAATTCCCATGCCTTAGTGGTTGCATACATCAAGCTTGCCGCAAATGTATTCTTGTGTTAAATTAATGGTTTTCAAGGGTCTCTGCTGCAGACAGAGAGGAGCTATTTTAAACCCTTGAGGGGTTGGTCATGGAAACAGAGTGGACTGACCTTCCAGGTTCCTGAGTTTAGGCTGATCACTCCATCATCAGTTTGCTAATGCCTGACGAATGGATGTCGCTGTTGGCTAAGTGCTTTCCCCTCCCAGAGTCCCCACATTACCCAGGGTGCAGTCCAAAGCATTAGAGTGTGTGCAGCTGTCATGATGTGCACTGGAGGGTCATGTTCATTAAGCCTTCTGCTGCAGAGTTTCGTCACATATCATCACAGCGCTTCATAACATCACCTCCATACCTCCCTGCTGTCTCTTCAGATGAAGGACCATACTCAAAGGGGAGCAAGGAGTCCGGGGCAACTGACCAATCATATTCGTCCCAGAGGCGCAGCTTCTCAGGTACAATCCAGTCAAAGCTGACCTCATATCATCTTGTTTTCTCTCTGTTATCTGATTCATGCTACGGCGCCCAGTTCACCTGTGCCCTCAAAAAGACGAGGAGTCATACTGTGTTTGGCCAAAGTCTTTGTCGTTGTGTGCACGTCGAATCATGTGTCTGCTACATTTTGCTTGATGTTTTGAACGCTTAGATAAGATGAAGAAAAAATGCTTGGATGGCATACCTGTCATTTGCGCTAAACTGCACTTGGTAGAGCTCACATAGAACAATTTAACAGCGCAGCACAATGTGGACCGCAAGACAGAATGAGTCCTCTGATGACACTGTGTAGCCACATGTCCATCAGAGTTAAGGTCAAACTCATTTTCATTCACTTAAGAATACAATTGGATTTCAATTTACAAAGTGATGAGTCTGCAGTAATTTGTCTTTTTTTTCTAACAATGCACTGAATTTCTTTCCATCGTCAGTATTTTGTGTGGGATTAATAAAAAAGACTCCATCCTTAGACTCTCTCTTCCTCCTCTTCCTCCTGAACACGTCATAAAGATTCACTCCGAATCAAAGATGTGACGGAACAAGGAAAAGACAGGAAAGTGAGAAAATAAAGTATGTGGCCGTGTGTCAGAGAGCATTTCTGTGAGAGGTTCAGGGAAAAAAGATGAAGAGGGGAGCCCTTCGTTGCCTCTCAGACAGGGTGATTCTGTCAAGCAGACGCTAATGCTGACTGTGGATCTGTGCCTGTGTCCGTATCTGTCAGCAGAGGAGTACAGAGGAGTGACCACGGTGGACCTGATGAAAAGGGAAGGCAGCAGCCTTGGCCTCACCATCTCCGGAGGGTCTGATAAGGATGGCAAGCCCAGAGTGTCAAACCTACGGCCAGGTGGGCTAGCTGCCAGGTGAGATCTCTGCTCTGTGATGCGGTTAAAACCTGGCAACCACACAAAGCTGTCCGGGCTTGTTATTTTACTCCCACCAACGTACACGTGTTGCAAAGTTACACCAGCACACCATAACCACAGGAGTGAAGGTGTCGTGTTAGATCAGACAGATGCATTTCACAGTGTAATACCATGACACTTCTTATTTGTATGTGTAGTAACCACAAAACTATACATGATGTAATTCTTTTCAGTTCTTTATTGTCTTTTATCGTTGTGCAGTGGTAATTCAATACAAATCTTTTGTGCTTGTTTTTTTCATTCAAAGATTGCTTAATTAAGATACAGTTAAACTCATTTCCCCCCAACGTCAGCGACATTAAACTAATTTTCCCCAACATCAACCGCATGATAGGAAAATGAAGCGGGAGGACTCACGTTTCATGATGATTAAGCAGCGTGTGACTGAAGTGCAGCAGCACACGCATACACACACAGAGTTTTGTAGGAATGACACAGCCCCTCTGAAAATGTCTTGGCCAAATATGCCGTCACTTGTCAAGTCCAAGGAGGTTTAAAGACAGACACTGTGCTAATTCTTCCAAGCAGCTTGTCTTCCCACAGCTGAGTTCATGCTTGTGTGGAAGTGCTGGTTAATTTACTGGGTGGAGAGACACTCAGGCAGACAGGAGAGAGACTGGCAGTGACATTGTGTGATAAGACCGGACCGGATGACAGCAGGCCGGTCAGCTCTGCTGGATAAGACATCTCTCTCTGTCTGCTGTCAGCCCTGACTGGCAGTACCCCTAAGGTGAGAGGGGCGAGCAGGCCAGAGCATCTATTTAATTAATTCGCTCTCCAATGAGCAGCGTGTTGACTCAGAATGTCATATGTGAGACACCATGTACAATCATCTCTGTCAGTGTTGGAGGAGGAGATGCTTTCAGCCACACAGCTCACAGTCTACACAGCTGGCTCCGTATGTTAGTCTACGTTCTGCAAAACGATTTACTGTATAATCAAATTATCATTACTGTCTGGGCACAAATTGATACAACCAACCATGATTCCCTGTCTAATGTTGACATTAGACAGTGCTTGTTCTGCCTCTTTGGATCAGTAAAATCAAGTTGTGAAAATTTAGTGCAGTTTAGAGAGGTGAGAGTGAACGTGTAGCACCATAAAACTAAGACAATGAGCTGAAAGTGAAGCTACAAAGCTGAGGAATACTTAACAGTTATGTTTATTCCCAATGGGCCTTTCACTACAAGCTACATTACAGATGAATGCAGTATTAAAAATAGGCCCTCAGGAAGACACAACCAGTTAAAATTGTTAAAACGAGTTGATAACAAGCTTGCAATTCCAAAAACAACAAAAAACAGATGACACAGATGATCAGGAGCTTTTGGCCCCTCCACCCGTGTTCTTGATGGTCTGTTCATGACTTTCCACAGGAGCGACCAGCTGAATGTAGGAGACTATATCAAGTCGGTGAACGGCATCAACCTGTCAAAGCTTCGCCATGATGAGATTATCAGCCTGCTGAAGAACATCGGGGAGCGAGTGGTGCTGGAGGTGGAGTACGAGCTGCCTTCATTTGGTAGGTGAAGTTCTGCAAGATTGCATAGTTTTGCCAGATAGTCCAACAAATGCTCAGAGGCGAGAAGCCATTAAAGGGTTGCATTTTCAAATCATTTATTAAGAAGCTAATAAGTAAATGCTGCAGAAAACGAAAAGAAAATAGTAAAGGACCAGTGACATTTAACTTGCAGAGGACTCTATTTTATTTTTGTCTATTAATTGTAACTTTGATTAAAACATACAACTAGAACAAGATTGGCATACCATTGGCTACTGTTTGATCTCGGTGTGGACAGGTGTCCCTTTGGAGCAAGTTAAAGCAACCATGCTGTCGGGTGTCTCTTTGAACTACTTTCTCTCTTGATCTCAGCACCTTGATAATTTAAAAAAAAAAAATGTGATAGGCATAAGCATCAGCAGGAAGTGTTCACCCCACGTTCCTCCATATGGTTTTATCATTACTCATTCAGACCCATCTTTAATATTGTTCTGTTGTTTGCTGCACAGACAAAATGAAGGATATAGAAAAGTTGCATTTAGTCCAAAAGAGAGCTGCTGCATGCTGCTCACATCATACTAGCATTGACAAAATGCAGTCCAAATAATACTGGCTGCCTGTCAAAACCTGGTTTTATTAAAGTATGCTGTTGTTTATTAGGAATCTTCTTGAGAAAATACAGTAACTAGAACCACAAAATGCTAATTATGACAACAATGTCTTCCAAGACCCAAAATAAACTACAAATGCAAATACAATGTATATTAGTTAGTTTTCAGTCTTTAAAAATGAATAGATTTTGTCCCTTGTATATCCCATATATATTTGTGTATTAAAAAACTCGATGGAGATGCAGCCACAGCATGTGGAAGCTAAGGCGTGAAAGCAAAAGCAATAGGAGGGACCGATTTGATGATTTGCACGTCAAAACTTCTGGAAACTTTTAGTAAAAAAAGGATCTAAATTCTGTTGAAAAGTTTTTTTTTAAACATTCAAGTTACATAAAACAGTTTCCTTAGTGGCACATCTTTGTGAAGCAGACCAGCTTCAAGATGAATTATAGTCATTAAGTGTGTGTTGAAACAACATTTATAACCTGGACGTCTAAAAAGTGTCAGACAAATTTAGCCCTGAGCTAACCTCAACATCCAGACACCTTTCGACCTGCAAATCAATACTTATTGGGTTTTCTTGATCAAGGCACCGACCTCAGAAACAGAGTTTGTCCCCAGGCATTGCGCAGTAGCTGCTCACTACTCTTAAATCATTAGTCTGGGTCAAATACAGAGAATTAATTTCCCCACTAAGATTTATTAAACGTACTCCACAATGTTCAATGTCGAGATTCAACATTCACATGACACGATAATTAAACTTTTGTGAAAGCCTCATACTGTAATTCATTTTATGGCCAGCCTTAGAGGATTACAGTCATAATTCTTTTTTTTTGTCCTTTCCTCTCAACTCATAGTCCAGAACCCCTCAGGAGTCATAACCAAAACTATAGAGGTGTGTTTACACAAGGAAGGAAACAGCTTTGGGTTCGTCATGAGAGGTAGGTGGACGGGATGAATCTGTGCAAATCCATAATTAAAAAAGAATTAGCTTTGGCTTTTTGTGTTGATTTATGTCTGTCTTTGCCTTTTTTTTAGGAGGCTTCCATGAGGACTGGCGTAGGTCCCGTCCTCTGGTGGTTACATACGTGAGGCCTGGAGGTCCCGCTGACAGGTGGGGACATGGATAGATGAGTTAGTGTTGGTGTGTGCACAAGTGTAGCTATTTATGTGTCTTCTGTGCATTTTATGACTTGATTGTGCATGAATGAGCCTATTCACGTTATTGTATATGTGCATGCATGCATGTTTCTATAGCGAGAGGGTATGGCTATGTATTTACTAATTGCCTTTCTTCGTCTGAGGCAAAAATATTATCTACCAGCCATATATAGTCATGTTCCTGACTGATCCGCAATATTTTTTTTTCTTTTGTATCAGTCTATGTTGCTGCATGAAATTGTGGCTGTGACACATATAGTGTACGTTATCTTCAAAGCAGAAAGGCCACTGCTCATCCTGAGGCTAGTACAACATTGCACTTTTCCCCATGAAAACTGAGAGCACCTAAACACTGGAGCAAACGTAATTCACCATCAAAGGCTTTACGGACGTTTATCTCGTTTATCCTTCATCTCACCTGGGAGGGGGCACTCATGTGGAACTGTTTAATGATTTACTGTGACTGGTGCTTAAACGCTTGTATGAGCATCTTGTCTTTTCTCCTTCTGCATTACTCCAGAGAGGGCACTTTAAAGGCCGGAGACCGAGTATTGAGCATAGACGGGATGCCTTTAAACAGAGAGAAGCATGCTGACGCTTTGACCATGCTGATGCAGAGTGGCCAGGAAGCCCTGTTCCTGATCGAGTATGACGTCTCTGTCATGGGTGAGCACACACACACATACACACAGACACACAGGGAATATGTGGAGACATGGTAGGGCAACTTTGCTCTGAGGCTAAATAATGTGGCCGCTTGGCTGTGCGGATGTGAGTGAGTGTCGGTGCTGGAGACGCCACCAGGGGAGTCACACTGGCCCATGAGCACACTTGACAAGGGAAAGGGTAGATGGGTATATATATTATATATATATATATATATATATATATATATATGTATATTCAGTGTTTTATCTCTCTACACTTCTGAATCATGGCAGGTTTAATCCCAATATTATTCTACATACTATTTTTTAAAGACAATGGATTTTTTCAAAGCAGTGTAGCAGTAGTATTGCACCTGTATGAATTTGGGGACTTCACAAGAGACACGTTACAAAAAGAATAGCCAGAGTCAAATCAAAGCTACATTTCCCATAATGCAACTTGCCAGCGTCTTTTTGAAATGTAGGATATCTGGTATAAATGTGTAGTCGCCATGCCAATGCTGAGATAACACTGATGACATCACTATCATCTGGCTTATTTGTCTGGAGCTCTAAAGCATGATTGGAGTGCCTTGTTTTGATGAATTAAATAGTAAATTTCAGTTTTATTTATTTAATTTTAGTTAGTGTTTCTTCATTTTGACTTCATCTTGAAGTGAATAAACACCAACACAGTTCACTCTGACTGATGAATACACAGAGCAAATCAAATCTATTTTTAACTTCTCAACACTGGGTCAAAAAGTAGTAAAATGTGCCGCTGAAGACAGAAACTCACTGCCGAGTATAACCTCCATTTGGTCATGGTGACTAATTCTCCATAAGATCGTAAACTCTGCACCGCTCTGAGCAAAATGGGGCAGGTCACCAAGGACAGTTGACACACATTATCTTTCTGTATGTGGGAGTTTAGGATTCAGACCTCTTGCCTCCAGACTGAACTAGTCAGAGGGTTCAAAATTAAAAGAAATGTTTTTTTTAAGAAATCTGGAAAAAATATATATTATCAGTTTAAGCTAGTTATAATTTTTCCTCAAATGCATAAACCCATTCTCTGTAACATATTTGCAAAACATTATGAGCATTAACATTATGAACATTATGCTGTACTGAGCAGCACAACACTCAGTTTGTCCTAAACTCAAAATGTTCAGCTGCTCTGTCTAAAGTATCTTATAACTGCTTCCAAAATAGCACACCCCCCTATCTTTGCTCGTGTCAAGTCTATTAGATTTGTAAAAAAAAAAAAAAACATGTCGCATGTGTATGTCGCTTTTCAGTGAGCCAGTAATGAAGTCATCTACAGCCAACTGTATAAACTCACATTATCCAAACACTGGCTTCACTGATGGTGTCTCACCATCATCAATGCTCACTCTTCTGCTATACCACTTATTCAGTATGTCTGACACAATAATATAAAACAAAACATATTAAAATGAAAGTAGAGTAAAAACAAATGTTTTAGCACAACAGATTCATACAATTTGTGAGAGGCCATTAAGAATTAAAAGTCAACCCCCCTATGACCTCACTGTCTATCTGATCAGAGCATTTATTGCATGATATTTTCACAATAAAATAATGTGGCATGGTGCAACATCCTCAAAGACGGCATGTCCTGTCCCTTCCCTTGTGTCCACCAGCCAACACACTCAGTGTCCTTTTCATGTCTCTGTTTAAACATCCCATCATTGTTGTCATGCTTGTCATGTAAATAATGGCTGATGAGTTGCAGCTTTAATCTATATTTTACGGCAGGCAATAATGCACCAATAACAGATGACTCACATTTTACCAGTTCTCCTAGCATGGTTGGGTGTGATCTTTTCCATGTGAGAATTTACATAATCGAGCTTTAGATGTATCCAGTGATCTTGTAGGTCTCTATCACATCTGTGTGTCTTCCCTGTTTTAGAGGCAGTGCAGCAAGCCTCAGGCCCTCTGCTGGTGGAGATAGTGAAAGGTCCTTCAGCCACCCTGGGGATCAGCCTCACCACGACAATATACAGGAGCAAGCAAGTTATTATTATTGACAAGATAAAAGCAGCAAGTGTGGTCGAAAGGTGAAACGAACCTCT
The DNA here is from genome assembly GCA_008933995.1 of Datnioides undecimradiatus. Lineage (NCBI taxonomy): Eukaryota > Metazoa > Chordata > Actinopteri > Lobotiformes > Datnioididae > Datnioides > Datnioides undecimradiatus. The sequence continues at coordinate 8,769,958 of WARS01000026.1, forward strand.
TTCATTACATTAATCCACTGACGCTTTATATTCAAGCAAAGACTTGCCCTAAACAATCTGCCTCTGTCTCAATCTCTCTCAGGTGTGGAGCGCTACATGTGGGTGACATCCTGTTGTCTATAGATGGGACCAGCACAGAGCACTGCTCACTGATGGAGGCCACACAGCTATTGGCCAGCACCTCTGATGTAGTAAAGCTGGAGATTCTCCCAGTCACTCAGAGCAGACTTCCTGTAAGGCCGCAAGACACAGGTATGTCTGTGGAGGAGATGCAACTGAAAGAGACACCAGAGAGAGTACAACTATCAGTCATTTAGGGCTGCCAATATTTTATTTCTTTCATAATGGCTTAACATATTAAATGTCAAAAAATTAAGAAAAATACCCATCACAAGTTTCAAATTGCTTTTTTTGTCCAACTAATGCCTAATTAATCATAATATACAGCAGAGATTTGAGAGGGTCTAAGAAACAGTTTATTCAAGGGTAAATTTTGAGGTAGTACTTTACTTGAGTATAGTTGTCCTTTTTTTCTACTTTAAGCTTCTGCTGTTATGAGCTGTGAGCATGGACCCAAGTGCAGACAGGGACTCAAGAGGTTAATGTAGATTAAAAAAAAAAAGGTTTATTGGCTGTGCAGGGGAGAACAGATGACCTCAGATGTGGATGTGAGGAGGTGGGGGTGGGGTCAGTGAAATTGTTAATGCAGGTCTGTTATTGGTAAGGTAGTATTTTGCCATGTTCATTTACAATAAAATATGTTTGTATTATATTGACCCATTGTGTAGGTGGGGTGTGCAGGTTTTTGCATACAAAAAGCATAAAATGTATATAAAATATATGTAAAGTGTATACATGGCGGAAAATTACAAAATCATATTTTCTTACTATTGATTGCAAAAGTGCAGAGCAATAGAAAGAATTCACAGGAGTGAATGTCGTCTGTATAACCAGCACTACATTAATTATATAATTTGGAGAAGTTCTACATTTCGATTGTGGCTGCTGCTCCAGCATGTTGTCCACACCATATGTATTGTGACTGCTCTGCTCCAAGCTATTTTACCTACAGCTGTAAGGAGCCTGGCTGCCTCTCAGTCGCCTTCTTCCATGTGCTTTGTGTGCTAGCTACAATCCCTCTGCCTTTGGGTCTACACTTGGTCTCTTATGCATACCAACAAGCCACTTGTGCACACACACATACACACAAAAACACACACACACACACTTTCTCTGACAGAGATCATGTTCGTGCCACGTTCTGCAGGCTTATTTCTGGGTCAGCAGCTGCAGGGGTTCCTTAACATGTGAGCATGAGAGGAATCATACAACATGACAAAGGGAAATAAGCTGTAGTTTAGTCGTCTTTGAGGTTGCTGAGTCTTTTTTAACCCTTTTTATTGTCTTCTGTTTATTTTCCATCTGCAGCCCTTTAACTGGCTCAATTAGAAGTGCAGCACAGGCATCACTTCTCTGTGAAATGACCAGCTTGAATCTTGGAATTTCTATTCAGTGATTATTCACTTCTTGAATAAGGCGCAATGACGTTGTGATAAAACGATATTTTCACAGCTTCCTTCCCCCCAGGATCAGGCATGATTATAAGATGCAATTTGTCTAATCTCCTCTGGGGATTTAACAAGACTGATATGGCCACGAAGAGATTAGGAGTTAATGTTTTAGCTTCGAAAAAACACAATTTCTTGGAGAGCTTCCCCTAGGTGAGCTTAACATAAGCCGCCAAACCCAGAGCTTTACAGGTTTTGATTGAGTCTGATAGAAACTGGTTCTCCAAAAAGGGCCGGAGGTTTCTCCTATGTGTTTTTCTGATTACACATGGCTGAATTTAACCAGGTCTCCCTGAATATAGCTAACGTCCTGGGCGCCACTGCAGTCATGCATGTTCCCAGCAAATCCTCCATCCATGTGAGGAAGTTGTCAGAGATTAGACCCCTGCGAATGAAGCAGTAAGGATTACTGTCACATGTAACACTTGGTGACAACTTTAGCTGCATGAATCTGTAAAGGAAAGTTAATTATTGAGGTGTGTGTCACACAGGAGGTCAGTTGTTTCCCTTTGAATGCTTTGCAGATACTGTTTAACTGAATGCAAGGCGTCATGCAGCATCAAGGATGAGATGCCTTTTAGAATTAATAATCTGCACTGGTTCAAACTGTGAAATATGTATATATATATACACACACACACAGACACACACACCACACGGTTAAATGGAAACACTTTTGGACAAAACTGTCAGCCAATCAGATGCAGAAACAGACACCCTGCATCGTCAGCAATCAAGCTTTCAGCTGTGCCCAATCAAGGTCAAGCCACATGCCGCCTAACAGCCACTATCACTTCCTGCTGAACACAACAACACCATGCCCAGCGGCCAACTTACTCAGACTGTTTTCGTGTCTTTGGGCTCTTTTGAAAATGAAATTATAAACATGATCTCCAGTTTGCACTTAGCTTTTTGGAGGCTTGCTAGTAAGAGTAAGAATTTTGTTTTTTAAACCCTTCACTACTTCCCATTCAGCCAGTTCTGTTCTGTGTGTCTAAGTGATTCAGAGATGCTCATCAAAATACATTAAACCACTGGATTTAATCTAGTGTACCATGGCGAGAACATTAAATATCAATTACTCTGCTCTGAATTATCCTCCAGGCACTGTGTGGCTGTGGTACAAATTTAGACACGAGGAATCAATGTGTGATTTCATGGGTGTGAATTTAGAAAAGTGTACAACAGAGGAGTAGCTCTGGTTTACTTAACGGACATGTTTGCCTCTGTGCTGTTGCAGTAAAAGTGCAGAAGAGCAACCATCATCACTGGGACCAAAGCAGCAGCAACTACTGCCATCCCCCACACGCCAGCCACGGCAAGACATGGAGCAGCCCAAGCCACCCACACAACCAGCAGGACCACTGCAAATGTAAGTTATCACATGTGACAGCACTGCTGCTGGCGAGACACCATAGCAGGAGCCTTTTCTTCAGCACGTTTGTTAAATCTTTTCCAAGAGGTTTACTCTAACACTATTACCACATTTCCTTCTTTTGTTCCATCTTCCCATGAGCATATCCTGCTGCTACTGTTGTGTACGTGAATTCAATGTCATGCTTGATGTGGTTTGCACTGACTGTACTAGCCTTTTGATACGTGTAGTGCTATGTCTCCTTTCAGCTCTGGTGAGTGGTGGCTTCTCCCCTTCCTCCACAGCCACCTCAGGTTTCAGTAGCCAGGGTAGCAACACGCTGCCTTGCCCCATCCCTCCGATCGCTCCCACAAGCCCCCGCAGCTCAACTGGCAAAAGGAGGAACAGGAAGAAGGACCACAAAAGCTCACGTATGACAAACCACCTTCTTAGTTTGTTCTACATTAAAGTGTCAGTCCAAAGAAATTACAAAGAAACTTGTTTCCTCATTTAAACCTGTTGTTTGGTAGTGTATTCCAGCTTTTGTTTTTTCTCTCACAGGTGTATGATTTACAGGTGTTTCTATTATTTAGTCAGCCCCCTTACATCAATGAAGGTAGGCTAAATAACAGAAACACGTCTCTGCATATTGCAAAAACTTACAGCCTCTAAAATAATCATAAAACTGAAGCAGCACAGGAATTCCTTATGATTAATGTAGTTTTAATTGCTGGAATTAGATTTACTGCATACATTTTAGCCAGGCATACACATAGCAGTGATAAACTGGTAAGCTAATTAAGTTTATTTCTACAAGATTTATGCCTCAAACATAATATATTGCAGGTAAAAAAAGATTTGTTTGTAATGTTGACAGCACTGAACATGATTTTCAGACATCTTTGTGTGCCTTTTATATAGTTTTTATATTTTATATAGAGTTTTATATTACTTTTTAGGCAGTTTGACTCATATACTGCATTTAAACACTGTTTTTATTGAGACCATTTGTTCCTTTGAAAGCACTTTTAATCTACAGCCAGCATTAGGTCAAAATGTCTCTTAAAGCTATTTAACACCAAATACCTGCAAAAGTAAGCGTCAGCTGTACTTTGTGTTTAACGCAAACTGTCAAGTGTTAGCCTGCTAACATGCTAAACTAAAAAAAAAACAAAAACATTACACCTGTTAATTGTCAGCCTGTTATTGTGCATTTCAGTGTGTGGACATTAGCATTTGGTTGAAAGCGCCATTGTGCAGGCTCACAGAGCTGCAAATGTGGCTGCAGACTCAGCTGTAGCTGACAGTATAGTTCAATGCTATTTGTGCGACAAATTCCATTCACTTCATTGTGTTGAAATGAACGCAGATATCTAAAAACCTCACAAATTAAAAACTAAAAGCTGTAGGACTGGATATCATCCAAGGATAAGTGCATAATTATAGGTTGTTTCTTTTTGTAATTTAGGCGAACTGACCCTTTTACAGATGTTTGGTGCTGTTACACAGCTTTCCCTCCTGTTTCTCTGCCTCTGTGCGGGAGCAGATTTGACTGATCACTGAAGTAAACATGACTGACATAAACTCTGATTAGTGACCCATTCCCATGTCGTCTCTGTGGGTGCATGTCTCTTCCCCTTACACTCCTCCATTATTTTTTTTGTCTCCCACAATCCCTCTCTTGCTCCATTTATCTGCCACCTCACCACTTAAATCTCTCTCTGATGTGTCCCCTCCCTCCCCTGTCCCTCAGTATCTCTGGCGTCCAGTTCTGTCGGCCCAGGGGGGCAGGTTTTTCATGTGGAAACAAGTGAGATCGTCCTGAGGGGGGATCCACTCACAGGTTTTGGGATCCAGCTGCAGGGGGGTGTCTTTGCCACAGAAACCCTGTCCGCTCCCCCAGTCATCCGCTTTATTGAGCCCGACAGCCCAGCTGAGAGGTAACACACTGAGACACCTAACAAGTCAACAAATATCATATAGGGAGTCACCTTGAACTGGGCGGCCTCAGTGCTAATCATTCAGCTGCATGTGCAAAAAAGGCTAATTTTAGCCTGGTGTCTCAATGAGTATTTCAACTGAGCTGCAGCCGCATTCAAGCTGCATTTGTTTAATGCAGTAGGACCAGGACCTACAGAGGAGATCATAAAATAAATGTGATGGGTCATGAGATGATGGAAGGCAGGAAAAAATATTCAGACTTTCATTTAATCTTTGCTTCTCATTAGCAATGCTACCAAAGTGGCTCAATGGATGGCAATGTCCATTGTCTGTCAGGCCTTTGGACCACCACTTTGGTTTAGACTGATCAGTAACTGTTTTCCATGATATTGTGCATTCATGTTCCCAAGTAGATGAATCCTAAAGACTTTTCTTCTAGCATGATCATTTGATATTTAAAGTTCACACTTAAAAGAATAACCAAGACTGATTGTCATGAAACCTGCTTCACACGTTTATGTTCTGTCTCAGGATAAACTGTGATAACTTTTTAATTCATCCAGTCCTTTCATTTATGTTAATTTAAATACCCCTGAAACTTTTTTTTAGTGATAAATAGCTAATGATCGCATGCTAGTCCTAAACTAAGATGCATGCACTCCCCACTGACTTTTCACAAAGACTCGCCTTTCTCTTTCACTGACTGGCTAGATTATACATAAAGGTGGTCGACATGTCTCCACTTCCTTCAGCTAATATAAATGATGCCAAAATGGCTTGGACACGGGTGCTGGAATCTCCCTCTGGAGACATTATTTGGAGTCAGAATCAGTGGTACAACAGCAAACACACATCATGACATCACACCCTACAGCATCAACAATTTAAAACCGACCTTATTAGAAAAATGAACATTGATGAACAGGTAGAGTTTATAAACTACACTGCAGTCCGTCAGGGCAATCCAGATGTTATAGCGTCACTTTTAGGAATATCTTTACATACAGCCAATGTACTGAATGTGGTAATGTCACACCTGCTACAGATCACCATGTTAGCATTATCATTTTGTGCAAGTTTGCAGCAGTTAGCATTAGCTCAAACGCCACTGCACCCCATAGAGGTGCTCACAAGCCTGTAGGCTATTTTTTTCTTTTTCTTTGTCTTTAAAAATATCTGCAATAAAACAAGGTAAACAGCCTTTGGCTGAACTGGACACAACTGACAGATGTATAGAATATTTATATGTTTAAATTTATACGTGTATACAAATGGTAAAACTGGGTCACAAGAAGGCTAGATGTTGCTCTGTTCAAAAAGGTTTTAGTGCGTACTTGCAACTTGGCGTGTGAAGGTTTATTTTCTTAGTGAAAGAGATTATAGCATAAAATGTCAAGAGGTCAACAGATTCACTAATTTATAATGACATTTACTTCAGGCTTGAGTATGTTTCTGACTAATGTAGAGGAGCGGTTGCCTCTAATGTATCACACATTATTCATGAGGTGTTGATGCAGCTAGTGTTTTATTTTTTAATGGTGAAGGCACATTCTATGTTATGTATTCTTGTATTGATCAAGACTATATGTTGCAATCTAATTAACACAGAAACCCAGTGCTATATCTCTCCTTGTCTTGCAAGATTAATGATGGTGTCTGTACCAGCAGTGTAGGGCTGTTTCCTCTGGGTCTTGTAACACAATTAGTCCAGCAGCAGTCGGACAGGAGTGAGTCAAGCACAGCATCTGACTGTGGTATTGGTGTCTTAGCCTCCACAAGGTTAATAAGCAGCGGTGGTTAGTGAATTAATATCAGTTGACAGTGCTCCGTTGTATGCCCTTGCAATTAGGGGTCTGATTAAATGTGTGATATGTGTGATTTTTTTATTTTTTTATTTTTTTATTTTTTTTTTCCCCCCCGAATGTACGCTTGTTTGCTGAGGTGATTTTCCAAGTTCAAGAGAGGTCAGTGAGTCAGTGTGTTTATGTCAAGTCTAGAGGCTATATTTTATTTTATAGAGTGCACCTTATACATTTACTCTATGTGACATGTGGTGTCACATAGGCTGAATTTGTCACTCGTCAGAATAATTTCACCAAAAGCAGAAACGCAAAGCCTTTTAGGTGCTAGTATGGGCATATTTAGATCATTAGCGGTTTAATCGACTAGTTAATAGACAACAAATAAAGTTAACCACCCCAAATTTTCATCTAATTCATTTATGAGGCAAAAAAATCACAAATGTGCCTCTTCAGCCTCCTTTTTTTTCTTTTAAATATATAGTTCTAATTTAATATCTTTGGGTTTGTAACTGTTGGTTGCACAAAATAAGCTAGTGAGTGCTCTTTCCTGCAAAAAACAAAAGAAACTGAGGTTTGATAAACCTGGGCATGCAGGGCTTTAGTTCTACTTGCTGATATTTTTGTAATTATTGACTAGTTTTAATCAGTGTGTGAATGTGTTCTCGTCTTTTGTCCACTCGATTTATATCAATAAGTCAAGGCTTAACATAAAATTCATAAAGGTTGATTTCAATACTTCAGGACTCCATTTGCTTTGATTAGGTGTAATAATAAACTAGAGTGTAAATATGTATTTTGTTCTCAGGTCTGTCTTTGAAAAAAAGCATCTCAGTGAGATCTCCTGAACAAACAGGTCTTAACAAACTAGTTTTAAGAAGTTCCTTTGGGTTCTTAGAAACTGTGATGGTCATTTCTAATAATATCATAATATAATCAGTTTTATGTGTTTTAACTTCCTGTACTCACAATTAATTCTTCTAAACATCTATATTCCTTTTTTAAATCTCTCGTTGTGTGTTTGTTGTGTGTGCAGGTGTGGGCTGCTGCAGGTCGGGGACAGACTGCTGTCCATTAATGGGATCCCAACTGAAGATGGCACTTTGGAGGAAGCTCATCAGCTTCTCAGAGACTCTGCTCTGGCCAATAAGGTCACAGTTGAGATTGAGTTTGATGTTGCAGGTATGATATTAGTGATTTTCTTATGTAAAATTTTGTTCTGTTTATTCCCTCCTAATTACACTTATTATCCCTTACATCCCAAACAGAATCAGTGGTCCCCAGCAGTGGCACATTTCATGTCAAACTACCTAAGAGGAGAGGGGTGGAGCTGGGCATCACCATCAGTGGTGAGTCTGTTAGCAACGAGGCGTACAGCAGGGGGCAGTGTTGCTCAATAATATAATATTCCACAGACCTGCATGCTGTAAACCTCCTTTTGAATCAATGTTCTGTGATCCATAAAACTCTTGCAAAACCACGACAGAGGACACCTCATTACCTTTGAATAATAAAGGCCTGTACCAGCATTCATTATTACCCTTTCTGCTCTAACTAGCTCTGAATAAAACACACACAGGAAGTTTAATTAGTGCAACAAGATGAAAAGGAAGTTGAATGATTGTAAAATGTTAGCATTGTTTTGAACTCATCCTAATTCTTTGAATTCTTGTGTTTCTTTTTTACCAGCAAGTAAGAAACCTGGCAAGCCCCTCATCATCTCTGACATAAGGAAGGGAAGCATAGCACACAGGTATGTCCTATCATGAGTTAATAATATAACTGCTGAGCGTGTTATTGCTTCAGCTCTCACAACACTGAGTCATATTCATTTTTTGTAAATGGAAAAACTGTCAGTGGCTCTCAGCTCTGGTGACGTTCAGGGAGACATTGTTCTCAACATTTCCTGGTTCAGGGTGAACTAGGTTTCAGGGCTTATGTGGGATTATTCATGAAGAAAATAAAATTGTTTTGTGAATCCACTGTGTAATACATATCTAATTGGATTGAGCTATCAAAACTGGATCAGTAGGGCAGAGCAGCTACATTATAGAAGGGCTCAGCGTTGATTAGGTTGAGGGTGAGGTTACGGTCACCCACAAGGATCCCACTGAGACACCAGGCTAATAGGATTCTCACAGTGAGTCAGGAGATGCAGCTCCCTGGTCCCAGTTAATAGTTGTGATCCTCTCACTCTCATGTCCGGTAGAACAGGCACTCTGGAGCCTGGAGACAGGCTGCTGGCCATTGACAGTGTGCGTCTAGAGAACTGCACCATGGAGGATGCCATGCATGTCCTGCAGCAGGCCGAGGACATGGTCAAACTCCGAATCCAGAAGGACGAGGACAACATTGGTACATCAATTTATTGTAAAAGCACCAGTATACATCAAGTATAGAAACAACAATGGAAAGTAACCAAATACATTTATTCAAGTGCTGTACTTAAGTATAATTTTAAGGTACTTCACTTAAATGCTATTTATACTTTAGCCCCACAACATTTCAGAGGGAATATTGTGAATATTGTATTCACTTCACTACATTAATGTGACTGATAAACTTACTAGTTACTCCTCAGATTTTGTATTAAATGATAATATGATAAGATTACAAAATCGAAAATAGACTGCCTTGATAAAGCTTAAACAAGTGGCTCCTTTTAACTTGTGAACCTTCACAAAAAAAGCAGTGTTGAGTTGAGGCCACATTGCAACATTTTAAATATTTAAAGGTTAAGTTTCAGGAATGTGATCCCCCTTTAAACCTCTTCAATGGGTTAATTTAATTGTTGTTTTATCCTTTAAAGGAGTTAAGTAATCAAGTTGTTCTTGAAAAAGTGAACCTGAGATTTGCTATTCTTCTTCATGGAATAGAATGCCTTTTATTGTCACTATACACATGTACAATGTACACTATACACATGTACAATGTACACTATACACATGTACAATGTACACTATACACATGCACAATGAGATAAGAGCCACTCACTCTACAGTGCAGACATGTATGTAGAAATATTTACAACATATAGTAAAAAAAAAAAAAAAAAGAATAAATAAGGATTAGTGCAAGACAGGATAATGATAGGAGAGGGGGTGGAGTGGAGTGCACAGATTGAGGTAATATAGGGGAGGTACTATATACAGGGTGACATAGTGCATTAATTTTTCAGGTTATTGCACATTAATATTGAAAGTTATTGCACATTGAATATTGAATTTATATTGCACATTGCATTTGTATTGCGCAGTTGTAGCATAGTACACACGGGGAGAGATGTGCTTGAGTTTCCCTGGGCTGGGACGCTCAGAGTGTGAGTGTGTGTGTGTGTGCATGTGCATGCATGCATGTATGTGTGAGTTCAAAGAGGTTGGGGCTTTTGGGAAGACTTCCCCATTCATAATCTCATGACCCTCCATGATCTTATGACCCTCCAGAGTGGGGCTTGACCCAAGTAACAGTTATTAGCTTCAACATATTTTCTTCTTTTGAGAAATTGATTAATTTAATCCATAGAAACACCAGGAAATGTTTGGTCCCCATTCTGACATGTTCAGATTTCTTGTTTGTCCACACATAGAAAATGAAGGAAATGACCAAATATTTACATTCCAAATCATGAAAGCTTTGAAATTTTGGCGTTTATGCTTAAAAGTAGTCAAAGTTGTCAAAAGTAGTTAAAAGTAACCCCAACCTCAAACATTTACAATAGTTGAAAAATTAACCATCTCATCATCACACCCTGAATACATCACTCACATCATCCACTTTAGAGTAGTTTTACTTTTGAAAAGCATTTTACTGGTTCTTATATGCCTAAGTATCTCAGGTTAAGGATGTGAACGTCTTTCCCTTCTGTATATAAGACATGCAATACTGAAAAGTGGAAATTACATGAAAAATAAATGAATTAATGCGCTTTTCAGTTAAATATTGATATGATTCATCTACTTCAAACTATCAAAAGTGTTCTACTTTCACAGGGTTTATAATGTCTACATATTCCTGAGTCTTATTTGTCTGTTTCCCTGGTGTGGTAGATGAGTTGGAGATGTCAGGCTCTATAATCTACACCGTTGAGCTGAAGAGATATAACGGACCACTGGGCATCACCATTTCTGGGACAGAGGAGCCCTTTGACCCCATTGTCATTTCTGGCCTCACCAAGAAAGGCCTGGCAGAGAGGTGAGAGAAGGGATGGGGAGAGGTGAGGAATGACCAGCTGGGGTTAAGATAGTTATCTGAGAGGAGGGTAGCACTTACATTAGGCTGAGGTTAGTCCAATCTATAGTGCCTCCCCACTACAAACTTTTTTTCTAAAACAAACAAGACAGTAAACAATGGCTGTCTTGCTTTTTTCTGTAACAAGAAGCCTCATTGTTTCCACCTCAGTCAGCACACTGGCAGCCGGACAGTTTCCCGCCCGTCTGTCGGTACTGTCTGGTATACTCTGGTATCTCTGTCTCCTCTGCTTTCCTGACCCTGCAGGACCGGGGCCATCCATATAGGGGACCGAGTCCTGGCCATCAATGGGGTCAGTCTCAAAGGAAAGCCACTGAGTGAGGCCATCCATCTCCTGCAGATGGCCGGGGAGTCCGTCACCCTCAAGATCAAAAAACAAGCCGACCGTATGTTGTTTTTCTTTTCATGTTTCCACAACTAGTCATTAATTTTCTTTTCAGTAAAAAGAGTTTCAGAAAGGAAAAAGAGAAAAACAAAAGACAGAAGATGAGCTGATGAAAAAACACAAAAATGTGCCTGTAGTATATGAAACAAGTGAGTCTTGAAAGGCTTTAAAAAATGTGCATGGACGTGAACATTTTCTGATGCAGGCAGTGAAAGCGATTCGTTGTTTTATTTTTGATGCATAACAGATGTACGGTGTCAACGGGGTGCATTTTGGCCTTGTTTAATGTTGATTTTACTGTCCGCCACCAGAGTCTGACAGCCGACAGCATCCGGACAGAGAAGCAGGGTTTTTAAGTGACACAGAGGATGATTTGACAGACTTCCAGAAGACCAGTAAACACTCTGAGGTCTACTCTGCCACTGTGCCCAGTATAGACTCTGCTATGAGCTCTTGGGATAGCTCAGGCTTTGACGCAGGCTACAGTAGCCAAGGTGAGCTCCAGTGGACGTCTGCTGTCCAAAAAAAATGGGTTTTTTTGTTAAATTTCCCACTTCCCGTGTTGCGTCTTATTAGGTTGATCAATTTTCTTGGTTTTTCAGGCACATACCTTCACAAGTCTTCTGATATATTGCTCAATCCTAATGAGTGGAGGCGCACAAAGCACAGGAGCCAAACCAGTTCCAGCTCTGCGGGTCTAGTACACCACCAAGCTCTGTACGATGGGAGATTCACTGAGGATGAGTGGGATAAGATACCTGGGTAAGGGCACACAACAACAGTTTCCTTCCTGTCAACATCTTGTTTCATGTCAGTGCAGCTTAAAGTGGGTTATGATTTCACTGTAAAGGGCTTTTTTTATTATTTAAGTCATACTCTGTGTACAACAGTGGTGGAAAGGAAGTACATTCATTCAAGAGCTGAAATGTAGTAAAGTGTTGATGTACTTGGACTTTGCTTGAGTATCTCCATTTCATGTTACCTCTACTGCCCAACATTTTAATCCACAACACAGATACAGATAAAAGATTTTAAATGAAGCCACCTTGGCTTGGTTGACAGTAGAGAGAAATTTACCCTGTGACCATCTCCGCATTATTTCACTTGAACAATTGTTTGACCTTAAAGAGATGAAATTGTGTAGGATTTTACAAACAACTGTAAAAAAGTATATATTTTTTTCTTTTCCACTGGCTCATTAATCATCTCAGGACCCTTCAGATTTATTTAAATTAGCCTCCTTGCTATGCGGCAACACAGCAGCTTTGTTTCTCGATCTAATATCTTATATGGTAATAGTCACAGGGGACATTTTACTGCAGAAAAAGTACTTTTAATTTTGAAATTTTAATAGTTTTGTACTTTTCCACCACTGTGCATCAGTTAAAGCTTCTGTGATGTTATTCTTTCCCTTTTGGGTTCACTCATGAAGGCAAGCTGAATTATTTTCTCTTCATTTTGTGTTGTATGCTTTCATGTTTTTGTGCTTTTCCAAACTGTCCTTTTTTCTTCTTTCTCAGGTATTCTCTTTCTCATCTGCTTTACTAAATGCCCACGAACTCTTTGGTGTTTCTCATAGATGCATCTTTTTCTGTCACCCCCTTTGTCCACACCAAAAAACGTTTCCTCAGAAAGCACCTAAAGCGCCCAAGGATACATCAGCCTTATCTGTCTCTTCACACTTGACTTTTTTTTTTTTCTAAACTTTTGTGTCACATGTTTTCAAGTTGGGGTTTTTTTTTTGGGGGGGTGACATTTCTTTTGTAGAATTGAACTCTTTCAAAGGCTTTATCTAATCTAGCGGACTCCTTGGCATTTGAGCTGCCACAAGTGAGAGAATTTACAGTAAAACCTCAATGTGGCCCTGAGAGATTTTCCAAAGGAACTCTCCATCATACAACCCAAAAAACTGCATTTCCCATGCTGCCTTTGTAAGCAGCACCGCCCTCGAGAGCACTCTCATGTTCTGGTTCCTGCATTGTCATAGATTCGTCAGCCCCCCTCGTTGCCATGGCACCCTGAACCAGGAAGACAGCTTCTGGTCCCAGGCTCTGCAGGACCTCGAGACCTGTGGCCAGTCAGAGATTCTCAGGGAGCTGGAGGTATGCCTGCATGTGATCTCAACCCCTCCTCCAGTTTCCTCCTCCATCTGTTTTGTCCTACTCATGTATTCATAGACTGGTGTCAGCCTAAATGACCATGCCAGATGAAGCATTATGATAATCGCCAGAGTATGTAATCTGTTATTAAATCTGACAAGACAGGCTGGGCACCTGCTGCCATACTGACCAGCTTTTGCACAGTGCTTTGGCCTCTAATCATTTTCACGAGAGGTTACACATCAGTGTGTTTTTGCTTGTTTGAATACACAGTGCTCTAATAATCCCTTTGATTCTGTGCTCTTGCAGGCTTCCATGACTGGTAGTGCTCTTAGTCTGTATCTCGAGGAGACAAAGACCAACGAAGACTCTATGTTTCAGTCTGAAATTAGTCCCATTAAGAAGGAGGGAATCCACAATGACTCTCAGAACAAAAGCAACCTGAACATGTCAACTGGAGCCAGGGACGTATCATCGCGGGGCAAAGGGGACCCCTCTGATATTTTGTCCCCTACCACCCTGGCACTGCACAAGGTAGTTCTGTTCAAAAAAAAAAACCAACAATAAAAATGCACATGTAGGAAACATACAAAACACTTTAGATTACAGCCCACAAATTACAATGTACTGTAAATATTTTGTGCATGAGGAAAATGAAATGCTCATTTTTGTACCTATAGCGTATAAGGGACATAGTCCAGGGAACAGGGGATAAGAAATGTGGATTTAGGAGGGAAAAACATGCTGTGTGTGCCCTTTTTACAGAGGCTGTGTTCTGAAAGATCCTATTAAAGTACTCCATCTTTTATATTTTACCACAATAAGTTCATATTTTATTTTTTCCTGCTACCTGGTAACAATAATGCTATACCATGTAATTATTTTATAGACATTTAAAAAGTATTCCCTTTTTTAAACAAAAAGTTGTTTCCTCCTTATTACCTTACTTATAAGTACCCAATATGTATTCGATTTGTACGCAATATGTGATATAATTCCACTCTAATTTGTATGCCATAATCTGAAGTGTTAGTGAAACATTTCCGCAAAACTGTGATCAGCGATTGACCAGTCAGCTGCACTCGCAGCTTGATGAACAGAGTACAAACAACAGCGTCCTAAGGGAATTTGCCTATTATAAAGTTTATACCTGCGTGACTCCTGTACTAGGCTAACTGTGCCTGTTGGTACAGTGTAACTGGACCCAGTGGATACCTGGCCAGTCAGGACTTGCAGTATGTGTATGACAATAACACACAACACTCATTATACATTACCTTGGCAGCTGCACATGCTGTGACCCCAGCCTGTGCCGGCATACTTGTTTGATGTCATCTGTGCATCGGTGCTGCGTCTGACTGGGTCGAAAACTGAGGTGGCAATAACAGAGCACATCACGGTCCTGCAGTGTTTTGAGTTGACACATCTGACATGATATCGTGGAAAGTCATCTCAAGTCCCACCTTTTAAAGCTGTTTCTTGTTATTGGTTAAACCTGCTGACCTTGTTATTGTGTAGGTCTAAATCCAAAGAGAAACAAATGACACAGAGGCATGTGTCTGTGAAAACTTCAACTGTTTAGTGTATACAGAAGATGTAACGGTGGACACAATAAAAGTCAGCTGTTTAGTGCAGCCAAATACAGTACAGTATTTGTGCAAGAATTACTGCAATCATGAAGTAAAAGTACCTTATACTTATTGCAGCATTATTCTGTCCACAACTACCATTGCCATTGAATCAAAGCAGTAACCCTAACAATTTCACTTTCTGTCCAACAGTCAGATAAGAAAATCAGTATCACCCTCATTTCTGCTGATCAGTGTGAAGCTACAGGCAGCCCCTGCTGATTAGCTTAGCTTAGTTTAGCAATCTGCTCCAGATCACATGCATGTGCTTTACGGGCGCTATAGTCATCTTTGTGTGGAACCAAGTCAGCTGTTTCTTTCCGTTTCTAGTTTTCATGCTACACTAAGCTTACTGTCTCCTCATTTCATCTACAGGGAAACATCACATCAAAATCAGCATGGGCTGAGCACTACTCAGTCTATTAACGCAGTTTTAATGTATAATGGATTCTGTCCTCTAAGACTCTGGAAGGACTCTCTTATGTGCTGTGCTGTACAACCTGTATGTAACGCTGAGGTTCCCTGTATTTACAGGTGACTATAAGGAAGGACCTGGAGAGTCATGACTTTGGTTTCAGTGTATCTGATGGGCTCCTGGAGAAAGGGGTATATGTCAACATGATCCGCCCGGATGGCCCTGCTGACCAGGCAGGTTTGAAACCTTTTGACCGGATTCTTCAGGTAAAAGTTTATCCCAACAAAATGTTTTTTTTGTTTTTTTTCTGCCACATGTTTTTTTCCATGAAGTATTAAATTCTTAAAAAAAAAAAAGTTTGTCACTCAGCTCTTTTACTGAATGGGAAGGAAGCTTTTGTCCAATTATTACTTTTATTGTTCCTTCCTTTGTTTTGTTGTTGTTTTTTACTGCTGTTTCTAAACTGGTTCTATTTGTTTTTAAAAATTAAATAAAATAAATCTCAGACTAATATTGGAATAAGCAAATTACCCATGATGTAAACTGTTCCTGTAATCTCTTTTTAAAGACTTGTGAATGTAGTGGCTTGCTGAATAGTGAATGATTTCATTGATTCTGATCTTCCAGGTGAACCGTGTCAGGACCAGGGACTTGGACTGTTGTCTAACTGTGCCCCTAATTATAGAGGCAGGAGATTGCCTGGACTTGGTCATTAGCAGGAATCCACTGGCAGCAGCAGACACTGGGCTGCCCGACGATTGTGTTGACCCTTCAAACTCATTGTTCTGCTTTCCAGAGCGCAGGACCAACAGCATTGCCCTGTGACCACAAGGATAGACACTAGCAAGTGTAGCAATGGGACCTCAAATACACTCACCCACACACATCACATCATGCACGGTTGAGTTTGTCAAATTGTACCTCTCAGACAGAACTTCACACTCATGTACCAGGAAACAGCCACTCTCACCGCCTGAAAGCATCTCTCACACACAAGTGCATGTGTTCACTATTGCCGGTTTTAGTCACTGTGTTCACATGATGCAGTTCAGAGGAAGCTCTGGCTTCAGGGCAGCCCACCCCCCCACCCAATCGCTTCCCTCTCCAGAGGCAAAGCCACATGTAGGGTTATATAACAGGGGAGTCATAGCTTCTGACTGAGCCAGGATGTCAACACACGCGCCTCAGCTCTGGAGAGAATCAAATGCTGCACACACACACTCTGCATATATTTACTATCTTTTGCTTTAATGAGCCTCTTGTTCCCACTGAAAGAACGTTTATCCGATTGTGTCTTTTTTTTTTTTTTTGTTGCGCACAAAGTGTACACACATGCCATGCTGTGCATATGAAACAAAAACACACGCACACACACACACACACACACAAGGTGTTAATGGACTCAAGGTTCGAGACACATTGTGCATATTTGAGTTATTTCAGCCACATCTTGGCTCACTGCCCTCGTTTCCAGTCTCTCCTCTGCACTGCCTGCCCCAGAGAGGGGACAGTGCCTCCAAATAGACATAAATGCCCTCTGCTACTTGCCAAGTATCATTAACTATATTTTAAAGCCCCTTATAGCTTAATACCAGGAATGCTTGTGAAGTCACTCTAACCTTTGTTATAAAGTGGGTGTCCATTGATGGATAGTTTCTGAGAGAGATAATGTTTCTTCTTTCTTTTTGTGATGACTCAGCCACATGTTCACAAAGATACAGTTTTCAGTCTCACATTCTTTCTATCACTGCATTTGCACGGACCACAGATTATTTCCCTTTCATTTTGTCACGGTTCAATCTCACTGTGTGACTGTCTGTTTCAGTGTGTGGCATCACACCAGAATGGCTTATGGGTTGGTTGGTTGGTTAGTTAGTGGTCTGTCACTGATGCTTCCTTAAGTGAATCACATCTTTTCCCAAAAATGGGTGATGAAATGCCTTTCAGTTTTCAGTGATGAATGAAACTGTCACATCTGACTAGACTGATTAACAGTTTTAGTCATCTCTGCAGTGGCTGTTACTTTTACCAGTATCTACAAGCATGTTAAGCATGCATAGGGTTTCTCCTCAGCAAGTAGCTCTTCCTTATCCTAAAACAACATTGGAGGCATTTCCATGAAGTTTATTCTGTAGCAAATCTGGCCTGCTAATCCAGCTGCTTCTCTGGAAACATGTTTTGTTTCATATATGTCAGGCTAATGTGTGATATTTGGAGCCTCAGAGACTGATTCATCCTTGGGACAGTAACTTTTTTCAGTCTGATTTGAAGCTAATGTTGAATATTAAATGTCATGTTGTATACAGAGGCCTATTTTTAAGGTTTTATATTAATTTACTGTATTGTGTTTATTTTACTGTATAATGTATCATGGTATGCAGTGCTTTATTTTTATTTACAGTACATGCACATACAGTATAGTATCTCCATGTAAGGCTGCGATACTGAATGTTGCTGCACATCTTTTTTTGATTTATTTCCACATCCTCCCTGAATATGTCAGGAATCGTTTCAAAGGAACTTGAAAGATTTATTGGATATTATTTTATTTTTGTTATTTAATTTATTATAAATTAAGGAATTTATTTCTTTTTATTAGAATAAAGTTATGAAACCATCATTGATTTTGCTGTTGACAAAGAGAACCATGTTATTTCATTTGGCTCTCTCCAGCTAGATAAATCCACACCTATCCAAAAGTCAACAAAGTATTTGCTGGAGACTATCTGTTGGTTGTCCACTATTTCAATCCAGCCTGAAATATCCCAACAACTGCGTAATGGATATTCATGAAATTTGGCTCAGAGACTCATGTTGTAGATGACTTGTAATAACTTTGCTGATCAGCTGACTTGTACCAATCTCAGGTCAACACTTGGTTGGTTTATGATAAAATACCTGCACAACTACAGACATTCCCCTCCCATCAGCCACAGCTGTACTTTGTCTTCAGAGCTAATTGGTGAATGTTAGCATGTTACTGTATGTAGGTGAAAACAGTAATTACTGTACCTGCTGGGAGAAAATGGTCCATGAAAAGGACACTCAAAAATAGACCCTACACATTTGGTCTGCTTTGAGTCAACATTTTGTCACTTCTCTAATAGTAACACACTAAAAATCTGCTTAGAATCAAAAGGTTTTTGTGAATTTGGGACAAACTTTTCCCTGTAGTTGATCATGTTGACTGATATCATCAGTGGAAGATTCCAGCATTTTCCACCCTTGTGGATTTCAATAATCAAGACAAGTGCTTGACTGCTTTATATTGGGCTTTTCTATCTTTTATGCAAATCTGCAAAGCTAGTAGGCTTTCACTTCACTCTGCAAATGATTAAATCTAAAGTGCTAGTTTTATTAACTTACATGTGTCTCACTTGACTCTTCAAAGAAAAACCTCTGGTAACGTGATTTCACAATGTGCTGTCTCATTTCCGTGGAGCATGAGCCTGTGCCTCCGCCAGCACTCAGTTGCTTATGTTGACCATCCAGGTGACGTAAGTCTCTGCAGGTTCAGTGCCTCAAGGGCAACAGATAGTAGGACCAGAGACATGCCCAAATAAGCTAGTCCCATCTTTGTGGGCAAGATGTCAATGCAGTTGCCACCTGCTGGGGGGAGGCGTTAGACTGATGGTTGGACGGACACCCAGAAAAATTTAGGACAAAGGTCAATGGAGTGTCACAGGGAGTTGGGTCGGGGTGGTGTAATTGACTCTTTACATGTAGTATTTGAACATCCTGTAGACATTTTTAGGGTGGTATCAAGATGCAATGTATGTATATGATTTATACAAGTAGCACCCAGTCAAATAGACACTATTAATGTATGGTTATATGATCACATCTACTGCTCACAATTCAAAACTAAAGGAAAAAGGGTTGGGTAACAGGTAAAGGTGTATGCAACAACTTATAAATAAACCATAGCCGATATGCGCACACACTACTGAGTGCTTGTAGTTAAGTTGTCTTGAAACTTAAGAACTGCAATGATATCCGGCTTAGTGTCATTCCTGCAGAGCCCGTGTGTGCGAAGACAGCTAAGATGATATTGTGGTGAAATTTAGTCTCTAAATCATTTGTGCAATGCTAGATCTCATTTTAGCAAACAGCTCTTTCAAATGCAGTCATGATTATTATCGTTAGAATTCTACTTTTTAAATGATACAGCCAGTGATGTACAGTGTAATTTCATTGTACGAATCAGGTGCAAACACCTACTGGTTTTTGCTTCCTACTGGTAGTTTATTACAGGTACACAGGACATTTTGGAGGAAGTGTGTTTGTAAATACTAGGTATCTATGAGGTACAGTATTAGGAAACTGCAATATTCTGCAGAACTGTTAAAAGCATAAATATTCCATGGTGATGATGGGCTAGCAAAACTGCACAGTAAGGTAGTAAACAGGACTTTAAGAGAAAATCTCTGGTGGTGGTTGGTGAAAAACATTATCAAAATAGAGTCAGGACATTTTTGGGTGAACTGCACAAACTTCTATAGAGTTAACAGGATAAACTTTATTGTTCCAGTACTAGTAGTATCTTGTTGGACCCTCCATTCAACATCAGTTATGAGTTGTGTAATAAAATCTCTAACAGGTAAGTCATGTTGCTAAATAACTTTTTTTTCACCTTCAAAAATGTATCTATTTCCAAATATTTAAGGTAATAAATAGATCTGTATTTATTACCTTAAGACACCAGTAAATGTGTGAATGCTTCTGAACTGTTCATATTGTGGGGGGGGAAGTTATTGACACATAAAAATCCCAAAGAAAAAGATGTTTATTTTTAATCTATATAGAAATGATGCAATGTGCATCTCAAAGGGGACAACTGTGAGACAAAAATACTTTGGTACACTTGACTTTCCAAGTAGCACAAGATATTTTACAGACAAAGCAGCACGGTACTGTGGTGGCTCCTGCACACGCTTCACAATGACAAATCCTTCAGATACTGTATTTAACTGTGCGAATTGGCGCATTGCTTTAACATTTCAGTTCTGTTAAATTTGATGGTGCATTTTGAATGAGCAGAAAATGCCATTGCTTAAATGAAACTGAAATTGAATTTAAAAAAAATGTAATCTGGGCTCATACTGTAACCCATATTTAGAAAATAAATTGTGTTTTCAGTAAAATTAATTATTCAATCAGTGACGCTGTTCATATGATGTACAGTATAAAATTGTTACAAAAAGGCATATGTGATTTACAAACAATTCAAATTCTACAATACAAATGCCTAAAGTGAACATTAGAAACTAGAATCCAGTGGTAGTTCTGCAGAGCATGTCTGCTACTGAAATGAGCACAATGGAGAGAGCTGTTAGGATGTTTACCAAAAAAAGTTATGCTTTTACTGTTTAAGTGATGTTCTCACAGATAATTATGAATCAGAATGTTTGATGTCAGATTTCTACTCTATTTTTTTCATTGTCTTAGCAAGGAGACAACTAGATACTGTATATCAAAGTTCACAATATCAAAAAGTTAGAAGCTAAAAATATTTTCCTCCTGAATGTGTTGCAAATGTAACTGCAATACCTTGCAACAATAAAAACAAATACTACAATAAAGGTCAAACGACATATAAAGTGCAAAAAGAGGTTTCAATAAATGCACTGGGACTGACTATAGTAGTCACACAGGCAGTGTACAAATACCCTAAAAATGCCACTTCCCTTTTCTCCTTACTTTCTCTTCCTTAGCTGTTCTCTTTTATTATTTTGTGTTTGAGGATGGATCTCCGTATGAATGCATTTCTCACAGTATTTGGCCAAGGCCTTGTTCAACTTGTAACTTAAAAGGACATCAAGCATGATTAACTCTATACACTGCATATTGCCACTGAATATGTTACAGATACGTATGCACTCCGATAGATGTGGTTGGCTCATGGTACATTCATTTTCACTGCAGGGATGAAGAACAACAACAACAAGAGATTAGAAGTTGTCCTGGGCAACGAGACTGCCACAATTACGTAAGGGTGTTTGGAAATTTTCTACCTTTTAGACAGTTAATTACATTGTTTTAGTTTCCTGAATTTATGTGAATTGAGAATTTCATCTGTTCTTCTACTACACCAAAAAAAGCAAATTCCTTCTCTCCGGAATCAACCGAAATGTAGTAAACATTGAACATGATCTATCTCAAAATACTGCCTAAACTGAGATCAGTGCCAACTACAGCGACAACAGTTGTAACGTCAACAATATTGATATAGTAAAAAATAAAAAAAAATTACAAGAAAAAAAATTACAACAATAATATATATCTCTCCTCATAGAAATCAAACCAGAGTATCTCTAACGTGAATATATTTAACAATGTAAACCTACCATTATCAATGTTAGCAAATATGATAATAACACAGAAAGCACATCAATCTTATTCCTCTCACAGAGAGCGCTCACATCATTGTTTCTACAATGGTGTGGGTGGGCTTCATCAAGCCATTGTTCCCATTTGGGTCCAGGGGCTGTGTCAGCTCACTGCCCTTCAAGCTGTATTCTTTCGGGCGAGAGCTCACGCCTGACTTTGCTGGGGCCGCCACGGCTTTGATCCTCTGAGGGAAGGAAGTGAGAGATCAGATTAATGATCTTCAGAAACTGGAGACTGGAGTTTCAGCCTCAATAAGACAGTTATCGAATATAAAATGGAAAACACTGTAATTAAACATGTATTGCATGTAATATTTGCAAATGAAATAATTCAAGTCATGTCAATTCTTTCAATAGAAGATAGATATCACTCTTATATCTGTAGCTAGATATGAAGCTATAGCCAGCCTGGGTGCAAGGTAAGGACGAGGGGAGATTATTGACGGAAACATCTTGCAGGACAACCTTTCTTATACTTTGTTGGATGTGGGCTAACGTTAGCTAGAATAAGTCATTTTTTAGTTGGTTATGGAAATATGGGAGACAACCCACATTAAACAAATTTGAGGGATTTGTCAATATTAAGTTACTTCAGCTTTGCTTATGGAGTTCTCTGCCGCTTGGATGAATGAAGCAGGTCAGGTTGTGCCCCAGGCTAAAAAGGAGACACTCAGCACAGCTAAAACTATGATATACATTTCTATTTTTGTTATTATTTCCATTACTTATCTACTTTGCAACACAAAAAAACAGAGGTTACTTGTTAATGTACAGGCAAAGCTCACCTCGATCAGGGGTCCCTCAGACTGTAAGATCTTGATGACCATCACCATGGGGATGCAGATCATGGAGGACAGGGCCAAACACCAGCCCAGACCGATGGCCCAGTCTGGGTACTCATACACCTTGTTATAGGTCAAGGGCTTGTACTTCACCAGGGAGAAGATGAAGCAGCCCTGAAAAACAAACACAGTAAAACTCTCATACACCTTGAGAGTATCAACAAGTCACATGTCCATGACTCCAACACAGTAAAGTGAGACTCCAAAAGCTGCCACTAGTCTCTCACCATGCAGAGGACAGGAGTGATTATGGTCCAGCTCCATTTCATCCATGGGTTTGGTCTATAGCCAATCATATCCTCAAGTCCATCATAGAAATTATCAACACCTGTTAAAATAAAAAGAAAATTAACAGGTTTAATGAAATAATGAAGATTGCTCTACTGTTCATGTTTTATGGTTTGTTATTGTAGAATGACCTTCACATCTACCTTAGGAAATTAGCAGGTTTATAGCCCCTTATCTTTGTTGTCTGCCCTAAACTGCAGGAAATGTATTCCCACTGGATCATGTACCATGTACTGTATATAGTATAAACAGTCTTGCTTTGTCAGTTATAACTAGCTTACTAGGCCATCCCTTATCTGTGTTGATTGTAGTGAGCTATGTATTTTATTGCAATGTTCAGTGGATGTGTGCACTGTGCGGCACATGTGCCTAATGTTTATTATCATGATCCTTTGTGTGGGTTGTGTGCATGTTGTTTTATTCTGTTTCAGTTCCTTTTTAACTTCTTGTGAGATGAGCTTAAATTTTAATGTTTATCTTCATTAATAAGCATTATAGATGAATACATAAATCCTAGCAGCTGGTAAAGTCCTTTGTGATGCTCCTACAAAAGCTGGGTTCTGGGGTTTTACAGGGAGGACCCTCTCTGCAATGGTAGGAAGCTTACTGAAGAAATATATTTAAATATCTGGAAACTCTTTAGATTTATCCTGCAACCTCTTCAGGGGTCTGAACCCCAAGTTGTATGTTTTGGCATTTTCCCTTAACAAAGAGATCAGTGTAAAGAGCTTATCAGGGGAGACATTTTGAGTGGGATGTCAGTGTTATTTTAGAATATGCATTTCCTACTTGCAATTTATTTGTCATGAATTGAATATTTTGGATATTTGTGTGGATAGTAGAGCAAACCACTGTATTGTAAACCCCTTAATATATCTATAGCATTCTAAACACACTTAATCACAGCAGTCACATCACAATATACATTTAGTGGTTTATAATTTATAATTTCTTTCAGTTTAAAAAAATTAAACTGCTTCACACAAACAGTTTAATGTGTTATTAAACTAGTTTATTAATGGAAGATGCATAATTGCTCTTTTTCCAATTGGAGGTTTTCTCATTAAGCTAAATGTTGTTGTTTTTTTTTTCATCAATACCTGT
This sequence comes from Datnioides undecimradiatus, assembly GCA_008933995.1. NCBI lineage: Eukaryota > Metazoa > Chordata > Actinopteri > Lobotiformes > Datnioididae > Datnioides > Datnioides undecimradiatus. Next base: position 8,794,018 of record WARS01000026.1, read on the forward strand.
ATGATATAAACTGGTGGGAGGCAACCCTGGATAGCCAGTCATAGGACAATCACCCCCCACCCTCCACCCCCCCACCATGCCCCTGCATGCAGTTAAACATATTTACTACTGACATAGAGGGAACCACAAGGACACCTTTGTTTACCACCAAAGAGATCGTTTGTGCTTTTTTTCCCCCTCACCAATTCTCCAGGATTGTTACTTTGAAAAACGACACACACTACAGAAATCGATCACATAGAGTCGTTTCCACTTACCATAAACCCAGGCTACAGCAATGCATTCAAAGAATGCAACCCACAAAAGGCACACACCACTGGCTGCATAGTAGTCAAAGAGTTGAAACACATACATGCCACCCTGAAAAAAGGGGAAAAAGGAAAGCTGCATTAATTATCTCTGTGACGTGTTTGTGTGAAGAAGAGAAAGTCACAAAGATGGAAGGGGGGTATTAAAGCAGGCAGAGTGGGCGTGGGGTGTTGAAAGCGATGCAAAAGAATGCTGGCGCCCTACCAACAGAGCCAGAGTTCAACAGGTGCTGAGACGTCATTGAACCATGGTTAACTGCTAAACGGAAAACGGCATTCCGAATTGTTCCATTCAGACACACAGGATGTGACTGGTGAAGGTGGTAGGAAGCCATATTTGGTCTTAACAATGCAGCAGCCAGCAAGCAAGTGGAAAGTCTGTGGCGCTATCACTGCAACTGATCTGAACACACAGGGTCTTTTTTCCTTTTCTAAACAGGAGTAGCAGGAGATGACAGAGCACACAGGCTCCACAAAGTGACTTTTGGTGAACTTACTTTCGTTACCATGGCGAGTCCCAGGAGATAGCTTATGAAACACATCACAGCTATGAAGATCTCTCGTCGGTAGCCCTTTCTTAGGAGGGACGGATAAAGATCCACAATAGAGGTGATCTGTCCTTCCACTTCAACAAACTGTGGGGACAAAAGCAACTATTAAGTTCTCATAGGGGGAGAAAAAAAAATCAATGTCTCTTTCTGTGTACAGGCAGCTCTTGGTTTGCCTCCATAAACCAGTGATTAGAGAATGAGAGCCGTCTTTGTTGGCCAGTAATGAGAATTTAAACAGGGCTCCTCTCTGCAGCCCGGGTTTGTTGCTACCAAGACACAACAGAAACAAAACAACAGTGAATCACTGTCTCAGTCTCCCTGTCTGTGTCTCTCTCTTGGTCCCCTGTGTCTCCACATTGCCTCATAAGACACATAATGTCATAACTAAATTATGAAATTGTTCCTACTTATCAGCATGCACTGTCTTTATGCACTAAGAACATGCTCCTTTGTTGCATGAAAACCCAACAAAAACCCCTTACATAACAGTGGCACGTATGTGTGAGCGATGTTAACAATATATAGCATTCAGGGCTACTAATCTGCATGAAATTTATGGTCAAAAATGCACCCACACACACAAACACAGACACAGATACACACTGTCACTGGCACTATTTCTCTCATGGACATGGCTGCATTTACATGTGCTCAAATTTAGAGCATCAGCCTGATCTCACAGTTGGTTGAGATGAGTAGCCGGCCATGTGCAGGACTGAGTTAGCACAGGAGTAAAATTACACTTGGAGGCAGGAAATGTGATACAGCCGGAGAATCCTTCAGGCGTAGACTTGTGTTTTGTCTGCTTAGATTATATTCTCCTAATCAAAGATCTGCCTTCTGGATCGCTTGCATGCAAGCTATTATAATGTCCGCTCCTAACTAAATGTTTGGCAAACGTCCATAAATGTCTAAAAACTTAATTTGTGGTATTAAAGGGCATTAGAAGGGCTATAATCCTCACACAGTGCAGTCGAGAGTGGCAGTTAAATCTCTTTGTAAGAGCAGGCTGCTTTTCCTGTCTGTCAGTTATCTGATACCTTGGAGACATCAGATGTGGATCAGAGAGACACTAAATGTGTTTTACACATTGGGGCTGGCATGAGCCAACTAACCCATGGGACATGGCAAGTGTCTGTGTTGAATTAATGGGCAGTACACCAACTAACTATTCTGTACATAGCTTAACACCACAGACATTGTGAAAATACCAACCTGACTGTCGAGGCCCAGAAGCAGCAGCATGATAAAGAAGAGGATGGCCCAGAGGGTTGGCAGCGGCATCATGGACACAGCTTTTGGGTAGGCAATGAAGGCCAAGCCGGGACCTGGAGGGAGAACAAAGAGGGGATGGGGAGAATGGGGTGGAGAACTGAATTAACATTTCTATCTGATTTCAGCTTGGACGACATTAGGGGATTGGAGAAATAATGTAAAGATAGAGCTAGAGAGGATGAGCGGGGTGTGGCACTGCCAGTAATCTACAGGCAATAGCATCTAGTATGTCCAACAATTTAAAGGCATGAGATAATTTAAGCAGACTGACTGTTCATTCATTTAAAACCCTGTGTGTTGAGTGGCTATGATGGAGTAAAATTCCCCTTAGAATAATAATTCATGCTCAACTGTCCTGTATGTTAATTACATGCAGGACAAACAGGAACAACCATACTTTACTACTGTACATATTGTGTCTTTACACAGTCCATATAACATATCTGCCCACTGTTGATACTGTTCATAACATAATCAGACCATCTCATAAAATGCCAAACTACATTTCTTGTACTGGTGTTAACTGTGTGCAATAACAATACAGTGGAATATTATCTAATGTAATCTAATCTAATCACAACTAAACAAAGCAGATGAGGATTTTAGCAAAGCCAAGAACCAGTTCAAGTGGATATAATAAGAGCATGAGACACAAAGTCAGCAGCCGCGTAAACTATCACCTCAACTGAACAGTTGAGCAAAAATCAGGTCATTTGTCTATCAAAAAAAAAAGCTCTAATATATGAGTTTTTGTTGCGTTTTCATTTATGATGGAATATCTTGTTTGTGCACGCTAGCATGCCATCACTGAATTAATGACAATGTCATACAATTATAGTTTGATCTCACATAATTATGTTCAAGTTGCAGGTTTGAAGACGGCAAAAGTTTACTTTTAACTGAACAGAGCGAGCATGCTGAAAGAAGATGCATCTCTTCAAAGTCCACATAGAGAATAAAGGAAGGCAGAAACAGAACCAGTGGCGTCCACCTCAGGAGATCCACAGCTTGTTAACAGAACTGGCTGCTGGTCAGAAATATCACCTCAGGGTGCCAATGCACCTGCAGTAGAGTACAAACAGTACGTTGCCAATCTTCTGACCAATGTCCCCTGGTCAAAAAGATGGAAAGCTCCTAATGACGTGAGCAGGTTGAATGTGGGACATGAGGAAGCCTGGTGCCATTGAACACCTGTTATAATGATGATGGCCTAGTGCTGGAGCTCTTTAACAACACAGTTCACTGTGAAGCTAAAACACACAGCACTTGGCCAATGCAATGTAATCGGTCCTCAGAAAAGGTGGAACATATTTCACACAGATGTAACAATTCTGTTTCTTTTATTCAAGGAGTGTGCAATTGCCGATACCTCTACATTTCAGCATCACCGTTTCCGAGACTTACTTACAGCTTTCTAACAACTCACTTGAATTACTTTTCCCCCTTTTTTGAAACTGGCTTTTGCTTGATTAACTCAGCAGCGCCCACCATCACTGCTGCCATCACCTTGGACCCTCGTACCTGACTCTGCCACATCGGCAATGTCCACCCCTTGTTCTTGTGCCATGAAGCCCAGGACGGAAAATATTGCGAAGCCAGACACAAAACTGGTACCGCTGTTGAGGCCTCCCAGCAGCAAACAGTCCCTATGTCACACATATGTCATGGAGGTTGTTAATGAACACAGGTGGAACCGAAGTTCCCATTTTCTTTTCACGCAACCGTCTCTGACACGAGTTGCTGTCACTACTACAGTCCCGATCCCTGCCCCCGGCAGAAACACAACTCACCTGTAGCAGTTGTACTTGTATTTGTTGTAGCTCCCCAGTGATGTCATGGCTCCCAGGCAAATGGCGTAGGAGAAGAAAATCTGGGTTCCTGCATCAATCCATACCTGAGGTGACAGAGGTTCAGTGATTTTCAGTGATTTCTGAATTTAATCATGACCTCCTTACTGTTGGCTATTTAAAATACAAATGACGGCTCTCACAGTTTAATATAATAGCATTTACTCGTTAGAAAACGGGTTACTGGACTATTCAACAGATGTGAAGCTACATTAGAATTCAGGTGGAGTTGATGATTAAAATACATCAAATATTTACCCTCTTTTAGCTTTGTTTTGGTCTACACCAACTCTTTATCTGCCATATGTTCCACTGTGGTTGGCTGCTAACTGTGTGTGTCTGCTGTTTGGTAGCATACAGTCTGATTTTAGAGATTTCTCAGTCAAAATGGCTAAAAATTACACAGTAGTGAGCAATGAGACTGAACCAAAAGTTGTGGCCAAAAAATCAAAACAATGGCCCTAAAGATGCTCTAAATAACTGTTTTACACATTATTAATGATGTGATCCATTTTTTTTATGTAAAAAAAAATTAACTAGAGCTAGTTAAATATTGCACCAATCAGTCACAGTCACCACCATTTCCACACTAGCAAAGCCTCTACAATGACTCTGCAGAGGGTAATGGTGAAATGTCAGTAATTCTATCTGAAACCTCATGAACATCATGTTCTCTTTGAGGCATAGTGAAATCTCTTTAATTTCAACACCTCAGCATTTGCACAGGATCCATGGGGGCGAGTCAGTCGAGACATATCCGCTTGGTTTTGATGTTAATCCAGTTGTTCATGAGGAAGAATCTAATCAAGTTACATAACCCAAAAAAAACCTCTTAACATGTAAAACTCTACACTACAAGGTGTATCTGAGCAATCAATGGGGAGATCGATTCCATTTAAATATGAAGCTACAGATGTACAGATGGTTAGCCAAGCTTAGCATTAAGACTGCAGACGGGGAAAAAAGCTAGCCTGTTTCTGTCCAAAGGTGACAAAAATATCCCACATTTTGTTGTTGTTTTTGATTTTGTTACTTTTGGAAAGAGCATGGATAGATGGTTCCAGTCTTTATGCTAAGTTAATGTAAGGAATGTCAAAGTCGTGAGGGAGTAGACAGAGTAGGGAGCTGTTACTGAAAAAGAGGAGGTGAAGATGAAGTCTTGATTTTACCTCTGGATCTTGTAGGCGGGTCAGGTCAGGGTAAAGGTAAAATTTGATCCCTTCAGCTGCCCCTGGCAGGGTCACACCGCGCACGAGCAGCACAATCAGCATCACAAATGGGAAAGTGGCTGTTATGTACACCACCTAGACAGGGCGAAGGAATTAGTAGCCATAATATTAAACTACAGACTTATGACTCATCATTCTTGAGAGAAGATGGGATAAACACTACTTTCTTTTTAAGCTCTCATTATTAACTTGTACTTTTTGCCAACTACAGGACAAAAGAAACAGCGCTCGTGTTATCTGGTAAGAATTCCCTCACTGCCACAAGTATTTTCTCAGAGAAAAAGGAGGTGAGGTCTGCGGACAGTGATGTATGCTGCCTACAAAGGTCATGATAAAAGCACAGTAGAGAACAAAGCAGTGCTGCATGAAGGCTTCTCTCTTTCTAAACTGCTATATGGGTTAAAGATTAAGGATAATTATTTTATGGCACACCAATCACAACAATGAACCTTGAATTAATACAGAAATAAATCCACAAATAGTTTTTAATGGCATTATTAATTTTCCTTGCAGAGTCAATCCTGTTGGCTCTGGCCCAGTTTCTGTCCTGCTAAACAAAACAGAGAGCAGTCAACTGTTTACAGCCGACAGTGAGTCTGGCCAACGAGCAACTTCGAGGACAGCAGAAGCTTGTGTCTTTAAAGCAACCAAATTAACTGCCTTCCAAGCATGTGGGTTTTCTCTGAGCAACAGTGTTTTGTCACTGATTTGTCAGACAAAAAAATAAAGGCCAAACAGCATCCAGGCAACACAATAAGTACAGGATGTGTTTACGCCTCAGCACTTACTTTCCCAGTGGACTTGACTCCCTTCCAGATGCAGAAGAAACAGATAACCCATACTGCTAGGAGACACAGGGCCAGGTCCCACTTAAGGGGCCCTATGTCCTCAATCCCAGTGGAGATGCTCAGGACGTTGCGTCTGTGGAGAATACAAAGACACAGAACAGGTTGTCTAGTATATAGGTCAAATGACATCTCATCTGTCCAGAGTCTGAATATACTAAAATGTGTAGGTCTACTTGGAAAAGCTTTGAAACTGGGGGCTTAAAGTTGCTACTGCTGCATAAACATATATGATTTGGTATAATGATGAATTGTTAAAATTAGACATTTAACAACAATGAAAAACATGATTTGGATGGATGGATTTCCAGCTGATATTTTAGTTCAAAAGATAAAGTTAAAGCTGCAAATGAACGTATGAAAGGCACTGTACAAAGTTTATTACAAACTGATGAAGAGCTAAAGGTAAACTGTGCCTTTTGTGTGAACAGTGCCTGTTCAAACACATTTACGCAAGCGAGAAAAAGAGACTTTAGTATATTCATGCATGTGCGTGTGTGTGTGTGTGTGTGTGTGTGCTGGTTAGGCATGCTGTCTACAACTACTCACTCCCAGAACTCGGTAACGGGGGAGGTAAAGTTGGTAATGTTGGCTGCGAGCCATAGGGTCTTGTTCTTGCGGACTGTGTCCTCTACACAGTGCTCTGTGTTCCAGGACTGCTTGCATTTTGCCCAGGGGAGCTCAGGCTGAAAGCACTGAAATAGGTAGTAGAGTCCCCAAGCCAAGATCACGATGTAGTAGATGTTCAGCAGAGATACAATCACAACTGAGGCATAGCCAATACCTGCAGAGGAGAAGGAAGGAAGGCAGGTTTTAAAATCAGCTCAAAATACCAAGACAGTGTTATGATTCATATTTTCTTCACATCTAACAGGTAAGCTTTTAATTGTGTGATAGCTTAGTTTAAACCTTGCAATAAACATGATGGCAAACAGTTGCCCATTTACACATTCAGCAGAAAGAGAGCAACATTTGCTTTCACTTGGACTTGTGATTCTGGTTCGACATTCACTCGCTTTCTTTTAGATCCTTTTTTGGTCTCCACCAGCTTCTGAGGGAAGTAGCAACCCCTGTAGCTGCTAAATGCTCCACTATGTTCACCAGCTAGTTGCTGATGGTGCCTCTTTGCCACTGGTGCAGAAAGAGGTAGTGGTTGGTGAGGCATTAAAGCGGCTGTCCCTGTGACCAAAAACTACACACAATATCTCTCACATACTAGTAGTTATACGATCCACTGTTTGAAAAGTAAAGATGATAATGAAAATTTTGTTTTTCCTGTTCCTCATTGATTAACTTATCATCTTGCTGAAGTGATGTAGAAGTGTACTCCACAGTTTATCAGTATTTTTACTGTTGGTCATGGTTACGGACACACTTTTGACCATACCACACCCATCAGTGCTGCCAGCTGTAACTTTCAACCAGAGAGGGCAGTAAAACACCCATCTTCAGCCTGGCAGTTACATTAGTCTTTAAAAGAGGACCAAATGTAAATAATTTAACTGCTTGAGTGAGGTGGAGACTGCAGCTTTCACAAACATGACGACCAACCAACTCTTTATCAAGTTTCTAGGCTTTCCAGGCTACCTACTGTTATAATGTCCTTAGTGTTTTTACGTTATTTTTAGATGACTTTGCCATGAACCTGTGCAAAGAAATCCCCAGTACTCTTCCAGTGCTTGAGAGTATTTTTAAACTGATCATCTCTGTTGCCCCCACCTCCTCTTTCCCACATACCAAATGCAAACTGATAGACAAGTCAATGCTGTGACAGGTGTCTGTGAGTGCAAACTCGACTGTGTGCCGGTGTGCAGGGAATAAAGTCATGAATTCTCCAGTGTGATAAAAACACGTGAAGGCAATCGGAAGGAGGGTGGTGGGGTGGACAATGGTAAGATTTGCGATTGGCCAGTTTTGTGGAGCACTTGTGGACTTTCTCTGCTGTGCCAGACGCTGCGCCAGATGGACAGACAGCAGCAGCCTCAATCTCTGTGAATAGCGGAGACCATCAGCAGCTGCCAGAAATCCGGTGTCACACAGTTTCCGCTCTTTTCATGTCAGGTCCCACGTGTGAACATGAGTAAGGGTGTGACGGCAGCTGCTGAGGGTGCAGTGCCTCAGTGTTTGTCTACAGCTGTCACTCAAAGGTGAGAAGGCCGGCACATACGAGAAATGAGAGGCCCCGGAGTGTCTTGGAGTATTTGTGGCTCATCTCAGGTCAGAGAACCAATGAGAAAACGCAACCCTGACAATGCTCTCATTGATGACATACAGTATTAATAATATCCCATAAGTGGAGACAAAACAAGTGGATCCACACCGCAGCTCTGTGTCAACAAAAATGATCTTTTCATGCAGACCTGCTGTGTGAGACTGTACCCATTGCTAGGCAACTTGATGGGTTTTTTTTGGTAGTCTGTTTCCATGGTAACCAGGAACTCATCAACCCATTATACACATCAAATGTGAAACCCAAGTATGACTAAATGTGTTGGAGCATCTTCAAACATGTGGTGTTGGTGTTGAAATACGTGTGTGTGTGTGTGTGTGTGTGTGTGTGTGTGTGTGTGTGTGTAGGGTCAGACCTATGTGAACAATTTGCCTGAAACTGTGGCTGTCATTAATGTATCCTACTGTTATCATTCTTCCTCCATGATACACTCCTGCTGCTGCTATGCTGTGTAATGTCATTCACACAACACCAAGCAGCCTACTAAAGTAAGACTGGTCCAATTACCCCGCTAAGGGTGCAGGAAGTAAATCAGGGCAGAATTTTTGTTTGGACAAGTGCAGCTTTTAGACAGTGTTAAATATTAAATAATCTGGTCAGGGATGATTTGTGCAGTGATGCATGGTCTATATTTCTGTGTGTATGTGTGAGAGAGAGCATGGACAGTGTTTATGTGTCTGTTTGACTGACCAGTGAAGATAGGGCAGAGCTTGGCCCAGCAGGTGATCCCTCCTTCAGAGGTATACTGGCCCAGTGCAACTTCCAAGAAGAACACAGGCAGACCACCCCCAAACAGGAAGATGAAGTAAGGGATAAGAAACGCACCTGGGTAATAGATAAAGGAAACAGCTCAGAGACAGATGTCTTCTTGCTATGATCACAATTTTGTGTGTGTGTGTCTTCTGCTCACCTCCACCGTTTTTATAACAAAGGTATGGGAAGCGCCAGACATTTCCTAATCCAACAAAGCCTCCGGCCACAGACAGGACGAAGTCGAGCTTACTGGCCCATTTCTCCCTCTGAGGAGCCTTGCCTTCAGCTTCGTCCTCAGGCCGTGTGCCTGGGCTCTTCCCCGGTGAAGGTTTCAGGGTGTCCTTGTGAAAGTCCTTCAGGCATTGGAACTTTTCTTTTTGTGCCATGCTGTGGATGGAGAAAAAAGGGAGGAAAAGGACGTGAGATGAGATGGACAGAGACAAAGACAGAGGAAGCAAGACAGAGGTGAGTGGGATAAGGCACAGATAGGGAGGAGCATTAGGGAGATAATGCTGTCTACTGATTGCGTTACAGCATGCAGTGTAACCACTGAGTACATGATATACGGTACTATGTTGCTAATCTTGCTAATCTGAACAACTGATGCATGGAGGTCATTCAGACTAGAGAAATGTCTGGGCAGTTAATTTGCACTAAGACAGACAGCACAAGCCTTGCACAGTCACAGAGTCACAGTGAAAAGACCAACTTTGTTCTCCTGCCTTAATCACCAAATCAGTGAAACTATTCGTAGATAATCAGAATATTTAACACCTGTAGCTTGTGTCTATGGAGACACTCTGGTAACAGCATGTGGACGTTCACATCAGTATCTTTGACTGGCTTGGCATGTAGTTTTGTTTTCTAACTTTACTCTGTTTCTGCTCAGAGGGGGGCACATTGTCACTGAGGGAAAAAGGAAGGGAAGGTTCGGACACAATACGTGCCTTTTAAGACCTCGCCTGACCCTGAATGAAAATTTTTCTTTTAGCGTTCTTCTTATGCTACTGTTTCAGCAACAAGTCAGTGCGCCGTAATCCAAATTTAGACAGGAAGATATCCCCTCTGCATTCCCAAAGCCCTGGCTGCTCTCCGGAAGATACAACAGCTTAAGTTCACTTGAGTGTTTACACTGTAAACCGCCTTTCCAAGAAAGACAGGATTTGTTATTACTGACCAAGGTATCCTATTTCCCCTCATGAGCCAAAGAGGAGAAAAGAAACCCTAATAGGACAGGAATAACTGAGTAAGACATGTCAAAACAGACTATGATTTAAGTTCCCAGCTGGCATATAAAGAAGAACAAAAGAGGGACAATGAGACAGGCATAATTCAATGTAAAATATGAGATTAAATGTAATACTACTGAGAAGAGTTTGTTCTTCTTCCCCCAAAATTAGATTGTTAGATTGTGTTGTTAATCATTAATCCAAAAAAACCCAAACTCTGCAGAAAATTTTGAAACATTTAAAATATCAATCTGAGTTTTCTTCTTGTTGCAAACAACTTTTTAAACTGCTATAAACAAGTGAAACATTTGAAAATTGAGTAGGAGTTAAGCCCAATCATAACCGTGTTAATAAAAACTTTCTCCTGTCGGGAATTTGCTCCGCTACCAGCAACCACATTAGAGGCAAGATTTCCTGAAGCTCTCACATTCCTACTGGGAACTATGTGTCTTCTCACTTAATCAACACTAGAACAACAACCCCTCCATCCCCCTGTGTGCATACTGCATCCCATCATTTCTCTCTTCCTGTTATGCATGACAAGTCAACTCGAACCGCTTTTCCATTCTCAGACCTCCTTACATAACTGGATCAGTTCTTGTCCACTCTGTTTCTCATCCTGTTTTCTGTCTCTCTCTTTATCCCTTTTACCCTCCTTTTGCTCTCGTCTGCTCAGCGTATGCTTTCACCTGCCTGCATGCTGATAGCATGCTGTCTGCCCGCCAGATAAGACTTAAGGCAAACTGTCCTTGGGATTTAATCCAGATATACTTGACTACGGAGTCCTTATAAAAAAACATCCAAGCACAATACTATCATATTCGACTGATATCTGTAACTCTTTCTACCTAGACATCTTGACAATATGATCACAAAAGTCAACAGTAATATCTATTTGCAATTCTACCACTATTTATCATTCCTTTTAACAATCCAACACAACGTTAAAATATCTACCAAAGCATTATATTTCTTTTGATTCAACTAGCTTAAAGCCCATTCATGTAGAAAAAGTCTCTGTCTCAAAACTTACATTTCCTTCATGGCTGCGACTATGTATAGAGTTCCCCTCTCTCAGCTGTCACCATTCCTCTGTACTGAATGCCTTTATGCCGACACGGGTCACAAGAAGTGGAGCTGACAGCAGGACCCGCCCCTTGGCTAAAGACAATTAAATCCAAAGTAGAGATTGGACGCAGCCACGCTATGACAGACAACTCAGGTACTAACGTGGGACACTGTAAATTTCCACTTGCCACTACTCCCTGCCCACAAACATACACACAGCCAAGTGGTGGGGGATGATGAGAGTGTGTCACACATGCACACACACTTATTCATGTTGGAGACACAGAGGACAAGTCAGAGAAAAAGAAAGACTGGGCTGGTCCAACAGCGGGGGCTGGTCTTGAATTATGATCTTGTACAAATGGATGAACTGAAGGCAGCACTGAGAGTTTTAGTGCCTTTTTTCTACTATTGCAAACACTAAAGCACTAAAATACGAAGTATGGTTTTATAACAAGCCCCTCATAACATCATCACGCCACTTCCAAGCATCTTTGTGTGAAAACTATTTTTATTAGCTCTTATGCTGTGATAATTCCTGGTATGCGGGACATTTTGAATCACTGTCCTCCATTCTTTCATGACATGCGCTTTGTTATCTGGGAAATGTAAACGAATACAGTATCAGCTTATAACAATTCCAAATAAGGCAGTGTGTCTCCTCTTCTTGTCCATGGTCTGTTGAGACACCATTCACTGCTCTAAGAGCTCACAATGGCTGTTCAAATGCTGGCATGCAAGAGTCATTTAATTAATGATAAATTCCTCTTGCAGGATTTGCAGACGAGGGAGGAGGATGATCTGATGACAAGCTGCTGTTCAAATACTGCACACACACCTTTGACACCTCTTAGCTTTGCACGACTCCATAATCCATCATATTTTGGTCAGTGTCATGCTCTGTGTGCTATTTTGGTTATGTAACCCTTGACAGACACTGTCTAATCTATTGTGAGAGAGGCCATGGTGTTTTTATGTTAAAGGTGGATATTTGCACTTGAGAGAAAGTCTTTCATGTGGGTCATCGTATAAAAGTATTTCCCCTTTGATGAAGAGAAAAACGTGGTGTTTGTTCATTGCTCATTGGAAACCTGTGTAAAAAAGGTTTAATTACAACCTATAGTTGTGTCCTGAATCCATTGTGAGTTTTGATTTTAATGTGTCTCTTCTGAGTTTTGGCTTTGAAATAAATCCTCACCTAAGGTATCTTGTGTGTCAATGTGGAAGATTCTGTGTTGTATTTATGGAGTCTTACACAAATCAAGAAATCACAATGCCAGGAAGACAGTCAAATTGTATTATAATTTAAACTTAATTTAGCAGGTTTTAATGACCTTTAGTTAATAATTAGTTAAAACAGGCCAGCAGTTTGAATAAAATAAAAAAGCTAGGACTGCATTTGCCTATTTCACAGTAAAATATATAACCTTTAACCGAGAAAACACTTTTATTATAAATATTCAATTAAAACAATGTGAATATTAATAAACCACTCCGTATCATACAGGAAAACCTTAGGAAACCCTTTGAAAACTCCTGTTTCAAGTTCTCAAATTTGGAAGTCTGTTGTCAACACCGCAGCTATAAAAGGTGCAGTGACCCCTCAGTTTTTATCCTGCTGAGAGAGCGGATTGGGGTTATTAAAGGACACACGTCAATCAATCATACACTGGTTGGGGCGGAGACAAAATAAGTAGGTTAAGTATGTGGCAGTAAGCACAAGATATAAGCTAGTAAACGTCTTAGTTCATCAGTCCTGCTTCAGCAGACTCCTCTGAAGGGTGCATAAACATTCATTCACTCACTCATTCATTCATGTATTCATTCGTCCATTAAGTGGTTTACTTGTGGGTTTGGGGGGCAAAGGTGCACCCGGAGAAGTGAATAAACAATACACACCCATAAAAAAACGCGCATCCAACACCATTACACATGCACACACATACAAACACAGACTCATCACATGTCTCCGTGAAGCCGGGGCGCGCCTGAACGCATCACGGCAGACCTCCAAAAAATGATCAAAGAGAAACGAAGCGCAGGGTCTTATCAGCTTTAAACACAGGAAACCGGGTTCAAAGGCCAAACCGGCGATTTTATAACCGAAACAGGGTTTGGCCAAGTTATTTTTTAAGGAGGTACAGCAGGGTGTTTTTTTAACGGAAGCATAATGGAAATTATTAGGACACAGTATCATATCAAAGAAAAAGAGAGCAAATGTGATGTGTTTGTCTCAGATGATAAAAATAATCAAGATGCCTGCCCATCCAATGTCAAAATACGGTTACATGTTACTTTCATATTTAACGTGCAATGAAAAAAAAAATCAATAATCTTTAAAAGGGAGACAATCTACTTGTTCTGTTATTCTATTTCGCACTTTTGTAATAACAACGTTAACCTCATTCACTGACTTGATATGTAAAGAAGATGCCGGATTACCTGTCGTTTTACTAAGCAGCCTGTTGTTCCTTGTTTTGTAGCCTACGTTTAACGCTGAGTGAGACAATTTAATCTATTTGTCTGTAAGACCATTGTTTCTATGAGCTGGTGCGCGTTTAATATCAGTTTGAGTGGAAAATCACCAGCTTCTCCATGCAACAACTTCTTAAAGCGACAGCCTCCCTCCGTCCGCCCTTCACCTGACTCCCCAACAGTCACTATGACCGCTCAAATGAGTCACCGCTTACAGTATGTTCTTATGGCATTTAGGCTGCATATTGATTTTCATTCACTTGCAACATTTGCCAGTGACCTGCAAAAGTTAACCAGTTTATTTTCTTTTGAATGCAGTTTCTTTTGAAACTTTACTATTTGTCAGATTTATGTCTTTTATTGTGTTTTAAAAGCAATTTAAATGTTTTCCTAATGTCTTATTTTCAATGTATTTCTCAGCTTCTTTAAATCAGCACCATTCAAATACATAGCAGCTGCTATATGTTTGAATAATGCGTTATAAATAATATTCTTTTGCCAGATATATTACAGTAACACAGTGAACAGGGTGAATTTTGCATCTAAGCATTGTCTGAACATCTGAACTGTGGCATTTAGCTCAAAGCATCACTATTACTACGTGCAGCCCAGCCTCACAGAGCTGCTACCATGGCTGTAGACTCTTAATCTTGTTTAGACATAAGTGGTCAAAAGCTCTGCACAGTCAAAGTGAGTTTTAACAAATTGACAAGTCAAGGGTTAAATAATAGTTTATAATGATCTATAAAGAATTTATCAGCAAACCTAAACTACTGTAAAGCCATTAGTTACAACAATTTAAGAAGGGTAGGCTACCTTATTGGAAAGTGGTGCAACAATTTTGTACCGGATGTATGTATATTCATTACATTTATAATTTAAATGTTTGACCATACCAAGGTATTTCACAAAATATCTGTAGCATGTCAACCGGAAACTTTTCTCATTTCAATCAAGGCTTGTGCATGTAGTTCACTGTAATGTGGCATTGTCTTAATCCGGAGCATCAGCCATGCCAAACAGATGGCACAGCCACGTGTTTGTATTTCATGTATTGCAGGTAAAGTGTCTCACATGGAGCATCAAGATGGTGCCCACTAATGCAAACCACAATGTGTTGTTAGAGTTTGTTTAAGATCAACTTTAACTGGATTGTTGTTTCAGAAAGAGGAAGTAAAGGAATGTTGGCTAATGTTGAGATTCACCATTTTTTTCACACAGTAATGAAGCATTTCATTGTGAAATTATTATGAAAAAATCCTTTCAAATCGAATTACACGAAAGAACAGAATGTTCCTCTGTTTTTTACTTTTATGCTGTGTTTGCTTTTCCACATTTCCTCATTAGCCACTGAAGCAACATCTAATGTGACTCTTGTAAAGCTAAGTGTATTTCAAAGCCACCCTGGTCCCCTTGAGTTTTAGCTTTGGTTTCTCCCTGTAGAGAACAAAAGCTCTGTCAGCAGGACAACTGCTTTCTGATGCCTGAGGGCGAAATGGCCAGGAAACAGGAAAGTGACTGAAAAAAAAATGCAAGTTGGATGCTCACTGTTTGTAACTGTGACAAAAACCAACCTTGAATCTAAAGCAGCTGGACACTAACAGAGAAGAGAAGGCTTGATTTGACTTTCAAGTTATATGGTAGGCAGACAACAGCAGACATGCCCACTGAGTAAACATCCTAACCATTATGAAAAAAAAAATGTTTATAACACTTAATGTGAAATAATACCAGTTTGTACAACTCTCATGAAACCACAATCATGGTAACTAATTAATATTTTTGTGGAGTCATTTTGACTGATTTTGATTATATTAAGAATAGTATTCACCTCATGCTTGGTTGTATATGGTGCTACCTGCAAAGCACTAATTAGTGCTAGGAATGTTCACGGGAGAACCAATCAGGTTCCGTCTTTTTCCCACAATGCAAAAGTGCTCTGTGATTGAGTTTTTTATTTGTCTTGTCTGAAACTGTGTCAACCCTTAGCCATAATGCTAGTAGCTAGCTAATGCTAATTGCATTACGCTACTGTTTCTTACCAAAAATAGTCAAGAGTTAGTTAACATTACTGTAATTTTTTCAGAGACACTCATGAGTCAGATTTTGTTATGGTATGTGTAATACATGGACATAAATCAGGCTTCTATGCTAACTGCTGAACAGTTTTCAT